>CM057829.1:103054160-105554160 GCA_030068075.1 Paguma larvata
TTTTCTTTTTATTTTTATAATAGTTTATTTTCAAATTGGTTTACATATAATACCCAATGTTCATCCCAACACGTGCCTTCTTTAATGCCCGTCACCCCCTCTCCCCCCTCCTCACCCCCCCTCATCCTTAATTTGTTCTTAGTCTTTGAGAGTCTCTTATGTTTTATCTCCCTCCCTCTCTGTGCCTTTTTTTCCTTTCCCCTCTTCCCTTCCCCCTGGTTTTTGCTTAATCTCACAATGTCCACCTATTCGTGGAAACATACGGTATCTGTTTTTTTCTGACTGACTTATTTCACTTAACATAATACCCCCCAGTTCCATCCATGTTGCTACACATGGCCAGATTTCATTTTTTCTCATTGCCACATAGTAGTCCATTGTATATATGTGCCACATCTTCAAGACAGCATGGTATTGGCACAAGAACAGACACATAGACCAATGGAATAGAATAGAGAACCCAGAGATGGACCCACAAGCATATGGCCATCTAATCTTTGACAAAGCAGGAAAGAGTATCCAATGGAAAAAAGACAGCCTCTTTAACAAATGGTGCTGGGAGAACTGGACAGCAACATGCAGAAGAATGAAACTAGACCACTTCCTTACACCACTCACAAACATAAACTCTAAATGAATGAAGGATCTGAATGTGAGACAGATCTATTTTCTTCAACTTTTAATTACACTAACGTTGTAGTTGTGTGTTCCTCACTTGGCGGTACATTTCTTGGGAACTTTAATCTTGTCCCGTTGTGTATGATTAAGACATGCAGGAAAAATTAAATGAAAATATCTGTGTATGATTAGAAAGAATTCAGCTCCCTGTCCAGTCAACTATATGTGCCCGAAAAGAGAACTTTTATTGCTTATTGACAAAACCCAGAGCCAGGCTACTCTGATGCTGAGTGTATACCTCACGCATGTCGAGAATGTCCCAGGTTTTCCTGTGTTTCCTTTGTACCATACTTGGTGTGGCACCGATGTTTCCCTCATAGTAGTAGAGCAGTTGTAGCTCCAAAGGCATGTCCTCACATGAGGGTCACATGGCAGACAGAGTGTGAACTGGAAGAAAAGTGGTGTTCTTGCCTTGCCTTGTTCCCACCTTTGCTCCATGAGGAGAATGACTCTCCAAAACTTCTGTTCTGTCTTACCTTGTCTTTCAGTTTCAATACCAAAATTGGGTCATGTGACCACCCTAAACTAATCTCTTGTAGAAGACAATGGGATTGCCATGAGGAACTTGCATTAAGAAGGATCATTATGGACTGAGGCTGGCCACTGCTGCCAGAACACCACCAGGGATCTCTTAGCAGGAAAGAAGAAAAAGAGCCTTCAGGCAGGCAATACTAAAGGCTGTCACCTGCTGAGTATTTGTCCCTAGCTTCTGTTACCCGTGCCTTAGGGCATACACCAAATCTAGACTCTCTGGTTGAGTGTGCAGCACTTACTAAAGAGAGATTCAAGTATCTGGCTGACCTTGTAACCTCCCTCACAGTATGACCCTTCTATTGCTTCTAGGTTCTTCACCCATCTTCCTCATTCCAGACATGTTCCCGTATAGCAGGGAAAATCAAATTCTAATACTCTTGTCACCTGAGATCTCACACCATCCATGCAAACACAATTTTGCAGATATTCCTTTTTTGGTTTAAACACCATATCTTCAGTTTATCTTTCAAAAAGAATAAAAAAGCCTTGTTGTTAGTTTAATTCCCAGAACAAATTTCTCATCTTTGTTGAAAGTTTCTCTGAATTCTCAGCTCTTTGCCATTAAGTCCTTGTGCTAAATGCCCAGAACTGATTTCCTGTTCTGCCTCTGTTCACTTGCACCATCATTCACGGCAGCGCTTGACATACAGTATGTATTCACCAAATACTTATTCACTTAACACAAATAAAATGAAATATGAATGTCCTAAAATCAACCCAAATGCACTCTAAAACAGTGGACAAGTGAATAATTAATTTATCAAGAAGGAATGAGGAAGTACCTTCTAATGGTCCCACTCCATTTTTCTAAGTAATCTAAGCACCTACATTTTTCACTTCCATAATATTATTCAGCTGTGACTTTTGTGTGTGTCTTCTTTCTTATAGTGTGCATCGTTTATCATGCTATGATTTGTTTCAGGATCTCAGAAGTTCTGTGTTAAATGTGTGCAAATTTTTGGGGAAAGAATTGAGTGAAGAGGACATGGATGCCGTTGTGAGACAGGCCACTTTTGAAAACATGAAGAATGACCCACGGGCCAATTATGACAGTTTACTGAAGGACAAATATGGGATACAAGAAAAAGGTCATTTCCTTCGCAAAGGTGATGTTGAACAATAAATGACTGGCTATCTCGCACTGTGATACAAATGCACCGAAGTGTAGCTTCTAAGGGTTTGTTGACTTTCCTGCTATGGAGCTGCCGTGGCCCTGTTCCCTTCCCTACACAGTTGATTTTCCATGATTTTTTTTGGTGCTCTTCAAGAGAATATATTATTTGGTCCCAGGATGTGTCTGATGAATAACCTAAAGTTACAAGGCCTTCTCCTTGGCCCCTGGAAATCTACCAATGCCTAGCACCATGTCTACTCAAAAGGGATGTTCATTGTGGCACCTGGGTGGCCCAGTCAGTTAAGCGTCCAACCTCCGCTTAGGTCATGATCTTGCCATTATTGAGTTTGAGACCCCATTTGTCTCTGTGCTAACAGCTCAGAGCTTGGAGCCTCCTTGAGAATCTATGTCCCCCATCTTTCTCTGCTCCTCCACCACCTGGGCTCTGCTTCTCTCTTTCTCTCAAAAAAGAATAAATGTTAAAAAAAAAAAGGGAGGGGATGTTCACTTAGTGTTAGGCTGTTTTCCCCAGGTACAGTGAGCACAGCATGTGATGATGAGTTAATGGTGGGGCTGTTGAACATCACTGGCTGTTCTTCCATCTCTGTGATTTATTCTAAACCACATCTAGGACAGAATTAACAACACATATTCACTATTTTTTGTTATTTGGCAAGACTATCATGTGTACTCTAATAAGCCAGAATCTATCATCATAAAAATATATAGGAATATATCCTTTATCTCAATATCATACCTCTGGTGAGTGCATTTTTAAGTTAATGATTCCTTCCTATAAATGCTAAATGTGAACATGTTAGAATATTTTTATTATTTTATAAAATTATTCTAAATTAAAATGTAGGATCTTCTAACTTAGTACTTCTAACTTAGGAAAATCTGTAATATGGAATTATAGACACCAATTTTACACTTAATCAGAGTGTTCTATGCCTCTATGCCAAGTTGCAATAAGTAGTGGCTTAAATACGTTATTATTTCCTCCTTCGTACATCTTTACCCATTCAATTAAAATATGTGAAACACTGATAACTTGGAACCATCCCTAAGTGGGGACGTCCTTCCCTTTACCCTCAGCACATCCTATCACGTTGTAGATGCTATAACCCTTCCCCAATGCTATTGTCATGGCACTCGCAATTTGTTTCTCGTTGAAAAAAGAAACTTTTCTGTGATTCTACATCTTTAACACACCTGAAAAATGAGAGACTGAAATGACCAAGACAACAAATAGGAGAAGCCAAATTTCCTTGTGGAAGTGACACACATTCCCACATGTTTCTTCTGCACATATTTTTCTCTTAGATGTTACAAAATGCAACCCTGGCTTTACCACTTCTGCACAGTTTGTGTTTGTGTTTTCAGTTTCATTAGTATTGCAGCTGGTTTATTTATTTGTTTATACTTCAGCATGATTTTACAGTCAGGGTTTCTTGCCTCTCCTTCTATCAACCTCTACTTGTCATCCAACTCTGTATGTCTATAAGTTTAAAGTAAGACTGTTGTAAACCTACACTGGGTACAGATGGAATAATTACAGGTGAGCCATTCCAAACTGTATGAGCTTGGGCTATATTTTAAAAATCTCTCTGAGCATCCATACCTCATCAGGAAATATTTGCCCAATGTTATCTGATGTTTGGATTTTGAAGGACTTCTGTAAACGACAATAGCCCATGCTAGCCTGACACAAAAGAGTAAACAAGTTGCAAGAGTTTTCTCCTCTCTCGGGTAGCTGATAGCTGAGGACTTGGGCTAATTACCTTAAATGATCTCATATGTGTGATGGTGAATTTTCTTTTCCCCTCGCCATAAAGTGGGAGAGAAAAGGGCATTGCCTATACAGGAGCAACGGGGGCCATTAGTGGGGAGGAAAATGAAAGCCCAAAAAAAGGTGTTTCTCCTAGCACTAAGGCATCATGCCCCCTCCTCCAGAATCTGCAGGAAGCAATTCTTTGCTGTTCCTCCCAGGTACCATTGGAGACTGGAAAAATCACATGACCATCGAGCCAGAATGAAAGATTCGACAAGATTTTCCACAAGAGATGGAAGATTTCTCCCTTGAAGTTCATCTGGATGTGAATGAAGAATAGAATTTTCAGCAGTGCACAAATATTTTACAAAACTTCTTTCAGAAGGAAATCTATTGAATTGTACACTTTCATCATTGACTGTCATTTGGCTTGTTATTGAAAACACTCAACGATGAATAAATATTAACATGCTGCCATTACCCCTCATTTGCCATCTGCGGCCTGTTTCAATTTGCTAGGATTCCTCTCCTTTCTGATCAGGAGAGGATTCCCCTTTTGTGTGCAATATAATTCTGGAATAGTTTCTACTTAAGTTCAGAAATTCCAAAGCCTTGAGGCACAGAGGAGGCCTTAACATGTGATTTATTGGGCATCTTAAAATAGAAGCCTGTCGTTTATAGAAAACTACTCGTGTTCTTTTTCATACTTAAGATTTGATTCTTAGTAAATCAAAAGATTCAACCTTTCCTTTTTATGGCTTCAAGGATTTGTGTCCAAACTAGGAGTGCTGCTATCACAAGTAGTTTCATGTATTCATAAATGATTTCTTTATTTAATCTTAATATTTATCTTATGTTGTTAGATATCTGCCAATTTTTTTCCTAACAGATAACCAAATGGCCCAAGATCATTTATTGAGTTCCCATCATTTTCTACTGATTAAAATAGACATTATCTTGTTCTACAATATCGTATATACATAAATTTTCTTAAGTAAAATGACCTATTTTCTGTTGATATGATTTTCTTTTTATAACCTTGCCATAATTTCTAACATAAATTAATAAACTCTCATGATGTCTTGTGTTGGAATTCTGCTAACTGTTGCTTTACTCTTTTTTTTTTTTTAATTTTTTAACATTTTTATTTTTTTTTTTTTGAGAGACATAGAGTGAACAGGGGAAGGGCTGAAGAGAGAGGGAGACACAGAAACTGAAGCAAGCTCCAGGCTCTGAGCCATCAGCACAGAGCCCGACGAGGGGCTTAAACTCACAGACGTGAGATCATGACCTGAGCCGAAGTCAGACGCTCAACCAACTGAGCCACCAGGCCGCCCTGTTGCTTTACTCTTAAAACGTCACCTAAAAACTGACATGATCACTGGTTGAGTGTTCCCATTCAGAGATATTTGAACTCACCACTTAATTGTGTCTTCTTTCCAGTTGTTTGGTCAAGATACATGGTCCTTATATAAGCTGGCTCATTTCTTGTGATAATTATCCTAAACCTGCACAGATGGTATATGTAGATATAGGAGGAGAATGTGTTTGATTTAAATTGTCTAAGTGCTTCTCCTTTTCTCGTGGATTTTTGCCTGCTCAAGCATCCACTGGTTTTCTTGTAGTAAGGCTGGCTGAGTGGAAGCAGTACCGTCAGTCTAGACCTTTATGTGTGAGGATGCTGCCATCCATCAGATTCTGCCAGATCCCCTTGGGTATCATTGTGTGTCTGGGCCCAACTCGGGGTTGCTGCCTGCATCAATGCCTTTATTTCCATTTGCTCATTGCTCTGTTTATCTTTCTTAGTAACATACATAATTTCTTTCCTACACCATAGCCTTAGGAAAGGTTTCAAAAGGCCCTGATCCTTGTATTAGGAGAGGATTTCATTTCCCTCGTAGTCCCTTACTGCTACATTGTCTCGTGCTTTTCCTGAACCCCTTTCTTCCAAGTGCTCATAAATTCCACAGCTGTGGGATTAGGTGATGGGAATGCTTCCTAGAGAAAACATTTCTTTTCTGCTCCTTACTCATTATATCTTCTCAAAACAGTTTATGTGTGGTCACAAGAAGGAAATACTGTGCTTAAAAGTATATATTTGTATATAGGCACCTTCTGTGAACAAGATGCCAACTTGAGAATTATATATGCAGTATATCCTTAATTTTAAGAACTGCTCTATAAGGTAGGTGGTGTTTCTTAACTGAGAAAACAAGAGGTGAAGATAAGAAATGAAATTTACCTTGGGCAAAAATATAGTGTTAACACTCTATTCAGACTTTCTCTGTGACTCTAGAAATGAAAAATCCTTAATATTCTTCTTTTAGATTTAGTGTCCAATTATGGATTGAGTTGGGTCAAATGAGTTTCAGTGTAACAAGACTCAAGTCTGTCTGATTCAAATCCATTCACTGAGTGACCAGGAGGTATGTTTCTTCTTAGCCCTTAGAAATGGAAGTATTTAGCTCTTCTCTTTAACCTCCTCTCTTCAGTGGTATGGATTTTAGTTCTTTATTCTCCTGCTCAGAAGTCTCAAAATCTGACCCGAGTCCTTCGTGGCAAGTGCTCTGAGGAAAGAACACTAGGATACTCCACCTAAAAAAGGCCCTTCCTATCCTGGAATTTTACTTGAGGTAGTTCTTTCTGTTTCCAGAGATCTTATGTCTTTAACAATAGAACACTTGTATTTTAGTTGCGTGGTTTTTTTTTTTTTTAATTAATATTAGCCATCTTGCATTGGTTTCTCTAACCTATGCCATCCTGTCTACTCAGGAGAATTCTTAGTCAGGAGAAGAGTTGACAATGATTTGACCAGTTTGGGTGACTTCCTGCCAGTTATGATGAGTTCAGGTTTTCTAGGGTTTTAGTGTTGGCAGAAAAGTCAAGTGACACATCATGGTAGGAATTTCACTGTTTGTACTTTTACCCTCAAATGCATCTGAAAGGACACAAGGGTCTGAAGTAAATTAAGTTGTCCTACTATAAGTTCTCATTCATGGCACAGGTTTTGTACCAGTGATTCCTGATGCTGGAACATACTATGGCTAACAAGTGTTCTCTGAACCACTTCTCCTAGGTATGTTCCATTTCTCTTATTAACATAAAACCTCTTTACATATTTTGTTATTGAACTATCATGTCTAGGAAGAGAGATGAACATACCAACATCAATTCATCAGTGGGAAAACTGAGATTTCTTATAGGTAATCTGCAAACAATTATCATTATGTCGAGTGAATTGACAGGTTTAATTATTTCACAATCTTTCTAGGTGCTTCTGCCTACATGAATACACATTTCTACTGCTTTTTACATAGTTCCATCTCATTTTGCCTTTCCCAAATGATTATCCTGAGGTGAGGCAAAAGGTTTATTTGAAACAGAATACACATTCCCTGTGACAATGGTTTCTGATCGCCACTGTATAGATATTCTGGTTTGTGTGTGAAAATAAAAATTTCAAGTCCCAACTCCATTGAAATTCAGATTTTTTGATTTTCAGGAAGGTCCAGAACTCTGAGATTTGTGGGTGGTGTGTAACCAAACTTTAAGTGGTGTCCATCGATACCGTCCATGTATTGATCCTAGTAGTAATGTGGTGTACTGTGTGTGTGTGTGTGTGTGTGTGTGTGTGTGTGTGTGTCACTTATCTCTATCTTTCTATTCAATCATCCTCACAGTTAACTTTTAACTCATTTTAACCAATGATCTGTCAACAGCTTCTCAAATTAACTTCACTAGAATTTTCTGATCTTTTTATCTTGGATAATCTGAAACAGTTTTGATAGCTCCAATAATGGAAGACTATTACTAGTTTTAATTTTAAAATGCACTGTTTTTATGGCATATGTGTTCTGTATATTTATATTGATTTTCAGAATATGATTAGATTACTGGCCATAAAAAATATTTGTGCTTAAATATAACGTGCATTTTCGTATTTGAACAGTAGCTAAATATATAAAGTTTAAAAGAAAATCAATGCAACTCTTTAGGTGAATAAATCAACATTGAACATCCAGCTTGCCCCAAATTATTTCTTTTCAGAATAATGGTTACAAATGTATTTGCTCTATAGATTCATTGTGAAGTGTATATATTGTTCATGAACAACGGTAATTATTTCACTTGAAAATGTCAAATTAATTTAAAGACAAGAGAGAACATGTAGTGACAAAGGTGGTTTTTCTCATATACGTGAGGTTCAGCAGCAAAATCCTGAAACTCTCTGTACATCCATGCTTCCGGAGTCTGTGGCATTTATGCACCAGGGTTTCCTGACTGCCTTTCAGACACAGAGCAAGTCCATTCTCCACTGTTCGCTTTCATGAATTCCTACGTGAGACAAGCTGTACTTGGATTCTGAGACATTCTGGTGGCAAACCAAGCATCACGTTGGGTTAAATAAGATCCAGAATTATACCATTGCCCAGGTTGATCTTACACATTGGGAAAAATAAATGAACAAAAGACTCAATTCTCACCTACTGACAAGATCAGATCATCTGAGGATATTGCGGTGGTTGGCCAATTAGTCACTAGTCCCATATTTGTGTCCTGCCCAATATCTCCTCCCTTACTGAGAGTTGATTAAATCTCAAAATTAAAAAAAAAATTAATTACTTTGAGGAGAGAGAGAGAGAGAGAGAGAGAGAGAGAGGGTAAACAGAGGAGAGGGAGACAGAGAGGGAGACAGAGAAACCCAAGCACGCTCCATGCTATCAGTGCAGAGCCTGATGCAGGGTTCAATCCCAAGAACACCTAGAACATGACTTGAGCTGAAATCAAGAGTCACACTCTTAACAGACTGAGCCACCAGGTGGCCAGGGTTTCTTTCTGTTTGTGGATTCATTTATTTGCTCATTTTCTTTGCTTCTGCTTTCACTTATATACTTTTTTTCTTTCTTTCTTTCTTTCTTCCTTCCTTTCTTCCTTCTTTCCTTCCTTCCTTCCTTTTCTTTTCTTTCTTTCTTTCTTTCTTTCTTTCTTTCTTTCTTTCTTTCTTTCTTTCTTCCTTCCTTCCTTCCTTCCTTCCTTCCTTCCTTCCTTCCTTCCTTCCTTCCTTTCTTTCTTTATTTTTAATTCTTGAATACAGAGTATTTCTTATTTTTTTGAATATTAATTTCTTTTATTATATTTTATTGTTTAAAATTATTGTTAAGTATTTGCATGCCAGTGTAAAGTAGTGGGAGACTCTAAGTTCATGACAACATGATGAGTTACTCTAACGTGCTGCACTCGTATCTTGGTCTCGTTGTTTTGTGAGAAATGTTAGGAAATTGTAAAGTTAAACTAACAGACTTTATCCAATTGAAGGCATTAGGTTAAAAATCTGTTAGAATGAAAGCATCAGAAATAATATATACTTGCTTTCTTTGTAGATTATTTAGGTATAGAGTAACCCTAAGGATGTTATGTGCTCATATTTTCACTTTTCAAAGACTCTGATATTACCAGTTACAAGTACCTCAGAGGGATTCATGAAACAATTTCTAGGAGGAAAAGATAACTAAAATTTATTAAATAAGTAATAAGTTTGGTGTCCTGTGGTGAGTTTTTAAGCTTAGTGAATTTGACAGAGGGAAAGAGGATGCTGAAAGAGAATAGAATGGGGATCAGTAATCAATGTACCAAACCAGATGGTAGAGTTGTCTTGGATGACCAAGTTCAGCCAATGTTACAAATATTGCTTACTCTCTCTCCTCTCAGGAGAGTGTCAAGATTACAGCCATATCATACCATACATCGAATCCTTACATCTAAACATGGAATGATTGTTTCATTATTTTTTTTTAATGTTTATTTATTTTTGAGAGAGAGACAGAGCATGAGCCGGGGAGGTGTAGAGAGAAGGAAACACAGAATCTGAAGCAGGCTCCAGGCTCTGAGCTGTCAGTACAACTGTTGTTCATTTAGTGTAGACTGTTTCCCCCACAGCATGTGATAATGAAGTAATAGTGGGGCCGTTAGCCATGGATGGCTGTTCTTCCATCTCCCTGGTTTATCGTAACCCTCCCCCAGGGCTGAATTAACAATACACATTTGTTGTTCTTTTGCTATTGGACAGGACTCTCATGTGTCCTCTAGTAAGACTTTCCAGAATGTTACAAAATAAAAATGCATAGGAATACTTCCTTTATGTCAATATCTCATAGCTCTGGCAACTGAGTTTTTAAATTAACGACTCCTTCATATAACTGATAAATTCGAACATGTTAGAATATTTTTATTATTTTATAAATCATTCTAAATTAAAATTTATGATCTGCTATCTTACTACATGGAAAACCTATAATACAGAATTATAGAGATAAATTTTACACCTAATTGTAGGGTCCTATGCCTCGATGTCAAGTAGCAATAGTTACTTTGATTTCTCTGTTAGTATATTTTTCACTTAATCTCTTTGTATATTTTTACCCATCCAATTCAAAGTTGTGAAACACTGGTAACTTGGAGCCCACCTGAACTGGGAACTGCCCTTTCCTTGCCCTCAGTACATCCTATCACGCTGTAGATACTACAACCCTTCCAAGAGCCATAACTGTGGCACTTCAGCTTAGGTTTCTTGGAAAAAAGAAAATTTTCTGTGTTTATACTTTTTTACAGACTTGAAAATGAGAGACCGAAATGGCAAAGGAGACACATAGGAGGAGTCAAATTTCCTTGTGAAAGTGAAGCATATTCCCATATGTTTCTTCTGCACATAAACATACTTTTCTCTTAGATGTTATGAAGTGGAACATAATTTGCACTGGCTTTACCCTACCTGCACAGTTTGTGTTTGTGTTTTCAGTTTCGTTAGTATTTCAGCTTGGTTTAGTTACTTCCTTACACTCCAGAGTGATTTTACAATCAGTGTTTTTTGCTTCTCCTTCTATTAATATCTATTTGTCTTCCCAACTCTGTGTCTATAATTTTAAAATAAGACTGTTGTAAACCTAAAGAGAATAATATTGAATAATTACAGGTATGCCATTTCAACCTGTATGAACACATGCTATATTTAAAAAAAAATCTCTCTGAGTATCCATTTCTTCATCAGTACACATTTTCCCAATGGTATCTGATTTTTGGAATTTTTAAAGGACTTCTATAAACTACAATAGCCCATGCTAGTCTGGAACAGAATAGTACACAAGTTGCAAGAGTTTTCTTCTTTTCCAGGTGGTAGAGAGCTGAGTTGTATGGCTAATTAACTTAAATTGCCTCGTAATTGCCCCGATGAATTTGTTTTTCCCCTTGCCATAAGGTGGGAGAGTTAAGGTTTAAGGCCACGTGCAGCAGCCACCAGGTCTTAGCGGGGAGGAAAATGAAAGTCCAAAAACCGTGGTTCTCCCAACACCAGCGGTTTATATCCCCTCTTTCTGGAATATTCATTCAAGCAATTTCTTTGCTATTCCTCCTAGGTACCATTGGAGACTGGAAAAACTCACATGACTGTTGAGCAGAAAGAAAGATTTGGCAAGATTTTCCAAAGGGAGATGAAACATTTTCCCTTGAAGTTCATCTGAGATGTGAATGAAGAATAGAATTCTCAGCAATGCAAACTACTTTATGAAAGCACTTTCAGAAGAAAATATATTGAATTGTACACTTTCATCTTTTATTATCATTGGCTCATTATTGAAAAACCTCAATGATGAATAAATATTAATATGCCTCTTTAACATCATTTACCATGTCACTTGCTTTCCATTTACTGGGATTCCTCAGTTTCTAATCAGGAGAGGACTCCTTATTTGTTTTGCAATATAATTATGGAATAGTTTTTATTTTACGTTCATAAATTTGCAGTCTTGAGCAACAAAGGAGGTCTTAAGATGTGATTGATTTTGCATCTTAAAACAGAAAACTTGGGGCACGTGTGTGGCTCAGTTCGTTAAGCATCTGACTTTGACTCAGGACATAATTGTGTGTTCGAACACTGCGTGAGGCTGTTGCTGTCAGCACAGAGCCTGCTTTGGAACTTCTGTCCCCTCTCTCCTGCCCCTTCTCCCCCACTTCAAAAATAAAATAAAATTTAAAAAATTAGAAGGGGCACCTGTGTGGCTCAGTGTTTAAGCGGCCAACTTCGGCTCAGGTCATGATCTCATGTCTCCTGGGATTGAGCCCCACATCAGGCTGTGTTGACAGCTCAGAGCCTGGAGACTGCTTCATATTCTATGCCTCCCTCTCTCTACCCTTCCCCCACTCACATTGTGTCTCTCTCTCTCTCAAGGAAAAAAAATAGAAGACTTGTCTTTATAAAAAACTACATAAATTCTTTTCTCGCAGTTTATAATTTAATTTTTAGGTAATCAAATGAGTCAACTTTTCATTTTTTTATTACACATTATTTATTTTTAAATTTACATCCAAATTAGTTAGCATTAGTGTAAAAATGATTTCAGGAGTAAATTCCTTAATATCCCCCCTCCCATAACCCCTCCAGCAAACTTCTTTTTGTTCTGTATATTTAAGAGTCTCTTATGTTTTGTCCCCCTCCCTGTTTTTATATTATTTTTGCTTCCCATCCCTTATGTTTATCTCTTTTGTATCTTAAATTCCTCATATGAGTGAAGTCATATGATATTTGTCTTTCTCTGACTGACTAACTTCGCTTAGCATAATACCCTCTAGTTCCATCCACGTAGTTGCAAATGGCAAGATTTCATTCTTTCTGTTTGCCGAGTAATACTCCATTTTATATATACCACATCTTCTTTATCCATACACCTGTCCATGAACATTTGGGCCTTTTTCAACCATGGATATTGCCTATAGCTTTGCTATAAACATCAGGGTTCATGTTCCCCTTTGAAACAACACACCTGTATCTCTTGGATAAATACCTAGTAGTGCAATTGTTAGGTTGTAGGGTAGTTTTATTTTAAATTTCTTGAGGAACTTCCATCCTGTTTCTAGATGGCTGCACCAGTTTGCGTTCCCACCAGCAGTGCAAAAGAGATCCTCTTTCTCCACATCCTAGCCAACATTCGTTGTAGTCTGAGTTGTTAATTTTAGCCATTCTGACTGGTGTGAGGTTGGGTGTTGAGTTTGATAAGTTCCTTACATATTTTGGATACTAACCCTTTATCTGATATGTCATTTGCAAATATCTTCTCATTTCCACTGATTGCTTTTAGTTTTGCTGACTGTTTCCTTCACTGTGCAGAAGATTTTTATCTTGATAAGGTCCCAATAGTTCATTTTTGCTTTTGTTTCCCTTGCCTCTGGAGACATGTTGAGTAAGAAGCTGCTGGGACCAAGGTCAAAGAGGTTGTTGCCTGCTTTCTCCTAGAGGATTTTGATGACTTCCTGTCTTATGTGTAGGTCTTTCATCCATTTTGAGGTTTTTTTTTTTTTGGTTGTGTATGCTGTAAGAAAGTGGTCCAGGTTCATTGTTTTGCATGTCGCTGTCCAGTTTTCTTAGCACCTTTTGCTGAAGAGACTGTATTCCATTGGATATTCTTTCCTGCTTCATCAAAGATTAGTTCATATGTTTGTGGGGTCCATTTCTGGATTCTCTATTCTGTACCCCTGATCTGAGTGTCTGTTTTTGTGCCAGGACCATACTGTCTTGATGATTACAGTTTTGTAATACACCTTGAAGTCAGAGATTGTGATGCCTCCAACTTTAGATTTCTTTTTCAGGATTGCTTTGGCTATTCAGGGTCTTTTCTGGTTCCACACAAATTTTAGGATTGTTTGTTCTAGCTCTGTGAAGAATGCTGGTGTTATTTTGATAGGTATTACATTGAATATGTAGATTACTTTGGGTAGTATTGACATTTTAACAATATTTATTCTTACTATCCAGGAGCATGGAATATTTTTCCTTTTTTGTGTCTTCTTCAATTTCTTTCATAAGTTTTCTATAATTTTCAGCTAACAGATGTTTTACATATTTGGTTAGGTTTATTCGTAGGTATCTTAGGGGATTTGGTGCAATTACAAATGGGATCAATTCCTTGATTTTTTCCGTTGCTTCATTATTGATGTATAGGAAAGCAACCAAATTTTCTACATTGATTTTATATCCTGCGACTTTGCTGAATTCATGAATCAGTTCTAGCAGTTTTTTGGTGGAATGTATTGGGTTTCCCATACAAATATATATATTTGGTGGAATGTATTGGGTTTTCCTGCCCAATTTGAATGCCTTTTATTGCTTTGTGTTGTCTGATTGCTGAGGCTAAGCCTTCCAATACTGTTTTGAATAAGAGTGGTGAGAGTGTACATTCCTGTCTTATTCCTGACTTTAGGGGAAAGTTCTTAGTTTTTCCCCATTGAGGATGATATTAGTGTTGGGTCTTTCATATATGGCTTTTATGATCTCGAGGTATGATCTTTCTTTCCCTACTTCCTTAAGGGTTTGTATCAAGAAAGGATGCTGTATTTTGTAAAATGCTTTCTCTGCATCTATTGAGAAGATCATATGGTTCATGCCCTTTCTTTTATTGATGCAGTGAATCGGATTGTTTTGAGGATATTGAAACAGCCCTGCATCCCAGGTATAAATCCCACTTGATCATGGTAATAATTGTTTTGAAGTATTGTGGGATTCGGTTGGCTAATATTTTGTTGAGGATATCTTTTCCTCTTGTTTCCCAGGAGCACAATTACATCCTCAGGTACGCGTCCTTTGGGCCAATAAGATCCTACTGAAATTGGGTAGTATCCCTGATATTGGCCATTGGGAATAAGACTGAATTCTTCTGCCTCAGTTTAAGTCTCTTTTCTCAAATGGATCTCTCATGACTGCTCTTCTCTTTAATAATGGAAAGGTCTGGTCTCTACAACCCGTAACTGACAAGTTTGAGACATGTTTCTATCATCTAGTTCATAATAAATATGATCTTAGACATATAACATAAGTTGGAATGAAGTCATATATCAACTCCATTATAAATGACTTGCCTCTAGTTTGGAGATTGTCTACATACAACCCATTCTTAGCTTTGATATGAACTAGCTGTATGACCTGGGGGTCAAAAATGCAAATCAAGGGGTGCCTGGGTGGCTCAGTTGGTTGGGCGACCGACTTCAGCTCAGGTCATTATCTCGCGGTCTGTGAGTTTGAGCCCCGTGTCGGGCTCTGTGCTGAGGGCTCGGAGCCTGGAGCCTGGTTCAGATTCTGTATCTCCCTCTCTCTCTGCCCTTCCCTTGCTCACTCTCTGCCTCTATGTCTCTCAAAAATAAAATAAAAACGCTAAAAAAAATTTAAAAAAATGCAAATCAAGCTTTGTATTTCTGAGATACCTTAGAAAGAAGAGATTGTACATTATAAAATGCCATGTAAATAAAGATAAGATTATAATTTAAATAGTTATAGGAAGAACTCTCTTAAGTAGTGTATATTCTATTTGTAGTAAATTTAGCCAACAAACATTGAGTTTACAAAAAGCAAAAGACTCAATGCTAGGCTCTCTATGGTTGAGAGGATTTTGAAGATATATCATTACTTCCATAGAGAAATTTCATATTCTAGTTTGGGTAATGTCATAATCCCAAATATAAAATAATACACTTAAAAATAAAACTCACTGGTAGAATTTACAATGCACATTCCACGGACTGAGGTTAAATTGAATTAAATAGGATAATGGATATAGTAGGTGATAAATTTTAAGATAAATTATAGACTATTAAGAAGATATAGATTAGTAAAAAGTAGGCATAGAGCCCAAAAGTGGGAGAAATACTACCAAAAAAAAAAAAAAAAAAAAGCTTTAAGCAGAGGCTGCAACTCAGGTACAAATTCCAAGAGCTGGGAGAGAATTTAGAGATCTCCAATTCAACCCCTCATGAAGAAAGAACCCCCTCTGTGACAGCCTAATAGAAGACCACACCACTTCTAAATAAACCCCACCATTCCAAAGGTCACACCACTCCCACAAGGCAGCCAATTCAATGATCAGGCAATATGAGAATCAGGAAAGCTGTTATCTATAAAATGAGCCAAAACTTAGGAGTGAGATGTCTTAAAGTCTTTGGACATGCCTTGCCCTTGATCATGTCAGGACTTGAGCTCTGTGGAGATCACCTGCTGTAAGCAAGGCAGTCTGCATCCTTCACTCAGGAAGGAATCACGATAATCTCCTGAATTTCATGTTACAATTCCCCTTTTATGGAAGGAACTAGATTCTTGAATATGCACTATGACTAAGCTTACACAGTTAATAAGAGGCAGAGCCAGAATTTCAGCCAGGTTTGAGTCCAGCTTTCACATGTCTCCTCTTCCCTAATTGGCCCTTGGAAGCTGATCAGATTAGCTAAGTATGCTACATGTTAGACCAATGGAAGAGAGGCAAATGTGGAATGTGCTTATGAACATTTAGAGAAAATGGAAATTCTATGAAAGTGACTGAATGAAATCTCATAAATGTAAGCTCACCTGCTCAGTCTAAACAGTTATAGTGTCAAAGGAATCTGGGAGTTTACTAGAACTGCCCTAAGAAAATAACAGAGCCAATAAAACATCAGACTATCAAAGTAATTGCAATTTTGCACGACAAAAGAGGAATTCCATAAAAAAAGCAGCAGTCTTGCAGAAACAGTTGTTTACAGGGAGTTAGATAAATGGGAGATGCTGAGGCGAGCCTCTGCGTGGGTCCAGGCAGCCGTTGGGTGGGCGCGTGCGCCCTGACGCCCCTGCCCAGTGTGTGGCAGCGGGACAGCTCCGCACCCACCCTGCCGGCTATGATTCCCACTCGCACCAACGTGGCTTCTGGGGTTCCCAGTAACAAAGTGAAATACTCAAAGCTCTCCAGCACTGACTCCGGACACATTAACGATCAGAAGAACACTTCAACTACTGAAGATAACTTTAAATCAAAAAGATGTCCAGTGAGATCTCACTTATTAAAGTTTAAGAAAAACTCCACTAGGATTCCTTATAAGGCCATTGCCTGTGCCGCCGCGCAGTTTTTGATTGGCGCCTTTCTCGTGCTCGTGGGCTGCCTCCTGCTGGCGGGCTACATCAGCAAAGTGGGCGCCAACAGGGCCGTTGCCATTCTGGTTGTTGGCTTCTTGGTGTTCCTGCCTGGGTTTTACCACCTGCTCATCGCCTACAGAGCACACCGACGCTGCCAGGGCTATTCCTACAGCGACCTTCCTGACTGTGATGACTAGTCCCAACTGCAGCCAAGAGACACAGACGCGGCTGAGCGCAGCTGGAAGGCATTCGGCAGAGGCTGTGGAAATCGATGCCCAAGGATTAAGGAATTCCGCAGCTTTGTAGACACTTAGCAAAACTACGGCCAGATTTTATAAATTTGTCCCCAAAATGTTAATTGGGTTTACAATTAGCCAAATAGGAAGCTAGGAAATAGAAATACTCCATTTTTATTTTCCTGGCCCAGACACATTTTTCCACACGATGTGTATAGTAAAAGAATGGCAATGTTAAATTGTATGGGGAAGTGAAAGTTATTTTGTAGGACAAACTGTTGCCATCACCACCCTATTTAGAGCTGAACATTTCTTTTAAGTAGTCCTCACTGATAATTTTATCTTGTGGCAAATGTAAAAATGCAGTACGTTTGATTTCATATTAGTAAGTAATTTACTTGGAAAATTTCTGAGTATTTTATCCCCCATGCTTATCTCCAATTTTGTAGTCAATGGATACCTTGGTAAAATCAGGTACCAACTTAGGAAAAATAAAGAGAACAGTTGTGTTGGGTGGAGCTTTAGAGTCAGAAGTGGTTTTAAATCCCGGATCCCAACATTTTAACTGTATGACCTTGGACAAATTATCCTAATACTCAGAGTTTGGGACCATAATTCCTACTGCTTTGGGTGTCAGTATGGGTCAAATATAGTATTTATGTCAACACGGCACACAGGCATTTCCCAAAGTGTTAATTCCTCACTATAAATAGGGTTTTATAGAAGACCGTACATAAAATTAAATAAAGCCACAGGTGAAGTTCTTCCATCCACTTCAAACTAACCTAGGAAAGTTGGCCACCCAAGAGAATGAGACTGCTAATCTGTAAAGTTATATCTTGGTTTAAATCAGGACACTGGGTTGCTTTTTATATGAATCTTTTGCTCTTGAGTCCTATGTAGGAACAGAGCAGATCAAGGATTTGTGGCACCTAAGGCTTATGCAATTTGAAGGGCTCTCAAGAAAAGAAAAGAAAAAATTATGAGTTGGAAATTAAGTGCAGGGCATGACAAAGGGCCCGTATTAAATATCATCAACTTCATAGTAAACCTGGCACTCATAAAGAAGGTAAATAAAGGATCTAGAGAAAAGGACTGAATGTGGGGAGATGTCTACAGTTAAGGCTATGGTCCCAGATTAAAGATAATTGAGTAAGCAGTAGTATTTTTTAGAATAAAGGATATCATCCTATAAAAAGAAATTTTTTTTTGTTTTTTTTACAAATACTTTCTAAAGTGTTGTAGATAAAGAACACAGGCATACCTTGGAGATACCATGGGTTCATTCTGTCTCAGACCACCTCAATGAAGCAAGTATTGCAATAAAGTGAGTCAAATGAATTTTTTAGGTTCCCAGTGCATATAAAAGTTATGTTTAAACTATACTGTAGGCCATTAAGTGTGCATTAGCATTATGTCTAAAAAATGTAAATACTTAAATTAAAAAGTATTTTGTTGCTAAAAAATGGTAATCATCCTATGAGCTTTCAGTGAGTCCTAATCACTGATATAAGAATGAGAAAGTTTGAAATATTGTGAGAATAGACGTGAAGTGAGCAAATGTTGGTGAAGAAATGGTGCCGATAGTTTTGCTCGATGCAAGGTTGCCACTAACCTTCAATGTGTAAAAAAAGTAATATCTGCAAAGTGCAGTAAAGTGAAGCACAATGAAACGAGATGTGCCTGCATAGACTGAGATTTACGAAAGATAAAGAAAAGAGTGTATTTTCTGGATGAAGAACATTGGCCCTTCATATAGGAGAAAAAAGATACTCTCGAGTGCTAACCTCAGGATACACAAAACATCCCCATGTTAAAAAGTTTGGAGATCTTTCATTGGTACTGTGTTATATACCAAGATACATAAGAAATAGAGGGAAATGATACATTTCTAAATATTAATTTGAGATTGTGCTAAATAAACAGGGATAATATGAACTGTAATTTTGGGGGGCTTTGATAGCATCCTCATAGTCCTCCTTCTTATTAGAAGTAACAATATACAGAAAATCCATTGAAGTGTAACTGGTAAAAAGTCCAACTTTAATATGAATAATTAATATTTACAGGGACTCAGTCATGTGAAGAAAGTACCTTTTGAATATAGAACAGTTAATCTATGAAATGTTAGTCAAGAAATGTCAATTTAGAAATCAAAGATCCAAATAGGGCGAATGGTGTAAACTTCAATCCAGAGATGACCTTATTACAGAGGAAACAGTCAAATAAGGACAAAAGGAGTATTAAAGCATAATCATACTATAAAAGATGTTATTAGAAATCTGAGCATTGTTTTAATTCCAGACGTAGTATGCATAGTGTGTACTATAACTTTAAAATTGTAGTTAATCAGACAGATCACATATCTAACAACTCTTGCTGAATTATAAATTATATATGTTTGAGTTTTCTTTTTGTTATTCAAAACTTAGACCAATTTCCTAGGACAACATCCTTTTGAAATGATTGGATTTCCAGAAGTGACTGACAGCTGTCTAATTACAGTTAACTGGCTCAGCAGGCCAAGTCATTAGGCACAAGAAGTGCTAGGAAAGAGAAGACACAGCAACACCCATCTATAGACAGAAATGTATTTCAGAAGACATTGTTATAGTAGGACAAAGTCCCTAAGTTTCTAAACGAAGCACGTCACTTTATTATTAACTTTTTGGAAAAGGCCTTGTTCTCTGCCCTTCCAAGAGAGTGGGGCTTAGTGTCCTAATTTGCTCTGGGGTCTTTTATGTTTTTGAAAGTAGCCTGTTTCACTATGTATTCTACATCCTCATTAGTCAACTGCTTTTCAAGAATCTTCTGATTTTTAACACAGTGCTTCTGAGGTCCTGAAATGGGTTAAGTTGATCACACATGAATCCTATGAGGAAGATGCATGACTAAGGGTTATCAATGTAACTAGATGTACAAATAAGATATAGGTAGATATAGGTCAAAGATACATGAGTGATTCTGATTGTAGTTTAAACTGAGGAAAATGTTAGGGAATCAAGTAGAAATATGAGAAAAAAACTCTACTATACATGTAATTAATTTCTTCCTCTCTGTGTTCATGAGCCTACCCTGACTATCCTATTTAATAATGCAGCCTGCTAATGCCGCCTCCCTGCACTTTGGATCGCCAATTTGCTACATTTACTTTTTTCATTTTCCAGAGTATTTCTCTCCCTACAATATACTAAACGATTTGCTTACTTATTATATTTATTATTTGGCGTCCGTCTTATCCCTCTAGTATGTTAGCTACAGGAAAATAGGGATTTTTGTGTTTTGTTCAGTTCTAAGAATGGGACCCAGAATGTAGTAAGCACTGGATAAAGTTTGTTGGATGAAAGTATAAATAAGGAAATTACTATTGTCTAACTTAAATATAAGGAAATATGAAGGTCTAAGAATAAATTAAATCCATGTATTTTTGAAACTTCAAGTTTCACTCATGGATAACCTAAAATTTTTTTATTTTAAAAAAGGCCTTAAGGCAGGGGACCTGGGTGGCTCAGTTGGCTGAGAGTCCGACTGTTTCCACTTAGGTCATGATCTCACAGTTCTGGAGCCCCACCTCAGGCTCTGTGCCAACAATGTGCAACCTGCTTGGGATTCTCTGTCTCTCTCTCTCTCTCTCTGACCCTCCCCCACCATCTGGATGTCTTCTTTTGGAAAAGTATCTATTCATGTCTTCTACCTATTTCTTCACTGGATTATTTGTTTTTGGTGTTGAGTTTGATAAGTTTTTTATAGATATTGGATACTAACCCTTTATCTGATATGTCATTTGCAACTATATTCTCCTATTCCATAGGTTGCCTTTTAGTTTTGCTGATTGTTTCCTTCACTGTGCAGAAGATTTTTATCTTTCTTTTTGCTTTTATTTATTTTTTTATAATAGTTTATTTTCAAATTGGTTTACATATAACACCCAGTGTTCATCCCAACACGTGCCCTCTTTAATGTCCGTCACACCCTCTCCCCCCTCCCTCACATCCCTCACCTCCCTCACCCTCAGATTGTTCTTAGTCTTTCAGAGTCTCTTATGTTTTATCTCCCTCCCTCTCTGTGTCTTTTTTTCCTTTCCCCTCTTCCCCTCCCCCTGGTTTTTGCTTAGTCTCACAAAGTCCACCTATTCGTGGGGTCCCAAAAGTTCATTTTTGCTTTTGTTTCCCTTGCCTCCAGAGACATTGAGTAAGAAGTTGCTGCAGCTGAGGTCAAAGAGGTTGTTGCCTGTTTTCAACTCTAGGATTTTGATGGCTTCCTAAGGTTTAGGTCTTTCATCCATTTTGAGTTTATTTTT
Organism: Paguma larvata; assembly: GCA_030068075.1. NCBI lineage: Eukaryota > Metazoa > Chordata > Mammalia > Carnivora > Viverridae > Paguma > Paguma larvata. Next base: position 103,075,716 of record CM057829.1, read on the forward strand.
GTGTATGGTGTAAGAAAGTGGTCCAGATTCATTCTTCCGCATGTCACTGTCCGGTTTCTCAACACCATTTGCTGACGAGACTGTCTTTATTCCATTGGATATTCTTTCCTGCTTTGTCAAAGATTAGTTGGCCATACGTTTGTGGTTCCATTTCTGGGTTCTGTATTCTGTTCCATTGATCTAAGTGACTGTTTTTGTGCCAGTACCATACTGTCTTGATGACTACAGCTTTGTAATATAGCTTGAAGTATGGGATTGTGATGTCTCCAGCTTTGATTTTCTTTTTCAGGATTGTCTTGGATATTCGGGGTCTTTTCTGGTTCCATACAAATTTTAGAATTGTTTGTTCTAACTCTGTGAATAATGCTGGTATTACTTTAATAGGGATTGTATTGAATGTGTAGATTACTTTGCGTAGTATTGACATTTTAACAATATTTGTTTTTCGAATCCATGAGCATGGAATGTTTTCCCACGCTTTTGCATCTTCTTCAATTTCTTTCATAAGCTTTCTACAGTTTTCAGCTAACAGATGTTTTACATATTTGGTTAGGTTTATTCGCAGGTATCTTAGGGGATTTGGTGCAATTACTGGGATCAATTCCTTGATTTCTCTTTCTGCTGCTTCATTATTGAAGTAACTGATTTCTGTACATTGATTTTATATCCCGTGACTTTGCTGAATTCATTGAACAGTTCTAGCAGTTTTCTGGTGAAGTCTTTCAGGTTTCCCATGGGACAGACTATCATGCCATCTGTGAGGAGTGAAATTTTGACTTCTTTGTCAATATGGATGCTTTTAACTTTTTTGTTGTCCGATTGCTGTGGCTAAGACTTCCAGTACTATGTTGACCAATATCCCTGTCATGTTCCTGATGGTAGGGGGAATACTCTCAGTTTTACCCCACTCACGATTATATTAGCTGCGGGCCTTTCACGATTATATTAGCTGAATTGCAATGCACTTTTCTCGTTTTTATAATGTTGAAGTATATTCCTTTTATCCCTACTTTCTTGAGGGTTTTTATCAAGAACAGATACTCTATTTTGTTAAATGTTTTTCCTGCACCTATTAAAATATGGTTCTTATCCTTTCTTTTAAAAATGTGGTGTATCACATCGATTTGCAAATATGAACCAGTCCTGCAGTACAGGAATAAATCCCACTTGATCGTAGTGAACAATTCTTTTAATGTACTATTGAATAATGTACTATTGAATTGCTTTGGTGGTATCCTGTTGAGAATTTTTATGTCCAGGTTCATTAGGGATTTTGGTCTACAATTCTCCTTTTCAGTGGAGTCTTTTGTCTTGTTTTGGAATCAAAGAAATCCTACCTTTGTAGAGTGAATTTGGAAGCCTTCTTTCCATTTATATTTTTTAGAACAGTTTGAGAAAAATAGGTATTAACTCTTCTTTAAATGTCTGATAGAATTCTCCTGAGAAGCCATCTGGCATAGGACTCTTATTTGTTGATAGATTTTTGTTAACAAAAATTCAATTGGATTCAATTTCCTTGCTGGTTATGGGTCTGTTCAAATTTTCTATTTCTTCCTGTTTGAGTTTTGGTAGTGTGTGAATTTCTAGGAATTTGTCCATTTCTTCCAGATTGTCCAGTATGTTGGCATATAATTTATAATAGTATTCTCTGATAATTGTTAGTATTTCTGTGGTGTTGGTTTGATCTGTCTTCTTTCATTTGTAATTTTATCTATTTGGTCCTCTCTTCTTATTGAGAAGTCTAACTAGAGTTTTATCAATTAGTTAATTCTTTCAAAAAATCAGCTTTTAGTTTCATTGATCTGTTCTACCATTTTGTGTTTGTTTTTTCTATATCATTTATTTTTGTTCTAATCTTTATTATATTCCTTCTTCGTTTTGTTTTTGGGCTTTATTTGCTACTCCTTTAGGTGCAAGGTTAAGTTGTGTATTTGACACCTTTCTTGATTTTTGAGCTAGGCCTGAATTGCAATGCACTTTTCTCTTAGGACTTCCTTTCCTGCATCCCAAAGGGTTTGGAGTGTCGTGTTTTCATCTTCATTTGATTCCGTGCATTTTTTAAATTTCTTCTTTAATTTTCTGGTTAACCCTTTATTCTTTAGTACGATGTTCTTTAACGTCCATGTATTCGAGGGCTTTCTAAATGTTTTCTTGTGGTTGATTTCCAGTTTCATAGCACTGCAATATGAAAATATGCATGGTATGATTTGATGTTTTTGTACCTGTTAGGGCTGATTTGGATCCAGTATGTGACCTATTCTGGAGAATGTTTCATGTGCACTCAAAAAGAAGGTGTTTCATGCTGCTTTAGCCTGAAATATTCTGAATATATCTGTCATGCCCATCTGGTCCAGTGTCTCATTCAGAGCCATTGTTTCCATGTTGATTTTCTGCTTAGATGATCTGTCCATTGCTGTAATGGGGTATTTAAGTCTCCTACTATTATGATATTAATACCAAGGAGTTTCTTTATGTTTGTGATTAATTGATTTTTATTTGGGTTCCACCAAGTTGGCGGCATAAAAATCTACAGTTGTTAGATCTTCTTGAGAGATAGACCTTTTAATTATGATACAATGCCCTTCTTCATTTCTAGTTACAGTCTTTGTTTTAAAATCTAGTCTGTCTGATATAAGTATGGCTACTTCAGCTTCTTTTTGATATCCGTTAGCATGATAGATGGTTCTCTGCCTCCTCACTTTCAATCTGCAGGTGCCTTTAGGTCTAAAATGAGTCTCTTGTAGACAGCATAAAGATGGATTTTTTAAAAAATTCTGCTGTACTATGTCTTTTGATTAGAGCATTTAGTCCATTTATATTTGGAGTGATTATTGAAATATATGAATTTAGTGCTATTATGTTACCTGTGGACTTTATGTTTCCGGTGATGTTCTCTGGTCCTTTGTAGCCTTTGTTGCTTTTGGTCTTTTTTGTTTTGTTTTTTCTTTTCTCCACTCAGAGATTCCCCCTAAAATTTCTTACAGGGCTGGTTTAGCCATCATGAACTCCTTTATTTTTTGTTTGCCTGGGAACATCTTTATCTCTCCTGTTCTGAATGACAGCCTTGCCAGATAAAGGATTCTTGGCTGCATATTTTTCATATTCAGCACATTGAATATTTCCTGCCACTCCCTTCTGGCCTGTTGTTGCATTTTGGCTGCTCTTTCCCACCAGTCAGTCCTCTGCAGAGCTCCTATTTGCTTGCAGTGGTGGAATGTCTGGACCTTCAACTAGATGTGTTTTGATTTGTTTGTCGAAGTAACCCTGGGAAAAAAAAAAAAGGAGGAGAGCCTAATCCCATAAAAAGAGAAAACAAAGAGCACACACACACACACACACGCACACACAACCAGAATCAAAAACATTTAAGGCTGATTCAAAAGAAAAAGAAAGAAAAAAAAAAGCAGAGGAAAAAGAAAATGAAAAATCCTGATCCAAAAAAAGAGAAAAGGAAATGACAAAAAAAAAAAAAAACCCACAAACAAGTAAGAAACTATAAGCCTGATACCAAAATTAAAAAAAAAAAAAAAAAAGAGGGAGGAAAAAAGAAAAAAAAAAGTGTTGTCTGTTGGTGCCTGGGGGGTGCTGGTTATGCTGGTCTGGAGGAGAGGCTGGTTATGTTGGCTCAGAGTTAGTCTTTCCCCAGTAAATAAGCAGTTGCCATGCACAGAGGGTCAGGGTTTGGTGTAAACAGATCTCTCCTCTAGTGGGGGCCACTGTGGTACTCTCTCAAGTCTCACTATGTTGGTATGGGTGGGGGGAATATGGCGCTATCCGAATCGCTCTTCCCTGGACTGGGGATCTCACAACTCCCACTGTTTAGGCAACTCTCACAGAATAGCAAGGGCATTCAGCTCGCCCTGCATCACTCTTCTGTGTTATTTCTTTGGTATGGTTGGATTCAAAGCCCAAAGTCTGTGGATGGCACAGATCCCCTCCCCTTCTCCAGAGTAGACCCTCTCCATCCTGTTGATGAAAGGCTTTTGGGTCGTACCTACAGGATCTTTTGCCCTTGGGGAGGCAATAAACCTTCTAAAAGTACTCCAAGAAGGTACTGTTCTCTCCCAGTGTACCCCGGAGATTGCTATACCATGCTATGCACCCCGGAATGAGTTCCCTTCTCTCCAGGAGAGTGTGCCACAGCTCCACTCTGGAGAAAGTCATGCACTTCCAAAACGTCAGAGTTTGAGCTCCAAAAGCTTTTTGCTAAAAAGAACTTCTGTCCCCCTGGTCCATGGTCCAGAGAGGTTTTCCTCTTGTGCTAACTCAATGCCACACTATCTCAATACTTCTCTCTCTCTCTTTTGTCTCTGCAGGGAAAGGGTTCCATCCCTTCCATGGCTGCCATTTTTCTCTCTCCCGATTCAAATCCACATACCTCATACTTGCCAAGCTGTCTCCCTCCAGCTGTGGAGATCCTTCTGCTACTCTGCAGATTGATTTCCTGGGTGTTCCAAGCGATCTGACCTCCATACAGCTGTGTTTGAAGGATGAAGAAAGACCCGGGTCCCCCTACTTCTCCACCATCTTAATTCCTCCTCCTTCCTTTTTGAATATTTTTAACAAGATTCTCCAAATCAACTTATCACTTGTAATTCTAGTTATTATCTTAAAATGTGATGTATCTAAAAAATAACCAAACTTTCCTGTCAATTGCATGGCAGTGAATTCTCATTAGATCTTTAACCATGGACAATATAATCTATAAAGACTGTGGAACATGTGGGTAGAGTATATTCTGCTTCTACAAAAAAAAAATGGCCCCTCATTTACCACACTTTTGCCATTCTGATGTCCTTAAACATGACAAGTCTGCTTCTGAATCACAGAAATTAAGATGAGTAAGCAATGGTTATAAATTAAAAGAATAGTAAGGGCTATGGGAAATCCAAGATGGCCACTTGATCCTTCCTAACTCCCTGGCAAATCCCATTTTTGGTTTTTGCATTCCTTTGCTGACCTTGGTGCATTTGAAAAAAAAAAATTAGTTTGGTCCTCGGAGGCCTCAGACCTCCTTTCGCTGGACTCTTTAAACATCTGCAGCTGAACTTCATTCAATTGTCACACAAAATGTTGATGTGTTTCCTTGGGTTGACCTTCCACAACATCCAGGTACCCACTTCACTGGGCACACTATATAAGCCTTACTGAAAACCTTACAAATTTCTTAAAATTATTTCTGTCAATAATCAGGCAAGGTCAACAAAACCAATGAAAAAACTGTACTCACGCGGAACAAGTCCTAATTACATAAGGCTGATGTAATATGGATTACATATGGGCTGATGAATATGGATTATACTTTTCATAACTTTTTGTCTAAAGTGTTACTGGTTTTTAATCTTCTGTTTTTCCAGATTGAGGGAAATCTCTTCTCTTTAAAAACATTTTTTCAATGTTTATTTATTTTGAAGGAGAGAAAGACAGAGCATGGGCTGAAGAGGGGCAGAGAGAGGGGGAGACACAGAATACAAAGCAGGTTTGAGGCTCTCAGCTGTCAGCACAGAGCCCAAAGTGGGGCTCAAACTCACAAGCTGCGAGATCATGACCTGAGCCAAAGTCAGATGCTTAAATGACTGAGCCACCCAGGTGCCCCAGGAAAATCTCTTCTCTTAAGCTGCCAACAATTTGGTAAGACATACCTTTGTAAACAAAGATGAAGCATTTATCTTTCTCTCTACCTGATCCTTCCAGAATTCAAACTCTATTGTTGGTTATTTACATAAATTCACTGAGACGTTGTTCCCCTTATCACAGGACACAATTTTAAAAAATGCGTATCTTGCTAAGGTTTTGACTAAAATGTCATGTTTGAGAGATAGATGCATAGACTCAGGTATGACCATACAGGTTTAAAGAACTACTTGCAAAAAAAAAAATTGGCTAGTACCTTGCTTCCAAAGTTCCAACAAAGCAATCTTTTAAAAAGTTTACATACCCACTCACTATTCTTCCTGCTTTTATAAAAAATAATCTGGCCAAGCTTAAACAAATAAGGCTTGTCATGATCTTTGATTTAAAAAATGAAAGTAATTGTAGAGAGAAAAGTTACGTTTGTACCTTTGTCTATGACAGATTCTAGTACTATTAATTGTCTTTGAGGTTAGGTTATACACCAAGGCTGGACTGGATCCTAAATTCTTCTAGGTTCTTCAAAGATCTGGCTATGACTCTCCAAACTAACATTTCCAATTTTCTCCCACCCTTGTGATTTGAAATCAATAAAGAACAATAACTGCTCTTGAATCTCCTTGGAAGAGACTACATCAGGTCATCCTCACTGTCTAGATGGCAGGGACTTTAGACACTCGAGACTTAGGTACACATCTCACAGCTAAACAAGGCTCCACATGACATCTAGCTCTATACAAATGCTGGAGACCTCTGAATCAAATTGGCTAAGAAAACAGAGATGATATCTAATGTGGACAGCTAACTCAAGATTCCATACCAGGCCAGTATACTCATGAACAGTATCTTGATTCTGCTCTTAATCTATTTTACATTAGACCTCATTCACAACACTGGTGAATCCCTTAGCTTTTGATAACCCAACATTTCTGATATACCCAGATCATCGATATTTTCAAAATACTGTTGCTCTGTATTTTCTTTCTTAAGTTAATTTCCCTACTAAACCATGTCTACCTTATTGTTGGAACTACCGTGTATAATGACTCCATAATTTCTACTTCCTCAGGGTATATTTTTACTTGTATTTGGCAAAAACAATACCAAGAACACACTGTTTAAGTCCCTATTGAAGTAAAGGTTGTTGTGCAATTGGATTATTGGTTACATCTATTTCATTTGTATAATCAGTCAGAAACTTAGCATTGGGCATCACTTTAAATTTGCTTCACTGACTAACATGTAATACTGGCTGGACAAATAGTCAAGGGTGTTCAATTACTAGTGGTGTCAATGCCAGTAAAGCCGCCATGTTTGGAGGATTACTTTTCCTTGGGTAGATATTAGTTGGGAGCCATTTTGGGCTCACAGGTTGAGACCGCTCCCTGTGTGGATTCACAGGTTGAGACCCCTCCCTGTGTGGAAAAGGCGGTTGAACTAAAGCTCCCGCCGACCAAGATGGCATCTAGTCTTACCTCCTTCTAAATAATTTTTCAGGTTTGGATTTCTTGAGCTACTCTCATTAGCCCCAAGGAATGTAATGCTCTTTTATTTTTATGGCATTTAGATAAAAGGGAAGGACCTGGAGCACAATGCTTTGATGGATTACATCTGAATGAGAGTAGCCTGGCCAGAAGTAATCTTAAATTTCCATCTTGGGGATGGGTTGCACAAATTGATAGCAGTTATGAACTGGCTGAATATTGGTGTGATTTGTGTAAATGTTAGGCTCCTATTATGTAAATTCACTCATTCGCAAGCAAAGGACAAGCATTGGGAATTCTGTCCTTGCCGGATGGGTTGCACCTTCCCCATCGTGGTTGGAAGTATAGGCAGAATGACTCTTGGCCTGTTTAGAGATAACCAACATAGGGAGGCCTGGGTAACGCCATGTTCTCTCCCCCTGCCTTAAATTTATATGCTAATTAACTTGAAAACAACTTGCAAGATTGAGGAAATCACTGCTTTGCTGATAAAAACATTATTGTTCAAACTATGCTTACTAATGGGATGTCACTCATTGCTGTAATGTAACTCACTACTTTTAAATAAAGACAGAGACCAGCAGGGCAGAGAGAGAGATGCTAGACTAGCCAGAGATGCCTGCTTGGTGATCAGACCACATCTCGTGTCTCTCTCGTTCCTTTTGCCTAACCGTCCATCCTTCGGGGACCCTGGACTCAGCTGGAGCTGGACTCCGGCAGATACTGCCATGAATGAATACGTGATCAGAAATCTCTCTAAAATCCTGAGAGATATTGCTAAAATCTGTGGCTAATGCAATAACAACCCAAGAAAAATCTTTGGACTCTCTTGCACAAGTTGTATTCATTGATGGAATTGTTCTTGATTACCACCTAGTTGAACAAAGTGGGGTTTGTTCTGTGATAAACACCTTGGGTTGTTCTTGAGTAAACACCTCTGATGAAGAAGAAACCCCTTGCTTTCACTCTACAAGCAGGAAAACTATTTGCATTTCTAATTGAATCTGTGTCCCCAAATTGCAATTCTTTAATCTCAAATAAACTCTCATTTGCCTCTCATTGTGGCTCTTTATTTTCAGGTTGACATTCCTGTGAAGATAATGCTTTCCTTATTTCTCTTTCAAGTAGTGGCTATTTTTTCTCTCATAAGTGGGGGTCTGTCCCTCTTCCTTCTTATTGCTGCTTTCAGATTATCATCACACCTTCTTCCATAAAACTACCCAGCTCTGTCATGGATATTCTTGTCATCTACCCATATCACCCATTACACATCTTTAATATAGTCATCTCCCCACTCCTGGTCAGTTCCCTCATTATTTGAAGGTTTCAGTTCTTTGATCACTGAAGGATATAGTAGGCATACTCTCCCCTATTACTTCCACTAATTATAACTAAAAACTCTGAATAAAGTACATAAAGGAGGCGCGCCTGGTGGCTCAGTTAATTGAGTCTCTGAAACTTGATTTTGGCCCAGGTCATGATCCCAGGGTCAAGGCTGAGTTCCATGTCAGGCATGGAGCCTGCTTGAAATTCTCCCTCTCCCTCTTTGTCTCTGCCCTTCTCCCCCTCTGGAATGTTCCACCTCTTTCTAAAAAAAAAAAAAAGTTTTTTTTAATGCATAAAGGAACTGTTAGAAGATTCTGAATCGTGGGAAAATAAAAACAAAAACAAACAAACAAAAACAGACTAGCCAGAGACTACAGGACTCAAGGGATGACCCAGTGGTGATTTCTTTGTTGTTTTTGTTTTTTCCTCTCCTATGTATCCACACCTAGGTGCTAAACCAGCCCACACCCAGAAATTCCAATGGGCACACTTTTAAAAGACACAAGAAAGGTCTGTTCTTCCTAGACTCAGAATAGAGAGATCCCACAGAACAGAATCTTTGACTTTACTCACCCTATTCTAGGCAAACGCAAAGGAAGAAGCTCTACACTGCCTCCTCCACGCTGGTACTGCACAGTGGGTGGTTTGCAGCCTGTTGACATTCCTCCCCTGCATGAACACTAGCAGAGAGGATACCCCGAATCTCCCCTCCCCACTGGGCACTGCATTTGCATCCCTCAGCAGACAAGGAATCAAGGGGAACTTTCTCAAAGTGATAAAATCATTGTAAAAACCCAAGGTAAGTCTTTCATTCATTGTTGGTAGGAAGGTAAAATGATAGTTATTCTGAAAAACAATTTTGGTAGTTTCTTATAAAGCTAAATATACACTGATCATATGACTTTGAAATTCTACTCCTAGTATTTACCCTACAGAAAGGAAAACTTTATTCACATAAGGCCTGTACATGAGTATTCATAGCAGATTTATTTGATATAGTTGGATTAATATTTCACATTATTTGTAACTGTTTTCTGTTTAGCCTTTGTTTCTTCTTTTTGCCTTCCTTTCATTTACTGCCTTCTCATATTTTATATGATTCCATTTTCTTTCTTCTTTTAGCATAACAATGATACATAAAAAAGTTTTAGTAGTTGCCTTAGAGACTGCAATAAACATTTACAACGATTTAAATCCGCTTTCAAATAGCACTATACCACTTCAGATATTTCCAAAATTAATTCCCAAGTTCTCTCATTGCTTATTCCTTCATTTCACTTTCATTCATTACTGTCATTCATTTCACTTAAGCATAAGCTATATTCATCCAACACATTACTGTATTATTATTTTGATCAAACTGTTAAGTTAGAAATGTTAAAAGAAATAAAATTAAATATTTTCTTTTACCTTCATTTATTCCTTCTCTAACACTTTTTCTTTCCTTGTGTAGATTTGATTTTCTAAACTATGTCATTTTCCCTCTCTCTGAGGAATTTCTTTAAACATTTCTTGTCTACTGGCACCAAATCTTCATCTCTGAAAGTCTTTATATCTCCTTCACCTGTAAAGGCTAATTTCATTGGATACAGAATTCTAGGTGACTCAGTTTCTTTTCTTTCAACACTTGCATATTTCACTCTGTTCTCTTCTTGCTTTAATGGTTTCTCTTTTTTCTGAGATTTTATTTATTTATTTATTTGAGAGAAAGAGAACATGAGCAGGGGAGGGGCAGAGAGAGAGGGGAACAGAGGATCCGAAGTGGGCTCTGTGATGCCAGCAGAGAGCCTGATGAGGGGCTCAAACTCATGAACCTTGAGGTTCAAAGTCATCCACTTAACCGACTGAGCCACCCAGGCGCCCCTTGCTTGAATGGTTTCTAAAGAGAAGTCTGATGTAATTTTTATCCTTGTTTTAGTAGAACAGATAGAGTGTTTATTTCCTCTGGCTCTTTCAAGATTTTCTCTTTGTCTTGCTTTTTTGAAGTTTAAATATTATATGTCTAGATACAGATTTTTCAGGATTTATCCTGCATCTTCCCTTAGTGTCCTGGATCTGTGTTTTGGTGTCTGTTATTAATTTTGGAAAATTCTTAGCCATTATTACTACAAATATTTTTTCTCTTCCTTTTTTTTTTTTTTTGCCTTCTGCTATTTCTGTTAAGTGTATTTTACACCCATTTTAACTTTCTCACAGGTCTTGGTTATTCTGTTTTTTTATTTTAATTTTTTTCACTTTGCTTTTCAGTTTGAAAGCTTCTACTAACATATCTTCAAACTCACTGATTCTTTCCTCAGCCATGTCTTTTAAGCTCATGAGCCCATCAGATACATTTTTCATTTCTTTTACAGTGATATTTATTTCTAGCATTTTCTTTTGATTTTTAGAGTTTCCATCTTTCTGCTTAGAGTACCCGTCTGTTCTCCCACATTGTCCACATTTTCCATTAAAGCCATTAGTCTATTTTATTTTATTTTTATTTATTTTATTTTAGTGGGCTTCACACCCAGGGCAGAGCTCAATGCAGGGCTTGAACTCATGACCCTGAGATCAAGACCCTAGACTGAGATCCAAGAGTCGGACGCTTAACTGACTAAACCACCCAGGTGACCCTATCATAATTATTTTATTTTTAAATTTTTATTTATTTAAGTTTATTTATTTTGAGAGAGAGAGAGGGAGAGAGGGAGAGAGGGAGGGAGAGGGAGGGAGAGAGAGGGAAAGAGAGGGAGAGAGAAGGAGAGAGAAGGAGAGAGAGGGAGGGAGAGAGGGGGAGAGAGGGAGAGAGAGGGAGAGAGAGGGAGAGAGAGGGAGGGAGAGAGGGAGGGAGAGAGGGAGAGAGAGGGAGGGAGAGGGAGGGAGAGAGAGGGAGGGAGAGAGAGGGAGGGAGGGAGAGGGAGGGAGAGAGAGAGAGAGAGAGGGAGGGAGAGGAGAGAGAGAGAGAGAGAGAGAGAGAGAGAGAGAGAGAGAGAGGGAGTCCCAAGCAGGCTTTGTACTGTCAGCACAGAGCCTGATACGGGGCTCAAACTCAGGAACTGTGAGAACATGACCTGAGCTGTAATCTGGCACTTAATTGACAGAGTCACCCAGGTGCCCCTATCATAGTTATTTTAAATTCAGGTCTGATAATTCCAAAATCTCTGCCATATCTGAACCTGGTTCTGATGCTAGTTTTGTCTCTTGAGGCTGTGTTTATTGTCTTTTAGCATGCATTGTAAATTTTTTGTGAAAAGCTGAAATGTTGTTTCAGGTAAAAGGAACTGAGGCACAGAGACCTTTAGTGTGAGGTGAGGTATTGTACTGATGTGGCTAAGAGTTAGGGTGTGCTCATTGTTTGCTGCAGTTGTGGTTTCAGAAGATAAAATCTCCTCTAATGTCCCTGTTTTTGTGTCCTCTGTTGTCTTTGGGTTTCTCCAGAAAGTCCTTATTAAATGGATCTCAGGTTTGCAGTTCTTCCAGTGTAACCTCCTATTATTACACAGAAGCCCTGTTGACAGGGTGGTAAGAAGTGGGAGAGAGATGGGAAGAGAAAGGGGAAGCATTCCGTAATCCTATAATTAGGTCTCAGACTTTTGTAAATCTGTGTCCCTGGGGTGTGACCTTCCCAAAGGTTTCTCAGCTTCCTTCCCCCTCTCTAACCTCAGGTGATGTAGGAGGGCTAGTGGGGGGGGGGCTAGATTTGTATATCTCCCCTCAGGTCAGCTAAGCTTTAGTAAAAACCTCAAACAAACCCTAGCAAAAATTAGTTTCCCTTGAGGGCAGTCCTTGTTAAGAACAGGTGACTTTCCATGTCTCTCTGCCAAAAGCAAGAGGGCTTTTTCTCTGGTCTTCACAGAACCTAGGGAAACCTTTGGAGGGACAACTCACCAGCGGTTCATTGCAACGGCAGATTGTGATCAACGCTAAGAATGAAAAGTACAGGGCACTATGATAATACATAATAAAGGACACTGAGAAAGTCTCTGGGATCAAGGAAGGTTTTCCTAAGGGAAAGACCTTTTCCCAAGGGAAAATTTTTGGCAAAGAAAATAGCATGGGCAATTGCTCAGAGGTAAAAAGGAACACGGAACATTGGAGTGAATGAAAGAAAAATCAGAGTGCCGAGGTTGCCGACGGAGAGGGGAGAGCGGCTCCAGATGAAACTGGAAAGGTAAGGAGGCCAAGAGCTTCGATAGTGAGAACAATGAGAAGCAACTTTAGGATTACTAGAGTCAAGGTCTAGATAGACTTTGGGGCTGGACATGAAGCAGGAAAAATAATGGACATTTTCTGAAGGTTGTTCCTTTCGGTTGCCCTTCTCCCCTAATTTATCAGTTTAGTTTTTCTTTCATTTTGAGTCTGTCCCAAAAGTTCTAATCTAGGGAGTTTGACTTCAAGGAGTCCCTGAACCAGCAGAAATTATATGCAACATTTTGTGTGCACAGACACGTGTATTTTGTGAAGGGTACAGGTCCACGGTTTTATTGAAGAATTCTGTAATTCTCCTACCAAAATTGGGAGTGAGCAAGAGGTAAGTATTATGTTCTTCCATGAAGTTAAAATTAATGACCAACATTTTGCTAAATGGAAGTTATATCAATGTAAAGTGTCAAAACTCAAGTGTTAGTTTATTTAAAAAGAGAGAGATACAGAATGAGAGGTCCTGGACCTAAGGGGCAAGGCACAGCCCTAAAACACTTCCTGCTCCAAAAGACTAGGAAGTAGAAGATGGACCAATTAATCAGGTTCCACCCCTCACCAGACCAGGTTGGACCTTAGAGCCCCCGTACCCCCCAAATAGAGACACCTGCCTTGGAAGCAAGAGACACCTGTTTCCCGCCTTGGGATTCGCGCCTAAATGTGCTTAAAAGGAGCCTGCACACTCCTCTCGTCGCCATTTTAGGGAGTGGCTTACCCCAACATGCTAGAATTTCAATAAATGCTCTTGCCTTTGCATACGTGTCTCGTGGCCTTTGGGGGACGATCTGGGGACCCCAATAAGAACAAATAAACATTAAACTAATTAATATACAGTTTAAAGGCAATGTCAAATATTGTCCTAGCCTTTATACCTTCTTCATGTTGAAGACTGAATAGTATGAATTAATAGTACTAGTCATAACCTTAAATATTGCAAAATCATGAATCCATACTTATATTATCAAAAAAGGATTAATTATGCTAATATAGTCTTAGGGTTGATTTGAATTTCAATTATTAGAAAACAAGTAACCCATGAGCTGTATTACTATAGAGGATAACCTTCTGCGTTGCCTTTGGCCTTCAAGGTGATATTCTGCCTACTCTTCTGTCAGACTCCTTCAGAGAGGAAAGAACAAAAACCAAGACTTCCTTGTTTACCCTCCAGTCTCCAGAGTTTGATGGCGCAGATGAGACACTTTTGCCTTCTACATGTGAGTCTTGAACTCTCCTAGTCCGCTCACTGGCATCATTCATGCCGGCACCTCAGGGTTCCCAAGGTCTGTCGGTGTCTCTGACACATTCACACACACACACACACACACACACACACACACACACACACACGCCTTCTGTAAATGCATTCTCTCTCCACTAATGCACGACTCGCCTCGAGATTCCCAAGGTCTCTCTATATCTGTGTCTGAGTGTTTCTCTATCTCTCACTGTGTCTGAGTGTTTCTCTCTCTCTGTCCGTCTCGCACACACACACAAGACACAGGCGCGCGCGCACACACGCATTCCGTAAATGCATTCTCTCTCCAGGAATGCACGACTCGCCCCTTTCCCAGCAACATGAATCAAACTATCAGACCTTGAAAGTTCTCCAGCGCTGGATCACGACTCTCCGCGGCTCCTCCTTCTTTGTTCTCGCAGCGCCAGACCCGTTCTCCGGTTTCCAACCAAGCCTGGTCAACTGCAGGTCGGATTGGCTGCGGTAGGAAGAGGAGCAGAGGCTCCACCAAATCATGAATCTAGGATTTTCATCTTGCTTGGGCTCCTCCCTAGAATCCTGGCAACAGGTGCGCCTGGTTTCTCTTAGAGCAACCCTTGCCTGGGTTGCTACGGAGATAGGACGCTGCAACTTGCTGAGCAGCTGGGACCCTGAAATCATTTAACCGACCTCAGCAAAGCTACTGCGCTGCGTTGCCTCTTTCCATATCTGCACGCCCCTTCATCCAGAATTTTTTTTTTTTTTTTCTTGACTCTTTCCATGGAAGACTTGACATACCCGAAGCAAGAAAAATCAAAACAAGATCCGGGGGAAGCCCGGCGGCCATGGGAAGAAATAACAGCAGCTTCTTCCCAAGGTCCTGAGTCTGGGTTATCTGAGCCCCTGGAATTGGAGCAGGGGCGGGAAACCGGACCCCAACCCAAAAGAAGCCCTCCTCAGAGCCCACAGTCCAGAGCCAGCACGCCTCTGGATGACCTCACAGGACCAGGTGCATCGTCTCCACCTTCCCCTCCCCAGGAGGCCTCTTCCACTCCTTCTCCCCCAGTTCTGGGCAGACAGGACCTTGCAGCACCATGGCAGTCAGACGAAACCACTAGTGTGAACCCCGAAGCTGGGACACCTCGCTTCCACCATTTGGAACAATCATCTGATAAAGGAGAATCGACTGCTTCTCAAATAGGCCAGTCAGAGGGAAGCACCTTTGGACAGTCTCAGCAAACCAAACGTCACCTGTATGGACCAGAAGATGTGACCTCTAACAACTCTAAACAAAAAGAGCTGAGATTTAACATCTTTCAGGAGGAAGACTCAAACAGTAACTATGATCTGGATCACGTCGAACCTGGGGTCTCTGAAGTGGCCCCCAGCCCGCTTGAGATTGCCATTCAAAGTGCTAAGGCTTACCTACTGAAGACCAGTAACAAGTCTGGCTTAAATTTGTAAGTCCTAAAGGGTTAAAGGGGTGTGTATGTGTGTGTGGATTTTTGCCTACCAAAAAGAATTGCTTCCTCCTCTTCTGCCATTCTGGTAAAACAAATCATTAAACCTCCCAAATTGAAAACGCTATAACTATCAATTCGAATCTAATAAACACATTTTATAATTTGACATAAAGGCATTTTCAGGTGTGGACTTTTTTTTAATGATCCTTTATTTTTGAGACAGACAGAGACAGAGCATGAGTGGGGGAGGGGCAGAGAGAGAGGGAGACACAGAATCCGAAGCAGGCTCCAGGCTCCTAGCTGTCAGCACAGAGCCGGACGCAGGGCTCAGTCTCACGGACTGTGAGATCATGACCTGAGCCAAAGTCAGAGGCTCAACCAACTGCGCCACCCAGGCGCCCCTGGGATGGATTTCTTAAAAAGCCAATACAATATCTTGCGTGAAGCTATAAATAAAGCACATGCAGACATTATATTAAAACCTGAAAAATAAAATGAAAATCTGAATTGAGAGTCCTCAATTCAATGGCATATATTGTCCCTATTGGAGAAAAATCAAGAACTCCAGTTATAACCCAGCTGCCTAGTAAGCAATAATATTTTTATCCATGAATTTCAATACTGAACAAATATGAAGGAAGCATGGTGAAGTTTTAAACAAATTCCATTTCCGTTCACTTATAAGAACAGCAATATTTTGGGAAAGAAGGATTTATTCTTCACATATATTTTTAAACGGCCCTTCACATTGGTTGCCCATGCAATCTACATATTTTCTTTGATATCCCTGAGATCCATTAGATAAATACAGACATAAAGAAAAATGAAAAACAATGGCTATGGGCAATTCATAGAAAGTGGGAAATTATTGAGTATTTATTTTGTTTCACTATAATAAGGGAAAGGATGTATTAAAATAACATCAACAAACAAAAAACAAAAACTAATTTTGACCACGTAAGAACCTAATGCAGCTACTGAGTGGGAAATACATGATCTACACAATTGCATTGCAGTGCATCGGTGATCTCAGAGAAGCCCACTGAATGTTTTTTAGGAACTACTGGAGTGATAAGGTCTTGAGGACAAAATATGTTTGAAATTGTTTCTTGAGAGAAATGATATATATGGGACATAGCAAGCAGAAGCTCTCAGGTTAGGACTTAACAACAATATGAAACTGATTTTGAGAAGATTTGCCTCACTGGGGCAGAAGTTCTAATTGAACTAATTATTAGAAATGAAATTGGAGAGGTGCCATGTTTATCTGCCAGAGGGGAAATTTAGGCAAGATTGCAAATCAGACAAAGGAATTTCTATCTAACTGAAAGGTGCTTTGACAGACATGTTTTGCTCTTAAATAGTAAATTCACACAGAAAATCTGGTATTTGAAAAAACACACCTGAGCCGTATAAAATGTAATGAATTAACCGCCTTTAGGCAATTTCACTAATTCAGTTATGAAATAAGAGCCTAGGGCAGTGGGTTTTTTTTTTTAAAGTTTATTTATTTTTGAGAGAGAGACAGCGCGCAAGCCTGAGAGAGGCAGAGAAAGAGGGAGACACAGAATATGAATTAGGCTCCAGGCTCTGAGCTGTCAGCACAGAGCCCAACGTGGGGCTCGAACTCATGAATCTTGAGATCATGACCTAAGCCAAAGTCGGATGACTAACCAACTGAGCTGCCAGGTGCCCCCTTAGGGCGGTGTTTTAATTAGAATACAACAAAAGTATTACAGTACATCACATTTTAATAAAAATGAATAATATTTGATGACGCTTTTCAGTTGTTTGTGGGCAGGGGTTGCAATATGCAATGTATTTCTTACAGGTCTAAGAAACACTGAAGTAGATAATTGGTCTAGGAAATGAAAAGGAAGAGAACATATATTAAAAGAGTCAACAGGATTTAGAAACCAAATTGGATTTGATGAGTATAGGGGAAAGGGGGTGAAAAAGAAGTTAAGCAAAGAAAGGAAGAAAAAATGAAAAACAAGGTCAATCTCTTAAATATATAACTAAGAGATTTCAAATCAAATAAAATGTGAAAATATATCTGATGCAAAATATGTATCTGACTGCAAAACGTGTTTTAATAAGTATTCGTTTCACATTGGAGGCGTTTCCTAAGGAAAATTCTAGCATAGGTTCTTTCCGGCAGTGATAAAATTAATGGTGTTTATCCACTTAAGATATCTGAAGGTTGAGTTTTTGGAGTTTCCTAGAAACCAACTCACTGAGTCTGTGTGTGATGCTTCTTCAAAGGCTTTTTGACATGGATATTATCTGGAATTTTCTCTTTTTGGGTAGATACGATCATCTTTCTGAGATGCTCACCAAGGTCTTAGATGAGCATCCTGAAAATGCTGTGGACATCATTGAAAGTATCAGCCAAGATGTGAAGATGGCACATTTTAGGAAAAAATTAGATACACTCCAAAATGAGAATGAGATGCTTCCAACATATGAAATAGCAGAGAAGCAAAGGGCTCTTTTTCTCCAGGGAAATTTGGAAGGAGCTGACCAAGAACTAGAAGATGAAATAGTAAGTCACAGTTATAAATCTGAGTAGTTCAGTTTTGGAGTGTTAGTTCAGATGAGTGGGTGTGGCTTTAAATTCATATCAACTGTCTTTTATAGTTTCCTAAATAGTATATATAACCTCATTTCACACCATACATTTCCTTGTTTAGAGTTTCTGATTTTTTTATATCGTGTTTCACAGCTTGAGTTGTTATATGTTTGTGGAGTTGAGTTCCTTGATGTCAGAGAAAATGATTTTTTCATATTTTTATATTCTCCAAAGTACCTGCTACAGATCTGGGTCTACAGCTGTTTCTTATTAAATATTTGTTGAATGAATGAATTAATGTCAGATAGTTTAAAACTGAGCTTTAAAACAAGTTGCGTATTTTCCCCTAAAATTAACTAGAATAATTAGAAGTACCTCTAACGTCGTTTACATTCTTTTCCAAGGCAACGTCCTCATATTATGTCTCGATATTATGCATATTACATAAATGAGGCATAAGATGAGGGGAGAGAGATGAAATATTTATTTTAATCTCTATAGACAAAGTGTTGAAAATATTTACAGAGCAAGCTGGTGACAGAGATAAAAAGCTATCGTTAGAGAATAAAATTAGTTGTACTACAGAAATTTTAGCTCCAAATATTTTAAAATAGCATCAAGTACTCTGTTTCCTGAATGTCCACATGCTTGTAATTTATACTACTAATTTACACTATGCATCTACTGAACTTCCATGTTTTGTTACCACTAGACTACTTAAAATCTGCCTATACACTTGCAAATGTATGTTTGGTGTACAGTATTTTCAGAAAAGGGTGGAAAGTTCAGTCAGGAAAAAGACAGGAGGGGAGGGATCCAGACAGTAGGTACACTGTCTAGGGCTCTGCAACCTGTGTGTGGAGACCCAACCTGACACAGTGGATACAGAGTACTAAGAAGGAAATAAACATTAAAAAATTTAAAAAATCTTTTAAGAAGGAACGAGTGATAGATGTCAAGGAGTTGACATCTGCTGCACTTTTTCTGAAAATATCTTACTCCAAACATGTGGTTAAATAGCCACATATAATGATGATAAGTCCGGGGGCAATCAGCATGTAAGGATTAGGCAGATAGGTAGACACTGTCATGGAGGAGCTTATCAAAGAGAAGTCAGACTCCAGTATAAGAATGGGGCATAGGGCCATCTGTAGGCACAGTGTTACAAAGTAGGGATCTGCATCCTAAAATAGGGAAACTAGAGGTAAGAACGCAAACAAGGTGTTTTGGTCCTGGAACTTGAGCTCTTTAACCAGATTTCATAAATTCTTCGTAATGAAGAGTAGGATTGGTTTTAGGGCCAGGAATAGCTGAGCCATGAGATGAAGATTTAAAGTTTTATCTCAGAGAGTAAAAGATGCAGGAATAAGAAGATACATAGGTCTTGGAAGCACTGAAATATGAGCTTTGTGACCAACTCATTAGGCTGGAGTACTGAGTTAACGTTTAGAGTGTTCATGTTTCTATTCCTGTCTTTGTCCACATCAGAATTCCTATTCCTAGGTTTCAGCATTCATTTATTCATTTACCCATTAATTCATGAACATAGTGACTACTTACTGCATGCCAGACACACATGAAATGATATACACAGACATATTTTTAAATGTTTATTTATTTTTGAGAGTGAGAACATAAGCACGGGAGGAGGCAGAGAGAGAAGGAGATGGAGGCACAGAATCTGAAGCAGGTTCCAGGTTCTGAGCTGTCAGCGCAGAGTCAGATGCAGGGCTCAAACTCACAAACCATGAGATCATAACCTGAGCTGAAGTCGGATGCCCAACCAACTAAGCCACCCAGGCAACCCATAAATACAGAATTTTCTGACTTTAAGTTGCTCACAGTCTACTGAAAGAAGCAAAAAAGATGGTAAAGCTATTTGATTTAGTGCAATAATAGAGACAGCCTCATATGGAGGGGAAAACAGGAGCTTTCATCTGAATTAGGCTCCTAGCTCAATCACTTATTTGCTGTGTGACTATGAGTAAGTGATTAAACCTTTCCAAGCCTCAGAGGTAATCAGATGGCTACAACTCAAGGGGAGAATACTACATGTGAAAGGCTTGGCACATACTGGGAACTCAATAGATGGTGGCAATTGTTATTATATTGTTTGACAATCTATGAAACACAATGGAGCAACTAACTTCACTCCTGGGAATTGTATTGGAGGTGATATTTCATGTGGGTCATGAAGGAAAAGTAGAAGTTCATGAGTTAAAGACTGTAAGGAATAAATTCTGAGCAAAAAGAACAACAGAAAGTCAGGAAACATTATTTAATATTTGGGAAAATGAAGCATGAGGGAGCAATGGAAACAAAGCAAACTAGGTGCTTAAAGCCGGACTGCTCTTGTGCATTGATAAGAAAATTCTTTCTT
Organism: Paguma larvata; assembly: GCA_030068075.1. Lineage (NCBI taxonomy): Eukaryota > Metazoa > Chordata > Mammalia > Carnivora > Viverridae > Paguma > Paguma larvata. Next base: position 103,095,964 of record CM057829.1, read on the forward strand.
CTCTACAATGGGAAGTCAATAGAAACTTTTAATAGAAAATAGCATGGTCTGTCTTGTGGTTTAGAAAGGTAACTCTGGTAAGACTGTGGAGGAGATGGAAGGAGAAAGATTAGAACAGGGGCAAGGAGAGCGTCCAAAGCCTTCTGTGACAGGACAAGTAGTCAGGATGGGGACTAGTATGGTCAAAATGAAGTAAAGAGGAGGTGATAATGCCAACAGCTTTTTAGGTGGTAGAATCAATCCAACTGTAACTAATTAAACACGAAAGTCTAGAAAGACAGAAGAAACAAGGATGATGGAATTTTCTAATTTGAGAAACCGAGTGAATGGTGACGTTATTGGCAAAGAAAAGATGTGTAGAAAAAAGAGAAGATTTTGAGAGAAATAGGAATTCGATCTTGATTTGAGGTATAAGTAGACTATTCAACTGAAATTTCTCATAAGGGACTAGAAACATGGGTGTAGAACACGGGAGAAAAGTCAGAGTAAGAGAGCTGAATTTTAGATAACCACAAAACACTTGAAGTGATGTGGGAGAAATCCGCCAAACACTAAGTACTGACTGATGCCTGAAATTTAGAAGACAGCAATATTTAGGGTTCGATTAAGGAAAAGGACCTAATTAGAGACTAAGAATAAATAGTTATAGAAGGCACAGTAGGATGGTGAGTGAGAACCAGTGTGGAAAACAGTATGAAGTTTCCTCAAAAAATTAATATGATCCAATAATTCCACTACTGAGTATTTACCAAAAGAAAACAAAAATACTAATTCAAAAAGCTATTTGCACCCCTATGTTTATTGTAGTATTATTTACAGTAGCCAAGGTATGGAAGCAACCTAAATGGATAAGGACAATGGAATATCGCACAACCACAAAAAAGAAGGATTTTGTGCCACTTGTGATAGCATGGAGGGGCCTAGAGGATATTACACCTAGTGAAGTCAGACTGAGAAAGAAGAATACCACATGATTTCACTCATGTGTGGAATCTAAAAATACCAACACATTTATAAACAAACAAAAAGTAGAATCAGTCCTATAAATGCAGAGAACAAATTGATGGTTTGCTGAGGGAAGTGGGGGTGGTGCATAGGCAAAATGGGTAAAGGGGAGTGGGAGATACAGGCTTCCAGTTACAGAATGAATTAAGTCACAGAAATAAAAGGCACAGCATAAGGAATGTCAATGATATTGTAGTAGTGATGTATAGTGACACATGGTAGCTACACTTGTGGTGAGCAGGGCATAATGTAGAAACTTGTCCGATAACTATGTGTACACGTAAAACTAACATAACATGGTGTGTCAACTACGCGCAAATTAAAAAAAAGAAAAAAAAGAGTGAGGGGTGCAGTAGATGTCAAACATGAAAGAGATGAGGACTGAAAAGTCTTTATGCTTATTTTGACATTAAATTGCAGTAAAAGTAAGAGCTGATCATTTGTAAGAATAGCAAAGTGCTCTCAATTTCTCCATCTTCAAGGTCTAAAATTTGTCTAAACTTTGCAAGTGATTCCTATCTTAGTTAAGGTTGTTTTCTACTTTCTCACAGATGTTGTCTACAGTCCACTTAAGACTTTGCTTTTTAATGTCTCTGAATTTCTTTTATGAAAACATTTTTAAAATTTTCTTCCTTATGTTAAACCCAAAAATATTTACTGTAAGTAAGAGAAAACATCTGACTCAATTATGTTTTCAAAGGAAGTCATGTCTGAGCACTTATTATATTTTCCTTTCGTTTATTCTGTATATTACCCTATATAGAGGGTCATATTGATTTTTATTTACTCTGTATATTACCATATGTACCTAATACATATTTATTATTTAGAAAAATATGGTAATATATACAAACATATATATACATTTTTTCTAAATATATATAGGAAGTAGACTATATTTTATTATGTCAGGATAGTCAGAGCCCATTTAAATATTTTTTTATAAAAAGAGGATATTGAATTTTTATTATTCATAGTAGCTTAAATTACCTTTACTTAAGATACACACAGACAACAAAGCAACCGTTATATTGACAAATATAAGACGCAATAGTAGAAGTCACATTTATAAGTAATAAAGGAAAAATTGAAATACAGGAATTATCAGAGCTTGATCTAAATGTTGCAAGAAATGTGAAAGACATGGTGGACAGAGAAAGTAAAGCTAATACCAAGATGTTTAAAAAGGAAAAAGGAAGCAAGCAGTTCTCTTACAGATAAAACGTTAACCATAGCATTTGTATCCCCAGGCAGAAAACGCTCTCCCAAATATCATGGAGTCAGCTTTTTATTTTGAACAAGCTGGAGTTGGTTTGGGCACAGACGAGACTTATCGCATATTTCTTGCCCTCAAGCAGCTTACTGACACCCACCCCATCCAAAGATGTCGTTTCTGGGGCAAGATCTTGGGTCTGGAAATGAATTACATTGTAGCCGAAGTAGAATTCCGTGAGGGAGAGGACGAAGAGGACGTGGAAGAGGAAGATGTAACAGAAGAGAGGGACGATGCAGATAGTGAAGCTGAGGAAGACGATGAAGACGAGTTACCAAGGACCTTTTACAAGACCCCACAGGCTCTACCAAAAGAAGAAAACAGGACGGGTGCCAACAAATATGTATATTTTGTTTGCAATGAACCAGGAAGACCATGGGTGAAGTTACCATCGGTTACACCTGCACAAATTGTTACGGCAAGAAAAATAAAGAAATTTTTCACTGGGCGTTTAGATACTCCCATCATAAGCTACCCACCTTTCCCAGGAAATGAGAGCAATTACTTACGAGCACAAATTGCCAGGATTTCAGCAGGGACCCATGTCAGCCCTCTGGGATTCTATCAGTTTGGTGAAGAGGAAGGAGAGGAGGAGGAAGAGGTAGAAGGCAGACGAGACAGCTTTGAAGAAAACCCCGATTTTGAAGGCATCCAAGTGATTGATCTCGTGGAATCCCTATCCAACTGGGTTCATCATGTGCAACACATTCTGCCTCAGGTAGGGGTGTAGCAATTTTCAACCTATCAGCCAATCAGCAAGTGTTTATTAAATTCTCTCTACAATGTACAAATGTATACAAAACAAAGTTTTTCAGACCCCAGACAAAGAAACCTCTGAAAAACCAAATGAAAACACAGAGTACTACTACATAATTGCCAAGTAGTATAGATCTGGGATCTTCAAACAAATTTTTATTTCCAAAACAGAAATAAAGTAGATATTTCTATGGAAGATTTGACAAGTTATGTAAGGATTCAGATTTATGTGTGTTGTGAAATTATGTTTTATGTGTTAAATATAGATAGGTACTTTAGTTTTGGGAACAGTTCTTTTATTCTATTTCTGTAACACATGAAGCTGTTATACCAAGAAAAATAAAATATTATAACAAAAATGAAAACAAGCAGTGCTATATAGCAGTTACTTGGCACCTCTTCTGCCAGGTGCTCTTAACAGCACTTTATATATATTATCTCATGTAATCCTCACAACTGTATGAAAGGTTAATATTATCCTTATTTTACAGATGGAGAAATTGAGGCAGAGACTTTAGAAAATGTGACAAAGAGAATATAGCCAATAAATAATAGGGTCAGATAGGAATGGGCAGAATGGGTCCAGAGTCCATCTTCTTAATCACTTGCTATGCTGACTCATCTGCTGGTAGAAAAATCCTTAGACTTTCATCTGTGTAAGAGGTACTCTAATATAATCTTTGAATAAGAGTTAATTAAATGAAAAATAACCCCAAACTTCCCTACCTGACTTTACTGTCACATTTAAAAATTTGTTATGACCACTAATAATAGTACTTTATCACTTTCATATAAATTATTTATTACAAATTAGTAAAATGCATTATTTTTTTCATGAAGGTTTTGGGAATTTTTAAATATACATGTTTTGTAATTTTAAGAAGTTGGCAAATTTCTGAAATAAACTACTTTTTTTTACTAGAAATAAAATAGATCAAAAACCTAGCACTTGATTTGTATGCTGAATGAATAAATGATTGATTAAATTTCCATATAGTAGGACCTCCTGCAGATAATTGCTTCAATCCAAGTAAATATTCCAGTACTTCAAGGTCCTCATTTGATTACTAAATCTTGCAATACTCATTCCCAGGGTCGCTGTAATTGGTTTAACCCCATACAAAAAAGTGAGGAGGAAGAAGAAGAGGAAGATGAAGAAAAAGAAGAAGAGAAAGGAGAAGAGCCTGACTATATAGAACAGGAAGTGGGGCCTCCTCTTTTGACACCAATCTCTGAAGATTTAGGTAATTTTACACAAACTACATAATATACCATGTATATTACATATACTATGTATATGTAGCATCCATATATATACTAGACACTATGTTTTTATATATGTATATATTATATACTACATATATTATATGATAAATAAATGGGAGTTGGTAACCTATAAAAAGTAGGTAAGAACCAAAGTTTCATCCTTTTCCCCTTCATGTGTTTTGGGATAATGGGGAATAAAGAATATAGCTGGCCTCACCACCAACTTTCTTGGACAGAGTGTGGAGGAGTGATGCAGGGAGGAAACGTAAATCGGCTGCAGTTCTTACTGGAAATGCTGACAGTCATCTTATCATTCTTGTCTTGCATTTTGCAGACCATAACACATGGCCATAAAGACATGACGTAGTTACAGTAAAATATCATATGAGGTACTGTGGCTTTTTAAAATCTACTACTATCTTCATATTCCTGTTTCTTCCTATTCAGTTTTGGGGCATTTTTGCTTGTAATCCTTGTTCCCTTCCACAATAACAATTAGATCTTTTATTTGGTCATTAAATAATATTCTCTCCACCACACAGGCCTCCTCTCCCTTAGTAAAACTTTTCTTTGTTGCACTGATGGACACACAAGCACACACACACACATAAATAATCAAATTTTGTTGCCACGACGTTCATAAAATATCCTTCTGATTTTATGTTAAGCTGCTATGTTTAATTTTTGTATCAAGTATGTGTGTTTTAAAATTTATAAAAAAAGAGCTTCTCTGTTACACAGTATATATCCTTGTCCACTTAGGAGTTAAGCTTTTGAATTTCTCTCTGGTTTACAGAAATCCAGAATACACCACCTTGGACAACCCGGCTGTCCTCAAATCTCATTCCTCAACATGCTATTGCAGTCCTTAGGTCCAACCTTTGGCCTGGAGCATATGCCTTTTCCAATGGCAAGTAAGTATCCGACTAATTATAAAGCCATTATTGTGATTATTTAAGTGCTAAAAATTGTACGTTATCCTTGGAATGTTATGTCCCAGTTTTCCTTTTTTCCTTCCTCCCTCCCTCCCTCCCTCCCTCCCTTCCTCCCTTCCCTCCTTCCCTCCCTCCCTCCCTCCCTCCCTCCCTCCCTTCCTCCCTCCTTCCTTCCTTCCTTCCTTCCTTCCTTACCTGGGCTCAGGAGTTAGAGCAACCCTAGAGTAACAGACAAGACTGCCCTGGGTGGTTGTTCAGGGCAGTCATTCGCAATAACCTCGGGAGAGACTCCAGGCCAGTACGGGAGAGGAAAGGGCATGGGGAAGTCTACCTAGAGTAGGGGTAGGGAGGAGTGATACCCAGGAGGGTCCAGGCCATAAGCCAGATGTCCTGTTCAGCACTGACACCTACATCTTCCCCATGAGTTCTAATCACAACTCTGGGAAGAGAGGTCCCCCATTTCATAGATTAGGACATTGGGCTGGGATAAAGAGAGAACAAAAGGCTGAGGCAGGTGATGAAGTCCCCAGACTCCACTGTGGGTGAAGTGTCACTGTCCAGGATGAACTTTTCCTATTGCCAAGGTAACCATTTCCAGGGAGCCTACACCACTGCAATCTGTTACAATATTTTCTCACTGGAGCTATTTTCTCACCGGTGTTCGTTTCTGGAGCTGTCTGGTGCCAGGAATGCTTGGTAAGGAGAAAGGGGGTTACTATTGCTTTAATTCACTGTGGCATGTCAAGTGTGTGTGCCGTAAGATTTATTCAGATAACATCTGTATTACACAGTGAAGCATCAAATTTAGAACATTAGAGTAACTCAGACTTCTGTCCTTTTAATTATCCAATTAGTGGAGCTAAAATATGATTTCTATTCTATGATTAATAGACTTATTTATTTTCTAAGATTAATGGAGGTAATTCTATGCAGTGTTTATTTAATCTCAATTTTTGTTGGACTTGATAAAAAATAATTTAAAATATGTATTATTTAAACTATCACTTTAAAGAGAATTAGGATCAAGAAGACATTCAATGTCCTTTTATTCCTTACCCAGAACATACACTTCCATTTGTCTTAGGCTTCCATTTCTCACCTAAGAGCCCACTGTCAAAACCTCAGCTAAGCTGGAGAGACAGCTGAGCTGCCTCATGTCAGAGATGCCAGTAAAGCAACAAGCCCAAAATGAAAGAGTTAAGCTTTTGATTATTTACTCTGATAAGCAAGAGAAAACTTGCTTGACTGCCCCGTCCCATTTTTCCCTCGTGGAACGGCACACCAATGGAAGGCCAGTGGATCAGTGTATATATGGTGGTCATCTCAATGAGGAGCTCCCAGATATCAGGGTTCTGCAGTTTTTATGGCCTTGAAGGCCTAGGAAGCTGGCGGGGTGGGGGGGGGGGGGAAACGCTAGAAGTGAAAAAGTACTCAGTACTGAGTCAGAGTAGAGAGAAGTGTCTTTAAGGTATATCCCCTTCCTCAACCCCATAAGGAGGCCATGGCCGAGGCACCTGAAGACCTCTGCTTAAGGCCTCAGATAAGACAGAGGATGAAGGCACTTGTGCTAGGAACTCAACCATGCAAAGAGCATGACTGGCCTGATGAGCCAGAGTCTTTGACTACAACTTCCCTTAGAGACTGCGATGCACTAGCTGGGCACCACCAAGTCTGGTGTGCGAACGGCACTTTTCCCGTGAGGCCTGTCGGGCAAAGCCTTGTAATTGCGTATGGTTGGGCCTGAAAAATCACACACAGGTTTGTAACCAATCACGAGAATCCTCTGCCATACCAACAATACTAGTTGTGGTCTAGGTGTAGGGTACAATTTGACAGGGTCTGGCCCTGGTGGCCTCTCAGTCAGCTTAGGCAGTTTGGATCATAGTCATTTCTTGTCGTAGGAGACTCACTGAGGGATATTTCAACTCTGGCACTTAAAATTCATTGTTATAAAATTAGGGGATTATGACACTCTAAGAGATGGTGATCGACTTTTAGAGAAGGACCAACTTTTCTTACTGAAAAATCATATTAATGATCACCTATTTTTTTTTTTTTAACTTCATAGAAAGTTTGAAAATTTCTACATAGGCTGGGGTCACAAATATAGTCCAGACAACTATACACCGCCGGCTCTCCCACCAGTTTATCCAGAATACCCCAGTGGAGCAGGGATCACAGAAATGGACGATCCTACTGTGGAAGAAGAGCAGGCTTTCAGAGCTGCACAAGAAGCAGCTGTTCTCCCAGCTGAGGAAAACGAAGAATCTGAGGAAGATGAAGAAGAGGAAGACGATTATGACCAAGAATAAAATTAGCCCAGGCTTGTGTAAGACATCCACAAACATCTTATGTGGAACCAATTTTCGTTAGTTTTTATTTACTTATTTTTATTTTAGAGAAGAGAGCGAGTGCAAACAGGGGAGAGGGGCAGAGAGAGACCATCTAAGCAGGTTCCACACCCAGCACAGAGCACAAGGGTCAATCCCATGATCCTGGTATCATGACCTGAGTCAAAATCAAGAGTCAGACACTCAACCAACTGACTCACCCAAGCGTCCTGGAACCAGCTTTATATACATAATTGTAGCATATAATTACATGAACATTGGCAACTATTCATGTCCAAAATGTCATTCCTTGAAAATGTCAAGTTCGGAATTTCATATGTGCAGGTACTAATATGTGCTTGTAGAAGGATGCTCAATGGATTTTCCAGAAGCCAGGTGACACATTCATACATCACTGTTCTGATGGCTACAGCTAATAGGATCATATGTATTCTTTAAAAAAAAAAATTTCTAATTTCTAATATAGCAAACACAGAAAGATGTAATCTACAGAATCTTCTTGGGGACTTGAATATTTTTTGTGTCAATGGGAACTGGGATCAAAAATATTGATAATCACTGAATTAGAGCATGTATTTTTAACCAGTCTGTGATACTGTTGGCAAATACTGCATATATATATAGGTGTGGGGAAGGTATTTTTTGTTTTGTTTTGTTGGGGAGAGGATTTATGATCCTATCACCTGCCCAAAGACTGGAAACACTCAAAAATTTAACACTTTTTACTTGTCACTTCTTAAAAAATGTTCTCAGTCTCACTCCTTTGGCCTAAAATAATTGGTTTTATCTGATTAGTGGAAAATGATTTGCACAGAGATGGCCAGCTGGGATATCGAACGACTTCTGATTACTGTTTTTATAGCACTGCTTCTCTAAAACTAGTTATTATTTCCATTCCTAAAAAAGTATTTTTAAGTTCTCTTTGTGCTAGACACTATGAGATTACTTTTAAAAATTAGACATTGCTCCTGAAATCTTAGAGCTTCCATTCAAGGAGGGAAGTATAAAAAGAGAAATAGAAAATTAGAATAGATTGCAGCTTAGCAGGTATTGTGATATAAATACCACAGAATACCACAAAAGAGCGCTTCTTTAGGTCTGTGAAGTACCAATTTGAAAATTAAAATTCTAATACAATGTCATTGTTTTTAAAAATAAAATATCACAATTCTAATTTCTGTAATTATCTTGTCAGACTAGCAGTTCACAAAACACAATCTACACTTAAAAAAAAAACAAACAACACTGCTATTGAATAGAAGGTGCATTTAATTCAGATTTGAGCCATGCAGAAAGCACTCCCAAGAGGTGGAGAACTAATAAGGGTCTAAGAACTAAGGGGAGTAGGCAGCATGAACTACTTTTTTTGGCAAAGTACTCTAGGCTGGAAGGAGTGGAACTTTGAGAATGGTGAGAAACGACTCTGGAGGTAAGCAGGGCCCAGACTGTCGGAATCCAGGAGCAATGAAGAGGGCTCAAGTAGGAAGTGACAAAATCACATCTATACTTCAGAACATTTGCTTACCTGTGGAAGACTGACTGATAAAGGATCAAGACAGGGAGACCGGTTAGGAGACCAGATAAGAAGACATGGTGGCATGAAACAGGATAAAAAGTAGAAGCCTGGTTACCAGTCTGAAGGACAGAATATTAGAATGGATGATTTCCAGAATTTTCCAACTGGCAATATTATTCATTCTTGGGAGTGCAGCTTTACTATTTGATGGAGTAGCTAATATTTATAAAACTTCGTTCAAGTATGTTTTTTTTCATGGTGTTGCTTTTGGTTGTTGTATAATATCCACTTCCTTATCTACTGTCTCATGGCATAGTCTCCTGCCAATCAGATGTGCCCTCTCTAGAATCTGAATCGGAGCAGAAACATTCCACCTTGGCTCCCGGCCTGATTGCTCTGCTGTAAATCTAGCCTCTAGAATTGCCTTTGATCCAGCAGTTTCTTAGTCACCTGTGTATTCTCTGAGCTCTTGACAATCTTTCAGTGAATTCCCTTCTGCTCAAATTGGCTGAAGTAGGATTCCTGCTTGTAACTTTACCTGATGCATCCAACATGAATCTGAAAGTTTCTTTCCTACAGGACACATTAAACATGAGATTACAATTCACAGTTGTATGGGTAAGAGTATAAATATTTAACAAAAGCAAATCCCTCTGTTGACTATGAAGGTTATTTCTAAGTGATAAGCAGGGAATTTCATTATAGAAGTTTTACAAGAGAAGAAAGCAGAATGCTATAATGCAAAGAGCTTGAGCTTGGAAATGAGAAAGCCTGGGTTTACACCCTGGGTTATAATCATTTTCTTGGGCAAATTACTAATCTTACAGAAGATTCAGCTTCTTCACAGGACTAATAGAATTTGTCTCACAGAACTATTTTGAAGATTAAACTAATTAATACATGGAACATACTAAGAATACCTAACACCACTAAGGACCCAATAAATATTACATATGACTATCATACAAAACCAGTTTCGAAAGCAGGGGAGGAAATACAGAACTCATAATGCAAACGAAATAGTTTATTGAAATAATTACTAAACAATGGGTATGATTTAGACAGTTTAGAAATTAAATTACAAGTATTTAGAGAATTCAGATTCGTGAGTTGTATTAGGGAGTTTAATATCTCAATTTGGAAAATAAAGTAAAATTCCATAATCATTGACATGCTTAATTCTTCAAGGAATCTTCTCGGCAGTAAAGACTTGAGAAGCTTGTCTCCTGGCCTTGAAAAGGAATTTAAAAAACTGTTAATTTTAAGGAAGAAGTCCATTATTTAGAATATATATTAATTATCTAACATAAAAAATAAAATCTGAAAAAATTTTCAAGATAATGAAAATTCCTTAAGAAAACTTACAACTTCAAACTTAGGTGATTAGGAATAAACATTTTTAAAGCCAGGCCAAAAAAAAGAAATAAAACAAAAATATCAGATGAAAACAAAACAGAAAGGAAAAAGAAAATGTCACTGTTTTAAGGAATGAATCAAAAGTAAAAATACTGGCTCACAGTCACAAAGAGACATGTATAAACAGATAAAGAAATTATCTCTTTCATTATGGCCTTAAAAATATCATTTTAAAAAACTTTTAAACATGTTCTATTAGCCTTGATTTGTAACTCAAGTTTTGAAAACTTACCTAATTTACCTAAAACTTAGCTAATTTACCGAGCTAATTTAAAACAAAGTTAAGTCAAGTTAAGAGTGCAAGGATTACACAATGGACAGTGGAAAGCAAAGAATGCAGTGATGTAATTTAACTAATTTAGCTAATTTACCGAGCTAATTTAAAACAAAGTTAAGTCAAGTTAAGAGTGCAAGGATTACACAATGGACAGTGGAAAGCAAAGAATGCAGTGATGTAATTTAACTACAATGTATCAAAATATGAAAAGAATTGAGGAACGTGGCTATAAAATAGATTTGTATGCATTACTGAAATGAATTTCAGTATGAGTTATTTTCTAACATAAATGCTTTCACCTAAACAAGTACTCCAACATCTATAACAATTTGGATTTATTAGATACTCAAAATATGGCAGAAATGTATTAAGGTAATTATAAGACAGCTGCAAAGATAAAAAAAAAAGTTTTGAAACCTGATTCCTCTCCCTGAATAAGAGCTACATGATTATTACATAATAATATTGTAATAATACATGATATATATTATATTAATGTAAATATATCACATAATATATATTATATATAAAATATACATATTTTATATTACATATAAAAATAATTATACATGTATATTTTTATAATATACAATATTATAATTAATTAAACTCCAATATGAAGAACAAAACAAAATTCAGTTACAAACATCTACATTTTGGGATATTTTAAAATACTAAATTTGTTCTGAAATTCCTACAATCAAAATAATAGTTACCACTAAGGAGGGAAAAGATAATTTAAAATGAGCTATAAAAAACAAAACAAAAACAAAAACCATGAAATAAAAGTAAAGTCATTAATGTGCCTTTATTTAAAGCTGCACATTTCTATCTGGTGATATACAGATCAATCAGTACATCAGTATTTGGTGAATTCCTAAAATGTATAAAAGCACTGTTAAAAATGACAAAATAACTGTAAGACACAGTGATTTTAAAAAAGAAAAAGGAAGAAACAAAAACATAGACTTGAAAGCAATATGCGAAAACAATGTAAATTGATTTTTTTTCCAAAAATAGTATCCTATGTTTTCAATAATAAAAGTGAATTGTTCACACATAAACTTAATTAGCAAACATGAAATGATGAGACTGTCCTCACAGAGGAAGCAATACAGGGCAGGACTCTGGATGTAACCTCTTGTTACTTAGCAGCTGCATGGCTTTAGAACTGTAACAACTTTTCTGAGTGTAGACATCCTCATTTATAAAATAGGAATAGTAGTGCCCACTCTATAGGGCAGTTGTATAGATATTAGTTAATATATGTGTAAATTGCTCATGATGGTGACCAACGTAAAATAAGCATTATAAAGTGTTACTTTTATTAAAATTACAATTATAATCATGTTATCATTTCTTCTCTATCTGGCACTATTGCACATAGTCAGCCAAGTTCTAGTTCTTTCAGTTAAAAACACAGCTACTCTCCATGACTCAAAAAAAAAAAAAAAAAAAAAGAAAAAGAAACAGTAGCAAATGCACATTTTTAGTATTCTAATATTACCACTGTCTCAGTTTTCAAAACCAGAAAATTAACAGCTATGGCTAACTAACGTGTTCAGCCAGCCTCCATGATAATATTTAACATCATCTATGTTCTCAGAAGTTATCTGTATATTGATTAGCAAGCATTTTGGTATTTTATAATGATTAAAATTAATCAAAACAAACTCTTAACTATAGAGAACAGATGGTTACCAGAGGGGAGGTGGGTGCGAAACATGATGGGTATTAAGAGTACACTCATCCCGATGGGCACTGAGTAATGTATAGAATTGTTCTATCACTATATGGTACACCTGAAACTAATATAACACTGTATGTTAACTATACTGGAATTAAGATAAAAATAAAGTTTTTAAAAAGTCAAAAATAAGTAAGTAAATAAATAAAATTAATCTAACTTTATGCAGCCAAATCAATGATAGGATGAAAAAAATGAATGCAATTTTGGCATTTAAGTCACTTGCATCCTCTCTCTCTCTCAAAAAAAGAAAGAAATGAAAGTCAAAAGGTAGCATTTGAAATTTAAAGACATCCACTCCAGAAATTATATGATATAAAACCAATATATCTTTGCCAACTTAGTGATACAGAATGAGATACAAAGGGATAACATTGATTTTAAATAAGAATTTTAAACTCCCATAAGTTCAACATGTTCAAACTTCACATAATCAAATATGGAGATACTTACAACTTTCTCCTCTGAAGAAAGAACACCCTCTACTGCCACGATCTGGTATTGCTTATGTTTTAAATTTCCTACAAATTTCCGAAGTTGCTTGAGATTGCTAGCCTCCATGTCTTGCTTTAATAGTTTCTGCATTTCTCGAGAAGGACATCCAGGATCAAATATTAGTAAACACAATGTTCGGTTTTTTCTCTCTTCAATTCCAACAACTGTTCGACTATGACCTATCAAAAAATAAAATAACAGCTGTATATATGTGTATGTGTGTCATAAATATTTCTATATGTATAGATGTAAGTTACTACATACAGACACACTATATTATATACTCTCTGTATGTACTGTGCGCACATGTGTGTTTTGAATATAAATACGGTCAGTCCCTCTGACATGTAGGTATTTGAGCTGTCTCACTCGGAGACACAATAGTTTTAGTTCTATTTCCTAACCTTCAGTTTCCTTTTGTTCAACGTTTGTTTTCTAAAGGCTTCTTACAAAAAATTTTATGTCTACTGTGTCTACGTCTATGTCAATGGTGGCACAAGGCCATATATTTTAGTTTTTCTTTCCTAATCCCTTGATACTTCTTATTCGAATCATCTCAGATGAAAGCATTTGAAAATCATCTACCATAGAACAAAACCTCTCATGATTCCAAACGGTTAGCAAAAACAAATTTATACTAGAATTTCAATGGGGAGGGTTCGATCTTTATAGCTTATATTCCTAAATGATGAAATCCTCAGCATTTACTTTTCCTATTCTTGTTGATTCAAATCATCCATTCAACAAAATTTATTAAGTATCCATGTGCTAGGCACTATTCCAGGCAGTTATGAATATGCCAGGCATAGCACCTTTGGTTACCTACGAAGGTACTTTAATGACGATGTAGCTCTGACAATCAGACTAAAGTCACAATACTCCCATCGTCCCCATTATCAGAATCTTAACCTGTCCTAAAGCAAGAGCCAACTAGTTGTCCTAAAAAGGTATTGTCTTATAAGTTACACTTACTGTCTATGAGCTATACCAACCTTGATGCTGAAGATAGATAGGTGGTTTAGATGTACACACTACTTTTGGACTCCCTTCTCTCTCTGAAGAATAATAGCTCAATATCCATTCAAATAAGCGAGGATGTGTACCCAAAGGGCCAGTTGACTTATGAAAATCAACAATGTGGCACCTATAAAAAAATTGACAAAATGGATTATTTGTAGAGTATTTTTAAAAAAATTTCATAATGGAGTAATTAAATACAAAAAAAGTTTTAATTTAGAACTAATCTGACCTCATCAGTATTTTCCTAAGAAGAAAATATAAATTTTATTGCCATTTTATGAATAATTATTTAAATAACTTCATAATAAGGTTGATAACCGATCTAAAAGTTACAAACCTTTTCTAACATATAAATCTCCATAAACAGTAAATGAGGACCACATTTGGTTTTTAAAAATCATCTTCACGTAACTTGAGACACAACTTTCTAAAGTTTCAAAACCTGATGATCAATTAGAAGCTGACTTCTAATTTTAATTCCACAATAGCCATCTACATTAGTCAAAAAGATCCTGAACATTTTTCCTGTTGGCTCTCACAAATTCCAGGAATAGACAAGAAAAGAATACCTGCAAAGATCTTAGAAAAACCCTGTGTGTGTTCCCATCTGTACACATACCCATTCCCTATTAACCAGAAGCACTGTTGACATTCTCAGCAACTATTTTTAAAAGGTCAGGTGTAACCAAAAGCAATGAAAAGCTTTACTGTCATTTTAAAGTACAGCACAGATATCTTGTCCTTGTCTCTCCTCACAATAAAATCTCCAAATACACGAAAACTGTAGTAGTTGCTACCTTTAGCCTCAGCAAGTTTAGTGTTGGTAACTTTCAATTGATTACTACGGAGTTTAAAATGTTGAAATGAAATTTCTGGGTGAACTGCTAAAAAGTAGGTACAGGGCTTTTGGGTTAGAAAATTGCATGTTTAGATTTAGAATTTGAATAGTACCCTATAGGATATAATTCATAAACAGCAAAAGGAAGACATTTAAACAAGTAGTAAACAAATTCAGAGAATAACATTGAAAAGGCTTTACTCAAAGATTAAACTATTTCAGGCACCAAGAAAAAAGCTGGATATATGAGGTATAACCTCAAAGTGTGAACAGATTGGCAAGAAGAAAAAAAGAAAAATAAATAAATTTAGAAGGCATTAAATTAGTCCTTTTGATTTAAATAATTCAAGAAAGTCATTATATACAGTTTTCCATTTAAAAGTAAAGAAATATTTTTACTGATGAATCTAATCAATTAATATGGTAGAAAATATGTAAAACAAGCTTACGGGAAAACACAGAGCCATGAAGCTTAAGGCAAACTTTCCATTAAAGATGATCACAAGCATCTATCTTTGTTCCCTCTTAAAAGCCCAACAACATGCTACTGAAAGAGTAAATGATTCAAACACCCAAGGCCAAAGAAAATGGAGACAGACAAAACTGCCCTGCAGTTTTGGAAAATGAAAAGCAGAAAAAGAAACATAAAAGTGAATGCAAAGAAACGGACAACTGTCTTAAAATTCCAGAGAGGCTAGAAGCTTAGAGGTACTAGGTACTGGGGAGAGTAATAATGCGGCTATAAATGTGAAATGAACTGAAAGTTTGCATAAAGAAGGCAAATCTCTCCTTAACCACCCCCTCCATCAATGCAGTGAGGCTCAAGGCAGGAGACTGAGAACTCTTCTCCAAATGGCCTCTGAGAAAAGATCTCTTCCTATACTGAAATTTGAGAGTTCCTCAACCAAACAGCAAGCTTCTACCTAATAGTCTATAAATGAAGTCTGCTTATCTGCAAGCTCCATGCAATCCTACAGGATCTTTTTAGTGCCTCACTCCTCACTCTAGGAATGGAAGGATTTATAAAAGTTAGAAGAAAGCCCTCAAAATGCAAAAGACTAAAAGAGACGTGAAAAGAAATTAACATGGAAGAAAGTACAAAATGCAAGGAATAGAAAGAAACCAAATATTGGAAAAACAATTTTTGCAACATAAGACTATGATGCTCTGAAATTACTCCTTAAAGTTAAAAACATGATTGCTAAGATAGAATAGTTGTGAGATAAAGTTGAGTAAATCTAGATAGTAAAACAAAAACAAAGAAGAAAAATGAAACATGACCAATAAACTTAAAATCAAAGTTCACTGGCCAACTAACGAAGTTCTAGAAAGAATAAAGAAAATGGAGGGATCATAATTATCAAACAACAGTTAACCTCTGAGCTCTTAGCACATGCCAGTCACAGTTCTAAGGACTCTATGACCTCGTTTAATATGACTACAACTCTATGAAGCAGTTACTATTTACATGTTCTTTTTATCAATGGTGGCACAAGGTTACAGACACACTAAGTCATACAGCTAATAAGAAGGAAAACTAGAATCAATTGTAGGCAGTCAGACTTCAAAGTCCAAGCTCTAAACCACTATAGTGAGGTCTATACAACTCACCATTCCAGATTCGAAAAGAAAAACAAATGCACAATACAAGGAATCTAAGCCTCACATTCACGAAGAAATTTCATAATAGCAGGACTAAGAGATGATGCAAAAAAACTTCCAGAGAAAATACGTAGGGTATACATAAAAGGAATGAAAATCAGATGACATCTTACCTTCTCAATAGCAATACTGATTGCTAGAAGTCACCAGCAGAGTAAAAACTTAATTTGATCTGAAAATGACTTTGAATTGAGACGAATATAGCCATACAAACTATCATTTAAGTAATAAGGACTAGGCATCTTTTCTTAGGAAGCTAATGAAACAGGGGTTTAAAGCAGAAGAGTAATCCAAAAAAGATAAAGACGTGGAATCCAGAAAAAAAAAAATCCAGACTCTACTTCAAGAAAACAATGAAGAAATGCTAAATGATTATAGCTTTGAAGGGGATCTAGGAGGCAAACAAATAATCCAGACTAGAGCAAAGACAATAGAAGCCTTCAAGGAGGAGGTGTTCAGAAATAGGAAAGCCTCAGATCACGTAAATGGGCTGTTTAGAAAAGCTTGCAACCATGATGCAGTCAAAGAGTAAAAGGGAAAAGAAAAGGCAATCCTTAAGTATATTTTTTAAAAGCTTTTTGGGAAAGGAAATAAAATCAGCAATGAATAATATTAATACAGTCATGATGTAAACTCTAACTTTAACTTAACAAAAAGTGAAATTTAACCAAACTACAAGGATTGAGGGTGACCACAGGTGGGAAATGTGAGGGAAATGTAGCAGACAACATCTAAATCTGATAAACCAAAAAAAAACCCTGAGAGTGTATTATTTAGAAACAACGGAAGTAATGGCTGCCTCTGAGAAACAGGACTTGAGAACAGACAGGAACATGAGAGAGGGACTGAACTGCTGGTTTTCAGTGTAAGTGTTTCAGTACCACTTAAATTTTAATTTTTAACAGTCTCTTTGATAAACGAAAAAAATGACAAAGAAAACCTCCCAGATACGACAATGACCTTAACTGGGACTTTCAGGTACATACTTTACCCTTAGGGAGGTCAGAAGTGTATACACTTCACATGCTCCGATCCAAGCCTTTGTTCCCTGTAACCTGTTATTAAGTTGAGAGGCACCCTGAGGATCAAAACCTTCCTTCCATGCATCTTCAATCATAGACTGAATTTTTGGAATGCAAGGAACTGACATACCTAAAATTATACAAGCAAACATGTTACATGACAGTTACTGACGTACTGAAATGATCACTTAGCAGTACGTCACATACTCCAGAGGACCTACAACAGTTTTTAAGACGATCATTTTTGACATTTTCTATTACAACATTTTCTCTTTCTCCAACATGAATTCAGGTTTTTAATGTAAATATTCACTAAAATACTTCCTCATTAAAGCTATTAATAGTGCATACTATTTATTAACTCATTCCATATTATATGTATAGTTGATCCTTGAACAATGCAGGGGTTGGGGCACTGACTCCCTATAGTCAAAAATCTGCATAAAAGTTTCTGGTCATTCAAAGCTTCACAACTAATAGCCTACTGATGACTGGAAGCCTTACAAATAAACATAAACCTAACAGTCAATTAACACATATTTTATATGTTATACATATTATATACAGTATTCTTACAATAAAGTCAAGCTAGAGAAAAGAAAATCATAAAAAAAAGCATAAGGAAAATACATTTACAATACTGCACTGTAAAAAATCCTGTATTAGTGCACCTATGCAGTTCGAACTCATTTTTTCAAGGGTCAACTGTATGTTATCCTATCAGCTGACAAGTTCAGAGTATTGGATTTCACATACCTTTCAAGCAATCATCATAAGTATCATTTCGCAGTAATGATGAAAGTAGCATTTGGAAATTTCTGTAACCACAACCCCAACCTTTGTCACCAAAAGATGAATGAAAGTGATCCACCTCTGTAGACAGCCACACACGCCTCACCTCTGTGGCAGCATTCTGATAATATCTATAAAGTGCTTCAATAATTCCTAAAACAGAAAAGAGATTTAGAAGATTCACAAGCATATGCTAACATTTGCTATGGCTGTCTCATATTTCTAGTATCAGTCTCTCCCTCAAGTGTACCATCTAAATCCTGTCAATTCTATTTTCTTTATCTTTTTACTGTTATAACCTTAGTTCATGTCTTTCTTGTTACCACTATACAAGTTTCATAACACAGGCAGACTAAATACATTGAATTGAAATTGTTTGCGCCTTTCATTTCTGCACATAAAAGTACACTATTGAATGAATGATATCGTCTATTATTATACATACAGTTGGACATTACTCTCTCTGAAGCTCAGTCCTAATCAATTTGCTCCCAATTTAAAAACTTCAATAACTTCCTATTACCTACAGAATGGTTTCAATCCATGGTATACAAAGCCCCACAGTAAGCTATCTGCTAACTTACCTTTTTTCAAACCATTCTTCTTGACGTTGTTTTGGCTGTGGCCTAACTGAACACATTAAACATTTTGCCCATGGAACTTCCATTCAATTATAATATTAATAAGCATTTTTTGTATACCTAGCACTATGTTAAGTGCTAAAATTACAAAACATATATGTAACAATATCCTTGAAATCTCATGGACTCAGACTATTATAGTAAGCGCTACAATACGGATAAACAAGGTGTTAGGACAGGGTATATCTGACTCTGTCCCTTCCCTCCATGCAATTGTGTAATGTCAAAATACCCTTTGGGTATTTTGAAACCCTACAGATGCTCCAAGGAGCAAATGCTCATGGATTTATAGACTCCTTTCCTGATTCTAAAACCCAAACAAAAAGGTCCACCACGTTCATTTGCTGTGCCTCCTAGGCATATTCTGTCATGGCCCAACACTATAGTTCTTTGCATACACTGTATTTACTCTACAGAATCCGTGAAGCTTATGGGCAGGAAGGTCTTAATTGGGTAGCCCACACTTTGTCATACAGTATGTGGCACCAAAAAGACAATCACTGAGTTCTTTTCACTTGAATGAAGGTATCCTATGGGGAAATGGGTTTTGTCCTTAACAAGGTAAGAGTCTACAAATCAAAACAATTAAATGAACCAAGAATTGTAGTTGCGCCTAGCATACAAAAGATAGAAACATATATAACAGTTTCCAAGGAACTTTGAAAGATAAGACTTACAATCAAGAAAAAGAACAATTAAAATGCTATACAATTGATTATTAAATTTTGAAGCATGAAATGGATAGTTATATTTATAAGTAAATTATTTTTAAGTGAATTATTCATCAGATAATAGAAGTACAGAAGTTTAAAAAAGATACATTTAGAATAATTATTTGAACAGTCTCACCTAAAAGTATATAAACTATGGCTTATAAAAATTAAGCAACATTCAAATAATTCTTATTATTACTTCAATGATATATGAAATATTAAAATATTGATTTTGATGTTTAAGTACTCACCAGAAGTTTTTGTTTTTCCATCATCAATACCAATAGCTAGTGATTCCATCATATCAGCTTTTCTTCTATGAAATTCAGATGGATGCATTCGTCCCCTATTGACTTCTCTCTCCATATTACGTAGTTGCTGTTGTTTGTATCCTCCAGAATTATCTAAACCATATTGTCTCTGTCAAACATAAAAATGAGTGACTTAATTTTTATGTCTGTTTACCTTAATGAGGAAGGAAACTTACTACAATTTTATTTGGAAATGTGTTTTGAAACATTCTGATTTATAGACTTCTATATAAATCAACTTACAGATTTTTATTAAAGATAAATAACACACACACACACACACACACACACACAAATTCCTGAATTAATGACAGCCTTTCTCTATAAACCACCACCATAGTGAGAGATTTGCTCTCCTTGTAGTAGGGAAAGTAGAGAATCCTGTCTTCCTACTAAACATACTGAGGAAGGCAGATGAGTTCTGAACACAGCACTGATTTATTTAAGAAAACTTGTCAGTACTTGTTATTTGATTCCCAGACTGGCTTATGAAGGCCTACTTAACCCATACTTCATTCAGGCAATGATTCTACAGTAAATGAACTGGTGTTTTTGCACACTGGAGAGAGAATCTCAAATGTCTAACATGGCCTCTACGGAAAAAGTTTTGAAATCCAAATATCTTGCGAAGTTACATAACAAATTTCCTTAAATACTGGAAACTTGTGTATTGATAATGTCAAAAATTATGTAAGGTAAAGAAAACTTAGGAAAAGTCAACTTTTTTCCTCTGAATCCTGGTGGGAAAATGTTTTGCAAATAAATGAATTACCAACGAGAAAAATGGCCTAAGTTAGATATTCCAAAGAGAGAATTACATAGTCATATGTGAGGTATCTGAGAAGAAAAACTCAGAAGTATATCTGAGAAAATTATGATATGTACAATGCACATTAGTATATTAAAGGTTCGAGAAATCTTGAAGTATACAACCTGTTTAATTGAATACTTTTGAATCTATTCAATCATAAGTCCTTTTTATTTATACATAATCCTAACAGCATATGGAAAAAGAACATTTAGAACCTCAGCATTATTAGCACAGATAACACCATAGTCCACAGCAAATTAGGACTGAAAAAAGTAGAAAAATCTATTAAAAATTTAAATGGATTCAGGACACCTGGCTGGCTCACTAGAGCATACACTCTTGATCTCAGGGTGAGTTCAAGCGCCACACTTGCATGAAGGCTACTTAAAACAAACAAACAAACAAACACACATATACATGTATATAGCTGCTGCTAGGTTAGTTCAGCAGACACCACTCTCAACCTAAAAGACTTAAATATCATCAAAAACACATTTCCAATTAAAAATGTCTCTTTTTAAGCACCTGAACTGCAATCACTAAAAGAGTAACAGACAGGAGAGCAAACTGATTAGGACTAAGCTTCAGAGAGAGTAACGTTTAAGTAGCTATACAGACACTTAAATTCTGAGTCTCAGTTCCCTAATTTGCCGTGTCAATTTACATAAGTTTGAATCTGGGATTTACCATTTAATACAGCCTGAACCTGAACAAGTTAAGTTATATAAGCACTCTTTGTCCATTTCTTCATCTGTCGTTTATGGAGTTGTTGCAAAGATTCTGAGATACTATATATGAAGTGTTTATCTCAATACGTGACCAGAGCAAGTACTTCTAAAGGGTGGCTGTTATGAATTAGAAAATGTATATGTAAAAAAAGTACTTTGGGGGCACCTGGGTGGCTCAGTCAGTTAAGCGTCCGACTCTTGATTTCAGCTCAGGTCATTATCTTATGCTTCGTGGGATCAAGCCCTGCGTCTGGCTCCATGCTGATTGTGCGAAACCTACTTAGGATTCTCTCTCCCCCTCTCTCTGCCCCTCCCTTGCTTGTGCTCTCTTGCTCTCTCAAAATAAACATTAAAAAAAAATATATTTTGTATATCAGCAAGGATGAAAATAGTAGGCCGCAGTATTGATAGCATGTTTGAAAAGTAAGAACTCCACCATAGCAAAATAGTATCATTGCTATTTAATTTTTGTACCTGCAGCTTCTGAAATTCTCCCATTTCTTGTTGTGATTCTTCAGATCTCCTCTTTCTGTCTTCTTCTTGCTGAAGCTGGTGAGCCAATTCTAGATCTCTAGAACACTGGATTCTATCTATGCCTATTAGATATTTTTAATGATTAGAATAAAATAACCACTGAATATAAATCTTACTTATTATATGTTAATTTGTATTTTTAAAATGGAGCATATGCTATTATTTTGATATTTATTCGTGATTATAATGTCATGGAAACATTATTTCTAGCAGAACTTGAACAGCTTCCATAAGGGTAGAACCTCTTTTTAAACCCCTACTATTCACTGGGTAGTTAGGCTGTGACAAGCATTTTTCATTAAATACCTCATTTGATACTCATAACAACCTCAGGAAGTTAGGTATTATCTACTAAGAAAACCTGAGCTTAGAGAAATTAAGTAATACTCTTCATTGGCGTTCTTTACTAACACAAATAAGGCAGACTGGCTTTTAAAATAAACTGAGGGGAGAAAAGGAAATAATAAAGAGCATAAAAATATGTTTGCAGAGTGCCGCTTAATTACAGTCTGGTCTCAAACAAATAGTACAACTTTGCGACATCTTGCCCTGTTTCCTCTCTAGCCAATATCCCATAGAGCCATCAGTCAGTGGCTTCTGGCCAGCATCTTGTTTCCCTGACCTCCAATTTGATAATTTAATTAAGGATTTGAATATTCTTTCTTTCCTTTCAAATCTTTCACTTTCTATTACATTTTCCTATTTGGTTATTTGGTTCCCTCTTTTACTGCGGGAGATAATTTACAACTGATTTTTAGTGTACTTTTGCTGCTATCTACAGTGATTCACTCGGGCCATACCTTTCATTATCCAGGCTTACAGAATAATTTATGTACCCGTACAAAGCCTATCATAAACAAAATAAGAATTAGTAGACATCAGGCTTCAGAGCATTATTTTCCTACTGTCGTTATAGAGGACCCTTCCATCTTGGCTCTGGTAATTCTCACTTGGGGATAAGGCTCAGTGAGCAAGGAAATGTTGTCCATGAAAATCACTGACTGGTATTGGGATCAATAATGGACACTGAAGACCCCTGAATTAACAGGAGATAACAATGTAACTAAGAGACTAAAATCCAATAGAACACAATTGGTTTTTCTTAGGGTTTAGTTTATATTGTTTCAGTGGAACTCTGAAACTCATATAGAATCTTTCCTCTTCTAATGCACCACAATGATTACTTAATCAATGCTACTATTTAAAAAGGTAGGAGGCAGAGGAAAAATTATATAGAGTCACTTACAAAACTAATAAGTGTAAATATAAGAAACTGGGCAAATTGGAAAGAATCTGAAAAATGTTTAAGTCTTATAGTTCATATACATTTTTTAAATTTTATGTGCCATATGACAGCTTCCTAGTTCATCAACAACATTTGTTGACCTGATGTTAAATTGTAATTTCTAGCTGCTGAAAGAATGGCCTCAGCTTCATCAAACAGACTTTTTAAATTGTACCATATTTCACTGTTTTCTCAAGACAGGTGTTCTGGGGCAAAACTCTGGGGTATACACCACTAGTTTAGCTGTTGGTGACAACAGTTCATTCTATACAACTTTTCTGTGAAATAGCTTCTAAAATGTTGAAGCTACATTAGAATTCCATAAAAGGACATTTCTTTTTTAACCAGCATGAGCATGCTTTTTTTTTTCTCTCTATCACTACTCCAAAACTTAGATGTCTCGCAGGAAGTAGAAATTAAATCATGAGATTCTTATTTTGAAATATATCAACATACCTTGTCCAAAGCTGCTTTCTTCCAAATGTAAGTCAACATGTTCCTGGAGAATATGGTAGTTTGTACAGATGAGCCCACACATAGGACAGTCATACAGTGGCTGATCGTGGTCTGTTTTAGAGATAAAATTCAGTTGGTTTTATTTTTAAAACTTTTAGATTTTTCACCCCAAGTCAAAGATTGTGCACTGCCCACTAACCTTATTAAATAAGTCAAAGCTCTTTGTAGTTTAATTTAAAGCTATTTTCTACTTCAAAGGTCAAAATGGAAGACTGAGCATAAGCACAAATCTCTCTTACCACTATAATAAAAGAAAAAAATCAATAATAAACATTCAGATTTGTAGTCAAAGTAAGAAAAGAAAAGTATGAAGGAAAATCAAAATGGTAAATAGGGGCCAGTCTAGATATGAATTTTAGGGGCTAAATTCTCAGCAACCACCCTCCAAACTAAGTGGTGCGATGTGAAATTAAGTATAAAGCATTCACCATAAAGCTTGGAATTGGGATCATACTGCCCGCTTGGGAGCAGAAGATCAAAGAGCTTCACTTATCAAGCAGCACTGCAAGCGGAGAGGTGCAGCCTGCCCCGGACAGAAGCAGTATCTCTGCAAGACAAGACCTGATGTCGGGCACAGATGAGGAACCCAGACTGAAAGCACTGAGTTGAGCAATCCATACATGGAAGGCCTGGTCTGGAAGTGGAATAACAGTATTTAGAAAGCAGCTGAGACTGCTATGCGGCTGTTTATTTCCACAAAATGGATGTGACTCGTCTCATTTTAGCTGATCGGCTGATTTTAAAACTGGACTAAGTCAGTCTGATATATCTGGTCAAAGGCTGCAATCAAAAGATTTAAGATTAGCTGATATAGCCTATGGTGGTGAAAATGAAAAACGAGCTATTGAGTTATCTAGTGATGTTCTTTCCAAGGTGAAATTGAGTCAAAAAGATAAATTAATTCAGCACTTGGGTGACATGAGCCGGGACACAGACAAGTACTCTTTTGGAGCTGAAGATACACTAAAGGTTTTGGAAGTGGAAGCTGTAAAGATTCTAACAGTTTATGAAAATCTGGATATAATGAGAAATATTCCTCATTGTCAAGGCACAGAAGAGGAGAAAATTCTCTAACTGCAAAATAAGATGATAAATCTCATTTCACTGACAGGACAGGTACATGAGCTGATTAAGAACATGTCCCTGCTGGAATGGTTTGCTCACAACTATAAAAAATTTGGAGCTACACTGGAAATTGTCACAGGTAAGTTGTGAGAAAGATCCCAGTTTGTGAAAGGATTTGGTGGAATTGATTTCCATGGAACGGAACACGAAGGAGGACACGATGAATTTTTTTTACCTTGATGACTAACAGGTAGTTGACATGAGTCTCACCAAATGTGCCTCACCCTGCAGCATCCAACCCAAGAAGCATACCCCTGCTGGAATCCAAGCAGATCCCTGATTTAAAATTGGACCATTTTCATAATTTAATCCAGGAGCATCGGATACTGACAAGAAAACCAAAACAAAACCAGACCCAACCCGACACTTGGCTTTGCCATGGTGTCAACACTGCAACCCAGAACTAAGTTCCTAAATGCTACTTTGGACTAATTTAAAAAGAAACCCAGTTTTTACTTTTACTTGATGATGAAATTGGTTGCTCTTGTATTTGATGAAAAAAAATTTTTTTTAACCTTCAAACACATAAGCAGACATAACTTAAGTGCTAGAAATCTTCAAAAGCTAGTAAAAGTGACATAAAAAAAAAAGAAATGCTAGAGATCAAACACCTGGGCTCATTAGTAGTCTGGCCATGGCTGAGGAAAGAATCTCTGAGTGTGGCGATATGACAAGAGATAATTCCCAAAATGAAATGAGAAATGTAAAATTTCCCAAAATGTAAAGAGAAAAAGACAAAAAAACCCACAAAACAAACAAAACAACAGCAACAAAAAACCCCTAACACCCCACCAATATCCAACAACTGTGGGAGAACTGCAAAAGGTGTAACATACGCAAACTGGGAATACCAGGAGAGAACGAAAGGAACAAAAGTATTATTTAAAGCAATGATGACTGAGAACATCCCCAAATTAATGTCACACATAGAACTATAGATCTTGGAAGCTCAGAAAACACCAAGCACAGTAAATGCCAGAATAACTACATCTAGGCATATCATATTCAAACTTCAGAAAATCAAAGATAAAAAAATCTTAAAAGAAGCCAGAGGAAAAAAACACCTTACTTACAGAGGAACAAAGATAAAAATTACATACGACTTCTCAAAAGCCATTCAACTGATAAGAGACAGGAGTGAAATATTTAAATTTTCCAGAAAAAAAAATAAACCTACCAACCTAAAATTCTACATCCTTCAAAATAATCTGTCAAAAGTAAAGGAAAAGTAAAGAATTTCTCAGACAAAAATTGAGGGAAATTACTGCCAGTAGACCTGTCTTATGAAAAATGTTAAAAGAAGTTCTTCAGAGACAAGTGAAGTGATGGTCAGAAACATGGATATCCATACAGGAAGAGCATCAAAAAAGACACAGGGGGCGCCTAGGTGGCTCAGTCGGTTAAGCGGTCGACTTCAGCTCAGGTCATGATCTCACGGTCTGTGAGTTCGAGCCCCGCGTCAGGGCTCTGTGCTGATGGCTCAGAGCCTGGAGCCTGCTTCAGATTCTGTATCTCACTCTCTCTCTGCCCTTCCCTTGCTCACTCTCTGTCTCTATGTCTCTCAAAAATAAAATAAAAACGCTAAAAAAAAAAAAAAAAAGACACAGGTGAAAGTATAATAAAAACTTTGATTTTTCTCATTAATTGACATGACATAGTTTATTCAAAATAAAAATAGCAACAACATATTCAATTATATGTGTGCATACATTTGTATATATATGTGTGCTTACATTTATGTGAAATAAATGACAACAATGACACAAGGGAGAGGGGAAGGAATTAGGAATATATTGTTATTATAAGGTCCTTTTACTCATACAGTGATACAGTGTTACTTGAAATAGACTCAATTAGTTGTTAATATATACTGCAAACTCTAGGCCAAGAACTAGCAAAAGTAAAAACAAGTATAACTGACATGCTAAGAAAGAAAAGTATTAATTGAGCAAGTGACATCTCTTGCTTATTACCCAGAGTAGAAGTCCAAACACTGCATCTTGACACCAGGATCACCAAGGAAAGCATGCAGCCAAGCACTGGACAGAACACTTAACTCATAGTAAACACAGAGAAACACACGGAGAAGAGAAAGAGCAAGATCACCTTCAGCATTAGACATTAGTCTGCAATGGCTCATGGGTCCCTTCCCACAGCCATCGCAGGGCAATTTGTCTGTACACACCTCTCTTGTGCCACAGAATGAAGGACAGAGGATAGATCTAGCAGAATGAAGGAGAGAGGATAGATCTAGCAGTAAGGACAGAGGATGTCTCTAGCAGGTGCCATATGACACACATGCTTAAGCAAAACAAAGGACTACACACTGTTGCCTGAAACAAGGAAAGATATTTCCAAACACAGGCTGTGACGACTCTATCTCTTGATAAGGAAATGTTCTGGGCCCAAGGCTCATTCTTACATGGCCAAGTAGGGAACTGTCTTTCCCAACAGAGATAAAATGAAATCATATGAAATGCTCAATTACTCCCTTATACCATAAACCTATAGATGACTACATGGTCTTGTGACAACGATGTATGTTGTAAAGAATGCCTTGTCACTGATGTAATGTCACTCACTACCTTTAAAAATAAAGACACTGAGACCAGCAAAGCAGAGATGCCAGAATAGACACCAGAATGGCAGAGATGCCAGAATTACCAGGGCTGCCTGCTTGGTCATCAGATTCCATCTCAAAAAAAAAAAAAAAAAAAAAAAAAAAAAAGAAATGCTCAATTAAACCACGAAAGACAGAAAAAAAGTAGAAAACAAAAGAATCAAAGGACAACAAACAGAAAACAGTAAAAAATATAGTAGATATATAAATCCAACTATGGAAATAATCACTTTAAACATCGCTGGTCTAAACATACCCATTAAAAGACAGACTGTCAGTGTGGAACAAAGTACAAGACCTACTTATATGTTGTCTACAAGAAATCCACTTTAAATATAAATACACTTGTAGATTAAAAGTGAAAGAAAGGAGGAAGATACAGCATGATAACACTAATCAAAAACAAATACAAACAAAGAAAGTACCAGGAGTAGCTGTATTAATTTCAGAGAGGGTAGATTTCAGAACAAGGAATGCTATCCAGGATAAAATGGGGCACTACAATAATGACAGAGGGTTCAACACTCCAAGAAGACATAATAATCCTTAACGTGTTTGTGCCTAACAACAGAGTGTCAAAATACAAGAGGCAAGGGGCACCTGGGTGGCTCAGTTGGTTAAGCGGCAGACTTCAGTTCAGGTCATGATCTCACAGCTCGTGAGTTCGAGACCGGCGTTGGGCTCTGTGCTGACAGCTCAGAGCCTGGAGCCTGCTTTGGATTCTGTGTCTCCCTCTCTCTCTGCCCCTCCCCCACTGGCATTAAAAAAAAAATACATGAGGCAAAAATTAATAGAACTGCAAGAAGAAACAGATGGATTTGCTATTATACAGTTAGAAAGATTTTTAATACTTCTCTTTTAGAAGTAGACAAATCCAGCAGGGGGGAAATAAGTAAAGATATACAGTAGTTGAACTCATCAGTACCATCAATCAATTTGATATAATCAACATCTCTACAAAAGTTCATCCAACAACAGCAGAATACACTTTCTGTTCAAGCTTGTATAAAACATTCACTAAGACCACATTCTAGGCCATAAAGCATAAGCTAGACCATTACACCTTAAGAAATTTAAAGAATTAAAATCATACAATATCTTCTCTCAGACTACAATGAAAATAAACAAAAATTAATTAACAGAAAGAGCTGAAAAGTCCCCAAATACTTGGAAATTAAACACACACCTAAATAATGTATCAAAGAAATCCCAAGGGAAATTTTAAAATTTTGAACTAAATGAAAATTAAAGGGTACCTGGGTGGCTCAGTTGGTGCGTCCAACTTCAGCTCAGATCATGATCTCACGGTTTGTGGGCCCAAAGCCCTGCATTGAGCTCTGTGCTGACAGTACAGAGCCTGCTTGGGATTCTCTTTCTCCCTGTCTCTCCACCCCTCCCCGACTTGTTCTCTCTCTCTCAAAGTAAATAAATAAACATAAAAAAAAAATGTAGTCTTTAAAATAAAATAAATGAAAATGAAAGTACACCTTAAAATTTGTGCAATGCAGCAAAAGTACTGCTTAGAAAGAAGCTTAGAACAATGAACACATATATCAGAAAAGAGTAAGTTTCCATTTCAGGAAACTAGAACAGGAAGAACAAATCAAATTCAAGATAATCAGAAGAAATAATAAAGAAAAAAAATTAGAGCCGAAATTGGTGAAAGAGAAAACAGAAAATCAATAGAGAAAACCAATGAAACCAAAAGGCCTCTAGCCAAGCTAAGAAGAAAAAACAGAACACAAATTGTTAACTCCAGAAATAAAAAGGGGGCATCACTACATGTCCCATGTACGTTCAAAAGATAATAAAAAGTTATGTTATGAACTATGACATAAATTTGTAAACTAGATGAAATGGACCAAGACACGATCAGGCAAATTAATACAAAAACAAACAAACAAAAACAAACAAACAAACAAAAACCCTTAGGTAAAAACGTAACAAAAAACAAGATATACATGAGAAAAATACAAAATTCTGATGAAAGAAATCAAAGAACAACTAAGTTGAGAGGTATTTCTTGTTCATAATAGGAAGACTCAATATTGTCATAATGTCTATTCTTCCCAACTTGATCTATAGATTCAATGCAATTCTAATAAAAATCCCAGCAAGTTATTTCATGGATATCGACAAATCGATTCTAATTTTCTTTTAATGCTTATTTATTTTGAGATAGGTGCGAATGGGGGAGGAGCAGAGAGAGAGGGAGACACAGAATCCAAAGTAGGCTCCAGGCTCTGGGCCCTAAGCACAGAGCCCGACGTAGGGCTCGAACTCATGAACTGCAAGATGAGCCCAAGTCGGAGGCTCAACTGACTGAGCCACCCAGGAGTCCCTCCACAAACTGATTCTAAAATGTATATGAAGAGGCAAAAGATTCAGAATAACCAACACAAACAACACTGAGAAAGAACAAAGTCTTTTCTGCCACCACCTGATTTCAATACTTAACTGTAAAGTTATAGTATCAAGACACTGTGGTATTGAGAAAAGAACAAGTAGATCAGTGGAAAAGAGCAGAGAGCCCAGAAATAGACTAATAGCCCAGTCAACTAATCTTTGACAAAGAAGCAAAGGCAAAACTATGGAGCAAAGAAAATCTTTTCAGCAAATGGTTCTGCAACATGAGGACATCAAAATGCAAAGAAAATGAATCTAGATTCAGACCTTACATCCTTCACAAATATTAACTTGAAAATGTATCACAGACCTAAACGCAAAATGCAAAACCATGAAATTCCTAGAAGATAACATAGGAGAAAACTTAAACTTAGGGTTTGGCGACTTAGGGTATGGCGATGACAAGACCAAAGGCATAATGAAGGTATAATATAATAAGGTAGACTTCATTAAAAAAAAAAAATGTCTGCTCTGCAAAAGACAATGTCAAAGGAATAGGAAGTCAAGCCACAGAATGGGGGAAAATATTTGCAAAAGATATATGTAATAAAGATCTGTTGTCCAAAATATACAAAGAACTCTTAAATCAGCAATAAGAAAACCAAAAACCAGATTAAAATGTGGGCCAAAGACCTTCACGGATACTTCACCAAAGAAGATATACAGATGGTAATTAAGCGTATGAAAAGATATCCATGTTATATTAATGAGTAACACTTAAAATTAAATTGAGATACCACAACGCAAATATCGGAATGGCCATAATCTGGAAGACTGACAATATCAAATGCTGGTGAGGATGTGGAGCAACAGGAAATCTCATTCACAGCTGATGGGAATGCAAAATGGTGTTGCCACTCTCTCAGAGTTTAGCAGCTTCTCATTAAAACTTAACACACTATTATTATACGATAGTAAGCACATTCCTTAGTATTTACCCAAATGAATAGAAAATTTCTGTCCATACAAAAACCTGCATCTAGATGTTTATAGCAGCTTCCTTTCTAACTGCCAAAACTTGGAAACAACCAAGATGTTCCTTGGTAAGTGAATAGATAAATATACTGTGGTACGTCCAGACAATGCAATTATTATTCATCCCTTTAAAAGTGAACTATTAAGCCATGAGAAGACATAGAGAAAACTGAAATGCATATTACTAAGAAACCAATCTAAAAAATCTATATCCTGTATGATTCCAAAAGGCAAAAATATGGAGATAGTGAAAAGATCTGTGATTACCAGGAGTTGGGAATAGGGGAGGAACGACTAGGTGAAGTGCAGAAGATTTTTAGGGTAGTGAAACTACTCTGCATTTGTTATTACACGTATGTCAAAACTTGTAGAATATAAGAGTGAACCTTAATGGAAATTGTGGACTTTGGGTGATAAAGTGTAGGTTCATTGATTATAATAAATATATCACCCAATACAGATTTTGATAGTGGAAGAGAATGTAAGTATATGAGGATAGTGAGTACATGGGTATTCTCTGTACTTTCTACCTAATTTTGCTGTGACCCTGAAACTGTTTTAAAAAGTAACACTTATTAATTAAAAAAAATGAATCTAGACACTCTTCTTACACTTTTTAAAATATTAACTCAAATGAAACACAGACTTAAATGTAAAATTCAAAACTATAAAACTTCTGATGATAAGATAGGAAAGGTGACTTTAGGTTTGCTGATGAGTTTTTAGGTACAACATCAAAAATAGAATCCATGAAAGAAGAAATCAAGGAAGTTGCACTTCATTAACAGTGAAAATTTCTGCTCTGGGAAAGACACTGTTAAGAAAATAAGACAAGTTCCAGGCTGGGAAAAAATATTTGCAAAACACATATCTGACAAAGCACTGTATCCAAAATAAGAAAATTACTCTTAAAACTCAATAGTAAGGAAAAAGAAAGGACTCTCAATGTACTGTATGCATCAACAACAGAGCCTCCAAATACATGAAATAAAACCTGACAGAGCTGAAAGAAAAAACTGACAAATACACAATTATAATTGTGAACCACAACAGCCCACATTCAAAAACTGGTAGAACTGCTAGACAGGAAATCAGCAAGGATAAGAAGATCTGAATACAAACAAAATGATCTGACAAATTTAGAACACTCGACCCAACAAGGGCAGAATATACTTTTCTTTCCCAAGTGTCCATGGAACATGTACCAAGTTAGATCATATACAGTATCTTGGGGGACAAAACAAGTTTCAACACATTTAAAAGAACTAAAATCAAAGAGTGTGTACTCTGATCATAAAAGAATCAAACTCAGAACCACAGAAAATCAGAGTCTAAGACAGTTCAGATGCCACTGAGCTAGTGGTAAGTAAAAGAATGCCCTTTGGAAAATGGACTGAGTGTATTTCTCCTCAGAAAGGTTTTAAAACTATTCTCAAGGTAGTTGAAACATTTATTATCCGAATCAAAATTCTTTTCCATAATTGTATGTTTTATATTGCAATAATAGCAAATGAACAATGCTATAAAAACAAACTGAATTTCAAAACACATTTGCAGTAATCTGATTTACAAACCAACTTTTAGGACACCACATATTAAACCAGGACTACTGCTACTTATTACATAAAATCAACAACTTACCTTCTGATGGAGTGTCTAAAAGATTGGCATGTTTTGTTTTCACATGATTTTCCATATCTTGACTACAATCTTCTATTCTTCCACAGAAGGGGCATTCTGGAGGAGTATACGTTGTTTCATAAATCGATCCCTTTATTTTGGATAAATCACGCTCTTTTTCCTTACTTTTAAGGAACTTTCTAGATTCAGTTAAGTTCTCTGAATAAAAGCCTTTCTGTTTTAAAGTACCATCATTAGCCAGGCTTTGAGCCGAAATTTTTGGATGATTAGATGCACAAGCCGAATGGACACTAGAATTAACTTCCATTCTACATTGTAAGGTGTTGTCCTTCCTGTTATCTGAAGTTCTATACTGTATTGTATTGATCCTTGCAAAGCTTCTTTCTAGATCATTCTGCTCAAAATGAGCAGTTTCAATATGAAAACACATTTCATCATAATTCACGCCTGACAACTTGCAAAATGGACATATAACTTCATTTTCCATGTGAACAATTAGAAGATGAGCCTTCATGTCCGGTTCTGAGGTTACTGTTTCACCACAAATATCACAAGAAAGCATAGTACATCAGGGAGCTAGAAAAAAATATAATACTACGTTAGGTTTGAAAGCAAAACTGAAGAAAAAGAAAATGCACTTTATAAAATTATTTGGAACACATTTTTAACAAGTATTTATTTAAAATTGGATTGTTTAGATGAAGATATTTTCAATGAACTTAACTGTTCCTCAAATATACAAATTTATTTACAAATCAGAACCAAAATTTCACTGTTGTATTTCAAGTTTATGGTTTCAGTAAGACAAAGCAGTAATAATTCAAGTTAAAATACATAATATTGAAAATGTTTCAAAAGCATGTCTGGTCTGAGATAGAGAAAAAAATGTTTATAAAATTGTTCAAGTAAGATAACTCAGTTAAGAAAAAACTACAAGAAAAAACCTTATCAATTGATGTATCTAAATACAGAAACTTAAATTTGTTCCTAACGGGAGGGTAAACAAACACATCTTAGTCACAGTAGTCAACAGTTAAAAAGCTTTAGGTATATCGAAGCAATTTAAGTACATTATTGTCATTCTATCTGGAGGAAACCCTGGCTCAGATAGGTCACCACAGCCAGAAAATGGCTAGCCAAACCTTTTGAGAGGATGTCCTCTCAATCCAAAGAATAAAAACAGAGTGACCACGGTAGGAAAGAGCCCCGATTCCAGAGCCGAGAAAACCGGATTACAATGTCAGGTTTCAAAATTTTAGGTAAGACATCTCATCTCTTTCAGGATCAGTCTATAAAATGAATTTTACTAAATCAGCAGTCGCTTTAGGGTTGTTGGACTAATAAAATACTGGATGCCGACAAAAGGTGATTTTGTTAGGAATTTTTAAAAAGCAATCATTGCCACAACCTTCGTCCAGCTAAGGATTATTTAAAAATAAACAGGAAAAGAAAAATAAGGAAACTATTCCCATCATTTTAATAAATTTAGTTTTATAAGAACTCCCTACATGGTCCTTATTTTCTCCCAAACTATCAGCGGGAACAAACGTCACGCCCAGTGTTTCTTTTTTCCCGGGGCTGGGACACGGCTAGACACAAGGGATACGCTTGAACTCCCAAACACTGTGATCAGAACAAGTGGGCTGGTGACAGGTGCCAGGGTGGGTAGGTGGTAAGAGAAGCCGTAAGGGCCGAATGCGAAAGGCCGTGTGCCCAAAAGTCGGGGCCAACGTTCAGGAACTAAAACCAGTCCAGACACTGAGTGGGTTAAAGTTTAGGCCCGGGGAATAAGGGATGGGACAGTTAGTTCCTACCGGCCCGAAGATCCGGCCGCGGCCACACTGTCCGATGCTTGCCTTCAGCCTCTTCGGGTCCGCAGCTGACGCCGTCTGGCTGTCGGGCAGGAAAGGGCACGCAGAGCGTCGATTACCTTTGCCGGCCTGAAGGACCCTCCCTACATCCAGAAGTTCACAGTTAACCAAGAAAAAAACCTGACGACTCCAAAATACTTTCGCTTCCACACATTCAAAAAAGCTCTTCCTCTGTCCCCGGGAAGGAAAAGACTCCCAGCATGCACCGCTCCATGCCAGTGGGTTGCGGTGCTTTCTGGGAGTCGTAGTCATTTTTGTAACCTTTTTCCAGGGTTCGGACTCTTAATTTATTAGGAGCCACAGAAGGCTCTGAGAATTTTCAGGATGAATTCCTACGACGGGTCCTAGGACATTACACGAGTCCATAATACCCTATGGCCTGACTACTACTGTATCGACAAAGTACTTATAATGCTACTACGTCTCAAAATCCAAACTATTCTCCACAGATGGAGGAAACCTAAGAAGAGTTGGTGCCTCAAGGTTACATGATCACACACATCTTATTTTTAAGGTTCAGTTTTCATTTCATTCAATAAATATATAGCGAGGGTCTATTCGAAAGCCATTTTGCTTAGAACTAGGGCTGCAGAAATCATTGAAATATACAAAATGCACGCCCTTTTGAAGTTTACATGCTAGTGAGGCAGAAAATAAACAAGGAAAGGAACTGATCTTGATAGGTGCTATGAAGAAATAAAACTGGGTTATTTATAGGGAGGACTAATGTAGTTGGAAAAGGCTCTCTGAGAAGTTGAGTGGGCTGATAAACTTTGCACCAACAGGAGAAAGAACATTCCAGGCAAAGAAAATAGACCAATGGCTCAAAGATTGGGGCAAAAAAACCATTTTGTGACTCATACAGAATGTTTTAGAAGGAAGAGTGGCTATTGTATGCAGTCAAAGTTGTAGACAGGGGCCAAATCATGTAGGCTCTTGTAGAAAACTATTGGAATATTTACATAGGAGAGTGGCAAAATGTGAGGATGTACAGTATATTTGGGGTTTTGTAGTTGAATATGGCAGATTGAACATGTACATTTATATTCCCTGCCTCTCAAAATCTACTAAAATGAGAGAAGAATAAAAATAATAATAAAAATAAATGCTAATGAGATTTTAACAAAATTCGAAAGCTAGAAAAAGGATAGATGAGTAGAAACTAACTTGGACAAGAAGTCAACAAAAACGAGTCATTTTATACACCAGAACTCTGGAGATGTTCAGAAATTAAAGACCCTATACTTCTGAAAAACATTAAAACTGACCTGAAAAGAGGAACATTTTGCTGAAAAGTCTGAATCAAGAGCAGTTAGAACCCTATCTCCAGATTTCCTCCATCACCAGGTTGCCAAGTGACTGATCTTTCCTTCCAAAACAGAAGACTACAGGTTTGGTTTTATGAAGAAAATGAACTAGAAAGTCTATAACATCAGAAATGCACAGCTAAGGGGGAGAGGGGTAGGTGTCAAGGTGTTGGGCTATAAGTGGGGAAGAGTGAAAGCTAAATACTGAATTATGAGGCCCCTAGCCATTTCTCCCATCACATTCTGCTGTCTGATATGTGCCTTCCAGTCAGGAGATTAGAAAATTCTTCTCCAGGGGAAAACATTGGTCCAAAAGAGAAGACCTACACATAAGGACTTTTAGAAAGTCCTCCAATGAAACAGCAAAAATCCCATGTTATTACTCTGTAGGGAGGATGACAATTGGCAAGTAAACAATGGGCTGTTACACAAGTTTACAATAGTTTTCTTTAGTGCCTCACTCTTAAATATGAATGGATACTCAAGGATCACTAGGCATTAGAGTACAGTCTGTGGCAGTAAAGTGATGGAAAAGGAAAATGCAAAACTCTGAAGACACCGAGACCATGAACGAAGGAGAAAAAAAATACTTAAAGGAAACTACGATTAATATCTTCATAGAGACAAAAAAAGATATTTAATCCACGAATCAAAAATAGGAAATAGCTCTTGAGATTAAAACACAATTAGCAGAATCTATCTATCTATATCTCAACAGAGAGCTGGAAGATAACCAAGAAATTTCTCCGAAAAAAAAACAAGAGCAAGAGCTAGAAAACAGGATCTTCTTCAGGGCAGACATCATGTGTTATTTATCTTCTATATTCTATGCCCAGCATTGCTTCTGAAACAGACTCTTGTCAATGCTGTTTGTTGAATTCCAGGGTGGATTACAAAGCTTATGTGTGTGCTATAATAATTTAGAGTGCTTTATTTGGAATTATTCATGTATCAATGACTACTTTGTTGCCAAAAATCCACAGATGTTATAGAATCCAAATTCTAAATAAATGGTAAATTGAAAAGCTTGAAACAAACCAGCAGGACATAGGAGAGGTTTAATGAAGCTGTAGAAGGAAAGAGCCTCAGTAAAGCTCCACGAGGTTGGAATTTTTCCGTGTGTACACTATTGCAGCTCCAATATCACATTTAGGCCCTCCATCAATACTATCTTATAGGATGAGTGACAATAAACAAACCAAACGAAGGAATGTGCGATTGAATGAGAGCGCCCAAAGAAGACAGCAGTAGAACACACTGCTGCCACCGCGACCGCGCCCTATTAAAATCCCGGAGTCAGCGCAGGTACAGGCTCCTCCTTCGGTGGGTGGAGCTGCGCGCTCGCTTCTCTCCGCCCCTCTGGTCGGTGCAGCCGCCGCTGCCACCGCTGCGGTCGCCGCTTGCAAGGGCTTCTGGGAGCCGAGTCTCGGGGTCTCGGGGAAGGGGCGCAGGTAGCCGCCATCTTGAGTTGCGAACCTTGTCGCTACGCTCAACGCTAGGGGCGGAGTGGCGACCCCACAGTTAACCTGCAGCGGACGCCGCAACCGGGGACTGGGAAGTTAGGACAGCAGATAGTGCCACATTAATGGGTAAGTGGGAGTGACACAGGCCAGTTTGCGTGAATCCTGAGTTTGGTACGTTTTGGGGTTGGTGGTTCCAGGGGTCACTGTTTTTATTTATCCCTTTCCTTGAGAAGGTTTTAGGACCAGGCCATTCTGCCAGGTTTTTTCTCAGCGTTCCCTGAGGGACACAGCGGTGGCGGGGGCGTGGCAGCCGGACCTTTTCCTTGCTGACGCGAAGGTGCGGGGGAATACAGATCCTTGCAGACAGCCAGGCTGGCCCTCGGAAGGAGCCTTAAACGGACGAGCTCCTGCTGCCGCCGTGCCGCTTCACCGTGCCTTGGTAGTTCTGTTAACCGAGGTACACGGTCTTGTCAAACGTTGCCATTCACTCTTGGGACTTAGCGTCTGTGTGGGTCCGGCAGCTCATTAGAAGTTCCACAGTGTCCAGAATACGGCACGGGTGGCCCCGGGGGCCTACTTGTCGCACCCTCGCGGTCCGCCACCTTCCCTCCTCCACCTGGATGTCGACGCGGGCTGGGTGGGATAGATGCTTGTAATAGCTCCCTTCCGAGATGAAAATGTAATCAAGTGTTTCCTCGGTAATGCATGAGAGGCGAAGGATTTGAAAGCTGTGAAACGGGATTGTGATACTTCAAAAGAATATGACATCGGCATTTACTCTTAGGCTTTTAAAAACATTTTACCTCTGACTTGATGTCTCTTAATTACAGCACTCAGGGAAAGCGATTTTCTTTGGTAAACAAAAAACAGCTTTGTCCTTTAGATCTTTTAAGTACTGCTCGTTTGGTTATGGTGGCTGTAGTCAGCACACTTATCCCTTTGTACCGGTCCTATAATTTTACTAATATGCACCCCGACCCGTAGAAATGGAGGCCTTAGGGGCATAAGAAATTCCGTTAATATTAGAAGAAGTTCAAAATGTAATTACTTGCCCAACCTTAAAACAGTTTTTCAAAGAGCTGAGGGAAAAATGAGCTTATGACCGAAAAAAAAAAAAATCTGTTCTGCAGTCTCAAAGTAGCTGAATGGCATTTCTTTTATGTAAAATAACTTGTATGAGATACTAACCTTTGAGGTACAGTCTTTAAAGTTATTTTACAGAAAAAGGAACAATCCTCTCTGGTGAGGTACCGTTAGAGATCGTTCTTGGACTGTATGCTCCCTTTAAAGCAATTGCCGTGAGGATGTAGGTGTTAAATAAGAAGTTAATACATCAGAAAAAGGAACAAATGATATGTGAGTTGTTGGGGGTGGATTTTATTTGATTAACATTTATATGAAAGGTTTCGATGTGGTCACCTAGATTAATGGTCTTAGAAGTAGTATCCACGGGGCACCTGGGTGGCTCACTGGGTTAAGTGTCTGACTTAGGCTCAAGTGTCATGATCTCATGGTCTGTAAGTTTGAGCCCAGTGTCGACTCTCTGCTTACAGCTGGGAGCCTGGAGCCTGCTTTGAAGTCTTTGTCTCTGCCCTTCCCTACTCGTGCTGTCTCTCTCTGTCTCAAAAATAAATAAATATTAAAAAAAAAAAAAGTAGTGTCCAGTGTGTAGGCTGGAGCGGCACAAAGTAACTGAATTAGATGTGGGGAGAAAATATTAGAACTTGTTTTTTTACCTTTTAAAACTATTCCTTTTTAAAAATTTTCTATTTGTGAATTTTGTAATGGGATAGATTATTAGGCTGGTAATACTTGTGTATAAATAAATAAACATTGAGAATGAATACACAAGTATATATGTGTATATATATTTTTAAATGTTTATTTTGTGAGAGAGAAGAGCACAAGTAGAGAAGGAGCAGAGAGAGGGAGAGAGAGAATCCGAAAAAGGCTCTATCCTCTTAGCTTGATGTGTTGTGGGGCTTGATCTCTTGAAGTGTGAGATCATGACCTGAGCCCAAATCAAGAGTTTGACGTATAACTGACCGAGCCACCCATGTGCCCCTGCACGAATATATTTTGCATACATAAGGATATGTGATCAAATAAAGGTTAAAGGCCAAAGGCCTAGAAAAGCCTAATGTATAGGTGATAAATATTAAGATGAACATTTCATTTTGCTAAAATATTTTGTACTTACTGAGCACAATTCAACAACTAATGTTGAAGTCCAGTTTGTTTTGTAGTGAACTCATCTCTTTTTCTTGTCTCAGAGCCAAAGCTCTTTATTCATGAGCCAGAATGTTTATATATGAAATACTTAGGGAATAATGCTGAACACTGTTTTTATTAATAAAGTTAGATTGAGCTGTTCTAATGATAAGTATTTGTAGGTCCACACAGTATTATTGAAATCAATTCATTAAAAATTTTAAAGAAGGCTTTTCTTGCAATATAAATATACCTTAATTGCTAGAATGTACATGTGTTAAGTTCAAAGGCACAAAATAGCTTTCAAATCATTCTGAAATGCCTAGCCTATTCCGTTCTACTTTTAGCTCCTCCACTAATGAAATTTCTCTCACTATCTTTACCAGTGACCTAATTATCGAATCTGATGCCTCAGGTGGTACCTGCCTTATTGTAGGCACTTATATTTGCTGGATGAATCAATGAATGAATAAATCGAGTGGTCTGTTTTTAGTGCTACTACAAATGAAATACTGCCTTGTCTTTCCTGACTTTTTTCTGGTTCTCTCATTTCTCTGACCTATTTCTTTTTGTTCCTGTTCCCACTAAAAGATCAACATCCTCAAGATTTCAGTCCTTGGTCACCTTTCTTTTATAGCTCTACATGATCTTAGATTATCAATTACGATTCTTCCTGAGTTTTGACCCATATTTTTAACCATCTATAGGTCTAAATTTCCTGTGTGTGTCCTAAGTATTATAAATTTAACACATTGAAATGAGTGTTACTATACATCTATGAGAACGGCTACAATTAACAACAAAATTCTGACAATACCAACTGTAGGCAGAACACAGAGCAACAGGAACTCATACAGTGGTGATGGGAGTGCAAAATGGTACAGTTCTTTGCAGTTTGGCAGTTTCTGATAAAATGTGAAGCATAGGGGTGCCTGGGTGGCTCACTCAGTTAAGTGTCCCAACTTCGACTCAGGTCATGATCTCATTGTTCATGGGTTCAAGCCCCGCATCAGGCTCTGTGCTGACACCTCAGAGCCTGGAGCCTGCTTCACATTCTGTGTCTCCCTCTCTCTCTGCCCCTCCCTTGCTCATGCGCTGTCTCTCTCTCTCTCTCTCAAAAATAAACATTAAAATTAAAAAATAAATAAAATGTGAAACATAAACTTGCCATATTATCTATCAGTCCTACTTCTAAATATTTACCTGAGAGAAATGAAAACTTATATTTACACAAAATCTGTACATGAATATCTATAACAGATTTATTAATAATTGTACTAAACTAGAAATAACCTAAATGTCCTTCAAATAATGAATTGATATACTGTGATATAAGCGTGCAATAAAATACTACTGAACAATAAAGAATGAATTATTGATATATGCCAACAATATGGATCTCACAAATACACTATGCTAAATGAAAGAAACCAGTTTAAGACTATACGCTGTAACACATGAAACGATGCTCAAAGTCACTCATCATCAGGGAAATACAAATCAAAACCACACTGAGATACCACCTTACACCGGTTAGAGTGGCTAAAATGAATAAATCAGGAAACTATAGATGCTGGCGGGGATGTGGAGAAGCAGGCACCCTCCTACACTGTTGGTGGGAATGCAAACTGGTGCAGCCACTCTGGAAAACGGTGTGGAGGTTCCTCAAAAAAATGAAAATAGAGCTACCCTATGACCCAGCAATAGCACTGCTAGGAATCTACCCAAGAGACACAGGAATGCTGATGCATAGGGGCACGTGTACCCCAATGTTCATAGCAGCACTTTCGACAATAGCCAAATCATGGAAGGAGACCAAGTGCCCATCAACTGACGAATGGATAAAGAAGTTATGGTACATATATACAATGCACTACTACGTGGCAATGAGAAAGAATGAAATCTGGCCATGTGTAGCCACATGGATGGAACTGGAGGGTATTATGTTAAGTGAAATAAGTCAGTCAGAAAAAGACAGATACCATATGTTTCCACGAATAGGTGGACTTTGTGAGACTAAGCAAAAACCAGGGGGAGGGGAAGAGGGGAAAGGAAAAAAAGACACAGAGAGGGAGGAAGATAAAACATAAGAGACTCTCAAAGACTAAGAACAAACTGATGGTGAGGGGGGTGAGGGAGGGGGGAGAGGGTATTAAGGATGGAAGAGGGGCTGAAAGGAGCAGCATGATGAAGTTTTTTAGAGATCATAGAGCTGTTCTGTATCTTGATTGTGAGGGTTTTATGCTTGTGCATTTGTCACATTCATAGAACTTCATACGAAAAGAGTGATTTTTTTTTTTTTTTACTATATGTGAGTTTAAAAAGAAAACAATTCATTGTTTTCATCTCAAAAACAAGCTAGCAATCAAACAAAACCATCCCTCCGATACTCCATCTGTATTCCCTGTTTTGGCTTATTTTGTCATTGTACTGAAATAGCTCAAGCTAAATAAAACCATGGGGTTTCCTAAACTTATTTTTCTTAATCACCACATATTTCTTATATTTATTTGGTTTCTAATTCTTTTCTGCAATGTTTCTGGAATCAGCCAGTCTTCCACATTTACAGTGTAACTGTTGATTTAGTTTGTCTTCATCATCAAAGTTACAAACAATCGTCTCCTTAATTTCTTTAATTCTGTTCCTTAGATCAAGGCCAAATTTCTCAACCTCCTTGCAGGAACCTTAGGTATTCTTAGTTACTTTTCTACCTTTATCTCCTGCCTTTTCTCCCATGAATCTTGTTTAGGCACACTTAATTTCTTACTGTTTTGTGTTTATGCCAGTCTTCTGCAAGAACTCTGCCTTTGCATGTATTCCCTCTGCTTGAATGCTTGTTCCTTGCCTTTTCCCTTTTCATCCCCTTCCCTGGCAAATTCTAGCTCTTCCTTTAAGATAATTGTGAAGATTTTCAGAGTTCCCTAAGGCACAGTTAGCTGCTAGGTCTTCTGTG
Organism: Paguma larvata; assembly: GCA_030068075.1. Taxonomy (NCBI): domain Eukaryota; kingdom Metazoa; phylum Chordata; class Mammalia; order Carnivora; family Viverridae; genus Paguma; species Paguma larvata. The sequence continues at coordinate 103,138,446 of CM057829.1, forward strand.
CTTCCACAGGATTTTAGCGTACTTTACTAATTACAGTATAATTTGCTACTTCATTAGTCTGTCTTTGATATCAGAGATAGCAGATAAATGCCAACCTTTTCTTCTGTTTACTTCATAGTGTTAATTGATCACAATATTCTCTCTGGTTCTAATAAAATTTATTACACTATTTTAAATGTAAAATGTTACATAAAATATTCTAAATGTGCTTGTAAGAAAATGTTTACGTAAGTGTTAATGTTTTTAAATACATTTATAATAAAACTACTTAAAAATATACAAGTATTTCAGCATTTGATAAGAACTAATTATACTATAGTACTGCAAACTAGTATTGCAGTCATGACTGAAGTCATGACCCATGCAGCCTTAGTTCTTTTTTTTGTTTTTAATTTTTTTAACATTTTGTGTTATTTTGGGGAGAGACAGAGAGACAGAGTGTGAGCAGGCAGAGAGAGAAGGAAACACAGAATCCATAGCAGGCTCCAGGCTCTGAGCTGTCAGCACAGAGTCCAGTGCAGGGCTCGAACCCACAAATGTGAGTTCATGACCTGAGCCGAAGTTGGATACTCAAAAAACTAAGCCACCAGGCGCCCCAGCCTTAGTTTTGAAGGCAGCACTTTAAGTAAATGAAAGAAGCCAGACCCCCAAAATATTTGAGCTGTGCTTATTAAAACCTAATAATATGTTCCATTGAAAATAAGATATTTCATTCTGGCCATTTCTTGATCTTGTTGGGGGCTGTAACTTAGAAATTTTTTTTTAATCCTTTTTTTCTTTTTTAATGTTATTTTGGGGGCATGTGAGTGGCTCAGTCAGTTAAGCGTCCAACTTCCACTTAAGTTATGATCTCACTGTTATGGGTTCTAGCCCCAATTCTGGCTCTCCACTGACAGCTCAGAGCCTGGAGCCTGCTTTGGATTCTGTTTCCCTCTGTCTCTGCCCCTCCCCTGCCTGTGTGTGCACATGCTCTCTCTCTCAAAAATAAATAAACATTAAAAAAATAAAATAAAAAGGTTTTTAAAAACATTATTATTGTTTATTTATTTTGAGAGAGAAGAGAGAGAGTCCCAAGCAGACTTTGCCCTGTCAGCGCAGAGCTTGTTGCGGGTGTCAGTTTCATGAACCATGAGGTCATGAACTGAGCCAAAATCAAGAGTCAGCTGCTTAACCAAATGAGCCACCCAGGCACCCCTAGAAGATTTTTACCCAGCTATTTCATGATTGATTATTTCCTGGCTGACAGTGAATGTAAGACGTTTCCCACTCAGAAAGGTTAAAACACCAGGCTTTGAGGAGTGCGTCTTAAAATCAGTGAAGTTAGGGTAATGTCTTTATCTGTGTTTAGGCCAAAATCTATTATTTGTTTTATTAGTTTAGTCCTAAATATTTGGTCCTTTTGCTCCGATTTCGATATGGAAATGAGGGAATGTATTCTTTGTACATGATCTTTAGAATGGATTTTGTCAGTCTATTTAAGCAGTAAGCGTGAACTTAGTTTCCCTAGAGTAAACATTTCATGTTGTTTTGAGAGTTATCAGTATGTTTTCTTCTCTCCTAACGTTAAGATGCCATGGCTAGTCCAGGGAAAGATAACTATAGAATGAAAAGTTATAAGAACAAAGCCCTAAACCCCCAAGAGATGCGTAGACGAAGAGAAGAAGAAGGAATACAGCTTCGAAAACAAAAAAGGGAAGAACAGGTAGGTGTTTCAAAATATTTAATTCTGTTTATCACAAAAACATACGGATTTTAGAAGTTGCATTATTATTGCTTATTTTTAGATAATTTTAAATGAAAAAGTGTTTTAGGAAATTGAATATAAACCTATCCTTTAATTTATTAGACTCCAGGAATAATTCATGAATCAGAAACCTGTAGTATTCTTAATCACTGAGAGGAACAGCTTTTCTGTTTTATTGATAAAACTTTTATGTTAATCATGTTTTATCCCAGTGCAAAGAATTTTTTACTCTTAAGCCTATTTAGATCACTTCCATTTGTCATTGTAAAATTTGCCCCCTCCCACAAAACATATTCATTCGTTGCTTTGTGGTTTTCATAGTTCTTGCTCCTAAGTTAATCATAGTCATCTTCCTCTGCTGATTATACTGTTCCTTCTGTAGCCTCATCAGCCAGCTAGTTCTCTTTGCCTTCTCTGTTCTCAACTTTGTATATGTGACATAAGGAATAGAAAAATCATTAGAATGAGTGCATTTCAACATTTTCATTCCAAGGTATACTTAAATTTAGAAATATTTATACGTAATTAAGAGGGTATAGTCTTCACATGCATAAATTAAAACTAATGTGCAGAAAGGACTAGCAATGATGAAAGTAGAGAAAGGCCTGTTTTAAAAATACGATTTGTCATCTCACTATCTGTATTATCTAGCACAGTCCTAACTATATCATAGTAGAAACTCAAAAAAATTAAAATCTGTCGAATGAATGATTAGAAAGAGCTGTACTGGCTGAAGAAGAGCAGTATTTATTTAGCTATCAAAATTAATATGATACCAGAAATTTTCCTCTCCGTTTTCATATAGGAAGTGTATCTATAAATCCTACTTAGTGACTTCACTATCCTTCGTTTCTCTTATCTTTTTTTTCTTTATTTTTTTTTCACTTCTGAAATAATAAGGATAGGGCTATCTTTCCTGAGAGTTGTTCTCTATTCCTTATTAATTTGATATACTAAGTCTGTTAATATGCCATATTATTTTTCTCAGGTAACTAATTTGCTTTTTTATTGAGATTTTCTTGGAAAAATTTTTAGACATCTCATATACTAGCGTGAGCATATGTACTTTTTCAAATACTATAAAACATAAATGTGTCCACTGAAGGGACTGGCCATTGGTAAAAGATCTGAGATTAAGAATGACCTAGAATCTGCAGGATAGGAGCTAACCTAGCTTGGAAAGTTTAACTTCTCAGATAATTAAAGTCTACTGGCATAGTGATTGAGAAACACCTAAAATATTTAGGATTTTAAATGATAAGATTATTAGTTTGTTTTGTACATTTAAATGAGAAATAGAATTTTGTGGGAATTCACTGTTTTATGGAAAGCTCAGTGTATAAAGTGTTTTCTCTTTATTACAGCTGTTCAAACGCAGAAATGTCTCTTTGCCCAGAAATGATGAATCTATGCTAGAAAGTCCAATCCAGGATCCAGATATCAGTTCCACTGTACCCATTCCAGAGGTAGATATTACAAAAATATATTTCAAATCATACTTCAACAATGATTTGGAGGTAGTGGATACAGCAAATATTATTCATATAAAATATTTAAATGATAAATTATATTTTCTATGTTTTAGGAAGAAGTTATCACCACAGATATGGTTCAGATGATTTTTTCTAATAATGCTGATCAACAGCTAACAGCAACACAAAAATTTAGAAAGCTGCTTTCTAAAGGTAAGAATTATTATTGTTTTACATACTGATATTTAATAAGCAATTTAATTTAGTACATTTATATTTTAAAAGTAGAAAATTTAATCATTTAATAAAAGAAGGCTATAGGTCATTACTTTTCTTAGATCAACATGATAGAATAAGCTTTAAAATTTGCTAATGCTAATGGATAATGAACTGAATTTGTAATGACATGATTTAAAATTAATGTCTCTTTTTTTCCCCTCCAAATTTTTATTTAAATTCTAGTTGGTTAACATATAGTGTAATACTGGTTTCAGGAGTAGAATTTAGTTATTCATTGCTTACATGTAACATCCAGTGCTCATCATAACAAGTGAGCACTTGTTATGTGCTCCATAATACCCGTCACCCATTTCAGTATGCATATTTGATATTACAAGATTCTGCACTAGAGTTTTATTTATTGGATTTTTTTAAAAAAAGTTTAAGGCACTCTCCTTTGTCTGTAGGTCTTAATTTTTCTTTAAAATGTATTTTTAAATAAGATATATTTTTGGAGGGTGCCTGGATGGCTCAGTGGATTAAGTGTCTGAATCTTGATTTTGGCTCATGTCATGATCTCACAGTTTGTGAGTTGGAGCCCTGTGTCAGTCTGTGCACTAACAGTGCAGAGCCTGCTTGGGATTCTTTCTCTGCCCCTCCCCTGCTTGTGAATGCTCTCTGTCTCTCTCAAAACAGAAAACGTTTTTTAAAAAAATCTAATTTTTAAATAAAGTTAATTAATTATTTTTTTAAGTAGGCAGCACACCCAGCATGGGGCTTGAACTCATTCAAAACCTGGAGTTCAAGAGCTACATGCTATACTGACTGATAGATAAGGAACACTAAAAGAGAAGTTGCTGGGGAATCATAAGATTATACTTTTTGTTGAAGCCAAGAGAGAAGAAAGTATTCTTGGTACTTAGGTTGCCAGTTGCTGAAATATCTTGGTTTTAATTTTGCGTATCTTTGTTTTATAATTTCCTAGAGATTTTATGGTTCTCAGAAGCTGTCTGCATTTCATGAACATTTATGAAGTATACTAATAGTCCAGTAGCATTTCTATAAGTAACGAATGATACTCCAACAAAATAGAACATAACTTGGCTGACAATGGTTGACAGGGAAGGGCACATCCCTGGAAAGTGGGGTATGCTTATAAAGAACTAGGGGAAACATTATCTTTCAGTTGATATTTCGAACATTAGACTGAAATACTCCATGTTGTGAAGGTGACCTTTGAAATAGCCTTCAACTTATAAAATTAAAGATTTGTGTAGGAACTATTTTAAGATTTGTCTTACTATGGTTAATGCAAAAGAATTTGCTTTGCAGTAAACATTGCAATTAGGAGAACATTTGTTTACTTCAATTAAATGTACCTGAGGCTTTTAAACGTGGTCAGTGAAACCTAGGAAAGAGTTATTTTGTGTGTCATGTTAATTGACACTGGGACCAAATTACTGTCTTCCTGTGTCTATGTAATAACTTAATTTTTTTTAATTTTTAGAACCTAATCCACCAATTGATCAGGTTATACAGAAACCAGGAGTTGTACAGAGATTCGTGAAATTTCTTGAAAGAAATGAAAATTGTACTTTACAAGTGAGTTCTAAATTTTTCTTTCTTAATTCTTTACAGGAATAACATGTGATTAAAGTTTCTAGTGAAAGTAAGTTCTACAGTGCTGAATATATTTAAGAATTCAGGAATAAGGGGAAGGTGGTGCCACCTGTCTTGCCTTGGTCATGTTTGCAATGCTGGTTTCTCCTAGGACTGTTATTCTGTTAAACAGTTTTGGAAAAAATATATAAAATCATTCTTAATTTAGTAAAATTTTTGTAGTTATCAACCTTTAATAACATTTTTGTTTTAGAAAACCTCAAATTAAATTATTAGTGGGTAAATATTTTTGACTCTTAGCTCATTAGGGTTGTAACATTTTAGTATAAACTTTTACCTCATAAAATATTTTTGTGTAAGGTTTTTTTTTGAAAAAAAAAAACAACTAATCAATATAATTTACTAATTATAATTTACTAATCATTATAAGTTACTAAAAATGTGAACAAAGTTAAGTTTGTCCAAAAGAGCATTGCTTCTCACTGGCTCTTTAATACTAAACATTAGGAATTTTGTGAATTATAATTTCAGATGTGTTCATTTGTTGTTCATGATTTTATACATTTTCATTACATTTTTTTCAATTCTTATTTTTCCAGATTGAGTCCTTTTTTTTATGTTTTCATTATTTATTTTTGAGAGAGAGAGTGGGGGAGGGGCAGAAAGGATGACAGGATCTGAAGTAGGCTCTGAGCTGTCAGCACAGAGCCTGACATGGGGCACAAACTCACAAACTGTGAGATCATGACCTGAGCCTAAGTTGGACACTCAACCAACTCGATGCTCCAGATCGAGTCCTTTTTTAAAATTAAGAGTTTTTATTTATGAAATCTGATTAACCTTGTTAGTTGTAAATCAGTCTTTCAGGTTGTTTAGCTAATAAGTCTTTACTCCCTCTCTTCCCTTTCTTTTTGACATCTCTTTGGTGCTTTCACTTATTCTACTTCTATTTTTGCTTAGTTCGAAGCTGCATGGGCATTAACTAATATAGCATCTGGAACTTTTCTGCATACCAAGGTAGTGATTGAAACTGGGGCCGTTCCAATTTTTATTAAACTTCTTAATTCAGAGCATGAAGATGTGCAAGAGCAGGTATGTTTCTAATATGAATGGTTATATTTACTAGATTTTCATGTTTTCTTAGAAGTTGTATGTGCATTTCATATGTTAAAATATAGTAATTTCTATTTGGTGTCAAATTAGAAGGAAAGTTGAATGACTGAATCAAGTTTTAAACCTGGGTGGTCTGACCCCTGATTCTTTGTTTGTCCATAGATTATTTTGTTGTTTCTTTTTTAAAATATCACTTTATTTTTAATAGAACTGTTTTAAAATAAACATAATAAATAAATTCTCATAGTTGTAAGAAGGAAAATTTAATTACATATAATTTGTACCAACAGAAGAAAATAAAATGTTCTGGTATTTTTGTTTTGAACTATTATTATAGCAAATGATCCGTTTTCCATTCATCTGTTTAGTTTTATATATACAGTATATGGGTTTTTCCCCCACATGGCATTGATATTAGGAGCCTTTTCTAATGTCAGTAATTACTCTTCCAAGAAAATTTATTGATTATTCATTATCTAGTCAGATATATACGATAATTTGTTATCTATCCCTCAGTTACTATACATTGGAGTTCTCTCCAGCTTATTAATGTATCAATCTTTATGTGTCTCTTGAGTATTTCATTAGAAAAAATGACTTAATTATGGTAAAAGAAAAAATGTTAAGTTCTTATTACATATTTCAAAGTTGACCTCCAAAAATAGTTATACGTGTTGATTTCCCCACCAATAGGATATCAATTCCACAGGGTGAAAAATATCATTAATTTAAAAGGGTTTTCTTAAGGTATCTGTATGGGTTAGTGGTTAAAGCACCTATCATAAAAGATCTTTTTTTTTTAAGTTTATTTTATTTATTTTGAGAATGAGAGAGGGAGAGGGTTAGAGAGAGAGAGAGAGAGAGAGAGAGAGAGAGAGAATCCCAAGTAGGCTCTGCAATGCCAACGCAGAGGCCGATGTGGGGGTTGAACTCATTAACCATGAGATCATGACCTGAGCCAAGATCAAGAGTTGGACACTTAACCAACTGAGCCACGTAGTGCCACTTGTAAAAGATTTTTCTTAAAAAAAATAGAAAATAAACTTAGGTCTAGAGTAGATGTTAAAAATATTAACTCATGGTGTAAATGTTAAAACTTTCTCAACTGAAAATGTAACTTATGTCTACTTTTGTACTTATTTGAAAAATTTGAATGAGACTATAATGAGATGATAATTTGCATTTGTAGAATTTATCATTTAATTGAAATTTAATAAGTAAATCTTTTATTTCCAAATATTTAAAAAATTATAATGAACCTGGACTAATTCTAAACTTATCTTCAAAGATCAATCCCAAGCCAATTCTTGTATTAGCTTTACCTCACTTTTCTATGTTTTGTCTCTCCTTCCCTTTTTTTTTACAAATCAGTCCCTTCCCAATGAGTGGATCCTTGGCATAAGAGCAATCTAGTATAAAGAATTCATTAAATTAATATATCTTGTCTCTCCATGTAGATTCAGAGTAAACAGTCTCTTTGTTGACAGAGTAAACATTTCACTAGTATGTAATGAGAAATTTTTTTAATGCCCAGTCCTTGAGTTTGATTCAAAATATTAATAAATGGCACTTTTAAACTTTTCTTACTGTCCAACTAGCATGTTTTGTTTTTTTAAACATCTTGGAAGCTATTACTTTGTTTATTCTGTACTAAAGTCTCATATGTAAGAGACAGCATCTTATTTAAGATACTGTTGTAACAGGATATCTTCTTCTCATTTTTCTAAGGCTGTTTGGGCACTTGGTAACATTGCTGGTGACAATGCAGAATGCAGAGATTTTGTTTTGAATTGCGAAATACTTCCACCTCTTTTAGAGTAAGTACGTTATCACAAATGAATACTGGTTTTGGAAAAAATTATATTTTACACTATATTTCTGTGTACCCAATTATGTTCTTCAGTGATGCTTTTAAATTTGGTTTCTGTTTAGCTGTGCCAAGAGTAATAGCTTGAAAGTAGATAAATAACAAATGTTTCCACTTTTATCGTATCCATCTTTATTTTTTCTTAAGCAATACTTAACAGTGTTCATTGTACACTTGATGCTTACTGTGCTGAAATAATTATTCTACAAAATAAGGATATAAGTAGTTGGAGTACAAAAAAAATTTAAGTTTTGCTAAAGCATGGAATCTTTAGTGCATGAACAGATGATATATTTAGGGTATCATGTTTTTATATTGGATTTTGAAATGTTCAGAGAACAAAGATCATAAGAGATTTTTCTTTCAGAATTAGAGTTTTACTTAAATGATTTATCTGGTGGTTTCTTTTTCAAATACATTACACTTTTTTTTTTTTTAAAGCAATTACGCTATAAGGTAAGATCCTTTACAGAAATTACATAAAATTATTTGAAAGTTAAATTCCTTTATTCATCTTAGCTATCTTTCACTAAAAGGATCTTTTTTTTAGGCTAAATGTCACTGGCAAGTAGTGAAAAAGAAAAATAGTTGAGAAGATGGTTGAAAGGAAAAATTTTGTCATTTCTGAGCTATTAGCAATTCTCTCCAAGGTGAAGAATTGAATAGCAAGAATAAATTTTGGATATTTGCAAAATATCTTTTTTATATTTGCAAAAGATTTTATTCTTTTAGAGTGAGTAACTTTCCATGGAGAGAGTGATTTCTCAGCATTTCACTCAATAACATTGAATACTTAGTATGTGCAGGCCACTGAACCACTTGCTATGTCATTAACTTTGAGCTTATTCAAAGTTAATGTTCCAAAGTATTTTAGAATTTAGCTGTGCTGTAAAAAAAGTACTGATTTAGAGGTCCATATCAGAGTTATTTTGAAATTCATACTATTAAAAGTATCTCTTTAATTTTCAATTTGAGATTTTTCTGTCCTGATTATATGGTTTGTAGATTAACTGAGCACTTTGTTTCTTTTTACTTTTGCTCTGTCTCATTTTCTTATTTGTTAGTATCTCAAGTTAGTAATGGTTTATGAAATAATACGTAAGCATTTCTTAATTCTAATTCCTTTAAATGTTCTAAGGAGCTTTTAATCATGACCAAAGAAACCAAACAAACAAACAAAAAAAACTCTAAAGGAGAACAAAAGTACCCAGCTATATAGTGCTAGTTATAAACATAATAAATTTCAGGAAAAGAGTAGGCTTAAAAAGTTAGAAAGTTTCAGTTTCATTAAAAAATTGAGAAAGGTAGTGAAAAAGAAATTATGTCAATTTAGCTACCAGATCTCATTTGGGTAAAAGGAAGAAAGTTATTAGCTTAAAAAAGATTGTGAATTATATGTTGTTCACATTGAAGTTCACATATTAGTTAATACTTAAGTAAATGTAAACTTCTATTAATGGTTTTATCAATTCTGTTTGAGTTTTAATGTTTTATTTCACTTCATTTGATTCTCAGTAAATACAACTTTTCAGTAAACGTAAACCTCTTGGTAAATGTAAACCTCTTACTACTATAGACTTCATATACTGGCACATTTGTTGTTTTAGTTTAATTCCACTTTAATTTATATAATAACCCCATTAATATAGATAAAGAAGAATAGTATTCAGCAGAGCTTGGCCAACTATAGTCCTTAGGCCAAATCAGGCCTGCTTCCTGTTTGGTAAATTAAATTTTATTGGAACATGGTCACTCCCATTTGCTTACTTAATATCCGTGTTGCTTTTATGCTACATCAGCACAGTTGAATAGTTACAGAGAAAGGCCTGCAAAACCTAAAATGTTTATTAAAAAAGTTTCTCAATTCCTGATATAGAAAATCAGTATAATTATTTTACTTCTAAATGTGTTATGGTTTTAGGAGACTTCAAAGACTGTAGGAAAACATGTAGACCAGATTTTGTTTTTGTGTATGATAAAAAATATATAACATAAAATTTACCATTTTGACTATTTTTAAAATGTACAGTTCACTGGCATTTAGCAGTGTTTTGTACCTATCACAACTATTTAGTTCCAGAGCTTGTAACACTCCAAGCAGAAACTCCAATACCCATTAAGCTGTCATATTCCATTTCCTCATAGCCTCAGCTCTGGGAAATCACTCATCTGCTGTCTCTCTGGATTTGGCTGTTCCGGATATTTCATATAAATGGAATCATACAGTCCGTGACCTTTTGTATCTGGCTTCTTTCACTTAGCATATTGTTTTCAAGGTTCATCCATATTATAGCATGTATCAATACTTTATTATTTTTATGGCTTAATAATATTCTATTATATTTTGTTCCCTCATTCATCAGTTGATGGTCATTCAGGGTTTTTCCCCCCACCTTTGGTTGTATAGTATTCCTGTGAACATTCATTCTTTTTAGGTATATACCTATGAATAGAATTGCCGGGTCACGTGGTAACTCTAACTTTTTAAGAACCTCCAAACTGTTTTTCATAGCAGCAGTACCATTTTACATTCCCACCAGCAATGTATGAGAGTTTCCAGTTTTCCATATTCTCACCAGCACTTGTTGTCTGTTATTCTGATTCTGATTTAAGCCACCCTAGTGGCTGTGAGGTGATATCTCATTTTGCTTTGATTTGCATTGAACATCTTTTCATAGGTTTGTTGGCCATATGTATATCTTCTTTAGAGAAATGTTTATTAAGTCTTTTGAATATTTTTTTAAATTCAGTTATTTGTCTCTTTGTCGCGTTATAAGAATTCTTCATAGGGGCGCCTGGGTCTCAGTCAGTTTAGTGTCCAACCTAGGTTCAGGTCATGATTTCATGGTTTGTGAGTTCAAGCCCTGCATCAGGCTTTGTGCTGACAGCTGAGAGCGTGGGACCTACTTCAGATTCTGTGTCTCCCTCTCTCCCTCCCCTCCCCTGGTCACACTCTATCTCTCTGTCTCTCAAAAGTAAATAAACATTAAAAAAAAAAAAAGAATTCTTCGTGTATTCTGAATAGATTCTTATCAGATAAATGGTTTACAGGTTTTTTTTTTTTGCATTCTTTGGATTGTCTTTACTCTCTTGATATAGTGTCTATTCATTCACAGGAGTTTTTAAAATTGATGAAATCCAAATTTTCTATTTTTTCCTTTTTTGGCTTATGCATTTGGTATCGTATATAAGAAACTATTGCCAAATCTAAGGTTGTTAATATTTGCCATTATGTTTTCTTCTAAGACTCTTATAGTCATTAGCTCTTATATTTGCATCTTTGGTCCATTTTGAATTTTTTTTTTATGTGATGTCAAGTGCATTTGGGCATTTACTTATCCCAGCATGATTTGTTGAACAGAATATTCTTTCCCCATTGAACAGTCTTGACACCTTTGTTGTAAATGCGTTGATTATACATGTGTGGATTCATTTCTAGATTCTCAGTTCTACTCCATTGATCTGTACATCTGTCCTTATGCCAGTACCACATTGTTTTGATTTCAGTAGCTTTGTGGTAAATTTTGAAATCAGAACATGTGAGTCCTTCAATTTTCTTTTTTTGATTAAGACTGTTTTAGCTATAGAGGATTCCTTGTAATTCCATATGAATTAGTTTTCAGTGTACAGAACTGGTTAAATTTATTCCTAAGTATTTTTTTTTTTTTTGATGCTATTTTGATGAAATTTGTTCCTGGATTTCTTTTTTGACTTCATTGGTAGTGCTTTGTGGTCTAACGTACAACATATCCTTGGAAATGTTTAATGTGCACTTGAGAAGAATATGTAGCCTGCTATTACTGAGTTGAATGTTGTATAGGTGTTTTTTATATTTAGTTGGTTTATAATGTTGTTGAAGTCCTGTTTTCTTGCTGATCTTCTATCTAGGTGTTTTATCCATTATTGAAAACAGTGTATTGAAGTTTCTAACTATGATTGTACAACTGTGTATTTCTCCCTTCAGGTCTGCCCATTTTTGCTTTGTATACTTTGCCGTGTTAATAAGTTTTATAAGTTTTAAGTGTTATACCTTCATTATGGATTGATTTTTTTATCAATATATAACATTCGTACTTGTCTCTTAAAATAACTTTTTTTAAGTTTATTTATTTTAAAACAGTGAGTGAGCATGGGGGAGGGGCAGAGAGAGAGAATCCCCAGCAGGCCCCGCATTGTCAGTGCAGAGCCAAACTTGGGGCTCTAACCTACAAACCGTGAGATCATGACCTGAGCTGAAACCTAGAGTCAGACGCTTAACCAACTGAACCACACAGGCACCCCACCTTAAAATAGCTTTTGACTTGAAGTCTATTTGTCTGATACTGGTGTAACTACCCTGGCTCTCTTTGGGTTACTATTTGCATGGAATATCTCTTTCCATCTCTTCATTTTCAGCCTTTTGTGTCTTTAAATCTAAAGTGAGTATCTTATAAAGTGCATTATAGGTGCTTTATAGATTGTTGCTTGTTTATTTTTGCGTTTTTTTAAAAAATGTATCCCGCCAGTCACTGCCTTTTAATTGAGGGCTTTGATCCATTTGTATTCAGCATAAATACTGACAGGGAAGGACTTCTGCCATTTTATTGTGTTCTGTATGTTTTATATCCTTTTTGTTTCTCAGTTCCTTATTGCCTTCTTTTGTGTTTGATTTTTTTTTGTGGCAAGACGTATTGATTCCATTCTCATTTCCTTTTCTGTATATTTACTTATTTTCTTAATGATTAATCCATGGAGTATAGTTAACATCTTAAACTTACAATAACCTTGTTTAAATTAATACCAATTTAATCTCAGTATTATGAAAAAACTCTGCTCCTGTATATCACTGTCCTACCCCTTTTAAGTTATTATTGTCAAAAATAACCTTATACGTTGTTTGCCAGTTAACATAGACTTATAATTGTTACTTCATTTTTTAAATCCTATAGAAAAAAGAAAAATTTCAAATAAAAAATAACTGCCTTTATATTAACCTATGTAGTTATTTTTAGCAGTGTTCTTTTTTTTCTTATGGTTTTGAGTTATTGTTTACTGTGCTTTCACTTTTAGTTACTTTTGTAAAGCAGTTCTACTAGTGATGAATTTTCTCAGCTTTTGTTGTACAGGGAATCTTTTACTTTCTCTTTGATTATTTTGAAGGATAGTTTTACATGATATAGAATTCTTGCAAGATATAGAACTCTTAGTTGCCAGCTTTTTTTCCAGGATTTTAAATAAATAATCTATTGCCTTCTGTCCTCCGTGAATTTTGATGAGAATTTAGCTACTGATCTTAATGAGGAGTTCCTAGTTAGACAAAACAAAGGCAAGCCCCCTGCATCAGTTCTTCAGGCAGTACCCATACAGATCAAAATGGACAGACATAATTTCTTGGAAACAAGTCTCTTTAGTTCCTTTTTAGAACCAGGAACTCACAGTGGGAAACTCTACTTTTTTCTTCTCTCCAGTCTGCTGCCAGGCTGGAGAGGGGGTTGGGCAAGGGTAAATTATACTGTTTAGAGCCTACCACATTTTAGCTCTTTCCTAGTTAAAAGTTTTCTTTGTAAACTTTTGACTGTTTTAGCTAGTTCTTTTTTTTTCTTTTTTTTTTAATGTTTATTTTTTTGAGAGAGAGTACGTGCTAGCAAATGGGGAAGGGGCAGAGAGAGAGGGAGAGAGAATCCCAGGCAGGCTCCACACTGCAATGCCTACTCAGGGTTAGGCTCCATCTTACTAATTGTGAGATCATGACCTATTCTGAAACCCCAAGAGTTGGACGCTTAACTGTGCCAGACAGGTGACCGTCTTCAAGAGTTCTGATAAAGTTGATCTCGACAGTTTCCAAGTTTTTTGTTGCTGTTTATATATTTTTTTCCAGTGGGGTACAAGTCACCAAAGTTACTTTCTCTACCATTTTTGCTCATCTCCCTACAAAATAGAGATTTTTTTTTTTAACCTAGTTTTTCTATACCTGTAACTGGTTGCAGATCAAATACACTGATAGACAATCTATTAAAAACAAAACATGTCTTCTCAGTAGCTGATCTGCATTCAATTTGACCCTGTATACTTGCTTCCTAAAAGTATAGTGTATTATTTTCATAGTTAAAAAAAAAGTGATCTAATACTCTTTTTAAAGTATATAGAAATAAGTCAGTTTTCCATGATGACACTCTTTATTTTGAACATGTTTTATTTCTTGTAAGAATCCATTCAGATCATAGATTCAAAGTTTTAAAAGTAAAGCAGTGATATATTTATTTTTATTTCTGGAGATACAGTGATTTTTAAAATTCCCCTTTCCTACTTTACCGGTAACTTGGGTTTGACTACCTTACAAAATATATTGAGAATTTTTATACTTCATGATACAAAATAGCTTAAGAGGAAAAAAATGAATGTAAAGTGACAATTTTCTTTTCTTTTCTTTCTCTTTTTTTTTTTTTTTTTTATTTTGGCAGGTTGTTAACAAATTCAAACAGACTTACAACAACCAGAAATGCTGTATGGGCCCTCTCAAATTTATGTAGAGGGAAAAACCCTCCTCCAAACTTTAGTAAGGTATGAATAAAATATACAAATTAAGGAATCTATCTATATAAATGTTTAAGTCTCCTTATAAGAGATACTTAGAGATTGAAGGAACTTTATGCTTTTTTTTTTGGTAATTATTTTCTTTATTGACAAGACAATATGGAGATATACAGTGGAAAAGAAGTTTCTCTTCTGCTCTTACTTTACTTCATGATTTCTTCTCAGCAACCATTGTCACATCGACACTTGATATTTATGTTGTTGGTGTTACTGATTTTAGCAATCTTCTAGTCTAGTTCTTTTCATTTATAGGAAATTGAAGCCCCTAAAAAGGTTAAGGTGATTCATCCAGGTCTACTATTAGTTGTAAAATTCGAAAAGTAATTAGTCCCTGGTGACTTCTGCTTTCCCAATGTACTTTTTATCTAGTTAGAATATTTTTCCCCATCTGCTCATATTCTCCTGAAAGAGTAGGTTATTAATAAATTCTCAATCTAGTTCTATTGTCTTACCAATAAGATGTTAAAAAGTTAGAATGTAGGTAAATTTCTGGGCTACGATTACACTTCTGAATTCAGTATCTGTTGATTAGAACATTGAAGCACTAACAAGAGCTCAAAATCTGGTGAGCATTTAGTGACAAAGTGTCTGGGGGCAAGAAATAATAAATTCCTAATTTAAAAATATGCATGAATAGTATGCCTTCTCATTTATACTTTAACCATTCCAGTTTTAAAAATGGGTGATTTGGCTACATTTCATCTGAACTGCCAACACAACTTTAAAATCTCATTGGTACCATGGTTCTGTTGATCTTTTCACCACACCCTGTAGCATGTTATGGTTCCAATCATAGTTCATAAAATTCTTACATGACTGTCTATGCCTGTTCTATTCCCTTTTTATTGACAAGTGCATAATATGACTAAAAAGCTAGTGTGAAGCATTGTAAAGTATGCTAAAATTAAGAGGGAGAACAAAATTATTGTTTTAATCAGAAATTTAGTTTAATAGATATATATCTTAGAAAAGTTTTGAGGAAGTTGTACCATAGCTCCTCGAGGAAGCATGTTATGAAATAATGTTACAGCAATGGCCTTATTCAGTATAAAAGGATTTTTTATAATTTTCACTTTAATAGTGGAAGGAGAAGAAATGGGTATTTGGACTGGGTATAATACAAGGAAAAGAATATTGTGGGGTACACAAGTACCCCTCAAACAGTATTAAAAAATCTATATAAAAATCTGATTATTTGGCAATTGATGATTATAGAATTAGAAGGAAAGAAAATGTTCATATTTTGTCTGAGAAGATGATAAGGGTCAATTCCACTGATGGTGGTGAATCCTTCACCAGCTATTTATATTCTTAGACTTGCATATGTAGAATTTGCTTGCTAATTACATTTATGGTTTTAGCAATCATAGTGATTTATTTTGCCTCTTAAAAATGATACGGGAAAACTGTATTTTAATTGAGTTTTTACTCATGAACTTTGGTTTATACATTGATTTTCATTTTAAATTTTTTTAAAATACATTCTTTTTTTGTTTTTTTCCTTTTATGCTTTTAAGATAGGGTGCATCTGTATGTGTATATGTTGAAGTAATAATTATGAGATAATTAAAATGCCACGTTTGGTTTTTCTTTTTCCTCTACTTAGTAACACTATTGGATTTTTAAAAAATATTTATTTATTTTTGAGAGAGAGAAGGAAAGAGAGTACACAAACGGGGTAGGGGCAGAGAGGGAGAGAGAGAATCCAAGCAGGCTCCGCACTGTCAACCTGGAGCCCAATGTGGGGCTCACACTCACAAACTGTGAGATCACGACCCGAGCCGAAATCAAGAGTCAGCTGCTAACCTACTGAGCCATCCAGGTGCCCCTTAAAATATATTTTATATGTATATATATGTGTACGTATATGTGCATATTTCCCATTTCATCTTACAATGTATTCAAAAAACATGTATTCAGGAGTTAAGATTTAATAAAATTAGTCGTTTTTACTGCTTCTACAAGGTAATTCTTAAATGAAACTGGCTTTCCTTTCCCCTTCCAAGTATGTGGAGGTAGAGAATACAAAGATCAGTGGTACGTTTTGGTACCACTGCCTTGATTTATACTGAGGTACTGATAGTTTTACCCGCCATTGCTTTTATAGCTTTAGTACAAATGTCACCAAAGTGAAAAAAGCCCATTATGTGTTTGTATAATTATGAAAATGGTTTTGGCATTAAAGAACCCCCTGAAAGTTTTAGGAATCCTCCAGGAGTCCGTGGACCACACTTTGAGAACCATTGGCCTACAACTTAATGCTTAATATCTACCTAATTCCCTTGTCTTCCTTAAATGCTTGCTTATAAGTCACCTTTTCCATGAGCTCTACTCTGACTGCTGTATATAATAATGTAATCTGTCACTACCCCCAGCCACTGACTTCCACATTTTACTCTAATTTTTTTCTCAGCATCCTTTAACATAGTATGTGTTTTTCAAAATTTATTACATATATTAATTTTAAAAAATCTTTCTTCCATTAAAATATAAACTCCTTAGAGTTAGAAATCTTTGTCTCTTCTTGTTTACTTATGTATTTCGAACTTACAGTATAATGCACATTAATAGGGCTTAAGACTTGTTGGGTACATTTTCTGTGATTTTTCTATGAGAGGTTTTTCCTTTATCACTTTTTTTGAAATTATTTTTACAATCATATTTTATATTGTCAAGAATTATTTTTGTTTTCTGATTGCTCATCTTTATATAGAGTACTATGTGGGTGTTATATAGCTTCTCTTATGAACCTTGCAAATTATCTGAGAATTTACAGTTTTTTTGAAGTTTTCTTTTTTCTGGTGTCTCTGTTTCTTTGTATGTTTTTCTTTTGTTTAATGTTTGTTTGTCTTAGTCTCTTCTTTTACTGGGGGATCTCCTCATTTAACTGGTGATCTTGGGCACTCTGGACATACATAGGCAGGCACTAAAAGCTAAATGGAAAATGGGTATATAGGTGGGTGAATAGACTCATCATTTAATGGACTTCCTTATAGAGTAATTGGGCAGCAAAACCATGTTTTCTCTGAGGAAATCGAAATTTCAGTATGTTTTCTGAGACCATTGTGTTTCTCCAGAGACAGATTTTCTAGTCTCCTACTGGAAAGTGAATAGATTGGGTTGAGGTGTGGCATAGATAATACTACTGGAGATGTGAGAATTGGGTATTGGAAGAGGGCTAGAGGATTTCTTCAGTCAGTATGTAAAGTTTCACTCTGGAATTTCTGATTCTGTGCTTTATTTCAACCTTGTCTATGCCTGATACACCAAAGTTCAGTTTCTGTATTTCACTTTTTGTTGTTCAGTTTCTCCTTAAAATAAATCTCTAGTCTTTGGTAGCATTGAGAATATTAGACACCTACCTATATGGTAGGGGCCCAGAGTCTAACCTGTTTCTCATTTAGATTTTTAAGCTTTCTTTTTGTTTAACAACATTCTTCTTCTGTGCCTTCTGTGATACCTGGTACCTCTGATTCTTGAGACCTTTTGGGGTAATAGTTGGATGATAAATTAGCTTTCTTCTTCTTCTTCTTTTTTTTAATTAGCTTTCTTCTTATTGGTAGCAACCTTTCTAGGATTGAAGTGCCACCTTTCCCTCCTCATTTATAATCCTGTCCACAGTATATTATGGGCAGGATTACAGATGTCTACTGCACTCCTCAGAGATGGGATTTGTATTTCTCTTTCTTCTTTTCCTTGTTCTGAGAAGACAGAAATGTTTTTATTTTGCTTCCTTTAAAAATCTGTAGTACTTCATTGTTTTCCAAGTCAGTAAAAAGATATGGATCAGCTATGCTGAATTTTTTAACTCAAAAATGAATTTGCTTTAAAAAATGATTTACACATTTCTCTGTTCAAGGAAGAGAAGGTGGTTGGCAAGGGTAAAGGCATGATTGTTCAGGAAGGATACAGTTGTGCAGATTTGTTTTACTAACTTACAAACACAATCTATTTTGTAAAGAAACTATTTCTTATTCCTGGGCCCTAGGGGTCATCCTTACAGGAGAGGGCCCAGCAGAAAAGATCGATAAGTATTTTCAGAAGGTTATAGTTTATGTCCTGTCAGTCTTTAAAATTGAGGTAAAGAAAAAGTTTATCTAAAATACTAGAGCATGAGGGGCACCTGGGTGACTCAGTCAGGTTAAGCATTTGACTTCAGTTGAGGTCATGATCTTGTGGTCCATGAGTTTGAGTCCCTCGTCGGGCTTTGTGCTGACAACTCAGAGCCTGGAGCCTTCTTTGGATGCTGTGTCTCCCTCTCTCTCTCTGCCCCTCCCCTGCTCACACTCTGTCTCTCACTCTGTCTTTCAAAAAATAAGTAAACATTAAAAAAATATTTTTTAATAAAATACTACAGCATGAAAAGGCTATTATTACTCTTTTTTGGTAGCATATCTAAATTTAGCATACAACCCTTTTCTGAGATAGACTAAGGGGTACTTTAGGTTGCTGATGAGAAAAAGAAAAACTGTAGGGGCACATGGGTGGCTCAATTGGTTAAGTGTCTGACTATTGATTTTGGCTCAGGTCATGATCTCACAGTTTGTGAGTTCGAGCCCCACGTCAGGTTCTGCCCTGACAGCCTGGAGCCTGCTTGGGATTCTGTCTCCCTCTTTCTCTGCCCCTCCCCCGTGTGTGTGTGTGTATGTGTGTGTAAACATGTACTCTGTCTCTTCTCTCTCAAAAATAAGTAAATAAACATTAAAAAAAAACTTTAAGGAATATAGAGTCAATACTGATCATGGTAATAAAAAGAGCCAACATCTCAGTCTCTGTGCTTACTATTTGCCAGCACTGTTCTAAGATGCTATGTGCATTCTTAGTAATTTAACAGGACTGTATTATCCCTGTTTTAGAAAGGAAGAAACTGAGTTTCAGAGATGTTAGGTAATCTGCCCATGGTCTTACAGCTTGTGAATCTAGGTCTGTCTGATTTGAGAAAGGAAAGATCACAAAATTTATTTAGTTCAGCCTTTGTTTCATAGGTTTGGAAACTGAGTCTCAGAGAGGTGAGGCGATTAGCTAATTAGTTGTAATATTAATGCTAGAAGGCTTAAGTCTCTGTTGTCATATGTGTGTGAGGTGTTTTTTTTTTTTTTTGTAATTGAAGATTCAGGGTTTCATTACATTAATAAGTACTGTTTATTAGTGACTTCTATTTAAAAACCCTTCAGATTTCTTTTTGTATTTTCTGCACCTTTGGTCCTCAACTGTTATTAGGTTTATTTACAGTAACGTACATATAATAAGTAGGTTGAGATTCATTTGTGTTGGATCATATTCCATGATTATTATATTAAACACTTTTAACATTTTTACTTCCCTCTGTTTCGGTATGCCTTTTTTGGGTGTGTATGTGTATGATTTAAACATAGGGGATCTCAAATATGTATTTCATTATCCTAAAAACTTTAAATTACCACATATCTTGTTTAAGATTAATTGGAAACAGTTACATGTTCATATGTCTGATTATAATTTTAAAACAATAGAATGTTTTAATTTCTCTGGTATTTTTGTAGCATTAAGTTTTTGTTTTAAAAGGAGTTTCTATATTTTCCTAAGGAAACTTGATCTTAGAGAAAATTGTTAAATATTGGCTGTTTTCTTTTCTTCCAGGTTTCACCTTGCTTAAATGTCTTGTCACGATTATTGTTTAGCAGTGACCCAGATGTGTTAGCAGATGTGTGCTGGGCCCTTTCTTATCTCTCTGATGGACCCAATGATAAAATTCAAGCAGTCATTGATTCTGGAGTCTGTCGAAGATTGGTGGAACTTTTGATGTAACTATAATTTATGATGAATAATTGTATGATCGTGTATTAAGTCTAACAGTTAGAGTAATGGCCTTGTGAATATCTCAAGAGTCACTATCTTTGGGAAGGATTAAAAAGCCACCAACCCCACTTTTCAAAATAGCTCTTTTCAATAATGCTGAAAAGCTAACCCTTAAATTTGTATCTCATATCCTCTAGTTGGAACTAATCATTTCATTAATGTATTTCATTAATTTTAATTTCTTTATGAGCGGGAAGGGTTTAATTCAGCAGGTATGTATGGAATTCCTATTACCTGCAAGAGTGTTATGCAAAATATTGTTAATGAAGTATAAAACACAGTACTTGCTCTCACAGAACCTGTAATCTAGTTAATTGTTCATTACAGTAACTAATTTATGTAAAAGTTCATGTAATGAAAACATTTAGTATTTCACTTGTGTTAGCATTTCAAAGGAACAGATTTTCTATAAAAGAAGTTAAAAACTTGTAAGACAACTTTTTTAAAAAAGATAGTTTCTTGGAGTGGCTGGGTGGCTCAGTTGCTTGAGCATCTGACTCTTGATTTCAGCTCCAGTCATTATCCCAGGGTCGTGGGATCAAGCAAGCCCCCAGTTGCTCTGCACTGAGTGTGGAGCCTACATGGAATTCTTTCTCTCTCTTCTTCTGCCCCTCCCCTGCTTCCTCTCCTGCTCTAAAATATATATATACATATATACATTTTTAAAGATGGTTTCTTTATCCTTTTCTTTAAAAAATTTATTACACTCCTTCCTTTTGTCAAAAAAACAGGCAATGCAGACTAGTACAAACAAGAGAGGTCTGATAAGGGGTTGCGGCTCCAGTCTGAGGACAACATCTAATGGGGTATCAGGGCTTATGCTTCCCAGTAGACCAGAATAGCAAGCAGGCTAGAGCAAGGTTCGGAGCCAACACATGATGGATGGCAGCCTAGTCGGATCAGAAGATTGGTCACATGTAGGGAGTTTATGATAAAAGAAGCCAGTTTCTTATTCTAAGAGAATAGAGATACAAATATGGAAGGGAGGAAAGCCAGAATATTCTTGTGGTTTTAGATTAGAACTGGAGATTTGTATGTGAACTCATGGCTTTTAACATAAAAACATAGATGTAGAAATAAATGTATATGTAAGTGTGTGTGTGTGTGTGTGTGTGTGTGTGTGTGTGTGTATCCTCTTAAAGGGCCTGGGAGTAGGGACACATCTATTCTAAAAAGCTGAAGACACCAAATCTTGGTTTTTACTACTCTTTGTTAGCAGGAACCAAACTAACTTATTGAATAAAATAGTAGTCAGTGAGTCCACACTGAAATAAGTAGGTAGATCAATAGATAGATAGAAAAGACATACAGTTGAAATAATATTAGAAAATCATCATTGGCAACAATATTAATAATAATTCAGACAATACGCATCAAGACAAGGTAAAAATAGTGGTAAAAGTGGGATAAGGAATGGGATTTTACATAGTCTAAAAGTATATCCTCTCAAAAATATTAATTATAAAGGGAAAAACAGTAACGTTAAAGTGGGGAAATCTGACAGACACCATCTTAATTGACTGGAGTTCAGCACCACTATTGTAGACAAAACAGATATTAGATGCTATACTATGTAGTGAAAAGACTAGCATTCGTGATGTCTCAGCTAAAAGTATATAATTTGTGTTTTAATCATGAGAAAACATTGGAGAAAACCAAATAACTGGCTTATGATCATCAAAAATGTCAAGATCATAAAGAAAAACAAGGAACTTTTTTGAATTGAAAGAGACTAGAGACATGACAGCTGGGTGTAATACATAATCCTGTTTTAGATTCTTTATTATAGAGGTTTTACTGGGATAATTACTGAAACTTGAATGGGATTTCTGGGTAAAGAGTATATAGGAATTTTTGCTATTTTTGCAAATTTTCTTGTAAATTTTAACTCTTATACAGCATGTAAGTTGATATTTTTATTTTTAGGCATAATGATTATAAAGTTGTATCACCCGCATTAAGAGCAGTTGGTAATATTGTGACTGGTGATGACATTCAAACACAGGTGAGTTCAGACTTTAATATGATAAATAGTTAACATAATGGATTTTAAGAAATTTGCCTAGTTTCATACTACTCGGTTACATAGTAATCAAGACTTTAGCAGTGCCATAACTATATACACATCTATAATGTAATGGTTCTAAGCATATTCTTGATAATAAGTGATCAGCCTCAAATACCTCTGTGTGAAAGCACTATCCTAGATTTATATTGATGTAGAGAAGTTTAAGAAGGTTGGCTCTTAAGGGATTTATAATAAAATTGAAGAGAAAATATATATTAAAACTAAGTAAATTGCCCAAGTTAGTACATGTTTAATGAGAGATGATTGGTCAGTAAATCCTGTAAAAATCTTAAGAAGAGATCACTGTGCTGAGAAATCTTTGTAGATTCCATGAAGGAGTTATAATTAAAGCTGGATCTTAAAGGTGAAGCAGAATTTAAGTAAACCAGAAGAGATTTATGTGACCATAGGTACAAAAGTAGACGTGTGAGTTGTGTTTATGAGACATTAAGCTTGACTGGAAGAGGAACTGTCAGGGAGAGGGTGATTATAAACAGGTTAGAAGGGATTGGTTGGAAATGGGAGGACCTTTTTGAGTCGACTAAGATGTAGTTTATGAGAATGGAAGGAAACATTTCCGGATTAGTAACTACATGTGTCTGTGTCTGTCTGTCTGTCTGTCTTTTGGAGAATGGTGAGACACCAAAATAGGTGTGGTGTCAAGATTACATCTGGGGTAGTCTTTCTTGAAGATAAGGAACTTAAACTCTGTGACACATTAGATTCTCCATTGTTTGCCACCCTAAAATAAACTTGATTCTAATTTATATACTATCTTTCAGTTTTAATTTTTCAAGTCCTATTTAGGTACTTATGTTAGTTATTAAATAGTCAATTCCTAGCAATTAATAGTTACTTATTTGAAATAGCTCTTTAAATGAGAATGCCCTTTTAAGTATATACTCTTTTCAGCAGAATTTTCATATACTGCTTCATGCATTCTTCACCAAGTAAATTTAATGTAAATCATTGTGGGTATTTTGAAAATAGGAACATAATTATGCCATGGAATGAAGAACTAATGAGACAAAGCAGAACATACTATTTTATAAAAGAAAAGTGGAATAAACATTTTAATGAAAAATATTATCTTATTCTATACATCGAGGTTTTTTACCATTTATAGAATCAGGTACTTTCAACCTGTTTGATTTTTTTTTCCCCCATCATTTTATTCAGTAAAACTACGGGTCAGATCCTGACCAGTCACTAAATCTCTCTTCAAATTGTTATATCAGTTGATCTCTTGAGTGTATTCCTAACCTTGAAGGGCACACCTCTGAGTATATTGCTTATTCTCATTTTGGTGGTTTGATGGCACTTTTCTGCACCAGCGTCAGACAAGTTTTGGCAAAGGGGGAGAGTAGAAGATAGCAAAAACTTAAGTTTTACTTTGAAAAGAATCTCTTTTTTCCTAATTTGGTTTTTCAGAGTGGTTTTTGTATTTCTAAATTAAATGATTAGTATATTTTTTGTGTTTTTCGGTTTGTTTTGTTTGTGTTTGTTTTTTGGGTTTGGTTTTTTTGTTTGTTTGTTTGTTTTGGCTATAAAACTTTCTGTTTCCATTTCTGATTTTTGTTTTAGGTAATTTTGAATTGCTCTGCATTACCGTGTCTCTTACACTTGTTGAGTAGCCCAAAGGAATCAATCAGAAAAGAAGCCTGCTGGACCGTTTCTAACATCACTGCTGGAAATAGAGCTCAGATTCAGGTAAATACCTTTCAGCTCTAAGAAAACAGCAAGGTTTCATAAGTCGGTTTGGACAAAAGTCAGCATTTTATCAGTGATTTTTTTTTTTAATGAGTTACTTAAAAAGATTCTTGAAAAGTATTTTAAGGAACATAGTCTTTTCTTCTCTAAAATAATAACATTCATTTGTAGTAGTCTAGTGAAGAATTAGGTGTGTGTGTGCGCGCCGCGCATAAAATTGCCCACGGTGCTGGACACATATGGCTAGTCTTTAAAAAGGATGGGTTTATATTAGTTTTAAATAAGTTAGGTAATGATATTCCTGTCTAAGCTTTTACGTAGTGATTTATTGGGATCTTACCAAGCTTCTTGAGTCAAAAATTACTTAATCTATTTTGATCAATTACCCACCTTGTGCTTTATCATCTTCTAAAATTATTATTCTGTTAATAAATTCTCCAATCATGAAAGTTTGTTGAAAGATTAGAAAGATTACCAGAGGTATTTCCAAAAAGCCTGACATTTTAAAGCCAATGAGTCTTAAAGATACCTCCACTTACTAATATGTTTAAAACAGTGTTTGCATTGATTATGCTGTATCGTTTTTCCTCTTCAGGCTGTTATAGATGCAAATATTTTTCCTGTTTTGATTGAGATTCTTCAGAAAGCAGAGTTTCGCACCAGAAAAGAAGCAGCTTGGGCTATAACTAATGCAACATCAGGAGGCACTCCAGAGCAAATAAGGTATGATACAAATTTTTTTGATAATTTTTAAAATGTCAATAAAACTAAATGAAGTACTATATACATGTTATTTGTTGATGAAACTAAAACATTATTTCTAAGTCAGTTAATAAGCATTTTAATAGGAAATGAAAGCATTCGTTACATCAGTTATTTTCATTCACAGTAGTTTTTTATTTTTTTAATGAAAGGATAATTAACACCGTTCTCCTTGGCAGACTATTTATGAAAATTCAGAGATTAAAAATCTGAAAAAGAATGGTCTATATTAATTTGCAAATTTTTTTAGGCCATTGAAGTCACATACATGTAACTTTATTATATAGAAATGGCTAATGAATTTGAGCTTCTCTTATTTAAAATAACATTGAAATAGATATTCGTTTGTATAGTGATGTTCTCCTAATTGGTTATTAGCTTTATGGATGGTATCTTTTATTTTTCTATAATAAAACCTCTTTATAATAACTTTTTGAATCTAAGCCTTTTATTGTTTATTTAATTGTTTATTCTACTAACAACATAAATAGGTACCATGGACTTTGAAGTCAGGCTGCTTTCAAATCCTGTTCCCTTAGTAAAAGTTGTGTGACCTTGACAAAATCATTTTACCTGTCTAATCCACAGTTTCTTCATTTTACAAAAAATTTATTTATTCATTTTGAGAGAGAACAAGCAGGGGACAGGCAGGGAGAGAGGATCCAAGTAGGTTCTGCGCTGTCAGCATGGAGCCCAACATGGGGCTCAGTCCCACAAACCATGAGATCATGACTTGAGCCAAAACCAAGAGTCAGACACTTAACTGACTGAGCCACCTAGGCACCCCAGTTTCTTCATTTTTTAAATGAATTTGATTAACAGATAATACCTTATGGTAGTATCTTGATAATTAAATGTAATTCATACATTTAAATGCTTAACGGGGCACCTTGGTGGCTCAGTAGTTTAAGCATCCAACTTCGGCTCAGGTCATGATCTCGCGGTCTGTGAGTTCGAGCCCCATGTCAGGCTCTGTGCTGACAGCTCAGAACCCGGGGCCTGCTTCAGATTTTGTGTCTCCCTCTCTCTCCCTGCCCTCGCTCGCTCATGCTCTCTCTCCCAAAAATAAATAAAAATGTAAATGCTTAACATGGTGCTGAAACATTAAGTTCTCTACTAGGATTAGCTGCTATTATCATTTGTAATCATCACAACTTTTGTGATCAGAATGATTCCTGAGTTTCTTTTTATCTTGCGCATTTACCCTTTTTTCCCCCATAGCAAGGTTCTACTTTGCACTTGAATAAAAGTCTGACTTCCTACAGAATCTTCTTCTATGGATTTGTCTGTGAAATTCAGGACTTTTTAGGTTTCGTGAAGTGCCTATTTAGGAGGTATTTTTAATGGGCATTTGATTTGTTTCTAAATTTATAAAAGAAGAAGTCAGGCTACTAGCGACTTTACAAATCACTGAGAAGATTTTGTCTTTTATTGCTTCACTTGTACTATTATCTTGCTGTCTTAGATTTATATTTCTACACGTTGATAACATCTCTCTCTACTTTTTATTTTTCATTCCACTTGTTTCATTACATTTCCATTTCATTATGTTATGAATATAAGTAGTAATAAAACAAGACCTTTACTTTGTTCTAGCTTTCATTTTTTATATACTGTTATTTTTATCTGCTTTGAGAACTAAAGTTTCTTTGTTCACCTACAAATAGTTGTGTTTTTTTCAGTTTATATTCATTATTATGTCTAGTCCATATATAATTACCTAAATTTATTAGTATGAATCAAGTGTCCAAACTGAGTTGATTATTTTTCTAATCATTTTCACCATTTCATTAATTCTACATATATGGGAAGAGATCTTAAAGTCAGATTAATTTTGACATGCATACCAGTAATATTTATTGAATATCTGATATTGCCAGTTGTGCTGTCATCTCAGTTATGGAGTGCCAGGAGTATATCAGATACTTTCATGTATTTTATGTCCGTTGGCTTCTTACCTCTATGAGATACTCATCCAGCAAATATATTGATCAATTATAGTATAGTATATGGCAAGTGAGTGCTCTCGGGAAGGTATGTACTTTTTTTAAAAAAAAAAAACGAGAGTGGAAACTAACTTCTATTGAATGCTTAATTGTATTTTTATGTGACACTCTGGGCTTGGTACTGTGATTATCCTTGTTTTAAGATGGGGAAACTGAGGCACAGAGTAGTCACTCAAAGTCACACAACTAATAAGGAGTGGATTTGGGACTTGAAGTCATGCATTCTGGCTTCAGCACATGCTTTTTTCCTTTGTGCCTAATGGGCTTTATGCCAAGTTAATAAATCAATTACTTTATATTATAGAGAATGCAAAAGAGCTAATAAAAACTAGAAAAGGACAGAGTATTAAAGAATGAGTAGAATAACTTTTGTGAACATTATATGTTAAAATTATTCACAAGATAGCTTGTGTTGCTCCTAGAAGCCGTCTATGCTTCTGAAATACAGGAGATATCTAAGATCATGAACTATGATTGTATTTGTGGGAAATTTGATTTAAATGTCCCTTCTCTCTCCATTACTACTTACTCCCGTATGACCCCGATGTGTGTACTTAAGTTCACCTTTAAAAAAAGAAAAATAGCACCTTGAAGCCACTGTTCTTAGTATTCATATTGCCATGCAAAAACAGACCCAAGTACCAACTTGCTTGTGTGTATATTTTTGTAATGTTTGTAATACCGTTTATTGCTAATTATGTTAAATGAGAATAGGAGAGTAAAAAGTTTCAGGTTCCTATGTAAATAAAAATTTAAATGCTTTCATGTTTGAGTTTTTATATAAGTAGTTTTCTTAATTGTTTATGTAATATTTCACTAAAGAATATTTTCCTGTCGTTGTAAATATTTATTTAATTTTTTTAAATGTTTTTTTTTCTCTACTATTTTTTTTTAATTACTCTGAAGGTATTTGGTAGCTTTAGGTTGCATTAAACCACTTTGTGACCTATTGACTGTTATGGACTCTAAAATAGTCCAAGTAGCTTTAAATGGACTTGAAAATATTCTACGTCTTGGAGAACAAGAATCTAAGCAAAATGGAATAGGCATTAATCCATACTGTGCTCTCATTGAAGAAGCATATGGTAAGTAGTCAGTTCACAATTTATCATTATAGTCAGTTCTTTCTGTTTTTAATTGCTATGTAACATTACGTTGATTTCAGGTGTACAAGATAATGATTCAATATTTGTATATACTGCAAAATGATTACTATAGTAAGTGTAGTTAACAACCATACTGTACATGATTAGAAAAATTTTTTGTTGTGATGAGAACTTTTAAGATTTACTCTCTTAGCAGCTTAATAAATATATAATAAAATATTCTTAACTTTAGTCCCCATGCTGTACATTATATCCCCATGACTTACTTATTTATAACTGGAAGTTTGTACCGTTTGACCTCCTTCATACCTATTTTGCCAACTTCCTTCACTGGCAACCACCAGTCTGTTTTCTCTCTCTAGGAGCTTGGTATTTGTTTTTGTTTTTGGATTTCACATATAAGTGAGATCATATGGTATTTGTCTTTCTCTGTATGACTTATTTTATTTGGCATAATGCCCTTAGTCCATCCATGTCACTCATGGCAAGATTTCATTCTTTTTTATGGCTGAATAATATTTTATTGTATAAATGTATACTATAAGTTTTTAATTCTTCATCCATCAGTAAACACTTAGGTTGTTTATATATCTAGGCCACTGTAAATAGTGCTGCAGTGAACATAGGGATGCAGGTATCTTTTCTAGTTAGTGTTTTTGTTTTCTTTGGATAAATACCCAGAAATGGAATTGCTAAATTATATGGTAACTTTTTTGTTTTTCGTTTTTTGTTTTGCATAGTTTAATTTTTTGAAAATTCTCTATACTGTTTACCATAGTGGCTGCACCAACTTACGTTCCTATCAGCAACGCACCAGGGTCCTGTTTTCTTCACATCAATGCTTGTTTTTTCTAGTCTTTTTGAGAATAGTCATTCTAAAAGATGCGATACTTCATTGCAGTTTTGATTTTTATTTCCCTGATGATTAGTGATGTTGAGTACCTTTTCAATCTGTTAGATATCTGTGTTCTTTAGAAAAATATCTATTCAGATCCTCTGCCCATTTTTTAACCAGATTGTTTGTTTTTGGTGTTGAGTTTTATGAGTCTTTATATATTTTGGGTATTAATTCCTTAAAGTATATGATTTGCAAATATTTTTCCCTATTTTGTAGGTTGTCTTTTCATTTTGTTGATGGCTTCCTTTGCTGTGCAGAAGCTTCTTAGTTTGATGTAACCTCACTTGTTTATTTTTTTATTTTTGTTGCCTTTGCCTTTGGCGTCAAATCCAAAAAATTGCCACAACCAATATCAAAGAGCTTATCACCTGTGTTTTCTTCTAGGAGTTTTAGGATTTCAGATCTTATGTTCAATTAAGGGTTTGTTTTCATGTATAGTATAAGATAGTAACCCAGTTTCATTCTTTTGTATGTTGCTGTCCAGTTTTCCTAGCGCCATTTTTTTTAATGTTTATTTATTTTTGAGAGAGAGAGAGGAGGGGAGGGCAGAGAGAGGAGACACAGAATCTGAAGCAGGCTCTAAGCTCCAAGCTGTCAGCACAGAGCCTGAACCGTGAGATCATGACCTGAGCTGAAGTCAGACACTTAACTGACTGAGCCACCCAGGCGACCCCCCAGCACCATTTTTTGAAGAGACTATCATTTTCCATTGTATGTTACATTCTTTGCTCCTTTGAGGTAATTTAATTGGTTTTATATGTGGGTTTCTTACTGGGTTCTCTAGTCTGTTCCATTGATCTGTTTTTATGCAACTAAGTTTTGATTATTACAGCTTTGTAATATAGTTTGGTATCAGGGAGTATAATGCCTCCAGCTTTGTTGTTCTTTCTTAAGATTGCATCTAGCTATTTGGGTTTTATGTGGTTCAGTACAAATTTTAGGATTGTTTATTCTGTTTCTGTGAACAATACCACTGGAATTTTGAGATGATATTGATGATGTAGGTTGGTTTGGATAGTATGGACATTTTAACAGTATTAATTCTTCCAACCCTTGAGCACAGAATATCTTTCCATATATTTGTGTCGTCTTCAGTTTATTTCATTATAGTTTTCAGTGTACACATCTTTTATCTCCTTGGTTAAATTTATTCCTGGGTATTTTATTCATTTTGATGCACTTGTAAATGGGATTATTTTTTAAATTTCTCTTTCTAGTAGTTTGTTATTAGTTTATAGACATGTACTAGGTTTTTCTACTGATTTTGTATCCTCCTACTTTACTGAATTCATTGATTAGTTTTAACAGTTTTTTGGCAGAGTCTTTAGGATTTTCTATTTATAAAACTATGTCATCTGCAAATGATGACAGTTTTACTTCTTCCTTTTTGAATTAGATGCTTTTTATTGCCTTTTACTGCCTAATTGCTCTGGCTAGTACTTCCAGTATTATCCTGCAATAATGAAGAGGTTTATCTGTAATCAAGTGAAAAATATTTTCAGTATCACTCAGACTTACATGTAGATTGTTTTCTTGGAAGGAATGAAATGAAATGCTATAGATTCTGCTTATCTTGTAAAAATAGACATTTTCAGTTTCACTTATAGGCTGTACTTTTGGTAAATTATATAGTAGCTACATTGGATTTGCAAATAGTATTCATTCCATATTGGTATCTTCTGGTTCATTCTCTGAGATAATGTGTGTGTTAGTTTTCACCTTTTAGTGTATTTTTGTTTTGATGCTTTCCATTTTTGTACCTTTTATTTAGCATAATTACTTTGGAAAGGACCTGTGGAGTTACATAATCTAAAACTGTCGTTTTAAAATTGAGACACTTATTTGGGCAAAAATCACACAGCTAGCAGGGTGAAGATCATGATGTTTTTACTCCCAGACCCATGCTGCTTCCTCATACCGCATTGCCTCATGCTCTCATTCTGAAAGTTTAAGGCATAAATGATGTTACCTAGCAGTATGTGCAAAAATTAGATAAAAATAACAGTCCCATTGCTAGCAGACTGACAGATGCTTTTGATTCATTATTTTGGTTCAAACTTATGGTGAAACCTACGTAACAATATTCCCTCTCTCCTCTCTCTCTCTCTATATATATATATATATATATATGTTTTATATAATAGGTCTGGATAAAATTGAATTTCTGCAAAGCCATGAAAATCAGGAAATTTACCAAAAGGCTTTTGATCTGATTGAACATTACTTTGGTGTAGAAGAAGATGACCCCAGCATTGTACCTCAGGTGGATGAAAATCAACAACAGTTCGTGTTTCAGCAGCAGGAAGCTCCAATGGAAGGGTTTCAACTTTAACTTGGTGGGGGAAAAATTAATGGCAAAATAGTGTAGTTTCAGATATCTCTTCTTTGTTAACGGCGTCAGTAGGAATGTTTGGTGTGTTTTTACTTAGAACAGAAAGGAAAAAAGTTGATGCACTTTTAAAAAGCAAAACAAAAGAAGTTTCCATTCAGATGCAATCTTTTGTTATAGTTTTGTTTTTATTTTGGTGTACCTGTATTTGTGTTTCTATTGTTGTATCTATTTTTTGTATCTACTTGTGAACAACTAAATACATATGAAATTATTTAATAACTGAAGCCTGAATAGGAGAACTTTGGTAAAGTATTAGATAATGGTTCTGAATTTTTTCTAGCATCTTGGAAACTGCGCATTAGCAGTACAGCTATTGGTAATTGCATTTTGGCAGTAAGTCTGACATGCCCAATCTACTAAATCTACCTCTCTCTTGAAGCAAAAACAAAATAGCTTCAGAAGCATGAAATAGTGCAAAAGCTAAATTAGAATGTGAAAATATCTATTACCTTAAATTATAAATCACTGTGCTGTAGGTTATACTTTGCAAAAAAAATTACAACAGAAAACCTGTAAAATTTATTTATAAAACATAGAAGTATTGTACTGATAATCAATTAAAATGTGGCAATTGTGAAGAGAAAAGCAGTTCTTCATGTTGAACACATTAAAATGATTACACAACATTTAAGTATTTGTTTTTAACATACAAATGCTATTAATATTATTATATTTTATATTTTGACCAAATATGCTACCATTTTTGAAATAGTGTTTTATTATTTTTTCACTCTTAATTTTAAAGAGCATCATGATAGAGATGCCATCATGAATCTAAAGTAGTGCTGCATAGCAAAAATAATACTGTAATTCTTTCTCTGTTTTTTCAGAGCAGTAATTGAAAAGTTTCACTTTTTGTGTAATAATAAACTTGGGTACTTGAATGGCAAAATTATCCTGAAGAAATCACCTTGTTATGTGTTAAATTTTATTAGATGCACTTAACGTTTGGACACTAAAGGATGACACTAATGAAAATTGCTAAGGATTCTTTAATACAGTTGAAATCTGTATTAGGGATTTTTTTTTTTTCATAATACAGAGGGTCATACTGCTGCTTGTTGTAAATCAGTGTATTAGATTACATTTGTATCAGATTGGTCCGTATAATGTATGTGTTTTACGTATTAACAGCAAAAACCTCTTCAAACCATGAAGCTTTTAAAAAGTTTCAATAGAAAAATTATATTTATTTATAGATACATATATATATGGTGTCTGTGTGTTATTCTCACAGTGCTGTACTTGGTAGAGCTTTCTAAGCAGATATGGTACTGTTGAACTCAGTCTTTTCACTTATAGTTACATGCAGGCTATTAACATTTCCAATTATTTACGTAAAATACTTATTTAAAAATTAGTATACAACTGTTTTAAGATGGGAATTAAAGCATTTTTGATATGATTCATAGTCTATTCTGTAAAGAAAGATTTCATTTATGATAGCATTTATAATGTTTCTGCTGGAAATCAGAGGCATGTTACAAGAAGAAAATGTATATAGGAGTACTTTTAAATAGTATGACACTTTGTAAATTATGTATCATGAAACTTTGCTTTTGGCAAGACACTTAAAACCTGCAGATATAAAATACAGGTTTAAATGGTGTCCATAATGCTGACTGTATCTGCCAAACCTCTTTTATATGTTGTTAAGTAGAGGATTGTATCTGTGCCCTTTTTATTGTGGTGGAAGTTATAAAGTTTAGTGTAAAAAGGTTTGTGGGTTTTTTTTTTTTTTGCATTATGTATAGTCAAAAGAACAGGGTAGATTATCAAATTGATGGTGAATTTATGAGATAAACACTTGTTTGTGGTACAGATAGTTCTAAGTATCAGGTGACAGGGTATTCCACTCTTTGTAATCAGCTGAACTTGATAATGCAGCATAATTCATAAACTAACCAGCTGTGCCTGCTTTTATTTTGATGACCGTGTAGTCATATTAATAAATGTCTAAGTCAAGTCTTTCAAACAAAGTTGTTCTTTTAGAAGGAAAAATAATGTATGTGTGTGTACACACTCACACACATATAAAATGTTTTTTGAGGGGACAATTTTTAAATTTTGCCAGTAAAACAAACCTTATATCTCTAAATACAGAATATGACCATATTATAAGTATCCAAACATAAAATTATATTTAATTTCTTAATTAGTTGGATAATTAATTTGATTAGAGTTGAATGCAAGGAGTAGTATCTAATATTTGAGACCAGCTATTGACATGGTGATGACTTCATTGAACCAATAACAGCAAATACTTTGTTATTAAAATCTTTTTATATATATCAAGTCTTCAAGTATAATTTTTAAAATGCTCCAAAATATATTTTCATTAACCTTCACTGACCTTCATGGAAAAAAATTTTTAACTTGCTTTCCTATTAAGACTTCTTATATTTAAATCCAAGAGAAACTGTGCCAAAAAAAAAAAAAAATTAAAACATGTTGTAAAGGGGAATGCATACAACACTAATGCAAAAAAACAAACAAACAAACAAGAAAACACTTGAAAGAGCGTTTTACATTTATTATTAAATTCATTGTTTCATTCTTGTCTGAATTTGAATTTTTTACTAATCTATGCAATTTTGCTTACTTGTTTTATATTTGTAAGTACTTGACTCACTAACCTGTTTTTTTTAAACAAGTTTTATTTCGAATGGTGTTCCTAGAACTTAATTTTTAGTGTCATTTTGTTCACTTACTGGTAGCACCAGAAAAAGAAATCTAAGAAAACAAAAACAAAAAAACAGAAATCTGCTGGCACAGAAATAATATCATCTAGTAACTGTAAAACTGATTTGCAAGATAAAGGTTGATTTGTTGAATAAAAGGCTAAAAGACCTTTGCCTTCATAATTTTTCTTAAGAAGGAACATTATGGAAAAGGTAATACGAAGTCTAGTGAATTTTTGTTGCTGTTCTCACTTCAGCAATCTACTGGCTGCTTTGTGAAACTGTGAAATCAAAGTAATTGTTAACCTTTACTCTTTTAGTTCATAGCATTACCGTTTATGAAATGTGACAGGACACAATGTACTAGGGCTCTAAAGGATAATGTCTTTAAATTCTGATTGGGTGTGGGATGAGGGGAGGATATTCTTGCCTAACTAAATAAACCAACATTCGAGCAGTATGCAATATTATGAAATGTTACAGCACTATGTTAAAAATAATAAAATACTATTTTACAATTGCATTTATATAAATGTGTCTATTTGTTCTCGTTGATGTTGTCGTATTAATGGACCAAAAACAGATGCCCTCATGATTATAATTCCATCTGCTTTCTAAAACCAGTAAGAATATTGTTTGTAGCATATATGATAAAGCAGTATGTTGCCTTTATTTTAGAACTTAATGTTCTGCTATACATCAGATTTGTCTTTGTATTTCAAGCTTCGGCAGTTTCACATGTTTCAAGATTATTTTTTTCTTTTCTGTTATTTTAATGCAATCCACTGCATTTATTTAAGGAGAAGAGTTTTAAACCAGATAAATAGAACTTGGAGGCCATGTCTAATTTAACTTTTTTAATGTACTCTAGGACACACGGTCCACACTGTAGCCAAGGCTAAGCCTCACTAGCCTACAGCTTATGTTTGCTGCTGCTGCTGCTGCTGTTTTTCCGCTTTGCCTGGCTTCATTTCTTTCAGTATTTGAAACTATGCTAATCATAGAGTAGTGAAAGTAATTGGATCTGTAATATTTAGGGTACGTTACTCTCAATAAGGCAGTCTGCAATTTTAGTGGCAAATGAATTTCTGAAAATGCAATGTACAGGTCAAACAATAGACCTAAATATGCAGTGGCATTCCCTTCCCAGAAATTCCTAAGTACGTCCTTTAATGATGTGTTTGGTCAATTTTATATATTTTCTTTGATTTTCTTTCCTTTCACATTTGAAAGGCATTAAAGAAGACACTTGTTGAGATGAGCACTGGGTGTAATATGTAAGTGATGAATCACTATATTCTATTCCTGAAATCATTATTACGCTCTCTGTTTTTTTATTCAATGTTTATTTTTGAGAGAGAGAGAAAGAGTGCCAGTCGGGGAGGGGCAGAGAGAGAGGGAGACACAGAATCCAAAGCAGGCTCCAGACTCTGAGCTGTCAGCACAGAGCCTGATGTGGGGTTCGAACTCAAGAACTATCTGAGCTGAAGTTGGGCAATTAACCAACTGAGCCACCCAGGAGCCCCTATGCTATATGTTCACTAACTTGGATTTAAATTAAAAAAAAATTTTTTTAAATAAACCTTGAGTGTTTTAAACTTGTAGACCACTTGTAAGGAATTTTTCAGTTTGAGTTACCGTGTTTTTAAAAACTAAAATAGCATAAGATACTCTTTATTTAGGGTTTCAACATGACTATTTTCTGAGCAATCTGTCTTTTAAATTGTTTTATTATAAAATATACACAAAGAGAATAATCTGTAAGAAGACTGAGTAACAAAATGAACACCTACATATTCATCACCCAACTTAAATTATTATCAGTCCTTTGTAACCATTACTCTGGTTCGTGTTAATAATTCCTGTGTTTCTCTTTGTTGTTTGATTTCATGTTTATGTATACCTAAAGTATATAGTTTCACTTCCCTGTTTTTGAAATGTATAAAATAGAATATTTCATATATTCTATGATTTTTTAGCTCAATGTTAACTTTTTTTGAGATGCAGTCATATACCTGTGGTTCTTTATTTGCTGTATACTATTCCATTTTGTGACTACATCATTATCTGATAAGGCAAGCCTTCTGTTTTTCAGGATCGTCATAGCTCTTTGCATTTCCACATAAAAAATTCACTTCTTAAATTCTGTGAAAAGCCCCATAGGGATTTTGGGTGAAATTACATTTAATCTAGAGGACAATTTTGGAAGAGTTAACATCTTATTTATACTTTTACTATCCATTAATGAGTTATAGCTTACCATTTACTTAGAGTTTCTTTGCTGTATTTCAAAAATCTTTCTTTGCAGTTTTCGTCACAAGATCATTCACATCTTTTAAGTTAACTCCTAGGTAGGACCCTCATATTTTTCATCGTTGTAAAGCATTATTTTTTGTTACCTAAAATTTTACAAATTGTTGCTGGGGTATAGAAATCCAGTTGAATTTTGCATATTAATCATACCTAACAACATTGCTAAATTAGTTCCAGGTTGTAGATGATTTGGGATTTTGTAGACAATATTAACTGAATAATTATATTCATTTCAAATCCTTGTTTTTATTGCTTTAGGTAGGTCCTCTAGTGCAATATTGATTAGAAGTAAAATTAGCAGGTGTTTTAAGCTTGTTACTATTTTCTTAAATGCATTTAGTGTTTCACCACTGGTTATGTTGTAGTAGGTGAAGTTTCTTTTGTTATTTGGAGATTCTGTGTTATCAAATTTGCCTACTCCCTAAAATCAACAGTCCCGGCATTTCCGTGGTCGTTTGTGAACATTGTGCACAATGGTGAAAAAATCAAGTCATCCAGGGCACGTGTTCCCAGCTTAGGTTGAACAAAGCAATGCTCTTCTTATTTCAGCTTTCATACTAAAAACAGCTATCCTTTCATAATCTATTTAATGCCATGTGTTTCGTGCTTTTTTGTAGATTTTGCTGTTTAAAATGGCCTCCAGGTATATTGCTGAAGTGCCGTCTAGTGCTCCTAAGTACAAGAAAACAGCACTGTGTCTTTAATTATTTTATGTATGTATGAATGTATGTATGTATGAATGTATGTATGTATGTATGTATATGACTGATGTGTCTCTTCCTGTGTTTCTATTATTCAGTACCACTAGTACTGATGCTTTGTTCGTGTCTTTTTCTGTGTTTCATTTTGGATAGTTTTCATTGCTTTGTCTTTGAATCCATTAATCTTGTCTTCTGTTGTATCTACCTTGCTCTTAATTCCATTAGTGCATTTTTCATGTCAGACTTTCCTCTTTAGCAGTTCTACTTGGGTCCGATTCATCTCTCTCATATTTCTTCTTATGCTCAACCTTTTCAGTACTGTGTTGAACACAGCAATAGCTGATATGTTGTACTTATCTGTTAACTCTAATCTGCTCTGCTTTTTTTTTTAATTACTTTTCTTCATTATGGTTTGTATTTTCCATTTGCATGCATTCTTTTCATGTCTGGTAATTTTGTCCTGGAAACCAGGTATTGTGAATTTTACTTCTTGGCTGTTAGATAAGGATTTTCTACATATATTCTTCAGCTTTGTTATGGGACACAATGAAGTTACTTGAAGACAATTTGATCCTTTCCAGTCTTGCTTTTAAACGTTGTAAGGCAGGCACAGAACAGCCTTTAGGTTACTCGGGAGGCAATCCATTCTGAGTACTCTGCTAGTCTGTCACATGAGAGTTTCTAGTTGAGCTGGTGGAACTCCAGCCATTCTTGGCCATGTGTAAGTCCAAAAGTTGTTTCTCCTTGTTCTTTCAAGTGGTTCTTTCATGAAAATGGGTAGTGGTCACGTGTGGTCATCACCACTCAGCCGCAGATGTCTAGAGCTCTCTGCACAGCTCTGCCACTTTGCTTCCCCACCCCATGGAATCTAATTGTTTTCTCTTCCCTGGCTTCCTGACTCTTCTCCTCAACTCTGAGAGGCCTCTAGGCTCCACCAAGGTTTCCTGTTTTTCTGCAGTCTTGAAACTCTCTAGGCAAGTAAAGTGGAACAATTGCTGGGCCCAGCTAACTCATTTTCTCTATTTCATGTATTACTGCCCTTCTTTGCCTGATGTCCAATGTCTGGAAACTGTTTTTTCATATTTTTGTCCAATTTTTCAGTTGTTTCAGGCAGGAGAGTATATCTTATCCCTGTTACTCCATTTTGGCCAGAGAAGAAGATGGCATACCAATTCATAATGTTCTTTTTAAAATCTCTGGCTTTCATCCCTTTTATCACTTCTAAACCGTTTTCTTGTACCTTTTATCTCTTATCTTGATGACTCTGCCAGATTCAGTTACATCGGCCCTCTATATTCTATGTTTTTATTTACTTCATTAGTTTCTGCTCTCTTATAATTTCCAATCTTTTATTCCCTTTGGATTTATTCAACCATTTCTCTAAGAATCCTAGTTTCTCTTAATATGAAATTGACATTTGGAAATCAAGATCTGTGTGCTAGAAACATACAATTACTAGGTTGGCCATTGCTGTCTAGGTCTTTTCAAAGTACAGAGCTAGGAAAAATGTTATTTTTTAATTACTTAATTGCTTAATATATATGATAGTTTTCTTACCAATATCAATATTATTGTTAATAATATGCTTACTGAAAACAGGGGTTTGGTTTTTGGGTGGAGGAGACTTCTTTTCAAGGGTCAAATATATCCTAGAGATTTTTAAAAACCACTTGAAATATTGACTCTCCATGTGCCAACTCGATACACAAGTTTATTTATTTGATTTTGCTTTTTTAAAGTTGATTGCCTTTTTTAAAAAACATAATGTTTTTATCATTATGTGAGACATTTCTATTGTCTAAAGTCAAATATATAAAAGAAGTCATATTCAGAAAAGTTTAGCTTCTATCACTGTCTCCTCCAACATATTTCCTTCCTTGTCCTATAAGTAACTGAAAAAATACTGTTTCCAGTTTACCTTGCCACTTTTTTTTAATGTTCATTTATTTTGAGAGAAAGGGAGAGACTGCATGCAAGTTGGGGACGGGCAGAGAGAAAGGGAGAGAAAGACTCCCAAGCAGGCTTCACGCTGTCAACACAGAGCCTGACACGGGGCTTGATCCCACGACCATGAGACCATGACCTGAGCTGAAATCAGGAGTTGGACGCTTAACCTACCGAGCTACCTAGGCACCCAATCTTTCCATTTTTTAATATAAAAATACATTTACATATTTCCTCCCCTTATTAAACAAGCATAGCACACGTGCTTTTTGCTAATGCACTTTTTACTCAACTATATTCTGTAGCTCATGACCTAGCCGAATACAGAGGTCTTCATGCTCTACTGCACCAGCACAGTACTCCGCTGTGTGGACATACCCTTATTTGTTCAATTAATCCCTTAGATAGACATTTAAATTGTTTTCAGTCTTTGCCACTGTACGTAGTGTGGTGATGAATAACACTGTAAATTTCTAGCTCAATATATATATGCAACGTTGCTAGATATTGTCACATTTCCCTTGTGAGAACCTCCCTTATCACTACCTCGGAAACATAGGATGTTGTCCAAGTCACTTTTTTTAAAAGCAGCTTTATCATGGTATAATTTCTATAACATAAAACATCCATTTAAGTGTAAGGTTGCATTTTCATAAATTTACACAGTTTAGTGCACTACTACAATCAGTTTTAGAACACTTTTATCACCTCACAAACTTCTGTTATGTGCTATTTTAACCAAATATTTGGTATAGGTTTATTGGCGGGTGGGCACAACACAGATGGCATAAATTTTGACCTCAAATACATACGGTAAATTTTTGATTTATTTTACTTTACCTTTTGGCTTATTAAACTTTTGGTATTTTAAAACATTTTTTTTAAGTTTATTTATTTTGAGAGGCACAGAGACAGCACAAGTGGGGGAGATGCAGAGAGAGTGGGAGAGAGATTCCTAAGCGGGCTCCATGCTGCCAGCACAGAGCCCAATGCAGGGTCTGAACTCACGAAATGGAGAGATCATGACCTGGGCCAAAACTGAGATTTGGATGCTTGACTGCCTGAGCCACCCAAGTGCCCCTTGGTCAGATATTCTTTAAGGACTTTTTTTCCTACCTTTCATTTGGATCTAAAGATGATATATAAGTTTTTCTCCTCTCTCTCTCTCTTCCCCTCCCTCTGAGGCACTGGGATAATTGATTTTGTGTCAATTTGACTAGGTTACAGTATCTAATCATCTAATTAAACACTAATCTAAATGTTGCTATGAAGGTATTCTGTCGCTGGGGTTAACATCTATAGCCAGTTGACTTTAAGTAAAGAAGATATCTTCAATAATCTGGGTGGCCCTCATCCAATCAATTGAAAGAACTACAGAGCAAAACTGAAGTTTCCTGAGGAAGAAAAAGTTCTGCCTTTGGACTATAGCTTTAGTACCTGCCAGAGGTTCCCAGCCTGTTGGTCTGCTCTACAAATTTCTGATTTGCTAGTCTCAGAAACACGTATGCCAATTCCTTTGGCTTGTATGTATATATGTATATATACACACCACATAGACATAATATGCATACATGAAATTATACTGTTTCACTACCAAAGTTTATGATGAAAAATTATAGATTCCAAGTTAAAATTATGTGAAGAGATATATAATTTTAATATATTTATATTAAATATATTTAATATAAAATTTTAATATAAAACATTTAATAATGTATAAATTTAATATATAATTTTAGAGCTTACTCTAACAAGTTTGAAGACCATTGATTGACACATGCTATTTTTCTTCTTTAATGCCTTAATATATAATTTAATATATAATTATATATTCATTATATATATTCAATATATAAAAATATATAATTTAATGTATAATGTTAATATATACTAAATTATATTTATAATTTACAATATTTTATAATATAATATGATACAATATATTATATGTATTATATAATATAATTTATAATTTAAATATTTTATATAATATATATAATTTAATTTAACATATAATTTTAGAGCTTATTCTATAGAGCTTAATCTATATTTTATATATAGTATATATGTTATAATATATAATTTTAACACGTATTAAATATGTCTAACTTACATATATTTAATATATAATTTAATATATAATTTTAGAGCTTACTCCAATAAGTTTGAAGACCATTGATTGACACATGCTATTTTTCTTCTTTAATGTCTTTGTCTCTTTAAATCACTTACACAATTACTGTTTTAGCACTTTTATAATTTTAGAATAATTTTGAAATTAATAGTTCTTAGTTTATAAAACTTTTCAAACTGATTTTATCTAATTGTGGGAAATAACTGTGAAAAGATTAACCAGAGGGACTGTCCAATTACCAAATACAGTGGAACTTCGCTTGAAAATTCATTTAGATTTCAAAAGAATTCTTAGTGAGCAACAGAGTGCTCAGTTTAGCCTTATCTGTGATGGCCAAAGACAGGTAAACTGGCATATTCACATAACGGAAAACTATAACAAAACAAAAATGAATAAACTCATGCTACCCAAAATTTTTGAATTGATCTCACAACGTAGTGTCGAATATGAGACTCAACCTTCACGAGTGCATATTGTGTAATTCTATTTATATAAAGTTCAAAACCAAGCAAAACTAATCTATGGTGATAAAACTCACAAGAATGGTTTCCTTTGGAGGGTGATAACGGACAGGGGGCAGAAAGGAGGTTTCTAGGGTGCTACTGGTTTTCTGCATCCTGACCTGGGCAGTGGTTATGCAGGTGTGTTCATTATGCAAATATATCAGACTGTATACACTTTTGTGCACTTTTCTGAATATAGTTATACTTAATACTAAAAAGTAAAAATGAAAGACTTCGTGCTTCTTTTCACCAAATAAAACCATGGCAATTGTTTTATTAAATATTCTATTTTATCCATCTTTTATTGTTTTTGATAATAGCAATGATATTCTGATTAACACTTTGTTACTCTGAGTTTCATTTAGCCTTAGCCTGTTCAGCCAATGCAGCTTCTTCACGCCACTTAGCTTTCTTTGCCAGGTTCCAACTTGTTAAGGACTCGTGTCGTTCTGCAGCCTGAAAAATAAACAAACAACAACAACAGCAAAATTTTTAAAAATAAATAAAAAACAAAGCAAAGCATTGTGACTCTCTGGAAAATTTGTGTTTTAGACAGCCATAAATAGGAGATACTCTGTGAAAAGGAGAAAAGTAACTTAAAATGTCTGTCACAAATAGTATCCAAGAAAAATGATCCTATGGAATAGAAAAAAAATGATTTAAGTTGTTAGACTCCTAGTCGACAGGACAGCTGATGTCATAGATCTGCCCTGACCCTCTCCTGGCACACAGAGACATTTGGGGGGGGGGTGGATAACAAAAATATTTTCAAATACTTATGCTCAAAATCAATAAAGGGAAATCCTCAGGTACCAGGACTGGAAAGAACTCAAAAGGCATGAATTGGTGGGAAATAAGAAGGATCGAAGCAAGGATGTAAGGGAATGGTTTCAGGTAGGGGGCATTAAGAAAAAATATTGGTTTTAATAGCTGTGAGCTGGTAGTTTAATCTCTACACGACAGGTGAGTCTAGAGTTTGGATCTGGAGTTGGAAGTATCAGGTACT
Source organism: Paguma larvata (assembly GCA_030068075.1). Lineage (NCBI taxonomy): Eukaryota > Metazoa > Chordata > Mammalia > Carnivora > Viverridae > Paguma > Paguma larvata. Next base: position 103,181,116 of record CM057829.1, read on the forward strand.
CCAATGAAATGACTAAAATTCCTCTCACTAGCCCAAGGAACTAGCAAGGAAACTAAACATTTATCTGAGGGGAAAAAATCACACGTGAAAGGAAAAGACGACCAGCATCATAATTAGGAGGTAATTTCTAGCTAGAAAATGGATCTGGGGGAATAATCTAAGTGCAGTACAGAGACACAGATACAGAAAAACAGAAAAGAAAGTTAAGACACTTGGAGAATAGAATTAGAAGTTCCAACGTACATTCATAACAGGCAGCAAGAATAGACAGAACGGATGAAGGTGCTATATTTGAACTTATGACAGCTTACACTTTTTCAGAAGTGAGGACAGCAATAGGTCCTCAGACTGAAGAGCATACGAAGTCCTTAACAGAATAATAACTAAAAAATTAGGTATTGATGAATACCTAATTTGCACGTCACATTTAATATATCCGGAGTACAGGACTTGGTGTATTTTGTCTGTTGTGCCTACCAGTTCTTTCCCAGCCTTACACATCTCCATCAATGGCGGCACCATCCACCTAATTGCTCAAGTCAAAAAACCAGGCTTTCTGATTTCTTTCTTCCATTTTCTTCCCTTTCCCATATCGAATTTACCACAGAGTTCTTCCTATTCCCGCAAATATATCTCAGATTGCTAACCTTTCCTTCACCTCCAACTCTCACAGTGTCATTCACGGTATAGGCATTAATTATTTAATGAGATCAGGGTGGTATCAGGAGAGATGGTGGGGAGTGATCCAACGGCAGGTGTATTTTAAAGTGGAGTCAACAAGACTGCTGATGTATAATGGCTTACTCACGAGCAGCCAGAAAGATGACGAAATAGTAAACACCGGGCAAGGCCATTTTGGAAGGGGAGGTCAGAGAAGGTCTCTGATGAGAATGAGAAGGAAGGAAAGCCTAGTGAAGAGAAAGGGCTTGGTGTATTAAAAAAAAAAAAAATAGAAAGGAACTACTGTAGTTGGGGCATAATGAACAAAGAGAAGCTGTTATGAAACAGGAGGGTCCAGACAGTCTCAGGCTCGAGTCTGTCATTTAGGAGCCAAAGAATCATCAACTCGGCGGACAGTCATTTTATCTACAGTAGGTTATAAACAGGAGGTGACCAAACTTCTCTATTTCTGTGTTTGAATATTTAAGAAATATTTAAGAGAGTTGCCATTTGATGAGAATAATTTCAAAGTACAAGTTGTCTGCCAAGCTAACGGAAATGAATGGATATGTACATAACATCGGTAAGTTTACAGTCCTCAGATACTCTAAAAAACCTGAGAAGTAACTATGGGCAGAATCACACGACCAGGCACAATGGTAACTGGCTACACACACCCAGAGAGTGAAGAAGTGTGAATCCAAGCAAACTCTTCTGTGTGATGGGGCTGTCAGAACATAGTTCCAACTCTGGCCGCGCTACTGATCACAGTTCATGATCAGAGGACTTGCAGTCATGCTCTAATGCATTCAGTGGCAAAGGCCCAGTGAAGAGCGACCCTGATAAACTGGTGTGTGTTCAGAGGAGAGCTCAAAATAGAGGGAAGCCGCACGGGATACGGAAATTCAGACTGGAGAAGAGAAGACTCGTGAGGATGTGTTAGTTGTCCCCCAGTATCTACGGGGCTGCTCTTCGGGGTAAAAAGTGCTCAGTAGATGGAAGGATTTGGGGAAGCAAGAAACAAATTTAGAGCATAATTAGCTCTTAATTTCTCTCTAGAAACCACATCCCGGAGACGGCGAGGAGAGGGCTCACATACAGGATACAGAAAAACAAGTCAGACTTGATCACTTCCAAAGTTTGCATTTCTTTTTTTTTATTTTTTTTAATGTTTTTATTATTTTTGAGACAGAGAGAGACAGAGCGAGACAGAGCATGAGTGGGGGAGGGGCAGAGAGAGAGGGAGACACAGAATCCAAAGCAGGGTCCAGGCTCCGAGCCGTCAGCACACGGACTGCGAATCATGACCTGAGCTGAAGTCGGAAGCTCAACCGACTGAGCCACCCAGGCGCCCCCAAAGTTTGCATTTCTAACTATTTCAGGATTCGATGCGATGACTATGATTGAGTTCATGACTTAACGAATGATCTAGTCTGGATAACTTTCACACAGCAAACTTCTTGTGCAGATTTTAACCAGGCTATGAACTGTCCTGTTTTCGTTTTTATCTTTTAATTGGAAACGAGCTTTTGTTCCTCCTGCCCCTGCATTTTGCCCCTGCATTTGTGGACTCGAAAACTTTGTTTCCCGTAGGATAGATATATACGAGCGGGTCAAGGTGCCTACGATGAAATTGTGCTTACATTGAAAGCCCAGCAATAATCCCCAAACTGAGAATAAAGCTCATAATACTGTTTAAAATCCACTGTGCCAGCTTTATTTTAAAGAGATACTCACCCTTTTGGCTGATGCTATCACTGCGAAACAGGCGATGATTGTGAGTCCAATCATTATGTAACAGGCTTTCACTCGAGCTTTGTTTCTTGCAGCATCTATCATTTCTGGCCTAAACCAAGATGTGCATTCTGTTAATCATAGTGAAGTAATATTATTTTCTGACTGGCATGATAGACGATCATTCGTTATGTAAATATTCCAAAAATGTCTCTGAATGCAAACTGCAGAGGTGGAAGACATCCAAATGCTAGCCCATTTATGTTACCAACTTCAAATTAATAGGTATATTAGGTCTTAATTAAAGCTAGTCATCATGAGACAACAGTGTAGTATACTTAGTTTCTTGTGTTTCTAATGCTTTTTTAAATGTTTATTTTTATTTATTTTGAGGGAGAGATAGTGAGTGAGTGGGAAGGGGCAGAGAGAGAGGGAGACAGAATCCCAAGCAGGCTCCACACTGTCAGTGCAGAGCCTGATATAGGGCTCTAACCCATGAACTGTGAGATCGTGACCTGAGCTGAAATCAAGAGTCAGATGCTGAACTGACTGAGACGCCCAGGCACCCCCTTCCCAGGCTCCCCATTTATAGTGTCTAATTGCTCAAAATGTAACTACTAGAGATTATGGCCTGACTCTCCATCATTTTTTTTCCCCACAGATCAGGGTGAAGGGTAAGAATTTAACCTTCTACATGTCTCAAATGACTTGTATTCAATTGGCCTCTCTGTTATTAAGTGGGCTTCATTCTTCGTTTTAAACAGGTTGTTTTTTAAAACTCACTTTCATCATTTTGTTTTCTTACTAGCCTCTGGATCTCATCTTGCCCCCTCCCATCCTATCCTCATTAAAGAGACTATTACACATTTTGCAAGGATGATTATTAAAGGAAAGGTGTTTCCTTCATGGCTTTTGCATGAAGTTTTCAAAAGAGGTGGTCAGATTCAGAGATTTGTTGAAGAAAAAAGATAAACCTTGTTTTTCTTATTATCATTCTGAAGTTTTAAATACTTACTTGAATACTAAGTAGTAGTATTTACTAATAAAGTTATGGGCAAGTTGTTTAAGATTTTAGCAACGCTATTTAACAAAAAAGTGTTATGAAAGGAATCATGCTTGTGGGCTTTTTATACTGAAATAAACTTTAACAATTTGTAATAATATGAAGTGGAAGTTTATAGATACACATAATTAAAGAACGACTCTTGAGAATGTATTCCGCAGTATTCTTTCTTATCTAATGTTAAGTTTAAATACAATGTAGATACACTGAAAACAAAATTCAAAAAGACAGATTGCAATTTCTCTTAAAAACAAAAATATTTTTTTAACTTTTCCACATTTTAAAGAGCACAGAAAACCAATATCTAACTTTTTCCTTAGACTTTCGACAGATTAATGTACGTTTTAAAATGTTAGTTGTAAACAGGTGAATGTATGAAGACATTATTAGATTATATTTGTTGCTGACTTTTATTCCAGATGGAACCTAAAAGATACGATCTTTTTTACCCCTCCATCTGGCTTTGATTTGCTATATCGAATTAGTTTAGCACTGAAAAAAGAAGAAAAAGCACAGTTATTATTAAATATCATTAGGGTATGATACAAAGATTATAGGTCACTTGTTAATTATATGTCCATTAAGAGCATAAGCGAAAGCTGTTTACATTGTAAGTCTAACACTTAGTTTAGGAGGCCCATCCCTCCTAAAACAGCGGTGCTTTAAAAAATACATAGAGAAAACAGCAAAATGAAAAATATTCAAGTATTTTCATGTTTCTGACCCAAAACTACACTTCCTTTCATAGACATCCTATTCGAAGTTAAATTCTCCTGTTTATAACAATTCTTTTGACTATGACCCCGGGGCAATTAAATTGTTTCTGTAAAATGGGTGTCTTCACACATAGAGCTATATCAGTGCAATACTGGGTTCACTGTGTTTTAACAAGCATTAATTTACAATACTGCAAGTTCCTTACATTTTCTTCTCTTTAAATTATCAGTTTATTTGTTTTTATTTACTATTGAAGTATTGATTACTCTGTGATAGCACTAACACTCAAAATTCCAAAAAAAATTAAGGATGGCGTTTTAGCTTTTCTGAGGATAATTTCTAGTTTGGGCTAAGTCTATAGTTTGGAGTCTAACTCCTAGGTTCCAAGGAAAACAGTATTTTTTTAAATAACATTAAGAAATGTCTCTGCGGTTGAATAAATGCTAAACACATTTCAAATTCTGTGTTATTTTCAAATTTCATGTCCATTCCTCATTGAGTAATTTAATCCAAGAAACAGATAAAAATGTTTGAGAATTCATTATTGAGTGAACATTTCACATCACATGTTTTTTTTTTCCCCCATTTGAGATGCTTTTGGTAACTAGTGAATAAAAAGTACTAAAAGTGTAGACATATATACCTGAAACTTACGTAACATGTGTGTCAACTATACTTCAATTAACAAAATGTAAAGATAAATTTGAAAAAGTGTAGGCATATGAGCAGAACAAGATATAGGCTCAGTTTCCAATTTCCATTCTAATAGGCATTAATTACATTATATAAATATAATATACAGGACATCTGAAATCCTTGTTTGATATTATAGTTCTAGTCTCCTCACTAAAAAAAGAAAGATCAGCTTAAGAAGTAACAGATCGATTTTATGCTTCCTTCCTTCCCTTTTTAATCCACCCCCTTGTAAAAACGCTGGAAAGTATTTTGGGCTTGCATAAACTGAACTGAAGAAAGACGGTTTTTACAGTTAAATTTACCCTTGGGGCGAAATTGTCGGCTTGAGTTTTATCATTTATGCGAACCACAATCTCGGGTTTGGGATGGTGAAGAGGCCAGCGATGGTGGTGCCCCAGAGTCCTAGCCCGAGTACACCCGGCTGCAGAACCCGGTACATCAGGTGTCTCCCGCCCCACGACGGGAGGTCCTATGGACGGGGCTTCCTCCCAGAGGCTCCCCAGTCCTCCTGGGAGCCGCGATCCTTCCTTGGACGGAGCAGGGATCTCCTCTCCGTCTGTGTGGACCCCGCAGGAACCCGGCCCAAGCGCTTCGCTGCTTTGCGACCCGGAGCTCGCTGGGGGCGGGTATCTGGGCGACGGCGAAAGCGCCCACTGAACTTGTGAGTTTTCACCCAACTCCAACAATCTCCCTGTAAGCGTCTGTGTCCCATGTCCAGTCAAGGAACTCGACATTCAACCTCACTAGGGGGAGGCTGGGGAGGCACTTTCCTCAAGCGGGTCGCTGTTGTGGAGCCCTGCGGCCGCCTTCGCTCCAGGGCGAGCCCAGGTCGGGAGGTGGATGGAGCCCAGACCCCTACAGGCGCAAGACCCCAGGCCGCGGCACGGGCCACACTTACGGGATCCGAGGCGGGATGTCCTCCATCGTTTTGAAACGCCCGGTCCACAGCAGGATTTTCTTGTCGAATTGCGAAGGCTTGTACTCGGCGGGGACCCGGTGGACTTTCCCTGCTGCGAAAGCGACAGGGGTGGACGCAGGAACCGACCGGCCGAGGGCACAGCGGCTCAGTGCGCGCCCACGCCTGCACCTCCCTCGCTCACCCCAGCCCCGGCTCCACGACGGCCGTCCCCCGTCCCATCCCTCCTAGCTCGTTCCCTGTCCGGGCTACCCCAGACCTTGGGGCTCAGAGCCGCTGGGGGCCCGGCTGCTACAGTAGCGGGGCAGACCCCGAGGCCGCGGAGGCGCGACGGCCTGCCGCGCGGCTCCTCCACGCGCTCCCGGCGCGCAGCGGAGGATGCGCCCCACGCCCAGGCGCAGGGCGCCCCCGACCGCCGCGAGCATGCTGCGGCCAGTTCCCGCGATCCCAGCCGCCGGCGGAGGACTGCTCTGGCTCCCCGGCCGCCCCGCCCCGCCCTGCCCTGCCCTGCCCTGCCCCGCGGCGCTCCTAGGGAGACCCCGCAGCGCAGCTGCAGCCTGCCGCGACCCTGGGGGCCGAATCCCTCCGGGCCCGGCCCGGGGGGCGGGGGCGGGGAGGGAGGGATCCCGGAGGCCTCCCTCTGCTGGAAAACTCTCCGGCAGATTCACCACCTCCTGAGACTGCTGCTCCCTGCAGCTCGTTTTAAAGGCATTTCGTTGTACCGAGTACAAACGCATTGCCATCAGCCTTTCGCCCTTTGGTTCCACTGTTTGGCACCAAGAGACTCAATCTAAACCCTCCTCCAGGAAGAACCAACAGTCCTTCAAGGGCAAGACACGCCAAATGTCTTCCAAGTAAGTGTGAGGACATTCAACACACTTACGAATTCCCTCTGAAGAGAGATTTTGAAGACGGCTCCTCCCCCCACACTCCATTCCCAGACTTTTCTCTTTTCTGAGCAAAACAGCCTCAGTTGCTACGATTTATTTTCCTCTATCTCTTCATTTCTTCCTAAGACCACAGACTGTCCAGTGTTCTTCGAAATGAGCCTTTCTTTAACCTTCCACCGTCTTCCCGCTGCAAAAAGGGGGGAGAATCTGCTGTTCTCTGGCATCTGACTGGAAACAGAAAAAGGGCTTGTAGGAAAGCGGTCTACTCTGAAGGAATTTATTTATTCTATTTACTCGTCTTCCAGCGGCAACAGGCCCCAGCCAGGGGAAAGTGCTCTTCAGGACCCGGCACCAGGCCCAGCTCCCCCTCCTCCTGTTTCATTTCACCCGAGGTTCCTTCCGCAGCCAGAGCTCACCGCCTTACACTTTTAGTTGGATCTCCAGATCTTTCCTTTCTTCCTAACCAGACGGTCAGGCTCTTGAAGGCAAGATCTCTGTAACTCCATGTGTTTTTCACATAACAGTGTTTAACAAAATAAAAGATTCCTGCCTCTGTACAGAAATATGCGTTTAAAGGGGTGGGCTGCGCCTTCATGCAAAGGTTGAAACCCAAAGAATATGGCCTTTGCCTTTGTACACAGGTTGAACCCCCTGATTCATGACTAAAGAGTTTCACGATCATGAGCAAATCATTTATGTCATCAGTTTTGGTCTCCTTTGTAAAAGAATTCCTGCTCCTCAAGTTCATTCATCCAATGACTAAGAAAAACCCTACCAAACGCCAGCTACTTCTCAGAGCTGAGATAGAGTACTGAACAAGTCCAGTGGGGATTAGTAGGTAAAGAAACAAATAGCAGGGGGAGAAAAAAAAAAAAAAGTAAGCAGGGGTGGAGTGAAAGATATTTGCAAAGGATGGCTAGGGACACCCCTCTAATGTACTTGCGTATAATAACATTTCAAAAGATGTTATTTCTTCCCCTTCACAGCTTTTGTTTCACCAGTCCCACAACACAAGGACATTTTAATTTGTGAAATCTCATCTAGGGAATTGTAGGAGGCTGCGATGTCCCCGAAGGTAAGGATTTTGTTTTATTCACCGCTGTGTCCCTAGGATGTAGCTGAAAAATTGACACTTAGTAGATAGGTAATAAGTATTTGTTAAATGAATAAATGAATGCAAGTCTTCGATGATAAAAATGGAGTCCGTCCAGGCTAGTTAAGAAAAGACTAAAGTACTTGAGGTGTGCTACACGATGAACTGAAGGAATTCCTGCTGGACAAAGTATGTTGTCATAGAGAATATTTGATTGTTTCAGGAATGTACTACTTGAAAATTCTCCCATTACTCAGATGTGTTAGTTTTCCTCTTAAGTTTTTATTTTTCTTTGTGTTTTGGAGAAGAAAAAAAATCCACAGAGCTAGAGAAAAACATCTCGGGGAAACAACAGTTCATTAACAGTTCATTGAAGAGTATTAACCTCGCCAAGTCAGTTTATTTCCCTGGGAAGAACCAAATGTCAAGCATACACACGTGATTTTCTATCTCCAGCTTCTCCACAATTGCAGAGTGACAGAGCAAGAGAATAAGAGATTCTGTCATGAGAAAAAGAACAATTTGCATTCTATTCCCTATTCCTTATGGGATTAAAATATCACTATTGGCAGGGGTCATAAAATACAGCTGCATGAGATGTTTTCTTTAGTTCTTGAGTTAGGTCAAATTAAAAAAACAAAACAAAACAAAAACCTCAAATCGACTTCTGATAGAAGAAAAAGCTAATTGTAGCTAATTGTATTCTTTTCTTTTTTTTCCCTTCCCTTCCCTTCCCTTCCTTTCTTCCCTTTCCTTTCCTTCCCTTTCCTTCTCTTTTTTCTGCCAGGACAGCTTATATATTCATTCAACAAATATTTACTGAGTGCCTCCTATGGGCTGGGCACTGTTCTGGGATCCGAGGTGGCAGCAGGTAAGCAAATAACAATCTTTGCCCCTTACAGAACTTAGTATTAATCCATGGTGGTTTTAGTTTACGCATTCTGTACTATATTATATTGTTTTTCAATCCCATGATTCATCTGATTTGTATGTACTATTTTCAGTTTTGTTCCTTCAAGGCTTGTTTTTGATTAGTATGGTTTATGTTTCCATTTCTTATAGTTAGTTACCTCTTAAGATATACTGTTAAAGCTAGGAATGCATTTTTAAAAATGTTTATTGTTTTCTGAGAGAGACAGAATGTGAGGGGTGCAGGCAGAGAGAGAAAAGGAAACACAAAATCTGAAGCAGGCTCCAGGCTCCCGCTCTAAGCTGTCAGCACAATGCAGGGCTCAAACTCACAAACTGCAAGATCATGACCTGAGCTGCAGTTGGACGCTTAACCAAGTGAGCCACCCAGGTGCCCCGAAATGCATTTTAGATAAAGTTATTGTATACTCTGGGTGGAAAGTGTGGGTAATTTTTTTTTTTTTTGAGAGAGAGTGCATGCAAGCCGAGGAGAGACAGAGGAAGAGGGAGAGAGAGAATCTTAAGCAGACTCCATGCCCAGCATGGAGCTCAATGCAGGTCTTGCTCTCCCAACCATGGGCTCATGACCTGAGCTTAATTAAATCAAGAGTCAGACATTTAACAACTGAGCCACCCAGGCATCCCAAGTGTGGGTAAATTTTAAATTATTTAATTATTATTATTTATTATCGAGAACTACTGTGTGCTCACCATGGGGCTAAGGCAGGGGTTGCCACCGTTGCTGTGGAGCTGGCCCTGAGAAGCTCCCATTCTGGCTAGGGTGATAGTCCCTCATCAGGAAATGCCTTGTTCCCAAATGAGGGGTCGGATGGGACCTGAACTAATTTGTTTTCCAATCCCCTACTAATCTTTCTGTAGGGAAAGTTCTAAAGTGACAATTTACCTGCAGACCCAACTCACTTTAGTCTCCAGTGCTTCGGGCAGCCTTATCTAAGTAGGTGGCCCAAGTGAGAGCCCAGAGACCCAGTAGGTATTAAGCATAGGTTTAGGACACAAGCAGAAACTCGAAATGAGATCTGAAAGACCACTAATGAGATCCTACATTCGGATCTTCTTGCTGTTCCTCTCATTTCCCTTTTTGATTCCTGTAGTTCAGTGTTTCATTCTCCCTCAGCCGTGCTGTTGGAATGACCTCCAAAGCATTTTCCCCATCTCTGCTCAATTCTTTCTGTAATCCTTTCTCTGTCTAGTCTCCAGAGATGGTTTTCCAAATCCCGGGCGCAATCATGTAAACCTTTCATGGGACCAGCCTCATCCCTATTCCCTCTCTGACCCTGCACTCTGCATCCCTATCCACAGACTACAAAGAGGACCCTGAAAAAAAAATCATAACAAGGCAGGGAGGACTCTTTCAGAGTCTCCTGCTTTCATATTCTGCACGGTGTGACTCAAGTTCTCTGTCTTTGTCATATCCCTAGATGTTTAAAATGTCACTAACCACAGGTCGGTAGGTCACATAGAATTATTGTGTGCTAATACTGATGCACCACAGCTATCAATTAACATCACAGTTTTAGTTCTGGCTTGGACAGCTGGGTCGGCACTATGTGTGTAACTGGTGCTCATCACCGCATGCCTGAGTTCTGACTGGTTGAGTCACTTGTTGTCCCACCGTCCTAAACATTACTCTGAGAAATACATTCAGAAGAAAACAAGTTGGATTAACTGCTCCTGCATGGTTCAAAGCCTTTTCTATGTCCAATAATACATACCTTCTATTCGTTCTGGAAATAGCAGATCCAAAATGCATGCATATTTATTAAGTACTGTTTACTTAATGGTTGTGTCTCTCACATTCTTTGGCTGAAAGGTTAATTTTGTAGTCTACCTCAATGTCTATTAAGACTGTTTCAAGTGTTAGATTGTAGGCAATTGCCTACTCACTTTCTACTGGGGCAGCCTCTGATCCTCAGTGATCAATTTCAAACTCCGAAATTCCTGGTAACAATCTTGTGTGACAAAGTTAGCATTTTACCATCCCAAGACCTGAATCTGATATAGACTTTTCACACTTGAGGCACAATTATGACTGTGTGATTCCAATCTGCATGCTTCGGTAGAGTTTTGTGAGGACTTACTAGTGTTTTCTAGGCACCGTCTTTCTCATACACAGACAGAGAGAAGTGGTCTTGCAAAATGAGTCAGACCCATTATGAATGTATAATATAATACCTTTCCTAGATAGTTACAATGAAAGAAGGTTGTTCTTTCAGAATGTGAATGATGCCACCCCAGATTCCCTTAAGATAATTATCTCTTATTCTAACGCATTCGTACAATTCTTTATCAACTTCTCTCAGCTGCTTATTTCTCTCTTGACTTATAAACTCATGTTATCTTAGAAATTGGGAACTGGTGGGCGCCTGGGTGGTTCAGCTGGTTGAGCATCTGACTCCTGATTTCAGCTCAGGTCGTGATCCCAGGGTCATGGGATTGAGCCCCGCATTGGGCTCCACACTCAGCATGGAACCTGTTTAAGATTCCCTCTCTCTCTCTCTCTCTCTGCCCCCCACTTGTGTGCTCTCTCTCTAAAAAAAATAAAAGAGAAAAGAAACTGGGAACTGGTCTGTTTGAATGTTTTGTCTATTCAGGGTTAAAAAAATCAACGTATCAAAAGAATTTTCTTTTTTCTCTTTTAAACCTTTTATTTGGGGGTACTTATACTGATTTCTGATTTCCAGTGTGAAGTATAATAATATCTAAGCATAGCTAAATAAAAGGGCACTGTTGTTATTCATACTTCTCATTACACCATTATCTACAAATAGAAACAATTATATTTATGATCATGGTAATGAAGATTTACAACAGAATTGTTACAGATGATTAGCGCCAATCATTTAAATTATCAGAGCTCTCCAACAAGAGGTCTGCGTCAGGTTAAAGGACCAAACTCTAGGGGAGGTTTGTTTTTTTTTTAAACCTTTTTTTTTAGCGTTTTTATTTTATTTTTGAGAGACATAGAGACAGAGCATGAGCAAGAGAAGGGCAGAGAGAGAGGGAGATACAGAATCTGAAGCAGGCTCCAGGCTCTGAGCTGTCAGCACAGAGCCCTACGCGGGGCTCGAACTCACAGACCATGAGATCATGACCTGAGCTGAAGTCGGCTGCTTAACCGACTGAGCCACCCAGGTGCCCTTAGGGGAGGTTTTTAAGGTTGAAACTGAGTAACCTAATGGAATGTTATAGAGGTTACAAACCAGCTCTTTTTATTTTTATTTTATTTCTTTAGTCTTTCTTTAACCAGAAAGTATAGATTAAACATCTATTCTCCTGGTTTTGGAATTTTCATTATTGTGCTCTGCAGCAGTGAGGCAGTGAGGATTCTTGACGTATCTCCTTGGGCGTATCTATAATAGTTTGTCTTGGGTGCTTACCTGGAGGCAAAGTATCTGAATCTAGCAATAGTCTCATTTTACAAATTAAATGTCTAAGTTAGTGTCATGATAAATATTCTGGGCTTTATTTAAAATGAAACTGGCCTCCCTCTCTGAGCTCAGGTCTGTTTCAAACTGGAAGACTGCCATGGGGATGGGGGTGTGTGATCAGTTTCTTACCTATCACCTCCCCGCGTTATGCTTCTCCTCCACCTCTGATTGGCCCTACCTCTCATCTCCTTTACTAAGTCCCCCAGGGTTCCCTCAGATCTGGAAAGAAGAAGGGGCAGGAGGAGAGGAAAGGGACAAGAAAGGTCTTACTTGACAGATTTTTCATGTGATCTGACATAGGTACTCGCAGTCTTGGATGCTGTCAGAAGCTGACTCTTGCTCTCGTAGGCTCCTGAGATACTGTCCCCAACCCTCCAGCATACCAGTAGAGTTCGAGCTTGCCGCTGATGCAGGTCCATCTCTCTTCTGCTGCCAGACAAACAGCTTCAGTCACAACCTTTTACCTTTAAATTTCTTAGTCAAGGGTCAAACTCCAGAGTATGTGTGTCAAGTTCTCCAAGAGTTTCTTCCCAAACTTCTCTCCCATTTGAAGTGAGAGAAAAGAATTTGTCTTCCATCACCCTCCTATCAATCCTGGAGTGGGGATGAGAGAAATTCCAAAGCAAAATCTAGACTGGTGTTTGGCTATCTGGGTATCATGGGCTAGCCAAGTTGACACATAAGCTTAACCATCACGGATGTCTATTAGACCTCCAGGTGCGAATGTGAAATAGGCATATGAATACACAAGTCTAGGGTTTAGGACATGAATGGGAGATCTTTCAGCATATGAATGGTATTAAAAATCAGGGGTCGATTGGATCACCAAGAGAGTGAGGATAGATAGCGAAGAGCACCAAGGACTGTGTCCCGGCACACTACAACATACGAGATCAAGGACTAGAGGAGGAACCAGCAAAGGAGAGTGAAACAGCATCCACTTTGACTGGAAGAAGAAGGAAAAAGGAGTGTAATGTTTTTGAACTGAAGTAAAGAAAGTATTAAGGAGGAAATGTGGTCAACTGTAATTCAGTGCTACTGAAGGTCAGGTAGAATTGAAACTAAGATTTGGTGGTGTTAGTATTTAGCAACATGGTTACCTTACTAAGAGTGCTTTTGGTGAAATGGTGGGAGCAAAAGCCTGACTGAAGTGGGTTTAGGAGAGAAAGTGTTGGGAAAGCTGTTGTCCTGGCATAATTATTATTTGTGCTTTTTTTCATTCCCAAAATGTTCCTGTTTGGATGATATGTTTACCCCAGGGGAGAGACATTGGAGACAGAGAATGTAAATATTCTCTTAAAAGGAAATTTGGAATACAAGTGACAGAGCAGAACACTCCTCAGACATTAAATAAGCAACTGTTAATTGGTTTTAATATTAAATTTTAGCACATAATGATTAATGGATGCCCAATTTAGTAGTTTTCTCCTTGTCTCCTTTACTCCGAAGCAAAGACCGAGGCATATGTAGTAGCTAGCTCATCCAGAAACCAGCTGCAAATCACTTGAAAGTATATACACTCCAGACACACTTTATGCTTCGATTTGGTTATTCCCTATGCTCCTGCTCTGCTCATCTTCGAATACTCCAGGAAGAGCAGAGTTTGCATCTGGGGAAGTGCAAATTCCCCTGCGGGCTCAGTATCATCAGCCCAGCTGGTAATGGCTAGGAGTAGATCCATCCCCGGTACCATACGCCGTGGCACCTGTAGCATCTTGTGGGCCTGTTGTTGAAGAAGCTTGGGTTTCTCACCAGGTCGCATTTGTTTCTGATGCTCCAGCTCCTCACATAATTCCTAGAAGGAAATCATAGCCATGATCGGGACTGGGCATCAGGAAATCAAACTTACATGATGCAAAAAATTTCTAATAAAGATTGTTAAAAATTTTGCAGTTTTAAATTTTATTCTATGTTGACAACACGAGTGCTTCTTTAGCATCAAAGAAATGCTTGAATTTAGCACTGAGTGAGCACAGAGTCACGCTAGGAACACCTGATGGTGTTTAATACTTATTTATAATAATCAGTGAGCTAGCGCATGAATTATGGAACATATTTGAAATGTCAAAATCATTTTTCTTGCATCAAGGGTGAATATTGTAAGCGTTGGAAAATCTTCAATGAATGAATAAATGGTGAAAAAATTTCAAATTTTTCGGTGAAGATTTTATTCAGTGCATTATAATTGGAATACTTGGGGGGGAGGAAATTTCCATAACCATGTTTCACCAAGGGAGAAAAATGTGTGAAGGTTGAAAATGAGGATTATTGCTCTGCTAATATCAAAAACTTGTATTTTTAAAAGCAAATTCTTTGCCTCTAAGACCGTATCTTACCATTTTTAAATTATTTATGTCTGGTAAACTAATAAAATATATAGTTTAATGCTGGGGTTAATCAGTATTGGTCTAAATGGAAACATCAGTATTAGTGTTTATCCTGAAGTTGTTCTAAAAGTGTTCCATGAGAGCGCCATTCCAGTTATTCTACGGTCTATAAATAAGAAGTAAAAACATAATTACCCACCAGGTGGCAGTAGTACGTCAAAATGTTCTACAAACATACCAGCAGTGTAGGACACTTTACTAAATTCTTGGGACGTGAAGAAATTGAGTTTCATCCCTGCCTTCAACTGACTCAGTCTCTTCTGCAGCTGAAACATATGTGCTTTATGTCTTTTTTTCTTTTTCTTTTGGTAGTAAAAATTATAATTATGGATTATTCTCATGCATTAGAAGAAAAAGTCAGGCTACCATAGCTATTTTGCCAGTGTGGAGCCTGAGCTACCAAGTGGTTTTGTGATGTTCCTGTAATCGAATTATGAGGATAGGGCCAGTCCCCCTCTGACTGAAAAGTAAACCTGACAGATATTCTGTGATGGTATTTCCACTAAAAATATATGTGGTTTTGGGCATTGTGCTTTTTTCAGATTTTTTCTGCCTCCAGACAATAAAAACTGATATTTATTGATTAGAAAGGAATTGTGCTTTTAAGGTAACTAGTCACATCCTAACTAGTGGCAATAGAGTTGTAAGTTGGTGGGAACGATTTTACTCTCATCATCTGTACATTTCAGTATACTCCATTAGGGTATTTGAGTTATATTATATATTGTTAAAATAATATTAAAGGTACCACAAAATTATCCCATTCCCATATCCTCATCACAAATATTTTCTACCTCTCATGCTTCTTTAGAATCTTTATCTACATTTATACACAGTTCTAATTAGAGTACCCATAACATTTAAATTTTTTCACTTAGTTCATAAACCAATTTTTTATCTTTTAGCTTCATTTTTATATATATCTTTTTATGTGGCATCTTACTATTTAGTTACAAAGAAATGTTATAATTTATTTTATTTCTGTGGTGGATACAGGTTGTATCTAATTTTATATGATGTAGTTTATAGAATGCATGATGTTCTGGATGGCCTGAGTTCAGATATTTTATTTAATTCTGTCTGTAAATATTCTCATATTTGTCAAAACATATATTCTGAATTTGATTCCCAACACCTGTCAAGAACCATGTAAGTGTGTGTGTGTGTGTGTGTGTGTGTGTGTGTGTGTGTGTTTGCCAACAGTTTTATTCTGGGAAATTGACTTAAGGAAATAGTTCAAACAAACTAGAAAGTCTGAGTAATACAATGTTAGGATGTTTCTTCATACTTTATTTAAATTCTAGGAATGTTAGCATAACTTTATTTTTTGTAACTGATGTTTTTCTTTCTCTCTTTTTTTCTTTCTGCATTTCTATAACCAAATAACTGACACGAAGTTTACTTGGGTATAACGTTTAGATTTAAATCAATTTTCTCAATATTGCACTACAATTATCCTTTTATTAAGTAATGTTCACCTTCCTGGAATTATGTGATTCTTATTTCACTGGACACTTAAACAATATGTAAATTGGTTTCTTTGAGTTTAAAAATGTTTATTTATATATTTTTTTGTTTCATTTCATTATTATTACTTTATCTGGAAGGGCTGATGCTGCTTGCTTGGCACTTGTCTCACCTTTATCATTATTCTTCTCTAGAATATTCTTTACCATTTAATTTTCTATTTTTATTACATAAAACATATTTTTATGATTTTCATTGGGATAACACCAAATCAACAAATGGACTGGTTAAGAAATAATCTTTATTTAAATTTTTATTTTGAAACAAAACATGCTTGTTGTAATGAAAATTCAGACCATAGTAAAACATAGAAAGTGAAAGTCTCAATCACACATATTTAGGGAAAACTCATATTATCAGTTAGATACTTGTCTTTCCAATCCTTAGATATATTTTCTATGCAAAAACTATCCTATTCCGGAACTGGTTTCCATTACTCACAATGGATGGCAGTGTCTTTTAACATCCGTTCATATAAACTTACCTCACTTTTTCAAGTGGCTGAACAGTCTTTTATTGAACAAATATAATTTGTTTAGCAAATTCTTTATGGACCTTTAATTTTTTCAACTTTCTAAAATTTTTTTATTATTGCAAGGATGGTTACAATGAACATCCTCTAAATAAACAAATATCCCTGTAATCAAGAATTTACTCCTGAGGTCTAAAATTGTAGCAAAAGAATTGCTAAGTCAGAGACTTCCTTTAATTGTGATAGATAATTGACAAATTGGCCTCTAAAAAGTTGCTCTGAATTATCCTTCCATCTACAGCATCTAATAGTTCGTCTTTCCAAACTAGCCAATTTAACGTATTGTGAAGGTCTGAGAACATTGTCTTTTTATTGTTGGGTAAACATTCTGTGGGAACACCTCCTTTCCTCCTGTACCATATCTGCTTTTGATTGATTCACTGGAGAAACAGGTTTTTATGATTTTTAACCTGGTATTTTGACTTAGATGTCTGTAAAATTATTTAACATATCTCTTCAAAAGTTTAAGTATTTTCAGGTCAGAGGCATGAAAAGACATATACAACTCTGGAAATCTTTTCCCTTCCTGATGCTCAGTGCACACAACTTTGTATGGTCAAGTAGCAAGTTAGGGAGTGTGAATTCATGTCATCTTGACCACCAAATAGCTGTGGGACTTCAGCAAGACACTTAATCTTACTGTTCCTTAATTTCCTCCTTGGTAATAGTCACTGACCTCACAAGGTTGTTGTGAAAACAAATAATTACAGTGATGAGGATACTAATAATATTTTGAGTAGTGATTTATAGCTTTCAAAGCACTTTGGTGCACATTATCTCTTTTGATCTTTATAATAACCTTATATGGTAGATAAGACAAGCATTTTATCATCATTTTTTCACATAAGAAAACTAAGGCACAGTTAAGATTTGGTAAAATTATCACCAAATATTTCTTTGAGAAGTCAAAGTTATTACACAAAGGTAATACCAAGGGCAAGGAAACACACCCGTGTTCCGAGGAAGGAGATTTAGGGAATACTGTCTGTGTGTGGCATTTCTTTTTCCAGCATTCCAAAGGATATTTGTTGTGAGAAAAAGACTGGTCTGTAACCAGCTTTTTTTCCCCCCCTCCGCATTTTACACCAAAACTCTTGCATATAGTTATACAGGAAAGTTTAATTACTAGAAAATAGAAATATATGTGTGATTTATAAGTCCTTACGTTGTATAGAAACAGAATTATCAGACAGGCATTGCTTTTACATAGCACTTCATCTCACCCATGCCCAATGAAGATTGAATGGTCAAGTGTTCTTCCCTCCATCACCACTGGAAGCCTTGACTATGCATCTAACTGTAGCTTCTGTTTTCTCAGCTTTCATTAGAAATTTATTACAAGTACTGACATGTACATATACATATATTTTTTGGCGAGGAAAGGGGTACACTTAAAAGAGAAGAAAGCCCTGGGGTGCCTGGGTGACTCAATCATTAAAGTGTCTGACTTCAGCTCAGGTCATGATTTTGTGGTCCGTGAATTCAAGCCATGCGTCAGGCTCTGCGCTGACAGCTCAGAGCCTGGAGCCTGCTTCAGATTCTGTGTCTCCGTCTCTCTCTGCCCCTCCCTTGCTCACACTCTGTCTCTTCGTCTCTCTCTCTCTCTCAAAAATAAACTTTCAAAAAATTAAAATAAAAAAAAGAAAGAAAGAAAAGAAACCTCGACATTAACAGAAGCTTAGCTAAAGTTCCAAAACTTGGATTATAATTTTTTAATCTTTTGATCCAGTAAATACTTTAGAATGTTCCCTGTTTTCCACAAACATAATGCAAGAAATATCACCTTATAAAGTTCATTATGAGTGGAATGATTAATAATTTTACTCTGTAGCTTATCTATGTCAATAATAAATAATTCTTTTGGGGCACCTGGGTGGGTCATGAGTTTGAGCCCTGCATCAGGCTCTCTGCTGTCAGTGCAGAGCCTGCTTCAGATCCTCTATTCCCCTCTCTCTCTGCCCCTCCTCTGCTCTCTCGCTCTCTCTCTCAAAAATAAATGAACATTTAAAAAATAACTCTTTCGGAGTATTATATTTCTCATAGAATCAGATTTGCAGTACAATATGTATTTTTCACTTGGGGATTAAACCTTTCAGTAATTTAATTACATTATTTAGCTGCCTTCCCAGGAAACTGAAGCCTGGAAACACGTATCTGACACTGCTTTATTGGGTACACAGATGGGCATTAAGTAAGCAAAAAATTTTTCATTAAAGGATAGGCTTAAAGAAGGGTAAGCCTGTTCTTTTCAATTACAACAAGAAATAGTTATTGAGAGACTACAAAGTACTGGAAATTTTGGATACCAGAGTAGGTGAAATAATATTTTTGTCCTAAAGGAGTCCACATATTAATCTAGTTAGAACTATACAATTTAGGCTCAAAACAGAAGTTTGAAATAAACTCATCCCATGCCTTTCATTTTACAGATGGGAAACTGTAACCAGTGATGTGAAGCACAAGTGTTTTAGTCGTGGTTCCTTAGTTTAAAATAGATAGAAATCCAAGAAAAATAACCTGAAGGCAAAAAGGAACATTTGCTGTCTTTTATAGTCAATAGTTAAAGGATGGTTCAGCTTTGGGCACAGCTAGATCAGGGTGCTCCAATGATTCTCTCCCCCCATCCCCCTGGCTCCACCTCCTCCTCTCCCCCTCCCCTTCACCTCACACCTCTTTCCTCTGGCCCTCCCTTCTCCTTCTCTTTTATCACTTGACTCTGCTTCACTTTAAATTTTGACTTCAATATCTCCTGCATCAAACTGGTCTCATTCATGTGATAGGAAGGATGATGATTGGAAGCCCTGTCATTCACAAACTAATATCAGGCAGCGTTTTTCCGTTTCCCTCTAAGGGCAGAAAGGACACAGAAGGACTCTAATGGCTCAGTTATGAGCCACCCTTCTGCCACTGTGGTGCTCCAAGATGACGGTCCTTCCAGATGCACATACAGTGGACAGTTCCTCAAAGAATTCTGAACAGGAATGAGGCCTGGTAAGGTAACAAAGCAAATACAGAAGGAGCTGAGACCAGAAAACAAGCCTCGTAGGCTCTGAGGTTTCCAACATTACTGCAGATTATGCCTGTGGGGGACTCTCGTGTCCCCTTCTCGTCTGCCATGATGCCCAGAATGAATGGTACAAGAGCATCCACTATTCCTAGCCTTGATTTCAGTTATTATCTGCCTTGTTCCATTCTATGTTTGATGTTTTAAACTACCTATTTTCAGAATTTTATTAAATATCTTTTGTTTTTATAAAATTCACTTCAGATCTTGGAAATAGGTGGTGGGAAACATAATAAATCGTACCCATCAATACTTTTCCTGCACTTTCAGCCAACACAGGGGTCTCTTACTAGATGTTCTCACTTCTATTCAGTCTCATATAAGGACATAGCAGTTTTTCTGATATGCTGGATTCCATTAGTTTTGCATGGTAACTCCCAGAACCTGGCGCCAGGTTTTCTATTTTATCTGTTTACAATGGATAGCTCTTTAGATGAGAAATACTTTCAACACAGGTTCACTGGTTAATTGCACCCCGGATTTTGCACTTTTGGTTTGTACATTTTTTTTTCATGCCTTCTATGTCTAACAAGCAAGACACAGATCACATTCACATATTTATAGATATGATAGGATGGCTATTTGTGAAAACGAGAAAATATTTGATATGTTTGTTTTTAGGTAGGTCTGGAATTTTTTAAATTTCATTTTCTCATAATCTGATTTTGGCTAGAAATGTAATGCTAGGTGCCAGAAGACTTATATAAGAGTACAAGTTGTAAAACAGAAGAAATTTCAGTCACCTGAGATTTTCCTACAAGGGGTTCTTGGATGTGAATACATCTACTTGCTGTGTTCAGTCTCCCAAGCTTCACAGTTTTTGTGGCTTGGCCAATCATTAAAGCAGACAACAGGCAGCTCACACATGAATTCATCAGGCTGTTTGTCTCTCTTGCATATTCTGTAAGCCTAAGAAATCCAGGGCTGAAAAGTAGCTTCAGAGTGTTGGCGACCAAGGGTTCTTCAGTCTTGGTTGCTATTCCCTCTTTAGCATGCAGGTCCCGTCTCGCTGTCCAAGATGGCCGCTCCACTTCTGGGGAGGAGTCAGCAAGAAGGGGAGAGAAGCAGCGGCATGGCATATTTTTATGCCTTTTTAATAAGTTCCACTTACCACTTCCGTTTTCAGTTGTTCATATGTTTATTCATCTTCTTTTAACCCGAGTTTTGAGGATTCTGCAATTAACTGTTTTCTACTTTAACTTTCTGGAAGTCTTACGTTGCCCATAATGGCAGTAAGGGCCTACCTGCAGTTTTGACTTAACGACAGCTCAAGAGCTGTGGAGATTCTAATATCAGGGGGGAAGATTGGGGAAAAAAACATCATCGAGTTGCTATGCTGTGAGAACATTAAAGTTACTCATGCACTACATATCGAATACTAATTTTGGTGGTGGCCTTGTACAAAATGCAGAATGCACAGATCACAATTACACTTGTACCTTGCTCTTGAGATCCTCAGAGCCTGGGCTGACCAGCTTTGGATTTCATCCAGTAAAGGCTATGGTGTAATGTGTACTCTTCTCTCACTCCTGAATTTTAGCAATAAAATATTTTAGTATGTGTGGGCAGGGTAAGAGGATAACTATATAGAGGAGTTTGTCACTTGAACTCTAAATGTTCCCCCACCCCTAAATCAGTTTGTCTTGACCAATGGGAAAGTTTCTGTATGAATAATGATTTGGACTTGATTAAAACAACCTGTACATAAAAATAGGAAATATATTTAATTGGAATATATGTAGTACACACATGTATGAATATATATAAATCATGTGTGTATGTATATATTTACTCTTTTTTAATACACACATATATTCCATGTATGTATGCATGATTTTTATTTAGAATCAAACTACACTTCTAAAATAAAAATACAGTATTTAGCTGTAAATCACACAAAAAAATTGAAAATAAAACAACCTGTAACATGTTGACTACTTATATAATGGTGGGTTGTTGGTTGGTCATAGAGTTATATTCTTTTGTGTGTGTGTTCTTTTTGCTTAATTTTATTTTCTTATTTTAAATAATATTTAGATATCACCTTTATAATAAAAAAGAAACACTTTATTCGAAAAGAAGTAAGCAAATTTAACTTACACCGGTCAAATTTAAAAGCCTCAAAAGTTAACAGAGAAATGAAAAGTACAACAGTCATTTTCTTAGTTATTTGTTTTACATGATGACAAAGATATAATTTGGGCATCAAGGAGTTCAGAACTTCATTTCTTATGTTAAATAGGATTTTTCAAAATTCTGAGATAATTGTTGCAAGTTATGTAACCTTATA
Organism: Paguma larvata; assembly: GCA_030068075.1. NCBI lineage: Eukaryota > Metazoa > Chordata > Mammalia > Carnivora > Viverridae > Paguma > Paguma larvata. The sequence goes on from CM057829.1 coordinate 103,203,043, forward strand.
AAAGTCACAACTCTTATGAAACAATATTCCTTTCATTGTTCTATTGTCACAACAGTGCTGAGATTTCTGTTTTGTGTGATCACACTCAAGAATCTGGAAGCTCTCCTACAGCTTTGCTCTCATGTCAAAGCTGTTTTCATATCAACAGAGCAATGAGTCAGTGAAATCACAAACAGAATACTCATTTCTTAACACTTTCATGTACATCAGGCTATTTTTTACCCTTAATAACTTTATAAGTCATTATCACCACGTTATATAGGAATACATTTAGGTTAAGCAGTAAACTAGGATTAATACCTTGGGTGTGTGTGTGTGTGTGTGTGTGTTTAACATTCAGTCCATGTGGAAGATCTTGCTTAGCAAGGTGAGGGAATTTAACTTAACTCTGAAAATTATAGTAAATTTAGTAAGTTATTAAATTTTTATGACTAGGAGAATGATGGTTTTGGAACTAACTTGAAAAAGATTGATCTGTGATGATGTATTCTGTATATTAGAAGAGGAATCTTGGTGTAGAAACTAGTATGGACTATTTCAACAACAGAGATGTGGAGTCATGAGAGCCTAAACTGTGGTGATGGTAGCTGTGGTAGTAGGGAGGAAAGGGCAGCCGAGAATATTGCTCCAAAAGAAGAACTGATTGCTCACTGCAAAATGGCAAAAACACCAGAATGTAAACTGCTTGAGAGGAGAGAACTTGTCTGACTTTTACCATTGTATATTCCCCATGCATAGAATTATGCCTGTTACATGGTAGGCACTTCATAAATGTGAGTTGAGTGAATTAAAATAAAAACAAGTAAATGCAATGGAGTGTAACAGGTGTGGTGATAGAGGCAGAAAATAAGACCTGGTAGAAGGAGAAGTGCTAGAATTTTTGTCTGGTGGACTAGCTAGAGTGTTCCAGGAGGACAGGAGAGAAAGGACACCAAGGCCAAGAGGAGACGCAAACTCTGAGGCATGGAGCAGCTTGCTGTGTGTACAATCACCAGCAGGTGGCCATTTCTCAAGGGCAACGTACCAGGTAGGAAGGGGCAGCAGTTGGTACTGGACATGGAGAGCCTGGGTGTCAGGATAAGGAGTTTTGACTTACTATAGGTTTTAAGACAACCAAGTAACATAAAGAGGTTTTTACTCTAGAAATACATCAAGTGGAAATGAGTGGAAGACTTAGTGAGACCTTCTGTATGTTTGAAATAAAATGAGACACCAGAGTCAAATTAGGAAGCTATTATAACCATCTATGAAAGAGATGATGAGGGGCCTAGATTAAGGAAGTAATGACAGGAATAGAGATCTTGGCAAAGTTCTGAAAAAATGCAAGAGTTAAAAGATAACAGACAGGTGATAAATTAGAGGTATAGAAGGGTGAAGCAGATGGTAGAGTCAAAGATGAATAGGATGAACCCCGGGGTTCCATTGAGTCCAAAAGTGGTACAACATACTGAGAAATGGAAAAGAGGAGGAGGAGCCAGGAAAAGGAAATAATAGATTAAACTTTGAGCTTGATAAGTCAAAATACAAGGGACTATAGGTGGGTTGGTTAGAGTGACCTGGACCAGAGATATGGTTTGGGGAGTTATCGGGGCCAAAGTTAATATATGAAGATGAATGATATTGTAGAGACGAAGTATGATTTAGATTGAGGGTGGAACTCTGGGGAATACCCACATTTAAGAGTCACATGGAGGAAGAAATATGGTCAGGATGCCAGAATAGAACCAAAAGAGCCTTTGCATCAGATTGAAGAGTTTTGAATAATTGAAAGCTTTAGAAAATCATGTAAAGAATGAAGAAAGAGAATTTCAAGGAGGAGGAATTATACCACAACTGCCTATCATATTCAAAGGAGGTGAATGCTTAAAAATGACCATTGCAAAAACCAGGGGGAGGGGAAGAGGGGAAAGGAAAAAAAGACACAGAGAGGGAGGGAGATAAAACACAAGAGACTCTCAAAGACTAAGAACAATCTGAGGGTGAGGGAGGTGAGGGAGGTGAGGGAGGTGAGGGAGGGGGGAGAGGGGGTGACGGACATTAAAGAGGGCACTGGATGTTATATGTAAACAATTTGAAAATAAACTATTATAAAAAAAATGACCATTGAATCTGACAGATAAAATGTCTCAGGCAACTTTTCTCTGAACTATTCTGGCAGAGTCATTCAACTAGAAGCCAGATATCAGTAGGCTTAGTGGTCAAAAGTCAATTAGGACACTATTCCTTAACACTCAGTTGTGAAAAGGAGGGAGAAATAGAGTTGTAGTTAAAGAGTATGTCAAGATTGGAGACAATGTTATTTTGTATGTTTATCTCTTTTATAAGGATGGGCAGCAATGTGAACATGGCATTCAAATCCTTATCAGCAGCCCTGACCTGTCCCCTGAGCTCAGAGTCTCATATCCAAATGAATGCTTGATACATCTCGAAATTGCTCTAAACCAGTCTTTTTCCTGTTTTGCACATTTCCTTCAATAAACTGAACTAGAAGCTTATTCCTTATCACTCACCTACCGTTTCAGGTAAATTACCCCTTCGTAAATAGCAGAATACATATTCATATTCTTTTCTCTATGCCCTGGTGTAGATCCTAATCCTATCCCAACTAGGCTCCATCCTCTACCCTGTATCGGAGTGATCTTCCTAAAATGGGACTTTAAACCTGTCACCTTTCTGCCAGATATTTTGATGACTTTCTTACCACAAAATAAAGACCTAAGCTCTTAATAAAAGAACTCCATGGGTGCCTGGGTGGCTCAGTGGATTAAGCACCTGACTCTTGATTTCGATTCAGGTCTTGATCTCACGAGTCGTGAGATCAAGCCCCTTATTGCTTGGGATTCTGTCTCTCTTCTCTTTCTCTGTCCCTCCCCTGTTCTCTCTCTCTCTCTCTTTGAAAATATATAAATAAACTTAAAAAAATAACTCCAGTCTATGGTATTCATTCATGATGTAATCCCTACATACAAAAGAGGACTCCTGTCTAGTAATACCAAATGACTGTACTCCCCTGAGCGCACCTTCTTGACACACTTCCTGCCATTGCTCCTTGCTTTCCCCCTTTTTATGGAAGAGCTTTCTGTACTTTCTTTGATTAGCTAACTCTTACTCATCTTTCAAGCCTCCCCCTAAACATCATATCCCACATTTAGCTTTCTTTGAAGCTCTCTCATCATCCCCCAGGGTGGCTAAGTGCCCCTTCACTACACTGTTACAGTGTCCTATGCACAGGACAATCATAGAAATCCCCATGCTGAAATGAAGACACCCATATGTGACTGTCTCCCCTGGATTTTGAACTCCTTGAGGTCAGAAACAATGCTTTGATCCTTGTACTTTTATATTTAGCATATCACCTGGCTCATTGGTAACTGCTCCAATGCTTGTTCAACTGCACTAACTGAGTAGTAGAGGTGGGAGATAAACATGCTTAGGGCAGAAGGAGAATCCATATGAAAAGGTTTGAGAAGAGGAGAGAGAGGACACAATGAGGATGATATATTGTGGGCTAATTTCGAATAGAAAAGATACCTTTAACTATGTATCTAAGAAGAAGGAGATAAAAATGGAGGCAGATGAAGGTAATAGGCAATGAAAGCATTTCCAGTTTGAGGGTACTATTTTCTTTGTTAAGAAGTGGTTGGACAGAAGGAGTGTTCAACCAAAAACTGGTCAACATGGTGGCAGTGAAGAAACACACAGAATATATTTATTGGAAAATAAATGCACATTTTAAACACAGAGACCCTAGAGACATTTTATTTGAGAACATGCCATTTCTTAAGGACTCCTTCATATACTTGAAATTCTTTTTCGAGGCAAAATTTTAGACATACGTGTAGCATTTTCTCTGCATGTATGTGCAAACGCCTGTGCCTGAAGATCCTTGCTTTCCTGCCAGGCCTCAGGCTTGCCACCAGAGCTGGGATTGGCCGCCGTGACGTTGCTGCTAGTGGAGTCCAGGGAAACATGACTGATGGCAAGGCAGCTTGCGCTGTGGGAAGAGTAACTGTAAATCATCTTGAGAAAGGCAGATTTTGTGTTAGTCTCTTGCTTATAAAGAATAATATAGCATTTGGGGAAGAATGTGCAACACAGGATCCCATAGTTAGATATTAAAATAACGATAATCTCCACGGCTGGCAAATATTTACCAAATGTGGTAGCATAGATGGGGACGAACGTGATCCAAGCTATGAAATAAATGAGCATGCCAAATGTTAGGAATTTGGCTTCATTGTAATTCTCAGGCAGTTTCCTGCCTTTGAAGGCAAATATGAAGCAAACGAAGGCCAGGATGGCAATATAGCCCAGCATGGTGCCAAATGCCAGGATGGATCCCTCCTCACATTCCAGGATAATGACTCTGGGCAAGGAGACATTCTCTTCCACAGCAGGTGCTGCAAAGATTAGCCAGGTCGTGCAGATGGCAGCCTGGACCCCTGTGCAAGTGAAGATGATGGGAATCGGTTTATAGAGGCACTTCAGGAAGTTCTGCAACTTGGGGTCGAAGCTGAAGGCGAGCAGAATTTTTAAGGACTTGACCAAAATGCAAGAGATGCAGAGGGTGAAGCTCACGCCAAATAATGTCTGCCTGGTTTTACATGTGAAGTCTTGTGGTTCTCCGATGAAAAAGCCCGTGCTGGCAAAATTGAGGAAATGACAGAGAAGGATCACATAGCAGATCAGCAATCCCCCAGATGATTTCACAACAGGTGTATTCAGGTTTCTTGTAAATATTATGCCAATGGCCAGAACAAACAGGATTCCTAGTAGGGAGAGGGCCAGGAGCAGTATGGCCAAGGAGTCATTCCAGTTGAGATACTCCACTTCCTTTTCAAAGCATGCTGTGCTCCTTACGGGGGCCCACTGAGTTTCGTTGTTGCATGAAAGGCAGTGATCCATGTCTAAAAGACAGAGATTCAGTTACACTGCAAACATTTAAACCAGGTGATTGGCCACAGTGATGCCACAGGTGAGACTCCTTCTTAGTAATAGAGCAGAGGAGAAAAGGGATATAGATAATTGTCACACTGATTACTTATTAAAATAAAGCAGGCACAGAACCCAAAAGATGTTAGAGAAAGTGTGAGGGTGAGGGAAGAAAAAGAGAGGAAAAGAAAGCAAAAAAGCCAGCTGGGCTGTGAGTCTTAAGGGAATCAATATACTCAAGAGAGATGCCAGCCACTTATGAACTTGCTATTATAGGTGGCAGTTCAGGAACTCTGTTAGGAAGGGCTTCGAAATATGGGGCACCTGGGTGGCTCAGTCGGTTAAGCATCCAACTTTTGATTTCAGCTCAGGTCATGATCTCAGGGTTCATGAGATCAAGCCCCACGTCAGACTCTGAGCTGACAGTGCGGAGCCCGCTTGGGATTTTCTCTCTCTGCCCCTCTCCTACTCATTCTCTCTCTCTGCTGTCTCTCTCCCTCAAAAATAAATAAATAAACTTTAAAAAAAAGGGCTTTGGAATCAAATGTATCTTACTTATGGTTACCGTAATCTTGAACAAGTGAATTGAACTTTCTGAGTCTATTTCCAAATCTTTAAAAAAAAAAGTCTCTGCCTCACTGGGGTGCTGCATTCAATGACAGAATAAATGTAAACTTCTTTGCGTGGAGCATTACACATAGTAGACACTAAACGTAGTGAGGATTACTATTATAAATAAGGCTGCAGTTCTTTTAAAAGCAGAGAAAATATAGCGGGGTCACCCTAAAAGCTCTCTAAAAGTGAGATAACACAAGATTGTAACTTCCGACAGTTGATGAAAAATTAAAGTTAATTTTTTTTCTCTGGGAAGTCTGTAAAATTGAGCCTCTCACATGGGCAGTGATAACCTTAAAACTGATTTTCTGCTGATTCTGACGGCAGAGCAGCAGGAAGAGCTGATATCAGAGTAGAGTCTCTGAGAGTGTGATTGCATTTGCTCTCCATTTTCACCCCCTAAAGGTGGGGTCCCAGTACTGCCAAAAGGCCCTCTATGGGCATCCATTTGAGAACCCTCCAGAGTGCCCATTCAGTTTTACACGGGGCCCTCACTCCCTCTTTGTTAACCTCAAAGTCAGGTTGTGTTTCCGTTTATAAACTTCACTACCTCTCCAGTCTCTTCTTCTCTCCAAACTCTCTTTCCCTACAAATACCGGTTCTTCTGTGTCCTCCCCTAACTGCCACTGCTAGCGTGTGCCATTTTCATTACTTGTTTAGTGAACATTTAATGGCCTTGTCTATGTATAAGAGCTGTGTGCTAGAGACATAGAGAAAGACAGGAGATAATGTCTCTTCAGATGGCCCTAAATCCTTGCTTTTCCTCTAAAGAAAAAGCAGTCTTATACACTTATTCTTTCCTTGGTTATCAAAAGACAACCCAAATTGTATTTTGAAAACTCTTGCTTGTCTTTATGGGAAATAAATGCTATATACTCTTTCAGTGTTTTTATTTATCCCACTCGGCAGACAGTAGTTAAATACCATATTGCCTGGAAAATCTCCCTCCCCCACAATTTCCTAATTATTTACACAGCAGAGCCTGTCTCAGGTGAGGATAAGGGCATTTTTGTGAGATAGTGACAGAACAAGACTATTGGAACGTTTATATTGCGAAACTTCTCTCCTTAGAGCCAGTGAGAAAAAAGAGTAAACATTTGAGAACTGTTCCAGCTCTCAGGTTCTCAAGTTTCATAGATGAATAGGGATGCAACAATAAACAAGGGAATACAACGCTTTCAAAGTAGGCTTTGCTCCAGGGACGCCTGGGTGGTACAGTAGGTTGTGTCTGACTTCCGTTCAGATCATGATCTCACAGTTCGTGGGTATGAGTTCCGCCACAGGCTCTGTGCTGACAGCTCAGAGCCTGGGGTCTACTTCACATTCTATGTCTCCCTCTCTCTCTGCCCCTCCCCCATTCATGCTCTGTCTCTCTCTCCCAAAAATAAATAAACATTAAAAAAATTTTTAAAAAGTAGGCTTGATTCCAGGGAAAGTGCTGATAGATCCGTTTAAGACCCTGAAGGCTGTTGACCATATTCTTGTTCTTTACTTTGTATATTTTGCACTGATCTTGTGAAATTGTTAAAGACAGGTTTGGCAAACAATCAGTTGGTAGCATCTCATCTTTCTCAATAGTTCATCCCTTTGTCTCACAGAAAGTTCTTTCTAGGCTTTACTATTGCCTCTTGGTAGGGATAATGAGATCTCCAGGGTATGCACACCTCTGGAATTTTATCATGCTCAGTTTAGCTAATTCAACATTTATTTAATTATAGTTATTGAGCCCTAGTTACAAGACCACCATGTCCATGTGGGGGATACAGGGACAAAAACTGGCAGAGAATTCACATTGTTTTGAGAGATGCAGGAGAGGAAGTCTTCCCTGGAAGTGAAGTTACTTTTATATCTCTATTATGTATTGGTTGTGAATCTGCTGATACAATAGAGCAAATTCCAAGCTAAAATGAAATTTCACTGAAATTTAATCTAGCAAGAGCATGAGATGCTTTCTTTTTAACGAAAAAAATGTAAGCCAAAATAGGATTCATGTAAAAAAAAAATAAGCTAGGAGAAATGTTTCAGGTGAGTCACTGTACCTACTGTAGTGACTATAATTACCTGTCTGGTTACTGTAGTGATTTTCAGGACAATTCACACATTCATAGCAGCAGATATGTTGACTTCTTGTAGTTTTCTTCATTTGCCCAGGACTGCATTCCTTGGAACATTTAGATTGAATTTGCTGCAAAGTGAAAGAAATTCCAAATAGATTTTTAACAGATTTATTTTCCTAACTAACCTTGATTGATTTAAAGATTAATTTACTAAAAAAGAGATTAATTTACTAAATAATATTTTTGGTCTCTCTCTTCCTTGTTTTTAAATAGCACAATAGAATTGTTTTATCACTTGGAGGCTTGTGAACAAATTTAAAAAACAGGAGATATTTCAAATAGTGAAACCACCTTAGGAAGAAGTACTTTTTGTCACATTAATAAATAACTTCTGAAAGCAAATAAGGGAAATTAGCTTTTCAGAAAGTCCCTAGCACAGGGACAAATGTGTTTTGATGGAACTAAAGAAGGAAACTATAGCTTGGAAATTTCCAGTCTTGTGTCATATAAAGAGTTCAACTATATATGACAATTAGTAACTTAATGGACACTTCTATATTCTTTGGAGGAAGGTTATTAATCATGCTATCCAAGGACTTTGTCCAGTCTAAGCTTAAAAAACAAAATGGTGGAAATTCGAATTTAAAGTCATTAAAGTATTAGTGAAAAAGGGTACCCTAGATATATAAATAATATTTTAGGTTACAATAGGGCATGTCACAATATGAATCATATGTAGCATCCTATTTTTATAGAGCCCTCAGCTTCCAATTTAACTAATAATTCTTTGTACTTCAGCTATGATTTTTTTTTCCATGCATAGTCCCTTTCTTAAGCATAACTTGTGAAATGAGTCTGTTACTGTCTTACTCTTACCTTTCAGGAAACCAAAGCAGAGTGGGTAAATGAAGCTTTCTCTAGATTCTCTTAGTAGCTATTCCCGAGCCAGGAACACAATCTAACAACTAAGCTAACTGTTCTTTTCTCTGGGGGATGAAAATGATCTAGCCGAGAGAGAAAAAGTAGCCAAGGTTCAGTACCCTTGAGTCCACAATGGTGGTTTTCTTCTTCTCAACACACTTATTCCTGATCTGGGTTTTCAGCAGGCAGGACATCATTAGGGGATAAAAGAGAAATCTCTTCCCTCCACATAAGGTACAGCCAAGACATCTAAAGTCTGGTATTAATGACTTTGGGATAGCAAAAGATTTGGGATTATCTGATGCTTCGGACTATGGGTTTTGATTTACCAGAAATGCTGTACCCCAAGTAGCCAGTATATTGACAAGCATTTCCTGAAATCTGGTCTAATTGGTCTCAGATGTTGTTTGTTTCCACTACCTCCTTGAAATATCTATGGATGTTTCCATCAGAAAGGAAGAGCTGTCCCTCTTTTTATAGTGATCGGGCCTTTCCATGCAGTCACTACAAGCCCCTCTCAGTTATTTGTCATCCTATTACCTCCTTCTCATTCAATGTCTCCCCTACGAAGTCTGGAGATAAGTCTTGGAGAAAAATTAAAACATTATTGTGTTAATTAGAAAAAAAAAAACCCTAGTGGTTCTTGCAGAAATTATAGTAGAGAATGCTCTGTGTATTCAGCACAAAGTTGAGTCACTATGTGGTTTGAAAGATCCAGTACGAGTTACAGTGTTTAGCCGAGTGCTGGGCTCACAATGGCATTGTGAGGATGGTGGTGGTTATAACAAAGATGATGATGACAGTTTGAGGACACAGAGAACACTTTTATCTTTCAAGAAAAAAGTATCTTGCTTTACTGAAACTTAGGACAGGGAAAATTAGAATAAAAATAGCAGCTTAATTCAACACATATCTTTTGAGTTGTATGCCAGGGATTGTTGTAACTGTTGGAGCTACAGCAGGGAACAAAACACAAAAATACATGCTCTCACAGACCTTCATTCTAGCTGACAAGGTTGACAATCAGCAAGATAAGGACAAGTAAAATGTACAGAATGCTCAATAGTGGTATGTGCAAGGAGAGAAATAAAAAAACGAGGATATATAAAAGGTATTAGATTGGCATTGCAATTTTAAATAAGGTGACCAGGGAAGACCTCCCTGAAATGGAGACATTTTAGGAAAGATAGAAATGAAGTGAGAAAGTGAACCAGATGATCATCAAAGAATATTATTACAGGAAAAGGAAATAACAGGTACAAGGCCTTGAGAGAGGAGAAAAGGGTACATATGGAAGAGCAAGAAATCTCGTGGGGTTGTAGGAAGAGGCAAGGGGGAGGGGAAGGTGGGAGGAGATGAAGTCAGGTAGGTACTGGTGGCAGGTCATGTAAGGTTTTTAAAGACATTGGCTCTTACCCTGAAAGAAACAGGATGTATAGGGAGGGTTCTGAGCAGAGTATTATAGTTTATAGGATTACCCTGGCTGCTGCTTTAAGGACAAACTAATGTAAGAGTGGAAACAGAGAGCAGTTAAAAGCTTACTATCTTTTTCTGGGTGACAGTTGATTGTGGGTTGGACTGGAGCGGCAGCAGTGGAGTAGAGGACAAGAGGTGGTCAGATTCTAGGCCCATTTTGAAAGCAAAACTTAGATGGATATGAAGTGTGACAAGGATTCCACCAGGTTTTTCCATGAACAACTGAAAGGAAATTGCCATTTATTGAGATGAGGGTAGGTTTGGGAGCTCAGTTTTGGAGGTAATCAGTCAAGATGACTATTAGATACAGAAGTAGAGATGTCAGTTGCACAGTTGTATATTTATTAGGGTTGAAATTCAGAAGATAGAAAGCTGGGAGTCACCTGCCTTCTCTATAATGAATGACATTATTTAAATCACGAGCCTGGATGAGATCACTAAGGAAAAATGTAGATTAGACACAGGAGAGGAGCAGTTCTGAGCTCTGGGTAAGCCAAAACTTATAGGCAGCTGGAATGATAAGGAGCCAGCAAAGGAGACTAAGAAATAGTGGCCAGAGACAGAAGAAGAAAATCAAGGGAGTATGGTATTGTGGAAAAAATAAAGAGCATTTTACAGAGAGGAGAATAATTAATTACTAATAATTAGTAAGACAATGTTTGGATTTATTAACATTGGTGAACTAGATAGAAAGAATTTTGATGGATTGGAAAGAGTTCAAAAGAATTATAGGAGGAGAAAAATTGCAGTCAATGAATGTATTTTAATTTTTCAAGGAGTTTTTCTTTCAAGAGAAATAGAAGTATGGGCAGTACCTAGAAGGAGAAGTGGAAGGTCAATGGAGTTTCTTTCTTTCTTTTGGAAGATGGAAGGAATATCAGCATATTTATATCACCATGTAGATAATTGAGAAGAGAAATACTTGAGGATGTGGGAGATTGTGGAGAATTGCCAGAGCAGTATCACTGAGTAAATGGAAAGGAGTTGGGATCCAGAGATCCAGAGAGGAGCTGACCTTGGCCAGGAGCAGACAGCCTATCCATAGTGCTGGATGGAAGACAGATGTGGCGGCGGGGGAACACTGCTGTTCTCTTCTGAGTGTTTCACTTTTGTTAGTGACATGGGAAGCAAGGTCAACTAAAAGTGAAGACAGGGAAGATGTGTTGAATCAGAGAGGAGAAGAAAAATTATGAAATAGCCAACTAGGAAGCTAGGTGAGGTAATGGACTAGGGTAATAGTGTGATTACCCAACAGCACTAAGGGCCCACTGGAGGTTAGAGATCATGACTTTAAAGTGAGAACAGTCAACAAGGTGTTTTTGGTTTTGCTTTTGTTTTGCCAAGTTCAGCTATGTGGGGGATATACTGATTAGGCAGAGAATTTAAGTTCAAGGAGGGAAGTTGGGGACAGTAAAAAGGCAGTAGGGTCACTGGAGGTCCTGGTGGGGTCAAGGACTTTTGGAATTGAGGTACTAATTTGATTTGAATGCTATAAAGCAGCCTACCACAAAATTACCTTAAGATTTCTGAACTCATTTTTTGTTTCTTGGTCTGTGATGATGAAGACATCATTCTTCAGATCATATTGTGCTATCTTGGTGATAGTCAGGTGGCCGTCAATCTCCTTCCAGAGTACAACATCATATCCAGTATTCATATCCCCATGGGCATCAAAGTGAAATGAATTCCCTTCATCAGTGAATGTCACATTTTTTAGTGCATCAAGTAACTATAAAATACAAAAACAGAAACAAACACTAATAGAAATATGCATCTATTATCCCAATTATAACACTGCCTTATAAGGAATATCACTTAAAAGTAGAAAAAAGCACATTCTGGATCAGTCAGTATGGTAACTAGTTGAGAAGGTTCTTAACGATTTGGCAACAATTTGAGAATTCTAGCCTTATTTCTGCCAAAGTCTTGTTCTATGAATTTGATAAAGCAAGTTAATGTTTATGGAGAGTAGCTTCTCTAGCTTATAAAATTGGAATCTGAGCATCTTCATTTTTTTTTTTTTTATGTTGCAGAATTTCAGATGGGTCCTCTGGGGCAGTTGCCTGGGCTCGAGCACTGGTTCTATATCTCATTAGTGATGTGGTCTTGACACTTAGAAGTTCTTTCTAAGTCCAGGTTCCCCATCTGTAAAATGAAGTAAATGAAACCTACTTTATAGGATTATTGTAAGGATTATATACAATTAAACATATAAAGAGTTTATCCCAGTATTGGGGACAGACTAAGATTACTAAAGGTTATGGATGCCTGGGTAGCACAGTAGGTTGAGTGTCTGACTTCAGCGCAGGCCATGATCTCTTGGTTTGTGAGTTTGAGCCCCGCATTGGGTTCTGTGCTGACAGTTCTGAGCCTGGAGCCTGCTTCAGATTCTGTGTCTCCCTCTCTCCCTGCCTCTCCCATGCTTGCATTCTGTCTCCCTCTCTCTCTCAAAAATAATAAATGAACATTAAAAAAATTTTAATAAAAGAAGATTAGTAAAAGATTAATATCTGTTAATACGGTTAGCTAATAAGGACATTGTGCAAATAAATAAAAATACTTTGAGTCTATTAATTAATAATGTCACCTGAAATTCATATATTACTTGCTAATACTCAGAAGTGTGATATTCTTCTTCTCCGTAACAACTCAATGAAACAAGCTGAACAGAGATCATCTTCCTCCTTTCTTAGGTGAGCACCACCAGCAAAGGGGTGAATGGATTTCATACGAGGACACACATACTGACTTTCAGGTCTTCCCGTTGCAGCTAACAATATTTTAATTCAAGATCTCCATATTATATTTTCCATCTGACTCAAAGTAATCATCAATGTGTCATCTGGAACTATAGAAGGAAGGAAAGTTCATTCTTTCCTTCTAGTCACAATTAGAACTTTGGCCAAGCCTGAGTGGGTAATCCAAGCCAGTAGTTATGCTCACCATCCCCAAAATGAAGGCAAAGAGGACAGAGATACAAACATGGGACAGTCCAGTGACAACAGCACCCTGTTCTCAAGATGTCTCTCCACCAGAGAGGTTTATTTGGAGGGTGTAAGGTACTGCTAGTATCTACCCTCTAAATACATCCTTTGTTACTCATTTGGTGGGAGATACAGATCTTATTACCTCCGATGGTTTTCAAATCTGTTTCAGTGATTGAGTGTAAAGTGACCTCTAAATTCAGTTTCCAATTTAATTCACAAAATGAATTATTTTTTAATTTGAGAGGAAAGAAATGCAATGAAGAAGTATGTGTCTTGTTACCAAGTTTGTAGATGAGAACTTGTTTGTAATACAGCTAGGACAGGAAATGTTTTACTGACAAATGAGGCAGCTATATTGAGATTGTGCTGCAGAGGAAGATCACTGTTCTGGGAGAGAGGAAAACACTGTTGCACCATTAACTTGATATATAATCACGGCTAAGTAAATACCCTCTCTGAACACATTGGGTCTACTCATCTAAGTCTATGATATTATGTGGCTCTTGTTGAATGGAAAACCTGGAATAAGGCAGAAATTATTCTATTTGAATAGAATTATTCTTATTCTATTCCTTCTCAGTTAGTCTTTTATGTATGTTTCTTTCCTTCAATTTTTGTTTTGGTCAATAGACTATAAGAAAATCAAGCTATATTTTAAGGTAAATGTATTAGTTAACGAGAGTCAGGTCAGTGACCAAATGTCGCTTTAGTGAAATATCTGAGCATGTGTATTGATTTTATTATATGTCTCCACAGATTTCTTAGTTCTCTTAATGGATGTAAAATAATTAGTATTACTTTAAAGAAGCAGAATATCGGATCTAACATGGTGGAATTAACCAACAAAAGCTTTTTCTAGCAATTGCCTGGAAGAAAAAATATGAAGGGAACAAAAATAAAAGAGGAAGTTTAGGACCTACTGTCAATGTTTCCACTTCCACCTATGTGTTGATTTTTCTTCCATTCTTAAGTTCCTGCACTTAATTAGATTTTCTGGCACATATACATTCTGTAAATAGCGATAACATTGTATGATATACATAAACCAGCATAACTCTGCTTGTTCTCATAGGAGAGAGGGTGGAGGCAAACAAAACAGTACATTCATTACCTGTTAAGTAAGACAGAGCATTTGCTCTGGATTAAGGTACATTTTGAACATTAGTGCTCCAGTTAGTAAGCTGTTAAAGGGTCTTTCTGTCAATTATTTATTTATTTTTCATGGAGACTCTGAAAGTCACTACAAATTGACACCATAAATTTTAAACAGTAAGATTTGCATTTCCTTGATTATATAACTCACCCTGTATATGCCAATGACCTGTTTTTGAGAACACAAAGTCAGGAGGCCACACCAACTGAGCTGTTGTGGTTAATATTGTTTTCCATTTCTCTGACTGCTCCAGTGTTCACAACATCTTCCTGAGAAAGCTGTGCTTGTGGGTGAATTAGAGAGAGCAGAGGAAGTGGCCTTGCATCTCTGTCTGGTGCCCAACCCATGTCTTTTTCTTCTGTGAAATTTTCTGAGTTGTAGCAGGAAGCACCCTGGACTAAGGCTGGGACAGTCTCACTGCTAACCGTGTGGGGGACTGTGGGCCAGACCCTTGTTGTGGAGGTCCCCTCCGTCTCTAAACTGCTGCGAGCCTCTGTCACCAGTAACATTTCCTTTTGCCTTCTTTAAGATGGAGTGTAAGGAACATGAAACTGTGGACCTACCAGAATATTATAGAGGTTAGAGATGATATATATCAATGCCTCATAGAGTCGCCCTTAAAAATTATTAGTTATTATTTTCCTTATCACATCAAAATCACTCTCTTCTCAGCACAGGTTTCTCCAACTTCTGGACTAGCCATTGCTACACTACCTCTGGAAGTCATTGCTACACCTGAATGTCTTATAAGTTCTTTGAATTCAACATCTCCAAAACAGAATGCTTAATACTTCTTCCCATCAGACCTCTAATTTTCTGTTTCCAACTCAACAAAGGCGTCAAATGTCCAAATGTGGAATCACTTGCAACATCTTGCTTCTCTTTGTCCTCCTTTACACCCAATCTATCTTCAGATGTTCTTCCTCCTTCCTCTTACACATCCGTGTATATGTTTCCATCCTCACTATCACACACAGTACTTGTAATACTTATACCTGTAGTATAAGCCATCCTTATTTATGCCTCGATTATCAAATTGGTCATTCTGCCTCTAGGCTTCTGTCCCTCTGATCAGTGCACACCACAGCGGAAATAAAATGCTACTTCTGCAGTGG
The DNA here is from genome assembly GCA_030068075.1 of Paguma larvata. Classification (NCBI taxonomy): domain Eukaryota; kingdom Metazoa; phylum Chordata; class Mammalia; order Carnivora; family Viverridae; genus Paguma; species Paguma larvata. Next base: position 103,218,299 of record CM057829.1, read on the forward strand.
AAAGCAGACCAAGACACTTTCCTGTCTAAAAAGATCTTTAAGTGGCCCCCCTTTGCTCTATCAAGTCCCAACCTTTAAACATAGTTTGCAGCCTTTCTATTGAAAAGATGGTCCCTGTACTGGCAGTATCGACATCACCCAAGAGATTGTTAGAAGTGCAGACTCTCAGGTATCCCCCCGCAGAATTAGCATATGCATGATAATAAGATTCCCAGGCAATTCAACTGCACATCAAAATTTGAGATGGTCTGATTGATTAGGCCCTGATGATGGATCCTTCACTAATTCCTCTACTTTCATTTACCTGTAGTGTCCACAAAAGACTCCAATTCTGTGGCACTATGTACTTATCCCTGAAGATGCCATGCTTTCTTTCCCTTCTCAGATCTTGCTGGAGTATTTCTGTCCTGACTAACTCCTACCCATCCATCATATTCTTCAGAGATGTCATGATCTTTGGAGAATGTTCTCTGAATCGGTTGGCTCAGTTATGTGCTTCTCTGCATTTTGTGTCTCTATGAAACATAGTAATACATCATTCTGCTTGTAATCAGCTCCTTAAGTGGTTGATTATACACACCAGTGGACAGATGACTACTTTAGGAAGAGAATTGTCTTTTTTTCCATAATATTTTCAACACTCAACACAATGCCTGGAACATCGAGACATCCGATAAATATTTGTTAAATATATGTATAAATGAGAAATTTGACTATTAGCATGTCATCTCACATGTATCACTTTCTATATCATAATAAGTAAAGGAAAACAAACAAACAAACAAAAACAAAATCACTCGTCACAACAAGGGAGTGGTATCCTCATACACATCTGAGAAACATCAAAAATCTATTGAAGTAAAACAATTCTGACTATGCTGTTCCTGAATACTGCTCATAGATGTCACCATATGTGGAGCCAAAGTGAGAACTATCCCCAGATACTGGGAAAAACTCCTTTAAAGTTTTTCGAACATAAAATTATTTAGAAAGTAATATTTAGATATCAGTGAATTTTACCAGGGGACAAAATAATCTTTAGGAAAGTATCTTTGATTTGCGACACTAAATGTTGCTAATCTTTTAAATAGAAAGTCAGTGGAGAGTTCTTCGTAAAAATTGTTTGAATTGTGCATCCTACTGAATCTGGCACAGATGTGGTTCGCTCAGATTGTGATCAAAAGAGCAAGTCACTCACATATTCTTTCTTTCCAATCTGTTTCTGTTTGTTTCTAGATAGCCAGGCTCCCAAGGGGAATAAAGAACAACTTCAGGCTCCTACTGTTTAAAGAAAACATTTTAGAAGATCTGCTTAGATTAAACTTTCTCAAATCTTTTCCTCAGAATGCTTGAGATTTGTTCCTGATTTAAAATACTTTCCCAGATCTTTAGTGGATAAATAGTCCTTGCTATTTTTATTTGTCCTTCCTTAGAGGTTCTTTATGTCTCCTCCCCTTTATCCTATCTGTCTCTAAGATTGTCTAATTTCTCTCAATTACTCTTTCTCAACCTCTCATTCTTAAAATTTCATGTAGTGGTTTCGTTATTGTGGTCCACTTAATTTGTAGTTTGTACTAATCCCTCATTAAAGTTTTATATTAAAAAGAGTATGCTTTCAAACAGACATTTTAAAATAGCTGGGCATAAATAAATATATTTTTAGAAGATAGTTTTAATTTTTAAAATCCTAATCTTTAGTCTTACCTCCTCATTAGGTTTTTTTGCCTTGCATTTACAAGATCAAAACTAGTTTTAAAATGAGAAATTTAAAACACCCTATGTCACATGATCCACCCAAATGTAAGCTGATGACCTTATACCTGGGAGCTTGTGTTTGGGACTAAAGTAAAAATGACAAAAGTAGAAATAACCTGTCATGGATACTCACGTATATGGTAACACTTGAGTCTTATTTCCTTTCACCTTCTTTTCCCTTACACATTTTTAATAAACATATTTTTGGAACATGATTCTGCATCAAAACAGACCAGCTCGGCTTTGAGTACACAATATTGAGAAATTCATTTTTAATGAGTGAAATTTATCATCATATAAAGCAACAATTTGCTTTCAAATGTCTTGTTTATCAGCATTTAAAAAACACTATGGACCATTTTCACTAACAAGAGCTGCATTAAGCTTTAATTTGAGTTTCTACAAACTAATTAAAGAGAAGAAAGGAAAAGACTTCTTTTACCCACAATTAGTGGTTCATTTCAACCTAAGATATCCTAGGAATTGTTATGATTTATCTAACAATGTTCATTTGAGGAAAACTGGAGTCCTAAGGAGACAGTTCTAAGTAAAAGTTGTAACTTAAGGCTTTAAGACTATAAACCAACAAAAACCCATGGAAAATAGAGGGCATGGAGGCAGAAGACCCAGACAAGAGTCATATTTGTAGTACTTTCTAACTTTAGTTTTTCCATTGATAATATTTAGTGATAATAAAAAGGACCATTAAACATGCCTGGCCTTCTGTTTGTCAAGAGCACTAAAAGAGATAATTATGGAGCACTGAAAAACTACAGGATCAGATACAAATCCATATACTCGCAAAAAATAATACTATCAACTGGATCTTCTTGAAAATAAAGGAACACCACCTTAGCGGGTCAGAGTAGTAGTGAAGGTAAAATAACAACTCTATTATCCTCAAGAACAAAGAGCTAAGAGGAAAGTGTGTGATGGGCATTGAGGAGGGGACTTGTTGGGATGAGCACTGGGTGTTGTATGGAAACCAATTTGACAATACATTATATTTAAAAAAGAACAAAGAGCTAATGAGAGAAATGCATGTTATTCAAACACTTAATGTATCTACCTTCAAAAGGAATACAATTAAGACAGTTAATATAAATACTTGAAAATTAAAGCAAGGAAAGAAAGGATGGTAGGAGAATTTCTTGGATGTATGAGTTAGTACCTCCCATGGTTGAAAGGCGTTGGGGTTCTGACAGTCGCGAGCTTGGCAGAGATCCCGAATGGCATAACCAAGGGCAAGTACTGCGAGCTGGATACTGTGAACAAGGCCTGGCTCAGTATAATCCCACAGGAAATCATTTCTCAGGGAGAAGTTCCTTTCTATATCCTTGTTAGCCTTGTAGGCCAAAGTCCCCTGAGAATGGTTGGAAATGCATTGACTCAAATCACTGTCCTTGACATATGCACAAGCAGACAAGAGTGTGGCATATTCATTTAAGGCCTTGTTATTATCACTGGGAAATACATGCAGATTTTGAAGAAAGGAATGGAAGGAAGACATGTTCCCTCTTCTAAAGGTAAACCCCACAACTTTGCCAATCCTTTTAACATTAGGAATGGTGGTAATCTTGGTGGCCGTTGACCAATTATCACTAGCAATCCAGATCTTATTTATATTCCTTTCTATAGCTTTCCTGAAGAGATTGAAAACATGGAATTGCCTCAGGAATACCACAATGACATTAACCTGGGCTTCTGCTATGATTTTCTCAAGTGTCTCATTGATCCTGACTTCGATGGTATTATCTGAGAGGAAGGCTGGGAGAACTTCTTTGAAAGCTATGCACACATTATTTGCTGTGGTCTGAACTGCAAAAGTGTTGAGGGCCAATCGTCCATAGTCATCATCTGTGGCTATGATGCCAATCCAGTTCCATCCAGACTTCTGAATCAGGTGGGCCATTGCTTTAGTTTGATAGAAGTCACTGGGCACAGTCCGTAAAAATGAAGGAAAGCGAATTTTGTCACTTAGGATTTCTGCAGTTGATTCATAACTCACCTGGAAATTGACAGAATCATTTAGTTATGCTGTTGATGAACTCCAGGTGGCTGTTCATACTGGGTCTTCCCCTCTTTCATTTCTGTGAATTTCTGTAACCTTTTCCTAAATTCTCTGGTCCTTTATATTCTTCCCCTTCAAAGAACTTCTACTTTTTAAACAACTTAAATCATAACATTTAGTAATTGTGTGCCAACACTTTAGAGTCATTGCTCTTCAGTCATTTCTATTGTGCATAGTACAAGCTCTCTGAAGGTTCAGGCTCTATCTTATGCTTCCATCTACACTTCTATATCCATCTATATCTATCTTATATCTCAGGCCGAGGTGAATAGTGGATATTACTTAAACACTTAGAGATAAATACAGGAAAAATGCAACTAGTCAAATAAACAGAATGCATTTTTAGGACACCTGGTATGTTCAACATTTTGCCTAATTGACAATGTTGGTGATTTTTTTTTTCTAGGTAAAATAAGTCAACCAGCCAAATAATCATTTAGTTTAGGGGTTGGCATATTTTTTTTTCTGTAATGGACCAGGTATAAAGCTTTTTATTTTAAGCTTTGTTGGTCACATATGATCTCTGTCATATCTTTTTTTGCTACAACCTTTTAAAAAAATGTAAACACCATTCTTAGCTTGATAGCTCAAGACTACATTTGATCTACAGGCTATAGTTTTCTGACCCCTATTCTACTCAAACAAGTAGCATTTTGGGATACGTACCTAATGTGTACAGAGTTTTGCTTGATTTACAGTTCTGGTGGTTTTATTCTCAGGAGAATTACTACCTTCCACAGTGGCAACTGCACTGTGTCACTTGCTCAGTCTTTTTTTTTTTTTTTTTTTACTACTTACAGCAGCCATCTGGTATGGTGGAAAGTCAATAGGCTTTAGAGTCAGACAAACTGTCAGAATTTTGACTTCAATAAATTTGGGGAAGTTAGTTAATATTTCTTTACCTGTGAAATGATAGGATTTTTGTGAAGATTAAAGGAGAAAATTGAAATGGTTATTAGCACACAGTGGACATTAACTAAAACTTAGTTCCCTGACATTGCTATGCTGACCTACATTTTGCACTTGGCATTGCTGTGCTCATCTATATTTTGAGACCCCGGCTTCTGTAAAAACAGTGTCCCCTGTGGAGAGCCCCCTTTCCTTTTGTGTTGTCTATCATGGAAATTACATTTTTGTATGAAATAATCATTGTTAAAAATAGTCTACTTTTCTTACTTATCATCTAACTAGCATTATACATGGAGTCAAAGCCTTATCTCTGAGATATTTAGGGGAATAATTCTTTTGTTTTGTTTTGTTTTTCATTTCGGATATAAACTTTTTTATCAACTTCACTAGGCTATATAATAGAACTCTCAGAGTCTTGCATGGGTTCAAGATCTGATTTACTCTAACTCTAGAAAGTTATATATTTTAAATTCTTATGCACATTTAATATGTGATTTCTATTTTTCTATCTATTCACTTCTATCAGATGGCCATTTCCTGATAATCTGATTATGATTCTTTTCCCCTCTAACTGTTGGCTTCTAATCTTCCTTGAGCCTAGAAAGCAGTGACCCAGTGAGTTACAGACCAGTGGATGAGAGTGAAAGCCAAGGTGACTTGTTTGACTCTGAGTAATATGCAGGACCTTTGCGAAGGGCTTTCAGAGGCCTTTTTGCTTAACTTCTTGATTATTTATCAGCTTGTTTTACAAGGAGATATATAGTTCCATAGTCTCTGCTAAAAGCTTCCCACCATACTCAGAAGAAAATGCAAATCATACTATAGCTTATAAGATGCTGAATGACCAGCGCTTGCTTGTCTCTGCAAATGCACTTCTTACTGCACTCCTTTCTATACAACCGATCTAGCTATACTGACCTTTTGTTATTCTTTGGACATTTCAACTTTGTGTTTTCCAGCATAGATATTGTCCTGTCCTCCCTGTCTTCCCTTGGCTGTCCTTCCTCATTCACGTTTCAGGAAGTCTTCCTTGACCTCCATGTCCCTTTACCCCTCAGTCTCTTCATAGCACCCAACTGGTGTTATTTCAGAAACAAGGCAGCTGAGGCCCTCGGAAATTTTTGTCTTATCCTAATCTCACTGAAAACTGTCAGAAACTAGACTTGACAGGTTGAGGGGCGACTATAGTCCCTTAGTGCTCTGTCCACTATACTATTCATATAGGGCACATGCCTTTCTTTGACTGAGGAAAGAGAAAGGTTAAAGTAACAGTAACTCCCCAGCTAGTTTCCCAGGTTACCCTGATCCTCTCATAATAAGGACTATGATCAAAACCAACATATGGGATAAAACGAAACCCACCTGTGGCATGAGCTGTAAATTCAACATCCTGGAGACTGCCATGGTTATTTCTGAGTAGCCAGAACCTATGACAGCCTTAATCCTTGGCATGTAGCTGGAATAGTCACACTTAAACTCTACAATTTCTCTGGAGCTGTTGAACTTAGAAAGGAACCTCAGAGCAACTGCCATTGCCACTGTGACTTCTGTACAGGTGTCATAGATTTCATACCCCAGTCTGACTCCAGATAATAGTGTTGAATTATTGATCATCTCAATGCTGTGAATCATGGCAAGAGTTTGAAGAAAATTTGATATTTCAAAGCTGTTGAGAAACAAGTTTTTTAAAACAATCAGAATAAAACTCTTCTCTAGACATGATGGTGATTTATTTGATTCACATCTCTGCCTTATAATAGATAATTTATGGATCAGTGAAGGTTACTTCTTAAAGCTACTTATTATTTTAAAATAGTTCTTGATGGAAACCTTTCTCAATGGTATAGAGTTTCTCAAATGGAGTCTGTGGAATAGGATTTAACTTTTTCTGATTAATTTTGAGATCATTTGAATACTCAGTTTAGTATTCTGCAATATGAAGATGTGTCTGATTTTTGCTCCTTTTTGTGGTTAGATGTCACCATTTTACCACTTTCCAAGTATCTGCTCCTTAGATTCATGAGCCCATCTGTATTTTGTTAATATAATCTGTTGTGATTGGAAACCAGATTAATAAGATTCTTCAGAGTTACATATAAACAGACTGGATAAGCTCGATAGTTTTTTCTCCTAGATAAAATGCACTATTTTATTTCTGAAACATAGTTATTTACTTTTTCAGTGAGTTTTCTCAGTTGACTTGTTGATATGTGATTACTTCAAAGGACTGAGTTGCTTGATTACTGCTTTACTGTTAAGTTTATATCATCCATCACTGTATACAAAAAGTTACAAACAGTATCTAATATATAGTAAAGATTTAATTTTTTAATGATTAAAGGAGAATATTATTATTATTATTTAGTTTAATTCCAGTATAGTTAATATATAGTGTTATATTAGTTTCAGGTGTACAATGTAATGATTCAACAATTCGATACATTAGTTAGCTCATCAAGATAAATGTACTCTTGGGGCACCTGCGTGGCTCAGTTGGTTAAGAGTTGGACTTTTGATCTTGTCTCAGGTCATGATCTCATGGTTTGTGGGATCAAGCTCCACGTAGAGCTCTGCACTGACAGTGTGGAGCCTGCTTTGGATTCTCTCTCTTCCTCTCCCTCTGCCCCTCCCCCACTTTCACACACGCTTTCTCTCTCTCACTCAAAAAAAAATATAAGTGTACTCTTAATCCTTTTCACTTATTCAACAATCTCCCAACCCACCTTCCCTCCAATAGCAATTAGTTTGTTCTCTTAGTTGAGTCTATTTTTTGGTTTGTCTCTATTTTTCTTTTATTCATTTGTTTTGTTTACTTTTTTAAAGTTTATTTATTTATTTTGAGAAAAGAGAGAGAGAGAGAGAACATGCTCACAGGGTGCATGAACAGGGGAGGGGCAGAGAGTGAGGGAGAGAGAGAATTCCAAGCAGTCTCCATGTTCAGCATGGAGCTGAACAGGGAGCTCAAGCTCGCCACCAGAAGATCATGACTTGAGCCATTATCAGAGTTGGATGCTTAACTGACTGAGCCTCCTAGGCATACCTTGTTTGTCTTGTATCTTAAATGACTGAAGTCATACAGTATTTGTCTTTCTCTGACTGATTTACTTCGCTTAGCATTATACTCCCTAGATTCATCCATGCTGTTGCAAATGGTAAGATTTCATTCTTTTTTTATAGCTGAAAAATATTCCACATATATATGTATATACATATTTATATACCATGTCTTCTTTATCCATTCATAGAGGACAATATTATTGTTCAGGGTTTTGATATTTTTTTAACTTTTCTTTTAATTCATTGAGTTATGATAAATTAAAGTATTTGAATAATACTATTTGTCATAGTAGACTATCTAAAAGTAAAGGTGTAGCAAATCAGCATTAAGGTTTTAATTTGGAAAAAGAAGCAAAAAAGAGAGAAAAGTTAAGGTAATGAATTGTAACAAAAATAAAGTAATGAATTGTTTGACAATTAAAATGTATCATATTGCAGGGTCCCCAGTTAGCTCCATGAAACTCTAAACCTCTTTGGTGTATTCACTTCAGTATCCTAACGCCTAGAATAGGGCCTCATTAATGTAGGCACTTAATATATAGCTGTTTGAGGGTGCCTGGGTAGCTCAGTTGGTTAAGCATCTGACTGTTGATTTTGGCTCAGGTCATGATCTCATGGTTCATGAGATCAAGCCCTGTCAGTCTCTGATCTGACAACGTGGAGCCTGCTTGGGATTCTCTGTCTCCTTTTCTCTCTGCCCGTTTTCCTGCTCTCTCTCTTTCAAAATAAATATTTTAAAAACATAGCTGTTTCATGTTGAATGAATACTGTTTCTTTCAAGGAGTGTCAATAAGGTGAAAAGATATTCAATTCAGTAATTTTTTTTCAGAATATTTGCTTATTAGATCAATGATATTTTAGTATTTTTTATCCTTGTTAGCCTATCATTGTGGGCCTGTGGTCATTTTTTGAGTACCAATTTCGTGCTCTGAGAATCTTCACTAATTATTTTGAAGTGTTCACTGGTATTCCTGATAATCAACATTTAAGAAAACAGAAACTCAAAGTGCACAACTTCTAGGGAGAATGCCAGGAAGGAAGAATCTTAGTGTGATGTGGGACCACATTGTATCTGATAGCATTCTTAGAGCACTTGGTAAGCACGTTTTGATAAAGAAAGAAGAAAGGGGGGTTAGTGGGGAAGGAGGTTAAATTTACATACAAGAACATCAAGATAGAAAGCAGGATTTCAGAGTTGGAAAAAAGCATGGCGATCAGATCACCATAGCAACAGAAGAAGCTGATGCTGCCTATGTCCCTAGAAGTTATCCAGGCACTTACTTTACAAAAGAGAAAATTGGAAGCTGGAACTCAAAGAATTCAAGTAATTTTCCCATGTCTACAAAATGAGTTTGTCCCCAAACTGAAATTAAAATTAAAATATCCTGCTCTTCTTTAAAAAAATCTATTTGTAACATCCTCTGCCCAGCTTTACTTTCCCATAGTACACTGTGTCACGTGTCTTTTCTATAGTCAAGCTTTCAGTAGAAAGTGTTCATCGAAGAAGGAGGAACACTAAGTTGAAGTAGGATCCTAATTTATCATAATAGAATTAGATTATTTCAAGAATGAAATTAATGCAGTACTGTCAAAAATGCTGGCGTAGAGAGATTTTAAATGTTGCCTATTTTAAACAAAGAACTAAATAAATAATAGATCTTTGCTTAAAACAAAATGCATATTGTGGGTGATATAAACATAAATAATACATAATATAAATAATGTATTATAAATTAATATATACTAATTTTAATACATAATAAACATATAATATAAATACTAATGTGCTGTGTATGTTTGTAGTGGACAGGCTACAGTGTCTCTTAATTGGTTTTCTCAGGTGAATTCAGGGGTATTTTTAGGCAAAATCCAAATAGATATATTAATGGAAAACATTCATTGCCTCTGCACATGGAGATCAATTATACATACAGTGCTGATATATTTCTCTTTTAAGGAAGGATTGCAAGACTAACTATATGTAACTTAAAAATATATTAGTTTAAACTTTATTAAAATAATTTAGGTGTTAATACAAGTAAATGTTTATATGCCCTAATCTCATAGTATAATCTTGAAATTTAAATGTGTTCTTTGAGGCTTTACTCACCCAACACACTTCTGAATTTCTGGTCGTCTGGGATAGTCTTCTGAGGACAGCATTTTTTCATGAATGGCAAATAAACCTCCAATTATGACATGTCCTGGAGAAGTGGCAGCCACGAAGTCATCGGGGGTCTGGCAAATCTGGGAAGTAGCAAGAGAAATCACAAAACAGGTAATCGGTATAATCAATAGTGCCATGCTTCTATCTCATTTGCTCAGTTCATGTGAGTTCTTAGGAATCATTAAGCTCACAGAGTGCCAGCAACATGGTTCCTATTTCACCTGTAAACACTATGTAAGGTATAGGGCAGTGTCAAAGGCTGGAAACATTCAGCTTTCAGATGCTTGATGATAGTCAAAACAGTTCTTCACTAATAAGAACATATTGGACTCTAACACTCCATTGTGGGAGATATATGCTAGCAGCAACACTAGGAAAAAAGTTATAGAATTAGAAACACAGGTCCTCGCTGCGATAGCACTCCTTTTCTTCACTGATATCAAGGGCTTTGGGTCATGTTGGCATTTGTTTTGAAGTAGAATATAGAATCTTTAAGAGGCAGCAGTCGGGGAAAGTCTTCCCACTTCAGGAATGGACAGTTTTACGTTTCCAAAGGTATCACATTCAAGGCACAAAAGCTTCAGTGTAGTTTATAAATTGTTTAGAAAAAAAATAGCATTCTGCCTTTATTTTTCCAGAAAATCTCTATTTTTAAAGATGAAATTCAGTTAGTTTTAGTAAGTATTTAGCACTTCCAGTGTGCATGTGTTGGAAATAAGTAGTTTTGGTGGTAATGGTCAAAACTAAAATTGGAGTGCCTGGGTGGCTCAGTCAATTAAGCATCCAACTTTGGCTGAGGTCATGATCTCATGGCTGTGAGTTCGAGCCCTGCTGAGGTTCTGTGTGATATATTAGAGCCTGGAGCCTGCTTCGGATCCTGTGTCTCCTTCTCTCTTTGCCCCTCCTTTGCTCACACACTCTCTCTCTCTCTCTCTCAAAAATAAATAAACCTTAAAAACATTAAAAAAATATCTAAAATTGAGATAAAACTTACCTGGTATAGTGCTTGGCTTTGAACCAGAAAGGTCTGTCATAGATCATTGACATTGCCACAGTGTGTGGATTTTACTTTTATAAATTTGGAACATATTTTAATCTACATGTTCTCAAATGCTTAGGAATCTAACTAACATGATTTAATGGATATCTTTTAGAACTTAACAAAGGACAGATAAACCTCAGTAACGTAGGCACCGTTAAAAAAAAAAGTTAAAAATTTTAACTTTACTTTTTAAAATCAATCTTTTTCAAACATTGGATTAAGAAGGGATATATCATAGACAAGTAGTTCCAAACTCAATATATCCAGATGGTTGATGGGTAGCGGACACGTTTAAAGGAATTTCAGAAGATAAAAGAGTACAGTAGCTACTTCTGTGTTTTTCATCATCCAAATTAGCTTTAGGTTCCACTGACATGGGTTGTGCCAACTGAAGACTGGAGAAGTCCCAGCTCTTCACATTTTTACATTTTTCCCAATGGCAGGATTTCCTCTTAGGATCCAAAGCAGTTAACTTCAGCTGTTCAAAAAGTTTAATATACATGAGTTTGAAGTCTCTTCAAATTTACAGTAACTGCATTTTGCACATCTTAATCTTATTATTCATTTTGTATATGTATATGTGTGCAATTAAATATATTGTTGTTATGAATGTAGTCATTTTGCTCATAACCTCCAAGATCTACTGTAGTACAAGGTCAAAGATAATTTTGGTGAAGATAAAAAAAATAATAAATTCAGGTAATTGTCCAGCAAAAGTATATAATAGGTATAAAACAATTCAGAGTGATTCTGAAGGTATGACCCTCATGTGGCCATATTATTCAGATCTAACATTTATTTGAAAAATCAGTGACAAATTTATACCAATGAGTCCTTTTAGGTTGCAATTTTAGCAATATTTAGGACTTTGTTATCTGACAAAAATCAAAGATAAATCACATTTTAAAATTTTATTATTATTTTCTTTTAGATTTTTTTTATTTTGAGAAACAAGAGACAGGGTGAACGCGGGAGGGGTAGAGAGTGAAGGAAAGAGAATCCCAGCAGGCTCCGTGCTGTCAGTGCAAAGCCCCACTCAGAGTTTGATCTCACGAACCATGAGATCATGACCTGAGCCTAGATCAAGAGTCAGATGCTTAACTGACTGAGCCACCCAGGCGCCCTGACATTTTCTTATTTTAATAAATATAATCTAAGTTGGGAAATCTATTTCTATAAGGGAGCCTTTGAAGGTAGGAAAAAAATGTTTTGAAAGCCCTTGTCCTATAAAATGCAGTGTCATGTGGCAGAAAGGGCTCAAACTTTGAACAGACTAGTTGGCTCTGCCCACCACTTGACATGTGACCATGAATGAATTACTAAACTTTTCTGAACAATAATTTGCTCATTTATAAAATAGGTAAATTATTCTTTATCAAAGGTACGTTTTTGAGACTTGAACTGAATTGATTCATAAAGCTCCTGTATTCTAGTAGGCAGTACTGTCTCAGTCCATTAGGACTGCTATGACAAAAATCCTGTAAACTGGGTGGCCTATAATCAACAAACATTTATCTCACAGTTCTGAGGCTGGGAAGTCCAAGATCCTGGCACCAGCAGGTTCAATATCTGGTGAGAGCCTGCTATAATTCTCACTTGGTGGAAGAGGTTAGGGAGCTTTCTTGAGGGTACTTTTATAAGGATACTAATCCCATTCAAGAGGGATCTGCCCCCATGATCTAATCATTTACCAGAGTCCCCACCTCCCAGTACCGCAACCTTTGGGATTCCATTTTATTATCTAAATTTCGGGAAGACATAAAATATTCAGAACATAGTAGCTCCCACCTTCCCCTTCCCAAACCAAACTGAAAGTTATTAATTCTTAAATTTGGAGTGCTTTCTACAGTTGACATTGCTCACAGCTCTTTCTCAAACATCATAAATGCATGCATGGTAGAAATGATGATGTTTGTAATGGTACCACTAGTTGGTTACTGTCTCTGTAGAAGGTTAGTTAAGCTTGAAAGAAGATAGAGTATATTAATTACTTCAGAATTCCACTGGACATATTATCTTCACTGTTGTAGTTTCTGTCATTATTAAGATTTAATTTTCGACTAGGGACAGCACTTTTCACCATAATTTTCACTCTACAGTTACTACATATTTTTTGCTATTAGAAAACACATGTGCTTGACATGTAGTAACAACAATAACTGTTAGCATTCCAATAGATTTTTTAAATAATAGTTTTTGACAGATAAAACTCTTAAAGAAATTTTGAGAGATGAATTACCAAAGCCAGTAGTCATTTCCTCCTTTAGAACTCAAGGTTCTGGATTTCGTCGTAACTATCTTTATGTGAAGAGATATCTGGTTAATATTATTTAAAGGTAAAAGTATGGAAGTGATAGCATTACCCACCTAATTGTCATTAGAGACACCACCGCTCTGCTTGGACAGGTACGGAAGGAACATGTACTCAATGAGTAAGGATGCTTTGCTCTATCATCGTTTGTTTATAGCAGTGGATGAAGGAATGACTCCCCTCCTCCCCCCGCCCCCATGATAAAAGGCAGCAGTGAAGACTAGATCAGGCTGGAAATGGCTTTCTGGGATGAGAGGCTCACAGTATTCATCAGCTCTCTAGGAAACTTTTAAGCCAGTGAGCTTGACATCTGTCAGCTTTTAGTTAGCTATCTGTTCTGTTATCATAGTTTCCCATCTACCCTCCCCAACTCCACACCCCTCTTTCATACTTCATCGAATTTCATACTAGTAAAGACACCACAAAGTTGTTTTCAGTGCTATTTGCATCTGCAATGAGATTTTTAAAACAGACCGTCTTCAGAATTAAAGGCATCTATTTAAATAATGGATTTCGGTTATCTGCAAGAGGAATTGCAGGGAGGTCCAACACGACATGGGGAACTTCTAGACCACGCTAGCACACAAAGCCAGCCAACAGAACAGCTCAGAATGCTGAGTCTGAAATGAAAGAAGCCAACACCAGTGTTATGAAGGAAGATGCCAGTATCTACAGCCTGGGGGAAAAATAAACAGATTTTAAGAATTAGTTCTGATCCATCAGTCCACATTGCCAATCACCTTTAGTTTTGTTTGTTTTTTTTCAGGGCTGCACAAACAAAAATATATTTAACTAAAACAAGCAGGCATTCCAAGCACAATACCAAAACTGATCTTATTTGATCAACATTAAATTTGAGTGCATGTTTATGTCTGTAGTGTGCTTCTATTTCACAAGAACCTCTTATCAAGTAGTTGTATCAGGAGAGACTGCAGCCTTAAGAACACAACTCCAAGGACTGAGCCAGGAATCCTATGATTTGGCTCTTTCAACTGGCATCTGTCGTGCTAATGTCTTACATGTTTACTTACTCTTCTTACTGTTTCATAATTTTTTTTGTGTGTAAGTATTACCTCTTCAACTAGATGGACACGTGGGCTGAGATAGGGTTTGATAGGTCTTTGTATATCTCACAATTTTTTGTCTTTCTAAAACTATACACTTTTGTGATGTTTAACATTAACATTGAAAATGTATTGTTTAGTTTGATACTTTTAATTAGTCATCAGTAAGTTCATAGTAGAGGAACCCCAGTAAAGGAATTTGAGCTACAGCATATACTTGATATGATCTGCCTTTTTTAGTCTATTAGTATTATCATTCACTTGCAAAAGTCAAAATATCAATTCACCTTGCATAAGCAGCAGTGAGTGCTAGAAGAATATCATTGTACAACAAACCACAAAGTTCAGTAAAACTTCATGGTAAAAGGATAAAATTACATGGCAAAGGCCTACTTGCCCAATGAACCCAACTGACTGCCTAGCTAAGTAATTTATTTCATTTAGTTGGATTTCAAATATATCAGTAAGATCAGAGAGGGTTCTTAACAAGGTTACAAAATAACAGTCAAATTTTGATCCTCTTGCAGTCTTTCCCCTCTCAGGTACCTTGTTCCCTGTGTATTTACCATCTTTTTCTCAGTATTTCGCCCCTGTGCTATTCTATACTGAGTTGTCATTTATCACTGCAACACTTCTGTTCCATCATACATCACCTTTTATGCTGTATTGCTGTCTATAATTAAAATTTCTTTCCTAGCAAATTTTATTTAATATATAGTTTTAACATTAGGTAACTAATTTCTTTTAATATACAACATAAGGGATATTGTCCTACTTAGGGCACTGCACCCCTGTAGGTCTATAAATGGAGTTCATGGAAGTATATGAATCCCTTAAAATTGTGCAAAAATTTTGAGTCAACATGCATATGTGGATTATTTTGGGGAAGGATTTGGTGCTTTTATCAGATTATCAAATAGGTACGTTACCCCAAGAAAAGTTAAAAAGGCTGTCTATTCCATTTAAGTGTTGCTTCCCAGGAAACACAGGAATGTTTTCTGAGATAATGATCCTGCCCTTGTTGCTATGCGTTTGTAGCTCAGATCATCCTCGTTAATCTTCCACCAACAACTTCATCATTTGCTTGTTACACATCATCATTGGTTCCACCAGTCAAAAGATTATGTGAGCAAAGTGCTATTACCCACAAGTCACTGCTCATCTGTCGCAGAGAGAACACAACTAGATCACTAACCTAAGAACGCCGGACCTACTTCCCCTACTTACCACAAAATGAAATGAAGGATAGTTATTGCCTGGTGAAACTAAGCAGCAGAAGCAGTCTGTAGTGTTTTATTTGTTCAGAATAGAACAGGCCAACTGTTCATTTTTCAAAGCTATCTTCATTTTATTTTTTCCATAATTTATATAAAACATACCATTATTAAAATAATTATTCTGGTGTAACTTGAAGGTGTGTGTGTGTGTGTGTGTGTGTGTGTGTGTGTGTGTGTGTATTTCCCCCCTCTCTCTGAAGGGGAGAACTAGAATATTTTAGGTTACCATTTAGATCTACAGTTTATAGTCTCACATAGAACTGTAATGTAGCATCTCATCATCTTCTGCGTTTTGATATTACCATTCTACTTTCAAAAGTACTTCTTTTGCCCATCTCATCACTAATTAGAAAATAGGCAAGGAAATCAAAATCCTGACAGATCTACTTCAGTGTCCAATCTTTGCCTCATCTCAACTTTGTGTATTGAGTCACTCATATTGCAAACTATATTTTTAATAGAGTTATTTAAAAAAAGTAAGAGATTTTAGCAATTTGCACGACAAGTTGCATATGCTTGAAAGCCATTTTATAGCACTTTAGTGCTGTTGATACAATTTGTTGATTGAGTGAATATCTTACTTTTCAATTAGTTTTTGATGTGTTTAGACACGGTGCAAGTCAACCACTTAGCTCTCTTTTCTCTATGGTAAATAAACAGTGCATAATTTATCAAAAATTTTTTCAGGAATTTACAAACTCTATCCCTATATCCCACACTCCCTAATAAACATTCTGCACACAACAGTTGATTACACTGGCAAGACACCTGTTCCTTCTTACCCAGTTTGCAGTGTTGGACTCAAAGTATAAAGAAATTCTTTTACCCTGCAGATGTTGATACTAGAGTATTTTCAACCTCATGTGTTTGATTTTGGCTTAAATGTCACTTCCTTAGTGAACATATTCCATTTTCTTCACAGTATTCATTATTATCTGTTGCCGTTGAATGTTTATTTGTTTATGCTGCATCTCTTCCGTTATATTTTAAAGCTCTATGAGGACAGAAATTATGTCCATATTTTTACTTGATTAAAACCAGTACCTTATACAGTGCCTAGTCACATGGTAGACACTCACTCGCTAGTTGTTGAACAAATGAATGAGTACATCGGAAGAGCATAGAAATGAGTGATTACAGCACAGACTGCCTTTCTTAGCTGGATGGATGTCGATTTGAGAACCTGCAGCATCCGGAGGAACTCTGAAAGCTGAACATTGGTGGAGACCATTCACAAACCAAAAATAGGAACTCTCCAAGTTCACATTGGTTTTCTCCAGTTTGTAAAGTCAGAATGACGACTTATTTGGGGGAATCAGTGACCCCTGCTTCCCTATTTATTCATTCTCTGCTTTCCACTCCTCAAGAGGCAGCATAGTAAGCACCTGGCTGATTGCAGGCCCAACAGACTGTTCACTACCAACTTGTTATTTGTTTTCAACCTACTCCATTAGGTTCACAGTTCATATCGTGAGTGTCACATGTTTGTGTTTTAAGGATAAATAGCTTTGTATATGTGCTATACATGCAGCTCTTAGTTTCAGTTCAGTAACAACGGGCCAAAGTACATGATAGGTAATTAGACAACAAATTCAGCAACTCTGTCATGTAAACAGGTTAGCAGTGTAAAAGCTGCAAAATTGCTCAGGAAAAAAAAATTTGCCTCTACAAGTTCCACACCAATCTAAACAAAAATAAGAGGTTGGTGATTTGGAAAGGGAAATAGGACATTGTGTAAGAGACAAGCTCAGGTCTTCTCTCTTGAGATTCCAATCAAAAGGTTTAATCCCTCAAACAAAGGCAGACAACTTTGGTTAGACTAGGTTGGTGAATTATTACAAATCTGGCTCCTGCGGTTGGTGAGAGAGCAGTCATTGAAGTTTTTTTTTACAAAACTTCTTGTACAAAGAGATAGTAGAACTCTCGAAAACAAATAGGTGAAAACTTCTATATTATGAATGAAAAAGGTAGTGTAACAGATAACTAATTTAGAAAGCTAGTTTACTTATGACTGCTTTTTGGGATCCTACTTGATTAGATTCAGTTGACCAATTATTTCAGTGGAGTTCTTTGAGTCCATCAATTTGCCCTCAAATACTGTAGAAAGAGATGTGTGTAATTCTTTAAATCCGTAATGTAGAAAATGAGAGTTGGAAGTAAGAAATGAGGTTGAGTTGTATATATATATATTTGTGCTGATAGACTATTATCAAATGTCCTGAGATACTATCTAAAAGTAAACTGATAATGTAGCAATTCAGTGCTTTAGGGAAGTGTAGAAAGAACTTGGATTATTATACTTGCAATTCTCTTCTGAGATATGTTTCATGTAAATGAGCCTGGCAATTGATCAAAGTTACTTTTAATTTACCTGTAGATGTTTTCCTTTCTTGGGAAAGAGGTATATTAAACTGTACCTATCATATATTTATGTTAAATAAATACTGAGTGTCTACTATGTCTCTGGGTACGAGAAAAACACCCATGAAGTTTACATTCTAATGGAGGAGGCAATCAATTATACAAAAATGTATGTTTTATCATATATTAGAAGGTATTAAGAAGATTATGAGAATAGTAAAGCGGGAAGGGACATAAAGTGTTCTAGAGCAGGGTTGGAATTTTGGTCAGGCAGGCTAGTCCGTTAAGGCCTTGCAGAAAAGATGACATTTGGGGAAAGATCTAAAGATAGGGAGAGAACTATGGATGTGGGAGGGAAGAGTCATCCAGGTAGAGGTGAATGGAAAGCTTTTTTGGAGAAAAGAGAACAAGGGGGAAAGCAGTAAGAAATAAATTGAAGAAATGACAGGGGACCATATGAGTGCCTTGCAAATCATTGTAAGAATTTTGCTTTTTACTCTGAAATGGGAATTTATTGGAAGGTTTTGGGTAGTAGAGTGATATATTCTGATGTACACATTTAAAGGATCATTTTGTCTCGTTGAGAATAGATTGGGGGTGAGTTGGTTGCAATGGTTTAGGCAAAATGATGCTGGCTCTGGTTAATATGGTAATAATGAGAAAGCGAGAAGTAGTCAAGTTTTCTGTATATATTGAAAAAGTAGAGCCATCAGAATTTGCTGATGTCATTACTTAGAAAAATTGCCACATCTAAAATTCATATATTTTTTCTTTCTCCGTTTCCATCCAGAGATACACTGAGGCTACTGAGACAAATTCAAAAGGTCATGTTACTTGGCTATAGAGACTGAATTTGAAGTAGAAAAAAGTTCAAGAAGGCTATATAATATTTCTCAATATTTTTGTATTATTATTATATTTATCCTAGGATATTCAGATATAAAATGGGATAAAAGATAAAATGCAGACCGTCTTTTCTCTTACTGAGCACGTAGCAATATAATTCTTAACGAGGTGTGGCTGAAACATTGAATTTGGTCTTCATGGTTCTGTCTTTGTGTTTACCTAACAATAACAGAATATGTCAATCTTGGAAAATGAAAAGATCAAAGAGTTTCCTCATTTGGCTTCAAAGACAGTAAAGGGAAAACAGGAAAAGAGTAAAAGCTGATATTTTTTCGAGTTTGAACTCTGTTACTATCTTTTACATTTCACTTTCTTGGTTAGTTTAAAGCCACTATAATTTACTATAGTAAACGAGAAATGATGAAAGCATTTTCTTGTGATATAAAGTAAACAAAAAACTCCAGAAAAAATCTTTCAGGAGATATGAAAAAAAGAAAACCAAAATACTGATGTTAGAATTTCAGTGAACGATGGACTCCTAGCAGAAGAGAGGAGTCTGATGGCTTCCCAGTATAGGTGCTAGGAAAATCTGATAGAGAATTTTACGTGAGCTACTAGAAAAAGAGAAAACGAATAAAATCTCCATATCATTGTTTCCCAAACATCCTTAAGATGTTATTAATTGTCCTTTGGTAAATAAGGATCTTTTTAATCTAAATAAAATGGGATACACTGGGTTGAGTTAAGTAGTTCGACCCATCCTTTGTCCCCCAAGCTCCTAGGGTTCGCACTTCTTAGCCTTTATTCACCCTGGAGAGAGATGGCCACATCAAGATACCTTCCACCAACCGCATGTTCTAAGTGTTTTGTCCATTTGAAAACCAGGTTTGTCCTTTTCCTTATGGATTTGAAGAAGTTCTTTATAAGTTCTGCTAGACATACAACTTTAAGACATTTTCTAGCATTCTATTTCTTGTCTTCTCAAATCCCTCTCCATTGTTATTCCCTAAAATTCCAGAGAAAAATAGTGTCCCATTTAGGTCAGAATGACAAGTTCAAGGAAAGAACTTTACAGATAAGTTAGGAAAACATTGTTCTTTCATTGCTAAACTGGCAGCTTCCTAGGGGGGTTTGTGGGCAAACCCCCCTAGGAAGCTTCACCATGAGACTGAAGCTGCCTTTGCTGTTGAGTGCTGTAGTTTGAATGCTGGGTAGGTATTATCTGCTAGTTGCACTTAGTCTTTAGGCTCTTTTTTTTTTAATTTTTAAAAAATGTTTATTTTTGAGAGAGAGAGACATACAGAGCGTGAGTGGGAAAGGGGCAGACACAGAGTGGGAGACACAGAATCTAAAGTAGGTTCCAGGTTCTGAGCTATAAGCACAGAGCCAGATACAGGGCTTGAACTCACAAACTGTGAAATCATAAAATCATGACCTTAACCAAAGTTGGTACTTAACCAACTGTGCCATCCAGGTACCCCATGGGCTCTTTAGTCAGAACCGACTCCTAGACAGAAAGGCCATCAAATAGATACTTAAACTGAAGTATGACCTACAATACACATACTTAACTTAGTTTCTTTTTTAAAAATCAATAAATCGGGGCACCTAGGTGGCTCGGTCGGTTAAGCATCCAACTTTTGATTTTAGCTCAGGTCTTGATCTCAGTGTTCATGAGTTTGAGTCCCACATGGGGTGGTGTGCTAGCATCATGGAGCCTGCTTGGGATTCTCTCTCTCTCTCTCTCTCTCTCTCTCTCCACCTTTCCCTTGTTCACACTTGCACTCTCTCTCTCTCTCAAAATAAATAAATAAAATTTTTAAAAGATCATTAAAAAAAATAAATGAAGTTTATTGTCTTATTAGGCAGACAAGAAACAAAACATGAGTCAACCGAGGCTAAGTTAAAATTGTCTCTGCCATCTAGTAGTTGAATCAACATAGCCAAGTAACTTAATTTCTCAGTTCCCTTATCTATAAAATAAAGCTAATGATACTGACCTCCTAGGGCTTCTATGAGGATTCAATGATATCAAGTATGGAAAGTCTCTAGTTTAGCACCTGGCACCTATAATCACTTAATAGTTATTATTAATAAAAAGATAGTAACTAAAGTCAGTCTTCATATTTTCAGCAAGTGAGTCAGACACAGGCACTTATTCATTATTTGTATTTTGTAATCCACTCATAAAGCACTGAGTCCAAAACTAAGATGAGATACTGATTTACAGTCCACTAAGCCATCAAGAGGCAAGAGGCTGAAATGTTGACCAGTTGCAATGAGAGGCTCTTTCTACAGGAGCTCCAGAGTTAACATTCTAAGCTGAATCCGGTCATTTTTATAGTTATTTTGAAATATTTAAAAAGTTATTTATAGTTTTTGAAAGAAATTTCATTAAAAATAGATTATGCAATATAATAGGGCAGCTGTTTATTCTCAGGCCTCTCTTTTTTTTTTTTAAGTCAGGAACAAGTCTTGTGACGACCTAGAAAAATATTGTTCAACATCCCCACCTACTGGTAAGTCTAAAGAATGATATTATTCAAATAGTGAAAGAACTGAAAATTCCTAGTTTCTAAGAAATAAATCACTACTAATAATGATAATGATTAACATGCACTGAGCATCTACTTGGTGTTGGAGACCTTTCAAAGAGCTCTATTACATGGTAAATTACAGAATAATAAAGTGTGTTTTGGATTGAGTCCTATTAATGGAGGGAAGAAATCAACATTACCACTGGGCAAGAGAAGAAATCATTGAGCCAGTTCAAAGCAGGATCTTGGGTCCACGTTATCATAAGTCCAGAGGATTACAGTAGCCTTCTCAATGATGTCTCTGCCTCCAGTTTTCCTCCAAGCCAGCCCATTCTGCACTGTGACATTACTTTTCTCATGGTAATGAAACACAAAGAAAGGATTTATGTTTCTGAATGGGCTTAAAAAAAAAAAGAGACTTGAAAAATTTTAGCAGAGGCAATAGTCTTAAAGCCAAGACTCCAGTTGATGGGGTTGAACTTGTGAGACAAAAGCATGCCAAGATGAAGCCCAGAGGCAATGGGGCATGAAGTATTTGCCTTGTAAAGTTGATCTGAAAAAATAAATCATGATGGCAAAGCAGATTCCCCACCCTGATCAGATAAATCTCTCACAGGCTGGGGGAGGCTGAAGATTGGGCAAGGTCATGATCTAGACAATGACATCCTGAACCTGAGCCTGAAGCTAGTGGTGTAAGGGAATGTACATTTTAGGATTTGGGGAAGGAAGAGTTCATTTTACAAGTGGGAGGAATATAAGTAATTTGTGGTCAGAGAATAGACTGTAGGGAAGGTCATAAAATCTTTGACACTTCTTTCTTAGAGAGATGTGATATGTAATGCGTGGCCCCTCTTTGAAATTTGCCTGATTCTGTAGCTTCCTTGATCCCTTCAATATCACGGAAGTGACACTATGCCAGTTTTTAGGCCCAACTCTTAAGAAATGGGCAGCTTCCACTTTCTGACTCTCGGAACAATCAAGGAACCCAGCAGCTCCATGCAAAAATCCAAGTCTTCTTGGTCCTCCGTGGTGGTGAGGCCACATGGAGGTACTCTATTTGACAGTCTCAGCCCAACCTTCTGAAACACTAGACATGTGATGGAATATTTAGAACAGCGCTTCCATCAGCAAAATACCACTAACTGATCTCAGTTGGTGCCACATGGAGGAGAAGAATTACCCAGATGAGCCTTGCCTGAATTTTTGACTCATAAAATCAAGATATAATAAAATAGTGGTTGTTTTATAACACTCTCTTTTGGGGTAAACTGTTAGCCCGCAAATGATAACCAGAACATTCCTCTGCAGCCCATTCTCAACACAGCAGCCAGAGAGAACACTGAAATGTCAATCAGACTTTGTCCCTTCTCTACTCAAAACTCTGCAATGGGTAAAATCCAAAGTTTTTACAGGGACCTTCAAGGAATTACATGATCCAGTCCCTATTACTTATCTAACTTCATTCTCTGCTACTGTCCCCTTGCTCATTCACCTCCTGCCACACTGGCCTGCTCTCCTGAAAACCAACAACAACAACAACAACAACAGTAAACCCAAACAAAAAAACAAACAAACCCTCAGTATGTTCCTGCTAATGACTCTAGCAGTTTCCTTTGCCCAGAATACTGTCCTTCCACATTGCCAGTTGGCTAACTCCTTCATCTCCCAAAGGTATTTGCTCAGATGTCACCATCTCAATGAGACCTATCCTGCTGATCTTATTTAATGCTATTAATTATCCTCCCCATCTGCCCCCCTGGTACTCCCACCACTCACAGCACTCTGATCCCACTTATTCTGTACTATTTTGATATTTTCCCATACTTATGTCCTTTTAACCTATAACATAACTTGTTTATTCATGATTTTATTAAATTGCCCATCTTCTTGGCAGGAGTAGGAACTCCTTAAAGGCAAGATCTTCTTCTGTTTTTGTTGTTGTTTGTTTGTTTTCACTGAAGAATCTCTAGTGCCTGGCACATACTTAGTATTCAGTAAATATGTCAGATATTGGAGTTGATGAGATTACTTTGAATTAATAGGGTTACAGTATCTACCGCCGAGCAGATATGGGGCCTCCAGAAGTAAGTTTAGTTTAGTTTTAGAAAAATGTGTTAAATCTTAGTTCGCCTGAATTCTCTGAAAGTGCAGGTATCTTCTCTACTGTATTTTTTTGAGCCAAAGACAGTAGGCTACTCTGAATCCTCACATTAGTTTTCCAAATAGAATACAATCACCATCATTGTCGTCACCATCACCATTGTCATCATCCTCACCACCTTTGTGATTGCTTTGCAAACCCAGATTGCAAAGTAATTTTACCAAGGCAATTCCTTTTGTGAAACAATAGGCAAAGCATTGCCTCAATTCTTTCTTTCTTTCTGTTTTCTCTAATAGTTTCCCCCTTGTGGGCCCAATTAAATCCCATCTTTTCCTTATGTGCTGAGTGCTTTTACCTGAACAGGTGCTGAATTATGTCAAATGCCTTTTATGTGTTTATTGACATGTTTGTTTTTCTTTATTCTGTTAATGTAGTAAAGTTATATTGATTGATTTAGAATGTCAAAGTATCCTTGCATGCACAGGATAAAAGCTCTTTGTCATAATGTATCACCCTTATAATATCTTGTCCGATTCAATTTTACTCAGAATTTTTGTGTCTTGGCTTATGAGGGATAGTCTGTAATTTCTTTTCTTGTAATGTCTTTGTCAGCTTTTGGGAGTGGGATTTTGCTGACCACGTAAAATGATTGGAAAGCATTCCCTCCTCTTCTATTTTTCTGAAAATTTGTGTGAGTGATATTATTCATTAAATATTTGATAGGAATCCCTAATGAAACCATTCAGGCCTGTAGTTTTCTTATGGTAAAGGTTTTAATCGTGCTTTCGATTTTTAAGAATAGAATAGAGCTGGGGCACCTGGGTGGCTCAGTCAGGGATGCATTGGACTTTGGCTCAGGTCCGGGCTTTGGGTGAGCACAAACCCAGCTTCGAGTGAGCCCTGCATGAGCCCTGCTTCTCTCTCTCTCTTCTGCCCCTTCTAGGATTCACTCTCTCTCTCAATCTTTCTCTCTTCCTTGCTCACTTGCGCCCTCTCTCTCTATTCTGATTTTCCATTGCTTGACTCAAAAGTCAGTGTCGAAGACTTGTGTTTCAGAAGAAATTTGTTCATTTTGTCTAGATTTTAAAATTTATTGGTCAAATATTGTTCATAAATATTGTCTTTTGCTGTATGTAGAATCTATAATAGTATCTCTGTTTTATACTTGAGAGTGGTCGTTAGTGTTTTATCTTACTCTTTTAAAAATTATTCTTGCTAAGAATTTATAAATGTTGCTTATATTTTCAAATACTCAACTTTTTGAATATTCTTTAATGTTTTTGTTATTGAAATAAATTTTCCTCACATTCTTATTATGCCTTTCATTCTACTTACTTAGTTTTAATTTTCTTTTCTTTTGCTAACTTCTTAAAATGGAAACTTAGATCACTGATTTTAAACCTTTTCTTTTTTACTAGTATAGTCATTTAAACCTATAAATTTTCCAGTAAGTGCTGCATTACCTGAATCTCACCAATTTTGTTCAAAATCAATTTTTGTTAAGTTATGCTTTTATTGTCATTTAGTTAAAAATATATTTTTCATATTGTGATTTCCCTCCCCTTTGACCATGTGTTACTTAGGAACATATTTTTTAATTTCCGAATGTGTGAGGGTTTTCTAGATATCGTTATTTTGCCAATTTCTAATTTAATTCCATCCAAAATAAGCCCTGTAAGATTTCAACCTTTTGAAATATACTGAGCTTTGTTTCTTAATAGCTTAATATATTTGGTAAATGTTCTACATTTACTTGAAAAGAATGCATATATAATTGTTGGGTACAGTGGTCTATAAATATCAATGAGATCTAGTTGCTTGATAGGTTTGTTCAGATCTTCTATATCCTTACTACTTGTCTACTTGTTCTACTAATTATTAAGAGACGAATGCCAAAATCTCTGTGATTATGGACTTTCTGTTTCTTCCTTTAGTTTTCTCTCCATTTTTGCTTCATGAATCTTGATGTTTTGTTATCGGATGCATACATGTTAAGGTCTTAAAGAATCGCCCCTCTTATCAATATGCAGTGTCTCTATGTCTGCTAATATTCCTTATCCTGAATTCTTTGTTTTATGCTAATGTGATCACATTTTGTATGATAGTTTAACAAGAATTACTTACTATTTCAGAAAATTGCATTACTAATGGCAATGGTTTTAATGTATGTATTTTAGTTACCAGAAAAACTCTCTGCATGTATAACTCTTCCATTATGGTGATTCTGTTTAGATGCAAACATCAGATTTCTTAAAATGTTTTAGCAGTGTCATGCCTGAGCATGTATCCATTGAAATGCTTATTCTGTATTATTAATAATCTTTCTTTACTCTTTACATTAGAGCTGGTACATTATTGATTAAATATATGTATGTAGCTATCTGTGAATTTCTTTTGGGGTAGTAAAGAGAATATTATAAAACATTTGCTCTAAAATAGGGATGTGGGATGTGGGGATGTGGGTTGGTGGGGTTGAGAACCACTGTTCTGAGCAAGTATGAGACAGACCTGGCCTTTGTGTTGGTAGTGGTGTCCAACAAACTTTGCATTGTACTGGGTAAGATATGAACCTTTAAATCAAGCAGGGTTTGATTTCTTCACTTACTAATCATGAGATGTTGGGCAAGTCACTTACATTTTTGAGTCTCATTTTCTTCATCTGTAAAAAAGTCATATTTGCGCCCACCTCATAGAATCAGTGAAGGTCAAATACATAACATATAAAGTACTTAACATAGTACCCAGCATTTAATGTGGCTGGTATATGATATGGTATTGTGGTTGGTATTATGATATTGATAATATGGTACATTATTAAAACCCAATAAGTTAATGAATTCCTGTAATAAACTTTATGAGCAAAGTGTTATATACAATTCATAATATAGATATTAATAAACACTTCACAGTGATCCTTTCATTCCTGAAGACCTCGCTCCTTTATTCTAGCTCATAGGATTCAGCGTGTCATTATTCTACCATGTATTTTTTCCAATTATGCCAAATTCTACTTCTCTCAGTTTATCTTGGTTATTTCCTTTGGGTCTTGAATTTGCAAATATATCAGCACTTAGTTTTTGAGTTTTTCCATTTCCCTTTGCCTCATTCTCTATATTCTTATAAGATTTCTTATTTCCCTGCTGGACTTCAAGACTGTACATAGGTGAATGTGAGTTCCAGGTCTCTCTGGATGTCCTTCATCTGTTTTGCAGAGATGGTTTGCTGGGTGAAGCCAGGAAGCCTGCTTACTCAGCAAGCCCCGATTCTTCTTCTCTGCCTACAAGAGTTAAAGTGCATCTCTGACAGGGCGGAAGCTCCACTTCCTGCAGGCTTTTCCACAAAGCCAACCCTATGGAGAGCACATCATCATCATGCCTACTGCTCACCAAATGAAGCAGTGAAGTTTTCATTCATATCGTTCCATTCTCTGGTGCAGTGCATCTTACTAACACTGGAAGGTCACGAATTTTTAAAAATCACTTTATAATCTTAACTTTAAAGTTAAACTCAGAATGTCATTATCTGACATGCATTCCTATTTCCACAAATTTTCATGAGTACTAATTTTTCTAGCTTAATATTTGGATTCATTCACATCAAAGTGGATGATGAAATAATTGGAAGTCTAACATATGCCATATGTCGACACTGTGGAATTACTTTTTCTCTCTGTAGGCTTTTAATTACAAATTCGCCAGAACAGGGTCAGAACAGAAACCATCCTTACCATGACCCTGACTCAACTAAAATTCTCTTTACCTTAATCACTTCCTGTCTCAGATTGCAATTTCCTTTTTTTATAGTCTTCTTCAATTTTCTTATTTCTAACTCTAAGTGAATATTGAAGGCAGCTGGCAATCCATAGATTATTTCATGGAAATGTCATAGGAGAATTTTCCATTAGTCTAACTTTCCTTATACAGTCCACCAGCAAGTCATATAATGACCTTGATAATTGCCCTACTATCTCTGGAGGGACCAATTAACTTATATGTCTTTCATATCTCCCTTCAAAATGAACTCATAGTAAGAAACAGATAATCAACCACCTTTTTGATGTGATTTAAGTTATAAATTAATAGTTATAATAGCTATGCTGTAAGGATGAAGTAGCTATTTATTCAGTTCATAAAATTGAAGCTTACTTCACATTACTGTCAGTTGGCGAATGGGCTTAACATACAACTTGGTTTTACATCTGATTTTAAGTTGCCCTGCTTGTCTGTGATTAGGTTTCTGGAGACATGAGCAAACAGAACTTACAAATAGATCAACCCAAAATGTGTAATCATTATTTGCTCTCCATGTCAGGATAAATGTTACTATGGTTTACTTCTAGTACTCTGTGCCATTTAATTTTTTTAACTTGGTGCATGATTTTCAAAGTTATATATTCTGATTTATTTTGATGCATTCAGTTAATGTTGAAAGGTATAATGTTGAAGTAAAATTCAACTTAGTTTGACATGTATTATAGAAACTCACATTCTTAGTATTACAGAATTTAGGAAAATGATCAATAAACATTTTTATCTGAAATATTCTTAGATATTTGTGATTTTATAAAAGTTAATATCAAACCTGATTTTTGGCTTCTCTATCTCTTATTGACTCCTCCTCATCTTTCTATTTCTAACCTAGAATATGGGATGTTTTTTTCAGATGCCAACATGATCAGCAAATAATTTTCATCTAAGGATAGAAATGAGTTCTATCACCTTTCTATGTATTTTGCACTTTGTTATTTTATATTTTATGTCTATATTATAGTTTCATATTTTATGAAAAATAATAAAAATTCTCTTGAAATTTCACTTAGTACCATCATAAGTGGCATAAGACATAAACTGAAAAGACAAGATATATAATTTGTACATGCTTTCTAATACAACAATTAAATTATTTCTTTCATTCAAATATCATATATACAGTAATCAAGAAAAATGTTCTACATGTAACGCCATATCCACTTAATAGTAGTCCATGGTTGACTGTGGAAATGGAGAAACTATACCATGTCCTTCTTTACAAGGAGCTGGAAAATGGCCCAGAAACTTCCTCCCTGTTCTTCAAAGTAGAGAAGACAAAGCCAGTGCCAGACATCGCTGAGAGCATGTAGTGATGAACACTGACAAAGAGCGATAGATGTTCCCTGGAGCATTTTCCCAACAGGGTGTCCATATGGAGATGGTATTGATCCCCCTGTCTCTTGTAGTTCAGAATCTCTGGTCAGTGTACCTCTTTCTATGGGCAGACTCATCTATTCAGCCCAGTATGCTGTAGAGACATTGCCATTTTCTACATGAGCTGTCGTGTGAAAAGCCAGGAAAGCACCACAGAGGCTACTGAGAAGTTGTTATCACCTTCTCTCTCATTCCTCAGCCTGTTATCTGCCCTCTCCCCTTCTCCTTCCTTTTACTCTCTCCTCCACACTGCCTTTCTGAATGAGCCATAATCTGGCCGAAAGCATTCTCTAAGATTTTAACTATGACTTAGGCTGGGGCACATTATCCTTCATCATGTCTTCTAAAGGCCAATTTTCCTTGTCTTAATATGAGAAATTTATAACATGTGACACTATTTGGAAAATTCCATTTTATGCAGTGATTTCCTGGTTCTGAGGTGGGTATCTGCATAGTTCACATGTATCTTGGATAACTCTGATACAGATGGTCCAGCTTCAAGAAGTATCATCTTAATCCTTGTGTTAGATATAACCAACTATCTTTTCTCTCGACCTAACTTACTATGTTCTTCTATCATTATTTACCCCCTAGAGGTACCCAAAAGCAGTAAGTTATGGAAAGAGTAGCATTTACTCAGCAACTCCAATTGATAAATCGTTCAGTAAAGGTGATGCATTGAGCTAAAAAGCTTTCAAACAGAGTGAGGGAGGAGGAATAAAATGCATTGCACACATAATCTTAGAACCACAGCCTGGAGTTAGTAGGCAGAGTTATCCATTCCACTCATGACAAGTTATAAAATTAATGATTTAAGCAAAACTAATCTTGTATAGCTTGAGGAAATTACATGAATTCTGAAAAGAGTTATTGATTTCAGTATTGTATTTAAAAAGCAATGTATTCATCAAAATTACTAATAATTCTTAGTAAAATTATTGTATACAGCAAAATGATTATAATAAGCATATTCACACATACCTTTTATAAAATACCAACAATTGGAAGGCTGAGAAAAAAATAGAAGCTACAATCCTCAATATTCATGGAACAGGGATTCTAAGTAAAAGAACCATTTGGAGTGTATTTCAGAAGCAAAGGATGATATACAGAAGTATGCTGAGAAAAAAAAAAGAGGCTTGGAAACAGCTACTGATTACAAAATATTAAAATCAAATGTATGCATACTTCCCTAAATTTTAAATGACCTAGTTTCTTCTATATCATGACAATATATCTTCTATATCCATGACAATAGATAAAACATGCCTAAAAATTTATGCTTCCAATGTAAGTCTTTTAGTTTCAATTATTTGCCTTGTTATGCTAGGAATATTAAGGCTAAAAAACATTCTGGTCTTGCCCATTTCTCCCAAGTGAACACTGATATAACATGAAACAATGTATCCTCTTCATCTTGTAGGCTACCCATTATGTGTTGAAATTAAATGCTTGATAAGCTAGCATATCTTGTTACATAATTTGCTATTTGGAGTAATAGGCACCGCAGCCCCAAGGCCACTAGAAAACTATGTGGTAAATACAATACTGTAACTAAAAAGTTCAAAATTAAAGTTGAGTTTGTTTAGCCTTAAACACACTTAATTTATTTAGAGGGTTTATTTTAGGATTCACACTTGTAATATCTTATTCTGTTTACACCTATAACTTGTGTCTCTTTGTAGACACTTCATTTTGAAGAAGCAATTGCACAATTCTCTACGTTTGGGAATAGAAGGAGGAGTATGTGAAAATTATATCCTGCCTATAGTTAGAAACTTTAAGGAGCTGTTTTAAAGTGTACTGTATGTGTACAGCCACTTGTGTAAATTCCTAAAGTCGAATAGGAAAAAAGTATGTAAATCTACATACATACAGATTTATAAGGTAATAGTTATTTTTCATTTGGTGTTTTGTGTACATTATTGCATTTGATCTTGACATGAACTCTTTGAAATTAGTTTTATTATTCAAAATTGTTCCTTACCTAAAAATCAAAAGTGAACAAAAACACCCACCAAAAACAAACAAAATCAGTCCACACTCACTCTTCAAACTGCTTTTCCCAGTAGCTACTGCTACTCCTATGTCTCTAAAGTTCAACTAACTTTGTGTGGCATTCAAGGTTACAAACTACAAACTAATCCATTACTGTGTCAGTTAGTTTTTGCTGGGTCACAAACCATCCCCAATATTAGTGGCTTGAAACCACAGTTATTCATTAGTGCATAGTTCTGTGGGTCAGCAGTTTGGGCTGAGCTTACTTATGAGCTTCACTCGTGGTACTGCTCTCACCTGACAAGTCATCCAAAGGCTGGTCATTTTAGAATGGTTTCATTTACATCACTCACATATCTGGTAGCTGGCTCTGGCATTAGAATTATTGGTTAATTCTAGCTATCAACT
This sequence comes from Paguma larvata, assembly GCA_030068075.1. Taxonomy (NCBI): domain Eukaryota; kingdom Metazoa; phylum Chordata; class Mammalia; order Carnivora; family Viverridae; genus Paguma; species Paguma larvata. The sequence goes on from CM057829.1 coordinate 103,249,386, forward strand.
AGAGTAATGGGCTTGACATGTTTCTAGAAAGCTAGCCTGGGCTCAGCCACATAGTGATGGTTTCAGAGTTTTCAGCCTTAGTGAGGGAAGTGAAACCCCAGTGCATAAGTGCTTTTCAAGCCTCTGATTGATGTCTCCTAATAGCCACGTTCAGAGTCAACATAGGATGGGATTACCCAATGGCATAAATGGAGGATGCATGAATCATTGGGGGAGCCAGAACTGTAAAAACCTGTCACAATCACCATGTATCAATCATTAATATGTTCTTGAATCACCTCTTTTTTTCTATCTTCACTGCCATTGTCCCAGCCTTTGCTTTGTTTTATCACATGGTCTTCCTAACTTTCCTCCCCGACAATACACTCATTCTTTATACTTTCTTCCCAAAACCCCTCAATGATGTGTTATTACTGAGATATATTGGTTAGCTTGAACAAGGCCCTCAAGACCTGATCTCAGCTCATGATCATTCACGTTCCATGATGCTGCTTATCCTCCAAATACACCCAGTTATGGACTCATCCAACCAACCATGTTCTTTCTTAACTCTGTGCCTGTGTACATTCTGTTCCTTCTGTCTTCCACCTGTGATTGCATACAAATCCTTCAAGACTAGTTCACATGTTGTATTCTCTATGAAACCTTCTGCCTCTCCTTCTTGGGCCAAGGCTGTCCTCGCTTGAGCTGGTCATTCTTTGCTCTGTGCCCCTAGACCACCTTGTGCATACCACCATTTTGATATTTATCACGTTGTAGTCGTAGTCTAATGTATCTGCCTCCTCCACTAGACTGAGAATACTGAATGGAGAAAAATCATATCTTACTCATTTTTGGATCCTCCAGTCATGATAAATTATTTTTAGTTGAATGGAGGAGAGGTTGGAGGGTCGCTGCCATTTTCCACTCATTTTTGTAACAAATATTTGGTAGCTATCCATGACGTATCATTTGGCATATAACATATATCTAATATTTAATTTGATTTGCAAGTCATATTTTTGTTATTTACCATATTTACTATAATATGTATAATATATAATGCATATAAGAAGTTCTCAAATACACATTTGTACTCAAATACTTTTGTATACAGACAAACCTGGCCTATTTCTTCACCGTTGCAAACATATAATTAGTTTTATATTAATCTAAAAAAGACCATTAGACTGTATTTTATTGGAAATGGAGAAAGAGCTAAGTGGTTATTTGTATGTGAAGGACAAAGGTTACTGGAGACACTGCATGTAAAGGCTGGATAAAGTAACTTTAAATAAGAGATAGAGTGACTCTAACTATAGAAGTGAATATCACAATATTTTCAATGTACTCTGTTTTTAACAGCACTGTATTAAAAATGTATATTTCCTTAGCTTTAACATATTTCATATATACATATGCACCCCTAGAATTATGTAAATATCTTTTTTTATAAACAAATATAGGTCAACTTTTACTAAAGATAAAATTCTTACTGCGCTTTTAAAGTTTTATTTCGAAATGATTTTAATCTGAAGAAAAGTTATGAGTGTAATGTAACAAGCACCCATATACTCTCTATTCTGGCATTTCTATTTTTCTAAGCAACATATAGAACAACAAAATAAATACATTTGCACTAATCCCTCATTAGGATTTACAGTGCAGAGAGTTACAAATTAAGAAGAGTATCTCATCACAGCCCCAAGGAAAATCTGATGAAATGTCTAGACACTGAAATGGGTTTCAGCAGCACGCTCTCAATACAGACACTTCTGGTTCAGGGCTGAGTTATTAGCTCTGGGCCCCAGTTCCGGCTGAAGTCCCTGTTCTGAGCTTAAGACACATGTCTATTTTTGGAATGATAATGGTAAAAGAGGTAGCTGTTATGCATTGTCTGTCTGGTAACGTTGTGTTTGGCAATGCCTATAAGTGAGTTCTGGTGCAGGGCCAGAGCCGCTAGCTGAGCACGTATTTTCATGTTAAGTACCTCTTATTTTCCCTGATAGCTCCTAAAGACTGCAATCCGAGAAATAATTTTTCTGTTTCATGCAAGATCTGTCCATTAGTCACCAGGAAATGCTGATTCTTCCTTTAAATAACCTTAGGGCCTGCCACTCATTGCATTTCCAACCAAACACTCCCTTTCCTAGCCCTGATCACTGCCCCATGTAATCTGGCTGTAGCTTCCTAGAAAACGCCTTTCCTGGATTTTCTCCCAGTTAATTTACCTTTTACATTGATCTCCCATATGGGAGACTGCCCATATGGAGACTGGAATCATCAGCTTGGTCTCTTAACTTCTAACCAGCTGGATGTATTTTATCTTTATCTTTTTATTTTGCTGACTCCTTCAATCTTATCATTTCTTAACACTTCCTTTCCTTTCTCCCCTTCATTCTCCATTTCCCAGTATTTCTTTCTCACCCTACAGGCAATAAACTCAAAAGAGAGAGAGAAAATTAAGTTAATATGTCACAGGGGCACCTGGGTGGCTCAGTTGGTTAAGCGTCTGACTTCAGCTCAGGTCATGATCTCACAGTTCCTGAGTTTGAGCCCCAACGTTGGGCTCTGTGCTGACAGCTCAGAGCCTGGGGGATGTTTCTGATTCAGTGTCTCCCTTTCTCTGCCCCTTCATCCGTTCGTGCTCTGTCTCTCTCTTTCTCTTTCTTAAAAATATATTAACATTAAAAACAATTTTTTAAATTAACCTGGCACAACCAAGTTTGAAGGAGGAAAAAATGAAATTTGAAGAAGGAATGGAGACATAATCCGTTGAAGTTTACAGGACAATAACAAGAGTAATGGCTTGTATTTTAAGAATAAGCCTGTGAAGAGGAGGGCACTTGTTGGGATGAGCACTGGGTGTTGTATGGAAACCAATTTGACAATAAATTATTCAAAAAAAAAAAAAGAATAAGCCTGTGTAATTTGTCTAAACTCATGATTTTTAATCTGGTAATAATGTAGCAGATTCTTAAGTTGTTTCTTTATAACCTGACCTTGCTTATTTGAATTTTTTTTTCTTTATTGAGATAGAAGTCACCATTTTAACCATTTTGAGTGTACATTTCAGTGATTTTCAGCTTACTCACAATGTTATGCAGCCATCACCACTAATTCCAGAACATTTTCCTTATCCAAAAAAGAAACTCCATATTTATTAAGCAGTCACTCCGCATTACTCTCTACCTCCAGCCTCTGGAAATCACTAATCTACTTTCTGTCTCTATGGATTTGCTTATTCTGGACATTTCATATAAATGGAATCATACAATATGTGGCCTTTTATATTTGACTTCATTCACTTGCATGAAGTTTCTAGTCATCCATATCATAGCACATCTCAGTGCTTCGTTATTTTTTATGACTGAATAATATTCCCTTTTATGGAGATACCAAATCATATTGATCTGCTCAACAGCTGATGGACATTTGGGTTGTATCTACCTTGACTATGATGCATAAGTCTTCTGTAAACATTTGTGTTCAGGCTTTTGTGTGAACATATGTTTTCAGTTCTCTTGAGTATACGCCTAGGAGTGAAATTACTGGCTCTTATGGTAACACTAACTTTTTGAGGAACTGTCGAATTGTTTTCCACAGTGGCTGCACCATTTAACATTCCCACCAGCAATGTGTGAGGCTTACAATTTCTCTAATCCTCACCAACGTTTATTTTCTTTCTTAAAAAAATTACAGCTATTCTAATCGTAGGGGGAGCGACATGTAATCTCACTATGGTTTTGATTTGCATTTCTCTAATGCAAATGACATTGAGCATCTTTTCATGTGCTTATTGGCTGTTTGTAGATCTTATTTGGAGAAATGTCTATTCAAATCTTTTGTTCATTTTTAAGTTGGGCTATTATGTTTTGATTGAAGAATCGTAAGAATTCTTTATATAGTCTGGGTACTAGACTCTTATTAGGTGACTTTCCAATATTCTGCCATTCTGTGTGTTGTCTTTTCACTTTCTTGATAGTGTCCTTTGATGCTCACATTTTAATGGAGTTCAGTTTATCTATTTTTTTCATTTGTTGCCTGTGCTTTTGGTGTCATATTTAAGAAATATTTGCTTAACCCAAGGGAATGAAGGTTTATACCTAGGTTTTCTTCTAGATCTTCTAAGATCTGTACAGTTTAAGCTCTTATATTTAAGTCTTTGATCTGTTTTGAGGTAATTTTTGTATGTGGCATGAAGGAGCATTTAAATTCTTGTGTAAAAGGGCTTCTCTTGCATGTGACTGTCCAATCGTTTCAGCAACATTTGTTGGAAAGTTTATTCTTTCCCCACTGAATGGTATTGGCACCTTCATCAAAATCAGTACTTGGTTCGTGTATTTTTGGCTGTGTTAGTTCATAACTGTCCTTACTTTTATCTAAAAGCAGCAACGACTTGAAATTGATTACCTGAAGGCAGAACAAAAAGTATTTTTTATATTTAAAAAGTAATCTTGGTGAAAAGAAAAAAGTTGGAGGAGATTTGTGCTTTTACAGAAGAAAGTTTCATAGTTTGTGATCACTCCAGATCATACTAAGCCCAAGAATAGCCTAGGTAAGGAGAAAGATGTTTCTCAGAATCATTTGGCAATGAAAGAAAAAACTTCTTTCCTTGCCAATGAGGACTAAAAGGGATATAAAGTTGCAGGATAAAATATTACATACTTTTTGAAGTTTATTTATTTTTGAGAGAGAGAGATGAATGGGGGAGAGACAGGGAGAGAGAGAAAGAGAATCCCTGCACTGTCAGCAGAGCTCAAACTCACAAAACCATGGAACCCGGGAACTCATGAAGTTGGAAGTTCAACCGACTGAGCCATCCAGACGCCCCTATTAGATACCTTTTACTGAGAGCTTACTGTTCCAGGCATTGTATTAAGTTTGTCTTTATTATTGCATTTAATTCTTATATAAACCCTATAATGTGATGTCTTTGTCAGCAGAACTTGTGTTAAGTAGTCATCTACAAAAGTGATTTTTAAGGAAATGTTTCCAGAAGAAACATAAGGGAGCAGAGGTAGCTAGACAGTGAAGAGGAAGAAACCAAACTAGGATGGGATTTCAGGAACTGTCCAGCTGCGATGCTTCTGCCTGATTCCACAAAGGAGCTCTGAGTTGTAAATTGCAACTCAGATTTATCTACCATGAGGTCAAAGAATTAGGCTTTTATTCTCCCTAATCATCAATCACTGACTAAGGAATACCCAGGGAGTGGACAGACACTGAGGCTCTTGGGCTCTCTCTGCCTATGGGCAATGGTGGTCTGGTAGCCAAAGGCAGTCCCTGCTTTCAGGTGGTGGTGGTGGAGCTGGTGACTGGAAACAAAGAGTTGGAAGCTGGGGAAAGGGTGCTCAGAAAACTTAGAGAGAAGGAAACTAAGGTTAAGGACCCAGAGTCACAAACAGATTGGGTGCAAATGTATGTGACTCCAAATTCCTTTTCTTTCCTCTTTAATATGGTGCTTTCAGTCACAAAGATACTGTCATTTGGAAACTACCAAGAATCTCCTGTTTCAGATATCACTATGCCCTTTTCTTAAAACTGAATAAACTGTCTCAGATTTTTTTAAAACCTGGGATCTGAAAAACTGCATACAAAATTTTGTGTGTATGTATGTGAGTGTATCCATGGGTTCCCACCCGCTCTGCCCCAGGGAGAGAGTTTATGGCTAACATAAATTTCTTAAAGGGAATTTTAAAAACAAAATGTTAAGAATATCTATTTAAGGATTGTTCTCCATATTTAACTGTTTCCCTGCCCAGGATCTTATGACTTACCATTATGACATCTTTAAAACATTGGCTTCATGAGCTCAGATTAATTATAATAACTACAAATAAAAATATAGGATAATGACAGTCTGCCCCTCCACTGAGCACTGTTCTCACTGGTTCTCATAAGTTTGAGAAGAATCGGCATTAATTCTTTTTTAATATTTGGCATAATTTATCAGTGAAAGCTTTTGTCCTAGGCTTTTCTATATAGAAGTTTTTTTGATTACTGATTCAATTTATTTACTTGTTATAGGTCTATTTAATTTATATTTCTGACTAGAAGCATAAAGAACTTACATGTTATTTTGTAGGGCAGATGGTTTACTTAAAACTAAGGCGAAAACGTTCACTGAAGGCATTAAATGAGCTTGGTTTGTGTTTCCTTTGATTAATTGAACTGGATAATTGCCAGATATTCATTTAGTGTTGGTATCTCACACACACACACACACACACACACACACACACACACACACTTAGCCTGGATATCAAGTGGTCTGAATTTTTAAAAATTCAGAAAGAATTCCCAATAATTTTCCTGAATATTTTCTTTTCTGATTATGTGATATAAATAGCAGAGTCTTTTCGTGTACACATAGTTAATCACCAGAACTTTTACAGAATGAGTCTGGTGTCTCTATAAAGGGGAAACATTCTAAACTTTACTATTGTAGAGTTAAGCTTCATGCATGGAATAAGTTCTTTGGCATTTGAAGGCCTGGGTAGAGGAAGCTGGTATGCAAAGTTGTCCCTTGGCTGGGGGTATAGCCTCCCAGGTTCAGGTGCATGAATGAGTGGATGGTTCCAGCCTGGTACCAGTTAGGGAGAAAACCTTCGACAGAAAAGTGATGCCTTTCCCAGCAAGTGGTGCTAACAACAAGGAAACTTTCAAATATATCCATAATCTTGGGTGCTTAAGCAGGTTAATGCTCTTAGATTATTTTACTCCCCTCCATAATTCACCCTTCAGCCATCCACTACTTTGAGTCCCATTTTTGTTTTTTCTAAGTTAAATTCTGATGAAATGTAGTTTAATATTAAATTCAAGTCCAAGGGTGATTTCTCTTTCAAATGCCCCACAAGACCGGCTGTTGGTTGTGGTGAGGCAGTGTGAACCAAAGCAGATTCCTTGCTTTTTCTGGGGAGCACTAGGCACATCGTAAGCACAGGACATATTTGTTGAAAGAACACAAGATGGAAAGAATGAAAGATGATGCGGCAGTCAGGCAACACACACCGCAACTCTCTACTGACTTCTTAAAGAGAGCACAAGTTACCATTTCTTCTACCCCACATGACTCTTTTGCCATTTGAGATTGGAAATGAAATATGGCGGCTTCATTTTTCATCATAGCACTACCCCTAGGTACAAGAGATGAGGAATTGTCAGGGATGTTTTAACTCACGAAATACTGCAGGGAACAAGTGAATTGTTTCCTCTACGCTTAAAGCTAAATCCTTGAAAGGGGTGAGGCCTGGGACTGCCAGGAGGGTAGTCTGTCCCCGTCACTGAGAAGAGCCTCACCAACCCCCGAGATTAATCTGAGAATAGATGAACCCGGCCCAGGTTGTGCAAAGTCGGAGCGGTGCGTTAGGGTCCTCCTCTCCCTGGCCTCGCAGAATCACGGCTGCTGAGCCAGTGGGTCCTTTAAATCTGATGAGGGAGTTAGGGATGGGGACAGTCGCAGTTTCTCTTCCCTCGGACAACAGAGTGGGGTTTTCTGAGATCTTTCCAGCAGCTCTCGGTGTGAAAAGTGTCCTCGGGCCCAGCGCAAGATGGGAGAAGGGGAGGAAAGAAGAGAGGAAAATGTGGGGAATGGGACTTCGGGGCGAGAGGCGCAGGTGAGGAAGGGACTTCCGAGGTGAGCACCTGCCGGGACCGCGGACCGGCGGAGAAAGGCAATCCCGCCTCGGTCTGCGCACCCCCAGCGCACCGCCCTCCTGCTCCGCGACGCCACGGGGCTCGGGAGCCCGCGGTCTCCGCCCCCGCCCCGCGGCCGCAGCTCCGCGGCCCCGCCCCGCCCCGCCCCGGCCTCTGGGCTCCGCGGGGCGCCGGCCGAGCGGCGGGTGCCCAGGTCTCCCGCGGCCAGCAGGATGGCCAAGGTCCCGGAGCTGGAGGACAGCTTCCTGCAGGCGCAGCCTTCGCCCCAGGTTTCCCCTGAGGCCCAGGAGGAGTGCTGCGTGCCGCTCCTGGGCAAGGGCTTGCTCATTTACCCCGAGGAAAGGGCGTACCTGGCGGCTGTAGCGCAGCCCGCGGGCGCGCAGGGCGGCGGGGCGAGAGCGGAAGACCCGGAGCTGCCGGCGGGAGTTAAATCAGGTGAGTGCTCTGCCCCCTCGGGGATGTGACTGGGAAGGGGGTGAATTCTAAGAAGGGCACTCCACAATAAAAGTAGACACACCGCAAACATAACATACCTGTAGAATGTTCGGTCCTGATCTTTGTATTTTCCCCAGGAAAATGTTGGTCACCTAGAAATGAACTCTAAGGGACTTTGCTTAGTTATCCTCTCAACCGCCCTCCTCTCCTTAGGCTCCCCGTTTGGCACCAGGGTGCATTTAGAGGCTGCTTAACTGAATTTACATTCTGATTTTCTTATCATCCTTTCAACTTGCAATCAGAAATGCATTTAAGCAATGGTAACGTTTCCTCTGAAGAAGAGGATGCAGACAGTCACGACAGCAAAACCAAAGCAACCGATCTACACCTCTCTCAGAAAAAAACCGTCACGCAGATGATGAAGGATAAAAAGAAGCAGACTCAGCTCACCCTGCAGTGGTAAGTCTCCCACGGGGGTACCTTTCATCGCCTGTTCAGTTTTAAAAGTCAGTATCTTCAGAATCTGCTTTTCCCAATTTGCTTCTCCCTCAAACTTTTAGGGGAAGTTTAAAATACCAAAAGGAAATGAATATATATATATATATATATATATATATATATATATATATATATACTGAATACTTGGTATGGAGACATATTCTGGGGTTGGTGAAAGAATGATCTGCAATACAGAAACCCATCACTTTGTTCATTATTGACCTAAACTATAACTTCGTCAAGTGTCAGCAGTAATGAATGTTTCTTATGACTTATTTGTTTAACATGCAATCAGTTCGGACCTTATATACTTGTTAATTGATAGTCTTTTTGTTTATAAAACATGATTCTTTAAAACAACTTAAAAGGAGGAAGGATCTTAATATTGCCTTTATCCATATGAGGGCAAATTAATGATTGTATATAGGTCATTAGGTAAAATGCATTTGAACTAGAAGACATAGAAAAATCAGTTAAAATATCACTATTAAATAAATGTCCAACTATTTTTATAGCACCTGTCATATATGATTTATTATGGTGAAATATCATGAATTGGATTTTATGGAAAATCTTTTAAAACCAAGAGTTTATCAGTAGGCTTTCTACATATGAAGAGCATTTTGCAATACTGATCGAAAAAGAAGAGGGATCTAAAGTAAAAACTCTAACACTCCCACATAGTGTGAATAGGAGTATAAATTTCCTCCCAAGTTACGAATAACAAGCAAATAACGTAAAAGGTCTATTTACTGATGAGTTGTATAATCTGTATATATGTAAAGTATGAACTAAACCTTAGAAAAATACAATAGAAAAAATATCTAAAAAATCTAGTGAGAAAAAACCTAGTAACTTTTATTTTCAGCTAAACATTGAATTACAGTTTGCATATACTAAATTTTTGTGATTATATACTTACACCTTTTCAAATATTTGAAATCTAAACCAAATATTCTTCTAAAGTTATGGCTTACCTATTGAAGTTGATGTCACACTTACTGGTTAAAAATACACTGGAGCAGTAAATATTTGAGATAATTATCTGGAATATTTTAGATACAACTATTTTATTAGGATAATTGGGGCAGAGGTATTGATTAAAGATATATTATGGAGACCTGCTGAATGATCACTTCCAGTTTTCCTCTTCAAATCAAGTGAATGGAAACAAACTTCTTTGTTTTGTTTTGTTTTAGAAATATGATTGATTGCATTACAATTAAAGAAAAAAAAAGTCATATCCCAAGTTAGCCATATTCATGGCTGGAATTATCCAGTATTTTGAAGGCAAAGGCAATGCCTACAACAGCATCAAAACAGCCACGTGAACAGTGGACATTTTATGCGTGCCATTTAAATATAATTTTAAATAGTTGAATGTTTTGTTAGTGATTTTCATTTTTTGAAACTTCAAATGTCATCACTTTTGTTAGAACTTTCCACTCCTTTCCTATAAAAAGAGTGTTATATATAGTTTTTTTTAAAAACTAAGTGGCTTATTTGTACTTTGAGAATTTTCCCTCATGGTTATATAGATTATTGGGGATATTAAAAATTGGAGCTGAAAATTAAGATGAAAAATCTAAGTAATCCAGTATTCAACTGTCAGCTAGGTTTGGTTTTATGGATGTAAAAGTTACTGGGTTCTGTTTGGTTTTGTTCTTCTTCATAGAAATACGGACATCTGATGCTTTAAGCGTGAAGAACATCTCCTTTAGCTTTTATCTCATGCATTTAGGGAATATACTTAATAAAATCTGAATAGTTTCACTCAATTTTAATCTGAATGCATGCTCAATATTGCATTGTTCCCATATAGTAATAATTATAATTTTACTATACAGAAAATAAGTATACAGAATTTTAGTCAATATCACCTACTGAATTGTTAGGAAAATTGGGAATACACTTTACATGTTCTGATTTCTCAACTGCTGTTTAGATGTTTATAACACTTAAGTAAATATTATTACATTTATATAAATCGTGTTTAGTTGCAATTGTAGACATTCAAATTAAATAGAATTATGTCTAAGTTTTCAAAATTTATACAACTGCATTTGTAACAGAGTTGAATTCATTTGTCATAGTTGGAGACATCTGTAGATAAGTACATTATGTTTCAAGTGTTTAGTATGTTTTAGGCGATTATGGTACTGATCACAGCAAAAGGCATACAATAGAAGTAGATCAGTACCATTTCAGACTTCAGTGAGGTGAGTTCTTTCTTAGGTATTTTGCAAATAAATGCATCATCGTGCTTCCCTAACCATTTAGGGTTCAGAACTAGTTTGTGAATGAAAGTAAAAGACTGTAGGCATTTGACAGCCTAAAACCTGGCAAGCCCATTAGTGTTGAGAATATTCTTTTAAAAAATCATCTTTTTCAATGTTACCATTCATCTTTGCATCTCACAGAGCAAACTGTAATGAATAGTGAGGATTTCCATAGAAGTAAGACCTTCTTTGAGACACAGAGCAGGAAGGAGTGGTTTTATGTTGGCCGTGGAACGTACTTCACCTCCACTGGCAGGGATCCATTGGGGCGCTTGCTCTTCCAGCGTTAATTCTTGTGATCTGACTTTTAATAATATCTAGAAGAAAGAAAGTCTACTCATGTCTGCTCCTGAACTCATTTGTATAGAGTCTGTATTCAAAACAGTCATTAAATCAATGTGAAAGGGAAATGGAGAAGAGACATAAAGAAAAGGTTTGACCTAATTTTCTGCCATTTTTTTTTTTAGGCTTGAAGAGAATTACATTGTTTGTGAGGGAGTTTGCTTACCACGGTGCATCCTTTATGCACACTATTTAGATTTCTGCAGGAAAGAGAAATTGGAGCCTGCCTGTGCAGCCACCTTTGGAAAGGTAAATGCTAAAGTCGTATCAGGCAGACAGTATGGAAACAAATTCATCTGAGCAAAATTTTTTTAGAAAATATTAAGAAATTTGTTTCACAAGCATAAATGAAAATTTCTTACAGGTGTATTTGGAACTCTTATATGTCTTATCTTGATTTTACCTACTACAGGTTTTACCTTGAACTACTATGTTTTGAATATTAGAACCCTAGCTAGCAGATGATTTAATGTGACATTAAAGGAAGCTCCATTTGAGCAGTGACATTTCCCTTCGAAGAGGGATGCATTAAAGAGTAGGGTATGGCCTGTATTGAGAAGCAAAATTAAGTGCTGGTGACAAGTATCTTGTTAATGTAACTGGTGATCGTGTTTATTATTTAGCTAGTCCAAGTATATGAGTTTTTAATAGATTTTTATTTTATTTCACAAATAGTTCCCTTGATTCTCCATTTCACTCTGAGTATGTTTATATCCCAAACTCTAAAATGTTGTGACAGGATTGGTTAAGCATTGCTTATTTAAAAACATTCCTTTCTACCCAACCTGTATGGTGAGACTGGGAATCTGTAGAATTGGCATTACTATATTTATGTATGTTGATCTTATTTTGAGAATCGAGAAACAATATCAATCTCTTGGGAAAGCTTTGCACTTTGAGATTCCGCTAAGAACCTAGGATATTCTAGAAAAACTATAGGAAACTTAAGGCTGAAACATTGCATCTCATATAAACTGAAATCTAAATTCTAACCTGTAGAGGGACTCATTGTCCAGAAAATAGTGAATACTATAGCCAAGCTTCTCAGTTTTTGAAAATAAAATAATTTATAAATTTATTTTGAAACCTGTCTGCTTATGGGAGTCAGTGTGATATGGTGCATGGTAATCTCATTATTTCGGTTCTGGCCTAGACAGTGACTAATTTGTTCTGAAGCCTTCTGAAAAGCACTTAACCTTTTCAAAACTCAGTTCACTCATTCCCTAAAATGAGGAAGTTGGATAAAACAACTGCTAATGCCCATTTTTAAACTGTTTTGTTCCACTTTATGGCACTAATCTTAATTGTTTGGGGAGTCATGAGGTATCTTGAGAATCTGACTAAAACTACAGAATTGGTCCCCAAGAAACTGACGTATACAAAGTTGGCCATGTAGCCCATGGGAGATCATAAAAGTCCTGTTTTATGTAGAACAGATTTTGTTCTTTAATCAGATACTAATTTTTAGCAAATTTTAGAGAAAAGGACATAGAAAAGAAACAATTTAAAACACTGCTGTGGAGATCTGGTAGGAAGGAGAAAGTTTCATGTTTTTTTCAGAGTTGGAGATTGATAATTGTGATAAGTCTCTGGATAAAATTATTATAAAGACACTCATGTCTTTCCTCTAGGTACATTAGGTAGTAACGTAAAGCAAAAGCAGATAATGGTATGGTTCGCTTTGGAAATTGAGACAGGGACAGTAAAACGATCTCATTAAAAACTACCTCCCTGCTTCTGCGATATATTATTGCTTATTAACATGGTATATGTAGAATATTACTTCTTTTAAACTAAATTTTACCCAGAGTTCAACATTTATTTTTTCAAATTAACTGGTCACAAGTTGCTTGCAACAGAACCACACATTTCCTAAAAACTAAAGTAATTGATTTTCTTTTTAGACAATTCGCCAGAAATTTCCCCTTTTAACGACTCGGCGACTTGGAACTAGAGGCCATTCAAAGTAAGACATACTAATGAGCATATATCAGATCTGTACATATGATATTTTATCTGTAAAATAAGTATCGTCTTTATCAGTGAATGGAAACAGGTGTTCTCTTCTTGATGAAGCAGATTTTTTACCAACTGCAAGAACTAAAAAGAAAAAAAGTAGATTTTGGAATGTTCAAAAAGAAAATTTATACTGAAAATCATAAAATATTATTTCTTCTAATAAAAAATATCACAGTGAATCATTTTCATAATCTTAAATCCACTACTGAAGGCACCGGTATCAAGAGAGTAGTATAGACGGCTAAATAAGTGGCCAAATGGAACCACAGCAGAGAGCAAAGGCCCAAATAGCAAAGGCCAAAGTCAGGAGTTGAAGCACGGTTCAGGTTCTTCCTTTGTTTTTTTTTTCCCAGATGATAATTTCTTAATATTCTCTTCTTTTTCCTTCAAGATAAATGACCTCCACAAATGACTTCTTTGGTCATCTTTTAATGTAAATACTAAGTTAGTTCTCTTTCTTGATAATTCTGGTTTTTCTTTTCTTGTGGCAGTTATGTAGTTACACCTCACGTGTTCTTAGTCATCCATTATTTCCTCTGTCCACTGTGTTTTCAGTTTTTCCTTTCCTTCTGCTTATAAGCATATTCAGGTCTCTTTTATGTTGATAAAAATAAACTCATCTCAGACCTGCCATACTCTTCACAATTGCTCTATTAGTTTCCTTCTCATTGCTATTTCTCAAAAGAGTAGCTGTGCTCACTTCTCTAACCATTGTTCACACTCCCCTGTCCTAGTTCATTTCGTTACCTGGACAAAACCTCGATGGCTTATTTTTACTGTTACTCATTCTCCTTGGCACCTGTCTAGCATGTGAACCTGCTGACAGTGCCCTCTTAAGATAAACCAATATATAAAGCTTCTCCTATGGTTTCTCTGTCACGGCACTTCCTGGCCCTCTTCCCTTTTCTCCCATTCATTTTCTAGCTCATCCAATGTCTTCTGTCCCAACATCTAGTTCAGCATTGTCCAATGAAATATAATGAAGCCACATATTTAATTCAAAAATTTCTAGTAGCCACATTAAAAAAGTAAAAAGGGACAGATGTTATTTAATTTTAATGTTTTATTTAATCCAATGTATCCGATGTATCACTTCACCATGTAATCAAAATTAAAATTATTGAGATATTTTGCATTCTTTCTTTTTCCCTACTAAATGTTTGTGTGTTTTATTCCTACAGCACATCTCAATTTAGATTAGTCATATTTCAAGTGGTCAGTACACACATATGGCTAAGAGCTACCTTACTGGCTAGCTCAGCTTTAGTCACTTGGCAAAAAATAAATCATACTTTATGAATTCTCTTGAATCAGTCTCTCTCCATTCTCACTTTTATAATCTGGCCTTCACTGTATCTTTCCAGTCTTTTCAATACAATTTTTCCAAATTAGCCTTCTAAAAGTTTCAATTCAATCATATCTTTGTCATGCTCAGAAACTTTCACCAGCTCATGACAAATTTTTCTCACTTTGACATTCAGGGTCCATTGTGATTTAGTCCCAAACCATTTTCCTATCTTATCATCTACTCACCCCTCAGCATGGAGCCTATGCTGCCACCAAATTAGTGTCCAGTACCCTTTGTTTCATCCTCAGATGTCATTCTTTCACTTATGGTGTCTTCCTCCTTGGAAGGAAGACATGTTGATGTCGAACATGATATGTTGAAAGATATCATGATATGTTGAAAGCTTATCCATTGAAAAGAATGTCTCAAAAACTTCCTCCTCTTTTGAATTTTTTCTTAACTCTTGATTTCTTGTAGGCTCTTTCTTCATACCCTCATAGCAGTTCATTGGTCATCTTAGTATGACATTAACTTATCTCTTCCCTTCAAAAGATAGTATTTTGAGGATAGAGATTTTGTCTCATTCATTTCTGTTGTCGACTAAATAATCAATTACCAATTAATATTTCTTTAATTGATTCCTATTAATGTTAACAGTATGTGGTCTGAGATGGAGAAATACAATGCCAGATTGAAAAAGACTGAATTGGCTCTTCCCTTCTAACTTGTTTTTCAAACTTGAATCACTTCAACTGGCTGATTTCTACTGAATTTGATTCCTACTGAATTGTGTAGGTAGAAGAAAGATCAGATAATGTTTGAAGGAGATAAATAGTAGAAAAAGAGGCAAAGCAATGCAGAGAAATCCTCTTCACAGGATCTACAAAAAGACAAGCAGGCAGGCTGCCGAAAAGTCGATTAATCCTAAAAGAAGCCTTTAGGATTAGGGATGAATCATTAACCCTGTCCATTGTGACACTGTGAGGCTCAAGTGTTTAGGTTTATGGAACAACATGTGGTAACTTCAGGCAATTTGCTTGATATCTAAAAGCAGATGTGCCCAAGAGCAAAACACTAATAATTTGAATTTTTTCCTACCTTCCCAATATGACATCTGCTTTTTGTAACTTGTTTGTTATATTTTTCATATTTTGATATCCTGGGGGAAAAGAAAACTTCCATAGGGAAACTAAGTATGTTGAAAGATAGGGCCAGATGTAGAGTTTGTGAATCGTGCAGTTGGCAATGTGTCGATGTTTGATTTATTTATTTATTTATTTATTTATTTATTTATTTATTTATTTATTTATGGGAGAGAGCAAGCAGGTGAGGGGCAGAGAGAGAGAGAGAGAGAGAGAGGGAGAGAGAGAGAGAGAGAGAATCCCAAGCAGGCTCTGCACTGTCAGCACAGAACCCTATGCGGAGCTCAAACCCATGAACCATGAGATGATGACCTGAGCCAAAATCAAGAGTTGGAAGCTTAACCAACTGAGCCACCCAGGCGCCCCTTAATTTTTGTCCTAAGCATTTCTTTATGTTGGTATATTATCTTCACAATCATCCTTTCTAATGGCTATTTAATATTTCAAAAATGTGTATCTTATGAAAAATATTTTATATCTATAGAAATATGAACAATCTGTGAAACGAAATATAAATGAAGAAATTACTGTATGTTAGAGAAAGAGAAATTTATAATTTCTCCAAATTTTACTATTAATTTTGCAAAACTTGCTGGAGTAGTGTTTATTCTCGTGCCTTAAACATACTGTCACTAAATGCTTATTGAATTATTTGAAAAATATAAATAAATTATTATTTATTTTAACTTCTGTGGATCATATATTAAAATATATTAACATTATATAACTGTATAATGATGGTTATTTAAAAACATAAGCTCTCAATTTTTGCCAAACTCTCATAGAATAGCTAGAGTCTGTCCAGTCATTTCATGTGAGTCTTTCAGACAGAATTTACTTTGATCCTGATCAACTCAAAAAGTTCTTCTGTATTCTGGCTCAAGATAGCACCACTATTTCTAGAACTGTCCCTTCTGCCATTAGGGTTCATGGATCAATGTTACTCTCTAAATTTTACTCCATGTAGGAAATCCAAAAGTTTGAGAAACATTGATCTTTGTGACAAGGAGGTGATTAGTAGAATCTAAAAAGTAAAAGTTAGAGGTGCCTGCGTGGCTCAGTTGGTTAAGCGTCCAACTTCAGCTCAAGTCATGATATTGCAGTTTGTGAGTTCGAGCCCCATGTTGGGCTCTGTGCTGACAGCTCAGAGCCTGGAGCCTCCTTCAGGTTCTGTGTCTCACCCTCTCTCTGCTCCCCCTATGTTCATGTGCTGTCTCTCTCTGTCTCTCAATAATAAATAAAAATGTTAAAAAATTTTTTAAAAAATAAAAAATAAGAGTTAATTTTGTGTCTATTTTCAATTTTTTTTCTAAGTTCTGTCATAACACGTATTAAAATGATCAGTCCTCCCAACTCACCTTTATGCAGGTGTTACTTTCAAGGACTTCATGAAAGTGAAAGATGAAAATGTTTATCTAAATAAAGTGAGGTAAAAATTTATTCAGCCAAAAGGAAAAGAGAAAATATTTAAAGCAGATATATTAAAAACAGACAAAAAAATCCAAAGGGACAGAATAACTAGGTAGATACCACAGATCACCAGATATCACCAGATATCAGTCACTGTCAAAATTAGAAACAATTAAAAATTGGAAAATGTGTTTTCCAGGGTCAGGTCTGATGTTCTCCATAAGAAGCCAGTAGTACCAATAGATATGGAAAAAGGTCTTTAAAGGTTAACTCTTGGGGTCACAAAGCCTCACCCTAGAACATCTAACCTGAGTGTGCTTGGGGATAAGGCCAATCAGTTTACAGGGCCATTAGTTGTTCAGCTCTCTGTCCCTTCCTTCACTGTCACCCTCCCTTCCCTGCTAAGAACCCCAATGACAGATTCTGCACATTCTCAACACCCAGATAAAACTGTCTTGGCTTTTGAGTTTTTTATTTTCTTCTCCTTGATTTACTACCAACGTCAGAGTATACACCTGATTTTTATTTTCTGTGCAGTATTCTTAAATTTGGATTTTGAAAAAGTAAAAATGAAACAAAATTATATAGGCACAAAAGAGTAATGCAAAGTAACTTTTGCCTTTTTTATGTTATAAATGTATCCTATCAATAATCAGTCCATTCATATTTATATCAATATACAGAGCATGGTGCTAAAGAGTTTCTAAGATGCAAATGGCAGGATAGGATATATGCTATCAAAAATCTTTCACTATTAAGATTCATTTATTTAATAAGCCTTTAGTGAGTGTCCTGGTACTTACGAGGCCGTAGGGATACAATGATGAAGAAAAAGAGCCTGTAGCCCACCAGTGCTCAGAATAGCTGATAGTCGAGACCACCAAGTAGATTTCATGTACACAGTAGACTGTTTGATTTGAAGTTACATTTTAATTTTTTGTAGACTTTGATCAGTCAAATCTTGGTTTTCAGACATGATGGACAAAAGCTATTATCTTATTTATTAGTAGTGATTTAGTGGGTTAATAAAACTGATACGGCAGCTGCTCTTATCATAGCAAGTTATTGCAAGTCCCTGAACAGCTTAATCCCATCATTTCCTTATCAGTTATCATTTGTGTAGTGTAAACTAACATCAGGGCTACCAGCCCAGTAGGAACATATGTTTCAGGAATTCTATATAATGACTGAAATAGAAAAGAAGAACTATAGGTGCAGGTAGAAATTTATCAGCAAGTGAAGAAAAGTATTAGACGCAATGTAAATATTTTAGTAGTAAGAGTAGCAATAATTTCATTTGTCCTATTAAAAATATTATCTATTTTATAACATGTTCACTTTAAAATGTAGACATAAAAATTGATAAATCCTCTTTATTTCTAAAATGTAAATGACCGGTTATTTGATATAAGCCTAAGGACAGTTGACAATAATGAATGAACATAATTTGTTAGATAATCACGAAACTACTTGTATTATGCTAACATTTTCTTAGAGAAACGAGCTAGTCATACCCAGGATTTTAAAGCAGTTTTCACATATCTTTTTAATAAAAATCATATAAAGACAAAGAACTGTGCAAATAAAGTTTGGGAATCTTTATTCAGAGTAACCTACAGAATAGGTATTGAGTAGTGGCATATAAATTAAAATAACTCATTAAAATTAGTTATCCCACACTTATGCAGACCTTGCTTTTGTTCAACATGTACCAACATAGGTCTTTGTCATACTAGAATATTTCTGGCAAATATTTTGTAGCAAGACGTATTTTAAGGGAATATATTAATAATAAAATAATGCTATAAAATGTAGGGATTGAGATGAAAAATTTATGTATACTTTGCATGAAATTACTCTTCCTAGTTTTATGAGGTTTACCTTTAGGAAGACAGAGCTACTCATTTATTATCTCTTCTCTGTTCTCAAAGACATGAAATCATCACTCAAATGATAACATGTATCTAATAGACTAAAAGGAAGATTAAGGGGTAAAAATTTATTTTATTAGTTCCAAAAGAAACTAGATATGAGATGTGCTAAAACATTACAATGATCATTGCAAAATATTAGGATTTATATTCCTAGCAATTGTCTTTCTACTCAAAGGCTCTGATTTCATGCCCTTTCTATATATTGTTTAGCTATACAACTTTTATTCAACCCCAATATTTTACTGGTAACCTGGGAATGCACAGTGCTACAACACAGTTATTGAAACTATTGGCTTTAAGAGAATTTGTATTTGATCAGTATCTAAGTTGCTAGCAGGATACGTTGATTCACCCAACAAATGAGGGTTTTTCTATACAGTAATTTCTAAGAAGGAAATCAATGAAGGACAAGATACAGTTCACTTCCTCTAAATCTAAAGTTTAGTAGGAGAGGTAAGCCATGTATACACACACCAATGGTATGAAGTATAAAGCTACATAGGATAAATGACCAAGAGAGGAGTTCAGAGGGCATGGAGATTAGATGCCTGAGAAACCAGGCAAGCTTCGTGCATTAAAATTATGATGCTTTGAGGTTTGAGTAAGAAATGAGAACATTAAGGAATAAGGGCATTCCCGATGAAGACCTCAACAAAGTAAGAGCACCAAGGTGAGAAAACACAAGTTATTTATGGAGAACAAGTAACTGTGACAGTGATAAGTTTAGACAGTGTTTGTGGTAGGGTTAAAGGACTTAGTATATTTCCTTATATCATGTTAGACAAGAAATTCTTTAATCTCTACCAAATTTAAAATTGTGCTGATATATTTAAGTATATGATACTATGTGCATGCCTGATTGAAAAAAAAATCTTAGTTCTAAAGTATTCTTTATGACGTATTATTATTTCTAACTTTTTTCATGTTATTTATTTTTCAACAAATGTTTACTGATTTTTTTTAATTTTTGGCATTGGCATTACAAATGTTTATTCATGCTTTTTATTTATTTATTTATTTATTTATTGAGTCTAAAGACATGTTATTTTTTAGTTTTTTAATAATTTATTGTCAAATTGGTTTCCATACAACACCCAGTCCTCATCCCAACAAGTGCCCTCCTCTGTGCTCATCACCCACTCTCCTCCCTCCCACACCCCCCTCTCCCCTCAGTTTGTTCTTAGTCTTTGAGAGTCTCTTATGTTATGTCTTCTCCCTCTCTGTGGCTTTTTTTTCCTTCCCCTCTTCCCCTCCCCCCTGGTTTTCTGTTAGGTTTCACAAAGCCTACCTATTCGTAGAAACATTTGGCATGCTACTGGAAGTCAGAAGAAAGCTGGAATAGCCACACTTATATCAGACAAACTTGACTTTAATATGAACAATGTAATAAGAGATGAAGAAGGATATTATATAATAATCACAGGGACCATCCAGCAGGAAGAGCTAACAATTATAAATATCTACGTGCCGAATTCGGGGGCACCCAAATTTGTAAAACAACTAATTACAAACATAAGCAACCTTATCGATAAAAATGTCCTAATAGTAGGGGACCTTAACACTCCACTCTCAGTATTGGAGAGATTCACAAAACAGAAAATCACCACAGAAACAATGGCTCTGAACGACACATTAGAACAGATGGGCCTAACTGACATCTTCAGGGTCCTTCATCCAGAAGCAAAGGAATTTACATTCTTCTCAACTGATTTTTTATTATAGAGAGCTTACATTCTAGAAGGAGTCTGTGTTTATAAGATCATCAAATAAGAAAAATCCAGATCAATGGTATGGGTCTGAACGATTCTTGTTAGTTATCAATGCTCACTTAATATGATTTGTGCTGAGTTAGAAGAGGAATTGTTTATACTGAGTGCAAACACATTCAAAATATTTTCACTTAAGAATTATATTTACAAATAAAATTGAGATACAAAATTATATAATATATATGTATACATATATATCTATATCTATATCATCTATACCTGTATCTATATGTATCTTTTGCTTCTTGAGTATGGATGGAGGCAACGTGACCCATTGAAACAAAGAGTGCTCAGCACATGTCTGGGTTGATAGCAGCATTTACATTTGGCCTACTAATAAAACACATTACTTTAAAAGGATTTTCTTTTCCTGCAGTGGGGTGGGGCCGAAAAATGTAATATCTTGGCTCTGAATGCAGTTGGGAATATTATACATTTCCATTTTTAAAGATGTTTAGCCTATGATTGGAAAGACAAGGAAAAATAATACAGTCATTTTAGAAAAATAAGAAACAAATGAATTGTGTTGTTAGAATGCCCTTTCCTTAAAAGTCAGAAGTATGAAAAAAATTACAAATTCATATTAGTCAGTATTATTGAGTCTAAAGGATGCTGCAATTTTTACAAAACCTGACCATCAGGTGATTTTTAAAAGTGGAAGTAAAATGTGCCTCAGTCAGTGTGGTCGCTGTTCCCTGACTGGCAAGTGGCCGGGCTCAGGAAGGCAGGAGCGAGGGTCTAATTCAGAAGCACATTCCTGACCTGATTTTCCATGTCTGTCTTTTCATTGGATTGACATCTAGCATCGTCATCACGACACAGTATGTCTTCTAATACTGGTTGAACTCCTGGCCATCCCTTTGACTTGTCCAACGGATTTTGTCTACCACCGGGCACTGTAATTTCTTCTCCAGTCTGCATGACAAACTACTTTACCATGGTATAATATTATCTATATATTGAAAAAGGATTATAGACAAGAAACAAAACAATCAAAGTTTTAATAAAGGAAAATTATCAACTTTTAAAGCAATGATTAACATATATTGCTTCAGCAAGTGGATAAAATATAGTTATTTAAACTATAGCGTCTACAGAATAAATAGAAAACTTTGCAAGAGAAAATGAAATTACAATATATTTCCATGTAATAGATCCCCTTGTTCTCAAACATCCTTTGCTATATTTCTTCTAATATACAGACATCCCTCTGATATTTTAGCTCTAAAGTCTAATAAAGGAGATATTAATATTTATTGAAGACTCTTAGGTTCATTAATTATAATACACTTGCCAAATATCCTCTAAATCTGCTCGTTTTTTCATGGTTTTTAGGATTTTCCTTTATTTCTGTTATTTCTGTTAATATATAAGTATATATATATTATATATTATATATGTCATTATAATATATAGTTATATTTAATATATAATTATAATATATATAATATATGTAATATAGCTGCTTTTGTTAAGATCTTTATGACTTAAATAAGCTTCCTTCTTTTAGTTTCTCATTGGAGACTTAAGTCATTTCCATATTTTAGGGTTTCCGTCACTTTTGAATTTCCTCCATGTCCCCCTCTGTTCCATTATACCTTATGGCTTCTTTTTTCTTCTTCTATTATAGGATCATTTCTGTATTATAAAACTGAGCAGTTATAAGCCTCCTCTGTTTGGGGCACATGGGTGGCTCAGTCCATTAGGCTTCCAGCTTTGGCTCAGGTCATGATCTCACAGTTCATGAGTTCGAGCCCCGCTTCAGGCTCTGTGCTGACAGTGTGGAGCCTGCTTCAGATTCTCTGTGTCCCCCTCTCTGTCACTCCAACACACCCCCATGCCTCAAAAATAAATAAGTAAACATTAAAACAAAACAAAACAAACCTCTTCTGTTTTAGGTTAACCAGCCACTTACTGCCCTTGTATTGTTCCCAGTCTGCAGCATCATAAAATATCACCGTTCACCTTGATCATCCCCCCTTACTGTTTCTCAAATATAACAGCTCTCTCTGAAAAGATTTATATAATACGTGTAATTTTTTGTTTTCATACTTAAAAACTATTTTTTCTTCATCTCAAATAGCCCAGGGTCATCAGAGGTGACTTCTTTGCCCTTAGAACTTAATGGGAGAGAACCCATCTCTGGGCCTCACAGTTTAGGGGGCTCTATTCTGACCCTCCTCCAGCGGTTCTCTTCCCCAAGAGACAAGGGGTCCATAGCCTGAATAAATGTGTCCATCGAGAGACCACATCCTCCTTCTAGCCCATGTTGCAGGTCCCCAGAGCCCCAGAATTCTCTGTCCAAAGAGCCCAGACCTGCCTTCTCCCTCTTATGTGGGGCTCCTCCCCCCATCCATCCTGAGAAGGGTGCTGTGCGCCACCAGTGTACATAGACTTGAGCCACCAGAAGGTAGCTCTTTGGTGGTGGTGGTTGGAAGGTTGGATTGATCTTGGACGTGGAGGCTGTGTGTTTACAAGAGGCTCCTCACAGTGAAGAAAAGAGCCGGGGCCGTGAAGAGAAGAGCTGAGGGTGGCTCTTCTCCCACTGCCGTGTGCATGCATGGAAGAATTGTAAATTCAAACTCACCCACCAGATCAGTACAGAGGTTACAGTGTCAAGCTAGGAGGACATGGTTATTTTATTTAGCAGTTTTTTAGCTTGATTTAGATTTGAATATTTCAGTATATGGTATGTGGGCTTTCATTTGTACTCTTGTCCTGGGCCTTGGAAATGTTTAGGAGTGGACTTGCTGTGCCAAGTCTATTTCTTTTTCTTTTTCTTTTTTTAAATTTTTATTGCTAAGGTCAGAAAAGGGGCCTTGAAACTTAGATCCACACTGTCTTGTCTACTTTAAACTCAAACGATGATGCTAAGTAATGAAATTCTAAATATGATTACACTGGAATCCACTGGAAACCCCTTTATTCACTTTTATTTCATTCTTGCCTGATTTTAGACGAATGCAGATTGAAACAATAGGTAACCAAGTAGGTGGTGCTGCTGCATGTGTTGGGGCTGGGGAAGGAGAGGGAAGGCAGAAGTTAGCAGGCTTCAGCCACCCTTACTGAAGTCCCACTATTTGGTTAGCTTTTGTATAATGTTTCTAGTGCTTGTACTTGGGTATGTAATAAATCAGGAGTCTGCAGCTTAGGAGCATCAGTGAGAAACTGATGACATGCTCTACTCCTATACTGGTGGGTGCCTCAGGATCCATAGACACATTTATAACAAAGTATTTGTGACACTGTTACAGTCCATGTTTCATATTTCCACTGATTCATGGTACAGTTTTTCCCTCATTGTTGCACAAAGGTTTGAAGTGAAAATGACAGTGAATTGGGCTTCTCATTCCTCATGAGGAAATTAACACTTGAAAGATCACATGCTTCATACATATTCCTATACATGACATTAATATCTTCCTCCATATAATGTCACACTTTTTTGTCCATCCAATAAACATACTATAAAGGAAACCTATCATTTTCTTTTTCAATTGACTAAATTCAAATTGAACAAGTAATTTGCGGAATGACACTTGATATACTTGGAGCCACTGCTGACATTTACAAATTTAAGTTGTTACATTTAAATGTCTATATTTACAATTTTTTTTGTTGCTTTTGAACCTATATTTTAGGGGTTAGAGGGGGTTGGTTGTTCTCCTTTTTTAATCCTAGAGCCAGAAATAATGACAGTAAGTAGGACTAATGACCATCAAAAGGGCTTAGCATATGAAGATGCTACTTGAAAAAAAATCAGGAAAGGAAGGTGATCAGAGGGTTGCAGTTCTTACCTGTGCTTTCCCTCAGCTGTACTTTATCTCCTTCTCCCCTTCAAAAAACTCCTTCATTAACACAGAGCTGGCTCCTGTCCTTGTTCTAGGTATCATTATTACGGGATTGGCATCAAAGAGAGCAGTGCATATTACCACTCCGTTTATTCTGGAAAGGGCCTGACAAGGTAGAGTTCTACTTTCTTCAAGACAAATTCTCCGCATTTCCTGAAATATGCATAATAGCAGTTGAATAAAAGACTTTCTCGTTATGTTTATTGAAATGTTTTCTTTTAAGCATCAGACCTTAATTTCAACTTTGTGTGGACATTGACAATGATATGGTCTGGATTACTGGGTAAATTAGGTAATTTGCAATCATTAACGAGAAATTAATAGTGAATAAAGTATCCCAGAGGGATGAAAAGGAAAAATCAAGGAAGCAGAATTGTTTTTAAATTTGCATTTACTTATAAGGCTGAGTCTGTTTTCAAGCTGGATTCAATAAAATAAAGGCAGCAAATTTATTTTTTTTCCCCAAGAAATAACCTGTTTTAAAAATCTATGTCCTTGGGATGCCTGGCTGGCTCAGTCGGTAGAGCATGAGACTCTTAGTCTCGGGGTCATGAGTTTGAGCCCCACTCTGGTTATAGAGCCTACTAAAAATAAAATAAAATGAAAATCTATGTGCTTAATCAGTACCTTACAAAGATGAAAAGTTTATGATAATTCATCTCCAATAATACGTACTTTGAATAGCAGTTTACCTTCAGTGAGATAAAGCTACTGCTCTGTTTGAGTCTCTGTGAAGGGAAATACACAAATGATTAAGGAACACATTTCTCTAACTTACCATTAACTATCAGCAGGAGGTCATTGATAGCTGGGGTGACATCCAATAAAACCAGGGATAATATACAATTACTATTTTTTAAATATTGGAGCTTCAAATAATTAAATCTGCATCCGAAATTGCCTTATATGGTATGATTTACCGAGAACTGCTCTTAACTCTCAAAAGAATACAGTTTTTTTTGAAAAGTAAAGTAACCTGTGTAAAAACATAATTTTATTCACCTGAGTCATACGAAGATGAAAGATGCGGTGAAGAACATAATGGCAGCTTATTGGCTACGACTCACTGCCAAGTGAAAATACAGGCTAGAACTCAAACGAATATTTAATATCAAGTGTTCTTGGCAGACTTTATCAGATTTCCTTAAATATCCTTCATTTACTTTTCCTTAATAGATTTATTTTTTAAGTAAGTTGATAAGAATGCTGAGGTCTCTTTGAAAGTCGAGCAGAGTTCTCTAGGTTTCTTTTACTAATCATGATCTGAAGTTACCACGTTTGTGGGTCCTCTGCCTTTCCTTGATTGCTAAAACTGTATATTTATATGTTCACTAATGGAGAATATACTGCTTTTTAAGGTTTTCTGGAAGCAAGCTGAAGAATGAGGTAAGAATTATTTTCATCTCTATTTTATCTGCTATAATATGTACTACAAACTAAATAACACATGCTAATCATCCTCGTTGGCAAATATAGACATAAATGTTAATTTATTAGGAGCCCATTATATGATTGAGAACTTCAGAGAGAGCTAAGTGAGATTTGGGGCTACAGATGATTCCTTACATGGACCTACTGACCAATTTCCAACCTAGAAAGGGTAATTTTTTCAGTTATTCTCACCTAATATCAGATACTTTAGTGGTTGCAAAAAAAGACCATTACAGATCCAAGAAATTTCCATTTGAATATAAACAAAAAGCCTAAAGCTAAGGATGTGGAAGGAATTGGTATTTGGATTATACCCATTTAGACAAAGCCTTTAATAGTTATCAAGAAACCCAAATGTTACGCTGTGATTTGTTGTAACCACTTTGGGTGAGTGTGTGCGTATGTATAGTCAGTTTGCTGGCCTCTTCTGCAGTGTGGAGACAGGGTGGGTGGCGGAGGTGGGAGCTAGGGAGAAAGGATACACGTCTCTGGCACAAACACACACACACACTCACACACTTTCTCCCTAGACACCCCTCCCCTTCCCCACCCCCAACCAAAGAACAGATCAGCAAACTGACTTTATCTAAATGAGTTAGACTACCATTAGGGACTGCATGGCTAATTAGGCACACGATAAGGCCTTCATTATCCTCAAGTTATCTAATCATTAAAAAGAGGTGCCACAGAACTAAGGGCACATGACAATGTGTCGTGTGGTAAATCTGGACCTGAGGTAAATTGTAACTCCATTAGTTTGGTGAAATGATGCAAGCATATTATCGTAAGAAATAATATAAAGCCCCCAACCCTTTGAAATGACCAATTTCTTCCCACCAGTGCTTTTAATACAGTTAATGGCTAATTACATAATAAAATCCTCTAGATTGCTCTTTTTATCAATGAAATAATAGCTCTTTATTAGATAAACAATTGTGAAAGTGCAAAAATATTGACTTAGAAATACACTTCAGTTGACTGAAGTTTATGTCAATAGGGAATTTAAGTAATTTCTTTCAGGTGTTCTTTCTACCACTTTGATGAGGTTGGTGGTACTAGTGAGCCATCAGGTGTTATAGCATGTGTATGGCAAGGCTCATTTTACAGAATAAAACAAAAAATGTTTCTCCAGAGTACTGTTTCCTTCGTAAAAGAGGACACTACTAATTCAGATGTAGATTTTGTTAATCAATTTAAAATAAAATATTTTTGTCAGGGTTTCATATAGCTGATATTTCCAAAGACGCCAACAACAATAAAGCATCATTACTGTGATGATTATAGACATTAGCACAAGGGCTTTCTAAAGGCTCCAATCTACTCTAAATACTTTTAAAAATTATAATGGATATTTATTTAACAAATTGAAATTTTAAAAAATTATTCGGCACATGGGGTGATCAACCATCATAGTTTACTCAGGATGTGAGACTTTCAGGATCAACCTATATATACTTCAGTTCTTTTGAACATTAATAACTGTGAGGTAGGGAAAATCAGTGTTAGTGTTCCTAATTTACAGATAAGGAGACTGAAGCTGAGAGACGTATTTGCTTTTTTCAAATTCTGAATAAAGTTCTACTTTTTAAAACTCCCTGTCAAGATATTAATCAATAGATATATGGAGTTATAGGTACCAAGGAACAAAAGAGTCGATGGATAGAATTGTTCTTTTGCAGGAATATATGTCTTTTAAAGTAATTATATCCATTTATAAAGGGTGTCATGGGTATTAACCTAGTTGAAGTGGTTAAGGACATTTTCCATAGGAAGTGATATTTAAGGAAAGAACTGAGAATAAGTGGGAATTTGGAGAAGTGGAGTCGGGGGAAAAGAGTAACAGTGATGGAATAGACGTAACAGTATAGGTTAGGGTTTCTCAAACTTGGTATGACTAACGTTTTGGGCTATATAATTCTATGTTATGAGGGATGTCCTGTGCATTGTAAGATGGTTAGCAACATCACGGTATCTCTGGCTGCTAATCACCGGATTCCACACCCTCCTCTTGTGACAACCAAAAGTCTCTGACGTTACCAAATGTCAACCACTAACATAATGGGAAGGCAAACAAGAGGAGCATCATGTTATAGATACGCGGATAAGTCTGGATGAAAGGATACTTGGACTAGGGTGATAGCTCTAGAGATGGAGAGAAGTGCCTGATTTTAGCTGGGAAACATTGGTAGAGGATTGTAAGGTAGTTCTATTTTTAACTTTTTGAGGAACGTCCATATTGTTTTTCACAGCGGCTGCACCAGTGTGCATTCCAACAGTGCACGAGCGTTTTTTTGTTTGTTTTGTTTTTTTCCTATATATCCTCGCCGATTCTTATTGTTTCTTGTGCTTTTGATTTTGGCCATTCTGACGGGTGCGAGGTGATATCTCATTGTAGTTTTGATTTAGAGTTGCCTGAAGATGAGAGATGTTGAGAATCTTTTCATGTGTCTGTTGGTGTCTGTTCATGTCTTCTGTCCATTTTTTCATTGGATTGTTTATTTTTTGGGTATTGAGTTGTATCAGTTGTTTATATATTTTGGATTCTAACCCTTTATCACATATGTTATTTGCAAATATCTTCTCTCATTCAGTAAGTCGCTTTTTAGTTTTGTTGATTGTTTCCTTTGCTGTGCAGAAGCTTTTTATTTTAAATGAAAATTTTAAGTGAAAAGACATACTACATGCCTGGATAGATATATTAGATATTATAAATGTACCAATTCTTCCTAAATTAATTTAGATATTTAATACTCTAATAAAATTTTGAGTGGGTAATTGATTTTTGGAAATAATTAAAATGGCTGTACACTTGACATAGAAGGATATACAGAAAATAATAGTTAAGAGAAATGTAAATAGGAATAGTCAAAACTGACTTGCCTTGGCAGATATCAAAATATTATGACACAATGATATAAACTCAGCTGTAGGTAGTTTAAATCTATAACAGAGATTAGATACCTGAAAAAATACCCCAGTATATATAAGGATTTAATGTATGATCAAAGAGACATTACAACCAATGAAGGAAAAATTTTTTTTTCAGTGAATTGTCTTAATTGTTTTTTGGGGGAAGATGTAGTATCAAATAAGTAAATAAAATTCTTCATAGCATAATGTTAGAAAAATGGACCATTTTGGAAAAAACTTTTATACCTCATGCCTTGTATAAATTTCATATAAATTATTAAATATAAAAACAATACTCAGAAGGGACCATTTGTATCTACTTCATTTCTGGATACAGAATTATTTTCTTTACTTTTCTTTTCTTTTTGGTACAAAAAAGGTGATTTTATTAAACCATGGAGACAGAACCCATGAGCAGAAAGAGCTGCCAGGAATGATTTTCAAAGATGAAAACAATTTAAGAAATTTCAAAGGAAAAATATAAAATGGATAAATTGAAAACTATTTCGTATCAAAAGCATCATATATAAAACTTGAAGTCAAAAGAAAGACTGGAGAAAATATTTTCAGCAAATATGACAAAGGGATAATATTTCTATTAAGTAAAGAAATCCTATTAATTTATAGAAAAATATGCAGATGACCTTAAACAGTAAAAGACATGAACAGAAAATGCACATAAGAAAGAAAAGGCCAATAAATGCATGAAAAATGGACTGCCAAAATTAAAAAATAAATATTAGCTTAAATCATATAATTATCGAGTATTTAGAAATTAATATGATGATGCTGGCAAAGGTCTGGTGAGATAAACTGTTTCATGTCCTTCTGGTGGATACTGAACAAAACCCCGGAAAAAAAAAAATTGGAGTCGAGTCTTTAAATTGTTCATGCTTTTTCTCCCACAATTTCACTTTTGCATGAGTCTCACATAAAGAAATAACAGAAAATGCTTACAATTTATTATGCAAAAATTGTAATTGACCACTATGAAAAACTGTGTGCAACCTGAATTACTATTAATAAGGAATTGGTGACATCATTTATAGGACTTTTATGGGACTAAATATCATGTCATTTATTAAGAGTCTCTTTTAATGGCACGGAAAAATGTTAATTAGGAAGAAAAGAGGATACAAAAAGCAATATATGTGTATGTGGCTTCAAATATGTAAATAAAACTGGATATTTATATGTCATAAACGACTGACAGGATTAATATGGATAGCTGTGCTGTACAATATAGTAGCTACCAGCCACATGTGGTTACATAAAACATTGTTTCTCTGTCACATTCCTACATTTCAGGCCTATAATAACCATATACAGTATTATAGTATATAGATAGAACATTTTCAGCATCACAGAAAGTTCTGTTGGGCAGCTCTATTTTAGGACATGTAAAATATTCAACTCCATGATAAAAAGACAACCCTGTAGAAATATAACATGGTTTATGAACATACAATTCATACAAGATGAAAGTACTAACTACAGATAGTGTTGGTATTCATGGCACCCCTCCTGATTGACTATAACATATGGTCAACAAATACTTTGAATACCATTCCTGCCAAGAAACATGTGAAAAGTGCTCAACTTAATCAGTGAAGTTTTAATCACGGAAATGCAAATTAAAACCATAATAAATAGTCGGGGGCACCTGGGTGGCTCAGTAGGTTGAGTGGCTGACTTCAGCTCAGGTCATAATCTCACGGTCTGTGAGTTCGAGACTCGCGTCGGGCTCTGTGCTGAAAGCTCAGAGCCTGTAGCCTGCTTCGGCTTCTGTGTCTCCTCTCTCTCTGCCCTTCTCCTGCTCATGTCTCAAAAAAATAAATGAACGTTAAAAAAAAATTAAAAAAAAAAACCATAATAAAAAATCATGTCACTGTTATTGGAATAACAGCAGTCAAAGTCTGAAAGTAAGCGTTGTTAGACATGCGGAGCAAAGGAACGCTCATGAACAGTAGGAGGGACAATCACCAGTAAAGGTGAAGGTTCACACGCCTTATGACTGCATTCCTGGAGAAGCCTTCACACTATGCGCGAGCAGGCACACTGCGATATTGTTTGTAATCTCAGAATGCTGGAAAACAAATGGCCATGATGATACAGTGAGAGAATAAATTTTAATAGATTTATACAAGGTAATACTACACTGCTTTGGAAATGAATGAGCTATAGCTATAAGAATCAAATTAGATTCATCTCAAAAACCTAAAGTTGAGTGAAAAAAACGTGTTGAATGTAGAAGGATATATGCTGTATTGTACAGGTTTTATAACAATAGTATATATTACTTAAGAGTAGTTACATATGAAGTAAATTTTTAGAGGTTTAAATAGGAGTGATATAAACAAAATGAAGAACATTATTTCTTGTGGGGAAGGAAGGTAATAAGATTAGGGAGGGCTACAGAGGCTGCTTTCATATTTCAAATGTATAATGTCTCAATCCGGTTGGTTAGTACATGGCCACTTATTACTCTTTATCTACACCTTTTTAAGCTTTAAATAGTTCATAATATAAAGGCAAACAAAATGAAAAATAAGAAAAGCAAAACAAAAAGACAGGAAGAGGATGGTAAGAATATCAATTTATGGTATGAATTTTGATTATTTTATATTTTTATTCAAAAATGTAATAATTCAAATTTCAGAAATGTCTTCAGAACCCTTTCATCCTCTGGAATAAAACTAACAAAACCTATATTCACAATACTTAGTCCTGATCAAAGAAAGCCTTTCTTTTCCTGTGAATCTTCTAGTTGCACCAAATTTTGTTTTAACTAGCTCTAGGAATGAAGTTGCCATTATTTCTTAGGGAGCCAGCCCCTTGATTTCATACATTTCAACCAGGAAGTCTCCCTGAGAGTCTGAATTTCCTTCTCCTTAACATCGACCATTCATGGCCATTTAACAACTTTGTACCAAGATAAATAACAAATCCTCCCTCCTTGGTATATGCTTTGCAAATATTTACAGACTGTTATCATGCTCTCTTTTGGTCATCACTTAGCCAAACTGTGCTGCTTAAATCCTTTAATCTTTCCTCATAAATCAGACCCTCTTGCCTTCTAATCATATGGTTTCTTTTCTGCAGGTTTCTTCTTGTTTTCTTTTGGAAATAAGACTTAATAGTTTACCCAAGAGTACTGAAGTCATTGGTTGAGGGGAACACCCTCCCACACACACCTCCCAGACCTCTGTAACTGGCCCATGCCCTGGCATCAATTTTGGTGAAATTAAAATAGCAAGCATATTAGTGTGATTAAAATGGACATGTTTTACTTTTTTCCCCCATTTATCAATTATTCCTTCTTTTTGTGCTACACATTCTAGACTGCATATTTTTAATTAATTTATACCAACTTTGCATACAGCTATTAACATATCCAACAAATTTAATTTTTAAAATTTTTCCTTTGGCCCTTTTGCCTCCTGTTGATTCCACATGTTGCTAGTGTCTATTACACAAAACTATTAATCAAGATGAGAGTTTTAAATAAGTATTTAAATATAATAGATGTACTTTGTTCTTTAATATGTGTTTCCTTAGCACTTAACATTTTTTGGGGGGAGGGATGTATTGTTCATAACACACACGTGCACACATTCTATTTTATTTGTTTATTAAAAATTGTTTAATGTTCATTTATTATTGAGAGACACAGAGCACAAGCAGGGGAGGGGCAGAGAGAGAGGGGGACACAGAATCTGAAGCAGGCTCCAGGCTCTGAGCTGTCAGCACAGAGCCCGACGTGGGGCCCAAACTCATGAACCGTGAGATCATGACCTGAGCCAAAATCAAACGCTCAACCGACTGGGCCACCCAGGCACCCCCCAACATTTTAAAAATAACCATAAGATAAAAATCCAAGAGCTACCCCACATCTTAACAGAGAGAAGTCCTCTGTGTGCCCCCACCCCAATCACCTACCAAAAGATACTGCTCTCCAAAATTTGGTGTTAATCACTCCTTTGTTTTTCCTTAAAGTTGATCACTTATGACTATATACCTAAACAATGTGGTTATGGCTAAACAACAATATGAATGTACTTAATACCACTGAACTGTATACTTCAAAGTGATGTATAATTCTACATATTATTTTATTGCACCATTTATTATTGCCATGTATTGTTTATTATTTGCCCTACATAGAATGGATTCATTTTTGGGGGACTTTCTGGCTTCATTCAGCATAGATTTTGTGATTGATCAATGTTGATGTATAGGTAGCTCTAATATCTTTATTTGTACTGCTGTGTAATATTCCACTGTATGAAAATATCACAACACATTTATTCATTCCATTGTTGGTGGACTTTCTTTTCTTTTCTTTTTTTAATATAATTTATTGTCAAATTGGGTAACATACAGCATGTAAAACGTGCTCTTGGTTTTTGGGGTAGATTCCCCATGGTTCATTGCTTACATACAATACCCAGTGTTCATCCCAACAAGGGGTGGACCTTTTTTCTGAAAAACTAGTGCATAATCCAGATGCATCCAGGTGCACATGTGCAGGAAAGGAATTTCAGGTTCTAATATATGCTCACATATAACTTTACTAGTTAAGATGAAGTTGTTTTCCAAAATGGTTATATCAATTTATGTCTGCCCAACCGTGCGTGAGCATTCCTTTTGTTCCACATTCTCAGCATACTTGGCATTGAATGACATTTTAGTTTTTGCCAATCCAATGGATGCAAAATGGTACCTGTGATTTTCATTTGAAAATTGCTTTTAATAACTACATCAAAAATATAAGCTTGCATTCTTTTGGATTTTTATTGCCCAGTTCTTTGAAATATTTCTCTAATGATTAGTAACGTTGAGTGTCATTTCATGTGCTTGTTGACTAATGTATATCATCTTCAGAGAAATGTCTGTTTATATCCTTTGTCCATTTTTGAAGCAGGTTGTTTGTTTTGTTTTTGTTAAGTTTTACAAGTTCTCTATGTGTCTTGGATATTAATCCCTTATCAGGGAATAATGATTATATGATTTGGGAATATCTTCTCCCATTCCATTGATTATCTTTTTACTCTGTTGACAATGTTCTTTGATGCACAACGGTTTTTAATTTTTAGGAAGTCCAATTTGTCTGTTTTTGTTGTCATATCTAAGAAATCATTGCCAACTCTAAAGTTATGAAGTGTTTTCCCTATTTTTTCTTCTGAGAATTGTATAGTTTAGGTCTGATATTTTAGGTATTTGATTCATTTTAAATTAATTTGTTACATGGTATTAGGTAAAGGCCTATCTTCATTTTTTTGCCTGTGGATATTCAACTTTTCCAGCACCGTTTGTTGAAAAGACTGCCCTTTCTCCATCGAATGCTATTGGGTACCTTTGTCAAAAATCATGTGGCAGTTTTTGTGAGGCTTTATTTCTCAGTGTTCTGTTCTGTCTTTGTGTCAACAGTACTCTTTTGATTGTTGTAGCTTTTAGTAAGTTTTAAAATCAGGAATTGTGAGTTCTCCAACTTAGTTTTCATTTCAAGATTGTTTTTACTATTTGGGGCTTCTGAGATTCCATATGAACTTTAGAACGGACTTTCTATTTCTGCAAAAACCATCATTAAGATTTTGCATTGAATCTGTGGGTTGCTTTGGGTACTATTGACATCTTAACAGTAAGTTTTCCAAATCATGAACACAGGATGTCTTTCCCTTTGTGTTTTAATTTCCTTGAGCATTGTTTTATGATTTTCATTATACAAGTCTTTCACCTCCTTGGTTAATTCCTATGTATTTTTTCTCTTTGATGCTATCGTAAATGAAATTGTTTTCTTAATTCTTTTCAGATTGTTCATTGTTATGAAAATACAACTGATTGTTTCATGTTGACTGTACCCTGTTACTTTGCTAAATTCACTTATTTCTAACAGGGTTTTTTTTTTGTGTGTGTGTGTGCTGCGCGCACGTGCGCGGACGCACACACTCATGTGCAGGCAATCTCTATGGTTTCCTACATATAAGATCATATCATCTGGAAACAGATAATTTTACTCCTTTATTTCCAATTTGGATGCATTTTGTTCCTTTTTCTTACCTAACTGTTCTGGCTAAGACTCTCAGTAAGTACTATGTTGAAAAGAAGTGGTGAAAATGAGCATTTCTTGCCTTGTTTCTAATCTTAAAGGAAATGCTTTCAGTCTTTCACTATTGAATATGATGTTTGCTGTGGGTTTTTCATATGGACTTAATTGTGTTGAGGAACTTTACCTCTATTCCTAGTTCGTTAAGTATTATTATTGTGAAAGTGTGTCCAATTTTGTCAAGTGCATCAGTTGAAATAATCATGTGTTTTTCCCTCTTTATTCTGTTAAGGTGGTGTATTACACTGATTGTTTTTTGCATCCAAGGAATTAATGTCACTTGGTCATGGTGTATAATCTTTTTAATATGTTGCTGAATTCCCTTTGTTAGTATTTTGCTGAAGATTTATGCATGAGTGTTTGGTTTTTTTCCTTGCAGTGTTTTTGTCTGAATTTGTTATCAAAATTATGTTGGTCTCATAAAATGAGTTAGAAAGTATTCCTTCCTCCTCAATTTTGGGAAAACTTCAAGAAAGTATGGTGTTAATTCTTCTTTATATGTTTGGGACAATTCACTAGTGGAACCATCAAGATTAGAGCCTTTCTTTATCTGATTTGTGATTACTAATTCAATTTCCTTACTGATTATAGACAGATTCATATTCTGTATTCTCTTTCTTTGTGATTCAGTCTTGGTAGAGCTTGTGTTTCTAGGAATTTATTTCTTCTAGGTCATCCAAGTTATTGATGTACATTTGTTCATGTATTCTCTTAAAATCCTTTCTCAGTAGACTCAGTTTTTCCTTTTTTTATTTTAGTCAGTTGAGTTTTCTCTATTCTTTTTTTTTAGTCAATCTACCTATGAGTTTGTCAATTTTGACCTTTTTAAAGAACTAACCTTTGGTTTCATTGATTTTCTTTATTGTTCATCTATTCTCTATTTCATTTATCTCTGTTCTGATCTTTATTATATCCTTTCTTCCACCCACTTTGGGTTTAGTTTATTCTGTTCCTAGTTCCTGAAGTTGTTTATTTAGATTGTTGATTTGAAATCTTTCTGATTTTTTAGTGTATAGCATTTATAGCTATAAATTTCCCCCTTGGCACCACTTTCACTGCACCCTGTAATTTTGATGCAGCATGTTTCCATTTTCATTCATTTCTAAAAAATTTCTAATTTCCCTTATGATTTCTCCTTGAATCTACTGATTGTTTAAGAGTATGCTTAATTTCTGGGGTACCTGGGTGGTTCAGTTGGTTAAGTGTCCGACTCTTGATCTCAACTCAGGTCAAGATTTTATGGTTTGTGAGATTGAGCCTCGCATCACGTTCTGTGCTGACAGTGGAGTCTGCTTGGGATTCTCACTCTCTCAAATAAACAAACTTTCAAAAGAGAGTATGTTTAATGTCCACAAATTTGTGAATTTTCCTAGTTTTCCTTCTACTTTGATTTCTAACTTCATGCCATTGTGGCCAGATGAAATATTTTGTATTATATCTATCTTTTTAAATCTATTGAGAGTCAATTTGTGGCCTTACATATGGTCTAACCTAGAAAATGTTCTATGTGCACTTGCGAAAGATGTGTATTCTGTTGTTAAGTAGTGAATATTTTAATTCTTTTCTCAATTGCTTTGGTGTATATTATACAACTATTTTCTTTTTGGCTACCATAGGGATTACATTTATCATCCTAAAGTTATAGCATTCTAACTTGAATTTATACCAAGTAACTTCAATAATATACAAAACTTTGCTCCTTTCAAGTTTTATCCCTACCTCTTTCAGTTATTGATGTCACAGAATTACATCTTTATAAATTGTGTGTCCAAAATATATATACTAAAAGTTGTTTTTTATAACGCATTAGTCTTTAAATCATGTAGAAAACAAAATGTGGAGGTACAAACCAAAGTCACAATAATATTAGCTTTTAGACTAATTGTTTTTTAAAAATGCATATTAGTCTCTTAAATCATGTAGAAAACAGAGAGGGGAGTTACAACTATTGCTATAATAATGTCAGCTTTTATAATTGCCCATGTGTTTACCTTTACTGGGATCATTATTTCTTCATATGACTTTAGGTTACTGTCTAGTGTCCTTTCATATAAACCCACAAGACTGTCTTTAATATTTCTTGCAAAACAGGCCAAATAGTAATGAACTTGCTATTTACTATTGAGTATGATATTTACTGTGGATTTTTGATAGATTATTTTCATATTTTTTATTTTTTGATATTTTGATAGATTATTGAATAATTAAGGAAATTTTCTTCCGTTTCTAGCATAGAGAGAGAGAGAGAGAGAGAGAAGTGAATGATGGTTGGATTTTTAACAAATGCTTTTTCTGTATCAGTTGAGATGTTTATATATGGTATTCTACAGCCCCATCCCCCTTTTCTTCTTCTGCCAATGTGGTGTGTTTAAGCCTGACTTGGTTATTATCATTTTTATTGACTCCTGGCTTTGGTTTGCTAATATGTTATTTGGTACTGTTTCAAGTGTGATAATAACCAGGATTGGCCTATGATTTTTCTTTTGTTTTTTGTCCTTGTTCAGTTTTGGCATAAAAGTTTTTAAATGAATTAGAAACAGGTTCTTCTCTTCTGCTGTCTGAAAAAAAAATCTTTTTTAAGTTTGAAAATATCTGTTTTCTGAATGATTGATAAAATTCACCTATTAAATCTTCTGAGCCTGTTTTTTCCCCCTTTGGGAAAGATTTTTGATTATTAATTGTATTTGTCAATGGAAATGAGACTATTCTCGTATTCCTAACTTAGATTTAATACAATACTATATATTGCCATTTTTTGTTTTCTGTTTCTCTTTCTATTCCAATCTCACCAAATTACACCTTGGGATGAATAAACATGACTTTCCCCCATGAAAAAAGGTATAAGAAAACAATGTAAACTTACCTAAAATTAGAATTTAAGTGCATTTTTGTTATGTTTATCTATCAAATGTTACTTTCATGTTCTTTGCCAATTACTTTTTCCTCCCTTTAAGATTAAATTATTTCTCACATTCTATTATTTTCCCAATTTATTGACAATACCATTCTTTGACAGTATAATGACGATTTATGCTCATAAATGACAAATCCAAGCATTAAAAATATTTGAAGCATATCTTGAATTATTAAGACTGATTAAGTAGAGTGGATTGGAATTAACTGTGCTAATATATCAGTTCATAATAGTTAATCATTTATATTAGTATTTTTTATTAATTTCTTAATAATTAGGGGTGACTGGGTGGCTCAGTTGATAAAGTGCCCAATTCTTGGTTTTGGCTCAGGTCATGATTGCATGGGTCATGAGTTCAAGCCCTGCATTGGGCTCTGTACTGACAGCATGGAGCCTGCTTGGAATTTTCTCTCTCACTCTCTCTCTCTGCCCCTCCCTTTTTCACTCATGCTCTCTCTCAAAATAAATAAATAAACCTAAAAAAAATTCTTAAGAATTATTTAATCAGAATAATTCTTCTCTATCCATACTTGAAAATAAAGGATAACAACAATGAAAACTAAAGCCTAATCTAAAAAAGTAGATTTCTACTGCACTTTTAATATACAATTTTTTGAAAGCTTGTATCAAATCCATCAATGAGAAATTAGTGTTCTTAAAATACCTACTTTAAGAACTGAAAGTCCTCCCAGCTTCTTCCTGACTTAGCATGTAAATCTGTAATGTCTACAAAGGTTGGGAATGATAAGACAGGGTAGGAACTTAACCTGTATTAACCAATAAATCTTCAATATGACAGAGACAAACAAGTAAACACAAAAGCTGTAGAAGAAAATACAGGAAAACTATAGGAACGAATGAAATTTTGTCCTTGCCAGGAATACTTTCCTTCCTATAGTATAGTCACAATTTCATTCTTTGCCCAAACTTTTTATTACAATCCAATTCGCAAGAACTTTGTTTGAGGGGCAGGAACAATCATTTATGACCTGGAAGAATGATTTGCTGAGGCTCTGGTTCTATAACAAGTATGCATTCTCTCTTTCTGTGTGGATGGATTTTTTGTAGGTACATCAACCCTGTGGCATTATATATTATTTGTTGTCACTTTTTCTAATTTTCGAAGACTACAAGAAGTGTGGTATTCCCTAAGGGATCCAAAAGAAGAACACATATCTAAATTCTGGGTGGGGAAGGTTTAGACCAGAAAGTCTAGAGTACTAATTTGGAAATGAGAAGACTTAGACTCCATTCCCAAGTTTATCAGTAGTTATTTCTGAGACTAAACAAATTAGTTAACTTCTTATCATCTTGTTTACTTAATCCACAGATGGATTTGGCAATTCTTGATCCTCTTATAGTTCAAATAATTTCAACAGTTCTAAAAGTTGTTCTTTCAAAACTTATGCATTAACAAATGTGAACTAAAAGTAAATTTCTAAAATGTGTACAATCTGACGAATGTTCAAAACTAAATCCAAAATAATAGGGAAACTATCCTGACTATGAAATTATTTATGGTTTGGAAATAATGACTCTGCTGACATATCTTCTTTGTTTAACTGAATGATCTGAAAGTTTACCAAAATCTCTTAATTTTGTCATGGTTTGCAGGATGAAGAAGAATGAAATTTTATGGGTTTCTATTTTATTAGAATTGTATTTTTGAGCCAAATAGTTGGTAATGATTTATTTCTTTTCGTATTTCTAAATTATAGGGCGGCTTCACTCGTAAATATTCACTGAGCTCAAAAACTGGAACACTTCTTCCAGAATTCCCCAGTGCTCAACACCTTGTGTACCAAGGATGCATTTCTAAAGACAAGGTATCAATTAAAGATACTTCTCTATTGATTTCCTGATATGTTGGTTCCGTATCTCCATTTGCTGGGAATCTCATGGCATTTGCAGGAAGCAGTCAGAAATCTGCATAACCAAACATAATTGACTGATTTATAGGAGGGACAAATGTTTACTAACATTGATTAAACACTTTGCAATTAATTATTTACCATCTCCATGATAGTATGTAATCAGAAGTTGGTAAAATAAACCTCAAAATACTAAAGATTATTTTTTATTTAAAACTCAATATACGAAAGGGGGGGGTGGGTGAAAAAAAAAACTCAATATCAAGGAAGATAATACGAGAATGTGTCTCTGACATGCAATTTTTTTTAATTATAGGCTTTATGTTTTTGATTAGCTTCATATAATTCCAGTAGTCATCAGGCACTTCTCTAGGACAGAATTTGTTCCTAGCATTAAGGGGGCCATACCTAGATGAATGGCAAAGACTATACTAGAAGCTGACAAAGCTTCCTTTCCATTCTAAAATTTTGTGCTCCCTTATATTTGCAATTTTTTTTTAAGTAAAGGAAGAAACAGTTTCATAGGATTCAGTTTCTAAATAATCCTCAATGTGACTTTTCACTGCTTATATAGAAAAATCTGAGTAAATCCTCCTCTCTTTCTGAACTTCTAGAGTCATTTGCTGAGTACCTACTGGCAGACTAATGGCAGGAGTCATGATTAAATCAGGCCATAATGATGTCTGCATTTTTCTTTCAACCAAAGTTGATTTCTCATTAGCATTTAAGGAAAATATCTTTTTTCAATAATTTTTTTAACATTGTTTACTTTCAAGAGAGAGAGACATACAGGCAGAGTGTGAGCTGGGGGAGGAGGTGGGCAGAGAGAGAGGGAGACTCAGAATCCAAAGCAAGCTCCAGGCTCTGAGCTATCAGCACAGAGCCCAATGCAGGCCTCGAACCCACAAACAGTGAGATCATGACTTGAGCCGAAGTCAGATGCTCAACCGACTAAGCCACCCAGGCGCCCCAAGGAAAATATCTTTAATAGGATGTTAAGTCAGTTTGTATTCTTGAGGTGCAAAGACAGAGGAATATGAATAACTAATGTCCAGCTGATTTAGTAG
Source organism: Paguma larvata (assembly GCA_030068075.1). NCBI lineage: Eukaryota > Metazoa > Chordata > Mammalia > Carnivora > Viverridae > Paguma > Paguma larvata. The sequence goes on from CM057829.1 coordinate 103,290,290, forward strand.
TGGGTCTGTGTAGAAACTGGAAATAAAAATAATGCATTGATGAAAAGATCTATTGGCAGATAAGTAGAGTTGCACAGTCACTTTTAGGATTTATTCTGATGACCTTCTATTCCTATTAAGAATAGGCAAAATATTGAACATAATTATCTGATGCTGATTCCAAGAAAGTCTCCTAAAGTATGTCCACTTTCTACCATTCTCCTCTCCCATCACATTTCTCAAGATTATCACATCATTTTTTATCTTATAAGGTGTGATATTATGACTTTGGATTTGGATGCCTCATGTGGCAGTCTTTGGAGAAACCTGTGGAAATCAGTGGGACTCCAGGGAACGTGGTTCTTTGGGGAAGGGTATTGTTGGATCCCTTTCTGGAGAGAATTGCTTACATGCAAACATATCATGAAGATGTTTACTGTGTAAATAAATATCCTGCTGAAAGAGAGGGGAATGGGGAGATGAACAAAGGAAAAAAAAGAAATGAGGGAATGTTCCAATAGTTTATTTCAGTTTCTCTGCTAGCTTCTAAGGAATTCCTTACCCGTCAACTTGAAAAACTGGTCTGTAGATCATTTCTCACTTAGGTTTCAGGATGCTTAAATAACCCCTGGTTTCTAAGTTCATTCCCAGCGGTCCTCATCATGAACACCAGGGACTAACATCCCTTTTTGTCCCTTGAAAACAGCTGGATTCTGCTTTTCACCTTCTTAGCCAGTAGCCCAGTTCCCCAGGTAACTTGTCAGTTTCTAGAAAGAGGGGTGGTGCTGAAGCTAAGCACTTTAAGCACCTGCTTTCTTGAGACAGAAAGGATGGGACTTCCCAGTGAGAAGTTGATCCCAGTGAGGTGGGGGTTGGCCAAGGCTGAGGGACCATTTCTGCCTCATCATGGTGAGTTCAAGGCAATTGCCACCCCTCACCACATACTCACTAACTTTACTGGAGATAAGCCTTGCCTCTGCTCCTGCCCTCTGTAAGGTGGTGTCTTATTCTTATAAAAGTGAGCAAAATTATGTTTGTAAATAATGCAAGCTATGCTACAGTAAAAATTTATTGTCCTAAGACTATGTAAATATTAAATAAGCAAATGTAGTACCAATACTAAGATTAAAAACTTTTACTGATTTGTGTACAAAAGAATAAATTTTAACACACGTAAATGGAAGTACTTGTGAAGGTAAAAGTTTTCTTTAGTAAGGTTTCATGGATCAAAGGGTTAATTTTTGACAACAGTTGTGAACTCCTTTCTATATTTCATACTGTCCTTATCTTCATTTTTAAAAGTATGTCTTGGAAACCTATTTAAAAATATAATATCATTGCCTAAAGTATAGACCATGTCTCAATTGCATTAATGGTGACATATTCTGCTAAAGCTGTCCTGTAGTCAGCATATATCCTTGCAGGAAGATTGGTAATTTGTGTGTCATCATTGTACAGTTTTGAGCTAAATCACAAAGATGTGTGCTGTCACTAGGCTGTAGGGATAAATACTGGAGAGTGGAGGGTTACAGTAGGACACCCCCATCACCATCACCATCGTAGATACTGTTGGAATAAAGTAGCCCCAAAGGTCAATCTCTCAGCATGTATCATGGATAATTCCAACCACTTTGCATGTGTTAATTTGTTTAGTCCTCATAACAACCCTATTAGAGATGTAGTGTTATTATCATCTCCATTTTCCAGATGAGAAATTTAAAACACACAAATGTTAAGTAGCTTGCTTGACATCACATAGCTAGTAAGTGGCAGATTAGACCTAGTATTCAAATCCAGATAAGAACTCACACCTGTAACCTCTAAGCCATGTTCTTGTTCACATAGACTACACAACCAGTAACAGGTAGTGATATTTCTAGCTTATAAAGTAAGGACATTTGACTATTATTAATCTGTTAAAATATTATCTAGTTTGAATCCATTACAACTTTTAGAATATGTTAAAACTTTTTAACTATGCAATCCAAATATCTGTTGTAACATGGAAGTAGAGACTTTTCATTATAGACATTCACTATTCAAATCTTTTTTGGGTAAATTTATGAGGCATTCGATATTACTAATTTCAAGTAATATTTAGTAAGATCTTACTATGTACCAGGCACTCGTCTATGTGCCTGATATTTTATTTAATCATTTTAATACCATGTGGGTAATATGTTATTACTATCCTACTTAAAGAGAGAAAGCTTAGAGTTCAGAGACAAAACAACCTGTGCAAAGTAGTGCAGTAGATCTGGGCGCTCAAGTTAGCTGACTCCAGAACCCAAACTGGAAACTGCTATGCCACACTGCCCAGCACCCACTTAATAAAACTGTGTGGAGAGTTGAGGTATTTTACCATTTTATGTGTATTTCTGCAATCAAAGGTAATTTTCTTCTTGCATAGAAAGATATAATGTTGCTTTGGCCCAAAGCTCCTTGCTCAGTCAGCTTTTTCATTGTCCCTATGATATGATACTGTAATTCTCTATTTGCTTGCCTTTCTCCCTTCACAAGGCAGTTAAGTTCCTGGAAATAAGAACCGGATGTGTATTTTTGATTCTGTGACATTGAGCCCAGTGCCTGGTACATAACAGGAGCTTTAAAAATGCATGCTGGACAAATGAATGCATAAACAAATGAAGGCAGTCTTGAAGGATTCTTTGGTTAAGCGTTTTCTTCCTTGCGACAGGTTGATACCCTCATCATGATGTATAAAACTCACTGCCAGTGCATCCTGGACAATGCAATTAATGGAAACTTTGAAGAGGTAAGGGCGGCAAAGCATGCTTTGCCGACCATATTGTGTACACCTTCTTGTCCTGTTCTTCATGGGTTCATGTTAAGGAAGAATCTTAATGTTTACGCTTTCTGCTTTATAACTAGATCCAGCATTTCTTATTACACTTTTGGCAAGGAATGCCTGATCATCTTCTTCCCCTGCTTGAAAACCCTGTTATCATTGACATTTTCTGTGTTTGTGACTCAATTCTTTATAAGGTAAGCTCTTTGGGGTGTCTTAAACAGGAGCCATATGTCTTTTTATGAGTATTCTATCTAAATTTTGCATTGTATTTTCAATAAATTTGTTATTTCTGGCTGGAGATACAGTATTATTTTTTTCTGATGACAAAGCAATATTTAATAGTGTTTGTCTTATAGTTAAATTTACATTAAAATAAAATCAATTTCTGTTTACAGTTAAGAACGATTCCAAATGTGACATACTCACTAATACATGTAAATTTTGTTAATTTTTATTACTTGTGTAAGGCGTTTTCAGAGTGAATAGCATAATGCCCTTTTTACTGTTGGTGTTTTTGGGGAAAAGCAGAATTAAACACTCTTATGGGATTAACAACTTAAAAATATTAGAAATCTCTAGCTTTAATGTATTAATGTTCCTTTCTGTTCTAAAACCAAGTAAGAGTCTGCAAATGTCTACAGACGGATCCTGAAGACATTACAAGCAAAGATGAGCTGGTTGGCCTTCCAGCCAAACATTTGTCTGGGAAGAGGGAGAAACTAATTTCCTGACAGTCTGTTCCCTAGTTAGAGCAACAGCAAGGTCCAAGCTGAGGGAGAAAACTATGTTATAATCTGGGTACCTTAAAGTGAGTTTGTCTACACTTACCTGTTCAATTGTCAGAAGGAAAACAAAATGTTTCCTTTTAAAACATAATCTGAGTTTACAAGAAAACCCAAACTATAACCCTGTTAAGCATTTAGAAAATAAAATCCTCCTAAATTGGTTGCTACTATTAGGTTCTCAGCAGAAGCTAAATGAACTCAGACTGGAAGCAACTTTGCACACCAAGGACTGGTAGGTACTCTTGAGGCAGAACGGCGGAGCCCATATTTTCATCCTCTGTTAAGTTCTCCCTATCACAGGATAAGAGGATGCCTTTAGTTCAAATTCACGTTGAAGGACAGAAGACAGTGAGGATTGTCTCATTTTTCTGGGTTGCATAAGAGTATCATTATTTAGAGGGAAAAGGTTTGGTTTGCAGTAACTGATTGCAATGTTAAGACTTGAATAAGTAACCAGAACAGGGAAATAAGGTGGCTCCAAGAGAGGGTGAAAGAAAAGACCCAGGGCTCATGCATACACAGTTACCACCATCAAAGTAAAGCTGTTTGGACCATCATTCAGTACCTCCAAGAAATATTCTTAAAGCATATTCTTTTTTTTCCCTTACAAATAGTCTGGGTTTTTTTGTTTGTTTGTTTTTTTGTGTTTTTTTTTTGTTTTTGTTTTTTTTTTTTTTTGAGTCCAACACAAGTCCTGAGTTTAAGTAACTTTAAACGAAGTAAGTTTCTCCTCCTCATAGTGGACCCAGGGAGGCACAGTGAGCATTGTAAATAGAGCAGTGTGGAATGAGTTTCTGGAAGATCGTCATTCTTCTCTGGAGAGTGGTCAGCTTTTAGTCCATAAAACAGTACATGATTACCAAGTCCAGTTCATCGATAACTAATATATTGGGCATATACAATACTGTCTTATTCATATAGAATACACGTGAATTTTGCTGGTAGGCTAACATAGGCCTTTGAATATTAAGGTCTGCCCACATTTTGAAATATCTTCTCCTCTTGGACCTTTTCTTCAGGCTGGACCACTCAGTTTATCAGCCAGCTTAATGGATCTGCATTGCTCATATCCTTTTTTTGTCCCCTCTTCCTTTGTTTATTCTAGTTTTTCCTGAGCTGGGATCAGTCAACACTATCTAAATTCTTCTTTCTACTAGTTCTCATCCAGGTCCCACCCACCTCATCCATGTTTAGGTCTCAGTCTAGCCCTTTCTTTCAGTATTCTTTTCTTTTAATTTTTTAATTTAAATTCAAGTTAGTTAACATCAGTGTAGTATTGGTTTTAGGAGTAGAACCCAGTGATTCATCACTTACATAGAACACCCAGTGCCCATCCCAACAAGTGTCTTCCTTAGTGCCCATCACCCATTGAGCTCATCTCCTCCACCCACCGCACCTCCAGCAACCCTCAGTTTGTTCTCCATATTTAAGAGTCTATTATGGGTTGCCTGCCTCTCTGTTTTTATCTTATTTTTCCTTCCCTTCCCCTATGTTCATCTGTTATGTTTCTTGAATTCCACATGAGTAAAATCATATTATATTTGTCTTTCTCTAACTGACTTATTTTGGTTAGCAAAATACACTCTAGTTCCATCCAGGTTGTTGCAAATGGCAAGATTTCATTTTTTTGGATCACTACGTAATACTCCATTGTGTGTGTCTGTGTGTGTGTGTCTCTGTGTGTGTATATGTATATATATATATCTCACATCTTTATCTATTCATCAGTCAATGGACATTTGGGCTCTTTCCACAATTTGGCTGTTGTTAATAACACTGCTATACACATTGAGGTGCATGTACCCCTACAAATCAGCATTTTTGTATCCTTTGGATAAATACCTAGTAGTGCGGTTGCTGGGTGATAGGGTAGTTCTATTTTTAACTTTCTGAGGAGCCTCCATACTGTTTTCCAGAGTGGCTGCACAGTTTGCACTCCCATAAGCAGTGAAGAAGTGTTCCTCTTTCTCCACATCCTCACCAACATATGTTGTTTCCTATGTTGTTAATTTTAGCCATTCTGACATGCGTGGGGTGGTATCTCATTGTGGTTTTGACTTGTATTTCTCTGATGATGAGTGAGGTTGACCATCTTTTCATGTATTCTTTGTGTTCTGATAATTCACTCTCTAAGTGTCACTTGCTTAACCTAGTATTGTAATGTTTCTAGATCTCCACCCCTCTCCTTTCTTACACACACACCTCATACATACATTCATTTTAGAGATAAAAGTATAACTTCCAGAAATTAGCATATTATTCTCTAGAAAGCTAGGAATAAAAAGTAATTGACAAATAAGTGTCTTTCAACAAAAATACTAAGTAAGGATTTATATTAACTCTCTTTTGCTGTGATTAAGGTTCTTACAGATGTACTCATTCCTGCAACAATGCAAGAAATGCCTGAAAGGTAGGTTCAGTCAATAAAATGTGTTAGTTTCTCAGTGTAGGGTTTAACCCTATCCATTATATTAAAGGAAAACATTAAATAAAAATTCATTCATTTATAAAAATTACTTTCTTGCTCCTGTCCCTTTGTATTATTAGAAGATGTGCCTCAATCCTTATACTCAAACCTCAATGAGCAAAATTGATAGAATAATCGTGAAATCCTTTTAATATGAGAGATGTCCAAGTGAAAAATAAATATTTAAGTGTCATTGACCTTTGAAATACTGAGAAGTTCTTCAACAGAAACTGGCTACAGGAAGATAAATCGAGATAATTCATGTAAAATAACCACAATAATTAAAATTATAAGAAAATTATTTTATTTTTATTATTAAAAATTATTTATTAATATTATTTATATTATGGGTCTTAATTACAAAATCATAAAGTAGCATAATGGAATTACCATCTTCTTTTAACAAAGGAATAAGAGCTCAAATAGACTGTTTTCCCCATTCTGGGAACTTTGTACTTTTTGATCCCTTTCATCCATAATGCCCCACCAATACCCCCATCCCCTCTGGCAACTGGTGACAGATGGTAACTGGACTATTGTGGTGATCAGCTCACAATGTATACAAATGTCGAATTTGTGGTGATCAGCTCACAATGTACACAAATGTTGAATCACTATGTTGTACACATGGAACTAATATAATATTGTTTGTTGATTATACTTCAATAAAAAAAATCTCAAATTGAAATGATACCTGAAGATTTTTCACAAAAATCTGATGTGCGAGCAATAAAAACTTGAAAATAAAAAGCCAAATTTTTCTTTGTAAACAAAGTCTAATGAAAAAATGAAATTTATTTTAGTATTTTGGGAGCACAAATACATGTAGGATGGACATAGTCGATGCTCAATAAATACATGATGATTGAAAAAACAAAGTTTATTTTTGATTTACTTTTTCCTGTAGATTGTTTTTATTTGTATAATATTTGCTATTGTCCTGATCAATAGTTTCTTTAATTATCAATACATAATCTTTAAACATCTGATCTGAACTCTGAATTAAGTACACTTAACATTTCTGTGTCACAACAGAATGGCAGTGCTTACTTAAGAGCAGGCATTATTAGTTAATAGTAATAATAGCTGACCTTTATTAAATACAACATGGACTTTGAGATTACATAAATTATTTCACTTAATTCTACAACTAGTCTGAAGCGGACTGTTTATGTATTTATCTCTTAAGTATGCAAGTAGTTCATTGTAGACGATGAAAAACATGCATAAATGTATTAAAAAATACTCCTAATCTCTCCACATTCTTAATGTCTTTTTTCTAAGAATATCTGTAAATATACACATATATAAAAAAATGGAACCATAGCATACATACTATAATTGCAGTATACAGTGAAAATCTTTCATATCAACAAATATGGATCAACATTATTTTTTAAATTTTTTGTTTTTTTATTTTTTATTTTTTATTTTTTTTTCAGAGAGAGAGAGAGAGACAGCAGGGCATCTGGGTGGCTCAGTTAGTTAAACATCTGACTCTGGTTCAGGTCATGATCTCACGATCCATGAGTACGAGCCCTGCATCAGGCTCAGAGCCTGGAGCCTCCTTCAGATTCTGTGTCTCCCTCTCTCTCTGCCCTTCTCCCACTCACACTCTGTCTCTCTCTCAAAAATAAAATTAAAAAAAAAAACATAAAAAAAGAGAGAGACAGAGTATGAGCGGGGGATGGGCAGAAGTAGAAGAGAGAGCATCTTAAGCAGGCTCCATGCCCAGCACAGAGCCCAGTTCTGGGCTTGATCTCATAACTGCAAGATCATGGCCTCAGCTGAAATCAGGAGTTGGCTGCTTAACCAACTGAGCCACCCAGGCACCTCTCAACATTTTCTTTTTAAATGGCTGCAGAGCATCTTAGAAATACTATACTTCGTTTAACCAATTCCTTATCAATGAACAACTGGATTTTTAAGAAACACAACTTGTTAAGCTATTCCCCAGTAGTTATCATAATCCCAAATCCACAAATGAGGAACCTGGCACCAGAAAGAAGTTAATTTATTTGCCTAGAGTAAGTTAATTAGTTAAAAAATGGTCAGGATTTTAACTGAGGGTCTATTGAACTCCACTTTCTATTCTTTTTCCTGTATTATGTCACTGCTTGACAATATATACACCATCCTAATTATAAATTTAGATCTATTTTGTTGAGATAGAGGGTGTAGACTGTTGACTGATTTTGAAATTTTTGTGTTTCTATATAAATGTTTGTGCACATACACAACCAACATTTGCAATTTTCTAAACTGGGTCCTTTAGTACGTTTTTGATCATGTATCCCACAGTCATATTTGAATTATAAAAATATATTACTAGACACTAATAGTAAATACCTGGAATGACATTATGATTCCTATGCAACATCTGTCAAGAAGCCAAGATATGCAAAATCAAGTGCATACTTACATTTCCCCAGAAATATTTTATCAAAAATGACTGAACAATGAATCAATATTAATAATACGGTATTATTTATTGATTACACTCTGCATGCCACATTTGACGAGAGAAATTTCCATGAGTTATTTTATGTGGCCCTCATAATAATCCTGTGACATAGATACTAATCTTGTTCCCATTGAATAGATGCAGCCAGAATTCAAGGACATTGAGAATTTTGACCAAGGTGATAAATGGCAGACCTAGGCTGAATCCATCAGACTGGAAAGTCATGTTCTTGGAATCACAATAATAGCATACTCACCTTAAACTACATTTATTTAATGCATTTTGAACAATTTAGCAGTTAATACATAAGTTTTTTTGTGTGTGTAGCTTATTAGCAGATATAAGAAATTTTGCTAAAAATTGGGAACAGTGGGTTGTTTCATCTTTGGAAAACTTGCCAGAAGCTCTAACTGACAAGAAGATACCTATTGTGCGAAGATTTGTATCTTCTCTGAAACGACAAACATCTTTCTTACACCTTGCTCAGGTATGTTGGTATTTGAGTCGCCAGATAAGAAAAATAAATCCTCTGGTAGCGAAGAGTAAGAAATTTTCAGAGATTGGAGACCAAGTAGACAACAATTAAATGCAATGTGAGACCCCAGAGTGAATGCTAGAACAGAAAAAGGACATTAGTGGGGAAATTGATGGAAATTTGAATTATGTCTATAGTCTAGCTACTGGTGTTATACCAATGTTATTTTCCTGATTTTGGCAATAAACAATGGTTAGGTAAGATGATAACAATAGGAGAAGGGGGATAGGGAGACTTGGAAATATTCTGTACTATCTTTGCAGCTTTTCTGTAAATTTAATACTATTTCAGAATAAAAAGTGAAAAAAATACAAAATTTCTGAGCACATTATAAGATGCAAAATTGTTCTTTGCATCATGAATCCAGTTAATAAAAATTAAGGTTGTGGGGAATGAGCCCATGTAATATTTGCTGTTGTGAAACCCACAAACATAACACATTTTAAACTATTAATTTGGATCTCTTAAATAGCAAGAAAAAAATTCTCAAATTAGGATTACAGGTTTGTATATTGTTAAAAAATATACTTCCCCTCCTCTCAAATGATTGTTTGCTTTGTGAAAGCTTCTAGCCCCCTAAATTTTAAAAGACTTGATTGGGCCAGTTCCAGATAAGAAACTTAACATTGTAAAATCCTTATTGTATGACTGCGAATAAAAAATTCATTTTCTAGTTCCAAAAATAGTTTTCAAAGCTTTAACAGAGATGATCATGAATCTCAGCTATGGGCTTTTAGTCTTAAAGTAAGAAAACATTTGCGATACTTTTCTCTCAAGGAACTATTTCTCTAGAAGCCAAACTTTCCTTTAGATATATCATTGATAGTATAGTTTAGTGTCTTTTTTACTTTCTTTATGCAGATTGCCAGACCAGCTCTCTTCGACCAGCATGTTGTGAATTCTATGGTATCTGATATTGAAAAGGTTGACTTGAATAGTATTGGATCCCAGGCCCTTCTCACCATTTCTGGCAGCACAGACACTGAATCAGATATCTACACTGAACGTAAGTCTCCTTCCTGTTTAGAGCTGGGTCTCTCAACTTCTTGGCACTATTGACGTCTTGGTTTTGACTCAGGTCATGATTTCACGGTTCATGAGTTCGAGCTCCACATCAGGCTCTGTGCTGACAGTGTGGAGCCTGCTTGGGAGTGTCTCTCTCCCTTTCTTTCTGCCTCTCTGCATGCCTCTTTCTCTTTCTCTCAATCTCCCTAATAAATAAACATTAAATTTTTTTAAAAAAAGAAATAACCTGGAAATAATGAACATGTTTTCAAGGGTTGTTAGCTTTCTTCCAACTTTACATGCATACACATGTCCGTGTGTTTTACATTCTTAGCATCATATGGTATATGATGCACATCAAAACGATATCTCAACATAATACTGTTTTTCAAAGCAGAAATTCCCTGCTCAGGTTTGGACAATCTGGCAGAGTTTAGCAAGCTAATATGTGTGACTAGACTACCAGGCTCTATTTTCAAGGGACAGAAATCCACTATTTCTCCACCTCTCTCTTCCGAAAAGACTAAAAGTGCAGCCTCCGATAGGCTGTTGTACAAATGATGGGCTGCCCTCTGAGGTGGTCCAACATCAGCCCTGCTTTCTGTTGCCTAGTATAAAATCGTATTACCCTTTGGGATTCAGTAAACTTCAAATTCTTTAATAAACAATAGTCCTAAACGGCCCCTTTAACTTTTACAAGATGAAAGATTATTTACGTAAGTGGCTCAGTTCCACAGTGCAGAATTTAACTTTTGCTAAAGATAAAAGTAGTTCATCAACAAGTTTAGCTTAGTTCATTCATTAGCTTTCAATGAAACTGTTGCATTTAATGAAAGCTGAGGACTCAGAATGAATAAACAACTATACTGACAACTTTTCACCAGTATATACATGCTTATATAACATATAAGCCTGTATTTCAATATGGGCCAAAATACATACACTTATTATTAAAATGTTGAAGAGTAAAAACCTAAGGATTTTTTTGTTCCATGTTGTCAGGATATGAAATAATTTCTTTAACACATTTAATTTATTCTGTCTTTCCCTTTTATGCTACAAAATTTTTAATGATTTCTAATTTTAGGTTTTCTCTTGGGTTCAAAATAGTCTGCTTTCTTTTTGCACTTTAGATGACTCTATCACGGTGTTCCAAGAACTGAAAGATCTTCTGAAGAAAAATGCCACTGTGGAGGCTTTTATTGAATGGTTGGATACTGTGGTAGAGCAGAGAGTTATTAAGGTATTTTTCAAGGATAGATTCAGAAAATAAAATTTTTCTGAACTAAATGCTAAACTGGCTGTAATTTCTTGAATGGTGGTGGAGGGCTGATAGTCTGTGTGTAAAAATGCTTTGAAAAGCTTTTGAAGACTTGCAAATAGGGTGGCCCAAATATCAAAATTCGGAATAGGCCAGATTTGAGAGAGTTGGGCATAGATTAAATTCTATTTATCATTTCTTGACAAAGGACTACAAGACACTGTGCATTCCCTGTCAGTCAGTAAAGTTACAGCTGAGTAACTAACATAGGCAGTGAAAGATAAAAGCTGAAAAGATCTGACCCTTCTCTAAAAAGCAAATTTTCATAAATACTGACAGAAAATATGGTTTTAAGTATTTCCATTCTTTAATTCTGGGAGCACAGTATTTTGTGTTTTCGGTGTTTTTTTCAACTCTGTCAGTTAACCTGCAAGTCATCCATCACGAAACAAGGCAATAAGAGCAAATAGATCCATCACTGGTTGGTGTTAGCCATTCTGTATCAAGGAAACTGGTTGTAGTGTAGGGACTTTTTTTTTTTCCTCCTGGAAGGAAAACAGATTATCATTCAGGACCAGAGAAGTCAGAGTTAATCATTCACAGAAATATATAACCCTTCTTTCACACTTCACCTTCTGTTCTTTTTAAAGTTCTGTCAAAGGAAAATTAAGAGATAAAATATTTTGTAAATTATTTCATCTTGTTGTCTAATTCTGTTAGGTAACAAAACCATACAGAACAAAGATCTTTTAACCTTAAAAATCACGGCAAAGACAGACTAAAATTAAAATCCCTGGACAGATCATTATGTCTGATAAAATAAATCGCGTGTCATACCATCTGTCCATTTGTCAGACAGCTTATCAACCTCTTGATTTTATGTAGGATGCATGTAGTAACGAGATGACAGATTTTATAGTTTCATTTTGTTCCTTTACTTGTAGACCAGCAAACAAAATGGAAGATCATTAAAGAAGAGGGCTCAAGACTTTCTGCTCAAGTGGAGCTTTTTTGGTGCTCGAGTGATGCATAACCTCACCTTGAACAATGCATCCAGTTTTGGTATCCTAAGTGCTTTATAAAGCTCTTCATTTCTGAATACATCATTCACTTTCCAGTCACATTTCCTATCAGTGTTTAAACGTGTAGCACTGTCGCTTCTCAAATTTGACTCTCGGGGAGCCATAGAGAATGGTAGTTAGGAGCTTGGGTTTTGGAGTCAGACCACACGCAGAGTTCAATCCTAACACTGCTTCTCTCTGGCTTGGATTTTACCCAAGTTGGTCAAAGAGGATGAATACTCCTCTCCCTGGGTTGTATAGGCACTTTAGTGAGACAATATATATAAAAACACCGTCTAGTACCCAGTGAACACTTCATGAAAAGCAGCTATTATCATTACATCCCATCAGTGCTTGGATAATAGTTTTCGTTAAACAGGCAAGCAAACAGTAATTAGTACATGATTTTCCAAAGGCACCAACTGCAATATGGCAAATTTTTGCATCTTTTTCAGGAACTGCATAGCTGCACTCAAAAAGCAGCTGATAAGACATGCTCTCATATGTTTCTGAAATCTCTTTCCTGATTGATTTGATTTGTGAAATAAATTGAGTCAAGTTAGCTCTTTTAAAAATTGAATACCTTCCTTTTTCTAAAATTTCTGGGATTCTTAGTTTGCAGCCATAATGCTATATTGTGAACAGTACTTCTGCATTTAGCTTTTCCAGAAATCCTTACATTACAAAATAGGTTACAGTTTACTAAGTTGTTTTTATTTAATTCTCAGTGGAATTAGATACAATCTTTGAGCTTGTATTGAAGGCTGAACAAATGTATTGAGCCTATTATTTGATATAGCTTGGTTTTGTGCAAGGTTTCTCAAAACATACAACACTTAAGCCCGACTTTATTATGAAAACAGACTTTGGTTGGGAAATCTGTTCAAAGAAGTTTAAGGTTTTCCAAGACAACTGATACTTTTTTCAGACCATGGTGGCCATTGTCTAATTATTTCGTACAAAGCAAACAGAAATACAGCAGAGTAGAGCTCATTCTCCTCAGGTTAAAGCTTATCACACTCCAGTGTGTGCCCTCTTAAAGCATAAAGCATGTCTCACTTTCATCCGTATTTTCCTTTGATGTAATTAGTGGCCAAAGAGCTGGCAGGACAGTACACACAGTGAGCTGGGCAGGCGGTACACAGAAAGATTAGAGACCCAAGTTAAGCATGTTGGTCTTAGCAGGTCATTTAAAGTCCAACAAGTATTTGTTTATTTCAGTTGCTCCTTGTAAAGTGTTGTGAGATGGTCACAAAGATAACTCGACTTCTCTCTTTCTCTTTCCTTTTCCTTCTCTCCCTCCTTTCATCTCACATTGTTCTCTCCCTATTCCCATCCATAAACAAGGTTCTTTCCATTTGATCCGAATGCTTCTTGATGAATACATTCTCCTTGCCATGGAGACCCAGTTCAATAATGACAAAGAGCAGGAGTTACAAAATTTATTGGACAAGTATATGAAGAATTCAGGTAATTTAAAATGTATATTTTGTTTTATGTATTTTTTAATTTAAACCTAAGTTCAAGAATTGTAATCACACTTGGAGTGGGTCTATAACTGTCTCAGAGTTTTTTTTCTTCACATTGTTACTACTATCACAGTATATTAACACTACTGGAGCGCTATTTTTTCTCTCCACCATTTATATGTAGAATAGTCAAAGGACTTTACTGGAAGTTCTGAAGGATATAAAATCAATGTTGTCGTGAGAATTTAAATGAATGTAGAGAGGTGATTAAATTAAAAAATAATCGTAATTCAAGACAACACCTGTGGTATACACCTTATAAATCGGATAGAAATAAGTTCCCTAGGAGTATAAACAAGGAAGAGAACACATCGATTTAGGATGTGATGTCCACTCCTGAGGGGATTCCTTAGTGCCCCTTGGAACACACCTCACCCTCACAAATATACAGAAAACAACAACAACAACAATCCAGCACCACTGCCAAGACCAAAAATCTGCCAGCCTTGTTTCCCATGGCAAATATTTCCCTGCAGTTTCCCAATTTATGACACAACCCTAAGACATTTTCAGTTTCCTTTTCTTGGGCTTATATACTAGGAATATGGGACTGATGGTAGATTTCCTGTTTAAAAAAAAAATCTTTCCAGATGCAAGTAAAGCTGCCTTCACTGCTTCTCCGAGTTCATGCTTTCTGGCCAACCGTAATAAAGGGAGCACTGTTTCCAGCGACTCTGTGAAGAACGAAAGCCATGTGGAAACACCCTACCTTCCTCTGTCATCCAGTCATCCTGGAGGCTTACCCTCTGCTCTACACCCATTTCCTGCTGGGAATACAGACACCATGCCCCTCACAGGTACGTTGGGAAACATGTAGGCTTCAGTACAGCTCACAGGAGTCTATTCCTGTGTTTTCTTCAAAACTGGTAACTTCCAGGCATTTGAAGAATAAATAAGACTTGTTTTAACTAACCTACGTTAAAGCTTTATAAAGTTTTTGTGATTTTCAGCATTTTTCATTCACATTTTTATCAATACCACTATTAACATAGGTACCATACTGTGACATGCTCTCTCAATTATATCAGAAATACAAGTAGGTATCTTCATTAAGTGGAAGAAAAACTTAGATTAACTATATATAAAATCCTGAAGATGCTTTGAGAGTCAAAAAATGGGCTTCTTACTTATTTTTGGTTTTTGAGGAGACTCTTTCTCCTCCATTAAAAAGTAGATTTGGCCATTTTAGAAAACCATTACAATAATTTTCATCTTTGATCTAGGGTCCCCTTTGTGTCCATCTGAATGTTTAGTGGCTGAAACTCACTACTAGATAATATTTTAAGTCTGCTTTTTGCCTTATGTCTTTTCTGAAATATATAACTTCATTGGACACACAGAATTTTAAACTTGGACGGCCTTATAGTTCAGGGGCCCAATTCCGCCAATGGAAAAACAAATCCCCAGAGAGTTGGTAGCATTCATAACTCATTGTTCATCAGTGGTGTTTGCCTGATGTTTTGAATTGGCTTGCTTTGAAGCCATGGGCATTTTGACACTATTGCCTTTTTCTTTTATCCTAAAAAAATCAAACCATTTAACATTTTTTTTTAATTATGGAGAAATGTGGAGAGCGGATCCCTTGACCTTCCCAAGCTTGAGCTCTAACCGCCTTCATACCCATGGAAACATGAAGCCATCCTAGACTTGTTTTCATAGTCACTAACTGTTGTGAAATATACATGAATTGTGATGGTATCTTTTAAACCTAGGTTTTGAGTGTTCTCCAGTTCTGCTATTTTTAGAGAGTAAGAATGAACCAAATTTTAAAAGAGCATATTAATAACTCTTTTGAATAATTTTTAAAGATATGCATCCATCTATTTTAATATGCCAGTGGTGAATGCTCTGATCATTTTTTTCCAGGTCAGATGGAGCTTTCCCAGAACACTGGTCATTTGATGACACCACCCATTTCTCCAGCCATGGCGAGCCGAGGAAGTGTCATTAACCAGGGGCCAATGGCAGGAAGACCTCAAAGTGTGGGCCCAGTCCTGTCAGCTCCACCCCACTGCTCAGCATTCCCAGAGCCCATTTATCCTACTCATCCTCAAGCCAGCCATGACTTTTATGGGACCAACTCTAACTATCAGACTGTGTTTAGGGCACAGCCTCACCCCCCATCAGGACTCTATCCTCATCGCCCAGAGCATGGTCGATGCATGGCCTGGAGTGAACAGCAGCTTTCTAGAGACTTCTTCAGTGGCAGCTGTGCTGGGTCTCCATATAATTCTCGACCACCTTCCAGCTATGGACCGTCCTCACACAGCCAAGATTCACACAGTATGCAGTTTTTAAATACAGGAAGCTTCAATTTCCTGAGCAACTCGGGGGCTGCCAGCTGCCAAGGAGCAACGCTGCCTCCTAATTCACCTAATGGTATTGAAATTTTTAAAGAATTTTTCCTGGCTTTTGAGATGGCAGTAAGACAAAATCAGACATTGAATTGAGCTCCACCTCTCTGAGTAGCTTGTCATCCCATGTAAAGTTTCTAAAGATCATGGAATCTTAGATACTTGGAGCTAATTTCTTCCACATACAAACATATCCCTAATTCTTGTGGTTTTTTCAAAGTTGCCCTTGTAAATGCCACAAATGATGAAAAAATACTATGTCAAACTGTATGTTTGAGATCTCCCTTAATAAGCCCAAAAGAAGAATGTTCTGTCCTTTTTATTTATAGTAAATAATGTTTCTTCTGGAGAGCTAGCAGCAGATCGTACAGATTAGGACCAAAACTGTGCCCTCTGTTAGGCTGATAAAACATTTGAAGTTTCGGGAGTTGGAAAGGTCTGTGGACTTCTTCAGTCACCAAAGCAGGTTCTGTGTTCTCTCTTCTAGATGTAGACCAGTCCTTCTCCCAGAAACGTAAATCTGTAGATAAAATTGGTATTTGACAAGTAGTGTAATCTTTGTGAGAGGTTAATAATGCTTTTTTTCTTTATAGGAAGATCTTGTTAATTTATATGAGGAAAATATGAGAGAGCTGTAGTATTACATCTGAAAATTAATAATAGGATAACTCCTTTTTATTAAAAAGAAACAGCAGAGTGAACCAAATCCTTATACAAGCACAAATCCAACTCTATAGTAAAGGTAGATGAGAATGTAATATTTATAAAATGATATCTGTAGGGCTCTTCCCTATTATGTTGTCCCTGTTTTCCTTCCTGGATATTCTTTGTAGTAAGTTAACAGTACATTCCTGACATTTTCTGTTATAGGATACTATGGAACCAATATAAACTACCCAGAGTCTCATAGACTTGGATCGATGGTGAATCAACACGTTTCCGTCATCAGCAGTGTTCGCTCACTGCCTCCCTACAGTGACATCCACGATCCACTTAACATTTTAGATGACAGTAATAGAAAGCAGACCAGCTCATTTTATGCTGACACATCACCATCAGTTGCGTGTCGAACTCCAGTAGTAGGTAAATTATTTTGGTAGTTCTTGAAAACATTTTAAAAAGCTGCTAACCTCAGGTATGTAGTCTTCCTTTGGAGGGTGACTATTGAAGTAAACCCGGAGTTCATGTTCCTACAAGTGCTTCGTCCCTTTGGATCTGAAGTCATATTTTTGTGTCTGTTAGTAACAATCTTCCCATTTCTATGTCATTCTGCAACCCACTAAGTCTCTTATTTTTTCAAAAAAAATATCTGGCACCTATTATATATGCAAAACATGAATATAATCTGTCAAATGCAGTCTAAAAGGCTTTAAGTTTTATGAGGGCAGTAATGCTGTCTTTTTCTCATTCTCTCCTGTTCATGGTTGGACCCAGGGACAGTTCCAAGAAGTGTCTCTAGACCCAATAATCTCCACCAGTACCCTAAAACCACTCCAAGTTTTAAAAAATGGTGACTTGTGACAGAGGTTGCTGTCATTTTCGCAATAGTATCTAAAATGTGATTGACAGCTCTGTAGAAAATGCTACCTTTTTTCTCTGTTACATATAGTTTAAGTAAAAATGAGCAAAACAGTGTGTTTGCCATGAAGTCCTGTAGCATCTTTTTTCCAATCAAATTGCTGTCCCTGGGAAAATCCTGCAACTCGTACAGCTTGTACATCAACAGCACCCAGCAAAGTGTGTCATGTGGTAGGAACTCCATACATTAGTGAGTTGAAAAAAAGGGGCAAAACTCTATGTATAGATTTAGTTTCCAGTGTGACTAATAAGGGATCAGAGGGCAAGTATATATGCATGTAAGTATAAGGCAGAGTGGTAATGTTTTTATAAGATGGTTGAAATCTTCCAATGGAATAGATTTCAAACTCCATGAGTGAAGGGCATTGACACCCAACTGGAGCATAAGGGAAAATGAGATCAATTCCATCTCTCGTCTCTCAGTGTGCTTTTCCAATAACTCAATAGGAAGCACTTCTTCCCTTCCCGTGACCATCACAGATGCTCCCTGCGCAGAGTCTAGCAGTTCGTCTCATGCTATCTGCAGATGGTCGTTGCTTCCAGGTTACTCTAATGAAGCAGAAAATTCCACTTCAGGAAGTTTCCTCACCGTGAGACTAAAATGTACCGTGTTGCTATTGTTACTATTAGTTCTGTTTACTCGCAGAGATAGTGGAAGCTTTGATGGAACATAGCTTGGGTGTAGGATGGATTCTAAGCTTTAGTTGTCAGTGCTGGCTTACAACTAAATAGCAAAGAGGGCTTCTGAGTGAAAATAGGGAATAGAGTAAGTGGGTAAGTAGTGCAAGGCAAGTTAGGACCGACTCTGTTTCCTTAGTTAGAAAACCTAGTTTCCAGGGGCAGAGAAGATGGTAGTTAGAAAAATGAGAAAAACAGCAATGAGAAGCCAGCAACCACACATGCAGGAAATGTAGTGTCAGAGAGCCAGCTGGTCAAAGTTTTGAGAACCTACTACTGTGTGCTAAACTTCATTGTAAGTGTGAGGTTATGGTGGTGATCAGACAGAGTTCTTGCCTATAAGAAGTTTACCTTCTAGAAAGGTAAGATTAAGTGATGAGTGTATAGACAAATGCATTAAAAAGATAATATTGAGTACTCTGAAGTCAGTTAAATAGGGTAAAATGACACATGGTTATGGAGAAACTGCTTTTGGTAAGATGGATGAGAAAGGAATCCTGAGGCAGAGATATTTGCGTTGAAAGCTGAGTGATTAGGAGGTGATGACTTGAAGGTCTGATGGTGGAGTTATAGGCAGAAGAGATGACAAGTGCATAGTCTCTGAAAAGGGAACAAGGAAAACTCAGTGGGCAGAAAGAAGGCCAGTGTGCTTTGAGCATGGTGAATGAAGACAGTAGAGTAAAATCAATCAGAAGGCAGAGACCAGTTCACAGAAGGTGTCGTGAACCAGGGCAAGGAGCATGGATTCTCTTCTAAGAGTAATGGGAAGTCATCGTAGAGTTTGAGAACAGCAACGATTTGATGTGTACATCAGCAACATTATCTTGGCTGCTCCCTGCAGAATGAGAGGGTGGGGCAAAGGTGACGGCCATAAGACTCGTTAGGAGGCTGCTGTGTTGGTCCAGGTAAGAGAATATGGTGGTTTGCATAATTGAGGAAGTGTGGACGGAAAGTGGAGGTAGATTGGGGATATGTTTTGGTAATAAAGTTGTCTGAATGTAAGTT
Source organism: Paguma larvata (assembly GCA_030068075.1). Taxonomy (NCBI): domain Eukaryota; kingdom Metazoa; phylum Chordata; class Mammalia; order Carnivora; family Viverridae; genus Paguma; species Paguma larvata. The sequence continues at coordinate 103,309,800 of CM057829.1, forward strand.
TGAAACTGAGTTTTCTTTGTGAAATGTGTAGAAGTAAAAACAATTTCTAGGAAAATAGCATAGATATGTGTGATAAATGCAAAAATAAATACAGAGGCTTAAAATGAGTGGCACTTGCAAAGGAAAAAATGTCAGTTGCTGATTACATTTTCCCTTACAGCATCCAGCTTGCAAACTCCAATTCCTTCCTCCTCATCCCAGTGTATGTATGGAGCTTCCAATCAGTATGCAGCTCAAGAGACCCTGGATTCCCACGGAGCAAACGGTAGAGAAATGGTGTCCTCTTTACCACCCATCAACACTGTGTTCATGGGAACAGCAGCTGGAGGCACTTAAACCCACAATGTTGGGTGGGGATTGGAACTAAGAATCTCTACTGCTCAAATATTGTTCACTCAGATTGCCACCAGGGTAAAGACAATGGAATATACAGTGGCAGGACATTGTTTTCAAGTCACTGGGACAAAACTGGACAATTCCATAATGAATGGAGATACTTGCAGACTTTGCCTTGCACACAAATTCTTTAAACTGTGATTTCATTATTAATTATAGTTTCAAACATTATCAAATGGAACCCCGAAGCTTTGAAGATGCAAACATTTCAGCTATGAAGATTTAATATTTTGCTTCCTAATTTATTGAAAATCTGTGTGTTTCATCTTTGGTCTATAAAAAGAAAAAATTATTTAATGCCTTTAAAATAACTTTAACTTATTAGGGTCTCGGAATCATTGTTTACTATCCCTTATTTGACAGAATGTCAAGTGTGTGTGTTCTACCTCCTATGGAAATGTTTACAAGGTCAAGACTTAATTCATTTCAGCCTAGACCAAAGTTGCTTGACTTTCAATCCTGTGCATTAGGGTGATGATTTCTGTTACATAGCAGTATTCCAATTCTATGTAACTGAATGGAGATTATGAAAGCTTTCCCTCTTTATTTAAGAAAGGTAAGAAGAAATGAAAGAAATAAAGTATGAAAATATTTTTAAATGTTTGATTGCTCTCAGAGCTGCTACTGTTTCTGAAGAATGCTTAGGATTCACAGGCAAAGCTCCTTTGGATACCGAATTAAAGAGCAAAGCTGGTTAGTGAAAACATCACAATTCAAGAATATTTTCATATCGTATCCACGCATATAAATATAAGGAAATTGTGGCTTATAGACCGTTTGAACTTCTACAGATTTGGAAGCAGTCTTTAATCAAGTACTTGGCTTATAAACTAAGAGTGAATGAGTGTTCAGGGATCATCTGAATGCAAACAAATTCAGAAGTGAGGAATTCATTCCATATGAGTTAATAGAATTTGATACACCATCTATCTAGCTCTGTTTCTTTTTCATTTTCGTATATCTAAGCTGAAAGATCTCTTGTAAGACTCATGGCCTGTAATGGGAAACTTCCATTAACTTCACAGGCTTTTCCTACAGTCATATGACAGGCCTTATATTATTTGTATTAAGGATTGGGTTTTACTATGAGTTCTGAGAACATTTTTAAAGGATTTGTAAGCCCCAAATACCCATTATACTTCATGATGTAATTTGGTGAAGACAAACTGTGCGATTGTTTTCAGCAAGCAATAAACAAATTAATTGTGTACTTCTCAGAGTGTTGCTACCATTTGCTTAGTAGGATGTAGTTTATGAACTTATTAATTGAGCAGAAAAATTTTGCAACCGTAACAAATCACGAGAAATAGCAATAAAAATGTTCTATTATTTGTAGTAATATTGTAAGAATACGAAGGAGAGTGAAAATAAGGGCTCGGACTGAAGTAAAAAACATAACAGCGTTAAGAAATGTTTGATATAAGTCTTGAAAATTAAGAGCCAAATTTCCACCATATAGTAATTAAATATATACTCAGCATCGATTTTACATCAGGCACACTGGAAAATGCAAGTTGAAAAGATGAAAATGAAAATACAAAGACTGTAAAAAACCCTCCCAATGCCTTTCATAAGTTCTGATATAATGAAGAAGCTGTGATGTGATAGGAAACAGAAGCTCACTGAAGGGCAATATGGGGGACGTGATGTTTGAGGAAGAGCCAGCAGCAGCTGGAAAGGGCGGAGGACCAGACAGGAGAGGAGCTAGGCCAAGAATGGGCTGCTTGGGAGGCTCTCTCATCCAGATGTCCAGCAGATAAGTGCAGAGACTACATGGAAGCAGAGGGAAAGGAGCAGGAAAAAGAAATTTCAAAGAAGCATTAGCATCGTTTGGTACAATTAAAGGATTGATGACTGAGGAGATATCAGGGATTAAAAAGGAAAAAGTAGTGGCTCTAAAGTTTTCCTAAACGCTATTTGCAAAGCATTTCAGTATAAATAGTTGACCCTAGATTGATAGCCCATTTATAGATGAGGGAAAATTATCTGGAGCAGGGAGAAGTGCAGAAGAAAAGCAACCATTATCTCTGGGTTTCATGTACATCTGGCTGATGACAAGGTGCTAAATTATGACATGGGGAAAACTGACTTGCTCTTTTCCCTGGGCAGTGAGACTTGAGTTTATCTCTATTAGACATATAATAGTGTTTCTGATTGTGGGCACTACTGACTTTCAGGCAGGACAATTCTTTGTTTTGCAGCACTATTCTGCATATTGTGCAAGATTTAGTATCCCTGGCACTCAAACACTAAGTACCAAAGCACTCCTCTCACCCAGCCTTGCGACAACTAACAACATCTTCCATATTTCCAAATGCCTCTGGAGAGGCAGTGCCAGTCCTGCGTAAATTAAAAGTGGCAGCATCTTTAATTTTACCTAGAAGGAGCTTGAGACATTTGATACCTTTCTGCCCTTCAGGTGCACTAATCATTCGAGAATTGTTTCCCTGATGGATCTAAAGCTTGGATGCTCAAGGCCTTTTTGGCTATTCTTTAGGTTAATTTTAATAAAGTTAAAGGATCTGGCCTAGCTTTCTAGTGTTTCTGTTTTTAAAAGTAAATCAACGATTCTTCAAATAATTTTTAGAAGATGTGGAGTATCAATTATAAAGAAGTGACCTGGGGGTGTCTGGGTGGCTCAGTCAGTTGAGCGTCCAGCTTTGGCCCAGGTTGTGATCCAATAGTTTGTGAGTTTGAGCCCTCCATTGGGCTCTCTGCTGTCAGCACAGAGCCCACTTCAGATCCTCTATCCACCCCCGCCTTCTGCTGCTCCACTCACGTGCTCTCTCTCTCTCTCTCACAAAAAAAAAAAAAAAAGTGTCCTGTTCAAGCTAATGCCTATGTGAAGTCCAAAATTAAGATTAGAAATAAAAAAGATAGAGGTTTAAATACTCAGTTATTAGAGTTTCAAATCTTGTGTTTTAGTGTTACTATAGATAAACAGCATAAGGAAAAGTGAATGTTCCAAATAATTCCGTGGACTCAATACAATTCAGACACCAAGAGCCTATTTGATAACAGCTTGAAGAAAAACTAAAACCAAGCTATGTCATTAATATAGAATTCCAGATCAAAAGAGATCTGATTTGTTTTCCTCTCTCCAGGTAGTGTTAGACTAAGAAAAGTTAGAGCTCTCCTTAGTTATATGTTCCCAAGTATGCTTTCAGGTTAGAAAGGATTTTTTTTAATTATTTAAGCTAAATTCCAATTACAGTTTTGATGTAAATCTTTCTGTTTCTTTCTGCTTTGAGAGAAAAAGTCCATGAGATTCTCAGGGTCGCCCATGTCAAGAACCGATTTTGCAAATGGGAAAGAGAATATTTTTTACTCCCATGATACCTAAAGACAGCAGGTGCACTGGCATTGAGTGTCAAGACCAGGGATATGAATATCCTGCAATGTGTGGGACAAATTTGCACAATGAGGAACTGTGCCAAGAACTAAAGCCAGTAACTTCTATGGAGAAATGGAGGTAGACCAGTAGGCTGTGAGATGAATGTCCCCAAACTCTGCCCAGTGGTGGTACTCCATACTAAATAGTATCTAACTAACCCGATTAGATGATTTCTTCAGGTACTGTGACTATGAATCTGCTACACACAGCCTAGAGAAGTAACCAGGCAGAAGAGTAGGACTAGATGCAGGGAGAAAGAGAAGGAGATCTAGAAACAAGCTTTGTGAGAGGGGTCCAGTAGGCAGCAATGGGGGTGGACCCCTCTAACAGGACACTGAAGTGACAGGTGCCCGGACCTAGACTCTAGAACACCAGCTGAGACTGTGCCATCCTGACCAGTGAGGCACAATGCCCACTTCTCTCCTCGTCTCCCAAATTTGCTCTTGGAGCCCTTATTGACATGGTCTCCATTTAGCCATTCAGAGTACAGCTGCTCTGACTGCAGTCACCAGTCCACAGCGGCATGTGTCTCTTAAACATGATAAAAGGCAAACTAGAGGCTCACCAGTGATGTTTTTCAACCGCTGAATTCATACTTATAAATTTATGCTCAAATGCAGTACACAAAAACAGGACAAGGAATACTCCCAATTCTTGAAAGTCAGCCCAGGTAGTTTATTCTCCCCCTACGAACTCCCCAAAAAAGAAAAAGAAAAAAGAGAAAGAAAGAAAGAAAAACCCTTTGAGACAAATGAATTCTGAAACCCAAACCCCAAGTTCCGATTTTTCAAAAAAGCAGGAAACAAATGAGAGGGATACGTCTGAACTCCCTGGAAAGAGATATTACAGGTACTCTGATTTCTGTTAACAGGGAGCAAAATTAATTGTCCTATAAGTCTCACAAGAACAGCTATGAGCGCTTGTAAGGCCTGGAGTAGCAAACTGTTCATTATATTTTGAAGGCAGATTCATAATTCCAGGTCAGTCAGAGAAATTTAAACAAAAACCTTCCAGAAAAGTAAACAATAGTGATTGTGGCATATAGGACATTTTGTGCTTTGGGAAAGATAAGAAATGATGAGTTTATATAAAAGGTTATTGTACTATCTCATTCAATTATTGAATACTAAATTAAATCCTCAAGTTTGTAAATGGCAGAGAACACATCTTGTCTGTTCCAAAAGCACACTGCTTAAATGAAAAGAAAATAAATTTCAGTTACTCCTTGATTATAGGTGTTAGCAGTGGCTGGAAAAGACTGATATTTGCAATGAGTAATCTATTCATTAATTTTGAGATATTTGATTACAAAATAAGAGCTTATCTCTGGTAAAAAGGTTTTCAATTAGTTTTCTAATATCAAAGTCTTATAAATAGTGCTTAATTTTTCTTCATCTTGTCTATATAATATTATGGCAGAAATGTTTCTCTTTTAATAAAAAATAGTCTATTTCCAGAATGACCAAAGCAATTTAGTTGTTTGTTTGTTTTGTAGAAACTAATCCAGTTGGAGATATCTCTGATTTTCTTAAAATTCTCTCGAATACCTATTCTTTCAATCACATTCATGCAGATGTTTATGGGGATAAAATTGACCACTCATTAGATTGACTATTTTACTTGTCATATCTAGAAGTTCTGTCATAACTAGAAGGTTCTAGTTCTCTCTGTTCATTCAGTAGCATGGAAACCTTTGGACATACATATAAATGTAGAATACTTCTAGATTCTTGTTCCTATTAAAAACTTTATCTCATTATTAACAAATATTTAATCTCAAGACATAATTTATTTATTACTTGAATATTTTAATGAAATATCTTGGTCATGTTCTTAGGCTTGGTTAGCTTTTTGTTAAGGAGTTAACATGTTGAAGTTTCCAAGAGATATTCAATTTTATCCCACAATTTAACAAACATGTCTGCTCACGCGGATAACAAGGACAAGATCCCTCCCCCCATGGATCTTACAGTTTATGAGGTAAGGCAGACATTAAGCTTAACATTTACACAACTGGTTACAACTAAGAAATAATTCATTGACATTGTGAAAAGAAGTAAAGGCTGCTCAGAGAAATAACAACAGTTGAGCCCATGGAGATGCCTTCCGGGCAGGGGCGGGATGGGGAGAGCTGGTCAGAGAAACGTCTTGCAGGAAGTGACATACTGATGAGACTGGAAGGATAAGTGGGAAGCAGTTGATGTTGGGGAGGGAAGCAGTGGGGTAGGGGAAGGGCTTGGCAGGCAGGACAAGTGTTCAGGACAGGAATGCAGTATGTAAGGAACCTAGGGTTGGGAGAAGAGATAAAAAGATAAGAAGGAGCACAGAGTCTGGAAGAGTAGCCAGAATTAATCTAGAGAGATACTCCTGTAGCTTTCAAACTTTAATGATGATCATAGTGATTTAGTGATGAAACATGAGAAACATGATTATGAAGATACATAAAGTATTAGACAAGGCTGCTAGGAATGTCAAGCTGAGATTTTTATAAACTCTGAAATGCTAAAATATTTTCAACAAATACCATTGCTTTCCTAGAATCTACTACTAAAAATAAGCTTTAAGCCCCTTTTTTGTGCTCTACGACAACACAAAATTAAGGACATCAATCTCAGGTTTTTTTTAAATTGAGATATAATTGACAGAGAACATTGTATTAGTTTCAGGTGTTGGTTTTCTTCAAGAAGGCCTTCATTTGGTTCTCTTTTCAAAAATGATGATTTCTGCCAATAAAATAAGGTTTAATACAATTCTCTATTTCTTTTCACAAATTGAATCGCAGACTTTCTCCCTTGAAAAGGGTATTTAAATATCAAGGAAGAAAAAATTCGTTAATGCCTTTAAATGCATCTTCCTGTATTGCCGATGTGACTTATTTTGACCCTAAAATTGAAGGGAACTAAAGGTGAAGAGAGGGTCAAAACCAAGATTTCTCAGTGCGATGTGCTGACTTTACCTCTTAAAATAGATGTCAGAGGGTCTTTAAGTGCGAATTGGGTGAGGAACACATTTACAAAAGTGAAAAATTAACTCCTTAATATGATACCTGCCCTAAAGTAAAGAGAAACCATTGTTTTTATTAGTTAAAACGAGGGTGTTGTTCTTGCCAATCAATAGGCAGAATGAAGGTCAGGGATTTACAGCCTTCAAGCATCTTTAAACACACTGGGGCAAATACGAGCTCTGTGGGTAGTTTGTTAATCAAGATTTGTCATTTAGCTCTGTATGCTTTAGCTTATTAATGCTTTCCTCATGAGCCCTGTGGAAATAAAACCATTTCCATACCTTATATTACAAAATGGCAAGATTTCTTGCCTTTGAATTTGGGGGGTAATATATATGTACTATTTGCTATCCCTTCTCCCTACATATAGACTGTTTTTCACTTATTCTTCATTGTCTGGGTACCTCTACAAATATAATAACATTCCCTCCACTGGAAAGTTTGCCTGAAGATGGTACCTGATGTATTTTTACAGGAAGCTGAGTATTCAGTTGCTGGGGCGGGGCGAGGCTGGGGCTGATTGTTAGAGGCACTTGGAAGGCAAACCAGCAAAGAACCCCCTCTGAGAGTGCATTGATCCTTTGATGAAAGATAACCGCTTGGCACATCAATAGTTCTCTCACATCTTAATGCTCCCCAGGGAATATAAGGGGAAAGTGGCCAAGAATGGACTGGTGAATTCGGGAAACCAAAAAGAATAATCTGTCCCTGTCACAGGCTTCGGTTCTAAGTGGCTTGCCCTACTGAAACTTAGCTTTTCCTCGACTCCTTGCATTTGACCAGATGAGACCATAAAAGGTTCAGATAGGATGCAGTAAGGACTAAGAAGTATCAGGATGATGGGAGCTAGTCTTAAGTTCTAAGAAAGGTGCCACCCCAAGAGCCACAGATTTGCTTTTGCTTTTACATAACAGCCTTGAAGTGGCTTTTCAAGTTTCTGTTAAAATATGAAGACAGGATGGGGTGCCTGGGTAACTCAGTTGGTTAAGCATCCAACTTCGGCCTAGGTCATGATTTTGTCGTTCCGAGTTGGAGCCCCGCATCGGGCTCTGTGCTAACAGCTCAGAGCCTGGAGCCTGCTTCAGATTCTGTGTCTCCCTCTCTCTGTCCTTCCCTCACTCACGCTCTGTCTCTCTTTCTCAAAAATAAACAAACATTAAAAAAATAATACTAAAATAAAATACAAAAACAGGATTAACATAAACTATGATTTCAAAGTAGAGACACAATATGTAGCAATTTAAAATGTTTACTACAGTCAGACAAATCTAGGTTTGAAACCACATTAGTTGTGTATGTCAAATAACTTCTCTGAGACTCATTTTCCTCATCTGTAAAATGGGCTTCATAATACTATCTACCACAAAAGGTTTTTGTGGTGTTAACAGAGCTAAAGCTTATAAAATAGCAAGATCATTTCTGTCATATTGCACAGGCTAAACAAATGGTAACTATTATTAGTTATCACTATTCTTGAGATCCCAATGGAATCAGTAATGTTATTGAATGCAGTGCAAACTGTTCTTGTATGCCTTTATGTGTAATGTAGACTGCTATATTGCTAGGATTGTCCAAGAAGATAACCTAAACTGGTGTAATTAAATAAGAATTTATTATGTAAAAGTAAAGGAAAAAAGCAAAATGTAGTAAATCATTAACCACACCAATATGGTTACATAGAAGTGACACTCACAGGATACAATATGGTCTGATTGTTAGATATGAAAACATTTGCAAGCAATATTTAAAAATAATTTGTGCTTCTGTATATTTCACTGGTTTCATACAATGATGCAAGTTCTTCCTCAATTAATCAATAATTCTGGGAGTGAGCTGTCAATGTTTATTTCAGCTTGATTGTCTTTGTTTTCACAGACCTGTAATAAACAGCTATAAAAATATGTGATTTTCCCGTAGAAATTTATATTAGGAAGACAATATTTTAATAGATTAATTTTTATTCCTCTTTGAAAGTCAATTAAATTAGTATTTAAAAAAATATCAATGGTTACATTTACAATAAAATTAGTAAGTGTTGGACATTTCTAATGCCTTCATAACTCCCAGGTTGGGGACAAGGTGCTTTCTGTTCTCTTTATTATTACTGTGAGGAAAACCTTTCCCTTAGCCGAAAGCACACTCCCCTAAAAGCCGAGCATCAGTTGCTGATTATTGAGCGTCTCCTCCAAGATGTTTGCAGGCACCTGAAGCTCAGCATGCACAGACCAGGAGCCGTTTGATTTAGTCTCAGATTGTGTGCTCACCGTGTTTTCCCTCTTGTCATTACAGAGCTCTAGAAGCCAGAAACCGGAAAGTTATCCTAACCTCTGCCTCCTTGCCCCCTTTTCCAGTCACGTTGTTCCTTCTGATTATCTTCCTGAGCTCTCATCTCATCCTCCTCATCCTCACAGACAACATCCCAATGCAAACTCTCATCTCTTATCAGGATGATGGTATTAGCCCCAACTCAATCCATTTCTCCATCACTTCCAGAGGGATCTTCCGTAAACCGCTGCTCAAGACCAGTCTATGGCTCTTCTCTGATCTCAGAACAAGGCCCAAACTCATTAGTATGGGCCTACGGCATTTTCACTCTTCCTGCTTGGACCTAATATTAATCAATATAATGCATACACTCTTCGGAACTTTGTCTGCAGATAGAAGATTCATAGGATTGTTTTGATGTCAAAGGTAATCACTGTGTAGGTACTGGGATTTCCTTTATGTTTTATGGTCAGAGTAAAAAGTTAGGAATATTAATGATAAATGGTCAATAGAGATAAAATGCTTATGAAAATCAATAGCTCTAATGGATCTAAAATATTTCAGGACATTAGCATTTGACACAAACAACATTGAAGGAAACCTTATTTAATGGAATATTTTGGCTCAATCCTGAGTCTTTCTAATATGTGACAAAGTGATATTGAAAGACTGAGGAAATAGCCCTTGCTAGAACTCAATGACGTATAGGCAATAGAGGCTCAATGACGCTAAGGTTGAGATTTAAAAGAAGTTAATAACACAGGAATTCAATAAACACAATAAACTATCTTCTTCTTTCTTCTGCCTTTCCTGTGTTTGGATGATTCCTAATCTCCCAGTACAGACGTTGCATTGTCTAAGAAGTTCTCCTGGGAACCCCAAAGTCCAGGTTAGTGTCCCTCAAATAAACTCCCTTTAGATCCTATATTTTTCCAACATGACACCCAACATGTTATTTTTCTGTCTCTTGAACTTGACTGTAAATTCTGGGGTGGCTGAGATGATTGTGAGGCTTACTGATGCATTCCTATAATAAACACGTGCTTAATGAAAATTGCATGTAAGGAACAGTTTTAGACACACAATGAAGAATCACTCTTGGGTTCATTGTTCAGGATGCTGTGTACCAAATAACACAACGAAGCCAGAACCATGGTGAATCAACAGTCACTGTCATCCAGCAGGAGACTAGAACTTCACAAAGTATGAAAATTTACTGAAACTGGGTTTGCCCTGGCATAGTCACCAGTCTGAAACATCCCTTGGAGAAGAAGGTTGTGCTACTTTTTTGTCTTTAGATTTGATTTTATTTTGAGTCACTGAGTTGAAATGCAATTCTGTTCTTAAACACTAAGTTCTAGTTATTTATCTTAGTGGACTAGGCCCTCAGTAAATATCGCTTAACTCACTGATTGGTTGATTGGAAAGGGCTGGAAAATGCCTTTGAAGCCATAAGATCCAGATACACATCCAAAATACATGTTTGCACTTTTGCTTAATGAGATAGATGGTTGGATCTTAACAACATTATTTGCAACAGAAAAAAAATTAGAATGAACTTAAATGAGCATCAATAGATGGATAAGAAGAAAATTCATGCAAAGTAATACTCTAGGCAAAATTAATGAATTAAAAATACACATATGAATAAGAATAAATTATAAGGTGATCATATTGAGTGGCAAAAGCAAGTTTAAAAGAATAAGTAAAATCTAATATTTATGTAAATTGAAAAGCCATATAACAAAGTATTGTTTATAGATATAAATATGTGGTAAAAGTATGACTATGTGGTTGGTGGTGTATATATTTAGCCCTCGAACAACACAGATTTGAGCTGCACAGGTCACTTACATTGGGATTTTTTGGTCTATAAATACAGTACAGTATTGCTAACGTATTTTCCTTATGATTTGCTAAATAATATTTTCCTTCCTCTAACTTACTTTATTGTAAGAATACAGTGTATAACACCTATAACATACAAAATAATGTTAATTGACTATGTTATCAGTAAGGCTTCTGGTCAACAGTACGCTATTTAACAGTAGGCTGGTTAAGTTTTGGGGAAATCAAAGTTATTTGTGGATTTTTGACTACTTGGGAGTAGGTGCTGGTCCCCCTAACTCCTGTGTTGTTCAAGGTCAACTGTATATCTCTTCATTATAATGGTTACCTTGAGGAGGGAGACAAGGTAATAACACTGAGTAAAGATTCAATTTTATCTTACACATTTTATTTCTTAAAAAAAAAATCTGAAATATGTATGGCAAAGTGCCATTCATCTGTTAAAGTGTGGTGATGGATTCATTGATGTTTATTATGTTATTCTATGTACTTTTTAATAAATTTAAATATTTCATAATTAAAATAGAGATTAATAATAGAGAAAATAGAGATTTCTTAGATTAAAATAGAGAAAAATAAGCTAAAAGAGGGAAGAGTCTATTCAGTTTAAGAAATTAAAACTTTAGGGGCATCTGGCTGGCTCAGTTGGAAAAACATGCGACTTTTAATCTTGGGATCATGAGCTAGAGCCCCACGTTGGGTGTAGAGATTACTTAAATAACTAAAAAAGAATATTTAAAATATTAAAACTTCATCCATATATGTTAGTTCAGCAATGCAACAGTGAGTGGAATAAACCATGTATTATTGGGAGTTTAAGTCTCATTAGCAAATATTCATATCTCTGGTGAAACAACTAGACAGTAATAAATGGCTTTGTTAAGTGAGATGGGGGAGAATATTTTTCCTTGATAGAAATTTGAATCTTTTTCCTAATCCCAAAAGCAAAAGATGCTCAGAAATGTGAAATGAAGGAGAAAATCCACATATAATCCTGCCTCTTACCAATAAAATCTATAGATGTTGCTTTTACACACAGATATATACCTATGTGCATATACAACTTATGAACATCTCTTTTGTGTATACTTAGTTTACACGTAGTATTAGATAATGTACATTTTTTCTGTTATTTGTTTTGCCTTGACAGAAGATTTTTAATAGCTATTAGAATTTCTTCATATGGATATATTATAATTTACCTAACCAATTTCTTATAGTTGAAAATTTAGTCTAAACAAAGATGTCTAGATCTAAAAAAAGAAAGTGATGGCAAGGGTGCCTGAGTGGCTCAGTCAGTTAAGTGTCTGACTCTTAATTTTAGCTCAGGTCATGATCTCACAGTTTGTGAGTTCAACCCGCATTGGGCTCTGTGCTAGCGTGGAGCCTGCTTGGGATTCTCTCCCTCTCTTTCTCTGCCCTTCTCGCGCACATGTGCCCTGCTTTTCTCTCTCAAAAATAAACAAACAAACAAACAAACTTTAAAAAAAGGAATGAGATGGCAATTCCTTTATTTTTTTTAATAAAAAGAAAGAAATGTTTCTCTTTATTTTTAGAGAGAGAGAGAGAGCACAAACAGGTGAGGTGCAGAGAGGAGAGACAGAATCTCAAGCAGGCTCCTTGCTGATGGCTGTTGTGGGGTTAACTCATAAACTGTGAGATCACGAGCTAAGCCAAGACCAAAAGTCAGACACTCAACCAGCTGAGCCACCCAGGTGCCCAAAGAGATGGTAATTTCTTGATTCACTGAAAGCAATATGGCCTAGAATATTTTCTAATCTTGCATTGTTTTCACTGAACTCCAACATGAAAACACATACACTTGATTTTTGTTTTAAACATATGAAATCATCCAGATACTGATTTAAATTTCCCAGGTACTTTTGGCATGTCTGATGTCCAGGAGACAAAACCCCTGTGACACCTTAGTCAGCTATTAGCTTGTCTGGGAGTTGGCATGCCTAGACTATCGACATACCACCATACGATTTTGACCTGCCTACTTTGGAAGTGGAGAAAAGGGATGTCACACTAAAAGTGCTGAAAATAAAATTCTTAGGGGATGACGAAGTTATTTAAATATTCTTAAGTGGGAATTATTTCCAAAATATTAATAATACTAATACTGGATATGAACTTTTAATCATCATGACAACCCTAAGTAATATTTTTGTTGAAGTAGATTTCTAGGACCTAGATGGACCTGCTTCTGCCCAGGGAACCATGACAGCAAACATAAATTTAGATAACTTCTGTGTTCCTATAAATGCTGTGGTTCACCAGAAATGTAGTATAACCAGTCAGCCAATCCCTAGACTCCAGGCCAACTCTGGGCTTTATTGCTTCCTTCCTTGTTCCTTATTCTTTATCCTATAAAAGCTTCCTGCCTTCCATCCCATTTTGCAGTTCTCTGAATGGAAACTCTTGTTTCATGAAGTGTTAAATAAAGTTTGTTTGTGTTAGCTAAATTGTCTTCTCTAATCATTTTTTAAACAAATTACATTAACATGTATGCTGGATGTGAAAAGCAAATGCTTTACGATTCCTTTAGAAGAGACCACCACAAAACAGTCTTGCTGGCCTTAACTGCCAAGAAAGACCTTCTGGCACATGAATATCCATGTTCGCATGTCCCTGAGGATACAACAGTAGTCTAGGTAAGAGAGGATGAACACAACCCCCAATGGAGAATACAAACAAGTAGAAAGGAAGTAAGGTCAATTGAGTGAATTTTGGGCACTGTGGAGATCATGATTTGATCCCCTATCAAAGTCAATGTCACAATTCATTCTTTCAAGTTCAGTTAATATTGATGAGGTTATAAACACATGGCTCCCTCCCTGGAAAGTATCCATGCAAACACACCTCTCAATAGCCTAGCAACTCATCTGCCTTCTGTTTTCAAGGCTAGATGTATCACACATTCCCTTAGAGAAAAGGAATGATTCAGACAAATCTTCCACACATCCCCATGAAGGAATAAAATCCAATTTTCCACCCAAGGTCAGTGCAAGCAGCAGCATTCAAAAATCAAGGACTTTTCCAAGTTATGTTAAGAAAACCAGTTTGTGCTTGGACTGGTTTTTCTGAGGTAGGTCTATGTGTTCGTGCTTCTCTTGGAATGTAAGTAACTCATGGGACAAAGCCCCATGCGTCATATAAAAGCCGTGCCCAAATTCTTTGGGTTTCTACAATCTGTATAATTAGCGAGGAAGATTCTATAATATTCCAGGTAAAAGGTGGTTTAGCCCTTGATGAATTCAACAGGTTAAAAATGAGAGAAGACAAGCCTTGATCAATGGAGGATGGACATGGTGAGCAGGGTGATAGGAAAGAAACAGGCTCACCTGGAAACTTAGCTTGTGCTGATGTCAACAACTAATTAGGAAATAGGAGCGAGTATAGTGTTTCTGTGAGGGATATATGGGTGAAGAATCACAAGAAACAATCATTTTATCCAAATTAATTCTGAAGTGCCTTTGAGGTATGACTGGATGGGCTAGTTTCTGGTCTAAAACTCAGGGGAACTACACAGGCTGGAGATTTGTACTTGTTGGTCTTTAAGATAAGGTGTTGGTTAAAACTGTACATGTTAAAGTTACTGCCCAGGGAGAATTCATAGATGGGCAGAACAGTGGGCCAAAGGAAGATCCCTGAGAAAATCCTGCATGTAAAGAGAAGACAGAGAGAACATTCATGAAGAGAACCAATGGTCAGAGCCAAGAGCAGAAAAAGGGGAAAGTTGTGATCTGACGTCAAGGAAGTGGAGAGAGTTACAAGAATATGTGACGGGCAGTAGAGGCAAACATAGTGTAGATGCTCCATAAGAAAAGATTTGGAAAACATTGGGTTTGGTAATGTGGAAACCGGTAGGATGTGCGAGGGCAGTTTGAGCCGAGGGTTCTAAGCAAAACCCAGCTTGTATGGGTTTGGACTGAGCTGTAAATGGAAAGTGAGGAAAGGAAGACGATGAGTATGGAACATTCTTTAAAAATCTTTCCTATAGAGTTAAAAGAGGGCTGCTTGTTTTCTTCCTTTTGACTGGGAAAAGTTTAAGCATGGATATGGACTACAGGAAAACAACTGGCAGAGTGGGGGGAAAGGCACTGAAGGTGTAGGAGAGATGGAAGTAATGAAGGAGTGACATACTAGAAGAGTGCTCTTATCCAGGCTTGGCTGCATCCCTGGGATGCACTGTTATTGTTTTTCTCCTCACTACTATGCCATAACATTCTCTATTCACATGGTTTCATTCTCTATTCACAAGCTTTGGCAGAATCTGCAACAGGACCCCTCCATGTATGAGTCTTGTTCTTCCAAGCCTTCCTGCAAAACCCTGGCAGAAGAAAAATGGGATGGACCTGGTGATCGGCAGAGTCTGACCTGGTGAGTGAAAGCAGAATCTAACCAGAAAGACTTCTCTACTGGGTTGCGTTCTTCTTTCCTAATTGCTCCATAGTAATAAAATGACCTCATCATTTGACTTCCCTGATTCAAAAGAAAAGCTCCGTTATCAAATCAATGTAGCCACAAAATCTTTATGATCAGGTACAGATTTCTGCAAAATCCAAGTTTATACACATCTCATAGAATTCCCTGACTGCCTGAATTGAATTAGGATAGGTTTTAAGCCAATGCATTGCACACACATATACAAAGAACACAAAAAGATATGTTATTCTCCTAGGCCCTAGGTGAAGCAGGAAGTCCTGATATAGGAATAACATGCCATAGACACATTTAGCCTAGTCCAAAGGTGGATATTAAACTTTCGGCTTTTTAATTACCTACTAACACCTAGTAAAATCCTACTCCATTGCTGACCCCCAGCCTGCCCTTCAGACTCACTCCTCCATCTTCCTGTGTGACCTGGAGGATGGAGTGAGGGTTAGAAATGTGGTGAGGGTGTCCTACTCTACTTATAATGTGGTAGTTCGTACAACCCAGAAAGTTAATGCTTTGTCTTTTAATTTCATGAATGCATATGAAACTTAGAACAGTCATACTGTAAAAATAGTAAGATCGAAAAAGTCTTGTTAGGAGGACATGTGACTTTTCTAGATTCCTTTGTTCTATCTTCTTCTCATTCCTAATAATTTCACTTTCTATCAATGACCCTCTTCTGTTTCTATTTCCCCATTTTTCCCTTCTGAACCTCATAGCAACATGACATTTCTTTATCCACTGCCCTCACCCCCACAGCCAATTATCAATGCCTTCCAATAGCAGTTCTAGAAGCCTTTTCGGAAGTAATCAGTATGTCAATCAACAAGTCTTGTTAAGCACTATGCACTGTTATCCTGAGGTGCGGCA
The DNA here is from genome assembly GCA_030068075.1 of Paguma larvata. Taxonomy (NCBI): domain Eukaryota; kingdom Metazoa; phylum Chordata; class Mammalia; order Carnivora; family Viverridae; genus Paguma; species Paguma larvata. Next base: position 103,326,020 of record CM057829.1, read on the forward strand.
ACATGAGGTTTCTAGAGCCAACAGCCATTGGCGGGTATACTTCATTTTATTTTCTGGTGCTTGTCTGCACAGAGAGCAGTACTAATAATTAAAATCTGACTCCTATGCCCCGGGAACAGCATATAGAATCCAATATGGGCAAGAAAGGTGCTTGTACCATCAGAATGGCCCAGAAACCCAATGGTGTTTAACAAGCTGTTACATCAGAAACTTGGGAAATTTGATGTGTTAGCATCATTTTGAATGACTTTTATTTGAAAAATAGTCAGAATTCATAGGAACTCCAAGATCCTGTAAACATTTTCCTGAACTGCTGGAATAAACATGCTAACGTCGCAAATACTTAGAAAGCCCGGGAATGAAGTCCTCTACTTTCTCTTTCTTCACAAATGAAGACCATTTGCTCTGGAAACTATGATTAGCAAATACATAACTGCATGTCTAGATGTTTATTGGTATAACCTGGAGAATTGTGTCCTCTGTTCAAAATCTAAAAAAGAAAAGAGATAAATTCAAAGACTCAAAAATGATGATGCAGGAGAAGAAAATTAAATTAAGCAAACAAACAACAAAAGCTACCCATCTGTGGCTCTTTTGATTCACAAAAAAAGAATAAAGGACACATTTCCATTCATAGAGTGGCAGCCCCTACATATGCATATTCATTCCTGTTGTGTTCGGCCCCCTTTATTTCCGTACATTTTTCCTTCTCAATGATGGCACAGATGGACTCACAATTGGAGAGCACGTAAAAAGATTCTCTTTCACAGGTGAACTAGGAAAGCTGGCCCACCTTCCTCTGGGCTTGGTTGATCATTACCCTTGATCAAATAAAAGTCCACATGTTCCAGCTGCCCTTATGCCCTGGTTACCACAGTGAGAGAAAGAAAAGAAAGAAAAAAAGAGAAACAGAAAGAAGACATAAGACAAGATAGATATTCTTATATGAGTTTGTATATCATCTGAGTACAAGCACGTTCCATGCATTCAAATTCTTCATTTTTAAAAAGAGAGCATTAAAATGGGAGGCAAGTGGTTCCCAATAAATCGTTTACTCTTATTGTAATGGAAATGATAATCTCATGCAACAAACGCAAGCTTTTAAAAAAAGAATCATCATATAATATGTACACAGAAAAGACGAAGAAAAGGGTGAGGGGGGGAAAGGAAGAATAGGGAAAAAGCCAGAGAGCAGTGACTCCTCATGACTTCACAGCGAACTCTGGTGGGATACGGACACCTAGGGACCCTAGCAACCACATCTGCAGTCTGTCCATCTGCAGGATGAGAAGTCATGGTTTTCTTCAAGACTTTTTTTCCAAAGTCTTTGAGCCTTTGGAAATGCCATCATTGAAGGAGGATAAGATCGTCACTGAACAATATCTTCTTGTTTCCATTTGAGCTTAACACATTTGGAAGATATTTGGAGTAACTAGGTATTTCTGAAAGCAAACAGAGTTTTAAAACCTAGTGCTTTTCTGAAACACACGTCAACATGAAAACATTTTGATGTGGTAGAGGATGGGGAAACAGATTGCAAATTCACATACATGACATCACACTTTTCTTGAAAACATATATTTTGTGGGGGGTGGTGGAGGAGGCAGTATAAACATAACTAAGAAAATTTGGGGGAGGGAATTAGGCCTCAATTTGTCGATAGTGATTTTCCAGGGTGGGGGAAATTATAGGAGACTTTGTGTTTCATGATTTCTTATAATTATTAAATTTTATTGATTACTATTGTAATTAGAAAAAATATAAAACAAAAAAAAATAAAATATCTTGTAATATATACAATATCAAGATTTAGGAGCTGATAATTAAAAGGTAGTGACAGTGGCTATCCCCAAAAAAAATGTTGAATAATTTGCTAGTGACCTGGAGCTAATGTATGTTTTCTTTAGAATTCTGCCACTGAGCAACCCCTGTTGGAACCTGATGAACCAGATTTGTGGATAGAAAAACCCTGAATGCTCACCTTGTTTTTAAGGAAACTCTTTGCATTATCCCTTTTTAAAAAAATTTTTAACCTTTATTTATTTTTGAGAGAAAGAGACAGAGACAGAGTGTGAGTTGGGGAGGGGCAGAGAGAGATGGAGAGAGAATCCCAAGCAGGATCCACACTGTCAGCACAGAGCCCCACACGGGGCTCCAACCCACAAACTGTGAGATTATGATACGAGCCAAAGTCAGCTGCTTAACCAACTGAGCCACCCAGGCGCCCCTGCATTATCCCTTCATATTGGTCCCAAGTCAAGGGGAAATGATAAATTGGTTGATGACAGATATGTACACAGGAAAATTTTAGAGAAATTGCTCTAATTTCTCAAGGCAAAGATGAAAACCAAAATATAGCAGATTATTTTTACCTTTCTAGCTAAAACTGGAATTAAAACAATACCTGTTTGGACAAGTAAAAGGTTTTAGAGAATGTATTTAGGTGAGGTAAATAGATAGTAAGCTCAGAATGTGAGAAGCTCTCAAATTTGAATGACAAGAGGAGTGGCCAAAATGATGAGTCCAGAGAAACGTTAAGCCAGCCCAGAGTGACGCCACTGTGACCTTCACATGTGAAGCCACATGCTCTGTGAGCATGAGATTGCATGTCATAAAGATAAGTGTATCTTCTTGCAATTTTTAAAGGGAAGTGAAACTGAGAAAGGACTTCAGTTTTATTCATTAACTTTAAAAGATTAAAGACAGATTTTGAAGTCTAGCATGAAAGAAATGTGGTTGGAACGCAATGCCATTTTATCTGACTTGTTGGGCTGCTGAGGAGGGAAGGGACTTGACTACAGGGCAATGTGCCCACCTAAACATGAAGATCAAACTCAAAGGTCAGTCTTTTAACATTAACGAAGTCATTTGCTCAATTTCAATTCCGATCGTATAACTCCAAATTAAGAAAAGAAAAGAAAAGGGTTTTGCGCATTATGGCAACTGAGGTCGTTTATCTTGTAGTGAAGATTACTTTGAACTAAACTGTTAAAATGACATTTTTCCTTCCATAGTTATAGGGCAAAATGAAATGAAAATCTCCTTCCTAAGTTGTGGGGATAGCAAAGGTCAAAATGGATTTTTAAGATATCTATCAACGTGCCTGCGAGTTAACTCCCCACCATCTGATTCCATTAGTGTGGCTCACTTTCAACGGCTGAAATGGACCTGTTCTGGGGAAGTGGAACATATTTAGCTGCCTGAGCGCATCATCAGTCTTTGTAGTGACTTCTTGAAAATGAATCTATATGATTTTTATGGCATGTGCAATTTTTACCTAGTTGGTGCTGCTAAATTTGGTCTTTCCCAGAGAGATTTTGTAACTGTGATGAAGAAATGCCTTCCGCTCCACAGTCAGCTCATTTCTAGGACTCCTTGACACAAGCATATCCTGGCTTAAAAGAGATAGCTTTCAGTGTATCCATGGCTGGAAGATAGCTTTGCTTCAGCATGGTATTGTCTGTAATCGGCCGTCTCCAAGAACAGCATCTGCAACTGGCTTTGTCAAATAGAGTCAGATTGAGATCAAAGCTGTGGCCTCGGTGACCGGTTGACTAGCAAGATGAGCACGGCCATAGAAGAACAATCGGGTGGCTGATGCACAGCTGATGGGTTCCCGTGCTTTCTCTCACATCTGGTTTACCTCATTTTATCTATGCTGATAAGAAGAAGAAAAGTATTTGAACTGGACAAAGGCTAATGATAGCATGTTATTAATATATTCACATAAAAACCTGAAGAAATACTTGTAACTCCCCAAGCAGTATCATATTAATCTTCTGGCTGTGATTTGTGTTGGACACACCGTTTTCCCTCCAGAAAGACTTCAGAGTTTGCCATCCTACCTCCCCTTACCTCCCATGCTCAGAGAGAAGGAGTTTGTTCATAGCTCAATGCGGAACCATTGATCTGTTGCTAAGCTATGGTAGGAGGCCAGATGCTGGTTCACGAAAGCACCCATTTCTCAACCAGGAGAAAGTTCCTATTCCGTGGGAATTGTAAACCAGATTGAGTTTTAAGGAAATAGCATTTTCTCTGATATTCAGGATTTTAGAAGGTATTGCTTTATGAACTGATTATGGAATGTCAAATGGGATTTTTTTTTAACCTGCAGAATGTTCAAGCAGTAAGAAATCCCTGCAGTTGCCAAAATAATTTCCATTTGTTAAAAATTATTTCCTCATGTTAGCTTTAGTTTCTTTTCAAGCCTACATCCTTTTGCTTATTTTTTTAGATTTTTTAATAAGTTTTTACCAATTAGGACTGTTACATATCCTAATGTGCCCCTAGATTATGAGTTTATGCAATACTTTTTATAGGTATCAGAATTTTTTGGATTATTATAAGTACAATCTTATCATGGCAAGTGATGAATAAAATTATGCGTAGTTTTCCTAAACATAAATAGCATAAATTTTTATGAAGTTTTTGCTTGTATTTTTATTTAATTTTTAATCAGAACCATCCTATGAACATTTTCTCACATCCATGGTTTCAAGGATCAACTACATTATTGATACAGTTCAACTGAATGCACACTCCTTAAGTAATATTTATGTGCCTCGCATAGTATGCTGCTAAAGGTAAATTACTCATCTTCCATTTCGGGATAAAAAAGATCATTGACCTATTGGTTGTCTGACATAAGCGTGGTTTTAATAATAGCTCCTATTAATATGGTTATGATAAAAGAAAAAATAAGCCTTGAGTTTGTCAGAGGGTGAGCAAACTTGTTAGGGAAATTGGATACTCTTAACTATTTCTGAACCTCATAACACCAGTGGCAACTCTCTTGAATTCCAATGTTCAATAGACAGTCATCACGAATTTATTATGGTGTTTTTATAATAAAAAATCAATCTACTAAGTGTCTGCTATGTGCTAGGCATTGTGCAAAACAGTTGATAAACATCACCTTGGTAAATCTTGATATCAACTCTATAGGGTTGGTGCTTTTGTTATCTACATTCTACAGAGGAGGAAACTATATATTGGAGACATTAGGGGCATTCCCCAAAGTCATCTAGTAACATCCAGTAAGCAGCAGGGCTAAGTTAAAGCCAGGCATTGCGAGGTTAAAACTTGAATTCTGAGATGATACAATTCTGCCATTGTGCCCTACTTCTGACCCCCATCGCACCCCTGTCCTGGTGAGTCAGCTATCATTGGCTAGCCATGGGATATTTAAGAGGAATCTCTGAATTGGGCTTTTTGCTCAGTCTCCAAATTATTTGGGGAGAAAAAAGGAATTATTCAATTAATAATGAATTATATGATAGTTGGTGGTTATTTCTTTGTTTTGTTTCTCTCCCCAAATGGACATACATAATAGATGTCAGCCAAAGAGAACTATGAAATTGCTTTAAAAGTTCACTATTAGCTCACATATCCAGTTATCTTTATTGATGAACTACACTGAAACCTAAAGGTAAATGCCTTAAGTATTTATTTTCCAGTAGACCAAAGGAATGAGGCCCAAAGAGATTATCTCTATGGTTTCTACATGCCAGGCACCATGTGAGGTATTCTACCACATTATCTTATAAAGACCCCATAACAACCCTGTGACAGAAGTACTTTTATCTTCACTACTTTATAGATGTCAGAACATCAGGTTAGTGAGGTTAAGTGACTTCCCCAAGACGGAAAGCTAAAAAGTGATAAAGCCATGACTTGAGCCCTGTTCTAATTCCAAAGTTTGTATTTTCAAACCTTTTTGCTACATTTCTTAAGTGTAAAAGGTGCAATTTATAGTAGTTCAGACACTACTCACGTCATCCTGTGGGGGTGAGGGATGGGATTAACTTCACACCCTTTAGAAAGTTTTAACAGAGGAGTGCCTGGATGGCTCCGTCAGTTAAGCATCTGACTCTTGATCTGGGCTCAGGTCATTATCTCACAGGTCTGTGAGTTTGAACCCCGTGTTGGTAGGCTCTTTGGTGAACATGAAGCCTGCTTGGGATTCTCTCTCTCCCTTTTTCCCTTTCTCTCTGCCCCTCCTGCATAGCCTCCTCTCTCACCCTCTCTCTCTCTTCTCTCTCTCTCTCTCAAAATAAATAAATACACCTAAAAAAAAAAAAGATTTAACAGAGGTACAAATTAGGCCACTCTTCTGAGTCTTCTTTCTGGAAGAGAAAGACATAGCCCAGATGTTCTACATCACTACAAAGCCAATACGTTTCATAAGCCACTTATTTAAAAAGTATTTTCCCCTTCCTGGATCATTCTATTTGTGTCATGAGCCCTCCTTACTCACCGTAAAAAGAAACATGCTACCCACAGCAAAGGCACGCTCTGAGAGTCCTGACAATATCATGGCAAGTTAGTAAGGAAAATTTCCGACCCTGTGAAATACATCAAGCCTATCTTTAATATCATCCCATTCATTCTCTAACACTAATAACTCAGGATGTACAAGAGGAAACAAGAGCAGTAGGTATTTCATTTGCTTTCATTTTGAGTTCTATGACAGGCTTCCTCTTCCATCATTCGGAGAGAATTTTCTCCCTTTTTTCCACTTGCATGTTACCAAATCAAGGCCCTAAAATCAGGACTCTGAAAGTTTAAAAAAAAAAAAAAGGCCACTGTAGATTTTTTCTTTACCTTGAAAGGAAAAAGAGTTTACCCTCTTACCACAACAGATGGCTTTAAATGCAGTGATTACAAAATTCTGGAGGTAAAATGGTTTAATTACAAAGTCAATACTGCCTCCAACCTGGGCTGAGTCTTCAGCGTAAAAACAACAGACGGAGCAGTGCAAACGCTAGGACAATGTTTAACCAGAACTTTGCATAGCTACTGCAGTAGGGTTTTCCATGGGGCTTTAGTAAACCACAGGGCACATGATTCTGTTCCTATTTATTGAATCTCCTCAAGAACGAAGAGTTATATGCATGTGCATCTATTTAATAAAGCAATATATGCACACGCACGAAGAAGACCTGATGAGGTCTACTGGAACCCCATACTTTAACACAGTCTTCAATTTTAGCAAAAATGAGCAATCAGAAAAAATTAAGAATACAGAGAAGGAGTTCGCTGCAGGAATGCATTTGCAGTTCATTGCCAAAGGACATCATTCTGAAATGATATGTTGATAAGTCATGTGTCCAAACATTATATTGTCAGTTTTGGCTTAAAACTCAAAGAAAAAGGAACAACATACCAAGAAATGATTCAATTGCTAGATGTTTTTGTAAAGTTGGTTTTTAAAAAAATCACACAGGAAGGCAAAATTTAAGTTGACTTTCTTTATAAAAAGTATCATTTTTTTTCCAAAACAGAATTAGAGGGTACAAAAAATCATTTTTCGATTAATTTTGATTCCAATTATGTTTATAATACTGAAAAATAAAATTAGAGCACCTGGCGAAATCTTTCCTACCTGCCTAGCCAAATGCTCATATAATAAATGACTTAGCGAAATTCTTTTCATCTTATCCATTAAATGAAATTGGAACCATCCAAAAAAACTGATGTAAAAGGAAACCACATGCATTTTGCTTAAGCTGGTATGTTCTTGCCTCATTCTCACTAAACATTCAATATAGGCAATTATAGGATAGTTGAGGTCACTGAGCTAAGCAGGTGTGGGAGGATCTAAATAGTTAAATAGAATAAACATTTCTGATGGCCTTATCTCTGCACCTTCTGATCTTAATAAATGTCACCAGGATAACCTAAAACAACTCTTCTAGCAACTCTCTGCAGGGAATTAAAATCAGAAGCATTTTGTGATTTCTAATCTCTTTGGTTGTTCTGGAAGGAAAAAATGCCTCATTCCAGCAGGAAGTGCCTGGGATTGCACCCAATAACATTTGGAAAGGTTGGTGTTGAGGTTAAAATGTAGGGAAATAAATACTATGTTCTAAAAATAAAAATGACTAAAAAGGTGTTTTAAAACATTACATTAAGGCAAAAGAAGTAGCTTTCTGAATCATCATTATCACACATTAATTTCACTTTTGGCAAGCCATTAAGATTTAGTTACTCAAATTCTCAAAATTTTAATCACCCCAAGTCTTAGTAACAAGACTTCTATCTAGTTGCTTATGTAATTTCATCCTCCACCACACATATTCTAAAAAGCCCTGAAGCAAAGGTGAACAACTAACTCTTCTAAAACTCAATAAAATTAAGAAATTCCTTGGTATTCCTCAGCAATAAGCTCTTGAAAACCATACACTTGCAATTCATTCATTCATTCTCTCATTTCCTCCTTGATAGATGACCACTCTAATGTATTTAATATATAACTTAAAAAAAAACTTTTGAGGTGCTTGGCTGGCTCATGGTAGAGCATGTGACTCTTGATCTGAGCCCTGCGCTGGGTGTAGAGATTACTTAAAAATTAAAAAAATCTTAAAAAAAACCTCTTATATTGAAATAGCATAATAAAAGGGACAGTTATACTTCTCCTAAGTGTATAGCGTGGTGAATTGTCACAAACTGAACACACCCGTTCAGCCCCATGATCAAGAAGCAGATGTTGCCAGCAACGCACAAGGCTTTCTTGGGCACCTTCTAGTCACTGTCAGCTCAGGGGAGCCCCTAACATAGGAGAAATTAATACATTAATACATTATATAAACAGAAACATAGCATTTTCACTCTTATATATCTGACTTCTTTAGCTCTATCAACACTGTGTTTTTAGGATTAATTCATGTTTCTGTGTGCAACTGAAGATTGTTTGTTTTTACTGCTGTATAACATCCCAGTTTGTGACTATTTGCTGTCCATTTCCATTTTATTGTTGATGGGATTTGAGTAGGTTCTGGTTTTGCTCTTCCTAAAAGTGTTGCTGAGAACCTTGTAGTTCATCTTTTGGTGAACACGTGTCCATATTTTTATCAGGCTTTTGCCTAGAAGCGGAACTGTGAGTCACGGTATATACGATATGTTCACCTTTAGTTAACATGGCTAAAGCTGTATTACAGAAAGTGTTTGTGCTGAGCCCTGTTCTTGCACACTGTGAACTGTTGTTTTGCATGCACATGTTTTTATTTATATGAATGGTTTTACATTATACATCTCGTTCTGTTTCCTACTGTTTTCCTCCACTTAGGATTAGGATCTGTGCATGCTGCTACGTGAACATCGAGTCTGTTGCTTCTAATGGCACATTACCATGTGATGATGAATAGTGATATTTTTATAACAACAGGGGAATGGTTTCACCCAGACAACAAATATTATAGGCCCACTTAAAACCATGTTTGTGAATACTATTTGATTTTGTGGGAAATATTCATGAAAATCAATACGAGGAAAAGAAGTATATAAAACAGCTTATAAAGGATGATCCAAATTTTATTTTTAAATGTATATATCTGAAAAAGAAATACACCAGATTAAATAGTGTGTACTATGATAGAAGAATCAGGCTGCTTTTTTCTTTATATTTTCTGTATTTTTCAAAGATATTACAACCAGGAAAAGGTAAGTGAAAAAAAACATGTAACCTATGAACTCTGTCTTACTGACGTGAGTTAAAGAGTGTTAGAACACATTCTTAAGTTTTTATGTCTCAATCATGTTTTCCCATTATACTTCTCATCATTGTTTTTGTAATTATTATTTGCACTTTAAGTGAACTCATACTGTAATATCTTCAAATTATTACTTCATTTTAATATCTTTGTCTCCCTCTCTGTTTGGTCTTCCTCTCTGTGCCTGTCTTCATTAGAAAGACCTACTCGGGCGCCTGGTGGCTCAGTCAGTTAAGCATCCGACTTCAGCTCAGGTCTGTGAGTTCGAGCCCCACGTCGGGCTCTGTGCTGACAGCTTGGAGCCTGGAGCCTGCTTCGGATTCTGTGTCTCCCTCTCTCTCTGCCCCTCTCCCGCTGTCTCTCTCTCTGTCTCTGTCTCTCTCTCAAAAATTAATAAACATTTAAAAAGAAAAGAAAAGAAAGAAAGACCTACTCAAGAGTCACCTGGGCAGCTCAATTGATTGACCACCCAACTCTTTGCTTCAGCTCAGGTCATGTTCTCAGGATTCATGCTTCATGGGTTTGAGCCCCATGACGTGCTGACAGCATGGAGCCTGCTTAGGATTCTGTTTCTCCCTCTTTCTGCCCCTCCCCCACTGGTGCGAGTATATTCTCACATTCTGTCTCTCTCTCTCTAAAAAATAAATAAGTAAACTTAAAAAAAAAGGCTACTCAAAGTCAGCACACCCCTCTCTTCTCAAGGGAGCAGAGCCTCTCCTGCCATGCTAACTGTTGATATTTTTCATATCGTAGAATTAAATTATGGAAAACCCACATCCTGTTGCTTCATTTTAAGATGTCTTTTCTCTCCTCAAGTTCATTTCTTAATTAGGCAAATCATTATGTCTAACCTACATTGAAAATATTTTAAATTATAATTGCTAATGTTACTAAATAGAAATAGGATCTGACATAAGACAGAGCCCTCTACAATTTTAATCTGTATCAAAGAAGGATTCATGTTACTCAATTTTTCTTCTACTTTCACCTCTTATTTGTTCTTGGCTACAAGCAGAAATGTCAGTGGGAAGACTCTCAAACAGAAATTAAACTTAATGATTAGGATCAGGAAACATTCTACAGTTTAGAAAGGACAGTAGTGGCCACTCAATTCCAGTGATGACCACATAGGTTGGGCGACCTTCCCAAACTTTCATAACTTGGTGAGGGCTCACCAGGAACAAACTAGAGAGAGCATCTTGGCTTCCTTTCCCAAGCTCTTTCGACCACCGTATGATACTTCCATTTCAGTCTAATTTTAGGGATCAAATTATTCTTCCTATTGTTGTTGACATCTAACTTAAGATACGTGAATACAGAAAATTCACATGCTGTAATTTTGTTTTAAGATGCCTTTCTCTTCGAATGTTCATTTGCCAATTAACCAGATGATATCTAACCCCTGTTGAGAATACTTTAAATTACAGAAGAGGTTAAAATTTGCCGAATGGGAATGCTCAGGCGCGGCTACATCATGGCTTTTAGGAGCCCGACGCATTATTTGTAGGCCTCTTCCTTCATACAAAAATATTAAAAATGGAAGAGGTTGCCAATCTGAACAGGTGAGGAAAAGAGATAAAGGAGATGAAATGGAGAAACAAGGATGGGGTACATGACAGGAAGGATCTGTCCAAGTAGCTGCCTGGATTGAGGACTCCTCTATGGGCTGGCCCACATTTGTTCACTCCCTCCCTCCCCACATCCACTTCAAATTGCTCTAGGAAGCTTTTAGAGGGCCACAACCCCATGCTTCCAAACTATCCTGACTGCTTACCTTTCTCTCTCAAAGAGCCTCTTCTGTCGTTTAGCTAATCCCCACCAGGCTTTTACTCTCTGTGTCTAGCAACCTGGAGCCAGGATAATCATATAAATAAATCTCACTAAAGGCGCTGCAATGAAGTGAGTCACTTCTTCATTCCTTTTCCCCCACTGTAGTAAAAAAAGAAAAATGCATGCCCTGATATTGACTTTTGAATCTCTGAAATTGTCTCATCCACCTTGGTTGCCAGACTTGATGGACTGATCACAGAACTGAAAATTCCAGACAGAAAGCAGGGGCTCTGCCTGGCAGACCAGTGTGCTTCTCATACATGGTGAGGCAGCTGCCTGGCCTCACCTGCACCCAAGACTAAAACATCACTGTACAGCGTTTCTATACTTTTGATCCATTGAAAAATAACTTCAAAGCAGTGTGCAGCCCAAGGGGAAGTAAAGGAGAAGACCTATACATTTTTAAGCCTTCTCTTGGGTAACAACTTTTACTAATGATGGCAACAAAATTATTGGAGCCTGCAATAAGCCATCCAGTGGTCAAATAGGTCACCTTATGACCAGTATTAAGATTTAAATATCCTTTAAAATTAAACACTTTGGAGTTATTAATGTTTCCTTTCCTCTCAAAATTTTTGTGTTGAGAGGAGGTATGGGAGGAAATGTATTAGCAACAGTAGGATGTGGAGAATAACTCTAAGTACATTAAACATCTGTTGATGGAGCTATTAGCACAGTTTGTAGATACCGCCACCTGGCCCTTATTCCATTTTACTCAAACTTTAGTGCCTGAAAATATACTGTAGCAACCATGTTCCACTTATATTAAATCTTTTACTACTGCATTAGGTGGAATATAAGTGTCAATCGGTTCTCACTGAGAGGAAAAAGACCTACTTATCGCAAAAATCAAAAGCCAATAAGAAAATGCCAAGGGTTAAATATCACTTAGCATCTCAAGCTGGCTGTGTTATTGTCTGTACAAGAGGAAGTCTTTAAAACAGCACAGGGAGGTGAAGGAGATAGCGTTGTATAATCATGCTATTCGGGTAGGAGAATTTCAACTCCTTCCTCTATCACTTCTATGTGTTATTTTCAAGTGAAACATCAGATTCATCATGGAAAGAAAGCTAACTAAAATAGGATCTCAAAAAAAAAAAAAAAAAAGTCTCCGTCTTCCCCAAACGTTAAGCCTAAACTGATTGTTCTTATTTGGAAAAGGCATGTGAACAAGTGTTTGTTCTGAAGTCTCATCAGATTTACACTCCAAATAACGGCATGAAAAGTTCTCTGCTTTTTTCTCAAGGACCGTTGACTTGCGTGATCTAAGACCACTCATCCCAAGTCTTCTATAAAATAAGGTTTATAAGCTACAAAAGCATTCTTCCTTCCTCCCTCTCAGGATGCACCAGGCTTCCTTGTTGGCTGTTATCTCAGCTCCTTCCACATTACCATTTTCTTCTCGCCTAAAGAGATTTACCATTGCAGAGGTGCCTCCAGGGACATGAGAAATTAGACATTCATTTTCTAATTCCTCTATTAGGTGCCTTGACTCCCAGCATGGCTATTTGAGATTCAAGGCCTCCGTCAATTAATGTTTATGGAGTGGGTAGTCAATGGTACACTTGAGTTTTAAAAGAGATCACCCTGGGCCATCCTCACTCATGCTAAATTGTTTTGTGGAACTACTTCTGTAATTCCACATACCATAGGTATGTAATGTTCTTGAAATTGTTTCTCTCAGCTCAAAAACAAAAAAAACATCTCTACCCATTCCATATATAGGTCCTCAATCTCATCCATTAGACACTGTAGAACTCTATGGTTGAACATGGGCCTCAATATTATGTCTCAAAGATGTGCCTTGGATCTCAGTTTGATGGTTGGACTAGTTTACCAGTTGTAATCACATGAGAGGCAGCTACCTTCCGTTCTTCCTATGACTTGATGTGTGTGTTGCGGTGATGTTTAAGTCTTTGACATTCTTTGACAATTCAATTTAAATACTGCATTCATTTTCAGACTGTTTTTATTGGATAATTTATGCTTTAGTTTCTTTCTCTGTAAAATGAGGAAAATGATACCTTGTTGAAGCATGGATATAAATAACAGCTATTGATGGCATCATCTCTCACATTCTTCCTCCTTCCTGTTCCCAATGTCACCACTCTAGCTTAGAAACTTTTATGCCTTATCTACATTATATCTATTTAGTCAATTAGAAAACACAAAGCAAACAAAGAACAAAACCCTCCACTTTCTTTCAGATGGCTTAAATACTGCTACTGATTCTCGAAGACTGCTGAAATTTTTTTTCTCCCTAGAGACTTCCCAATTCTCTTAGTTCCTCTCTTTTATAAGTAATTGCTTAAGTATCATGTTTCATATTACACTGTTAGCTTCTGATAAGTCTGTGTCTTCAATTAAACTGTAAGGTCTTTGACAAAAAAAGTTCTGTTTTGGTCACCTTTTCAACCCCCACACTACCTAGCACAATATGTTAAAAAACTAACGTTTCTCTAATTGGATTGAATTAATTGAATGGGGCTAATGAAGGGACCTGGATGAGAACATTATTACATTAAAATCACAATACAATTTCTTATATCTTGCCAAATTCTATAGATAATTCTTTTTAATTTTCATGTTAGGACCTCTTGATGGTACGGTATATGACACAACTGATCACTTTCCTTTGGAAGCACTTTTTCCTGTAGCTTTTTGGATATCACACTCTCCTTTTCCTTACACTTTACTATTTCTCCACCTAATTTCTACAGTTCTCTCCTTCTATTCACTTCTAAATGCTAGAACATCTCAGACTTCAGTCCTAAACCCCTACCCTCTCCACTAATACTCCCTAGATGATATCGTCCTATCTGAGGGCATTAAACACCATTGATATGCCATCAACCCCATGTTTATATCTCCAGCTCAAAATGAATTCTGACCAATGAATTCTAGGCTAATATATCCATTTGTCTTTGAGATTTCCACTAGGATGATGAGTTGTCATCTCAAGTTTAAAGTGTCCAGTGAAAAATTCTTGATTCTCTTCTATTCCTTCCCAAATCTGACTAGTCCCCAAGTTCCCACTCCCCACCCCAGGTTGATTAGGCCAAAAATCTAGGAGTCATCTTTCATTTCTCTCAATTTTCATATCCTATATACATCGGCAAGACCAGTCACATCTATCTGCAACACGTACTTCCTGTCTGACCCCTCTCTCCATCCCCACTGGGTTTGCTAACCCAAACTTCCATCAGCTCTTGCTTGAACGGGGTTGTCTTCTAACTCCTACCCTTTCCCCAAACTTTTATTCGTACTGGTGTCAAAGTAAACTATCGAAATCATAAGTCCGAGCATGTAAATTAAACTCCTTCAAGGGCTTCCCATGGATTAGAATATAGCCTAAAACCTTTCCCTCACAGTTTGTAAGGTTCTGGACTCCATCTGAGCCTCTTGACTCGTTTTCTGTGCTTTCTTCTGGAAGGACTTTGTTCTGGCAGGGCATTCTCAATTACTAGCTTCCTGGGACACTCCTTCCTTCAGATCATCACATGCTGCCTCCTCATCACTCATGTGTCAGCACAACGTCCCCTCAGAGAGACTCCCTGAGCATTCTAGCTAAGGCAACCTGTGTCCCACCTTATAACTCTATCTCATTATTTTATTTTATATTCTTATTAGATATGATATCTGTCAGGAATTATTCATTTGTTTATTTTCATGTTTATTGTTTGCCTCCTCCAATCCTTCTTTGATTTTTTTCCTGTCTATTCCTGTAATTCTGGAATTTAGAATAATTCCCGGTCCATAGTAGGTGTTCAACAAGTATCCATTGATGAATTGAAAATCTACTTTATTTATTCACTTGGCAAAAAATTATTAAGCAGCCATTGTATGCAAGCTAATGATGTAAATCTGAAAAATATGGTTCCCGCTTTCAGACCACTTGAAAATGTAGTGGAGAAGACAACCCAGTAAATAGAAAAATGCAGTAGACTGAGCGAAGTTTTTGATGAGGAACATATGAAAACCACAGCAAGATCTAGGGGAGACATGTAACGTAGACTAGGACTGGCTATAGGAGATTCGGGGAAAGGCTTTCTGGAAAAGGATTTATTATATTTTAATTGCTGCCATCACAGACTATCTCAAATTTAGCATCTTAAAACAACATCCATTTATTATCTCTTAGTTCTGTAGCCCAAAAGTCCCCCAGGGCGCAGCTGGTTCTCAGGCCAAAATCAAGATGTCAGCAGGCAGCGTTCCTTTCTGGAAGCTCTGGGGATAAATTGCTTTTAAATTCAATCATATCGTTGGTCAATTCAGTTTTTTGTAGTTGTCAGACTGAGGTCTGCCTTTTTTTGCTGGCTGTCAACCAGGCATTGGTCTTTGTTTCTAGATGGCACTCATATTTCTCCTCAAGCTTTCTGTGGCCTGCATCCAGTATTGGTGGTTCAAGTCTCTCTCACCTTTTGAGTCTCTGCAGCTTCCCTTCTGCTGCCTCTGCTTTTAAGATACCTTGTGATTAGAGTGGGCCACTTGCATAATGCAGATCAATGCTCCTAGTTTACCATCTGCGATGTAAATTATATCTGCAAAGTTACTTTTGGCAAGTAACATACTCACAGGTACCAGGGATTAAGGCATGGACATTTTTTTTTTTTTTTGAGAGAGAGAGACAGACAGACAGAGTGTAACAGGGGAGGTGCAGAGAGAGATGGAGACATAGAATCCAAAGCAGGTTCCAGGCTCTGAGCTGTCAGCATAGTGCCTGACACAGGTCTCAAACACACGAGCCATGAGATTGTGACCTGAGCTGAAGTTGGACGCTCAACTGACTGAGCCACCCAGGCACCTCAGGGCATGGACATCTTTGATGGAACATTATTCTGGCTACCATGGAGGAGAGGTTTAAGCTAAGTCTTTCAGATTAATTGGGGGTTCATTAGACAAAGAAAGTGAGAGGAACTTTGCAGGCAATGGGAGGAGGGGGGAAGGGGAACCAGTCAGAGAATCACAAAATTCTTGCCAGTCATTCCATATAGTAGGAATACTGGGATGTCATTATATGTGGGGAAGAATGTGGGATAAGGCCGAGGCTAGAGAGGTGGGCAGAAGCTAGATGTCGAAGGAAGGATCTTATGTACCACATGGAGGACCTCAGACTTCATCACAAGAACAATCTAGAGCCACCAAGGGATTCTGAGACTGGAGCTCCTGATGGAATTTGTGGAGAATAGCAATCAAGACAAGGGTTCAGTTTGCTGCAAGAACAGAGGAACAGGTACAGAAAACTATGCGTGAGCACTTCTGTGATCAACAAGCAAGGAAGAGGAAATGGCTGTGAAAAATGTTCCAGGCACCCTAGGGAGAGTTGGGCGCTATGATTCCCTACTTCTTGGTAGGGACTGTGAAAGAATCAGCTTCAAATTATCTCACTCACCCACGTCTGAAGATCTTTATTTAATCTTAATATCCAAAATATCCCTAGATAGAGATCAACATGGATTAAATGCATCCTTCTTTTTTAAACCAGTTCTCCCTTTCATCATAGTTCAATTCATTAAATTAATAATTCATTTAACAAAAATATGTTGAAAATCTATTCTGTCAAGCACTAAGTACTGTAGAGTAGCCATTCACACCTGTAGATTAGTACTACCAGATGACCTTCTTAATACAATTCCTGACTTGGATAAACTAAGAAAATCACAAAAATGAACAGGTTAAGCACATTTCAGAAAGCATCTGGAAAGACTGTCCTTAGGTGGAAGAAAGGCAGGTGGTGGGAGAGAGCAATGAGATGCTCAGATGGGGAACCTGAGAGTACTAGAACTTAGGCCAGAAGGGGAGAGTTCCAGTACAGTCACAGATATAATCTAATAAGCCCAGGATTTGTCAAGGTGATGTTCAATAACCAACTTCCACCAGACGTTTTTGGGCTTATTTAAAAACAATGAGATCCACATCCGGCAAATTTGCAATTTTTATCACTCCTTGGAGTGATTTTTATGTGTGCTGAGGTAGGAGGACCCCTAACCTAGGCCTACCATAGTTTGCCTCATTTGATCGATGAGAAACGGGGCCCAAGAAAGTCCTCTTGTCAGGATCATCTGGTCAGTGAGTGACAGAACCGGGGTTACAAACTTGGACTCAGAGCTTCTCACTGGTGTTGTGTCCACTGCCCCACACTCCTTGTTCAATAGAACTGGAGCCATGGTATCAATAGAAAAACATGGTCCCAGCCCAGAGGACCTAGTTAGAACCCACAAACTGAGTTGAGCTGGGAGCTGGAACTCAGGATTGGTCTTGAAGCATAAACCAGAGATGATGCTGATAAAAGTAACTAAACAGTCAGAGTTAGAGTAGAAGTTTGTCTCAGAAGAAGTCAGAGGGCATATGCCTCCTCTTAGAAACCTCAAGAAAGGGGCCTCTGGGCAGCTCAGTCAGTTAAGCAGCCAAGTTTGTCTCAAGTCATGATCTCATGGTTGGAGAGTTCGAGCCCTGCATCTGGCTCTCTGCTATCAGCACAGAGCTCACTTCGGATCCTCTGTCTCCCTCTCTCTTTGCCCTTCCCCCCACTCTCTCTTTCTCTCTCTCTCTCTCTCAAAAAAAAAATAAACATTAAAAAAAATACACAAACACAAAAACCTCAGCAAAGTTGGGCTGAGGTTGAGTCCGGCTAAGAATAATGTCTCCACGTGGTTTGGAAATATGATAACATGGATAGGAACAGAAGTTTGAACTGCTAAGGGATGGAAGAAAAAATTGTCATGGTCCACGAGAGGAAAAAGTCATCACATGGAAGGTCATAGGCCTGGCTGGGACATAGTGAAGGAAACTGAGGTCAGAGAGAGGATCAAAAAGTCGCTAGATGCCAAGAGCAGGGCTGTGTTCACCTCCAAAATCTGGAGCTCGATTTCTTACTGCTGGCTTGTGCTTCAGGGAATCCAAGACCAGAGATGATGTGTAACGGAAACCCTGACCGTGGTACCTCTGGACCTGAGCAGTGTCCTCAGACGTGACAACCACAGTACTCTCACTGCTTTCTCATACACCGTTGCTTCTGGAGCAATTATAACCCCCACAGGGTTGTTATGAAACCTGCCCCTGACTTGAGAAAATAGATAGACCTGCAAACACTTTGAGATTCTGTGGGGAATAACTGAAAGAATGTGGAAATATCCTTTTTATGCAGGTACCAGTTGGTCGATCTCGTCTCAAGTTTCTGCAGAAGCTGACCAAGAGTGGAGAGGAAGTCTGCCCAAACTCTTTGAGTTGCTGCTCTAGGTAGAGAGGTTAATACTATATGCCCTCTCACTGAATCTGACTGCAATCCAATGGGGTTGCTGAGAGGGCTTCCACTTTCCAGGAAGGAAATCAAGACCAGGGAAAGGAAGTGATTTAGGCTTGGTGGCAGCGGCACTAGGAATCAATAAACGATTTGGCCCAAATCCTATGGGTGGTCCAGGTTATTCAACTGCAACAGGGTGAAACGGAATTGTCAGACTGATCTGGAACAACTGAAAGTCGCCTTAAAACTCTTTAAAGCTGGGGCACCTGGATGGCTCAGTAGGTTAAGTGCCTGACTTCTGCTTGGGTCGTGATCTCAGGTTCTTCAGTTCAAGTCCCACATGGGCTGACAGTGTGAAATCTGCTTAGTATTCTCTCTCTCTGCCCCTCTCTCTGCCCCTCCTCCACTTGCTTTCTTTCTCTCTCTCAAAAATAAATATTTTTAAAAATCTTTAAAGCAGTGACAATGCTTTAAAGAAACTGTACTGTACTCCCATCTTACAACTGAAAGGACGCGTCATTGCCAAAAAAGTTAGGAAGCAAATTATTTCAGAATAAAAGGCTTTTCCCTGTCAAGGAAGTATAGTAAATCATTTCACCAGAAATCTATCCAGTCCTCTTTTTTCTAATTTCTCCAAAGACAAATAAAATTTGTAAATTTAATCTCACTCTTCAGATTGGTTTTTATAAATCACTAACAGTGCTTTCTATTGGTCCTTATTTTCAAACTGACAATTTCAGATGTGGTTTCAAGTATCAGTAAGTTATTTTCCATAAATGTATAAATATAAAATTTAAATATCCATATATTCATATTTATATATTAAATCATATATAATTAATATAATTATAAATGCATACAGTATATACATATAGATATAATCACATACTCATAAATTATAAAACATGCATATTTAATCTATACATATATAATATGTATTTAATATTTACATACATAAAGTCACAATCACACATATATATAAATTATACATCTATAAATATAATTACATAAGTTATAAATCATACATGTGATTATATGTATACCTATATGTAATTATACATATGTGAAATTTTAAAAGATTTTTTTAAATGTGTATTCATTTTGAGAGAGAGAGAGAGAAAGAGAGAGAGACAGAACATAAGTAGAGAGGGGTAGAGAGAGAGACACACACACAAAATCCAAAGCAGGCTCCAGGCTCTGAGCAGTCAACATGACACCCAGTGCAGGGTTCAAACCCATGAACCGTGAGATCATAACCTGAGCTGAAAACTAAACTGAAAGCTAAACTGTCAGAGCCACCCTGGCACCCCCACGTATGTGAACTTTTTAATATATGTTATGTGTAATGAAACTAGATGATTTTATAAAAATCTTTCAAATGTATGAGAAAACTATCCTGAGTTATCTGGATGTTCACTTTGTAATCAAGATGGTGTAATCTAATTATCATTGGCTTTTGGTGCCTACAGCTGTTTAGATGCCTGTTTCATGGCTTATATCTTAATGAGAAAAGAATAAAAGCAGACCTAACTGATTCATTCAAGCCAACTGGAGGCTGAATGATTGCATGCTGCAGGAATGTTAGGAGCACAGTAGATCAAAACCCAAAAAGCACCAGGAAACCGAGTCTTTGCATTGTGTTCAGCAGTGACAGCACCCCTGGTACAAGAACCCACACCCCCGCCATCGGCCTCCTTTCGTGTTTCAAGTAGATGCTTGGTTTCAGCAAAACAAAACCATCTGTCACATTAAATTAAATGTTTCTATGAATAGTGTTGGTTTTGTAATTTCATTTATATATGATTTGAAATTTCATTTTGTTTATTAAGATTTATATCTAGCTTTGTGGCTTTATTTGCAGAAATAATGTTAATATATATATAATCAATTCAAATCAATGCTGGGAAGGGAGTCCTTAAGCATAACTTTTGTTTGTAATTCAGGTTTCAGAAGTGCAATCCTATCATTTTATTTGACTGCTATCCTCTACCAGACACCTTTACAGGGGATTATATTTTTTACCTATATATCCTATATATGAAGGATATATACATATTATATCCTATATATCCTTTGCCAATCACCTTTACAGTGATTATATTCTAGTCTTGTAATTGAGAAGTAGGAGAAAGTGGTGCTACTTAGAGATTTGTGGTATCAATACACTTCTGAATTTAAAGAGATTATCTTGTGTCATAGGGGCTTCTTTCAATTCCGAAGAGTTCTAAACTGCAAGCTTGCATATTTCTCTTTATTATGTTGTACCTTAAGTGAAAATTTTTATATATGAATGAAAAACATTATAATTTTTCTTTATAATGAACAATATAGCTATTTTGTGGTAAAGCTTTTGTATAGGATAGTAAAATGTTAAGAGTTTTAAGGACTGTTACATTTAACTCCATCACACACACACAGACACACACCCCTATGTTTACAATTTAAAACAGACAAACAAGGCCTTAGAGAAATCGAATGACTTGTCACGCAATTTTCTGGTAGCTTAATCAGGAACTATCTTTTCTATGTTAGACACAAACTAAGCCAGGTCTGCCTATGACCTGTGCCTAGGGCATCTTACACTTCTCCTTCACCCTGCTCAGAGTAATTAAAATGAGCAAGGTCTGCCTTCCTGAGTGGACTCAGGGCTTTGTCAGGACAAGGATCTCTTATGCTGGATTCCTGCTGTATCTACAATGTTGGGCACATATTTAATGAGAAAGAGAGGAGGGATAAGAGAAGGGCAAAGCAATGAGATGGATAGAAAGAAAGGAGAGAGGAAAGAAGGAAGAAAGGAAGAGAAGAAAACAGAGATAGTGTGCAAACTCCCAATCTATTCTTGTTACTATACCATACTTGATACAAAAGCGAAAATCTCCTGGTTTTTTCAGGATTTCCACTTGCGGTTTTAATTCTGCTGCCATATGGAAAGGCCCACAAGAATTGAAGCCAGCTTCTCAGGGAATCATAATTGAATAAAGCTCTATGGAGGCAAGGACCATGCATATTTTAGTAAAACATACTCTCAAGCCCAGCACAATGTCTGGAATAGAGTGGGTGCTCAGAAAATATTTATTGGATGAATACATGTAGGCATTTGGGGAAAGACTAGGGGAAAGTATTGCAGCTAACCCATAAGAATCTATAAGACTTCAGAAGTGATTATCCATTTTTACAAGAAAATCAAAACACTCCTCAGGAAATAAATTACAGAAAAATTGTCTTGAATCTGACATTGCAACACGAGAATCATACAAATAGAGGGAATTAATCAGAGTGTGAAGAAAATAAAGTTAAATCCTTTGGTAAAACACTAGAGAAAGAAACCTTCCAAAATCAAGATTAGACAGTTGGTAAATTGCTCAAGGGGACACAGTGATCTCTCCCAACTAAGCCAAATACAGAGAATGGCCCAAGAATGAAAGACTGCTCTTAACCAGCTGTGTTGCACAAGGTCACGTGCAGATGCTGCAGACAAAGCAGGTGCAAAGGAAAAAAATCAGTAGGAAGATCAAGCAATGGCTGAGGCTGGTGAAGCAAGCAGTCAGGGATCTTACAGGGCATCATTGTGGGGTGAAGGCTCTGTTATTGCACCATGGAGTGGCAAAGATGGCTCTAGCTTTGGCACTGGTAGACTTGGATGGGGACACCTACCAGCCATGTGACTTTGGACAAATTACTTACCTTCCTTGAGCTCTAGTTTTTGTATGTAAAATAAAGACAATGCTATTTACATTTGAGCAAATATGTATATAATTGTTAGCAAGCAATACGCACCTAATGAGAGGTACTTTTAAATTACCATCATCATTATCACCACCTCAGCATCAGAGATCTTTGAACACACAGAGGGAAAAATATGGTTACACTATTTCACTTTTGCATTTCTAACAGGCTCCTAGATCCTGCCAATGGGGCTGATTATGGACACTCATTGAGAAGCCAGGTTGGACCCTTTCAGAATCTCTGGCCCTCCTCCAGAACTACAGTCCAACAAGATCCGCAAGTGATTCCTATGTAACTAAAGCCTGAGCAACACTAATCTAGAATATGGATTTTCCGATTTAAGAAGGAAAGTTCTTTCTACAAGAGACACTATGTGGACTAATTTACATTGCCCTAAACAACAACAACAAAATGATTTTAATGGGACATATTATCTTGAGTTTTCTCTCCCTGGGTTCTGTGGGAAAAATGGCCAATGAAGGAGGCGGCCGATACCCAGGAGAAGTTAAACCACATTCTCTGTCACCGAGGCAGATAAACTGGTGTCGGTCTCTCTTGCTTTTTAGAGAATGAGGATTTGATAGAGCTGAGCTAGTGTGTTCTTAGAGTGTTACAGCAAGGCCAAAGTGGATCAGCTGCTATCATAGTCTCTTTAAGCCTTTCTTTCTGTGGCTTGGTTCATTTTCAAAGGCAAGAAGTGGAAAAGGTGCCAAGTGCCTCAGGCTGTGCACCGGAGCTAACTGCCCCACAGCTCTGCACAAAAAGCACCCATTATGGCCTTACCTTTGCTGACTGAATGTATACAAAGAAGCAGCTACCCCACTTGTCCTGGGGCCTCTCTGGGAAAGGTCTGTCTTAGGGGCATGTAAAGGGACACCTGGTTGGACACAACTGAGCATCTTTCCTATCTAAAGCTCTGTCCTGAACCTAAAGTGGGCAGTACAAAAATAGGCTCCTGCCTCTCTATTGACCAGGCTTTGAGGAAATGGAAATAGAGAAGAGGAAAAGGGCATGGGAGAATTAAATAAATGGAGAAAATTAAAAGGAAGCTTCTAGCTCTGAAAAAGAATTGAAATCACATACAAGAAGAGAATCTTGTATTTATGTCTCCTGGCTCCCCATTAGCAGAAGAATCTTATAAGACTGTAGGATAAGGACTGAATAGAATCCGCTTATGGATACTCAGCTTGCCAACCTGGAGCTCCAGGGTCGGCAAAATGGAGGGGACGTAGGAAACCAGCGCTTAAACGAACAGTTGTATCTAACTACAATCTATCCCACTGAAGTAGCCTCATCTTCTCTGGGGTCTGCAAATCCGTGCTCACTGCTCCCTCTGCTGGATCTACAAGAATAGAGGGCCAGATTTATAAATTCCAACTCCGTCATTTTATGGGGTCCTCTATAGATCAAGCACTTGCTCTGAAGTACAAAATGACGTCTTGATGCAATGAGGAGAGCAAAGCCTCCTTACGTTTTGCTGACAGGAAAAATAAAGCACAATACCATAAGTTATTTTCCCCAGGAAAGAAAAATATGAGGGCCCCAAGTATAAATACCTTCTAGGGGTGCCTGGGTGGCTCGGTGGGTTAAGCATCCAACTTTTGATTTTGGCTCAGGTCATGACCTCATGGTTCATTAGTTTGAGCCCCGCATCAGGCTCTGTGCTGACCGCCAGGGACATGCTTGGGATTCTCTCTCCCTCTCTCTCTATTCCTCCCCTGCTCTCTCTCAAAGTAAGTAAATAAACTTTAAAAAATACCTTCTAAGTAGAAAAAATATAAAAACATTCCTAGAAAGAGTGAGTAAATATTCTCCACGTGCTAGTGAAGGAACAGTTATGTAACTTCCTCTCCTCTTTTTCTTTCTCACAACCGCCCCCAACACGTAGAGAGTTTCCTTCTTCCTCACTGTGAATGGAAATGCTCTTGGCATGCTGGCTTCGATGGCAATATTGCATTATTTCAATGAGCTTCCAGAGAAAAACAGTAAGAATAAATAGCTTACCATGGACACAACATAATCTATTAAAAATAGTTCCCTCTTTCTACCTTCTTTCTTTGTTCTCCATTGCTAAAATAGTTTGTGACAAACAACCCTCCCCAAACTCTCCTATGATAGTGGGGAAGCTTTTCATGGAATACTTTTTTTTTAATTTATTGTGGATAATTTCATACCTATGCAAAAGTTAAAAAATAGGACTCACCACCCAACTTCAACAGTTATCAACAGAGGGCCAATCCAAAGTGTCTACACCCCACTAACTTCCCTTGGTTGTGTTATTTTCAAGTAAATTTCACACATATTATTTCACTCATAAATATTTTAGCATTTATTTTAAAATATAAGGATGATTTTTTAAACATAACTCTATCATTATACACCTCAAAATTAACAAGTCTTAATAAGCATCCAGGGACACCTGGGTGGCTAGGTTAAGCGTCCGACTTCAGCTCGGGTCATGATCTGACAGTCTGTGGGTTCGAGCCCCGCATCGGGCTCTGTGCTGACAGCTCAAAGCCTAGAGCCTGCTTCAGATTCTGTGTCTCCTTCTCTCTCTCTGTGCCTCCCCCACTCACACTCTGTCTCTCTCTCAAAAGTAAAATAAAAACATTAAAAAAAATTTAAAAAAAATAATAAGTATCCAGTAAGTGTTCAAATTCTAACTGCCTATAACTGTCATTAATTTTTCACAGTTTGTTTTGATTAAGTTCCAAATAAGGTGCACACACTGTGCTTGGTTGATACATCTTGTAAGATATTTTAATGTATACATTCCTCCACTGACTCTTCTTTTTATTGTGATTTATTTTTTATGAAACCAGGTTTTCATCCTATAGAATTTCCTCCACTCAGGATTTTGTTGATTGCATCTCAATGGTACAGTTTAATAGGCTTGAGGGTGCTTTTGTTCCCCCCTATTTCTGTATATTGTGTAACTATGGTAAAAATAAAATATCGTGTGTTTGGAAAAAAAAAATATTGGTAGTTCGACCTAGGGGCTTGCCAAGCTTAGGCTTAATTCTTTTTGGAAGAATGCTTCATAGGTAGTGGTGTGTTTTTCCATCTCAAGGCATCTAGTATCTGATTATCATTTCTTTTGTTCTGTTAAGGTTGTTGATGATCAGTGCCTAAACCATTCATTCCTTGTGGGTTGAAAAATTATGATATTCTAATTCTACTACTTTTTATTCATTTGTTAATTGGAATAGTTCTATAGAGTATAGTAGTATTTGGTTACCCAGTGACAGAGTTTGGATAGGAAAGGCAAGAGAAATGACTGATTATTTCTATTTGCCAGTTAGCAAAATAATGGGTGGGTTCCCTTAAATCCTCCAGAGGTGACCAATTAGTTCTGTTTCTAGCCATGTGTTCTTAAAGAAACTCTAAGGCTAGTCTTGAAATGGTTGGGCTTTGACATAATTCACATATTTCCACAAATTAATTATTGATTTGGGTTTTTTTCATTCTATCACTTTCTAAACAGCAATATGTATTTTCAGTCTTTCAGTTGGATAGGTTTTTTCTGTCATTTAGCTTGGGTTTACCTCTTCTTTCTTGCATAACCTTGAATATTCATTTATAATCCGACTCTCTGTCACCTTGTTTCACACATAAGTCTACTCATTCATGCATTTGTTCATTTATTTGTGTACGAAACAATGCCTGTTGAGTGACAACTATATACCAAGCATTGTTCTAAAACAGATAAAAACCCCTTTCTTCTCGGAATTACATTCCAGTGAAGAAGACAGCAAACAAAGACACACACACACAGAGATACATACACACCAACATGCACACACAGACAACACACACGCATGCGCTGACACACCTCAAGATAAAGAAACACCCCTCCTGTTTTCATTTCAGTGCCATCTCTTATTTTTGTTCCCTTTTCTTCCCAACAGGACTGGCAACAGTTTTAGAGCCTTCCGAGTTCTAGTAGTAAATCTGTGTTTTGGTTGGAAGTCGGCAGTAAGAAGAAGTACAGAGAATGCAGAAGGACAGGCTGGCTTCTGAGACTGTGAATGCATGCGTGTTTCCGCATGTATGCTTGTATATCCTGCTGTGCATGTGTGCTGACCCGGCTGGTGGTTAATTAGGGAAATTTGGGGACCAGAAACTGTGTCTCTGAAAATGCCAGCATAGAACATATAACAGAGATAGTATTCGTGCGTCTGCTTAACGCTCTGGGGGGAAGGATATAACTTTTTCTAACTGTGAATACTTGACTTCTGTGCCGTAACTAGCATTTCTTAATATGATGCATAATCAAATCTCAGGGGAGCTTATAAAAATGACTGATGCCAGGCCATACATGAATAAACAATATTTGTTAGGAGTTGGGAATGGGTATTGTTTAAAAAGCTTCCCAAGTGATTTTAATGTGCCACCAGGATTGAGAACAGGAGCCTAAATTAACCAGCTTTGTGCTACGTAAGAATAATAATCGAATAAATAAAGCTAATTTTCTAATACTATCAGTAGAGGGCAGCACTGCCTCAATAATTAAATAATTCAAACTAGTCATCGATGTCTCATTGCATTAAACTGATTTTTTTTCAGCATTCTAAATTAAATATTCTGCTATTATAAAACTATTATTATTATTCTAGAACACTGTAAGCTTTAACTCTATTTTATAGTTGTATAAAATTTACATTCATTAAAAATTTTAACTTCTAATCTAAATTCTGAACAGAATTTAACAATTTTAACAATAACCAAAAGGTCATTTTCAATTACATGGTTTTAAAGCAACATTATTTTAAACCAGAGATGAAAAACTCAAAAAATTTACCACAATACATAACATTTAGATTTTTTGTTTGTTTTTTATCTTGAGAGAGGGGGAAAGAGAGAGTAAACACAAGCAGAGGAGGGGCAGAGAGAGAGGAAGAATGAGAGGGTCCCAAACAGGCTCCGCGCTGCCAGAACTCATGAACCGCGAGATCATGACCTGGGCCGAAATCAAGAGTCAGACATTTAACCGACTGAGCCACCCAGGTTCAAATTTGTATTGATAAAAGTTAGAGAAAGTATTTCTGGATTTGGTAAATTATATAAGACATTTTTTTTAATAACACGAGTTGTCAGTATATGATTGATTTTCAATCCTAGAAGCTCAAAGTACAAAAAGCAGCAAAAAGATGTGGAGAGAATGCCTGTGAAAGTATTTCACAAAACTGCATCAATTTCTTCGAATAATCAACAAATGTATGCTGCATTATTGAGATTCAGCAGGTGGGAGAATTCTTGAGCCAATAACTCAGTCTTATTTTATGTAAAGATTCTCATTTATTTAAAACACGTGAAAATACATGACTTCAAAAATGCCTTTATCTCCACACTATATTTAACATGAGCGGGGCCCAATAATAATGAAATAGAGAGTGTACTTAATCTGATAAAGAATAGTTTGAAATTGATTATTCCCTAAATTTTCTTGGGGACGTGGGGTGTGTGTGGCTTCGTGGGTTACTCTTTGAGAAGCAGTACTAAGCTTATTTACACAGACTTACATGGAGAGCACCAAATGGATCTTCCTTCCCTCTTACTCATTGTGAATATATAATAACTTAAAAAGTGGGATCACTTCTAGGAACTAAAAAGTCTTACAACAGAAGTCTAAAAATAAAGGGTGCCATTTTACAATGGGACCTGTTTTCTCATCTCATCTTTGTCACATTTGTTACATTTTGGTAACATTTCAGGCGAATACTGAAAATGAATAAATAAATCTACTTTTTTGGAGAATTAATATAAATTCCACAAAATTAACACTTTCTCAGATTCATATACATAGATATATAGTCATTTGCATAAAGGAGCCATCTTCATACAGACACACGCACACCCTCCACACCCTTCACCTGTGACACTAGACTTTCAATAAAATGGCATTTCTAGTAAAATTTGGTTTCATTCATAGACTTTACCGAAAAACTCTCACTAATGTAAAAATTATCATTCAACAACACAGCTTCGAAATTCACATAAATTGCAGGTTTTTTACCCCAGAGATCTTGTCGCATGTAAGCAAAACATAAGATGTTTCACTGCATCCTTATAGCACTTGAAGAAGACAGAAGATAATAAACTAGTTGCACCCACATTTATTTGGCAGAAAGTTGCTTAGAGCACAATAAGAAAGGTAGAAACCATCAAAGACAGCTCCCCTATTATAAATAATCTCTCTCTTTTTGAGCAACATAACTTTGTACCTGATCCCTCTAGCGGAAATACTTTTCATCTCTAGAGATGCCAAATTGCCTGTCTGTGTACATGTGACACTCATGTTTTAGCTTATAAAATGAAAATGAGATAAAATACAATGCAAGAGGAACTTCTACCCAAGCATTTAAGGACAATAAGCAATTATAATGGCACATTGAGAACACTCTGCCACTCCCAAGTCTGCTGGTCTCCTTTCCTATAATCATGGGAGCTGTTTGGTCACTTTAGCGTACAAGAGTCAACTGACTCCCCACTGCCTTTGCCACAGGCTTGCAAGCGTAGGATGGAAAACAATTTCGACATTCGCCACTTGGACTCCCGCCCTTAGCAAGCACATTTGTTGTTCATACATGGTCTTTTGGCTGCCTTCTCTCCCAGCCATCTGTTAAGAGAGGCATTGTGCCTGCTCAGATGGGATGGTGCCACTATTTCTAAAAGACTCTCACAAAATATATGTTTCTTAACTACTTTGACTTCACAAATTTCAAAGTACTTTGTTTACTGACTGGAATTACATTTTAAAAGTCAGCAGAATTGATTAATTAAGTGCTAAATTCTGTGTCCAGATAACTTGTGAGATTACTAAAAGAATTATCCTAGACTTACTTTCAATGGGTGGACAATGAAATTGAATGCTGCATTTTCCATGATTGAATACAGGATATAAATACAGCTGCACGCATCATTGCTTTCTCCTTTCATGTGACCAGCCCTGAGAAAACAACGACTATACACCTGTTTTCCCCTCATCCTCAGGGCCACACATGTCTCATCGATTACAGAGGTTGTTTATATACTTGGAATATTTGATTTGCATATAATTGATTTTGGCTCCCTCTATGTGAGCCCCAATTGTCATTAGCAAGGCCGCGGTAGTGATAGTAGATTTACTCTCTGAAATCCTCAAGGACAGAGACTGACTTTCCAGAGAAGATTGGACTGAGCCTATTGCACATTTCAGCTAGTACATTTTCAAGTTCACCATTTTCCCTCGAGGTTTAAATGTGCTTCTTACCAGATTCTTAAGCGTCAGGAGTGGAATGTGAGCCCATCGCCAGGTCTGTGTTAGTTTCCTCTTTCTAGTAGATAGGTCATCTACTAGATTGTGTGTCCTTCTGCATTTGTTTGATAACCATTTCACATATCTGCATCTGGATTGAAAAGCAAAGCTAATTTGGGGAGACAGCTTAAAGAGGCCAGCCAAATACTACCTCAATGAATTCTAGCTCTGAATCATACAATAAATACTGCTGTCATGGGGATGCCTGGGTGGCTTAGTTGGTTAAGCGTCTGACTTTGGCTGAAGTCATGATCTCATGGTTCATGAGTTCAAGCCCTGTGTTGGGCTGTGTGCTGACAGCTCAGAGCCTGGAGCTTGCTTCAGATTCTGTGTTTCCCTCTCTTCCCCTCCCCAACTCTTGCTCTCTCTCTCTCACTCTCAAAAATAAATAATAAAACATCAAAAAATATTGCTGTTGTGTATGGATATGACCAGATTTTACCATTTCGAAGTCCTTTTCTTCCAAAATTCCACTTAGAAAAGAATGATTTCTTAACCGGAAGCTAATGAAAGAATTACCTAAAATCATGTGCAAACAAACAAACAAACAAAAAAAGGTTACCAAATTTATGGTATCATGCTCCTGTTAAGGACGAAATGGCAATTGGTAATTTGATTTTATGTAGAAGGTGAATTAATAATTTTTCCCCTAAGTGTACAGTGATGAAGATAAACTTTCTCACTTATTCCAGGGAGGTTGTAGGGCAAGTTGTAGGCAGCTTTGAGTGAAATAGTGAGGAGCATTCTGCACAGAGTGAGGTCATTCTGCAAGTGAGGTAATGAAAATCAAAAAGAGGAATATGAGGATGGAAAGGGCAAATAGCAGAAGGAAGATCTCATGAGCTGAACGAGGGTAACGGGATAGGGAACACAGTGAAATGAGTTCACTGAGTCGTTCAGCGGAGTGCAATAGGAGCCTTGCAAGTGAGGATGAGGAATCTGACCCTAAAGTCCAGTGTGATGGGAAGCCACGTTCGTTCCGTTAACTGGCTGTGGTATGGTGATGCAGGCCAAGGTTAGCCTGAATGTAGCCTAAAGAATCAGTCACAGTGGGACAAGGCCTAAGAAGGCAGACAGCTGAGTGCAAACCTGAAGGATTCTAGCTAGACAGGGGTAGATCTTGCCCTTGCCTCTAAGCTCTTTGAGTGGAAGCAGCATGTGTATCTTATACATCGTTGCATTTCCAGGGCTGAGTACCGAACAGGCACTCAGTAAATACGGTTACCAAATAAGGGTGTAAAAGGAAAGAGTCTTGGGTGATGGTTTGAAGAAAAGCACTAATATTCAGCAACGGAATGGCTTTTATGTGTGAATGATAGCTATTATTACAAATCTTCTTGAGCTGAAACCAGAGGTGGATTTATAACAAGCTACATAAACTTAAATTTCAGGTCCCTTCACTTTTGGGCAGGTTGCCTTCCAAGATCCTAGAAGACCTTAACAACGTGTGTATGTGTCATCTTTTTATAAAATCATCAAAAGAAAGACAACAACAACGGATAAGACTACAATCTTCTTCCACCTTGACTTTCCCTCAATCACTCTTACCTTCATACTGGGGTGGCACTGTAGAGTAGCTGTGATCCTCTTTGGAATGTGGCTAACAGGAAGCTGAATTGACCATGTGGTTAGCTGTGGTTTAGTGGGATACAGTTATGTGTTTGGCAGTCATCTTTGAGTGTGGCTAAGTCATCCTAGGAATAGTCCTTCTGCCTGCTGGGGCAACTCAACCAGTATTGTGACACAAAGGGCCAGGAACAGAGGAAATATCACACAAAACAGCCTGCTGGCAGAGAAAATTCTCTGGCAGTGTCCTATAATAGCCTGAAGAATGTGCAGTAGAGGAAAAATAAGGTTTTAACAATTTTGAGGTAGATGCTAGTTTTTAGAAAACTTTTCCTCTTATCTAATGTGTAAAATTTTAAGCCAAGTTCTCAATTTTCATTAAAACCTAATTAAAAAAGAAGTTCTTCCCCTGGAGAATGTGCTCAGGAATGTAGTACAGAGTATTATAAATTCACCACATATTTTTTTCCCTTTTCAATGGGAATCTCATGAAATAGAATTTGTCAGAATTTTTATATTGGTAAGGCATAAGCTTTTGTCAAAAATACAAATAGTGGTATGTCTGTGTGTGAATTTACATATTTTATGTACCCCAATTATCAATAATAAAAAAATCTTTAATTTATCAAGAAGATGTAATAATGACTAGCACAGCACCTAACAATTGAGCCCCAAAATACACGATGCCAAAATAGACAGAACTGGAAAGACATACAGACAATTCAACAGTTGCCGGATACTTCAGAACTCCATTTGCAGTGATAGGACAACCAGACAGAAGATCAGCAAGGAATTAGAGGACCTGATTACCACATAAACCGCTAGACTTAACACACATCTAAAAAACATCCCACTCCAAATGGCAGAATATTCATTCTTCTCAAGTGCACATGGAACATTCTCCAAGAGAGAATATGTTACTTCCATAGAACAGACTCAAAAAATTTTAAAGTCCTGAAATCATTCAAAGTATGTTCTGTGACCACAATGGAATAAAAATAGAAATCAGTGAAAAAAAGGAATTTGGAAAATTCACAAACATAGGGAACTTGAACAACATACTCTTAAATAATCAATGGGTCGAAGATGAAATCAAAAGAAAATTTAGGAAGAACTTCTAGATAAATGAAGCGAAAACACAGTACACCAACTCCTATGGGATGCAGGTGAAGCAGCACTTAGAGATAAATTTAAATGGCTATATTTTATACCAAATGGTGTTTCATTTTTTTCTTTTTTTAAAAGATTTTTAAAAGTAATTTCTATACCCAATGTGGGGTTTGAACCCACAACCCTGATATCAAGTTGCATGCTCAATTGACTTAGCCAGCCAGGCACCACACAAGTTGTTTCTTTAAAAAGATTAATGGGCCTTTGATGAGTTTTTGGCTTACTTTTTGGCGGAGTCTCTTGGACACGTTTTTTGCTGGTGCTGGAAGATCAGATAAATGGAACCTTTGAAAACTGATTATTTTTCTTCTATGTGACTTAAAAAAGCAAAGAAGAAGAAAATAGAGTAGTGCAAGATAAGCTAGAGGATTTTAAATTTTCCTTGGTGAACTTTGAGGATCCGTATAGAAGTTTTCCTTTCCAGGGCAACTTCAAGAAACAACCCATAACACATCCAGCCAAAATGACGAGACGGAAGAATTCTCCTCAAAAGAGCCTACAAGAAGCAGTGACAGCTCAAGAATTAATGAAAAGAGATATAAGCAACATAACAGAACTTGAATATAGAATGTTAATCATAAAACTAATTGCTGGCCTTGAAAAAAGCTTAGATGAATGCAAGGGGTCCTACGAGGCAAAGTTCAAAGACCTTAAAAACGGTCAGGAAGAATTAAAGAAGACATTGGAAGAAATACAGGGGAAACTGGAAGCAACCACAGCACGGATTGAAGAGGTAGAGGAAAGAGTTAGTGCATTAGAAGACAAAATCATTGAAAAAGAGGAAGCAGATAAAAAGAGAGAGAAGCTGATCCAGGAACAGGAAAGGAGAATTCGAGAGCTGAGCGATGCAGTCAAAAGAAACAATATCCGTATCATAGGAGTTCCAGAGGAAGAAGAGAGAGAGAAAGGAGTCGAAGGGGTTCTGGAACAAATCATTGCTGAGAACTTCCTCAACATGAGAAAGGAAACGGGCATGGAAATCCAAGAGGCACAGAGAACTCCCCTCAGACGTAACTTGAATAGACCTTCTGCACGGCACATCATAGTGAAGCTGGC
This sequence comes from Paguma larvata, assembly GCA_030068075.1. Classification (NCBI taxonomy): domain Eukaryota; kingdom Metazoa; phylum Chordata; class Mammalia; order Carnivora; family Viverridae; genus Paguma; species Paguma larvata. The sequence goes on from CM057829.1 coordinate 103,359,399, forward strand.
AAAATACAAAGATAGGGAGAGAATCCTGAAAGCAGCTAGGGACAAAAGAACCCTAACATACAAAGGGAGACCTATAAGGGTAGTAGCAGACTTATCTACGGAAACTTGGCAAGCCAGAAAGGAATGGCAGGACATCTTCAATGTGATGAGCAAGAAGGACATGCAACCAAGAATTCTGTATCCGGCTAGCCTGTCATTCAGAATAGAAGGAGAGATCAAGGTTTTTCCCAACAAACAAAAACTGAAAGAATTTATCACAAATAAGCCAGCACTGCAAGAGATCCTGAGGGGCATTCTATGAAAACAAGGAGGCAAAGAATACAAACTACCAGACACAGCCTTACAAACATGAAACTTACAGATAATACAGTGACTGTAAGCCCATATTTTTCAATATTAACACTGAATGTAAATGGACTAAATGCGCCAATCAAAAGACAAAGGATAACAGAATGGATTAAAAAACAAGACCCATCTATTTGCTGTCTTCAAGAAACTCATCTTAAACCTGAAGACACCTTCAGATTGAAAGTGAGGGGATGGAGAACTATCTACCATGCTACTGGAAGTCAGAAGAAAGCCGGAGTAGCCACACTTATATCAGACAAATTAGACTTTAAAATGAACGATGTAATAAGAGATGAGGAAGGACATTATATAATAGTCTCAGGGACCATCCAGCAGGAAGAGCTAACAATTGTAAATATCTACGCACCGAATTCAGGGGCACCCAAATTTGTAAAACAACTAATTACAAACATTAGCAACCTCATCGATAAAAATGTCCTAATAGTAGGGGATCTCAACACTCCACTCTCAGCATTGGATAGATCAACAAAACAGAAAATCTCCGCAGAAACAATAGCCCTGAATGACACATTAGGACAGATGGGCCTCACAGACATCTTTAGGGTCCTTCATCCAGAAGCAAAGGAATTTACATTCTTCTCATCTGCACACGGTACATTTTCCAAGATAGACCACATTCTGGGGCACAGGGAAGCTCTGAATAAATATAAAAGAATTGAGATCATACCGTGTACAGTGTCAGACCACAATGCTTTGAAACTTGAAATCAACCACAGGAGAAAGCCTGGAAAATATCCAAGAACATGGCGGCTAAGAAATAACCTACTAAAAGATGACTGGGTCAACCAAGCCATCAGAGAAGAAATTAAAAAATACATGGAAACAAATGAAAATGAAAATACAACAATCCAAACGCTCTGGGATGCAGCAAAGGCAGTCCTGAGAGGGAAATATATTGCAATCCAGGCCCATCTCAAGAAACAAGAAAAATCAATAACACAAATTCTAACAGCACGCCTAAAGGAACTAGAAGCAGATCAACTAAAACAACCCAAGCCCAGCAGAAAGAGAGAAATAACAAAGATCAGAGCTCAAATTAACCATATGGAGACAGAAAAGGTAGTGGAACAGATCAATGAAACCAAAAGCTGGTTCTTTGAAAAAATAAACAAAATAGACAAACCTCTAGCCAGGCTTCTCAAAAAGAAAAGAGAGAGAACTCAAATAAATAAAATCGTGAATGAAAAGGGAGAAATTACAACCAATCCCTCAGAGATACAAGCAATCATCAGAGAATACTATGAAAAATTATATGCCACCAAACTTGGCAATCTGGAAGAAATGGACAGCTTCCTAAATAGCCACACGCTACCAAAACTCAAACGGGAAGAAATAGAAAATTTGAACAGACCCATAACTAGTGAAGAAATAGAATCAGTTATTAAAAACCTCCCAGCAAATAAAAGCCCTGGACCAGATGGCTTTCCTGCGGAATTTTACCAGACATTTAAAACAGAGTTAATTCCTATCCTCCTCAAGCTGTTCCAAAAAATTGAAACGGAAGGAAAACTCCCCGACTCATTCTATGAAGCCAGCATCACTTTGATTCCCAAACCAGATAGAGACCCAGCAAAGAAAGAAAATTACAGGCCAATATCCCTGATGAATATGGATGCAAAAATTCTCAACAAGATACTAGCAAATCGAATCCAACAGCATATAAAGAGAATTATCCACCATGATCAAGTAGGATTCATCCCTGGGTTGCAGGGCTGGTTCAATATTCGCAAATCAATCAACGTGATACATCACATCAACAAAAGAAAAGATAAGAACCATATGATCCTGTCAATAGATGCAGAAAAAGCATTTGACAAAATACAGCATCCTTTCTTAATAAAAACTCTCGAGAAAGTCGGGATAGAAGGAACATACTTAAACATCATAAAAGCCATATATGAAAAACCCACAGCTAATATCATCCTCAATGGGGAAAAATTGAAAGCCTTCCCCCTGAGATCAGGAACACGACAGGGGTGTCCACTCTCGCCACTGCTATTTAACATAGTGCTGGAAGTCTTAGCATCAGCAATCAGACAACAAAACAAAATAAAAGGCATCAAGATTGGCAAGGAGGAAGTCAAACTTTCACTTTTTGCAGATGACATGATACTTTACATGGAAAACCCGACAGAATCCACCAAAAGCCTACTAGAACTGATTCATGATTTCAGCAAAGTTGCAGGATACAAAATCAATGTACAGAAATCGGTGGCATTTCTATACACCAACAATGAAGCAGCAGAAAGAGAAATAAAGAAGCTAATCCCTTTCACAATTGCACCAAAAACCATAAAATACTTAGGAATAAACCTAACCAAAGATGTGAAAGACCTCTACACTGAAAACTATAAAAAACTTATGAAGGAAATTGAGGAAGACACAAGGAAATGGAAAAACATCCCATGCTCATGGATTGGAAGAATAAATATCGTCAAAATGGCAATACTACCCAAAGCAATCTACACATTCAATGCAATCCCAATCAAAATTGCACCAGCATTCTTCTCAAAGCTAGAGCAAACAATCCTAAAATTTGTATGGAACCACAAAAGACCTCGAATAGCCAAAATAATACTGAAGAATAAAACCAAGGCGGGAGGCATCGCAATCCCAGACTTTAACCTCTACTACAAAGCGGTGGTCATCAAGACTGTATGGTATTGGCACAAAAACAGACGCATAGACCAATGGAATAGAATAGAAAACTCAGAAATGGACCCGCAAGTATATGGCCAACTAATCTTTGACAAAGCGGGAAAATGTATCCAATGGAAAAAAGACAGCCTTTTTAACAAATGGTGCTGGGAGAATTGGACAGCAACATGCAAAAGAATGAAACTAGACCACTTTCTTACACCACTCACAAAAATAAATTCTAAATGGATAAAAGATCTGAATGTGAGGCAGGAAACCGTCAAAATCCTAGAGGAGAAAACAGGAAAAAGCCTCTTTGACCTAAGACGCACAAATTTCTTACTCGACACGTCTCCAAAGGCAAGAGAATTAAAAGCAAAGATGAACTATTGGGACCTCATCAAGATAAAAAGCTTCTGCACGGCAAAAGAAACAACCAACAAAACGAATAGGCAACCAACGGAATGGGAAAAGATCATCGCAAATGACATATCGGATAAAGGACTAATATCTAAAATTTATAAAGAACTTACCAAACTCCAAACCCGAAAAACAAACAACCCAGTGAAGAAATGGGCGGAAGATATGAATAGACACTTCTCCAAAGGGGACATTCAGATGGCCAACAGACACATGAAACGATGCTCAATGTCACTCAGCATCAGGGAAATACAAATCAAAACTACACTGAGATACCACCTCACACCAGTCAGAGTGGCTAAAATGAACAAATCAGGAAACTATAGATGCTGGCGAGGATGTGGAGAAGTAGGCACCCTCCTACACTGTTGGTGGGAATGCAAACTGGTGCAGCCACTCTGGAAAACGGTGTGGAGGTTCCTCAAAAAAATGAAAATAGAGCTACCGTATGACCCAGCAATAGCCCTGCTAGGAATCTACCCAAGAGACACAGGAATGCTGATGCATAGGAGCACGTGTACCCCAATGTTCATAGCAGCACTTTCGACAATAGCCAAATCATGGAAAGAGACCAAGTGCCCATCAACTGACGAATGGATAAAGAAGTTATGGTACTTATATACAATGGACTACTACGTGGCAATGAGAAAAAATGAAATCTGGCCATGTGTAGCAAGATGGATGGAACTGGAGGGTATTATGTTAAGTGAAATAAGTCAGTCAGAAAAAGACAGATACCATATGTTTCCACGAATAGGTGGACTTTGTGAAACTAAGCAAAAAACAGGGGGAGGGGAAGAGGGGAAAGAAAAAAAAGACACAGAGAGGGAGGGAGATAAAACATAAGAGACTCTCAAAGACTAAGAAAAAACTGAGGGTAAGGGGGATGAGGGAGGGGGGAGAGGGGGTGATGGGCATTAAAAAGGGCACATGTTGGGATGAACACTGGGTGTTATATGTAAACCAATTTGAAAATAAACTATTATAACAAAAAAAAAAAAAAAAAAAAAAAAGATTAATGAAGTTTATACAAGTTTAACAAGATTCATGAGAAAGAGAGAGGCAGAGACAGAGACGGAGATAAAGAGAACACAAGTTCCTGAAAACCAGGAATGGAAGAGGGAACATTACTACCGACCTTAGAGAAATAAAAAGGTTTATAAAGAAATATTATGAACAACTGTTTGCCAATAAATTACATAACCTAGATGAAATTAACAAATTACTAAAAAGACAAAAACTACTGACTAAAGAAGAAAATATGAATAGATCTGAAACTAGTAAAAAGATTGAAGTAGCAATCTAAAATCTTCTTATAAAGAAAAGCCCAATATCAAATGGCTTCATGGGTGAATTCTAGCAAACTCTTATTTTATTTTAATTTTTTAAGGTTTATTTATTTTTGACAGAGAGAGAGAGAGAGAGAGAGAGAGAGAGAGCACAAACAGGGACGGGGCAGAGAGAGAAAGAGACACAGAATCCGAAGCAGGCTCTAGGCTCTGACGCAGGGCTGGAACCCACTAACCGTGAGATCATGATCTGAGCCAAAGTCAGACACTTAACCAACTGAGCTACCCGGGCACCCCTATCAAACATTTAAATAAAAATTAATACTAGTCTTTAACAAACTCTTTCATAATGTGGAGGGGAAGGGAAATTTCCCTAACTCATCTTATGAGGCCAGTATAATTCTGATACCCAAACCAGACAAAGAAAACTATAGACTAATATCTTTTATAAATATGGGTGAATAATATAACAAAAACTCAGTAAAATTCTAGAAAGCTGAATTCAGTAACATATCAAAAGTATTATATACCATGATCAAGTGGAATTTATTGCACGATTGTTAGGCTGGTTCAACATACAAAAACAATCAATGTAATATACAATTTTAATAGAATAAAGGACTAAAACTCCATGATTATCTGCATAAGTGCAGAAAAATGGTCTGGTAAAGTCCAACACCCTTTCACAATAAAAACATCCAACAAACTAGAAATAGAACAGAGTTTCCTCACCTCATAAATGCCACATAGAAAAACCCACTGGTAACATCATATTTAATGTGAAAATCTGGATGTCCGCCCCCCACCCTCCAATATCAGGATCAAAGCAAGGATTTTCACACTTGCCGCTTATATTCATTGTTGTACTGAATGTTCAAGATAGGGCAATTAGGCAAGAAAAATAAATAGAAGACATCCAGCTTGAAAGGAAGAATTAATAATATCTCTATTTACAGGTGATGTAAATAGAGATAGAGAGATAGAGAGATTTGTACACAGAAAATAATAATCTACAAAAATCTTTTAGAATTTATCATCAAACCCTTCATCGAGGTTGCCAGGTAAAAGATCAATATACAAAAATAAATTGTATTTTTCTGCAGTAGCAGTGAGCAAACTTAAAATTAAGAAACTGATTTCATTTACAATTTCAAAAAATAATAAAATATTTAGGAATAAATTTGCCGGAATAAATTTAAGACTCGTTCACTGAAAACCATAAAACAGCATCGAAAGAAATTAGAACAAATCTAAATAATAGGAAACATATCATGTTCATAGAGCGGAAGACTTAAAATTGTTAAGATGGCAATAATCCTCAAGGAGCCATACAGTTTCAATGCAATCCTCATCAGAATCTCAGCTACCTTTTTTTTTTTTTCAGAAATTGACAAGATTTTTTAATATTCCAATAGAAATGCAAAGAACCCAGGATCGCCAAACAATCTTGAAAGAGAACCAAGTTGGAGAACTCAGGCTTACACATTTCAAAATCTATTTTAAGACCATTATAATCAAGACAATTTGGTATTGACATTGACATAAAGATAGATATGTAAATTAATGGACTTAAATTGAGAGTTCATAAATAAACCCTTACATGTATAATTAATTGATTTTCTACAAAAACACCAAGACAATTCAATGCGGAAAGAACAGTCTTTTCAACAAAGAAGCTGAGACAATTAGCCACATGAAAAAGAATGAATTTGAAACCCTGGCTCACATCATAATAAAATATTAACTCAAAATGGACCAGGCTTAAACCAAAGCCAGTCAACAAAAGAAAAAATAGATAATTGGACTATATCAAAATTAAAAACTTCTGTGTACCAGAAAACACAATCAAGTGAGAATGTAACCTGCAAAATGGGAGAAAATATTTTCAATCATACCTCTGATAAAAGGTTAATATCCAGAATATATAAAGAACTTCTATAATGGGCACCCGAGTGGCTCCACGGGTTAAACATCCAACTTCAGCTCAGGTCATGATCTCATGGTTCATGAGTTCGAGCCCTGTGGCGGGCTCTGTGTTTGACAGCTCAGAGCCTGGAATCTGCTTCGGATTCTGTGTCTCCTTCTCTCTCTGCCCCTTCCTCTCTCTCTCTCTCTCTCTTTCAAAACTAAATAAAACATTTTTAAAAATTTTAAAGAACTTCTATAACTCAACAAAGAAAACCAAACAACCTGAATAAAAAATGAATACAGGACTTGAAAAAAACATTTCTCCAAAGACATATAAATGGCCAACTAGCACATAAAAAGATGCTCAACATCACTAATAATTAGGCAAATAGAAGTCAAAAATCACAATGAGATACCACCTTGCACCCATTAGGAAGGCTACTATATATTAAAAAAAAACAACTGTGGACAGGGATGTGGAGAAATTGGAACTCTGGTGCACTGTTGCTGGCAATATAAAATGGTACAGCTGCTATTGAAAACAGTATGGTGTTTCTCAAAAAATTTAATTGAATTACTATCTAAGCCAACAAAAGAATTGAAACCAGACACTAAAGTATATATTCGTGCACCCATGTTCATAGCATCAATATTTACAATAGCCAAAAGATGAAAGCAATTCAAGTGTCCATATGCAGATGAATGGATAAATGCAATGCACCCACACACACACACACACACACACACACACACACACAATTATTCTGCCTTAAAAAAGGAAGGAAATTCTGACACATGCTACAATATGGAAGAATGTTGAGGACATTACTCTAAGTGAGATAAACCAGTCATAAAAAGGACGAATGTTATATGATTGCCTTTAGATGTGGTGTCTAGACTAACCATATCCATAGAGGCAGAAAGTAGAATCGTGATTGCCAAGGACTGGAAGAGGGGAAATGAGGCGTTCTGGTTTAATGGGTCCTGAGTTTTGATGGTGCAAAATGAGAAGATTCTGAAGATGGCTGATGGGGAGGGCTACACAACAATGTTGTTATACTAAATGCCACTAAACTTAAAGTGGTTAAGGTAGTAAATTTTATGTTATGTGTATTTGCCACAATTCAAAAATGAATCAGACTTAAACGTAATAGCTAAAATGTTAAAAACTCTTAGAAGAAAACATAGATGTAAATGATCATTACCTTGGATTAGATAATGGTTTTTAATATGACCAAAAGCAGAAGTGGCAAAAGAAAAAATAGATAAATTAAACTTAAATTAAAAACTTTAGTGCTTTATAATGCCTGGGTGGCTCAGTCAGTTAAGCATTTGACTCTTGATTTTGGTGCAGGTCATGATCTCACGGTTCATGAGTTCGAGACCTGCATTGGGCTCAACATTGACAGTTCAGAGCCTGCTTGGGAATCTCTCTTTCTGCCTCTTTTCTGCCCACATGCTCGCTCTCTCTCTCTCTCTCTCTCTCTCTCTCTCTCAAAATAAATAAACATTAAAAACTTTGGGGGCACCCGGTGGCTCTATCAGTTAAGGGTTCAACTTCAGCTCAGAACATGATCTCACACCTTGTGAATTTAAGCACCATATTGGGCTCTCTGCTGTCAGCACAGAGCCCACCTGGGATCCTCTGTCCCCTTTCTCTGTGCCCCTCTCCCACTGGTTCTCTCTCTCTCTCTCTCTCTCTCTCCTTTCCCTTCTCAAAATAAACAAACTTAAAAAAACTTTGTGTTTCAAAGACAACATCGAAAAATTTGTATACAAACCACATAATGAGAGAAAATTATTCCAATAAAATCATATATCTGATAAAGGACTAGTATACAGAATATATAAAGAACTCTTACAACTTAGCAATAAAAAGATAACCCAAATTAAAAATTGTGCAAAGAATTTGAATAGTAATTCTCCCAAGAATATATACAAATGGCAAACATGCACATGAAAGGATCATCATGAGTCGTTAGGCATTAGGGAAATGCAACTCAAAGCCACGAGTACGTTGCACAAGCATTGGGATGGCTATATGAGTGAGATAAACAGTAACAAAGGCTGGTAAGGATGTGGAGAAATAAGAACCCTGACAATGCTTGTGGGAATGTAAATGATGCAGCCATTGTGGAAAACAAAAAAAGGTAAACAAAATGATCTAGCAATTCCACTCTTAGGTGTTTGCCTAAGAGAAATTAAAATATATATCCACACAAAAAGAGGTATCAAATGTGAATAATTTTTCATAATAGCCTGAAAGTGGAAATAATCCAAATACCTGTCAACTAATGAATGGATGAACAACAGAATAGTGTGTCAATACAATAATACTATTCAGGCCTAAAAAAGAATGAAGTCCTAATAAATGTTACAACATGGGTGGACTGTGAAAACATTATGCCAAGTGAAAAAAGTCAGACACCAAAAATAACATTTTGTATGATCCCATTCATATGAAATGTCCAGAACAGGCAAATCCACAGACAAAATCTCAATTAGTAGTTGCTAGGGCTGGGGGTGGGGCATGGGGACAGACTGCTAATGGGAACAGTTTGTTCTCAGAGTGATAAAAGTGTTCTGGAATAAAAGATAGTGGTAATAGTTGCAGGGAATTGTGACTATACTAAAAATCATTGAATTGTACAATTTAAAAGGATGAATTTTATGGTATATGAATTATATCAAACATTTTAAAAATGTTGCTCCACCCTCTTCTTTTTTAACCTAAAAAATTTTTTTAGCATTTATTTATTTTTGAGAGAGAGAGAGAGAAAGCATGAGCAGGGGAGGGGCAGAGACAGAGAGGGAGACACAGAATCCAAAGCAGGCTCCAGGCTCTGAGCTGTCAGCACAGAGCCTGAAGTGGTGCTTGAACCCACAAACTGTGAGACCTGAGCTGAAGTCAGATGCTTAACTGACTGAGCCACCTAGGTGCCCCACTTTTTTTTAACTTTAATTCCAATATAGTTAACATACATTTTATATTAGATTCAGGTATACAATATAGTGATTCAACACTTCCATACATCACCCAGTGCTCATCACAAGTGCACTGTCATCTTTTTGTTTTCTGAATGCAGTGTATCTTTTTTTTTTTAACTTTTTTTTTCATTGGTATTAAGCAATCTGATTGTAATGTACTTCAGTATAGTTTTTCATGTTTCTTATGTTTAGGTTTCATCACAATTCTTGGATCTGTGGGTTTATTGCTTTTATCATCAAATTTTTAAATTTCCATGCATTAGTTGTTCACAACTTTTTCTCCGGTTACCTCCTCTCATTCTGGGCATTATAATTACATTATGAGAGGCTGTTGAAAGTCTCTCCAAAGATCACCGAAGCTGTAGAGTTTTTTCAGCTTTTGTTCCTCCTTAATTATTTTTTAAATTATCTCTTCAAATTTACTAATCTTATGCAGTTTCTAATCTGTTACTAGTCCCATTTATTGTATTTTCACCTTAGATGTTTATAGTATTCATTTTAAAAATTCAATTTTGCCTTTATTAAAAAAATTTTTTAATGTTTATTTATTTTTGAGAGACATAGAGACAGAGCATGAGCAGGGGAAGGGCAGAAAGGGAGGGAGATACAGAATCCGAAGCAGGCTCCAGGCTCTAATGAGCCATCAGCACAGAGCCCGACATGGGGCTCGAACTCACAGACCGTGAGATCATGACCTGAGCTGAAGTTAGCCACTTAACCAACCGAGCCACCCAGGTGCCCCTCAATTTTGTCTTTAAAAAATACTTCCACATCTCTCTTAACATCCTTAGGCTCTCCGCTTCCTTTTTGGACATAAGGACTGTAGTAATAGCAACTATAGTGCCCTTACTTATCCACTCTACCATTTGTGACATTTCTAGACCTATTTATATTCATTGCCTTTTCTTATGAAACACATTTTATATTTCTTTGCCTGCCTAGAATTTTTTTATTAGATACTAGATGCGAATTTCACCTTATTGAATGCTAGATAGTCTTGTATTGCAATAAGCATTCTCAGTCTCCATTCTGATATGCACATGCAGTTAAGTTACTTGGAAGTCATTTCGTCCTTTCAAGGCTTGCCATTAAGCTTTATCAGGCAGAGTTGGAGCAGCTGTTAGACTCAAGCAAGTTTTCTGCACTACTATGGCAATACCCTTCAGAATAGTATGCCTGGTGCCATATATAATACAAGGCTTTTACACTTTGTTGAACATATACTATTCTCAATGACAGCTCCTTGGTTTGCTCCCCCTGATTCTTTTAGGACATTTCCTCTCAAGCTAAAGATAGTTTCCTTACATGCATATGCTGATCAGTCCTCAGGTATAGATAATGGGCAGAGGGACTCTGTAAATTTCCCAAATTCTGTCTCTGTGAAGCTTTCTCCTCTCTAGTATTTTGCAAGCTCTAATAACCTTGGTATCCCTGAACTCCCAACTCAATTTTTTAAATATTTATTTATTTTTGAGACAGAGAGAGACAGAGCATGAGTGGGGGAGGGGCAGAGAGCAAGGGAGACACAGAATCCGGAGCAGGCTCCAGGCTCTGAGCTGTCAGCACAGAGCCCGACACGGGGCTCGAACCCACAGACCTCGAGATCATGACCTGAGCCAAAGTCGGACGCTCAACCGACTGAGCCACCCAGGCACCCCCAACCCAATTTTTTAAACTATGGGAAACTACTGGGGTCTGCTTGGGCTCCCCTTCCCTGCAAAGTGGCCTGGAGACTCCCCAGGAATTAAACAGGGCATGGTAGGGCTCCTCTAATTTGTTTCCCACCTATTAAGAGTTTTATCTGGATGTCTTCTTTGGAAAAGTGTCTTTTCATGTCTTCTGCCCATTTCTTAACTAGATTATTTGTTGTTTGAGTGTTTAGTTTGCTAAGTTCTTTATAGATACTAACCCTTTATCAGATATGTCATTTGCAAATATATTTTTCAATACTAACCCTTTATCAGATATGTTGTTTGCAAATACCTTCTCCCATTCTGTAAGCTGCCTTGTAGCAATGTTGATGGTTTCCTTCTCTGTGCAGAAGCTCATTCATTTTTGCTTTTCTTTCCCTTGCCTCTGGTGACATGTCTAGTAAGACGTTTCTCTGGTCAAGGACAAAGAAGTTGCCGTCTGTGTTTTCCTATATATATATAATGGAATATAACTTGGCAATCGAAAAGAATGAAGTCTTGCCATTTGCAATAACGTGGATGGAACTACAGTGTATTATGCTAAGTAAAATAAATCCATCAGAGAAAAACACATACTGTATGATTTCACTCATGTGTGGATAGAGAGAAAAACCAACCATGAAAGACTCTTGAACATAGAGAACAAACTGAGAGTTGATGAAGGGAGGTGGGTGGGAGATGGGATAGATGAGTGACGGGTATTAAAGAGGGCACTTGTTATGATAAATAATGGATTTTGTAAGTGATGAATCACTGAATTCTATTGCTGAAGCCAATATTGCACTGTATATTAACTAACTAGAATATAAAGAAAAATTTTAAAAAAAGAAGTTGCTACCCTGTGCTGCCTGGTGTCCATTGTCTGAAAACGATTGTTTCCTATATTTGGCCTGGCTTCTGGTTGTTTAAGGTAAGCCAGTGAATCCTGTCCCTGTTCCTCCATCTTGGCACAAAATGGAAGTCAAGTTATGTATTTGTTTATATTCCAAAATCTATGGAATGGGCCCATTCCAGACTGAGTACTGAAAATTATCACACTAAATTGTCCCTCAGCTATTTCTGAGATTTTCTCAGGTGTTTCCTCCCATATGTTCCATATATTTTTACGTTATTCATTCATTGATTCACTTATTCACATAATAGATATTTATTTAGTGTTTATAATATCCCAGGTCATCAGTACTGGATATGATGAAAGATGAAAGACAACACAAGAAATTTTCATGCTTTTAGCAGCTTACATTTTGTTGGATGGAAGCCAACATTGAACAAATACATTTCAGAAAGTAGCAAGTACCATATATAAAATACATAGAGAATAACTGGACAGAAGGATGCTAATTTGAGTTTGGAGTCACTGAGGAGGTAATACTTCATCTGAGACCTAAATGACTGGAAAGTACCACCAATAGTACCACTAGAGAAAGAGAATTCCAAGAGCACTAGCAAATGCAAAGGGCTTGAAATTAGAACGAGAAGTGTGTATTTGAGGAATAGAAAGACCAGTGTAGCTAGAATATAGAGCGATGAGGAAAGGGGTGGAATCTGAGATAAGAAAGGTATGGACCAACTTTTAATCTCAGTGCAAACACAAAGTAGGTGAGACCTACTTGGTTCATTCCTACCAACACCCCCTTCTCTCTTGAAGGCCTCAGCCAATTCTGTTCAAGTGTCTACTCCTATCCCCAGAGCAAATGCTAATTGCTATAAACCAATTATAGCAATCCAATCTATCTGGCTAGTGATTGGTTCAAGAAAAGGCAAGTGACAGAGACCCACACAATGAGGTTTAAGGGGTAGTTTCCTGGGAAGGGTTCTCTTATTAGTAAAAGGAGAGTCACAAAAGGAGTTAGTTTCTTCTTCACTAAACTAGTGATTCCCAACTGGGAGCAATTTTGTATTCCAGGGGACATTTGGCAACATCTGGATGCTACTGGTATCTAGTGCTTACAGGTCAGGATTACCGACTAAGCATCCTATAAAGCATAGAACAGTACGCACAGCAAGGAATTACCCAGACTAAAATGTTAATATCACCAAGGTTGAAAAACCCTGTATTAGACACTGTTGTGTCTAAATGTGATAGCTATCTTGTGACCAGGAAGTTAGCTAATGTGTTAAAGATGAAAAAGTGACAAAAATATAAAGACTCTGAGGTTATACTGATACCTTTCAGCTGCCAAATCAATCAGCTTGTTACTTACAACAACTTTACCTTAGGACTTCTTGTTACATAAACTATTCTATTTGTCTATAATTTAGTCTATTTTGAGTTAGACAGTTGTATATGGGAGTCCAGAGACCAGAAGAGAGATGATCTATATTTGAGAGTCATCAACAAATTGATGAAATTTGAAGCCCTGGGACTGAAAGAAGGCATAGGTAGAGATACAGCATCAGGGAATGCCAACGTTTACAGGTTAGGTTGAGTCAGCAAAGAAGACTAAGGGAAAAAAGTCAGGAACAGCTAACGATAATAACAGCTAACATTGTTATACCACTTACTATCTACCGGGCACTTTTCTAAATGCTTTCTAAATACTAGCTCATTATTCCTTATAATAACCCTATCAGGAAAATGCTACTATCATTCCATTTTGTACATGAGGATTGTTAGTTATAGGTCAATGAAAACTAATTTGCCGGGATCACAGAGTCAGTGAGTGTATGAGCTGAGAGTCCAACCCAGGCAGTCTGGCACCACAATCTAACTTGCCTTGTCATATGACATCTCCCAAATCAGAAGCATATGTCTCATAGAAGTTTAAATAAGGAAGTGTTTCAGGAAAGAGGGAATAGTCAGTTGTGTTGGACACTGTTAATAAATCAAATAAGGTGAGGAGGGGGGTGTCAATTCGGTTTGGCAGCGTAGAGAACATTGGTAATCTTAACACGAACAGTTTCAGTTCCTCGGATGGGAAACTCAGCTCATTTGTAAGATTTGAAGGGTAATTAGAAGGCAAGAATTCTAGACTTAAAATCTAGAATTTTATTTAATTGTTAACTAGGCATATGTGTATGTGTGTGTAGGAATTAAATAAAACTCTAGACTCAAGGAATTAAGACACAAAATGAGTGATATAGACTATTATATCCAAATTAGTCATATATCCACTAGTATATTTAAATTATAACCTGGAATAATTATAGAACTGGTATGTGATTTATTTTGCTACCCACCAAACATTATTAATCATTATTTTTCATTTGACTTCTTTCCTAGATATTTTCTTTCTCTACTTTTATCTTCTCCTTTTGCCTGCTTTGAAACAGAGATCTGTGCCTCTGGCAGGAACACAGCCAGGTCTGTCAAATTATGGCCTTGACTATCACTGAGGCATTGAATTCCACAAGTACGTGCCTCTCAACCTGTAATGAGCAGCAGGTTACTGCAATTCTGTGTGTGAATTTCTGGGATAAACATTACAGGCGTTTCTTTCGTTGTGATAAATGTCTAGGAAATCTCACTGCAATCTTGGCATAGTAAATCTTAAATCCGAGTATATCCTAGAGTCAAATCAAACGTATTACACAGGGATTATAAACAAATCAGATAACAGTTTTGTTTGCATCTACCAGTTTTAAAAAGGTATCTTATGGTATCAATGTATTCTTTAGAGAATTGGCTGGCCCTATAACATTCTGCTATAGTTCATTATTAAAGTGACTGGTGGTTGATATTCTGAAACTGGACTTTAAGTATGACGGATATAAAACTACACTTTCAGTAATAATAAAAAACTCATTTTTATGGGTTAAAAAGAATATTCTGAGTGGAGAATCACAGACAATAAACAAATCAAGCATATTCAATTATTACTTCATCTGAATAATGTATTCTCTGTGGATAAAGTCACAGCCATGAGTCCACCAAAGTGGCATTATGATACGATGTTAACTGTGTACGAAGTCCTGTGTTCACAAAGGCAGAATTATCACATTTCTATGTAAATAAGATGTCATTAGCAAAATGCAAGGTGTTTACTTTTGCTTTTGTTGTCCTACATTTTCATGTTAATAATCAAAGAGGAAAAGAACACTAGGCTGCAGGTGTACAGCCCAGAGAGAATGTTTGCAACTAACCAGTGGTATGATGTTAGCCAGTTATTTAACTCTTCTGAGTCTCAATTTTCTCATCTGCAAACTGGGAATAATAATACCTACTTTGCATGTAATAAGTGCTAATCTTGCCTTTAGCAGGGCTGATATCACACTTATATATAGAAATCAGCATGCAATCAGTGTAACGATCCTTGCCATTCTGGTGGAATAAGGCAATGGAGGGTAATTCCGGTCTAGAAATCTTTAAGCACACAGAAGATACTCATTCATTTGGACACATAAGAATTTGGCTAATCTAGGCCTAAATTGAAAAAGTCAGATTAGATGACTTGTGAGGTCTACTTCTTTTTCCAACTGAAACAAAAAGATAAATATCTTGCCTAAACAAATATTATTCCAAGTATGATGTAGGTTGAGATGAAACTGTAGGACTTGCCTGACCATTTAGTTCCTTAGTGTCCCTCACATCACTCAGCATGGCCTGACTCTTTGGCTTTGATTTTTGGCACTAATGATGATCTTTTTAAAAAGCCCATAAATTCATTTGAATGAGTATCCATGGCACAGATCAAGTTTTGAGTGACAGAGCCAAGTCATGTTCTTTCCCTCTGCTTTTCCTTGGCTCCCTGTCCAATGTTCCCATTGCTTTTCCCACAAAGGACAGTGACTTGCTCAGTGTCCAGCCCACACGAAGCAAGAGGCTTATTAAAGTGTAGAAACAGGTTTGTTTCTAACAAAACCGATGCCTGAAAATGAAGTAGTCATTCCATCAGTATCTGATGACAGAAAACAACTGGTGTGACCAATGTTTTCATTAAGTTAACAGGTGTTTAATATCCTGAATATAATACACGCTGTGGTTTAATAGAAAGAATATAAACATAGGAATCAGAAAGGTTGGGTTTAAAGTCAGGTTCTGCTCCTTATAAATACCTCAACCTTTATGATCTTCATGTTATCTATAAAACTGGTATAATGGTGCTCGTGCCAAAATGTTTTATGAGAATTAAAATAGGTAGCATATGTAAAATGCTTAGGTTTTAAATAAAGGCAACTAAAAATAGTATGAAAGAGACGAAGAGAATGGGAGAGAGGTCTCAGTTAGGGGACTCTTGTAATATATCGGTAAGAAATGATAAAGCAATGAGAGATTTTTTAAAACCCCTACAATGTTTTCTGGGATCTACTCCAGTCGTAGGGATGATAGGGTGGTCGGGAGAAATAGAGCAATAAACAGGAGGGCTGTGGGAGGAGCAGAGCAGAAGAAGAATGCAGAGGTTTAAATTTGAACATGGTAAGTTTAAAATACTCAACGGACATCCACGTGGAGTTCAGGGAAGAGGCACAGGCTGGAAATACAATCGAGGGAGTCATCAGTATATAGATGACAGTTAAAGCTCTGAGGCTAAATGAGATCACCGAAGAAGTATATGGAAAAAGAGAAGAGCAGAGGACCATGGGCTGAGCCTCAGACTCAGCCTTGGGGGCACCTACATTTAAAGTCAGACTGATGAGGATGTACCAGAAAAGGAGACAAACTAAGACTACCTCCTTTTCTGAATCTATTTATATTTTCAATGTCTTTGAACATCATGGTGCTATTGCAGAATAAATAGGGATTGCCATAAAGTATTCAGAAAAATCTAGAAAAGAAATAGCTACTATACGGGCACCTGGGTGGCTCAGTCAATTAACCATCCGACTCTTGATTCCAACTCAGGTCACCATCTCACGGTTTGTGAGATAGAGTCCCACGCTGACAGCGCAGAGCCTGCTTGGGACTCTCTCTCTCCCTCCCTCTCTCGGCCTCTCCCCTGCTCATACTCTCCTTTTCTCTCAAAATAAATAAAAAAGAAATAGCTATTATAAACTGTAGTATGATAAATTAAAGGTATAAAGAATAAATGCGTGCATATGTTTTCATAGTTCCTCAATTTCTGCTTCCTTTTGTGGAAAAAAGAGTTTAATTTATACCGACGTTCAAAGGTACAAAGAATAAATCCTCAACATGGGCTTTCATATCTCAGTTTCTGTATCCTTTTATTTACAGCAGAAGGTACATGAAGGCAAAAAGTTCACTCTAGAGTTTGTCTTCCGTGGTATCTTAAAAACACAAAGGCCCTAATTTATGTTTTGAAAGACAGGGTCTGTTTCAACAATTTCCATTTTCCTAAGGACGGTCATTCAAAAAATTTCATATGGTATACAAGGAAGACTTTATGTAATATAGTATTCTGTAGCAGGGTGTTCAGCTTGCTCTCATTTGATTCCCTTATTGGCAACTATTCATAACACAAATGCTTTTTGTCCTTTCCTCCCTCTCCCTGCCACAATAGACCAAGTAATTAACCAAGTGAAGAGGCTGTCAATTAAACACTGATACTAATCTAGGCATAAAAGCTTCTTTAGGGAACATTGGTTTTGAACATATTTTCAGCATTATCAGCATTGATTTTATTCAATCCAATTCTCATACAATCGAGTGCTCCAAATGTTTACATGCCATCCAGGCAACGCTTGCAACATGGATGACCCACGCTGTAGAAACAGCGTTCACAAAGAATGTAGGAAGAATAAGCTCTCTATTGTGCCTCCAAGGCCTATTTTTCCAGGAATAGATGTTCCATCATTAATTAATGTCCCACATCTTTAATGATAAGATTGTCAAAGACAATTAAGGAAATGATTACTAGTGTCCTTGGCAACTGGAATGCCTACTGATTTTAGCTTACTTTCCCTAAGTGTGGCTTAAAGGTCATTTCTTTGAAGTGTGAAGACTTAAGCATGCCTTGCATTGGTGTCATTATGTACAAATGTTACACAAAAAGAAGACATCTTTTTAGCTTGATTTCTTCAGCATGAATTAGAAGATATTGAAAAATTATTAAATTTTTGAGCAACTGCTTCAGCAATTAACTTCGGGAATTGCTAGAGTTATCACCTGTCTTGTTAACGTGTTTGATTAACTCACATACTGTACACTGCAATCAGTTTTCTTTATATAAATTTATTTGGGGCCCTCGCCAGCAATCAATGATTCCCTCCTTTCTCCTACTTTTACTACAGTATGCATCCATTCGGACAGACTTGTCCAAGCCTGTGAGCCCGTGGGGCTTCAAGAAAAGCCTTCTCTTTCAAATCATTGTCAAAAACTGTGGAGAGTCTGCAACTGCACCCTTTCTTCGAGCCAATAAGTTCATCTTCCAGTTTCACAGACGTACAGAAGGCAGCAGAAGCACCTTGTTTGCTACACTTCTCTTTACCTCCCAACCCCAGGCAAACGAAATGGGAGTGCAGGTGGATGTCACACACAAAGTGAATCTGAATGACAGCTCAAAAGTCCCATGTATAGAGACCCCGGATCTTTTATGATGCACACCAAGCAAACCCATGTGACTTGTTCTAGAGGAAAAAACTGTCTTTAACATATTGGAGAGGAAGTAAACCTGGCTTCTGCTCTAGAGGGAGAGACTATCTCTCTATTTAAAGGCTGTCTCTTACACAAAAATCCTTGTAAAGATAAAGGTAATCAGCACCTCTAGTTGGAGGACTTGCAGAAACATGAGAAGCCGATGGAGAGTCTTTTCCTAACACCTATTTCTGCCAGACATTAATTATGAGAGAATGTCTGGCAGAGAAACATTAACCATAATCACCTTTGAAGGAAGACTTCGAACTACACATGCTCCAATCCACAAACATTCTAATGACCCTTTCCCCGCCCACTCCCAGTCCATTCCCCAAGCATGTCATTCCCTTCCTGATATTAAGACCTATGATATTTTCTATGGTTTTTCTTTGTGCTAGCCACACACGAGTCATGTCTAATGCTCAGTCATATAAATCATGGCCACGCCTAACAATACCTTATTTGCTTCTTCCTTCTTTCCCTAGCCTTATGCTTCCATTTGCTTTTAACATTTCTATTTAAATGACTATTGCATATAGTCTGTATTGTAAATTGACTTAAAATAACTTAGGAAAGAAGCTGTACATATTTTAAAATAAATACCAAATAATGGAAAGATTGCACAGGCCAAAATAGTAGAACTATTTTAAAAATTTCATAAACAGACAAATCACCAATGACCTCTCCAAAGATACTTCAAAGTACTTCTTCATATTCATTCGTCTCATAGCTATTACCCAAAGTATTCTAAAGTATCAGAAGAGGTAAGATAAGGGACATCACAATAACGAATAAAGCAAGCCTGGTAATTTTTAAATTCATATTGTTTACTGGTAATGACAGTAGCATGCATTTATTGTATTAAAAATATGAGATATATAACAAAGAAAAATTAAATTGTCACAGCATATCACTATCTGATATAAATAATGCTAACTTTTAAATGTAGTTCATGTCAACCTTTAAATATATCTATATATATTAATCAAATTGTGTGTGCATGGATTATTTACTCATTTTTTAAATGAACAATGTACCGTGAGCATATTCAAACTATGCTATTGACGTTATTTAAAAATATAAGTTTTTAATGACCTCATATATTTTTTTATCACAAGACCAGACCATAATTTATTGAGCAATTACCCTATGGCTTACCATTTGATGTGTCTATAATTTTCCCAGTAAAAATTCTCTAGCACATAACCTTGAACTCAAATGCTTGTCCATATTTGTAACTATGTCCTTGGAATGCATTCCTCAAAATAAAATAACTAAGTCAAATAACTGGGTGTAAGGCTCTTGACATGGGTGTGCTTCTTTCCAGAAAAACTGAACCAATTTATACATGCGGCAATTGCAAATAAGAATGCCTGTTTCACCAAAACCTGGCCAACATTGAGAATTATTTTGTATCTTAGATTAATAATTTAAAAATAGAGTTTCAATGTTTTAATCTCATTTCTTATGAGTGAGATTACTTTAAAATTTTTTGGTAATGCAATTATCTTCTTCAGGTGAAGCATTTAACTGTTGATTTGGTTCCCTTTTTTTCCCTGTGGAGAATCATAGTTTCTCTTATTCATTAAACATTATTATTATTAAGGACATTTTGCCTGTCTTATTTGCCATAAATACATTTTATAAGTTTCCATTTTCTTTGAAGTTTGTTTTTGATGTTTCGAAATATGAAACATGTATACCATCAAATATATCTTATTTCTTGCATTGCTTTTATGATTTTAAATTCCTCATCAATTCTGAGATTAGTTAAATATTTTATGGTATATTCTTCCAGTTTTGTGAGTGGTAGAAGTGTCACGTTTTGTGTTTAAATCTTTAATCCACTCTGGGCTGGACCTTTAAATGATAAACCAGCAAGGAATTACTTGGCTAACTCTAGGAACCATAGAATTGAATCCAGCACCAGGAGAAGAGCAAGAAATGAACCCTGAATTTTAGTTTCTTTCTCCCCAGTAGGGACTTCTACAGATACGAGCTCCATTTCCCTGGCCAAATCCTCACCCAACTCTGACTTTTAGGCATGATGTGATCTAGAGTCCCGAAAGTGAATTTGGTGCAAAGGCAAAAACATGTGGATTGTGGTTTGGCCAAGCATTCTTCAGCTCATTTATCTAAACACACTTTCTTTAATCATATTTTTATATTCCTCCCAAGTGCTCGATTCATACATAGCAAGAGAGAATGTCTCCCTACCCCCTTTCTTCTTTTTCCCACATCCCATTTCTAAGACAACTGTCCTCACCATGCCCTTCACTGAGGAATCTGCATCATGAACAGTAGATTGCTCTACTAAATTTCTTACAGGTGAGTTTTGAGGGTGCTTGGCATCAGCATGCCTAATGTTGACTCTGGAGCCAAAATGCCTAGGTTTGAATTTCATTTTCCTCACGTAGGAACTGTGTGAACTTGGGCAAGTAAATTAACCTTTCACCCGATTATTGAGAGACTCTTCTGCAGTGGAGGTCCACATACAAGGTAAACATTGTTATGTTCTAGAACAACTCAAAGAGATGATTCACAAACCCTTTCACTAGACCTCCTTGCCACCAATCCTCCAATCTTCCCCTTCCAGACACCCTGATAATGTGTCTAAAATATTAGCTATTGTTGATGAATTGATACAGAAATGCACCGCAGACTAATTGTCCTTCAAGAACAGTGGGTACCCAGATATACGGTCATCTTCTAAAGAATTTAGGGCAGTGTTTCTAAAATGTTGTTATACATACAAATCACTTGAGAATCTTTCTAAAGCGAAAATTCTAATTTCAGCCGACCTAGGATGAGACCCCAAATTCTGCAGTTCTGCATTTCTAAAGCTTTCCCTGGTGCTTGCTGCTGCTCCTGCTGCTGCTGGGTCTGAAAACCACATTTTAAGCAGGGAGGGTCAAAGATATCTTCTTCATTGCTTATCAGGTTCTGTCATCATTATGTCTTATGGGAGGGCAAAATTACCAAGTCCCTCAGTCAAGACTAATTTCTAGAGTCAGAGAGTTGACATAACCCTGAAGTAACTTGGTAAAATTATACAGCTGTCCTTGCCATGTGAAACAAACCACTTTCAAGATTATTGAAGATTATCGCCTGCCAGACTCTCCAGTGCAACAGCAGCTAGAATTGAAGTCATACTTGATTAAATACAATAAAAAATTAATACAAGTCATACTCGTAATAATTATTCTTATTCTCTAAGATGCATCATTCAAATATTTGATGAGGTACTGACACCTGATTTCTTCAGGGATAAATATTGCTTTGGCTTACTATTTTGTTAATTAATGGAAACCCCAGAGACTTCCATGTCATGCTTTCTATCAGTACTAATATGTTACTCCATATGTTAGAGAGAAAAGACAGGAATGGAGGATTCTGAAAGATGCTAGAAAATTATATTCCATCTATACATTTAGGCACTGATGAAACAAACACCAAATAACTTCATAGACTCTCTTAGCTCACCATACAATAAATTCTCCATTTTCCACCTGAATTTCATAAGCTTCCACTCTATAGGATACAGCACAGCACAGGTAGCATTCTGTGTTCCCAGGAAATAACTCCAAACCAGTGGCTCATAATTCTCCAAAATTCTGGATATTTCCTCCTCTGATCCTAAACTAATCATCAGTATTTTCTGATTCTGGAAGTGGTTTCAGATGCTTTGAGGGAAGACTAGAAGGAAGACTTACTGAAGTGTCTAAATCTGGCAGTTGACTCAGGTAATGATCCAACTCAGGTCTTGGTTCATTAGATCTAGAGTTCTTTTGGTTATTAAAGACGAATTTAGGTTTTCAAGGGCTATCCAAATTACTAAGACAGGTAATTCAGTCTTAGTGATCACTTAGCTGCTATACAAAATCTCAAGCCTGATGCCTATTATGGTACTCCTACCCATTTTGATCCTTGAGGTTAAGTGTTGATTCCCAGCTCATGCTACCCCAGGATCCCATTATCTCCACTGAAATCTGGGAATGTATTTCAAAGTCAGTATCACCCCTCATTTTAGCCTCAAAGGGCACCAGTCAGCACTTTTCTAGGGAATTGGTACCTGTTGTCTAGTGTATTTTTCCATGTATTGATGAAGGGTATGTCTTCTAAGCCCTCCAGGGGACAGGGTTGGAAGGTCAACTGCTTAAACATGATAAATCCACCTTATATCCATCTTTATATCCCTAATCATCTTATTTCATCCTCTGCATTAAGGCACATTATGTCTGGTATCTCAAGTGTATTCAGTTCAAACCACTGTTGAGTCCAATTTTGGCTTACCAACTAAGCAAACAAATAAGATAATTTCCAAACTCCTCAAGCTATAACACTAAAACCAAAATCTCTGTTAAGTGCAACTCTATAATAAACTGTAAAATTGTGTTTTACCCTATCTAGTCTAGAATTCTCAGAAGCCATTACTTCCATACTTCCATAATGGAAGCCATACTTTCCAGGTCCTACTCAAAGTAAGTTAGAAAAATGTTACAGTTCTCTTGGAATTGGTTCACCATCGACCCTTTGGAATATGCTTCTATTTAGCTCTGGCTATCGATCTGAAAGCACTGAAAGGCACTAAAATTAGATCACGGGGAAACTTGGTATCCTCTTCCAAACTAGCTACTTTAGATAAAGGCATAATAGAGCCTCTAAGCAAGACAGGATGAGCCTCTCAACAAAGACTACTTTTGCTGGTACAGGAAACTTAGAGGGATTTGGGGTCTGAGGTACACTGAGCTATCTAAATCCTCCAAACCTTATTCATTTCAAACCTCAGTGTTTCATTCTTTCCAACCAAAGCCTTTATTTTTACATGAAACCTGACAAGGCTATAACATCAATCAACCATATAATTATCAACTACAGGATCGGAATCTAATTTTCAGTGACATCAACTCGGTGACTACAAGAAGGAATAGTCTCTTTTAGGGCCAATGTAGAAACTTCCCAGTATTTTTTTTACCTTGTATTTAAAGTCCCTACACAATCATTTGTTCCTGAAGTACTCCAGTGAGTATTTTAAGTGAATTTTAAACTTTCTGAAATTTTTTTCTTTCAGAATTATGCTCCTTCACCAAGCCTTCACTATAGTGGTTCTACTCCCTTGTTCTACAGGATTTTTTCCTCTATTGGTCCAAGCAATTTCTTTATTCTCTTTTGTTTTCCTCCAGTCTTTAATAATGTTTGAATAAAGAAAAATATATCAGGACTTGGAATTTACCAACAGATAAAGCACCAGGATCACCCTTAATTCTTACTCTCTCTGTGGGAACTAATAAACCTGCTTCTCAGATTTATAATTAAAAAGTAGGTCGAAAGGCATAGCTCTCACTTGACTTCCCAATGAATAACAGTGTTTTATGTAGTACAGCTCTTATCCTATTTCTCTAGCTGGTTCTCAAACGTGCCGCCATGATGCCATTAATGAAAACCTGCCATTTTCAACATATTTACTGCTATCAGGACTCTTTCTTTGTTATCCCTTTCCACAAACTCTTGATGTTAGAAACCATCAGTAGTTAGTGACCACTCTCGTTCCATCCCCACTTTCTGCCTTGTTTTCTGAGACCAAGTCACTAGGGAGTGAAGAAGAAAACTACTCTCGGCACTTCGAACAGAAGCTCTACCGAGTTGAAATACGCTGCCTAGTTTTACAGTGAGTACAGATCATGGTTATCTGAGCCATTATATAGAGTAGCACTGTCACAAATGCAAGCCAGATGTGCAATTTTAAATTTTCTAGTAGTCATGCTGAAAAAGTGCTCAAAAGTCACATGTGACTGGGGGCAACAGTGTTGGTCAGTGCAGATCCCAATAGTCAAAGAGTGTTAAGAAAGTCTCCAAGCCTATATTCATCTGCAGGTAAAGGATGCATGAGCTTCCAACTGCTTTTCTTTAAGTCTTCAAATTGCATTCATATACACTTTAAATTAAATTCTCCGAAAAATCTAGTTGGTGAGACGGACATTTCCTAGGGACAACATTAACATGATATACTCAAAGACATCTGCCTAGAAGCCAGGAGCAGAAGTGGGATGGAACTCTTCTTACCATACATAGTGTCCCTAATTCAGCGACTGATCTATGTCTAACACATGACCCTCAACATCTCTGAGGGAGCTGTTTGGAGGTCATGCCCACTTTCCAGAACGAACTGAGCCACTCTAGACTCAGAATAGCTCACAGAATAGGCAACCCTTTTCTCAATTTTTTACGAGGAAAAAAATACCCATGGCCATCATATCAATTCATCCATACTGTGCCTCATCAAAACACTCAGAATTCCAGTCTTGTAGTACTTTCATGATTTTGTTTTCCCTGCTGGGCACTCCAGCCTGGTCATCATATCCACTTAATAATTCTGTTTCTTCTTCAAAATGACCTTTGCTTTCCATTTCTGCTTCAGAAAGGCCTACTGCTAGAGCAGTGTGCCACTGTGCCCAATATAGTTTTTGCTCAAGTCTAAATATCTCAGACCTTGGTTGTGGAGGAACTTGAAAGTCATACCCTGGCAGCAGACAGAGGTGAAAGGTACCTTTCTAGATCCAGAATCTGTAGACCAGAGTCAGGGTTCCTTAGGCACCTCACAGGAGAATAATCCCATTGTCTTTCGAGCTATTAAAACCAGACTTTTTGGTTTTTTATTTTTATCAAAGCAGATGCCAGGGGCACTTGGGTGGTTCAGTTCATTGAGCATCCAACTGTTGATTTCAGTTCAGGCCATGATCTTACAGTTTGCGAGACTAAGCCCTCTGACCGGCTCCATACTGATAACTCAGAGCCTGCTTGGGACTCTCTCCCTCCCTCTCTCTCTCTGCCGCTCCCTAGCTCTTGCTCTTTCTCTCTCTCAAAATAAATAAATAAACTTAAAAAGAGAGGGAGGGAAATAAACCATAAGGGACTCTTAGAGAACAAACTGAGGTTTGATGGAGGGAGGGGGGGTGGAGATGGGCTAGATGGATGATGGGTATTAGGAGGGCACTTGTTTTGAAGAGCACTGGGTGTTGTATATAACTGATGAGTCACTGAATTCTACTCCTGAAACCTATATTGCACTGTACATTAACTAAATCAAATTTAATTTAAAAAATGAAAAGGAAAAAAAAAACAAAAAGAAACTAACAAAAATAAATTAATGCCACTTACCATAAATTAAAAAAGATAAAAGAGCAGAGGCCATATCCTGCCAGCAATCTGAAGTCAGGGCACAATTTCTCAAATAGATTATTGGTTTGTTATAAAAAGATGTAAATCAGGTGGCGCCTGGGTAGCTCAGTTCGTTGAGCGTCCCACTTCAGCTCAGGTCATGATCTCGCGGTTTGTGAGTTCGAGCCC
The DNA here is from genome assembly GCA_030068075.1 of Paguma larvata. NCBI lineage: Eukaryota > Metazoa > Chordata > Mammalia > Carnivora > Viverridae > Paguma > Paguma larvata. Next base: position 103,385,519 of record CM057829.1, read on the forward strand.
CGCATCGGCCTCTGTGCTTACAGCTCAGAGCCTGAAACGTACTTTGGATTCTGTGTCTCCCTCTTTCTCTGCCTCTTCTCTGCTTCCGCTCTGTGTCTCTCTCTCTCAAAAATAAATAAACTTTAAAAAAAATTTTTAAAAAAGATATAACTCAGGAACAGTCAGATGGAAGAGATACACAGAGCAAGGCTTGGGGGAAAAGACACAAAACTTCCATGCCTTCCAGGCACACAACCCTCTCCAGTCTCCACAAGTTCACCAACCTGGAAGCTCCCTGACTGTTTTTCCTAATCCTGTGCCTTTCCCCTGTGTAAGGAACTAAAATTTCTGACTATCTTGTGGAAATGGGTTATTAATCTTAATTTTAGTGTTGATATTACTTTTTATCTTTCTCTATATATTTGTGTTTTGTTGAAAACATTGGGAGACTGCATTTTAACTCAAATAAGACTCCGAATCAGAAAAATTAATTTTAGTTTTATTTTCTCCACTGCTACATCAAAGAAGCTCTAAAACACAAAGGAAAAAATCTACCCTTTCAAACAAAGTCAGAGTATAACGAAGAATAATAACCGATAGTAGCCAAGAGGTCTTTTCTGTAATTTTTATATTTCTGACAAATGTATGTGTTTGAACAGTTTTTAAGTTGTTGCTCTCATTTGTATTTTCTCTTCGTAGAGACGGTGTGCAGTCATGCATCTGAAGGCTTTGCAGGAAGCTGAAAACTGCTCCCATTCTCTCCATTTGTTTACCAAACATGCTGCTTCAGAGAAAACTAAACAATCCTGATGTTTCTGTTTCAAAACGTGGCTATTTTACTAGAATGTGACCAGCTTAGAAAGACAAGCCTGTTTTTAAATGTTTACGACTAAATACCCTTTTCTACATTAAGTTCACAAAGCTCATTCTCAAAATTTCCATTTTACTTGAAGCTGACATTTTCCTCGTAGGGGACAACCTGAATAACTTTCTTCTGTTGTAAGAATTTTTTTTAAAATGACCAAAAAAAAAACCTCCTCAAAATGCAGAGACTTGAGAAATAAAATCAGGATAGAAATGTCAAAACTTGAGATACTTGCAATATAAAAATGTACTATGAATTCCTAATACTGTAATTACTATGAAAAATCTGAAGTACAGAATTCCAATAGTTTAAATAATAGTCTTACAATGAATCAAGTGAAAATTCTTAACAATAACCAAATGAATATGTAACATTTTTAATAATGAAGTTGTGTTCTTTTGAAAAATAAATTTAACTGATTAAAAAAATTAGCCGAATCTGGCCATGTTGGTGGTGGTCCATGTATAAACTGAGCTAAGATTTTATACATATAAAATACTAACAGTGATTTTCAAAATGAAAATGACACCGGTGCTTTAAAAATATAGCAATAATGTATACTTGCATTATCCACGATGTAAGGCCAGAAGGGTCTTTGGAGAGGAGTAAGTCTTAGGAAAACCTATTTGTTTTTTCAAGTTTTTAATAACATGACTTTAAATCTTCAGATGGGACAAAGATACAAAATCTAGTCCGTGTCTTCCATTAATTCAGTGATGTTTGACTTTAATTTTGTAGGTGATCAGACATTTTAAAAATATGTTAGTTCTGATTTAAAATCTACTTGTGCTACCTGGCATGTACTGAGAATGTGCCATCTACAGGAAAGTGTTCTAATGGTTTACATGTATTAATTTCTCAATAACCCTGTGTTAGGCATGGCTATTATATTCCAGAGGAGAAACTGAGGCATAGAAAATTTATATAATAAGAGAACACTGAATGAAAATATCTTCCCTGTTAAATAATATATATTAGAAAATAATTGTAAATAACCAGTAGCTAGGAATGAACACCAAAAAAACCTTATGATCTCATAGAATAGATGTGTTTATAATTAGACGGAGATTGAGAAGTAAGCTATTGCTTCTTTTTCTAAATTTTTTTAATGTTTATTTTTTGAGAAAGAGAGAGACAGCGTGTGAGCAGGGGAGGGGCAGAGAGAGAGAGGGAGACACAGAAGCCGAAGCAGGCTCCAGGCTCTGAGCTGTTGTTGCACAGAGCCTGATGTGGGGCTCGAATTTGCAAACGGGGAGGCGGGGATCATGAACTGAGCTAAAGTTGGACACTTAACTGACTGAGCCACGCAGGCTCCCCGTAAGCCATTACTTCTGATGGGCATTCTGTTAGCAGCAATGGCAGATCAGGAGAATCCTATGAAAATCTTATGAAAAGGTTTACAGGCAAGTAGACACCAGTTTTTTCTTTAGCTCAGGGAAGTTACAAGTCACTGGTGGGAAACATCTAGAACCAAACAACAGACCTAAATGTGTGGGGTTTAATCTTTCATGCAGGAAGATCCATTGTGGATATAGGCAGCTCAGGAAGAAGCTGAGATCTTGTACCTAATACAAGAGATCCTGTATTCAAGAAATGTTCCATGGCTTTCTTTCATTCCCTTTCCTTTATACCAACCCTACTCAAGTAACTGGAAAAATAAACTTATGTTACAGCTATTGATGAACTTGTTATAGCTATTAATACACTTGGCTGCATGTTCCTGTATTAAAAATTATAAATTGTTTTTACTTAGTATGTATTTAGTACCCTTTGAATGAATTAATTCATTAATTCAAATTAATTGAACGACTTAATAAAAGTAAAGTAACATGAAAGAACAGTCTTGTTTTCAGTGTTTAACGGTATCTAAAGGATGAGAAGAATGAGAAATCAACACCTTCCATAAGTGTTCCTTCAGCACTTGACTTTGTCCGGAAAGCAAGCACATCTCTAATATTGTTTGTTTTAAATCACTCCAATTGGTCTATTGTGTTTACTTTGAACTTCTTGGAATTCCAAATCTGTAAATTGCATTCCAGCGAAACATCAATATGCCATTCACAGAGTAAAATCCCTCCAAGAAGAATGAGATTAGCTCATGTTAGTGAGAGATAAGTTCATTAGGACACTTTGAAGGCTGGTGGAATGTCTGGAGTAAAGGTTTTTGGTTTTTTTTTCAAGTACGTTGAGTTCAACAGTGTGAATGAATTTAGCTCAGTGTACATTTATTGACACCTCTTATGAGCAAGACACTGTGGGGATACATACAGTTATAAGTTGTTACCATTAAAAAAACTCATTCTCCTAAAAAGTGGATATATCCACTATTAATTATAACATAAGGAAGAATGTAGATAGTTCCCTAAACACAGGGGGGCGAAGTCAATTGCGACTAGGCAACTGGGAAGAATTCATGATGGTGCCATAGCAGCTATTTGTGACTAGGGAGATATTCCTGACCACTTAGAATAGCAGAACAGAAGATAGCAAAGCTTCTGGGTCATTGATGACATCATTGAGCTGCTAACCAATCCATCAGCTGCCTACCTCTGGAGTTCTTTTTTGATTGGGAAGTTAAAAGTTTAATCACTTTTAATTACCTTTAAGCTATAATTGGGGAACCTGGGTCACTTAAGCATCTGACCCTTGGTTTCAGCTCAGGTCATGATCTCAAAGCTCCGTGGGTTTGAGGCCTGCATTAGATTCTGTACTGGCAGCATGGAGCCTGTTTGGGATTCTCTCACTCCCTCCCTCTCTGCCCCTCACCCACTCATGCTGTCTCTGTCTCTCTCAAAAATAAATAAATAAATAAACTTAAAAAAAACTATAATTAAGATAATGCCTCTTTCAGTCCATCCTTCAGTTCTTGCAGCTGAAATCATCCCACTTTTTTTGTTAGGACCCAGAAATCTGGTTGAGCTGTAACAAGAGTTGAACAAACTGTAGGCACTGGAATAAAAATAGAAAGGTGGTAATATCTAAAACATATAAAGAACTAATACAATTCAACACCAAAAAAATATCTGATTACAAACGGTTAGAGGACTTGAATAGACAAAAAGAAGACACACTTTGGCCATCTGACACATGAAAAGATACTCAACATCACTAATCAGTGCAAAACTGCAAAATCACCTCATACCAGTTAGAGCAGTTAAAATCAAAATGATAAGAAATAAGTATTGGTGAGGATGTGGAGAAAAAGGAACTCTCATGCACTGTTGATGGTACAGCCACTGAGGAAAACAGTATGGAGGTTCCTCAAGAAATTAAAAATATACATATCATATGACCTAATAATTTCTCTATTGGGTGTTTATCCCAAGAAAATGAAAACACTAATTTGAAAAACATGTATGCACCCCAATGTTTACTGCAGCATTATTTACAACAGGCAAGATACCAAAGCAACCCAAACGACCATCAATAGATGACTAGATAAGGAAAATGTGGAATATTGCATAGCCATAAAAAGGACGAAATCATGACATTTGAGACCAGATGGATAAACCCAGAGGGTATTTTGCTAAATGAAATAAGTTAGATTGAGAGAGATAAATACTGTATGAATCCATACATAAGTGAAATCTAAAAAAAAAAAAAAAAAACTACACAAATAAATAAACAAACAAAAAGCAGAGAGTCAGAACTGCAAATACAGAGAACAAACCCTTGGTTGCCAGAAGTGAGGGGACTAGGAGGTGGGGCAAAATGGATGAAGAGAAGAGAGAGAAACAGGCTTCCAGTTATGCAAGGAATAAATAACAGCAATGAAAGACACAGCAGAAGGACTACAGTCAGTGACATTGTAATGGGGATGTAATGGGACAGATGGTAGCTACACTTGTGGCGAGCACAGTGTAATGTGTCAACTTTTCAAATCACTGAGTTATATACCTAAAGCCAATATAACATTGTGTTTCAACTATACTCAAATAAACATAAAGAGAGAGAGAGAACAACTCTGAAAATGGCCTTACAGTGGCATCTTGAAACAACCATTTGCCAAAGAAAATGCATCTACATCATTCTGATTAAAAACGGATCCTACGAACAACTTATGAGGAAAAGTGTTTAATAGATTTCTGACTTGGAAAAAAGAAAAGAAAAGAAAAAGGTGGGACCGAATGCAAAAAAGTAGGATGGAAAGGATTCTGTATTTCTGAACATGGACAGTTGGAGAGCAAGAGGAGACAAAGGTGTCTGAGATTTATGATCTGATTAATTGTATGTATGACTGCCGCAATCTCTATAAGATAAAAGAGAAGGGGGAGGTTGGAGGGCAGAAAGCACTGAGTATAATTTTGGTGTGGGGTTAGAAAACACAGAAAACAATCTAATATCTACGTAATTTTGAACGAAATCATGCCATCACTTATGAGGAAATAACACGACAGTGTCCCCAATGGGTGGAGAAGGCCTTATTCACTTCACACTGAAGGGACATTTCTCCAAAGTTGAGTTTAATATTACAAAGAGGGGTGTCTGGGTGGCTCTGTCAGTTAAGTGTCCGACTTTGGCTCAGGCCATGATCTCACAATTCCGGTTGTGAGTTTGAGCCCCACGTCGGGTTCTCTGCTCTCAGCACGAGCCTGTTTCAGATCCTCTGTCCCCTTCTCTCTCTGCCTCTCTCTCTCTTTCTCAAAAATAAACATTTAAAAAAATATTACAAAGAAATCACTCGCCTGCCTCTTATTGGTTGAGTGAAACAGACTGAATAGACATATCAATCTCAGTTTTCTTCTGAAACCTGACTAAAACGAGAGCAAAAAGAATAAAAGCATTTAAATCTATAAAGGCCAAGAGAATGGGCGCCTTTCTCAGGGGACTACTTGAGCACGTTAGCCCTTACATTAGAGAATGACTCAAGGGGAGGTGGGGATTCTATAATGAGGGCATCCAGCACAGAAAAGAAGTGAAGGAAATTCCTAGAACGATAAGGAAGGAAGCCCTAGGCTGGCAGCAGTAAGTCTGAAGAGCAACAGTACTGCCTGGAGCAAGCCAGCGGCAAGAAGGGAAAAAAAAAAAAGGATCTTTGAAAAGGGTAGATTTATCTATTCTGTCATTTCCTGCTCACAGGAGTAGATCTCTCTTGGTCCTAATGTAACCCCCAAGAAGACTGGGAGTCTTCCCACGCTCCCAGGAGGAAGAGAAGAACTAGTATGGTCAGCCCCAGTCATCTTTATGAGTGTCCAAAGCTGAATAATCAAGTTATAGCCATAAAAGCTTCGACGGAAAAATGGAAGCAGATGGCAGGGGAGGTGAAGAGTGGGAGGCAACTGGCTTGAGGCGTTGGAATGGACAGTAGGGGAAGGGGGAACTAGGAACTGCTGTATAATTTATTAGAATAAGCCTTCCAGAGCAATTTGATCCTTAAACGAACCATATAAATAACTTTCATGAAATAAAAACATTTAAAGAACATGAAAGGTAAAGAACACATCCAGGGAGCTGGTTCAGATAAAAAGATAACAGTCAGGCCTGCCAACCTCTTTTAATTCAACAAACCCTATCTCTCCACTCTGCTGCTGGCTAGCCCAGCCACTCAGCTTAAATGCTCATCTCCCTGCTCTGGGCTAAATCCTGCAAAACAATGGAGAACACCTTGCAGGGATCCTGGAAGGATTTGCTTCCCCAAACAGCTCAGCCACAGTCTCTGCTGGTGTGGGTGACAAAACGCGCTTTAAATCTCTATTCAAAACTATCATTTACATTTTTGATCCAAGAATTCTGGTCAGTATAAATAATTCCAGAAATAAAATCAGAACTGGTTTAGACCAGATGACGCTTTTAAAATTCAACCAGTCCAACACCCTTGACTTACAGTTACGGAAGCAGAGATCCTGGAGGCTAAGTCGCTTGCTGAGGACAAAAGACAATGGACAAGCAGGGAATAGAATGGAGACTCTCTCTGACTACCAACTTCTTGCCAACCCACGTTTAAGTCCTGGCTTCCATTGCTCCTGCCAATATGCTGCTGCCAGGCTGGAGAACGGGGCTCCCAGCACAAAGGGCTCACAAAGGTGGCTGTTTCAACCAGGCTGCAAGTGCTTAACCAACTGAGCCACCCAGGTGCCCCTACAACTAGGCTGCAAGTGGAGTGCAGAGCAGCACTGAGTTAATGCACTGTGCACGATGCCACTTGGACGTGTGCGCGAGTAGGAAACTTTACAAGGGTTTTTCAAGACAGTAAAGTGCTTGGGAGCTTGTTTCAAAGGATCAGAACACTCCTACCTCTCTCCTCTTCCTTTCATGTGCACAGTAAAAGAGCAGACATATTCTATTTCCACTGTTAGGTTTCTGAGTGTGACACCAAGAAAGCTATTGATGGGAAACTATTCTTTAGCGACATGGTGCTTCAACGAGCCATCCCCAGCACAAACAGGGATCATGGGCACTGAGCCTCCTTTTTAGGACATGAGATTCAAGACAGCCCCTTCCCAGTGCAAGTTTCAAACATCGCCTGTAGACACGCTCCAATGAAGGAAGTTAGCAATTTCTGTAACATGCTCCACACTCCTTTCCCAACGTACCCTCTTCGACCGTAACAGAGGGGTTTCCTCTCCCTCTGTGTTCTGAAGAATAGAGGGGGAAAAGCACGCCTTTTGTTACATATCAGTGCTGGCTCATTGCCCCTTACCTGCCAATTTCCCTGTCATTCACTAAGCGCAATAATATGTTTGATACTTGCTTTAAATTCCCTGGTTCTTGGGAATGTTTCATTGTTAAGGGTTTTCCTTCACTCTAAAGTAAATGAGCTTATCATAGTCCATTAAAATTGTCATTTTGTCTGAGGACCATGGACAAACTTTGTCAGGTAGTGTTTCACTCTTATCTCTCCGTCTGATCAGAGAGGAAGTCTTGCTAGGCCCTCTTTAGCTTGAAGCTAATTATTGGCCTCACAATTACACAAAAGGAGATGCAGTTCTTTCCACACCTGAAGGCATTTGAGGTGCAATTTGTGTGGTACTTACAAGCCCTGCTAAAAGGAATGGCTACCTATTTTCCTAATCTGTCTGTTTGCATTTGTAGGCATTGAGAATGCACAGTCAACAAGCCAAAGCGCAGATGCTTTCACGGGCTTGTGTTGGACAATAACTATGGGAACAAAGAGGCAAAAAGCTCTTCCCAAATCTGTACTTTACTGGCTGATACGTGTTTGTGGATATTTTCAGGTAGACCTAAAATGGTCAGAACACGCCATTTCCATGGACGTGGACTAAAATGAGCATATCTGGAAAAAAAGGTTTTCATCTCTTAATTTCAAATGTTCTGTTCTCGTTTGAAAAGATGTATAATATTCAAATACAAGGTGCTAATCTTAAAGTGGATAAAAGACAATAAGATAGACTGTAAAGAGAAATTGGTTAATGGTTTTCTATAGGATTTATACAAAGGAGAGAGTTTTACCTCTCTGTGAGGGCTTAGTTGTTCTGCTGGAAATCTGAGATGAATTAGAGCTGAGTGAAGGCCTCTTCGGCATTATAATTTTATTATTTTACAAATCTCTGTTTTGGCTAAGTACTTTAAATACATGAAAACTGTGTAATCCTTAACCAGAATCTCAGCAGAGGAGGCCTGAGAATCTGTATCGCTATAGACTGACTGAGATCTGTGCTGATACAGATCACTGCCCAGGTGACTGTGATGCCTGCTTCTGAACACTCCTAGCATCCATCAGCACTGCTTGCCATGCGCTTGACAGTTTGAGGTGGTTAAGTGCTTGCAAGAAATGTGTTATGCTCTTCACTGAACATCTCGATAGCTTTTAGATTCCAGATAAATAAGAAGTTGAAATTTTTGTTATGAAAATAAACTAGTTTGATTTATATCTTCATTACAGAAGGAATACCAGAATAGATCAAAAATTTCTAATGAATATTTCTTTAGGTATCTCCTCAAATGTTTCAGCAAGTATTCTACTGAAATTACAAAGTTATCTACTAGAAAGCAAAGACTAGTTGACCTTGGCCCAGAAAACTTTGATGGCTAGAACAACAAATCAATTAATTCCATTATAAATGCTTTCTTATAGTTCTTGCAAACAGCTTCATTTTTGGAAAAGAATAATACTAAAAGATGAAATAGCATGGTAAATAAATTTGCTTGGGAATTGTCTATAAAAATATTAAATTATATTTGCCTAAACAACTATTTGGATTTTATATACTTTATATTTAATCTTGTTTCTGAAAGTAATTATTGATCATGTTCAGTTGCTTCTTCATGATTCTTGATGATCCTGTAACGGAAAGGTTAGAATGAAATTCTTATCACCACGGCGTTAACGACTAGAGAACTTGTATCCAATATTTTATCACCGATTGAGTCATCAATTCAACAAAAGTATACTGTGAACTTACTACGTGCCAAGCTCTGAGAACCTCTTGGAATTCAGTAATGAATATGATAGGTATTATCTGTACTCTTATACGCGTACTAGAGGAATTGAATATATATGGCTTGGATTATCAGGTTCTAAGATAAGAACTTATTCCTAAAAAGTATATTAATATGAATTTCTTACAAAGATTTAAGAAAAAGGCTTCAATATAATAAGATCCATTAAACTCAACCTATATATGGTTCCTCTCTAAGGAAGCAGTGTCTCATGATAAATGAACAAATTCTGCAGAAAAATTTAAATTACTCCCAGTAATCTTACTAATTAGGTGAATCGGCCCACAAAAATTATCAAGGGCAAAAGTTGTGTATAAAGTCTACCGGTTTCTCATCTAGGATGACAGCACTAAGGATTCAGACTTGCAGGTTTTTAAAAGCTTGGTGCTTTTGGATTTTGATGGACTATGTAGATCAACTATACTGAGTAGAATTAGCAAATTGAGTTAAGGAGCATTTTGAGAATATAAGTTATCAGGTAACTATCATAGAGCTATAAACATCAGTAGAAACAACTTAGTAAATAAAAGCCATACAAGCCTAAGGTACTAAGGATACAAAAATGAAAACAATCTTTCCCTCAAGGATTTTGCAGATTAGTAAAGTCTCTAGAGAGGATGATTTTATATTCATATCCAAACAAATATCTCAATGAATTGCTATGAAAAAATTATGTACTAGGTATTGGGACAGTTCAAAGAGGGTGTCTATTTGGGGTTAGATTCTCAGAGAAGTCACCACTCACCTTTTTTTTTTTAAGTTTATTTATTTTACGAAAAAGAGAGCACAGGAGGGGCAGAGAGAGAGGGGAGAGAGAGAGAATCCCAAGCAGACTCCGCACTGCCAGCAAGGAGCCAGATGCGGGGCTCCCACTCTCGAACCATGAGGTCATGACCTGAGCTGAAGTCAGATGCTTAACTGACTGAGCCACCCAAACACCATTTTTTTTAAAATTTAGATTCAAGTTAGTTAATATATAACATAGTATTGGTTTCACGTGTAAGTATATAACACCCAGTGCTCATGTCAACAAGTGCCCTCCTAATAACCATCACCCATTTAGCCCATCCCCCCACTCATCTCCATTCAGCAACCCTGTTTGTCTCTGATGGTTTGCTTCCCTCTCTGTTTTTAAATTATTTTATTTTTCCTTCCCTTCCCCATGTTCATCTGTTTTGTTTCTTAAATTTCACATATGAGGGAATTTATATATTTGTCTTTCTCTTATTAACTTATTTTGCTTAGCACAATACATTCTAGTTCCATCCATATTATTGCAAATGGCAAGATTTCATTCTTTTTGATGCCTGAGTCATATTCCATAATATATATAATGGAATATTATATATATTTCTTTTACTTAGAAATATCCATTAGATGTGGGAGGGGACAGCAAGTGCAGAGCGAAAGATAACCCCAGGATTTCAGGTTTAGAAGCGGTTTTGCATTATTCCCCAATTCAAAGGATACAGGAGGGAGAGGCCTTCCATGATCTGGCCAAACTCTCATCTCCTCCCTCTCAATACCCTCTGAAGCACCTTTATTTCCCAGAACTAGCAACTGACACGTTCTTTCCCACCTCTGGCCATTGTCATTGCTATCCTCTCTGCCTTTCCTTTAACATCTTCATAACCTTGATGAGTCACTCAGGAGTGTCTTCTGTAGAAGACTTCATGACCTCCTGAAGACAGTTCAGGTGTGACCCCAGCACTTATCATTCTGTTTTCATCTCTAGCTTGCTTTGCTCTGCGTCCTGGATCACCTTGAGGCTGGTAGTTTGTCTTGTTTATCTCACCTCCTAAGATAGGGCACATGACTGTATACACAGGAGGTGCTCAATTTCAACAGACTTTAATTGAGTTACTATTTGTTTCTACAAGGATGAATTGGGTGTTTTACTAAATTAGATTCAATGAAATGCCCCCAAACTAGGCCATATATGGAATATATGGGTGTGGAGGAAAGGAACGTAAGTCAAAACTCCCTGAACTAACAGTTTGTAATTTAGTTAATAATTTAAGACTTTTAACAATCTCCAAGTTTTTCGATAAAGTTAAGTGGATATGTTTAATTTTATCAACAGTGAATTTTTAGGACATCTAGTTCAAGTCAATATAATGCATCAAATAAATCACTTGCAATGACATATATTTTCCTCTAGTTATTTTAGTATTTTTTCAAACAAAGTTATTTGTATATTATGCTATGTTGACCTGTACTTATAAGATATAGATCGCTTTACAAAAGTCACTCATTAACTGGATTCACTCCTTACTTTGGCTCTTGCCAGGACATTTCTGCTATTTTGTAACACTCTCTGCCCAGTTTTAAACACTGAACATGGAATGTGAGATTAAAATATATCTCACGATTGAAGGTGTGAAAATGGGTGCCAAAAATCCTTATTACTTTCTTTTTACTATCATTTATTAATGCTTGTCCATATCTCTCTTAAGGCAATTCTTTATACAATGTATTTCTACCAGTCATGCAACTAGTAAAGACTCATAAGAGCCAAATTGAATCCAAGAAAAGGGCAAAGAAAATGTAAATGCACAGAAAGAATACTTGGTATCTTCAGCTGCCTTCCTAAATCATAGAACAAAAATACATTTGAAGAACCATGGAAATGTTCAGACTAATAAATAATTTAAACATAAGTTAAAAAAAAAGAGTTTAATAAAATATATTTATAATTTTAAAATCACTTTCTTAGTTCTAAGTATCTATCTTTTTAATGAAAAGACTTAGAGGAAAATCACCATCTCAGGCGTGAATCACATAAAATAGCTGAAGTCATAATAAGTAAGCAGAAACTATAAAAATAATCAAAGCCTTGGATTTGAGCTTGATTTTTCATCTATAAAATAGCAGTTATTTTAAGAATCTTTTCTCCCAGTAATGAGAACCATTTTGGTATGGATGAAATAATTTTAGTAAGTTATTGGTTATTTTCATCCTATTTTCCCATCCTGTTCTGAGGATATGATTTCTTCAATTATAAAAGCTATAATTAATAATTCGCACTGACACAGACCCCCAGGAACAAAGTGTGAAGATGTCTTAGGAAAGAACTACAAGGACATCCCCAGCAGACAGCGCTTTCGAATAGAGAGAAAAAAGCTCCCTTCACAAAGAACCGAGGGGATCTATTTGTGGTTTCACATACACATTTTGAAAGCTCCCAATTGTGGTTTCAGTATCAAAATAACGAAGTGTCAATGGCATTTCTCCTCACGGTAAAGAATTAATTAAACAACCTCTATAAAGATCTGTTTTCTAATAGTGCTGTTTCTGACATGAGACCCTTTTACCTTGGTTCTGAATAACACGAATCCTTGTGAATGCTTTTGTTATAAATACTCATCTTGCCTCCTCATGTGTGATGTGAATTTCTATGCTCATAGGACCACAATTATCTCCTTACTCCTTTCAGAAAATTTGTATAGACTCTTTGATACAAGAAAACTCAAAGTGTTTTGCAAACATACCATTTACTCCAGTCAATGTGAATCACTGCCCTCATTTTATAAGGAGAGCAATACCACCTTTCAAACAAATTGTTAGGCAAGGGGAGGTCTTAACTCACTAGGGACAAGCTATGAACAGCAAGAGAGCTAAGTTCTGGAAATCAAGTGATTTTTCCATTACGAAATATACCTTGCTTTATGCAATAGATGAGTTTCCTTAAAGATTTTTATAAATGAAGAGAAATGAAGAGATTCTAATAAATGAATATTTGTTTTCAAGTCAAATCAAATTTTAATGCATACTGAAGACCTATCCCATAGCATTGAAGCCTGTTGGTTATAACCACTGAGTTTTCAAAAGGGGAGATAAAACATGTACTACATATTTCAGAGAAAAAAATGTGCTTTGACTATGCCAGGGAATACCTAAATTTGAAATTTTTCTTATATGCTGTACAAAAGTCAAAAATTCCAATGGTTATAGGGCCAGGCAGGAAACATCACTAGATAGAAGCTAAGTATAGAACAGTAAGGTGGGGGCAGGTGGTGGGGGTAGGAGGTGGGAGTTAGACACTAGAATGCATGAAAAGACATAAAACTCCCTCTAAAGAGACAACTGCTGTTCAAATCTCAAACACCCTTTGTACAGTGGTTAGAAATAGATGCCCATTTTACCATATCTTCTGAGTTTTCAAGACACAATAAAGATCCATAGGTTTATGTGAAATTTCTTGATATTCAAATTCAAAATCTTTCAAAAATCAGTGGACAAGACAGACAACGCATGCTGACTAGACTAAACTATAGGACACTACATTGTGATCTCCATACGGTAACTCATTCTGAAAAAATGCAACTACTCGGAAGTAAACCCTTTAGCTCATGACCCTGAAAGGAAATCTCAAGAGGTCATTTGGCCTAGATCTTCTATAAAGGTAGGTCGATATCAAAACTACTGAAGATAGTTCATTCAAAGAACATTTACTCTAGGTATTAACTCATGCCAGTCACTATGCTGGGTGGTAGTGATATGACATTGAACAAGGTGACTCCTCCATTTTTCAAGGAGGTTTGCAGAGAAGGCTGTCTTATCCCATGGCTTTATGGTCCCAATATTAGCACAATACTCCTGGTCACTGGTCCCTTCTCCTCACTATCTTTTCCCAGGGGAGGACAGTGACTTTCCTGATTGGTGAGTTGTTGAGAAGAACCTGGAAAAGTAGATGTTGGCTCTTCATCCTTATCTGTCCTTGGGGATTCGCTTGCCTACTGTCGTCATCTACTCTTGGCCTCATGTGGGAGAACAAATGATATTTGGAGGGCTACATTCATTTCAAGGGACAGTTAGAAAAACTATTGAACTTCACCTAACTCATGTCCTCCAGTATAATTTTAAAGGTTAAAAAGGGTGAGAATATAGAGAAAATGGAGGAGAGGCAAAGAGGTGAGTCTACAGGAGCCAGCAAGTTCTGAGGTCCTGTAAACCGTATGAAGGAATTTAGCTTTCTGAGGAAAACGAAGATTTCCTCTGACGTGTATTCAATGGTGAGTCACAGAATCAGATCTGTGGTTTTAAAAGATCAGTCTGAAAAGAAGGAGAGCTCAGTCTGCCCAGTTTATAAACAGGTTGCAAGCAACCTCCAGCCTGGAGAGACATAACTAGTTACTGTTACAGGAATTCAAGCAAGAAGCGAAGGTTCCTATTCCAGACATACAGAAGAGAGATTCAAGAAGTATGTAGGAAAGATAATCATCAGGACTCAACGGACCTTATGAACTCAAAACAAAAAAGTCCTTGCTTCTAAACAATGTCTCCACCCAGCCCTCTGGATCTTCCATTGCTGATGCTCCACTGGCTCCAATGCTAGTCAGCATCTAATATAATTCAATATCTGGTCTCTTTTAGCTTGACTGGAACTGGTAACACACTTGTTATGACAGCCCTCCCTATAGCTCTCAGTGGCACTATAAATTCCTGAGTCTCTTGTAGGTCCTCTTCAGACATCCTAGGCTGAATGGTCCACCCCAGCCTCTGTGAGGGGCTCATTAGCCCTCCATCATGACCATCCCATTGGTTCCCATCTTAACTCTTTCTCAGTTCTTAGGCAGGGGATAGACGTAGCTGCTGAAAGTTTTAAAATTCTGCCACATTACTTAAGAACCCAGAGTGCTCAGAAAGTAAAGTCCATACCCCATCAAAATAATGTTCCTTCTCACTTACCTAACACTCCTTCTCTCAGAAATCTGAATGCACCTCTAATTATTTTGTTCTCCTATCTTCAACTTTGTGTCAGTCTCCTTTGATGGAACTGGGCCTTCCTTACCTCATGTTCTTGCCTAGGCCACCTTTATGTAAACTGTGGTCTATACCACCAAATCTGTCTTTCAAAGTACAAGCCTCAAGCGTCCAATCTCATGGGCCAGGGTCTGAGGAATTCTGCTGAAGGAATAAGTTTTGAAGAAGAAATCAAACAGTCAAACATAATAGTAGCTAACATTTTTTGAACATTTACAACAAACCTGGTGGGCACTGTTCAGGCTTGATTTAATTGTCTTAATCAACACAATAACCCCAGTATATTCCCCATGGCAGAGGAAATTGAGGGGATAAAGCATTTTGTAACCTGCTCGGGATGACATAGCTACTCAGTGGAGGAGTGGAGTTTGAAACCAGGCTTCTGGACCTTTGCAAAAACAAAACATAACAAACAAAACAAAATCTTTACATGTGATATATTTCAAACTAAGATAAAAATTCCTCTAATAATCTTAGAATGGTGGTCAGTGTTCCAAATGCTACTAATAAGTCAAATTAAACAAAGACTCATTTGATTTGGCAATAAGAAAGTCATCATTGACCAAGTGATTTTTTTTTTAATATTTATTTATTTTTGAGACAGAGAGAGACAGAGCATGAGTGGGGGAGGGGCAGAGAGACAGAGGGAGACACAGAATGTGAAGCAGGCTCCAGGCTCTGAGCTGTCAGCACAGAGCCCAACACGGGGCTTGAACTCACAGACCGCGAGATCATGACCTGAGCCGAAGTCGGACACTCAACCGACTGAGCCACCCAGGCACCCCTTACCAAGTGATTTTAAGCATAGGAGAGAATGAGGGTGGTTACAAGGGTGGAAACATAAGTGAGATTTGAGGTGTTGAGAAAGACATAGTACAACACTTTTCAGGGGGAGTAGTTAGCGGTATATACAGGGTGGAAGGAGACATTTTTTTTTTTAACTTGGGAGAAAATTGGGCATACTACCAACAGGGAAAGAACCAGAAGAAAGAAGATGACCCAAGGTTAGAAGGAGTGGTGAGAAACCTCTCCATACCTCATCAGAAATATCCCCAGTGATCTCAGAAGAGGTTAGTTTTGAGGTTGAGATAAGCAAACAGTAGAACAAACTGTGAGGATATGAAGGAAAAACCAGAATTCAGTGACGGCCTGTTTCCAAACTGGTTAACTGAGATCCAGAAGCTCATCATGAGAATTGCAAAATTTACTGTGTTGTATAAAAATAAATAAATAAATAAAATAAAATCTGTGTTAAAATAAAATAAAATAAATTTACTGTGATAAAATAAGATAAATTTACTGGGATAAAATAAAATAAAATAAACAACAAAACACCTAGTTAGCAGGTCAGCATCTTCATCTTATTTATACTTTAAGAAGTGGAAGCCAAGGGGGTTCAGAAATACACATATGAGTTTCCATTTGATAAAATGCAAAGTTCAAGGCAGGCTTTGCTTTTAAAAATTGTTGTTTCCATGTTCTCAGAAGATCTACGGCTGTTAAACCTAGTGGCAATATGCAAGGGGAAGGAAACCACTTAAGTACATTAGTTCTACTAATGGAAGCTTTGTTCAAAGCAAGTACAGTGGATAGTGCTCCTGGCTTTTCCTCCCAAAGCAGCATTTATTGGAGAGAAAAATCACTGACCTTTAACTCAAACTGGACAAATGTTATCAAATGTTACCCTGTGTTTTAGCAAGACTTTCTCTAAGATATCTTAAGTTTCTTATTTTTTAAAGGAGGCACGTTGTTTATCATTATTACTTTCCTGTCTTAGCTTTATGGCGACTTAAAAACATTGTCAATGCATTACAATGATGTTCTATAGGCATAATATATAAGGCAAGCCGAGAAGGTATAATTTACAAAAACTTCTCCTTCAAGTAGTTATTGTCTGAGTTACTCATAGCACTCTTAGCATTGATTGCCTTATATTCTTGATATTTGCATATTTTTCTGGAAAATACACTTCTGTTCATGTCTCATCTCATACATATTATACACGGAGTAGAAAAATTATAAATATTAGCTTAATGAATTAATTACCTGTTTTAAAAAAGTTGTCTTTTGTTTTGTGTTGTGGTTTATTTATAAGTTCCAGGAAGAAATCTCAGCCAGAAAGGAAAAGAACTTCCAAGGAGATTTCACGGAAATTGCACAATTTTCTCTGACAAATAAATACTGCTCATATTCTAAGACTGTCTCCACATCTGTAGGTGTATTTATATGATTATACTTTCGCCTTGTCTTTTTCAAGTTGCAGTTTTAGAAAGAGTTTAACCCCTAGTATAAATTTTAGATCAAGGGTAATTTTCTAACAACAGCCACATCGACCAAGCACTGAGGCCCACTATGTCTCAGGAAGAGCCTGCCCACTGAGGGCAATGCTTTGGGACCTCTCCTGAAGCTTCCATGTGTCAGTATAAAGGGCATGAAGAATTCACAATCCATGGGGGGGCAAATCTACTTCTAATGACTCTGAACAGCTTAAAGAAAGAGAACTAAGAGCATTTTCAATTCACGTCATAGGATGAGACCCCATGACTTTCCATGTCCATGTTAAAAATTCTGTCTTTTCCAGTTGTAAGGCTAAATGATTTTGTAAACTTTGTTCTGGAAAAAACCAAACCCCAAGTTTGACTTTGTGGATCATTGTGTGTGTGTGAAGAATACTTAGACTGGTTCTTTCACATGCTGTTTTACTATACCTGCATTTGGAGAATGAACCAAATTTCTTTTGAGGAGCCCGGCAACAAATGAATGGCACATTCAAACTGAGTAGTTAAAAAAAAAAAAAGTTTATTTATTTATTTTGAGGTGGGGGAAATGGGCAGAGAGAGAGAATCTCAAGCAGGCTGACATCTCTGTGCTGACAGTGCAGAGCTTCACGCAGGGCTGAATCCCATGAACGATGAGATCATGACCTGAGCCGAAATCAAGAGCTGGACACTTAACTGACTGAGCCACCCAGGCATCCCCAAATGTGAGTAATTTGAAGAATGTTTAAATAAGGGATTATTGACGGAGGTCTGGGCAGGGCGAAGGGAAAGAGTACTGCAAAATTAGTAAAAACTGGGTGCTATTATAACTCATAAGTCCAAAGGTGTAAGGAGATGGAGAATTTACCAGAACCCAGAGACAAGAAGAGCTATTTGGAGAGAACCACCAGATAGGAGCTGCAGCCTTTTGTAAAAATGATGCAGTCAATTTACAACAACCTCATAGAGAACTAGGGGAATAAACACCTTCCTACCCTCCCTCACTCCTGTCTACTCCTGGCACCCCTTTTTATATAAACCTATTTGTAAGTTATTGGACAAGAAGGATTATTAATGTAGGTCAGAATCCTAGAACACAAAGAGGAGGTAGAAAGGTATTTTGCCCGGAAAGAGTAGAAAACTAAAAACCATCTCATTAAATTCCTGTTTCTACTAATTAGATGCACAGATGTTAGAGAAGATGGGGTAAGTGTATGAGCTAGCTCCAACAGATGTGATTCTTAGCAGCAGCTGGACATTAGGTGCCATTATCTGCCACCAGCTTTGCAGTGGAGGGCAGCTAAGGTAGCAGCACCAGCAGAGTGACAGCTGCAATAGCCCTTTCCTGATCTCTGGATCACAGCTATGGTGTTTCTACTATTTACCTAAAGCCAAAGACCCCATTTCCAGTCTTGTAATGCTTAAAATACAGTAGTTTCTGTTTCCTGAATTGAACTTTGATATCAATTATCATATCAATGATGGCAGTAGGAAAGGAAATTGTAATTTCCTTGCCTCAAGAAGGTTTCATGTATATTTTACTTTTCCACCTGTTTTCACCCTTCAGTTGAGTTATATCCATGAATGCCCTGGAGGGCCTATTATGAAATAAAAGACTTGAGGAGAAGGCTCATATACCAAATTAGCCTCTGGATATAATTCCAGAGTTTACTTGAATAGTTTTTGTTAACCTGATCTTAAACTGTGCCTTATTCTAAATAAATGTGAGATGCAGAGATTTTTGTAAAATGGAGGGGGGGAATGTAACGTGTTTGAAAGAGGTAAATGTTGGCATGGATTTACAGTATATGACTTATTCACCCATTCTCTATGTTCCTTGAAAAGGACCAAAAGGTATACATGTTCTTCTTCAGGGCTTTAAACACACATCTGCATGGGGGCAAACAAGCATTTCTGAAAGCTTTTTAATTGGCTAGTCTGTGTAGGTTGGAAACGTTGGTAGAACACAATGCGGTTGAAATGAACTCGTTGATTACCAGGGAGATTAGAAAGTCACAGAATGGCAGACACAAAATAGTGTCACTCATCCTGCAGAGGCTAACTTCCTTTTCCATACTGTAGTAGGTAGCTAAACCAGTACTGGTATCAAAATTGATGAGCCTAGAGAGATCTTTATTACTGGTGAATTGATCATCTCAGAAAAGTCATACTTATGCTTTCTAGTAAAACCAAATAAAATCCTCCCGGTATGATGGAAAGAGACCAACCGGAGTCCCTGAATGTCACTGAAGTCAGAGTAGCTGCAGGGTAATAAGAGTCATGAAAGAAATGGAATTTTAATTTGGGTATACCTCACTGTAGACCCAGTAGAAAAATGATCTGAACACTCAGTTGGAATAGAAATGTTCATCAACTTGCTAGAATCCTCACATTAGTGCCCCAACTATTATGGTAGGAAAGGCGAAGAGGAAGACTCTGAAGCTCCCATGTCCCACCAACACTGCAGTTCAAAGGCAACGGCGCAGCCCAGTCCTCGGGTAATTTTAGATATAAAGACCATTATCAAAGATGTTTAAAATTCAGAGATTAGGGCTCCTTGTGGCTTAGTTGGGTAAGCAACCGACTTTGGCTCAGGTCGTGATCTCACAGTTCCTGAGTTTGAGCCCTGCGTCGGACTCTGTGCTGACAGCTCAGAGCCTGGAGCCTGCTTCCGATTCTGTGTCTCCCTCTCTCTCTGCCCCTCCCCCACTCATGCTCTGTCTCCTCTCTCTCTCTCAAAAATAAATAAGCATTAAATAAATAAATAAATAAATAAATAAAATTCAGACATTATAAACTACATCCTTATGTTGTCCTATAGTTTGCCAAGTGTAGGAGGCAGATGAGCCTTTAATTATTATAGTTTATTTTATACTTACACAGCAAATTATGAAGTGAATGTGATCCTCCAGTGAATCAATCCAGAATCTACCATCTAATATATACCTATTGGTCTGATAAAGGATTTTCTCTATTTTAATATTCAGAATACACCAAACACCATTTCTTTCATGTGGTCAAGGCACTGGCAAATCTTCACTATCTTGAGTCAGACCAACATTAGTTGTCCACATTTCTGATGCAATTGAGTCAACTGATACCTTAACCATAGCAGCATCCTTTAAGATAGAATACTTGGGGCACCTGGGTGGCTCAGATGGTTAAGTGTCCGACTTCGGCTCAGGTCATGATCTCACAGTCTGTGAGTTCAAGCCCCGCCTCGGGCTCTGTGCTGACAGCTCAGAGCCTGGAGCCTGCTTCAGATTCTGTGTCTCCCTCTCTCTCTGCCCCTCCCCTACTCATGCTTTGTCTCTCCTGCTCGCAAAAATAAATTTTGAAAAAATATTTTAAAAAAACATTAAGATAGAATACTGGTTACTGAAGTGATGCTACTATCCTGATAAGATTTGAAGAATAGAAAAGGAAAGTATCTAATATGCTTTGGTAAAGCACCTTAGTGTTGGAGGAGGGATACTCAAAGTGTGATCCGATTTGAAAGTTTCCTGTTACTGGGCCAGAATGAGGTAAGAGTTCAGAAATTTTTGTGGTGCTCGACAATATTACAGCATCCAAGCTTGAGAGGAATGGTTTCATCTAGTTGAGCTGAACAAGGTACACCAGTCCATGACAGACTGGAAATAAAAATTAAAAGTACTCCTTCACTGCAGATTATTTGAAAGCATTGTGGTAGCCAGTAGAAGATAAATCTCATAAGACTATGAGTGTCCATGAAGTTTCCAAGATCCACCTGAGACATGTTGGGATATTACCTTCAAAACAAAACACTTTTCTGTACCTAACTGCCTCTATAGCTGGTTAATAACCACAATACCTGATGGAATTTATTGGATTTTGGAGCCATCAGATACTAATTTGAGCATTCTTTTCTGGTACCTTTAACGGGTGACTAGAAAACTGCCAACTTTGTGGGCTCCCAGAACAAAAGAAGAGTCTCTGACTTGGCCAGAGACAATGCAAGCAGTTCTGTCAATGGATCTAATTCTGCCCTAGTGAAGTCAAAATCAGATAGGCTATATGGGTAATGATATGATCTAGAGTTTTAGACTAAAGCCACATCCTCTCCACAAGAAATAATCTATCATTTGAGAAAAACACCTCCTGGCTCATTTTGGGACCAGAGTAACTTATTGTGGCACACCACGTAAACACGCAAAATGAAATAGGTATCATTGAAACCATCACAAAGTCAGATGTGCCTATTCCTGCTACACTGTCACTCTTCCTACAACTTTGCCTTCATAGGGAAATTCTTTATGTCCAATAAGTAACGGAGAGCAGTTAGAGCTATAAAATGTAAAATGTGCTTAATTCAGTCACAACTGTACTTACATTATACCAAAGCCTTCCTTGAGGAAGAAGGTGAAGATATTGAAAGACAAAGAATGGAAATCATTTTTGGGTATAACTTCAAGAGCAAATCTCTTTGTCTGTATCTCCAGGCAGGAAAGGTGCCCAGAAGTAAAAAATCTAAATCAAATAATGAAACCAAACCAGTAGACAGGCCAGATGGTCACAGACCTAGATGAAAGGTAAGATGGTGGTTTAGGTAAAATGTATGTGGATAGATCTTTTAGAATAGGTCCAGGATGTGGGTATATGTTTGTACTATGTAAATGCTCATTAAAATCCTTCCCTATTGAAGTCTCTCAATGTGATGTTGGATAGGATGACTTGCTCTATACATGTCAGTATCTTCCCCACCCATTTTGGTACTTGGTCAACGAAGCCATATACATAGTGTCCGTGAGATAGTAATATAGGCTCACACTTCCCAAGGATAATCTAGATATTGGTCCAGTGAGCACACGATGTCCAGCAGCAGGAATCCCCATTGTGATGTCAGACGGAGTAAGACCATTCAGCTCCCAGGTAGGAAGTTGAATACATTTTACTGGCTATAACCATTGCTGGTGTCCAAATTTTTAACCCATTTGACTGTTCCTAAGGGTTGAAATTTGTTTTCACTGGAATAAAAACACACTCAGGATTTGTATTCGTATTCCCTACTTATCATTTTCTGTTTGTACCACCCCATTCGTGCACTTCTAGAATGCCTATATATTACCAAGGCATCTCACCCAATATTGCTTTCATTTTATTATAAAAGAAATATAGAAATGGCCTGGTGTTCATGGAACTCACTATTCTTATTATGCACCATGTCATCCAAAAGCAGATACCCTAAGAAAATGGAGTAAAATGGAGGAGTGACCTACTGGAGCTTCAGTTATTTTATCTGAGAGATAATATCTTGTAGGGTTGCAAAGTGTCTTACAAAATACAGGATATTCTCAGGAAAAAGCACCCTCTTCAACTAATTTATGCTACGGGAAAATGTATGCTTCTGTTTCTCTCATAGTCAGAGTACATCAATCAGGAACTAAAGGTGGAAGTGAGAATAACAGCTCCTAAGATTAGACCTAATGATCAATAGAACACAGTTTTTGTTACCTCATCTTCATGTCTATAGCCTTTGATAATTTAATAAAATAAATGTTTCCATTAAGGAACGCCTGGGTGCTGAGTCAGTTAAGTATCTGACTTCGGCTCAGGCCATAATTGCATGGTTTGTGAGTTCGAGTCCCACGTCAGGTTCTGTGCTGACAGCTCAGAGCCTGGAGACTGCTTTGGCTTCTATGTCTCATTCTCTCTTTGCCCCTCTCCATCTCATGCTCTGTGTCTCTCTGTCTCTCTCTCACACACAAAAATAAACATTAAAAAAATAAAAAATAAATTAAAATAAAATTCATGTTTCCATTAAGGAACCCCAAAATAATTCTACTAAACTCAAGTGTGAGGCTTCCAACTATCCAACTAGTCCTTTTTTTTTTTTTGTCTCCTTATGCCACTGAGCAAATGGGCAATAAAGGAGGTTATAATGTAGATATAACAAAAACACACTGATTGATTTTGATTATGAAGAAGTAGGGTTATTTTCCTTTGCTGGCAGCACAGAGATGAATGGAATCTAGTAAGGGAGGATTGCAAGCCCACGTCGATAGAATCATCAAGGACCCAGATGCTTTAGGTATGACTGGTCACTCCAGTAGGTAAGAAACCCCACCTAGGTGAATTTTAAGATGAAGGAAAGCAGAATCTAAATGGTAACTAGATGAACAGTTGTGAGACTATATGTTTTCATCAGAACTATAGCTTGTACTTAAATCTTTCCTTGCTATGTATTTATATATTTTTATTTGTATAGTTTAATAAATGTTTCTTTCTTTTCCTTTTAATTTCTCCCTTCTTGTTTTTGGAGTGTGTTGAAGGTTGTTGACCTTACACTTCATTTCATGAGTTGCAGAACATTCAGATAGAATGAAACAGAATTCAAGAGAAGCAGACATTACTTCAATTCTGAACTTGGAATCTTTACTTTGGGGTAGGAGGAGTATATGACATTGTAGTATGTGGAAGCCTTTCCTTTATGGAAGCAAAATATGGGCAGAAGGTCATGGTAGTGACTAGTTGTAAGATTTTTCGCCTTTTCTTTATTCTTTAATATGCCACACATTTAAACTACTTTCTTATTTGGTGAAATCTTTAACTTTAGCGAAAAGTTAAAGACCAAATTTTCTGCTCTTAGTTTTCTGACAGCCAAGGAATGGGCTCAAGACCAAGACTTGGCCAATCAGACATTGCTACTTTAGGACTCTGAATTTTCAGTGATTTTGACTGGCCACGTGTCAGGAGCACAGGATTTGGCAGTGGCAGCTGTTTCCAGCTGCTGTCCTGTATGTGGAGCACATGCATAGACCAGATGGTTCTGCTGCCCAGCTGCCGGGGCACCCCCGGTTCATGCTCAACTTGTACCTATTCTTTCTGTTTTGTGACTTCTGTGAGCCTTCCTGTAAGCTTCTGATAAATTTCTTTCTTACTAACTGGGAGAGCTGGTTTTTCCCTACAGATTACCAGGAAGCCAGCTCTACCTTAAAATACAAAAACTGTAAGACATAAGTTACTATAATGACATATGAATTACTATTGTCATCTTACAGATGAGGAAACTAAGGTGCAGATATATTAAGTGGTTTGCTCTCAATGCTGGTAAGTGGTGAACCCAGAATTCAAATTCAAACAGTTGCCCCACAATCCATAGCTTTCCTTCTGCTACGTTATACCTTCTAGTGTGGTTTATTTCATCACTGGCCTATTCAGTTTCCATAAAAAGAGGAGAAAGGATTATCTTTCCTTTAGTTTACAGCAAACTGGCTTTTCTTAGAACCCATGATCCTCACTCCCTAGATGACACATTGAGCAAATCAGCACATACTGCCTTTGATTTACTGTTTTAGTGGTGTTGGTAAGTAACAGTTTTTAACCTCCTTTGTTTTTATCTGAATCTTCTCAGTTAACCCAGGCATTTCTTTAAGGTACAAGAGAAACTTTTCTTTTTTAGCCCCAATGCCAAGCACATGACAACAGCATAGTATATATTTATTGATTCATTTGTCTTGTCTTCTCTTCCTCAAAGTAATTTTAATTACCTGTATTAATCTATCTTTGACATGGATTAGTTTGGGCTATAATCCCAGTAATAGAAAATAATTCTGTTTGCTGCTTTATCATGCATCTCTTAAAAAGAAATATCTCCCTTTATGTTCATTACCACTAATCTTAAGTAGGTAATTAGACTTCTCCTTAGACACACTCATTTCCCTTATTCATTCCCTCTTGGCCTCTTCTGGATACTTATTTCATATTGCCTTGGTAATGACCTTAGTCATGGTACTAATGACCTTAGTACCATTTCATAAGAAAAGAGATATCAGATGAGAAATTACAAACATCCTACAACATAAACCAACCGATTTGCACACATGCCCTTATATTTTGTCTTTTATCTCTTACTATAGGTGAATTGTCCATACTCCTTTCTAGGACAAACCCTTCCAATTCTTCTAAGTCTATCCTCTCTTAACTATTTAATGAAATCATTTCAGCAGTTGAACTCCACCTGTATATAGCTATGCTAAATATTATCCACCATTTAAAATATGTGGCTTCACCTCAGACTTCTTTCAGTGACATCTTCATTTCTGTTACCTTTTTAAGCAAAATTTAGAGTTGTCTCTACTTTCTCTCCACCTCCTTCTTTCCCATTTTCTCTCAAGCCCAATACTCCAAAACAGTGCTTGTGGAAGTCACTGATAGCCTCCATTTGCTAGATCCAATGATCAGTTCTCAGTCTTCTGATCCAAAGCCCAGGGCACAGCTGATTCATCCCACATTTTTGAAACACTTCTTCACTTGGTTTCCAGGACACCGTTTCCTGTTAAGTCTCCATCATCTTCACAGGTTGCCCCTTTTTAGTGTTCTCTTCTTATTCTCTAAATCTCCCAGAATTCCCAATGTTGGAACACCCATTAATCAGTCTTCATATCTTTTCTCTATCTGCTCTCACTCCCTAAATGAACTCATCCAGTCTTCCAAGTTGTATATTTATTTAGTTATTTGTAAACCCCATGAGAGTAATGACTTGATCTGTCTCCTTCCACCTCTTCAACAGCTGAAGACCCAGTACCTGGATAAGATTCTGATCAAGTCCAATGTATGTGTGGTTTTTCCCCACACCATCAAGCAATTAACTCAATTCTGATACTTTCTACCCAGAGATAGCCTCAGATTGCACAGGTTAAAGGCTCTGTCCCACAAGACTACCCTCCACTTCACATGCTAGTCTCAAGTCCAAATTGTTACCTATACTTCTGAGTAATTAGTTATGTACCAGAGGTTTCCATGAACTGCTCTTCACATTCGATTAATTTGCTATAGCAGCTTACAGAATTCAGGAAACCAGTTTACTCCCTAGATCATTGGTTTGTTACAAAGGATATAAATCAACAGCCAGATGGAGAGATATATGGCAAAAAGGTGGGTGAGGGTGTGGAGCTTCCATGCTCTCTCCAGGCACACCACTCTCCCTAAATCTCCACGTGTTTATCAACCCAAAAGCTCTTTGAATTTTCACAGAGGCTTTGTTACATAGGCATGATTGATTAAATCATTGGCCTTTGGTGACTGAACTCCCTGTAATCACATGTCTGGATCCACTGGCAAAGAGCCTCCATCCTTAGGTGCTTTCAAAGTCTCATTAACATAACAAAAACCCCATTATGGCTCTCATCATTTAGGAAATTCTAAAGGTTTCAAGAGTTCTATGCCTGCCAGAAATAGGGAAGAAAACCAAATATGTATTTGTTATAAAACACAATATTACACCAGAAAAAAATATGGAAGATAATAGTCACTTAACATATGTTAACTGCAGGAATATTTAAGTATTCGTTTCTGCATACTCCACAGTTATTTCCGTTATTATTCCCTTTCTCCTAGACCATTTTCCTGTATGAACATCACTCTTAATACTACAATAAACGTATTTCATAGTATCTAACCTCATCCACAGTCTCAAAGGGAAGCTTACATATGTAAAAACTTCCATATCTATCAGAGCTGAAAGGTCATGAAACGCATACCCGAAGGCTATGTCTTAATTAATTAACAGGGTGGATATTGACTGTGACTTCTCTGTTTTTCTAGACCAGAGACCAGATCAGGTATCTGGAAGTGACTCCAGCCTAATTACCATCTGAATGAAACTACAAGAGACACTGAGCAAAAACCGTCTAGTTGATCCTATTGAACCTTCATATTTGAGAGCAATACTAAAGGTCGTCATTGTTTAGAGTCACTAAATTTGGGTCGTTTATTGCACGTCAATAAATAATTGATACCGCAGTGCTAAAATTAACAAGAAATATAGAAGATATATTTGAAGGAAATTTTAAAGTGATATTGAGGAACTCAAAAGAAGACTTGAATACTTGGAAGGTATGTGTTATGCATTGACAGAAAGATGCAATATTATAATAATGTCAATTTTCCCAAAACTAATCCATAAGTATTAAATAAACCATTAAAATATTTAAAAGTGTTTTTCTAATAACTAGAAGAGAAAAATTTAAAACTTATATAGAAAAATAAATTTGCAAGAATAGGCAGGGAAATTCTGAAGAAAGAAATTCTTTTTTAATACTACAAAATATGGAATCATATTATGAAGCCAGAATCAATGAAACAGTGACATACTAGCACATGGATAAATACAGCTGTACAATTCAACCAATACAATACAATACAACCAATATAATCCAACCAATAACAAACTGTATACTAACAAATTTGATAATTTAGATGAAATTTCTTGAAGGACACAAAGAAGAAAGAGAAAAAATCATGTGATCTTATGAATTGATGCAGAAAAGCATCTGACCAAATCCAACACCATTCATTACAAAAAAACTCTCAGGCAACTAGGAATAAAGGGGAATTTCCTCAACGTAATAAACAACATCTACAAAAACCTGCAGCTGGTAGCCTACTTAATGGTGAGAAATTGGCCTCTTTCCCCCTAAGATCTGGAACAAGGCAAGGATGTTCTCTTTCACCATTCATATTCAACCTCATACATCATATTGAAAGTCTTAGCTAGTGCAATAGATAAGAAAAATTAAGAAGGAAGAAATAAAACTGTTTTTTGCCTGCAAATGACCTCATTGTACCATCATTGGATTTTTAGAAAATCCCAAAGCATCAACAAGAAGAAGAAAACACTCTTGGAACTAATAAGCAAGTATAGAAAGGTCACATGATACAAGGTCAATATAAAAAAAGTCAATTGCTGCCCCATATACCAGCAATGAGCAACTGAAATGAAAAACACATGTCATGCACAGAATGACAGCAATAAATAAATAAATTCATAGAAATAAATAAAGAGAAATATGTATACATTCAATAAAATATGTGTAGTATCTATGTGGAAAAATATAAAACTCTGCTGAAAGAAAGATCTAAATAAGTGGAGAGATATTCTGTGTTCATGCAATATTTACTATTATTAAGGTGTCAATTATTCCCAACTTGATCTATAAGTTCAATGTAATCCCATTCAAAATCTCAGCAAGGTTTTGTGGATATTGGCAAACTAATTGTAAAGTTTATGTAAAAGGCAAAAGATAGACAAAATTGCCAACACACTACTGAAGAAGACCAAGTTGGAGGACACTACCCAATGTCAAGATTTACTACAGAGCTACAGTAATCAGCATAATGTGGGATTGGTGAAAAAACAGACACATAAAATAATGGAACAGAATAGAGTGCCTAGAAATAGACCCATATAAATATAATCAAAATTTTTGAGAAACGAGCAAAGGCAACTCAAAGAATAAAGAAATAACAGGTTTTTCAACATATGGCACTAAAGCATATGGTACTGACATCCATATGCTAAAAAATAAATCTAAACTCATATTACACCTTTCACAAAATTAAATTATAAATGGATCATAGACCAAAATATAAAACACAGTACTATAAACTTCTAGTTGAATACATATGAGAAAATCTATGTAACCTTGGTTTTGGTGAGGCAGTTTTAGATACAATATAAAAAGTGTGATCCATAAAAGAAAAAATATTGGTAAATTAGACTTTATTAAAATTGAAACTTCTGTAAAAACAAAACAAAAAGAACTGTTAAAATGAAAAGACAAGCCACAGACTGAGAAAAATATTTGCAAAACGAAGATCTGATATAGAACTTGTATGCAGGGGCACTTGGGTGGCTCAGTTGGTTAAGCATCTGACTTTTGCTCAGGTCATGATGTCACGGTCTGTGAGTTTGAGTCTCATGCTGGGCTCTGTGCTGACACCTCAGAGCCAGGAGCTTGCTTCAGATTCTGTCTCTCTGTCTCTCTCCCTCTCTCTCTGACCCTCCCCCACTTGTGCTGGCTCTCTCTCTCAAAAATAAATAAACATTAAGCAAATTTTTTAAAAAAGAACTTGTATACAAAATATACGAAGAACCCTTAACATCGAACAGTTAAAAAAACTACCTTCCCCTCATACACATATATATTAATATTTCTATATGTAATCATCTGTATCTATATTAAACTATCCATGAGCCCATACTTACATAAACAAATGACTGAAAAATTAATATTTCTGAAAGAAGAAACAAATCTCCCATGCAAAAGAATTCCAAATAACTTAAGTAGATGTTCTACCCTCAAGGAAAGGGTGCATAACTCCCTTCTTCTTAAGTGTGGATTCCATATAGTGACTTGCTTCCAAAGGGCAGTGTATGGAAAGATACACATATTACACCTTTCACAAAAATTAAATTATAAATGGATCATAGACCGAAATATAAAACACAGTACTATAAACTTCTAGTTGAAAACATAAGAGTAAAAACAAATCGTAACTTTATAGTGGAGAAATGTGACAAACTCTGTAAGGCAAGGAAGGGCTGTGTCTGTTCTGATTACGTATTTGGACATTGAGAAAAAAACCACTATGAGTGAGGAGCCACATATGCTCTAATTTAGAGTCATGAAGACCCTTCAGTTACCTAAGTATCAAGGTCAACTTGAATTCTGAGTCCAACAGTCCCCGAAATGTTTGCATACTCTTATTCCCAACATACGGTTTCTAAGCAAATGACCCTAAGTAAGTCCTTTTGGGAAGTCCCGGGAGAATCATTACTGTGTATAATTGTTATGATGTTATAGGGTCTTTCTTTGTGGGATCTAGCTTTTAATCAGTGTGTTCTGGATCTGAAAACTGGCTCAGGTTCAGAGCAACAGCTTGTTACTTTTTCATTGGAGCTGTTGCCCTCGGCCTCTTAATCATCCATCTTTAATTTCTTTTGGTTATAGAGATCGAACAATATCTGTGTTAGCTGCTCATCTATCTTTCCTCCTGGGATGCCATATTCTATCAACCATCTCCACAGTTCTTTGTGGTTCAGATCCCTCTAATTGCCACTTT
Organism: Paguma larvata; assembly: GCA_030068075.1. Taxonomy (NCBI): domain Eukaryota; kingdom Metazoa; phylum Chordata; class Mammalia; order Carnivora; family Viverridae; genus Paguma; species Paguma larvata. The sequence goes on from CM057829.1 coordinate 103,415,651, forward strand.
GACTTTGCTGCTCATTATACCTGGCTTGATTCTGACAGTTAAATACAGCCTCCTTGTCTCCATAGTTATTAGTGAGCCCAGCACCACCTACCAGCTGCCCTGTCCTCCATACTAGAGCACCATTAAGCTCCCAGTGATGCCAATTCATCCTCCTCACTGGTCATACTGGATTAGGGGTCCTTCTCCAATATGACCCTGTTCTAATTACATCCACAATGAATCTACTTCAAATTCAGTTACATTCTGAGGTAGTAGGTCTGAAGTCTTCCAGATTCCTTTTCCAGTGGGTTTGAGGCTTTGTCAACTCATGACAAAGGTTAACTGGTGTAGAAGAGGACCTAATTAAATCTGACTCTAACCTATACCTCTCATTTGACCCCACCCGCACTGATTTCAAAATAAAGCACATCTCGGTTTATCTGGTTTACATATTGGGTTTATGCCTAAGTTTTTATTTGAAGGAAGAGGCTCTAAAATGAAAATTAATGGGCCAGATAAACTTCTAGGTTGACCAATAAAACCTCTTGTTTTATAACTCAAGAACCGGGATCATATGACCTAGGTTCAAATCCCAACTTAAAATCATTGCTTTGCTATACTGGGAAAGTTAACCTAAATTCTCTAAAAATTACTTTCCTATTTGTAAAGTGGAATAAGTAGCTCCCTACTTGAGAGGGCTGCTGTAAGTATTAATTAAGATAATCTAAGGAAAGTGCTTAACACCAGGTCCAGCACACAAAAATTGCTCGTTACAGTTAGCTCTTCTAAATATTTTACTTCCAAAATTTGTAGTGTGGGGTCAATAAGAATAAATTACAAGGACTATAACATGGATGTGTTAAGTGGAAGTAAAGAGTCCAGTACATTTCTACATGGCTAACTGAAAAAATAAAATGAAAAGGGCATGTAGGGGCTCAGTGAGTTAAGCATCTGACTTTGACTCAGGCCATGCTCTCACAGTTTGTGGGTTCAAGCCTCGTGTCATGCTCTATGCTAACAGCTCGGAGCCTGGAGCTTCTTCAGAGTTTGGGTCTCTCTCTCTCTCTCTGCCCCTCCCCTGCTTGTGTTCTCTCTCTCTCTCTCTCTCTCTCTCTCTCTCTCTCTCTCTCTCTCTCCTCTTTCAAAAATAAAATAAAACATTAAAAAAAAATGAGAGTCCCTGACCCAAGAAAAAAATCCAGAAGCTTTAAAAGCCATAGTCTATAGACATCGTCTCATACTATTCTTACAGCCGGACTCCCAACATATGTTGAAAAACACTGGAAAGATTCTGGAAACAAAGGGGTAATCACTGTTGCTCCCATGTAACGGAAGTGTCTTGCGTCTGAGAGAGGAGATGGCAGACAAGTGAAGAGGCAGTGAAAGCTGGCACCAGGGTGAGGCGAGGGAGGGGCACAGGGCACGAAGGTGAAGGTGGCGTCCACGCTAGGGTCTGCAAAGGCCACCCTGTGATCGATCTCACGACCCTGAGAGCGAGAGCATCTTCTGAGTTCAGGGACCACAAAGTTTTCTGCATGCACATATAAAAGTGTGGGCTTAAGTATTAAGAGAGTGAACAAAATGGTTTCAAAAAAGAAAAAACGTAAACGCTGAAAAGAAGCCTTTCATTTCAATAGTGAAGAAAATGATGCCCGGGGAGAGAAGTGATTACTTCCAGCTCACACAGCTGGCGGTGGGCAGAGCCAGGACTGGAACTCACTCTCCTCCCTGGCAGAGTTCCCTCCACTGTGGTGCGCAGCCGCCGTGAACCATCAAGGAAAGATGCCAAGGATCCCAAGTATTTTAGATGTGGAAATAAAATAAATTTGTAAAAAACCTTAAGGTTATGAATCTAATAATAGGCAAACAGTAGTAGAAAAATCTAAAAGGCATTTGATTCCAGATGTATTAATATTCTATTAATGGGATAAAATATTCTTTTGCTCAATCGCTTCATCACTACAACAGCGGGGACATGGCTTTGGCATTGCAGCGCTAGTCCGTAGTAGGTGGTGCAAACCACACTTAAATGTCAGGACCTGCACATGGATTATGTCTTTGATTTCTCAGTACAGATCTATGAGGTAGGTATTATTATTTCCACTGTTACAAATAAAGAAATAGCAAGAAAAATAGTAAGTTACTTGCAAAAATAAACAATGACAGAAAATTATGATCAATGAAAGTTTTATGAATTAAAACATTCTATTAACAAAACTAAGTGCAAAAACAAAGAAGATACGTATTAAGACTTCAGAAATAACAGCAGAATTTTCTTTATTTTAATCAGTTCTTGGGGTGCCCGGGTGGTTCAGTCAGTTAAACGACCAACTTTAGCTCAGGTCATGATCCCTCGGTTTGTGACTTCCAGGCCCCCCTCAGGCTCTGTGCTGATGGCTCGGAGCCTAGAGTCTGCTTCCCATTCTGTGTCTCCCTCTCTCTCTGTCCTTCCCCCATTCATACTCTGTCGCTCTCTGCCTCTCAAAAATGAATAAATGTTGAAAAAAATATTTTAATCAGTTCTAAATAATTATTAATAACATAAATGTATTTAGCAAAGATTTGCTTTTCCGGTGCATGAGCTAGAGAATTTTTGTTAAGAAGGGGAAGAGATACATTTTAATTAAAAAATAACTACAATACACAGAACTCCAGTCACTGAGGAATGGAGTGATCCTAAGACATAGTGCAGTTCCTTTGTTTTGTACTAAAGGGCAGGCATTTTAGGAATATGTTACCAAACCTGGCAACTTAATTGTTTCTGTGTTGCTCCTTAAAGTCACTCTTCTTGTTGGCTTGAAATAGACCACGGTAACAAAAACAAAGGCTCGCCTTGAGGATTTCTGGGCAAAGCAGGGCTGAGTTATGTGACAAGGTTAACCAGGTAATTCTGTGTTTTGTCTGCCAGTGCTTCCTCCTGACACCAAAATCGAGTGCACGTGACTCAAAGGAGAGACTCTGTTGAAAGGGATTGCATACTTTTCCAAAACATAGAATTCATTTACTAAAAGAAGACTAAAACTTATACATAAGTTCGTAGATATATAAAATGTTACAAATAAACAAAAATTTTCAAAATTAGTTTAGGTTTTGTCTTCTCTAAATTCTCAGCACACAGTTGGAAACAAACAAACAAAAAAGAGAAAAACATCGGAAGAAAGCAAAATGTTAAAGGTGATCAGCATAGTGCAATTTATTTTTCTCTTGTTCTCAAGTTGTTACAAAGAATAACTCATGATCTCCTAAACACTCCTGATAATTATAAGAGCTTAAAATTAATATCCTCTAATGTCAGATTATAAAAGGCTAAAGCAGGAGTCTACTTTTCCAAAGAAATGAAATACAAATGGTAACTAAAGGAAATAGCAACAATAATGAAAGTTGTTTTAAAAAAATAAACATGAGAGCAACATGCGTGGCTCAGTCAGTTAAGCGTCCAGCTCGATTTTGGCTCAGGTCATAATCTCATGGTTCATGGCTTCGAGCCCCACATTGGGCTCTGTGGAGCCTTCTTGGAGTTCCCTCTCTGTCCCTCCCCTGTTCTCTCTTGCTTGCTCGCTCAAAATTAAATAAACTTTCAATAAGTAAATGTGTGAAAAGTTATGCCAACATTCAAGTCATTGTTTTCAAGAAATATTTAATGACCTTGGCAAATTTTTATGATATAAAAAAATGTAAAAAGCCTGATACAAAATTTCACATATAGGGATGCCTGGGTGGCTCAGCTGGTTAAACATCTGACTTTGGCTCAGGTCATGATCTCGTGGTTGGTGAGTTCAAACCCCCTTTGGGCTCTGTGCTGACAGCTCAGAGCCCGGAGCCTGCTTCGGATTCTGTGTCTCCCTCTCTCTCTGCCCCTCCCTGACTCACACTCTGTCTCTCTCTCAAAAATAAATTAACATTAAAATTGTTTTTAATTTCACATATACTATTGTGGGTTGAAATGTTCATATATTTATATGTTGAAATCTCAAATTCCTATATTGAAGTCCTAAGCTTCAGTACCTGAGAATGAAAACTCATTTGGAAATAGTGTTTTTGTACATGTAATTAAGATGAGGTCATATTGAAGAAGGGTGGATCGCTAATCCAGTGTGACTGGTGTCCTTATTTTTTAAAAAATAATAAATATGTAAATAACTAAATAAATAAATAAACAAACATTAAAAAAAGAAAAAAAGGAAATTTGGGGACAGACATGCACACAGGGAAAACACCATGTGACGAAAGCAGAGATTAAGGTGATGCTTCTACTAACCAAGAAAGGCCCCAAATTGGTAGAAAACCTCTAGAAATAAGGGTAAAGACAAGGAACACATTCTCCTTCACAGCTCTCAAAAAACCAGTCCTACCCTATACACACTGTATGTTAGCTAACTTGACAATAAATTATATTTAAAAATAAATAAATATATAAACATTAAAAAAACCAATTCTGCTGACACCTTGATTTTATTTTTTTTTTTTATTTTTTTTTTTTACTGTATTTATTTTATTTTTTTTTTTTGTTAGGTTTCATGATTTTTCTTTTTTTTTTTTTTATTATAATAGTTTATTTTCAAATTGGTTTACATAAACACCCAGTGTTCATCCCAACATGTGCCCTTTTTAATGCCCATCACCCCCTCTCCCCCCTCCCTCATCCCCCTCACCCTCAGTTTTTTCTTAGTCTTTGAGAGTCTCTTATGTTTTATCTCCCTCCCTCTCTGTGTCTTTTTTTTCTTTCCCCTCTTCCCCTCCCCCTGGTTTTTGCTTAGTTTCACAAAGTCCACCTATTCGTGGAAACATATGGTATCTGTCTTTTTCTGACTGACTTATTTCACTTAACATAATACCCTCCAGTTCCATCCATGTTGCTACACATGGCCAGATTTCATTTTTTCTCATTGCCACGTAGTAGTCCATTGTATATAAGTACCATAACTTCTTTATCCATTCGTCAGTTGATGGGCACTTGGTCTCTTTCCATGATTTGGCTATTGTCGAAAGTGCTGCTATGAACATTGGGGTACACGTGCTCCTATGCATCAGCATTCCTGTGTCTCTTGGGTAGATTCCTAGCAGGGCTATTGCTGGGTCATAGGGTAGCTCTATTTTCATTTTTTTGAGGAACCTCCACACCGTTTTCCAGAGTGGCTGCACCAGTTTGCATTCCCACCAACAGTGTAGGAGGGTGCCTACTTCTCCACATCCTCGCCAGCATCTATAGTTTCCTGATTTGTTCATTTTAGCCACTCTGACTGGTGTGAGGTGGTATCTCAGTGTAGTTTTGATTTGTATTTCCCTGATGATGAGTGACATTGAGCATCGTTTCATGTGTCTGTTGGCCATCTGAATGTCCCCTTTGGAGAAGTGACACCTTGATTTTAAACTTCTAGCCTCCAGATGTGTGAGAAAATAAATCTCTGCTCTTTGCCACGCAGTTTGTGGTGATTTCTTTAGAGAACCAATATTTTTACTATCGACTGAATTTTGCTAATAAGTTGTGCCTGTGTAGGTGTGTGTGAGGGCAGGAGGGTGTGTGTGTATGTGTGTGTGTGTAACTTTCTCAGTGACCCTTCCTCGGTGACAGATCACATCTTCCCAAGTGACCCTGTCTAAAATGTCTCATCCCATTCATTTTCTTGCTTTATTTTATCTAATTTCAGTAGTCACTACCTGAGCCAATTGCCCGAAGAGCTGATGCATCTGACCATTCACTCTGCGGGCCTGCAGTGGATGGGCAGTTGGCATGTTGAAGGGCAGGGCAGCGTGGAGCGAGGAGAGATGGAGGGAACCAGACAGCTTATGGCTCAGGGAGAATCTCATGAAGTCTGTTCTTCACCTGCAGTTGCATTTCCTACCCCCGTGGTTTGGTTTATTCCTGCTGATTGGCAACGGGTTCTGAGAACAATGGGACCACTTCTGAAAAAGCCCTTCCCGCAAAGGATCCATTCTTCAAGGCTCAGTCCAGATGGAATCTCCTACTGGAAGCCTTCCCCCACCACGCCAGTCAGAAGTGACTCCTTCTCTGGGATCCTCTTAGATCTTTGTACAAATCATCCTTACCATTAGCTTATGTGCACGCTTGTAAACTGTAAGTTCCTTGAGGCTAAGAACATGTATGTACACTAAGTGTATTCCTTGCTGTCTAGAACACCTTCCGGGCTTAATAATATGTCTTTGGAGTAGGAATCAATGCATGGCCATTTCCTGGTTATAGAGGAAGAGGATATTTGATGTCATAGTCTGAAATTGTTTGGTTTTATGAAACAGAAATCCATGGGAAGAAGCTCATATTTTAAAAAACAGGTCTAGAAGGATACAAGAGAATCTCATGGAACCCAACTGCAGCATTACAGTCGGGGTTTAGGGAAGAATCAACATTTCCATTACGCTCCTACCTGCATTCCCCTCTTCCCGTGACTCTGTAGTTCTCTCCAGCCTATCTGCAGTCTGTTCCATCCTCAAGGATGCTGCAGAGCCCTCAAGGCTGTTTCTGTTCCCTCATCACATAAGCTTATGTGCAGTACTACCTTGCTGTGAGGCAAACTCGGACCCCAGACTGATGCCTCCTATAGTCTGAGACTCACATCTTTTTGTTAAGTACAGGTTTCCTAAGTCCTTAAAAGTTCTCAAGGGAAAGACTATGATTGCCATTGGCTAGCCGTGGTCAGATTAAGACTGAATTAAAAAGATTCTAAACACTAAAAAGATTATGCTCCACCTATATAATGAAAATTATTCTAAACAATTAAATAAGTGTGAGAAGGGGCACCTGGGTAGCTCAGTCAGTTAAGTGTCTGACTTCAGCTCAGGTTGTGATCTTACAGTTTGTGAGTTCAAGCCCCACACAAGCTGTCAGCACAGAGCCTGCTTGCGATTCTCTCTCTCTACCTCTCCCCTGCTCTCTCTCTCTCTCTCTCTCAAAAATATAATAAACATTTTTTAAAAAATAAAGAAGTGTGAGAAAGTCCACAACATACTGATTTTTTTCCCCAATGACTACTTCAATTAAATATTTTTTTCCAAAAACAAATAAGAAATGCAGAGTTTCCTCCATTTTGCTGGTGCCTCGATCATTACCTACTGGGTATTCTAGCTGGGGCTTCTTCTCTAAACAGTCTCCCCAGGTCAAGCTTGCATCTCTTCTCCAGTCACCCTTGACCAAGAGACAGGGCCATGTAGTAAGGAAAGCTGCCCCTCCAAAGGCTGTAAACCAGGGAAGTTCATTTAAAAGGCAATCGGGGGCGCCTGGGTGGCTCAGTCGGTTAAGCGGCCGACTTCGGCTCAGGTCATGATCTCACGGTCTGTGAGTTCGAGCCCCGCGTCGGGCTCTGTGCTGACAGCTCAGAGCCTGGAGCCTGCTTCAGATTCTGTGTCTCCCTCTCTCTCTGCCCCTCCCCCACTCATGCTCTGTCTCTCTCTGTCTCAAAAATAAATAAACATTAAAAGGCAGTCAAATGAGACAGGCAAATAACATGCACCATATCCCGTGGTGTTCACTGCAGAAAGATGTATGCCTTAACCTCAGTTTCCTCCCTCTGGTTAAACAATTCGTGGGTAAATTAATTATGTCCAAAAAATTTATAAGTACCTTATTGGCATCATTTGTTCACGCTAAGGAATAGGATGTGCTCCTGTCTACGGGAAAATATCACCATCAATTATAGTCTAATTTCGTGAATGTATCTTAGTGCTTTACAACCTAGTCCAAAGGATGTTATTGAATTCTTTATACTGTATCTTTGTGACCTTCAAATCGACCTGCATGAAAACAAGTGTTTACATTTTCAGACTAGACTTTCATTGTTACATTATCTTCCAATTTATAAATGTTATTTCTATATATATTTTTAACTAAACAGAAGCAAAACCTGTCCTTATCTCTACTGCATATATGATATTCCTGGCATATGAAATCCTCTAACATATGTTTTTGGAAACATGGAATATAGTGCTGTAGATCTGAAAGACCATAATAGGTGTGGTAGGCAAAATTACAAGGTTTGTGGCCTCTCTCATTCAATTAAACACTAACTGAGGTGCTCTTATGAGGGGATTTTACAGATGTAATTAAAGTCCCCAATTGACTGTCCTTAAAATAGGGAGATATTCTGGGTGGGGCTGACTTAATCAGTGGAATCCCTATAAAAGAAGGCTTAGGTATTTCCTGAGCCAGATTCCAAATAGCAGCTAGGTCTACAAGAGCTGGGTTCTCCTTTGTCTAGATATTCACCTCTGGACTAATGCCTATGTGTCCATAGCGTTCCATCCTGCTTGTGATCTCCCCTTCCTATCTGCTGCAGTCCTATGAAATGCAGACTTGCTTAGCCAGCTCTCATAGTTATGTAAGTCAATTCCCTATAATAAGTAAATGAATAGATAAATGCATTATGGAATTTACTTGATATTGATATATATATATATATATGAATAGATAAATGCATTATTTATATCTATTCATATAAATGAATAGAGACATGCACTATGGAATATACATTATATATATATAAAGTGTGTATATACACACATACATATATGTACATCTGTTGCTGGAGAGAGCCACATGGTGTGTCAAGGAATTAGAAGTCTAGAAACTGAGAGCAGCAAGCAAATGAGGTCCTCAGTGTTAGAACCACAAAGAACAGAATTCAGCCAATGGCATGACTCAATTTGGAAGCAGGAGCTCCAAACTCTAGAGCCTCCAGAGAAGAACTCAGCCCACTCAATACCTTTATTTCACCATGTGATATCCTGAGCTAAAAGCCCAATCATGCTATACCACACTTCTGACATATAGATCCTTGAGCTAATAAATGGAGTTGTTTTAAGATGCTACATTTGTGGCAATTTATGACATAGCAATCAAAAACTAATACAGAAAGACTATGAAGTTTGAGCCTCATAATAGTCTAAGGAGAATGATTCTGGCATGTAGTGAGCAAGTCTGTTTTTGTTTGCCCACCCTCCATTTCTCCTTTTTATGGCTATCCTAAAAGGTCTGCCCTTCCTCCGTCATTGTGATTGGTACGGAGTTGACCCCATCCTTTACCTAAGGATGACCTAAGTCTTGCTGAAAAGGTTCCATTAGAGCTTCCTTTGGAACTATTGGGAAAGAGAAGTTCATTCAAGGAGAAAGCCCAATAGATAATAAAACTATCACCAGAAAGTAGAGACTGAGAGATGGAGAGTCCTAATCCTGATATCATTTGCCCTAATATCCAACCATACCAGAAAGTATGGAAAGGGTCCCAGTGCTATTCAGTTGTGTAAGTCAGCATATTTCCCCTTTTGCTTAAGTCAACATGGAGACCCAAAGGAAGCGACCAAGAGAAGTTTACCACCAAAAGAAGTCTGGGAAGAGTATAGTCTATAACCAAAAACCTCAAACTCTCCATTCTCTCATGTACAAGTGTCTGAAAGAACAATAGAAATCATAGTTCAAAAATATAAGACAGAGTCCAAAACTAAAGATGAGCATGTGTGGCTTCTATTATAAGAAAGATACAATATCTGAAATTTGCTTCTTCAGGAAGGCCATGGTGACATCTTCCACTGGGTCGGGTACACCTGTTACAGGCTTTCAGGGCACATATACTTCCCCTTCTGCAGTACATTGCTATGATAATCATCAGATATTTGCTTACATAATTGCCTACTTGATGTCTGCTTTCCTCGAGCAGTCAAAGTTCTTTGAGAGAAAGGACCATGTCTTGTTCATCACTCTATTCCTCCCAAGGGCAATACTGACTGAATGAATGACAGGACACTATCGTGACTAGGGTTCATAAAGGAAAAAACTTTCCTTAACCTGTTTGAGAGAATTTGTGTAGATTGCATGTATTTGAAGTCCGAATTAGTTGTGCTTCATGTAAGTGAATTTTGTTTCATCACTATTCTTGAGATAATCTTACACAGATTAGCTTCGGATTTTCTTCCAGAAACTTCACTGAAATAAGAGCTAACACATGGAAACCATTTTACAGATTACAAAGTACTTTTCATATACATTAGCTTCCTTAATCCTTACAAAAGTCCTAGGAGGGAGGACCTGAGGCTCAAGGAGGCTAAGTGCCTTGCCCAGGGTCACACGAATACGGTGAAGCGGAGGCAGGCACAAACCCCAGTCGCTAGACTCCAGATTTAGTGCAATTCTTCTGAAGAAAATGAGCATGAGTCCACATTAGTTCTTCCTTAGCATTAGCCATTTCAATATTATTTTAAGCTGCGAGTGTGTTAAATAAGATATGACTGAGAGCTGAAAGAAACAGGGAGCACCCTGGAATTCGGCTATTCTAAACGATAGAGTTGTATTTTATGTTTTAGCCAAATGAGTGAAGCCCATACGCATTCAAGTGTGAGTGAGTGTGTGTGGGTGTGTGTTGTCTTAAAGTGGGAGAAAAAGTCTACTTAGTTGTTGAGATCAGTCGAAATTTCCCATTCATATTTCATTTTATCCCAGTGAAAAATGCTTATTTTTATTTTCCTTTTGTAAAGACTAGTGTATATTTACTTCGTCTTCTATGAGAAAAATAAACTATGTTCTAGGAAGGAATTACTTTTGGGTAACAAGCCATTGCTTCCTTGAGGTTGCATGGTTAAAAAAAAAAACGTTTATGGGGGTGGGACCTGTTTTCTTCCTTTTATAATCATCATAATCCACCAGAAATAATATGTAATTCCGTGTAGCTCTACGGCTGTCCCACAGATGGATGGTGTAATATGTCTCTGTTTCCTCCAACTCTAATCACAATCCCCTACTTCTGTCCTCTGCACTCACTCACGGTCCCTGTAAATGTCACTCGGTAATGTATATGAGTGCGCACGGACAGAGGTAACAGGGCATGCTCACGTAGTCCTGTCAGCGAGGCACCGCCTTATGTCGTAAACAGTAAATCCTTTATGCTGAGAGCCTGTTCATTTTCACACCGTTAACTTGTTCACTAACAGTTGTCCAGATTTTTAAATTCAGCCTCTTACACTAATCCTGCAACTGCTGGTCCCAGACAGGTGCAGGGATCAGACCGGCTCAGTTAAGGAAAACATCTGGCCCGAAAATGATAATAGGCTCTTTTTACTCCCTCAAGTCATAGGAGGAATGCGAAGTTTTCAAATATTAAAACACACAATTAGGCCTTAATATTCACGTAAGCATATACGTCCCCCTCTCCCCTCTGTCTGTCTGTTCTGTCTCTCTTTCTCAGATGCGTGCACAAAAACACACACATACACATGGTAAACAGCAATCGTCCACTATTTATTTTATAAAACGAGACCTCTAAAGGGCAGCCAAGGAAACACGAAGATCTAACTCTGTGGACAACCCTCCAGCAGCTCCGTCTCTGGGCTACAGCAGGTATTGTGGTACCGTTCTCACAAGGGCCTCAAGATAACTTTGTTCAGGAAGCACACCACTAGTTTTAATGACATTCTCAACTTTTATGACTTTAAGAGTTCAAAGCAAATTGCTAATGATTCAAGATGAGAAAGACGAGATACCTGAGGACAGTATTATTGGATGGAAGGCCTTTTACCTCACCGCTCCGACTTAGAATCCAGGCATGGGATCTAAATAGGATAAACTGACATTTATGATTCCTCCCGGATCTAAATGTGTGTCGATTTCATGATTCCACTGCTGCGTGGTGGCAGACATGCTATCTAGTTTTCAATAGGAAAATGTAAATATCACAAGGATTCCTGGTTTTCAGCAAAATGGAGAATTTCTTCAGAAAACATACTATCAAGTGGTTTCCCCAAGTATCCTTTCAGGTCTGAAGACAAAACTTCTGTGTTTCTGGCCAAAGCCCCCCACTAGAATTTTTACCACCATTATTGCTCCATGAAGAACAGTGTTTTTATGAATCCAGGTCAGCCAAGCGTGATTGGGCTCAGTTGTCAGGGAAAGGCTGGATGAGGCATTAAAATGAAAGATCTGACCAGGGTCAGTGTGAGGGCAGTAAAAACTGAAAAAGAAAATTTGCTTAGGGCTGGCCTTCCTGACACCAAAGACTGGTATGTAATTGTGGGTCCCAGTGCAAAATGAGAATGCAGGAATTCTGGTTCAATAAGTAAGAAGTTCAAGATGGCAATGGCAGAGCACGAAACCAAGCACGGGGCCATTCTAAACACATGACCCCATGTGAGTGCACAGGTCACATGCCAACGAAGCTGGCCCTTCTGCCACCTACGACCTCATGGCAAATCCACCACACTGTACACACTCTGAGGTAATGAGAGTTACTTTTCATCTCTGGAGCCCCAACATTACCCAGCACAATGCCTGCCTCACTTTCATTCTCTGTAAATGTAGGATGGGCTAGATCTTGGCAGGAAATTTAGATTTTAATTGTTAAGTCATTGGTTAGGTATTCTGAGGGGTGTGTGGCTCCTGGATGAGTAACCTCAGCATCACCTGAGAATCTGACAAAAATGTACATTTCCTGGCCTCACTCCAGTCCGACAGTATCAGAAACTCTGGGGGTGGGACCCAAGACAATGTTTTAACAAACCCTTGAGGTGATTCCAATCACAGAATGATTTGAGAACCACTGGATCAGGGAATAGATAAAGGGAACTTTTAATAGGGCAGTGGTAAGAGAAGGTAGCAGAAAGATCCAGAAACATTAAGAAGGAAGGACTGTCCAGATATAATGACTCATCGTTGGCAAGGAAAGGACCCTGTAGGATAACTCCTAAGTTTCTAGCTTTAGTGACTACTTTGTTGGGGTACCACTTACTGACACAAAAGGAGAAGGACAAGGTCTCAGGAAACAGGAAGAAATCAGTTTGGGAATAAATGAAGGCATAGAAGATCCTCACTGTCCATTCAGACCACTTGCCTGTCTTCAGCTATCCAGAATCATTTAATAATCAATGATTAAAAGACAGCAAAAGTGTTTTATTTTCTCTGAAATAATCGATTGGATATTATAAGGTTAGTGCCATCTCAATCTACATATACACCCTCATTACTTTGGGATACCTAATCCTCCACCACAGAGGAACATAAAACACCTAGAGTGGTAAGTGGTGAGAAAGTCTAGTTAGAACCAATTATAACTACTGGAGGAAAAAAAGTCAAGAAGAGAGAATGGGCTGTGGTGTGAGTAAAGAGGAGACAGAAACTCTGTAGGCAAGGTGAACATAGTATACCAACACATATATGTTATATGATATCATATCATATCATACCATAAAATATGTCATTTATATATATCCTATACAATATGGATAAAAATAGAAAATAAAAAATGAATAGTAGACTCAAAGAAAATACTTGTAAAATGTGTATCGGATAAACAATTTGTATCCAGAATATGTAAAGAACTTTCAAAACAAAATAATAAATAATCTGTTTCAAAAATAGGCAGAAAAGGGGCACCTGGGTGGCTCAGTCATGACCTCATGGTTTGTGAGTTCCAGCCCCGTGTCGGGCTCTGTGCTCGCAGTTCAGAGCCTGGAGCCTGCTTCGGATTCTGTGCCTCCCTCTCTCTCTGCCCCTTCCCTGCTTGCCCTCTGTATCTCTCTCTCAAAAATAAATAAACATGAAAAAAAATGGGCAGAAAAATACTTCAAAAGAAAAGATATAGATGACAAATAAACATATGAAAAGATGTTCAGCAGTACTAGTTACTAGTAAAATGCAATTAAAATACAATTAGATATCACTACAGGCCTAAATAAAATGGCTAAAAGTAGAAAGACTGAAAATACCAGCTGATAAGGTGATAATGCCAAACATTGATGCAGAACAAGTGAAACCCTCATAAATTGCTGATGGGAATGCAAAATGGTACAACTACTTTGGAAAATAGTTTGGTAAGTTCTTAAAAAGCTAAACATAAAACCCAGAAATCCCACTCCCAGATATTATTGAAGAGAAATGAAAACCTAATATTTACACAAAGACATGTATATGACTATAACAGTTTACTCATAATTACCCCAGACTTGAAACAATACAAAGGTCCATCAACCAGCGAATAGATAAACCAGTTGTAATCATGCACACGATGGAATACTTCTCAGCAATGTACGGGAGCACATCCACTGATACATACTACAAAAATGATGCTAAAAAACATTTTGTATAAATAAAATCCTGCTCTTTTTAGCTGAAGGACCAGGAAAGGGGCAGCACAGCAAGACAGAATGATTTTAGACAATAAATGTTCTACTCTAACCAAACACCCAGAAAAAACCTTGGGCCCACCTCCGCCCATGCTAGCAAATGTCAAGTAAAGAGCCTCCACTTTCACCCACCACAGGCTGTAATGAAGTGCCCCAACACTCTACTAGGTAGGTGCCAGAGAAGGCCACATAGGAGGCCGAGAGTCTCACCTCCACCAGACAGTATTGGGTCTCTTACCCATAGTGTCAGCGGAGACCATATGGAAAACCTAGACTTCTCTCCTCACTAGGCATCATTGAGCATTTGTCCCTCTTCTTGCTGGGTGTTGTCAGAAAGGGCTTGGTGGTGAGTCAGGACTTCACCATCACCCCGTGATGAGGCCACCTCCAATAGGAGACCAGTCAGGACCAAATGGAGAGACAGAACTCCCACTCCCACCAAGCAAGAGTGAGGAGACTTCCCGGGGGAGGCCAAGTGGGAAACCTGGAATTCTACCTCCAATCTGATGATAACAGAGTGTTTTCCTGGCAAACTAGTGTCAGAAAAAGCCAGTTAAAACAGAAGATCTGAATTTTCATAACACAATTCCAAAAAGTCAAGGTTTTAATTTTAAAAACCACTTGTTATACCAAAACCCAAAAATAAGCCAAAGAGAATGAAAAAAGATAATTAATAGATGCCAACACCAAGATGACACAGATATTAGGGTTATTACTGACTATACACACAAGCTTAATTTCATCAAACTACACTGAAACAGAGTGAATTTTATGTAAATTTTACCTCAAAATAGACTTAAAAAGGCAAACTCAAAATGAAATTCACAATATTTAAAATTATTTTATTTAACAGGTTAAAAAAGACTTTTGCTTTTCTAAAAAGGACTAGCCGATTGAACATATTTCATGACTTTTGAAAAATCATTGTTTAATACTTTGTGATACAAGAATTGCAAGGTCTTTTCTATATGCAATGCATTTTGTTGAAATCTCAAGTTTTCATGATGACTAGAATTTGTCAGAACTGAATATAATCATCAACTCTGCCACTTGGCACTTGTACTTGCATTAAGGACTGGTAAGTCCTTATCCATTTTATTTAGTGACAATTCAATAATACAGTCCCTACATCCACGTCCACGTCCACTTAACAGAACTACAGCAAAATTACCTACAAGTGAATAATTGAATGAAAGAAGTTCTACTCTCAGCCTCTCTGTTGATGGGACTCTGGTCTTTCCCTCAGAATACCCTGCATACCTAATATAACATATGGACGGAGCAAGGATACATGTGCCATTTTGTATGTTAAATACCAGTAAAGTATAATTCTTCTTTTTAGGTAAAATTTTAACATTCATAGAATATGTTTTTTCCACACCTCAATGGATTGTGTTAAACACTCCCAGGTACATGAACCACCATACTGGAAACCACTAGATTAAACCATAAAAACAAACAAACAAACAAAAAACGCCCAGATACCCTCCAAACACTCTATGACTTACTAGAACCTTGATCAGTTTGAATTGGATGAGATTACATTTTGAAGAGGAAGACATTTGTCCATCTATTTTTGCTCATAAAAATTGATTTCTTTGAACTGGAGATCTAAGGTGTCTGTGTGATAAATTATGAGATGCGTCCTTACAGCATCTCTTTCAACATTTAGTAGTGTCATTAAGATTTGCCACTTCCTCAGTCAGAAGAATATGTCCTCATATTATAATATCTTCCTGAATGACGTGTGCATATTCTGGTCCACAAAACATGTTGAAGCCACTCAATATTCCTAGCCATGAAATAACAGTAGAACCACAGAATCACCAAGCATTTAGAACTGGAACAAATCTTAGGGGTCAGGAGTTTATAGCACTTTGTCACTGTCCACGTCCACAGTCTAAATGATGATGTTGAGGTGAGAGGCCCTTGTTCAAGTGAAATTTCTCAAATAACCCAATCCTCAGACATCACGAACTTTTAAATCTTGAATCATCCACAATCTATGCATAACAATTAGTCTAATATTATACATTTGTTTCTGTTCCTGTATTTATTTCCATGAAATCAGAATATATGGATTTTTCCCCTTTGGCAAGTCAGAGATTGAGAAAAAGAAAAAAGACAGTGGGGGGATTCCAACTTCTTAATGTAATGAAGTATTTTAACTGGAATGTTTCAGTTGTGGCACCCTGGGGAAAGCTGGTCTCCAACTTGAGAGTGTGAAGTATTTTACGAACAGCGTAAAGAAAGCAGATGTATTGGCAAGAAAGCTGCTGCTTCTCCCAGCTGTGTGTTTTTTTTTTACTTAAAAACAAGAGAGATACCCCAAAAGCAACCGGCTTTTTCAATGTTAAATATAATATTGGTCACCTATTAGTTGAAATGTATTTTATGTATTTTCAACAATAATTATTTTATTACATATTTTAACAACAAACACATTATTTCCAGTGTAGGCATCTTTTTTCATTTTCATGTATATTTACTTTAACAATTGAAAGATAAACTCCTATTAAACAAAAGTAACATAAAATGATCACATGTTTACTACCAAGGCAATCCTCTAAATCTCCAATTTGGCAATTCGGTATTCTTATTTTTCTGCTATACACAATTTATCTACCTCACATTATAATTTGTATGTGATTCTGAGGTTTATTTTTGAGAGTGAGAGACAGAGTGTGAGCAGGGGAGGGGCAGAGAGAGACGGAGACAGAATCCAAAGCAGGCTCCAGGCTCTGAGCTGTCAGTACAGAGCCCAACACAGAGCTTGAACTCACAAACCACAAGATCATGACCTGAACCAAAGTTGGACACTTAACTGACTGAGCCATCCAGGCGCCCCTATAAATTGCTATTTTTAATGAGAACATGCATTTTCTCTTAACTCTTAACTCCAGCATTTTGCCTGATAGACTCTTTACCTTTAGGTATTCAGATTACAAATCCCTTTACTTCCTACAAAATACAATTATAAGCAACATTCGAATATTTTCTTACTGCTTCCAGTCGTCTTCAAGGGTGGAATTCTTCAATTTCCAATCAATTCCAGGCCTTCTGCTAACATGGCTCTGCTAGTGATGGGAAAACCCAAAGGACTCGGTGCAACCACAAGCCAAGTTCTGTAAGGGAGGCCTGACAATTGTCCCAATTCCTTTGTTTTCACCCCCTCAAGGTAGACATTGTGAATTCTTGGTATCAATCTAATTTAGCATTCAAGACATAGAAAACTTCTTTTTCTATTCTATTACATAATGCATGGAAAGTAAGCCAGCATAATTTCTAAACAAAGAAGTTTTTACTGTGAAAATCACAAATATAATGTTTTCCTCCTTTACTGCAGTGTAGACTACATCCTTTAAGAAAGGCGTTCCTTGGATGGAGCTTGCTTCCCATGAAAAGGACAAATTATTGCTTTGTGATGTCAGGGGGTCTCATGTCTATTGGGATTTTTCTGGAGATTCTCGTAAAAAGTTTAGGAAAATGTAATATTATTCTTTAATTCATTTGTCCATTCATTCATCTTCTTGAGAAGTTCAAATGAACTTTTTGAGTTTATTTCATATTTCTACTTCAGTTAGGGACATAATTATAATGCACAACCTTCTTTTTATTGTCTCTGGAAAACTACTATGCATTATTTACCTTTGTCATATTTATTCCCTTCAACAGTTTCTGACTCCATCTGGATCTTCTCTTAAAACCTCAAATTTTAGTTTTCTCACTCTGGGTGAGGCTAGTAAGTTTGTCATGAATTTCATCCTTCTGTAGGAAATCATCAACCTTCCATAAGCCAGAAACAAATTCTTATTTTCTCTGAATCAAATCTTTTCTGGAATAAATCTAAAAAGTCACTAAGGCCATGACTATAAGAAGAAATGCAAATACTACTTGTGTCTTCCTATCCTTCAGTTTCCTACTCAGAAACCCACAGGCACCAGTATCACATTCCTGTGTGCTCTCCACACTAGTAGAGTAGATCAAACTACTCCACAGTACTAGTAGTAGTAGATCAAACTACTCCACACTATTCCTCAGAGTATGGTTTAAGAAAACAGATCTATTGAGGTCTGGGGCAACATGGCGGAGGAGTAGGGGGCTCCAGTATTTCGCTTGCCCTTTAAAGGGGGACGACTGAAACCACTGTCTCTCTCTCAACTCCAAAAATCGGGGGGAAAAGGTGCTAGAGCTGACAAGAAACTAAGGCGGAAACAGACACGGCCCAACTAAACCGTGAGTTTAATCTGGGTCGGATAAAACGAACTCGAACTTGGGAAGTTGAGCTGAGGGGAGGGTGAGTGTCTTCGGAGATAGCTGGGAAAGTGCCGATCGAACAACATCTGAACGAGAGGGCCAGAGCGGCCCTTTTTCTGGAATAACCAGGCCGTATAAGTTCATCTAGACGACATCGATCTTTATTCCTTTTCCCTCGCACCTGTCCTTATTCTGATTTCTATCAGTCTGGATTAAACCCTTTAGTCGCTCTACCTGGGCAAAGTCCATTTCCTTCTTCTCCCTGCACCAGTCATTATTCTGTCTATATATGCTCTGCCACCAGCACACTACATACCCTGTCCTTAACGTGTAGCGGTTACTTCAGGACATTGCCCTCAGAGAGTCACTTGTTATTTCTTTCTGTTGTGAACTGCTTGTCTGGACCATTTGTCGGTACGTTTGAGTATTTCTGTGTTCTGTGTGTCTGTCAGTTTTCCTTTCCAGGGCAACTTCAAGAAACAACCCATAACACATCCAGCCAAAATGACGAGACGGAAGAATTCTCCTCAAAAGAATCTACAAGAAGTAGTGACAGCTCAAGAATTAATGAAAACAGATATAAGCAACATAACAGAACTTGAATATAGAATGTTAATCATAAAACTAATTGCTGGCCTTGAAAAAAGCTTAGATGAATGCAAGGAGTCCCACGAGGCAAAGTTCAAAGACCTTAAAAACGGTCAAGAAGAATTAAAGAAGACATTGGAAGAAATACAGGGGAAACTGGAAGCAGCCACAGCACGGATTGAAGAGGTAGAGGAAAGAGTTAGTGCCTTAGAAGACAAAATCATTGAAAAAGAGGAAGCAGATAAAAAGAGAGAGAAGCTGATCCAGGAACAGGAAAGGAGAATTCGAGAGCTGAGCGATGCACTCAAAAGAAACAATATCCGTATCATAGGAGTTCCAGAGGAAGAAGAGAGAGAGAAAGGAGTCGAAGGGGTTCTGGAACAAATCATTGCTGAGAACTTCCTCAACATGAGAAAGGAAACGGGCATGGAAATCCAAGAGGCACAGAGAACTCCCCTCAGACGTAACTTGAATAGACCTTCTGCACGGCACATCATAGTGAAGCTGGCAAAATACAAAGATAGGGAGAGAATCCTGAAAGCAGCTAGGGACAAAAGAACCCTAACATACAAAGGGAGACCTATAAGGGTAGTAGCAGACTTATCTACGGAAACTTGGCAAACCAGAAAGGAATGGCAGGATATCTTCAATGTGATGAGCAAGAAGGACATGCAACCAAGAATTCTGTATCCGGCTAGCCTGTCATTCAGAATAGAAGGAGAGATCAAGGTTTTTCCCAACAAACAAAAACTGAAAGAATTTATCACAAATAAGCCAGCACTGCAAGAGATCCTGAGGGGCATTCTATGAAAATAAGGAGGCAAAGAACACAAACTACCAGAGACAGCCTTACAAACATGAAACTTACAGATAATACAGTGACTGTAAGCCCATATTTTTCAATATTAACACTGAATGTAAATGGACTAAATGCGCCAATCAAAAGACACAGGATAACAGAATGGATTAAAAAACAAGACCCATCTATTTGCTGTCTTCAAGAAACTCATCTTAAACCTGAAGACACCTTCAGATTGAAAGTGAGGGGATGGAGAACTATCTACCATGCTACTGGAAGTCAGAAGAAAGCCGGAGTAGCCACACTTATATCAGACAAATTAGACTTTAAAATGAACGATGTAATAAGAGATGAGGAAGGACATTATATAATAGTCTCAGGAACCATCCAGCAGGAAGAGCTAACAATTGTAAATATCTACTCACCGAATTCAGGGGCACCCAAATTTGTAAAACAACTAATTACAAACATTAGCAACCTCATCGATAAAAATGTCCTAATAGTAGGGGATCTCAACACTCCACTCTCAGCATTGGATAGATCAACAAAACAGAAAATCTCCGCAGAAACAATAGCCCTGAATGACACATTAGGACAGATGGGCCTCACAGACATCTTTAGGGTCCTTCATCCAGAAGCAAAGGAATTTACGTTCTTCTCATCTGCACACGGTACATTTTCCAAGATAGACCACATTCTGGGGCACAGGGAAGCTCTGAATAAATATAAAAGAATTGAGATCATACCGTGTACAGTGTCAGACCACAATGCTTTGAAACTTGAAATCAACCACAGGAGAAAGCCTGGAAAATATTCAAGAACATGGCGGCTAAGAAATAACCTACTAAAAGATGACTGGGTCAACCAAGCCATCAGAGAAGAAATTAAAAAATACATGGAAACAAATGAAAATGAAAATACAACAATCCAAACGCTCTGGGATGCAGCAAAGGCAGTCCTGAGAGGGAAATATATTGCAATCCAGGCCCATCTCAAGAAACAAGAAAAATCAATAACACAAATTCTAACAGCACGCCTAAAGGAACTAGAAGCAGATCAACTAAAACAACCCAAGCCCAGCAGAAAGAGAGAAATAACAAAGATCAGAGCTCAAATTAACCATATGGAGACAGAAAAGGTAGTGGAACAGATCAATGAAACCAAAAGCTGGTTCTTTGAAAAAATAAACAAAATAGACAAACCTCTAGCCAGGCTTCTCAAAAAGAAAAGAGAGAGAACTCAAATAGATAAAATCGTGAATGAAAAGGGAGAAATTACAACCAATCCCTCAGAGATACAAGCAATCATCAGAGAATACTATGAAAAATTATATGCCACCAAACTTGGCAATCTGGAAGAAATGGACAGCTTCCTAAATAGCCACACGCTACCAAAACTCAAACGGGAAGAAATAGAAAATTTGAACAGACCCATAACTAGTGAAGAAATAGAATCCGTTATTAAAAACCTCCCAGCAAATAAAAGCCCTGGACCAGATGGCTTTCCTGCGGAATTTTACCAGACATTTAAAACAGAGTTAATTCCTATCCTCCTCAAGCTGTTCCAAAAAATTGAAACGGAAGGAAAACTCCCGGACTCATTCTATGAAGCCAGCATCACTTTGATTCCCAAACCAGATAGAGACCCAGCAAAGAAAGAAAATTACAGGCCAATATCCCTGATGAATATGGATGCAAAAATTCTCAACAAGATACTAGCAAATCGAATGCAACAGCATATAAAGAGAATTATCCACCATGATCAAGTAGGATTCATCCCTGGGTTGCAGGGCTGGTTCAATATTCGCAAATCAATCAACGTGATACATCACATCAACAAAAGAAAAGATAAGAACCATATGATCCTGTCAATAGATGCAGAAAAAGCATTTGACAAAATACAGCATCCTTTCTTAATAAAAACTCTCGAGAAAGTCGGGATAGAAGGAACATACTTAAACATCATAAAAGCCATATATGAAAAGCCCACAGCTAATATCATCCTCAATGGGGAAAAACTGAAAGCCTTCCCCCTGAGATCAGGAACACGACAGGGGTGTCCACTCTCGCCACTGCTATTTAACATAGTGCTGGAAGTCTTAGCATCAGCAATCAGACAACAAAACAAAATAAAAGGCATCAAGATTGGCAAGGAGGAAGTCAAACTTTCACTTTTTGCAGATGACATGATACTTTACATGGAAAACCCGACAGAATCCACCAAAAGCCTACTAGAACTGATTCATGATTTCAGCAAAGTTGCAGGGTACAAAATCAATGTACAGAAATCGGTGGCATTTCTATACACCAACAATGAAGCAGCAGAAAGAGAAATAAAGAAGCTAATCCCTTTCACAATTGCACCAAAAACCATAAAATACTTAGGAATAAACCTAACCAAAGATGTGAAAGACCTCTACACTGAAAACTATAAAAAACTTATGAAGGAAATTGAGGAAGACACAAGGAAATGGAAAAACATCCCATGCTCATGGATTGGAAGAATAAATATTGTCAAAATGGCAATACTACCCAAAGCAATCTACACATTCAATGCAATCCCAATCAAAATTGCACCAGCATTCTTCTCAAAGCTAGAGCAAACAATCCTAAAATTTGTATGGAACCACAAAAGACCTCGAATAGCCAAAGTAATACTGAAGAATAAAACCAAGGTGGGAGGCATCACAATCCCAGACTTTAACCTCTACTACAAAGCGGTGGTCATCAAGACTGTATGGTATTGGCACAAAAACAGACACATAGACCAATGGAATAGAATAGAAAACTCAGAAATGGACCCGCAAGTATATGGCCAACTAATCTTTGACAAAGCGGGAAAATGTATCCAATGGAAAAAAGACAGCCTTTTTAACAAATGGTGCTGGGAGAATTGGACAGCAACATGCAAAAGAATGAAACTAGACCACTTTCTTACACCACTCACAAAAATAAATTCTAAATGGATAAAAGATCTGAATGTGAGACAGGAAACCGTCAAAATCCTAGAGGAGAAAACAGGAAAAAGCCTCTTTGACCTAAGATGCACAAATTTCTTACTCGACACGTCTCCAAAGGCAAGAGAATTAAAAGCAAAGATGAACTATTGGGACCTCATCAAGATAAAAAGCTTCTGCACGGCAAAAGAAACAACCAACAAAACGAATAGGCAACCAACGGAATGGGAAAAGATCATCGCAAATGACATATCGGATAAAGGACTAATATCTAAAATTTATAAAGAACTTACCAAACTCCAAACCCGAAAAACAAACAACCCAGTGAAGAAATGGGCGGAAGATATGAATAGACACTTCTCCAAAGGGGACATTCAGATGGCCAACAGACACATGAAACGATGCTCAATGTCACTCATCATCAGGGAAATACAAATCAAAACTACACTGAGATACCACCTCACACCAGTCAGAGTGGCTAAAATGAACAAATCAGGAAACTATAGATGCTGGCGAGGATGTGGAGAAGTAGGCACCCTCCTACACTGTTGGTGGGAATGCAAACTGGTGCAGCCACTCTGGAAAACGGTGTGGAGGTTCCTCAAAAAAATGAAAATAGAGCTACCCTATGACCCAGCAATAGCCCTGCTAGGAATCTACCCAAGAGACACAGGAATGCTGATGCATAGGAGCACGTGTACCCCAATGTTCATAGCAGCACTTTCGACAATAGCCAAATCATGGAAAGAGACCAAGTGCCCATCAACTGACGAATGGATAAAGAAGTTATGGTACTTATATACAATGGACTACTACGTGGCAATGAGAAAAAATGAAATCTGGCCATGTGTAGCAACATGGATGGAACTGGAGGGTATTATGTTAAGTGAAATAAGTCAGTCAGAAAAAGACAGATACCATATGTTTCCACGAATAGGTGGACTTTGTGAAACTAAGCAAAAACCAGGGGGAGGGGAAGAGGGGAAAGAAAAAAAAGACACAGAGAGGGAGGGAGATAAAACATAAGAGACTCTCAAAGACTAAGAAAAAACTGAGGGTGAGGGGGATGAGGGAGGGGGGAGAGGGGGTGATGGGCATTAAAAAGGGCACATGTTGGGATGAACACTGGGTGTTATATGTAAACCAATTTGAAAATAAACTATTATAATTAAAAAAAAAATAAATAAAATAAAAAAAAAAAAAAAAAAAAAAAAAAAAAAAAAAGAAAACAGATCTATTGATTGGCCTCCACTACCAGCCTTCTTCTTTCAGTCGGGTCAGTGCCCACTACCACCCAATCCCTTTCTCCTGGATGGGCAATGGGATTCCTCAAGCCAGCTGAGGATTGTGCATTTATTTGGCATGATTCTGGACTGCTGCTGCTTTGAAAAGGCTGGTTATAAGTGATCATGAGATCTCAACGTGGAAATATTCTGGACATCTACAAATACAGAGTCAGAGCCCATACTGGAATACAGAGCTTACGTTCTGAGACATGTAACCCATCTCTTTGGGTTCAAAGCCTGAGAAAATATTAAACTGCCGAGGAGAAAAAACATTGTCTGAGGATGGGAGGAGAGAGAAGGAAAGAGAAACAGGAACGAATACACTGGAAAGGTTGGAGCACAACTAGGAAAATCCAGTGTCATTTGAGCCCAGAGAAGAAGGCCTGGAGATTGATGGTTTACCTTAACAAATAATTCAGATAGTCCATGTCAAATAAAATGACTTCCAAAAGGCCATTAAACTTAGTATCTGGGACATCTATTCATAACTTTATGTAAATTTCGGTGATGAGGTATTTGTGAGTACTCACATAATATTCTCTTCTATACAGACATGTTGAAGGAAAAAGGAATGTAATTTTTTATTCTTTCCTTGAAAGAAAAAAAATAACATTCAGAAGTTAGTTATCTGGGTTGAGGAAACAAAGCCAGAGCTGAGAGAATTGATTGAATATTTGCTCTGATTTGCCTTCTCTAGAAAGCCCTCCCTGATACCCCCAGGGACACCATCGTGCCTGTTCTTGAACTGAATGGCACATCACACACTATCCTGTAATCAATAACTCACTGGACTGGGCTGGACTCGGAATCCCTCAGAGGCCTGGGGTTCATTCCTCTCTTTGGTCTAGCAGGGTCTGATCCAGAAGAAGGAGTGCATTAAATATTTATGTAATAAATGAATGAATGACATGCCTACAGACTGGCATGGGGGAAAACAAAGGTGTCAGTGCTTACTGGCAAATCTCAGTGTGTTTTATGCAAAGCCTTTTCAGCCATAATATGCACATTGCCAGGATTATTACATTTGCTCAGAGTAGATAGGCTCTTTTGTGAAAGATTTTCATTCGTATTCACACATACACAAAAACCAAAACCCACACATCAATAAGCGCTGAGACTCACCAGTCTATCTTCCCCTTTAACTGGCAGTATTCACAGTCACTTTATTGTGTGAAATAATGTTGTTTCCTCCTCCCTTTATGTTGCTTATGTCTGACCTTCCATTAAAAGTTGCTTAGAAACTGCTTAGCAAATAGTCAGTGGTGCTCTTTGCCGACAACTTCCTTTTGTGACTTCTCAGCTATTCTATGAGTCTGTTCCCTTTCCATAAGTGTTTTTAGGCTTCTTTTCATCTTCTTTCAACAGACAAGACTAAAGCCCAACATTTTCCCTCCATTGAAAGGAAACATTCACAGCTTCTGAAGCTTTGCTCTGCTGCATACAAGCAGCCTCCCTACACCTGCCAGTTAAGGGAAGAGTAGATTAGCAAAGCTTCCGTGGGCTTTTGATTTTTATTAATGGCTTTGCACTGTGTGCTTAAGCAAGTCATAAAGTTAAAAAAAGTCACAAAAATGTAAAGTCCTTGATGCTCACTGAAATCAACGAGACTTGGAGGACATGGTATCAGAGGACACGGGGCTTCCTTTTACAAATAGCAAAGATTTAATTCACATTCTTCTGTGAACACAAGCCACGCTAGAATCTTAAAACAGAATTTTGCAATGGCCAAGGAACAGGACCTTCCTCAAGACTGCAGCAAGTAGAATAAATCACTCCTCTCTGCCTTCCCCATCTCAACACTTCTATTGATATAACTGATCAAGTTGAACTGCACACCAAGTCAACTCTGAAAAGGAAGATGATTTGATGCACCCTTTATTATACGCCTACCATGGGTTAGGTAATATTCTAGAGTCTAGACACTGAGTGGCAGTAGGAAAGGCACAGTGCTTGCTTACAAGGAACTCACAATCATGGGCGGGGAGGGAACAGAAGATACAGTGCACAACTCTAAAATCCTATCTGTGCTATGCTGGCTCTATGAGCAAAGTATTGCAGGAGCAATGGGAATAAGACTAGGAAGGGGAAGGAAAAGTGGAGGGGGTCAGAGAAAACCTCATGTTGATGAGGAACTCAAATCGAGCGTGCATAAAGGGGATTCTACGAGGTGAAAGCCATTGTGGAGATTTGAGAGGTGTGTGTGGAAGAACAGAGGGGCAAGCACACCAGTTTTCCTTGTGATTGAACCATGACAATGGTAACACATTGATTGTCAGCCTTCGATCCAGCCAGCAGATGATTTTTCCCTCACATACTGGCTTCCTCCATGGTTTTGTGGGACCTGGGTAAATCAGTCAGATGATGTATATTTCATTGATATTTTTGATACCCAAACCAGCAGAGATAATAAGACAGTGAAAAATTTTTTCAGAGTTTTGAGAATATTTATATGAAGTTATTATCAAGCAAGAACACGTTGTGTACTATCCTGTTCTGAAAATTCTAAGGAAGAAATTTCTTCCTGATCTCAGTATTAGGAATGGTTGTGTTTCCCCTGAACAACTGGGCAGTTAAATTTTCTCATTGACTGCCAACAAGTTTAACATCAACACTGTGTTAAATAGCAGCTAGTGTTGGCACCTGGGTGGCTCAGTCAGTTATGCGTCCAGCTCTCGATTTTTGGCTCAGGTCATGATCTCACAGCTCAAGAGATTGAGCCCCACGTTAGCCTGCTTGGGATTCTCTCTCCTATCTCTGCCCCTCCTCTGCCTTCTCTCTTTCTTTCTCTCCCAAAATAAAAATATAAACTTTAATAAAAATGTTTTTAAGTAGCAACAAGTATATATAATCTATTGTATACATCGCCGTGATAGTTTCATCCCAGCTGCATTTTACTTACCTATACTTTTTGTCCTTTTCTTTCTTGCTAATGGTAATTTCATTTAATTTTCTGTTTTATGTATCCTTTAAATCCTTTTTGAAACAAGGTAGAATAGATATGAATGAAAAATAAAATAAAAATATTTAAAAGCATATACAGTTAATGGATCATGTTCACTAAAAATAACTATGTTCAATTAAGTCACAATTACCCAGAAAAACCAGAGTTATAGTAACCGGTCTAAAGCCCAGGTGTTGAGAAATTGTTACACAAGAGCACCTTACATTCTTGGTGTTGCTTAGTTATTACCCTAATATAAACAAAGTTGGAAATTCAAGATTAAACAGCTTTTTATGACTATTAATTCTAAGTCTCTACTATTAATACTAGAAGATGAATCAGAAGCCCTGTTATTTTTATTCTGGACACTTTATAGGAACCAATGCTAGAGAGCCATTATTCTAATATTTCCCTCAATTGTTAGTGTTCTGCCATTTTGTCAAACCCATAAGCTTTTGCCTGCATTTGTCTGTCTAAAATTGACGACAAAAGTTACATAAATTTGGATGAATGCATCATTCTCCAGGATGAAATGAAGATTTTTTTCCAAAACTGCTCATGCTTTTGTTTAAAATCCTGCTTTTCCACATTAAAAAAAAAATGCATTTGCCTCTCAAATCTTTCCCTCCTCTTTTATTTGTCTATATTCAGGACAGTCACATATTAAAACTTAGAGCTCTCTGTAATTTCCAGAATCAGAAACAGAAGAGGTTTTCTGTGCAGACCTACCCTATGTATAGAGATTACTAGAGCTTTCAGCTTTTTTGCTTTTCTTGCTGAAAAAGAGAAGGCAGCAGCCAT
The DNA here is from genome assembly GCA_030068075.1 of Paguma larvata. Taxonomy (NCBI): domain Eukaryota; kingdom Metazoa; phylum Chordata; class Mammalia; order Carnivora; family Viverridae; genus Paguma; species Paguma larvata. The sequence continues at coordinate 103,443,373 of CM057829.1, forward strand.
TCATTAAGCACCTACCACATGGCAGGTGTTTTGCCAAGTGCTTTGTATACATTATCTCTCTTAATCCTCACAGTAACCCTATGAGGAAGGCAGTTTTATCCCTATTTTATAGCTCAGGAAACCCAAGCTCAGGGAGGTTAAGTAACTTGCCCTGGGTCACCCAACCACTGGATGGATTATGACCTTGGCTCTGTCTGACTGCAAAGCACTTGGTCTTTCCACAAAGTGTGCCACCTCCCACCTTCCCTATGCTTTGCAAGACCTTTTCTCTTTTCACTCTGATATTCTACCCTCATTCATAGATTTTCATTTTAGAATTATACAAATCTTCAATCAGAGTTCTTTTCTGGTGAGTTTCACAGTCTTTTTATTTATGTAAGCCATTTTCTTCCACGGGGGAGACAAAGTTCTCTCCTTATGGGACGTTTAGATCATATAGTCACTATTAAATACATGTCAAGGGGTCCAGTAATCTCATTTAAAAATTCAAGCTTTGGGGGCACCTGGGTGGCTCAGTTGATTAAGTGTCCAACTTAATATGTGACTGTCCTGAATATAGGCTCAGGTCACAACCTCATAGTTCGTGAGTTTGAGCCCTGCATTGGGCTCTGTGCTGACAGCTCAGAGCCTGGAGCCTGCTTCAGATTCTGTGCCTCCCTCTCTCTACCCCTCCTCTGCTCATGCTCTGTCTCACTCTCAAAAACAAACATTTTAAAATTTTTTAAGCTTTAAGATTAGCACCAAGTCAAGGGAAAAAATTACATTATAGCAGTTGAACAAATAGAGAGGTTTTCATTTTTCATTTTATTGTCCTTTTCTAAATACCTATTGTTGCATAGCAAATTACTCCAAAACTGATCAGTGTAAAACAACAACCACTCTATTATATCTCAAAATTTTTTGGTTCAGGAATTTGCATAAGTCTTGCTTTGCCACCCCATTTTTCTGTTCACATGGCTTCAGCTGAAATCATGGGTGATACTGAGCTGAACAATTGGTTGACATGGAGACTCCGGGGCAGTTTCAGTGAGAACTGGGTCCTGGTGGGATGGCTGAAGGGCTCGGATGTGGGGACAGGCAACTGAAGAGTCTAACTAGTCTCTTGCTTGTGGTGGTCTCAGTGTTGTCAGACTTTTTTAGAGAGTGACTCAGGGTTTTCAGAGCAAGTGTTGCAAGAGACAGGAAGCAGAAGCCACTGACTTCTTAACACCCAGGGCTGGAGCCTGACACAGCATTTTTTTCCCCACCTTCTACTATTGTTCAACAGTCACAATGCCTATCCCCAAACAGGCAAGAGGGAATATTCACCTCACTTCTTGACGGGAGGAACACCAAAGATTTTTGTGGCCAACTTTATCACAATCAGTTTGATATAAAATATCTACTTCAAGAGCCAGATAATATAGTATAAATTTTAAAGTTATCCATGGATAGGCAGCATTGCCAAAGCTTTACTGGAGGGCTAGTCTAGAAAATGGAAGATCGTCAAATTGTCAAAAAAGACAAAGGAAACATTAAACTTTTTTGAAAAATCAGTAAGTCCTTCTTCAGCATAAGGACATTTGGAAAAATGTATGAAAATAAAAATATTCTCCAACTTCCAAACTCACTGTAGTTTGAAGAAACAGTAAATTAAACTTTTTGAATCTCATTAAATACCATAACTCTTGTGCTATTCTTTTATACTCTCTTTATCTAATCTATAAGGTGATTTACAAACTAAATTACTAGCCTTCTGTGGTTTTTTATGTAGACTTGGCAAAAATGCTTGTTACATAAGAAGCATAAGCCCGATTTTTAAAATTTGTGGCTTCTATGGCAGAAGCAGTTGGCTTTACACAAAGGTCTCCTTGCCATCTCCTTCATGGTAATAAGTGTGGTGGGCATGCAGCCATCTAAGTAAAGGGTTGGCAGCCTATTTGGTAAATAAAGGTTTATTTAAATATAGCCATATCCATTCTTCTACTATTGTCTATGACTATTTTCAAGCTACAGTGGCAGAACTGAGTCTGGATCATAAAGCCTAAAATATTTGCTATCTGGTCCTTAACAGAAAAGGTTCTTGGTTACTGTTCTAGGTTGTGGTTTCCCAGCCTCCTTTGTAGTTAAGCCTGGCCATGGGACTAAGGCGTTGCCAATGAGTAGAAGTGCTGTACCACTTAACACCAGCTTCCTAGGACAATGAGGGTCCCTCCTTTTGCCAGCTGCACCCTGATACGACCCATGAAAACAGTACCTCAAGGGATGGTAGAAAAATAAAATGTGAAAAACTTCGGTTCTTGAATAATCATGTGGAACAGAAAGATCCACCAACTTGGATCACTTTCCTTGAATTTACACATGAAAAATAAACTATTAACTATAAACCATTAAAATAGTGTTAGTATCTTTATTAAAGCAATCAGGTCTTATTCTAAGATAGCTTCGCATTTGAACTACCAAAAAATCATACAAATTAGCACTTTAAAAGTCGATCAAAATAGTAGTCATTAAACCCAGGAAAAAAGTTTCATTAAACTCATTGTTTTCATATATCAAATACGTGAAGTTGGGGGTGTCTTATCTTTTGAAAATGGTTTATGTAATGAAAAAAAGCACAGAAATCGAAATTGTAATTAAACATTACTCCAAACCCTACCACTTTGAAAAAGCAAAAGAAGCTTTTTTACTTAGTTACATTTCATAAAGAGGCTTTTACAGATCAGATTCACACCTTGTTTTAACAGTGGCCCTTCCAGCAACTTGGTAAATGTAGGCAAAACAAAAATCCAACGGGAAATTGTTTAGGCACTTACAACTACGTTTTCATATCAGCTTCAGTGTCTTCACAATCAACTTTCTCATTTTTTCCACCTTTTCACATAAGATTCAGGAATCTATCTCATCCATAGATAATCAGAATGATTTTTGACATGAGTAACAAGTAATTTTTTGGCCGTTTGTGCAAATAAAGACAATAATCTACTAAAACCCAAGGGATAAAGTCAAAATGCCATCTCCAAATGGTGGTTGAGGTGCCAAATATCCTATGTTTCTCTAAATTTTTTAATTGTAATAACTTAATACAGAAAGTTTCCCTCTTCTTTCCCATTCCGGGTTTGGTTCATTGCTCTTTTGAGGTGTTGGAAAACCATCAGAGAGATAAATACATAAATAGATCCTCAGAACTCCACCATCAAATCTCAATGATTAACCAGTAATTAGAAATCCAAATGGAGCTCAAAAACCTTGCTGGGTAAGTCGGGAAGAGCCTGGACATCCTTATGGCCTGTAGATTTTATTCTTTATGGCTTTATTGTTAGACTTGTACACCATTTCCTTGAATGCCAAATTTAGGCATCCTTCCTAATTAATGATCTTTTCAAGCCCTTTTCAGAAGCCATTGGATTTTGATTAGCCCACAAAGGAAGGTTTTCTCTCCTGGGCACATAGTTCTCTGTTTCCTTAGCAGTTAATTGAGTAACAGAATAATGGTTTCCTTAGAGGGAGGCTTACAGCCTGCACAGAAGGGTTGATGCCTCTTTAGTCTCTGGGAACTGTAGTGACATTCAATAATGCTTGGTAAATTTAAGCTGAGAATTAGAGACCAAACTGATGTATTTGGACATATCTCAATCTGATGTTTCCTGAGCAGCTGGCTCACTGAAAGGATACGTATGCTGCTCAAGGCCTCTGGTTTTTTCTAGGTGATTTTTTCATTACACTCCTATTCCTGTGCCTCATTACCACATAGAAACAGCAAGAAATAGCTGCTTCCTTGAGAAATAAGATAATTTCTATTTTTACAGACCAAACTTTCCTGTGCAAAGCACAAAGTCTACAAGGACTTCCAAGTTCTCAGGAAAAACTGGTGTATATGCATACACGTGTGTGTGTGTGTGTGTGCATGTGTGCACGTGCATCCCTCTCTCCCAATATTATATGTTCTCTTAATATATATAGTCATAACTATATGTTCTATCTATAGCTATATCTATTTATAGCTGTATCTACATATTCTATGTCTGCTCCCTCCTTAAACCCCACCATATAATAATAAAAGGGATTTTTTAAATTAATCCACAAATGGGAAAAGAGATAATAATAGTTAAGATGTGTCAACATTTGAAAAATGGGAAAATGAATGGACAAATGGACATTGTCTTAGAACAGCCAAGAAAGCCTAACTAAAGTGCTAAGAGTGAAGTGCTGATGGAGTGCAAGCCCAAGGAAGGTTCAAAACCAGGAGCATGGAGAACTGAGGAAGGCACTACAGTTGAATGGTGGAGTCAAAAACTGGAGGATCTGGTTGAGTAGTTGTATTGATTCAGACCCTTCTCCTGCCAAGCAGATATCCAAGGACCTGTCCTTCTCCATTTTGGCAGGAGAAAGGATTTTATTTTATGGAGATTTGAAACAGGGAGTAGCTAGCTTACTGAAAAAGAAGAGGATCAAGCAAAGCTTCAATAATACTAATTCATATCCCAAGGAAAATAAAAAGAAGATAATGGAAGTATGAAGTTGTAACAAAATACCATAAAAAACACAGAGAAGAATATTAAGATTTCTATCTTTAAGGAAATAACTATCCAAATATTTTTCAATTTTTTCCCAAAAAAGGGTGAAAGTTTTATCAATAAAAGAGTTTCAATCATGACCGTAACAGTTTTATTTATAAAGGTTGATATTTCCAATACAAAGATTAAATCTATTATAAATGTTTAAACTTAATTAAAGCAATAAATATCTCAGGGGTAATACTTTTTCAAAAACTTTTAAGGGATATGTAACAGAAACATTTGAAGATTAGCCTTTGAGTACTAATCCCTGCAGGTGGTGGAGTTGCAGACCTAAGAAAAAATTGCCCAAATATTATTGACAGTTTGGAGGACACTGGCCATTAGTAATACAAGAGTTTTGTCTTGTTTTTGCTTTTACTTAGGAACTTTATTCAGTTTTCAAAGAATCAAACAAAATCCCCCAAATCCAAATTAACCTTAACTTTTTCTAAAATTTTTTCCGATGCACTGAAAATTTATTTTTAATCTTTGGGACACATACAGATATATGTGTAATACACACATGGTAGAATGTGTTCAAACACTCACAGACTTCATCTAGTAGGAAAACCTTTGTGTAATCTGTAATCCTAGAAGAAAAATAATGTGTTTATTCTCTACAAATTACAACACTCTCAAACAAAATACAAAAATAGATCAAGCCAACTCATTTGACTTACATGCGCTGATAGCTTTTGCATCTGTAGGAGATCCTATAGGTTCCCAGTCCTTCTCCTACCAATGCTCACCAACTCAGTGAATGCTAACACTATTCTACCGCAGCTGGCTGTCTACGAGCTTTCTCTTAGCCAATACACAGAGCAGTAGAAGTGCCAGAGGTGATACTCCCAGTGGTAACACTCAGCCAATGATAAGAATTGAAGGATAAATTCCCTGACTTCCTTGCTCTTCAGGAAGGATAAGTGAAAGAAGTTTGGTCCACTCTCCAAAACTTCCCCAAGAGTGCTGAGCCCCATCTGCCCAGGTATTACTCGGTAACATACTCTTTAATTGTCTCCTTTCCCTTCCCTGTCTCATTTTCTCACTTTCTCACTTCCCAACTGAGAGGGAGGCGTTCCCTGAGATCAACTCCCAAATAAGCTCCTTGCACTCACATCTTTGTTTCAGAGTCTGCTTTTATGGGAACTCACCTAATACCAGTACTTTATGCTATGAATGAAAATGTCTCTTCGTTTGTTGATTTTTAATTTGCATCTTATGGTGACTCTTGTACATTTAAATTTTATGCATGAATTTAGTGAAGTTAAAAATCTATCTTAGAAGAGGTGAACAAGTCTACATCTCTTCAAATCCATTAGAAAACTGAAATAAGAAAAAAGAGACGCTTGGCCCTGAGGCCAACACTCCAAGACAAGAAAAAGGGCCTCTCCCCCGCAGAATACAGCATCCCTAGATTGGCCGCTTCTGCTCTGCGACCTGCAAAGGTTTTCCTTTCCAGGGCAACTTCAAGAAACAACCCATAACACATCCAGCCAAAATGACAAGACGGAAGAATTCTCCTCAAAAGAGTCTACAAGAAGCAGTGACAGCTCAAGAATTAATGAAAACAGATATAAGCAACATAACAGAACTTGAATATAGAATGTTAATCATAAAACTAATTGCTGGCCTTGAAAAAAGCTTAGATGAATACAAGGGGTCCCACGAGGCAAAGTTCAAAGACCTTAAAAATGGTCAGGAAGAATTAAAGAAGAAATTAGAAGAAATACAGGGGAAACTGGAAGCAGCCACAGCACGGATTGAAGAGGTAGAGGAAAGAGTTAGTGCATTAGAAGACAAAATCATTGAAAAAGAGGAAGCCGATAAAAAGAGAGAGAAGCTGATCCAGGAACAGGAAAGGAGAATTCGAGAGCTGAGCGATGCAGTCAAAAGAAACAATATCCGTATCATAGGAGTTCCAGAGGAAGAAGAGAGAGAGAAAGGAGTCGAAGGGGTTCTGGAACAAATCATTGCTGAGAACTCCCTCAACATGAGAAAGGAAACGGGCATGGAAATCCAAGAGGCACAGAGAACTCCCCTCAGACGTAACTTGAATAGACCTTCTGCACGGCACATCATAGTGAAGCTGGCAAAATACAAAGATAGGGAGAGAATCCTGAAAGCAGCTAGGGACAAAAGAACCCTAACATACAAAGGGAGACCTATAAGGGTAGTAGCAGACTTATCTACGGAAACTTGGCAAGCCAGAAAGGAATGGCAGGATATCTTCAATGTGATGAGCAAGAAGGACATGCAACCAAGAATTCTGTACCCGGCTAGCCTGTCATTCAGAATAGAAGGAGAGATCAAGGTTTTTCCCAACAAACAAAAACTGAAAGAATTTATCACAAATAAGCCAGCACTGCAAGAGATCCTGAGGGGCATTCTATGAAAACAAGGAGGCAAAGAACACAAACTACCAGAGACAGCCTTACAAACATGAAACTTACAGATAATACAGTGACTGTAAGCCCATATTTTTCAATATTAACACTGAATGTAAATGGACTAAATGCGCCAATCAAAAGACACAGGATAACAGAATGGATTAAAAAACAAGACCCATCTATTTGCTGTCTTCAAGAAACTCATCTTAAACCTGAAGACACCTTCAGATTGAAAGTGAGGGGATGGAGAACTATCTACCATGCTACTGGAAGTCAGAAGAAAGCCGGAGTAGCCACACTTATATCAGACAAATTAGACTTTAAAATGAACGATGTAATAAGAGATGAGGAAGGACATTATATAATAGTCTCAGGGACCATCCAGCAGGAAGAGCTAACAATTGTAAATATCTACGCACCGAATTCAGGGGCACCCAAATTTGTAAAACAACTAATTACAAACATTAGCAACCTCATCGATAAAAATGTCCTAATAGTAGGGGATCTCAACACTCCACTCTCAGCATTGGATAGATCAACAAAACAGAAAATCTCCGCAGAAACAATAGCCCTGAATGACACATTAGGACACATGGGCCTCACAGACATCTTTAGGGTCCTTCATCCAGAAGCAAAGGAATTTACGTTCTTCTCATCTGCACACGGTACATTTTCCAAGATAGACCACATTCTGGGGCACAGGGAAGCTCTGAATAAATATAAAAGAATTGAGATCATACCGTGTACAGTGTCAGACCACAATGCTTTGAAACTTGAAATCAACCACAGGAGAAAGCCTGGAAAATATCCAAGAACATGGCGGCTAAGAAATAACCTACTAAAAGATGACTGGGTCAACCAAGCCATCAGAGAAGAAATTAAAAAATACATGGAAACAAATGAAAATGAAAATACAACAATCCAAACGCTCTGGGATGCAGCAAAGGCAGTCCTGAGAGGGAAATATATTGCAATCCAGGCCCATCTCAAGAAACAAGAAAAATCAATAACACAAATTCTAACAGCACGCCTAAAGGAACTAGAAGCAGATCAACTAAAACAACCCAAGCCCAGCAGAAAGAGAGAAATAACAAAGATCAGAGCTCAAATTAACCATATGGAGACAGAAAAGGTAGTGGAACAGATCAATGAAACCAAAAGCTGGTTCTTTGAAAAAATAAACAAAATAGACAAACCTCTAGCCAGGCTTCTCAAAAAGAAAAGAGAGAGAACTCAAATAGATAAAATCGTGAATGAAAAGGGAGAAATTACAACCAATCCCTCAGAGATACAAGCAATCATCAGAGAATACTATGAAAAATTATATGCCACCAAACTTGGCAATCTGGAAGAAATGGACAGCTTCCTAAATAGCCACACGCTACCAAAACTCAAACGGGAAGAAATAGAAAATTTGAACAGACCCATAACTAGTGAAGAAATAGAATCCGTTATTAAACACCTCCCAGCAAATAAAAGCCCTGGACCAGATGGCTTTCCTGCGGAATTTTACCAGACATTTAAAACAGAGTTAATTCCTATCCTCCTCAAGCTGTTCCAAAAAATTGAAACGGAAGGAAAACTCCCGGACTCATTCTATGAAGCCAGCATCACTTTGATTCCCAAACCAGATAGAGACCCAGCAAAGAAAGAAAATTACAGGCCAATATCCCTGATGAATATGGATGCAAAAATTCTCAACAAGATACTAGCAAATCGAATCCAACAGCATATAAAGAGAATTATCCACCATGATCAAGTAGGATTCATCCCTGGGTTGCAGGGCTGGTTCAATATTCGCAAATCAATCAACGTGATACATCACATCAACAAAAGAAAAGATAAGAACCATATGATCCTGTCAATAGATGCAGAAAAAGCATTTGACAAAATACAGCATCCTTTCTTAATAAAAACTCTCGAGAAAGTCGGGATAGAAGGAACATACTTAAACATCATAAAAGCCATATATGAAAAGCCCACAGCTAATATCATCCTCAATGGGGAAAAATTGAAAGCCTTCCCCCTGAGATCAGGAACACGACAGGGGTGTCCACTCTCGCCACTGCTATTTAACATAGTGCTGGAAGTCTTAGCATCAGCAATCAGACAACAAAACAAAATAAAAGGCATCAAGATTGGCAAGGAGGAAGTCAAACTTTCACTTTTTGCAGATGACATGATACTTTACATGGAAAACCCGACAGAATCCACCAAAAGCCTACTAGAACTGATTCATGATTTCAGCAAAGTTGCAGGATACAAAATCAATGTACAGAAATCGGTGGCATTTCTATACACCAACAATGAAGCAGCAGAAAGAGAAATAAAGAAGCTAATCCCTTTCACAATTGCACCAAAAACCATAAAATACTTAGGAATAAACCTAACCAAAGATGTGAAAGACCTCTACACTGAAAACTATAAAAAACTTATGAAGGAAATTGAGGAAGACACAAGGAAATGGAAAAACATCCCATGCTCATGGATTGGAAGAATAAATATCGTCAAAATGGCAATACTACCCAAAGCAATCTACACATTCAATGCAATCCCAATCAAAATTGCACCAGCATTCTTCTCAAAGCTAGAGCAAACAATCCTAAAATTTGTATGGAACCACAAAAGACCTCGAATAGCCAAAATAATACTGAAGAATAAAACCAAGGCGGGAGGCATCACAATCCCAGACTTTAACCTCTACTACAAAGCGGTGGTCATCAAGACTGTATGGTATTGGCACAAAAACAGACGCATAGACCAATGGAATAGAATAGAAAACTCAGAAATGGACCCGCAAGTATATGGCCAACTAATCTTTGACAAAGCGGGAAAATGTATCCAATGGAAAAAAGACAGCCTCTTTAACAAATGGTGCTGGGAGAATTGGACAGCAACATGCAAAAGAATGAAACTAGACCACTTTCTTACACCACTCACAAAAATAAATTCTAAATGGATAAAAGATCTGAATGTGAGACAGGAAACCGTCAAAATCCTAGAGGAGAAAACAGGAAAAAGCCTCTTTGACCTAAGACGCACAAATTTCTTACTCGACACGTCTCCAAAGGCAAGAGAATTAAAAGCAAAGATGAACTATTGGGACCTCATCAAAATAAAAAGCTTCTGCACGGCAAAAGAAACAACCAACAAAACGAATAGGCAACCAACGGAATGGGAAAAGATCATCGCAAATGACATATCGGATAAAGGACTAATATCTAAAATTTATAAAGAACTTACCAAACTCCAAACCCGAAAAACAAACAACCCAGTGAAGAAATGGGCGGAAGATATGAATAGACACTTCTCCAAAGGGGACATTCAGATGGCCAACAGACACATGAAACGATGCTCAATGTCACTCATCATCAGGGAAATACAAATCAAAACTACACTGAGATACCACCTCACACCAGTCAGAGTGGCTAAAATGAACAAATCAGGAAACTATAGATGCTGGCGAGGATGTGGAGAAGTAGGCACCCTCCTACACTGTTGGTGGGAATGCAAACTGGTGCAGCCACTCTGGAAAACGGTGTGGAGGTTCCTCAAAAAAATGAAAATAGAGCTACCCTATGACCCAGCAATAGCCCTGCTAGGAATCTACCCAAGAGACACAGGAATGCTGATGCATAGGAGCACGTGTACCCCAATGTTTATAGCAGCACTTTCGACAATAGCCAAATCATGGAAAGAGACCAAGTGCCCATCAACTGACGAATGGATAAAGAAGTTATGGTACTTATATACAATGGACTACTACGTGGCAATGAGAAAAAATGAAATCTGGCCATGTGTAGCAACATGGATGGAACTGGAGGGTATTATGTTAAGTGAAATAAGTCAGTCAGAAAAAGACAGATACCATATGTTTCCACGAATAGGTGGACTTTGTGAAACTAAGCAAAAACCAGGGGGAGGGGAAGAGGGGAAAGGAAAAAAAGACACAGAGAGGGAGGGAGATAAAACATAAGAGACTCTCAAAGACTAAGAAAAAACTGAGGGTAAGGGGGATGAGGGAGGGGGGAGAGGGGGTGATGGGCATTAAAAAGGGCACATGTTGGGATGAACACTGGGTGTTATATGTAAACCAATTTGAAAATAAACTATTATAACAAAAAAAAAAAAAAAAAAGAAAACTGAAATAAGCATGGAAATAAGAAAGAAAAATCCTTTTAAAGGGGAGGTGGTTAATGTATTGCATGTACTGGGAAGATTTTCTAGGACCCCTTCTTCAGGGTAGCCTGCCTACCTTGTCATTACTATGAGCAAAGCTCGAATTGCCTAGAAGCCAAGCCTAGAGGTCTTCGAGAAGCCTGAATAGAAGTGTGGGAAAAGTAACTTCATGCTGCTGGAGCTTTAAAGACATATGAGATAGAATCTGTGCTTTCCATGAGCTTAGTGCCATCATAAGATAGTGTGAGACTGATTCCTTGTTTTGTTTCAGAAATGCTGTAAGGTCATCCAGGAAAAAAGTGAAATCTCGGAAGGTCTAAAAGCATGAGTAGATTTTTTTTTTATCTCTAATGTTGAAGTAGAGAATAATATTCTAAGAGTTACAAATATCACAAAGTCATCGAGGTAGCCAAGTACCATACATTTGAAACACTAGTCAGGTCATATTTTATCCAGCCGGCATTCCCCTATCTTCCCAGAGTTAGTTTTAATTTGAGAAATTATCCATCCCCATTTTGTGTCTCAGTGGTGGAATGGTAAATCCACATGTTTGCCATCCTAGACAGAAAAGACTACCAGGTCTTATCTTCCAGATCCCATCTCCTGCCAACACAAAATGGCAAGTGGGTACAAATGAGACGTAAGCTTAGTTAGTCAACAGATAATTACAGTCATTCATGAGTATTTTGGCAAAAAGCCATGCACACTTCTATCAACCAACCATTTTCCTACTGCGAAATAATTTCTAAGTAGAGACTGAACACCTGAACAGAGGACACAAGTCAGGCATGATACCCAACATAGTCACCAGGAATCAGGGGTTTTCTGATTCCCTGTCACAGAAGTACTTCACCATTAATATTGTCATTTTTAAAAATTTATTTCTTTATTTTGAGAGAGAAAGTGTGAGTGGGGTAAGGCCAGAGAGAGGGGGGGAGAGAGAGAAAAACCCCTAGCAGGCCCCACCCTGTCAGTGAGGAGCCCAATGGGGGACTCGAACTCACGAACCATAAGATCATGACCTGAGCTGAAATCAAGAATTGGATGCTTAAGTGACTGAGCCACCCAGGTGCCCTTATCATCAATGTTTTTAGCTGACCTATACAATAAGGGGCTTTTCTGTGAGCTTTGGCATACCCGGTGCCCAGCAGAGTAAAATGACACTTAAAAGGCACTTGAAAAACATTCATTTAATTGAACTGAATGCATGAAACTCTTATTAATAGTGTAATTTCTTAAGATTTAATACATGCTGAATGGATTGCTAGTATCTTTTATAAATAAAAGGTATTGTTATCCATTTTGACATTTTTTTTTTGGCTGGGTGTACTTTATTGATGGTACATGACAAGGTAGAGCTCCCCCAAACCCTCCCCTTCTTCAGGGGGTCTGGGATGGAAGTTGTTCAATGATCCTTTCATCGATCCCCTTTGAGTCTTCAATTTATTTTTTTAAATTTTTTTAATGCTTATTCATTTTTGAGAGAGAGACTGAGTATGAGTAGGGGAAGGGCAGAGAGAGAGTGAGACACAGAATCTGAAGCAGGCTCCACTGTTAGCACAGAGTCCTAGCAGGGCTCAAACTCACAAACTGCAAGATCACGAGCTGAGCCAAAGTCAGACGCTTAACCAACTGAGCCACCCAGGAACCTCTAGATTAAATTTTTTATTAACTAGACTTTTTGTAATAGTTGTTAAACTTTGAACAATCAATATCCACTTATCGTGAGCATTTATTATGTCTTAAGTGCAAGATACCAAACAACAGTAAGATATCCAGCCTAAATAATTTAGACTTGCTCAGTAGTTATGGTTTCGAGTTTAAATCATGTGTTGTAAAGAAAAAGGCTGAACCCAAGGAACCAAATGCTGAGTCTATTGACCTTGAGTAAAATTTCCCAATTTCATACCAAGGATATAATGGTGCTGACCTGAGTTAGAAATGCCTGACATAGCTTTCTTGTCCATTCTCCCTTAATACGAGGTTACTAAGCAACACCTTCACATAAAACAAAGTACGTGGGATCAGACTTGTGCCCACAACTCCTGGCAAAGACTACGATATGTAATAATGATGAATTGTGCTTTTCACTGATCTTATACAATATGAGAATTTTCTTTTCAAGACATTTCAAGGTGACACTACCTCTGAATGTCTAAGTTGATTCATCTCTGAAATCTTCTACTGAAATATTTCTCACTAGCCTCATATAACATGGTAAAACAGTGAAAAACTGAGGGTGGTTATATAGGAGTCTAGAGACAGGAAGAAGGTAGAAAAAAGAAATAAATGGATGTTGAAGATGACTTTGTGCCAAGTATGGTGAAAGGACTGCATATTAATTATTTCACAAAATTTTCACAGAAATCCTATGTAGTAGGTATTATTGACTTGATTTTGCAGCTGAGGGAAAATGGGGATTAAATAGTTTTTGCTAAACTGGATTGAATTTATAATATGCCTTTGGAGAAAAGCACCATATTCTATTTAGTATTTTTAGAAGTGTAAAATATAATTACTTTTATATATTTATTAGGTAATCTTGAGTGCTTTATTTTTTACAGTCTTAGATCCACAACCTTTGGTAGTGCCTTCCCACACTGACTCTGACCTTGGTCATTTATTTGCTTTCGCCAGTGGGAAAATAGTAAACATTTTGCAAGCTGAGGTTTGAAAAGTAACTTGCACATTTTCTTTAGCTCTTTGGCAGCAACTCATTACCACCAAAACAAACCTGGATTAACCAGACGCTACATGGAGTAGGGCTATGACATCCTATACGAGACCATCACAGAGCAGTCAGTCCACAACAAATCAACTACTATCTACATAAGCAAGCCCAGCCACGATCAGTGGAATTCTCCAAACAAAATGTAGACTTGGAAGAAATAATAAGTTGTTGGTGCTTTAAACCTCTATGTCCTAAGGTGTTTTGTTACTGCGCACTAGCTAACTGATATAAGCACCCACAATATACAAGATACTTTCCAAATAGTACACAAAGAAAATTACAGAAACATGGTGTCTACTTTCATGACTTTTCACTTAAAACCATGGCACATCATTTGTCAAGCACATATTTAAAAAGATAAGAAACTATATATACATACATATAGATAGATATACATATACACATACTTGAATATACATATCCATGTATATTCATACATATTCATATTCCAAAAGAGTATGATAAGTGCTATTACATATGTACTTGAGGTAACGCCAGAGCCCAAATGTGAATGTGATCTGTTTTGCATGTGGAGATGAGAAGAAGAGATGAACTGAGACAGACATTGAAGGATGAATAGAATTTTGAGAGACTAATGGAAATGAGTATTCCAGACAGAACAAATAGTACACACCAAAGCACATAATGATGAGAGTGTTTGGAAAGGAATGAGTATGCCAGTGGAGTTAGGGATCTAATGTGTCAGAAGAAGCAGTATCAAATGAACCTGTAAAGATAAGTTCAGATCAGACTGGAAGAAACTAGAGTCTGAACTTTATCCCAACAGGACTCAGTCAATGGTTTGAAGTGAAGTAGGTGACATGAGCAGATCTCAAGTTTAGAAAAAAAAACAGCATTGGAGAGACTAAATGTTTCCCACTTTTTTTTTTTTTTTCCAAAACCAGGTCATCAAAGACTAGGTTCAGAAGTCACCTCTCTAAGACAACATTCTTGAATAATTTTACATTTTCAGGATTGTCTTCTTCTTCGTACTTAATCCAGTGTTCTATTTAACCTTAGACTTGCCAGAGGAGTACAATATAAGAAGCAATACAAGACTTAGGTAGCCTGAAACCAATGAAGTTACGTAGCCAACCTGGCTTGTGAATCTGGGCAAATAAGCCTCTGTCATATTGATTGAATCTCTGCTTTTTTACACCTCACTCACTAATTTAACTCCATTATCTTTCCTGGTGTAATGCTTTATCTGCTGTGAAATGCTCTTTCTAACCCTAGTAAGAGAATAAAATCACAGCAAAGTTTAAGTAGTTCCATAATGAATGTTGATGTAGTTGATCTGGAACTACTAGATTAGAAGAAGATTCTCCGTAAAAATTTTTAAAAAGGTTCTGAAATTCATAAAACAGTTATTTGAGTAAAGTGTACTAGTATTTTAAGAAAAATTGCCCCAAATTCTCTCTTGTTAATTCAGGATTTCCATTAGCATTATAGGCATTTCTGTCAGGTTTCTCTCTCTAAAATAACCCAAGAAGAATTCTCTGGTGATTTTGTAAAATGTTCTTGATTTCTGAGGCAGATTGTGCTGGAAAAGGCTAATGGGCTCTGCAATACAACCAGAGAAGCCTTGCCGTTAGTCGAGAGGAAGGTAGTGGTCCTGAATCCTGTCTCAGAAGTGACAGAGCGTGTGAGAATGTATTGCTCTTGGCTTACTGGTCTACTTCTCTCTGTCACTTTTAGGGCCTGGTAAAAGTTCTCTTAAAAAAATTTACTGTATCAAGGAACTACAGACAATACTGTCATCAGAGGACTCATCAGGGACTGTTCTTTAGAGATTGTGAGGATCCCAATGGCTGCTAGAATGAGAATCTAAGGAAGATAAGATGAAAAGCCTATAGCAGCCCATGGGAATTCAAACAAGGAGTGAGGCAGTGAACATAAATGAGTGAAACTGAGCAGGTAAAGCCAGTGGCAAACTCTAGTGTGCATACCCAATCAAAGGGAGAACCTGCCCTCCAGCCCAGCTAAGAATAGCCTGGCAGGAATACAGGTTGCCAGATACTCCAACTGGGGAGTAGGGGGAGAAAAGGAAAGTTCTGAATTTTTATGTAAAATATTCCAGTTTTTAATGTTGGAGTTAATTCCATTGGTAAACATAATGTACCAATTAACACATCTGTGAGTGAGATGTGACCAATGCGCTCCCTGATTCCCACCTTTCCCTCAAGGGACAGATGACAAATAGGAGACACACAAGGAGGAGACGAAGGTCTATTTACGCCCAAGTAGCCAAGATAATTAAAGACCCCTGAGTTGATGAAAGCCAACCCCTGCCCCACGGTAAAGTGAGGCACTCTGGAGGACCCAGAGTCCCAGAAAGTTAGCCGGTGACTTGAAATGCTACAGAAGAGAGTTGTGAACTTTCTGAAATAATAAATGAAATTCTCCATATTTGTGCCATCTAATATGGTAGCCACTAGCTACATGTGGTTATTGAGCACTTGAAATTTAGTCAGCGTGGCTAAGGAACTGGATTTTAAATTTTGCTTTATTTTAAATAATTTAAATATAAATAGCCATGTGTGGCTAGTAGCTACCATATTGGACCAGCACAGTTATACATGCTTCAAATGAGGGGCGCCTGGGTGGCTCAGTCAGTTAAGCATCCAACTTTGGCTCAGGTCATGATCTCATGGTTTGTGAGTTCGAGCCCCGTGTCGGGCTCTGTGCTGACAGCTCAGAGCCTGGAGCCTGCTTTGGATTCTGTGTGTGTGTGTCTCTCTCTGCCCCTCTCCACCCATGCTCTGTCTCTCTCACTTTCTCTCTCTCTTTCTCTAAACAATAAATAAACATTAAAAAAATTTAGAAGCTCCAAATGAGTGGTCCTCAAACTTTGGCATGCATCAGAATGATGCAGAGAACTTGTTAAAACACAGATAGCTGGGCCTCCTCAGCATTTCAAATTCAATGGGTATGTACTGAAGTTCCCACAATTTGCACTTAAGCCAGCTTCCCAGGAGATGCCGATATTGCTGGCCCACACACTGAGAGCCACTAAACTGTCACCCGACTTTTAGATTCCCAAGACAGAGTGTGGTCCCAGAGAGAGAGAGAGAGAGAGAGAGAGAGAGAGAGAATCACTGAGACCTATATAATTGCTGCTTAAACACACACACACACACACACACACACACACACACACACGCAAGACCACGAACATTTTTTCTCTGTCTTGGAGAAGATGAGATTTGCTTTTAAATCAGAACATAGTGCATGACTGCCTGTGTGGCCCTGAGTCTTAGTTCCACTCCAGCAGGGGGCAAAAAAGAAAATCCTACATCATCATGACCAAACTGACACCTGGCAGAACCCATATGTCAGGAAATTTGATTAGTTTTTTTCTTACCAGGCATAGCATCAGCAAAGCGCCTAATTTATCCTCGGAATGCACTATTAAATATCAGTGCAGGTCAACTGCAGCCTTCATCCCTGGAAAACATATATTTCAGGCCAGGGAGAAAAAAGAGAGGATCCTAATCCCCCTTCTATCCAATATGCTCATTTAAAAAAGCAGAAATAAAGGGATTTGCTATTGTAATACATCCAAGGAATTTCAAAGACATGACCTTTGTGTGTTGGTCCTAATATTATAAATAGACTTTTTTTTAAGTGGAGGAATAAGACCTGACAGGTTGAGGGCAAGGTGTTGGAAGGGGTCTTTCAGATTGCTTCCATATTTCTTGGTCAGCACAATAGTTTACTTCCTTGTAGGTTTCTCGGCGTTAACAGAAACGAAGAATTTTTATCTTATTATCTAGAGAGCATTATTGGTACTCTTTTCACCTGAAAGGTGACTTTTCTCAACCATTTTGGGTGACTCATTTTCAAGGAAAATGACTATAATAAAATACTTTAAAGTAAATCATAATCATAACATTATGTTGTAGCAATAATTCAGATGGAAAACTTATACCCTTGCCACAGGTGGAAGGCTGATTTCATGTATATTCCCAATTTTTCGTGTTTCCATGCATTCACACTTGTCAGCATTACCTTCCCACACTGACTCTGGGATTTGCATGAGTTGCATCAGCCAATGGGACAGTAGCAAATCTGACATAAACAGAGATTTCATAAATCTTTTGTACATTTCCAATTCTCTTCATATTCCTATGCTTTCATAATGATTATATGCTTAGGGCAGTTTGCTATAGATTTGACATGTGGAACAGAGTCAAGTCTCCCTGATTGTCCCAGATGAAGCCCCAGACAGTGAGAGAATTCAGCCAAGGTTAGCAGTGCTGCCTGGTGGACCTGCTACTGACTAGATTCTTGAGTGAGTTGAGCTGACTGCAGTGTGGACTAACAGAACTGCCAATCAGTCTTGTAGACCCATGAGAGACAAAAAATGACTGTACTAAGATGATAAGTTTTGGAGGTGATTTGTTACATAGCTAAAGTTAACTAAGACATGCTTCCTTATTAGGGTAACAGTTATGTAATACGTCTAGGACAGACGACATGGAAAGAAAGCTACTCATTACATACACTTACATTGTTTGGCTGTTCTTATATTTACTTCAAGTTTTCACCATGAAATCTACGGAAGGAGAAATTTTAAGGAAGAAGGAAATTAAAAATCCTTATCCCATGCCGGAAAGGCATCCGCAGTCTCAGCAAATCCAGTAAGTTTTTAAACAAAGTGAAGATGCTGAACAGGAGTTTATTTTAACTGCATGATCACGGTCCTAGAGACTACCCTCAAAAGGAAAAAGAACTTTCATTTCAGACGCATCCTTCCATTCTCTCTGCCAACAGGCTATTGCTTTCCATTTTACAACCTCTACTCAGTTTGCAGTACAAATTGGACAAATTGTCCACCAGCATCAGGTAGGTGGCCTCACAGTGTCTTAACAGAACCCCTGCTGATGTGCATCTCTGTTCTCTACTCAGCTGTCCCATCCTGCAGCTAACGTTCTAAAGTTACAGGACAGTTTCTAACTTTGTGCCTGTCCCAAGGCATCAGGACCAAGGCACATGATTTGTAATTTATGAGGACACCCACAGAGCTGTCACTTGCAAGGCAGGTGTTGAGAAAATGGCAAGCAGCTCTAGGAAAGAAAAGGACTCTGATCTCACCCCTGAATAATGGTGGCTAACCTAGTCATGGATAGAAAGCGTTGACATAAGCGAGCTTTAAAAATAAAGCAATGGCTCATCTTGCTGAAGGCACTATTTGTCTCTACACAGTTGAATATAACAGGATTTAAGTAATCTATGAAAACGTTAGTTGTAGTATTTATTCTGAGGCTGACTGTATACTTTTGAACTGCGCTTTGCAATCTAAACTACCAATTTCAGGAAGCCTACAGATAAACAGGCAAATCAAAATTCAAACTAAATAATCCTACTGGATGCAATGAATAATAATTTTCCAATTTCCCTAAAAAAATGATGTAAAATGGAAACCAAAACAACTTAACTCAAAAGTTAGATGAAAAGGAATTGCAATGGAAAAAATGTATTTACCCAGTCAACTAATATTTTGAAATTGAATAAATGTATCAGTGTGTTAGCTGCTTAATATTTTTGTGTCAATTCATTGCAGTTTATTTCACATTTGAATTTATGGTAATACTTCAGAGACTAATACAAATTGACCTAATCTTAAATTGATATCGATGGTAGTGGAAGTCCATTTATAAGTAAAAATAGAGTGAAAGTCTCAAGGCATTTCCAAAGCACCACAAGACGCACGTTGCAACTCTGGATGGAAAGAATATCAGCTAGGAAGCAACATGAGCTGTGAAACCAAATAACGTCATGGTGAAAAGGCTCCAAGATTTTAAAAATACTGCTTACTGATAGGCGGCTCAACTTTCCATCTCAAGTCTGAGAGTTCCAGGGGGATGTCTGTGTTACAATGCAAGTCCAGCAACTTCACACCATGCAAAAACCACAATGAACATAGAGACTCAAATATCAGGCTGATTACTGGTTGCAACTGGAGCTTTCACACTGGCAAAACTAAAGGATTTTTTTCCTTCCTTTGGTGAGGACAGATCAAGTTGGCAGGGATTTCTCATTACCACATTCTTAAAATCTTTCTTCTAGATAAAACTTGCATTCTGGCATTCACAGCCCACACACTTCTCATAGATTTCTGTATGTTGCCTATTAATAAACAGTTGGCAAACCACTAAATGACATAAGCCATTGTGTCCTGTACCCTCCCACCTCTATAATAAATGATCAGGCTGAAAAGAACAGTTAAGGAGGTTCTGGACAACCCCAAGCCACTTTCTTGGCACCTAGCCTGGAAAAACTCCTGACAGAAAGTTTGTCTGGTACCCTTGGCAGAGACCCACAAGATCTAGTAAAATGCCAAAGAGGAGGCACCATGACATCAAAAGGGAAACATGCTATAATGCAAAAAGGCTATACCTGGCCAAAGGCAACTGTGGAAAATTATAATTATTGGCTTGTTGGGTGATTGCAATGCAGGTATAAAAACACGGACACTGGATTCTTTTGTTGATTTTTGTTTGGTGGTTATATACCAAACATTTCATTTGGCTCTTTCTAACATGCGGGAAATAGAATCTTGGTGAAAATTGAGGGATATCTCTGGGCTGTCCTTTCCCTTCTTTGCAAGAATCCAAGCAACCATTAATCTGTATATTAGTATGAGTTTCCCATCACCAAGTTACCAGTCACTTCTTGGTTGGCCATTCAGCCACATCACAAGAGAGAGTCTGATGGAAAGACAAAGGGTTCAGAAGTTCAAGGAGGAGGTCACTAAAATAGCTAAAGATCATCAAATACTTCACATCCAACCTCAGCTCAGCAACTGTGCCCACAAACCTGATCTCTGTCGTAAGGTCCTCTGAAATTAGATTCTTCCATTGTTGCTCTTCTCTCCCACCCATCTACACCATCCCACAGACTGGGCTGAATCTGCAACTGTGACAAGCTCAGCGGAGATTGAAAGGAGGGAGGTTTATCCCCAGCATTCAGCTGTTGGAAAATCTCTAAAGATCCACTGGCCGAGGTCAAAGAGGTTGCTGCCTGTTTTCTTCTATAGGATTTTGATGGTTTCCTGTCTCACATTTAGGTATTTCATCCATTTTGAATTTATTTTGTGTATGGTATAAGAAAATGGTGCAGTTTCATTCTTCTGCATGTTGCTGTCTGGTTTTCTCAGCACCATTTGCTGAAGACACTCCCTTTATTCCATTGGATACTCCTTCCTGCTTTGTCAAAGATTAGTTGGGCATACATTTGTGGGTGCATTTCTGGGTTCTCTATTCTGTTCCGTTGATCTATGTGTCTGTTTTTGTGCCAGTGCCATACTGTCTTGATGATCACAGCTTTGTAATATGGGGAATGCTTTTGCACTGTTGGGAAGAATGCAGACTGGTGCAAACACTCTCGCAAACAGTATGGAGGTTCCTCAAAAAATTAAAAACACAACTACCCTATGACCCAGAAATTGTGCTACTAGGTATTTATCCAAAAAATACAAAAATGCTGATTCAAGGGGTACATGCATCCCAATGTTTATAGCAGTGCTATCAACAATAGCCAAATTATGAAAAGAGCCCAAATGCCCACCAACTGATGAATGGATAAAGAAGATGTGGTGTGTGTGTGTGTATATGTGTGTATATATATATATATACACATATATATTATATACATATATATATAATGGAATATATTTATAATGGAATATATATTTATATATATATATATAATGGAATTATTACTTGGTGATCAAAAAGAATGAAATCTTGCCATTTTCAACAACATGGATAGAACTAGAATGTATTATGGTAAGCAAAATAAGTCAGTCATAGAAAGACAAATATATGATTTCACTCATATGTGGAATTTAAGAAACAAAATAGATGAACATAAGGGAAAGGAAGAAAAATAAGATAAAAATAGAGAGGGAGGCAAACCATGAGAGACTATTAAAGACAAAGAACAAACAGAGTTTTCTGGAGGGGTGTTGGGTGGTGGGGATGGGCTAAATAAGTGATGGGCATTAAGGAGGGCACTTGTTGGGATGAGCACTGGGTGTTACATGTAAGTGATGAATCACTAAACTCTACTCCTGAAACCAATACCACACTGTATGTTAACTAACTTGAATTTAAATAAATAAATCTTTGAAAACAATCCACTGGCATGTAAGTATTTTAGAAAGCCTTGAGTTTCATCAGAATAAGAGTTCGTGAACAAATATCAAGAAGTTTCAGCTCACGGGAATGAAGATGATGGCAACAGTCACAAGCTTAGACTCAGAGCTAAAATCTCTGAGGCCCATCTGCAAGGTCTGCTTTAGGGTAAACGATAAAAGAGCACATTAAAACCCAAATTTTACAACTTATTACATTCTTCTCTTCTACAAATATGATGATAAGAAAATAGCTCAGGTTTTTAATTTGTCAGGGAAAGGAGCTGGAGACAAACAACTTTGAGTTTTTGGTCTTATAAACCTGGGTGTGAATCTAACACTTACCTACCAGTTACTTAATGTCTCTGAGCCTAATTTTCCTCAAATGAAAATAGGGGGTAAATATTTGCCATTTGTATTGCTACAAGGAATGAACTGAGGTACCTAGCACAATGGCAATCTATTTTTATTACATAGATTGACTTATTGCTGGAAGCAAGTTCTCTCTTAGCATGGCTAGGCATATTGATTTAATAAGTATTTATTTCTTATCTGCTAAGGACTAGGCATCTTTTAAAATAAGTTCTTCTCTCCCTCTCCCCCCACAAAAAAAGAAATGTAACATTAGATAAAGACCCCAAGAGAATTTCTGGCTCCATCTAAGACATTTGGGACATACATGAGTGGAACAATTAATTGGGTGGATAAGAAATATCCATAAAGGCAAAGTGAAAGAGGCAATGTGTGCCTCGGCGCCAAGAACAAACAATACATTTTTAAATGCTTGGTATTTATTCACTATAGCACTCTATATATATGACTAACTTTTAGCTTTCTTGGAATAGTATGTGTTAAAGATTTTCCCAAGAGTCCTGAACATTTCTAGTGTATATTATTTCAGGACTTAAAGGATTGTGTCATGTTTTATCAGAATGGTAATACTCCCATAGGAACTTATTCTATAATTCATATTGAAGATCTTCCTGAAGATTTGCCTCCAAAATTTATGTTAAAAACAGCAATGCTAATATGCATGTTTCTACCTGGATTTGGAGACAGAAGTAACTGGATCCCAAATTACTTAAATTCTCTGAGCCTCAGTTACTTTAATTGTGAAATAAGAATAATAATGACCTCAACAATACTGTTGTAAAAGTAGATACTCAATTACACTAAGAATGAAGAAGATACTACAGAAATATAAGCTATTTTGTCATATTGTTTCCACTGGCTCATCTTTTTCTCCATGTTATCCATATTTAAAAAAAAAACAAAATTCACATATTTCCAATGATTTATATTGTATAAAAATCTCTTACAAAGGTCCACACAAGTCAGTTTAACTGCCATCAATTTGTTTTATTTCGTGGGAGCAAATTATCTTCAGTCATAACAATTTATGAACACCTAATGTCTAGAAATTATCAGTCATTGGACTGAATAAATGAATTACTATTTTAAGTAAAATTTTCAACATTCTTGCTCTCTGGATCCTTTGAGTGATTTTTCTTTCCAAAAATTATCATATTCATTTCAATAAGAAGCCTGAAGATTTTTCCAGCTCCTTCAGATAGCATTCCCTTCAGCATGTCCTGTGCATTTGTCCTGTATGCATTTGTTCAATAATATGTCTAACTTATTTTACCTTTGACTCCTCCCTGTATATTTGAAAGCAGTCTCTAAGTATTTTGTTCACTTTTTCTCCCTTTTTCGAAAATCCCTTCCTTTAACTACTGATATATCTTTTGTGCAGAAATGTATGACATGTTGCTTTCAGTTTTCCTTATAATCAATTTTGACTTCCTTTCTTGGTCACATTTTCGTAATCTTTCTGGCATCAATAAATGTATCAGTTAGTTATAGCTGTATAACAAACTATCCCAAGACTCCATGACTTAAAACAACAATCACCTAGTATAGTTTATGCACCTCCGGGTTGGTCAGAAATTAGCCAATCTAGGCTTGGCCCATCTGGGTGTCTCTGCTGACATCTATAGGTCAACTGGGGAATCATGTGAACTAGGCTCAGCGTGCCCAATC
Source organism: Paguma larvata (assembly GCA_030068075.1). Lineage (NCBI taxonomy): Eukaryota > Metazoa > Chordata > Mammalia > Carnivora > Viverridae > Paguma > Paguma larvata. The sequence goes on from CM057829.1 coordinate 103,467,388, forward strand.
TAAGGATTGAATGGTGGCTCTGCTGTAAACTGGGTTTGAGTGACACAACTTGGCAAGTGCAACTTTAGTCCACGTGTCTCTTATTCTCATGTTGGGACTACCAGGCTAAACAGACAAGTTCCTTTCATGGTGATGGGAGGTACAAGGGAATAGGCAGAAAAATACAAGCTCTCTTGAGGCCTGGGTTCAGAACTGGCACAGTTATCACCTCTGCCCCATTCTATTGGCCCAAACTAATCATATGCTAAACCCAAAGTCAAAATGCAGAGACACTCTTCGCATAGTTAGAGGACACTGAAAGGTACATGGAGAAGGTATGAGTACCAGGATGGGTAAAGAATTTAGGCCAGTAAAACAATCTAGCATAAGATCCCAGCAGATGTCAAAATAGCAGCATTTAACCCTTCCAAAACATCAAAATAGTTAGTCTTTTGTTCCCAGTGGCCATTTTGTAATGCAAGGTGAGAACAGAAGGAACAGCTGCAGGCAATTGTAGATTTTATAGCCAAGTAACACCACTTATTATGGCTGGCAGGACATTTACAGCAGAGATTGTGGTGCCATGCCCAGTCTTTTCTATATAATAACACCATTTAGAAAAAAACTTGGCTTTCTAATTGAAATTAGATTGAGTTCTAATTGTTCACAGTTCATTGTCAGTGAGTCAACTTTGCGTGACACTTTAGAGAATCTCCTGGATGGCAAGTCATTTAGCTGGCACAGTTAGGATAGATGAGGCTGACCATACTTCTAAGTGAACTCAGATAGTAAATGTGGTATATAAACAATCTTATTAACATTATATAACTCTTTTATCAATACCGCTGTCACATTTCAGACGTCTGCCCCCTCTAATCACCAATCTGCAACTTGTATCCTCAGTGTGGATCTACCAAATACGGGACCTTACAGTATTTAATCGGCACACCATGATGCAAATGAATGCTTAGAAGAGTTACACAATAAGAGTTCTAGAGTAACCTTAAGTGGTTATGGCAATATACTTTTAAAATTCAAGCATAAACATCATGTCTCCTAACAAAATTTATAACATAAACAGGAAGAAATTAAAAGCATACATATATATTATATATATACATATATATATATAGATATGAACAGATATAAACTAAGAACAGCATAACAGTTCAGCATAAACTGTATCATCTATGCCTAGGATATAGTCAATAAAAGAGACGATAATTTCTTAAGATGTTAGGATGTGATATGACTGTCAGTTTCAAAAGGAAGTGTGACTATATCACTCTTCATGGACACTTTAAGCATCTAAAAAAGCTTGCCAAATGTGGCAACCTTTGGCATATGCAGTCCTCCATATTCCTCACCCAGAAAGGGCAAGGTGACTCCTTACCCATCAGCTAAAATAAATCCTGGCTTCCAGCCCAGAGTCTTGCAAACCTATTCATCTCTTGCGCATTAGCCTTTACTTTCAAGTAGTGGTTCTCAAGGTTTTCAAGGTGCATCAGCAGTACCTGGGAACTTGTTAGAAATACAAATTCTAGGGCCCCAACCCAGACTTCCCTAGACAGAAACTTAGGAATGAGTTTCTCATGAGAGAGATGAAGGAGAAAGCAACTGCTCTGGGAAAGAAATTCATGACTCAAACGAATGTTTTAGAAATGAATGTCTGGAAATGTTTCCATCACAAAAATTATTTACTAAAAATTATTTTATCACCTACAAAGATCAGGCTAAAAGGATTTCAGTTGAAGAGTTTCATTAGTCTTTGAACAATGTGTTAAACATATAAAAGATGCAATATCTTCCCCTAACCATCTTGAAGTCAAGATGGTGAGGGGAGCCCAGGTAGCTCAGTTGGTTGAGCATTCGACTCTTGATTTCAGCTTAGGTCATGATTTCACTGGTTCATAGGATTAAGCCCTGCATCAGGCTCTGCACTGAGCATGGAGCCTTCTTGGGATTCTCTCTCTCTCCCTCTGCTACTCTCCCCTGATTGTTCTCTCTCTCAAAATAAATAAACATTTAAAAAAATTTTTTAAAGAGTTAAGATGGTGAGATGGAGGAAGACGAGGGGGACTTCTGGGATTTAAGTTGTGCCTCTTGGACTCTGTGTGGTGTTCACTTTGTGAAATTTCACTAAGTTATCCATCTATAATAATGATGTGTGATACACCAATACATCATTCAAAGTTTGATTCATCTTTGATACATCAATCAAAGTTTATGATATAAAAGAGAAGGTTCCTTATCCCATCTTTCAGCCTCATGGGTGGAACAGGAGATGGTCTGAGGATTAAGGTGGGGTAAACCAAGAAAAGTCTCTTTGCACTTAACTATTACCAGTGTTTGAATGTTTTTCCGCGCATCAAATGTCATTGTGCATCCCTCATTCAACTGATACCGATGTTTCTGCTGCAGCCTACACTTCCTATAGACATTCTAGAATTCTTACACTCTTATTCTGCCACCCTGAATCCTTTTCCTTCCCCCATTATCCCCAACTACAACTCCAGAATTCATGAAGGAAGGCACGGCATTAGGCCAGAGGGCTAGAGAGCACTCAAAGGAAAACCAAGGGGCTGGTTGGGTTGCATGTCCTCCCAATGTTGATCACTGTTCCTGAACCAAACTGCTGCTCCTCGAAGCTTTCTTCCCTTTAGGTGACTTCTTCTCCCATTGCCAGCTCAGTCTTTCAATGAATGTCCTCCAGATATGCCCATGAAAACTTAGTATATGTTCAGTCCTTCAGTGAGTGCAGATTAGTTGGGATTATTACTGTCAAAACTGTCAAAACACCTATGGTTACAGCTTTGCTTTTATGCATTTGTAATAGCACAAGAGTTAAGAGTTCAAATCCTCCCACTTACTAGCTTCTACCAGCTGTGTGACCTTGAGCAACTTAACTAACTCTTCAGTGCCTCCATTTTACCATATGTAAAGAGGAGATAATAATGGTTGCTGGAGGGGAGGTAGGCAAGGAGATGGGTTAAATGGGTGATGGCTACTAAGGAGGGCACTTGTTGGGATGAGCACCTGGGTGTTGTAAATGATGAATCACTAAATTCTATACTTGAAACTAATACTACACTATATGTTAATTAACTTGAATTTAAATAAAAACTTAAACTAAAAAATAAAATAATAATAATAATAATAATAATAATAATAGAGCCTACCTCATAGATAATGCATGAATACAGCTTAGCTCAGTGACTAGCACATGGTAAAGGGCTCCCCTAAAGTCAATCATTATTATCTGATATTTGAGAAGAATAAGCAAGGCGGAGTTGGTAAAAAGTTTTTTCTTCTCCCCTCAATATTATTCTCAGGCAAACAACAAAACTCAGGAAAGTAGCACAAACTATCTTCATGAAACTGTCTCTTTATTGAACCTCAAAGGAAAAAATAGGGAGATAAGAAGAAAAGTGCTGAATGATTCAGCTAAGAGGAGGAAGGGTAAATTTACCTCATATGCCTCGGGAAAAGAGGGTAAGGAATGGGTCACTAAGGAGGAGCGAGCTGTTCTGCCCTTCCCCTGAAATCCTTTCCTCCCAGATCTTGTTGTGGCTAATTCCTTCCAACCACATCTCCATCCGTGTATCACCCCTGTGAGACATTCTCCGATATCCTCCTCCCTAGGCCATGCTGTCATGCTCCCATAACCCTCTCCATCACATCATCCTATTTTGTTGCCTTTAAAATATTGGCTGCTGTCAGAATTGTATGAGACAATTCGTGTATTTGTTTATTGCTCAGCTCCTCTGTATGTCAACTCAATGACAACAGGGAACTTGACGACCTGGTTCAGTCTTCTATCTCCAGCACCTACGATAGATCTGAGCACATGAGTGCTCAATAAATATGTTCATATTAACGTACTACCCACACATAGTCTCATAGAAGTGTTAAGTAATCTTTCAATGCAATAAGACTTTTTTGTGGTAAGCTCAGTTTAAAATACTGCTCTCATCTTCTGCCATTCAGACCACATGTAGTTTGTGAGCACATTTTAAGAGACACATTAAGACACTAGATGGTGTCTAGAAGGCAACAGAGTCAACAAAGATTGGAAACTAGATCATCTGAGAGATGGCTGAAGGCACAGAGCATGCTTCTCTTGATGTTGAAGAAAGGATGATCTTGGAAAGAACATATGAGCTATTTTCCAAAATTTAAAGATACATAATTCAAAGAAAAATAGACTTATTATATGTAGCTCCTGAGGACAACACTGAGAATTTGGAAAGAAAAATCCCACTTAGGTGAAGAAATTAAAGAGAAGTGGAGTGGTTTTTAAATTAGAGCTGCTTGCAAAAGTAGTTCCATAATTCAGATCAATCAACATTTTTAGCATCAAAATTACCCGGAGTATCTGCTAATGGGCCCACCTGGAATATGAAACGAAATTATTAAACTGTCTAAACTTTCTACTTTTTTATCTTAAAAGAATGACTGTTGTAAGCTACCAACAAATTCCCACACATGGCCCCACAACATAGAAACATGCTTGTTCTCTCTCTGTTGGTGGACTCTGCCGTGAATTGCTTTTTTGTCCTACCCTTGGTATTCCTGACTCCAACTTCCCCACTTGTTTTTCTATTTTTATCACCACTACTTCCTTTCACATTTTACCACAATGTTATCTTCCTACTTACAACTCTTTGTTTTTGAAGAAACCTCTGACTGCCTTTCCATTTATGCTGCCTTGAGCCATACTGGAACGGTCTCTCCCAGGTTGTGTAGAATTCACAGTCCTCTTTCTGTATTACTTTATGAGTAATGGTCCTATTAAGCTCATTCTTGCCTATCTAATGGGTCAATTTCCAATCCTTAAAATTTTGCATAAAGCAGTATAATGATAAAGTATTATGAATAGAACTCTCCTCCACCATTTCAGAACTATATACAATATCTATATACATATTGCGGGTATGGCTAAAAATCTGATGCATGGGGCGCCTGGGTGGCTCAGTCTGTTGAGTGACTAACTCTTGATTTTGGCTCTGGTAATGATCTCACAGTCTTGAGTTATAGCCCCACATTGAGCCCTGAGCTAACGGTGCAGAGCCTGCTAGGCATTCCCTCTCTCCAACCCTCCCCAACTCATGAGTATGTGCACACACACATGCTCTCTACCTCAAAATAAATAGAAACTTAAAAAAAAAACCAACGTTCTCTCTCCCTCTCCTCTGCCCTTCTCCTTCTCATGTGCTCTCGCTCACTCACTCGCTCTCAAAAAGAACAATCTGATGCTCAAACAGTGGTCTTTTCTTCCCCATACACTGACATAAGGCCTGGCTAAGGAAGAACTGCATACATATGCAAATACAGAAGAACAGAAGTTCTGTCTTTAAAATGGTGACACATAAATTACAATTTTGACTAACCAATCAATTTTAAATATGCTGTGTTTAGGAACTTTTATGCAACCATGTTACATTGTATTTGCTCAACTATATCTGAATTGTAGACGACTTATTCTTTTGTATTTCTTAAGCCAAAGTCAGATCCCCTTGTCTAAGTTCCCTAGCTCAAAACACTTCTTTTTCCTAACATTTACCTCACCAGTAATCATTTCCTTAATATCTGTTTCCCCCACCACACTCTAAGCTTCATGAGTCTGGGATAGTAGACACTACTGTTACTTTGTCATTAACACTAAAGCCATACCCAGAACCAACACGTTCTAGGCACTAAATAAATATTTGCTGAGTGAATGAAAAAATAGAATGTGGAACAAGCATGGCATAAGGTATTATTTAAATATAAAGTCTGCTTCTAACCAGCTGCATACCTAACCAGCACTTCTAACCAGCACTAACTTCTTTGAGCCTCAGTATTCCAGGAGCAACATAACCTGACCTGCTTCCAATGTGGAGAGTCATGATGGCTGAATAAGGAAATACATGTGAAAACACAATATTCAGAGATATTGTTATATAAACATGGCGTCAAAGGAATATGTCTCTCTTAGGCATCTTGGTTTGCCCTCATACATTGTGAGCAGTGTAAATCAGGTGAAGAGAAAAATTTGTTTACATTCCAAAATGTATTACTTCAAAACTGCCTCTCTTTTATGTTAATATTGTATTATTTTTTCTCCATAGTATTTATCACTATTTGTCATAGAACATTTGTTGGTCGGTTGGTTGTTTGGTTGGTTTATGGTCAGTCTCTACTACCTAGGATGTCAGATCCTCAAGATGAGGCATTTTGTTTGGTTCAGAGCTATACTCCTGGGCCTCCAACAGCACCTGGCAACATAGTGTGTTTTCAGTGAATATTTGTTGAATTGAATGGATAGACTGGATAGATATATGAGACTGGGTGCCATGAAAGACTAGCAAACAAGGATCTGCAAACTTTTCCCTAGCTGTTGCTGCTGCATTTGAGATTGTGAGTTATGGTGCTGCTGAGGCACAAGTTGACTCCTTGTTCCCCATTTGATTTCCATTTCAGTTGCTTAGAACCTTTCAACTCCCAAGTCGCATAAGGCATCCTCTTACTCCAGCATGACATTTCTGCAGAGAGCGTCAGAGCAGGTGTCTTTGCTCTCCTCTAACATTTCTCTGCAATGCCTTTACAGCTCCAGCTCCAGCGGGAGCACTCAACTATCCTCCAGGCACTCAAAACTCTTTGGGAGACAATTTCTCACTCTTGACAAGCTCCAGCCACCCAGATGGGTGGCCAAAAACCAATACATTTGATCCACAAAAAGCAGTGTGTTTGGAATGTCTCCCATTACTGGGAGTCAAACATAAAATCAAATTGACTAAATCCTTCTGGAATTCCACAAGACAGCAATTTTCCTAACTCCCAGATCTACCACATTCGCTGTCTTATATGGCTGCAAATCGTAAACTCTTTAACACCTCTTCCCGTTCAGTCTCTCAGTCCTTCAATCCAGCTTCAAGGGGTGCCAGGGAGTTTGAGAAGGAGAGAGAAAACAGCCTCATAAGATTGAAGCAAAACTGTAATAATTTTTGAAAAATTTCTTGCTTGAGATACAAACTTAAATAACCTGTTCTGGATGAATATGAGTAGACCATATATCCTTAATTCAGCTTTATGGTAATTTTAGATTTGATCATTCTCATAGAAATGATCAAATATTTTCTCCTGTCTCATAGTTCAGAATTAAACCTTCCCTCCATCCTCACACATAGCTCAGTTTTTAAAAAATGTTTTCCTTGCCCCAGTTTTTAATGCTCTAGAATAGCAGCTGTTGCAGTCGAAAGAAGATTCTTTAAATGGAAAGTGCTTTTGTCCTGACTAGGGAAGACGAAATTATATTAAAATTACAACTGGTGGGGCGCCTGGGTGGCTCAGTCGGTTAAGCGGCCGACTTCGGCTCAGGTCATGATCTCACGGTCTGTGAGTTCGAGCCCCACATCAGGCTCTGTGCTGATGGCTCATCAGAGCCTGGAGCCTGCTTCAGATTCTGTGTCTCCCTCTCTCTCTGCCCTTCCCCTGCTCATGCTCTATCTCTATGTCTCTCAAAAATAAATAAACGTTAAAAAAAAAATTTTAAAATTACAACTGGCTTTCACTAGGGTTGTGGTTTGGGCAAAAAGTCCTTCACTACTCACTGCTACTCCTTACCCATCTTCCTATCCCTGCCTTCCTCTCTCCTTCCCCAGGCAGGGGCTAGGGCTGCAATATGGATACATATCAGCAGTGAATGGATGTGGATGAGTGGATGGATGAATGCCAACACTTGCAGGGCACCACCCATCAGCAGGAGAAGGCGTGGCACATGTGAGCTTAGTGATGGATTTATCAACTGAGTCTGTTCATTTGCCACTTTGATCAAGTTATCTGAATTTAACTAAAATCTGGACTTTACTGTGCTTTAAGTATCTTTAAAATATTATGATGTGATGTCACACTGAAATGAAAAGTACAATGCATTCTAAAGCACAGAGGTAGAGTTATGGAACACACATTTATGGAAAACATAGAAAGTATTTTTCAATGGGGCTACAGGTAGACTTCATGTTTTCTTAGAAAGGCTACAAACGATAGAAAACACAAAAGAAAAAATGATGTTGGACTTTATCAAAATTTTATATTATTTCTCTTCAAAAGACATCCTCAAAAAATAAAAGGCAAGCCATAGGATGACAGAAGATATTTGAGATATATAGGTGTGTGTGTGTGTGTGTATTATTTGGATATGTCTTTAGATAGATAGATAGATAGATAGACAGACAGACAGACAGAGATAGACAGACAGATAGACAGATCTCAGAGGGACTTTTACCCAGAATAATAAGACAAAACTCCCAAGTGATTTGAATAAAGCAAAGAAGATATACATAAGGCTAATAGGCACTAGGGAAATGCAAATTAAAATCACAGTAAGTTACTACCACACACATATTAGAATGACTAAAATTAAAAATACTGACACTACTACATTTCAGCAAAGAGATGAGGCAACTGGAACTCTCATATCTTCCTGGTGGGAATGGAAAATGGTACAACACTTTGGAAAGTGGCTTGGCAGTTTTTCTAAAAGTTAAACATATCTTTCAGCCATTTCACTCCTAGATATTTATCCCAAAGAGATAAAAATGTGTATCCACACAAAGATATGTGAACATTCATAGCATCTTTATTTAAATCACCAAAAACTGAGTGTATTAGTTTCCTAGAGCTGTTGTAACAAATTACCACCAACTGGTGGCTTCAACAACAGATATTTTTTTTCTCTCTCACAGTTCAGGAGGCCACAAGTCTGAAATCAAGTTGTCACCATGTTGGTTCCTTCTGGAGGCACTAAGGGAGAATCTGTTCCATGACTCTCTAGTAGCTTCTGGGGGTACTGGGAAGTTTTTAGTGTTCCCTTGGAATATAGCTGTGTCACTCTAATCTCTGTCTCTGTTATCACATGCCTTTTTCCCTTTGTGTCTCTGTGTGTCTGTCTTCTTCTATAAGGGTACCAGTGAATAGATTTAAGGCTCATCATAATCCAATAAGACCTCCTTTTAATTAATTATATCTGCAAAGACCTTATTTCCAAATAAGGTCACATTAGATACTAGAGGTTAGGATTTGAACATATATTTTTAAGGAACACAATTTAATCCACATCTGAAGAAATGGCCAACAACAAGTTAATAAATAAAAATAAGTGGCATACTCATACAATATAATTCCTACCTAGCAATAAAAAAATTATTGGGGTGCCTGGGTGGCTCAATTACGTTTCTCTCTCTCTCTCTCTCTCTTCCTCTGCCCCTCTCCCCCACTCACATGCTCTCTCTCTCAGAATAATTAAACATTGAACAAAAAAAATAATTTTGACATGAACAACATGGAATAATCTCAAAATCATGAAGCCAGTGAAAAAAGCTGGACCCCAAAAAGTACATACCATACGATTCTATAAATTCTGGAAAATGCAAACTAATATATAGTGACAGAATCTGATTAATGATTTCCTGGGGTTGGTGTTTGAGGGAGCGATTGCAAAAAATCCCGAGGAATCTCTTGGAGATCATCGAAATGTTCCCCATTTTGATTATGGTGATAATTAATTAATTAATTTAACATGTAAGTAAATAAAATAAAGAACTTATCCAAAGATTATTTATTTATTTATTTGTTTGTTTGTTTGTTTGTTTAAGTAGCCCAACAGATATGACTTGAGAAAATCTATATACTCAGACCCAGATTCCAGTATAGACACTCCATACAATGTAAACCAGCACTCAGTGATATACATATATATACAGAGTGCTTGTGTATAATGTGTGACCTCTCTATCTCTGGTTTTGCAGAAACACATATGCTATGTTCTCCTTATTTCTTCCCTGAAATGCTAAGCTTCCAGCTTTAAATTTTAACTCAACTATTATCTCATACTGGAGATTCCCAAAAATCAAGCCTCAGAAAAAGCTCTAGACAGCATGTACAAAGACCATCCTGTTCGACAGTGTAACAACTCTTGGAAATAGTTTTCTTTCCAAGTACAATCATGTGTATATTGTGAAAGTAAAGTAAAAAATTGACTTTGACCTAAGGAAATTATTCTTCCACAGCAAAAGCTCAGTGAGGAAGACAGTGAGGCAATCGTGGAGCAGAACAGATGGCCTCAAACAAGTGCACAGCTGAATCCAATCCAATATTTTACTCCATTTATTCTGGTTTCAACTTCTGCCTCACTTCTGCACTCTCCCCTTATCTGTCTTCTCATCAGATTTCTAAAGAATGGGTTTCCTTTGCATCATAGGGCACTGGTGATTTAAATCACTTGGTCATAATTGTCATTTCCAGCTATTGAAAGAACACGTTTGACATGGTGAGGAGGCCGACAACATCCCAGACCAAGCACCGAGGAACTGACACATCTTCTTGTGTCTCAGATGCCTGTCTCTGGAGATCTGGGTAACTGGCAGTCAGACCCCCGTAGATATCCAGCTGCTCAGTCAGAAGCTAGATCATATATGTACAACACTGACTGGATTTGTACATCTTTATTCTATGACGATGGTCCACAAAGCCTTTCCGAAATTGCAGCTGGACACTTTGTACAAAATTATTTTAAATCATTAAGATGACATGTCGACAGTGGTACCTATACCAGATTGAAGTCAATTTACCCCAATTTCCTAGGCCTCCGAAAGTGCCCTTGATCCAAACAGCCTGCTCAATTTCAATTAAAAAAATAAACAAAAAATAAGGCTAAGAGGGTCACACTCATTACATGTACATGAATAAATCATAAATTGAAATGAAGGTTTACTTGTTTAAGTCCCATTTTGCTTTCATGAATAAAATCCTAAGTTTTCTGAAGACAATGGAAGCTCAGATTTCACAATCCTGTCCCTCCTCATTCATTCCACAGGCAGGCAGGTGGATTTTGTCACCCACTAAAATGGACTATTTAAGTCCTTTCTCCAGTATCAATATTAAAAAGATTGTGTTTTACTTACTTGCATAATGGCTTTTCCCCCCAGAGTATAAGAATGGCAAATGATTTAACAGAGTATAGAAATGTTCACATTAATTTATTGATCTCCACAGTGCAAACATATTATCTTTATATTGTTAAGAGGACAAAATTTTGACAGCTTAATGTCAATAGTAATAATAATAATAACAACAATAAAATGTGCTTCAAATTTTTATCTCCTTGTTAAAAATTTTGTCACATTGGGGCGCCTGGGTGGCTCAGTCGGTTAAGCGTTCAACTTCAGCTCCGGTCATGATCTCATGGTTTGTGGGTTCAAGCCCCACATGTCAGACTCTGTGCTGACAGCCTGGAGCATGGAGCCTGCTTCGGATTCTGTGTCTTCCTCTCTCTCTGCCCCTCTCCTGCTCATGCTCTATCTCTCTCTCTTTCTTTCTCTCTCTCTCTCTCTCTCTCTTTTCCTCCCTCTCAAAAATAAATAAACATTAATAAAAAATTTTTTAAAAAGCTTTGTCACATTCTTATTATTCTTATTATTATTGCTTTCATAATAACCCTGTCATTAAAAGACACTCCAAAATGCAAATCACAATCTTTCCCAAAATTATTTTGAGAGAATATTTAGTATTTTATTTTAACGTCTTCACTGCACTGGAAATTTTAAGGAGAGGTTTCTCTTTATGTTCACCAGAGCAAGACGGGCAGTACACTGCTCTCCTGACATCTAGAGAGCAACTGGTCAGGACAACTTATGGATTAACCAGTTAAGCTGGCAGTTGCTGCTTGCCTTGGTTTTTATTTATTAATTTATTTTTTAAGACCCAGGAAATACTGACATCATTGTGGAAGTATAGAATTTAATGTCACCAATAAATCAAATCGGGCTCAAGCTGTAATACTGTCACATCTACAGAGTCAGGCAGAAACAATGTAACTCAATGAACCAATAACAAGATATAAAGCTTTTCATCTCCAGGCCCCTGGTTTTAATCTGGCCAGAACCAGCACAGGAGAGACCAAAGCTGCTCACATTGCTGGTCAAGTCCTTGCAGGTCCAGTGTCAGGGGTCATTCACAGAATAATCCTGGTAAAAATCCACATCAGCAGAACCATGAAGACAGCAAGGCTGAGTATTGTGTCTTCATAAACAAGTAAAGGTCAAAAGAGCTGGGTGTGGTCAAGAGAGAGGGTCAAAGAGCCAGGGGTAGAGGATTTGAAGGTAAAAGAAAGCTTTAAAATTCCCACCCTATGGCACACAGGGAAAAATGGCTCTCCTCACATTGGAAAGCCCTGTTTGATTTTTCTTTGACACCAAGAGTTGGTGATAAGCATCTAAACAGAGGTATTAACAGGTGTGATGGTTGGGTCAACTTGGCTAGGCCAAATACTCAGATATTTGGTCAGGCATTATTCTAGATGTTGCTGCGAAGGGTTTGTTTTGTTTTAAATAAGATTGCCCTTCGAAATCAGTAGACTTTCCGTAAAGCAGGTTATCCTTCATAATGTGGGTTGGCCTCACCCAATCGGCTGAAGGCCTTAACGAAAGGCTGACTTCCCCTGGAAGAGAGAGCTCTGGCAGCAGATGACCTTCGGACCACAATATCAACTCTTGCCTGGGTCTCTAGCCTGCGGGCCTATTCTTCAGAGGACTTAACAGTCTCCACAATCACATGAGCTAATTATCTATAAAAGCAATTAACTTCTTTCTCTCTCAATATTTATCTATATCTAATATCTATCTACATCTATATCTATATCTATATCTATATTTAAATCTTCTGTTTGTTCTGTTTCCCTGGAGAACCCTAATAATACACCAGGATATAGATATTTAGAACACATGTTAACTCTGTATACTTGTCTACTCTGGTCTTCTTCCCTTACTCAGACCATATCTCCCTTTGGTAGAAAACGCAGAACTATTAAAGATGTTTTAGATGAGAGAATCACGTGATAAGAGTCATACTTCAGTAAGCTAACTTAGACAGAAATGTGGAAGATGGACTAGAAAAAGACAGATTGAAATAATTAGAGCAGTAATGCTACAGATCTTGTTGTCCAATGTGGTAGCCATTAGCCACATGTGGCTATTTGAATTAAATTTTGAATTAATTAAAATGACATAAAATTAATAGTAATTTCCTTAAGTTGTACTAACCAACGGTTCGAGTATGCAGTAGCCACGCAGAGCTAGTGGCTACTCTATTGGAAGGTACAGACTACAGAACATTTCTATCATTGCAGACAGTTCTACTAGAGAAGGCTGCTGTAGCAAACTCAGGAGGGCCTCCACTCTGGCTACGGCAAGTAGAAAGGGAGAAATAAGAGAAAGTAATTTTCTTTGGATGTTCAATATGCACTCAGTGATGTACTGTTTACTTCACACTTTTTGTCTCAGTTTGTCATGAACCATACTCTATAAGACACAGTGTTATGTACATGTTCCCAGATTAGGAAACTGAGTTTCATGCTTAAGGAAGGCAACAAGATGGTGACACAAAAAAGATATAAATCCAGGCTATTTTAGCTCCAAAAGCTCTCATGGACATAGACAGCTGTTTCTCTAGACCTGGAAAGAGAATGTTTTAAGAATAACAGACTGTTATCCAATTGGAATCCCAAAGCCATCACATCCCACGTAACAGCTTTCTCTTTAACAACCACCTTTGAACCTCCCAAACCTAAGACACAAACAGCACTCCACAAATCCACTCAAAGTTCCCTCTCTGACTACAATTTGCTATCCTTCCACTTCCTCTTATTTCTTCAAACCTGCTGTATTGGTGTCTTGGTCCATTAGGGCTACTATAACAAATTCCAGAGACTAGGTGGCTTTTAAAGAACAGAAATGTATTTCTCACAGTTCTGGAGGCTGGGAAGTCCAGAATCAAAGCACCAGCATAGTTGTGATCTGGGAAGAGCTCTCGTCCTGGTTCATACCTAGTACCTTCTTACAGTGAACTCCATGGTGGAAGGGGCTAATGATCTTCCTGGAACTTCTTTTATTAAAACAGTAACTGCACTCAGCAGGGCCCTACCCTCATGACCTAAGAACTTCCCAAAGGCTTCACCTCCTAATACACTCATCTCTGGGAGTTAGGGCTTCACAGTATGAGTTATGAGAGAACCCAAACATTCAGACCATTGCAACTGGTTAGTCAGTCTCAGCTGCTACAACAAAGCTGCTACCCCCCACCAAACTCAATGGTTTAGACCAATGCAATTCTATGCGGACAGTCTACTTAGTAGTGTGTTAGCTAAGTGTGTTAATTATGTTACCATACTGTGACAAGACAAGGAGCTTGCATCAGAATGTAAAATAACATACTGTTTCCACCATCACTGAGAAAGGCTTCCTAAGGAAAAAAAAAAAAAAAAAAAAGGCTGAACTAACCAGTGCCCTTACTGTTACAATTGATTTACATTCTGGTGCAAGCTCCCTCGGTGGTCTCAGACGGAGAACAAACTGGTTTTGGATAGGCACCGGCCAGTGGATGGTGAAGAGCGCTGGCTTATTTAATAAAGCTTTTCCAGGCTTTATTATTCTTGCAAAGGCCATGATCCTATGGTCACTACCAATGCTCTCCATAGACCAGAATCCACTAGTCATGAATCTCTCAAATTCCCTGTTTTGCTCTGTTCCACCACTTCTAAACTAATGAAATATTTATCCATCTTTATAGAACTTCTCTTTTTTTTTCCATTTAAAAGGTATACCTGCTCCTTTCAGATGATAGTCCTTGCTGTTGAGATCACATCTACCTTCCAAGTCCTTCAACAATTTGCTCTATAAATTATCCCCTTTTTTCCCTCAAATATCATGTCTTTAACTTCTCTTTGAATCTATACCCATGCTCATGTTTCTTTCATTCTAAAAAAAAATCCTTAATTCACCCCTACCCGAGCCACAAGTTAACACTAACTCTGTCTCCCTTCCTAGATTTCACTTCTTAACTTCCATTCAAATTATATCCATCACGCTACTGAAAGTTTTCTCAATAACAATCATAATAAGTAACCTCTTAAAATGTCTGTTATGAGCCAGAATCGCAGTGCTGATCATTCATCTGCTTTTAGTTACATCTTAGAAAGCAAATATTATTAACCTATCATTTGTAAAAGAAAATTACAGATCAAAGACATTAAGTAACTTGAAGGTGACACAGCCACTAAGCTTTGAACTCAGGTCTATCTGACTTTTTTTTTTTTTTCCACATCTAGTTCTGCTTGCTTTCTCAATATTCTCTGACTTTGCAGTCCTTATTCTCCTTGGCTTTTTTTGTAGGCTCCTGTTTGTCACACTGGGGGAACCTGCTCTCTCTCTTTGTTGGTGACCCATCGTTGTTACCTTCAGGGCAGCAGAAAAGCTTTGGGGAGTCTGCTCTCAAATTGCCACAATGCCGATGGGTTGTCTGTGAGGACAGTACGTGGTCATCTCCCAGAATCATGTTCTAAAGGAGGGAAGGCTGCTTGCATCTGCAAGGGCACTCTTTTGTCCAGCCAGGCTCTGAGCCATGCGAGGAGTCCCCAGTAGGAAGTGAGGAAAGCAGAGGGGGGATGTGTGGGTTAGCCTTCCACACCCTGCAGGGAATGCACAGAGAGAAGCCAAGACCAAGAAAGAATAAAGGCAAGGCTGGAAGAAAATAAAGACAATCTCAAATACCATCTTAAGAACTTAGCTTAATGAAGAAAGCATGTGACCCTGTCACCACAGTTAGTAGGAGGCTGACTCATTGCCCAGAACAGGCTGTGGGTATGGACAGTAGTTCCAGCCCTGTGAGAAGAATGTTTTTTTTCTCATACACAGCTGCAACATACCAAACTTCCAAGCTTTTCCTTATGCTATCGGATGAGAAGGTCTAATTCCCATGAATGCCCTCAATTCTTAAAACTACTTTGTTATCCTTTCCTGAGAACACGTTTGCCATTTAACCTAAAGACGTAGTTATGGTGAAACCTTCAGACATCTTAACTGACCAGTGACAAAATACTGGGGGCTGGGGGGCATCAAATCAAGCTAGACAGACGTTTGTCTTCTTTCCTTAGAGATAAAGCTTGGTGAAGGGTGTGACCCAAGCGTTCCCTGATTCAGCCTTGGATCCATCATCCATGAATTAATGTGCTCTCCCTTGATACCATTTGCATTTCCACATTCCTCTTAATACCCAAAGTCTAACCTTCCCATGCCCTGGGAGGAGGGAATGACGACGCCATTACTGAAGCAATCTCGCTGCTCCCAAGGAAGCCATTACACCCCTGATCCAGAGCTTTGCAGTGCCCATTTCCCCCACTTATGTGAAGAGGCTGTCAAAAAGCTTCTCTTAGCAAGGCAGTGTTGGGTTACCAACAGCTGGTAGCTGTTCTCTGCAATCAGGTTCCGGGTATACGGACGATTACAGGTTAAATGTGTGGTGGCGTTGCCTATGGGTGGCTGCACTCTAGCTGGGGCCTTCTAGAGACACAATGCTTTTAACTAGAGGATGGCTCTTGTGGTGGGAATTACAGAACCTGGCAAGATGGCAGGGAGAGATATTTTGGGGCAGGCAGGCTTTCCAACACCAAAAATAACCTCCAGTAGGAGGCCGCCTACGTGGCCCCCAGAGAAGGTCAAGCCACCCCTGCTCTGTCAGCACGAGCTCTTTGAATCATCTCAACACTTTCCATTTAGCCAAGCTCTTCCCCTTCCCCCACCACCACTGTCCTTCCCAGGCTTTAGAGCTATCTTTGAAATGGAGAGGCAGACAGAGATCACTTCTCTTTTTATTTGGATTTGATAGAGAATGTAAAATGAGTCAGGCACAAGCAACTGGGAATCGGCACCCTCCCCTGTTCCACAAAACCACAGGAGCTCAATACTGGGGCAGCCTCAGAAATCGGGCTGGAGCTCACATTGCCAGAATTACTCCCACAAATCCAATTATCCGAGGAAGACCAAATCTGTTCCTTCGCACTGCTTCTTTCCCCTCAAAATGAGAGATGTAAGTATGACAATCATCTGCACACATGATTCCTCCAGCACCACTCACTTTCCATTCCTCCTAGAGGCTCCAAGGCACAGCGAATTAAGCTAAAGATTCCCTGGATTCCCCACAACATAGCAGCCGTGCTTCAGAGAGGTGCTGCAGCTTGTTATGAGAGATGCCACGCGTGGTTCCTGGAGGGTATATTTTCATTTAGTCTGGATGTTTGGCACACTCGGACCATAAACAGAAGCCCAAGGTAGAAATAGATGGTGTGACTGGTTTGCTCGGAGAGTGTTGAAAATGTTTAATCAATTAATGGTGATAATAAAGTGTCTCATTGGAAGATAAAATGACAATTCCTCAGGCTCGACCACATTTGTGTCCAGCCTAACAGCTTACAGGCATGGAGGGTGACTGATGGACAAACACGAGAGCTATGCAAATTATGAGCGTCTCCTTTTATGTTTACATTTGTGCATATTTCTGGCTATTTTTGCAGATAGGCAGATTAGCAGCCCTGCTGATAATTTGATCTCTCTGACAGAAGTGAAAAATCATTCACTCATCCCAAAACATATTCCCCATTTCCCCAGCGTATGGATGTACTAAGCTGACTGGGTGTTACCGCACAGGCAGCAGCCATACACACGACCAAGCATGGGAATTTCTAGGGCAAAATCCATCTATAAAGGGACAAAAAATAAGCAGTCAAAGCACACGTAGCATCTGGTGAAATGAAATTTCAAATATTTCATTCAAATAATTTAAGACCACAAGAGTTTGTGACATGACTGTAAAAGAATGTTGTAGTATTTCCTCACTCATTCATGATCCAACTTTGCTGACTAGCATAGAAGCTCCATACGAGCAGGGATCTTGTCTGCTTTTATTCACTGCTGGGTTCCCAGCTGTTTACTACACAGCAATAGCTCAAAAAGTATTTGTTGAATTGAATGAATGAATCCATTCGTCATTCAGAAAAGATTTAATAAGTAATAGGGTACACAAGCTCTTGCACTTACCTGCATTCTTCTGTTCCCTAATTATTGGGCAATTTCACGTCTGCAAGATTTTCCTTTTTGGGGAATATGTAAATATGTTGGCTTCCTCCCCCATGAGTTTGATCTTTAAAAATAAATTAAACTTTTAGGGGCGCCTGGGTGGCTCAGTTGGTTAAGCGGCCGACTTCGGCTCAGGTCATGATCTCACAGTCTGTGAGTTCGAGTCCCACATCGGGCTTTGTGCTGACAGCTCAGAGCCTGGAGTCTGCTTCGGATTCTGTATCTCCCTCTCTCTCTGCCCTTCCCCTGCTCACGCTCTGTCTCTATGTCTCTCAAAAACAAATAAATGTTAAAAAAAATTTAAAAATAAATTAAACTTTTAATATAAAAGTGAAAAATAATAATTTAGGCCTCTCTTAAATAAAGTATCAGCACACCATATAAGACAATCAAAAATCAATCCTTGCAATAACTGTGTATTTTATAAAGAGGCAAATAATCTAAATACATTACATAGAAGAATGGTGTTCTTTTCCCTACTATGATTATCATGAATGTTTATGTTTCATTAAACGTGTGAGATATGTATGGATCTCCAAAATAATATAAGTAGGGTAATTTTAAATTTTCAGTCATTTTAAAAACAATCAAATGTTAATCAGTTAGATTGGCTAATCCAAATCAGCTAATCAACTAATACAAATGGTTATTTGATTTAGTTCACCATTTTAAAGTTATTTTAGGACAATACTCAGATACCACTATACTCCTATTAAAAAGGACTAAAAAACCAAAAGAAAAACAAAATCAAAAACTGGCCCTACTGAATGCTGGCAATGAGCTGAAGCAACTGGGACTTTTATTCAGTGCTATTGTGAGTGTAAAATTATGGTAGGGCCATTTTGGAAGACAGTTGGTAGTTTCTTACAAAGGCAAACATAGTTTTACCATAACATTCTGGCAATTGTGCTCCTGGATATTTCTCCACTTGATTTGAAAATATACACCCTCACAAAATCCTGCACATAAATATTTATAATAGCTTTATTCAGAATCTCCAAAAACTGTAGGCAACCAAGAGGTCCTTCAACGAAGAATGCACAAACTATGTAACATGCATGTAAGGGAACATTATTCAGTGTTAAAAAAGACATTAGCTATCAACAAACCAAAAAGACATTCATGAACCTCAAATGATGTTGATAAACTGAAAGGAGCATCGGAAAGGCTATATACTGTATGATTTCAACGATATGATGTCCTGAAAAGGGCGAAAATGAAAACATCAGATTGCCAGAGGTGTGGCGGGAGGGAGGTCAGGTTGACCATGAGAAGCACAGGTGACTTTTAGGCAGTGCAACTCTTCCATGTGACACTGCAATTATAGGTACATGACAGTATGCACTTGTCAAAACCCACGGAACTTTACAGCACGAAGACTGAACCTTAAGGTATGCAGTTTTTAGAAATTTTCTTAAATGTTTTATTTATTTTTGAGAAAGTGCAAGTAGAAGAACAGAGAGAGGGAGACAGAACTTCTGAAGTGGGTTCATGCTGACAGCAGTGAGAACCTAACATGGGGCTGCGAGATCAGGACCTGAGCCGAAGTCAGAGGCTAAACTGACTAAGTCACCCAGTCGCCTCTAGAAATTATTTAATTTAGAAGGTTGAGAGGCATCACGGGAGAACGCAGAATGTGACAAAACAATCTATTGCAAATGTGTGAAACAATCTCACTGAAGTTGGGGGAGAAGTGCTGTCTCAGTAGCTTTAGAAATGAGTTGTGGTGAGTACTGGATGTTGTATAGAAGTGTTGAATCACTAAATCGTACACCTGATACTAATATTATACTATATGTTAAAGAATTGAAATTTAAATACAAACTTTAAAAAAATTAAAAGTAAATTTAAAAAAAGAAGTAATTGGAGTCTATAACACTAAAGGCAAAAGGAACATCACATAAATAGTATACTCTAGTTGATAGTTTCCCATGAAGCTACAAATTAACAATTCTGATACTACTATATGGGTATACTAGAATTAAATAAGTGTGACAAAGAGCCAGACTGAAAATAAATTAAACTTTTTAATATAAAAATGAAAAATAATAATTTAAGCCTCTCTTGGACTGGTAATTTACAGATAAGCAAGGATAGGAGGTCGGAATGATCCATTTTACAGTGGATTAGAATTGAAGACATCAGCCCGAACTTAGATTTTATTTAATATAGATATGGATAGTTATATGTAGAAATATTTATTGATACATGTATATACATGGGTTTGCATATACACATTTGCTCCATAAGATGATAATGCTTAGAAGTAATATCAATCTGTTAGTAATGAGCATACCTAGTGCCTAGATCCATTTTCCAATAAAAGGAAGCAGGGCTTCTTTGGGAAAAGACTGGGGCATAAATTATACACGACAAGCATGGAGAAGCTCATAGTGCCAGAAAGGAAGGAAGGGATCAAAAATTTTAAAACTTAGTTAAAAACTTTAATTAAAAAATTATACCCTACATTAATGGGGGGTGTGATATGCTCACGGGACACTGGTGACAACTAAAAGGACTCCAAGTAGTCAAGCTCGAAATGATCAAAGATGAAACAATTTTGAGAAAAAAAATAAAAAATAATAAAGTAGTATGGGATTAGAACCCAAACTGTGAAATAAATATCAGTGAGTCCATACTTAAATAAACAAATAAATAAATAGCAAACAAATAAACAAATAAATAAGAAGAGAAACACTTAATCCCAAATAATATATGTAGAAACTCCACACTCAGGTAAGGGAGCATAACACCCCGCTTCTTAAGTGTGGGTTTCACACAGTGGTTTTCTTCTAAGGATACAGTATGGGAAGGAGAGAAAAAAGAGTAACCTTACAATAGAGATACCTGACAAACTCTGTCTCAGCCAGATGACCAAAGTCAACGTCAACAGTGATAAGTCATGTTAGTAGTACACATATTTGTTACGATGTAATGAGAATGATACTTTGCTATGGTCTTCTACCCCAAACCTCACAACTCCAGTATAATCATGAGAAAAACATCAGAATAATTCCAATGTACGGGCATCCTACACATGACCTGACCGATACGCCTCAAAATTGTCAAGGTCATCAAACAAGGGAAGTCTGAGAAACTGTCACAGACAATAGAAGCATTAGGAGATGTAACCTCTAATGTAACATAGTATCTTGGATGGGGCTCTGGAATTTAAAAAAAGGACATTAGGTAAAAAGTTTAAAAATCTAAATAAATTAGGAACTTTGATCAACGATAATATATCAATACTAGTCCATTAATTCTAACAAACATATCACACCAGTGTAGGATGCTGATAGTAGCAGAAACTAGGTGTGAGGTACATAGAGACTGTGTGTACTATTTTGCATTTTTTCTCCATAAATCTAAAACTGTTCCAAAAATAAAGTTTATTTAAAAAAAATTCTACGATATAGCCATAAATACTTAAGCATTTACATGTGAAATTACATGATGTCCTAGAGTTTATTAAAATATATTCAATTAAAAAAAAAGGTAGGGGCTACTGAGTGGCTCATTGGTTGAGTGTTCAACTCAGGCTCAGGTCATGGTCTTGTGGTTGGTAGGTTCTAGCCCAACATCAGACTTTGCGCTGACAGTACAGATGAAGCCTGCTCTCTCTCTCTCTCTCTCTCTCTCTCTCTCTCTCTCTCAAAAACAAATAAATACATTAAAAAAAAAAAAAGGGTAAATATGATGGCTAACCTGACTGGGCCACAGAGTACCCAGAGATTTAGTCAAATGCTATCCTAGGTGTGTCTCTCTGAGGGTATTTGATGAGATTAACATTTCAGTGAGAAGACAGTAAAGCAGATGTCCTCCTAATGTGAGGGTCGGCTTCATCCAATCAGCTGAAGGCCTGAGTTAGAGGGAACTCCTCCAGCCTGGCTGCTAAAACCCAAATATCAGTTCTTTCCTGCTTCTGGACCCTAGCTGAAACATCAACATTTCATGGGTCTCGGGCCTGCCAACATACCATCAGTTCTCCTGGTTCTTAGGCCTTCGAACTTGGATTAGAAGTGCAACTACATCAGCTTTTCTAGGTCTCCACCTTGCAGTTTGCAGATCTTGGGATTTGTCAGCTTCTATAATTGTATGAGCCAATTCCTTCTAATAAATCTGTTATATAATAAATAATAAATAAGTATACTTATAAATAAAATAAATAATAAATCTATATCAAAAATTAATTATATAAATAAATATATATAAGTAAATGTGTGTGTATATTCATATATATACACATATTCATATATATATGTGTATATATATATATATATATATATATATATATATATTCTTAGTTCTACTTCCTGGAGAACTTTGAATAAGGCAATGGGAAAAAGCAAAACAAGACTGGAAAAATGAAAATGTTGACACAGAGAAGGGGTCATTATACTATTCTCTGTACTACTGGGTGCTTGTTGAAAAATTATATAGTGTTATAAATTTAGATAAGGACATTAAATTCCTCACCACCACTACCATCTAAGCCTATGGGCTGAAATTCATCTCCATATTTCTTTATCTTTAACTCAGTAGAAACAGAAAAGTTTCTAATTGTCCTTATTATGAATGTAAGACAAGAGAAAATAAAAGAAACACAGAAAAAGGTGCCAATGCTGACCTGTACAAAACAGATACTCATGTTCTTAGGTAACTGTCATCTGGCCACTGATAAGCTAGTAGAACAAGCACTTGCTTCATTCTGTTCAAGTTCTCCCCCAAAGAAGCCCATCTCCTTCAGTTCTTTATAGATTTCCACATTTATGTTGTTCATTTATTCGTTCACTCATTCAACTCGTTCTGGACATGGGAGAATCTATGGAAACCGAAAGGGAGCAAGGTTTGTGACCACATGAGGCTTCTAAAAAGGAAAATAAATATTAATAAAATAATGATGTAACGAAATGTAAAACCGTGACTGTGATTTTTGCCATGAAAGAAGATACGTGATGATAGGAAATAAGACATTTCACCTGATACTGAGTTCAAAAAACAATGACTAAAATTGAAAAATTAGGAAGTAGCAGTAAAAACATGTCATTGGGAGTTTTGGCAGTAAGTGTCAAAATAAATCAGCCAGAAGAAATACAAGTAGTTGCATCTGGGAAAGAGGAAATGGGAAAGAGGAGGCAGGACATCCATTTTGTAAAAATTAAAATTTTTAACTATTTTACTCTCTAAGTTGTGTGCTCAGAAATGTTGATAAAACAAAATGTTGTTTTGAAGAAAGGAAGCAAAAATATGAGAAAGGATAAATTAAAACAAATGTCGGGTATTTGAAAAAGCTAAAAAAAATTGACAAATCTCTAGCAAGCTTGATCAAGAGAGAGAAATCAAAATTACTAGTATCAAAAATACAAGTTATAAAACAAAACATAGCCACAGATATAGGAGAGATTTACAAATAAATTCATTCCTGTAAATTTGAAAACTAAGACAAAATGGTTAAATTCCTATTTTAAAAATAAAAATCGACTCCAAAAGAAATAGTATGTCTGTGTAGTCTTTAAAAGAAAGCCCTATTAGGTGCCCGGATGGCTCATGGGTTAAGCGTCTGACTTCGAGGCTTAGGTCATGATCTCACAGCTCCTGAGTTTGAGCCCCGCCTGGGGGCTCTGTGCTGAGAGAGAGTTCAGAGCCTGGAGGCTGTTTTAAATTCTGTGTCTCTGTCTGTCTCTACCCCTCCCCAGCTTGCGCTCTCTCTGGTTCGCTCTCTCTAGCTTTCAAAAATAAATAAACATTATAAAAAAGAGAAAGTCTTATTAAAGAAATTGTATCACACTTGAAAGTTATTCTACCAAGAAAGTAGCAGATTCTATCAAATATTTAGGCAACTTACAGGCAAGTTTTATCAAACTTTCAAGGAATGAACAAATTTAACTTTATACAACTTCTTCCAGAAAACAGCAGAAGAAATACATCCCTACTCATTCCGAGTGGCTAGCATAGTTTGATACCAAAAAACAAAACAAAAGCAAAAACAAAACAAAAAACAGACAAGGAAAGCACAAGGAAGAAAAATTACTTCCCAGGTCATTCATAAGCATGAATGCAAATTCCTGAATAAAATATTTAGAATATTAGTATATCAAATCTAGCAAATGCACTGATGTAATTTATTATATTAATTGACTCATTAAAGGGGCGAAATCTATGATCATCTCAATAGATACACAGAATAGGTACCAAAAAATTCAGCACCCACTCTTGGTAAAAATTCTAACCAAATAGGGAATAGAAAGGAAATACTTTAATCTGGCGAAGAGTTAACCTCCAAAACCCAAATTATTTTAATGGTGAAATATTGGAAAGATTGTTTTTAAAATAAGGAATGAGACAAGAAAATCAACGTTGTTGCTTGGATTTAATACAGTACCAGAGATAATGTGTGACATATGTGAAGATAAGAAGAGCAAAAAAAGTATTATTATTGGAAAAGAAGAAACAGAAATATAATATTCAGATTAACAAGACATAAAACTCCAAAATAACTGAGAAATTATCAGAATTAATAAGAAAACGTAATAAAAGGAGTTGATGATTAGAAAGAAAGGGCGTATCAGCCAGGGAGACTTTTACAGTTGATCAGCAATAGAAGAATCAAAGTGGATCCCTTCCTCATCTTCTACACAAAAACCAATTCCAGATCTTAAAAGATAATAAGAAATGTGAAATTCAAAATATGTAAATATTTAGAAGAATATATAGGAGAATATCTTATCTTAATAAGCTCCGTATAAAGAATGATTTTTAGGGGCACTTGACCGACTTCAGCTCAGGTCATGGCCTGGCAGCTGGTGAGTTCAAGCCCCATGTTGGGCTCTGTGCTCTGAGCCTGGAGCCTGCTTGGGATTCTGTGACCCCTCTCTCTGCCCCTCTTCTGTTTGTGTCTTTCTCTCTGTCTCTCAAAAATAAAAAAACATTAAAAAAATCTGTTTTAAAAAGAATGCTTTTTAAACAGGGTACCCAAAGTACAAACCATCAAGAAAATTGTTTGATCAATGTGAAATTAAACTCAAGATCCCTTTATATAAACATACCATAAAGAGAATGACAAGGCTAGATAGATATGCATACAACCAATAAAAATTCATATCAGGAATATAAAAACTGTCTTCAAAATTCAATAAGAACACAAGCACTCCAAAAGAAAAATGAACGAAGATCATAAACTGGCATTTCATATACACACAAAAAACACAAATGCCCAATAAGCATGTAGAATCTCAATAAAACTAAAGAAACATATGTAAGACCTAAATAATATAATATTTAAAACCCACTCAGTTGGTAAAAATTAAAAATTATGAAAAAATTTGTTGGTAAGAGTATAAAGCAACAGGAATTTATTCATTCCTGGTACAAATTTTGAAATAAAATTGGGATTATCTTTTTAATACAAACATATGCATACTCTACTGCAAGGAATTTAGGCTATCCTAAAGAAACTCCTTTGAATTTATACCATGAGGCACAATGTGAAAAGGTTCATAGTCTTCCTAAGAATAAAAATTAAAAGAAAACCCAAGTATATA
Source organism: Paguma larvata (assembly GCA_030068075.1). NCBI lineage: Eukaryota > Metazoa > Chordata > Mammalia > Carnivora > Viverridae > Paguma > Paguma larvata. Next base: position 103,492,853 of record CM057829.1, read on the forward strand.
TAAACATAATGAGTGAATAATTTGTGGCACATCCTCCCCCACTAAAAAGGAATATTATATAGCCATGAAAATAAGTGAACTACAACTCCATGAACAACTTCGATGAATTTTAGAAACAATGCTGTATGGAGAAAAAGAGGCTTAGAAGCCTAACTGTAAACAATTTTATAAAGTTCAATAACAAGAAAAACATTTTTGCAAAATATATCTTTAGGAAGGTATATATATGTGTTAAGAACTACTATGCAAGACATGATGAACACAAAATGCAGGGTTGTTTTTATTTCTGGCGCAGGCAGAGAAGACAAGGAAAGAGCATTTGGATAAGTCACACTTCTATTTTCAAGGGTCCTGGTAATGTTGTGGTCCATACATTAGGAATTAGAATCAAAAAGCTAATTTTATTATTATTCCTGAATACACACACTCTCTCTCTCTCTCTCTCTCTCTCTCTCTCTCTCTCTCACACACACACACACACACACACACACACACACACACACTCCTATTAATTCTCAGATAATTAAATGTACAGATCTCCTTGTGAAAATTTATACCCTTTGGTCCACTGATGATAAGAGGATCACACACACATGCATGCACACACACACACACACACACACACACACACACACACACACATCCCACCACCAGAATTTTTATGGCAACGTAGAGTTGATGCATTTCTTCTCCATCAGATAATACCGCTTATAGGATTTTTGTAAATAAACTTGAAAAAAGTAGTAACTGCCATTAAATCATCCACACTGATGGGTAAAGTGTATAAAATTCTCTATTAAGGGAAAAAAAGAGTAATCTTTGATTCTTTTTAGCTCCCTCATGTGGCCACCAGAGAAAAAAGCAAGCATTGTTTCTAATTAGAGATACAGTACCTTCATAACAATGTCTACTATACCCATAGCATAGTATCATGTTGCACTTATTAGATAAATTAGAGAACAGTGTATTTACGGAAACAAACTAACAAGAAAGTTCTTGATTCTCCTTATGATTTATTACTGCAGTATCCAAGATGAAAAAAGAAGGCATGTTACACAGACAGAAACAAGAAGAAAGTAATTCTCAAATAAACCAGCAATGCTAAGTATGTTCCTTAGGAGAATATTAATGCACAAGATGTTCCTCGGGGGAGTAAAAGTACTTATTGATGGAATAGTTTCAGAAAACTGGCATACTCTCCCCACAAGGATATTAACAATGAACATTAATTCAGTAAAGGCTCTGAAAAGTCCTGTAGTTAAAAATATGTTCAACTCTGTTTCACTTAGCATTGCTCTTTAAAATTTTTTTATTATTTATTTTTATTTTTGAGAGAGAGGGCACAAGTAGGGGAGGGGCAGAGGGATAGGAAAAGAATCTTAAGCAGTCTCCACACCCAGCACAGAGCCCCATGCAGGGCTCGATCTCACAACCGTAAGATCATGAGCTGAACCGAAATCAAGAGTCAGATGCTTAATCAACTGAGACGCCCAGGTGCCCCTAAACATTACTCTTCAAAAGGAAATTTCTGTGAAAATACATATGACATGATTCATTTTAAGGCATGCCAAAGCAAAGCTTTAAATTCTAGTAATTTTTTTCACTTATTCAAGAAATTATTAATGATTTGCATTGTGACAGCCACCACACAGGTATAGAACTATGTCGTTTAGTGAGTGTTTAAGTTAAATGTCAGGTAGTCAGTTGAGTGGATTGTGGTTAAATGAATAAGAGTGAATCAATCGATCTAGTGCAGAGAATAACAAAACTATTTATCTAGAATCCAAGTTACAGGGAGCCTGGGTGGCTGAGTCGGTTGGGCAGCCAACTTCAGCTCAGGTCATGATGTCACAGTCCATGAGTTCAAGCCCCGCATTAGGCTCTGTGCTGACAGCTCGGAGCCTGGAGCCTGCTTCAGATTTTATGTTTCCATCTCTCTCTGCCCCTCCCCCACTCAGTCTCTTCCTCTCCCTCCCTCTCTCTCGAAAATAAATAAACGTTAAAAAATCAAAAAAAAAAAAATAAGTATGGGAACTTAGCCCAGACAGGGAGGGTGAAACTCCAACTAGCAGTTACATCCAGAAAAGCAGGCGGCCCTCACTCAGGGAAGATATAAACATCTGATACCACATCTTACCACACCTAACCACACCCACAAATCTTTTTTTTTTTTAACACAGAACTAGGCTCTATGAACACATGAATGAGAATTATCAACTCAACAAAGTTGAGTACACAACCAGAAAATACCAAGTGTTTGAAGAAAACAGAAAAGTCTAAAAATCTAAAGGAAAAACATTATAATAGTTACACTTTCTAAAGAGCAGGACAAACAAAAATAACTTAAAGTAAGTATTAGTGACATCCTCAAAGGTTTGAAAGGACAGGGCACCCCTGAAAAAGAAACTACTAAATACCTTGGAAATGAAAATCTGATGTTTTGCCCTTTAAAAATGCTCAACACATGAGTTAATTAGCAGAGCAATCAAAGATTAAAAGTAAATCAGTAAACTAGCCCATTAAAATTGGGTAATTATTCCAGAATATTATGCAAAAACAAAGGGATAGAAAAAATTAAAGAAAGAAGAAATTAAAAGGCTCAAAGATAGATCCAGAAGTTCTATTGTCTATACCTGTATTGACAGATGTTTCATAAAGAAAAGAAAGAAAATACAAAATTACTCAAATAAAATGTCCAAGAACTGTAGAAAAGCATTAGCTTTCAGTTTGAAAACTTCCTGCAACACCAGCTGTAAAAAATAAATAAGTAATAAATAACTAATAAAGATTTATAACTAAACATTCCATTGTGAAATGAGAAAATTCTAGGTTTCCAGAAAGAGAGGGAAAATTACGAAAAGAGATAAAGATTCCAACTTACATGAGATTTCTAAATAAGCAATAATGGATATTAGAAGATAATAGAGTAATATATGAAGATCCAAAAGAAAATTACCTTTAACCTATAATTCTATACCCAGCAAAACTAGCATCAGGGGCAAGGGCAAAAATCATTTTAAATATGTAAGATTTGAGAATGTTTATTCATTACAAACCTTTTCTTAGAAGAAATCCAAAGAAGAAACTGTAGTGAACAAAGTCATAAGTCAATCATATAATCAACTCTAAATAATGGTTGATAAACACTATTTAATAAAATTATATACAAGCTGAATCTAAAAATCTCAATGCCTGCAAAGTATGAGACAGGATTGGTGATGTAGACAGATACATAAAGTTATGCTAATATATTTTGTTTGTTTACAGAGAAAATGTAGAGATAGATTAATGTTAGACATCCATTTTTTAAAATATGTATTAAAATATAAAGGGTAATTGTCAAAAGAATGAAAATAAGATCTAAAATCAGAGACAATGAGATCCAAAACACTGAGAAAGAAGCACGGATAAAACTCAACAGTAAGAAAATGAACAACTCAATTAAAAAATGGACAAAACACTCAAATAGATACCACATCATAGAAGCTATACAGATGGCAAACAAGAACATGAAAAGATGTTCCACAGCATATGTAATCAGGGAAATGCAAAACAAAACAATGAAATACCACTACATACCTATTAGAATGGCCAAAATCCAGGTTCCTGGGTGGCTCAGCTGGTTACACATCCAACTCTTGATTTTGCTTCAGGTCATGATATTGTACACAGGATCGAGCCCCGCCTCAGCTTCTTCACTGACAGCATAGAGCCTGCTTAGGATTCTCTCTCTCTCTCTCTCTCTCTCTGCTCCTCCCCAATTCATACACTCCCCCCCACTTTCGAAATAAATAAATAAACTTAAAAAAAAACTCTAAAAAAGAACAGTCAATACGAAAACTGACAAGAATTTGGATCAACAGAAACCCTCAGTGTGGAGCCTACTTGGGATTCTCTCTCTCCCTCTCTCTCTGTGTCTCTTCCCTATTCATGCTCTCTCTCTCTCTCTCTCTCTCTCTCTCTCTCTCTCTCTTTCAAAATAAATAAATAAACTTAAAGAAAACTCTGAAGATCAAAATAGAATGGCCAACATGAAATGCTGACAAGAATTTGGAGTAATAGAAGCCCTCAGTCATGAAGGAATGCAACATGATACAGCCACTTTGGAAGTTTCTTACAAAACTGAACATACTGTCACTATATGATCCAGCAATTACACTCATTGGTATTTACCCAAAGGTAAGATGGGTCTCAAACTCACAAACTGCGAGATCATGACCTGAACCAAAGTCAGACGCTTAACCAACTGAGCCACCCTGGCATCCCAGTTATGTATTTTTTAAAAATTGCCTTCGAACCACTAAATTATAAAAAAAGATAAAATTTTCATTTTGTGTTAGAAAAAAAAAGGTAAAGAAAACTATCAATCCAACATAGAGAATGATAAACATATAGTTGAATAGAAAGAAAACATATAAAGGACCCTGTTACTTCGCATTATACTACTATATCCTGTCCAAAGGTAATAGCTGTTACAGTTTGGTGTGTGTACTTCCACTATTTTTTATGCAATTACATAGATCTCTTAGATGATAGACAGGTAAATAGATAATAGGTTTTTCTCCATTTTTAACAATTTTTCTCTGTTTTCTAACAGCACAATCAAGTACGTCTTTTAAAAAATATTTGTTACGGAAATGTTCACCCTTTCACTACCAAAAGTAGAGAGATTATTATAATAAACCCATATATACCCATTATCCACTGTTGTTATGGGTGGATTGTATCCCCCAGATACAGCACACACACAGAAAAAAAATAGAATTCCTAGTCCAAGTTTCTATATTTTGTATTCCCCAAAATCACACAGAGTTTTTTTTCTCTTGTCCAGAAAAAATAGCTCACTTATTATCAGCAGCATTGAAGATGATAAAATTCCAGAACAACCAGACAATTCCAAGCAGGTTATTGAATTCTCCCTAAAATGTAATGTTATTTTTCCAGAAATATTCACAATGACCTCATGCTCCTGTGTCAGAACAACATTTTGAGGAGATTATCTTAAACGTATCTTTGAAATCTTACCTCATGAAGCCTAGATGTCTAAAAACCAAACTTGAGTACTCTCTAGATCAGTGCGAGCAGAAGGAAAATAGCATGACAATTTGATGCATATTTGCAGAATACTCTTTTTATGCATATTATTTCTAGTGAGGGTAGAACAGCTGCAGGAGCGAGAGGGAGAGAGAAGGGGGAGAGAGAGAGAGAGAGAGAGAGAAAGAGAGAGAGAGAGAGAGAGGAAGAATACTGAGAAGTAGAAAAAAGAGAATCTTGTGGATATTGTTTAAGGAAAATCATCTCAAAGTAAGATCCAGGAGAGTTTGTGTTTTTGTCCTTCCTCAGACTTTCAGGAACAACTTATTAGCATCTCTCTCTATTTATTCAGACAACCCTTCCATTGTTTACAAACCCCAATGTATGTGGATCCAGAGCTATATCCATACAGCATGGGATTTCAAGACAAAATGTAACACAAGTTATAAATATAGCAGTTTCCTCAAGCAAGTCAATGTCTCTCTAACTTTTCATCTACCTTCAGCTGATCTATAATTTTTTTCTCTTTCTCTTTCTCCACAGACTCAGTGTCATAAACCTGAATCCTTGAAGTTACTCTCTTAAAGCGTGTCATACACCCCGTGTCCAAGTATGGTCACTATGAGGGAGCTGTCACTGGGAGCCCTTGTGGAAAATTAATGGCTTACTACAGAGGGCAAAACGAGAGGACAGATGGCTCTGTCACAACCGCCAGCCTGGGAGGCTGAAAGAAACCCAGTGTCTGGGCAAATAGCGCTGCGTTTCATGCACTTGCTCCTTTGTTAATCCAATCTCCCTGTCAGCAGCTGTCCTTCATTGTTCGGTTTGGGAGGGAATGTTGTTTCATTTTCTACAGACATTTTCTATATTTTCAATTTGTTGATAACTCAAAGAGCACATTTCAGAAATTCCTTGAGACCCCAAACTGAAAAAGGAGTCTTCTCTGTCATTTCTTTGAAGAACAACAGTGAAATTTCTATTTTGCATAATCTGAGAAAATACTGGTCTCCATTCTGCTCTGGATTACTGGATTTAAATTCATTCAAGAAATTCTGCAAAAATCAGTCAGGGATACTTAATATCCTAAGGTTACATCCAGCTAATACCAACACATAATTAGGTTAATGTGATGAAAGAAGGGGAATGGTCTATATGAAAAAGTCAGTCACATTAGAATAACTGTGTGATTCATAAATTTTGTACTTTTCAACAGTGTCTTGGAGTCAATTTAATGTCCCTTATTTTCCAATTACCTTCTAGTCCAAGAACAAGTGATGTAAGATGAAGTCATAAGATGTTCAAAAGAATCTTTTCCCTCCTACTCCATCTTCTCGGCTTGCCTTAAATCTCATGTCCACTTTGTCAGGACACTGCCGGTGTTAACAGCTGGCTTCAGAAAAGAAGCAGAACAATATCAAGGCTGTGTCCAAACTGAGCAATACAAGAGTGTGCCTCAGGAGAGAACCTCACCGGTGTTCTAGTTTCTTTACAAAAGGCCAAACGTGCATCCTTACCAGGAAAATTCTTTGATCCTTAAGAGCTTCTACCACTCCTTCCTTTCCCATTAGTGACGTCTGAGTTTTGAACAAAAAATTACCGTCATTCCTGTGACCCTTCACAAGCTCTGGCCACCGATTTCACCTCGAATGTTGTTGGTGCCTCAGTTTCCCTCCCTTGTCTTCTCTGATATTTTCCTCCAGGAACAGTCCTGGAGCTCTAGGGAAAGCAAGGGCACTTTCACACACTTTTTTTTTTAAGTTTAAGGAGGGGTCTTGACTTTCACATGCCCTCCCTATATAAACAGCATAACTAACACCCTCCATGACTTAGAGTTGTAATATACTCCACAAAATGGACCTTTTCTTTTTCTCTCTTTTTTTAATTTTATTCAATTTATTTACGCTAAAACAAAAACGGTTTACTTCTTTCTCCCACCTGCCCTGACCCCCACCTCTTAGAGCCTCCAACCTATTCTCTGTATCTATGGGCTTTGTTGCAGTTGTTGCTGTTCTTTTGTTCCACGTATAAGAGAGACCATACAGTATTCATCTTTCTCTGTCTGACTTATCTCACTAGGCATAATCACTCGAGGTCAATCCATGTTGTCATAAATGGCAAGATTTCATTCTGTTTTATGCTTAGTAATAGTCCAGGACATATTATATATATGCATATGCATTCTTTGGATGGCAAGATTTCATTCTTTTGTATGCTAATGCTTTCCTTTTGTATGCTATGCATATACGTGGATAACAAGTTCATGAGATTATATATCATAAATTTTTTATCCATTCATCTATTAATGGACACTTAGGTTGTTTCCATATCTTGGCTATTGTATATAATGTTGTAATAAAAATAAGGGAGTGTAGACTTTTTCTAATTAGTGCTTTCATCTTATTTGGATAAATACCCAGAAGTGGAATTGCTGGCTCATATGGTACTTCTATGTTTAATTTTTTGATAAACTTCCATAGTCTTTTCCATAGCAGTCGTACTAACTTACATTCCCACCAACAGTACACAAAGATTTCCTTTTCTCCACATCCTCGCCAACATTTGTTAGTTCTCTTCTTTTTGATATCAGCCACTCTACCAGGTGTCAGATGATATTTCATTGTGGTTTTGATGCATTTCCCTGATGGCTAATGATGTTGAGCACCCTCTCATTTCCCTGTTGGCCATCTATAGATCTTCTTTAGAAAAAGTCTATTTAGGTCATCTGCTCATTTTTTAATTGGATTGTTTGTGTTTTTAGTTATCCAGTTATATGAGTTTTTTGTCTATTTTGGATATTAGCCCCTTATTAGATATATGATTTGCAATTATTTTCTCTCATTCAGTACGTGGTCTTTTTTAGAATTTTGTTTTGTTTTGTTTTGAGAACAGAGAGGCAGCATGAGCGGGGCAGAGGCAGAGAGAGGAGGAGAGAGAGACTCCCAAGCAGGGTCTGTGCTGTCAGTGTAGAGCCCAACACGGGGCTCCATCTCACGAATCAGGAGATCATGACCTGAGCAAAAATCAAGAGTCGAATGCTTAACTGACTGAGCCACCCAGGTGCCCCTCAGTAAACTATCTTTTCATTTTGTTGATGGTTTCCTTTAAAAGTTTTCAGTTTGTTGTAGTCCCACTTATCTATTTTTGTTTTTGTTTCTTTTGCTTTTGGTGTCAGGTTCAAAGAAGATCATTGCTAAGACCTATGTCAAGGAACTTATGTTTTCTTCTCAGAGTTTTCTGCTATCAAGTCTTATATTCAATTTTTAAATCCATTTTGGGTTAATTTCCGTCATGGTGCAAGATAGTGGTCCAGTTTCACTCTTTTCCATGTGGCTGTCCAATTCTCCCAACACCATGTTTTAAAGAGACTGTTCTTTCCCCATTGCATATTCTTGGCTTCTTTGTCATAAATTAATTGACCACATGTGTGTGAGTATTTCTGGACTCCCTATTCACTTCCACTGATCTACATGTCTGTTTTTAATACCAACAGCACGCTGTTTTACTTATGGAGCTTTTCATTACTGTTGATAGAAATGTAGAGAAAATTCCCACAAAGCAACTTATCCAGTTAGCAAGTCTCTCATCTGGATATTAGAAGAAGTCTTTGCTGAGAGGCTTCTTCCAAGGCACAGCTCACACTGTCAAACGCATCATCACCTTTCAGTTATGTGATTGTCATTGCCAAATCCGATTGGTAAGCTCTTCTGCAAAGGCAATTTCTAAGGAGGTTGAGGTATGTCCAATTTCTTGCCATCTCCATATTCCTTTTACTAAAACTTATTCGATACTAAGCTCTATACCATACAAAGTAGGAAAACACTTTAATAACAAGGCCAATCATGTGAGATTTATGTGTTATTTTAGAAGAAATTACTATCTACAACTTTTCATCCCAGTGTGGAAAGTGGGCTTTTCATGACCCATGAGGTCATCAACTCCTACTCCACGCTCTTGAGGATTAAAATCACACTGACTAAGTACCTCTTGTATTAAAGCACCAAGCACTGGCTCCACATCAACTCTCCTGCTCTCTCTTGGGTTTCTGAAATTCCTGCAACCCCAACTTTTTCCTGCCCAAGTAAGCACTGCCATCCCCATATGCCACAGCATAGCACGTGTGTTCCATACTCTCTCCACCCCCCACCACATGTTAACATTGCATTCCTTTGAAAGTAAACCATTATAATTCTGAATTGGCTGAAAACTTGTGGATTTATGTATATTTTTTGTGTGCAAGAATAACTAAATAAACAAAATCGCAAGCAGAAAAAATTTAAACCACATTTTAATTTCAATAACTAAGGAAGTATATACTAAGCATTTACTTTGGGCTCATTACTCTGGAACAAATAAGAGAAGTATAAGAAAATGGTTCTCAAAATGTGCTTCAGAGAACCCTAGGGCTCTCAAACCATTTCGGGGAGAGACTATTAACTTAAAACTATTTTCATAATATTACTAAGGTACTATTTGCCTTTTTTACTCTTACTTTTGTACAAGAAAACAGTGGAGTTTTCCAGAGGGCATAAGAGGTGTGATATTGCAATAGATTGAATGCAGAAGCAGATATGAGAATCTAGCTGTCTTTTGTTAAGCCAAATATTAACAGGACTTGAAAAAATATGTAACAATGCACTCTTCTTATTAAAATCATTTTGTTTTGGAAAATACAGTCATGTTATAAAGATATGTTATTTATGTTAACATGGGAGGTGGATTCATTTTTAGTAGATTAATAAGTATTATTTAATTTATCAGTTTTAATTTCTAACATCATAAATATCAACATATATAACTACATAAACATCTCTTTGGGGTTCATGATATTGTGTCTTACAATAAGAAATATATTTTTTTGGTCTTTGTCTTCATTTTTGGCACAGAGCTTCTAAAACCCTTGTATACCTTAAGTGACGAAAGTGATAAAGATGTCTTTTGCTGTATTAGTGAGGTAAATTTTGGACCTCACTTAAGGATGGAAGGCTAGTTGCCAGAAGAACCAGTCATGATTAGAGGGCTGGAACTTACAGTCTCACCTCCTCATCTCAGAAAAAAAGAGGGATTGCAGGTTGAATTCAATCATTGATGGCCACCGATTTAGTGAATCATGACTGTATAATGACACTTCTATAAGGACTCAAAAGAACAGGGATTATAGAGCTTCTGGATTGATGAACACGTGGAGATTTGGGAAGAGTGGGTGCTGGGAGAGAACACGGAACCTCTTTATCCTTTCCTCATAATTTGTATGCTTCTCTTTCATTTGGCTGTCCCTAAGATATGTTCTTTTATAATAAACCAGTAATCTAGTAAGTACAATGTTTTCCTGAGTTCTATGAATCACTCCAGCAAATTAATTGAACCTACAGCCAGTCAGTCAGAAACACAGGTGACAACCTGGACTTGCAGTTGGTATCTGAAGTGGGAGAGGGGATGGTCTTGTAGGACTGAGCTCTCAACCATTGTGATCCGATGCCATTTCCAGGTATTAATTAAGTTGAACTGTAAGATATCCAACTGATGTCAGAGAATTACTTGGTGATGTTGGGAAATCCTTCTCCACACATTGGAACTGGTGATCAGAATCGTTTGGTTCCTAATAGCATATAAGAATGTGATGGAGTCCTGAAATCAAAAGGCTAGGGGACCACTAGTATAGGGTATAGTTTTATAACTTATAGCTGAGCTAAGAGAAGGAACCAAAAATAGATGAAAAAAGAAAATAATTTAATGCCATGTAACCAAGTGCTAGTCAGTGTGCTATCAACTTGAAGTGAAAAGTTTAATAGGAAAGGAGGATGGAGAGGAAATGGCAAAAATAATTGGGAGGAAAGATTATATTGAAAATAATTTACTAGCCAGTTTGTCATGGATCCCGACTGATCTGGTGGATTCCAGTTTATTAGCCATGCTTGGGAGGGCTTATAGAGCATTGTGTTTGAGCAGGGCCTTGTGGTAAAACCTGGTTTTGAGAATGTGGTAAAGAGCAGGGGAGAAGTTCCTGTGATGGAGAAGCAGCATGAGCAATAGCATCAGGGAAGAGTCAACACCGAGCACGTAGGGATTAGTAAAGACTTGATCCTGACCACAGGGAAAGGCATATACTGGCAAAGGAGAATAGAAACAGGATTTCACTGTTGGTATATGCACAGGCAGAACAGGCCATATTCTATGATGATATTGTCTTCATTCTGCGCATTGGAACTTCTACTAATAAGAGGTTTCTTGGAATTACCATTATTAGCTTCTTTGAGCATTAGTTCACTGAGCTAAATAATGGATATAAATTCACTGAAGAGAGTGAAGTTTAAATAAGACAACTGATAACAGAAGATCTTTGGGAAAACTCTAAAACCCTGGACAGTTCCTGAATAAAATTCCCCTTTAAAAATAAAAACACATGTTTTTAGGTAAGAGCTTTCACTCACAACTTTGTAAGAATTTAATTAATCGGATTATTTTTCTCTAAGATTCTTAGCTGAGCTCCAGCATAGTAAAGGAAGCTCCACGGACAGAGGATGACATGGTAGGAAATCAGAGGCAATTCTGTGTCACAGGACACTTCAGTGTGACAGAGAGCAGCCAAAGGCCATCCAAGGACCCCGGTCATAAGGATATGGAAGTGCCAAACACCAGTGGCAGCAACACAGGTTGGTGGTGAAATCAAAGGCCCTCTAGCCTGGCTGTGACATTTGCTAACTACATGATCTTGAACAAATTACTTAACATTCTCTAAGTCTCTGTTTCCTCATCTATAAATGGAGATTTAAAAATAGTACCTTCTTCTTTGGGAAGAAGCCTGCTCTTGCCTCTGCTTGATCTTCCCCAACGTCTTCTTGTCTTTCAGATCCCAACTCCAATACTATCTCCTCAGTTGTTAACACTCCAATTTCCCTCTCTACTATAGTGCCCTATTGTGTTTTATTCATTGCACTTATTTAATAAAATTTTCTCATTTGTATTTATTAGTTTATTTTCTGTCTGCCCCAACTAGAATGGAAGCCTCCAGAAAGCACAGATAATAGTTACCTGGAACATCTTGAGTTCACTCCAGTACCTAGAACAGAATCTGGCATATGCGGGTGCTCCCTGAACTCTGAATAAATAAATATGATTGTTCACTGTGGCATCAAATACGAAGATTAGTAGAAGGAGCTAACACCTTACTTGGTGCTTTGGTAAGATTATTTTAATTATTATCTAGTTGTTTAAAATATCTTATGGACATCATTATAAAGTTATGTCAAAACTCCTCTAAAATGGTCTACATTTTCTTGACAGTGTAACTAGTGAGATCTCCCTTGGATCTAGTAGAATAACTGTTCATTGATTGATTATAAGTCAGGAATTGTGCTTAGTGAGCAAGATATCATGAACCCTGATGTCACAGAGATTACAACTAGTGGGGAAGCCTGCTTTTAAATTAATTTAAAACCAGGGGTGCCTGGGTGGCTCAGTTGGTTAAGCATCCAACTTCAGCTCAGGTCATGATCTCACAGTTTGTGGGTTCAAACCCCACATCGGGAGAGCTGTCAGCACAGACCCCGAAGCTTCTGATTCTCATTCTTTCTCCCACTCTCTGCCTCTCACTCTCTGCCTCTCCCCTGTCTCTTTCTCTCTCAAAACTAAATAAATATTTTAAAAATTAATTTAAAACCAAATGGCAGGGTATCTGGATGGCTCAATTGGTTAAGTGTCTGACTCCTGATTTTGGCTCAGGTCATGACCCTAAGGTTGTAGGATCTAGCCCAGAGCTGAGTGTGGAGACTGCTTAAGATTCTCTTTCTCCCTCTGTCCCTCCCAGATTCTCTATCTCCCTCTGTCCCTCCCCCACTCATTCTCTCTTGTTCTATCTCAAAAAAAAAAAAAAAATTAAAACCAGCTATGGAAGCAATGTATGGGGGAGGGGTGAGTACAAGCTGCTATAGAAACAAGAACATCTAATCTAATATGGGGCCAGGAATGGGAGGCATTGGGAAAGTATCTCCAAGGTAGTTACACAACTATACCTGAAAGTCGAGCTACAGTTGGTGAAGTAAAAAACAGGGAATTTGTCTTCTTGGTTAAAAAATAAGGAAAATATTGGGGTTCCTGGGTGGCTCAGTTGATTAAGAGTCCAACATTGGCTCAGGTCATGATCTCACAGTTCGTGGACTTGAGCCCCACATTGAGCTCTTCACTCACAATGTGGAGATTGCTTGGGATTCTCTCTCTCCTTCTGCCTCTCCCCCTCCCCACCTTCCCTCGAAATAAATAAATAAACTTTTTTAAAATGTTAAAGAAAATATTGAAAGTCTAAGAGGCAGAGCACTTTTGACAACCTAACAGGAGGTCAGAATGTACTTGGTCCAGAGGGCAGTGGGAAGCCCTCTACAGAAGAATGATCAGAAACGGCCTGATCAGAGGTGGTGGTGGCTATCCCATGGAGGACATGTTCAAAGGGAACAAAGCTAAAGGTAGTGAACCCGGTTAAGAGGTTATAACAGGAATCCACATGGGAGCTGATTTGCCCTCGACTAAGAAACTGTTAGTGTGTACTGCAAAGAGTTGGACTGCTTCAAAAATCTTTAAGAGAAAAAATTTATAGATTTAGTAACCAATTGGATGCTGAAATGAGGAACAAGGAAGGATCAGTGGTGACCCAGAGATTTCTGGTATAACCCTGCTCTGACATGCTCCCTGATATTTGGGAGGTTAAGCAGGCTTACTCTATTACCAAAAAGAAACTCTCCTTACTAAGTTAGTCATCTGAAGTCCAGAGCAGGGTGAAAACCATTTTTTTTCTGTTTCAAATCAAAGTTAGCCTCAGAGGGATGCCCAAAGCCTCTTTCTTTTATCTTCCTTTTCTGACAGTTCAGGATCCACCCAGAAGCTTCTCCTTGTAGCTAAGGCCAGTGAGATTCTAACTGCCTTTGTCAGAAGCTGGCAAAACCCAGTTCTGTCTCCATCCCAGGGGAGCAGTCTTGGATCCTGGTATTTCTCAGAGTATTACACCAACACTGCAGCCACACCTCTTTCTTCCTAATATTGATCCCTTCGGATCATGACTTTGGTATTATTCTGCTAGATCTCTTCCTCCCCATCAGGTATAAGGGCTGAAAGTGACAAGAAAACCAACAGAATAAAAACTCCATCCTAACACGGGGCTTGGGTGACTGGCTAGACAGTATTACAATTCACAGAGCTAAAGAACTCTGGAAGAGAGCAGAAATGGGAGGATGGCCATAATGAGGTACATGAGAGACATCCAAACAGGGACTTCCAGTAGAGCATTGAACAAATGCGTGAACTAATGATAAATATAAGGACTTGCGGGCATACAGAAGTTAATTTAAACATAAAAGACGGGCTTGTCCAAGGAGCATATATAGACTGATAAGAGAAAACACCAAGGACATAATGCCAAGTGATCCAAACATTTAAGACATGGGTAGCAGAAAAGGACCCTGCAAAGGAAATTGAGATGAAGCAGAAACTGACTTCATAGAGCTTATTGGCTTGTGGGGAAGACTACTTTAAAAACGAATCTGAAAACAAGTATGGGTGCTATGTCAGCGGGTGGTTGGGGTGGAAAAAGTTGTTATGGAAACAGAGACATCTAATTCAATGTGGGGTAGAGGGTAGGAGGCATTCAGAAAGAGAGTCTGAGAAGCAGTTACAGAAGTATATCTAGCAGATGAGTTGGAGTTAGTGAAGACAGAGGGAATTGTCTTGTAGGCTAAAGAAAATGTTGGTAGTTTCTGAAAAGAGGAAAACTAAGAGAGTGTGGTGTTATAGGAGCCATTGGAAAAGAGCATTTCAAAAAGGACAGGGTGACATGAATGCTGCTGAGAGATCAAATAAAATAAGGATGGAAATGTGCCCATTGGTTTTAGCAATAAGGTCCTTGAGCCTTGTCAAAAGCAGGTTAGTGGAATAAAAATCCTTTTCTTCATTCTGGTATATAATAAAACTGTGAAGTTTTGATTAATGAAAGATGGCTGGCAAAAGCTTTGTCAATTATTTATCCATATATTTCCTCATGCATGTAACTAGAAATACAAAGAGGCTTTAAAACATGTTGTTTTGAACTCAACATATTTAAATGTTGTCTTTCTTTCTACTGAGTATGAATTAAGTCCTCTAAATGATAAAACATTGAAATACTTTCTTGCAGGCAGAAGGTATCTTCAGCCTGACAGCTGCAGTGGAACAGAGGTGTTGGGCACCTTCCCGTATGTACCCATCCTAGAAACCTGGCCATAGAAAGCACTTGTCTCAAGAGAAATTGATGGATCACAACTGTGTCCGAGAGAGAAAAATCAAGGTAGCGTTACCAGAGAGAATCGTTTTCTTAACTATAAAGTGATTATATTTGGAGGGGAAGAGAGAGGTTATGTGGTCGATTGGGCTTACTTATCTTTAGTTTGACCCTGGTTTGAAGTATCATATAATGAAAAGAACAACAGCTAAGTGGTTGCCTGAGCCAGAGCCCTTGCACAGGTGATAAAGAGTTCTGCGTCTTCAGGTTTCCTCTGGACTTATAACAGCTTCACCTTTCAGTTAGCATTCAGTTATGTACCTCCTATGCCAAAACATCTACTTCCCCATATAATCCCCAAGCTTGCATCAAAAAAAAAGGTACCCACCACCCCCTCCAACCTTTACTGTACTTGTATTTTCTTCACATCACTCTCTCCATCAATCACCATCCATACATTCTTGAAAATCTCATCTCCATCATCACTAAAACCAGAAGTGATTATTTCCCTCCAAATTCTTCAATAGAAGGCATGCAACAGTTAATCACTCACTATCATATAAATGTCTCTTCTACTATTATCTCAAAAGTGTTATTAAATTTTTTTTATTGTTTCATTTTCTCTACACTTTTTTCTTTCTTCTAAGTAGATCCTATGCTCCTTGATGGGAGAGAAAATCTGATTCATTTCTGAATCCCCCACAATACCACACACATAAAGTGGGTGGTCAAAAGACATTGACAGATCTTTGGAAAAGTATGTGCAAAAATATTTTTTAAACGTAAGGCATTAGAGATGCCTGGGTGGCTCAGTAGTTTAAGCATTCAGCTCTTGATTTTGACTCAGGTCATGATCTCGTGGTTGGTGGAATCAAGCCCCATGTTGGGCTCTGTACTGACAGCAGGGAGCCTGCTCTATCCCTCTCTCTCAGACCCTCCCCTGCTCGTTCTCTCTCTCCCTCTCTCTCTTTCTCAAAATAAATTAATGAACTTTAAATAGATGATAGATAGATAGATAAATGAAAAGCATTGTGATTACTCTCCTTTACTTTACTTTTGATGACAATCCCACTTCTATCAGATATTTGTCAAGTGAGAGAGAATCCCATAATTCTTAGACTCCAAATACATTCCTCCCATGATGCAGAAGACTTCAAAACTTTGACATCTTTGAAATCATAAAATTAACATTAATTCAGATGATATGGCCATATATATTCACTCTTGCTTTTTGCCATTCATGCCAATAGTTTGTTGCTCCTCCTTGAACTCTCTTCCAACTAAACAGGACCATTTACAGAATTGGGCTGCTGTGGGAATAGTAGAAGGTTGGAAGCCAGAGTGCAGTCCATTTAGTTGGTCTATTCTAGTTAAGATTTTGCATAATAGAAACAGACTGCTAAGATGCATGTGACTCACATTAACCCATGGGTAGATCCCATCTTTCTTAAACAGACGTCTCTTCTTTGTCGGAGACAAGTAGGTCTTGTCACAATTTGGCTGCCTAATTTTAGCTCCAACTAGGGTTTGCTTAGCCACCAAGTTCAAAATCCAAGCCAGAAATAGGCAGAAGAGTGATGGTCATGTGTTTAACAAGATCCCAGGCATCGGGCCATCACACATTGGAGCTAGGGTGGAATTTCTTGCCCTGTGAAAATGCAGTGCTAAATCTTCCTCTCTCTCTTCTCTCTTTCTCTACAAGTGGATCTCTCCTGTACAGTGAGCTGAGCTGTCACCTGAAACTAATGAGGAAGATGTGTCTTTCAGCAATCTGAGCTACAGTCAAAAGTGTGTGACCTACCAGCCTTGACACGCCAACTTGGACCAACATTTCTGGAATGGTTGAAAAAAGTATTTTAATATGGTTCATCTTGGTAGACTATTTCCTCAATGACTTCTCAAATTGCACAGGATACATCTTTAAAGTCCTTAGGCATCCTCAGATACAGCACATAGTACATTTTTTACTGTCAGAAATGAACTCCTTATTCTTCCTTTTTCACTCACTCTCTTTTATGTGGACTTTATTTTGTATATGAAGTATGAGCCCTCATATTCACATCTTTCTTTTCTTCTCTTGATTACCAGGAGTAGTTGAAGAACATTTACTAAGAAAATTACCTATAAGTTTATAAACATAGCTCGTACTTTGTGGGTATCTAAGTTTGGCTATATGTTCATATCCCCCTTACTTTCTGGGGCTTTCATACTCTTTCACAGAAAATTTGCTGTATGTTAAGTCATCGAGACAGTGAAAGTAAAAATCACATATTTATAAACCTGAGGCATTTTTTCCTAGTACTGATTCCCTGGGAGACTTGAGAAAGAACACATAACGAACAAAAACAATTCCAAGGATCAGAAAAGACAGTGAAGGACTTGACCTCATTTAGCATAAAATCTTTAGGTCATTTTCAGAAGAATTTTTGTGTGATAATTAGTTACCTATAGTTGCTAAAATCAGAGTTGACACATATTACAACTAACAATATTTTAAGGCTAATTAAATTTGTGAACTCTAATAAAATATTTTATTCCAGGGAAACTCTTAAGGCATGTTAACTGTGCCCCACTCAGGGGCATATATGACCTTCGCACTGGATTTAAAAGAACAGGCTTGGGTTCTCCTTTATATGCAAAGGACATGGGCTTTAAAAAGTGTTTTTCCTGTGCTGGTAGAAATGAATTTGCCATGATCCTTCCTTCTTACCTGTTTCCCATTGTGACCGAGACACTGAAGACAGGGACCCCACATCTCACCACAGATGAGTGAGTCTGTGAGTGTGTCTGTTAAGTCTTCCCCTATCTACCCCATACCCCAAAACGTACCTCTGTGATACAAGCTAATTAATTTGGTGAACCACACAATTAGACCAATAACACCACTGATTGGCTATTGAGCTGGTAGACAGAGAGGATCCAAGGACATATCTAACGATCCAAACTTTAGTGTTAAAGAAGATTCTATGCATTACATTAAAATACTCTGTTAAATATTCGATTATCATTATTTTTGACCTAGAGATAAATCCTAAAAGTTTATCTGGAGGCTCTGGAAGGGGAGAATAATATTCCTATAATTCTTGGTCAAAAAACATTCCTTCTCCCCCCATGAAGACCATTCTGTCAGAAGGCGGATGTATCTTGGCGAGGAACACCTCTTCAGTTCCTGGGACTCACCTTGCTCTCTCCTGCCTCTGGGCCTTTGCACCTGCCATCCCTTCCACTTTTGATGCTGCACTCTTTTTCCCCCCTGGATCCTTCCCTTTTGTCTGGCTAAATTCAATTAATCCCTCAGATTTTAGATTCTGAAGTGTCACTTCTCCAGGAATAAAGCAATGAGAGGGCCAGGACACTCGCTGATCAACTGGAAAAAACCTTGATTGTTGCATGAGCCAAATTATCAGCATCTCCTTATTATTCCTTTTGTATTCTGGTATTCTCTTCAATACTCTTCTTAAGCCTATACATTAAACACTTAAAATATGAAAAGCACAATACTAAGTAAGAGAAGTAGAGTCTTTGCCTTCAAGGAGAGCAGTCTAGCAAAAGCAAGAAAGATACAAACAGCTCATGACAGCACAAAGTATTAAAGCTATATAACCATTGTAATGTGCAAGGTGCTGCAGGAATACAGTATTTTTATAGGAGGAGCTGAGTTTGAAAGGGTGAATAGAATTTTAATCAGCGAGAGGGCAGGAAGGTGATTCTAAGCTGGAGAAACAGCATAACCAAAGGAATGACAAGATGGGAGGACACTGTGGGTTCAAATACTGGAAAAAAGTGTGTTAGGTGCCTAATAGGAGGCGAGTGATGGTGAGTGATGGGATGGGAAAAATCAGCTATATATTTTGTGGAGCCCAAAACATGAAACTGTATATAATTTGTACTGCACAAAATGAAACTGTAAGGCCCTTGGTTAAAAAAACCAGGGAGAAAAGTGCAGTTAAAGGTATTAAAATAAAAGCTTTTTGTTCAAAAAAGAAAATGAAGGAGTAATCATGATATATGACTAACATATACCTATCAATTACCAAAAATATTCTATTTTTGGTGTCATAATTTTATATGATACATTAAATAACACTTTATTAATGCGATATCTCAGTTTCTGGCTCATTGGTCTACAAATTCCTTTGCGAGGAAGAAAAGAATCTACATTTTTAGGAACTTAATTTTCAATCTATATAATTAAAAGTAATGCCAGTCACTCCAGGCTAATGCAAGATCACAAGTAATTTTCGATAGTTTTTAATTTTCAGGATGATCCTTCTGCTGATGCAGATTTACTGGAATCGTAAAGGATATTTGCTAGGCTGTGACAATACTGGGATTCATTTCTCATCGGTTATTACAAAATATAAACTTTAGCACATCTAGGGCTGAGGACTCTCACAGAATGATTTTTTTAAGATTTAAGTTTTATACATATCAATTTCATTTAAATCTGAATTTAATTTTAAATGTAAATTTATACACTGGCATTGTAGTATTTCCTCTGACATTTTCTGAAAATCGTGTAGGTTTTCTAAATCGTGTAGGTTTAACTAAAAATAGCTTCATGATTTGCATATAATTCAAAATACCTATTTCACATCGCTGTGTCTTTAATTACAAGGAAAAATTGATCTGAAAATTGTCTTCCTTTTAATGGTTCATGTGAAGTGTCATATGAAAATAGCATTTTTTTCCTATCAAATGAGCTCATCTTTAAATCTAATTTCTATTTGCTTTGCAATGTTGCAGCATTTTTCGAAACCAGAAATTCAAAACTCTTTGAAGAATTCTAATAAATCCCTAATAAGCTTTAAAGTGGTATCTGTTTGGCTTTGTAATAATTTACTGACAAGGTTTATTGCCCCATCTCCACAGTTCTTGACCCTGCACCCCGGCTGTAGAGTTCATATTTGTGCAGATGCACAGAGATGGGCCCCAGGGATGGACGAGAAGCCCCTCTCTCACTAAAATACAGGCATTGACCACATGCAAAGTCCTCCCTTTCTTCCAAGGAAGCCATTGCTGCCACTGTTCTGCCTGGACTTCTATTGCTTCCCTTGCCGCTGCAAATCTGAGTCCAGGTTCTAATCCTGGAGGCCCCCTTGGGGACTCAGGACATCCTAGACTGTCCCAGGTACATGCATTCAGGAGGCCAAGCCAACTGCTTAGCCATTCATTGAGTGGATCTGAGCCCACACACTTGCAAGCTACAGTCTCGCTGCTTGTACCCTCACTCAATGGTTACATGTGACCTCACTTACAAAACACAAGTTCAAGGATAAAATCATTAAGAATTTCAAGTTCATAACAGAGTATTAAACTGAGGGTGGGGTCCCTTTTGAGGACCCTGGGTGACCGCATAAGAGCCGATTGCCTAGGAAGCCTGCCTAGGGGATGAGGAATGCAAAGTAGAAAAGAAAATCTTTTAAAATAGTATGGGGACACATTTTTAAAGCTTTTGAATACCTTAAGAAAGAGTACTAAAGATTTAGGCACTGAAGATTTTGGAGTGGGAAAGGTACATTAAACTTGTATTTTAGAAAGATCACTTTGGTGTCTAAGCAGATTAAGACCAGCAGATCAACTGAAAAATTTATATAATCTGGGCAAGCAATTTTGAAAGACTGGATTTAGGGGTAGTAACAGATTTAAGGAAAAACCATATTGTTTTGACTACCAAATATGTGCTAGGGACATTACAAACATTATTTCTAATCTTCTAATAACCTCTAAGGTGTATATTTTGCTGATTTTAAACCTGAGACAGCTGAAACCATCAAGGTCTAGTTACCTAAGGTCACACAGTAAGTAGAGCAAAGTCAGCATTAATCCCTGAGCATACATACCCTCCCCTCACTGGGCAATATCTCTTCTGAGCTCAAGGAGAATGCCCCAGAATGTGGTGACAGATCTATGCAAAACTTCAGGGAGAGGAAACGGTCAAAGATTCTGTTAAAATTTTCCCCTCTCCATCCTATAGCCTGGAAAGTCCTCCCAGCCACCCATGTTTATTTCATGAGTATTTCAAAAAATCCTATAAAATTAAGAAGACCAAGGTCTAAATGGCGAGATTTTACTACCGATTCCTTCCAGGTCACGTGTGCATAGTGCGTAATACATAGCTGGAATGCTATAAATATTACCTTCCTTTTCTTACTACTTCTCCAGTAATGGTCTCACAGTGCTCAAGTTTGAGTTGGTTTGATTGGGTTTTCCTTTTCTTTTCCTACCATGCTTGTAAGCCACCTAACCCCATCAAACTCCAATGATTATAAATTTGCCCAAAAGGCCATTGGAAACGTGTGAATTTTCCAAGCTTTGGAGACATTACCCTCATTCAGTTCAGAAATAGCACATGGAACAGAGTAGGGCATGGTTGGGAGAAATGAAAGAGATAAGGATGTAAATGAGTGAGGTGATTAGCACCCAGGCATCATCCAATAAATGTCAACAGCCCGTCAGCCACAAGAGAAGCATCTTTAAAGAGCTCTTCTATTATCTATTACAGAGCAGTTGAGAACCGTTGCACAATGGGCATCCTTAGGCTGCACACAGGGAAACAGAGTCACAGCCTTATTCTGAAAGTCACTATGCATTCATCAGTCAACAAAAATGTATTGAATGTCTACTATGACAAAGACAACAGGCTTGATATTTCCCATCCATTTAACCATTAAGGTCTTGGAAATTGATAATGTTGGAATATATTATATTGGGTCGTATATGTAAACACTAAGAGAATGAGGCCATGGAATTATTTCATCAGGTTTTGGGCCAGCTCTCCACTCATGGCATTCAGTTACTATCAGTTTGAGTAAGTCAAAAATTATTTCGGGACAGAAATTATTTTAGAAATTATTCAAATGACCATTCTATTTCCCATTGTACTATTCCTTGTGGTATTATTCCTTAAGAAGTGAATATTGACCAGGTTATCCATTTCCCAAGATTAAAACAAAGTTCAATGATAAGTTCAAGTCCGTATAAAAGACATTTATTGGTGTGGGAGGGACATCCACATTTGCTGAGCAATAACCTTTCAACACACACTAAGAAACCCCTGGACACATGTCCTTATTTAATTTCATAATGACTATTATTACCTTCACTTTACAGAAGGAGAAACTGAGACTCAGAGAAGTGAAGTAATTGACCACATATCACAGCACTAGTACAGAGTTGAGCCAAAATTTGATTTGTTCTATTTAATTTCAAGTGACCTCCATGTGTCAGAGGTCAGAACATGTGTAGCTATACACGATTTACTTCAAGTCACTTGACTAGAACAAAAAACTAGCACATAAGTGTAAATCTGTCCCAATCCAAATATGCGGTCTTATTATCTAAGTCAGGCTTCATGCTATCTATTTCTACTTTTTATAATAGCTTTATTGTGTCATAATTTATAAACCATACAATTTCCCAATTTAAACTGTAGTTTTTAGTATATTCACAGTTCTACATCCATCACTACAATTAGTTTTAGAACATTTTCACCACCCAAAAAGAAGCCCAGATAACCATTAGCAGTCATTCCCCATTTCTACACAAATCCCCAAACCTAGTCATCTATTTCTTTAGTGACTCTTATTCTCCTGCAGAGCTAGCCACTATGCCGCAAATAATATAAATCAAATAACATATGCTCCCTGTGGTTTGAGCAAAATGAAAGTCACAGAACTTAACTATCGTTTTCATAACGTTATATCAACGTTATTTCAAACGAAATATCGTTTTCATCGAGGTACATCAGCTTTTGTAGTAAACTGGGAAATCATTGTTTCCGCCACCGATAATCCAGGCAAACTGAGAAATAGCGTGAATTAGCTTGAGTTAAACAGTTGGCTACAGTTGTGCCCTGTATACTCTGCTTAGCAACAACAGTCTTGGTCTTCCAATGATGAAAGAGCCCTCGGAGCCGAGTACTGACTCGGTGGAATGTGTGGAGCGCTGGGTGTGCAGGGTGCTGGAAGGCAGGAGATTAAGGAGGGCTGGCAAGCGTGGGCTGGAAGGAGAGGACGGCACTGAAAGACATGTGTGTGTCCTGGGCAGGGAGGAGAGTGCGCCACACAGAGGATTGGAAGGACCAAGTAGAGCCAAAGGACATCTGGTTGATCTTTCGAAAGGCGGACTGAGTTGTGGGAAGTGTCCAACCTCTAAGCCACGCATCTGGGTACATGCCCTCTATTCACTACTCCCAACTCATTTCTCACCAACCCTTGAGGGAACGTCTCCAAGATCATTTTCATACATATTGGATCCCATGTCTCACTGTGGCGTAACTACTCCCTGCTGATGTGTTACAGCCCTGAAGAGTATCCCTCATCGTCCTGCCCACTGTGCCCATTTCCTCCTCTGTCTCCTCATCTCTCAGGTGCTTCCCTCAGTTACACAGGCGTAGTTGCCAAAGCAGGTCTCCAGCCGGGTCTGACAGACGACCTCAGGCTGCAGTGCCTGAGCCCCCATGTTAAGCAGGTACTGTCTTCAAAAGAGAACCTGCAAAAATGATCTCCTCACACTGAGGCGGGAGCCCTGTGAAGATGGTAAACATTGCCTGTAATCCCATCACCTAGAGATAACCACCCTTAACATCTTGGTGATTTTCTTCCAGGCATTTTATATGTATACAAAATTTTATTTATATGTATATATAATTATATAGAGAGAAGCATATATTACACATGTAACATATATGTGGATTGTATGCAGCTATAGCTGTATGTACGTATCTATAGCTATAGACAGTTCTGTGTCTTTTTTCATTTAAGATTATATAATCAGCATTTTCTCATGTCAATGAATATTCTTAGGAAACAAAATTTTTTATACAGCTGACTGACATTTCATCTCATAAATATAACTGTTTTAAGCATTTTCTTATGGCTAAACATTTGAGTTTTTCAGGTTTTTAACAAAGTATTACCATAATAAATATTTTGTACATAAATTTAGCTCTGCATTTATGTTTATTTTCATAAAATAATAACAGCTAACGTTTACCGCTTTCTTATTCTCCGGGCAAATCTGAGCTAAATGTTTTACGTATGTATTATCTCATTTAACCTTCACAAAAGTCTCTGAGGTAGGTTCTATTATTATCTCCATTTCACACATGACGGGTGTCATAGAGAAGTAAACCGCTCAAGCTCGCAAAGGAAGATGACAGAGGAGTCAGGGTTCAAATGCAAACAGCTTTACTCCAAAGTCTGCTCTAACTTCAGAGACAATGGAATTACATGGAATCAAAGACTATGGAGGTTTTATTTGCATGTTTGCCATATAGGAGCAATTCCTGAAAGTAGCAGATGAACAGTCCAAACTGCACAGAGTGATATTAAATGAAAAATAAAATACTTTCACACTCTCCTCCCCAGTCCGACTCTCTACAAGTGGTAGCTGAAACTTCCTCCTCTTCCTCCTCCTCCTCCCCCATTCCTCTTCTTTTTGTTGTTGTTATTTTGATGATTACCACTGTAATTTCCAACAAAGTAGAAACTTTTGGACAAGTAATTGATTATTTAATTGAAAAAGTCAGTTAACATGGGGAATTATAATAAATGACATGTACAGACTATTGATGCATACCTAAGGACTTCTCTTCTATTGGAGGCAAACCTGCCAATTTGAATATTACGTGGCCTGTCATATGTCAACCACAACAAGAATGCCGAGTCTATGATTTCTAGGCTTCATTTCATTTTTTTTAATGTTTATTTAGTTTTGAGAGACAGAGCATGAGCAGGGGAGGAGCAGAGAGAGAGGAGACAGAATCCGAAGCAGGCTCCAGGCTCCGAGCTGTCAGCACAGAGCCCAACGCGGGGCTCAAACCCACGAACCGTGAGATCATGACCCGAGCCAAAGTCAGATGCTTAACCGACTGAGCCACCCAGGTACCCCTTCATTTCTTTAAAGTGGGGTGAAAAGTTAAAGCAACTGGCAAAGCAATCATATGCAGAATCATTGTAAGCTGTTTTTCATTTTCTTCCAATATTTTAATATTGCCTTCCCATACCTAATTCAATACCAGTATTTGTAGTGACTTGCCTTTCACAAAGCATTCAACATAGCATTTTCAAAGTAGTCAATTGACTTTCAGACAAAAACACCTCTTAATCTCACACATATTTTATTAGTTTACTTAAAATTTAATTCAGTTACATAATGACAGTATGCACTTCACAATATGTATTTCTATAATAGTTTCATTAGTCTGCTAGGGCTACCATAACAAACACCACAGATGGGGTGGCTTAAACAACAGAAATTTCTCCCAGTTCTGGATGCTAGAAGCCCAAAATCAAAGAGCCATCAGGTTTGGCTTTTGGTGAGACTTCTCATCCTCGTTTAGAGACAGCTGCCTTCTGGCTATGTCCTCATATGGCCTTTTTCTGTAGATCTCTGTGGATCTTCTGATGTCTTTTCCTCTTCCTATAAGGACACCAGTCCTACTGGCTTAGGGCCCCACCCTTAAGGACTCATTTAGCCTTAATTACTTTCCTAAAAGCCCTATCTCCAAACATAGTCACATTGAGGGTCTGGACAGCAAGGTATGAATTTGGTGAGGGGGACATATTTCCATCCATAACAATAATATATGTATTTCACCTGTAGGCACAGGATTTTCTCCTCATGTTTGATAATAAATTGATGTGGGGCAATATAAAGGACTCTAAGGTAAGTTTACAAATCAGTACATAAGCACTAAAGGGCAGAGATATCTAGAGCATGGCCTACTCACCATCAGTCAGTCCGTTAGAAAGGAAATGGAGAGCGTTGTTCAGCCAACCTAAATGAGGTAATTTACTAGAACATCTGCAGTATTATGCTTCTATTTTGTTCAATGTGTCAACTTTGAAAAGTTCCTAGGGTCTCCAATAAGCCCTATTCTATGTCTCACCTCCTCCTCCTCCCTCCTTTTGCTACTAATATTATTTCAATTCTTCTGTTATCTTCCTTTATAACTTAACATTTGAAATTCTACTTCTTGTTTCATTAATTTCAGACAGTATATCTTGACACCATCATCTGCCCAATGAGCATATTAGTACCCTTATAATTGCCTCCACATTTTCCCCACCTTCATATCCCAACCTCTAAAAACTATATTATTACTTTTACAATGTCTGGGTTTCTAATATTTGTTTTCCAATCTGCAACTGTACTTAACACATAAGTGTTTATAAAGTGATTCTAAAAATTGGGGGGGGAAATAAGCATTAAGGGTCTGTAAAGCATTAACAACAAAAACAATTGTATGGTTGGACCCATAGAAAAGGAAATGGCAATTCTATCTCCATAAATCTGTGTTGCTTAAGGAAGAATGACAGAAGTATTACACACAAAGGGATCTTCATTTCTTATATCCATCCAGTAAGACAGAAAAAAGTAACGGATGCTGGTGTAATTCATATTCTACTTTGAAAACCTCTTTCTATTTTTAAATCGTCTACCATCTTCTCTTTATTTTCAATGTCCTAATATTGAATGATGATGTGTCTAAAGATGAATCCTTTTTAAATCCATCCAGCTGAGTATTCAGTAGAATGTTTTCAATCTAAAGATTTGCATCCTTCAAGTCTGGGAATTTTTTTCTATTTTTTTTTATTACTTTCTCTCCTTTCTTCTCTCTTTTCTTCCACAGGGTGGATAAAATAAGCCATCTAATTGTGTGGCTTATTTGTGTCCTCTAGCCCTGCTCATGCCCAAGCCAAGATGCACCAGTTCCATTTTACAAGGAATTCTGCTAGGCATTCCTGATTATAATTTGGTGAATTTGACAAAATGCAGTTCGTGATGGGCAGTTCTAGCCCAATGGTCATTTAATGTCTCATGGACAGGTGGTGCTCTATCTCTCCCAGGGCTCAGCAGCATATCAGAAGTGATTTTTGAAAGATGCCATGATGTTATGTGTCTGCATTGTGATTTTTCTGTTGAGGTTGGCTATAAACTGCACATGGTATCTTTTCTGTCTATCAATACATCTAATAGAGTCTGCCAAGTTGCATGAGCCAAGAGGCAGTGCTGCTTGCAATATAGTCCGGATCTGCTGAAAACCTTTTTCCGTTCTGGGCCCCACTCTAACAGTATGGAACTTGCTATCTCTAGAGCCTAAAAGGAATTCAAGACATTGTCTTTCCTCCTTAGTGGGAGGAGATACAAAATCCAGTATTTTTTTCTCTATCTTGGAGAGGTTGCTACAGCAAGCCCACATTGGACTTTTAAAAAGTTCCGTAATGTGGCATGCTCCTGCATCTTCATAGGGGTTATCACTGCCCACCCTCTGGAGGACCGTTGCATGTCCTGCTTCTTGCTGATCTGGTCTGATCAAACTGCTATTGTCAACACAGTGAACCATGTAATGGTTCTGTGGGGTCTCTAGATGACTTCAGACTATATTTTAACAGAAAGCAGAGAATAAACATAGCCTGGGGCTGAATTAGCTCCAGGCTATGTTAATTCTCTGCAGTTCCAGGCTATATTAATTCTCTGCTTTCTGTGTAGTGTCTATTATGCTAATCAAAGCAAGTCAGTCAGAGAAAGACAAACAGATGATTTCACTCACATGTGGAATTTAAGAAACAAAACAGATAAGCATAGGCGAAGGGAAGGAAAAATAAGATAAAAACAGATAGGGAAGCAAACCATAAGACACTCTTAAATACAGAGAACAAACCGAGGGTTGCTGGAGGGGAGGTTGGTTGGCAGGTGGGCTAAATGGGTGATGGGCATTAAGCAGGGCACTTGTTGGGATGAGCACTGGGTGTTTATGTAAGCGATGAATCATTGGGTTCTACTCCTGAAACCAATAGCTAACTTGAATTTAAGTAAAGAAATAAAAAAAAAAAACATAGCCTGGGGATAAACTATAAATGTAGGCTACTGTCTTTCCTTATCCTTTCTTATAGGGATAGAAAAGATGAAACTTATCAGATCAGTGACGACATACCATGCACCTGAAGCTGTTTGTATGCAGTGGCAAAGATATTACGTGTGATATAGCTGCTGCAATCAATGCTATTAATTGGTGAAGTTCACTATTATCTTCCAGAATCTACCTGAGTTTTGTAGAAACCAGACTGGTGAATTAAATGAAGATACAATGGGAACCATTATCTCTTGACCCATCAAGTCTTTAAGGATGGCTATAATCTCTGCCATTCCCCCTAGATTCAACGTTAGTTTTAATTTACTTTCTTGACCAGAGGTTTCTTTTGTCCTGTTTTACTATGATACTCTTATAGCATCTGCCAAGGAACAATTTCATAATTGTAAATACATTCAAAATGTACATCATGGGACAGGGGTTAATATCTGACCTCCACTCTAATAGAGAATTCAGGATGATGCTTTGATCCCCTGGTATCAATGTCACCTAGGAACTTCTGTCCAACAATTCTTGGGAACTGAACATATCTTCCTTTCCTCATTGTTTGGTTACATGACTGAATAGCCCAGATTCCTTTGAAAAGGGGTTGAGGAACCATATGCTATAATGCTGCAGTCTTTCCTCTTGGAGACCTGACTATTCCTTCACCCTAATGGATCCCAGGCCTGAAAACTAGTTCATGGCTAGAAACTGGGCAAAGGTTTATGACTTTTTATTGTTCCAATTTCCCTCTACTACCTGATCATCTATCCTTGATTTATTTTTGTTGTATAGATTGAGCAATACCCTTGGTGGCTGCCCAAATTACCTTTCTCCTAGGAACACTGTGCTCTGTTAACCATCTTCATCATTCTCTACAGATCAGCCACCTTTGGATGCCAGTTTGAACTTGGTGCTCATTACATTAATGGCATCCACCTCACTCTGGTGGTTCAGTGCCACCACCTGACTTCTGTTATTTTGGTATTCTGGTATTTGGTATCATTTCCATTGCCATCAGTGGGTAGAGTTCTGATATCGCATCTTCCACCATTCATCTCGGCCTACAAAGGACAGCTGTAATTGGGCTTCTCTTTGATGCTGATGACCCTGCCCGTGCAGACTTTATAGCTTTGCTAGCAGCCTGCATCTAGATGGTCAATAAAGGAGTGTACAAGACCCAGCTTCCTCCTTCTTCAACAATTTTGAAGGGCATCCTAGCTCCAGAGCTCCCTCTAGGATTCACTGAGGTCTTCCTTAAACTTCATCACCTTACCTTTTCCTTCCATTCAATACTGCTTTCTTCACTCCCCAACAAGCACTGGCCCTATGAGCACTCCTCAGTAGTTTCCTGAATAGAGATCTTTGCCTCAAAATCTTCTTCCCAGCAACTGAGAAAGCGGACCTTAACATGAACCAACAGCTGACTAACTAGCAGAGATGACCCCATTGCAATCCTGGGCCAACTGACTCTCTCCAGCTGAGGCAAGGATCAGAGGACTCCTCTAAGAGTCAGTAATATCCTAGAAGCTTGGGAATGAAAGTTTCAGCTCTAGAAGAGGGAGTCTGAATAGTACACCAACAGCATCTACTACCTTTATGTTCTCCAATTACTCCTTTTTTCATAGTAGACCACTCCTGTTTTATGTTGCAATACATTTTTTACTTTCTCATAGAATGCTAATTAAAAATTTTAAAAATACTCTTGCTGTTCCTTAATGTAACTGCTTCCTTTAAGGTCAGCAACCTTTATGGTCCATTTTGTTTTTGTCTTTTTTTTTCTTTGGTATTTCTGGTTTTCCTCAAACTACAGTGCTTCTTGGTTGTTTAAGAATGAAAGACCATGGGGGCACCTGATTGGCTCAGTTGGTAAAGTTTGTGACTCTTGATCTTGGGGTTGTGAATTTCAGCCCCATGTTGGGGGTAGAGTTTATTTTTTTAAAAAAGAGTGTTGATTTGCATGGGACTCCACTGGTCTTTTATAAGTCTGTTTCTCCAGCATGCCTTTCTCCTAATTGGGAGTGTTGACCACAACCAGTGGTGATACTAACTGGCAGGTTTCCCTTTGGGTGCTTTGGATGGGTCCACATAAGCAGTCTGGGCTAAATGTCCAAACAAGTCAGGATTTATTCTAGAGCAATA
Organism: Paguma larvata; assembly: GCA_030068075.1. Classification (NCBI taxonomy): domain Eukaryota; kingdom Metazoa; phylum Chordata; class Mammalia; order Carnivora; family Viverridae; genus Paguma; species Paguma larvata. The sequence goes on from CM057829.1 coordinate 103,523,131, forward strand.
AATTCTAAATTTCCCCATGGAGAGAGTTAAAATTCTTTAAAGAACAGTCTTTGGTTTTTATCCTGGGGGTAAATAGTCTTGCTACTAGTCACTATGCATGTGTAGAGGAGTCCAGAAGATTTTTACAGATTTTCATCTTAGTGTTAAACTGTCCTACCTAAAAGCTCGCTAATTTATTTGCCAACTTATTCTCACCATTTCACCACAGAGTATTACTAATTTTTAAATGTTTGCCAATTTTATAAGTAAAATATTATATTATCATTTAATTTGGATCAAACGTTTTTCATATATTGATGAGCTCATAGTTTTCAAACCTGTAGAAAACTAGGACAGCAAGACAAGCTGTGATATTCATAGCATAGTGTTTTTCTATTCATTTTTATGTTTCAGAGCTCACAGATAGAAAACATGTTTATTTCTATGCCACTTTAAAAAATATTTACTTCTTAGCATATTTACAGCCCATTTAAAGGGTAAATTAATTCCACACTGTTTTTACCAATTGGGTATGATTTGTCTCAATTTATGTTTCCTGTCTCAAATCCTTAACATTAAGGATATATTTAGGCAGCTGTATGAGCTATGTCATTTTTCCCAAAATAACACACTGACCCTAAACCATGCAATCAGATAATAAGGAATTACTGTGCAATGATACACTGTAAACAGACAAAATATTTCTGAATGTGAAGAGAATTTGACCTGTCAAAGGAGCTCCGTCATGTTCATATGTTCCATCATGACATTGCTGGGTTTCTCTTGCAAGCCTCAGCTATGATTTCCTCATTTGTCAGTCAGTAGTCACCCTATCCTGCCCACAGGCAGGTCCTGCACCCTTCCAATTGGACAGGGAGAGAATGATGGATGGCAGCAGCTGTAGCCTCTGTCAGTCCCAGGCTCCACCATCAGCCTACAGAGATCACTGATTGAAATGCATCAGAGACCACTCAGCTGTTCATTAAAGAGCCCACAGAGAGGGCCAGCATCTTGTGTACTTGCACATGAACTGAATCTAGAAGGTATGGTTCATAGAAAAACCAATATCCAGCCCGATCCCCTCTTCCCCCACCTACAAACACAGAGCACAAACTAGGGCCTAGAGCTGCAGGCATATCAGACATGTGTGTGCAAACTGGCAATTAGTAAATCAGCCTTAGTTCCTGAGAGAAAAGTAGGCAAAAATGGAAAGGGTCTGACCAAGCATTCTGGAGCTGGGTCGGCGCTAACCTGTGGATAGTGTTCCACAAACATGAGTTTGCAACACTTGCCAGGTGTGTCTGAGGAACTCCATAGTCACTAAATCTGTAACTAGAGTAAGGTGATAAGGAGGAAGTGGGATAAGAAACAGGCAACACCCCATGGTGCTAGACATCTCAGGGACCCTGGAATGACGAGACCAATGATTTTTAATCCAGCTGCTTTTCTGAGCATGCATATTTTGGAGTATACACTTAGCATTAGTTTTGAGGTGATGACTGGATACTACTATTCTGTGCATAAGGCTGAGGATCTACTGCCTTATAAGAGCTCCAATATTCTGAATTTGGGACTCCTATTGACCCCAGGCCTCCTTCACTGCACTAGAGTATCAATAATCTCTGCAGGCTGAGTGACAGGGCTAGACTGACAGCAGCATCTGCTGCTCGTCCATCATCTCTTCTGGCCAATAGAAACAGGGCATGGTCCCTGCAGCCTGGGAAGGCCCTCATTCTCCCTCTCCAGAGGTTGTGCCAGATGAAGAAGTCATTACTACTCGGGGCTGGAAAAGAAACCAAGGATGCCTGGAGGGAATAAAAGAATGAGAGAACAGGATACAGTCAGCCAGTTGGTCACTGGGGCACATTACAGCCTCTGGGCACTCTTTCCAGATGCCTTGCATTTTTCAGTGTGCAGCCGCTTTCCCCATCCCTGCACTAAGGGAGTTCAAGGTTTCAACATCCCTGTATACTGTAGCATCTGGAAGAGTGATAGGGATGTCTTGAGAAAGAGAAAGCAATGTGGCAGCCCAAGAAGAGATTCAACATACCCTCGTTGTTTAGAGATTAATTCCGGAAGCTCAGGAAGGAGCCATGGGTCAATGTGTGTCTTTCAGAGTTGCCTTTCATCGCTATTTTCATGTGCTGTTTCTCAAAACCCTCATGGTTATTATTAGTGACAATAATACTATCTCCTTTCTGAACCATGCACAGCATTGACAAAGATTTTCCACATTCACGACTTCACCTGAAACCCTAGGAAATAAAGAAAGCATGTGGTATCATGCCCATTTTAGAGATAAAAACCCAAAAGGTCAAAAAAGGTGACAGGAGCCCCAGGTAACAGAGCTGAGAAGAGGCCAAGATGGAACCTGACCTCAGATGTTATGCTTCCAAGTTCAGGGCTCTTTCCACACTCACAGCTCACATTACATTGGCCCTGTCCACAACTCAAGTAACACCAGTCAGCTGTGATCCAGAAGCAGGGGCAAGGTGAAATACCTAGGAAGTTTTGGGGATGTTTTGGTCATGATGTAATTTCCATGAAGGAAGTCACACCTATGCCATTAGTTGGAGAGAGAGGAGTATGCGCTCACACACACCCACGGAATACATTGTAATGTTTCCATTCTCCAGATCAATGACTACTGAACTGGAGTCGCTGGTAATCTCAGTGCCTTTATGAAGAACATCACCTCTCATGTGAAATCTGACATCATTTTCTCAAATCCTTACGAACTGAAAAAGGAACTAAGTAACAAAGTAAATCAGTTGATTTATACTGCAATCTAAAAGGTAGAGTCCTACATGCTGGTATGTGTGTGTGCGTGTGTGCTTATGTGTTTTTAAAAGCAATATGATTCTCTTTACTAGCCCATAGAAAACAATCCTGAACAATTAAAGAGTAGAATCCATGCAGGAAAACATTTAGATATGGCAGAGCATACACAGAGCAGAAAGTTAGCTGTCCTCAAACCATTGTCAACTTCTAATAAATGATGTTTCAGTTCCCCTCCCTCAGCATTCATTCTTTTAAATATTCTCTTCTTTGTCTTTTACCTCTCTTCATAAAAATGGAATATATGACAATAAAATCTTTTCCCCTAGACTTTCTAAAATATGTAAGAAAAAAAATCTGTTGCTAGCTTAAACTAAATACAGCATGACCAACCACTGTCTCATTATTTTGAGAACAATCTTTTTGCTGTTTTGACTTTCCACACTAATTAAGAGATTTGGATTAGACCTGAAGCTTGGACAGACTTTTGCAAGCCCTCACAGTAACTCTTAGCAAACTTTGATCCATAAACCCTAGAGTGTATGACATTGCACAAAAAAGATCCACAAAGTACATCAGTTAACCAAGAAGAATAAGAATTCTTGATCTTTTTTAGATAGTTGTCATAACGATTAGGGGTATGAGATGAGACCATTAAGAATGTATAAAAATGGAAATTCCACTAAAGTCCAAATTATTCTCTGGACTAGAAAAGGAATGAAAACTTTGATCTTTCCCTAACCTGATCCCAGAGCAGACTTCTCCTGCTCTTAAGTCCATTTTCCTCTCAAGTTGTAGAAGCTGAAACAAAGAAGAGGAAGGAAAAGGAAAAAGGAGAAAATTAAAAACCATATCCCTGAAGCATACCATCACCTCCACTAAGCACAAATAAACTATAAAATGTATTGAGTCAATTATATCATTTACTCTTTTATCAAGGAACAGGCAAGAGGCTATAATTCTAATTTATTCCTTAAAGTATATCAAAGATTGTCTTTATGTTCGATTTTGGAATAAAATTAAGCAGGAGTTCTAGACTAATGTATGATCAATATCATCCAAAATGCCCATACTCAAAAGAGAAGAAAAAGCATTGTAGCATTCAATGTGCCTTTATTGCAGATCGCAGTGGCACTGTATAATTTAAAAGGTAATTCCTAGCCTCCGCTTCTATATTATATAGAGCAGTGGTCCTCAAACTTTATCATGTATCTGAATCACCTAGAGGGCTTACGAAAACAGATCACGGGTCCCACGCCCAGAGCTTCTGATTCAGTAGGCCTGAGAATTTGCATTTCCAATAAGTTACCAGATGCTGTGATGCTGCTAGACTGGGGACCATATTTTGAGTATCACTGCTATAGAGGATTTAAGGAAACAGGAAATAATAAAGGGCTTTGGCTTTGGGCCAAAGAAATTTATTGATTAACTAGAGGAAGAAGTTTCAGAATAGATAGTGCATTCATTCAACAAATATTTAGGTTCCCACTAGAGGCCAGTAACTGTTCTAGTAACTGGAGATACAGTGGTAAACAAAACTGGCAAGATTGCATGATAAGTGGGTAGTCAAGAGTCGTGTAGAGAAAAATGAAGTGGAATAAGTGAGTGAAAATGATGGAGGTGCATACTATTAGACCTGGTGTTTGGGAAGAGCCTCTTTGTGTAGGGGCTTGAATTAAGTGAGGAAGGAAGCTGTGGCAAGGAAGACTACAGGAGCATTCTAGGCAGAGGAAGAACAAAGTTCAAATACAACGTGTTCTGCTATTGGTGCTATGTGTTTCATAACCAATCTTCGTTCAACAAAGAAACTAATTATCAATGTGAATATTTGTGTAATGTTATTAAAAGAAAAATGTCATGTGAACATTATTTAGCCAAATACTAGAGCTATCAGTATAATATATACGGAAAACAGTGAAATTTTTCAAATTGAATGGAAAGGATCTCAAAATTTGATGCTAGAATGATTAAACATTTATACAGATGAAACTAACATAGCAATGGAGCACTGTCTAGTGTGAAGACTTCAACGTTGGATTTAATGAGTAATAAAATGAAAAAATATATAGAGAGATAAAATTTGAAAAAGTAGATGTTACTCCATTAAACTATACTGTACCAAAGATAAAGGCAAAGTTAACATTGATTTTATGTACTGTTGGACTATTAGAGAAGAAAACAAGAATATCACAATGAACGAGTGTTTCCTTGGTTTTACACCTAATGTAAATACTAAAGAGTTTTCCTTTTTTGTAAAGGTTTTGACTACATGAAGAATGAAACGATAACTTTAAATTTTAGACATTAATCTTAAAATTTAGAGAAGGGAAGCCTAGGATAATGACACTAATGTTGGAGAAGAAAAAGGTGTACAAGCCACAGTTTTAGCTGAAAACCAGAAAGGATTCTTTCTGCCAAGTACAATGCATACTTTGAATTTGTTACTAAGAGACATGGCCTCAACTGGGCAGATAGTAATGGCTTTTGCGGAACAATTTAACAATTATAAACAACATACTCTGGATTCACTCAAAATAGAACATCTTGATGAAACATACCAAATGTGACTTTAACACTACTCTTGGACACACGACAGGAATCCTGACTAAATGTTGTCAAAGCAATTAAACTTAATTTAGTCGAGATATGAGATGCCAAGTTAAGCCAAACCACAGAAGATCCTCAAAGACTGAATCATGGACATTGGCAGGAAATGAAATTAATTTTGAATTTGTAGTAGCCACAGCTATTGGTATGAACTGTTGCTTGCTGTTAATAATGTTAGCAAAATTTATCAAAAAAAAAAAAGCAGATAATTTTGGCAGTTTCACTTGGCAAAAGATTTTTTTAACTTTTTAAATATTTAAAGATAAGTTAAATACATACAAACATATAGTATGCTACAAAAGTAACATTCCAATAAATTATAAGGAAATTAAAACATGAAGGAACTTCACATGACTGAAAGTTGACGATTCACCTACAAATAATTCTGAAAAGAATTTCCATTCATACTATTTCCTGGTCATTGTAAATCAGGTTATAGTTGATCAATATACTGCTTTTTTCCCCCTTAGAATATAATGATATTAAAATTTTTTAAAGAAAAGAACTTAAGAAATATTGTGTTTGATTTAGATATTGCTTTTAAAGTTAATGAACAATCAGGATATAAATGACAGCAATTTATATGAAACTAAAATATCTTTTTTAATATTTTCTATAATAACAATACTTTCTCCCATACTAAACCATAACAAGGTCTGAACTTGATTTATAAAATTCATAGTTCAGGGCACCTGGGTGGCTCAGTTAGTTAAGTGTTCGACTCTTGGTTTCAGCTCAGGTCGTGATCTCATGGTTTCATGGGCTTGAGCCGCATGTAGGGCTCCACACTGACAATGCAGAGCCTCCTTAAGATTTTCTCTCTCTCCCTTTCTTTCTGACCCTCCCCGACTCATGCTGTCTTTGTGTCTCTCAAAAATAAAAAAATAAAAATAATAAAATAAAATAAAATTCACGGTTCATTTCAAATCTAATTATTCCTTGAAGAAACCTACTGACAATTCCAGTAAATACATATTGAAAGCCTACTATGGGCTCTGCACTGTGCTCATTCCTGAGATAAGAGTGTCTAGCAAAAGGGGACATGGTCCCCTCTCATGGAGCCTAAAAGCAAGTAGAAAGCATAGAAGTTGAGCAAATACTCACACCACTGAATATATTATTTCAACTTGAGTTCTGAGATAAAGTCATGCTTCCATGAAAAGAAGATTAGTGAATTTGAGAACACAAAAGGGTTTGAAGAGGCAATCTCAAGTCAGCATAGTATTCTTGAACTTAGTAGAGAAACCAAAGAAAAGCGCATGAAAGAGTAAGACTAGCACCATATCTGAAGGCAGCTCATATGTCATCCTAAAAGAGACCACTGTCTGACTGGGGAATCACCTGTCAGATAGTTTTATTCTTGTACAAATTGTGACTTACTTCTAGATCTTAAAAAAATGGACACTAAAAAAGAAATATTTAAAACTCGGGAAAAAAAACCCACAAATGTTCTTACAAGTGAATGAGTGAGAAAATCATGAATGAACTATTAACTCACATAACAAGTTGGGTAAATCTCAAATGCATTTTTCTAAGTCAAAGAAGCCACACAAACAAAGGCTACAAACTGCATGATTCCATTTCTATGATATTCTGGAACAACTATAGCAACAGAAAAGATATCTGTGGTTGCCAGAGTCTGGAGCTGGGAGGTGACTACAAGGAAGTTTGAGAGGATTTTTTTTTGAGTGATAAGACTTTTATATTTTGATGTGGTGGGGGATATATTCTTATATGGATTCATCAAAACTTATATAACTATATACCGCAAAGGTAAATTTTCTGTATGCTAATTACGTCTTAATTTGAAATTTTTGTTTTATTTATTTTAAAGTTTATTTACTTATTTTGAGAGAGAAAGAGAGAGAGAATGAGCAGAGGAAGGGCAGAGAGAGAGAGGGAGAGAGAGAATCCTAAGCATGAACCATGAGATCATGACCTGAGCCAAAATCAAGAGTCAGATGCTTAACCGACTGAGCCACCCAGATGCCCCTAAAAATTTTGTTTTAATATACCCAAAGAAAAAGGAAAAGAAAGGGGCGCCTGGGTGGCTCAGTCAGTTAGGCGTCCGACTTCGGCTCAGGTCATGATCTTGTGGTTCATGAGTTCGAGCCCCGTATCGGGCTCTGTGCTGACAGCTCAGAGCCTGGAGCCTGCTTTGGATTCTGTGTCTCCTTCTCTTTCTGCCCCTCCCCTACTCGCACTCTGTCTCTCTGCCTCTCAAAAATAAATAAACATTAAAAAAAATTTTAGAAAAAGGAAAAGAAAGAAAATATGAAGAAATCTTGCAATGCTACAGCTTGGTTGGTGATTTTTCTCCAACTTACTGCATCTTCCATTTTGGAGACACCACTCCCTGCCAGTGAAATTTAGTTAGATCATAACTGCAAGTTGGAAGTCAAGAGTAAATGTAAGTAGTTATCTTTAGACTCTCTTGACAAACCTCAGGAGGTATGGAAATGCAAATTCAAGGTAGGACACTCTTGTGTGGTTCACTCATTTATTCCACTCTATTTAGATTCTGAAATGCACTTATGAGTCAGTTAACCCAGACTAGAAAGGCATCTCACTTGAAGGCTATCTTGTTGATGTAGAAATGGAATGTGCTCAGTAAAATGTTTTGAAAGTCCTTGTTATGAAACTGAAGAACATAAATGAGCAGTTACTACAAGCAGTAACCTAATCGTCTGGCAGTCGCAAAGGAGCTGAACTTTTACAACAAAGGTTTTATGGGAAATATGTTTGGAATTGGTTGCCATAATAATCCTTTGGTAGAAATTGGTATGGTGACCCAATGTAACAACTGTAGGCTTCAACCATGCAATAGCTAAACAAAGAACACTTGTTCCTGAAGAAGATAATTATTCTCTGTGCTCCCTGACTTTCGGAGGAAAATGTATTTGATTACCTATGCTAAAATATATTTCCTGCCTTTTCCAACAGCTGAGGATCATAAGAGTTGAGGTACAATTATTTCCCCAAGCCTCTTTCCCAAACAACTTGCAAGTCTACCCATACTTCCCAGCAAGGAAATCACTGAATTTTAACAAGCAGACTTTTTTACCCCACAAATTGCTGGAAACTTTCCAAGACTACTGATCAGTTAAGAAATGGTGACTTAGTATCTCCCTTTTCCCCTGTATCTAACTCTTATTAGACTCCACATCCAATTAGTATTTTTTTATTTTCCCTGTATCTGACTTTTGTCAGACACTTTATATAAATGTGAACTATCCTATAGCCCAGTTTTGAATTGGTTCCATCATAAAGGATAATTCAGATAACAAAAAAAAAGAAAGAAAGAAAAGAAAACAAAAGGATAAACAATACTGGATCCAACCCATTGAATATACTTTCTTTGCTGCTATAATTGCCCAAAACTTGAATCTTTTAAAGATAAAAATTTTCAATTTCCTTTGAACAGACACGGTCTTCCTAAATGACTTTAGGAATAAGTTTGGCTGCTTTGATATTGACATTTGCAAGTAATATTTGGTAGAATACAAAAGAAAGAACATCCCGATTTCTTTATACGAGGTTAGCATAGTCTTGGTAACAAAACCAGCTAAACATAATACGATACAGGAAAACAGCAATACAATTTTATTTTTGAACATAAATGAAAAGTCCCAAACAAGATATTAGCAACCAAGTCCAAAGAAGTATGAGAAAGATGAGACATCACAACTTTTATTGGTTAATATTAGGAAACCAATTAAAGTAATTCATCACATTCACAGATTAAGGAGAAAATCTGTCTGGTCATCTTAATGATCTCAATGTGATAAAAAAAATTGGCATCATTTACATATGATGTTATTGCTCACATGGAATATACAAAAAAATCTATAAGTAAATTTTTGGTATTGATAAGCAAATTTAGATATAAAAGCAACCAACATACAATTATGTCTCTCTTCACTAGCAAAAATAAATTAGAAAATGTCATTTAAGAAATACCATTAAAATAAAAAGGAAGAGGAGCTGGGTAACTCAGTAGGTTGAGTGTCTGACTCTTGATTTCAGCTTAAGTCATGATCCCAGAGTCGTGGGATCATGTTCCACATGGGGCTCTTCACCGAGTGTGGAGCCTGCTTAAGATTCTCTCTCCTTCTCCCTCTACCCCCCTCTCTCTCTCAAAATAAATAAATAAATGAATAAGTAAGTAAATACATGCATACATACACACATACATAAATACGTGAATAAAATTAAAAATAAAAAAATACCATTAACGAGCAATAAGAAGTGTAAAGTGCCTAGGAAGACGTCTTGAAAGACATTTTCAAAGCTCTAAATGAATAGAGAGCTACTTCATCTTCTTTTACAGAAAGACCCAATAGCAAAAGGCTATTCCAAAATAGATCTAGAAGATTTTTCATGGAACTTAGCCAATTAAAAATTTTATATGGTAATTAAAAATATTATATTGTAATTAAAAAATCCAAAAATTCAAAACTGTATATGAAGACTTATTGTAATGCATACACATAGAATGCTCACATAGAATAAATATGCTCATATAAAATATATTTTAAAAATTTGTATTTTGTATTGTAAAATGTGGTGTTTTCTGGGGTGCCTGGGTGGCTGACTTGGTTAAGCATCTAACTCTAGATTTTGGCTCAGGTCATGATCTCATGGTTCGGAGTCTGCGTGGGATTATCTTTCTCCCTCTCCCTCTGCTCCTCTACTCACACACTCATAAATAAATAAATAAATAAAATACTATGGCATTTTCAAAAGAAGAAATAATTTAACAGAAGAGAAGTACCAGAAATAAAATCATGTATATATAAAAACTTGATTCTTGTCAGATACCAGGTTAGTAAGGAAAGAGTAGACTATTTAACAAATATTGCTGGGACAACAGATTATCTATATGGAAAAAATATGAATTAAAATCCCAACCTCACACTCTAGTAAAAACTACTAAAAATCAATTCCTGATGAATTAGAGAATAAACATGAAAGGAAAAATTCAAAATATTAAGAAGAAAATATGAAACAATATTACCATCTCAGGGAAAACAGAATTTAGTAAGCAAAACATAATAAAATGATAAAGAAAAAAATGACAATTTTTCAACATTAAAATTAAGAGCTTTTGTTCATCAAAAGAAACCATAAAGAGGGAAAATACAAATCACAGTCACAAATGGGAGAAGATACTTACATTATATATAACAAAGGATTAGTATCCGATATATATGTGAATCTACAAGAAGATAAGCAACCACATGGAAAACAATATGGAAAATACATAACGAACTTTTGACAGAAGAGTAAACATTAATAGCTCATTGTCAGAAGCAATCAGGAAAATGAAAATGAATAGCAAATTCCAACACACACATAACATATTGGCCAATTTAAGAATCAGCAAGACCTTGCTGGCAAGAATGTTTAGAGGTAGGAACCTTCTCATTTCCTGTTAGTGGGAATATAAATGATACGATCATTTAGAAAAACATTTTGGCATTCCTTGGTAAAGTTGAACATGCGTGAACCACATGACTAGAAATTTCATTCCCAAGTATATACTGTAGAAAAAAATTTTTTTGAGACAGAGAGGGAGTGCAAGCAGGGGAGGGGTCGAGGCAGAGGGAGAGAGAGAATCTCAAACAGGCTCCACGCCCAGTGCAGAGCCTGCCATGGCTCAATCCCACCACCGTGAGATTGTGACCTGAGCTGAAATCAAGAGACAAATGCTTATCCAACTGAGCCACCCACGCATCCCTATAGAGAAATATTTTTATATACCAATATCTATGGCAGAAAATGAATGGACTACAGCTTTCTATATTAATACGGATGAGTAGCAAAATCATTAATTTGAGTAAAAGAAGCATGTCACAGAAGAATACAAGCAATATGAATCAGTTTACATGAAATTCACAAACAGATGAAGCTAAACGATGTATTGCTTAAAAATATTCATCACAAATGATAAAACGAGGGCAAATAGACAAAGAAATGCTTTATTTAAAATATTTTATACTTTCCTCACTCTGTTAAATCTCTAGATTTTATAATCGGTTCTTCACCTCAGTGGTTGGTCTCACGACTTAGGTTAGGAAATGTACACTTATTCCATGGGACTCTGACCCATATTATTGTTTACAAAATGTAAGAATATCTGGTTCAAAATAAACCTAGGACAAGTGGCCAGTAGCCTCTAACCTCATGCAGTAGAAGTAATTTATAAATTTCCAGTTTCTTATTGTCAGACTCTAATGAGGGCATACTTTTTACACATAAGAAAAAAATAAATACAGGGGCACCTGGGTGGTTCAGTCGGTTAAGCGTCTGACTTCGGCTCAGGTCATGACCTCATAGCCTGTGGGTTCAAGCCTCGCATCAGGCTGTCAGCACACAGAGCCTGGAGCCTGCTTTCGATTCTGCATCTCACTCTCTCTCTCTCAGCCCCTCTCTGCCCCTCCCCTGCTTGCACTCTGTGTGTCTCTCAAAAATAAATAAAACATTTAAAAAATTTTTTAAATAAATAAATACAAAGAATGTTTCTGTGATAAATCTATTAAGATCTAGTTAGTACCTTCAAGGTATTTCTAAAAGCCCATGCTTATCAAGCTATAAAATATTAGTAGACATTTCAGCCCCGGGCCCTGCTAAGTGAACATTGGAACATCATACAACCAATAAGGTCTTAACTGAACATTTATGTAGCAATTTCCTAGACAAAACCAATACCTACGGTAAATCCTTCTTGTGACTCAGTAAGAAACTCTGCTAGCCCACTTTTAGAGAAGAGGTCTCGGGACCAGTCATGTGCGTGAGCACTGGCTCTCCATTTTTCGGCTCTGGGATCCCAGGATTACAGAACTCCTAAACATCGGCTCCCTAACACATAAAATGAACATAATCACAGGGCTGTTAGAAAGATTGAGTAAAATATATGTGAGGTGCCAAAGAAGTATTCAAAAATGTTAGCTATTATTAATGCAATTATTAAAATATTGTATCAGTAATATCTAAATTACTCTGGAGCCCTTACAATTTAGAATGCCCAAAAGACACTTTTGCCACTGTTTGAGTTTTTCTTACAGGAGCTCATTGGCCTAAAAATTCTTTATGCAAAGAAAATGGAGGTATGAATAAATTTATTAATTAGCTGGAAAATTCAACGATTTCTTTTGCTTCCTATACAATTTGTATTGCAGGTATAGCTTGAAGTGGTAGAGTATAAGTTTTCAGAAACTCCAAGGAACAGATACCTTTTATCCATCTCTCGGAAAGATGCATTTCAAACCTTAATCAGTACTTAAGAGGAAAAAAATGCTTCATCTTAAGGAAGCATCCAAAACTTGCCTTTAAAGATACATAATAATTTTTGGATATACTTTTTGCTGTGAAATATTTCAAAAGGAAGAGAAAGATAAAATCATAATAAAACACTCACTCCCGAGCCTTATCAAATTTTGCTGTGTTTGCCTCAGGTTATTTTAAATCCTAGAAATCCCTGTGCGCCCTTCCTTATTCCCATTTCCCTCCCTTTCCAGTAGTAGCTTTATCCGAAAATTGATACTTACATTTCTTTTGTGGTTTTCATGTTATTAGCCCTATATATGTACCCATAAAAAAATACAGCATTGTTTCACAGGTTTTCAAGTTCTATAGAAACGATATCATCTCATTTTGGCCACCATCTTCTATCTACTGGGAATGCTGTTAGATTTATCCATGTTGATACTTATAGTTATAAATCATCAGTTCTATCTGCTGTAGAGTATCTCATTGTATTAATTAACGTACCACAGTTCATTTATTCTTTTCACTTTTATAAGTTTGTTTGCTTTTTATTTTACTTTGTTTTGTTTGAGGTGTTTTTTGGTTCCGTTTGGTTTCGTTTTTGCTGTTTCAAACTACAGGCATACCTCATTTCATTGAGCTTCGCTCTGTTGTGCTTCACAGATATTGCGTTTTTTTATTCTGCAAATCGAAGGTTTGTGGCACCCTGGCATCCAGCAAGCCTATCGGTGCCATTTTTCTAGCAGCATTTGCCCACTTTTGGTATTTCTCACAGCATTTCAAATTTTTCATTGTTATTGTTTTCATTATGGTGATCTGCGATCAGTGATCTCTGACATTAGTATGGGTCATTGCCTGGGGGCACCACAAACCACGCCCATATAGGATAGTGAATTTAATAAACGTTGTATGTGTTCTAGTTGTTCCCTTGTCTCTCTCCCTCTTCTTCGGCCTCCCTACTCCTTGAGACACAGCAATACCGAAATTAAGCAGTTAATAGCCCTTAGTCTTCAAATATCTAGCCTCTAAGTGTTCATATGAGAGGAAGAGTCACCCATCTCTCAATTTAAGTCAAAAGCTAGAAATGATTGTTTAGTGAGGATGGCATGTTCAAAGCCAAGATAGGCCAAAAGCTAGACTTCTTGTGCCAAATAGCCACATTGTGAGTGCAAAGGAAAAGTTCTTGAAGGAAATTAAAAGTGCTACCCCAATGAACACATGAATGATAAAAAACAAAAACAAAAACAAAAAACAACCTTATTGCTGATATGAAGACAACTTTAGTGGCCTGGATAGCAGATCAAACCAGCCACAACAACATGCTTTTAATCCACAGCCTGATCTAGAGCAAGGCCTTAACCCTCTTCAATTCTATGAAGGTTGAGAGAGGGGAGGAAGCTGCAGAAAAAATATTCGAAGTGAGCAAATGCTGGTTCCCGAGATTTAAGGGAAGAAGCTATCTCTATAACAGAATAGTACAAGGTAAAGCAGCCAGTGCTGACAACAAGCTACAGCAAGTTACCCAGAAGATCCAGCCAAGCTCATAAATGAAGATAGCTGTGCTACACAAGATTTTCAATGTAGACAAAACAGCTCTCAGTTGAAAGAAGAGTCCATCTGGGAATTTCATAGCTAGAGAAGAGAAGTCAATGCCTGGCTTCAGAGCTTCAAAGGACAGGCTGACTCTCTTGTTAGGGGTTAATGCAGCTGGTGACTTGAACACTCACTTACCATTTTGAAAATCTTAGGGCCCTCAAGAATTATACTAAATCTACTCTGCCTGTGCTTCATAAATGGAATAACAAAGCCTGGATAACACTACATCTGTTTACAACATAGTTTACTGAATATTTTAAGCCCATTGTCGAGACCTACTGCCCGGAAGAAAAAGATTCCTTTCAAAATATTATTGCTTATAGACAATTTATCTGGTAGCCCAAAGGCTCTGATGGAGATGTAAAATGAGATTAGGTTGTTTTCATGCCTGTTAACCCAATATTCATTTTGCAGCCCATGGATCAAAGTCAGCGCAAATTTCAAGTTTTAGTATTTAAGATATACAGTTCACAAGGCTACAGCTGCCATTGATAGCGATTCTTCTGATGGATCTGGGCAAAATTAGTTGAAAACGCTCTGGAAAGCATTCATTATTCTAGATGCCATTAAGAAATTTTATAATTCATGGAAAGAGGGCAAACTGTCAACATTCACAGGAGTTTGGAAGAAGTTGATTCCAACACTCATGGATGACTTTGAGGGGTTCACGACTTCAGTGGAGGAAGTAACTGCTGATGGAGTGGAAATGGCAAAAGAACTAGAATTAGAAGTAGAGCCTAAAGATGTGACTGAATTGCTGCATACTCATAATGCAACTTGAATGAATGAGAAGTTGTTTCTTAAGAATGAGCAAAGAAAGTTGTTTCTTAAGATGGAATCTACTCCTCGTAAAGGTATTGGGAAGACTGTTGAAATGGCAACAAAGGATTTAGAATATTACAAGAACTTAGTTGATAAGGAAGGATCAGGAATTGAGAGGATTGACTCCAATTTTGAAAGAAGTTCCACTGTGGGTAAAATATCATCAAACAGCATCTCAAGCTACAGAGAAACCATTTGTGAGAGAGAAGAGTTGATTGATGTGGCAAACTTCATTGTTGTCTGATTTTAAGAATCTGTCACAGCAATCCCAACCTTCAACAACCTCCAGTGCTGATGAGTCAGTAGCCATCAACATTGAGGCAACACCATACACCAGTAAAAAGATTACAATTCTGAAAACTCAGATGATGCTTACCATTTTTAACAATAAAGTATTTTTACTTTTTTAAATGTTTATTCATTTTTGAAAGAGAGAGACAGAGTGAAAGGGGCAGAGGGGCAGAAACCAAAGCAAGCTCCAGGTTCTGGAGCCCATCGCAGGGGTGGAAACCACAAATCATGAGATCATGATCCAAGCCGAAGTCAGATGCTTAGCTGACTGAGCCACCCAGGCACCCAATAATAAAGTATGTACATTTTAAAGACAGAATGCTACTGCACATTTAATAGACTAAAATACAGGGTAAACATAACGTTTATATACACCGGGAAACCAAAAAATTCATTTGACTCACTTTATTGCAAAATTCACTTTATTGTGGTGAACTTGGACCTGAACCAAGTCTACAATATCTCCAAAATATGCCTGTTAATGTTTCAGAAACTTCCTGTAAGTACTTCCTTATGCTCACACGCATGAAATTCCCAGGAGTATATATCTAGAAATGAAAGTACTGCATTGCAGGACATGTGAATCTTCAAGATATATTAATGTGGCCAGAGTTCTTTAACAATTGACTGTATTAGTGTATGTTCTCATCAAAAGAGTTAGAAAATTTCCTTTGTTTCATACCTTTGCCAAGATTTGGTTGTTAGGTTTTGTAATTTTTTCCCAAAACAGATGGTTGTAAAAGGTATCTTACAGGTGACTTTCATTACCCTGGGGACTAAATATCCTAAAGTTTCTGAGCATATAATACAATATTTAAGTATACAATATTTAAGACTAAATACCCTAAAGTTTCTAAGTTATGTAATCATATTGTTTACAAATAAGGATATTTGGTCTCTTCCTTTCTGATTCTCATGCTATTTTTCTCCTTTGTCTTATTAGATTGGCTAGCATGACCAATAAAATGACTAGAAGTAATGACAGCAAGCATCCTTATCTTGTTCTAATATTTAGTGGAAAAGCTTCTTAAATTTATCCATTATGCATAATTTCTACAGTATATTTTTGATGACTATCATTAATAAATTAAGGAAGTGCCCATTTATTTTGATTTTTATAATGAATGAGGGCTAAAGCTCACTGAGTGCATTTTTCTACATCCACAGAGGTACAGGTTCTTTTTTTTTTTTTTTGGTCTTTTTATCTACTAATGTGTATGTTCCAATGAATAGATTTTCTTCGCTTGAATTCCTAGGATAAGGCCTTACTGCCCAGTCACCACGGATCTCTTTCTAAGTGCTGCTGAAACCAAAATGCTAGTATTCTATTTAGAATTTTTGCATCAATGCTTCCAGAAAATACAGGTCAATGACTTTATTTTGTTGTTGTCCCTTAGTCCAGTTTTGGTATCAAGACCTTTGGTATTCTCTCAAGCACTCTGGGGAGCAGAAAATTTGGTAAAACTTGTCTTCAGATTCTATAGAACAATATTATACATTGTCTTTTGAATGAAACAATACAATTTTTAAATATCTCTTTATTTCATGCAAGATATTTTTAGCTATCTACTCAATATCATCCTCCCTTTTTTTCTTGCTAAGAGAACCCTAATTTTGTTGGAGGTTGAGATAGATATGTGAGTACATAATGTATATATACACACACATACATTCACACACATGTATATACATATACTGTATATATACATATATGCACATATACTATATTATATGCACGTGTTATATATGCACATATACTGTATACACGTATGTTTACATATGTCACATATATGTATATATGTTTTAGCACATCATAATGTATTTATTATATAAGCATTTATTCTCACGCCCTCCCTAACACTTTTCCAGTTGCCTCCACCTGCCCCTCCCACAATCACATGAACACATCCTAGTCCACATCTTGTTCTTATGCGTATATTTCAGAGCTCCTGCTCCACTGGAATAACAAAGATGATGCAAGCCTGGAGGTGGAGTCAGAAGGCCATCTAGCCCAGTCTTGGTCACGAAGCTATTTACCGCCAGGCCAGGATGAGAGCTTTCATAAAGGTATAGCCAAGGGCAGCAAGTCAACAGCCATTTTTTTCAGCCTCCTTTACGGGCCTGGGAGTCCTTGGTTTCAGGTTGTGGGTCCAGCTCAGAACTTTTCATCCCATTCCCCTGCAGGAGCCAAGAGCCTGACTGCCAGCTTCTAGTCCAGAGCCCAACAAGCCCATGGCAACTGGCCCTGCTCATAGCTTTCGGTTTCTGTTTTATTTTTTGCCTTAGAATGTTTGTCCTATTTTGGAGTCTAGTCAGGTTTTCTGGCTATCTCTCTCTACATTTTCTTTATTATTTCTACGGGCATGAAACAAAAGGGGTGAGACTAATGTTAATATTATTGTCATCTCTACAGGAAGTGATTTTCAAGTATGCCTGAGGATAAACAAAGCATCAAAATTCTTACGTATGCTAAGACTCCTAACATACTGTGGGTTATCGCTCATTTTCTTCCAGAAATCTATTTAAGCATTCACCTGTTCTGGGCAGAAGAATTTGCAGTACTAATCCCCAAATAGGACATTATGACTAAAACTTCTAGTAAACTTATTTCCTCTATTAAATAAGCTACATATTAAGGGGCGCCTGGGTGGCTCAGTTGGTTGAGCGGCCGACTTCGGCTCAGGTCATGATCTCACAGTCTGTGAGTTTGAGCCCCGCGTCGGGCTCTGTGCTGACAGCTCAGAGCCTGGAGCCTGCTTCTTCAGATTCTGTGTCTCCCTCTCTCTCTGCCCTTTGCCTGCTCATGCACTATCTCTATGTCTCTCAAAGATAAATAAACATTAAAAAAATTTTTTTAATTAAAAAATAAATAAGCTACATATTACTACACCTTGAAATATGCAGTAATTATGAAATGTGATAAAAAATGAAAAAGTTCTAGTTTCAAAACCCCAATGTTACAAAAAAAGAATGGTTATTTTTCTGTTGAAAAATATTTTCTGTCGAAAACTCTCATGAAAGTTTAGAAAAGTTGAACGTTTATTTCCCAAGGAACAGACACTGGATGTACACATACATGCACTGGGGCCCCCAGAAAGCAAGCGAAAGGGTAGTTTTGCTTCCAATATTGCGAGCCAGGGACCTCAATTTCATTCACTCCGTGCTCAAAAGACACAACTTCCTTTTGTATTACACTTCCCTGAAATTCTAAAAGATCTCTGGCTAACTAGTTCTGTACAACCTTTAAGATAAGGCCCTTGTTCGGTAGGGATTTGGGAACACAAAATTATTCATTTTCAAGTAAAGTTTGTCAAGTGCTATTTTTCAAGAAGGATCTTAGGTTGGAAATAACACTCATATTGAAAATGTTCATAAATATTACACACTATTTTCAAATCGAATGCGAATGTGTTCTGATTTCAGAGTTTGGAGTCATGAACATCTTTAGATAGAGATTGTCTAGTCCAGTTTCCTTGCCATAAAGATGAATAAACTGAGGGCTGAAGGGGTGACAACGTTTCACACCATGGGTCAGAACCCAGGGTCTTGATGGCCTGGATATCCGGTCCATACAATGTTATCCAGATGAGGCTGTCTCGCTTTCATCGAGAAGGCAGGGCAATGTCCCAGGAAATGTGGTCAATGGGCTGCGTCCCCAAAGTATGTGACCTTTAGACAAGAGGCACCCAGGAATGAAGCGTGCCACCTCATGTGCTTTAAAGGTGGCAATTGGCTGCATGCCCTTCAACCTTTCCCTCCCCCTTCGAAGAGCTGATGGTTCCCTCCAGTTCTCCAGCTACTTACTCACAGCACTATTTGGCAACATGTGCTTTGAAATGTCTTCTTTTTGACACCTACTGTTGGGATCTTCCTTCTGGTGAAATAACTCTCCATAGCTCTCAGGCTTACTACCAGAGCCTTTGTTTCTCTTGGATTTGTTGGTATGGTTGCTTTAATTTAGCGCTCTATTTTCAATGCACAGATACAGCCAGTTTTTCTAAATACAGTAACTGTTTAGTAATAGAGTCATTAACACTGAGTGACTGAAAGGCTGTTTTAACACATTCGTTACTAAAAATAATAACAGGCAGTGCCCTCATATATCCAGGGACAAAGCTACTGATGCATATTAGGGCTTCAAATTTAGTTTGTCACTGAATATCCATACAGAGAAAAAAAGCTTCATGGTAAAAAACATGTGTTCATTTTTAACCATTTCAGAATCACTGTCTTCTTAAAATATTTACAAAACCAACAGATATTATTAAGGTCACGGCCATATACTGAGCATACATACATTTGGAGAACGGATTAGCCATGCTGAGAAGTTTACAGATATGGGAAGAAGCTTCCTTGGTGAAAGCCCACTTTGAGACCTAAATTTTTCACTTTGATTTATTACATGATCATTAGTTAGTTTTTATTCCAAATTATCTGGACAGCTGCCAAATTTCCACTTTGATTCACTGAGTGGCAATATTCTGCATGAGGCAGATAAAATGATACACTATTCTTTAAATTTTACATTTCAAATTTTAACAACAAAAAAAATTAGGCAATGTTACAGGTTAGATTGTTTTACAAATTGATTGATTCAGGCATCTTCTAAAGATATATGAAAAAAACAATATCAGCCAGTGAAATTTAAATATCATAGTCAACAGCTTGACTTTTACTTTAAAATATGGTGTACAGTATTTATAGTATAAAGTTAAGAACAAAACAAACACTATAGTCTGCTTTGGGCTCTGCTAGGCTACATGTCCTGATGCACCATCCGACTTCATACTACGTGTTGTACTCGAGGCATTGTTAAGCCTAATTTACTTACGTCATCATGAAATTTACTTAAAAGTCAGTCACGATAACCAAAGAAATTAAGATGGTCAATGTCAGTTGGTGTTAAAAATTCTTCCACACGTGCCAAGAGAAACTTCCTACGAGGGACTTTCTAAAAAGCTGTTTCGAGACCTCTTGAAGCATGTGACAGGACGTCACACTCAGATGGATATCCTCACCTTCCGTCTGTTATTGCTGTGGTGTCCTTTTAATCCCTTTAGCATCCTGCTGAAATCAAGTTTATAAACAGAAGTTCGGGAATGGATCAACACCAATACTGTCAAATATCTAAGTCACCAGTTTAAATCCTTCAGTCTCCTTCCACCTTCTGAATCTGCAAATTCCCCAAAGTCTCTATATCTCACAAAAGGAGTTTCACAGATATGTTAGCTTCTAAGATATTGCCAGACTGTGTGTCTTTTTCTTGTTTCAAAAATTTTTTTCACTATAATCAGAAATTAAAGGCAATTAGATGACTTTTCCATCCAAATAAAGATGAAAACTCTTCCCCATTAAGAAATAATTAATACATGCTCTCTGACTTAACTCTTTGTGTCCGAGTAGTTAGCAGAGAACGTAAATTTCCTTCTAACTTTTACTCTCTTGTAAAAAAACATAGCAAGCCAAAATATTACACACACACCTATTCCAAATCCGTCTTCTTGCTATTTGTATACTGTCATTTTGATAGGTTCGAATCATATGAATTTGTGTAAGAGTATCTTTATACTAAGTATTTCATAGAAACCCATTAAAAAGAACTCATTTCTAAAAGATGAATGTGGTAGTAAGTAAAATTCTCAATCACAGAACTGGCCATCAGCATCAATAAGAACTTAAGAGAAAAGTAAATTCAGAAAATTGTGATGATATCACCTAAGCTAAAGTTGAATTGTATGTAACATGAAAATAGCCTTTAAAGTATGAAAGAGGAAAAGCTTAACATTCTTATAATAATTAAATATGTGTCAATAGTTACAAAGTAATCTCATCTACACTTTAGAACAGAACATAGAGGATTTTTGCTAGAAAACATTAGGAGTTACTCCAAATTTGCATGAAAATCATTGAACTCTCTTTTTCTTGGGTTTTCACTAAGTCATACTGGAATTCCTTCACTTGGCTTTTTAGTGACGTTTCAGAGTACAGAAATTTCTCTTTTTTTTAATTTTTTGAAATAAAATCACCTTCCCCATTAGTTATCAGATTACCATTGCTAAATAACACACTGTGCTCAAAAAACTTGACTTTTGCAGACATGTTTCCAACTAATCTTATTAATATTTTGAATCCACAAAATCTTGTCAGCTACTCTCAAATTCCAAACACATCTCCGCTCTGTAAAACAGGCCAGGGTGGGTTTAGGGGTTAAAAAAAATCGATGAGATAACCATTGCGTTCGTCTCCTTTGGTTGGCAGCACAAGGCAACATAAAATGCCAACAGTCAATGACCCAAAAAATCATGGGCGAGGGAGGGTCTGGGCTGGCTACAGGTCAGTTCTCCAAATTCGTTCTATTCATCCATCCCTTAAAGCTGCCTCTTTGCAGTTTTCAGAATAAGATGACGCTGGTGGACAGAAAAATTCAGAAGGTTTGGGAAAATGATAAGCAGCCCTCTGAAGAGAAAATCAAGTATTTCACTGAGATGATATCTTGAAACATACATTCATTCAAAAGTAAAATTTAACTTCCCTTATTAACTTCAAGAATAAAAGGGCCTTTTATTTTCACAGTTCTAGATATTGCTAGACGTGCACACTAGAATGGGGCAGTACAAGGAATTACCTATTTTCATCTTGAAAACTCCCTCCTCGCAGTTCAATATATTGCCTAAAAGCTATCATAAAGTGGAATTCATTTCTAAAAGAAGTTTTAATATTCCCTCTGCCCAATTAGGCGATTTAAAGGTAATTAGATTAGCTGTAATAGTAATAGCTGACCTTTCTGGGGATGTCGATATATTTGTCAGGAGACCCAAGTTCAGGGACATCTAACTGTCTGGCATAGTCTCTTCTAAAAGTACTGGAGGAAAAGGAAAGAGAGGAAGAAAATGAGAGACTCAACACCCGCCCACCCCCCACCCCCGGTGTTTCTGTACTCCACTCCCACCCAAGGCTCGGAATCAAAACCTCGCTTATTTGATGAGGTAATGTCCTGGTGGTTTGACTATCTAGGAGAGTAGAGGGGGTTAAATTTAGTTGTTTCACTTTCTACTGCAGCACAAAAACAAGACACAATCTCATCAGATTGAAAAATAACACCTTTGTGTAAATAGCAGCTTTCCAGAAAAGACTGACCTCGCTCCAACCAGTGGGCATACTTTAAAAGCACAGACTCTTCAGTTTTCTTCCTTTTCCTTGGCTTTGGGGAGAGGCAACTGTTTTCCTGCTTAAATTCAAATTGATGCTCACTGACCCCAATTCCCTGGGTCGCTTTAAACTCCTGTGCAGCGAGGACCCTTACTCAGCTTAAGCAAGGTTTGTAACACTGTTTTAAGTAAGAGGAGATTGAGAAATGTGAACAGAAAGCAGCCTTAGGCCACGAGCATCACATTCTCTTCATTTGCTTTGTTCAAAATGTGGGATATCACTGCTCCTGTAATCCTTTTCAGAAATAATACGTTTTGCAGGGCCTTGCTGGATTCGGGGAGATTGTCGTTATTCTCTCCCGAATTTGTGGGAAATCACAGTTCCTCTGGTGTCATGGTCAGAGTAAAGTAAAAATGTCAGCGTGGGTGGGTACAGGGGATAGGACGGGTCCCTGCAGGTGTGCGGGGTGAGAGTTCAGCTTGCCAGCCCTGGCCAGGCGTGAGAGCCAGCCCTCACCTTCCATTGCTTTCCCCCGCGCAGTACTGAGATCAGCCAGCTAAGCCTGGGCTGCGCGGGAAGTGGGCTTCGGCCAAGGATGCTGGGTCCCCGAGATGTCCTAGCTGGAGCAAGCCAAGGTAGAACCTCAATGTCCACAGGTAGACAGCAGGACCTGTGCAGAAGCGGGGGAGGGGGGATGACCCTCAGTTATCACGCCTATTGGCCGCGATCTGTCCTGGTCTCCGCGGCTGCGTGGACACCTGGGCTCCTGCTCAGACCTGACCCCGGGCGCGCGGGCCGGGCCAAGCCAGGACCTGGCTCAGGTGAGGGCGGAACGTCCCCCTGCAGCCCGCTTGCAACGAGGCGGCGAGTGGCACTGGAAGCTACACGCCCACTTCCCCGCCTCTGGGAGAGCACAGTGTGGCGGTTTGGTGCAGGTTCGCTCTTTTGCCTCCAGAGAAAACAAAGGCGGTTTCGGCCCATTTCCGAAACATCCATGGTGGGAGGGTTGGGGTAGGGGCGGGAAGGCTGTTCTGCTCTACCTGTGCGCCTAGGTCACCAGAAGCTCTACGGAACTTGCATAGCTCAGCACCAAGGCAAGCTGGCCTCCAAAAAGGCTTGCGCAAAACTGGACTGGTGTCTTTTTAAATTATCATTATCATTTAAATCTTCTTTGAAATCGATTACACCGTAGTTAAAAAGAAACTTCAAAGCGCTCGGCACAGCTCACCGTTTATAGACCGAACTGGACACTTGGAGCCATTACCCACTTATTATTATTCGCGCAAAACCAAAACCTCAGCCCGGAAACAATTTGGCTTAAAATATTCACGTCTTGAAAACAAATATATCTTTAAGGGTGCATTTGTTTGCAGTCACACAGCCTGAGAATCGATGTCAGACTTTTTGTTGTTTTCAAACTGGGTAATAACTGGAGTTTCCGAGCACGCTGCCCCTCCCTGGGCTCTGGACTCGCGGTGCTCCCAAGCTCTGCCCCCGCCGCCCCCTCAAGTCTGGCCCACCGCTATCCGCGTAAGGCTCTCCCCACCGCCTGGTCCAGCCGTCTGGTCAGTCTGGTCAGTCTGGTCTCGATTCGCCCCTAAACTTACGGGTCGGAGAACTCCCCTGGATACCCTCCTCCCCAAGGGGCTGTGATGGGAGTGGGGAGTGCTTGGGGAGGATGCAGAGCAACGCAGGAAGCCAGTCCAAGCCTGCCGAGCTCTCAGAGAAGGAAAGGGAACAACGATGCACGTTTCACAATTAAAATGCATCCTTTCGACTCTCGAAAATGAAACATAAAATCCCGGCTGCTGTTTTACTGGTAGAAGAGACTACGAAAGCCCTCTCTGGTCTCCCTGCTTTCTCTAGGATGGCTCCTCTTGCCGCCAATAAGTCCTGGTCCCCCAAAAGTTACCGCAACTTGAAAGCACGCAGGCCGAGGAGACCGGGGGCTGCCGGGGGGTGGGGAAGGCTTCCCGGACTCCTCGAAAGCAACTCGCACGGGGAGGGGCCAGATGCGGGGCGCCAACAGCGTAGATGGGGCGGGTTGGGGCGGGGGGACTTCAAAGAGAAACTGCCGGAATGCAACTCTAAAGAGGCCGAAGGGACCGACTCCAGAGAGCGGAACCGGGGTGTGGGAGCCGGAGGCGGGCGGGCTGGGTCGGTAGAGGTGCTGCGGGGCCGTCAGTACTGGCTTCAACCACTACCATTTCCCCCCCAGAGGGAGCTCCTCCGCTCCCGGGAGGAGTCTCCGGACTCCCTTGACTTCCTGTCTGCGACTACAAGGATCCCCTAGGGGATTCCTGGGGAAAGCGCTCCCCTCCCGGCGCTCACCGGATGCCGAGAGCAGACCTCCTGCCCCACCTCGCCACCCCCGGACGCACACACTCTCAAATCTCCAGTGCGAGGCCGGGGGTCTCCCAAGAGACCTTTGCAACAAAGCATCAAACTTTTTTCTCTCCCCAAGTGAGAGAGCCCGCTCCGCACTCCTCCCTCCCTCCTTCTCTCCTATTCTCTCTCTCTCTGGGTTTGTCTCTCTCTCTCCAGCTTCAGCCTGGGAGTCCTACTCCTCACGGCTTGGAGCCTCCGGACTCAAGCTCGGGGGTGCGCAGTTCGCAGTGCCCTTGGCCACCAGCTCGCAACCGGGCAGCCCAGAGAAACACTTCGATAGCCCCTCGGCCCCCGTCCCCGGCTCCCCATTGGCCCCCGCGTCCCCGCCCCCAGCACGGCCCCCTCCCCCTTCCGCGACCGGGAGTGGCGTCAGCACGCCTATCCGGCGTGGGGTTTAAATGCCCACTAGCGGGAGCACGGGCGCTTCTGTCCCGGAGCAGCGTCCGGGTTGAAATTGCCGGGGTGTGAGGGGAACCTGCGAGCGAGCGGGATCCCGAGCCGCGGAGCGCGCTGCCCACCGCTCCGCCGCAGATGACTCGGGAGCTCGAGCCCGAGCGCCGCGCATGCAGCATCCCTGCGCTCCACCGACCGAGAGTTGATGATAGAATACTTAGCTGTCTCCGCCGCGGGGAGCCATGAGCTGTCTGGATGTTATGTACCAAGTCTACGGTCCTCCCCAGCCTTACTTTGCAGCCGCCTACACCCCCTACCACCAGGTACGTGTCTCCCCCGGGCCGGGACCTCGAAGGCGGGTGGCGCGCCCCCGCCGCCTGGAGCACCGCCTGGACCCCGAGGTCCGGGGCGCCTTTGCGTGGGTCCCGGGCGTCCTACCAGCGGCGGGAGCCGCAGGGATGCGGGGAGTGCTGGCGCTGCCACATAGTAGGTTAAACTAACCCCCTTTAGCGTGTTCACTTGCGCTCCCGGGAAGACAGCTAAGCCCTGTTAATGCGTACCCCGTCCTTCCGGGAAACAATCAGGCGAGGTTCGCGCGAGCTGGATTGCCTTCTTAGAGACTCCCGATTCTTCCGTGCGGGAAAGGGGAGCTGCGATCAACGCTCGCGCAGGGAAAACCAAACTTTGGTCTCAGAGGTGAGAGTGACAAAGAGAACAAAAGCAAAAACCTGTCTCGGTATGTCTGTCTGAAATGCAAAGACCTGGCTTCTCATCCCCGCAAGCTTATCTAAGGAATAACTTTTTTCCGTTTAAATTCTCAAGGGATCAGGCCAATTAATTCCGGAACCAGAGAATTCGTTATAAAGAGAACTGCGCAAAAGCATGGGTTTTATCATCTTTGCTCTGCAAAGTGCTGGGGATTATTATTGGGGTGCAGTTGTCCTGGCGGAGGAGAGCTTCAAAGAGAATATTCTTTTCCCCTTTCTAGAGACTGAGTAGCTGCATCAGGCTGTCCTGCCCTCCACAAACCCACCTGTAAGAAGGCCACTTAACTCCAATTCGGCAAACTCTTCAAGTTTCGTTTAATTATTCCATTTTCCCTCTTCTCCGCCCTAGGTTTGGGCGACCAGTTTGTCTTTCCATTTCCTCAGCTGATGTAGTAAAATCTCAGGACATAGTCCAGTAATAGAATAAGCTCACCACCCAGGGGGCCATAGGAGTCTTGAGCAGATTCCAAAGTGAGGACTTAGACCCCTGCTTCAGAGAGACAGAAATAAAACTGGGCCCCCAGTCCAAGTTTTTGCCCATTTTGCTTGCAAACTCGGAACGTCTATTCGAAAATTTCCTGATGAATTAATGATGGAACGAGTAGGTTTAGCTTTTTGCTTTTTTTCCTTCTACCTTTTTAAACTTTCCGTCTAGGAGTTTAATCTCACAACATTCATTTGGGGAATCACCAGAGTCCCTCATTATAAGTCAAGTGGGAATGTTGCTAAATAACTAGTCTTTTGGCTTCAGTGTCTGAGACGGCTCCTTCCCAGGCTGTGACTATTGCAAAGAGGAGAGGTGGGCTGATTTTCTGTCTGCCTGGTCCTTTCTCCTCCCTGGCTCTGGACCATTAAGGTCTTTGATCATCTTTGTATGACCGGCCCGCTTCGAGGCCATCTCTGCCTGCATAAATGCTTTAACATTGCATTCACTCCATTGCTCATTTCTAATAAAGTATTTCAGCGGCCACACTTGGCTTTTAAAATCGCTACCAGACAGCCACAGTTCACTCAGCCTCACAGCTAAGATCTTCTTCTGTCCTTTTTATTACTTGTGTCCTCCATGTGCATAGAGATGGCGAGGGTAGAAGGGCTGAGAGCCCACTGGTTTTTCCTTACTCAAAAGAAGAGCTCTTTACAAACTGAGATAGACTTTTAGGTGGACATTTTTATGGGCCGCCAAACAAACATCAACTTGCGTTTATTCAAATGATCCATATCAGGATGTCATTCCACATTTTCACCCCACATGATTCTTTCCCAAATGGAACTGTCTCATACGCTGTCGCAGTTCTTCCTTCACAGTCCTGGCCGCACAGAGTGGCTTTTGGTATTTTCATGCTCCGTCACAACGATGCTTAAAATCTTGCATCTTGTGCATCTACCTCGGATTCTTAAGCAGGGGACAACCAGGCCCTAACTGGAGTTGGATGCCCTTCACCCTTGGAGCCTGATTTTAAAAATACATCTGCCCTGAGCCTGGCTCTGCGGTCAAACTCTGCTCATTTGCTGGCTACTTAGACATCTTCTGGGTGGGACCTTTACCCTGACACCTTCAGAGAGCTTTCCCTGTGGTCTAGCGGCAATTCCGGGGAGACAGAGACACCAAGAAAGGCAGTCTGCCTCTCAAGAAGCTCAGAGATGTTACTGAGCACGAGCGCTTAGGCATGAATGTCAGTTTTCCCCTGGATACCTTAGGGTTCTGAACCCAATCTGCCATCTCTTTTGAAACGCACTTCTCTATTCTCGGTCTCTTTGAGCAGAAACTAGCCTATTACTCCAAGATGCAGGAAGCCCAAGAGTGCAACGCCAGCCCCAGCAACAGCAGTGGCAGCGGCAGCTCCTCCTTTTCCAGCCAAACTCCAGCCAGCATAAAAGAGGAAGAAGGCAGCCCAGAGAAAGAGCGCCCACCAGAGGCAGAGTACATCAACTCCCGCTGCGTCCTCTTCACCTATTTCCAGGGAGACATCAGCTCCGTGGTGGACGAGCACTTCAGCAGGGCCCTGAGCCAGCCTAGCAGCTATTCCCCAAGCTGTACAAGCAGCAAAGCACCCCGGAGCTCGGGGCCCTGGCGGGGTGAGTAAAGGGCCCGCTTCTAAGGGCAAATAGAGAGCCCTATCAGCCTGGGGCCCCCCTACAGAGACTCCAGGGACGGCAGCTGAAAGAATACTAGGTGTCAGAGGAGTTGAGGATGGGCCTACAGGGGGAGAGTGAGTAAAAGGAAGGAAGAAAAGATCTCTCCTTGAAGAGGCAGAGCAGAACCGTGACCTAGAAAAAACACTAGCCTTCGAATTGGGAACCCTGGGTTTTCTTGCTGGTGCCACCGCTTCCTAGCAATAATGACCTTGGGCAAGTCTCTTAACCTCTTTGAGGTCACTCTATTTACTGGTCTCTAAAATTAGAATAATACCTGCCTTCTTAACTATCCCTGGAGATGGCAGTTGGACAAATAGAAAAATGTGTGGAAATGTGAGGTTTCCGACACTCTCCCAAGCCCCGAGGAAGACCTGCATCCCCCACAACTTACAGCACACTTACTGGGTCTTGAAAGTTTGCCCAGAGGAAAAAAGTCTTAGAGCCCCCTGTCAGCAAAACCTGCTGAAGAAGGTCTCCTAAAATGCCCCCATGCTTTTTGCCAGGTTTCAATTCCTTAGGGAATCTGGAAGCAGAAAAGGTCTTTCAGTAAGAAAGTTAAAGTACCAAAGAAATAAAAACTTAAGTACAGCTGAAATATTTCTAAGGGTTTTCCCCAAACACACCCCCTCTTCCTCAGTCTGCTCTTCTCACAAAGCACTGCTTTCTCCAGCCTGGGACAATGATTTATTAGACAGGTCAACTAAATCTCCCTTCCATTCTGAAATCTCCATCTCCTTTTATTTCCAGGACAAGGAAATAAACTTTCTCACTAAACTTAATTTTTGATGTGTACCAAGCTGAGAAATGAAGCCTTTGCTGTAAAAAAGGAAAACAAAGATTACATTTGGGGGAAATGACAACTCTCCCCCTCCCTTTTTTTCTTGAGAGTGTCTGACAGTTTGTGCAAGCCTTGCCTAGACAAGATCCCAAATCATTAGTTTCGAATACAGAACATTCTTTTTATTCCTCAGTTGCCTAAATATTTTTTAGCAGGCAGACAGTTCACCGCTTAGAATGCATTTTTAATTCTCTAGTATGTGCTGCGGATGCCTTCCCTCGAAGGAGGTGCTCAATACAGGTCCCTAGAATTAAATCTGTGTTTCCCTCCCCTTCCATCAAAGACAACACATTTGACCTAAATGCCGTTCTCTTAAAATGCTTCCAGGCACTAGGGGTCAACAGTGATATACTGGCAATAATACTTATTATTCCTGGCGTCCACACTTTAACGAACAAATATTATTAATTAAAACATGAAAGATCTGTCCCCTTTGTGTCCCTCTGCAAACAATACAGCTGCCCTTTTCATGTGTCCAGTTTACTATTTTGCTTGAGTTCTTGGAAAAAAGTATTTGAAAGAAGGTTTCTAGAAAGGAGGCTAATAATAGCAAGACTTCGAAATATGTCGATGGATTTCCAGTCTATCAGAGGCCTTGGAGGGGCACATTTTCTGGAGCCGGGGAGGCTGAAACGCGAGAGCGGATAGTGAAATCGCTAGGCTGCCGACCAAGAGTGGGAAGAGGTATCTTTAGCTAGGGGAGAGGCTGCGGGTTGGGAAACGGAGGCCACGTCTGCCCCGAAGCCGCCGAGGCAGCGCAGCCCGGAGTCGGAGGAAGCTCCCTGCGCCCCAAATCTGGAACTGCAGAGGGGTGTCACACCGCTCTTCCTCTCCCAGCCTGTCCTGGGGTTTCCGCCCTGGAAACGCGTCTGCAAAATCCGAGGAAGCAGCTCTCCTTCCCAAAGAGTTTCTCGCATTTTTCGGTGCCTCGACCTCGAATTCGCAGGGCGCAGCCCGCTCAGAAAGACGCCGCCCCGGCGGGCCGGCCGCGGGTCAGCTCCCCGCCGCGGCTCGCCCGCCCTTTGCCCGCCTGGCGCGTTCAGCTTTCCCGCTTCCATCTTACCTGTGGTGACGCACTCCTCTCTTCCTTTCCTCCCCTCCGCCTGGCCTGCCTGCAGACGGCTCCTTCCCGATGAGCCAGCGCAGCTTCCCCGCCTCCTTCTGGAACAGCGCGTACCAGGCTCCGGTGCCCGCGCCTCTGGGCAGCCCGCTGGCCACCGCGCACTCGGAGCTGCCCTTCGCCGCCGCCGACCCCTACTCGCCGGCCGCGCTGCACGGCCACCTGCACCAGGGCGCGGCCGAGCCCTGGCACCACGCGCACCCGCACCACGCGCACCCGCACCACCCCTACGCGCTCGGCAGCGCTCTGGGCGCGCAGGCCGCCGCCTACCCGCGGCCCGCCGCCGTGCACGAGGTCTACGCGCCGCACTTCGACCCGCGCTACGGGCCGCTGCTGATGCCTGCAGCCTCGGGGCGCCCGGCCCGCCTCGCGCCCGCCGCGGCGCCCGCGCCCGGCAGCCCGCCCTGCGAGCTCTCCGCCAAGGGCGAGCCGACCGGCGCCTCGTGGGCCGCGCCCGGGGGACCCTTCGCGAGCCCCGCGGGGGACGTGGCCCAGGGTCTGGGACTCAGCGTGGACTCAGGTAAGCGGGAGAGGGAGCTTGGCCTCCCCGGACCCCTCCTGCCCTGTGTCCGACCCTGGGTTGAACCCCGGACCTCCCTTAGTTCTCCCTGGAGACCCCAGTGACCTTGTGGCCAAGGGTCTGCATGGCAGGGTTGTGCTTCAGCAAACAGATGACCCAGTGTCGTCGGCGTGGGCAGAACGAGAAAGTAGGCTTTTTTCAAATTCAACTTAAATAAATAAATAAACAAATAAACAAACAAATAAATAATTTGTTGGAAGGGTTCTGTAGCTCTGCGCTGTTCAATCCTGGAGCCGCCAGCCACTTGAAATGTGGTCAGGAGGACCGCGGATGTGCTTACGTGCCTAGTACACACTGGGTTTCAAAACTGCACCAAAAAAGAATGTGAAACTCATCTCACTGATATTTTTATGTTGACTGCATGTTGGGAGACTTTCGACACGTTGCATATTGAACATACTGGGTTAAATAAAATATATTACGAAGATTCATTCTCACCTGGTTCTTTTTACTCTTTTTCAATGTGGCTGCTAGAAAAGTTAGAATCATGCCCGTGGCCCCCGTTGTGTGTTTTGATTGGACAGCGCTGATCTAGAGGACCTGCTCACAGAGCAGTTCGCAATCTTCTAAATTTGGGGGATGTGGTCTCCTGGTGACCGTTATAAGGAAAGGAAAATATGATTTTGTTACCAACTTAATCACCAAATTAAATAGGTCTCTTAAAATGTAAAACTTAAGGAGAATGAGATCTTAATGACAATACTGAATTTCTGACTGAAGGGGTCGAGTTTGAGAGGTACATTCAAATAAGGGTTTACTCTTCCGCTTGCTTTATTTTTAGGGCATAACCAAAAAGTGGTTATATTATAAATGCAATCATTGGCTTGTAGTCTTGCCCACTCGCCCTTCCTTCAGATGAAGATTTGACATTTCTGTCTGCTTTGCTTTTACTTTCATTCATGCCCTTTAGATGAATTCTGTGACACGCGCAATAAAACTGTGGTGTTTGTCTTTCTCTTTCCTGAAATACCTGTGCCTTCCCGCCCCCAACCCCTTCTCTCTCCCTCTCTGTTTCTCTTCTCCCTCTCTCTCTCTCTCTCTGTCTTTTGTTTTCTCTCTGTTTTCAGGTTTGCAGCCTCAGGACAAAAGCAAGGATCTGTACTGGTTTTAGACAGCCCACCTTCTCCCCTGTAGGTCTCTGCGTAGCGCAATTGATGGCACTCAGCTGAAAGCGAGTGGGTTTGTAACAGCTTCTGATCTTGGTTTGCAGCTCGCCGTTATTCCCTCTGTGGTGCATCCCTCCTGAGCTGATCTGCTGACCCAGGGTTTCCCCTTCCCTTTCCCTTCTGACCAGCCATGGAGGCTCAGCATCTGTGCCTCTCGCTTCATGGATGAGGACATGGGGGAAGGCAGAGACTTCACGCTTCTCCGTGTATTGGGAAAACCAAAACGTACATCTCCAGAAATATTGCTTGACCATAATTCCTTCTGTGGCAAGAGCAGATCCAACGACTCTGACTTATGCTGAATGACTTTTGGGCAAATCACTGGAAATATCTGCGGTGAGCTCATGTAGGTGATACGATGTCGTGGAGGAAAAAAAGAGACTTTTTGGTGTGAATATTTTTTATGCTGATGTGAATGACTTCATTAAGTAGTGTGACCATAGCACTACTGATGTTGGTATCCTCACATTTGAAATGTATTTGTATTTGCCTCCGAGACTGTGGTAGAGGAGTAAAAGAGGCCGCTTCCTTCTTCCTCCCCTCATAGCCTCCGGTTCCCTTCCGGCCAGCTCCCTGTCTGCGGCACCCACTCCAGACACAAAGACACACTTTCTTCCTTTGGACTGTGAACATGGAAGCCTCAGCCTAAATGTGAGTGGCAAGTGGCTTATCTGGAGCCACCTGCCCAAGTCTTACTGAAATGCAGCTGTCATAGGACAACTGTTTAAAACTCCAGAAATACATCGACCAAGGTGGCACTTCCCAGTGTTTGGCACAACAATTGCAATTGCACTGGATATATTTTATATGTGTGTGCGTGTAGATATATATCATATTTTTTACGAGGAACGGTTTACCATGAAAGAAGAAACCCTTCTCTGCCTTCTCTCCCACAAATTCTGCCTCTCCTTCTAACCTCCTCTGGATGAAAAAAAGCAACAAGAGAGCCCCAACTGTCTCCGTGAAGAACTTGGAATCACCACAAGGGGAAGAAATGTCCACGGAGTCTCTAATACCATGAATATTCCTCTCAGTCTCTATGGTCATGATTTGGTCACTTTAGTTTTGGGACAGGGGAAGGGGTCTGTGTGTGGGCAAAACTGAAAGCGATGAGGAAGAAGGAACAAACATTAAAGATGTCTCTTTACTACAAGGTCGCTGTGTTATTTCATAAGAAGAAAATACATGTCCTAGTCTTTCTCTAGTATAATAAAATAATTTATAGTAGTAAAATCCGATGTCAGTAAGTACTGTTACTTTATATATGTAAAGTCACACATACACGTATATGTGTGTGTGTGTTTATACACTTTGTGTTTTTCCAAAGTGTTTGCCATTCTGTGAAACCTGTTAACTCTTTTCCACTTCACGTCGACCCTGGAGATGAGAAGTTAGGTAGCCCACATCTGTTTCACAAATGAGTCAAATGTGGCCCACAGAAGCCCAGGGCTTACCCGTTAGCAGGCACTGGGTTAAAAGCAGAGAGAGTACAGAAAGCGCTGCCTGTGCACCATTCAGTCAGGTACACATTTATTATTATTTTGCTTCTTAAATTCTAGACTCTAAAGACAGTATTCAGTTAAAAAGTGTTTTTGGAAGATTGGTTATGTTATATTTTAATGAGCTAGGCTAAGAACCCAAACCTACCACTAGGAAAAAAAAAAAAAGGAACAACAAGAGAGATCGATTATTAAGAAATTCGTGGTCTTTCTCTTAATTTTCTCCTGATGCCAAAGTTGTGTTCACTCACTTCATTCACTAACGTGCCCAGGAGAGATATTTTGTGTTATGTTCCAACTGCCCTTGTAAATTGTTAAAGCATAAAAATGTCAGTTCAAACATTGACCTTCATTATAACGTGAGAAACAAATACAATTTGTCTTGGATGATAATCTCAGGAGTTGGGGCAATAAGGGGCCTTATTCAGTGTGTGGCTTAGCGGAGTTACGCCTCTCTTTCCGTCATTATGGTCATTACAAAATCCTATCACTGGTTTTGCTTATAGGGAAGGTACTGTATGGTCGTGCTGCACCAGATGTGATAACACTCGTAACAACTAATGCTGACTGTTTCTTAGGCACTGGTCTGAGGGCTTCGCATACAGGTTAACAACAATTCTATATGCTATTTATTATCATGATCCCCTTCTTACTGACGAGACAACAGAGGCTCAAAGAGGAGAAATAATTTGCCCAGTCACACAGCCAGTAAGTGTCAGAGCCAGGATGCCAACCCACCGGAGTAACTAGTACTTGTCCTCTTCTGATTTGTCCTTGGTGGCTCAACTTTGGGTCCACTTTGCCCTCCACGCTAGATGAATAAGGAAGGGAAGGAGGCAGGGCAGCAAAGGCTGACACACCATAGGACTTACAAAATCCCCGGTCTCAAAAGAACTATCATAGGACATTTTCACACCCTTTCATCAAATGATACTAACTATAGACCATTCAGTCAGATGCAGACTTCCATTCTCCTCCAGGAGGGAATTATTACTGCTTCTCTTATTAATTCATTTCAGTATTTACCACACTCTGCTCTGAAGCTCTTCACACCCAACCCGACCAAGTCGTGTAAGAGGTAGCCTGAGGTTTGGACATTGAGGCAATAACTAAAATTAACTTTGGACTTCTCTGTGGATTTTTTTAATCCCTGTTCCATTGGCACAGATCACTGGTATATACAAGCATAAATAAAATGTGTTAAGTTCCGGCTCGCTTTTTAGAATTTGCCGCTGAGTATGCAGTTAGAGAAGAAAGCAGAGTAATGCGTGTTTTGCTGGACATTGTCTCCAAGTAGTCCCCACTGGAAGAGGCTACGGCCGAGCCCCACCCCGCTGTGACAGTGCTCCCAGGAAGTCTGATCAGAACCCACAGGGAGCCTTTTCCCAGCCACGGGGTTCTGATTACTGAAACCTCTCTCCTGAGCTGCATCTGACCTGAATATCAGGTTGCGGGTGAGGAGACTCATTCACTGGAACTGGCCTTTGGGGCAGTCCTGAACAGACCATCGAGATTCCAGTGACCTGGCACATAGGACACACGGATCACGGCATTTCCCTCCGTGTTGTGTGTTCCCAAAGTAGAAACGCACGATGACCTAAAACTAAAAGGACTCTGTCCCTGTGATAAGAGCATCACAGAGAACCTTGGTGAATGAAGAGTCCAGACTGACTCGCTTTAGGCCCACCAAATCCATACAAAATAAGAATTCCTGTGCCTGTCGTTAATTTTCATGAAATGGTGCAGATTCGAGAAGGCAAACTAGTAGTTGACAAAGGACATTCAAGGGAATGAGAGATGACAGGAGAAAAGGCAAACCTGACATTTTCACGTGTGTTAGACCTGGTTGGGAGCCCGAGAGAAAGAGAAGCTTCTGCTCCCCTCATCCCCGCTGGCACAGGCGGCCTCCTCACGCACTTTTCCCTGCGCGCTTGGCCTCCGCTGAGGGAGAGGTGATGAAAAGGGGAGAGACAGCTCTCCGCCACCAAGTAATCCTTTTGCCGATTGCCCTCTGGCTGAGAACTCAGTCACCCAACTTCAGGGAACTCTATCTGTTCTACTCCTTTAGTTTAAAAGGAGTTTCCAGCCTGTCTCATTTCCCCTTTGAAGTTCTATTTCAATGTGTGGCAAATTCTAGCCATGACTTAAGATTGATTTGGGCCTGGATGGGAAGGAGGGCAGAGGTGGTGGATGTTAGGATTTAGAGCCACTGACTGGAAGCTTCTCTTGACACTCTTTCTGGGTAAGTACTGCACTTTCTGTGCTCCTTTTTATCTGAGGAAACAACTCTTAAGATCCATTTAACCACTAGTTTGCTCAGAAACATAAAGCCTGTATTCATGTGCAGCCATCCATACCCCTCCTATCAAAATTAACAAGAATTTTTTTAACACATAGTGATTGATTACTTTGGGGTTGGAGGGGATAAAAAAAATTAATAAAACTTCGAAAGTTTTATTAAAGCAAACTGCTTTCCATATAAATGCTTTTTCTGTAAATTGCACTTTATTTTTTTAAGTTTATTTCTTTACTTTGAGAGAGAGACAGAGAGAAAGCAAGTGGGGGAGGAGCAGAAAGAGGGAGAGACAGAATCCCAAGCAGGCTCTGAGCTATCAGCCCAGAGCCCGACATGGGGCTTGAACTCACAAACCTCGAAGTCGTAACCCGAGCAGAAATCAAGAGACAGACACTTAACAGACAGAACCACCCAGGCGCCCCTCTATAAATTGCATTTTAAGTGTAATTTCTATGGTGTCAAAGCATTAAAGAAAAATTGAAAGATATTTGAAAAGACTTCAAAAATAAATGAAACCAGGGGCTCCTGAATGGTTCAGTCAGTTAAGTGACCAGCTCTTGATTTCAGCTCAGGTCGTAATCTCTCCCTTCATGAAATGGAGCCCCAACTAGGGCTCCATGCTGAGAGTGTGAGGCCTGGTTGGGCTTCTCTCTCTACCTCTCTCTCTTCTCCTCCCTGGTCATGCTCTCTATCAGAATAAATAAGTAAATTTAAAAAAAATAATGAAACTAAAAAACCTAAGATTCCTTTCCAAAATTGCGTTAACACTCTGTTGATAATATGCCTTCAAATAATTCATGTTTTGATCATACTTATCAAAGTCCATCCTCTATATATTCCATTTTTCCTTGCAAGATCTTTAGGGTTTATTCATTAGTATTATTCATTATTAATTACACATTCCTAAAACCTAGAGTAAAAGAATAAATGTCCCCGAGGCAGTATCATCATTAGATTTGCTGTTTATACATAACTGAAGTTTTGACATTTATACAAGCAACATGGTTAAGCAAACAGAAATCTCACATTTCTCCATGAATAAATTAAACTCTAATAATATAAATGTGGTATCCTCACAACAGAATCTATGTACAAATCTCTCTCTCTTTCTCACACACACACACACACACACACACACACACACACACACACACACACCCTGGTGCAGGCCTAAAAGGAAATCAGAGACCCTGTGCCCTCAGACAGGCACAGACACAAATGATTATTCTCACTTGACAGACCAACTGTACCGCTCTTTCCTTGTATTTCACTCCAGCCCCAGAGGGCTGGATCAGGAAAGAGACACTTGATAGCCCCAGGTTCCGTGGTTGAAATATTTGTAAAGTTAACGCATAATCTGAAAGCAGAAGCTAATAAATTATAGGGTGCTAATTGGAGCTGGAGTGGAGCTGTCAATCATGTTATCCTAAACACAGAGAGACCCTCATACCCTAAAAAGGCAAAGCAGCCTTCAGAAACAGCTCCCGGTTGTTTCCAGCCTTCCCCTGAACCCCGGCAGAAACACCGAGCCCAGGCAGAGTGGCCTCTGGCAGCGTGAGCAGAGGTAATTCTGCTAATCCAAGCTCACATTAAAGAAGAGAGACAGATTCTCTTTTCGGAGGAAAGAGTAAAATATTTTTACCAAAGTATTAACGTTTAGAGAAACATATAAGAAATATATATACCTATATATTAAATTTACTCCAACACTTACCACTTTGGTAAAATGTTACCCTTTATTTGGAGTTTTTCACTTAAAAAAAAAAAGTTTGACTCAATAAGAGAAAAATCGCAAGTTCCCCACAATTAATGTCATATCTACCTCAAGTTAGAGTATCTCTGTGAGTTTTC
This sequence comes from Paguma larvata, assembly GCA_030068075.1. NCBI lineage: Eukaryota > Metazoa > Chordata > Mammalia > Carnivora > Viverridae > Paguma > Paguma larvata. Next base: position 103,560,656 of record CM057829.1, read on the forward strand.
CAATATACTCTTATGGAACAAAAGTCCTCTAGAACAAAAATAAGATGTCCAAATTTCCATGACCTTACCAAACTCGTTTATTTCCGCCTGAAAACCAGCAGCGGCATGTTTCTTATTCTTCCGGTTTGTTCTTATAAACTCCTAGTCATCTCCGGTTCTACTTATCTCCCACTGTTTCAAATGGGCAAAGTCATTTTGCTCAAACTATCCTCCTCTCTATCATTTCCATTGCCTACCCAAAGTGTATAAATCAATAAATATATGGTTATTACATACAAGAAAATTTAGGTTGAAGGTAAACTAAATTTTTGGAAAACAAAACCAAAGACAAAATTTTTTGATTCCTGATCGACATTTGAGTGACTCTCGTGGTCTAGTTACCAGGTAGAAATTGTTACCAACATTTATTTGTGGGATCTATGCTTTGGTCTCTATGTGTATTTACAACTAATAAAATACTCTTATAATTTAGAACCTTCTTTAGAATACTTGAAATAAAAATAGTTCTCACCCAGGCAAAGCAAATCACATATCTTAAATTTTTAAACACACAATGGCTCAAAACAACAATTCTAATAACGGGGATGTCATAAGCTTATTTCTTCTCTGGCTCATTCTCACTGCTATGGCCTTGCCCTTATTTTTGGCAACTATGTTATCGGCCCTGTCCCAATAATGGCACTGTCATGAAACGGGATAGAAAACAAAAATATGTTATTTGTTGTTGTTGCTGTTTAGCTTTACTGGGTACAATCTTATTTCTTTTTTCTTCACCTACCACATTTTACCCATTGTGTAATGCATTCTACGAAGTGATTGGATGTTTTTTCATCTAGTATCATGACTTTTTTTGTATTGTACCTGCTTTTTTTATGGAGGTTTCTGATATTTTAAGAACTACTGCCTAATGGTTCTGTAAGTAACTAGTGTTACCCCATCTCGCTTGGTAGAGTATGAAATCCTGTTTTTATTTCAGGCAATTTATTCTCCTCCATACCCAGAAACTGACAGAAGGACACCGGCAGACAGATTTTGGTAAGAAACATAGAGAACAGAGCTTATGATATTTGTTCTTCCTTGTCAAAGACTTCTAAGAACACACTTTTTTGCTTGCACTTTTTTAAAGGAATAAGAGAAGAGTCTAGGGAAATGTCTGATTTACACCCTGAGGGAAATCGTATTCCATTGGAATTGGTAAGAAGGAAAATCATTCACAATTTCATGCTTAACAGTTCCACACTATGTTGTTCATAAATAAAAGTTAATAATACTGACACCTTCATCTTGCATTGAAGTTTGAGATGCCTGGTTATTTGATATTTAAGGAGTGGTGTTATTATAAATATGACCGAAAAATTTTTAAATCCACCATTGAGATACTGCCATCTCCCTTTTTTGCTTGATATACAAAAATGTATTGAAACTAACAAAGAAAAACAATGCTTCCCAGCCATAAAATGTACCCGGCTGCAGGTTAATATAGTCTTTAGATCTTGGGAGAAAAAGAAAGTATAGGTACCACTGAATGTCCTCCCTATGTTACAGAACAGCAATAAGGGCACTACGCTAAATGTTAAAATAAAACAAAATTATACAGTTTAAGAGTGTGTAATTTTTCAGGTCCAAAAAGCTTATGAGTATGTTTTTTTACTGCTATTTTGGAGTCCATATTTAATTTTCATCACCTCCTTTATTAGAGGAATTTCTAATTTGAACTCAATTACACACCGTTTATTCTCTTTCTCCTTAATATAAACAGAAAAGTTCTACAAGTGACATGAGAGAAAATACATTGTATGTTGTCTTTTCATTTTCTGATCTCCTTCTTGTGCGTTTTTGCCCTGTGTATCTGTATTAACACGCAGAATGAAGTTAGAGCTACTTCGTCTCAGTTTTCAGGAGGACATTGCACTCACTGTCCGATGATTTCAGCTCAACAGCGCACAATGTAGAAATTAACAGAGTACCTAAACACAATTTTAGTTGACTGTTCTTCTGGGTTACAGCAGTCTGCAATGTTTTTCTCATATTCCACACTTGCGTGGAATTGTAAATTCCTTGTAAATTCCTACCTCCTGCTGTATTAGAAAACCTTCAGTCTAACTACCCTGTTACCCAAATGTTATCTCTTCTCCAAAGTCTAACAAGTTCTGTCTCTTCCATGAAGCCTTGTCTCCACACCAGACCCAGTGAGGATTCTTACCTTTATCGGGACTCTTCCCACCTAATGTCTGTGACATTCACCTGGCATTTATTTTCTAACCTCTTGGGACAAAGGTTCAGAATCTAAGCGGTTGCTGTCACCCTAAAGATCATCCCATTCACCTTTGATTTAGAATACTCTTTATCCCCTTAACTAGATAATAAATACATTAAGCAGGTACCACCAACTATTGTGAAAAACACACTCAAATTATTGCATTAATTTTTTATATTTTATTATGCGCAAGCCAATTTAAAAATACAAGTTGAGCTGAGGTTTGGAGTAAATGTTAAAAAAAAAAAAAAAAAAGGAAAGGAAAGAAAAACTATCCGGAAGCCTGCTTCAGCAAAGAAAATCCTGTTACTAAAAGGGGTGGGGAGCTCACCCCTTTTCGTAGGAGCCAGCTAGGGTCAAATACTGTTTTCCTGCACTCGTTTCCCACTCCTTGTGCTCAAGACATCGCTTCAACAATTACCCTCTCTTCTTCCCGCATCAGCGGGCTGCCCTTCCTACTGGATCATTCCCACTCACGTAAAACAGGTTGCAGTATGCCTGCCTTTACAAAAACAAAAACAAAACAAAACAAAAACTCCCTTAACCCCATCTCCTTTCAGTTATTAACAGTTATTAACAGTTATTAACAGTTATTAACAGTTATTAATAGTTTCTCTGTTCCCTTTAAATGACAAACACCTGGCATGAGTCATCTTCTTGCTCTCTCCACTGATTTAGTCATTGTCCTTTTACCCACTCAAATGAAACTTCCTCTACATACGCAACAGTCCAGGCCATCCGTTTGCTCCATACGTCTAAATCTGAAGATCAGTTCTCAGTAATCCTTTTACCTGTCTCGTCGATAGAGTGATATACCAATTAAGATTTTCTGATAAGCAGATGCCAAGACGCACATCACATACTGGAGGCTTATTGATATGTTCTAGCAAAGATACTACATCTGGCAGAGCAACTGGAATTGGAGCTGCTTTTGATTTAACTCCTGGTATGCTTATCATTCTCCAAGAGCCGTGCAGTTTCCGTAGGAACGTTGGTAAATTAAATGGCGATACGATAGAAGGCTTGAACCCTGCAACCTTTAGATCTTTAATGATGGCACTAACCACTGTCATCCCCTAGGTTTCGACTTTTTATTTGACTTTGTTTTGACTCAGCTAGGGGAGGGAAATGAGGAGGGCAGCAGTTTCAGAGGTTCCCACTTAGCCCGACACCTTTTAAGGAGAGAGAGAAAGGAGGATTGGATGGAAAAGAGCCTCCGATGACGGCGCCATTCTGGGAACGTCTCAGCTAGACTGAAAGGGAGTCCCCAAGTCAAAATGGCCTGTTATCGGTCAGTAATGTCCACGTCGGGCAGGAATGGCACATTTCTGGTACTCCTCCATCTTCAGTCATTGGAGGGAAATGGCCTGAGGGAAGCATGACCTGGCATAAATGTCGCAGTAGATCCAAAAGTACAGCAGTTGGAGGTGTCAGTTAGCCAGGCTCCGTATAGCAGGTTATCCTAAGACGATCCAAACAGCACACCTCCACGTCCACCACAGGGGACCATATAATTTATGGTCTGAACAAGATTACTTTTAAGTGTGAAAGGGACACTGGTAGTAATTAATCCAGGACGAAGGCATAAAATGGGACTATCCTGGACAAACCGGTACTGGAAGATACGGCTATCTTCCCTATCAATACTATTTGACATGGTTCATAATTCCATCCTTCTTTAAACACGTGTTTCACTTGGTTTCCAGGATCCCACCCTCTTGATCTCCATACTACTTTTCTGAGTCTTCCTTCTCAGTGTTTGCTAGTCTTTCCTTTGCTCCCTAATATCTGAACATGGAGTGACTCTGGCCTCATGCTTAGATGTTCTCTCTTGTATTCATGAAGCCCTGGTTGAGCTGAGCCAGTCTCCTGGCTAGTCTCGGCCTTCTGTGCATACCAACAGCTCTTGAGCCTGAGTCCCCCTCCTTCATCCCTCTCCACCTGCACACTCAGCCTCTCCCCATAGATATCTAACAATCATCTTAAAGCGAACACACCCCAAATTGAACCTCTGCTTGCCACCCCACCTCTCACATGACTGGCTCTCCTGCAGTCTCCCACACCCGAGTAAGTGACAACTTCCATTCTTCTTACTTCTCAGGGTAACATCTTAAGCTTTCTTTCTCTTGTACCCTCAATAGAAGTCATCAGCAAAGCCTTCCAAAAACCTCCAAGTCAACCACTTGCATCACTTTCACCACTGTTTTCTCACCTTTGTGGCCAAGCCCTCATCATCTCTTGCCTGCTGGATCATAGCTCTTAATTAATTTTCCTGCTTCTACCTCAGTCCCACCCTACTCTCAGGCTTCTCTCCACACATCTGGAATGATCCTTTCAAAATCTGTCACACTATACCTCTTGTTTGTACAAAACTTTCCGTGTCTTCTATAGAGGCAGGGAAAAGGCCAAAGTCCTCTTAATGGCTTACAATGGCCTCCATGATGTAACCACCACCACCACACACCCTGCCTTCAAGTCACTCCTGACCTTGGTGCTATTCCTTTCTCAGGCCAGGCATGCTTCCATTTCCATTTCGGGGAGGGCTTTTGAATTTGCTTTTCCCTTTATGATATATTCACATGACTACTATTTTTTTTATTTCAGATCTTTGATAAGTATCTCTTTATCAAAGTGGCCTTCCCTGGCTATGGGACATAAAATAACCACTGCCCTCACTTTCTCTCCCTCTAGCTATGTCTCATCCCTAAATTCGTATTTCTATTAGCACTCAACATCCTCTGACATATCATATATATGTTTGTCACATGCATATGTATGTATGTTTATATATATATAATAAAATAGATTTTTATTAAGCACTTACAGTAGGAATGTTCTAGACTATTGGGACTATGCTCTAAGATGGACCAAATATATAATTCTGTGTATAACAACAACAAAGAAATTTGAAGCATTTGAAATTTTCAAAGATGAATGTGGAGAAGTTAGAATGAAGTCTACCGTAGTTATGGAGGTTTGGCTCAGAATATGTATTCCAGTTTTCTTCTATTGTGACTTCCCTTTTCTGTGGAGAGCAGAAAGCTAAAACAAACATTTCTCCAATTCATGCTCAGCTGGTGGTCCAGGTTTGATTCAGGTTCTGTGTCAAAGGCAATCACATGGGACTTGAAATTTGAGCTGAGAAGAATGGGGCGTTGGGCATGTATTTTATCAACGGGTGTTCTCGCAAATGTGGCATAGTTCTGCAGCCACACTCTGTCTCTGAGGCTTGTTGATTTGGCAGAAATGGCTTCTTGATTCTAGAAAAAGTGGCATGATGTGGGACCCCGAAGCTTCCTGATTTTGCCACGTGAAGTTTCCTGATTGGAGCATGGCAATCGATGTTGTTCCAGAACCAATAACTGGGGCTAATTTAGCAACCCCTGCTGAGGCGGCCCTGTGTTTATGTACATAAGATGGGACTTCTCCGAATTTGACAAGCAGCTTCCTGATCATGGTAGGAGAGGCAGTTCCCTTGGCAGCCTGGTTCTGCAGAACAGACTTGGCAGTAGATTCTGGAATTTCATCCTACAGACTTCTATTCAACCATCTCAATAATTCTGCAAAGCCATCCGACATGTGGTAATAAATCCTTTTATTCAAATTGTCCAGAGTGGAATCCGTTCTCTGCATCAGAATATTGACCAATATGAAACCTTAAGGAGAACATACTGAACACATGAAAGGATATTTTTAAAGGCTATATTAACGTAAATCAAATAGTTGAGTGAATAATAGTAACTGACCCTAATAGTAGGTCTCCCACTGTGACTCCTCTCTTTTTCACTCTCAGCTATTTTCTGCTTCTTCTCTCTATTATTGCTCTCTGTCACCTTGCCATTAGGAGGAAAGGTAAAAGTAGACCATACAGTCAGCTCTAATATCAGCAAGGAAATGTTCTTTTGATATGCAATGTTTTTGAGTTTTTCACTCTCTTCAATGTAGTATATCAATTCAAATCAAACTTATTTCCCATTTTATCATCAAGTGTACATTCTTAGATTATTCTTTTATTTAATAAAAAAAATTCTTACTGCTAAACTTGTTTTCTTTTTGTCCTCATTCCCTTTTTTCTTTTGAAAAATTAACTTTTGTAAAAAAAAAATCTTATTCAGTTTCTTTAAACCCCTCCCCCCCCCAAAATAGTTCACTATCTCTCCTGGTTCTCCACCCCCACCTCTTGTAGACACCAGTCTGTTCTCTGTATCTATGAGCTTGAGTTTTCTCTCTCTCTCTCTCTCTCTCTTTTTTTTAAGAGTTCACATATAAGGAAGATCGTACAATATTTGTCTTTCTCTGTCTGATTTGTTTCACTTAGCATAATGCCCTCAAGAGCAATTCATGTTATCATAAATGGCAAAATCTCATCTTTTTATGGCTGATCAATATTCCATTGGTGTGTGTGTATACATATACACATACACATACGTATTTATACCACAAATTTTTTATTCATTCATCTATCAATAGACATTTGGGTTCTATTCACGTCTTGGCTATTGTAAATAATGTTGCATTGAACAAGGCAGGCATATATCTTTTCCAGTTAGTGTTTTTGTTTTCTTCTGATAAATACCCAGAAAAGAATTGCTGGATAAAATGGTAGTTCTGTTTTTAATTTTTTGAGGAACTTCCGTACACTTTTCCATAGGGGTTGTACCAATTTACATTCCCATCGATAGTGCATAAGGGTTCCCTTTCTTACACATCTTTGCCAACATTTGTTCTTGTCTTTTTGATAACAGCCTTCTAACACGTGTGAAGTGATATCTCTGTGGTTTTGATTTTCATTTCCCTGATAATTAATTATTTCCCATCTTTCCATGTACCCGTTGGCCATCTGTATATGTCTTCTTTGAAAAAAATGTCTATTCAGCTCTTCTGCCCATTTTTTCAAAGTCTTTATTTGAATTCCAGTTAGTTAACATCCAGTGTTATATTAGTTTTATGTGTACAATATAGTGGTTCAACATTTCCATATAGCACCCAGTGCTCATCATGACAAGTGCCCTCCTTAATCCCTATCACCTATTTCACCCATACCCCTGCCGCCTTTCCTCTGTTACCCATCAGTTTGATCTCGATAATTAAGACTCTGTTTCTTGATTTGTCTCTCTCTTTCTCTTTTTGCCCTTTGCTCATTTGTTTGTTTCTTAAATTCCACAGATGAGTGAAATCATATGGTAATTGTCTTTCTCTGACTTATTTTGCTTAGCATTATACCCTCTAGCTCCATCCATGTCATTGCAAATTCTTCTACTCATTTTTTAAAAAGATTGTCTTTTAGCTATTGAGTTGTATGAGTTCTTTGTATATTTTGGATATTAGCCCCTTATCAGATATATGATTTGCAATTATTTTCTCTCATTCAATAGGTTGTCTTTTCATTTTGTTGATGAGTCCCTTTTTTGTCCAGGAGCTTTATACTTTCATGTTGTTCTATTTGTTTACTTTTACTTCTCTTGCTTTTGCTTTTGGTGTCAGATTCAAAAAATCATCAACAAGACCTATGTCAAGAAGTTACTGCCTATGTTTTCTTCCAGGAGTTTTATGGTCTCAGGTCTTATATTCAAGTCTCTAATCCATTTTTTTCTATGGTGTAAGATAGTGGTTCTCTTCCATTCTTTTGCATGTGGCTGTCCAATTTTCCTAACACCATTTATTGAAGAGACTGTCCTTTCTCCATTGTATGTTCTTGGCTTCTTCATCATGAATTAATCAACCATATATGTGTGTCTCTCTGTTCTGTTCCATTGATCTATGTGCCAATATCATACTGTTTTAATTACTATAGCTTTGTAATATAGTTTGAAGGTAGGAAGCATGATGCCTCCAGCTTTGTTCTTTTTAAAGATTTCTTTGGCTATTTGGGGTTCTGTGGTTTCACACCAATTTTAGAACTGCTTGTTCTGTCAAAAAAAATATCATTGGAATTTTGATAGGGATTGCATTGAGTCTGTGTGTTGCTTTAGGTAATATGAATATTTTTAATAATATTAATTCTTCCAATCCATAAGCACAGAATATCTTTTCATTTATGTCTTCTTCAATTTGTTTCACTAATATCTTGTTTTAAATATACAGGTCTTTCACCTCCTTGGCTAAATTTATACCTTGGCGTCTTATACTTTTTGATACAATTGTAAATGGGATTTACTTAATTTCTCTTTCCAATAGTTTGTTATTAGTGTAAAAAATACAACAGATTTTGTGTATTGATTTTTGTATTCTGCAACATTACCAAATTTATTAGTTCTAACAGTATTTTGATAGAGTATTTCGTGTTTTCTATACATAATATCATGTCATCTGCAAGCAGTGACAGTTTTACTCATTTCTTCCCAATTCGGGTGCCTTTTATTTCTTTTACTTGCCTAACTGCTCTGGCTAGGACATCCAATACTAGATTGAACAAAAGTGGTGAGAGTGAACATCCTTGTCTTGTTTCTGATCTTAGAGGAAAAGCTTTTAGCTTTTCACCATTGAGTAGCTGTAGGCTGGTTATAAATAGCCTTTATTATCTTCAGGTACATTCCATCTATACTCACTTGGTTATAAGTTTTTATCATAAATGGATGTCAAATTTTTTCAAATGTTTTTTCTGCACCTGTTGAGATGATTATATGATTTTATCCTTCATTCTGTTAATGTTGTGTGTCACATTGACTGTTTTGTGGATATTGAAATATCCTTGAATCTCTGGAATAAATTCCACTTGATCATGGCATAAGACACTTATATTGTATTGTCATATACATTTTTGTTTATTCATTATGTCTTCTCCCACACCTAGAATGCTAGAACATAACCTCCATCAAGACAGAGACTTTACTTTGTTTAGAACTCTATTCCTAGTGCCTATAACAATGCTTGCTATATGTAAGCACTCAAAAAATATTGAATGTGGGGAGCCTAGGTGGCTCAGTCGATTAAGCATTGACTCTTGCTGTTTGGTTCAGGTCATGAACTCACGGTTTCATGAGTTTGAGACCTGCGTCAGACTCTGCACTGGCAGCATAGAGCTTGCTTGGGAATCTCTCTCCCTATCTCTCTCTCTCCCTTCCCCATTTGTACTGTCTCTGTCTCTCTCAAATAAATTAACAAACTTAAAAAAATAGCGAATGAGTTAATGAATGAATGAGTAGATCTACAAGGGAGCAATAAACCACAACATATCCATCTTAAGCGATTTTATACAACCATTAGCAACATTTACAAAAATATTTGTAAGGGAGAAAGCATGTACAGTCATGTTAAATGACAAACAAAAACATAAGAAATAGAAAAACTACTCCTGACAAGAACATATGCCTACATTGGGCAGGGAAACAAAACAAGCTGAAAGAAAATACCCTAAAATATTTTCAGTAGAGTTTAGATAGTATATTTTGGCCCGTTAATTCTTCTGCTGATTGTGAAGAAGCCTGAAAAGATTGGGATAGATTATCTGGTTCAGGCACCCTGTAGCCCCGATCAACTGTAAAAAGTAAAATTAGATGGGCTTTCTTTTACCAAGGAAAGAAGGCCAAAGAGAAGTCAAGAGCACCTTATCATTTATTCCACACTCATAAAGGCCACTATGAGAATAACAGGTGGATTTGAGACAGGGAAGAAACTGATAGTGGTAAAATAGATTTTTGCCTCCTTTAGCATATGTTCACCATCATTTCAAGGGCTTCCAGAATTTCAGACCTCACCTAAGTCTGATCTGAACCACAAAACAGTCTCCTAATGTCTATATTCTATCTAGGTCTTAGGAGACGACTCAGGAGCAAAAGAATCCTCTTGAGTCTCCCATGGCAGTAGACCAATTTTCTAAAAGCTACAGTAAAGACTTGTTGTGAAATGTGTTGTAAAAGGATGATGAGAAAATCAACCAATTAATCCATTAGACATGAACACCTATTTTGGCTTAGAGAAGATACAGAGGGTGAAAAGACATCGCCTTGACTTCAGAGAGCTTGCAATTTATTCAAGTTGGTAAGACACATAGAAATTGGATGGAAATAAATGTGGTTACTGCTAAATGAGATGTAAAGACAAGAAGGACAACAGTAATTCTGAGAAGGGAGAAGAGAAGGAGTTAGGACAAGCCCTTCCAAAAATTTGACATGTGAGCTGATCCCAACTGATGACTGGGATTTAGACAAGAAGAAAATAGGTAAGAAGTTGCAATAGGCCAGGCAAGACGAGTATGGATAAAGAACAGAGAGTGCGTCTCGGCCCAGGGACAGGCTCTTTTCTTGAGGGTGTTTCAAGTAAAGAATTTTCATCAGAATTATATCAACATATTAACTTTATCTAGGTAAATCTTTGTTCGGTTGCCAATGTTAAATCGTTAACAATATTCATTTCTTTTCTTTTTTGTACTCGTTAATCCCCTTCGCCTATTTCATCTATTCCTCTGCCCCCTCCCCTCAGCAGACACTAGTTTGTTCTCTATATTTATGAGTCTGTTTTTCTCTGTGGTGTTATGTTGTTGTTTGCAAATAATATTTTTCATTTGCAACTTACTTTTCCTTATGAGTTATTTCTTTTCCTTGAACAATTTAAAAGGAAGGAAAGATGGGGTGCCTGGATGGCTTGGTCGGTTAAGCATCCGACTCTTTTGGCTCAGGTCATGATCTCACATTTCGTGAGTTCAAGCCCTGCACTGGGCTCCATGTTGAGAGTGCGGAGCTTGCTTGGGATTCTCTTTCTCCCTCTCTCTCTGCCCCTTCCCTACTTGCTCTCTCTGTCTCTCTCTCAAAAAATAAATTTAAATAAATAAATAGATAAGTAAATAAATAAATAATATGTAGGGAGGATGGATGGACCTAGGGGGTATTACGCTATGTGAAATAAGACAGAGAAAGACATATAACATATGATTTCACTTATGCACGGAATCTAAAAGACAAAACAAATGAACAAATAAATAAAACAGAAACAGATACATAGATATGGTAAACAAACTGTTAGTTATCAGTGGGAGCAGGTGATATAGGTGAAGGGGATTAAGAGGTGCAAACTACTAGTTATAAAATAAGTCATGGGGATGTAATGTACATAGGGAATATAGTCAATAATATTGTAATAACTTTGTATGACAAAAGACGGTAGCTGGACTTATTGTGGGAATCATTTTATAATGTATAAAAATATTGAATCATCATGACATATGCCTGACTCTAACAGGATATTTTATGCCAATTATGCTTCAATAATAAAAAAACGAATAAACTAAAATGAAAGTTAGGTATATTGATTGGCTTTGGTATTGTGTTTTGTCTTTACCAATTATGACTTTGGCCTTTGGGAGCCATTATTTTTTCCAAGTCATATTTTGCAGATAAAATATTTATCACTCAGATTTTATTTCTTCCATTAATTTTTAGAGAAAAACTATTTTAACAAGTATAATTTTTACCATTGCCAATTTTTCCCTCTTAATTACAAAGTCTAATATTTCCAGAATTAACTTACGTAGTTTTCAATATTACGAGCCATTTGTATTTTATCTATATAAATTTAACCCATGAGATTTCAGCCACTATTGGATTTTTCATTATATATTCTACCAATATTATTCTTATAAATTATTAAAAAGCCTACTAGTTTACATTTATATTCTAGCAGAAACATAATATTTTATGGGCTCTTCCCTTAAGATATTCTATAAATTTCTCTGTTGTCCGAATTGTGATGCACACAGACTGAAAATCCAATTCTTCTATACACTTCTGACTTCTTTGTGTCTTCCAGAATAAAGGTCCATGCCACCGGCAAAGCAAAAGTCCTGGCTGCAAGCAACAGAAACAAACCGTAGCTGGTTTAAAAGAAAAGCATTTATTAAAAGGATATGAGAGTAACACACAGAATCTCCGGGAGGGCTTGGGAGCCAGACTGGAGCCAGGAGCGCTGGCTCACAGCAGACAGCAGAACCAGTCCCATGTGGCACCCCGACTGCACCAGGCTCCAGATTGGCCATGCAGACTCTCCTGGCCCTGGACACTGGATGCCAGGAGTCAGACCAGCTGCAGTTGCCACCAACCACCACCTGAGAAGACTCACTGTGGTCCTTGTTTCTTTGCTTCCTTACCTCTCAATTTTACAAGCTTGTGGTGGGTGGGTGGGAGTGGTGGGAGTCACATGCCTGCCAGAATTCTTGCTGCAAGAGATTTTGGGGAAGCAAATGGAACATAGCTCCCACCCAGAAGATAAAGGTGGAGGAATTCCCCAACATGGGCAGGAGCATCATATACTAGGCTATTAAAAATGATAAATGGGGGGTGCCTGGGTGGCTCAGTCGGTTGAGTGTCCGACTTCGGCTCAGGTCATGATCTCGCAGTCTGTGAGTTCGAGCCCTGCGTCGGGCTCTGTGCTGACAGCTCAGAGCCTGGAGCCTGCTTCGGATTCTGTGTCTCCCTCTCTCTGCCCCTCCCCAACTCATGCTCTGTCTCTCTCTGTCTCAAAAATAAATAAACATTAAAAAATTATTAAAAATTAAAAAAAATTTAAAAAATGATAAATGGCCATTAGAACATCAGAAGATTCAACAGAAAATACCCTGCACCGTTCAGTAGAATAACAGATGTAGCAGAGGTCACAGATCCTGGCCCTTTACTTGAGGGCTGTTTGCCACAGAACTCACACACTGACTTCCCTGTGTTCCTCACCACATAGCCAATCATCCGCGCAGCTTCTCAGGCAGTAAGCAAGTTACAAAATGAACAAAATTATCCAAGGTGGAAAGGGATATATGTTCCTCTTCCAGTAGTTTTTAGCAAATTTTATAATTGAAGTGCTTTCTAGATCTAGCAAACATCCCGTATACTGCAACACAATAACATGCTTTCAACAGAATGCTTTCATTAGTGTTGCTGCTAAAATACTTGAGGCATTCAGATTTAAATGGGTAACTGAAAAAAAAAGGAAAAAATTGGCTTTAAATCAGTGTTTCTCTGAAGAAATTTTTTTAATAGTTCTCATTTCGGTATTTATTTTTTCATGTTGTTTTAAAAATCACAGAGCTTAAATTAACAATCATATAATCATTTATATTTAATTTTAAGGATAATTGATACTAAATGTAATCATAAGTATTTTATGTATAAGATAGAAATGGCAAATAAAAATGATCCCGATATTAACTAATTTCCATAGCAGCACACAATCACAGAGCTATTTTTATACAACCCAAAGTCCGTGGAATGCTAAGCTTTAGGATTTCGAGTCATCTTCATGGTCCTATTCTCAATATGACTGAGCTGCTGTTCCAAGCCAAAAATACAAAGCATTTTAGAGTAGTCATCAAAGACAATATTTTATAGTAATAGCTTTCCAGATGATTTCTCATGTCCTAGATGCTGGTTCCTTCTGTATGTATAGAATTATTTAGTCATTTCCTCAGGTGTATGTATACATCCCTTTGGGATAATCTGTAGTTCAGTTGGCCCCCTGAGCATGCTCTTCATCCCCCTCCTTCAGGTCCCTGAACATAGTTATTTTGTCTCTCACCATCTTACCAAGATGCTTCTGGTGCAGCACAGACTGAAGGGTGGGCAATGAACTAAGGGACGTCAGGGGAGAAGGGGAGAAGTTTCCAGCCACGTTCTTTAGTCTTCCTAACCTTTCCAAATGTTTAGTGGTTCACTTCAGAATCCCGCTGAAGGTTAGGCAGTTGTTATGGGGACTGCCACAATTGAAATCAAATGGCTCTTGGAACCAAGAATTCAGGAATTTAGGAACTTTTTAAATATTAATTTTTAGTCATAGACTACCACAACATCTATTGTTCTACTAGGGTTTTCTTTCAGTAACTGCTTAATGGGAGTGTTTATCTCAACCCTGCGTTTCCCAAACAGAGCTATTAATCAGAGCCATCTCTATATCCACTGTGAGTGAGACAGGCATAGTTCAGGCCTTCAGGCTTGCCAGGAAGGCAGTAAGCCACTTGTTTTTCTTGGCAGATATCTTTGTCTGCATGTGGTTCCTTCTCTTCTTTCCTCAGACCACAAGATTCAGATTCCGTGGAGCCTAGAGGACCCTCAGAATTTTCTTCACCTTGGCTACACTCTGTAGCAAGTACCATATAGTTTAACCCTTCTTGGTTCTTGGTTTCCATTAAAGCAACTGACGTAACATCACCTGAATTCAAACAGGTCACGTTGCCATCTTCATCTGTGAAAAAAATTGTAAAGGTTATGCTAGTATCTATTTGACTTCCTGTATCTGTAATATACAGGCTGTACAAGAATTATAACAATGCCAACCTTATGCATTGGCTCCGCAAACATTTATGAGGACCACCAGGAGAATACAAAAATAAACAAGACATGCTCCTTGTCCTTGAGGCTATTACAGTCTCATAGAGGAGCAGAAACATTACTATAGATGACGAGGGGTGCTGTATACTATAAAGGAATATGTAAAAGGTGGTGAGAGCACGGAGATGATAATTCTGCCAAAGTGAATAGGTCACTGTCTTGGTGATAGGAATCAGGTGCCCTTACAGTGCTTATGTTTTCATCCAGCTGGCTAAAATACCTGCCTTTAAAGATAAATTCTTTTAGACTGAGTAACTTAATCCTTTAGTAAGACAGTATTTATTGGATGCCTACCACACGCCAAGCTGTATTCTAGGTATTGTTGAGGCAAGAATGGACAAAACAAAGTTGTCCCTCTTTGGGGTCTACGTTCTGATGGGGAGAGACAGACAATAAACTAACAGACAACTAAATCTATGTCAGGGAGTGATGAGCACTGTGAAGGCAAATTTGGCAGAAAACGGCAAGAAGATCATGGTGGGGGTGAAGGGGGCTGCTATTTTAGATGAAATGTCAGCAAAGTCCTA
Source organism: Paguma larvata (assembly GCA_030068075.1). Lineage (NCBI taxonomy): Eukaryota > Metazoa > Chordata > Mammalia > Carnivora > Viverridae > Paguma > Paguma larvata. The sequence continues at coordinate 103,575,748 of CM057829.1, forward strand.
ATGAGGCAAAATTCAAGTATACCTGAATCGAGCAAATTGGACACGTGGATATCGGAAGGAGAACATTCAAGGAGAAGAGAACAGAAAGAGCACATCGAGTATGGCTTGGTATGGCTGGTCCCCCTCAACTATCTCCCTGGGACAAGTTTCATTAATACTAGTTAGCAAATAAATAAACTAGCATGCTTACGACCTCATAAGGCTGATAGGGAATGGATGGGCCTGGCAAGTTTTGATGACAGAGTTGAGGGAGAAGGAAAATGACATGAACTATAATAGTGATTATTATTGTTGTTGTTGACATAGAGGACATACTATGTCCCAGACACTGTTCTAAACTATATACATACATTAACTCATTCTTCTATTAAATAAATGCTAGTACTATCCCCATTAACAGTTGAGGAAACTGAGGCACAGAGGGGTTAAATAATTTGCCCAAGGTCACACAGCTATAATTTGAACCCAGACTGTGTCCCCATCACCCTGCCCAGTGGGTGCCGTGCTCTGTGAGGAGGAGCCAGTGGGGGGGCCGTGTGCCCCATAGGAGTCCTTGAAAAGCACAGACTCTGGACACGCATGTGTGTGGGGTCGGGGCAGAGCAGAAAAATGGGCAGTCCGAGGGTAATTGGCCTTCTTCACAATTATGTTCATATTATTTTGTCTTTCTTAAAGACTGATCTTTTCACATAGAAAAGTACAAGAATTCGTGCTGAAACCCAACAGCAGAACTTCTGAAACATTTCACAAGATTCCAGGTCATCAAAAGAGACATACACACAATCTAAACATAAATATATAAATGTGTATTGTGGGGATGGTTTTTGATTCGTGCTTTTCAACTACTGAGTGTTACTCCCTGGATGAAAAATTTATGATCAGAAATATTACTGTTCTCGGGGATGTGTGGGTGGCTCAGTCGGTTAAGTATCTGACTTCAGCTCAGGTCGTGATTTCATGGTCCATGAGTTCAAGTCCCACATTGGGCTCTGTGCTGACAGTTCAGAGCCTGGAGCCTGCTTCGGATTCTGTGTCTCCCTCTCTCTGCCCCTCCCCCACTCGTCCTCTCTCTCTCTCTCTCTCTCTCTGTCTCTCCCTCTCTCTCAAAAATAACCATTAAATTTTTTTTTGAAAAAAAGGTTCTTTCAGAACCTATCATATTTTCCAAATCAGAAGGATTTCAGGCCATAGATGGTGCTCCTTCCTTTGTCCTCATCATCCTTCCAGCAGGAGAGCATCCAAACGTGTGTCCCTAAGGAAGGTAACACCTGCACTTAGCCCTAATGTACACCCAGGGCAGGCTTATTTGGAATAAATTGAAGTGGAAATATGAGGACAAGAAACAACTTCAAAGGACTGAGGGAGGCACCATTGTACCTACTTTTTGCCAATGGAATTTAATGGATCTGCCTATTTATCAAGTTCCAGACCTGACCTATGAAGCTTATGTTGTTGTAAGAGCACATGAACTCTGTCCCTGCTCTGTCTTACTGGGTGCCCGTTTCTTTCGCAGACCTTCCACGCGGCTGAAGGACAAGATGGCTGAGCTACAGACCCACAGGCTTCTTGCCATCATTTCGTGTTCCTCTTTATCCTTCAAACATCATTATAGCATATTTCAAACCACATGAATAGTCACGTTGTGTTATAAAATATCTCTCCTTATCAGATGCCGAGTTTCAATAATGCCTAAGTGCTAAATATCTATGGAAGCATCCTATTGTTGTGATTATGATCAGTGTGTACTAAGAGCCATTGAGAAACTCATAAGAAAAACTTCCTATATATGATAATAGCAACCAAAAAATATCTATCAAAAAGCGATAGGAAGAAATAAGAGATTTAACTCTGCATAGTCCAGTGACCCAGATTGAGGAAATTAGGATGCTCTTGAAGGGCTTAAAGAAATTAGGCTAAAGGAAAGTTTAGAAAATTTCAAAACTAAAACTGCAATACAGGTCTAGCTGCTCCTGTTATCAGACGCTTCATTTTCATATGTTTAGTTCATTAAATAGCGTACTGGGAAACTTTCTACTCATATGTGATTTAAATTTTTTTTGCCTCTTGTTATTTGAAAATAAAATTTTTATATAGGCAAATAAGCTATTTTTACAAATTCTGGCACCGTGTGTCAAAGAAAAATCATTAGCTAACTACTGCATTGGTTTAGAGTACTTAGAGCAATATTTAGTAACTTGACCCTGGCAAGCTCTCAGCAATTAGTACGTCTTATTGCATAAAGAACTTATGAGAGATGGTGGGGAGGAGGGTGTTTTGTTTGTTTATTTGTGTGGAAAATGAAACAGAAAGCCTGCAGGTCAGACCTTACAGCAGAGGTCCTGAACAAAGACAGCATGTGCTCGGCAACTCTTTAAGAGGGAAATATTAAAATAAAGACTTCCAAGCAAGACAGGGTATTTACAGACGAGACATATGCCGGCTGACTGGCTATGTTTAGAACAGCAGAGGAGCATTTAGATTTGTTTCCTGTAGAACTCTCTGGGACTGATGAGGTGATGTTTACAAAAATGTTTGGATGAAGTCACTGGGATATTTTTACTAGATGTCCAGATACGTTACTCATCTTCTCTCTCTATCCCCTCTCTACCCCATTAGGTCAGTAGGACCATAGGATAGGCATGGTATTATCGCTCCCTGTAATCCTACTACCCCCTCCCCTTTTTTCTTTTTTTTCCAAAAAGCCTTTCCAATGGCTTTCTTATCTTCTTATGTATCTCCAATAACAACGGTCGAGACAGACGACATCTTCCTGCTTTGCTAAATATGCCCGGCAGTCTGCAGAGCAGTAAACTATTATTAAACACATTCTCTCTTATTAAAAAGGTAATTAAGTTTAGGCTTCCCTTGCAGGGACTGTTTTGTGATTTCTATCCTTCGCAAATATGCAAACTCTGCCTGTCAGCCTATTTCTACTCTCTGCCCCTTTTGCTTAGTCGCATCTCCCCAGCCAAAAACGTTAGTGATGCCCACATCCCTCTTCATTCCTTAACTTCAGGACTTACATTCATTCTAAATCACGGGACAAGAATTTCTCTTCTACTAAAGTTGAATTTCTGTCATGGCCCAGAATGGCTTGTTTCTGGCTAAATTATCAAAGTTTGATTATATCCTCTGTTAAACTCTTCCTGCTTCATTTTTCTGCAAGTTTATCTGCTTCTCTGTTTTTTGAATATTATATAAAATTTTAATTCACTCTGCAAGCAATGTGTCGCCCAAATAACCCGGACAAACTGGTGTATCTTTTCTAGCGAGCCATAAGTTATAAGTTCTTTCGCTATACCTAGCTGCGCAGCACACTCTTGATAACAAACTGGGAAGGCGCGTGGGTATTTTCCTTGCCACAGCCATGTCTCTGTGAAGGCTGAGAGCAAAGGTGGGGCTGGAATAGAAGCCATACTCCAGCCCCACCTCGGCAGTATGACCATTGGCAAGTTGCTAAACCTCAGTCTTCTCATCTGTAAAATGGTGATATAATAATGTCCATGTCATAGGGCTATTGTGAGGATTTAATGAGTTAACCCACATAGCACAGTGAATGGGACATAAAAAGTACTAAAATAAGATTAGCTAATATGACAATTAAAAGCCATTCACAAAAAGAGTTTTGCTCTATGTATTTAATGTGGGCATTGTTTGTTACTTGTCTCAGCCTCACAGAGGAACTAAGTAATGCAATGCAATAAAAAGGTCTTCTTAAGTGTTCATAGAGACTTCTGGTAGAGGCTAAGATAACGCTCAGGTCTCAGGCCCTCCTACACCTATTATGGCAGCCTCTGTGATTTTTATAGACTGTCTGCACACGTTAGAAGGAAAGGATTCCATGAGTAAAGAGTGAGATTTTAAAGTATAGGGCTGCCTGGGTGGCTCAGTCGGTTAAGCGTCTGACTTCAGCTTAGGTCACAGTCTCGAGGTTCGTGAGTTCAGGCCCCACATCAGGCTCTGTGCTGTCAGCTCAGAGCCTGGAGCCTGCTTCAGATTCTGGGTCTCCCTCCCTCTCTGCCCCTCCCCCACTCATGCGCTGTCTCTGTCTGTCTCTCAAAAACAAGGAATAAATGTTTAAAAATTTTTAAAATACAAGTCAACTGTAAAGTCCTTACAGCCCTCTGGAACTCTTTACTCCTGCAACATTTGACCACTCCTTCCTTTATGAGCCTTTCTCTTTGGATTTGACAATACTCTCTTATGACTCTCCTATCCTCTTCTGGCTTCTCTGTGTCCACCATCTTTCTTTGTCAGTCCCTAATATGTTGGCTGTTCCTAGATCCCATCCACTGTTCACTTCTCTTCTTATTTTATATACCCTTAGTTGAATGACCTCATCTCTACCCTTGACTTCAACTACCCGTATTTATAGGACAGACCTTTCAGTTGAATATGAGGCTTCTTCACTTATCCCATAGCCAGCTCAAACCAATCATTCGAAAAGCTATCCTTCCTCCTATGCCCCCATCTTCAGGAAGAGCACTACTTTGTACCTACTTCCACAAACCACTGGCATTCACCATTGTTTCCTCTCTCTGTCACTCAGTTAGATGCCAAGTATTACAACATCTACCTCTGGGCTTCTTTTCCTCCTCTCTACACCTATTACCATTCATTAATTCAACTTCCATTAATTTTCATTTTTTATCTGATTATTTCTATATGACCCCTATCCATCCAATTTCATCACTTGCCATTTCCCACCCTGGTGTGTGATAAACTACATGCAGTTCTGGGAACACCCCCAGCCACTCTTATCCCCTGCCTTTCTACATGCTCTTCCTTCCTACCCTGAAATATTATTTTTCTGACCTCCCTGCAAAACTCAGCTTGGAAATAACCTCTTCCCAGTGGCTTTTATTGACACTCTGACACACAACACGGATTGGGACTTGGCATCCTTCCTCTGGACTCGCACAGAACACGGATTCTCTCTCAATGGCAACAGAGAATGGCTTCCTGCAGAAGACACAGCATAAAGTCATCCGTTCCCCAAATCCTTACACGTCAGCTCACTTATAAGAAAAAAAAATAGTATAAAACTGACCAGAGAATCTATATCCCACTCATTCCTCTAGATTACATAAATTTTATCTCTAAATCCAGCCACTACATATATAAACATATATAAATGAACATTTCTATCAATGGTTATATATGCCTATAAAATACTTAAAATACCTAAAACCAAATTGCTAACTATGGCTAGCACTGGAGAGTAAGAACAGGGAGGAAGTAGGAGACTTTGTTTTTTATTCTGTTTAGATAATTTTGTATGTTTTTTAACAATAAACATAAATTACTTTCATTACGAAGATCTTTAAAATATAGATAGTTATAAAATAATAGAGCAAGAGCTGTGATTAATTATCGGAGAAGTTCGAAGGAGAGGAACCAGGGGTCGTGTTTACAATCGACATAAAATAACAGAAAAATTATTTTTTAAGCCTCTAAAAAGATAATAATTGTGCTTAATTTTATAAAGTCCACAAAAAGGATATTCACAACCAAATTCAGGTCAGAGTCCTATCAGTTAAGTGTTGCTTGCAGAAACAAGAGCAGCGATCGAGCTGTGAGGTTACCACAAATAAGAACCAGGCCAAGCAAGAGCAGATTCAAATGGCTTCAGCAAAACACTAGAGATAGAGACACAGTCCTATAACGAGGAAAGCCAATAAAAGCAGCACTCACCGTTAAACTTTATACACAAAATAAAAGAAACTCTAAAGTTTCTCAAGGGAAAGAAATATTCTTGCCTCCTTTTTTTTCTTAAAACAAACCCAATGAACACATTAAACTTAGGTGCTTAACACTATGCCTTGCAACAAGTCAATAAGTATCCGGGGAAATAATTTTGTAAAATTCTTTTCAAAATTTCATTTAGAAAAATACATTAAGTAAATGCTGAGAAAATGAGAAGGACTTGATAGTGTCTAGAATGGCTTACAATCTGTCTTTCCTTATCCTGTGTGACCGTCACACAGGTATGTATCTGTACAGAAACCCTCCCAAAAGGTGGGGTTGCTGTGGCCCTTGTAACCCCTCAGGGCCCGGTCACTGGCACTCAGAATTCGCCGAGTTCCGCGAGGAGAAGGCAGGTGGAACCGATGTGAGACTATCAACATGGCTCAGCTGAGGAGGGTTAGCACGCCTGCTCAAGACAAGCACAGCCCTTTCCAGTCTGTCGCTTGGCTCTTCGTGCTAAAGAAGCCAAACAGCCAGTTTTATCTGCCCACATGTCATGGATCCTAATTTGCCCCAAATATGTATTCAGAAACACAGCTTACAAGACAAGTAGAGGTCCGCCCTGTGCTTCTCATTCTCCCTGCTATTCACTGGTCAGGTGCATCACCCCAGCGAAAGTCTCATGTCCGACTCCGCCACAGTGGCCAGCCTCCTGTAATCGGTCACTGCAAACACTAAGAGGCCTGATTTCTGAGAGATTTCTGACTCGTGGTCCATCTTGCCAGATTTATTTTTAAGCAAAAATGTCTCCATGCACAAAGGGCCCTGTGAACATTTAGTCGCTGGAAGGAGTTCTAGAGCAGCTGGAGAAGATCCTTTGAAAATTAATTTTTCTTTTTTTTTAATTTTTTTTTAATGTCTTATTTTATATTTGAGAGAGAGACAGACAGACAGACAGACAGAGCATGAGCCGGGGAAGGGCAGAGAGAGAGGGAGACGCAGAATCCCAAGCAGGCTCCAGGCTCTGAGCTGTCAGCACGAAGCTCGCCGCGGGGCCAAACTCACGAACTGTGGGATCATGACCTGAGCTGAAGTCAGATGCTTAACCGACTGACCCACCCGGGCGCCCCTTTATTTACCAAATTCCTAAAGTTGTGGAATCAGGCTAGACCTTCACAAGGCATGAGCCACTACAATAATCCCAGCAACATTCCGAAGCCAACGATTAGATATATACACAACAACACGGATGGCTCTTAAAAACATAGTGCTCAATGAAAAAGAAAAGAAGCTTTACAAACACGATAGCATCTGTGTGTACAAAACAATACACATTTTGCAGCAAAACTTACACATGAAAAGATACACATTAAAGACACTAGAATGGTTGCCTGGCAAGAGGAGGGAGGAACTAGACCAAGAGAAGACTATGGAGATAAAGGGACTAAACAAACAGGAGAGAAGCCCTGCACAGACCAATGATCATGATGTACCACCAACTAACAGTCTGTAATTAACTCAGCTCTGCACTTGAGGGTGAAACTGGTATGAGGAGTGGAGGGGAAGGAAAACAGATCTCATGAAAACATTGTCTAATATGTTCATTCTCCTCCTTACTATCTTAGATTATAAATCCAGGGGTCATATCACTATTCTTTTTTTTTTTTTTTAATTTAGTGCACAAATCAAAACAATTTCCAGGGGCACCTGGGTCACTCAGTCAGTTCAGTGTCTAATTCTTGATTTTGGCTCAGGTCATGGCACCAGGGTCGTGGGATTCAGCCTTGCCTCTGGCTCTACCCTGAGCAGACTCTCTCTCTCTCTCTCTCTCTCTCTCTCTCTCTCTCTCGGTCCCTCTCTCCTTCTGCCCCTCCCCCACACATGCATGCATGTGTGTGCATTGCCACTCTCTAAAACAAATTTTTTTAATAAAAAATTATAATAATTTCCAAAGAGGAGTACAATGAATACATGGTGCCAGTATATAATTCTTCTTCTTACTCTCCATAAAATGTCTTCTATGTATACCCCATTTTAACCTGTTCCATTCAAATTAGAGGGAAAACCAGAAAATTCTGACAAACAATCAAACTTACCTTCAAAGCCCTCATTTATGACTCCACTGGGGTACGCGTCTCCTCTGCATTGAGAAATACTATTTAAGGAAACATTTTTGAATAACTGAAGTTGCTCTTGTATTTTGTGGAAAGTAGGTCTTTGGTCAGGTTCTTGAGCCCAGCACTGGGTCAAGAGATTCCACCTGGATACACAGGTAAAGACACAAAAGTTAAGTGGCGATTGGAGGTCGCTAGGCAACCAGTACTGATATCCCAGGTAAGGTAATTTAGAAGGCAACAAATTGGAGTTATTGCCCGTTTTTCATAATTAATATAAATAAGTCAGAACAAAATCTTTGGTTTCCGTTAATGGTGCCTTTCAATATTACTACCTTTATTAGATAACTTTCTTTCAGAAAGGTACTATTTTTACCAGTTATTAACCCAAATTAATAGATAAATGGATGGTTGGACAATGATCGCTCAACACCTAAGGGCACTAAGAGCTATAGAAATTACTAAGAATGTGAAGACTTTACAGTCATATATTGATATCTTAAACAAAATCTAAGATTACTCTAAACCATATAAATCTTTAGGCACAGAACCCGAGGTAGAAACCACATTCAGTTCTAAAGCTTTTAACTCCTCATTACACTGTCAAGTTAAGTAAGAGATTCAGTTTCCTTGGACATTAGTAGCTGGTTTATTAAGCATTATTTTTTTCCCTAACAGTTGTCTAAGTAAGAAACATCTGTGTAACACTCTTAACTGTGTTCATTAATTCAGCAAAGGTCTGTTGGACACTTATAATGTACCAGCAGGATATAAAGAGCCAGGGATGTGGTAGTGGCTCCTGTCCTCACAGAGATACATAGAGTAAATGTAAGAAGATGATAAAAATTTATCTCACTGCAACTCATATGAGCAGGAAAAACTGTAGCTCTTTTATATTATCTGCCACTAATTGGGTCTTTCTTAGAGCCCCCACCTAGAAGGAAAAAAAAAATTAACTCCATTAAGTACACTGGTGCTTAAAACCTGGTGCAATTCAATATTTTACACAATCTTTTTAGATAATACTCAGTCTTTTCTGGATAAGAACCCAATCTCTAATTTTAGGCTATCCCTACTTCCTCTGTCCTCTTCTCCACGATGGTGGCAGGATATATGTTGGGTGAAAGTCTTATGTGACTTATGATGGCACAGTGAAGAATCCTTTGGACTCCACTCTGTCCTCCAGACCTTTGCTAGTCTCCGAATAGAATGATCAGGAATTCAATGAGGAGCAACTGGTCTGGTCCATTCTGCAGGCACCAGCTGCTATCTGCAGTCTCTGATTTCTGTACCTTTTCTTTGGGTCCTCCTACCCACACCCACCCCCCACTGAACTGGTCTTCCCCTAGCCATAACCATCTCTGAAACTGCATCATGTCCTGTATATGCTGACAAGGCCCAGGGGCGTCCTACCTGTTTCTGTTGTGAGACTAAACACAGCCTCCTTGCCCTAATCTCTAGCTTTCAACAAAATGTCCACATGAAATGGGAAACAAAGGAGGCTTTGAAGTGCAAGCTTGACCTTCTCTGTCTGGACATGCCCTTCTACCTCATCCATGGTGCTGGGTCTCCATGCCAATATAGAGGAGGGGTCCCTGGCTCAATGATCAACTCGCCATCCTCCCAAATTACAAGGAGGTTCTTCAGGACCTAGATATCCAACGTCTTCACCCTCCAACTCTGTCTGTCAAGGTCTCTTCTTCCTACACTTCCCCAGGGCTTAGAAGAAACGGGGCTTCTACTGCTCCTTTTTAATTAGATTATCCTTATATAGCATTATAGATTCTAGTCACTCAAACCTGGCATTTAGCATTCTAACAAGAAGCTAAAGGATTCTAGATAACCACTCCTTCCTCCAAACCTCACTTTCAAGTCTACTGATTTACTAAAAAGGTCAAGTACCTGCTCTTTGGTATTTTACTCTCTGGAGCTAGAGGGCATATTGGGGGCAGGGAAAGAAAAACTGATAAAGAAATTGAAGATGGAAAGTATTCAAAAATATTAGTACTACTATATTAACAGATTAATATACAATTACAAATTATAAGTTCTTAAAAAAGTACTAAAGAAAACAAATGTCAGATCCAACAGAGATGGAACATATTTAGTAAGTTGCTCTCAGAGGCATACTCTGAAAAGGTGACATTTAAGCCAAAGAACTTCGTAGGAAAATAAGATGCTAGTCATGGGAACTGGGTGGGGATGGAAGTCAGGGAACACATTAGAAGAGGGAAAAACATGTGTAAATTCCTAAATTAGGAAACAACGTGGCTCATTTTAGAACCTGAAAGAAAGCCAGTTTGGCTGACGAGCAGTCATTGAGGGGGAGAGCGTAAGAGAGAAGAGGAAGGAGAAATCATGCCGCTCTCGCAGGCCAGACTAGCAGTTGGATTTTATGGCACTACAATGGGAGGCTGTTGAAGGTTTTTAAGAAGGCATGAACTTAAATTTTTAAAAAATTACTCCAGCTGATATATGTGGAGAGTGAATTGTAGAGGGAAAAGTTAGAAGCAAAGAGGTTATTCAAGAAGACAAAGGGAGAGATCATGATGGTTGGACTAAGGTAATGGCAATGGTACTAGAGTAAGGATGTATTCAATCACTAGGTGACAACGACCAAGAAATCATTATAGGTATTGTATTTAAAATAGCTAGTATCTATGTAAGAAATTATAATGGAATCTCAATTCCATTTTAGTATGGCATGCAAAGTCCACTTCTTTCTCTTTAGTTTCTTGACAAGCCCCTCAGGTCAGGGTTAGTACTCAAAGTTGAAGTATTATGGGGAAACCTAATATTGGTCTATTTTCGAGTATTCATCTGATGACTTCACATATAGTACAAAGAATTTGCATTCTAGATATAGAGTGTGAAACTTGACTCTATTTCTTTTTTTTTTAATGTTTTTATTTATTTTTGAGAGAGAGAGAGACAGACAGAGCATGAGTGGAGAAGGGGCACAGACAGAGAGGGAGACACAGAGTCTGAAACAGGCTCCAGGCTGTGAGTTGTCAGCACAGAGCCTGACGTGGGGCTCGAACTCACAGACCGTGAGATCATGACCTGAGCCAAAGTCGGACACTTAACTGACTAAGCCACCCCAGAAGCCCCTTGACTCTATTTCTTAAAAATTAGAATCACAGCCAAGAACCTATATTTTACATATTTCTTTATAAACTCTCATTTAAAAATAAGGATGATACAAAGATTTGAATGAAGGATGATTAGAACCTGAAATAAAATATTATAACCTATTCAATCATGAAATTTAAACCAATAATAAAGTAGAATCTTGATGATTAACCTAAGGGTTGTCCTAAGAGACGAGAGGAGAAAGTCTAATTCACCATAGGAATCATATCCCTTCTGGAAATAAAGTTGTGATTCAAAGGTACTGGCAAAATGTAAGTAGAATCTCTCAAGACGTCGTATTTTAATTATGAAGGTTTTTTTTACTTATTTATTTATAACCTGCCTCACTTCTACAAAGGACTCAAGATACTTAATAGAGATTACTTAGAAGGAGAGAAAAGACAAAGCAAGAAATGGGGTGCCTGGGTGGCTCAGTCGGTTAGGCATCTGACTCTTGGCTTCAGCTCAGGTCATGATCTCATGGTTCCTGAGTTTGAGCTCTGCATCAGATCCTGTTTGGAATTCTCTCTCCCTCTCTCTCTGCCCCTCCCCTTCTCCCTTTCTTTCTCTCTCTCTCCCTTTCAAAATAAATAAACTTAAAAAAAAAAAAGTGAGAAGGAATAAGGAAGGGGAGAAGAAGGGAAAGTGGAAAAAAGAAAGTCATCCTTTCAGCTGCCACTTAGCCATGCTGTTTCTCACCCACTTACACCACCCTCCAAAACTTTAGCCTCTTGTTGAATGCATGTAATGTATTTAAGCAAACTTTGCTATTATCTTTCATTTATGGATGCTTCGATACGATGCATTCTATGGATACGCTGAACCCAATCATTTATTATTCTAAATTTTCTGAAGGCAAAAATATATATGACCTGAAAGTATATCCAATCTTTCTCTCCCACGATCCTGGAATGAGCATGGAATCACACTAGATTAAGAAAAGAGGAAACTCCATAAAGCTATTTAAACGTAAAGAGTACAACTTTCACTCTTAAACAGCATTAAGCTGGCAATAGAATGAAAAGGATTTTATGAATTTAACAACTTTTAAAAATTGGATCTTGGGGCACCTGGAAAGAGTGGGTTGAGCATCCCACTCTTTATTTCAGCTCAGGTCATGATCTCGTGGTTCATGGTTTCGAGTCCTGCATTGGGCTCTTCCCCTGCTTGTGCTCACTCACTCTCTCTCGAAATAAATAAATTAAAACTTTTAAAAAAAGTGGATCTCATATCTTTCGGATAAATTAATAACAACTATACCTTTGGCATTGGGTCTTCCCTTACAAATATGCACTTGTCACAATTCAATATCATGCATTCAATACTTGTACTAAGTTATAGATACAAATATGCAAGCATGTTACTGTAAATAAATTTATATATATATATATAATTTATATTTTTATAAATAAAAATGTCCCTACCCTGGTTTTTCTAGCTAGCTAAACTACTCACTCATACTTGAAATATCTCACTTGGCTAAGTGTTCAAGTTCAAACTCCTCCATTCACCATGCCAACCCTTTCCTCGTTGCCTCAGTGTTTTTTAAAACAGCATGTGACTCATTAACCATGTTCATTATTGGTCTCTATGAGTATTAAAGTCCTCAAATTCATAAAGAAATTGAAATTCAACAGATGAAAATTTATATCAGGTTTCAGTATTAAGGGGATGAGTTTCTATAGGAATTGAAACAAAGCACATAAAATACAGATTTTTAAGTGCTCTCTTACTCACTATACCCGAACCCAGAGATACCTAACTAGCTTCTAAGGGTACATATTTTTTAAGAGGTAAAAATAAGACGATGAACCTTCATGTTCTCCCATTGTTGCCTCCTACGTATGAGAGACTCTCCAGTAATTCCAGTTGCCACTGTGATACATCTGTCCCAGAACCCCAAACAGCTCTCACTTGAAGTAGCTTGCCCTTTGATCCTGTTTCTTCTCAAGAGTGGTGCGGATGTTTAGCAAACTGAAAGTCGAAGAGAATACTGAGGACTGGGCTTTCCACCCTACATCCCAGGCTATGGAAAGAAGGGCAGGAATGCTCTGAACTCCTGCATTCCATTAATAGCTGAGCACAGCGTAGCCACCTATGGGCTCACCTGACCCAGAGTGCATCCAGGTGCTGAGCATTTAGGCAGTGAATAGAAGGTGCAGCGTGGCTCAGTGCAGACTTTCAACCCTCTAAGCTGGGCCTCTGATCTCAGAGAACTGCTTCAAATAAAAATCAGTTCCCCCTGTACTCTAAGGAGAGTGGTTAATCTTTATCATGACAACTTAAGGCCACGGCCAGATTGAATGGCAGGGCTGAGAGCTCCATTTCCTAGCACAGTTTGTTTTCCTGGTTGGCAATGGATCCTTAACCCTTCCGAGAGCTCTGAGAGCATGTAACACTCAAGGGGCTGGGAGCCTTGTTTACTTTTTAATTACGGATGTTCAAATGAACTTCAAAACCACCGGTGGAGAACTTTGGCTTTAAGGAAACTATATTTTTTTTATATAAAATTAGGGCAATAATGTGCTCAACCAATGAATTAGTCAAGATAAAGTTATATAGAATATTAAGTAATATATTTATATAACTTATATAAATATATGTTTTATAATATATAACATCAATGTTCTATAAAATATCTTTTTCTGCCTGTAAACAGGAATGTTCTCTAGCACTTTTATAGCATCTCTTCTTCCTCCTCCTTCTACTTTTTGGAGCCATTTGGGTAGAATAAAGTCCAACATACCTACATTTTTCTGCTCCACAACCGCCAAGTAATTATCCACCTCTAGCCTCCCCAAAATAAGCGTAGGTATGATTTGTGTCAGTCAAAATGTATAATTCTGTGAATCCCAGAGTGCCTATCCAAAAAAAAATGCATAATTGTGATGAGGTACCCCCTAGGGGGAAAATACACCAGATAAAATTCTAACAGGATAATGAAAAATTTGTGCAATTGTAAGTCCGGGGAAGATTTCTGAGTGTTTGACAGATACTTGAAAGATGTACAGCAGTGGTTAGTTTGCGAACTAATAAAAATGTATTTTGTGCTTAGGTAGGCTGGGGATTTCCCCGAACCCTAGGTCAAAGGTTTTCAAATTTTGTAAAATCTTTTGCTTCTAATTTCTAGAATTTTTTCCATCTGCCCCAAAAGGATCACGAATCATTTTTAAGCATGGTCGCCAAACTTGATCAGGTATGTGTACACCTGATCTCCCTGTAAATGTCCCAGAAAAAGCTAAATCAGAAACAAGCAACGACTTAAATCTTCTTATTCCGACTGGAAGATTTAAATAATACAAAACCATTCACCAGTAGAACATCCAACCAAGGTGCCCAGTTCTTAATCATCTTTTGGCTCCGGTCTGAATAATCCTCTAAAATAACACAGCATAGTCAAGGCAGTACAACCACGGTGTGTATCCGCATACTGCTAATTCCTTTTGCACTTGTCTGTACCACACAGTTTAGCACTTTATTACGTGTTGGCTTGTTATCCAACTGTTCCATGTGTGTTTCTTCTCTTTCAAAATACATTCTGAGACGCTGCAGTGCTGGAACCGTTATTTAAACATCCATGTATTCCATACAATACACGGCATAGTACCATGCACATAACAGAGGAGTTTATACTTGTTCAGTATTTGTTCTTTTCAAAACACGTCTTGGGTAAAACATCCTTTGGAAAAAGTTTCAAAACTTGTTTATTTCTGCTGATGTTCTTCACAAGAAGGTAGATTATTACTCAGCAAAATAACTGAGCTTATTTTTTTTTGTAATTAGATCAAAAGCACCTACTCTCCTGAGAATCATAAATTATCACACTTCAAGAGAAGCCAGGATCAGTTTGACAGAGTCACTAATACTTAGTCACTTTGCATTAAGTTCATAAATAAATCACAACCTGTGTAACTTTTAGTAGTACTATATCCCAATATCGGCTGCATCGACAAAGGCAATCCAATTTTTAAACAATTTATTCCTCTTTAATAGAATCCCTTAATATGCAAATTAAGATGTTAGCCAAATTAGGTCTTCCAAGGTAAAATGAGTATGTGTGTGTATATAGACACACACAAAGCTTTTATTATTTATTAGAATTCATCTCTCAAGAATATAAATATATTCTACTCTTCTAAATGTTGTTTCTGAAATGAAATATCATGTAGATATAAAAGAGACCATCATGTATTTAGTAAATTAAATGTTACAATCACCTTACATTTTGTGTAGACAACGCGAATACACAAATTCCAGTTTTTATTTTAAAATACCATGCCAATGAGGCATAAGATTGCATAGGCACATGTTTTTGGCTTTTAGGTGTTTATATTAGCATAATTAACTTACAAATCATCAGGACAATTTCTCGGTGGCTCCAGTCTCCCTCCTGTTTGCACATAGTTTAAAACATCAAGGTTGGAATGAGCTGGATAAGGTTGATGACCAAGAGTTAAAATCTCCCAAATCAGAATTCCAAAAGACCTAAGGATGTTAAAGAGTTTACTTTAATTATACTTACTACAAACATCATGTTTACAGTAGTCTCTCCAATGTAATTATTCCTGGGGCTATTTGGGTCTACTTTGTGATTGGCATTATTGGCCCCATAAAAGGCAAATGGGAGACTTAAAAGCAAGTTGACCTCAAGAAAAAGTAGAAAAAGCAACTGCCTACCAGCAACACTTCAAAGGTGATAGGAAGGCTTAGTGGGGGTGCGCGGGCAAACACACACACACACACACACACACAGTGTTCCTCCTCCCTGGCTGAAACTGCACTACAGACCTCCTATACTTAAGGCTTTCATAGCATCAATATGCAGACTCATATAGGGGTAAGTATGAAAGCATTTCACCCTTTTTTCCCTGAGCTTGAATGCTGGTGAATGTGGAGAGGAAAGGCATGAATGTGAACTGGCAACACTGGGGGCCAATTTTGCCTATGGCCAGTTCAGCTTGAAAGTTATTAAACAAATCTTTACATTTTGAGGAGCTCTAATCAAAATTTGGGATCAAAAAGCAAAATTGAGGGATCCTATTCTAATAATAGAGAGATATCCTAACCTCCTCAATGTCATAATGTTTTTGAGATCTATGATTTAAAATCTACCTATAAATTGATCACACATGCCGAAAGAATAGGCATTTGGACGTATACTTGGATATCAATTCATACGTACCATTTCCTATTAGTCATAGCCTCTATGCTTTTGGACTGTAAAATAAATAAGTAAAATACTTGAAGTAAATGTATATATTTCGCATGTACTAAGATAACAGATCAAAACAGATCAAGGTGAGCAGTGAAAATATTGAGGTCCAGGAATAGTCTCACAAGGTTAGATGACCTCTTAAGTTCACTTTGGCCCTGACATTGGGTGGTTCTGCCCAAATTTCTGTGTGTCTTGTTAAACTCACCATACATCAGATTGAGTAGTGAAGATTCCATCCATTAAACTTTCTGGAGCCATCCACCGAACAGGGAGTAGCCCTTCTCCTCTCTTTCTATAGTAATCATTTTTATAGATGTCCCTTGCAAGTCCAAAGTCCCCAATCTTCACCACCCGCGATGGACTGGTATAGTCTTTCACAGAGACGAGGCAATTCCGAGCGGCCAGATCCCTATGGCAGAAGCTATATGTAATAATGGTAATAATAAAGTTCCAGAGATCAGACAAGTAACCCTCGTAGGTCTTTAGTAAAGAGAGACTTTTTACAGAAACTTTTGCTATTTTGAAGTAATGAAAATGTTTAATTGTCTCACATGTTTTACCCAAACCGCAGGTAATTATTGTGCCAATGTCCATAGGAACCTTGTATCTAGACTATCACTGTACCTGTGAATGAAGTGCATCTGTTCCAAGTAGACACAACCTTTTGAAATATCTACGCACAGATCTACAAGGTCAACCAACGTGAGTAAAGGACCATGAAACTGTAAGAAATGAAAGAAAAGTTACAGGTACTTTTCCAGTTTGTACAAAACATATATATATACATATGTACACACACATATGTGATGTCTCAAAGGCATTTTAGTTATGGTTACAAGAATTCAAATAAAGAGTAAAAGAACTAGATTTGCATACTTTCTACTGAAATATACATAAATAAGACTATTTTTAGTAAGCAGAGGCAATACAGGATCTTTACCGGAAAGATCTCAGGGTGTCAGGTCAGAGAGATCAAGATTTGAAACCTAGTTCTGGTACTTACTAGTTGTGTGAACTTGTTTGCATCACTCAATTCACTAAGTAACTTTCTCATAGTAAAATGGGAATAATAACACTGACCATATAGGATTTGAGATAAGATATGTAATCTGGCTGGTATATAGCAAGCAACTTAGTAAGTAGTAGCTGCTTTCCTAAGTAGTAATAATGATAATTTAATCAGTACTAGCTAGTTTAGTTGTTGGCCCAATGTCACACTGTAATGTCAGTCATGACAATATGCTGTTCCTCAGATGAGTTCCCATCTGTTAGCAATTGTTAACAATACTCTAGTTCAAGGTCACAGATGACTCCTCTCCTCCATAAGAGCCAACATGAATATATAGTTGAGTCTATACTAGTTGCAATGATTTCTACATGAAAAAAGCCAGTTGAAGTTTTTATTGGTACCATATGGAAAAAATTCAAAGTTCCTTCCCCGAGGCTACATTCATATATTGTCTTTCCTTTGCCATTTCCCCACAATTACCCTGGTTCAGGACTTTATCATCCCTATCTGACACATCCCAAACTTGTCTCCAGCCTCTTGTGCTTTAATCAGCTTGCTTCATTGTGACCCGCTGCCTGTAGAATCTATTACAGGTTCATAAGCACAACGTCCATGGCAGCCCCAGGCTGCACCAGCCTCTCTTTGCCTCCACTTATGTCCCTAGTATCTCCTCTCACAATCAGTGTTTCAGTCATGTCAAGACACCAGCAGTGTTGTATCCCTGCTCTGCATTTCTCAACCTCTCTTCTTTAATTCGGCTATCATTCTAGAATGCCCTTCCTAATCTTGATTTCCATCCACATCCTTCATTGACCATCTCAAATGATGCCCAACCTTGAAATCTCTGGATTTCTCATAGATAAGTATTCTTTTTTTTTTTAATTTTTTAACATTTTTATTTATTATTGAGAGACAGAGAGAGACAGAGCATAAGCATGGGAGGGGCAGAGAGAGCAAGAGACACAGAATCTGAAGGAGGCTCCAGGCTCTGAGCTGTCAGCACAGAGCCCAACACGAGCTCGAAATCACAAACTGTGAGATCATGACCTGAGTCAAAGTTGAATGCTTAACCAACTGAGCCATCCAGGTGCCCCTCATAGATGAGAACTCTTTTGTGCTACTCCGCCTCGTCTCGCCTAACAAGCCCATGTCTTGTCCCAAACTAAGAAGACTCCTCATGTTCTTGGACTCAACATTGCCATGGTCCCATTCGACTGCACCTCAATCCAATACAGAGGCTTGATCTTACCCCCAAGAATCAATCCTCCTGCAGCATTGTTTAGGTCCAGCAGACACCAGACACTGGTCTCTTCGCCTGTGTCTGAGCCCCTGCTGCGGGTCCTAACTGGTTCATTGGCTCCTCTGTGGGTGGAAACCTGCTTTGCTGTTGGCAAAATCCACTCTACCGTAGATGCTTCTCATGTAGAACCTTGCTTCTGAACTTCAGTGTGATGGCTAGCAACACGTTCCCTGCCGACAGGTTTTCAGAATGCTCTCTGCCTGCCTCGATCTCTAACTATCGCTTGTTCCTGAGAGCCCCTGAGACAACCTGTTGGGATACCTCATCACCCCATGCTGGGTCTCCTTGACTCCAGATGCTGCTGCTCTGGGCTCACCTGTCATCTATCTCTTGCCAACCCCCCCTAGACATCCTGAATGTCCATCTGAGTGTGTTCCTAGTCATGGCTTTCATGACTCATGTGGAAAGGTATAGTTTCAGAGACTGTTCTAACCTCTACTTTCTCTGTGTCTCAAACAGAAGGCCTCCTCCATGAAGCCTTTCCAGGTCTCCTCCGTTAGAAATCATCTCTCTCCTCTGTGCTCACAGTATATGCTCTATTGCGCTCCAGTAGGCGCTCCCACTTTCTACCTTAAATGAGTTATTTATATGTGACTCACCTCCCTACCACGTGGCAAAGTCCTTGAAAACAAGAGCCACAGCCTTCACTATTGTATAATAAACATGCAGCAAAACATGGATGACTTGATTGTAGATGGCTGCATTTTTATACTATTTTGATAGGGTAGTTTCTGGTTTTGTCTTTTACTTTCTTCCATCTGATTATAATCCTAGGATATCAAAGCTAAAAAGATCCTGAGGGTGTTTTCAATTCAATATCCCATTCTAGAGATGCAGAAACTGAGGTCCTGAAAATAAAGACTAGACTAAGGTTTATGGGCCCAGCTGCCGTCAATCCTTATGTACTTGACCCAGGACTGTAGTCTTAGAGGGGGGATAGGCAGAAGGATGCTTGTGGCTCTCTGGAATGTTGCCCCTGAGCACTTCCTGTGGAGAGAAGGCTGCCTCCAAATGAGCTCAGCATGATGGGAACTTAGAGCCTGACACTCAGCACCTAATAGCATCCTGTTCCGTGGCTGGGGTGAAGGTAGTGAGGCATGGAAGCTGTCCTGGGCAAGGGAAGAACACTTGAGGACCAATCAATATAACCATCAGGCCCCTGACTAAATAGGAATAATTTGGAAAGAGGAGATCCATATTTTTATTTAGTCTTTATCCCCTCTTCTCTACCCAAAGCAAACAAACAAGATCTATAGACAAACATTCTTGTTAAAGATGGAGGACTCAGTATGTGCATTTTTAGTTCCACTCTCTTCCCAGACCTTACTAAAATGACAGTATAGGGGAAATGTTTATAACCTCACAAGGATAACTATATCAGGAAAATAGATTTAGTGCATGAAACATTTTGGGAAAGGGAGGCGGATGGAGGGTTGGTGATTCAGCAGAGCCAAGAGAGAGCCTACCTGCCTGCAGGCGGAAAGACAAGAATTAGGCTGTACTTCACTATAAAACCCCCGAAAGGCTCTGCAATTGGAGGTAGCCAGTATCTCTGAACGCAGGGGTGAGGGGCAAGGCTGGAAGCAAGAGGAATGTTTAGAAGTTTATTTTAGGAGCTAACTAGATCCTAGACCCTCCCACGACAGCAGGAGGCTTTCCTCTTCAGAACATAAACACGCTGAGCCAGAACAACTCCAAGTTCAAAGATACCAGTCCCACTAAGGCTCTGTGCTGAAAACTGGAGAGGAAAATTAAACAAGAGTCCACATACTCAGCCTTGAGACCTCCACCTCCTTCCCGTCTCACCTCCCTGAACTGATGCTTAGGCATTTATCACTCGGGCAGGAGACTAGCAGATTCCCCTCCGGTGAATCTGGCGTGTGCCAGGAAAGACACGCAGATACTGTCATTCGAGGATTAGGGAGACCCCGAGCGAGAAAGCAGGGTCCCACATAACAACCAAGAGGAAGCTGCCACAGACACACAGCTTCTAGTTGGTTTCTTAGGCCTCACTATTAAATAGGAGAACCAGCCACGAATCACCAAACATTCAAGAAAAGCTTCTCACATTACAAACAGATTCCAGAACAAAGAGGATAAAGGAAATCAGGACAATGCAGGAAGCAAATTAATACTTTAAAAAACTATAATTAGTATCTTAGAAAAGATTAGAGAAGATTTTGCACGTATGAAAAAAACAATACTATTTTAAGAAGTGATCAAAATATAAGAACGAGTCTGTGGAAAATTAAAATTTTTTATTCTATTTGAAAAGCTATGGACATCTACCAGAATTGAGAGCAAAAATTCAAAGAGTTAGAAAACAGAAGAAAGCAACTAGTAGAACAAAAGAATAAAACAGAGGGGTCCATTACCCAACCAATAGAGTTTTTAGAACAAGGAAGTAGAAGGGACAAAGAATTTTACTTATTATCCCAAAAAATAATATAGGGGCATGTGGATGGCTCAGTCAGTTAAGCATCGACTCTTGATTTCAGCTCAGGTGATGATCTCACAGTTTGTCAGTTCAAGCCCCATGCAGGGCTCTGCACAGACAGCACAGAGCCTGCTTGGGGTTCTCTCTCCCCCTCTCTCTCTGCCCCTACCACACATGCTCTCTCTTGCTCACTCTCTCTCTCTCAAAATAAATAAATAAACTTTAAAGAAGAAGGAGGAGAAGAAAGAGGAGGAGGAGGAGGAGAGGAAGAAGAATATCCCAGAACTGAAAGTGGTGATTTTCTGGAGTGTCCAGATTGGTTAAAAAAAAAAAAAAAAGTACCACAGGTAAGAAGTTCCAAAAATTTTCCAGAAAGGAGGGGCAAAAGCAGGTCACTGATCATCAGTCCAGGAATCAGAATGGCAGAAGACTTCTTTTTTTTTTTTAATTTTGTTTTAATGTTTATTTGTTTTTGAGAGAGATAGAGACAGAATGCAAGGGGGGAGGGGCAGAGAGAGAGGGAGACAGAGTCCCAAGCAGACTCCAGGCTCGAAGCTGTCAGCAGAGCGACATGGTGCTCAAACTCACAGACTGCGAGTTCATGAGCCAAAGTCAGACTCGTAACCGCCCAATCACCCAGGCGCCCCATAATGGCATAAGACTTCTTAAAGGCAATAGTAGAAACTAGAAACAAAGACACAGAGGTTTTTAGCCTAGAATCCAGCCAATTTGTTCATCAAGTGTGAAGGAAGAATAAGGGACATTTTCTCAAAAAAAGGAGGGAAAATGAGATTTTTGGCCTCATGTGCACGTTTTCTCACGCTTTCTCTCTTCTAAAACAGAACAAAGAAGGGGAGCCTGGATGGCTCAGTCAGTTAAGCGGCTGACTTAGGTTCAGGTCAAAGGCTTGTGAGTTCAAGCCCCACATCGGGCTCTGTGCTGACAGCTCAGAGCCTGGAGCCTGCTTTGGATTCTGTCTCTCTCTCTCTCTCTCAAAAATAAACATAAAAAAAAATTATAAAACAGAACAAAGAAGTCATGGAATAGAGGAAACTAAGGTCCAGCAAGGAATTCACCAGGGTCAATGTGAAGGAAAGCACTGGGACCACAGCTACTTAGCTA
The DNA here is from genome assembly GCA_030068075.1 of Paguma larvata. NCBI lineage: Eukaryota > Metazoa > Chordata > Mammalia > Carnivora > Viverridae > Paguma > Paguma larvata. The sequence goes on from CM057829.1 coordinate 103,597,765, forward strand.
GCCCAGAGCACAAGTGCCACGCTGCCTCTAGGAGGAAAGTGTCCAACAAAAAACCATGAGGGCCTGGACCATGCAACAGATTTAACATATATATTGATAGAAGTGTTACAATTCTGCCCGAGAGTTTAGATAGGCATATAGAAAACTAAGCAAAACGGGAAAAACAAGAGGCATTTATTATTTTAGCCCAAGGGAAAAAAAAAACCACAATCGCAGTATTTGAATAACTCAGCTGCAAGTGATTGTCCTTACTGATTTATCTGCAAAGTGCGATACAGTGTCCGGTGCATGGAGCTGGTGGGATTGGGACCGATAATGAGTAAGTCTAAGAGAGTTAAAGCCTCACCTCTCATAGTAGGTAGTCAGTAGATTTTCCCCAAGACTGAAAATTCAACACGCAGCAGTATAAAATAAATAAAGCCATTAAAAATTTAAAAAACCCGAAGATATGCCAACTGGGTAGGGACATAGAGTCCTTAATGAAGACATGAGGGCTTGCAAATATCAGTTTGGGACAGACAGGCGTATAGATAAAGTGCAGAGAAAGGGGTGCCTTTCCAACTCCACACAACCTCTGTTCTCCAGGAAACAGGATGCAGGCAGTGAGGTACCTATTTTCCCATTAAATACTAAAAACAGGCTCAAATAATCAGAAAATGCCAGAAGTTAACCCAGGGTTCTAATTGTCCTAATCCAACGGAAGGAAATACAAGAATTCTTTCTACAGAAGTCTTCTAAGTTTCTACCATCAGCCCTAATCGAATCAGCCTATTGAATTTAAAGAAATTTCGCAGGAAATTATAGGGCATTTGCATTACAAAACCAGTACTGGGACCCCGTTTCCTACCTTTGTCATCCGGGCTTTACGCAAATAGGTAAGAAGGTCTCCTCCTTCCATCAGTTCCAGGATAATGTATTGGGGTTCATTCAGCAGACAAACTCCAAGCTGCTTCAGAATGTTGGGATGGTTAAACTTGCTAAAAGGTGGAAAAAGACAGGCAGGATGACATGACAAAAACAGACACCCTGGCTGAGGGCCTTTGGGAAGAGCAATTCTTCATCTACAGTTTCCTTCAAATTTCCTATTCTTGTTGTAGTCGTTTTCCTCTAATAAATGAAAGTCCCCTTTTCCGAGTACTGTCCTGTGTGCCTGCCTGAGAGAGATGATTCGGCAGCCCCTAGTGGCCAATGCATACAGACAGAATAGGGCAAACTTTAGAAAAAACGTTTATATGAACTATTTCAATTTTCGGAAAAGAAAGTAATTTTAACCACTATGCTTCTTCAAAAAAAGTACTACATTTTTGGTCATCACAGGTATGAAATATCATTCTCTTCCTTTTGGAGAAACAATTCAGACAAGCAGGTTTGGCTTCAACCACTTTCTCAATACGTCAAAGTCAGTAAGCCCTGACCTACTGATTAGAATCGGATCCCATCGACCACTGCCTCAGGCTGTCCCTTTAAGATGCCTCTGAGCAGTTTTCATGACCAGCAACTGACTCTACCCTTGAAGACAAGTTTCCCCAGACGGAGGATATTTTCGCTGACATCATTGTACTTAGACCTCTCCCTTACTCCGTCTACTTGACCTATTATCACACAGTTCGAAGAACATAAGCATGCTTAAAGCTAAACAACTTCAGAAGTCACTTGCAAAACACACTTCTTATCGAAGGTAAAAGAAAAGAAGACCTTTTGCCTGAGGACCGCCTTTTGAAAGACTGACTTCTACATAATACTCGTCACTACAGACTACCTATGCTTAAACTTGAGCCATGTATATTTTGGGCATGATCTGTTATGTCAGGTCATTTTGAATGGTAAAAATTTACCAATTGGATATAAAAGCTTGCCACTCATATCAAGGGAATATTAATCCAGGGCTGCCCCGATACCTCATCAGATGTGCCTCTTTCAGGAATTCAATCTTCTCCTGGTCTGTGGAGCCCTTCTTCAAAGTCTGTGCAACATAAAAATAAGCCAGGAATCAGTACAGCAGACATTTCTGTGCTCAGCGGCTTAATGGAGACAATCTTTGTTTTGTTTTGTAATATTCACCCTGACAGCTGGAAATGGATCATGGGTAATACATGTGCGTGAGCTCTGTAAACTTATTTAAAGGTAGCCCGTGTTACAACCAGTGTTCAAGTGAGAAAATCTGATAGATAAAAGACTGAGTAACATTTAAACAAATACTCTCCAAAATATAGAAATTTTTACAAATTTGGTATGTACGCCAGTTTCTTACTTTTCTAAGTTTTCTACTCAATATCTGTTTCCCCATGCTTCCTTGTTAACAATACCCCAATTTGTTTCTTAGACGCAAGATGCCCAGTCCCAAACAATTGGTCTAAGCTAATCACGAAAATTGTATTTTGTGATTCTCTGTATTTTGTGATTCTCCCTTGCAAATAGGGGCGGTCATCTGACTCAATTCCAGTCGATGAGGTAGAAGGGGAAAACTGCTAAAAGAGGAAAGAAGCTTGTGGGAAACTTTCACTTTTTGAACATACATGTCTAACATTATTCTAACCCCTTCCCTTGACCTGAATGAAGATGTGATGCCTGATCTTTGGCAACCATCTTGAGAACATGAGGCAACACGCATGTACAAAGTCAAAAGAATTTCAGATTTACTGGCTCTGACCTAACACGGTACTACACAAAGCCAGCAATCCTCTCATTATGTGAGAAAAATAAACCCTTGTTTACACCAACTGAGGCTACAAGAATTTAAGTCCTTTTAGATGATACCATTTGGAAGTGGAGAAGATTTTGCTAACTTTTCTAGTTGTACAGCCTGCCCTCAAAGTAACAAATTCCTAAAAAGCAGTGATCAGGATATTGCTCAGTTCCATAGACGATTCATCATCCCTCAATCAAAAGGTTTTACACAAATATGAGAGTATACACAGTGCTTCCTTAAAACCACATTAAATATACCATGACGAATAACTGTAGTACAGGAGTCAGCAAACTATACCTTACAGAACAATTCCAGCCTGTCACCTATTTTTGTACAGCTTGAGATCTGAAAATAATTGTTAACTTTTAATTTCGCACGTCTCCAGCTTTACTCAGGTACAATTGACAGGTTACTTTTTCAAACGGTTGGGGAAAAAGTAAAAAAAAAAAAAACAATATTTCTTAACACCTGAAAATTATATGAATTATATGAAATTCAAATTTCAATTCTCATAAGCAAAATATTACCGGAACACAATCACACTCATTAGTTTACGTATTGACCCGAGATGCTTTTGCACTGCAATCGCAGAGTTGCATAAACTGACACCACATGCTAACACCCCATTGTTGTTTACTATCTGCCCTAGAACCTAAGACACTGAGAAGGTGCTTTATAACCCCCATTCTCTTATAGTATATTTGAAGCAAAAAAAACTGCCTGCTGAGTCTTAGCAAATTAGTAACTTTAGAGGTAAGTTAATTGCAGAGCTTATGTAAGAAACAGAAGAAAAATTATAATTTCCCCCTTCTACCAATTCTCTTTTCAGTTGAGATCACTCGTGTTTTATTATAGTTTCATCCGTGTAAATTCATGTAAATACACGAAGTTGAGGCGACATGTCAAGGAATTAAAAGATCCATATTACCTTCACCGCTACTTTGGTTTCTCCACTTCCAGCCCCTAAGATGTCCACTGCTGTCCCTTCATACACTTCTCCAAAGGCCCCGCTTCCCAACAGGAGACGCAGAGTCAATTTTTCCCGAGGGAAGGCAGGAAGGCTTTCAATCTCCTCTTGGGTTGGAAGAGTACTGGAAAATAATATTTTTGGTTTCCCAAAATACATCTGGTTTACAGGTTGGTGTTGGTGTTAGTGTTTGAGAAAGAAAGAGTATGAGAAAGAGAGGGAAACCTCATGACTTTGCCAACACTGTTCTATGTAATATAGCGACGTGGAATTTTGTGTTTCTATTCCTTCCCTATTCCACCGTCCAGAATACTCCTTCCCTATTCCAAAACACAGACAGAGCATGTCGCTTCGCTTCTAGCACTGTAACCTTGATAGAAACATGCATATGCGTGCATTGCCTCAAGAGTTTTTACCGTAGTTCGTTTGGTTAAAGTTATGAGTTATTAATTTCTTTGGGTTATCAATTTATGTAAAAAGCTATTGCAAATTAGTAATAAATACATCTGAGTTTATGAGCCTAAAAACTTTCACTTTAACTATTTCACACACCTGATCTCTTATGTAAAACAAAATTTAGTATAACTACAAAAATCAACTCCTTCTCCATAAGGTTAACTTGTAGAAGCCAACTCTCACCTGGAATATTTTGAGGTGGGAAAATTGTCTGGATTTAAAATGCTTTGAGTTTTTGAAAGAAAATCTTGAGTATAAATTTGCTGAGTATTTTCTCAAGGAAAAGTCAACTCTGAATCACTAATTTAGATCACCTCTGTGTCTACTTTTAAACTTCCATTTTTATGTCTTGGAATTATAAATTTCAAGGCCTATGACTACATAATTTCTTTTAGCATGGGCCATAATAGTGTGTCTTGTATAAACCACAATATAGTATCTTGGATAAAAAGACATTTGAATATTTTCTTTAATTATGACAACAACATAAGTTCAAATTCTACTATCTTAAAGAGATTTTATAGGCAATCACCATACAACTTTTGAAAACAGATTAAGATTGACTTAACATCCCAGGCATGGGACCCTTCAAATTCCTCTCTTCTAGTTGCCTCCAGTTGAACCAAGCATGTTACCATCTGTTCTCTTCAATACAGAATTTATTTCTTTGTTTCATTCATTTTTTAACTGTGTGATAGTTTTATCACATTGTTTAAATTTCACTGGAAAACAATGAAATTTTGATGATCTTCCTTACATTGGCATAACTATATAATTTGCCATCCACATCTCAGGTTGAATTTGAAAAAGAAAGAGGTTGTTATTAACAATTATGCCAGGGGTGCCTGGGTGGCTCAGTCAGTCGGTTAAGTGGCCAACTTCAGCTCAGGTCATGATCTCACGGTCTGTGAGTTCAAGCCCCACGTCGGGCTCTGTACTGATGGCTCAGAGCCTGGAGCCTGCTTTGGATTCTGCGTCTGCCTCTCTCTCTCTTTGCCCTTCCCCTGCTCACGCTCTGTCTCTCAAAAGCAAATAAACGTTAAAAAATTAAAAAAAAAAACAAAAAACAATTATGCCAACATAACGAGCATAGACCAGGACAAGCCTGGGATCCACGGGCACTCTTTTTAGAGCTGCCCACTGTTCATCCAGGAGCCCCATATCGACGGCGTGGGTTACGTACTGTATCGCATAGCAGGCATTAGCCAGTCCTACTCCAGCGGCCAGACCTCGAAGTTCAGCCAACTCTTTGTCTTCGTTTATGAGACCTGTCAGCCCTTCCGTGGGAGTTTTTTGCTTCTTTAATTTTCTATGCCAGACTATAAAATAAAAAAAAGAACATAATTTACAAAACAAAACCTGCCTTATTTCTTCTTTAAGAAATGTTACCAATACATTTTAAATGTTTATATGTAAGGACACCATTGACAGAATAACAAAATTTGATTGAAAAATTTGTCCGGAGCAGAAAAACAAATTAAATGTAGGTACAAAGACATACCAAAACACCTAAATTAAACCACATCCCTTCTTATCTTGTGTCTCAAACCAAAGCTGAATGCATTTTTTATTGCTGTTATAAACAAGTTGAAGTCTCTTAATATCAGAACTTATTTCTCAAAACCACCCCTAGAGTCAAAGCTATCCAAAACTAATTTGCATTATAATTATTAGTGAAACAAATTTATTTCTGAGTTCAGATATGTCCAGGTTATATTCTTAAAGTACATCTGAGGAACACTTTCAATATAATGGCATGCTTTTTTTTTTTTTAATGCAGAGTACAAGAGTTTATACCATTGTTGTTCATATACACATACTCAAATATACAGAAAAACTATTGCAATGAAACCTATCAAATGTTAGTAGTAATCTTCCCTAACTGTGAAGTCATGGATGATTTATATTGTCTTCCTCATACAATGAGCACATATTATTTTTATAATCCTAAAAATAAGTGATTTTTGGAAGATTAAAATACAATCATAAGGTCAACCATCTATACTAGATTATTGGCTCAAAAGTTGAAAACAGCAAGGATGTTTCGTAAGATGATCGTTAAAGTTTGAATTTTATTCCAGAGCAGCTTCTATATCCAACAGGTTAGAGTTTCGTTCAAGTGAAATTCCATCTGAGGGACCACATGGGGGAAAGATCTTAAGAACTTTTGCCAATGCAATTTTTCAAACCTAAAAAGCTCTCACTACCCCTCTTCATTTTTAAGGGCCCAGCTCAGGCCCCCATCCTCATCCTCAGTGACGCCTTCTAAGACTTCTAGAGCAACTCTGCTGATCTCTCATTTCTGAATTTATAAGACCAGTTGTAGCTCTCCGTTAGCATTTCTATGTCAGTGTCCAGTACATTTCCTGTACTATTGCCTTTTATATCTCACTCTGTATAATTTCACCCAGGTTATGTCTCACCTCCCTCATTAAATGGCAAGCTGCCATGATCAGCAATTGCATTTTATGGCTTACATTCCTCTGCTCCCAACATAAGGCTAATGTTGCATGTTAGATATGACCACTCACCAAAGCAAAAGCCGTCGATGTTTATTTTTAAATACTTGCTTCAATTTTATATTTATAAGTACAATTGCTGAGAGCCCTCAGCACAATACAGATTTTTAAACAATCACCATTTTTCATTATTTTAGTAACTCAGTCTTTTCTCAGGCACTCACACACTCTTACTAGTCAAACCACATGCACTGCTACTAAAAGTGAAGAACCAAATTAACTTAACTGTACTACAAAATTCATAAGTTCCAAATAGAATAAAGACCTTTAAATCCTGAGAAAGTCAGATATCCATGGGATGTCTTGAAAGCACAATATAGGTTGTCTGAAATCATCTCATGCTCACCCACTAGAGTGATGGGTTTAAACAATGGTGATGTACAGTAGGCAAGCAAAGGTCAGATGAAAGATTCTTCATGCGATACTCCTTCCCAGTAGGAAAGCAGACAAGCAGTCAAGCCTATATGCCAACTGCCAAATATACTACAGTCGTACGTGTAATTCTGGAGGGGCTGGCTTAGTGGCACTAGCATCAGCTGTGCAATACTTAGACTCCCTGGAACCACAGGTTAAGATCCTGGCAGGGTCAGCTGAAATTTTTAGCTTTGCAAGTTAGCTAAAGGAGTTCCACATATTATCTGGGTAGAATCTGTGAAAAGAAATCTTAATTCAAGTTTCAGCGTGCTCTCTGATAGTTTACAACTCCAGTCAATCTGGGGAAAGAATAAAGATTCAGACCACTTAGTAAAATACTTGCTTTCTTCATCCTGAGAGAGTTCCGCTTTATGTTGCAACTTTTCCTTAAACTTTCCCTTCTTTCCCTTATGCAGGAAAAAAACAATCCATAATTTCCTAGATATGTACTTGAGTATTCTTTTCTGGTAACTATCATGCCTTTCTTATAATGCTCCAGCATATCAGGGACTCATAATATTAGTAAGTGATAGGATGATATCTTATAATCCAAACCAGGATATTTGGGGCCCTGAAAGAAAGTCCTATTAATGTTTATGCTGAAACAAAAGGAATGATGCAGGATATACGATCACCAAGATAACCCTATAGGCCTGATATCTGACCCCAGTATTTCTGGAGTTGTCACTGTATTTTCTCATCATTAAACTAAATCTTTGGGAGGAAAAAAAAAAACAACTTTCAGGACTAGCACATTCCCTCTACAAAATGAATAGAGGGAAACATCCACCTTTCTATCTACCTACAAATTTTTCTGCTTTCCTGGTCATTTATAAATGAGCAGGGATCTGAAATAAGCAAGTTAGACATCTGAAAACGAGAGTGGATCCTACAAGCCAGAGATGGGTTGTCTGCAAACGAGGAGCTATTCCTTCCAAACCAGTCTGTCTGCCTGAGACTCAAACTATCCCAGTGAGGACTGTCACTGGTCTCCTATTAATCCTACACTTTTTTTTTTTACGTCCAGAGTTATTTTTCTTTTATTTATTTAAAACTATAAGCCACAAAGCCCTTGGCACATAGCCAATCCGAACTACTGTTTTAAATAGAGCTAAAAGTTGGTGCCCTTGTAATTAGTTTTATCTAAAGAACACCAAGCAGTATAAGTGCAGATATATTTTTCATAAAATAGTTACTCCAAGAGCAGAAAACAATTCACAGAAGTTAGTGGTTATGAAAATCTAGCCAAAAGTAACTGTGAAATTTATGAATTTATTTCATGTGAGAGGCTGAATACTCTAAGTGATAAATCAAATAATATGATCAAGAAAACAGTTTACTACCTATATTTTTAAATCACTTTATTATTATACTTACCAAAAATCAGTGGAATGGTAACAACCAGAAATACTCCAATTATAATAATAAGTACAAAGCTTGTTTCTGGTATCCAAAAACCATCTAATAAAATAAAGAAAAAAAAAAGTAAATTTGCAGAATAAAGCTATGTAGTTGCAGATATGCCTGCACTAGCTCTTACTAGATTTTGGCAAGCCAGTTGTTAAACCACTGGTAGTTTGAAATCACCCATAGAAAGAATGTTAAACACCACAGGTAATCAAAATCAAGGTTTGGTTTGGTTTGGTGTGGTTTCCCAAAGATCTGCTTTACCAATACACCATTGTAATACACCCACCCAGTCTTCTACTTAAAAATAGTGGAGGAAACATGTATAATCTTTTTAATGAACTTGGAACAAAGAAATCTCAGTATTCATATATTATATAATCAGAATTATTGTTTCTTCTATAACATCTTCAATTACATTGAATTCTATGGGTGTTAAACTGAGGAATATAAACATGGAAACATGGTACCTTCTTTTGGTAGTTTCAGTTGAGGAGAGGAGTCAGACATGTAGGGCAGAGCTTGGCAAACCATAGCCTGTGGGTCAAGTCTGGCCATAGTCTGATTTGAACCACTCATTAGCTAAGAATGATTTTTACATTTTTAAAGTATTATTTGAAGAAGAAGATGGAGACGGAGACGATGACGAAGACAAAGACGAAGAAGAAGAAGGAGGAGGAGGAGGAGGAGGAAGGGGAGGGGGAGGAAGAGAAGAGGAAGAAAAAGATGTTGAAGAAGGAGAAGAAGGGGAAGAAGGAAGGGGTAGAGGAGGAAGTAAAGGAGAAAGAGAAGAAGGAGCGGGAGGGGGAAGAGAACAGGAAGAAGAAGAAACAGCAGATACAGACATCAGATGTAGCCTGCAAAACCTAAAATATTAACTATTTTGGGTTTTTTTTTCTAGAAAAAAATTGCTGAGGTCTTATCCAGATAACTTATTATAATACAAATAAGAATGATGCAAACATTATATAGAATAATATAGGCTGTGTGTATTTAATATCCAATAATTCACTTTGCCTAAGGATCATCAGTTAAGCATCAGATCTGGGTTCCTTTAATTTAGGACTTGAAGGAAGAGAAGGAAGAAAAGAATTTCAACTGACAGAAAGTGAAGGAAAGGAAAACCCAGCTAAGGGGTGAATGGTGGGTGGTGGGAACCCATATTCTAGGCTGAGGGAAACAAAGTCTGAAGACCTAGTGCCAAAAAAAGCTTTTTACCAGTCTAATATGGCTACAACATCATAGGGGTAAATACTTAGAACAATGAACATGGAAGGCCTTAACTGTCACACAGAATTTTCCACTTGATTCTGAAGGCAGTGAATGGAGAGTCATTTGGGGGATTTCAGAGACAGGTTAAGTGATCCAGTTTGTGCTTCTGCTAGATTAGCTGTCAGCAGTGTGATTAACCCAAGAGCACAGACAAGAAATGATAAATTAGGAAAACCAAAGTGGAAATAAGAAGGGGAGCACTAATAAGACAGAAATCAAGATGGTAAATAAATAGAACTTGGTGACAGAGTAGAGGGAAAATTAAATATGGTATTGAGATTTTTAGGCTCTGTGATTAGAGATAATATAGCATCACCTACAACGGGATATACAATGGAAGATGAAGATATTGAGGAAGAGACAAAGCATAGTTTTAACTCTGTTGTGTAGAAGATAAGAATATCAGGAATAGGAACACAAGGCTGGATCCAGACCAGACTGGGGACAGCCTGGCGAGCCTACCTAGGAACACAGACTTGATGTGCCAGGTATTAAGGAGTATCTGACTATTACTGAAGAGAAAAATGACATGAGGATGATGATGTTTTAGGAAGATGACATCACATGAAATGAATAGTTCCATAGTCTGGATGAAAAATTATACAGTCACCCAAATTATTTCTATTTTTAAGAATTCACTCATCTTTATCTCTGAGCCTTTATGTAATCAGCTAGAACATAGACAGACATGGTAGCATACCTCCAGCTAATATAATATTCTCACTGATTCCACTATAGTCACCAAATCCCAGATTATTTACAGCCACCACTCTGAACTGAAATGTTCCTTCCAGGTCTTTGGACTTCCATGTGCAAATACTACTGCAGGATCCATTAAATGCCATCCTCCACATTAAATTCTGGTTCTGTGAATCATTTGAAGTGCCCTTTCTACAAAAAAAAAAAAAAAGGCAAAATGGTCAATATAGAAAATATAAGAGACAATATATGTGTTATTTCTAGATACTCATATATCATTTTAGCAACAGAGGTCAAGAACATCTCCTACTGCATAGTTTACCCTTGATCTCATTCCTCCCACACAGCATAATCTTATAAAGACATCCTGGCAATGCATGGAGCCAACAAACTCAGCCCGTTGGGAAAATAACAAATAATCAATGGCCAGGAGACAGCTGAAGAGGTTTTTCCTACTATTAGGATGTGTAAACTTTCTTCAGAATTCCAAACACATTAGACAACTGTCGTATAATTTCTAACCTGGAATTTTTTATTCTTTCTTAATTCGCAGTCTTTTATGCCATTTGTAGTTTATGGTAGACCATAGCTCTGGATAAAATAAATACAGGACATAAAATTGATAAGGAAGCTGTAAGAGTTTGACTGCCAAAATTATCATGATTCCTGAGATTCCAAGGTTTATCACTTCCATTTTTATTGGCCTACACTCCACCTCAAGTCAACCCACATTATTCTTTATATGAAAAATGAAAAAAGCACAAGAGCAGGACCCAAAAGATATAAAATGGAATGGCTTTTAATAGAATTGTAGATTGAGGGCAAGCTCAAGGCCTTCCAATTATGCCCTCTCTGAAATGAAGAAATTTTCAAGTCTGGAACTTTTCAGACAACAGTTTTAGAACTTGGTACCAACCCACAGAAAGCTTACGGATAGCTAGCTCTGCTTCTACAAACTGAGTGGTCATCCTGGAAGAGATGAGAAGGCTGAGCCTTTGAAGGACATGGAAAAGACAAGAACTTCAGGAGGATGAGGGCAGCAGAGTTGGTCACGACTGTTCCCAGGAGCCGAGAGTCCTAGGGACCATCCTGCATAAGACTCTTTATACAATGTTTTTGTATGTTGTGTGAAGTCTTGTGTTAGGCACTGGCAATCTCATTGTTCAATTCAAACAACTCCAACCCAAAGAAAATAAACCCTTAAAAATTTATAAAATGGCTCTTCACAGTTATTGGCCATTGAGGAAGACAGGAAAGAATTCTGACATTGGTTGAGCATCTTCTATTTATAACACACCATACTGAAGCTTTCAATTTGGTTCCTTTTGTTGAGTTTTCACAACAACCTAAAGAGGTAAATACCATCATCCCATTTTACAGATGAGAAAACTTAAATTCAAAAAAGTAATAAAGCAAATATTTAAACATGGTATTGGGTTAAGTAGTGTTCCCCCAAAACTTATGCCTACCCAGACTTCGTGAATGTGACCTTGTTTGGAGATAAGGTCTTTTAGATGTAATCGAGTTAAGATGAGGTCATACTGGATTAGGGTAGTCTTAAATCCAATGACCAGTGCCTTCTTTTAAATTTTTGAAGTTAATTTATTTATTTTGAGAGAGAGAGAGAATGCGAGGGGGGGTGCAGAAAGAGAGAGGGAAAGAGAGAGAATCCCAAAAAGGCTCCATCCTGTCAGCACAGATCCCAATGTGGGGCTTGAACCCATGAACCATTAAATCATGACCTGAACCGAAGTCAGATGCTTAACCAACTGAGTCACCCAGTTGCCCCAGTGACCAGTGCCTTCTTAAGAAGAGAGAAATGTAGGCACAGATATACACAGAGAACACTATGTGATGACAGAGTCAACGACAGCAGTGATGCATCTACAAGCCAAGGAATAACAAGGATTGCTGGGAAGTATGGATCACCAGAGGCTAAGAAGAGGCAAGGAAGGATTCTTCCCTAGAACCTTCAGAAAGTTCATGGTCCTACTGATACCTTGATTTCAGACTTCTAGTCCCCAAAACTGTGAGAGAATAAACGTCTGCTGTTTCAAGCCACCCAGTGGTGGTACTTTCTCATGGCAATCTTAGGACACTAATACAGTCCATACAGCTTCCAAGTTCTCACACTACCACTACCACTGTACCATCAGCAAGTACCTAAGGTATACTAGTATCCTGACTGAAGAAGTGACTTTGAGATACAGCCATTCATTCTATTTTCCCATCGTCCCTGTCCTGAGAGTAGAGGCTTGGGGCAAGAAAATGCAAAGAATTTATGGAGCTCTGCACTTAAGGAGTCACTGAAGGGAACATACTAAATGGTTCCTAGCAAGACAGTGGTGTAGTCTGGCTGGTGAATATAATTACAGTCACAGACCACCAACATAGTTCTGCAGATGAGAATGCATTTGACTCTGCATGAAAAACAGTAACGGAATTTATAAGAAGGTTTCAGTTAGAAATATGGCCAATGTAATTATCTGCCATGAGCAGGAAAATTTTTTAAGGTTATGGGAATACCAGAGCAAGATGAAGCAAAAATAGATCTAAAGCTCAAGTTGCCAGGACTATAATTATGAAAGTGACTTTTGTCCTTGGAACTTCTTAAAAGATAGCTTCATAGATCCATGAGCAGAGTGTCTGTGGAATCTGGAATTCTCCCCTCAGGTTGGCATGAAATCAGTTCATCTGAGCCAGTTACCATTTACAGAGCTCCCCACACTGGCCAGCTCGAGGTTGTGTATGTTCATTAGCTGCATGGTTTTCATTGAAGACACACTTTCAGACCCTCGGCCACACAGGGCAAACTATACTCTTCACAAAGGATAAAGAACCCTCTTGACCTATTCAGTTCAGACCATTTCAGTCCTTGACCTGTTTTTACATTCTGAAATATACCTGGTTCACTGCCAGTCCTCACTAGACATGCTTCATTTTGCTAAAACACATTATCATCAGAAATTCACATGCATACCATCACCTAACATCAAATACCAGCCCGGCCTCTGGAACAGAATAGATATTAAATAAATATTAGCCGCACGTGCCAATGGTTGGATTATTTCCATAAACTTTTGACAAGTAGTTGCAGATTTCTGAGAAGAATGATGTGATCTCCTGATGATGGGAGTGCCAAAGCTGACTAATAGGAAATATGCAGAGAACACAACGGTGCACTGAATATCCTTGAGCCAAAGATCTTCTTATTTATCTACAAATACACGTTCATAAATATTGTTCATTTTGATCTGATGATACCTTACAATTAACTGCTTAGCTCTTTACAGTTTATAAAGCACTTTTGCAAACAGACATACCTGACCTCAAGGACATAGTACAGAAGCTGGCTTCCATTATCTTCAGCTTTTTCCCACTGTATTGAATCTTTACTCCCTTCTAATAATTTTGGAATGCCTGGTTTACCCGGGACTCCAGCTATGGAAACATAAGAAGATACTGACTGGTATGTCAGAAGTATAAAATGCTCTGCATAACATCTTCCCATAGAATATATTTACTAAGAGGAAAGCCAAATACAGTAATGAAATATTCAGAAATATTCTCATATCAGTGCATATTTTTAAATGAGTATCTGAAGTTTTTATTAGTGATGGATTAGATGGACCAGTGATAGGAATAACAGTATATGTTAGCTCACCACAAAATAAGGGATGCAAATAAAGAAAACTACAGTAAATTTTGGAGCATTTTCCCCTTGATTCTTATAGGAATCGACTTGGAGTTCCAGTATACTTTTTAAAACACTAATTAGCATTCTTTTTAGATTTTTTAATTTTTAGCATCTAGAATACAGTAGTCAGTAAGTTAATATTTGTTGAACACTCAATAACACTGTTTTACTTTAGGTCTCAGTGCAAAATGTCACAGCTGGACAAGAAAGCAGAGGATACTGGAAAGTGGAATCATCTCGCCCAGTTGAGGATTTTGCAAAACCCGGCCAGCATTATCTCATTAGTGCCTGTAAGGACTCCTGATTCTTTTCAACTTCTTTACTCAAACTCTAAAAATGGTAATTTACTCCTTTTCAAATAAAAAAAAAAAGGTTAACCACTAGGATTAGTGAAATAAGTGATAAGAAACTCAATGGGAAACCTACAAGGTTTTTTGAGTATTGAGGATTATTGAGGCTATCGGTACTCACCTTTTGTCTTAAAGCTTTCTGGGAGTGACGTGCTATTTTCTCCTGTCCTATAAACCACCACTACACGGATGTTATAGGACATATAAGGCTGAAGATCTGTGATGTTACAGACGTAAGCAGGGTCTTGGATGCATGAAGAGTTAACACGGTAAAACTCACTATACTTCCACTGGAAAAAGAAGTCTCAATTAATATTTTTGCTTCCTTAAGAAAACCTTCTTAAACATAGAAATTCTCAAGTCTACGGCAAGCAATTGAAATTTTAAATAAAATTTATTTTCTATTAAAATAAGAGCTTCTTTACGAATGTTTGATCCCAAACATTATCTCCACCGCTGACTGCCATTTTAGGTTTGCGACAAGCTATAACTGACTTGAATAGCGGTTCTTAGGATAAGTCCAAGGTAGGACAGGCACCTCTTACTACATAGATGTCCTTAGGGAAGATCTGGAGCTTGGCTTTTTGTCATCCCTCCTTGCAGGCACCTATGTAGGTTAAATCAGGATCTCTGAGAATGCAAGTCCATAGCTGAGGGACCGTGCTCGATCAAAACAATGACGTTTTCAATTCCATGGAGTTGTTCATTTCAAATTTAAAATGTTTTTACATATTTTGATCCTATCAAGAGGTCCGCAGTGACTTATAAATCAAAACATGTAGTTTCCAAAACATAAGAGACTCTTAAATACCAAGAACAAACTGAGGGTTGAGGGGCATAAGGGAGGGGGGAGAGTGGGTGACGGGTCCTAAGAAGGGCACTTGTTGGGATGAGCACTGGGTGTTGTGTGGAAACCAATTTGACAATGCATTGATTTTAAACAAAAAAAAACCATGTAGTTTCCCTTCAAAACTCTTTTCAATCTAACCAGTGTTCCTTATTTTTATACTTATGAAGCCTAAAAGAGGGAAATTTTTGCCCACCATCACTCAGTCACTGAGTAGAAATGTTAGAAGTTAAATATAGGAAAAATTACTTTCATTCCACTGTAGACACTGGGTCTCTAATCATAGCTATCTTACACTTTCTTTGTGTGTGGCTTTTGAAAAAATCTGTGTATTTGGGTCTTTCATTATTATTTGAAAATGGTGATTTTTTTCAATGTACCAAGAGGGAAAGACGGAGGATGTGGCATTTTGCCAAGGGCTCTTAGTGTATTTTCTCCAGTAGAGTTTCCTAAGAAGGTCAGTTTCCATAAATAAACGTTACTTTACATCTCATTTTCCATTTAGCACCTACAAGGTCACATCATTTCATTGGATGGACTCTTTATATTAGTTTTCTATTCAACTAGGAATGACTCCTACAGCACCTTCAGGAAGCAGACCACCTTGTTACAAAAAGAAAAAGGAAAAAGGGAATGGAAGGAATGAAAAAAATAAAAAACCAGAAATGCTGATGTCCAGGCCATTGCCTGCTAAACTCATAAATGTATCGATCCTACGAAAACATACAGGCTGAAGAAACAGATGTATTGAATCTCTAATATTTACTCTGAACCAAGGAAAAGAAAGAGAGATACAGAGAGAGACAGAGACAAATATTGATTTCTACCTCAAAAATTTTAGCCCTTTGTGGTCCTGCCTTCTTAATAATCTGCTATATAAACTACCTTACGTGAATAGTGTAGATGGCCCAACATTCCATACCATCCAGAAATTATCAAAGCTCCTTGGAAGGTCAGATGTGGGACCAAGGGTTCTGCTGGAAAACAGTAGAGTCCTGGCCCTACCACAGCAATGTTCTGGGCAGACCACCAACTTGGGGAGGTGCCACGGCTACCCCCGTAAATCACAACGGAGTCAAGACCTTCCGTTTGTCGGAGGCCAACAAGTGCAGGAGTGAGAGCTACCATAGAGGGACTTTCAAATTATTTCTGCGGGGGTGTGGAGGAAATGGTGTAGCCTGTCATGTCTCAGAGACCAGAACTTCAGAAATGTTTGGTTCTGGTAGGAATTTTCCTGGACAGTTGAGAAAAAAACTCAATTTTAATGCATATCGATGAAAATAAATTTACCAAAGTGAAACTACTTGTTTCTTCTCTTCAATCTCAAATGAAATATGTTCTTCTTCCATACACTGCTGTGATAATTGTGCTATATGCAATTTATGGATAGAAATTTAGCTTGGTGCTCTAACTCCTTCATTTTCCATGTAAGGAAAATTTGACAGAAAAGATGAAAATTGGAAATATATCCTTTTATCCTCCTTTCCTTTCTAAAAAACTTTTTCTTAATTAAAAAGACACATTCACCCTTATCACTTCCCTCTCAGAGTTCCAGTATGGAGGTTTAACATTATTCCCAGGGGCCCTACCTCTTTGAGGTAGGTTCAAGTTGCTCTAAAGATATAGAACTTTCTAACTAGATGTACTCCTCAACCCTCTCAGTACACAACCTTCTACTGTGTCATCAGTTAGCACTTGTAGATGGTCACATGTGAAGATTACTGTATCCCACATTTTCAGTTTCATGGTTTTCTAAGTGATATATCCGCAACCTGTTTTCAGCAAGTGTAGGGGAGTTTTGCAACAAAAAATGTGGTGTGAAAGTCACAAGGACTGAACCAGGCAGTCCCATCCTGCTGTCCTCCCAAACTTTGAGGAGTGGGGTGGGGGCCTTAGTGACTCATATTCCTACCATGGATAGCACCTAAGTAGGACTGCTGTAGGATGAGTCAGTCCCTGGGGCTCTTCCCTGCCTGGCTGGTGATATCTGACTCACTATGGCACCTGTCTGGGTCTCTTACTTCTCATCAGTAAGAGGAGGGGCTTAGAGTCACCAGCTATAAGGTTCTTCCCCATCACATTTTTTTGATGTAGGAAGTAAACTTTATTTACACCCCCTACTTTGCCTTTAAACTGAATTGGATTAAGCTTCCTTAAATAGATGTCTTAAAAAAGGTGATCCTCCAATTTCTCCAATTTAACCGCATTTTTATAAGACAACCCTTTTTTAAATAGGCAACAAATCACCATAAACACGCTCAGTGAAAAAAGTCCAATAAACTACGGCTTTTGGTTTTATGAACTTGACATTCACTATTGTTTCGTAGTTTTCATAGATTTTATCTTAAAAGTACAATGTCATAGAAAAAATCTTACATAGTAAAATTTAAAACCATCCTGGGGAGTAACTCCATTTTTGAAAAAAAAACAGTGAGGCCCTGACTATACTGACTTGTTTTCGTTGCAACTGAACGAAAGATTCCTAACCAAACTTTACAAATGCAGACACACAAAATAAATAATACTGAAAATGAAATGTAGCAATTCTAGAAAATAATCCATTTAAGTGTATCAATACAAAAATCAGTATAGAGTTCCCTTCAGCATGAATTAACTGGATTAATTGATGTTTTGAAATTCAGTGGATATTTTTGTATTAGTTAAAGCATGAAGAGTTTTGGATGAAGAACCATTTAAAGTTTATAAGCCAAGATCAAGCTAGTTCAGAATAAATTGGTCTTATATTTTACTTTTCTCCTGTGGCTATACATCCTTTAAATGGTTGAAAGAACATTTCTAGACAAGGTTTTGGGTTTTGTTTTTTTGACTGTCTGTTTCTTTTATTTTCCTTCATAGGAAACAGCAAATTGCTGGACACTAGACAGCCATGCTGATAACATCTCAACTAAGTAAAATATTATAAAAACCAGTAAACCGTAGCTTATACCCTTTTCCATGGAGCCTTTTAAGAGCAACTGATTTCTCTGGGAGTTCTTTCCATCAGAAATGAGTCTGGATAGCTTCCGTATATGGCAAACCTAAATCGATGAATGTTGTCAAATATATTGCCGATTTATACAACAGAATACTCTAGAGATATGAAAAAGGCCTTCTAATTTATCCCATAGCATAAAACAAAGATTTGCATTACAAGTGTATGGTGAGATCTACCTTCTGGAGTTCAAACCAAAATCTGATGAGGTTAACATTAGATGGAGCCTTCCAATGTAGTTGCAAACTAGTGTTCTCTGGAACCAAGGCATAAGGTTTCTCTGGTGTGTCGAACATTTTGACAGTGACAGGATGACTCTCAGTACACCACATTTCCTCAGCATGGCAGGCCAGAACCTTTTTGTAAAAAAAAACAATTGCTTAACCTTTTCAGAACCTCGCACTTGAGAATGGCAATAAGTGCCCCATACACTTTCTATGTGTTATACCTTTAACACATATGGTTTTCCACCAGACAGTCTAGTAACAAGGAGAGCGAGTCGTCCGTTTGGATATTCACTTTGTCTTAGAGGAGTCTCTGGAATTAGGGCGAGATGTGAGATTTCCAACTGATAGCGAACTGACTCTCTAGGTCCATTTGGCTTGTGAGATTCTTCCCAGGACACGAGAAGGCTGGTGTCTGACTGCACGGTTGCGTTAATGAGCCTAACTGCCTCTGGCACTGAAATAAATAGCAATGCATGGTAAGGGAGGTAGCATTGGCACTGAAAGATGGAAGAAGGAACGGGGTTCTGGTTGAGGAATGATCATACCGTGTGAATGGCCGATATTCTAAAGGAACGAATGGCCGATATTCTAAAGGAAAGCCAGCCTCTTATATGAATGTAAGTTAACAGGCTGCCTGAAAGGCTCTTGCTTATTTTTCCCTGATGACTCCCTCATTCCCTCATTCCCTCATTCTCTGACTCCAGCTCAATGAAATGGCCAGTGATGATGAACAAACGAATTCAGATTTGTTTGGGGAATATCATCAGAGACATCTGAAAGAAATGGTATGACCTCAAAATAATCACCACCTCTCAGAAAATCTTTTTAGATTCTAGATTTGTTTTCTCTCAGGCAATGATGGCATTTACTTTAAATCTCAGTGGCCTGAGCGAAATTCACACAGCGAAAAGGTTTAATTCTGCATTGTCACAGAGAGAGACCTGTGAATATGTGGGGAGAGGGTGACACTACGTGGTGAGACTGGAAAATGTGTTTCTTGGTCAAACGGTATTGATTCTGATGTTTCACCTTCTAATTGCTTTCCATTCGGATGGAGTATTACTCATCTTCTGTTGTTAGAGCAAAAATCGGGTTATCAGAGCATTGTTAATAATACATTTTTCTTATTCAGCTTAAAAAGCTCACACAATAAAGATTACTTAGCAATCAAATTAAAAAAAAAAACAAATATAGATACATATGTCACGTATATCACAAAATGCCAGTCTAGAAACCCACCCAAGCCCATCACTCACCTCCACTTTTAGTTTTTCCCCAAATCTCTTTTCCCAGAGGTAGCTGTTCCACAGCGTCTGAATAATAATTCTTTACAGTTGTCTGTATCACGTATGTTGAAAATGGTTGTAAACCTTCAATAACAGCTATCCTCTCCTGAAATTCCTATAATTAATTTTGGTTAATTAAAATGGTTGTAAACCTTCAATAACAGCTATCCTCTCCTGAAATTCCTATAATTAATTTTTAAAATTCAATATCTGATTCTTATTTTTTATACAAATGAGGGGAAATTAACAAAAGGGATACAATAATTAAAAGAGGTTTTAAGTTCATTTATTTTTTTGATATTGGATCAAGTGAATGATAATGTTCACTGTCCTAATCTGCCCAGACCTGAGTTGCTTACTATCTCCCAGAATCAACACCAAATGATCGGTCGATTTTGTGATATGCTCATTTCACATAGGAAGCTAAGTTCTCAGAAGAGGATACTAATTCACTAGCGTTGCACACAAAGTTCAGCAAGATGGGCTGGTAAAGATGTGACACAGGGGTGCCCGGGCGTCCGACTTTGGCTCCGGTCATGATCTCACAGTCCGGTCCATGAGTTCAAGCCCGGTGTCGGGCTCTGTGCTGACAGCTCGGAGCCTGGAGCCTACTTCGGATTCTGTATCTCCCTCTCTCTCTCTGCCCTACCCCACTCATGCTCTGTCTCTCTCTCTCAAAAATAATAAATATTTTAAAATTCTTTTAAATAGATGTGACACATAAGTGAATATGATAAAATATTAATATGATTAATATTAATTCAGCTTAATATTATTAAAAGTACAGTTTAAGAAAGTAAAAACACTTTCCTTAAACCCAACAGTTCTCAATTTTGGTTGTACTTTGGAATCATCTGGAAAGGTTTAAGAAAACGCTGGTGCCTGGGTCCCACCCCAAGATTCTGATTGCATTGGTCTGAGGTGAAATGTGGGCCCAGAGACTTTTAAAACTCCAATGTGCAGTCAGGTTTGAGAACCATTGTCGTTGGGCCATATTAATCAGTGTGAAGACAATAGGATAGACTGGCTGTGATAACAGAAATACCCAGCGCCACTAGCCTAATCTTGGTCAGCCAAATGACCAATCTGTCTCTGAAACATTGAAATGTGTAAAGAGAGGTTAAAATAAACAAAATAAAGGAAATAACAAGAATCACGTGTCCTTTCTGGCAAAGTATATAGTGCTTAACTTCCAACAGATGATGGTCAATTTCACCTTTTGACGTGGTTGAATAATAAGCACAGAGCAAAATATTAGACACATATGACTCCGTCACAAGGACAACTGAAACGCCAGTGCCAACAATGGCATGAATTGTGCCAATTCACCCATTCAAGAAATATCTAGTGAAAGCCTCTACAAAGCCAACTACTATGCTAGATGCTAAGAATACAATGATGAATAAAAACCGTCATACTCCTTACATAACGGCATATAGGAAATGGCAGACAAAATAGAACATACCATTTTTATATTAAATAGATGCTATGGAGGAGGGGTATACAGTAATGTTCTTTCTGTCTAACCATTTCTTACCTCTCAACCAGCAATCTGCTACATAAGCCACAAAAACACATCTCTATCACTTTTTAGGGGTAATTAGTCAGGGAAGGCCACAAACCCAGTTCTCCCAGGACACTCAGGAAAGTGTCACTATGGCAATCCACCGATGGTCATAGTAATATCCTTCTTGAAGCTTAACTCCCAGACAAGTCTAGAACACAACTTGCTTTAATGAATCAGCTGTAAGAGTTTGCATAGTGGCGTGCTTCAGGATATAATATAGAAAATACCAAGAGTGAGAATTTTATATCAGAAACAGGTATCTTGTGAAAAGACAAAGACCACCAGCTCCAATCTTACCAGCATTTTGTATTTCAGCTCCGAGCTGTTTTTCCCACCATTAACTTCTTTGTAATACACCAGGTATGTTGGAGTCGGGCAGGTGAGGCTATGCCATGTGAACTTTGTCCTGGCAGGCAATAATCTGATTGTGAGGCTGCTGTTCGTGGCGTTAAGTATAGTTGGCTCTGCAACATCTGAAGCTAGACACAGTAATGCTTTATCTAAAATAATAAAAGATTAAAAATATACACATATATGTATGAAAGAGGAACAGCATATTTTATTTAACATCAAGGGTAATACCATCTTTTTATATATTTGGCTGACTAAGTGTGATATATTGAAGTGTTGGAAATGTTACTCAGGAAAGGAAGATGGGTTTTTTCCCCATACATTTTGAAGTTGTTAAATGGCTCAGATCGTTGCTTAAAACTTCCAGCAGGGGGAGCTAAAGTATACTGAATAAGGTACATAGACAATAGTAAAACCAAGTTAAGTCTTCATTTTACTTTGAAGAAAGTAGTGACAGCATAATATTAATCATATTGCGGGGGTGGGGGGTGCCTGGGTGGTTCGGTGGGTTAAGCGTCCAACTTCGGCTCAGGTCATGATCTCGCAGTTCATGGGTTCCAGCCCCGCGTCAGGCTCTGTCCTGACAGCACGAAGCCAGGAGCATGCTTGGGATTCTGTGTCTCCTTCTCTGCCCCTGCCCCGCTAATGCTCTTGTCTCTATTTCTCAAAAATAAATAAACGTTAAAAAATTTTTTTTAAATATTAATCATATTTTTAAATTAATTCCAGTTGCAAAAATTCATGCTAGGCTTAGGACTTTTATTTTTAAGAATGTGCATGTATATGCGTGCGTTCAAATTCAGACTTTTCACGGGCTTACTAAATCTCCTAAATTTCTCAAAGTGAAAAATGAATTACTTTCACCAAAATAGGCACCTGGCTTATTTATAAATTCTCCCAGCTTTCATATTTTGTAACTGAATACATTTAAGCACAGAGAGTTTGTTTCAATTATTTCTGCCCCTCTCTAAGGGGTAATTTTACTTAATTTACAATGAGATTGCCACCTTACTGGCAGCTTGAGAAGAAACTAAAAACTTCTTTAGGTTTGAATGCCACCCGAGAGTGTAATGTTTTTAATTTTGGTTGGTTTTTAGATTTCAAACTTTTTTTATTAGTATTATGATTCTCAGTAGAAAATATATGGGTAGTTCAGTCACAGTGCCATCCATGCATTCCTAAAAGTCTTTGCATTATACAAAATTGTACAATAAAATCCACAGAGTTTATGAGGGAGATAGAGTTAGACGCACGACACTAAAAAACTTAATGAGTGACACATTGAAAACAAATAGGAACTTAATAAAAATGATAGCACAACACTGCACATGATAAATGGTTGACATAAAAAATACTGCAATAAATAAAGCACTTTACCTGGAAAAAGACCTGAAATTTGATGCAGTGCTTTTTGACACAACTGGGATTTCTAAAATATTGTCAGAGGAGAAAAAAGACAGAAAAGAGAGAAATTATGGGAATGCAAAGAGAAAGGAAGACAGAGAGAATGACAGACAAGGGTTTCTCATGTCTAAAACTGTCTGGGCAACTCAAGCCATGTATACACACGGAGATTAACCGTGATCCAGGGCAAACAGCAATCGCAGCTTGCACCTATCCTGATAGTTTGGAGCAATACTGAGCACAACGATAGGCTTGCTGGGGCAGCCAGAGGAGATATTCTGAGGCTTTTCTGCCCCCCAGATGGGAGAACATGCTGATTAAGAGTGTGATTTTTATTACCTGGAAAAGGCTGCAGAACCGAACTGTAAGCCAGGATATGCTTACTCCCTTGGGCCTTCACCTGGGAGACGATGGCCCCAGTGCTTTTCTTTGCTTGATAAATCCGTGTGCTGTCCTTAGCTGAGGAGACCCAGTAGAGAAATTCCCCATCCACAGTTAGGCTTTCAAGTGTTTCTCCTGCTCGTGAGAAACATAAAATAAAGAACATAAAGAACAGAATACATAACTCGTGTTTTCTACTCAAAACAATATGTGAAATCTTTTTTCCGTATTGTAAATGCTAATTTTTAATCTTTCTATTGTTTCAATAAGAAAAAAATACCACCTTTATTTTATGTCATTTGGTAAGAGTTTTACAGATATTTTCTCATTTTAGTTCCATACCAAGCCAAGAAGGTAAATACTATTATAATTGGCCTCATTTTGTGGAAGTGTAAACTGAGGCTTTAAGGAGTTAAACAATCTCAAGGCCACAGAGTTCGTAAAGAGCAGAGTCAAGATTTTCAACTTAACGTTAAATAAATAAATCACTCCATGTCAACTGATGCCTATTGGAAGGGAAGTGTTAGATGATAAAGAAAGCCCAGGGCTTAGGGTCTTGCTCAATACTTTTTATCATTAATTTGGAATAAATACAGAGTCAGTATACTTATCAATTTTGTAGATAATACATGATTCTTATTGACACTAGTATGTTCAATTACTGACTTAAAATTTGAAAATACCACAAAATCAGGAAATGGATTGAAATTTAGTAGGAATAAATGCGACATCCTAAATTTAAGTTTAAGATCCATTCTATAAATAACAAATGAAATAAATCTGGCTCGATAGTAGTTAACATAAAAAGACTATGAGTTTTTCAAATGGCAGGCAACCAAAAGACCTGATGTCACTTTTGGCTTCATTAAAGAAGATGGAGGAAGTCAGAGGCCCCCTGCATTAACCAGAACACAAGAGCACAGGGAGTCATTATGGGGGTGACATTTAAGAGGATATTAAGCAGCTGGAGTGAAACCACAGGAGAGTTACTAGGGCAAAGAAAGATCTAGAAGCCACATTGTGCGAAGAGTCATTACAAATACATGAATTTTGCCTCCAATTGAAGTACTCAGAAGGAACTATGACAGAGGTCTCTATGCATTTGAGCGACTATCATGTAAAAAGTGATTGATTTATTCTTCATAGAATTAGAGGTCAGAAGTCAGATCAAGGAATGGGAGAAATTGGGAGAAAATTTTGGCTAAATATAACCAAAAAATCTAATACTTAGAATTATTCAAAAAAATTAAAAACTTCCTTACAAAGACATAATTTTTTTCACAAACAAGTGCTCAAGCAAGGGTGTTTTTGAAGAGGGGATTTCTTCCAATATTATGCCAGCTAAAACATCTCTAAAGTCATTCAAGTTTTTATAATTTTAGGGTTATTAATTTCAATTATGGATTCCTGAAAGACTACCTATACCTATGTTCTATACCTATAAGACAATGGCCTACAAGATAATTCTTGTGTATCAGATGATAAAGAAAATTTATTCTGACACTTGTTTAAATGATAAGACTAGTTAAGACTGTTGCAATATTGCAATAGGAGAGAGAGATGTGCTCAACCTCACATACAGCAAAGAAAGCCGGGGATTCAGGGCCAACAAGCAAAGTGAGAGGGTCAGTGGAAAGAAAATTACTAAGAGAAGACATCGAGGGTAGGGAAATTCTTACTAAACTGGCTTCCTATGATTTTTGCTAAAGACAAGCCAAGAAATCAAAGGTGGGGGTGAAGAATCTGATCAGATACAAAGGGTAGAGGATTATCCCTAAACTGATTTAGCAAGATTCTTGCTTAAACCAGACTCAGCAACGACTGACGAGGAAGACTGAGGTCAAGGCCTAGTTGAGAAAAGGGCTCAGAGGAGACTAACTAACATTTGATCAAGGAAGGAATCTTTGTCACAGATTCAACAGAAACAAGTAATTCTCCTAATATAAAACATTCAAAATATTATCTCTATTCTTAAGCCCATTGAAAGTATGTTGGAAAAGGCTCTGGGTAACATGTCAACAAAACCATACGTGCAGTTACAACACACACACACACACACACACACACACATACATTTGCAATTTCAAGACTTTAAACACAGCAATGTCCAAAAACACTTTTGATGATGGAAATATTTTATGTCTATGCTGCCGGATATAGTAACCATTAGCTGCTTGTGGCTCTGAGCACTTAAAATGTGGCTAGCATGACTGCAGAATTAAAATTTTAATTTCACTTAGTCTTAATTAATTTGAACTTAAATCACATGTGACTAGTTGTTACTACATTGGACAGTAAAGAGTAGACTTTTAAGAATGTAAGGAGAGGGCCCTGGGGTTGGGTGGCCGACTTCAGCTCAGGTCATGATCTCAACTTGGGAATTCGAGCCCCACGTCTGGCTCTGTGCTGATAGCTCAGAGCCTGGATCCTGCTTCGGATTCTGTGTCTTTCTGTCCTTCTCCCCCTACCCTGCTCACACTCTGTCTTTCTCTGTCTCTCAAAAATAAATAAACATTTTATTTAAAAAAAAAAGAATGTAAGGAGGTATTTAGAGTGCATTTTTTTTTCCTGTTGCTGTTACTCCTAATTAGGAGGCCTCCAAATCACTTAAAACATTTAAGTGTTTTCTCCACCAGCATGTGATGGCAAGTATTGACCAACTCATGCCGAATGCGGAGTCAATGGGATCATCAAACAGAAGTAAGGTAGGGTACTAGTAGTAAGATCATAGATGCTGTAATTAGGCCTACTTTCCAACCCCAGCTCCTCTACTAATTGAAGCCTTTTGGACAAGTACCTTACCATTCTGGCTCTCAGTTTTCTTACCTGTAAAATGAGCATACTAGTATCTACTTCATCAAGGTGTTTCGAAAATTAAATGAGATAATACATTTGATAGCTTGCTTAGAATATATAGTTAAACTCAATAAATTATAGCTCTACTGTTAATTATAAAATAACAAGAACAACAATGAAACCACAGATCCAGAAAATTGTGTGAATGTCTGTGCACAATTTGCCTGGAAACAACTTGACTTGAATTCTATAGAACATTTGGCACGGTCCAGAGCAAATAACCATGTGTGTATTCTTTTGAACATATGTGGAATGCACACCCTTTTTAACTGGACAGGAAAGGCCACCATTACTAGTGAGTATCTGTGTACACACATAGATGTCTTACCAAGCAGAGTAGGCACCATGATAACCTGCCAACACTGACATCCTTCCAGATCCGTGGCCCAGATCTCTTGACTTTTGACAAAGTATATCCGTGGTTTCTCTAGGTCAGAAGTGTCAATAGTCATTGCTCCACTAAACTCGAATTGAGTAATGCTGCACAAACACTGTTTCCTTCCATTTGAATGGTTCGTGGCTGTGGGTGGAAGAACGTGACTCAAGGTCTGGTTGACAATACTGTAGTAGAACATCTGAGGGCCAAAATCGGAAACTTCTGTCCAATACAGGCGACTATAGGGGAAGAAAAGACCCTCCAACTTAATGAGTAAAGCATATTATTGCAAATGCTAGTTTCCAATGAAGATTAATCATTCCTAACTATTGGAGAGACAAATACAGCCTTTGGAGAGAATGTGCCCACGTGTCCAATAACCTTCTGAGATGGAGGGGGCCAAAAGCAATCTAGTTTGTACCTTTTCCCCCTGATTTCTCAATAAATGTGTTTATGACTGAAGCTTGGACTAAAATGACCTGAAGGTGGTGTATGAATAGTTCATTAATGGCTGTCAATGTGAAATACATTTAGCCTACTTTTCATCAACTCCCATCTGCATTCCCCTCCTCTCAACTCTCTTTCTGCTCCTTAATACTGGTTAACAATATAGTTTCAAAATAGAATAACCATGCTTACGACACAAACAAAATACAACTTTCAACATGAAAAACTGCTATCGGCTGCTGAATGGAGGCCTTAAAACTCATCTTACAAGGACATTAATTAAAGATGGATGAGCCCAGAATAGCGTTAGCCGTGTGTGACATGCTGCCTGTCTGTCCCCTGCTCATCTCCTGCCACTGTCTCAGTCCCCTTCTCATCCTTATCATATGAGGATATTAGGAAATCCACTGGCATAAAAATCTGCTTTGGTTTCCTGTTGGTAATAACCCTAACTTTAGGTCAGCCAAATTGCAGTATGGGTTAAATTTGCATATTTGTGGCTGTGGGCTCATAATTTACGTGTGGGATTACTTACTATAAGTTAATATAGTTAGTCAAGGGCCATAAGCATTTTCCTTTCCCATCAATAGCTTCTAATATTAAACCAAAGATATTATATTGAATATGCCTCTATTTCACTACAATGGAAACAGATACTCATACTTTACATACCTTAAAAAAGGATATACAGAAAAAGAGATTATTGTTGAATTTCTATTGCCAATGTCCAGCTTCCTTGGGTATTTCACCTTGTGTTCAAGGTCAACATCAAATATTTGCATTCCATTTTGTGATTCTTTTAGCACAAAGTAGAGATGCCTTGAAATCCAGTCGATTGTAATAATTGTGATATCAAAAACCAGGGCATCCCGGAAAATCTAAACAATAGGTAGAAAATACAGCCAAGGAGATAGTGGTCATTTTTCCCCCCAAATGTGAGGACTTTTTGGTAATCTACCATATTACTTATTTACTGCGCTTCTCCATAATCCAAAACCTCAATAGCTCTGTACTGTGCATCATTATAACATTGGTCCTCTTCGCACACTGTATTCTTTCTCCTGGTTAGCTTCAACTACCCTGACTTCAACTGTAATTCATAGACCAGTGCTACAAGAACAGTTGCAACATCCCTCACTGAGTTACTAATTCAAACTAACTACTGAACATCTCCAGATGAATGATCCCAGGAAAGAGAATTAAGTACTCCCCCCCCAAACCTTCTTTTCTCCTACAGATTATATTTTTATGGATTCCCAACATTCACCTGAGCAGCAATCCTGACAAATGTGGTTCATCCTTGACCTCTTCCTCTCATGACTGCTCATAATGGATTAGTCCCATTTGAAATATGTCCCAAATTTGCCCTCTCCTTTCTCACCTCACTGCCTCTCATTTCCTGCCTAACATTTTCCGTCTGGCTTTCTGTCATAGCCTCCCAAGTGTCTCAGATTTAACCCTCTCTAAGTCATTATTCACACCCCTAATGGAGAAAGGTCTTTCTAAAACATAACTTGATCATGTGAACAACCCACTAAATTTCTTTAATGGTTTGATGTTGGCTTCAGGATTGGCCCTCCACACCTTACCACAGCTAATGAGGCCCATTATATTCAGGCTTCTGCCTACTACTTCAACTTTTTCACCTGTCTTTTGTTCACCCTCACCCCCACCTGCATTCTAAGCTCACTCTATTTACA
The DNA here is from genome assembly GCA_030068075.1 of Paguma larvata. Taxonomy (NCBI): domain Eukaryota; kingdom Metazoa; phylum Chordata; class Mammalia; order Carnivora; family Viverridae; genus Paguma; species Paguma larvata. The sequence goes on from CM057829.1 coordinate 103,626,669, forward strand.
GCCTCCTAGATGTGCTATGGCTCTCTGTGTCCCTGTCTTTGCACATACCACCCCTTAAGCTTTTCCCACCTTCACCTGGCTCATCTTCTTTGTTCCAAGGTGTCTTTCCACTCAACCAACACCACTCCAACCTGGACTGGTCATCCATTTTCTGTGATACCTCCACATCCTGCTCTCAGCATAGCATGATACTGTCTTCTGTCTGTTCCACTAGCTGACACTCAGTGAATGCCACCACATGCCTGGAATTGTGCTAAGTGTCTTACATAGGTCATTTCATTTAATCTTCACAGGAACCGTATAAAGAGATACCACAAGGTAAATAACTTACTGATGATCACAGATCTAGCAAGTGGTGAAGCCAGAATTAAATTCTAAATTTCAGATCTCAAAGCTCAGCCACAAATCATTATACGGTCCTGTCCTCCTAGTGTTAGACTAATACTAGATTGGGTTTTTTCCAGGACTGATTTTTTTTCTGTTATCTCTATCCCAGGAATTAACACAATGCCTTAAACCAAATAAGACTATTTGCAAAATTAATCCTGAATGACATTTGCCCAAAATCTAATCTTTATTCATTTGTGACTAAATAATTATGCAACATCTGTCTTTTCCAACCATTCTAATCTTAATGGCTCAATCGCTGACCAACCTTTTAATTACAGGGTAGTGTCATATGTAAATTATCCATGCCCTTCCTTCCAGAATAGTTACATAGTAGTGAAATACCTCAGAGCTGGATCTGTTGTGCATGTTCAGAAGGCAGAGCGAGTCTCCTTGAGCATAATACCCCATTCCATTATCAGCTGTGTAGCCCATGGTCCTGATGTCTCCTTCTGCTGAAAATGTCCATACAGTTTGATTTCGATCCATATCTAATAAAACTATCTTGCTGCCAAAAAGAGTTATGAGGTATGGAAATGGGTTGATTTCTGAAAACCAGAAACAAGTAGATAATACATATAAGAAAAAAAAAAAAAACAGTGTGGTAAAATCCCTTGATTCACTATCAGGCTATTCTGAAACCCATAGGTCTTCTCTGGGTTCATCTAATACTCCAATCTCAAGCAACACTGCCAGGCGCCCAAAGCACAGGTTTGTTTAAGTGTGTTTGGTGATGATAAAAATTGGTTATTTGACTTTAACTTCAGCTCAGAGACAATATCCACATCCCCGAGAATACCAAGGGTCAAAAACGTTTTTAAAATACTAATTGTTTTCTGCACAAGTTTTAGGTAATGAATACCTGAGGTTCTGGACTTTACTATGTCAGAAAATGGTCCAGGTCCTTTGGATGTGAAGGCTCGAACCTGAAGAAAGAAAAGGAGACCAAAAAAATTGCCTTCAATAGCGTCCTCAATGACAATAATTATGTTCTGAGACTGATAAATTATTGAAGGTTTCATTTCACAATTTCGATATCAATTATGAATAGTTTATTTTTCTGTCAGGTTTTGACTGAATTCCAGTTAGTTAACACACAGTGTAAGATTAGTTTCCAGTATAGAATTTAGTGATTCATCACTTACAACACTCAGTGCTCATCACAAGTGCCCTCCTTAATCACCCACCTCGCTGATGCCCCGTCTAGCCCCTGCCCCACTCCCCTCCCCTCCAGCCATCCTCTGTTTGCTGTCTGTAGTTAAGAGTTTGTTTCTTAGTTTGCCTTTCTTTTCCTACCCCCATGTTCATGGTTTTTTTTTCTCAAATTCCACATCCGAGCGAAATCATATGGGTCTTTGTCTTTCTCTGACTGAATAGTTTCAAATAGTTACTTCCCTCTGAGTATAAAGCAATAAATCACTAAGAGGTAAATATTGCCCCACATTCTTGCTGGTGGTACGTTTTTTACCATTATTGTTGTCTGGAAGGGTACAAAGTATTGGCACAAATCTCCACTGCAAAAGATTTGAATTTCTAAAAAAGGTCTTTAGCTATTTCCAAAATTAAATTATATAGAACACTTAACAGAAACAAAACTATGCATATCATGGTAAACGTCCACATACTGTGAAATAAACACCTAGAGACTTTAAATAACGAAGTTTACTGTACTTTTTAAAAAAGGAGATTTATAAAAGAAAAATAATAATTAAAACCTACATTTGAATATTAATTATGCATTTCAAACCACTTTTGCATACATTATCTCTTCTGGTTCTCACAATTACTAAGAGCGGAAACCAGACAAAATCAGAATTAAGGTAAGTAACTCATCCACAACGACATATGCAGAAACTGTCATAAAAACCAAGTCTTCTGGGGTTTGTATGCTTGTATACTGTGCCACTCTGCATCCTAGCACCAAGCCTTTTTAAAAATAGCTTTTATGAGATGTCTTTTATTGTATAATAAATCATTTCTGTTTCCAAACCTTGCACGTGTAAAACAGCCTATAAAGGAAATCGACACTCATAACGATGGGCCCAAAAGGTAGATCCTCAAGTGTCCTCTCACTCAACAAAGTATTAGATTATTTTTACTATACTTCTACTGTTAAATATATTTTACCATATTATACATACTATTCTCTGTACATGGGGCGTGTGTGTGTATGTGTATGTGTGTGAATCATGGTACATACAAATACCAAGACGTCTTCACTTTTGCACAAGACCACATTAAATGAAACTCATGCATATTCATGCTATTACCTTGCGCAATCTTGTGATGACTGAGATCTGAAATTGTATGTACATTTAGACAGATACACTTAACCAGAATATTTATTTAACAAGCACACACACAACTCTTAACAAATAAGAATGTGTGTTATCTGTAAGTTTTATGTACAACTTCTTTGATTAGTATATGTAGACCTAATATATTAACAAAATAACTAGCAAATCAGAATTTTCCCAAAAGAAAACAGATCCTTAGGAAACTCAAATCTCTAAAACACTCCCCAAAGTATTATGTTCCCCAAAAGAGAAATGGAAAATAATTCTAAATATGTACAACATTGTCACCAACTTGGTATTTAACGAAGATAAGAAAATCAGCAAGCCATCTATCATAAGTAGAAAGCAATTTCATATTAAAGTTAAAATGCCCAAATGGGGTGGCAGTAGCTTTTTATCCTTGACTCCTATTCTCCCTGACTTTCTCATCCAGCAGCAGCCAGACAGTAACTCTGGGATGTCAACTACTCAGCCCCTCAGTTTCTATTTCTAGCAGTAGCTCCAAGTTGGGGCATCCAGAGGATTCACAATAGTGACGTGATCTGGGGGAAAGGACTCTGGAAGCTGGACTACAGCACGCCACTTCCTAACCATGCAGCTTTAGTAATTCACTCATACATCCAGGACATGGCTTTTTCTTCACAGACAGTAAGAGGATCTTACTCTTACTCACTCTGCGAATGAGATAAGCAATATAACAGCAGCTACCATGGTACATGGCCTATAGTGATCACAGGAAAAAATAATGGTTTGTTCTGAATCTGAAAGCAAGAAAGCTGTCAAGAGGTGCTTTACCCTAGCTATCCCTTTCCCCTCTGTATTCTTGCTGCCCACTTGACTTCTGTGACCATAGTGAATCTCAAATTATTGATAGAGCAGCAGAATTCTTAACCCAGTCCTTCAATCAGCCTTCTGTTAGCACCACTGAGACCCTCGTATCCCTGTTTTCACTCTCATACCTGGAAGGCGACAGTGGACCCGGGACTCATGCCTTCAAGCTGAAAAGACATCTCTGAGGGGGTTGCATTGACAGCCATCCAGTCTTCGAATGTTTTATTTGTGTCTCTCTGGTTGGATATTTGATAGAACATTTCAAATCTCGTTAACACACCATTTTCATGCTTTGGCTTATTCCATCTAAATTCCACCACAACTTCATTCTGGTTATGGTATTTTCCACTTGGTAATATAAATATCCTGGGATTCTGGGGTGCCGATGGAACTGAAAAGCAGAGACATAAATAGGGTGGAAAAGACTATAAGGTTGACTTATTACCATTCGTGATGAGGGGATAGAGAAACTTAGTAATAAATACTTCTCATTCCAGAGATTGAAGCATATCTATCTTGTTCCTCAAGAACTTCAGGAGAGAAGATTCCATAGATCTCTTCAGGAACCTGTCCTGATATTTCAGCAAATCTTTCTTATCTTCAACCAAATCCCTCTTACTGCCATTTAGGCACATATTTGTCATCTGTGCCCTGTATGGATGGAAGGTGGCTGATTCTCCTTATAAAATACAATATTTACTCTCATCCCGACACAGTGATTTAGCTGGTGGCAGAAATAGCAGTCATGGGAAGGAAGGCAGCAACTTGGCCCAGCCTTCAGCCAGTTCAGGATGTAAAATCCAGCATGTCACAGATCCAGGCCCTCTCACCTTGAATCCTCCCAGGCAGCAGGGAGTACCCCCAAGAGTATGGCTTGGGGCTACCATTTATCTTAGAGCCACACCAAGCAATTTAGTGTCTCCCAGCCCTTCAATGAATTTATCTCCCCCTTAATGAAGAGAAATTCCTCTGCCTGATGTCTATGTCATTTCATGCAAGACACCTGTCTTCCTTCTTCGTACTCCTCTATGAGGCCCCTGTCCACCCTCTACTCCAATCACATAGGTTCTCAATGTTCAACACTCCCATCGTTATCCAATTTCCCGGCCTTCTGACCCTGTGCTCACATGAGATGCCTTTTCCTGCATCATTCCTCAGAGCCCAGCTAGAATCTCCCGTCCCCAAAGGCCTTCAGTGGCCATTCCAGTCTATGATCATTGTCCTCTCCCGAGAGTGCTGGGGCTGCTTAGCAGAGATGAAGCTTTCTGTCTTGTCTATTCGCTCTATGCCATTGAAACTCAGTTCTCACTGTCCATTTCCATTATCGTTGGAAGCCTGTGTTTATCTCTCTACTGTTTCATGAGCTCCCTCAGAGAAAGCAGTTTCCCTTATTCCTGGTTAAGTCCCCTCAAATCTAGCATAGGACTGGCACACACTAAGTGTTTAATAAATATTTGTCAATTTGAAAAATTTCCAAACTATATTGTAAATTTGCCTGAAAGGCAAAGACCAAATCTTTTCATTTTTTATTGCCTCCCCCAACAGCCAGCAGAGTGCTGACCTTAAGCCCCCTGTGCATCCCCTGACAGATGCAGGCAAAACCATTTCCACGGAAGAATCCGACCGAAGCTGACATCCCAAGACAATCGCAAAGAGAGCCTACCTTGATCCAAATGCTAACTGCTCCAGGACCTGCCCAGGCTCTACTATGTTCCTGTTATGAGACTCATGGATAAATTCTTTCTCTCGTGGAAAGAATCTTAACAGTTAAAAAAAAAAAAAAGAAAGAATGGATATCTATGCTTATTGAGCTCTTTCCTCCAGCCAGGTCCTGTACTGATAAGTTTGTATTGATTAAATCAGTATGATGCTATCATTTACCAGCATTTGCAGACATGACTGAATGGAGATTTGATAAAATGACAGTGAAGAGTGTGGATTAGGTCCCAGCCCTGCCACTTACTGGCTATTTTACATTGGGCAACCTCTAGGCTTCTGCTTTCTCATTTGCATAATTGAGACACTAACACCTGTCCTACCTTCTGGGGAGCAGTGGCTGGATCCAATGCAAAGATGAAATGATGTTTCTGACACATGATAGGTGTGCAGTAAATGTTTAATAAAGGAGTGATACATATACATGTGTTTTGTACAGTTTATAGTGATAAACATATAAAGATATGACCAGTATCCTTTTTAAAATATATTCCAAAGAAAAACATTAAATTCAGGCTTGAGTTAACCACCTAGGGAAGCTTCTTAGTTACCGTCTGTGAGAATATGTCCGGACAAGCCTGCCTTCCATGAAACCGTCTCTGCTGTTACAGTCCCGTTTTCCTTCTCAAGTGTTTCACAAGTTACCTGAAACAGGTTTCTGCATCATCTATATTATTATAATCAGGTGAAACAATCTTTAAGAAATCTTTGACATATGCTTTTGGAATAAATGAGGCAGATTGATATTAATGGTGTTATTCTCATCTCCATAAAGTCATTGAACAGGTATTGAATCTCAACACATCTACAAAACTGAAAGTTATTTTTAAAAATGATTACCTGCTTATCATAGATCATAGAAAGTAAGGATCTACCTCTTTAAAAAAAAAAAAGATTTTAACCCCTGTACCTGTTTCAGGTGCTCGAAGTGACAGAGATGTTTTGGGGCCCTTTCCCCAGTACGTATAAGGAGTGACAGAAAGATTAAATAAGGCATAGGGCTCCAGCCCTTCCACAGTAAATACAGGTGAAAGCTGTTGCTCACTAGCCAGGAGCTAAAATATAAGAATGAAGCATTATTTTCTTAGTGAGGGAGTCATAAGATCTTTTATTCCTAATTAACTAAAATCTCCAAGCTTTGGTTCACATGTGAAGTCAAAATGGGCAATTTTGGAAATGCTAACGTTGCTAAATCCATGTGGTTCCATACAGACCAGTTAAAATATATCCAACATACCAGTTGTTAACATTAAGCACAAAACAATCAGAGACTGGCTATAAACAAGGGTTCTCAGGGGGCGCCTGGGTGGCTCAGTCAGCTGAACATCCGACTTTGGCTCAGGTCATGATCTCACAGTTCATGGGTCTGAGCCCCACTTAAGGCTCTATCCTCACAGCTCAGAGCCTGGAGCCTGCTCCAGATTCTGTGTCTCACTCTCTTTCTGCCTCTTTCCTGCTTATGCTCCCTCTCTCTCTCAAAAAATAAATAAACATCAAAAAAATTTTTAAAGGCTCTCGGGAAAAATCTCTCCTTTATAAAAATTTTTTATTTTAGAAAGAGAGAGTGTGAGTGGGGAAGAGAGGCAGAGGGAGAGAGAGAATCTTAAACAGGCTCCACGGTCAGCATGGAGCCCAATGAGGGGCTCAGTCCCATGACCCTGGGATCATGACCTGAGTCAAAATCAAGAGTCAAATGCTCAACCAACTGAGCCACCGAGGCACCCCCTCAGGAAAAATCTTAATAACCAAATACATTGGAAGCCACAAAGGAGACAAGTTTGGCTAAATGGATGAAGTACAAATTAGTGTGGGCAGGGCTGATGCAGATGGTACAGACTGTTTGAGAAATGAAAGTTACTAGAACCAACACTATACCTTAGAATGAGAACTGAAATCCACACTGTAGAATATTATACCCCAATCCACTGCGGGGGGAGCATTCCACAGGATTTGAAAACTTGAAGCATTTCCTTCAATCCTAAATGAAGACTCTTGAACAGAATCTGGGATAACCTTGGGGGTAACGGAAAAGTTCCCTATGGAATGAAAGAAAGAATAGAGGGGGAAAGAATTTAAGAATCTCAAACATCATGGAGAACAGGGGTAGATACATAATAGATATTAGTAATAATTAACACCAAAACAAAATTTCCCTTTAATATATCCTGACAATCTTCTTTTTCTGACGTCCCGTGCTTCAAATTTAGGTTAAGAGTAAACTGCAAGCAAACCAACAGAAACTACTAAAGCTTTTTTGTTTTGAAAACTTAATTTTTTTAACATTTTTTATTTATTTTTGAGAGGCAGAGAGACAGAGCATGAGCAGGGGAGGGGCAGAGAAAGAAGGAGACACAAAATCCAAAGCAGCCTCCAGGCTCTGAACTGTCCGCACAGAGTTGGACACGAGACTCGAACCCATGAACTGTGAGATCATGACCTGAGCTGAAGTCAGACACTTAACCAACTGAGCCACCCAGGCACCCCTAAAACTTAATTCTTAAGAAAAAATTTCCACAGGGGCACCTGAATGGCTCAGTCCAATTTCAACTCAGGTCATGATCTCAGTTCATGAGTTTAAGCCCCACATCAGGCTCTGTGCTGACAGCTCAGAGCCAGGGGCCTGCTTCGGATTCTGTGTCTCCCTCTCTCTCTGCCCTTCTCCTATTCACGCTCTGTCTCTATGTCTCAAAAATAAATAAACATTAAAAAAATTGGAAAAGAAAACAAAAAAGCCCAACATAAACACTTATTTAACAAAACATGTTAGGAGGAGAGAGGGTAAGCAGGAATAATATACTATACCTGGCAGAGGCTTGAGGGATGTCTGAATAATTGTGAACTGATTAAATTTGGCTGGTTCCAAAACAGAGACACTGGTTCTCTGACCTATTTCTTGAGCTGTGATAATCCTAAAGCCATTGATCCAGAAGAGCCGACCACTATAGTACATCAGTGTATTCTGGGAAATTTCAGAAGTACTCCAGGCTGCAAATTCTGTGATGTTGGTATCTCCAGTGCTGCTAAAACATGGCACCAATTAGCATGTGTATCTACAGTGGGGGAAGGGCTGGGACACTCGAGTACTGGAGAGAATGTACGTTTGTGAGAGTGCGTGTTTGTGGATGCAAAAACAAAAAGAAAATACTTTGCAACAATAATTATCGTTATTTTTAGTTCCGTATAAAGTTGTTTTTTTATGCTTTTCTTAAAGTATACCTAAAGCAAGATTTCTAGGACTTTTCTAACTAATGGGATATTGTAATGGCAAGCGTATTACACAGCTTTTAAGAAATACTTGTGATTCTCGGTAATACCCTACATGAGAGGTGCAACTTCCTGCCTGGTTTTTTCTCTGAACTGTCCGCACAGAGTTGGACACGAGACTCGAACCCATGAACTGTGAGATCATGACCTGAGCTGAAGTCAGACACTTAACCAACTGAGCCACCCAGGCACCCCTAAAACTTAATTCTTAAGAAAAAATTCCCAAAGTTCCCAAAAATTCCCAAAATTCTCATTGGGCAGTGCCTCCCTCACTTGGTTAATCATGTTATTTATTTGCCATCCACGATTCTTGCCTGTTTGGTCCTTCAATATATACTATTCACAACTGCTGCTTCAATGTACTTATTAACTTCGTTCGTTCATTAAAAATGCTTCTTTTCAGGGGTGCCTGGGTGGCTCGGTTGGTTAAGTGTCCAACTTTGGCTCAGGTCATGATCTCACCGTTCCCAAGTTCGAGCCCCGCGTCAGGCTCCGTTCTGACAGCTCAGAGTCTGGAGCCTGCTTTAGATTCTGTGTCTCCATCTCATGCTCTCTCTCTCTTTCTCCCATTCTCATGTGCTCTCGCACCTGCTCTCTCTCTCTCTCTCAAAAATAAACATTTAAAAAAATGCTTCTTCTCAGACTAGGGAATTCAAGTTAACAGACTATTATTTACATCGATGCTGGAGTTTTCTCTCAATCACAGAGAATTGGGGTATAATTTTCACTTTAAAAATCTGCTTGGTAGTTTCTAAAAATTACTTTAGTTGCCTTGTACTCAATAAACAAAAACTACCTCAGTGATTTTCAGCCTTTAGAAGAGGTGGTTTGACTTTTTCTTTTAAAGATTTCTCCACATCTTTTTGGAGTGTTGACATTCCCCTCTTTAGAAAAGTAGAAAGAATGGCATTTAAAACCAAAATAAATAAAAGTTTTGATTTGAGAATTTCACATCTCCTTGACAAAACTGTAACTACCTGAGAAGGCCAGAACTGGAAGTTGGGAACCTTAAAAGGAAGTATATTCACTAGGATGATTCACATCATCCTTTTTCTAATAAAATAACTTTGTTCCTACCTACGCAGTTCTGAAGACAGCATCTGGTTTGCCTTCTGGACTTTGACTCGCTTATTTAATTTTACACCTCGTTATTTTCACTTCTCAGTAGAACTTTCCAGCAACCTTGTGAAATATATAAAACCAAATTCCAAATGGAGGGGAGCTCGCTAACCAGGATGCACTTGGTCTGAGGAGGCTGGCCCTTCTGGACCACCCGCAGAGCTGCTGAAGCCTGTATCCTGAGAATGTGCTAGCTTGTGTTAGTTTTGCCCACCCAGTTGTTTGTTTCAGCATTTCCAAAAGCATCCCCAGAACAGAGGGTTTCCCTGCAGGGTGAGACTGGATATCTCTTAGCTGCTTCTGGCTTGGATAGTCCCTCATTTCCAGCTGAAGACTCCTCCCCTGTAAAAATCTCATGGGCTAACCAGGAAATTCTTGGCCTCCAGTGTTCAAAGCACTTCAGCAAAACCTCCTCACTTTCAAGAGGTCAGTATGGGGCCTCCTTCCATCTGTAATTTCAAACCCTTCGGTCCTCAGCAACGAGTAAAGCTAGATTTAAATTAAAGCTCACAAAAAAGTCATGAAAAGACCAACTCTTTCATCAAGTGTGAAATATGTATAGAGGTCAGCTGAGGTTACTATGCTGCGGGTTCATTCATTTACTCATTCATTCGACAAATGTTTTGTGCCCCGTTCTGTGTTAGCCACTAGGAATATGGTGGTAACTAAGACAAATACAACCCTGCCCTCATGGTATACACAGGCTAGCAGAAAAGGTGGTCTGGAAGAAGATGAGCAAACAACTACACTGCTGAATGGCACTGTAAAAGGAAAGGTAGAGTGGATTCCTTAACCAGGATACCTACTGGGGTATGGTCAGAAAAAGTCTGGTCATGTTAGAGAACATGTTTAAACTGAGCCATGCAGACTAAATACCAACTAACCAAGGGAACAATGCATCTGAGAACATTGCAGGCAGAGGGAATAGCAAGGGCATAGGGCCCTTTGGAGCATGCAATCTGTTCTGATGTAACTAAATGCATCTGAATTGTTGATGGGTGCACCCTCTTCAACTTCCAAGTCAGATGTGTTGTCATACTTGTACCTGATTAATTCTTTTATAAACTACAGGAAATGGATGGACTTAGGAGAAGGAAGAGCAATTTCAAGAGTTGTTCCATTAGGGGCACCTGGGTGGCTCAGTCAGTTGAGCATCTGACTTAAGGACTTTGGCTCAGGTCGTGATCTCTCAAGTTTGAGTCCTGCATGAGGCTCTGAGCTGACAGCTTGAAGGCTTCTTGGGATTCTCTGTCTCCCTCTCTCTCTGACCCCCCCCACACACACTCTCTATCAATCAATCAATCAATCAATCAATCAATAAAGCTGCAGTGGCTATACTAATATCAGACAAAGTGGTCTCTAAGGTAATTATCATAGACTGATGAGGGCATTTTATGTGATAAAAAGGCAATATAATCAAGTATACAGATAACAATATAAATACAAAGAACCCAGGTACATCAACTGTAGAGAACCTTAGGCAAATCTACAATCATAGTTGAAGACTATAGCACCTCCCTTTCAGGGATAGATAGTACAAGTAGACACAAATATTTAAACTAGACTATCAACCAATTTATGTACTTGACAGTTATAGACTACAATACCAAGAAGATATTAATCAAATAATAATTAATCTAATAATCTAACAGATTATTTAGCAGAATAAATGTTCTTCTTGTGCACATGGAACATTCATCTTGATATACCCAATGGTGGGCCATAAAACAAGCCTAAAGAAACATCAAAAGATTGAAATTATATGGTGTATGTTCTTCGGCCACAATGATATTAAATTAGAAATTAATAGAAACAACACCTAAACAATCCCAAAACACTTCACAATTAAGCAACACACATTTTAAAAACACATGTATCAATAATAAGAGAAATTAGAAAATATTTTGACATCAAAGATAATAAACACAGCATACTAAATTTTGTAGAATACAACTAGCATGGTCTTTAAAAAAATGTACATCTTTAAATGTCAATATTATAAATATATTAATGGAATGATGTGAACACAATTTCTTCTTTCATCTTAAAAAGTTAGAAATAGAAGAGGATATTATAAAAGAAAAATAGTAAAAATAATACTGGAAAAGAGTAAAATGGAAAATCATAGAGAAAATCAACAAAACTAAGAGCTAGTTCTTTAAAAAGATTAATAAATTTGATAAACACTTAACAGGAGTGATCAAGAAAAAAAGGTATCAATATCAGAGATACGGGGACATCACAAAGAACCTTATAGACATTAAAGTGATAACATGGAACTACTATTAAATTTGATTTGACAAGTCATTCAAAATGGATAAATTCCTTAAAAACCATGAATTAACAAAATTGATTCAAGAAGAAGTGAAATTTTAAATAACCCTATATCCTTAAAATATATTAACTTATAAGCAAACAATTTTCCACAAAGAAAACTCCAGGCCTGGATGGATTCACTGGTGGATACTATCAAAACTTAAGGAGGAATTAATATCAGTGCTATAGAAAAACTCAGAAAATTAAGGAGGAAGGAATGCTTCCTAATTCATTTTAAAAGACTACTATAAACCCCTAAAGCAGTCTGCATGAAACCAGAGCAGTGAATTTAGCAACGAATCAAGATACCAAGTGAATAAACAAAATCAATTGAATTTCTCCATACTAGTAATAAGCATCTAGAAAATGAAATTTTTGAAAACACCTCTTATAAAGCATCAAAAAAAAAAATCAGAGGGGCACCTAGGTGGCTCAGTCAGCTGAGTGTTCAACTTCAGCTCAGGTCATGGTCTCATGATTCATAAGATCAAGCCCTGCCTTGGGCTCTCTGCTGTCAGTACAGAGCCCACTTTGGATTATCTGATAAACCTCTCTCTCTGCCCCTCCCCTACTCGCACTCTCTCTCTCTCAAAAATAAACAAACATTAAAAAAAAATTTTTTTTTAATCAGACACTTCAAGATTAATTAATGAAAGAAGTGCAAATTTTCTATATTTTTAGGAATGCCTGGCTGGCTCAGTCGTTAGCACACACGCTTGTAATCTTGGGGGTGTGAGTTCAAGCCCCACATTGGGCATGGAGCCTACTTTAAAAAACAAAACAAAACAAAAAACAAAAAAAAAACCTTCCACATTAAAAATACAAAACCCTGCTGAATGAAATTAAAGAAAACCAAAATAAATGGAGAGAGATACCTCTTTTATTGATTGGAAGAGTCAATATTTTATGATATCCATTCTCCCTAAATTGGTAAGAGATTTAAAATTTCAACAGGCTTTATTCTAGGTATTAGTAAGATGATTTTTAAATTTATTTGGAGAGGCAAAAGATCAAGAATAGCGAAACAAAAATATTGAAAAAGAAAAACAAATCGAGGACTTAATATTACCTATATTTAACTCTTTTTCTAAATTTATAGTAATCAAGAAAACGTAGTGTTGGCGTGAGACTAGACAAATATAGCAAAGGAACAGAATAGAGTCCAGAAATAGACCAAAATATATTCAGTTAAATAATTTTGAACAAGGGCACAAAGCAATTAAATAACAAAAGGCAAATCTCTTTAACAAATTGTACTGGAACGATTGGATATTCATATGAAAAGGAAGGAAACATCTAAAAACCATATCTAAAAAAAACAATTTTAAGTGGATCACATATGAAAGCTAAGACAATAAAAAATACATCATATAAAATCCTCACAACCTTGGGATAGGCAAAAATATCTTATAGAAGGCACAGAAAACACAAACCATAAAGATAATAATTGATACATTGGGTAAGTCAAAATTAAAAACTTCTGCCCGCCAAAATACACTGCTGACAAATATATAAGTAAGCCAAATACTGAGAGAAAAATTTCACAACACATGTATTTTACAAAGGATTTAGCAATGAATCAAGAATACATACAGAATACATAAAGATCTCCTGCAGCTCAAGAAGGAAAAGACATACAGCCAATTAATTAGTGAGAAAAATACTCAACGAGCCATATCACAAAAGACAATATATAAATAGTCAATGCAAATTAAAAAGTGGTCAGAATTATTAGTTATTGGTGAAGTGTAAATTTAAAGCACAATAATATATTGCTACATACACCAATGAATGGTGAAAATTTGAAAGACTGCCAAAGCCGACTGTTGGGAGAATGTGGAACGACCAGACTTATCATACATCTCTGGAGAAAATGCAAAATATAAACCCTTTGAAAACCAGAAAATTATTCAAGAAGTCAAGCATATATCTTCCCTATCACCCAGCAATTCTGCTCATAGGTATTTATCCAACAATACATCCAAAGCCTTGTATATAAATGTTTATACAGTTTTATCCATAATAACCAAAATTGGGAAGCAATGCAAATATCCATCAAGAGGAGAATGGATATGTCAACTATGGTATGTTCATGCAATGGAATTCTACTCAGCAATAAAAAGGAAAGACTAATACTCTTAACAACATGAATGAATCATAAAGATATTATGCTAAGTAAAAGAAGCCAGACACAAAAGGTACATATTTCAGGGGTAGGGAGGATTGACTGGGCAGGGGCACAGGAAAACTTCAGTGATGATGGACATATCTGTGTCTTAAAAAAATTTTTTTATTATGCTCATTTATTTATTTTTGAGAGAGAGAGAGACAGCGTGAGCAGGGGAGTGGCAGAGAGAGAGGGAGGAGAGAATCGCAAGCAGGCTTCACACTGTCAGCACAAAGCTCGATGCAGGGCTCAAACTCATGAACCTTATTCAAAACCAAGAATCAGACACAACCAAAGGAGCCACCCAGGCGCCCCTGGACATATCTGTGTCTTAAAATGTATTTGTCAAAACCAATATCCTGGAATACTGAAGATCTAGACATTTCATATTATGTATACTACACTTAATTTTAAAAAGCAAAAATTAAAAAAAAAGAGTGTAGGAAAAATACTAGAAAAAACACATGACAGTGCTATTATGGAAGATGTGGAAATGCCAACAAGAGAACCGGGGGCTTAGTTTGAGGACACAGATCAAGAGAATAATTCGTGTGCTTCTTTCCACTCCAGTCTTCATGTGTGCGGTACGGGACACTTCCTGCCTAACTCCATCATGTTAAGAAGAGGAAAAACGCATCTCTCCTTTTCCTGGGCTCATGAGAAGCTTTCTTCTCCGTGTCTCCACTGTACTCTCTTTCTACCCCTTCACAGTATTCACCATATTCTACTGTCATCAGTTATTTGCAAACCTATATCTCCCCACGAGCGCAATGCCTGAAAACCGGTGGACAACTAGTAAGTGCTAACTGGAAGAGTAAATGATTTCTCATGCACTGTCACTTAACTGAGGGGTAAGTTGTTCTCATCCTCAACCAATTGTTTTCAAGGGATATTACTTACCTCTGCCCTCGAAGGACAGCTGTGTACAGGTGAATGCATTGACTGTCTTGAACCAACCAATACAGGAGCCCATCACTAAGGTCTAAAGTTAGAGCAACTACCTAAATAGAAAATAAGATAAGAAAATGAATCAAATACGTGTTTGGAGGATACCTTTGTGAATAAGTCACACTTATACTATAGATTTCTCTTTAATGTCCTCTTTGGAATAATAAACTCGGTAATCTTTACCTTTCACTGAATAGAAAAATTATGTGAGATGCCTATTCCTATTTAATTTGGATATAAACACAGGATTCCTAAGAACCCTCAGAAGGCAGGGACTTTAAAACTTAGCTCTGGTCGTTCTCAAAGTATGTTTCTTGGACCGGCAGCATCAGCAGCACCTGCAAAGTTATTACAAATTTTCAACCACACTCCAGGTCCTACCGAATCAGGAACTTTGAGCCACTGTGGTAAGCCTTGCCTAAAGCTAGCCATAACTTTGGACTCTGGCCACATAAGCTAATGAATTCCATTGTTGTTTAAATCTGTGTTCTCAAACATTGATGCACTTTAGAATCACCTGCAGAGTTCTTCAAAACTCTCAATTCCCAGAGTGCCTCCTATTAAATTATAATCTTTGGAGACAAGATGGAGACCATCTCCAAAGATGGTTCCAGCTGGGTCCCAACCCAGTTTCCAGTATGTTTTCAAACATCCCCAGATAACGCTAATGTGCCACGAAGCTTGAGAACCAATGAGCTAAGTCATTTTAAATTGTATTTTTTGTTCATTACAACCAAAACGTCTTGACACATTTTAAAAATATAATACACACAGAGGTTTGTGTGTTACAATTGAATAGAGTCATGTATATGTAAAGTTCTATTTCCAGCTAACATCTGAAAACCACTCCTTACTAATCTTTCTTTGTCTTCTCATTACAGTTCATGCCTTAATTTTATGTCCCACTATCTAGGTAAGGCCTGAGGAAAGACCGCCTCTCCTACGAAATAGATTGCATGAGACAGAAGTTACAATCCAAGGGAACACTTTTGCTTTCTTTGCCTTGATAGGTATTTTTCAAATAAGCTGCGATGGCCAGGTGTATGACCTCAGAGTGGTGGAGTCTTTTTATAGCAGACCTAGAGGCTAAGAGAGATCAAGGATTAAAGTTGATAGTTACATCCCTAACAAGATACTGAAACATAAAAACAAAAATCATGACCGGTGAAAAATGTAAAAAGAATACAATAAGGTATCCAAAAACAAAAGAAGGCACATCATTGCAAGAACCTCCAGCTGTCATATAATTCACAGCCTTTGTCTTCAAGCAAACACAGTCTACTCCTTTCCCACAAGATAAAACAAACAAATGAACAAACAAAAAAGGAAAAATAAACAAAAACTATCTAGCAATTTCCAGCCTTTTGGGAGTTGAATCATGATGTCCTTGCCTCAGGCTAAAAGAAATTTTTTTATTATTGTGTCAGTTAAAGAAAAACCAGGTTAATCTTGTTTGGATATTTATAATGAGAGGCAACCAAGTTTTCTAAATCACAAAGTCTATTTTATCTCTTAAAAAAGAAAATTCTACAACTCCCTATTCTAGATATTTGAGCTGTAAAAAAACCTTCAGGTGTTGGGTCATTACCCAAGTCCTTTGCATCAGTCATTTGAGCCCATATTTAAATAGAGCCAGAGGATGTTCTATAAATCTTTGGTGACCATTGTTATGTCTAATAACAGCCATGCCTTGGAAATAATCCCTTTGGCCTAAACTATAAGCTTGAGGTTTAATCCTGCGGTAACGTGTACTACAAAATCATATGGGCCCGCCTGCTCCATTATATGTGGCAAAGGCTATCTTTTCACTTTAGATGAATATCTCACTGCATTCTCCTAATCATACAAATATCAAGCCTAACAAGCCTTTCTATAAATAATTGGCTGGTTGTTTTATTATACCTATCGATTGCACAGTATCTCATGACTCCATGATAAATCTGTGAGTAACGCATGAAGGAATGAATGACAGTGAAATGGAGAGTTTTGCTCAGTGCAAAAGATGTTACCTTCAAAACACCCACTAGCATTAATGGAGGCAGGTGGGTAAGACATCAAACTACGGAACCAGAACACAGATTTGTATAAGCAGCCCTCCCCAGCCTGTGAAGGATTTGGAGTGGGAATTTAAAGAAGGGTGTGTTTCCCCAAACATGCTGAGCAATATAATTTTCCACTCATTTACAGAAAAGTCCCCAGGGCCACTGAAGAGCTTTCCAGAGTGAAAATTATTCAAATATCGAGATCGGAGCAGTGGGGGACATTACTGACAAAGTCCCAGGAATAGATAGAAAGTTACTCTTGAGATAATATTATTTATATCTTTAATATGCTTTTACAAAAATAAAAGTGCTTTCCCCTAACACTTACTATTGAGACATAAAATACATACACTTACATTCAGACTCGAAGTCTCCAAAATAGAATTAAGGGACGTTTTCATTATTTGACAAGAATGATTAATCTCTGGATATAGTGTGTAAATTTGTATTTCTTTTAGGGGCGCGTGGGTGGCTCGGTTGGTTAAGTGTCCAACTCTTCATTTCAGCTTAGGTCATGATCTCAGTTTGTGAGTTCAGGCCCCATTTCAGGCTTTGCACTGATAGTGCAGATACTGCTTGAGATTCTCTCTCTTTCTCTCTTCCCCTCCCCTACTTACTCTCTCCATGTCTATCTCTTTCAAAGTAAATAAATAAAACTTGAAAAAAAGTCTGTGAAAAAAATTTGTATTTCTGTTAAATATCTGTGCTATATTCTGTATATGCAAATCTGTATTTTAAATAACCTAGGAATTATTGCCCATGTATCCTGGAATTGGGGATCATGTGACTCAATAATCTGTTTTAAAATGATCTGATTTATTTATATTATTTATAGAGCAATTTATCTCTACTGACAGAAAAAAATGATTAAAACAATAAGAAAAAAATTAAGGAATATCCTAGGTAGAAATAGTATGAATGCTTTCTTCCTCTTTCATGCTTTTCTGTGATTTCTAAATTTCCTACAGCAAACATATTTTACTGTTATGAACAGGAAACACAAATTCAGACATTTCAGATGATAGCTACAGGGTATCAAGAGGATAGGTATCGCTTCTAGAAGTTGAAGATCAAGAAAAATAGATTTTGTTTCTAGAAGCTGAGGAAGTAACATTTGTTTTAGAAATGTTTCTATGTCGGGTGTGTTTTTCAGATTTAGTTACAATAATAAGAGCTTAACCATTGAGTGCTTACCACGTGCCTGGCACTATTCTCAATACCTCACATTAATTATCTCATTTAATCTTTCCAACCACCCTAAGAGGTAGGAAAATTGCTAATATCCCCATTTTTCAGATAAGGAAACGGACAAAGACAAGTGAAATAACTTGTCTAAGTGTCACACAGTTTTTAGAGTGGACAGTACCCAAAATTGATCAAAAATAATAAAACATCTAATCATTACCCAATAAGAAGCTCTAAAATATCCAATACAATTCCTGAAGATTACAAAAACGGTCAGAAATTAAAATGCTGTTAAGTGTGGGTCCTTTTAAGATAAAGCAAATTATAAAATTCTCCATATTGTATTTTAATGCATTTAATCAATTATGATGATTGAATAAGACTTAGAAAAATTTTGGTTATACCAAGATCTTACTGTAACAGTATTTCCTTTCAGATTCTACCTGACCTATTCACAATAAGCAGAAAGAGTATTATCATAACTGTTCAATACCACTACTTAATGTTACTAAATGATCAGGTCTTATTTTTAAGTTGTCACCTTTTTCCCAGAAAACCAAGGCTGTGCCTGTAGTACAAGGGAACTTTCTCCATTTAGCCTGGTGCTTTCAACTGAGTACAGTGTGGTCCAGTAGAGATATCCCCCAATGGAATCCACCACCATGTCATTCACCAACGACTTCACGTGGGTCACGATGTCTGCGTGCCCTGTCAACAGAGACTGCCTCTGTATCTGTAAAACATAATAGTATGCTTGGTTAATAATTGTCAAGTGACACTGTCATTTCTTAATAGTTTGTTGCAATCGTTAGTAAATTGTTGTTTTCATCCAAACGCGAATATTTATTAGCACTACGTGCTCGGTAGTGCGCAAAGTCTTGGGAGCATAACAGTCATGGTAGCTGCCCTCTCTGAGCTTATCTCTTTTTATGACTCTAGAAAAAACAGGAGGCAACTTTATTTTGAATTAAAATACTTACTCTTCCTAATCATACAAGCAGACAATTCAAACACTGCTAGATAAGAGTGTATTTAAATAATTAATTAATTAAAAATTTTAAAATGGGGTGCCTGGGTGGGTCAGCCAGTTAAGCATTGGAGTTCGGCTCAGGTCATGATCTCATGGTTCATGAATTTGAGCCCCACGTTGGGCTCTGTGCTGACAACTCAGAGCCTGCAGCCTGCTTCAGACTCTGTGTCTCCCTCTCTCTCTGCCCCTTCCCTGCTCATGCTCTGTCTGTCTCTCTCTCTCTCAAAAAATAAATAAACACTTGAAAAATTTTAAAAAAGAATATATTTGATAGCAATTGCACTACTAGGTATTTATCCGAAGAGTATGAAAATGCTGATTCAAAGGAGCACATGCACCCCAATGTTTACAGAAACACTATCAACAATAGCCAAATTATGGAAAGAGCCCAAAAGTCCATTGACTGATGAATGGAGATATATATATATATATATATATATATATATATACATATATATATATGTAATATTCCATTATATATATATAATTATTATATATATATTCCATTATACATTACTTGGCAATCAAAAAGAATAAAATCTTGTCATTTGCAATAACGTCGATAGAAGTAGAGTGCATGATGCTAAGCAAAATAAGTCAGTCATAGAAAGATAAATATATAATTTCACCCATATATGGAATTTAAGAAACAAAACCGATGAATGTAGGGGAAGGGAAGGAAAAATAGATAAAAGCAGAGAGGCAGGCAAACCATATGAGATTCTTAAAGACAGAGAACAAACTAAAGGTTGCTGGAGGGGAGGTCAGTGGGGGGGTGGGCTAAAGGGGCGATGGGCATTAATGAGGCACGTGGGATGAGCATTGAGTGTTGCATGTAAGTGTGAATCACTACATTCTACTTCTGAAACCATTATTACACTATATGTTAACTAACTAATTAAAATTTTTCAAAAGAGAGAGAGATTATGAAAAAAAATAAAATAAAAAGGAATGTATTTGATTAGACTCCTGGAGAAGATGTATACATCCTGATGAAGGATGACGTCTCTCCTTGCTGCTCTCCATCAGTATATTTCCCTGATGTTAATTACTGCCATTACTGAGTACTTATTGTGTGTCAGGCACAGTACATTTTTATCTTAACATATTAGCTTTTGTAACCCTAGCATTATGCCTCTATAGGATTTCTGTCACAACTTAACTAGGTTCAAAGAAGTTAAGTAATTTTTCCTGGAGTTAAGTAGTTTTATAAGAGACAGAGCAAATACTTGAAACCAGCTTTTATATCCACTCTTCCACTTCCTCCTCTAAAACTATTTTTTTAACTATTTTTAAATTAATCCATTTTAGGGAGTATTCTCAGATTCACCCCACTCAACTCCATTCCGCCAGCATATCATTGGCACTTATGAATTCAGACTATACCACTGTTTTGTCTCTAACTACATTTCTTTGTAGGCTTCTTCTATTATTTCTGTTTGAGGGGAGGGCTGTAGAAAGAGGGAGAAAGAGAATCCCAAGCAGGCTCTGTGCTGTCAGCTCAGAGCCCAATGCAGGCAGGGTTCAAACCTGTGAACCATGAGATCATGACCTGAGCTGAAATCAAGAGTCAGTTGCTTAACCTACTGAGCCACCCAGGTGCCCCTTCGTCTATTATTTTATATATGTATTTTATCTCCTCAAAAGAGCAAGGACAAGAGGGATGGTCATACAACACTGAACATACTAAAACACGGGCATTTTACACAATAAAGGGATGAATTTTATTGTGTGTGAGTTATACCTCATAAAGCTGACTTTTTTTAAGCAGATATATATCTGCCATTAACATTATATTTCCTACTATGCCTATTTTCATGGCTCCCAACACATTGATAATAGATAAATCATTGTTGAATGAATAAATAAGTAGACATCAAGAGCCCTCCTTATTAGAAAATGATTCCAGGACTGCACTTCTTGATCTTTCAGACCAGCATTCTCATCATTAACCACCTTTCTCTTCCAAGTGTGCCTCTACACAGATGGACAAGATGTCTTCAGTTTGCATCCAGCTACACTCTCCACCCTCCGCCCTACTCTATAGCTCTGGAGGCTGGTGTCATAGACTGCATCAACTGGACTCTCATTCTATGGTTTCCAATGACATGCAGCCAGTGGAAGAACTGGCAGAAGATCAGAGAGAAGAAAGAAAGAAGGATGGGGGGAGGGGCGGGGGTGCCTTATTCTCTCAGGTCGCTCCTTGCCAGAACATACCTTTTGACAGTGGCTGGGTTTCACATCAGCAATTCCCATAGCTACAGCTCTTACCATGTTCTTCCCCTTCATCCCCTTGCCCCCATATGCCTGGAGGTGGTTCTATCTTTCCACACACTTACTAGTCCAGGGCATGCTTCACCATCCTTTGCTTATATTCCTTAGCCCTCTCCACACCTTTGAAAATAGTCCCTTCATTGGGTCGCCTTTAATCATGTCTTTGAAGGGTGCCATCTTCCTCCAGGACACTGACCCACATGTGAACATTTTAATATACTTAAGATATTATTGGGGCACCTGGTGGCTCCGTTGGTTAAGCACCCCACTTTGGCTCAGGTCATGATCTCATGGTCCAGGGGTTCGAGCCCCACATCAAGCTCTATGCTGACAGCTCAGAGCCTGGAGCCTGCTTTCAATTCTGTGTCTCTCTCTCTCTCTGCCTCTCCCCTGCTCATTCTCTGTCTCTCTCTCAAAAATAAATAAACGTTAAAAAAATTTTTAAAGATATTATTGAAAATATATAACTAGCACAACACATAGTGATATAAAGTTCTCTCTACACATAAATTCCTTTTAGTTAAAAAGTGAGTATGTTTGGAGACAAATATTAAGTAAATAATAGCATAGGTACACAAGTGAAGAAAGAAAAAAAAACATGAAAACTCCCAGTCACTGAAGTGGCTGGTTATTGTTCTAGAACATCCAGAATGCTGGGCTTTAACTTACCACATATGTCTTTCCAGCCCAGTAGAGAAATTGACCCAGCCAATCAAAAGCTAAAGCCCCTGCTCCTGCAATGTTGGGTATGTGATAATTCTCTGAAATAGCTGTCCCATTCAGCAGCCACACGTAAACATCGCCTTTGGTGTCGCTGTAGTAGAGGCTGTTGTTATACCAATCCATGTCTCAAAACAAAACGAATTGGTAGCGGTTATTTTTCATGTATGCCAGCATTAAACATGGTGAGTCAGCAAATCACACATGCACCCGCATATCATTTTAAAGCACATACTAACGTGATATCCATTAGAACTTCAGGGATCTATCAAGAATATTTCAATAATGTTATCTCAAAAACTCAGTCCCAGGGACTAGGAAGAAGGACTAATATTCACTGAGCACATCTCTTTGCCAAACATGGTCCTGGGCACTTTACATATCTCATTTAAATCTGAAAACAAAGGTATGAAGCAGGAATTATCCCCGTTTTTGACATGGCAAACCCAAGACTCAGTGAGACTATCTATTCTGCCCAAGGTCTCACGGATGAAAATGGGGAGCCCAGATTGAAAACAACCCCAAAACATCATTCTCTCTACTATTACCATACTACCTCCTAAGTCCAACTCCTATGTTGGTCAGAAATGCCGATGTATGTTTAGTGGCCCAGCAAATAGATCAAATAATTAATATAATTATAGAAGCTGCCATCTGCAGGCAAGTTCACTGTTGCATCATCCTCCAATGAAGACTTTCCTTCATCCTAATGTGTTCTAGGCAAAATTACCCACTTCTGACTTCATATTCCTCTTTGTCAAGAAATTATTTCTTACACTTCCTTTAGAACTTCATGCAACCATTCCTTGCCTCAGCCGTATAGTGAACATAATAAATTACTTAAGTATAGCTGTTTTAGTGGAACCAGACAGGCTGTTACCAGGAGACAACATTGATAGATTCCAATACATTCTAATACATCAATAAATAGCCTCACCTTTTGTGAAATAATAAATAGCGTCCTTACCTGAGAACTGACATTTTCTCAACGGTATCACTGGCAGTGTAGTTCACTGAATGTTTTTTTCCTTTCATTATTGACCTAATACCAAAATACTCAATTCTTTAGACGTATTGAAGAGCGAAGGAAGCCTTATAAGTAGAATCCTGACATCCAAGTGAACAAGGGATTTGGTGTTTACCTGACACATTTCCTATAGCAGAGGATAAGAACTCTCCTGGGCCAAAGCTATGTAATGGCTTACTCCAAAGACCGTCTTCTTTCACAGCCATGATAAATGGTGGTTCTAAAGCTGTTTGGTAAAAAATAAATTAAAAGAAATATCTCAGAAAGCATATGTTTTTTTTTGTTTTTTTGTTTTTTTTTTTTTACGTTTTTATTTTATTTTTGAGAGACGTAGAGACAGAGCGTGAGCAAGGGAAGGGCATAGAGAGAGGGAGACACAGAATCTGAAGCAGGCTCCAGGCTCTGAGCCGTCAGCACAGAGCCCGACACAGGGCTGGAACTCACAGACTGTGAGATCATGACCTGAGCTGAAGTCGGCCGCTTAACCAACTGAGCTACCCAGGCGCCCCAGAAACCATATGTTTTAAGGTACACATCTTATACCCCAAGATTTCCTTTATAAAGAATATCAACATTTGGAAAATACTGTGGAAGGATATGAGTGATTACATGTGCCTAATAGAATCTAACTTATTAAACATATTTTCCGATTTTTGCAAAATCAAAGTTGAACATGAAGAGAAATGTGTGGTGACATTGCCTCTATAGCAATGTCACCGTCATGGCACAATCCCCCTTCCCCTTTGGCTATTGGTTGCCATGGTCCCATGCAGAGCACCCAAAAGCCACTGTGATAACAACAGCAGTATAAATGGTATAGTTATCTTTCCATTTTCTGGTCAGCAAAGAGGACGGAATTCGGCATAATTCACAGCCCCTCAACTTTTCTCACCATGACCTTCTGAGTTCAAGGGGTATTATTGCTTAATAAACCATGAGAAAGAAGAAAGCCATAAAGAAGAAAAGGGTATTGTTTCCTCAAAAATATCTTGAAAAGTTTAAAATAACAATTTAGAAATGTAAATTAAATATCACACAATGCTTTGCTTTCCTAATCCAGATAATGAACACATACTCAAGTCACCAATGCACCCTCATTCTAACTTCTTTACCATACTGAAGGCAAGGAACTCTTAAGGACACAGGGAATAAGCCTGTGTTGTCAGAATTACTCCCTAAATCAAGGACAGTTACTGTGTACCTGGGTGGCTCAGTCAGTTCAGCACCCAACTCTTGATCTCACCTCAGGTCACTATCTCATGGTTCAAGGGATCAAGTCCCACATCGGGCTCTGCACTGACAGTGCAAAGCCTGCTTGGGATTCTCTCTCTGCCCCACTCCCACTCCTTCCCACCCCCCCGCCAAATAAGTAAATAAATAAACTTTAAAAAATAAAAAGAACATTTCCTCACCTGGCACCAGAGTGGTGCCCACCGAGGACTCTGACCAAGGGCCTGGCCCCTTGGGAGAACCGGCTCTCACAGAAACCTTGTATCTTGTAGCACTCTGCAGCTCAGGCACGTTAAGCATGGTCCCACTTACATTAGAGAAAATACGAGTGATTTCAGGAAAGTCTTCGGTTGATACTTTCACCTCATAAGTCCAGTTCTGCCAGGCAGAGGGGCCTAATCAGAAGAATTAAACAACATTACTGACCAAGATGACATAGGCAATGGCAAACACAGGATTGCCAGTAAATTCATCCACAGCTTCATCTTGAGTGGAAGGGGATTGGGCAGTAAAACCTGTTTACCCTGCTAGTCATCAGGGTTAGTCTCATGATACGACTAGGACACTGTCCATTCCCGCCACACCATAGCTTTTGCTCCATCGAAGGAAACATCATTTCCAACAAATCGGAGTCAAGCTCAGTCAAAGCTAGATGTGTGGTTGCATAAAGTTGTAGGAGGGGTGTTCTATAATACCACCAAGTGTAACCAGGCTCCTAACAAAAAATGTTTAATGATGAATCTCTAATACAACTCTCTGTTTGTAGAGCACCTTCCTCCTAGAAGTCTAAACTATACAAGAACAAACAAACAACAACAACAACAAAAACTTCCTATGCAGCAGTTGAAATATACAGCAAACAGGCATAGTTAGCTTTGTCTTAAAGACAGAAATAGCCCATGTTTGCTAAATAGTCTAGAAGCAGGAGTTGGCAAACTACAGCCCACAGGCCAAATCTGGCCCACTGCCTGTTTTTGTAAATAAAGTTGTACTGGAACACAGCCATAGTTTCTCATTTACATATCATCTCTGGCTGTTTACACACTGTAACGGCAGACTTGAGTAGCTGTGACAGAGACCATATGGGCCACAGAGCTGAACATATGTACTATCTAGTCCTTCCTTTATAGATGTAGTTTGCCCACCTCTGTGCTAGATACTGTTCTAAGTGTTCTACTTAAGCACCTTAATTTAATCTGTATGACAATCCCATAGAAAGATGTAATTAACATTCTGGTTTTCCAGTAGGGAAAACCAATGCATGGAACGGTTAAGTATTGTGCCCGGGATCATTCTACTAATAAATGACAAGACCAGCCTTTGAAACCATGCAGGCTGGCTCCAGAGCCCATCTGCTTACCCTCCATACATACTGCCTCTCCAGAGACAGAAGGTCAAGTTCCTCCAATTCATGTGAGGTCTGGATGGATACAATCTCAATCCACCTGCTCTGTCCTTCTGACTAGTATATTCACTCAGACCACAATGTCAGTGCCTGGCCCTGGTGGACATTCGATAAATGTTCAAACTATTCTATTGGGATATACATGGGAAATACAGAGATCCTCCCAATGCAAAACCAATAAATGCAAAACAAATGTATAAGCACATTTTCTGGAGTTAAATAGCACTTTTGGTTGATGACTAAATAATCACCTACAGGTTCTTAAAATTGAGTCACAATGTCAAGCAGTTCAAACTCTCCTTGTTACAGCAAAGCAAGGAACCACACTGGGGAGGGGGCACTCACTGGCTCCTATGGCGAGGGCAGGGGGCTTCCACTGAACCAGGGCCTGGTGAGAGCCAAACAGCACAGAGAGCTGCCGGGGGCGGCCCGGCAGGGGGTACGGCTGGGCGTAGGAGCCGAAGATGACCAAGTTCCCAAATCCGAACTCTTCTATGTGACTCAGGTCACATCCCACGATGAACTCATTGAAAGACAAAGAGTCCTGTTGGAAAACGGCCTTGCCATCTGTGACGAGGAAGTCATTGTTTTCATAAGCAAAGCTCTTCACATCAGCCAAGGAGACGTGAGCTAGGACAGGATGGGAAGCAGAACCGTCCAGAAATGTTGATGTGAAGACATGAGTGGTGTCATTGAAATAAATGATTCGTTTGGATTGTGGCTTCACTGCAAAGTCCTTTAACGTGCAACTTTCCACAATACGTAGGGCTTCCGAGTCCCGACCAGATGGCACAGGGAGGTCTACTCTATAAATGCCGTCTTTCAGGAGATAAAACGCATACCTGACACAGGAGCAAAAGAAGCCGGGTGTGATCCAATGCCAGGGTGGATGGGTAACCTCCTCAGCCCACCGCTTTGTCCCATTGTGCAGTCTTATCTCACCAATCACAGAGTCCAGGGTGTCCCAAGGTGCAAAAGACTAAAGTTATTTACTAAAGATGTGCACTATTCATTTCAGTTAGATGCTGAAACATTGCAAAATTTCAGTCTCACTTACAATGCCTTGTCTCCCAATTATGTATGTGACTTTCTAAGGAATCAGAAAATTTAAGAGCAGAAAGGGTCTTTAAGATTTTCTAATGAAGCTTACTTTTATTTATTTTTTAATGTTTAATTATTTTTAAGAGAGTGCAAGTGGGGGAGGAGCAGAGAGAAGGGGATCTAGGATCCGAAGTTGGCGTTGCACTAACAATAGTGAGCCCCATGTAGGGCTTGAACTTGCGAACCATGAACCAGGAGATCACAACCTGAGTCGAAGCTCACCTGACTGAGCCACCCAGGTGATCCCTAACTAAGCCTACTTTTAAAGGAAAGTGTGTTATATAAAAATTACATAGCTAAATGTGTTATTTATTGTAAAACACTTTTCTCCAAAACGCACATAATCTTAAACCGAATTCTTTCAATAAATTTTCCCATGCATTGTGAATGATAAAATAAAGCAAAAACATTTAACCTATTTTAAAACCACAGTTACTATGTTGCTATAAATATCTAGCAAAACTACTTTACATTTTGGAGTAGACTAAGTTTTTTTTTTTTTTTAATATTTCCAACTGAGTGGGGCAATAGAGCTACCATTTTACAAATCATGAAGAAATACCGCATGAGACAGCAAAACAGCGGGACGGACCACCCAGCAGTTAGGAGAAGCCAATGGAAGTCTCATGGTAACAGTGAAAGTGAGATTTTAATAATAAAAACACCACCAAGATATTTCACTGATAAACCAAATCTGTAAATAGAATTTGAACTAAAACATAAGACTATTAATTTGGATGAAGCTAATTTTGAATGTGTGATCATGGAGACAGATGCTAACAAAAGTATACTTCTGCTTAGTATATCTTTCTTATCACAGCCCCATGGATTGACAAGATTCTAGCATCTTATCACAATTGTCCAATTATCCTCTTTGTCGTATTCAGTCCCGCTCTTGTTCTCCTTGATGACTACTCCAAATCTTTATCAATATGATGACTCCTGTGCTAGAATAATATCTGAGATATAAACTCCACGCAGAGATGTGAAACTATGTTCTTTGTCTTAAGAGAAGGTTGCTACAGGCAAAAAGCAGAAACAACTTGGCTCTTAACTGCCTGCTTTTGTTTCCCAAATTCAAAGCTATTAAGGGAATATAGAGGGACTCCAGGGTAGATAAGAGGAAGATTTGGCTTGAAGGCCGGGAAGGTTAGCAGAGCTGGGGTATGGGGGAGGGAGGAGGAAGAGGGCAGAGGTGAGACAGAGAAGGAGCAGGGGTAAGGAAGAAGCTAAGAGGTTTAGAGTTAAGTACAAACACAGAGTGAATAATCACTGGTGCAAAATAACGGCATAAAGAAAACCATTTTTTAATGTTTATTTATTTGAGAGAAAGAGAGTGGGGGAGGGAAGCGGGGGACAGAGGATACAAAGCAGGCTCTATGCTGACAGCAGAGAGCCCCACGCAGGGCTCGAGCTACCGAATTGTGAGATCATGACCTGAGCCAAAGTCAGACGCTTAACCGACTGAGCCAACAGGTGCCCAAAGGAAACCATTTTTAATACCAGGAGAATAAATGATTTCACACATCTGGAATTCCTTAGAAACACTACATACAAAGTGTTGCCGAAAGTTATATGCTGATGTTTACAAAAACTCTATTATTGTTTAGGGAGATGATTAGATGATTATAGGGTCCTAAAAGTCAGGTACTAGTCCCATCGCAAAAGAGCTGCGAGATCTTGGGTAGTTATTGACCTGTGCTTTACTTTTGTATCTGTAAACTGACACAGTAAAAGTACCTACTTCATAGGGTTCGACAAGAACTAAATAGATTTTTGGAAGTAATACACTTAGAGGCACATATTAAGTGACCGGTTAATATTAATTGTCATTATCATTTCTAGTCACATTTCAAAATCTAAGTGCAAAACAATTTTATCCTAATGGAAAAAAAGAGCCATCAAAAACCTCACTGAGATGAATTTTGAGTGATTGATGTAGTTGGTGAATTTTATTATCCTTATTATATTTATTATATACAATATTATCAATATATTTTTTATTATTTTAGTGGGTGAAGTTTATTTATAAGTCTTTCTGTTTAATTTCCAGCAACAAAGTTCCATTTCATAGGGTCTCAGACTTTTACAAATGAGAAAAATAATATTCAGGGAGTCCAAAGGACTTACCCTACATGACAGTGTTTTTAAAACACATTCTTGAATTCAGTGATTCATTCAATCCTAAGACAAAATAAGTATCTAGTAAATTATGAATGAATATGAATAGAAAACTTGATTTCAAATCAATAATGAGCAGCCCTTTTTTTTTTAAGAATGTCAATTCATGAAAAATAAAAAGTGCCATGGGCTTTATATTTTGTTTTCATTCGAAACTAAAACAATTTTATCCCTACAGGAAAGAAAAACTTAATCTTACAAACATCGGCCTTGCTTATTGGTTCTTACCCTGTTATTATCCGGTCACATTTAAGAAATAATATTCACAAAATAATTTTCTGGGTTTGCATCCTTCACATTTATGTACATTTGGAGATCACAAAATATATGCACAGGAAATACCTCATTTCATCCTCAAAATAACCCAACTGGGCAAACATTCTTATCTTCCACATATGAATGGATAAACCAAAAGTTACTTGCTCCAAGTTGTACTGCAATTGAAACAGGACAGCTGAGCTAAAATGTGTCCATTTCATTTATGGGGGAAAAGTAGATATTTATAATGGGAAATTTTTCCTTGTTATTAACCATCAATACCCATGTCCGAAGGTGGGTGACCGCAACTATTTTGCTGAGCCAGCACCTGGTAGGTGTGAGAACCAGACCAGAGAAATGAATTGGTGCTGAATTGCTCAGCAAAATAAACAGTACAGTGAAAGGAACAGTACAGTCAGGAAGGACTTCCCACGGGGAGAGTTGACAGGGACCTGGAGTCATGCATAAAATGACAAATCCAGGACTGGAATCTCCCTCTGAGTCCCGCACAAGAGGTCTTTCCCACATACCCATATTTTACTGTGAAGGAGAGGGAAATCTACTGAACCTGAGAAGTTGTAGATCAAGTTTGCAAGAAATTTCCTCGTGGCTCAACAGACATAAAGCTTTGCCTAAAATTGTATTTTATTTTATTTGAAATATGACCCATAGATTGGCTCGTCTAATTCTGTGATGCTTCATTATCAAGCAACTTTCCCAAAGATTCTTGCCAAGGAAGAGAATTCACAAGGTTAACACTTACCCATTGTATGAATCAGCCACAATTTTTTGAGGTGTGGTAATTGAGGGAGGCGTAATGTCCTCCATGTCTGAGCAGTTCTCTAAATCACAGGCGTATACCTAGAGAATCAAGCATGCATCAGTATAGATCAGCGTCTGTCTATATTCAGTTTGGCCAAGTATTTCTTTTTATATTTTTTAACTGCATCCTCCACCCCCACTCCCTCTCTAAGTTTTTCTGAGCATCCGTTCTGTGCTTAGAATTTGCTTGTCACTGATCACTTCTCAAAGTATCAAAAAGAAAAAAAAAACCTTGAAAGTTAGTTTTATATCCTATATCCTAATGAGTGTGCATCCTATGTACATCAATGAAATACAAAAACCTATTTTCCTCTCTTGTGGAAGAACTCAACTATTTTTTTAAGGGAGATGGACAGAAGGAGAGAGAGAGAGAGAGAGAGAGAGAGAGAGAGAGTCCTAAGCAGGCTCTACACTTAGCTCGGAGCCTGACACAGGGCTCAATCCCATGACCCTGGGACCATGACCTGAAATGAAATCAAGAGTTGGACCCTCAACCCACTGAGTCACCCAAGCACCCCAAAGACTTTTCTTAAGTAATCTGTACACCCAAAGTGGGGCTTGAACTTACAATCCCAAGATCAAGAGTCACATGCTTGACTGACTGAATCAGTCAGGCCACCCCTCAACTACTTTAATATTTAAACTATATCCAAGTTTATGAGCTTCCAGCAATGATGATTATAATTTCCTTTAAAATAAGGAAACTTGAAACACATCAAGACTGTCTTCTCAAGGATTTCATAATACTGTATTTTCAGAGACCTACTAAAGTTATCCCTGGTTATTACATAATTTAAACTACTTGCAGTTGATTTTAATCATAATTGGTAGTCTTACCTAGTGATAGCACAGATACCACCACTCTCTTGTGGAAAATGAATTATCACTAATATCACAACCCCATGGCTCTAAAAAATCACAAAGATGACTTAAAGGCAGGTCAGGACTAGTCCTAGGTAAATTCTAGACCCACCTCTAAACCAGATCTATGATTCATTGCTAACCCAGTGTCTAAAACATAGTAAATATTCACTGAGTATTTATTGAATTAATTATGTTTACTTGTAAATATACCAAGATATGCATGTGAGCATCAATATCTAGTTATTCACTTTAAATTCTCAGACTAACCCGTTCATCCATGATGAAATACATCCTCTGATAAAGCCAGTCTATGGAGATAGAAGAAATTAATCCTGAGCCTCTGTAAAAAACTCTCAGGTCAGACACATCAGACATGTTGGCAGCCTCTTTTACCCATATGAGAGTTCCTTCAGAGAAATAAACAGCTTGCTGGTGGACATTAATCGATATTCCTAGAAGAGCCATGCAAATACATGTGTGTTATTATACATCCATCAGGAAAAAACCCTACATGACAGAAAAATGTATTTCTTTTCATTTTTGCTAAGGAGAGCAAAACAGAAGTCAGTCTGGATCTTTGTTTCCACGCTACGGAAACATTTCTTTCCATGACACTGACCTGTAATATTACGGCGTATAGCATCTGAATGGAGGCAATGTGCTTCGTCCACTAGATGTTTTAAAGATCTCTTTCTTAGAGAAGATTTTCTGGATAAAAAGAGCCACTGTTCCTCCTCTTGAGCTAAAACAATAACACGATTTACAGACAGATCAACCGCAGGCACACTGACACACAAAAAAACCATTACCATCCTTCAAAGCAAGGCAACTAATGCTTGAAAGAGGCTGTTCAGATTTTTGTCTGAAGGCATGGGGACATTTTAACTGCAGTAGAAATCACATTAGTCCATGATGAGGGGAGGGAAGTACAGGGTCAATCAAGTAGGATTTACACGTACGTGCCCCTAAGTGTCCCCAAAATAATATCACATAAGGGATCACCATTTTCTACAGCCTTGCCCCAGTAAGAGCTCAGCTCATTGCCCCCAGCCTTGAGAATGTGACTGCTTGGTGGAGGTGGTCCAGCCCAGACCAGACTGGGTTGTTGCATAACACCAGACAGACATTGCTTGTCTCTGTTTTTTCTTCAATGATCTTCCCTTTGAGCCCAGAGAAAAGTCCTTAGAGCAATGAAATCTGAGGACCGCAGAGCTCTGCTTGACGTCCCACTCAACTGGAGACTGATGCAGTGTGCGTCTGATGAACACTTTTAGGACAATTAATAACAGTTATGCAATAATTGCAGTAATAACAACCTTAAGCCTGTTCTATATTTAACTCGCCCTTCGGATGCTTTTTGCATAACAAAAATGCCTCTCCTTTCCTAGAGTCCAGTAACAGCCAAAAAACCAAAGGCTGGTGATATATGATATTCAATACACACTGGCATAGACGCGTGCAGATTAGGGTCAGGGTCAGTCCATTCAGCGAATGGGAGTCTGGTGAAAATAGAAAACAGACACCCAGAATTCTGAATCTTTCTGTGTTATTCCAAACTCTTACTAGTGGCCCCCAAATATTTCCAGTATTTCTTAGAAGGCATTTTCCTTATTATTTTGCCCACACACAGGCATCATACAGTAAGTATTTAATCTCTCAAGGCAATTGTTAAAATACCGAAGTGAAAAAAAAAATGATAACTTGCAAAAAAACAACAAAAGCTAATTTGGTAGATTGAATATTAAAAATGATAAAATGTAAGTTATTAAATCCGGATATATTTAAAACCCTTAAGGAGAATGGAAGAAAAAAATATCTGATATGTACTATGTATCCCTAAGTATATAAAGATGAATCACAATCACTAGTAATTTCATCTGAAACTGAGGATTTGCTTGAGGCCATTTTTTTTAATCCCTAAATTTTTCATTCTAATTTTTAAATTCCTAAATTCTAACTTAAGAACTTTGGGTCTAATAACTTCCTTCTGTTTGTCAAATAATGGGATTCATTTAAAATCGAAAGCTTACCAAGTACCAAAAGGCAGTGTTTATTTGGGCAGAAGAGGTGGGGTTCTTGGGATCAACCAGATGAGCCCAGACTCCGAGCTCTGAACCCACTCTTGCCACCCCTCACCTCCCGAGTAACAGAAGGGGCATTCCCAGGCTGTACCTGCTGAGGGTGGAGTGGTAATACTAGATTCTGCTTCTGGCCCCTCACCAACTTCATTTACTGCTGCAATGGAAAACCTATTCCAAAAACAATTTGGAGAGATGTGTTTCACATGGCATGGTGTGAACATGAGATAGAAAGAGAAGGAGCAATATATTTCTATTTAAAGCACAATGCGGCAATGCACGTATCTAGTTTCTCCGTACCACTGCTCGGCCCTGAAACAGCCATCAATCACATCCTTGTTTGCATTCCCCACAGAATAGGTCAGGGTCACAGAGGTCAAAAACTGAACTCTACTATCTGCATGACCCCATTCCTACCCTAATTTAAAGAGGCATTAGTAAATGGTAGAAAAGCTAACAGTAATAAAATAATCCCCCTAATGGTTAATTTTTAAAAAAAAAAAAAAGCACCACAAACAGAATTTCACCTCCTTACTTTTTTCATGTTGGATTAAATGAAGAAATGGTATTTGTGGTGTTTATGATGTCTTTATTAGTGCCCGTATATAAGGAGCCTCGGAATATAATAGAAATACTTGAGAATGTTTTTGCTTAGGACACTGTGATCTATCAAACCCACCAACCTGAGGAAAGCTACAATAACTTCAACCCAACGGCACAAAGCACAAAGTCAAGGGGAGTTCTCCAAATACATTTAAACAACTTCTGGGCCATATTTGTTCAATAATTATTCTGCCTGCTGCCATGCTGGCTACGATTTCCTTGCACCGCTTAATCCTTACCTGTAGGTGGTGTTTGGTATTGTGGAGTAAAACTGGAAACTGGTTCTCTGTGTCCCTGAATCTAATTGTTGATTTTTGCTGATCAGCCTTAAGTTATAACCCAAAATAGGTCCTCCTGGGAATTGAGGTGGAGTCCAGCTGACTTCCACGGTGTCGGGACTTGAGCTCTCAATGTTTCTAATAGAAGGAGCAGTTTCTGGAACTAGAAGAGGTAATGGTGACATGGTAAGCAGGAAAATTACGGGCAAAAATGTAAATAGGATAGGAAAAAAGTTTTGGTTTTTGAAGTGTAAATTAAATATTCTTGTTAATATTCACAATAAGTGATAGGAGGTGGTAAGATATCTATGAGCTGCAACTCTTGATCCCTGAATGACACCAGTTAGCTACTTTCCTAAATGACACTTCCGAATAATATTTTCCTTGCATCTACTTTATGAAATAAAATTAAATGTGGAGGTAAGCCAATGGGAGAAATGTTCTAGAAAAAAATTATTAAAAATCTCCGGAGAGCTGAATGAATTGAAACCGTAGGGTGGAGCCGCGGGTGAGGAAGGAGAGGAGAAGCTGTAATAAAACAGGAGTCAATGATTAACACAAATTGAAAGAAGTAAGTCCTGGGCCTTTTCACACAGGAGAGTGCTATAGCCTGCCTAGTTCCAGCTGAAGATGTGGGTGCAGATAAGCGGGAATTAGAACAGTGTGCTTCCCTCTTGCTGGCATGAGCTCTGCTGGCCCGGACCGTGTGTTCTTTACCCCAGCACCCAGGGTCCCTTGGAATCCAAGCTGACTGTTTTAGCAGGACCCTC
Source organism: Paguma larvata (assembly GCA_030068075.1). Taxonomy (NCBI): domain Eukaryota; kingdom Metazoa; phylum Chordata; class Mammalia; order Carnivora; family Viverridae; genus Paguma; species Paguma larvata. The sequence continues at coordinate 103,661,582 of CM057829.1, forward strand.
TCCCTTACGAAGGATTGAAGGAACATGCATAAATTAATTAAGCATCCACTCCCAATCTTTCGAAGCTAGATCTAAATAGCAAAGAGCAGAAAGAAAAACAAATGATCTAACAGCCTATCTGCCATTCATGTCTCCACCTACTTCTCATACCTCCCACCACTGAAACCACACTCTTTTATTTCCTCTTTCCAGAGAAAGACGTGCTTTCATGTCACTTTGTTCTTGTGTGGACCTCGCTCCCTCCGAACACTTTTGGCAAAAGCTCTGCATGCTCCTGACTGATGAGTGTCGGGAGAAATAAGACAGTTCAGCCTTCCCAGTGGACGAGTTTTTAAAGGGCCTGTTGACAGATCTCTCAGTCTCTCTCTGACACAATTCCCCCTCAACGCTCCGACTAATCTTTGAAAAACACAAACCTCATTGTATCAACTCCTCTGCTCCATACACCCCATCACCTTGGTGAACAGAGGGGTACAAATCGTCTTTCACTGGTCAGAATCAGGATATCAAAAAACCTAATTCATTGGGGTCAATGCTCAGACCTGATCTGCTCCACTTTGAGCGAATTAGATGCCACCTGCACGGTCGGCTGTGATTATTGTCCAAATCTCTCCCCAAAACATCCTCCCTGAAAGGCTGGTCATGTTGGGCAAGATAATCCCTGCCTAATAACATTCCACTCGGATAAGGAACTAGCTTCATAAGGGCACCATCTAAAATCATACATTTCCCATCATGAAAAGAAGAGGGCCATGAAGCATGGAACACAAAACAGAGACCTATAAGTTTTAACGTGGCTAGAAAAGTGAGAAAGAATTGAAGACTAAGGTGCTCTCCATGTAAAGCATACCCAGCATAGGTCCAGAATCCCTGGAGGCCACTAGGGCTTACAAATCCGGAAGAAAGGGCCAGAAATAGAAAGCAAAATTTGCCTTCTTGGTTATTTTGATTCGACTAGCCTTGCGCCCCCAATCATATTATTTCCCCAGCATCAGAAAATGCCCCAGCACTGTTGGAATACATGAGGCGTTATGTTGAACAAAGAAGGACCCGTGTATTCTACTCTAACCTGGAACATTTCAAATATTGTCCTGGGCCAGGGTCTGCCCTGAGGTTCTGAGGATGGTCAGGGAAGAATCGGCAGAGGTGGCTACACACAGCCTAAAATCTGATCAGCAATAAGAGGGCACTAGTCAGGCAAGGGGGAAAATTCCTCAACCAGCTTCGTCAGCTGTCCAGTTGTCCTTACCAGAATGGCCTGGTTCAGTGTGAGGCTCTTTGCACACTGCAAATCTCCAGAGCTAGGGGTAGGGACATCTAACATCTGGCCTAGAGTAAGTCCTCCTAGGTCCACAGGGCTAACCCTGAGGGTAAAGGCACCAGACAACTCTCCTTTATTGTCTGTCCCAGGCATTCACCCCCCTCAAATGTTCTAAGCTCGAATCCTTTTCCTGGTGTGAAAGTTACATCTTCAAAAGAAGAAATCAGAAAATGCTCCAGTACGTGTGCTGTTTTTTTAAAATCCTGTCTGTTCAAATGTTAAAGTATTATCATAACCTCCACGCTGGTCACACCACGTCCATGCTTCCAAATCTCTCTCATTCCCTCAATTCATTCTATGTGTAGTTGACAAAACTATCTTTTTAAGAAGCATGTGAAGCAATTACTTCTCTGCTTCATTCTATGTGTAGTTGACAAAACTATCTTTTTAAGAAGCATGTGAAGCAATTACTTCTCTGCTTTAAAACCATCCTGAACTCCTAGCTGCTTATCGAGGCTTATACCGACTACCGTATTTAATACCTGATGTCCTTCACTCCATGCCCCATTTCCCAACCCCTAACAGACAGACCCTGTTCAAAATGTTCCTCTTACCCGGGCGCCTGGATGGCTCAGACAGTTAAGTGTCTGACTCCTGATTTTGACTCAGGTCATGATCTCATGGTTTGTGAGTTGGAGCCCTGCATCGAGCCCTGCGTGGAGCTCCATGAGGATACCCGCGTGGAACCCTGAATGGGGCTCCAGGCTGACAGCATGGAACATGCTTGAGATTGTCTCTCTGCCCCTCCCCCACTCTCTCTCAAAAATAAATAAATAAACTTGAAAAAATGGTCTTCTTATCATAGTACACAGCACCTTCCCAATTATAATACACTTTCCTTATTCATTATGTTTACTCCTTAGAATATGTCTCCTCCTCCAAAAGGCAAACAGCACAAGAACAAGGAGTCCCGTATTAAGCAGAGAGGTACGGTGAGCACATAGAATGCTACTTGGCATATAGTCAGGTACTCAGTAACTGAATGGATCGATTGATGAAGGAATCATTTATTTCATTATTTAAAATAAAAACAGACTAAACTGAAACTTTGGGAAAATCCCCTTATTCCATAAGCAACGTGTGCACCCTACCTCCATAAGGGTGAGTCCTGTAACTGGGACTTGGTAGAGAATACAGCTGTAGCTGGGCTGTGAAGATCCAGACCACTCGAAAAATATACTCGGTGAAGGGATGCAGGGGCTCCACCACATAGGAGAGCTTGGACACAGCCTACATCAATGAGAGATTAGCAGTCAGCATTTACAGAATCACCCCGCACAGTGTGACTCGACAGCACAGATTAGTTTGTAAAAGACTCATGACTTTTTGGCTATGGGGTGACCCAGGGCCTGCCAGACCAGAAGATACAGAGGCCTGGAGCTTAGAGCTGAGCCACCCAGATGTCAGTCTGCATAATTCCCACCAAAAGTCTCTCCTTCTTCAAAATTGCAAAATTGGGGATTCAGCTATCTGTCATTTACCTCAAGGTTTTACTTTAACGTTTCTATGCTAATATAGTTAGTGTCTTGGGACTATTCTCTGAACTTGTTCGTGCTTTCCTAAAACAGACAGTCCTAGGTGACTAGTTGGAATCACTGTAGGCGGGAAGGGCAGATAACGATCAATGATGTGAGTAGTTGATTATGTGACGCTGTGCTGAAGGAACACAGTATTTGTTGAGTAATATCTTTTCCTCAAAAAAAGGATTTAGCATCAACGTGTTAGAGTAGCAGAGATTAAAGTTCATCTAATCTAACCACTCATCTTAAATCTTCTCTAAAATGTCTTTATGCCTATAATATATGTAGTAATTTGGCACTTTTAATAATTTGAAACAAAATCTGTGTGTACGTACATAGGAAGCTTTTCATACCTCAGTATAAGTCCAGCTCCCAGGAAGTTGTGCATATTTCCACTGAATGATGTATTTTACTCCAGAGATGTTGGCAGATTTCCATCGTAACGTCACACCATGGCTTCCAATGGAAGAAGCAAAGGGTGCTGTGGGGAGGTCTGCATTTTCTGAGGAGAAAAGAAGATTTCATTTGCCGTGCACCTCTGTCTGTCAAATCAGGCAAAAGGGTGTCTGTTTCATCTAGTGCTCCCAGAACTCTCTTGTGACAACTACATCTTGCCACAAAAACTCACCTGAATAATAAAAGATGTATATATTCAATCGGTTAATATTTTGAAAATCAACTAATCTGTCTGGCATCTTGTTTTCCCCATAGAATTCATTAATATCTTTTCTTTTTTATTTACAGGCAAGCAACATGGAGGATTCTGAGAATGTCCAGTTTTCTCTTACTATACCACTTCCTTCTAGGTGAGGGGGCTGCCTGCCAGGAGTGTGGTACATAACAGAACCATCCATTGTCCCAGAACACATATCCCAATTTACACTACAATTCTGTTGTTATTGCTCATCTTCTCAGTAAATAATTTTTATTGTTTTTAAATTTATTTATTTATAAGAGAGAGAGAGAGAGAGAGACTGAGCATGAGTGTGGGAGGGGCAGAGAGAGAAGGGAGACACAGAATCCAAAGCAGGCTCTAAGTTCCATGCTGTCAGCACAGAGCCCAACATGGGGCTCAAACTCACAAACCATGAGATCATGACCTGAACCTAAGTTAGATGCTTACCAACTGAGTCTCCCAGGTTTCCCAACAAATTACTTTTGTATGTACAAGTAGTTGTACTCCAAAGGATTCTATATTCAGTTGTTCTATATTGTAAGATATCTCATGTCGTCTAGACATTAGTAACATCACAGCTGGCAACACACATTTATTGATGCTACTTTCAGGCACTGTACAAGAGGCTAAATTTGTAATGGTATGTTTAACTGGGATGAAGTTATTTTACTTTGCTTTTTCTATTTTGCAAAATTGTGACTGATTTAATGTTTCAACTTGCTTTTCCCCCCAATTATTTATTGTGTAAAATACACATGACACAAAATTTACTCTTAACCATGTTTAAGTATGTTCAATGGCATTAAGTACATTTATATTATTGTGCAACCATAACTACCATCCATCTCCAGAAATCTTTTCATCTTGAAGCTCTACCCATTAAACATGAACTTCCCATTCTTTACCCCCACCCCACCCCAGCCTCTGGCAAACACCAGTCTACTTTCTGTCTCTAGGATTTTGAATACTCTAATTCCTCATGTAAGTGTCATCAAACAGTATTTGTCTTTTTGTTACTGGCCGATCTCACATAACATAATGTCCTTAAGATTCATCCGTGTTGGAGCATATGTCAATTTCCTTCATTTTTAAGGCTGAATAACATTCTATTGTGTGTATATATCAAATTTTGCTCATCCATTCATCTGTCAATGGACACTCGGTTTGCTTTCATGTTTTAGCTATTGTGAATTCAATAACAAGTGGATAGCATCAGTATATAAATATCACTTCATGACCCCTCTTTATTTTGAGTATAGACCCACAAGTGGAATTGCTGGATTATATGGTAAATCTACCTAATGTTTTGAGTAAACATCATGCTGTTTAGCACAGAAGCTATACCATTTTACAGTCCCACCAACAATGCATAAGTGTTCCAACTGCTTCACATCCTCGTTAACACTTTTATTTTTCTGGATTTTTTTTTGAGAGTAACCATTCTAATGAGGGTGAGGTGGTAATTTGTCATAGTTTTAATTTGCATTTCCCTAATCATTTAGTGATGTTGAATATCATTTCCTATACTTATCGATCATTTGTATATATTCTTTGGAGACATATCTATTCACGTCCTCTGCTTATTGTTGAATCAGATTATTTGGTTTGTTTTGGTTGTTAAATTTTAAGAGTCTCCTCATATTCTGGGTATTAATCCCTTATCAGATCTATGATTTGCAAATATTTTCTTCCATTATGCATTGCTTTCTTGCCCTATTGACAGTGTCTATTGATGCATTTTTTTTATTTTCATGAAGTCCAATTTGTCTATTTTTTCTTTTGTTGCCTTTGCTTTGTGTCATATGCAAGAAGTCATTGCCAAATCTAGTGTTGTAAAGCTTTTGCTCTATTTTTAATTCTAAGAGCAATATAGGTTTTTAGGTCTTACATTTAGTTCATGAATCCATTTGAGTTAATTTTTTCATATGATATTATGTAAGGGTCCAACTTCATACTTTTCATGTGGATATCCAGTTTTCCAACACCATTTCTTGAAAAGATTGTCTTCTCCCCATCAAATAGTCTAGGCACCCTTGTCAGATATCATTTGACTGTCTATTAGGATTTGTTTCTGGACTCTCTGTTCTAATCCATTGGTTTATATGCCTGTCTTTTTGCCAATGTCATACTGTTTTGATTACTGTAGCTTATCACCATAATAAGTTTGAACTCAGGAAGTATGGGTCATCCAGCTTTGTTCCTCTTTTTAGGGTCTAGGGTCTCTTCACATTCCCTATGAATTTTAGAATGTGTCTTTCTATTTCTGCAAAAGATACTGGGATTTTGATAGGGATTATATTAGATTTGTAGGTCACTTTGTGTTAACATTGACATCCTAACTATATCGTCTTTCAATCCATGAATATATAGAATGTCTATTTATGTCTTCTTTGTTTAAGAAATGTCTTGTAGTTTTATTTTGCAAATCTTTGACCTTGGTTAAGTTAGTTCCTAAGTATTTTATGCTCATAGATGCTACCGTAAATAGAGTTGCTTTCTTAATTTCCTTTTTAGATTGTTCATCATTAGAGAATAGAAGTGCAGCTGATTTTCATGTGCTGGCTTTGTACAAATTTATTAGCTCTAACAGTTTTTTGTGCTATCTTTAAGACCATCTACATATAAGATCATATTATCTGCAAAAAGGGATCCTTCCTGATTTCAAATTTGGATGGTTTATTTCTTTTTCCTGCCTCATTGCTCCAGTTAGGACTTCCTATACTATGTTGAATAGAAGTGTCAAAAGCAGGCATCCTTGCCTTGTTCTTGACTTTAGAGGATATGCTTTCTTTAAAAAAATAATAATAATCACTCCTCTGGTTGAGAAAATATAATAAGTTTTTCTAAGAAACTTAAAATGGGTAAATACAAACTTCCATGACCTCACTCTTTCTGATTAAAAGCTGACACCATTCTGGTCACACTATAGATACTGAATCTGGACTAATTAAAGTCCAGACTACCAGAATATTCTGTAACCCAGAAAAAAGAAATCCACTGTCATCTGAGGTTCTAGCCCACAGAAGGGCTTCGCACAATCCTTCTCTGCTGATTCTTTTATTTATGGTTCATTTTTAGCTGCTATAACTATGCCAGCAAAGCACAGCTCCATTTTCTCTCCCTGTTTTATGGTGGGAGACAAGTGGAGTCGAGAAGCCCTGAGGAGGGAGCTCTCACACACATCCCATTCCTTGCAGACTGCAAACCAGCAGAAAGAAGGGAGACAAGAAGTATCTTGACAAGGAAGACATTTTTCACATGGAATTTCAATTTTTTTTTTAAAGAAGCAAGATCCCTCCGTGCTCCAGCAACAATGCACTAACCGCTGCTCACAGCCAACGAGACACCGCCACAATCTCGAACTCTTATTCTTCTCCTGTGAACTTTTGTTGAAAACTACCCTTCCCAATTTCCCCCTCTCCTCTCTGAAAACTGACCTTCCCTTTGTTCTCCGGACTTGCCTAGGGTTTGCCATAGTTTGCTTGCCCCAATTTGCAATTTCTTTGCTATTCCTGAATAAACTCATACTGCTAGTAGAATAACTTGCTACTTTATTTTTAAGGTTGACATGTTAAAGAGGAGTCCCGAGTGGAGCCGTCAGCAGAGTAAAGAGGAAGATCCAAAAGATCCAGAAAGAATGTAAGTTGAGTACTGGGCAGAAGGGACCAGAGTTATATATAAGGAAATGCAAGTAAATGTAAACTTCATAGCTAAATGTAGAGCTGTTTCAAAGCCCATGGCAATGTGCAGGGAAAATCAGAGGTCAAGTAGGTTTGCTCTAAAATATCAGGACAAGAATCAACCAAATGAGAAAGAGAAGCTGAAGTGAGCTATATACTACTTTCAGTACACAGTTGAGTGGGTAAGAAAAGGCTCTGAAATCAGACAGCTGGGTTAAAATCAAGTTACTCCCTCTCTCGTTCTTTCAAGTTTATCCCTTTCTATGCAGCCCTAAGCAAATATATATACTTTGTGCCTCATTTTTCTCATCAGTAAAATGGGAATAATAATAGTACTCCTATTTCTGAGCTCAAAAAGAGCTAATATCTATAAATTACTTTTAACAGTGCTTGACTCATAAATGCCTAATAAATATTAGTTCTTTTTATTTCAATATTGCTATTTCCACCATGTGGACAAGAGACATGGATGGTATCTAAAATAGAATAATATAGCTGACTCAAAGATAGGAGGACTAGGTACCAGATGTGTTGGAGACCAACAGGGTCTTAGGCGTATGGGCAAAAAGATTCATTATAACAAACTGAAGATTTGGTCTGTAAGGTTGGTCTGTAAGCACAATTGCTTTTATTTAGACTTGGCACATCTCATTTGTTAATGGTATGCAGACATTGATCCATAGCCAATGAGAAATAGTAAATAGAGCACTGATTACACTTGTATTATAACAATATATAATTAAGTATTAGTGTAATTTTGCAGTAAAAGAAAGGAATGTAAATTAAAGTTTCCCAAAGTTTCTCAGTTCTGGCATCTTTAGTTTCTCAGTAATTTTTTCATAACTCCCTGGACCAAAAGAATTACCAAACAGTTGCATGTATTAAGTATAACTTAAGTATGTATGTTCTTTCGACTTAGTAGATGTTTGAAGAAAATACACATATACATAGAAAGACAATATATGTATTTAATCCATAAATAAGAGAACTTCACACCGGGGTGCCTGAGTGGCTCAGTCGGTTAAGCTTCCAACTCTTTATTTCCACCCAGGTCATGATCTCATGGTTCAGGGGTTCAAGCCCATACAGGGGTCCGTGTTGACAGTGTGGAGCCTGATTGGGATTCTTTCTCTCTCCCTCTCTCTCTACCCCTCCCCTGCTTGTGCTCTCTCTCTCTCAAAATGAATACATAAACTTAAAAAAAATGAATTGCACACTAATTGTTTCTGCGCGCCTATTGGGCTTGGCACAATTTCTCCAATGTTATAATCAGATTGGGTACCACCATCCTCGTTTCCTGTTCCAAGTTGAGTTTTTTATGGTACTTGCTTTTATCCCAGCAATCACCAAAAAACTCAGTGTTGCAAAGATATGATATAGAAAGGAATGTAAAGCATTTCATTGTTTATACCATGAACTACCTCCAACTAGTATTTCCAATGAATTCCAGAAGATCAACTATCCCTATGTAGTTTAAAATATTTAAAATGCTCCATGCCTTCCTATGAGATACCTGTGATGCATTGGGTGCTGGGCGGTTCTTTAGTGCACAGTTTGGAAACCAGAGCATACAAATTTTATCCATAGCTAATTCCCACTATACAGAAGAAAAAGAATGTAATATCACTTATCTCTCCACAGAAATGTCAAGGGGGTTCCTTTGTGGGATACCAAAGGGCAGACACGAATCAGGATAGCAAAGCAAGATCCTCTTTCCAGATTCCATCAGTCACTGAGAGCAAGGAGCAAGTCATTGAAGCAAAGAGTACAACTTGCAGAAAAATCAGTCATTTCCCCCATCTGGAGGGAACCATCTACCTAGCAGTGGGAGGAAGACCCTGGAAATTCTGGAAAAGAAAGCTACTAACCTCCAGGCCGTGACTTACCAAAGAGTTGGTTCTTCAGAAACCGCTAGAGAATTAACACACTATGGCAAAGCCACTTAGACACACCCAACCTGCTCTGAAATCAGACAAAGGGAGCTGGAAACATACAGCCACATATCCTACTTACTCAGAATCTAAAAGCAAGAAGCAAAGCTTCTAGACATTCAGCAGATTTCCCAGAGCCTTGTAGGGAGCCATGCAGATAGCAGATATGCTATTGACAAGCCGTTAGCTGAATAATTAACTGCATATTAAATAAAATATTCTTATGCTTTTGGTTCATTAGAACAGTGGCATTTCCTGACCTCAAGTCTAGTTAGGATCCACAGTTGTCTCTTTCATTGAGATAGAAGTGATTTCACCTACCGAAGTGAGGGCGAAACCTCCAATTCTAAACCTCAGTCATGTGCTATTCACCTATATTTCTCCAAGAGTTTTGCTGATTTTCTATCACAATGGCTTCCACATTTGAAATTATTGAATTTTTTCTATAGATGTATATATTTTTTATAATCCTGAGATAGAGAAGTTTAAATATTAAAAAAATTCTTTTAATGTTTATTTGTTTTTGAGAGAGAGAAAGTGCGAGTGGGGGAGGGGCAGAAAAAAGGAGACAGAGGATCCGAAGCAGGCTCCAGGCTCTGAGCACAGAGCCCCACGTGATGTGGGCTTGAACTCATGACCTGAGCCGAAATCAAGAGTTGACCGCTTAACCAACTGAGCCATCCAGGAGCCCCAGACGTTTAAATACTTTAAAACGTGGCTCATTCTCCTTAAGTAAGCACAGTCCCTAGAGTGGTGTTGGTTATTTTCAATAATGGTTGCGCGTATCTGCTCACCCAGCACCTCCTCTTCGTATGCACCGTGAGCACTGCTGCAGCCCACCTCGCATGATTCTCGCTGTGGGAGACAGGGAGTATACCAGTCAGCACAGGCCTGGCACAGCTTTTGCTGATACATTTCAATGAATTGTGAAATTCAAACGCCTGGTATTATAAGCATACCTGTATATCAATTATCTTAACTGCAGTACTTAAAGTGTCCCTTTGCTAGTGGAATTAGAACCAAACCTTTCAAACTTTTTTGAACATGTCCCAAACTCCAAAGCACATTTAACAAAACAACTCAGCACACACATACTGAGTTGGGGGGGGCGGATCTTGAAACGGTACTTATTCTTATTCCTTTGTTAAGAGTTTTATTGATGTAGACTTCATATGCCATTATCTTCAGCCATTTAAAGCACACAGTTCAGTGTTTTTTCAGTATATTCGCAGAACTGGACAACCATCACTACAATCACAACAAATTAGTTGTTCTAATTTTAGAACAACTTTATCCCATTAAGAAACCCCATACCTGTGATGCACTCATATATGTTCTGTTCTATTCTACTCTTTAATTTTGTTTATTGTGACTCTTTATTCACTAAATTGATTTCATGAGCCTATAATAAGTGACACCCCATAGTGTGAAAAAAACGCTGAGCTCAACAATGCAATTATATGTTTGTCATCATGGTCAACCGTTAGCAAGTTAATCACTTTAATTTTATCCTAAATCGATGCCCATTTATTTTATATACCCATGCTTTCCTTGAGAACTTAAAAACTGACTACATTTCTTAATAACTTGAACATTTTGATGAATACCTTAATACCAGTGTTAAAGACACTTTTCCAAAGAAGACATCCAGATGGCTAACAGACACATGAGAAGATACTCAACATCACTCATCATCAGGGAAATACAAGTCAAAACCACCTGACAGAACGGCTAAAATTAACAACCCAGGAAACTATAGATGTTGGCGAGGAGGTGGGTAAAGGGGAACCCTTCTGCACAGTTGATGGGAAGGCAAACGGTATGGAGAACAGTATGGGGGTTCCTCAAAAAATTAAAAATAGAGCTACCCTATGACCCAGCAATTGCACTATTAGGAATTTATTCAAAGGATAGAGGAGTGCTGATATGAAGGGGCACATGCACCCCAATGTTTATAGCAGTGCTTTCAACAATAGCCAAATTATGGAAAGAGCTCAAATGTCCATTGACTGATGAATGGATAAAGAAGATGTAATATATATATATATACAATGGAGTATTACTAACGATCAAAAAAAATGAAATCTTGCCATTTGCAACATGGATGGAATTAGAATGTATTATGCTAAGTGAAAAAAGTCAGTCATAGAAAGGCAAATATCATATGATTTCACTCATATATGGAATTTAAGAAAAAAACAGATGAATATAGAGGAAGGGAAGGAAAAAATAGAATAAAAACAGAGCGAGACAAACCATAAGAGACTCTTAAATACAGAGAACAAACTGAGGGTTGCTGGAAGGGTTTTGGGTGGGGGAATGTGCTAGATGGGTGATGGGTATTAAGGAGGGCACTTGTTATGAGGAGCACTGGGTGTTGTATGTAAGTGATGAATCACTAATTCTACTTCTGAAACCATTATTACACCATATGTTAACTAAGTTGGATTTAAATTAAATAAATAAATATTAAAAATAATAAAAATCTATTCACCAATTCCATTAACAAGTATTTTTAGCCCCATGACACAGGGTGAGTCACTGAATAATGTGTATTGCTTTCCATATCATAGAAAGTATGCACCACATACTCATATGTTATAATTATCTATTTCCAGATAATAGATGGGATGAGCACTGGATGTTATATGTAAGTGATGAATCACTAAATTCTACTCCTAAAAACAATTATTGCACTATATGTTAACTAACTTGAATTTAAATTTAAAAATTTAAAAATTTTTAAAAAACAGCATGTTAAAATCTAAGGTCTACAAAAACTAACAATGATTAACATTTTACTACATTAACTGAAAAAAAGTAAACATTTTCATAACTGAGACACAAATTTCCTGCAACTCTTAAGAGATACATTAGCATTTAAGAAAGGAAGGAAGGAAGAAGGAAGGAAAGAAGAAAGAAAGAAGGGAAGGAAGGAAGGAAGGAAGGAAGGAAGGAAGGAAGGAAGGAGAAAGAAAGAAGAAAGGAAGAAAGGAAGAAAGGAAGGAAGGAAGGAAGGAAGGAAGGAAGGAAGGAAGAAAGAAAGAAAGAAAGAAAGAAAGAAAGAAAGAAAGAAAGAAAGAAAGAAAGAAAGAAAGGAAAAAAAGAGAAAAGAAAGAGGGGAAAGGGGAGGGGGAGAGAGGAAATAAGGAAGGAAGAAAGAAAACAAGAAAAAGAAAAAAAGGAAGGGAAAAAACTCTTGGAGAAAAGGCACAAATTGTAAGACTGTAACACAATCTTGATCCATCTTCCTGCTCACAGTCAATTTGCAATTATAATACCTAGGACAACATGCTATTGTTTCTCATGGTGATAGTGGAAACCATGACACAATACATTTGCCCTAAACATCCCAGGTAATTTACAAATACTAGCTGCACTATGTTTGACCTGGGCACTCAAAGGAAGTACAGCCTGATAAGCTCAGGTTTGCTTAGTTAAGGATTAATTTAAATACCTCAGTCTGGGCTCAGGATTATTTAACTTAAGGGTTTAGTATACTTTTCACATCCTTATTGCAGGTTTCGGTAAAATACATTGGACATGTTCATTACCTGCAGAGAATAGACATACCAAGTGGCAACAAAATTATCATGTAACATGGAAATTTTTTTCCAAGAAGTCACCAAGGAAGAAGAAAGAAGACACGATAGTGTTTACTTGGAAATATAGCTAGTACTGACTATCCAGAGGAAATTGTGGGCTTAATTTTCCTGATTTCTTTCAGGGGAAAATACATAATTAAAATTCTGATCTATCTAGGAGTTTAAATGTTTTGTTACTTTGTGAACCTTGTATTTTTTTTCAGCTTTATTGAGGTATAATTGACCTATAAACTGTGTAAGTTTAAGGTATACAACATGTTGATCTGATACATTTATATGTTGCAAAATGATTACCTCTGTCGCATTTGCTAGCATCTCCATCCCTTCGCACAATGGTCATTTCTTTTCTGTGGTGAGAACATTTAAGATCTACTTTCTTGGCAACATTCAGGTGTATAATGCCATATTATTAGCTATAATCACCATGTTGTACGTAGCTCTCCAGAACTTGTTTTTTGCTTTGTTTTGTTTTGTTTTTAATTTTTTTAAATGTTTATTTATTTTTGAGAGACAGAGACAGAGCGTGAGCAGGGGAAGGGCAGAGGGGGAGACAGACTCGGAAGCAGGCTCCAGGCTCTGAGCTGTTAGCACAGAGCCCAACTCGGGGCTCAAACTCACAGATGGCGAGATCGTGACCTGAGCCAAAGTCTGACGCTTAACTGACTGAGCCACCCAGGCACCCCCCGAACTTGTAAATCATAAAGCTGGAAGTTTGTGCTCTAAAGAGTTAAAATGTTCTATCAAGTGGATACAACACTGTAAATTAGATTCTCTCTCTCTCTCTCTCTGTTATCTAACATTGGACTTCTAGTGACATTATCCAGTGCTCAAATTGCCTAGAGAGAATCTAAAGGTTTGGGATTTAAGTAATTCACAGAATCTGAGCCCAGAGCCCATGGATGGGGCATTTATATAGCGTATTCCAGGCTCCTGAGCTACCATTCCAACTGCAGAAGCCAAGTTCATGCTTCCCACGGGCTACATCAACCTGCTGTCTCCGCTTCAGTCCATACTCCCATCTCTCCCATAGTAGTAAAACCATCTTTTTCATTAGACCTCCGGCTCCACTCCCGTGTTTATCAGAGTGGCTCATGTGCTGCCAGCGCCTTGTCTTGCTCCTGTAGCACGAGGACACACCCACCACCCTCCTGGGATGCCCCTAGTACAGCCTCTCCGTATGGACTGTGACCTCTTTTCCTCAAAAACCGTTCGTTCATTCAAAAAATGTTTACTGAGCACATTTCGTGTGTGTGCCATGCACTGGTTTAGGCTTGAAGGATCTGGCAGTGAGCAAGACCGGTAAGTTCCCAACGTAGTGAAATGTACGTTCTCTTAGAAGAGGACAGACAGCAAGAGTAAAAATTATTTTAAATAAAGTACATTCAGGGCGCTTGGGTGTCTCATTAGTTAAGCATCTGACTTGGGCTCAGGTCAGGAACCCCCAGTTCCTGAGTTCAAGCCTCGCATCGGGCTGTCTGCTCTGAGCACAGAGCCCACTTTGGATCCTCTGTCTCCCTCTCTCTCTGCCCCTCCCCTGCTTGTTCTCTCTCTCTCTCTCTCTCTCTCTCTCTCTCTCTCTCTCAAAGTAAATAAATAAACTTATCAAAGAAAAAAGAAAAAAAGCCTTAAAAAATAAAAGTAGAATAAAATTCAGATAATGAAAAGTACTATGAAGAAACAAAACAAGTCAAATGCATAAGGCCTGACTGGGCAGGCTGTCCCATCAGGGTGCTCAGAAAGAACCAGGCAGAGATGACCCTGGAGCAAGACCTAAGTGATTCCAAGGAGCTGGGCTCCCCTAGGTCTTAAGGACAAAAGCCCGAGGCAGGACTGTGCCTTCTGTGCTCAGAAGCGGGAAAGGCCAGTGCGGCAGGCATAGAGAACAAGGAGAGGGGTGCAAGGAGAGGCAGGGGAGCCAGAAAACGGTAGTAATTTTTCTCAAATGGCAACGCGAAGCCATAAAAAAGTTTTCAGGAAACAATATGATCTAATTTGTGTTTTTAATTATCAGGGATAAGCCATCTCACTGGCTAACATCTTTTTCCAACTTACATTTTGCTAAGCTAACACTTTCAAGACTATTTCCTCCAAGGAACATGCGCAGAATGTTCCTTGGAGGAAATAGTGGGCTCAGGTCATCATCTCACGTTTCATGGGTTCGAGCCCCTTGTTGGGCTCTGTGCTGACAGCTCACAGCCTGGAGTCTGCTTCAGATTCCATGTCTCCCTCTCTCTCTGTCCCTCCCCGCTCATGCTCTGTCTCTCTCTCTGTCTCTCTCTCAAAAATAAATACACATTAAAAAAACTTAAGTGTAAAATAGTAAAATATTAATAGAAAAGAACAGAATAATTATGGAAGTTATAACACTGTGAGAAAAGATGTACATTGTACAAACACAGACAACTGGGCAGCACAACGATCCCCAGGGAGTTCCAGCATTAGAAATCCAATTCTGGGGGCGCCTGGGTGGCTCAGTCGGTTAAGCATCTGACTTTGGCTCAGGTCATGATCTCACAGCTCGTAAGTTTGAGCCCTACATCAGGCTCTGCACTGACAGCTCTAAGCCTGGAGCCTGTTTCAGATTCTGTGTCTCCCTCTTTCTCTGCCCCTCATTGGCCCTCACCGTCCCTCTCTCAAAAATAAATAAACATTAAAAAAATTATTAAAAAAAAAAAAAAGAAATCCAATTCTGGGCTGCTTCAGCACTTGAGAGGCTTGAACTCTCTCTGCCTGTCTTGACACAATTTTCCCAAGGATGGCTTTGGAGAGGGGGAGGTAATTTTACTTTAATCACATAAAAACATTCTCGGGAAGTTTTTGTTTTTGTTTTTTAAATTTCAATCAGGATAGATCTAAACTTGTATTTTTATATAAGGAGTGAATGAATTTTGCCCTCTATTTTATCACGTCTTAGTCAATCTTGACCCCTCCATCTATTCCCAAGGAAAAATCACTTTAAGTGCAGAGTAAACACAGATTATTGAGAATATGTTCCAGTGTACTGTTTTTTGTTTTTTATTTTTATTCTTTAGTAGAAAGACATTTTCCTATTTTACTAATGGATGATGGTTTATACTCCTTTCCCAGGCAGAATAAAATAGTTCTGTTCCCTGGTTTCAAGGACATTTAAATAGAATACAACATACATTTTAAACTGAGAAATAATGCATTTTCTTCATAAACATCTATTGTCAACCTAAAACTAATTCTGAGGGCCATAGAATCCAAAATGGTTGAGGAAGATCGAGTAGGAAATGATAAAACTCTCTATGGTCTTTCTGAAAAAGAAGAGAAAACCAGATGCAGGGGAGGGACCAGCACGGGCAGGGGGACCAGGCAATGTGCTGAGAAGAGATCTGAACAGCCAGAGTCAGCACGAAGTCCCATATTATCATAGCAGAGGAAAAAAAGAAAAAATAAAATATTTTAAAAGCTGTGCTTTAAAATGTTATCAAAGGAGTTTGTTGAATAAGAAGAAAATTGCAACTACAGTGTTCTTTTTTAATGTTCTGAATTTAATGATAGACCATGTGATTTATGAGGATAAAGATGAAATCAGCAGAGGTAAGGGTATCCCTAGCTGTGTGCTTTCCCCTCTCCCCCCACCACCCTCTCCCCACCAGACTCCCAGAATTGGAAACTGTCCAATAAAATTAGAGTAGTATATATGTATATATGTGGATGTGTGTATACATATACACATATATATGCACACGGATATATAAAACAGCAAATACTTTGTCAAAAATGGAATCTTACAGTCATTTTTATACCCAGATTTATAGCACTCCTGGCTGAGCATTTTGGTGCTCTGAGAATGACTAAGCCTTCTTCATTCTTTTTTTTTTTTAATGTTTTTTTGTTTTGTTTTGTTTTGTTTTAGAGAAAGAGAGAGAGCACTCAAGCAGGAAAGGGAGAGAGAGACAACAGGGGGACAGAGGATCTGAAGCAGGCTCTGTGCTGACAGCAAAGAGCCCAACACGGGGCTCAAACATGGACCAGGAGATCATGACCTAAGCCAAAATCAGGCACTTAACTGAGCCACCCAAATGCCTCTCTCTCTCTCTCTCTCTCCCTCTCTCTCTCTCTCTCTTTTTTAATTAATTTATTTATTTTGAGAGAGACAGAGAGAGCGCAAGCAAGGAGAGTCAGAGAGAGGGAGAGAGGGAGAATCCCAAACAGACTCCACACAATTGGTGTACAGAGTAGAACACAGGGCTCAAACTCATGAAACCATGAGATCATGACCTGAGCTGAAATCTGACACTTAACCACATAACCGACTGAGCCACCCAGATGCCCCAGCTTCTTCATTCTTATTTTAATAGCTTTTTAAATATAAGAGATAAAGACATGGGGCTTGATGACATCTTTGTGACTGCCAACTCACCTCACCAACAGTGGTATAGGTATCATTCTGCATGGAAAAAAAGAAAAAGAAAACTACTTAACAACCTTAAAGTTATTCATAATTTTAATGACACTTTGCTATATATTTCTTTTAAATTAATTTCTTGCCCCACCTTTGACAAATAACCAATAAAAACAATCAAAATCAAGAAGCCCAGACATGGGCTTTCTATCCAGGCAGGCCACATTGAATGAACAGCTATAAAAATCATGTTTACATCACTGGGAAAATGGTGGAGTCTGATGTCTATTAGAAAATCCCAGGCAACTGCGAGGTAATCTGTGAGGGACCAGGGTGGAGGATGAAGAGGTGTTGACAGATGCCCAGGGGAGATGGAACCTGAAATGAAAACCACCCAGAGCTCTGGCTAGCAGGGAGCCAGCAGGTTCCTCTGCCCAGACTGGCTGCTCCAGTGCCCACTCTATTGCCTGGACTGTTGCCAGCAACAAATGGTACTTCCCATTCAGTCACTCAGCAAGTGTTCTCTGAGCACCTGCTATGTGCCCTCACTGTGTTCTGTGCAGTAGACACAGTGTGAACCAGGAGAGAGACCTGCTCTGATGGGCTTATATGTCAGAGCAAAAGATAGCAAACACATACTAGACAAATAAGGATCTTAGCTGAAATTCGTAAAAAGTGGTACCAAAGAAAGGTAAGAGTGTTTTTAGAATATGTGATAGTTCCAAAATCCAGATGGCGCCTGCTCTATGTTTTGGTAACTTCCATTCTATGGGGCACACAGTCACAAATGTGAGGGTCAACCTAAGCAACTCCCGTAATAGTGACCTATGAGGACATATCATATAGGAAAAGCTATGAGCACTGTTTGTAAGGAAAAGTTAATGTCCTTATTTAAATCTCACTGATATAGTTTCACTTATTAACAGAAAACAATATTAAAATTATCCCCAAATTATCATGATTTTACCTCCAACGTGAACAATCTGAATAAAGGAACCAACCTACTTTTAAATAACAAAATTCTTACTCATTAAATCAGAGTCGTTACAGTGCATCAGGCTTTATCCTTAGGAAGGAGATTCTATTATTATCCTAATTTATTGGTGAGGAAAGTGAAGTACCAAGAGGTTAAGTACCTTACCTAGTTATACACTAAATGGCAAAGCTGTGATAAATTAAACATCAAGTATTGGGGGATGTATTTTCTACATAGATGGAGTGAATACAGGGGCTCTGACCCCAGGATTAGGTTGCGGCCATGTTCCCTGCAGAGAAACCTTGAACATGATCGAGGGCCTTGCTATCCGAGTGTAACCCGAGGACTACAAGCACCACATCACCTGGGAGCGTGTTACAAGCACTGAATCTCATGTCCCACCCAAGATCTACAGAATCAGAATCTGCATTGTAACAAGATCCTTAGATAATTGTACTTTAAAATTTGAGAAGCATAAGACTAGGAAATTTTACAAATGCCTGACATTCTACTAAAAGGCCTTTATGGTTTGGAGCAATGGGACATTCCTGGGTTCCACGGTTCACATTAACCTCTCTTGGTCTCCAGTTGCATTAGTAATGTTTATCTCAAATTGTGTATCACTCAGGGTATCATACTTTTCCTTCAGAGTCAAGCGAACTAATTGAAAGTCAATGGAAATTCAAATGGGAATCCTTTTCTCTTGCAGGAAATATTAGCCTCAAAACAGAAACATAATTAATACTTACACACTTTAGAGCACAGTTTTCCTGATCTACAGAGTTCCAAAAACGACACCCTTGGATGCACTGCAAGAGATAATAAGAGACGATGGTAACTAAAGAAGTGTGACTTTTTCTTGTCACCTGATAGTCCAACTTAGTAACAAAAAGTATTTTAGAAATAGAGATCTACTCAGGAATCTGTGGCCTCAGAAGGATCAAGACCTTTGGAATTCTAGGCAGAGCCCTCATATCTACAGGCAGAGTGTGATTCATTACAGGACAGCAGGGCTGCTGAGTACATGTGGGGTGGGCAGGCCTAGAAGCCATAAAGCATCCAACCTTCAGGGAGCATGTTGTCCACTGGATGGCTGGCAGCAGGTAGAGTCCTGGACAACATGGCATCGAGTATATCGTGGGTCTTAATCATGACCTCACACAATAAGCAAAACTCAGGGGCGCCTACGTGGCTCAGTCAGTTAAGCATCTGCCTCTTGCTTTTGGCTCAGGTCATGGTGTGATGGTTCATGAGTTCAAGTTCCACATCAGGTCTGTCAGTGCAGAGTCTGCTTGGAATTCTTTCTCCTTCTCTCTCTGCCCCTACCTACTCCACTTATGCTCTCTCTCTCTCTCTCTTTCAAAATAAATAAACTTAAAAAGTTAAAAGAAAAACGGGCAGAGCTCAAAACTGGGAACTCAACCAGAAGGCAGCATATCAAAACCTAAATAGGTCAACAGTTGGGGAAGTCTGTTCATGTTTATATTTTGAGTCACTAAACACTTGTTGAATAAATGGACACAGGTTCAGGAGAGTAATAAAGCCTTAATGTGATTGTTAGAGGAAACACTGGAGACCGTCTAATCCAACCCTCTCAGATAGCACGTAATAAAACTAAATCTCAGAAATATTAAGTGTTTGTCCAAAGCCACACAGCAATGTAGAATCAAAATCACAGAATTGGATTGGTCCTGTGTTCTTTCTTCCCCAACACACTGTGCCTGAGTTCATTTTTGAATATTCTATAATTCAGACTTCTCATTATTTTCAATTGAGTTGCCTCCATCATGGATGAATAAACGAGACTTTACTTAGGGATTATTTTTATTGTAATAAAACCTGACCATTGCCCCATTTTATCAATGCAAGCACTATTAACCTCCTGAGAATGGAAGCGATTACTCACCGGTTCACTCAGATTATATGGTGTGCCAATGTCGAGCTGCCTGCCCTGAAGTAAAGAAGGAGATAATAAATGCCAGCTATTAATATTGGGTTCAGTACAACTACCACACCTTTTTTCTAAAAATCTTCCTGGAATAGTGTTGCCTCCTCCAAGCTTTCTAGCTAGAAAATACAATGTTTTAAAGTCATTCAATCAGTCATGAAATCAGGTAAAACACTGGTGCAAATTATAAGATGGAGTGTCTAAGAATGCTGCAGAAATGATAAAGGTGGGAGTGGGGGTGTGACTGTAAGTAGTTAAGGATAGATTCTCACACGGTATGAAGTAAGCCTGTGACTTCAGTCAATTCATCAAGTCAAAGGACTCATAGGTTAAAGATGAGTTATGTTCAGATTTTTTAAAGCGGTCTTACTAAGAATAGAGAAGAAATACAAATTCAAAATTTTACATATAGTAAAACATCAGATTACTCTTTTTTTTCTCTCTCATATTTTCACAAATTTTAAGAACTTTTTGTACTGGGGTAAAATAAAACAAATAGGAACTAAGAGGGAAAAATCTATAAATTGTTCATCCTTTCCCTGGTCGTCACGTGAGTAGAGTCCTTGGTAAATAGAAAGGCTTACAAAGGATGGCGATATTAGGCCTATAATAATAAGATATGTACCCGAACAGTATTCTTTGGATATGATCTAACTGTCAACCTGCCTCACCGACTGATTTAGAATTATAAGCAGAGGATAACTAAGTGAATACTTCTACGACCTCTATATTGCTCAGAAACTCCCCTGAAAAGTTGCTAGATTTGAACCATTGAATTGAAAAGACAATTAATCCAGCAAGGAGCATGCCATCTATCCTTAGCTGTCCCAGCACTACAAGAAAGATATGTTCCAGGAGATGATAGAAAATCTAAAGGGGCCCTGTATGTGGTTTAAGCATCTCTTGTGGCTTTCTGAATAGCCCACGATTTTCAGAGGAAAGAGAAGATCTGTTCATCCGTAAGTTCACTGAGCACTCTCATCCCTTCCATGTGAGCACCATTCATTTTGCTCTTCACTCTGCTTAGTCCCTATAACAGTCCAGAGTGTTCAATAAATACATACGGAAGGAATAAACCCATAAATTCAAGATGGCCTATCCCACAGGAATGCTCCAGAAGTCCTTTCTCTTGGCAGTCTCATCCAGTGACCTAGCGTTGTGGGGGTTTACTTGAGAAGTGTTCAGAAACAGGAACCAAAGAACCAATGTTGCCTTTTCCACTCTCATTTGATGTGTGAATGAATATTCCTCTAACCTCCGTTCCCTAACCCACTTATGCTTAACGTGTTTTGTTTTTACATAATAAATACTTAAAGAGTAAGAATTGTATGTTTTAGATTAATTTTACAACCATGTGCACAATAGTACTTTGTTTCCATGATTTTGTTCAAAGTGAAGCTTTTGATTCTCCTTTTGATGTTTGAACCACAATCAGATAAAATCAAATATAAGAGTCAATTTGCAATTGAATTTTTTCATATCTCTTCAAAAATCTGTGAGCTCATAAGAACAGGGTGGATGCTGGGTAGTTTCTCCATTCCATTTTATTTTATCTTTTCTTTGTTTTTAAAGATTTTATTTTTATGCTATCTCTACATCCAACGTGGGGTTCAAATTCACAACCCCGAGATCAAGAGTCCCATGCTCCACTGACTGAGGCAGCCAGGAGGCCCTCTCCATTCTATTTTAAACAATAAGCTAAACTTTATGGTTTCTTGGTGACCATAAAGCACACTGTAACAGCATTGAGTCAAGATTAAATTTAACGGGCTGAATGGAGGGCCCATTAAGTGGTCTTGGGCAAAGTAGCCTGATGAATCAGGTCTATAGGGTTCTGATGAAGCAGGTTTTGTCAACACTCTTCCCTAATCTCATGTTATTCTCCACCCACCTCTTCGTCATCATTATAGCCACTATTCAGTGAGTGGTTCCCATGTTCCAGGCACGCTACAAGGTGTTTTACACTAAATCTCATTCAACATCTCAACGGTCCTGTTAGGTAGGCATTGTATTAACTCCATTGTACGCCTGAGACACAGAGAGGTTTAGTGAATTGCCCAAGAGTTAAGATTTAGAGATCTGAGAGTTGTCTCCAGAGCCTGTGGTCTTAACCAAAGCACAACACCTTCTATAATCTTCACCAAATTCCCATTCCTCACTTTGCAGTTAAGATCGTCTCCAGTTTACCTTAGCTCCACCTATTCCTTGCGTGCTTAGAACACGCAATCCCAGTCTGGGATCTCAAATCTCCTTAACCCATACGTACTTCTTGGCACAACCTCGTCTATCGTGCCCACCTTTGCAGAACTAACTTCATTTCCATACTTTTGACTGTGATAAATGAAACAGAGCAGAATAGTCTGCATTTTAGTCCCATATACAACACTTGCTCGTGATGTGCTATTTTCAAAGTTGCCTGTGCTATCTAAACTCAGTATTCTCATCAGAGACATAGATAAGATAATATTTAGTTCACAAAACTCTGTGAGGACCCATTAGTTCACAAAACTCTGTGAGGACTCAAAAAATAATGTATTAGTTATAATAATAGTACAGTACTAGGAACTTGGAAATCTTGTGGTCATGTTATATGCAAATATGCTGTAAACAGCTTGTTGCAGATGTATCTTAGGTTAGTTATGTAATCATCTCAGATACATTTCTCAATATGCAATTGTACATGAGAGTGCTGGTTTATACCAACTTTGCCAACTATAAATGTTTTATCTTTGCCAACATAACGAAAGAAAAGTTGATCATTTTGCAATTCTATAGTTGCCGTGAGGTTGAGCGTCTATCACATGCGTGTTAGCCATTTCTGTTTCTCCTTTGCTAAAGTAGGTCTTCAAGTTCTAAACTTCTTTTAAAAATCTTGTATATATAAGGGTTGGTAAAATTCTACTTCTCATATGTGATACTATTTCTAATTTGGGGGCTTTGTGTTTATTGCATTCTGCTTATTGTCATGTAGTTTAAGTTTCTAAATAGTCAAATTATTAACAATTTCTCTTAGGGCTTCCATACTTTTGAATCAAGCTTCCTAAGGCATTCCCACTTCAAGACTGTAGAAATATTCTTCCATGATTTATGCTAATATTTCTGTGGGGTAAAGTCTTGTTTTTTCTTTTTGTTATTTGTATATATTTATATCACACTATTTTTTTAAAGCACACTGTTTTTTAATGCCCCCTGGAATGTTTTGAATCTGCCAGTATTGCAAGGTGTTAGGTTTTTAAAAATTTGTTTAAACTTTTTTTAAAGACTTTATTTTCTTAGAGTAGTTTTAGATTTACAGCATAATTGAGATCAAGGTACGGAGATTTCCCAAATACCTTCTGCTCCCACACATACATACTCTCCCCGATTATCAACATCACTCACCAGAATACCACACTTTTTACTAAGATTAAATCTACGTGGACACAACATAATCACCCCGAGTCCATAGTGTGCCTTAGGGCTCCCTCGTGGAGTTGTATATTCTGTGGGTTTGGACAAATATAGAGTGACCTACCTCTATCACTGTATCGCACAGAATATTCTCACTATTCTAACAATCCTCAGTGCTCTCTTCATCCCCCCACCCCCACCCCGCCACACACAAACTCATTGCTGGCAACTACGGATCTTTTCATTGCTTCCATAGTTTTGTCTTTTCTAAAATGTCATGTAGTTGAAGTCATACAGTAAGTAGTCTTTTCAGATTGGCTTCTTTCACTTAGTATAACCTTGAAGTTTCCTCCATGTCTTTTCATGGATTGATAGCTCATTTCTTTTTAGCTCTGAATAATATTTCATTGTCTGGATATGCCACGATTTACTTATCCATTCACCTACTGAAGGAAGGTATTGTTTTCTGTTCTAAGTAAACAGCTCCACTTTGGTTGGAATCGCCATCTTTATCATATTCCCCTCTCCCTTACGTGCCTGGTTTATTTTCTACACTGTATTCTGTTTTACTGGTCTGCCCGTTCCTACGCCTATACAAACGGTGAATTCTGGATATTTTATGGAAAGTTTGGATTCTGGTTTTGTTCTATTATCTTGTTACAAAGCTATATATTGATATACAAGAAAGGTATTGATGTTTGTGCTTTTTTAAACAGGATTATCTTCTGAACTCTATTGTCTCTAACAGTCTTTTATTGGATTGAATTGATCCTTCCAGCAGCATTTCTCAACACCAGTTCCTCAGTTGTTGGGACTTGTTACTCAAAAAAAAAAAAAGTTTTGTTACCAAAAGAGATCAGAAAACTATGATTACATGAATCCACTAATATGTTGTTGTGGCCTGTGAATCTATAAAAAGCTAGCCAAAAGCGTTTCTGTAAGTTATTTGGCCATGAATTTCTTCTGTCTCTCTTTCATAAAAGACCCAACAGTACTAGTGTCCTGAAGAACATTAATTAAATTTTTTGTTCTCTGCAGCGCAGGCGTATATAACTCAAAAATATCAAGTCAGTTAATACATTCAACTAACACATACAGATCCCTCAACTGATGTAAAATACTCACGTTCAAGCATAGAACTATGATTCGTGCACTTAGGGACAGCAATTCTAACATTCCTTTGGACAAGAATTCATGTTTATTTTTAAAAGGCAAAGATGCCTCAGTATCAAGAAATCAAAGATTAGCTTCACGGCAAAAGTCCAGGCTAAAAGAATGGACCACAAAAGAATTCAAACAGTGTAATAAACTTGAGCACTTTCCATCTCCTTTCCCCTGATGCATGGCTCTGTTCCCTGTTCATTCACCTAGGTTTTTTCGCTCTGGGCCCTATGTGGGAGGCCCAGATGGAGAACATTTTTTACAGTCACCAGTGAAATTGGCAGACTGTGTCTCTTGCAGCCGCCACCACATCAGCTGTGCCTTTGTCTGTAGGTGGTGAGCGGAAGGCAGTGCAACAGGGAACAAACTGTCCACTCCTACTGCCTGAGACCGAGAAGCCCACACAAAGACAAGAGAAAACTAAACTTAACTAAAAAATAAAACAAAAGAAAAGACAATAAATAAACTGGAGGCTACTGGAAACAACCAACATCAGTGTTGATAGTATCGGGAAATTTACAAAGGATGGTGGTGCATTTATCAGATGGAAATATTCTGAATATACTGAATCTCTTATTTCCATAAAAACTTCAGGGTATAGGAAAAACTTATAATATAATGTTAAATGAAAAAAGGTGAGTGCCCAGTGTATGTAAGATTTCATACATATTAGAAGAAAGAATACTTTTTTCTTTATCCTCTATTTCTTCTCTTTCTTATAAATATTTTACGATGAACATATGTTCTTACTATAATCAGGGAAATTATTTAAATTTTTTAGTAAAGAAAGCATTTAATAGTCTTATTCTTCTATTTTTAAGTTTGGATGACAACTGTAAAAACCTAAAGCATACAATTCTACATTAATGGCAATGAAGTCTTCAACAATGAATTACATAAAATACCAAATTTCTCTAAAAAGTGCTACTATCCATAGTAAGCTTAAGTAGTGTTTTAAACTATAGTTTAAATCAAGCCAGAAGAGTGTAACATGAATAAATATCTTTTGTATCTGCCATGGACTTCTATCTCCAATACTTTAACATAACGATGAGTCCTGTATTTGGTACTTTTATTATTCTAAAAAGTAGGAGTGTAAGTAGTATAACCTGTAAGCGATCTTGCTATTTCTTTGTCTTTAGATAAGAAGAGTGCATCTTTCCATGGCTACAATGTATTTAGTTTTTACAGTTTAACTCAGTGGCTGTTTTCAGCACAACTAAGTCACAATAACTGAAAGATATGAAACAATTTATACAGGAAGGGCGACACCCGGAAATGAGAAGGAAAACATAAATTTTCCAACCAAAAACCTCATTACTGAAAAAATTACAAATGCACAGATAGAGGTAAAGGAATTTAAAAACAGTTCCTGCTTTTCAAACAAAATGTTATTCTATGTGCCATCCGCATCTGCTTCCTTGGGCATCCACCTCCCAAAACCACCATCCATCCACAATATAAATAGTGCTGCTGTCTGCAGCTAGCAGGCATTGCCCTGTGGCCAAACCTATTTCTTGCTTCAAGACAAACAGAAATGGTTTTGTAATAAATGAGTTTAAACTGACACTTCTAAACCATGCGAAATTTATTGCATATAAGCCTCTCTAACCCAAGTCTTATGCCCCCTCCATACGCACACAAATCTATGAACAGATAAAGAACTAAAATAGCTCCCCTACCTTCTGTAAAATATTTCTTGCCTTGCTACCACTTCTTAAGAGAATATTTCTCATCTAGAGAAAATAACTCACTCACTTGTAAGAAGCTGAATTTTCCATGTTCCAGTTCCTGCAAAGACAAATATTAGACCACCAAAACTTACCAGGTTAGTTACACAAGACTTTACGCAGCTGTTTAAAACTGTACACCGTACCACAGAAATCCATATGCAGCCAAGAATCGCAAAATTGACAGGTCTCAGAACAAGGCGGCAAATGTTCTTCATCACTTCACCAATGGCGACTTTCAGATGACTGCTCTTCTCATTTTCTCCATTTCACTACATCAGTTCTTTAAGTTTCAGTTGAAAGAGTGGCTGGTGGAGTTTTGGGGTTTTTTTTTTCCGGCACGTTAGAATATCTTTGCCTTTTAAAATAATATTTAGACCTTTTGCTTTAGACCTTCGAATCCTAGATAGCTTGTAACATTCACAGAGCAGCTAGTTCATAATTTAGTTTCCTTTCACTCTCATAAAGAAAGTCACCCGCTGTCTAAAGGTTAGAGCTTAGAAGTGCGCTTCACATGGGAAGTAAACAACGTAGAAGACGCAAACTGCATTTCAACCAGCGTGTGACACGCGTGCAGTCTGAAACTGGAACGCTTCCGATCATCCACCACTTCACTTCTCTGAGGTTGGTTCAGATTTGCAGGAAACTGGGTTTTGACCATCTATGCTTACAAGCAGTGACTCTATTATAATGAAGAATTGTCAGAAAAATAGAATCAAAGGATGCTGCAGAGGGAAAAGCAGAACCCTTTGAAATACATATTTTGAAATTAAAAAGCAAATAAAGCCAAAATTAATAGACGAATACTCTGAGGGTGAGTTCAATACAAGGAAGTTTGTTAGCGCACTTTGAGAACTTCACTACATATTAACTAAACGACTGCCTTATCAAGGCTATTGAAACAGAGAGCTGAAACCAGCCACTGTCTAAGATATGTACAAGTGTAGCTGTCTTGAAAAGGAAATACTGTACAAATTTCAATTAGCCTAACATCAAGATAAAGTTAAGAATTTGAAATCCACAAGGTACAGAAGTGAGTCACTCTGGAGAGCTACTTTTTAGGTTTCTGGGGGTTAACTTGTTAAGGCCAGATAGTTTTGTGTTTCCTGTTTTGTTTCTTATGACTTAAGTATCAAATAAACTTCCATGTCTTTTTTTTAAAAAGTTTATGTTTTATTTTATATTTGAGAGAAAGACAGACAGAACACAAGCAGAGCAGGGGAGGGGCAAAGAGACAGAAATAGAATCTGAAGTAGGCTCTAGGCCCCTGACATGGGGCTCGAACTCATGAGCAGTGAGATCATGACCTGAGCTGAAGTCGGACACTTAACTGACTGAGCCCCAAACTTCCATGTCTTCTTCTTTAAAAAAAAAAAAAAAAAAAAAAAAAAAAAAAACTTTAATGATAAAAAACATGAAGTCATTGCCTTGGGCCCTAATCCAATATGATGGGTGTCTTTTTTAAAATTTATTTTTATTTTTTTAATTTACATCCAAGTTAGTTAGGATATAGTTCTATATCATGTCTTCTGAAATAAAATATACTAATGTAACAAGATTTCTTATCGGCACCAGGTTCTCATTGTAATACATGCATGGGTTTGTGTTTTTTTTTAAACTGAACATCTTTAGGCAAATGTTGACAAAACTGCTGATTAACATAAAGACAAATGGTACTGACTCCAGAACTGACCCCTAAAGCTGGTTGTCTTGAAAAAATGCCACACTGCCACCTGATCTTCGTTCATTCTCTCCATTCTAAAGAATGCAGATTAAAGAATATACGACTATCTGATTTCTTGGGCAGAGGAAAATGGCCATCTTTCCACAAAATACACATTTAAATCAGGGAATAAATTTCCTGGTCTAAGGAATTTCCTCATTCCAACTAAAGTCATCTTCTTCACTCTGGTACCTATGTCTTTTGCTGTATTAGCACAAATAATATTTGTAACGTTTACTTCGCTAACCAAATGGACCACTAAGTACTTCCTTGATGTAGCTTTATTGGTAGAAGGTGAAAAAGAAAGAACCTTCAATTTCAAGGTCCTGTGCTTATTCTGTTTTTTGTAATTTAACTGGTATTTAGTTACACTCATGAAAAATGGACTGTGTTCCAAGATATTTGTTACAGAATTACTCATATCAATAGATTGGAAACAATCTAACAGTCCTATCCTATAATACCGGATCAATCAATTTGTATATCTTCTCCAGGTGATGTCTCCACGTGGGCTTGTTTGGACTTCATCCCAGCATGATGGTCTCCAAGCAACTGGAGAGTTTACATGGTGGCTTAGCGCGTGCGGGTTGGTAGAAGTGCTCCAATGCAAAGTTACATTGTCTTTTATGATTCAGTTTTAGAAATCATAGTTACTTTTGCTGCATTTTATTGGTTGCCAGAGAGTCATAAAACTGCCCGGAATGGAGGAGAAGGAAATAGGCCTCATCTCTTGATGTGAAAAAAGCGAGGTTTGAGGAGAACATGCAGAATGGAAGAGATTGTTGAGCTACGTTTGGAAAATACCATCAGCCCCCAAATGGGCAGTCATCATTTGCATCGTTCTAAAGGCAGGCATTTTATTATTTCTTAAAGTAATCTCTACACCCAACATGAGGTCAAACTTACGATCCTGAGATCAAGAGTCACGTGCTCTACTGCTAAGCCAGGAAGGCCCCCCAGAAAGGCAGAAATTTTAGTTACCACAGTTTAGTTAAATAATAAATACCAGTCCCCAAACAATACAATCCAAACTTTAGTTAGCACAATATATTAACTGTGAGGAAATTCATTTAGTACAAACTTCTCTGCTATTTCTTTTTATTATTATTTTTTTTTTTAATTTTTTTAGCGTTTTTATTTTATTTTTGAGAGACATAGAGGGAGCAATGGAAGGGCAGAGAGAGAGGGAGATACAGAATTTGAAGCGGGCTCCAGGCTCTGAGCCGGCAGCACAGAGCCCGATGCGGGGCTCGAACCCGCAGACTGTGAGATCATGACCTGAGCTGAAGTCGGTCGCTTAACCGACTGAGCCAACCCAGGCGCTCCTGCTATTTCTTTATTAGAATGAGTTTTATAATTCATTAGCAACAGCATTGATTTGATATGATCAAATATATCTGAGTTCAAAAATTATATTTATTGAAAATATAGAATGTGCATCCTGAAACTCAATTGTACTCAGCATCATATAACTCCAGGGAAATGAAATTTTACAGTCATCAAAAGGAGTTCCAAACAATGACCTTTTAGACTATCAGACTGGAGAGGGGCCATGCCAATATTCGAGGTCTTAAGAATCTGCCTTGCACCTTAAGAATCTGCCTTGCAAGCAAATTCTTATTCATGCACATACCTCTGCCATCATCCCTTACTCCTTATCAGGCCCGCTAGAACCTGATCATGGTCTATCTACCATGGCACATAAGCCGAAACTTGAAAGTGGCCCAACAATATACATTGGTCATCACCAGAGCAATAATTATTCCTCTGGGGGGAATATTTGGTGGCAAGGGGGGTGTCTCTCATGTAAATTCCTTGCACCCAGTCCATCTCATCTTTATGCCTCAGGGAAGGGATGATCCTACAGAATGAAAGAAGGAAAATATTAAATAATTAACTTTTGAGTTTCGAGAACCAAGGTCCCAGCCTAGAGGAATGGAAGCTAAAAAGACAAAGTTCAGTCTCTGGTCTACAATTTCATTTTACTACATTATGATCAAATTAAAAATTTATTTTAGCCTGGGCCCTTGGTGGTTGAAATGCAAAAGTGGGCTATTTGACATTCTTGTTCTCTGCATTCCTTCCCTGAGGCTTGAAAATGGAAATAGATCCATCAGTGCCTGCCCTTTGCTTCTTAGAGTGAAAGATAAAATCACACTGCGAAGGCACAATTTGGGGTCTTGGTTGGTTTTTGTTGTTTGGGGGGGCATTGTTTTGGTTTGGTTTGGTTTTTCGGTTTTTGTTTTTTGTTTTTTGTTTTTGTTTTAGGCTCTTCTCAAACTTTTATTTCCCCTAAGTGCTCAGGAGGTTTCATTACCGGTGCTGTTATTGTGATGTTGCAGTTCAGAGCATTTTACCCTGCTGCTTCCATTCCGGAGCTTTGTACAGAAGCCATAAATTCTAAAAGGCTGGTTTTTTAAGTGCTCGCTCTTTCTTTGGATGAGTTATTGAAAAGTCATTAAAAATCAGCCCAGAGTTCTGCACTTACAGTTGACCCTGGGACAGCATGAGTTAGGGGCACCCAGAGCCCTTTGCAGTCGAAAATCTGAACGTAACGTTGACCTCCCCAGAACGTAATTCCTAACAGCCTACTGCCAACCAGAAGGCTTAGTGAGAACATAAATAGTTGATTAGCACATATTTTGTATGTTATAGCTATCATACGCTGTATTTTTACTATAAACTAAGAAAAGAAACTAGAGAAATAAAATTTGAAAAATCTGTAGGTTTGTATCTTCACGAATAATGTGCTCCTTGACCCTGGTTCCTGCCACGCACTAGCCACTCGCTGGACATCCTCCAGTCACCTCACTAGCCTCCACGGCTCACGTTTGTGCTCAGAGTGCTGACACCCTAAGGTTGGTCCTGACCCTGCTGTCTACAGATGCAGGACATCCCCCCACCACTGCTTCCAGGCACCCAGTGCCCTCTTAACCCTTGTTCTTAAAAAAAGTATTGTTTTTTATTATATTCTCTCAAATACTTGCATTTTCGAGCCTTGTAGTCTGATCATAGGCTAAACGATGTTAGGTCTTCATGAAAGATACTTTCAGTGGGTCAGACCAGATATTGAAAGACAGCTTAAACATTTTACTTAAGGCCAGCCCTGGAGGAAAACGGTTTGGGAATAGAGTAAACAGGTTTTCAAATGCAAAGTCAGGCTCCTAAAACTTTCCTCCTGCTCCCAGCCTCCAGATACAGAGAAGCCAGAGCCTACGGAGGGTTTTCACAGTTCTCCTCCCTCAAGAGAGCGCAACCTTTGTTCTTACTGAAGTTTCTCCATCCCCTGAGGTGCAGAGGCCCAGGGATCCCTTATCACACAGCGTCACCAATGCCCTGCACATCGCCCCCGCCCCCCCCACACCCCACCACCGACACCATCCTCTCCAGCTAGACTTGCTGCTATTTCAAACCCTTACCCCAGGCAGGAAATACAGGGCTGAGAAAAGAAAACTGCGCAAGGACAGGTAGTGGGCCGAGGTCAGGGAAAGCACCCACGCAGATCACCAAGGCAGGGGACTGATGGGAGACGGAGGTAGGGACTTTGACCCCTGAGAGCCAAGCCCCAGGACTTTCTTCTTCTAATGCAGTCACACATTTTAAGAAACGTATGATCATAGTTGTTACTGTTAAGTGACATAAGAAAAATTCCACCATTGGCCTTGTTCCAGATACTGAAAAAACAATAAGTGGGGAGGAAAAAAAGAAATCCTACTACTAACTAATTAAATCACTTATATTACGGAACATTTATGACTAAGTAGTCTGAGCACAAAACCAATTAGCTTTGAATACCAACTTGAGACTTAAAAATGTCCTCCTTGGCGTGCCTGGGTGGCTCAGTCGTTTAAGCAGCATCCGGCTTCAGCTCCAGTCATGATCTAGTAGTTCGTGGGTTTGAGCCCCGCGTCAGGCTCTGTGCAGACAGCTGAGCCTGGAGCCTACTTCCGATTCTGTGTCTCCTTCTCTCTCTGCCCCTCCGCTGCTCTCTCCCTATCTCTAAAAAATAAAATAAAACATTAAAAAAAATATTAATGTCATCCCAAGAATAAATACATCAAAGTTCACCTAGGAAAAAGAAGAATGGGAATCTTTAAGATTTCCTTGCTTCAAACATTATTGCAGTGGTAAAGAGAGGCTCTTGGTACAGCAGGAAATGGTTCTTGACCCTTAACACGTACGGAGAGTTCACGAGGTGGGAGACATGGTATTAGGTTCCAATGCACTTAATTGCTCTTTCCCCATAACAGGTCTCTAGATCCAAAGCCCATACCTTTTCTATCTTCTGGAAATAGTACAGTAGTTAGAACATGGATTCCATGTATGCCTATATCCAAACCTGGCTCCCCCTGTGAGCTAAGTCACCCTGGCAGTTACTTCATTTCTGTCCTCATCTGGAAAGGCAGATAACGGATTCAATCTCAAAGTTTTAGTAGCTGCCACATGGTAACTTCTTAATCAATTTCTTCATGTTTAAGAATTTTGTCACTTGTGGGGCGCCTGAGTGGCTCAGTCAGTTGGGCGTCTGACTTCGGCTCAGGTCATGATCTCGCAGTTCGTGGATTCAAGCCCCATGTCAGACTCTGTGCCGACAGCTCAGAGCCTGGAGCCTGCTTCAGATTCTGTGTCTCCCTCTCTCTCTGCTCTTCCCCCGATCATGCTCTGTCTTTCTCTCAAAAGTAAATAAACATTAAAAAAAAAAAAAGAATTTTGTCAATTGAGATTCTCTGGTTGTTCCAGTTAAAATGGTCATAATGATTTGTTAAATGAATACTCAACAGTTATTGAGTACCTACTACTTGCCAAAGAATCTGCACGGCACTATGAAGACAACAGTAAACCAAACAGATAAAAATCATTGTCCTGGGGCACCTGGGTGGCTCAGTCGGTTAATCGGCCAACTTCGGCTCAGGTCATGATCTCGCGGTCTGTGAGTTCGAGCCCCGCATCGGGCTCTGTGCTGATGGCTCAGAGCCTGGAGCCTGCTTCAGATTCTGTGTCTCCGTCTCTCTCTGCCCTCCCCCTGCTCACGCTCTGTCTCTGTGTCTCTCAAACATAAATAAACATTTAAAAAAAATTTATTTAAAAAAAAAAAAAAAAAAAAAAACGTTGTCCTTATTTGGATAGGCGCCAGAGAAGGAGAAAACAACTGTGCTCAGGTAAAATGTGTGCTAAGTTATCACATGGTAATAAATTCTAAAGAAAAAAAGGACAGATTTGCAGGAATAGAAGGCTAAGTTTGCAGGTTGCTAGTTTAGATATTATAACATTATGTAAACTGTACATAATTTTGTTTATTATTAAGTGAGATATAAAATTGTGATTTTTTTTCTTTTTTTTAATGTTTATTTATTTTTGAGAGAGAGAGAGAGGCAGACAGAGCATGAGCAGGGGAGGGGCACAGACAGAGAGGGAGACACAGAATCTGAAACAGGCTCCAGGCTCTGAGCTGTCAGCACAGAACCCGACGCGGGGCTCAAACTCGGGAACAGTGAGATCATGACCTGAGCCGAAGTCGGACACCTAACCGACTGAGCCACCCAGGCGCCCCTAAAATTGTGATTTTAATTGGAATGGTGAACTAGCCTTTGCTAATGTAAAAAAGGTTATCTGCTCACAAATTACTAACATTTATACATTGTTTTCTTTAGCTATTTATATATAATCAAAAAGTTTCTCAATCCCCTCAACTATTTTCAAAGAGAGTACTTTGACCACTTACAAGTAAAGATTATAGCTGAGAACAAAGTGCTTTCTTTCAGAAGTTCTTATGGCTACTAAGATGATATACCCAGCTTAAACTCTGGGGGGATGAATAAACAGGAAACCATGACTTCAGATTTAGCAAGGATCTGCAGTTCTTCCTTAAATCACCTGATCTGCATTTGCAAATATGTGTCAAAATTTCCAATTGTATCCTTCGCTACAAAGAAAGAAATTTTACAATGCAAAAAGGATTGCAAACCCCTTTTAAAATGGAGGTTTGTGATAATATAATTTGCATTTAAAATAATTAATAATTATTGAGGCACCTGGGTGGTTCAGTTGACTAAGCATCTGACTTCAGCTCGGGTCATGACCTTGCTGTTCATGAGTTCAAACCCTGCATTGTGCTCTGCACTCAGCGTGAAACCTGCTTGGGATTCTCTCTCTCTCTCTCTCTCCCTCGCTCCTCCACCCGCACTTTTTCTCTCTCTCAAAATAAATAAATAAATGTTTAAAAAATAAACAAAATAATTGATATTTATTTAAATTGTTATGATCCTTAAATCATTATATTTAAATTCTTAATTCTTATGTTTAAATTGTTGAATTTTTAGAATATTTTAATTATGATTAAAATATAATTCATAATATATTATTAATTGTAACATAATTAATATGATATATAATATGCTCAAATATTATTAAATGTATTGAATAGTATAATTCAGTATTACTAAAGACATCTTTAACAACATAATTTAGACCACCAGGTTCACAAGATCTCCGAGGCCTGTGTTTTTGAGTCTTCTCCCTGTGAGAATCCTGACAGCAAAGCAGAATTAATGAGTTAAGTGGGGATAATGGCTATCACTGGACTTATGCTTTGAGTTTTGAGCGTTGAGCTTCTCGTGAGCTCAAATTTTCTTTGTATCTCCAATTTTGGCTTTAAAATTCATGCCAAATTAGCATTTTACTCCATACCATGTTTTAATATAAAAAGCAGTGAAAACTCGAGTGAACACTGGACCTACCTAGTTTCAGATTTCTTCAAGTGAGATCACGTTTGTGTTAAAATATTTTCAGTTTCGGGGTGCCTGCGTGGCTCAGTCGGTTGAGCGTCCGACTTCGGCTCAGGTCATGATCTCGCGGTCTGTGAGTTCGAGCCCTGCATCGGGCTCTGTGCTGACAGCTCGGAGCCTGGAGCCTGCTTCACATTCTGTGTCTCCCTCTCTCTCTGCCCCTCCCCAACTCATGCTCTGTTTCTCTCTGTCTCAAAAATAAATAAACATTAAAAAAAATATTTTCAGTGTCTTGTTCTGATTCTTAGTCAAGAGCTTTCAAATTGATACACTATAATAAAAGTCAGAATATAAAATGATAACAGATAATACGAAGCCCTTGCTTCACTCGCAGCTTGCAGGTGATACAGAAATGTTTGTGGGTGATGACTATGGGTATCAAATGGGAAAAGTTGTGATGTCAAAAATTCAAAGTAAGAACTCAGTATTTCCCCTGGTAGTTTATTCCACCCACATGGGAAGGATGGGTCCTAATTAGGCCTCAGGAGCAAACACCTGTTATTTACTAGTAAGACTGGTCCCAGATATTAAACATTCTTTTCCAACCACAGTGCACATCTTCAGCCAAGATGGCTGTGTGTTCTTTTATTACGTGTAGTGTGGTTGCACAAAGCAGATCAGCTCCTACAGTCATTATTGTGCTTTTTCAGTTGCTTTTATATCTGCCTTGAATTCTCACTGAAATATTCACTCCAAAACCCTAGCCCAGTTGTTTTCAGGGTTCTTCTCGAGAGCCCAGCAATCCAGTCCGAGCACTTTATTTCAAGCGTGTTTACAGGAGAACTGTGATGTCTTCCTTATGCCGCCTCCATTCTGAATCTCTACTTCCGTCTGTTCCTCTGGAAACTGAACAGTCAGAGTTGCTCAGAGGAACAAGAGAGCCTGTAAATGAATCTCGAGTGACCCAGCGGGGAGGGCTGTGGTAAGAAAGCTGCCTCCCTGTCCACCAGGACAAGCACTGCCCTTGTGAGGAGTGGACGGTCTGTCTGGAGGGACAGGTGCACGGCTTCTCTCCTCCCAATGCGTGGGCCGCCGGGCGCCAGCTCGGACTTTGGACATTTCATTCTGTTCAGATTTTATTGCAGCCCTTGGAAATGTGCACAAGACAGTCTGCGGAAACTAATTCTACATCAATACGCAACGTAAACCTCAGTTGTTCCCCTGG
The DNA here is from genome assembly GCA_030068075.1 of Paguma larvata. Taxonomy (NCBI): domain Eukaryota; kingdom Metazoa; phylum Chordata; class Mammalia; order Carnivora; family Viverridae; genus Paguma; species Paguma larvata. The sequence continues at coordinate 103,697,565 of CM057829.1, forward strand.
GTCCACCACTTTGGTGCCTTCCCATTTCCCTTAGGATTGTTAAATTAATTAAATAAGGAAGCTATTAGATTGAATTGGCTCTAACGCTTTAGTTGCTTAAGTAAGGACACCAAACCCTAAGCCTGTAAATGCTTCAAGGTTAAGAAATTGAAACCTAGGGGCAACCAGTCACGATCGAATGGCCAACTAAGCTTTTCCCAAATACGGCAACTGTTTAATCAAATAATTTCCTTGCTTTGCTTCTACACGAGCTCTCTACAAGGACTTTCCCTAACTCCTGTTGGCAGAGTGCTCCTAACCCTTTCAGCGCAGCACGGCCTGATTAGAATCTGTATTTACTTCAATAAACTCTTAAAATTAACATACCTCAGTTTACCTTTTGAGAGTTCCATGTCTAAAATCCCTAAAATGTATGTGTTAGCAAAGATCTCATCAGTCTACCTGCTCAGCGTCTCTCTCTCTCTCTCTCTGCTTTCCTTCTCCTACCTCACCCTCCAACCAGCCAGAACTCCTGGTTTCTTCTTTTTCCCATGGGCCTTCCCTCATCAGTCTTCACTGCCCAGAAGACCCACAGATGGAAGACCCACAGACGGAAGTCTCCATCTGACTTACCCCACCCATCCCTCATGTCACTTTCCCAGGGCACCTGAACTGGTCCCTGAGATTAGGTTGGGTTTCCTCATTGCTCAGGCCTGTGGCTCCTTACATGTTTTTTGTTTGTTTTTGTTTTGGGTTTTGTGTTTGTGGGGTTTTTTGCTTACAGGTGACACACTTGTAGTTATTCGTTGACTGATTACTCTTTAATTATTTGCATAAAGGTTGTATTCCATGGTAGATTATAAATCCCTTGAGAGTGGGAGACTTTTCACTGCTGATTCCTTGAACGCTTTTAACCATGGGTTCAACCAATGTGGAATGGCTGATGTTTGAATATTTTGACCTTAAAAAAATACCAATTTCATATGCTTCAAGCAAGTACCTGTTCAATAAATACTTATTTAAAAATACGTTAAAAAGTCATTCATGTGAGGGGTGCTTGGGTGGCTTAGTCGATTAAGTGTCCGACTCTTAGTTTTGGCTCAGGTCATGATCTCGGTTTGTGGGATTGAGCTCCGCATTGGGCTCTGTGCTGACAGTGAGAAGCCTGCTTGGGATTCTCTTTCTCCTTCTCTCTCTCTCTGTCCCTCTCCCCTCAAAAATAAATAAATTTTAAAAAACTTTTTAAAGTCATTCATGTGGTTTTTAGGCCCTCTGTGTGTGTGTGTGTATGTGTGTGTGTCAGAGACACAGAGATGAGAGAGAGAGAGAGAGAGAGGGAGAGAGAGAGAGAGATCAGCTATTAGTATAAGTGTTACTAAAAGAATCTTTTAAGTCACAGTATTTAAAAAAATTTTTCATTGGGTTTTACAGAGATTTTTCAAAGTTAAATATAATAACATATTCCAGAACTGGGTCCTATTTGAAGTACCATTTCAGCAGTTTCCCTCTGCTGCTTTGATCTTAGGCCAATTTTCTATGTACCCAAGTTTTCTCCCTTCTGTGAGACGGAACTCCAACAGTCATCTCTTGAGCTCCCTGGCGCCTCGTAGGTGATTTCCTTCCGACCTGTGAGGACGAGCTGGGCCCAGATGGAGATTTTGCGCTGCCCTCCCCGGCTCCCATGCTGAGCATCAGGACAGATGGCGGTGGCCAGGGCCCTTCTTCATTGTCCCCTCCTGAAATCGATTGAACTGTTTGAAGCCATGACTGGTTTTCTCACACAGGAGCTCCGCTCTGGCAATCAATGCCTCATAAATCCCCGTAACACTCATAACTCTCTAGGATGCCTCCGATTCTAGCACAACAACAAAAAATCAGTGGAACAGTAACACCAAGTCTAAGGCGTCTGAGTTAAAGTCACTCTAAGGCATTTTTTAAAATATTCAGTTTTATTCCCATCATACATCTACCACCTCAGAGACTTTAGAGGAGGGGAATTTTGAGGGAAGAAATCCTTGAGGAGAATGAAACAAGGCAGTAACAAGGGACCTGACGAATACCGCCTAGAAGTCTGTCCTCCACCCCAAAGGCCCACTGTTATAAATTAAATGGATTCTTCACCTCAAGTAAGCATTCAAGAACATGTCTTCTGTGCCACTCGGTGAGAGTGGGTTAGAGGCACTGGCTTCCTGCCTTACGAATAAATCTTCCTGAAGCAGCTGCTTCTTTCTGCTCACACTAGTTTGTTCTTCCTTCATCTTTGTTTTCTTTTTTTTGTGACCAGCCCCTAGGTGTTATTTTATGATTCATACCACTCTCTTTTGCCTTATATTTAAAATGAGATTATTTCTCTCCAGAGCTACTCCTCCAGGAGCCCTTTCTACAGAAAGTTGGGGGTAAAAAGCTGTCGCGGTGACAATCTACTGATTGGAACTTCTCTTTTTTTTTTTTTTAATTTATTTTGAGAGAGAGCACAAGCAGGAAAGGGGCAGAGAGGAAGAGGCAGAGAATCCTGAGCAAGCTCCACACTGTCAGTACAGAGCCCAATATGGGGCTCAAACTCACAAACTGCAAGATGATGACCTGAGCTGAAATCAAGAGCTGGGCACTTAACTGACTGAGTCACCCAGGCACCCCACTGATTTGAATTTCTAATGAATGGCAGCTCTGAGGAGCTTATCAACATACTCAGACCATAGCCACCCACCCCCTTAGAGGACAAAAATCCTGTGTGACCTGAAAGAGGAGGATTTCCTGCCTTCCCTGTGACTCAGCACTTGGTCACACCTGGGGTGACAACAACAATAGGAAAGGTAGGATGTTCTCGAAAGACAGCCGTGAGTATCCTGCCTCAGGAGGCCAACCACCTCACTCAGCATCCCACTTCTTTCTTTCTTACAGCTCAACTCAGTGAACATGTTGTCAAACCCATCTTACAGGTGAGAAAACTGAGGTTTCAGTAGTTAGGTGATGGAGCAGATTAAACTCAGATGTATCTGTTGCTAACTTTCCAAATTTCCTCACTGGCTTAATCAATTCCATAGTTTATAGACCTAAATGGAGTTAATCATGGAAACTTACATATAAATTGGTTTTTCATATATTTCCAAACCACTCATCATACTTTTTGCCAACAATCTACTGCAGTAGAACCCTGACACGAAGGATCTATTTACTATGTATTAAAAAAAAAAAACAACTTTATTGAAATATGATTCACCTACTATACAACTCGGCCATTTAAAGTGTGCTATTGAATGGCTTTTAGTATATTTACAGAACTGTGCAATCATTACCACTATCTAATCTGAGAAGACTTCATCATCCAGAAAAGAAACCCCTATCTTTTATCCCTTCATTCTTCCTGCCGCCAGCCCCTAGCAACCACTGATCTATGATCTATCTCTATGGATTTGCCTAATCTGAATATTTCATACAAATGGAAAGAATACCTGGGGCTTTTTGTGACATTTTTATTCCCTTAGAATACTGTCTTCAAGGCTTATCCATTTCGTAGCATGTATTCCTTTTTATTACTGAATAATATTGCATCATATGAATATACCACATTCGTTTATCCACTCAACAGTTGACAGACTTTTGGATTGCTTCCACGTTGGGAGCGATTGTGAATAATGCCACTCAAGCAAGACATTGGCTCCATTTACTTATAATTCATCAGACCCTCCTTTTACCCTAAAGAGGGCACTGTGAACACCCATAAGTCTGGGACAAATTGCTAGAAACAAAGAAGGCTGCAATCCTTTGGCAAGAGAGCATTCTGTGTGTCATACTTAGTGGGATCCATTCTTCCTGGTTTCTCTAGAACTTCCCCAGTTTTAGCACTGGATGGACTATGACCTGGGAAAACTTTTAGTTCCAGGCAAACTAGGACAGTTGGTCTTCCTAGACTGGAACTTGGTTCAGAAGGTGATTCTAGAAAAGTCCATCTCCTGAGATGAGTTTTATGGTTTCTGGTGAAGATATGTTTTTAAAAATCGGCTTCTGCAGTATCTATCACTTTACAGAGTTTCATTTTAGTGGGAAAGAATTACTGTTTTATTTCCTACATAATGAACAATGTCTGAAAATTTCATGTATATTAATTTTAAGCTTAAAGCATACATATATTATGTATTAAGGTTAAAGGATATATAAAGCACATTTATATACATTATATATAATGCATTATATATATATATAATGCAGGGTGTGTGTGTGTATATATATATAATATAGATATAATGCAGGGCATATATATATAATCCAGGGCATATATATATATATGTATATATATATGCATATGATATTTTTTAAGACTTTATTTTTTGGAGCCATTTTAGGTTCACAGCAAAATTAAGAGGAAGGTACAGAGATTTCTCATGTACCATCTGCCCCCACACATTCATAGCCTCCCGTATTATCACAATCCCCCACCAGAGTGGTACATTTGTTGCAATAGATAAGCCCTACCTACTTTTTAGATGGAGTACTAGTTAATTATGAAGACCTCCCGAAAAGCTGAAAAGCCTCATGTCCACAGGGTGGCAGTGTGACACTCATAAACCCAAATAGAATTGAAGTAAAAGCTGAGTTCATAAAACCTAATCTTTGGTTGGAACTATGTAGTTTGATAGGAAAATGAGTAAGTCCAACCAACTCCTTGTGAGATCCACGGCTTTGTTTTATACTGGTAAACAGCCTCACATGGTTTAACCAGCAATGTCTCCAAACCATAAGTTTAAGATAAAAAATGCAAATTCAATCAAATAGTTAAAGGCTATTGATTCGAGCATTCTTTAAAGTTTTTTTTAAATTGAAGCTGATGAAATTATAGAATTATAAGGCTTAGAAATCACAGAATTCAATGTTTTATGCCTTTTTCCACTGAAAAATTGAACAGGTCACATTTTTGGATACTGCCAATGGTATTTTTCATGGAATGTAACTTTACCCCTTTTCCTCCCCTTCAGCAAGGTATTTAAAATTCAGGTGAGCGACAGGAATATTATGAGGATAATATCAAATCTCCTTTACTTTTTAACTTAGTCATTCACTAGCTAGCTAGATTTTTAGAAATAAATTACTTTAACATGCTCTGCACAAATCTGGACACATGAGTGTGTTAAAATTCTTAAACTGAGAGAATGTGATTAGTGCAACCTTTCACTGAAGGCTGACCTTGTCTTCTAGAATGTTCTTAACAGTCACCTATCGGGGAAATAGGCACAAAAACGATTGCCTTTAACTTGCATTGGCTTCATTAGCAAAATCCCACTGTTTACAGGCCTGATATTCATAAATTATATATATTTATGCATTCACATTATAAAAGGAATATGAAGGGGTGCCTGGGTGGCTCAGTCGGCTGAGTGTCTGACTTTAGCTCAGGTCATGATCTCACCGTTTGTGGGTTCGAGCCCCGCATCGGGTTCTGGGCTGACAGCTCAGATCCTGGAGCCTGCTTCGGATTCTGTGTCTCCTTCTATCTCTGCTCCTCCCCCGATTTCACTCTGTCTGTTTCTCTCTCTCAAAAATAAATAAACATTAAAAAAAAATTTTTAAAGGAATATGAAGAAAATGTATAATTTTTCCTACAAATAATATCAGACTTGGAATTTGGAGACTGTCTTATTATTTATTTACATCGTTAAAGGTAAGGGTAAAGGGAAGTGTGGGCTAGTTTCTTTTTGCATGAAAAAAATGGACACATTCTTCTTCACGAAAATACTGAAATTACGGAGAAAAACAGCACTCCTGTTACAGGTGCTAACTGGTCAGTGTTCACCTTCTGTTCATAAGGAGGCACTATAGACTCAACAGCTGAGTAAAGATATATTAGCAAAGGAGGAAAGAAGAAAATGCGGTCTTCATATGAATCTAGTGACATATATTCACAGTTTCTTCCTTTTTGATGTCAGGTCACAATATCTATGGAAAAAAAACAGTCTGATCTCCAAGTGCTCTTCATGCTGGAATCTGTCTTCTTCTAGGAGTCTTCAGTCCTGATCTCAGTCGTTTGTCTTCTGTCTGTCCATGTTGACTCAGCCATCTATCATGGTATTGCTGAAGTTCAAATATGTAGACAGTAAGACTCTAAGAGAGAATAAGATAGCAGACGTTTAAATTCTTATCCTGTTCTATGAACTTTTGTTTCGAGATTCTAAATGCCCACTTCTCTGACTTTGCTAAACACAACTACTGAGTAATTGTAATTAGATCGAATGGAGTCATTTTTGTTTGTTTTGAATATTGTTTAGTTTTTAGTATTAACGAGTGCCCCCCAGGACTGTAATCCACTTATTGCAGAGGATCTTTGAGACATAAAATGTATACCTAGGACGTGAGAGCTGCTTTCCTGAAAAAATAAATGCATCGTCTCCACTAAATGATATATTCTCTACATCATATTGCCTGATACATTCGAAGTGATGGATTGCTCTTTAGTTGACCCAATTACTCTCTCTTCTTCAAGAGGCTAGGGACTTCCTTCTTACAGGGTTGTTTCCCAATAGATCCTGAAGTTTATATAATAACTTCCTGTTTGATAGACTAGGAGGTACAAGCACTCTTCTGATATGAACGATGCTTTTGAGAGCTACGTCTTTGAAGTTTCTTACAGGGATGGTTGCTCACCCTTATAACGGATTTCCAAGGCCCATTAAGATAACTTGGTTGCTCTGAAATGCAAAGCCAGCCTTCTGAGCTCCTGTGGGATTGTCCCCAGGAACTCTCCCTGGCATTGCCTGTTCCCACACTAAGAATCTGTGCTGTTTAGAGAGACCCTAGATGTCAAACTAGAATTGCCTGAAGATATCCGTCATAATAGCTACCACTTACTGAATTCTTTATTAACAGGGCTAGCCTTCTAATCCTCACAACACTGAAAAGCAGACATTATCCACAGGTGCAGATGACAAAATTGAGGCTGGGAGACTTAGTAATCCACCTAGTGCAGAATGTGGATTGAACCCAATCCTAATTCTCCTGTAGCACACTCCTCACGCAAGGGATGTTGGCTGCTTGTCTGGGAAACACCTATATCTCTACCCCAAGAGGCAGCGTGGCAGAGTGATAGAGGTCCTATCTCTCAAGTTAGAAAGCTGACAACTGTAGCCTCAGCCCTCAACTACTAAGACGGAACACTTGCCCTCCATTAAAATAGAATCATTGGGTTTTTGTTCTTGCTGTTGTTGTCGTTTTAAGCTATCTGGGTTTCACTTATTTACTTTTTTATGGTGGTAAAAAAAAAAGTGCATAATATAAAACTTACCATCTTAACTGCTTGTAAGCAAACAGTGCAGTAGCGTGATCCGTTGTGCCCCAGACCTCTAGAATTTTTTCAGCTTGCAGAACTGAAACTCCGTACCCATTAAACAACTCCCCTTTTCCTTTCTGCCCCAACCTCTGGCAACCACCACTCCACTTTCAGTTTCTAAGAATTTGACTACTTTAGATACCTCATATAATAGAACCATACAGTATTTGTCTTTTTGTAGCTGGCTTATTTCACTTAGCATAATGTCCTTAAGGCCCATCTATGTTGTAACATATGAAGGATTTTCTTCTTTTTAAAGGCTGAATAATATTCCATTGTATGATTATACCACATTTTCTTTTTTTAATTAAAATAAAATTGACATGTAACATGGTATATAATTGACATGTAACATGGTATATAATTGACACCACAAGGTACATGACGTGTTGATTTGATATGTTTATACCCTACAGAATGCTTTCCATCACAGTGCCAGCTAACACCTCTATTATGTCATATTTTCTTTATCTAGTCATCTGTCGATGGACATTTGGGTTGCTTCCACCTCTTGACTGTTGGGAATAAGGCTGCCAGGAACATGGGTGTGCAAATATCTCTACAAGATCCTGTTTTCAATTCTTTTGGATACATGCTCAGAAGTGGGGTTGCTGGATCATACAGTAATACTGTTTTTTCTATTTTCTGAAGAGACTCCATACTGCCTTTCATAGTGGCTGCACCATTTTGCATTTTATCAACAGGACACAAGTGTTCCAATTTCTCCACATCCTCACCCAAACTTGTTATTTTCTGCTTTTTTTTTTAATAGTAGCCACATTATTTTTTGTTGTAGATATCCCTGACTCTTATCCTTTTCTAACTCTGCCCTATTTCAAGGCTCTTTGTACCTTATTCATTTCTATGTTGTTGTTTGAATTTTTATAGATCTATTGCTTTTATGTTTCTAAGGCAGTAAAGATACTTTAAAAAAAAAATTTGTTGCAAGAAGTTTGGCCAAAACCAACATTAAAGTGGTGTTTGATAGTTTTTAGTATAACCTATGTCATCAAATACTGAGAGAAATTATGGCGTTGAATTGTGGATTTTCTGAACAGTCTGGAACTGAGACTAAGAGATTAGAGCTTGATCCAGATGTCCCTCCCACCATCATCTGTCTCATCTATATCCAATCAAGCAAGGCTGGCGTTGTTAGTAAGGTAGGCATTGGAATGCCAAGTGAAAATTAGAGTGGCTTCCTTTGTTAAGCAGACAAATACATTCATTAATTGAAAGTAAATAAAAATATTGTAACATGCGAAGTGAAATTGTGGAACTCGAGTTGTCACCTCTTGGAGACATAAGAGAGTTCTCAAAGAGTGAGGGCCGTTCTCAGAGAAGCAAGTGTGGTCAACATGCTAGTGCTGGTCCCGTGTTCCGGCAGCACGTGCCTAAGCCCCCCACCCTAGCTCCTCGGGATCCCGACACAAGGGTGATTCAGGCATAGGATGAGCTCCCAGTCGGTTGCACATATTCTTTAAAAATAAGAACGGGGTCGCCTGGGTGGCTCAGTCGGTTGGGCGGCCGACCTCAGCTCGGGTCATGATCTCGCGGTCTGTGAGTTCGAGCCCCGCGTCGGGCTCTGTGCTGACGGCTCAGAGCCTGGAGCCTGTTTCCGATTCTGTGTCTCCCTCTCTCTCTGCCCTTCCCCTGTTCACACTGTGCCTCTATGTCTCTCAAAAATAAATAAACATTAAAAAAAATAATAATAAAATAAAAAAAAAAGAACGGATAAAGGTTGAGTCATTTCGTTTTTTGAATTCTAAAATGGTCCCATGTCAAATCAACTTATGACAAATTATCATATGCCCCTGCCACCAACAGCCTGTGTGACTTTGACCGAGTGACTTTAACCTCTCTATACTACTTCCTCTTCCGAAAATGGGGAGATTAGATTGGATAACTGTGCATTCTCTTTCAGAGCCAATGTTCCGGGATTTTAAAGTGTACTTTGAAAACGTCCATGGGCTCTCGGGATGACCGACAGGATCAGCCCCAAAAGGATCATGAGCACAAGGCTATCCAGGGTAAGAACAGCTCCGTTCAAAATACCACTCCACATCATCTCCCAGTGCCCACTCCTGGTTTCTCACCCCACATTTCTGCACCCCCTCTCTCCTCTGCTCATCCTTCCTTACTCCCAGACTTCCCCTCACTCCACACCTGAATCAAATAAAAAAGGATAGTTACATATGAATTTATCTTGACTCACAAAAATTGACTGACTGATTACCTTAGAACAGAATGCCATTAGCACTTAGCAGTGTCTGCAAAAACTAGGAAAAAGTCTCTATACCTCTGAAAATATTTTTACCTCACTGACATACATTGATAGTCACTAATACTTAGAACTGTATCACACTTTGGAATTGCAGAGGCTCTCATGTGCAGTGTCTCACTTAATATTCCTGAATAAGCTTGACAGGTAGGTTTCATTATCTCTATTATCGATAGGGAATCCGGCATGAAAAATAGAGCAGTCTGATCAAGAACTCATAGTAATTGGCAGACTCAGACCTACTTAATCGAGATCTTCCAGGGTGGGGCGTACATTTCTACCTCTAATTTTAGTTCCTGAGGCAATTCTCTTCAGGCCTATATAAATCCACTTTTTTACTTTTTTTTTTGTTTTTTTAGAAACATTACCCAAAAATCCACTCTAAGAATTTTAACTAGAATGCTGATGTTTAGCTTTTTGAGGATGCCATCGATGTTTTATGTGATTTTTTGTCTGTTATTAATTCTCTCACAAGGACGTCTCCAGAGAAGGTGTTCAAAAAGTATGTTTTGAGAAGGTGGTAGACGGAGAGGTGGATAGGGGGATGAGAGGCTGGATCCACTAACCAAACAACAAATGAGTGGATGAATGAGTGAATGAACTTAGAACCGTTTGTCTTTTCGATTGTTGATGAGAAAATATTGTCACATCCTTGTTAAAACCATTTATTTATCCATTCATTTAATGAGCACTTTTATCCATTTATTTAGTATTTTCTCACTTCAATTAAGCATTGATAATTAGAAGTATAAAATTGAAAATTCCTCTCCTACTATATGCATCCATCCCCACTTGATATGCCAAGAATTTTGGTAACGAATCAACAGAGATCAATTTTCTACCTCTTTAACTCACCGGAAAGTATAATATGACAAACTGTTAAGGTGTTCCTATCTATCCAGGACAAATAGAACTAACCATCCCCGAAGATTTTCTTATTTTGACAAAAGCAGCTATTGCTTTCATCAAAGTTTAAATAACCAGAACCCCTACTAGCTCACTCTTTCCCTACACATTAAAGAAGTCGACAAGTAACTTATCCTAGAATTATTAAAAGTAAAAGCATTCAGGTAGTGCGAAAGTAAGTTTCAACTGGATGTATAACAATTTTGCACAAAGCTGGATGGAGCCAGTAAGATTGTGGGAACTGAGAAAAACAGGCCTAACCGGCTCTTCTTGTACAAAGCATGGGATCTAAAATGAGCCAAGTCTAACGCATAAAATGATTCCTCAAAGTCTTGATCATAACTTTACATGTGTTAAACCAAATTTTATCTACATTTAGAAAGTTTACCTATATGGTGGTCATGATATAATAATTACACTTAAACAACAACATTCCTGTGGCAAAATGAAGCCTCAGTTTTGGAAGTCCTGAAGAAATACACACAAAAATGTAACAATGGTTATCTGGCGAGGAAAAGAAATTAAGAAGACTGTCTTATACCGTCTTATACTGTCTTATACTTCTGAAATGTTTTATCTTTTTATAACAATTACATATTGCATGTTAAGCAGAAAAAAATAATCTAAAAATTTTGTTTATGTTTGGCTTCTGGAGTTTATGTGACAAGTCATTCCCAGAATATTTCTAGTCTATATTATAAAGATGGCTATTCATATTCATATCGATTCCTTAGAATTCAATATGCAGAAAGACACGGGCATTCCAGTGAATATCAGAGCACAGACACTTTATTGTGTGTTTTTACCATACTAGAAACATTATTGCCAGCCAAAGATTCGTAAGGTCACAGTTTCCTCAAACTGGAGCTGGAGAAATTAAAAGTCATTATTATTCTAAGTCGAGAAGAAATTCTACGAACCAAGCTATATATGTAATACAAATTTGTTACAGACTGCCATTTCACTGTGTGTTTCTGACCAAAGTCTACGATTACATACTACAAGAAACACACACTGCAAATTCCCAACATTCTGTAAAGCAATAGAGTATTCAAAATAATGGCTTGAGTTGAAGACACTTCTTTGTTTAAAGCATTTAACCTGTTTAACTAGTTTTAGAAAAGACATTGGAACCCATAATAATAACTTGGGTTTATTGCTTAGATAACTGCAGAGAGGAATAATGTGCACATTTTTAACGAGTACAAGAAATAGACTGTAAATATACTGATTATTTTAAAAGAGTAATATCAGATCATAACTCATTTATTGAACAACACTGAAGAATTGGGTGTGGCACATGAGTGATTTTTCAAACGGCTGCAGTCAACCTTTTCAAATTATTTCATTATTTCAAATTATTATCATTATTTTTCATGATAGCCTATTAAAATTGCATCAGGTATATTCTCACCTAATTGAACAGAACATATTGAGCAGAAATCACCTTCGTCCCGAGATGCAGGGACATCAGTTACTGCAGTGCGTGAGGCATTTCACGATAACTAAGGTTTTTATATGCGGTTTGGCTCCCTTGCTACCTCCTTTGCGGTCTGTTTTTCCCAGCATGCCTGCAGCCCCCTTTCCATTTTTTTTCTAGTATACCACACCCTAGGAACTTAGTGATAATTCAAAGTAACCAGTGAGACCTGATAAGCAGGCTTGCTTAATCTGTACACTTCATTTTACACACAAACCTGAGTCAAAAGGCTCTGATAGGAACTCTGATAACGACTTCATTCCACTCGATGGTTTACTTTTCCTCCTCAAGTGAGTACGCGGCTCTGCCAAAGTCCAGTCTGTAGTACCTTGATCTAGGTGAGTAAGATGGTAGGAAAATTGGTTGCCAAATAATGAAAACAACACAGTTCAGGCTATTTGTGCACCTGTGACAGCTACAGCCGCCTAGAGTGATCTCATATATGGTACCCCCCACCCCTATCCAGTTACAAACGATTTGAGTAATAAAGTAAAAATGGAACCATTACCAGTAGACCTTGGTTGGAAGTGTGAGACCCAACTGGGTCTACTAACTGAGCTACAATATTAGGAAGATTTTCCCACTTGATCCTTGACAGCCCTGGACCTGAGCAGACCTATGGGATAAGAAAAAAGGAAAGTGCTGAGCTGTGCATTCCTAATGTGCCTTTTTAATTTACCCGTTCCACTAAGCTGATGTTTACAGCTTTCAATTTCATGTACCACCAGCCTTCCATTACTTCCTCATCTTGTCCTCCTTTAGTTACCTCTGGTGCAGAGGATTGAAATAATTCTACTCATTCCAAGGCATAATCTCATCAATGTCAAGAATCTATGCAAAGCCCTTTTTTGGTTATTTATTTACACACTACTGCTGTTTTCTTTCCCACTTGAGGCAATAACACAAATGTAGTTGATAGTTTCTTGAGTTTGTATGCAGCATTGTAGAAAGTATTGTTGTTGGACTATATATTTTAAAACTTCATGTAAATGTATACACTTATGGTCCCATTCTATAACGTACTTTTCTTAGCACCATGTTTTTAAGATCTGTCTGTGCTATTATATGTACCTCAAGTTCACTGCTTCTAAATGTTGCATAGTGCTCCAAGATGTGCAACCACCCTCACATTTCACTTCTCATTCCCCAAGTGATGGACTTTCTGATTCCTCTACATCTTCATACATATCCATTATGGTCCTGGTGGGATCACTGAGCTGTGAGTACCTAATCTGATTGAGCCAAATCATTGTCTAGAATGGCCGTACCAATCTACATTCCTTCTAGCAGTACAAGAGGGTTCCTGTTACCCAAGACCCCCACCAAAATTTATATTATCTATTTTTGCCATTCTCCTGGGTATAAGCTGGCATCTTATTGATTTAAAATTCACATTTCTCTCCAATGGCTAATAAGTTTGGGCAGCTCTTTATATCTGTATCAGCCATTAAGGTTTCTGTAAGTAGTATGTCATATCCTTTGCTCATCTTCTGTACATTCCTTGGAATTCTTTGAGTGCTTTGTAAACACAAATATATGCCAAATGTTGGTTCCTTGTCTGTTTAGGAATTACAAATATCTTCCTTTAGTCCTTCATCTGCCTCTACATTTTGTTCAGTATGTCCTTTGCAAAAAAGAAATATTTCATTTTTTCAGTCAAATCCCTAAATTATTTTGCTTTATAAGATGTCATTCTCTCTGACATCTAAATGAACCCATACTGCTTCTTGTGACGGTTTAGGGGAAGCTGCTCACAGGTATTATTCCCACACAACCAAGTTGAAAAGATTCATATGCCATATTTTATCTAGATAAAAATATCACTTTTTGTTTCCAATCAAAGTTGTTTTGTTTTAGTATTAGGGTAGTGTGGGCAGAGATTTATTAACAATATAAATTGAACAAAAACATTCCTTTAATCCTGCAGTGAATACAAACCAAATTCTCTGGGCAGTCGATTAATAAATGGGAAGGGAGGAAATGGGCTGCCTAGCCCTGTCCAAAAACTCACAAATCAGGCCACTCCTAAATCAAGCCTAAGCCCAAATCTTAAATGCGAGTATCCAAACTGATTTCGTCTATACACTGATGTGGAAGTCACAAGGTCTTTTACTGTGGACCTGCTTTATTGTGGGACTTTTGACATAATTTATAGCCTTAATAGTTTTTTTTTATTTCACTTTTTGAGGGGTGCCTGGGTGGCTCAGTTGGTTGAGTGGCCAACTTCAGCTCAGGTCATGATCTCACGGTCTGTGAGTTCGAGCCCTGCGTCGGGCTCTGTGCTGACGGCTCAGAGCCTGGAGCCTGCTTCAGATTCTGTGTCTCCCTCTCTCTCTGCCCTTCCCCTGCTCACTCTCTGTCTCTATGTCTCTCAAAAATAAATAAACATTAAAAAAAATTTTAATTTCACTTTTTGAGATAGTTGTGGATTCACATACAGTTGTAAGGAAAAATACAGAGAGATCTGGTATACTCTTTTCCCAGCATTCCTTAATGGTAACAACATGCACAACTACAGTGTAAAATCACAATCAAGATATTAACATTGATTCTATGTATGTATGTCAGCATGTTCTCTATTTCTATAATTTTGTCATTTCAAGAATGTTATATTAATGAAATCAAATAACACGTGACCTTTTAAGCTTGCACTTTTTCACTTAGAATAATCTGTCATGAATATGGAGATTCATCCTAGTTGTTGTATGTATCCATAGTCTTTTCCCTTTTCTTGCTGAGCAATATTTCATGGTACGGAAGCAGACTGATTGTTTAACCACTCATTTACTGCAAGACTGAAGGACTAAAGGACTAAAAACCTGGGTTGTTTCTAGGTTTTGACTATTATAAATAAAGCTAGTATAAGTGTTTGTGTATGGGTTTTTGAGTGGTCATAAGTCTTCATTTCTCTGGGAAATTTGATTTGTAAGTTGTATAGTGGTTGCATATTTTATTTAACATGTTAGGAAACTTGCAAATGGTTTTCCAGAGTGGCAGTACCATTTCATAATCCCACCAGGAATGTATGAGTGATTCAGTTCTTCTGTTTCCTCAGTGGTATTTGGTGTTGTCACTGCTTTTATTTTAGCTATTCTGATAGGCGTGTACTGATAGCTCATAGTTTTAACTTGCATTTATCTAATAGCTAATGACGTTGAATATCTTCTCGTGTGCTTATTTATCATCTAAATACTGTGCTTGGTGAATGTCTCTCCATGTCTTTCTTATTTTCTTTCTTTCTTTTTTTTTTTTTGAGAGAGAGTGAGCTGCGAAAGGGCAGAGAGAGAGGGAGACACAAAATCCGAAGCAGGCTCCAGGCTCTGAGCTGTCAGCACAGAGCCCAACGTGGGGCTTGAACTCCCAAACCGCGAGATTGTGACCTGAGCTGAAGTCAGATGCTCAACTCACTGAGCCACCCAGGCGCCCCCTCCATGTCTTTCTTATTTTCTAATTGGAGTGTTTGGGTTTCATACTGTTTTTTTAAGTTTATTTATTTATTTTGAGAGAAAAAGAGAAAGAGAGAGAGGGAGAGAGAGACTGGGGAAGAGGCAGAGAGAGAGGGAGAGAGAATCCCAAGCAGGCTCCACACTGTCAGATGCAGAGCTCAAACCCACAAACTGTGAGATCATAACCTGGGCCAAAGTCAAGAGTTGGATGCTTTTTTTTTTTTTATTTTTTAAACATTTATTTTTAAGAGACAGAGCATGAGTCAGGGAAGAGCAAGCAGAGAGAAAGGGAGACACAGAATCCGAAGCAGGCTCCAGGCTCCCAGCTGCCAGCACAGAGCCTGATGCAGAGCTTGAACCCACAAACCACAAGATGGTGACCTGAGCCAGAGTCAGATGCCTAACCAGCTGAGCCACCACAATGGAATTTTATTTTTAATTTTGACATCCACATTCACTGCTAGTATATAGAAACACAACTGATTTTTGTATGTTTATATTGCATCCCACAATCTTGCTAAGCTCTCTATGTTGTAAAAGTTCTGGTGGATTCCTTGGGACTTTCTACATAGACAGTCATGTCCTCTGCAAGCAAGAACAGTTTTATTTCTTCCTTTCTGATCTTTATGTCCTTTTTTTTTTTTTTTTGGCCTTATTGAATTAACTGTAATTTTCGGCATTATGTTGAAGAAAAACAGAATAGCAGGGAGAGCAGACACTCTTACCTTGCTCCCCGTGTCAGTGGGAAAGCATCAGGGGTTCACGTTAACTATGATGTTAGCTGTAGGTTTTTTACTAGATGTTCTTTCTGAGGTTGAGGAACTTTCTATTTCTGTTTTCCAGTTATTTTCATGAATGACTGCTGAATTTTGTCAAGTGTTTTCCCTGCATTGATTAATAGATAGCATGTAATTCAAAGTTCTACTGTTAATGAGGAAGAGAGGTGAGTATGTTCGTTTTCAGGGTATACCTCAGGAATAAGCCAACTGGATTTACCTTCAAGAAGGGACAGAAAACACTGGCCTTAGAAAGCAGAGTTGATGTTGTTGTTTTTCAGTAGCCCCTCTGCTATGGAGTGACAAATAGGGACAGGGTAGAAAGGGTAGAAACTGGTTAGCTACTATTTTAACCAAGGTCTGCCAAACCTGTATCCTTAAAGATTTCTGTTGGCACATTGAGAAGGCAGCAGAGTAGCTAAGAGCAGGGAGAGGGTGAGGAGGGGAAAGACGAGACAGCCTGGTGTCAGACTGCCTGGCTCTTGATGGGAGTTCTGCTAACAAAGTAGCGAGTCTTTTGCATTCCTTTTAACCTGCCTCTCAATCTCCTCATTCTATGTTCTCTATTCAAATAAAAATTCCATTAAGTAAGAGAATTGTTGTCTAAATAAAGACTTCAGAATCAAACCCATAAAAGCCTCTCTGTTTACTTAGAAATTTCTGTGCTAAGAAAAGATTACTCAACTTCTTAATTTCAAGATTTTTATCTCTCCTTTTTCCAACTTATGATCATCTCCATGTGGTCTGGAATCATGATTTTTTTTTAAGTCATATGACATAAACTTTCAGATCCTTTAGGGAAAATGGAAAACATCCTCTTTGAAAAGGCAAAGCCTGTCTCTTCAACAAGTCGAAATTCTATCCTTCACTTGTTTAACTAAATGAAGACCTTTTCTTTAGATGAAGCTTGTGAAGGTAGGAGAGAAAAGGCTTTAGAAAAGAAAAGCAGATACTAGTTTTTAATAGTAGTCTCATTTCCTACTCATCATTAGGACTTTTTATTTCAAACTTCACTGAGTTTCTGCATTCAAGATATTTATCAGGATACAAATTAGTAGGTTCGTATGGAATTTACAAACCTCTGTGTGGAGACAGGGCTGAGGGGATCTTAGGGATGGCCAGTCACCTCGGCCAAGGTCTCCCTGCTCTAACTCTTATCCTGTTGCTTAAGAGAAATGCATCTCCTGCTTAAATGCACTGGTGACTGCAATGGTCTTTGTTTTCTTCAAACTATAAAGTCAAATCATGTGTAGGGATGTAGGGGAAGGAAAGAAGCTAACAATCAGTATCTAATCTCTTAGCAGAAGCTGAGATAAATGGCCCACGCTTTTGTAACCGAGAGCCCTCGTTTTCCCAAGCTTCATGAGTTCCCTCACAGTCAGCACAGGTGAGGTGTTTGTGGACGCTCTACTCCATCCACAGCGGAAGTCTGTTTTTTGAAACCCTCAGCCCTCAGGTATATGAGAGTCACGTGGGCAGCCCAAAGGATGGGGCCAATTCTCCTTAAAAGTTTTAGTTTGCTTTATGTTGTCGGCTTCCAAGAATGTTTTCCAGAGATCCCAAGGGATCACCTCCACTTCCCCAACAGCTCACATTAATCTCAGGACAGCATCCTGGATGTCCAAGCCGGAAGTATCACAGACTGTCTGGTCTTCTGAGCTCCTTTTTTCAACTAGGTCTCACCCTTGGGCTCTTTGCCTGCTAAGTCAGTTTAGAGAGAATCCTCCACCATATTGGATCACCTTGGATCTTCCTCAGCCTTAAAACTTGATCAAGTTTCTCATCCTCTGTCTTGACCTGTCTTAACCCTGTTAAGTGGGCTTAGCAAGAATCCCCCTATTCTTGATGTCTCCTCTTAATAATTTTCCATCTATGGCCCCCTTACTCTGTTCATTGGCTGGAAACCCCAGGAAATCTTTGCTGTATTCAGAGTTAAGCCCGATCTCTCTTTCCTATTGCCATAGTCTTGATCTCTGTTGCAAATTTCCCATAGAGAGTCTTCCTTACTGTTTGAGTGTCAGAATATATATATTTTTACTTTAATAGGGATGAAGAATGGGAATGATCCAGCGCTCCCACTTGTTGCCTTCAAACATGAGAACCACTAAAATAATCAGCCTTGTTTTTCTTTCATGTTCATCTGACAACCTCTGCTGGTTTCTACCTTCCAAGGTTGTTTTAAGGCTGAAGAAAATGTCCCTCACCATTTTATAGTTCTCAATGTCAATCAATTGACATCCATCCTGGTTTATATATTTCTGTGATTAAGTTAATTGTGGAGCAGTATCCCAAGTTCAAACAAATTGACAAATACCAACTTTCTGGAGCTGCAAAAGAGAGGACCAGAAGGTGAGACCTGATCACAGTGGGCTACAGCATTTAAGAATCCATGCTAGAGCTTAGATAACACAGCTACCTACTGAACACCAGCAACCAAATGTCAATAGGGAGTTAAAGATGAGGAAATGATACGGGTGATGCAAACTATTCGGCTGTTGCATTCAGAATTTTTTTTTTAAACATTTATTTTATTGAGAGACAGAGCATGAGCAGGGGAGGGGCACAGACAAAGAGGGAGACACAGAATCTGAGACAGGCTCCAGGCTCTGAGCTGTCAGCACAGAACCCGACGTGGGGTTTGAACTCAAACCGCGAGATCATGACCTGAGCTGAAGTCAGACGCTCAACCGACTGAGCCACCCAGGCGCCCCGCATTCAGAATTTAATCATCCTTCTTCCTCACTGCCTACATCCTAAGATTCATATATCTTATGTTTCTAATATCTATCCTTCAGATCTACCAATGGCTTTATCCTGACCTGGACGTCTCATTAAAACGCGCATTCAGTTCAGAGGTCTAGGCAGAGGTGTCGACTGGTGTCTGCATTTCTAGTAAGCTCGCAAGTGTTTGATGCTGCAGGTCCAGTGGTCCCCTGCCCCTCTGAGCACAAAAAGCAGGTGCCATCATCTTCACCCTGAGAGTATTGCCACAAACTCCTATTTGGTCTTTCTGCCTCTTTCCAATCCATGCCCCACCCCACAGCCAATGCGCTCTTCCAAAAATCAAATCTGAACAAGTTCCTCCACTTTCCTTGTTTCCCGTTGCCCTGGGCACCCTCAGATCCGCCTCTGCCTCCCACTGCAACTTCAGGCTCCTACGCTTGTCTCACGCTCACTGTTCCAGCCCCAGTGAATTCAGCTCAGTTCCTATGAGCACCCTATGATCTCTATTGCTGAGCTTTCTCACAAATTCTTCTCATTTGACAAACATTATTTTCCTTCTAATTCCCATCTTCACCCCTCCCCACTCTTCCAGGGTTTTGAAACACGGCTATATTCTCTTCCTTCCTCGGCGATTCTCTAACACTCTGGACTTTTTCCATCATTGTACTTAGGAGCCCATGTAATTACTTTTCTGAAGTTTCTACCATTGGATTATGAATTAAGGAGAGAGAAGTACCTGTATTTGTTTTCATCGTGTCTCCATCAGATTGTTTTGCATACAGAAATGTTCGAAATATATTTATATAAATTTATTGAATAACTGAAAAAGAGAGAGCATTCAGGAAGTAGAAGCCTACTTGGGTTTCAAATTTATATTCCATTTGGTCTTCTTCATAGTCACAACAGGGTTACCGAATGTCAGGGATACAGCTGATTAGGTTGTCAAATGGAACCACAATCCAAAGCTTTCTAATTATTTTAGAATAATAATAGGCTTGCAGTTCTGTTTAAGTTCTCTCTTACCTAAGCAATACAGAATACATATTTTGTATGCAAAACAAGGCAGCTCTGACCAGCTAGTCGCCCTCTACTTTTACAGAAGAGCTAGCAAATATAAACATAAATTGCAGTAAGCTATGCAAAATGTGGAAAGACCGGATGGTAAGTGAGGAGACGGGTTAAGCGTGCAGTTGCTCTGCGAGAGACCCTTCCAGACGGGTTTCACATGATGAGCAGTTCTTTCATCTTAAATGTGAGACGCTGTAAGTGGATCCTAACAATTACAATTTTTAATAGAACCCCTAAACTTTAAGTTCTGAGATTCCACAATGCATTATTTAAAAAATCGTAATGGAATCTTCTCAAGAGTAAAACAGATACACATGTTTAACCTGAAAGTCTGTGTGGTTGAAGTATATCAGTTTGGTGAGGTTTATGTATTTCATTATATACAAAACTATTATTGACGATCTGTTGTAGTTTCATATTTTTCTTTTATTACGCTTTGGTCTTATTTTTTCAAGAAAATAATGAACACATTAGGATCTAGCTTGCCTTCTTGTTTTGTCATTGTTACCAGATCCTAAACCTCACCTCTGATCTGGCTCAGGATTCTGGTGTAGAATAGATTGCTTCATTCCCACGAAGGTATTACCTGAGATGGAAAAGGTCACCTCTGGGAGCCCACCTGGCTCACCCTGTGAATTCCTCACTTGTAAACAATACTCTCATTGTCTTCATTCATTGCTCACAGAGCCTCGCCTGTTGGAGGCCAGCAGCAGCTGCCCGAAATCACCTTCTTAGAAGGAATTAAGAGAGAAAAGAAACAGGGAAAGCCGGAGTTAGGGAGTAATTCAATGTTTTAAAGTATCTTTTATGTTTATTGCGTGAGA
The DNA here is from genome assembly GCA_030068075.1 of Paguma larvata. Classification (NCBI taxonomy): domain Eukaryota; kingdom Metazoa; phylum Chordata; class Mammalia; order Carnivora; family Viverridae; genus Paguma; species Paguma larvata. The sequence goes on from CM057829.1 coordinate 103,718,364, forward strand.
ATATTCAATATTTATATGGGTGTAAATTTACTTTTAAAAATATTTTTAAAATATTTATTTTGAGAGAGAGAGAGCACAGGAGCAGGGAAGGGACACAGAGAGAGGGAGAGAGAGAATCCCAAGCAGGCTCCCTGCTGTCAGCGGAGCCCCTTCCAATGGGGGTGGGAGCTCCATCTCACAAACGTGAGATTATGACCTGAGCCAAAATCAAGAGTCCCTCCCATAACTGACTGAGCCACCAAGGTAACCTCTGAATTTACTTTTAATACAAATGTGATAAACCTATTTATGGAGTACCTCTTACATGCTAAAACTGTATATACATACTTTATTTCCTCGCTGTGACAGCCAGGACAGTTAGGTATTCTATTCCCCAACAAAAGTGAGGCCCAGAGAGAATCAATCCCAGTGCGTGGCTGATCCGGGATTCAGGCTTGGATCAGCCTCATTTCCAAAGTCCAAGCTCTTTCCTGTCGGCTCTGCCGCCTTTGAGAAAGCAAAGCCCAAAGAAAAACTCATTGGAAATTTTCAACAAGGTTTTTACTTGGTTAAAAAATAATGACAGACGAATAAATGAAAGCATGTATGAACAGAGTGTATCCCGGTATCCAAAGAGCACGCGGCTGGCGATTATTGGACCTCATCGGGGATATTGTTCCTGCCTCCAACCCCCTCTCCGCCCTAGCAGGTGTTAACTATGGCTGCGTGTTACCTAGGAAAACTGCAGGGCGCAGCAGTGGAGGAAACACGGGAGAGACCTGCAAGCAGGCTGAAGATATCACAGTCTCTAAAATATGTATTTAATCTGTCCACGTTCATTTGCGCTGCCACTTCCCCCATTCACCTACTCGGAAATAATAGCCTTGTAAACCTCCACTCTTCCAGCTTGCCCTCCCCCTCGCCCCAGCCCTTCTCCACACCCCCAGAGAATCAGGTGGCGCGTCTGAACCTTCCGTGGCTGCTCACTGGTCCGAGGGTCAAGCGAAACATCCTCTATGTGGCCTTCTAGGCCCTCCACGTTCTGGCCCCTGCTTCGCGCACCGGCTTCCACCTCTTGCCGCGCGTGCTCCAGACACCGTGGCCTTTTCCTCCCGCGGTTCCTTCGCACGCTGCGGCTGTTCTCCTGTCCCCTGCCGCCTGCTTTCCCAAATTCTACTCAGTCTCAGTTTAGAAGCCACTTTTTAAGTGAGGCCTTTCCTGGCTGATTGGTCCCCGGCGGTCTCTTCGCCCGCCATCTAATTAGATCTTCCTGAATGTGCTCCCCAAGTGGTCTTCATGTTACCTACTGCAATTTGCATTATCCACTTGCCTGATTATTTTTAATGTCTGCAAGCGTCACAAGGGTTTAGCACTGTGCCTGCCTGCCACACCGCTGGAACTTAATAACTTTCGAGTGAATGAATGAATGGAGGGGCTTGAATTACATTTTGATTGTCACCATCATCAACCTATCAAACAATATTTCGAGTTCCCCAGCGCTGCTATCCTGGCTTGCCCGTCTCTGTGGGGTTGGCAAAGCCCTGGTGGAGCGCAGCCTTTCTGACGCACCCACGGCGCGCTCCGGGACCTGGGGAGGACCTAGGCACCGCGGGACTCGGCGCAGGTCTCAAGGCCAGGTGTCCCCCTGCCTCCCAGGTTCACGTGCATTGGGGGGTGAGCGGCGGAAGAAAAGGTGAGAGTGAAGCGAGGAGCGCCGGGTGCCCTCCGGAGACCGCGGGCAGCGTCCGGTGCGCCTCCGGCCTCTCCGCCAGCAGCCGCCGGGGATCTCGACTTCCTCCTTTGGGGGCCGGCGCGCGGGGCTGGGCGGGGCAGGGCGGGGCGGGGCGGGCGACGCCCCCGCCGGGCTGGGCTCCGGGCCGCCCCAATGGGATTCGGTGCGCGGCCCCGGCTGCGCCCAGTCCCGGCGGCGCGCTCGGCCGCGGAGGAGGCGGCCCGGCCGGGGCAGCGGAGCCTCTGCGGCCGCCGAGGGGAGGCCGAGCCGGCCAAGCTGGCGCCCGGGGGGGCCATGGTGGCGGGCGCCCGCGGCCTCCTGGCCCTCCTGCTCGTGGTCTCCGCCCCGCTCCGGCTGCAGGCGGGCGAGCTGGGTGAGTGCCGCGCGGCCGGCGGAGCGGGCCGGCCCGGGCCTGGAGGGACCCGGCGCGGGAGGAGGTGGGGTCCCCCGCGGAGTCCTGCGCTTTCTGGCCCACGGCGGCTGGAGGATAAAATAAGTTACGGCACATCGGGTCGTTCCCCCACCCAGCTCCTTCCTGCTCGGCTCGACGAGAGAGAGAAGCAACTTGACGCCTCCTCGCGTTCGCTCTGCTCTCCCCAAAGCCGGGCGCACTCTGCCCCCAGACTTCCTGACTCCGCCGGCCCCGGGAGGAGTGACACGGCCCCGAGGTCGCGAGCCGCGGACCCCGGCCGTGGCGGGGGAGAGTCGGGTGTGGGGACGCGGCGCTCCAGCCTCGTTTGTCAAGGCTGCCGAGCAGCTGGGCGGCCGGCCCTCCGTGCGCGGCGGTTGCGGTCCTTGCGGGTGCGTTTGCGGCTTGTAGGAGCGGGGGGAGGTTTCCGCGGGGTTGGGGCCTGGGGCCGGCGGGTCGCCGGCCGCGCCTCGCCTCGCCGTGTGCCGCTTGCGCCCCGAGGTGGAGGCGTGTGGCCCCTTCCTGGGTGTTTGAGCGAGTCGACTCCGACCAGGCTGGTCTTTCTGTAGACCTGGTCCTTGGTCTCGGGTTGGACGTAATTAACCCCCAGCCCAGTTTGCCTCTGCACACCCACCTGAGTAAAGCAGCAAACCGTTTCACCAGCCCTGCACCAACCCTTGTTAATTAGTTCTGTGCTGATAGGGCAGCTTTCTGCGGCGTTTCAGTTCTTGCGTCTTTCTTTCCCTCCTACTGCCCCTGTACGACCGAGGTTATTTAATAGCACTAACCATCTAGAATATTTTGACAGCTCTCCCGCCCCCGCCTCGTGTTTTCTACTGAAACAAGAATCACTACTAAACCAAATGCTGGAATTCCGCCCCCCCCCACCCCCACTGAACCACGTTTATCTCTTCCCAGTCTGAAACATGGATACTTAAGATGTTACTACTGGTTTCGCAGTTTGCTTACATAGCAATTTGTTTGTTTTAAAGCTGAAGTTTAGACAAAATATGCCTTGGCACTAATAGAATGTTATGCATATCCTAAAATTGTAATAAATATGTATGCTTTTGAGGCCCCTGGGTGGCTCAGTTGGTTAAGTGTCCGACTTCGGCTCAGGTCATGATCTCAGGTCATGATCTCATGGTTGGTGGGTTCAAGCCCCAGGTCCTGCTCTGTGCTGACAGCTCAGAGCCTGGAACCTGCTTCAGATTCTGCGTCTCTCTCTCTCTCTCTCTCTGCCCCAACCATGCTCGCACTCTCTCTCAAAAATGAATAAACATTATACAAAATTAAAAGAATATATGTATGCTTTTATTGAATATGTAGGATTTTCACCACAGGTATTTTTAAGCACTTAAACAGTGTTTCTCATCACTGTTTGAAGATGCAACTTTCTTTTGAAGTTTATTTATTTTTCAGGGAGGAAGGGAGAGAGAGACTGGGGGAGGGACTGAGGGAGAGGGAGAGAATCCCAAGCAGGCTCCACACCCAGCAGGGAGCTGGATCCTGGGCTGGATCTTACTAACCATGAGATGGTGACCTGAGCCAAAATCAGGAGGCAGATGCTGAACTAACAGAGCCACCCAGGTGCTCCTGAAAGATCCAACTTTAATACTGCAGGTCTGTGAATCCCTGTGACCATGTGTCCCTGTACTAATCTGGCCCAAACTGCCATCCATCTTTCCAAAGAAGTTTCAGATGTTGCAAGACCCTCCAGGCTGTTGAACAGGCGCTTTGTAGAGCAGTTCTCAGGGAACAAGTGTGATTGCCTAGATGTTTATTGAGCTTCAAATTTGAGAGTTTGTAGCAGTTGACTGGTAGAAAAAGATGTTGTCATTTGAGTTCCCATGAAACATTCTCTATGGTTAGGATGGTAAAAGAACTAACAAAGACGTAAGTATTAAAATCACACAAAAAAAGCAAAACTTAGATTTGGTACACTGACTGAAAAAAAAAATCTCCTAGGAACTCTGGTTCTGATACCTCTTGAATGAAGCAATAATCAGTGATTTTTTTTTTTGAATATTCTTCACATCTCCGATTTTCCCAATTGGCCCCGGGTCACCTATTTGCAAGTGTCCCTAAGTTTAAGCAGGCACACCCATTTGGTCTTGCAGATATGCTACTGGCCTTGTGTTTGGACGGTGGTCATAGGTGATATTAGCAATCTTCATGTTTAGAGGAGGGCAGTCTTAGCATAACAGTCTGTTTTTGGTGAGAAGATAACGACCATTTATTACATTTTACTTCATCATTCTTGGAGTCCGCTTAGTCTGGTGCTTCTCGGGTCCCAACCTGCCTGATCACCACTGTCCTGGGAAGCTTTGTAAAGCCCTAGCTCCAGGTTGTGAATCAGAATTGCTGATGGGTGGGGCCTGGGAATAGGCACTTAAGAAAAATTCCTCCTGGTAATCCTGATTCAAATCAGCTTTGAATCAGAAACAATTTATAATGTAAGGATTATGATAAATTGCTACCCTCTGTGTCATGGACAATTTAATAGTACTCTTTTATTCATTGTGTTATGTTTCAGGAAATGGATGATAATTTAATCCGAATATTTATAAGTCTCATCTGTGAAATTATTCCAGTTTTTTTTATGGCAGAGTCTGGAGAAGCTATACTGGTTCTTTTGTAGGGCTGCTGCTTGCCAATCTGGTGCTTTTGCTCTATTTATTATTATTTTTTAAAGCGGCCACCTCTTCTAGTGTTTATAGCCTGCCAGGCCCCAGACACTAGGACTTGAGGTGTCTGCTTCTTCCACCCTGCTCCTCTGGACCCGGTTAACTAAATTGAGATATTTACGCAGATTGTTTCATGTGGTTTTTGAACTGCATAACACCGCATAGAAGTTAATCTTTAGTTATTGATTCAATTATTATAAATCCATAGGCTTGGACTTAAGTCTTCTTACCTTGATTGTAAGCTTTGAGAATAAAATGCCCTGTGCTAACTAAACATCCCTGATTCTCCCTTCCCCAGAATATTCGGAGATGTGTATGAAAGATTTCCTCCTTGTGATTTAAGTGTTAGCAAAGACTAAAATAAGTCAGTCTCTAAGGAAACTTCTAAGCATAGAACTGGATACTTAAAAATTGCCTTAAAAATTCTGCCCAACTCTTACTTGTCACTATTGGAAGGTCTGTTCTTACGTCATCACTTCTGCGTATTTGGTTAGACGTAGGACAGCTGATGTTCTAGGTGAGTGGCTTCTTAAAAAGTAAGCACAAGTTTATTCTGGTAGCTTCTGTATCAGTGTGTGCACCCGCCCCAGATTTTCTCTTATCTCCAAGGTGTGTGGTTCTGTCTGCCGTGTAGACTGTGAGTTCCTGAGGGAGTGACTGGGATTGTCATAGTCCTGGCGCCTGACAGAGGTGCTCAGTAAATGTTTCTTGGGTTGAACTGAACAATCTCTTCATGTTTAGGAGATTATCTTCAAATTGTTTCCTAATTAGTAGAAACGAAGTAATAAAGAGTGTACTGAAGTTCTTTATAAAGGTTCATCTGGTGCTTCCATTAATTAACTTTGTTTAGCAAGCCCAGCTCTCTTGGAATGCTTTATTTCTATATGTAAGGATGCCTTTCTAAAAAATATTTATTTATTTATTTTTGAGAGAGAGAGCAAGCACAAGTGGGGGAGGGGCAGAGAGAGAGGGAGACAGAATCTGAAGCCGAAACTCTGAAGCAGGCTCCAGGCTCTGAACTGCCAGCACAGAGCCTGACGTGGGACTCAGACCCACAGATTGTGAGATCATGACTTGAGCTGAAGTTGGACGCTTATTCAACTGAGCCACCCAGGTGCCCCATCAGCTGGGTGGCAAGGATGCCTTTTAAATGAAAGAACAGCAGAAAGAAGGGAACGTGTGAGCAGAACATGGACCATATCTTTCAGGTGTAGTAGATATAATTTGTAACACAAACATTAAATTGTACCATATGGTTCAGAAAAAAAAGTTTACGTTAAAGGATTTGTTGAACAAACCAAAGGATGCTGTTACGATTTGAACTCTGAATAGTGTCCCGAACTGTATTTATTAACTTTTTATTTTATAAGTTGAACTCTTTAACCTTGTGGTACTGAAACAGACTTGAAAATCACAGAGAAAACCTGGAAACAGGCTAGACATCTGACATACATAAGGAATTATGTTTTTATTTGTAAGATGCATGGGAAATTAATCACACCATTTAGCAAAGGTTTTAATCACGTTAAGGCAGAAAGAGCAAAACAAAACCAAAACACGTGTTCAGGGAAATACGGAAATATTTCCTGTAAACTTTTGGACTTACTGCTATGTGTGTCCTAAAGCATAAAGTCAACCCTATACATATTAGAGTAACAAGTTGTTTCGTGTTTTTTAAGGAGATAATACACATAACCTCTCTGGAGTTGCACTTAGCACGTGGTAAAAGCTCAGTGAGTGCCAGCTCTCTTTTCATTTCTGTTTATTACTCTAATTTGACAAATATGGGGCACCTTCGTTCTGCCTTCCCCACTACCTCTAGGACCTCATTTTTTCCACGCTCCCCCACATTCCCCAGCCATACTGGCTTTCTTGCCATTTTTCAAAGATATCACACACTCTTCTGCTTCAGAGCCTTTGCATGTGCTGCCTGGAATAGGCTTGCCCCAAATATCTGCATCACTCCCTCCCCCTTTAGTCTTTGTTCAGACATTACCTTCTCAGGGAGAATGTCCCTCACCACCTGTAACCTTCCCTGCCACCCCCTAGGACTCCTTATTCCCCTTCTCTGCTTTCATTTTTCTCTGGAGCACTACCATCTTCCAACAGAGATATCATCGACCCTTTTACTTGATGTGTCTGTCTTCCCCCTACAAGAATGTCAGGTCCGGGAGGACCTTTGTGCTTTGAACAGTGGCCAGCACCTGATGGGGCTCAGGAGGGGATGTGTGCTCAGTGAGGATGGGGGGAGAAGGCAGTGGAAACACAGTTCCTGCCCTGTTGTTAAAGACTCAGAGCTGGGACTCTAGCTGAGACTCAAAACCAGAACAAGACAAGGTAATAAAATTCTATGTCTAGTCCTACTGTTATTTATAGATGAAAAGTCTGAAATACGGATTTAAAACAGAAGAATTCATTCTGGTATATTTGAAGTTTGGCTTTGAGGATAAACCCATAAATATCACCAGGCTTTCAGTTTCTTTTTTTTCGTTAGACTATGGCGTAATTTTTGCCTTTTTGCAACTGAAGAGTCATGTTGATGTCATTTTCCAGATGTTTGTTCTCTGCTTTGTATATATATATAAAAAATTGTTGTTTGCCTTGGGGGTAGGGGAGAGGGAGAGACCTAATTGATGGGAAAAAACTCACATGGCGAATTCTAGCCCCATGTAGAAATAAATTTTAACTGTGAGCTCTAGTATGCTGAATCCAGACCAACTGTCTGGTGGGTTAAGAAGAGAGGTTCTTTTTGTTTTTTGTTTTGTTTTGGCAGGGGTGGGGAGGAAGGGAGGAAAATAGGGGAGAGCAGAGATGAAATGGAGCTTTTTATAGTCTCCACCAGCACCTGGTACAGTGCCTGGTAGAGAAAGGGCTCCGGATAACTATTTCCTGTGTCGGCTCATAAATGGTGTGGCCGAGGTTTGAGAGAATGAGGTGAAGGGTAATATTCACTAAGTTGTTTTAAACAGAACCGCACACTTGCTATTGTGATGGCTTAGGAAACACTCTGCTTATATTTAAGAAAATAATGAAATTCAACTCTGAAAAGGTTTGAGAGTCTTTGAGACTCCTTTACCCGCAGTACCAGGAAAGCTGGCGTGAGTTAGGTGCTGGCAGTTAAGAATACTGGAGCAGGTGATATACTGATTCGGAGCAGGTGAGTCAGGGGTCCCCAAGATCTCCAGATACTTATACATGGAGGGCATCACATCAGGGGCCTCTTTTACCTTGAAAACCACTGGGACAGTGTTTAGACATTTATGACATTATCACTGTATTAAGCCATATTGTCGTGTGTGCCTCGACTGTTTACTGCCTTTCAATTTGTTCTATTTGTCTAGTCTTTATGAACTGTCTCTTTGGGAGCGTTTACGCTGTGTGAAATTGTACCTAATACGTGCAGAAATGTCTTGTGTCTTATGTGTGGTAATTTTAGCTTAGGTGGATTTTTCCGGAAGTAAAGCTGCAAAGAATAACGTTGAAACAAGGTATTAGCTAAGTGGTTTTATTTTACCCCATTTTTCCCTTTTTATAAAGCTGCACTAGAGTCTCCCCTCCCCTCCAAAAAAAAAAAACCACTAAATTTCTTTTAGGATGGGGCTTTCTTTCCTGACTGCTTTCCCAAACATATTCCCCAAGGCTTACAGGGCACAGTTGTGGAACAAAGCAGGGTGTCGATAAATAATATAATATTGTGCTGACACATCATAATGCTGCGAGGAAGATGTTACACAGAGAACCACTAAGGACAAATTTTCGGCACACACACACACACACACACATTCACACACACACAAATACAAATATATATCCCCACAACTAATGTACATATGCACACACTTATATGCTATCTACTCTTTTTTTTTTTTTTTTTACTAAATATTAGGTAGACAACATTTCATGTATGAAATACGTGTAAGGTTTCAAGAACAACAATAAAACTAATACCTGGATACTCACTTGACTTCCTACTCTCTACATGCTTTTACATTCTTCTTCTTTTTTTTTTTTTCAATTTCACATTTGATTAAAATCTTTCACCATACTATTTGGGGAAAAAAATTCCAAGTTTATATTTATTTTTAGAATTAGCCTTCAAGGAAACCAAAAACTCATTTTCAAGTCGTTTATTGATACTGAGGAATATCTAACGGGAAGATGGAATTTTTGTCTCAGCCAATCAGCTATAGATCCTGTCCAGATTTTTGTCTTTGTGTGATTCAACTAAACCTTCCTTGCTTTTGGAGTCGAAAGTAAGTTGTCTGTCCATACTATATTTGAGAAAATTATCACTCTGAATGTTGTAAGTATCAGAAAGGGAAGATCTCTTGGTCTTTCTTGGATGAGATTCTTAATTCCTACTTAAAGGAGTCAACTTTGTTGATGATTAGACTATTTGGAGTTTATCTTTACTGATAACCACATTTGTTTTATATGGTTTTATATTCATTTTCCAACTCAAATTGCAACCAATATGGTAGCCTTTTAATTCAGTGACCAACATATTTACATTTTACAGGAATGGAAAAGAACAGTCTCTCTTTTATCACAAAATTAAAATCCTTGGAAATTAGTACTAATCTAGTTGCACTTCATGACTAAGGCTGTTTAGTGAATGTGCCTAAAAGTTGTGTATAAATTGGTTTTTTTTAAATTTTTTTTAATCTTCATTTTTGAGAGAGAGAGAGAGACAGAGAATGAGCAGGGGAGGGAGATAGTATATAGTCAGAGAGAGAGGGAGACACAGACTCTGAAGCAGGCTCCAGGCTCTGAGCTGTCAACACAGAGTCTGACATGGGGCTCAAACTCACAGACCGTGAGATCATGACCTGAGCTGAAGTCGGATGCTTAACCGACTAAGCCACCCAGGCACCCCAATAAATTATTTTTCTTAAAGAGCACTCTATTCTTGAAAAAAGGGAAAAGAAAACAAAACTGTGTTTCACTATTCTGGCAAAGAACAAGGCCAGTGGTTATTAAAAGTTAAGAAGTACAGTAAATTTGAATTACTAGTGCATAAAACTTCCTACAGGGAGTATAGATAAACATCTCTGTGGGACTCACTTAATATTTAAATGGATGAATGGATTTAATTCAGCCTTTTTATGGCTTTTCACAAAAGCAAGTTTGCCTCATATTGAAATGTGGTTGATTTCAGCCCAAAGGAGGAAACTTTGAGACTTAATAGTCCACAGGACCACTGAAACATGAGATCTGTTTATTGAATTGCTCCCATTCTGAGGAGTTTAGAACAGAAGCTGCTTATTTTGAGAATTACATGGACCATGATTTGCCTTTTTTTTCCCCTTCAAAAAGCCCCTGCTTTGCCAGATAAATGGCCCTGGACCTTCTGTTGCTCCTAGTTCCAAAGGGTCTAAAAATCTATGAGACCTTCTTGCCCTGCGGGTAGGAAATTCTTTTTTTGTTTCTGTTTTTCATTTTCTTTCTTCTTTTCCCCTTTTCATCCTCTTTGCTACAGTTGCTGTGCTGTATTACTAAGATCTTAACAGAAACGATCCGCCTCCCCCAAGGTATTTGTCATATGGTAAAGACTTAAGGACATTTTTCTCCCAAATATTTCATTTTTACTACAGTGCCATGAACATACCTAAAAATGTTGATGGTGCCATTTTAATATCATCCAATAGTCAAGTCATATTCAAATTTACCCAGTTGATCTAAACATGTCTTTTTACTGCTGCTTTAAACGAAGAAAGATCCTTACAGGGTCCACACATTACAGTTAGTTATTCTGTCTCTTAAGTCACTTTTTTTTTTAATTTTTTTAACGTTTATTTATTATTGAGAGACAGAGGGAAACAGAGCATGAGTAGAGGAGGGGCAGAGAGAGGGGGAGACACAGAATCCGAAGCAGGCTCTAGGCTCCGTCCGAGCTGTCAGCACAGAGCCCGACGCGGGGCTCAAACTCACAAACCACAAGATCATGACCTGAGCCGAAGTCGGACGCTCAACTGACTGAGCCACCCAGGCGCCCCTCTTAAGTCACTTTTAACGTACCACTGACCGCTGCCCACATGCATTTTATTTTCCTGCAAGGAAATCAGGCTCAGCGATATTGTGATCCAGCCCAATGTTAAATTAGACCAACTGGCTTATGAGTTTTGTGTCTGACTTGGCGCACTATCCACTGTATTGCTCTATAAACTTGAAATTCGACCAAAAGACTTGATTAGATTCATGCTAAGTGTGTTTGGTAAAAGTACCACAAAGGTGTCACGTGCTGCTAATTGTGTCTCAAGATGCATACATTAGTATTGTTGTTATTATTGCCCCACTTTCCACCATGCTAAAAATGATCAGTGACTTCAGGAAGTGACAACTTGGCTCCTCCATTATGAAACTGCCTTTTGCCTTTATGACCTGTAAATAGTCTATGGAATGATAGTTTCTTACTCAGTAAAATTATTCTTCCCCATGAACATTTCATTCAGTGGTGTAAGCATCCATCAATCATTGCTTGTCCGCTTAGATTTATTTATGTCAATAAAAATTTGAAACCCTACCTAATAGGTATTTTGATTTATCAAGTGTTGTTTGCATCTAATTGAATGCCAACAGTTGTGAGAGCTACGAAGGGAACTGAGATCTTGAAGCATCGACCCCAGGCGCACTCACTTTGAGTGTCCGTAGGGGGACACAGGTGCGTGTCCTACAGTCCTAGATACCGTAGGATGGTCTCCTGCCCTTCGTCTTTGAGGGAAGCTCTTGTCCTGGGAAGATCATATTAAAGAAAAGAAGCCTTAGAGAAACACAATTTCAGGAAGTTATTTATGCAATAAATCCTTAATAGTCTTTGGTTTCTCTTAGAGGCGATCACATTTGCCTCAGAAATATTAAGACTTTAAAATCTCAATTAGTAGTTAACCATGTGTTTCTATTGCGTCGTGATAAATTCAGTGGTGCAGGATGTGGAAGGCACAAAGGCAGTATAGTTTTGGGGGACTGTGCGATGTGATCTGAGCTTTATAAGGTTTATTTTTTCCCCCATCAACTCTTAATGTTTCACACTCCGTAGATGCATGATAAGATACCATTTCCTTCCTAACTGAGATTTGCTATTTTCTGTCAGTAAACATTGATTGCTTTTTACTTATATATGGTGCATACGTGTATGTTCCTAGAAAATTTCTCATCCTGTTTCTTTGTGTATTTTCTCCTGTATGCTCAAATGATTTCTAAATTGACACTTTTTTTTCCGGGTGTCAGAAATCTCACCCTGGCTTAAATGTAGATCCTGAAATTGATTATTGCCTATTCTAGACTTACAAATGAAATCATGAAAAAATGTGTCAAAGAATTAAGAATAAAGACTTATTCCAATTTTAAGAATAGATATTAAAATAAAATCATATAAAACTGGTATCTCAGAGATTTTTTTTTACTTTTAAAAAGGTTCATTGCAAGATCCCTATTTTTTAAAAAAAAATTTTAACATTTATTTTTGAGAGAGTGTGAGTGGGGGAGGGGCAGAGAGAGGGCTGCACAGAATCCGAAGCAGGCGCCAGGCTCTGAGCTGTCAGCACAGAGCCAGATGTGGGGCTTGAACCCACCAACCATGAGATCCTGATCTGAGATGAAGTCCGATGTTTGAGCCACCCAGGCGCCCCCGATCCCTATCTATTAATAGGAATAATTAATAAGGGCTCAGAGCATATCTTTCAGTCATCAACAGAATAGTCATTACTAAGAACGCTTTGAACATGCAGAATTTCCAGGCCCTGCCTATTACCCAGATCCCAAGATGATTGGTGTGCCCTCAGAAGGTTAAGGAGCAGCGCTTAGATCTGCTGAAAACTTCATTTACAGAGCATCTTTTAGGAGCCATCTTGGTGCTAAGAAAAGTGAACAACCATTGTCTGAGGTAAAATAGTCACCTCTCATTAGACTGTCCCTTACTAGTGTGGTGAAAAGTACTTGCTTAAATAATTAGAGAGGGTGATAGAGTTTCTCATATCCTAAGTTTTACAGGAATGCCTGAATTAAACATGGCTATTTCCTCATGTTAATTTTGAGACGAAAAGAGTAAGACTATAAAAAATAATAATAATTGGGTTTTAATACTAATGGTGCTGCTCAGCTGTAAAGTGAGTGTGGGCAAGTCTTAAAGCTGTCTGCCTCAGTTTCCTCACTTCCACACTGGGTGATGTTAACAGCCGCAGCCTGAAAGCTCAGTGACTGAGGTCCATGGTTTCTGGAATTCAGGCGAGGTTCAGATGTCAGCTCAGCCACCTGGGCCAGGTTACCCGGCATCTCAGAGCCTCATCTTCTTCACACATAGAACAGGGGCGATAACAGGAGGGATGTGGAATGAAAAAGGGTGCTGTGGGCTTCAGTCGTGCTCTGTTGGAAATGGCCTATCTTCTAGGCTGTGGGGTATATTCTTGGATGCTTGAGATATGACTTTTTATATGTCTGTATGTGTATATGAAATGTTTCATAATTTTAAAAAGGGAACTAATTTATTATCTATAAAATATCATTATAAGAAAATTCAATAACAATAAAGTCCCTTAAAATCTCCATATCTGTCACCTTTTATAATAAATGTTTAGTAAATGCTAAGTGTTAGCATTTTCACAATTTTATGGGGTTTTTTTGTTTGTTTTTTTACTATTCCAATAACATTTTGGTTCTTACTGATTTTTTGAAAAATATATCTGGGAAAATGACAACGTGTGTGCATGTGTGTGTGAGAGAGAGAGAGAGAGGTTTACAGTTTTAACTTCTAAAATCAAAATGAACTTTATCCACACTTGGTATACTGGATTTTTTTTTCCACTCGAGAGAGAAAAGTCAATGTCCAGTTACATTCTGTCTGAATAATAGCGATATGTATATTTAACATGGAAACAAGGTTAGAAAATATAGCACGTGGTAGAGACAGGAAAGGTTTCCCGCATTTATCTTCACCCCCAGCAATTGCAACTTGGACATGACCTCAACATCCTGACATTATTATTAAGGTCAGCAGCTGCTTTTCTCTAACTTCCTTATCCTGAGCATCTATTCAACAGAGATAAAATAGTTGTCTTAGACTTGTTTTGCTGTGCAAACAAGTTTTTTCCCCTTTTTATCTGTGAAGTTAAGCAACTTCTCCTAAAGAATGCATCCAATTTGTTACAAATTTCCCCCAAAGCACTTGTGACCTAACAACAGTGGGAAAAGTCTTCCTTTTGAATGATCAGATTCACATAGTATGATTTAGTATCATTCTTCAAATGCTCAAGGCCAGAATCCACTTCTCTGCATCTCGTCCTTAGTCCTTCTGAAGCCCCAATCTCAGTGTGCATCCCATTTTTGAGAGCCTAGCCCAGGAGTTGGCTGGCCATGTGCCTTGTGGAACACTACACCAGGAGATACTCACTGAGGAAGGGATTCCCTGAGAATACTCCAACCCCTCTCTCTGCGAGAACTTCACTGTGCCCTGTAAGGGCCTTGAGATGTCCTGTGGCAAAGGAAAAGGTAAAATTCCACAAGCTTATTTATCTTGCAGATCCTTTTTAGAGATGAGGGATTGAGCTTCTTGTAAGTTTCCCAAGGTCTCAGAAGCAGACGGTGCCCACTTTGGGAGATGCTGTCCTAGCAGTTAGGGGGCCCTAGGTACATAATGGGGGCAGGGAGCATCCTAACTAGACTTTCTGGCAATAAGACTCTCTAACCCTTAACACAGCCTCACTCATCCTCACCATCTCCAGTTGTGATTGGGCTCTTTTTAAACGTTTATTTATTTATTTTGAGAAAGAGAGAGAGAATCCAAAACAGGCTCTAAGCTCAGTGTGGAGCCTGACACGGGGCTCGATCTCATGACTGTGAGATCATAACCCCAGCCGAAATCAAGAGTCGATGCTCAACCGACTAACCCACCCAGGCATCTGTGTGGTTAGACTTTTTAAAGATGAGGAAACTTGATACACAAAAAAATAGTAATTTCTAAAGATCATAGAGCCAGTGAGTGAGGGAAATGGGACAAAGTCAGTGAGCCCAAAGCAATATTCTTGTTACTTTAATATGTGTGGTAGTTTTAAATAAAAATATGGCAGTTAAAATATTTTGAATTCTTACTATATGCTAGCCTCTATGCTCAATACTTTACTAACATTATCTCACTTAATGCTCATGATAACCCTGTGTGTCGGGTGGGAGGGGGCACTATCATTGTCTCCGTGATGATGAATTGTAGCTAAGAGAGGTAAAGGGACTCATCTAAGGTCAAACAGCCAGTGCTGGGCAGGAGCCCAGTGTCCTAACTACTGTCATCTGTCACCTCTTAAGTATATGGAAATAATTTATGAAATTAGAAAAGCAATAGGTGTGCAAGGCCTCTTCCCCCACACCCCTTCTGTGATCTTTAACTTTTCCTTAGGAATCACAGGACCGGAGAGTGAGCAAGAGCTATGTAGTTCTTCTTGTTCTATGTGGTGTTAGTTATATAGCACATTAAAGGATGGCATTAAATTAGGTTTTGAGATTTTTTTTTCCTGTTAGGTATAAATGATACTTGTTATGTAAACATTTAAAATTTTTGATGCCTTTGCACCCTGGTGGAAACAGCCTCGTGTTATGTAAAGAGTCTTGGATAGGACCTCTTGAAATGACTCGTTTCATTTTCATGCATTCAGATTGATTTATTTTAAGTGAGTCTTTCAGCTGATGGGAAACACCATGTTGGCAGTTTACAAGGAGACTTTTGACAATAAGTACCTTGTGTTTCCTTTTATTTTACTGCCAAATGTCTTTCATCTGCTGAGGCGAAAGTATCATCTTCTTTAGATCATTAGTCCTATCATTAGCTTCCATTATTATACTTGGAGATGAGAGGGTTTAAAGAGATTCTAAAACAGTTTCGCAGAACTCGGTCCTGTGCTTCTAATCTATAGCTGTATCTTCTGTCAGCATAGTATTATCCACTTTCCTTTCAAGAAAACGAAAAATTTTGTATAATTGAAGTTTTATCTTCACAACTTCTGTCTTACAAGTTTTATTCTCACATAACCACTTAGACCCTTCTGCTCTTATTTTTCCATTCCAGGCAACGCACAGCGTAAAAACATTAAACACGGCTGGAAAGAGCAAAATTTATGCGAGAATATGGCTGACAAGGAAATTAGTAATATCTTGGGAAATCTGTTCACATCGCCATCAGACAAAGGCCTCTGTAATAATTGCAAACTCCCCTTTGTGGTTGAAAAGATTGTAGTCATCAAGAGCTCACTTGATCTTAGACCTGGGAAGAGATGTTCTCACACCCACATGCGGGTGATTGTGTGTTGAGACCTGTTATAACTTGAATATTAGAAGAGCAAGGCTACAGCAGTAATGAAATCATGTTTCTAGAAATGGTTTCACTCTTGTGATATTGTAGAGCACTATTTCTCAAGTTGCAGGTGGCCCCCCATTGGTAGGCAATAAAATCAATTCAGTTGACACAACCAGCACACTTTCAACTTAAAAAAATGAAATGGAATAGGAAAATCCCAATGCATTACATATGATAAAAAGAATTGTAACATTAGACTTCTGTTTGTTTCTTAGATTGTGTGAAATGTGTGTTTACTTAGATTGTAATGAAAAATCTATGCTCTTTTTTTTTAATGTTCATTCGAGAGAGAGAGAGAAAGCGAGAGAGAGAGAGCGAGCGCGCGCGTGGGCGCGCATGCACACGAGCAAGCACGAGCGGGGGGGAGGGGCCGAGAGAGAAAGAGACACAGAATCTGAAGCAGGCTCCAGTCTGCGAGCTGTCAGGACAGAGTCTGATGGGGGGCTCAAACTCACAAACTGTGAGATCATGACCGAAGCTGAAGTTGGACGCCCAACCGATCCCACCCAGGCACCCCAAAAAATCTGCGTTCTAACAATGGGTCATAATTTTTTAAAAAAGTTTGAGGCCTCTTGTTTTCTTGTATGGATTAGTTAGTAATTAATCTTAAAGGAATTTTTGTACTATGTATTTTCTGTCATCCAAACAATTTTTCACAAGTTCAATTCAGCTGAAAGTTTTCTTCTGAAGCCTAATTCCTGCTTTTTGGTATTACCAAACTTAGTTCTACGAGGTATATCTTAATTTCACTTTTCTGTTAGTGGAACGTGACTTCTTATCAAAGGGAAATAGTCTTTTAAAGAAGTTATTGTTTTGCTTTCTTAGTGGGGTGGAATTAGAGTAGACTAAATAAACAGTTGACGCGTGTAGACAAGCATCTGGGATTTGTTTTAAGCTTATTTAGAAAATACCCTGCATATCCACACTTCCGGAACAGTTGATATGAAAAGCCTAGAGCATTCATTTCAGGCATTTGGAGAATAGATATTGAGCCCGGACCTCTGTTTTGAACTTGTCACTGTGCTCTCAGGAGTTACTTGTTAGCACACCCCTCTCCTCTTGTCTGCGAGCTCCTTCAAGTGAGGTCTGCGTTATACTAAGTTCCTAGCTTTTGAGTGAGTTTTTAATGACAGTCCATGCGAATTGGTTTAAAGAGACTTCTTTCAGTCTGTACCTTAAGGCTAATGCTAAAAGTAGCTTATGTTACAGAGAATATTAGGTAAATTTGGTATTTTTCATTATAATATTTTTCTGATACATACATAATGTTCTCATATTGTAGAGAATTTAGAAAGTAAATGTATAAATAAAATGGAAATCACTTGTAATCCTACATCATAGCACTTCAAACGTTTTCCCTTTATATTTGTACACCGTATTCTGTTTTTAAATGAAATAGAAGTCTAAAACATGACTTTAACTTTTCCTTAATATCACATGGCTTAGAGATATAGTTTGACTATCCTTTTCTAATTTAGATTGTTTCCACATGTTCAGAAATAAAATACTTAAATTTTCTGTAGAGATCACTTGGGGATCTATAAACTCCCGAGTACTTACAGCTTTTTCCAAAATCTCAACTTTATCCAGTTTTGTTTTTGTAAGTTTTTTTGAGGAGGGGTTTGGTCAATCTCACAAGTCAGCTATGGCTCCAAGCAAACCCCAGGATTTAGGCCCATCGTGGAGTGACCACCCTTCAAATATTCTGCAGAGGAGAGGAGGAAATGATGCATAGTTTAGTCATCATGTGCTTTGGCCATTAAATTACAGTTCAAAGGAAGAAAAAGATAAACACGGCGTGGTAAACCACTTTTGAAGAGTAGACAAGTTCCCTGTGGCAAAGCTTCCTCCTTCCCCTTTATTTCCATGCTCCCCCACTTTGATGTTAGCTAGGTGACAGCTGAACCTAGCTGTCTCCCCCCACACTACTGTACCACTGTGGCCCACTGCCCGTCAGGCCTCCCAACACCATGTGGGGCTTTTTCTCAAAACCAAGGTTGTATTTTATCCTCTAGAGACTGATCTACATGTCTTTTCATTTCAGTTTTTTTAAAAAAAAACTGAACGCTCAACATCCTGCTACTGCAGGCATCAACCTTTCCCCATCTCTTTTTTCTTATCCTGCTTCTCCCCTTTTTTTTACTCAAGTATTTTTAAAGTAAATCTCAGACCTCATGTTATCATGCCATTTCAGCCCAAGTATGTCAGTAGGCCTCCCTAAAAAAACAGACATTTCTGATACAGCCTCAATATCATTATCACACCTAATAAAATGAAGAAGGCTCTCCTGATATCAGCACCCCACTTACTTTCTTTAAACAGTTTTATAGGGTTGGTTTTTCAAGTCAGGATCCCAACAAGATTCACTTGGTTGCTGTGGTTCTTTAGTTTCCTTTAATCTAAAACAAATACATTCTTTTATGCCTCTTTATACAATTCATTGTTGAAGAAACTGGGTCAGTCGCACTAGAATCCCAGCCTAGATTTGGCTAATGCTTCCTTAACGTGTCGATAAACTTGTGCCTTTCCTGTGGCCTGAAAGTTAGACGTAAAGGCTTGATGAGATTTGGAGTCAGTTATTGATTCATGTTTCGGTTTTTGCTTTTTTACTTCATAGGTGTTGGTGTGTAGAGCACATTTTATCCTACCCGGAGACACGTAGTATCTGACTGCCTTACTTGTAGTCATGCTGGGATGTGTCAGTGAGTTTCGATGGTAACACACCTGGCACTTAAATTTTCAGGTTCTTCCTCAACCTTCTACCCAATGGTTTTCCATCGGTTTATGACTATTGCAGGAGGCAACTTTCTCTCAGTAGGAAACTGTTCATTTTAGTAGGAGAATGTCATGAAAGTATCCAAAGGGAGGCCTGATAGGGCAGCACTTCCACGTTTTTTGAAGAATAAGCATAAATATTTGTTACAAAATCAAGAGAGACAAAAATGTTTTTAAAATCCTAGAGCTATTGCTAAATCGCCTTGGAATTGCAGTCTGGGATCCACTGTCAGGAAAGTAGCTTTAAGGAAAATCAGCATACATCGTGTTTTCTCATGTGTAGAGGGGAGCGTATATAGGCGTCCCCCTCAGACATAACACCCCCTGCTCCTTAGACAAATGAGAAACGCGGGTAATGAGTTTGGTACAGAAAGATTATCGAATAAAAGTGGCCTCCTTTATTGGTTGGCATTCCATATATATTTTTTCAATGCAAACCTGTATATTTTATTTAAGCATAGTTTAAATGGGGGAAACATACAGAATAACAAAATCCAAATAGTATATAAAAGGATAAAGTAGAAAATGAAAGCCCCCTCATTTTCACCCCTGTAAACCAAAATTAACTAGACTGACAGATTTCTTTTTCAATTCTTTTCATTAAACTTTTTCTGAGAAAACTGTAGATTATATAGAATTGCAAGAAATAATACAGAGAAATTTTGTGTACCTTTACCTAGTTACGCTCAATGATAACATCTTGCAGGTCACAACCAGAATATTGACACTGATACACAAGAAATGGAACAAGGACTGATAGATTTTTAAATACCTTTTGTTGTCTTCCTTGTCGGTGATTCTTAACTAGAGTCAGGTGATGAGTTAAAATGCCGCAGTGTTAGGATGAGGTCATGGGAATATTGCTTCTCTTGTGTTGATCATCTGCATGAATCCGCCTTATACAATCCGTGATACAGTAGGCATTTTCTATCCCTACCAGATCTCTATTCTCCCCTTTGGCATACTTCTAGTCCTTTTTTTCTCCAACTTTATTGAAAAATAATTGACATATGACATTGTGTTAGTTCAAATCTACAATGTGTTGACTTGATACACTTCCACATTGCAAGAGTATTACCGCCACAATGTTAGCTAACCCCTCCATCCCCTCACAAAATTACCATTTCGTTTTTTGTGGTGAGAACACTTAAGATCTGCTCTCTCAGTCACTTTCAAGTATATATTACAATATTCTTATTTTATCTAGTTTTTTGAATTCATCAAAGCTATGGGAGGACAATAGGGTGAAAATTCCTTATGTAGCTAATACCCTGGAATAAATATATATTAGTACTTGCCACAGAAAACTCCAGAAATAGTCTCCGTCCATAGGCAGGGGTGAAATTACAGCTTCTGATGACAGCTTGCTTTTAACACATTAGGACTCAACAGCTCCTTTCAGGTTTTTTGGCAGAACAAAGACTCCTAGAGTTTCATTCTGATAGTTAATGGAAGAGAGAAATTTTTCCAAGGAGGCACAGATCCCCCAGGCAAAATGTGTTGAAGACAAACCTGCTCACTTTCTGCCCATATCACCGGGTAAAATTAGCTTCCTCTTGGGCTTTAGAGTAAAAGTGATTGGTAAGAAATATAATTACAGGGTTGGATAAATGTGATACCCTGGGATTTTCCTTTGTCATGACATGTCACTTAAATAAAATCAAGAATATAATAATCATATGAAAGTTGATTCACATATAATTGCCTTTCATTTTATATTTTTGAGTTGTGTTTTCCAAAAGAGTTCACTTTTTCTTCTCTCATTAAAGCAGAGAATTTCACAGTAATAAGAGGTATTTAAATGTTTGACCAGGTGATATCTTGGCAGCTTAGAGAGGGTTAGTTATGTGTATATTTATATGCATGATTGTACACTAGCTACCCTAGTGTTGCCCTCACAGCATGCTCAAAGTCATTGCCTCCCAAAGTGGGACAAGTCATAGAAATGAGCGGCCAGGATCTGGTGGGGAGCTAGGGTACCTGTCTCCCTTAAAGGGGCAGCAACCGTGTCACTAGCCCGATAAGAATGCCCGCTGCATGATTGCCCTGTCTTTCCAGTTTTCAAGAGAAACCGTAAATTGGATTTTCAAACTAATTTTGTACGTTTAATTATTTTTGAGAGACAGAAAGAGCCCGAGTGGGGGAAGCACAGAGAAGGAGGGGACAGAGAATCCCAAGCAGGCTCTGAGCTGACAGCAGAGAACTGGACGTGGGGCTCGAGCTCTCGAACCACGAGATCATGACCTGAGCCAAAGTCGGACGCTTAACTGACTGAGCCACCCAGGCGCCCCAAAATTGGATTTTTTAAACTAAAGCCTTTACAAGCAGGCAAACAATTCCAATTTTAAATCAAAGCCCTTGCGCCATGTGCTTCTGCACTACATGCTTCACTCTAGTATAATTTAAATGTGATTTTCAACTATTTTGTACTCACTGGCAGAGATACCAAGAAATAGAGCTGTCGCCTCAACCTTAACCAGACTTACAACGTCTGCCCCCAAACCTGCTCTCTCTCTCTCTCTCTCTCTCTAGGCTTCTCTTTCTATTTATATTCACCTCAGTGTTCCAGTCGTTTCTAGACTCAGAATCTCAGTGGGGTTTTTTTCCCCCTCCTCTTGTCTCTCCCACTATAATTAGCCAAAACCCAAGTCTGGTGAGTTTTTTCCTTGCAAATGGCCATGTTTTCCTTTCCCTTCCCGTTCTAGCTGCCCCATTCCTAGCCCCTGTCCTGTTCTTCTTTCCAGATTCTCCTACATCCTAGTTCCTATAGCATTGCCCAAGCAGATTGATCACCTTTCAAAGACTTCTTTCATCATCTCCTTTCTCAAAAACTTGTATGGGTCTCTGTCATCTTCCGGATAAATTCCACAGCTTCTCCCCGGGTGCCCACGTTTCACAGTAGTTTATCTTAGTGTCCACCTGCAGTTCTGCTGGCTTTCTCCTACTCATTGCTTGGTGAGGTTAACTCTTCTCCCCCTTCCATCCTGGACAGGCCTCTGGGAATCTTGTGGCAGCTTCTGGGTTATGGGTGGATCTTCTCCTTAGACTTATCTGCTGATAATGCGGTAGATTCTGGAGTTCTGTGCCTCCTCCAACTTTTTTTTCTTTTCTTTCTTTCTTTTCTTTTTTTTCCCTAAGCCTCCATTATCATTTAGGCTGCAGCCTCAGGGTCAGAAGAGAGTGTTACCGGTTAAAGGAAGGCCCCAGGCCAATCCTCCTCCAGCTCAGGGAGGGGCTAGAGGAGGAAGAAGGCTGCTTTGGGCTTTAGATTCCCTCTCTGCTCAAGTTGGGGCTTCTCTGTGGGAGGCTTTGGGATGCAGAGGCCTCGTTTTATTACTCAGAGAATTCTTTCTTCAATCAATTTCTGCTTTCTCTCCCTCCAGCTAAGGGCAGAAATTCTTGCTTTTATGTGAAGCCAAAGTAACCACAGGAATTTTGCGATTTGAATGCAATGTATGCTGATTTACCTTGCTGCCCACCCAGGTGTGCATGCACTTAGATATCTGAGGGAGCGATTTAGTCATTTTAATCTGCTGGAGCAACTGGAGTTGGTCAGTTGATGTTTTTCCCTATTCAGAAAAGTATTAAGAGAATTTATTTTAGCAAAGTGTGATAATTCACTGAAATAGATTCTCTCCTACCTTCCTCAGCACTGTAAGCTCCCGATATGGCACAGGGCACCCAGTAATAGTTGAACGTGGGACTATCCCTCATTTTGCTCTGAGTCCTGTGAAGCCGCCATTGCTGCTTTTTTGTGTCTCTGACAGAACCAGGTCTGGTTATGTGGCTAGCACTCAATGTACTAGACCATCGACAATCTCTGATGACACCTCCTGGGTCTGTCAGGAACCTTCACATCTGTAACCGCCATTAACTGAGATATGAATGTCAATGGCTGCTAGCTCCCAGCTGCACAACAGGTTCTCACGCTCCTCTCAGCCTGGGTCCCAGATTCTACCAGCAGCATGTGACACACATTTTCTTGCTTAACAGTACAAGTGACCCTCTAAAGCGAGTCAGATTGTTTTCTCCACAACAGATTGTTGCGTGGCATTGGCTTGCGAATAGACAAAACCACAAATCGAAAATGCGTGAATGCCGAGGGCCTACTATGCAAGTTTCAGTGGGTAGATAAATAGATGGTTAGAAAAAGTAGTGTGATTAAATGATGTGTTTGCTACGGTCTTTCCATTCTAATGTCTGAAACATTTCGGTCAACAATATTCAGAAGATTAAACTGGGAAACAAGATGAAATACACTGAATAATAAATAATTTCTCCTCCTCCTCCTCCTCCTCTTCCTCCTCCTCCTCCTCCTCCTCCTCCTCCTCTTCCTTCTCCTCCTCTTCCTCCTCCTCCTCCTCTTCCTCCTTCTCCTCCTCCTCCTCCTCTTCCTCCTCCTCCTCCTCCTCTTCCTCCTCCTCCTCCTCCTCTTCCTCCTCCTCATCCTCTTCCTCCTCATCCTCTTCCTCCTCCTCCTCCTCCTCCTCCTCCTCCTCCTCTTCCTCCTCCTCCTCCTCCTCCTCCTCCTCCTCCTCCTCCTCCTCTTCCTCCTCCTCCTCCTCCTCCTCCTCTTCCTCCTTTTCCTCCTTCTTCTTTTCCTTCCTCCCCTTCCTTCTTTTCTTTCCTTTCCTCTTCTTTCTCTTCCTCTTACTTTTTTTTGTTTTTTAAGCTTTTCCCTCTCTGCAAAGGAATAAATACATAACTTGGAGATTGTACTAGACTCTCTCAATGCTCAATAAGAATTAATTTCACTTCTTTCATTCTTTTTTTCTTTACCAGGTGATGGCTGTGGACACATAGTGACCTATCAGGACAGTGGCACCATGACGTCTAAGAATTATCCAGGAACTTACCCCAATCACACTGTTTGTGAAAAGACTATCAGTGTCCCGGAGGGGAAGAGACTGATTCTGAGGTTAGGAGATTTGGATATTGAATCCCAGACCTGTGCTTCTGACTACCTTCTCTTCACCACCAATTCCGATCAGTATGGTAAGAAAGAGATCTAGGTTCCTGTGAGCGTGAAATAATTTGAAGCTTGGGAGGGAGGGCAAATTGTGTGTTGATAAGTATTATAGCCTGGGAAGGTTAGAAGGGAAGCTTGCTTTTTGTAAACTCTTAGGGTAGCTCACATGGATGTACTTCGTAAGTTGCAACAAAGACATCCGAGGAGACTTAGTGTGCCTTATGTGTGTCTCAGGAGCTTTGTTTGAGTTTGTATCTTTCTGGGAAGAGAGTTGGAGATGTATGGCACTGGGCTAAAACATCTGCAAGTCATTCATTCGTGTGACAAATATTTATTGAACAGTAATGGTGTATTCAGGAACTCTGGGATATAGCAGTGAAAAAACAAAATTCCTCCTTCATGGAGCTGGCAGTGGTGGGGAGGGGAGGTGGAAGATCAAATGCATCTATAATGTGAGAGGTAGGGAGAAAGAAAAATAAGAATAAGAGGGGAGCCTGAGTGGCTCAGTCAATTGAGCGTCTGACTCTTGGTCTTGGCTTGGGTCATGATCTCGAAGTTCATGAGTTCGAGCCTGGCATCGGGCTTTGTACTGACAACACAGAGCCTGCTTGGGATTCTCTTCTCTTCCTCTGTCTCTTTGCCCTTCCCCTGCTCCCTGTCTCTCTCTCAAATAAATAAACTTAAACTTGTTATTTAAAAAAGAAATTTAAGAATAAGAAAAATAAGGCATCCTAAGGTGATACAGAGCCTGCTTTTGAGTGGGTTTATACTACTTCAAAAGGGATGGTCAGGAAGACTTCGCCAGTAAGGGAACATTTGACCAGAGACCCGAGTGACTTGAGGGAAGGGACTGGGCGTGTCTGGGGTCAGAGTTTTCAGGGTAAGGGAACGGCAAGGGCAAAGGACAGTTTTCAAAATAATCTTTTGCAACTACACTTTTTTTGTGGTTTGGGGTGTGCAGTTAGTACATTGGAGTCGCAGTCACTGGAACAGTGACCCTGTGATCCTGAGCCCAAGGAAACAGGTTGGATTTAGTCAATTGAAAAACAAAGACAGAATCTTACATACAGGTTCTTTTAAGGTTTGAGGTTTTCTGAAATTCTCTATGCATACAACTCCAAAAATGATGCAAGTTTTGTCTACCTGCTAGCTCTACAGGCAGTGTCTCAAACACACACAACTTTCAATATTGTCTTTACCTTTGCACACAGGTGTGTTTCCTCTCTCTCGGTGCCTCCTTCCAGCATGGAGGTCCAGACTAGCCTGGAGACCATTCAGAAATGTGTGTTAATCTATCCCCCATGGGGGAAACAGTATCTAAGATTTTTATATCCCTGGGAATATTCTATTTTAATGATGACTGAGTTGCTCTGACAGGGTAAAGATAGTTGATTTCATATAATTGGTTGCAACTTGTTAACGCCAGTTTGATTCAAATGGGAAAAATGAGAATTCCAGGGATGCTTAAGGCCCCTGGGAACACTGACTGGTGATCAGATGTGTATTATTTTATGGACGCACTCTTCAGGGAAACCCTCATTAGCCAGGAAATTGCATTCACATTCCGAGGAGAGGCTTGAGTATCGGAGCTCTCCTGTAACATGTGAGGCAAAGCACTGCAGGGCCAGAAATGGCTTTTCCACGGCGGTGTCTCCGGGAGAATGTCTACTTTCTGGAAAGATGAGCAGTTAATTCCACCTGCCGCCAGAGCAGCAGAGTAGTCCTCTGTAGTTCTGGGGCTCTCTCAAGTCAGAGGCGGGGCGAGGAGAACTAGAAAGGGGAACAGATCATCCCGGGCAGGACTGGAGAGTGGCTTTCCCACACCGTGACTTCACCTCATTATCTCCTATGTATGTATATTCCCAAATAGACAGAAGGAGCAGATTAACTCCATATCAGGAGCTACATCCCCAGGTGCTCATGGGCAGCTTCTGGGCACTGACGTCTACATTTCTAGATTCTTGAATTTTCGAGACTTAGACCCTTCACTAGGAAATGAGTAATGACTTACAATTCACCTGTAGCAATAAAGCCAAGTAAGTGAATTTCTCTCTTTATATTTTATTATATATGATTAGGTTTATCTTTTAAAAACAGACTATATGCTCATTGTAGAAATAAACATATTCAGTGTCTGTTGTGTGCCAGGCATATGCTTGACCCTCACATAGGTTTTCTAGAATCCTTACATCCACCTTGGAGGTGAATGTTGTATTATTAACTCCTTTCTACAAATAGGGAAACTGAAGCACAATGATTTGGGTTTTTTTGTTGTTGGTTTTTTTGTTTTTGACTCACATGTCAAAAATCACACAGCTTAAAGGAGGATTTATATTGATGTCTTTGTGGCTCTAAGACCCCTGTTTCCAGATGTCTACTTTTCTGTCCCAGGACCGCCACTCAAACCACAACAGATTCTCAGCCCAGTATTACATCATGCAGCAATTTTGTCTAACATGCAGGTGTAGTTAATGTTTTTGGCTAGGGGTGTTCTTAAGATAAAATATTTAAAGATGCTCAGAATTTTTCTTCCGTGGCTACTTTAGAGATTTCCTGAGCAGTCAGGCTAGGGAAACCCATTGACAAGGATCACAGAAATTAGCTATAAAAGAAATATCTGGGAAGGAAATTAGGATATTTCAGTCCTACAAGAATATTTTTTAAAAATTAAATGCTTAGGGCCATATCTAAAAAGTGTAGACATGCATATGCTATATGCGTTGTGTCTATGTTTGTGTTTTTTGTAGTTTTGAAGGGCATTCTGCAAGGAGCAACTTATTCATATAGATGTACTTATATTGAATCCAGTGATTCGAATGTAGTAGATCTGATCTACTCAGTAAATAAATGATTTTTTTTAATGTTTATTTACTTCTGAGAGAGACAGAGCATGAGCGGGGAAGGAGCAGAGAGAGGGAGACACAGAATCCAAAGCAGGCTGCAGGCTCTGAGCTGTCAGCACAGAGCCCGATGCAGAGCCCAAACCCATGAACCAGGAGATCATGACCTGAGCCGAAGTCAGGTGCTGAACCGACTGAGCCTCATTAAATGATTTTTTTTAAGTGAATCAACAAGTTCATTGATAAGGAACCAGTTCACTGAAACATGTTACAGTTAGTTGGCATATTAAACACATATTTGTGTAAAAGACTGTTAGAAAGCTGCTAACGATATAGTGTTAGGTAAAATATGAATATACGCTAATGTTATATCAATTGGGACAAAAACCTTCGAATCAAATAAGACAACATAACTTTAGGAGAATCTTAAAGTGAGACTTTAGAAGTTTCAACTACGGATATGGTTATGTCTTCTCTCCACTTTCTATTTTTTTCTTTAACAAACATATGTTAATATGTTGTTAATAAAGAACAGATAGATTTCCTTTGACCAAAAATACTAACTAGACCAATATTTTAACTTAGTTAAAATAGTTGCCTGCTCAGTTTGAAATTCCCTAAGGAGTGCAGGTATCTGCAAAGGAGGAGGAGGAGAAGGAGGTACAAATGCTTTGTCATCCTGTGCATGGCTCGGGGTGGGCATTCCTGCGGGGTGTAGCCCAGGTCCCTGGGAGAGCGGGAGGTTACTCGGCAGCCAGTGTGCCACAGGACCTGGCATGATCACGGAAGGAGAGCCCTAGTTAGTGCGGCATCCCGGAGATCCACAACACTTGTCTGGGCTGGTGGCGATGGCGGAAAGTGCCTGCCCGAGGGCGGCAGTGGAGAACGTATGTTCTGGAATACCTTTTTGAAGTCCCCCATGTGACAGCTCTCACAATTACATGTGTGGCTGAAATAGCTGAGTAGTTTTAGTTTATCCAACTCTATTTTTTTCATTAACCAATTAATTGTTAAAACCCATGCCAAGAGATTTTAAGGCTCAACACTATCAGAATTTTGAACGTGGAGTTAATGTTTTGAAAAAGAATAATGTTTTCTGGCATCAGGGTTAGTAAGCTTTGCCAAGAATGGAAGTACTTGGAATGCGATTGCATGAACAATTGCGAATATGCTAAAGTTGGATGCTTTTAATCATTATGCAGTTCAGTTTTAATGGTTCGCCCTATGCCAATTTTGTTTTAAATGTTTGGTTCATATGCTTTGGGCACTTTTCTAATCCACACTCATGGTAATAAAGTGCACTGTAAACAAGTCTAAACCACACCAATTTTCACAGTAATCAGGCAAAATATACACTTGATCTCATTGCTTTTAAAAGGTCTGATAGAGACAAGGTGAGATTATTCTTCTTCTGTTTGTCAGATATTATAATCATAGTTGATATTTCAGGTTCAACATCAGTTAGAAGAATTACATATATATCTATCACCGAGTTAAGGCACTGACTCTTCCTTTCCAAAGACCCTTGAAACAGCCAGGATGCAGCAAGATTGACAAAGTATAGCAGCCTTACTTTGGGAAAAAAATTTTTTTAAGGACAAAGTAAGTTTTTAAAGATATTTTTAAATATAAGTTTTGCTTTTAAACTTACAAAACATTTTGGATCTAAAATATATATACTGACTTTCAAGATCATGTGTGCTAATGTCCTGACCTCCCCCCCCAAAAAAGTAACAAGTATCATAGTTGGCTTAGTAGAGATTGTTTTCACTATAACTGAGGAAATTCTGGGGTTTTGTTTGCTAAAGAGACCAAAGAAGCTGAGACTACCTTCCAAAGAAACATGAATGTCTCATGAACATCTCTTTTCTGTTCCGGGAGTCAAGCTAGGGTCACAAAGCATTTGATTATCATGACTTCTCATTTTAATCTGGGAAAGTTCCTCAGTCTTACTTGGTCTCTTGTCCAGCTCTGAAGAATTCCAGCCTTCTGTTCTTATTCTGTAGAATGGTGATGTGGGTTAGTTCATTGTTCCCTCATGAATACATTGCGATTATGCATTTTTGGCAAATATAAAGTGATCTTTGAGGGGCACCTGTGTGGCTCAGTCGGTTAAGCGCCTGACTTCAGCTCAGGTCATGATCTCCCTGTTGGAGAGTTTGAGCCCTACATTGGATGGGGCCTGCTTCAGATTCTGTCTTCCTCTCTGCCCCTCCCTTGCTCTCTCGTGCTCTCTCTCTCTCTCTCTCTCTCAAAAATAAATGAACATTAAAGAAAATTAAAAAAAAAAAAAATAAAGTGATCTTTGAAAGGCCTGTTTGCAAAAATTTCCAGCATTAGGAATTGTGAGGTCATGTGTCCCGGGAGGAATGCGAACTAAGTCTGCATTGTTTTCTTTGTTTCTTTTCACAGCTCTTGTCAGGTGGGCCCTTTTTGGCATTCAAAACTACATTCATTTAAGTATTTCAAGGGTCTTCACCAAACGATTCGATTCTTTGTTGTTCAAAGAGGTCAGTGTAATAGGAGACTTTGAAAAAATGCAAATATAAGGTGGCACCTTTTGAGAGGAAACCGATCTTGTATTTGGGCACATAAGGCCACAGAAACTTCGCTGCAGTAGCCAACACTATTCTAGGGTTGAACAGGTTCATTTCTAAGCCTGGATTTGAAGATTAAAACAGAGTCTATTTAATTAATACGTCTTAAAATGTAAAATTGTTTTATAGTACAGTGCAGATTGCTGCTTTGGTGCTGATTCTCCATCTCTGGCCTTTTATATTCATGATATAAAATAAAAATAGGTTAATTATATAGAACATTAAAATGTCTTGAATTTTGGGAAAACGTAGATGCTGATTCAGACACTGTGTTATACCAAAATACCTACATTTAAAATATGGAATAGCTTTTATTTAAGACACTAAAGAGAGAGGGCTGTGAATTCATACTGAAGGTCCTTATTCTCAACTTTAAAACTCCTTATGACTCATCCAATGGCCAAGTTCCATTTCCGGTCTTGTTGGCCAGAAAGGACCTGGAGATTTGAATTCACTCAAGAGTTTTGTTTCTGCTGCTACTGCCCTCAGGGACCCCAAAGGAATTGTCATTTCTGTTTTCCTGATGTTTCAGGAAGATCAGCTGGGTCCCAGTTTCCCCTGAAACTTGGCTTTCCCTTGGTGCGTTAAGTTTAGGGTTGTTCCTGGACGACAGACTTGCTGGAAGCATCTGGGTGGAAACCAGATACTGGCTCCTCAGGATCTCAAATGACCTTGCTCTGATGGAGTCTCCTAGGCTTCCCCACCCGGGTCACTGTGGATCAATAAAACCAAACCAGCCTTTAGCATGGATTGAGATTAACGCTGTCATTTTTGCCTAGATTTCTCACTTGTGCTGAAGAGTGACTCTGGAATTAGACTGCCTGCCTTCACATTCCTGCCATACTGCTTATTTTTTAATTGCTTACCTGTGAGCAAATTATGTAATCTTTCTCTGTCTCTATCCCCCCTGTTTATAAGTTCTTTTTTTTTATTTTTTAACGTTTTTAATTTATTTTTGAGAGACATAGAGACAGAGCATGAGCAGGGGAAGGGCAGAGAGAGAGGGAGATACAGAATCGGAAGCAGGCTCCAGGCTCTGAGCCGTCAGCACAGAGCCCGACGCGGGGCTCGAACTCACAGACCGTGAGATCATGACCTGAGCTGAAGTCGGCCGCTTAACCAACTGAGCCACCCAGGAGCCTCCTCTATCCCTGCTGTTTAAAATGGGCAAAATAGTACTATCTACCGTATATGGGTGATCGAGGCACATACATATAACTTAAACGAATGAGGCCTGGCACGCAATAAGCACTTAGCAGGTGTGAGCCATCGTCCTCATCACTCCCACTAGTCTGCTCTCAGCACCCCGGATATCCCCTTCCACCCAGTAGAGGCTGAGCTGCAGCACCCTACCCTCCTGGGGCATTCTTGGTCCTGACATTGCCCAAGTCATTCCAAGCACGTGACAGGGGTTTCCCGAGCCAGAAACAGCTCCCTGTACAGATTTTCTCCATCCAGCCTTGTGAGATGAACTGAGAACACATATTCTCCAAGCCCACAATTGATTGTGTTTCTGTTTGGGTTTTCTATTTTCACCGCCAGGCTATGTCTTTGTATCTGTTTCTCGTAGAAAGAGCCCCCCCCATGTTTCCCTCTCTTCCTTCACCAGTCTCTGTTCCCTCCAGGCTAGCCAAGGCTATCTTGTTGAATAGAATTATAATTTCTTTTTGTATTTTGAAAATTATTAATTGCACCCCCCCTGTCTACAGAAACTTGTCAGCGTGGCGTTCAAGGCTCACTCGCTCTCTTCCTCACCTTTATTTCCAGCCTCATCTCTGGGTCTCCCCATGTCTGTGTCTTTTCCTAACCACATCCATTGTACAGCTTTATGCCATGGTACATTTGTTGAGTGTTCCTTCCATGCGTCTCCTTTCCTTCCCCTGTGTTTCCCGCCCCTTCTAACACACACATGCACACGTGTGCATGCATACAAACTAAATCCAATGCAACTTACCCTACAGCCTTCTCTGATGTCCGGTAGCTCCAGTTACTCCCTCTCTGGGACTCGTGTTGGTTTCTAAGCCTTTATTAGAGCACCAGTCTCAGGTTGAGAGCATTATGTTAGCTTCTCTACCAGGTACAGAGTTCCTTGAGTAAGAAATTGCATTTTATTCCTTTTTTTTTTTTTTCAGTATCCCCTGATGCTTAGCATAGTCTTGCAATTGCCGATGTTCATTGAACATATAATGAATCTTGATTGCTTGCTTTTGGCAAACATATATTTTAAAATCTGGATTTTTACAGATCTACAAATATTCTCTCTGTATTTTCGATAAGACTTGATTTACATAAAATTTTAGGACTCTGCTTATTATATAAAAAAGACCATAAGGTACTATTGAAGGTGCTTGCACTTGAGCATTCAGCTATACGCTGTACACGGGGCTTAGTTCTTTAGAGTTACTAACCCCTTTAACTGTCATGGTGACCCTAAGAAGAGGGCCTACTATTAACACTCGCGGGTAAGAAAACTGAAGCTCAAAGACTTCGAGTAACTTGCTTATCACTTCACTGGATCTGGGGGGGATTCAAGGCTGGGCATTTGATTCCAGAGACTCCACCCTTAAACCCTGTAATGTCCCAATTCTGTGCGACGAAAATCATCTGATCCAGTGGTTGTGTATAAGAAAACCTGAGCTGTAGTTTCGTTTGTCATTTGCTGGAAGAGATGGAAACTTCTCCAGGCCTCCCCACAGGGGTATCCTGAGAATAAGATGGAGTTCTAAGAAATCACTCACATACAGCGTACTAGTATAAAGTTAAGGTTTAAAAAAAAAAAAGGGCTTCTCAGTCAAAACGCTTAAGGAGGC
Source organism: Paguma larvata (assembly GCA_030068075.1). NCBI lineage: Eukaryota > Metazoa > Chordata > Mammalia > Carnivora > Viverridae > Paguma > Paguma larvata. The sequence goes on from CM057829.1 coordinate 103,750,500, forward strand.
ATTGTGGTTAGGGATAGAAAGAAACCAGCTTACCACAGGAACCTAATGGCAAATTGGTTAAATTGGTTGTGGTCTGCTAAATGATTTGCGATACAGAAAAACCGGGAAGTTCAAGAATTGTTCTCTTACATTTCCTGTACTTCCACCTCCACTCCCAGTATTTTTTTAACCATTGTCAGTGATCTAGAAGTACAGTGATGGGAAGACAATCAGTAATATTTATATTTCACGAGGAACAAGAGAAATGGGAAAAGTGGGAAATGATACTGTTTTAATTCCTTTTTTATTTTTAAAAAAACGTTTATATTTTTTGAGAGACAGAGTATGAGCAGGGGAAGGGCAGAGAGAGAGGCAGACACAGAATCTGAAGCAGGCTCCAGGCTCCGAGCCATCAGCACAGAGCCCCAAATGGGCCCAAACTCACAGACTGTGAGATCATGACCTGAGCTGAAGTCGGCCTCCCAACCAACTGAGCCACCCAGGCGCCCCTTAATTCCTAACTGCAACAAGATCTCTATGATAATTTTTAGAAAGATACATATCTGGAATCCTGCACTATACCCTGTCTGTCAATTTTTTTAAATCCTAAATAGAGAGAAAGCACAAGATTGGTAGCTTCTGTTTTATAAATGGTTTATTCCTCCCAGACATATTATGAAGAATGCAAAATTCTTACGACTTTTAAAAATAAAAGCCTTCAAAGAAATTTCTAGCTGGTGCAAAGTCGTTTTGGGCGTCAAAAGTATATTCTCTTCTGATTGGGTCTGTTTCCTCGGACATTCTTGAGAAAGACTACTTTTTGTTTATTTGCTTGTTTTTGTTTTATTTTTTCTGTCTTTTATGCCATGATAGAATTAAAAAAGCATCTTAAACTTTTAAAAACAAAAGGTTATATTGAGGTCATCTTCCACACAAGGTACCTCACTGACATAACCGTAAGCCTCAGGGAGAAACAGTTATGGGCCACCTCCTCCTCCTTTCCCCCAGATCCTTCTTCCCTGGAGACACTGTGATTATTTCAGTAACTGCCATCTTTTGTTGGGGAAGAGGGAATGGCCTAGGTGGGTTGCGAGCTATGGTGTTCCGGCATCTCTTGACCTGCGTCTCATAGCCCCAAGGAAAGCTGCACCTTTGTCTTGGAATCTGCCTCGTTCATTTATCATCTGTCACTGATTTTTGTCTGGGAACCAGAGACCAAAACTCTCCAGGGATACCGCTTACATTCTTACGTGACTATGGTTTTAATGGCATAGTCCAGGAATATCCTTTTTTATGTTAATTTCTCTCCTTTTTCAAAGAAAATGGCCCCGAAAATTCTGTAACTTTGTAAGGTGACCCTCCTGCAGTTGGCAGGCAAGGACAACCGTGCCATCTGACTGCACTGAAAAAGCAAGCGGAAAACGGACACAAGAGTGAAGGCGTTTGCAGCTTCAGCATTTCTAGAGATTGCTTTATCAGCACGCCTGCCTCAGAGCCCAAATCTGGGCCGCGCCAGCTACCACCTTCCTGGCAGCGGGTAGTGTGGGAGGCGGTGACTCCGCAAGGGACACTCCCTCGGAAGGGTCACTTAGGCTCTTCAGCATTTTCTTATCTGTCCTGAGAAATTAAATGCGTGTTTCAGAGGGTGTTCATAAGGTGAATGAAAGTTGGTTGTTTTGTTGTTGTTTAATTTGATTTGTGACAGAGCTCAGGAGTTAAGTTGCTGCTTGGTCTCTGTTTTTCACCACTGAAAGTATGGTTATGGATGGGTGGAGTCTTTCTTTTTAATGGCGTGCCTGCCATTTTTAAAACACACTCTTTCGCAGAGGAAACAATAGCTTAGTTTCATCAATTTCAGAGTGAAAAGCACATGCCCACCCCAAAATGGCTTGGAGCAGTTGTCAACCACACTATTATTGCCTTGTAATGTACAGTCCCAGAGAGTCCTCAGAGAATGCAGCAGTAGCATAAATTGCAGTACAGAACAGATTGTCAGATTGCCAGAGAAGCAAGAGGAATCTGGGCTTGGCTCGGGGAAGACAGTTTATTCTTCCTTGTAGGACAGTTTTCTTTTATTCGCACAAGGAAAGATAAAGGTTTCCATCTCAGCTGCTCATGGAACAGTAGCTCCAGACAAGGGATGTGTTGAGAGGAACTGGCCTACTGTGCTCAATGAAGGCGGCTCCTACGGTTCCCGGCCTTTTATCCTTTTGTCCAAGGAATCAGTCCATTGTCTGCTAGGCCTTGGTCTCATGTCTGGTGCCAAATGCCACAGTGCTTTTCCATTTGGTATCACTGATAGCTCTTTGCACAATCCAGGGCTACCAATTCTATTTCACAAAAGGTAGAGGTTATTTATTTTTGTGCCTACTTGATGAAGTAGGCCCAACTTTCTGCTGGGCCCCAGTCTGGTGGGAACTGGGGATGGTGCAGTAAAATGGAACTTGCTTCACTGACAAGGTCAGAGGGGAGGGAGAGTGGGAGCTAGCAAGTCCAAGTGCCGCAAAGCACTCAGCACTGTCAGGGTAAAGCAAACACCCATGCAGAACTATGAGCCCTATCTTAGGGTCCACTCATGTTCTTAAGACCCCCTCAAGAAAGACTAGTTCAGAGTATGAGCTGAGACAGGTTTACCAGTCCAGGAACACTGCCCAGGACAGAGACCATACCCGTGATCAGAGTCCTCAAACTCTCATTTGGGTTTCCATTGGAATTGTCTTTGTGAGTGTTTAAATATAAGCATAGACCCTTTTTAAAAGTCGGGATGGAGAGTACTAGCAGTGAAATATATTTATTGTCTGGCGAGACGAGGGTGGAGACAGGCTTTTTCAGAAGAAAAGATATACTCCTCCAAAGAGTTTGGCTGAGAACTGAAAACGTTGCTTGGAACAGACTGGGAGGACCCTTCAGTGCTTTCCCATTATTTTCCCCTCTCACAGCCAGTCATGTTTTTCTGTTTTCATCTCTTTCCCCTTTTAACTCTAGGAATGCAATTGTTAACTTCCATTCTGTGAAAGGGAATCTATCTGTCAGGCCTTCAGACAGGAAATAATTTGGATGCTTTGCCGTAGGCAATACTACTGCTAACATCAGACTCCTGGCCTCCACACCGGACTGAAGCTGCCTTCTGCTGTGGCGAGGGTTGTGCCATGATGTATCCATCAGAATAACTTCTAATGCTGCGTTGAGGGAGGGAGGGTCCATCCCATCCCCTGTAGGGTTTAGTTGCATTTTTGCAGTCCATCTGTAAGAAGAGGAGAAGGTCTGGAGCCTGTGGGGCACAGGTGATTAAAGGAGTGTGTGTGTTTACATTGGATCCTTGAACTTCTCCCAATTCACATTCCTATCATGACTTTGGAAGGATACAACCAAATTAGAGTTTGACTATATCTACTGGTTTTTTGGTGTAGGAAATCATATACATTGCACAACAACTTAGCATGATGACATACACTCTTATCTCTTCATGTAAAATATATACAGTGTTGCAACCTTTCCTTTCAACTGTTGCATGAAAATCTAAAACAGAAAATTCAGTTATTGAGGCAAGAGAAAGAAGGACTTCTTGCCATTTACAACAACATTGACGGACCATGAGCACATTGTGTTAAGTGGAATTAAATCAGACAGAGGAAGACAAGTACTGTATGATATTGCTTCTATGTGGAATCTAAAAAAGCCAAGCCCATAAAAACAGGGAATAAAAGGGCATGGGTCCCAGGGGATGGGGATGGAGTGGGGTGGATAAGCCAAATGTTATTTAAGGACACAAGTTTGTAACAAGTAGTAAATAAACTCTATTCTAATTCACAGTACAGTGAATATAGACAACAGTATTGAATTGAAGTTGATCCTTGAGCAATGCAGGTTTGAATTACGCAGATCACTCACATATGAATTTTTTTAATACAGTACTGTAAATGTGTTTTCTCTTCTTTGTGATTTTCTTAATACTGTCTTTTCTCTAGCTTACTTTATTATAAAATATAGTATATAATACATTTAACATATAAAATATGTGTTAATTGACTGTATTATTGGTAAGGCTTCTGGTCAACAGAAAATTTAAAAAAACAATAGGTTATTAGTAGTATGAAAATTTTTAAAAAACCCAGTAGATTATTAGTAGTTAAGTTTTTGGAGAGTCAAAAGGTACATACAAATTTTCAGCTGCACGAAGATTGACTCTATAACCACCAAACTTGCTAAGAGATTAATAATTCCAGTTATGTAACATGCAAGTGCTAATTATCTTTACAGTGACAATCACATTAAAGTACATAAATATATCAAATAAATATATAGTACACCTTAAATTTACAGTGTTATATATCAAATATATTTCAACTAAAAAGAATTCAAACAAATTCTCACTGATCAATTTAGATTTGCTTACCTCACTTTTTTTATTAGGACTCATTGGAGTGCTATAGAAAGTTGAGAGATTAGTATCATCACCATTTGCAGGAGTATATACATTAGTATTTCCTCTTGGAAAAGATAAATTTGGTTGGAAAAATATTCTGATTTATCGGCAGCAAGAAGTTACTAGTTATTTCATTCTTATTCTTAGATTTGCAAAGCAAACACCTTCACTTATCTGTGCGGAAAACAAAGGCACTTCAAGTATGCGTGAACTAAGAATGAGTCGCAAAAGTGAAGTACAGTAACCTGACTCACTTTAGTTTTGAAAAAATGCTCATCGTTCTACTTTGTTATACAAAAATGGATTTAGGATCGACTACCTATCCACTATGCTGTGGGCACTATTAAAGTTCAAAAACATCTATATAGTTATTACACTAATGATTTTCTTTCCTCCCTCGCTTTCCCACATTTGTTTTCCTGACTCCGGGGTATTTTAAAATGCCCAGATTAAATCTTTTAGGCATCTTTATAATCAGGTTTGGCTTTTAAAAACTGGTGCAAATAGGGGCGCCTGGGTGGCTCAGTCGGTTAGTCGGCCAACTTCGGCTCAGGTCATGATCTCGCAGTCTGTGAGTTCGAGCCCCGCATCGGGCTCTGTGCTGACAGCTCAGAGCCTGGAGCCTGCTTCAGATTCTGTGTCTCCCTCTCTCTCTGCCCTTACCCTGCTCACGCTCTGTCTCTGTGTCTCTCAAAAATAAATAAACATAAAAACTGGTGCAAATAGAACATTTAGCTTCATTTCAGTTCTAACAGTATTTGGAAGGCCACCACATGCCAGGTATTGTATGAGCTGCTGGGGATAAAGTGATGGATAGAAAAGTTTCTAACTCCATGGGATGTAGTCTAAAAGGAAAACACGCATTATTTATTTGCTTGTTTTAATAGATTTATTTATTAACTACTCACTACTAACTACGAAGTACTTCTATAGCTGTCATGCGAGGTATACTGTTCTAAGCAGTTTGGTGGTATTAACTCATGTAAGTAATTATATATGATGAGTGTCTCTAAAGAGGTAAGTAATCTTTTCTTATTTGGATTTCACTTTCATTCAATAATAGGGAATAAGAGAGATTTGAGGCATGAAGGGAAACACACAGCGTTTCTCTTTTATTCTGTTACATCTTCTGAATTTGAGACCTGGAAAGACGGTGAGAAATCTGGTCCCTTATAACAGGAGAGGAGTGCCTAGTTGGGTTCATGATCCTCTCCTGGATCTTTTTCTTTCCTTCCTCCTTTCTTAACCTGCTGTTGGCACTGTTGGCCTGCTGTCACTGTTGACTGTTACCTGATGTTGCTGTTGACTCTTCTATCCTGTTTTATTTGAGAAGTTAATGAAGAACACCTGTTGTCAAAATTTGCTTGCTAATCCCTGTTTTCTTAGGGTTATTATGTCTTCCACACATGACCTGAAAAAAATTTTTTTTAATGTTTAGAGACAGAAACAGAGCATGAGTGGGGGAGGGGCAGAGAGCGAGGCAGACACAGAATCCGAAGCAGGCTTCAGGCTCTGAGGTGTCAGCACAGAGCTGGATGCAGGGCTTGAACCCAATAACTGTGAGATCATGATCTGAGCTGAAGTCAGCTGCTTAACTGATTGAGCCACCCAGGCACTCCTATATACATGCCTTTTAAGATGATGGTTTATAAACCAAACTTTTAATTTGAGTAGCCTTAAGAAGGTCAGTTTTTCTTGTTTAGTTCCAAATCTCATTTTGTCTCTTGAGATTTCATTGAGCTTCCTGTTGCTTTTCAAGCAACTTAATCTAGAAACAATGTGGTATTCTCTTTATTGCATCGCTTATACTATGGTATTTCAAAAGCCTTTCGAGATTCCTCTGCCTTTTTGTAAACTTCATTTTGCAAATCAAAATAAATTGTATGGGTTAACCAGAAGGTACTGAAAGAGAGATAAATATATAAATTGCATGAAAACAAAATTGTTACCTTGCATTTGGCAGTCTTTTAATTCTTGAACCTCCTCGAAAAAAGAAAATTTGTGAATTTCCTTGAGCAAACTTAGGAGGCCCCTAGAATATCACTTCTACGATAGCATTTTCTTCACGCCTATGTTAGTCTTCTTTTACAAAAACTAGAACCTATCTCTTGGGTTGTTCACAATTAACTAGTTCCCGCCTATAGCTTATCTGGAGTTAGCCACTTCCCCCCTAGGCTTGTCAGACCAATCAGGTCCACAATCACACACTAATTAGCAGTTCCAGTATTAAGCAAAAATTCACTTGGGTAAAGATTACCATCTTATATATGTGTTGTCTGCTAAATTTGACCTTTAAGGAAAGAAATAATACCCATTTTTCGTGCTGGCCTAAATTTTGAACGTGCCAAAAGTGTGCTTTGTTTTTAGGACCATATTGTGGAAGTGTGCCTGTTCCCAAAGAACTCCTGCTGAACACAAACGAAGTCACTGTTCGCTTTGAGAGTGGATTGCACGTTTCGGGGCGGGGATTTTTGCTGACCTATGCCAGCAGCGACCATCCAGGTATAGCAAAAAAATCAACACAAATCTGTAAATGTGTATCTGTCTAAGAATTCTTCTTTGTACTTATCACCATCTCTGGATAGAATTGTGACCTCAGGTACTGAGTATATGTAGGAAGAGAGGAATGTTATGTCCCTTGTAAGCAGTTAGATCTGAACTCAGAATACTTGTATCAAACTTGTTAGGTTGGTCAGCTGACCTATATGGGAAAAGGTTGATCTTATTTTCCTAGAAATAAGGAAAATCCTTGGATGGGATATTTTCAGGGCTATTTTAAGGTCTGGCTTCTAAGGTCTGCCTGTTCTTTGGAGCCCTCCACCAACCTTCTTAGCTTAGGGGACAAACTATTTAATCAGCGGCACCTCTGCCCTCTGTACCACTCCCATTCACATATCCCAGTGCACCAGCATCGAGGAGGCATGTGAGTGTGAGTCACATGTGAAGTCACTGTCCCAGTGTGCCTTAACTACGGAGCTGACACTTGAGCAGGAGAGAAGGGAGCATGAATACTGACAAGGAAGGAAAGCATCACCTCCTGTCCAGGCCTCTTGTGTCTCAGAGTGGTGACTGCGCAGCACACCCTGTGTCTGCCCAGGGTCATAGACGTGCCCAGAGTTTCTGCACTCAGTCTCCTCTGGCCAGAAATGCTCCAAGAAGTGGGGTGCACCATTCATTTCCCTCTCAGCCAATCAAATCTGGCCAATCCCAGCATGGCTAGTGTTCACCATAGGTTGTCCCTAAGAACTATCAAAAATATTAATGAAAGAAAGAACTGTTGCAGCAAGTATGGAATATTGTGGAAACTATACTAGGTTGATCTAAATGCATCAAAATCCCCAGTACCTTAACATCGCCATTGCGGAGCGTTCACTCAGTTCTATATTACAAAGAAAAGAACATCTTCCGCTTTTTAATTAAGCCCTTGGTCCTGACTAATCAAAGTGAAAAGGTTGTATTTTCGGTAAACATGTGGTCCTCTGGTCACTCAGATGTCACTAGCTAAATTGCTAAATTAAAATGTTCCCAAACCTTCTCTATGAACTATGTCAGACTTTTGAAATTGTTTTCCTTCTTCCACAGGAGGTTATACACATGATCTTTGTAACATGTAGTAGACAGTAATGAGTCAGTGTTGGTTTTTCTGTTTGAAATAGTTTCTGTTATCATTCATTGGACAGTTGCTGAAAAACCATTGGTGGTGGTTGAAAAGAGAAATGGAGGAAACTGATTAAATTCTGAAGACAGTGTTCTCAGTTTTGATTTATTTTTAAATGGAAAAAAATCAGATAATTAGATAGTGAATAAACACTTTTTCAAAAGTTCTTTTTTATTTAAAATTATTAAATTCTTTCTTTAAAAATTGTTTATTATTATTTTTTTGAGCATGAGTGTCCTAACTTCCATTCAGGCTCCTCATCGCAATTACCTTTATTTATGACAGATTTAATAACATGTTTGGAACGAGCTAACCATTATTCGAAGCCAGAATACAGGTAAGTACAGTGTCATAGCTGTGCTGCAGTCATATGTTGCTGAACATTTTGTTTTCCTTCATGTTAAATCAGATAAAATACCTTATTTGTATTTAATTTTTTTACAGCATTTATGTTCTGTTTTTTACATTTATTTATTTGGAGGGGGGCACATGCAAGTGAGCAGGGTAGGGGCAGAGAGAGGGAGAGAGAGAATAGCAAGTAGACTCCATGCTGTCAGGGCAGACCCCAGCACAGGGCTTAGTCTCACAGATCGTGAGATCATGACCTGAGCTGAAATCAAGAGGCCCACGCTCAGCCAACTGAGCCATCCAGGTGCCCGTACAGCATTAATGTCCTAACTAACGAGAAATACTTGAAATAGCAGAGATCAGCAAACCTTTTGTCCAGGGCCAGAGAGTAAATATTTTAGATTGTGCAGGTCATCCAGTCTCTGTTGCATTCATTATAGTTTCTGCAAAAGCAGTCATGGACAATATGTAAACAAATGTGTGTGGCTCTATTTCAACAAAACTTTATTTACAAAAACAAGCAGCAGCATGGATTTGGCTGATGAGCCACAGTTAGCTGACTCCTGAGTTCTACTATAATACCAGTGAGCGTAATGGAGCCGAGTGTGCTCTTTTTAACCTGGCCAGCATTTGCAAGTAACTTTTGGAATTCCTTCACTTTTAGAGGAAGTTGATTTTGTCTTTCCCACAGAGGAGAAACCTACTAAGAAGAGGAGATGAAATATTTGATCTCAGCTTTACTTTAACTGGAAAAATTACTCAATCTCTTTGATGTACATTTCCTCATCTATAAAGTAAGAGTGTAGAGCAGGATTTCTCAACCTTGGCACTGTTGGTATTTTGGATTAGATGATTCTTTGCTGTGGAGAGCCATTCTGTGCATTGTTGGACATTTCCTCAGTATCCCTGGCCTCTTCCCTGTACGTGCCAGTTGTGATAACCAAAAATGTTCCCAGACGTTGCCAGATGTCTTCCAGGGTGTGCAAAATTCACTCCCTGTTGAGAACCAGTGTTAGAGGGTTGTCAACAACCCCGCTAACACCAGCTATAACTCCTTAGAGTGCTTTCTTAATGCCAGTCACAGCTCCCTGGACTTTGCATATAAATAACTCAGGTGAATGTTCCAGCATCCCTGCAAGGTAGGTTCTGTTAGACCCTGCACATAGAGGCACAAAGCAGTGAAGTAGCTTGCCCAGGGAGGCCCAAGAGTTCGTGGTCCTGACCATCTTAGATATTCTAATAAATAAGATTATGTACAGAATCAGGTCTAGTGTTATCTATTATTGTCTAGTAGAGAAATAAAAATGAAAATGATCAATACTTTAAATAATTAGAAAACAAAATTGAAAATAACCAATAATTACAGCTGCCCTGTAAGGTTGCCATTCATTCAGTATAGATGTATGCCGACATTCTCTGAGATCTTTCCGGCTGGACCTATAGAGTCCCAGTGGTGAGAGAACCTGTAGGCATCGCTGGTCATATCCTGTCCTACGGAAAAGAATAGATCCAGGCCTGCAGGGTGATGTTACGGCGCCAGGTCAGCTAGGCTGTAACTCAGCCGTTTGGTAGCATTGAGTTAAAGATGAGGTATGGTGACATACATGTCCATACTCCGTCACCCATAATTGTGAATGTAGAAAGCTTTAAAAGTCAAAAAGTCTGGTAGCAATACATGATTAGTGTGACCTGAAATTCATTTGACAGCAAAATTGAACCAAATTAATGGGTCTATTTAGTCTTTGTGTTGCACTTAATGTGACTATTCTTATGTTTGATACAGAGATATTAATGTTTTTGATTAATGGATGCAGCCTAAGATGACTCTAATGTGTAACCTGACTGTGGCTGACAACACTGTATTATATAATTGAAATTTGCTGAGAGTAGAACTTAAATGTTCTCACCAAATATATATGTATTACACATATTTTAAATGTTTATGTATTTAGATATTAAAATCTGCGAGGTGATGGATATGTTAATTTACTAGTTGGGTAAAATAAATCATCATGATATACACTTGAAATATCTAACAATTTCTTAATTATACCACAATGAAACTGAAAAAAATATATACACTTTTTCTTCCAGTTGCAAAAGTAATTTGTAATAATGTAGACCAGCGCTGTCCAGTACTAGCTTTGTGTGGATATTAAGCAGTTAGACTGCAGCTAGTCGGATTTAGATGTGCTGTGAGTATACAGTAAGCTGCAGCATACTTCCCTGCTGCATGTTCTGTGGAGGAGAAATATGTTTAAATATAATTTATACTTTTTAGTTTAAGTATAACTTGATAAAATATAAATTCTTTATTTTCTTTTTCCAGTAAATTCTGCCCAGCTGGTTGTAGAGACATAGCAGGGGACATTTCTGGGAATCCGGTGGATGGATACAGAGATGTAAGTAACGGAGGGTAATTATAGGGCAGGGAGGAGATGAAAAAGTACTTACTGCTCTGCTTAAATGCACCCTGAAGTAAAGTCAGATAAGCTCTCAAACCCCATAGATAAATGCACAATATTCTCTTTTCTGAGAATAAATGAAATAAGTATAAAAACCAAGGTTACTCATGCGTTCATTCCTATATTTAGCATTTCCACCTAAGCATGCTGTAAATGAAATGGTAAACAAAGCCCTTTTCAACCCTAAGAGTATAATTCTATCTATTTTCTTTATTTTAACGCTCCAGCTGATTCATAATAATATAGCCAAGGACATGAACATTCACATCACAGAATAACAACATTGTGTCTGGGACCAGTGAAGCCACCTGCTCTGCACTTATATATTATTCCTTCCTTCCTCGTGCCCCAGTTTCTCATGCTGAATGAGACTCTCTCGTTATATACACTGTTCCCAGAGAAAAATAAATTCACAAGAAGTCATTTTCCTAAGGTATATGTCCTGTGTCCATATACATTTCTTATTATTTGCAGATCTCTGTCCTGGTTATCATAGAGTCTGTCCTCCACGGTCTCTGCACTAAGAGTGGAGCCTGCTTTGGATTCTCTCTGTCCTTCTGCCTCTCCCCAGCTTGCACTCACTCCCTCTCTCTAAAAATTAATAAATAAATTAGGGGCACCTGGGTGGCTCAGTCAGTTAAGCATCTGACACTTGATTTTGGCTCAGGTCATGATCTCGCAGTTCATGAATTCGAGCCCTACGTCGGGCTCCATGCTGACAGTGTGGAGCCTGCTTGGGATTCTCTTTCTCTCTGTCTCTGCCCCTCCTGCACTCTCTCTCTCTCTTTCTCTCAAAATAAATAAACTTAAAAAGAATAAAAATAAATAAAATAAAATAAAACAAAACACTGTCTTTTTCTCATCTTCTAATCCTTCTGTTTTTCTCCAAAATCAAGGAGGGTAGTACCTACATCTGTCTTTCAACATTCTCTTATTTCTTCTCTGTCAGGAACTGTCCCCCTCTTTTGTTTCTGCTAGCCAATTATGGTAAGACTGACTCGTTTTCTGAAATCTAATCTAGTTTGGGAAGTATACACTCTCTAAAGATCACGGAAATTCTCAATTTTATTGCAACCACAGTTATTGAAATATGGTTGGTCTCCTTGGTCCCCCAGATATTGTAACCTAAACCCAAGAGATTTTTCCACTGCAGATAAAGTAACAACACTGCCATTAACACAAAGAGAAATTCCTAGGTCCAGTTATCAAGATGTAATTTCATGAGCTGCTCCTCCTGTGTTGGCATTAGCCATCATGGAGAAGAGGGGCATTGCTAAAGTTTATTTAGAAAACGATGCTTCTCAGCCCCTCAGTCCTGGGCTCACTGCCTAACCACCCTCCCAGGCAGGTCTGTGCCCATGGGGACCTAGGGGCCTGGGCACCCCGTGGAAAAGTTTCAGTCCTTCTCCAGCCCCACTTCTAATGTGCCAGTTCCAATCCCAAGGCCACCTGCTAATCAGCCAGTCATGTACTCCTGCTCAGTCTGTCACTCCAGGCAGCAGACTTGGAGGCCTGGGCAGGTGCCAGCTGTCTGACCTTCCCAGAGGAGACTCAGGAAATGAGGTGGAGGCTGTGGGCCCTGGGATTGTCATCATCATTGCTCCAAGACCTTAATGAAGTCCTTTGTTCTGTTTAATATTCTGGGGCTAATATCACTATTTTGTTTTTTAATGCCTTGTTCAGTCTCTAAATTAATTATAAAATGAAGCTGTGGTTTGGAAGATTCACCTTCTCAAAGGATGACGTGTGTCTTAGTATGTGTATCTGGTAAACCAAATGTAAGAAACTAGTTATTTCTATTTCTGCTTGAAAAGCCACCCCAAAATTGAGTGTCTTAAAATAACAACGATTTTATCGGCTGATGAGTTTTCGGGTCCGCAGTTTGGGCTGGTCACTTCTTAATCTCCCCTTGCTTACGATAGCTCCCGTGATCGTGTGGGCAGATCATCTGGGGGCAGAGTGTCATAGGTGGCTGCAGTGACATATGTGGCAGTTGGTTGGGCCACGTTGTCTTCAGCAGAACAAACAAGCTACCTGGCCCAGTGCAGTCAGTGGGAGGTGCCTACACAAGGGCATGACCATGAGGAGGCATTCATTATTCACTGGGAGGGTCACCACTACTAAATCACCTACTTCCTCTCTAGCAGATGGGTTCCCACGTTGGCATAAATTGGTGGCTCTGTCATTCTGAGATAGTTATACAATAATGTCCCCCTCCTCTTCTACTTTTTATTTAAATGAATTACAGTGTAGCAGTGCCATGGGTCAACTAAGGTTCTTGACCACATGTTATATACAAAACGGAAAACTCCCACCTTATTTTAAATGTGTTCTTGAATAGCTGTGAGTGACGATGTCGCTGTATTTCAGACCTCTGTATTGTGCAAAGCCGCCATCCACGCAGGCATAATTGCAGATGAGTTGGGAGGTCAGATCAGCGTGCTTCAGCGCAAAGGGATAAGTCGATACGAAGGAATCCTGGCCAATGGCGTGCTCTCAAAAGAGTGAGTACTTTGTCTTCTGTTCTGAGTAGAAGGTAACCCCACAGGCGTAATTCATCGGCTCACAGTTTTGAAAGGATGGTAGGCAAATGATACCAAGGGTTTGTCAGCTGGGAAGAATGTGTGTGAATGCTTAAAGCAGCACTTATGGTGTCTTTGTGGAAGATTTAAATGCAGCAATAAAAGAGCTCACTGGTTTTGCTGACAAATTAAAATTAAAATGGCACACGTCTGAAGTTCTAGGGCGGAGGAGTAGTTCTCTCTGGCGCGTTAGTAGGAGAGAACAAAGCCTGTTCCTTTTCAGTTTTTCCAGTTTGTGGTAACTTACCTGTTATCTCCAATATTACCAAAGGTACTGAAGGAGACAGAGAACTGAAATAGGCCCCATAGAACCACCAGGCTCCCCTAGAAGATCCTTAGAGACAAGCTCTCAGTGACGAGTAATAGTTGGGAAGTGAAAAAAAGAGGACTTTCGTCAACATTAACCTCTCTGTTCGCTGTTATCCTCTGCTCTTTTAGCTTTATGAGAAAAAAGTATGTCAGTTCAATTGTTTAAACATTCAACCTGAGCTTTTAATGCTTTTAGGTTTCTTCAGCTTCTGGAGTGGAAAACAAGAGCTGTTAGAACTAAATATAAGCCCGCCTTGTGGTCCAGGTGTCCACCCAAAGAAACAGGCAGCTTGGAGTGGGCCAGAGGGAGGCTTTCCCTGGGTGGCTGCCTTGTGAGAGAAAGGTGATCCTCAAGCCACATGTTTATCTCTCGCTTCCTCCCTCCCTGTCTGCGCCAGCAGTGTCCTCCTGCTACCATGACCCCGTGCTTTTTGGACAGGTTGTCATATAGTCTTGGTTTCGAGGATACAGCACAAGACAGAGACTGCAGACATTTCAAGATCCAAAAGTAGGAAAAAGTAGGTCAGGGCCTGTGTTCTCTACCACTCCCTGGTGTGTGTGCGGTTCCCCCCACCCCTGGCCCCATCCCGCCATTTTGGTGTGGCCCCTGCTTGCGTGCAGGAAGAGCACGACCATCAAGCTTCCCTGCTCTGTTCTCCCAGTGGATGTGGACCATCACATCTGGTTAAAAAAAAACTACGTAAGGGGGTAGATAGGATCCCTCATTAGCATAAATACAGTGCCTCTGATGTCATGTTGAAAAAGTTATACAGTAATTTTTTCCCTTCCCCTTCTACTTTTTATTTACCTGTATTCTAGCTTAGTTTAGCAACCGTGTGCTTCAAATAGGGATTCTGACCACAAGTTATAATTTTATTTTTATAGGAAAACATATCTTAAGTTCCAAAGAACCAATCAGTGAACTCACAGGTAAACTTAAAGAGACTAAAGCTCACTTCGGGATTGAGACATTGGCCTAATCTCACAAGACAGGGGATTTAGAAGCAGTGACTGAAGTTGGTTAGGTCACCCTCATGAAGGAAGCAGACCTTGGGTTTGATGGAAGGCGGGAACAAAGCATCCAGGAATCCGGGAGCAGAGCCAAGGCCCGGGGAGGGACACCAGAGGAGTTGTGGCGGTCAGCTCTCCAGGCTCACGTCCAGGGCTCTAGCTGGTGGGTGGCTGGGGAGAAAAGGCAGAGCTCCCACTGGTAATTCCGAGTCGGGGATGCAGGTGGGGGTATCCAGAGACGGTGTTCAAGCCCAGTCTTCACAGGCAATCCAAGTGACACTGTATGTGGTCTATAAAAGTCAAACATCTGTATACTCTGATGTGCAGGCTCACCGTGCTTTGTTTGTGTTCTCTGCTTGCTATGGATAAGACTTCCCTCTACCTTCCCTCTGGATAGGACTTGTAACTTTGACATGCCCCAGAGTGTTCTTTTTATGTTGTCTGAATATTCAGAGACAAATCACTCCCAAATTTGTGCCAAAGTTTAAGATCTAAAAGCTTAGTAACAGAGTGCCTTTAGAAACTAAAATCCTTTCTCAAGTAAATAAAATGTATATGTGTGTGTCATAAGTTCATTTTTATGTATGCACACACATGTATTTTATACATATATGAACATACATATGTACCATACATAAATATAAGTATGTGTGTGTTGCATATGCATAGGTATGTGCATATATTTTTTCACTTATGTATTTGCCTCAGACTTTTTGGAACACAAAAATTTTTTTCAGATTCATCTTTTTTTAAAATATAATTTATTGTCAAATTGGCTCCCGTATAACACCCAGTGCTTATTCCAACAAGTGCCCTTCTCAATGCCCATCACCCACTTTCCCCTCTCCCCCACCACCATCAGCCCTCAGTTTGTTCTCTGTATTTAAGAGTCTTTTATGATTTGCCTGGATATATTATATCCTGATTTGTAGTAAAAGTGATTGCTTATGCACAGTAAGCTGTAAACGCCAGCTTGATCTTGACTCTCGAGGATCTGTTTTTGTTGACATTTTTTATGGTGTGTTGATACTAAGGTGCTACTTCAGGAAGGTACCAGGCTGTGGCCCGGATTTGTTGGGTGCTACATCTCCAAAAAGGATTGAAGACTTGACCTCTGATGTTAAATCTGTTTTTTGGACTCTCTTGCCTATGTTTGTAACACTTCATTGCTTCTTTCATAGAAAATATGACTGTGAAAAGTTTAATTTGCACTACCAGGATTTTATTTTACTTTAGAAAAAGAAAATTAAACTGTTGTGTACAAGTAGACATGTCTTTAGTTACTTCTGGGCTGAATACAGATGAAGCCGCTTCATGTAATCTGAAATTTAACGTTGATGCAAAGATAAGAGTACAGAAATCGAAACCATTAATGACTTAGGAGGAGTTTTGTTCCACATTCCATGTAATTATTTGAACAAATTGTCCGATTTTTTTTTTTGGTGCAAATAGATAGAAAGTCCAAAATTATATCAAGGTGTCCCTTCTTTCCGGCTCTGATCTTGCTCTGACTTTTTGTACCGAGCAGAGAAGAGTCCACCACATTCGAATACGTCTCCTCTACTCACTTCAATTTCCAAATCTTCAGGGAGCAGTTGTTCTCATCTGCGCTGTTATGCTGTTGGGGAACCACTGTACATGCGGTCATTGAACTTCTGTTCCCACACATGATTATTTGGTGGTCAGGAAAAAACACAGAAGGAAGCACTACAGCTGAGGAAGAAGGAGTCCCTAAAGTAAATATCTAAGGTTCTTCTGGGATTCATCCGGGTCAGGTCACTTCCTTGATTTGAGGAGACCAGAATGGAATCAGGAAGACAGGCTGACCTCATACAGAGAGTGAAGGCTCAAACCATCAGCAGGGAAGGCTTTTCTTTCCCTTTACATCAGACTGTTCTCAACTGCTTCTCTAGCCCTCTGGGAAGGCTGGCAGTTCTTCTCATCTGATGGAATTCATTCACCTGCTGTGTGAA
Source organism: Paguma larvata (assembly GCA_030068075.1). Classification (NCBI taxonomy): domain Eukaryota; kingdom Metazoa; phylum Chordata; class Mammalia; order Carnivora; family Viverridae; genus Paguma; species Paguma larvata. The sequence goes on from CM057829.1 coordinate 103,767,251, forward strand.
TGCCTCAGAACTCCAGCCTCCTGGGGTGTTTTCATTTTTAAAAGAGGAGGCTCATTTACCAATAGAATTCTCTAAGTGATTGTGTTTAGGTAGTTTACTAGAGTGAAATGGAAAAACATATTCCAGCTGATAATGGAGACAGGCCAGGCAGAGAGCCGTTAGAAGCAGCGCCTTCTCCAGTTATCCTTCTTTCCATGACTCCTCTTTTTCAGCAACAGCAGAATAAACACGTTAGTGTCTCATGGCAGTGGGAGCGAGTTTAGGTCGTCTGGGTTGCCACAGTATTATGTGCGCTTATTTGGGCAAAATTTCAATGTAATACTTAGTGCAGGAACATTATAAAAATAGAGGGCCGAGCACTGGGTGCCGTGTGGAAACCAATTTGACAATAAATTATTTTTTAAAAGATTGAAAAATTAGAGGCCATAAATAAATTAATAAAACTTTAAATGGTGAATTGCAACAATGTGCACCTTTTTTTTAAAGTTGAAGAGCTGGATCTTCACCCAGGCTTGGCCGCCCACTGAATTCAGGCAAGTCCTGCGACCCCAGTGGGTCTGCATTTTCATGTCAGAAATGACTGGTGCCTGCATTCTATTCAGGTTATCACAGAACCTTTATGTAGAATAGCAGGGCTGCGGAGTCTCTGCTTGAGAGTGGACAAAGAACGTGAAAGAAAAAGTCCATTCTAGTGAGTTCGACTACCTGGTACTTCTAAGCAACAACAGCAACCAAGGTTTGATTGGAAGATTAATATACTCTTGTCCAGACTATTTCTGGGTTCTCTGTGGATTTCACAGTTCAGTAATCTGTCTCTTGTTGCCACATATAATGCAGAGTTAAACATTTAAAATCATAAGCAGTACTCTCTGATTGTAAAATAATTGGTCACCAGAGTGACATCTATCTCTGCATGTTTATCTCTAGTACTAATAAGTACTATGCATGTAAGATTAGTCTTGAGAACTCCGGATTTTCTATTTATTCTATGTATTTTTACACTGCTGAGTTGGTAAGGGTTTTACTAAAAGGTAAATATGGTCGCAGGCCTACAGAATCTCTTCTCCACTGAAGGAGACAAGTGCAGACTGAGGCTGATGCGATACATTTGCCTGTGTGAGTAACACAAGCTGTGAAAGCAGAAGAGTCCACAGGCCCAGGGATGAATGCCAGATCAGGGTGAGGCCAAGTTCAGGGCCAGCTCAGTGAGGTGCTGTGAGTTTTCTCCAGCTGTATCTCGTCATCCAGAAGCAGTAGCTGGTTCATGGCTTGGCGTTAGTTGCTATCGTAGGTAGGAGTGTGACTGGAGAGAGACTGAGCTGAGGCTGTCCCCAGAGCAGCGCTGCTGGGACAGGACCCACGGTCATTTTTCTAAAAACGGGCAGTCTTCTTCCTTTCTCTCAGTGGTCCCTGACGGTTGAAAACGATTGGGTTGCTTTCGGGTGACTGCTGAAACAAAGGAATCTCCAAGGCAGTCGTTCCTTCTGCCTCCGTCGCTGGGTAGTAATTAATTGGGACTTAAGGCTGTTCCTAAGATGGTGTATGTGCCCTTCCCTTCCCAACACAATGTGGCATGATGGAAGCCGCCCAAGGTTGTGATCTAACAGCAGGGACTCAGAGTCCTGGCCACTTGTCACCAGGGTGACTTTAGGAAAGTTGCTTACCTTCAGTGGGCCTGAGTTTGATCTATAAACCAGTGACAAAGATAATAACAGCCTTGCTGGGGTGCCGTGAGGATCACATGAGGCGTGGGAAGGCTCCGTGACCCCTGTGCTACGGTGCTGTGTCAGCCGTTAAGATCCAGGTAAGCAACTCACCTCCTCATGTTTGTGTTTATTATTTCAGTGGTTCCCTGTCAGACAAGCGATTTCTCTTTACCTCCGATGGTAAGGATCACGTTTTCCTTAAGAATTTGATATTTTAGGGGCGCCTGGGTGGCTCAGTCGGTGGTTAAGCGTCTGACTCTTGATTTCAGCTCAGCTCATGATCTCGTGGTCATGAGATGAGGCCCCGCATCAGGCTCCATGCTCAGTGTGGAGCTTGCTTGGGATTCTCTCTCTCCCTCTGTCTCTGCCCCTCCCCTGCTCTCAGTCTGTCTCTCTCTTTCAAAATAAATAAATCTAAAAAAGAGAATTCGTGGGGCACCTGGGTGGCTTAGTCAGTTAAGCATCTGACTTTGTCTCAAGTCATAGTCTCTCGGTTTGTGAGTTCAAGCCCCCATCAGGTGAGCTCGAGCCCCGCTTCGGGCTCCACACTCTCTCTCCATCTCTCTCTGCTCCTCATGGGATTCTCTCGCTCTCCCTCCCTCTCTTTCTCTCTCCCTCCCTCTCTCGCTCTCTCCTTCCCTCTCTCTCTCTCTCCCTCCCTCTCTCTCTCTCTCCCTCCCTCTCTCTCTCTCTCTGCCCCTTGCTCACTCATGCTCTCTCTCAAGAAATATAAATAAATAAATAAATAAAATTTGATATTTTAAAATCTTCAGTGGTAGTTTATTCTTCTATACCCCTCCAATGATACAGCTTAAAGGATTTTATTTTTCTCTTTTTCCCCAGATCATACAGCACCAAGTGTGCTGTGACTTAAAAATACACAACACAGTAGCTCAATTATCATTAAGTAGAAAATATTTTTCTTTATAATCTCAGTTGTCTCAAACTTTTGCCAAAAAAGAATGAAAATTTGAAAAGACATTTAAAATAAATTCCTTTGTGTTAGATCTAGCAAAAAAACCTTTTGAATATTATAGTTTAATTTTTGTTTTCTTTTAATAAAGTGATTAAACATAAGTATGTAAAATAAAGGCTTTTTAGTCCCTCTGTCATGAAATCTATTCTATGTAAATATTCTCTCAGCATAAAGGAAAATATTTCAAGGAGAAGAGTATGAATACGTCTCCTTTGTCCAGGGAGAGAGGAGTGTGGCCTTTATTTGCTAACCTCCATGTTGCCTTTAAAACACATTTCACTTTGCTGAAATGAGGGTGAATTTAGAAGTTTAGAAAGGAAAAGTTATAGTGGGAATAAGGATGTCATTATAGGGGATGTGACTTCAGCGAGGCCCATGAAAAAACAACAACAATTTCAAGATGCTGCAGTACAAATGAATCAAATGAGAGTCTGGGGGGCGCCTGGGTGGCTCAGTCCGTTAAGCGGCCAACTTCGGCTCAGGTCATGATCTCACGGTCTGTGAGTTCGAGCCCTGTGTCGGGCTCTGTGCTGATGGCTTAGAGCCTGGAGCCTGCTTCGGATTCTGTGTGTCCCTCTCTCTCTGCCTCTCACCCACTCATGCTCTGTCTCAAAAATAAACAAACATTAAAAAAATTAAAAAAAAAAAAAAACCAAATGAGAGTCTGGGTCATTAAACAACTAGTAATTAAACAGTTGATTTGATATCAGAATGGTATTAAGTCAACTGAATAATTCTAGGCGAGATGGAGTACTTTTTTTTTTTTTTTTTTTTTTTTACTTTTGTTCTGTGTTTATATCTGACTTCTCTTGGCTTTTTTTTTTTTTTTTAGGTTGCAGCGGATCATTGAGTTTGGAACCTGATACGCAAATCAGAACTAGTTGGCAGTGGGTCAGTGAGATGGGAGGACAAGTTCATTGGTCTCCTGGCCAAGCCCGGCTTCAGGACCAAGACCTACCATGGGCTTCGGGGGACAGCAGCAAGAACCGCAAACAGCGAGAATGGCTGGAGACCGATTTGGGAGAGAAAAAGAAAATAACAGGTCTGACACGGTGCAGCTTCACAAATGCAAAATGATTTGCTGTTCTCATTAATTTTTTGAGTTACATAGATGCTGCTCTCTCTACCTCAAAGTAGTAATGAACAAACTTTCTCCTTGCGCCTGTGGGCAGAACCCGTGCGCAGACTGTAAGTGTCCACACACAGATTAGAAACCCCCACTGCGGGGAGCCTGGGTGGCTCAGTCGGTTAAGCGTCTGACTCATGATTTTGGCTCAGGTCGTGATCCCAGGGTCATGGGTGGAGCCCCACATCGGGCTCTGCACTAACAGCACGGAGCCTGCTTGGGATTCCCCCTCTCTCTTTCTGCCCTTCTGCCACTCATACTTTCTCTCAGAAATAAATAAATAAACAAAAAAAAAAGCCCGCTCCGCAATGAGGAAGCCTGGGTATGGCATATTGTCAGTGTGGAAACACTCATCTGATCAGGTTTCTAAATGCAAATAAGAAAAATTGGCTCGTAAAATGATTTGAGATTTCAAGTGAGGGGAAAAAAAGAAAAGGAAAACAAACTTAAGATTGTAATACATGCTATATGTATTTTAAAAACTCACCTCTCAACGATATTTTCTTACAAGGAATTATGACCACAGGATCCACACAGTCGAATTTCAACTTTTATGTTAAGAGTTTTGTGATGAAGTTCAAAAACAGCAACTCCAAGTGGAGGACCTATAAAGGAATCGCAAATAATAAAGAGAAGGTAAGAGAAACTTTGGAGGAAAGAACTGAGTAGGAGAGCAGGTGTCCAGATAGTCTAATCAGTGCGTTTCCAGAAAGCAGATCTGCAACACCTCAGATCTCCAACACTCGGCCTTTGTTGGGAAAGCCTCGTAAATTCACTCTGAGTCCACTCTCAATTCTATGTCTGCTAAACTGCAACAGACATAGAATCCTGGCTTTGGTGTCATGTAACCAGGTGTGCGTGGGTGGAGAAAGACCTAGGAACTAACCAACAGCATCTTTGGGTAAAAGTTCTTTGTTTCCACAGGTGTTTCAGGGCAACTCTAATTTTCGGGATCCAGTGAGGAATAATTTTATCCCTCCCATCGTGGCCAGATACGTGCGGGTTGTCCCGCAGACGTGGCACCAGAGGATTGCCTTGAACGTGGAGCTCTTTGGTTGCCAGATTACACGAGGTAGGACTCAGTGCATGTCAGCGAGTTTCTGGATTCCGATCACACCTTGTCACAAATTATTGTTACTAATGTGGTTTTCCCAATATCTCCTCCACCTCAGATAACGATTCACTGGTGTGGCGCAAAACGAGTCCAAATACTGTCGGTTCAACTCAAAGAGAAGATGACACGATCACAAAATCCGTCCCCTCGGAAGAAATCCCCACAGGTAGAGCAGTTTGCTGTTTCATGCTTTCTGAAGGGGTCTGACCAGACTCCGTCTGATATGACAGTGACTTCAACAAACTTTTCTCTGTCATATGAATGTCTGGGGTCACATGGGTCAGAGGCAGCTGGATACGTGTAAAAGGGTGTATATCTACGACTATTCATTGCAATATTATAAGTAGAAAAAGTAGTGTTTGCCCTTCAAACACTGGGTGAATGTTTTATGGGGAAATGATAGCACACGCATGAATGAGAACACTGTGCAGCCATGAAAAATAAATGTGTTTGTAATATGGGAAGCTCTTGGAGATATATCGACAAACAAAAAAATAAACAAGGTATAGAACAGTCTATATAGCATTCTACCGTGTGAGGAAAAGAGGAGGAATAAAAGAATGAATATATATGCATAATTAACCTGCTATCTCTGGAAGAATGTCAAGAAACATAATTTGGCTTCCTATAGAGAAGAAACAGGTAGGTAGGAGGGAGACTTTTTTATACTTTTCGAACTTTGAACATGTAAATGTATCATCAATTCAAGTAATAAACATTAAAAGTACATTTACTTTTTCAGACTATAAAATAACATGCATATTAATTTTATAAAATTCAGTAAGATTAGAGATAAATAAGAAAATAAAAATAAGCCTTAAATTAGCATTCATAGATAATCACCATGTTTCACTATATCCAATCAATTATATTTATGTTAATAACTTTGAGGAAAACCTATAATTTGTTCCGTAGCATATGTTTTTCACTTAACATGGTATTATGATCATCTTCCAAGGTTATTAAATTGTTGCAAAACACAGTTGTTAATACTTTTATAATTTTTTCATATGGCTATACCATCACTTAGTTTACCATTGACATTGACGTCTGTTGTTGTTGGATGTTTAAACTGTTATATTTTCCCCAAATTTCCACTCCTGTAAATAACACCAGTGTTAGTCACATAACTTTTGTTCTCTTCGAAGGTCCTTACCTCCCCGCTTGCACAAACTACACATTTCTTCTTCTCCTTTAGTTCGCCTAGTTTCTACAACCTTGGGGCCTGCCTTAGTGGCCGTTCAGGTGATTTCCTTTCCTAAAGTAGGAAGACACGGTGTTCCGTGCAGCAGAGTGGAAGTGCTGTTTGAGGTCATCACGCTGCATTTCCTCTCAGTGCACAGCTCCAAAGCCCTGGTAACGGGAAGCACGGGGCTCCTCTCTCCCCGCCCCCCACCCTCCCAGCTCCTGTTATTGTGCAAGTGCAAACCTGCCCACCATCTGGGGGGACTGGGCCCTTGACCTCCACCCTGTGCTTAAGTCATTTACTTCTCTGAGTAGCTCCTGGCCACCTGAGTGGGCCCGCTGTAACCCTTCCACCTCAGTTCTGACTTGGGAGTCTAATATTGTCCAAACAACAAGCTCAGAGTAAGTGTTAATCCCTGAGGACCGTCAAAAATTGCCTAAACTTTAGCCAGGATTTTATTTTATTTATTTATTATTTTTTAAATGTTATTTATTTCGAGAGAGGGAGAGAGAGAGGGAGAAGAGTGGGAGAGGGGCAGTGAGAGAGATAGGGAGAGAGAAAATCCCAAGCTGTTAGTGCAGAGGCCGACAAGAGGCTCCATCTCATGAACCGCGCGATCATGACCTGAGCCGAAATCAAGAGTAGATGCTTAACCGACTGAACCACCCAAGCGCCCCTTTAGCCAGGATTTGAAATCCTCTCTCTCTGCTTTCTGACATCAGTAAGTGTCTAGCACATATGCATTCCCCCCATATATTAAACTGTGGAAGACCTTTCAAATCAATGTTCGGTTTTAGACTGAGCGATTTGGTTGCAGTTCCTTTCTGTTATAATGTGTGGCTTTCTCTCTTCTCAGGAATAAATGTCACAGCTGTCGCTATTCCGCTGGTGCTCCTGACTCTGCTGGTTGCTGGAATGGGAATCTTTGCCGCCCTTAGAAAGTATGTGATTTGACATTTTTGAAGTTCTTCTCTAATCATGGCAACTAATTACAAAACCAGAATGTTTGCTTTTCAGACGCTGGTGTGTGCTGTGTGTGTAGAAAAGCAGCGTTACTTCAGCCAAGATAAAATGTTAGTTTATGTTTTAAAAACAAGTTGTGTAGAGATAGAAAGTATCGAGTATTATTTTATAAACAGTACTTATCACTTAGAAACCTTTTCAAGTGGGATTTTTTTGTCTCGATAGGAGGAAGAAGGAAGGAAATCCGTATGGACCAGCTAAGGCCCAGAAAACAGGTTGGTTGACGGAAAATTGTTATTCTGTCTTCGAGAAGGGGCAGGGTCTGCTGATTAAAAGTGTGATTAGGTCTGCGGCTCACACTTAAATGGTTAAAAAAATAAGATCCCCAGCCTTTCAGTTTGCAAGTCTAAAAGGAATGGAATGTCGTGGCCTAACTCTTTATTTTAATTGTGAGTTCTCAGGCCAGTGACCTTTACTTTTGTTCAGCATTATTCCATCATTTATCAACATTCAGTTTTTTTTTTCGGCCACTGGAGTTTAGGCCACCACACTGCTTGCCATCCAGGAGAAGGTATAGAAGCCCCATCTGTGAACCGAACATTGTCCAGCACTCTCTGCGTCTCCAGGCTTCCACTGTACCTTCCGCTCCGGGAGAGCGACGGGGGAACCAGGCAGGGTTCATGTTCAGGTTTCAGAGAATCCTTAGGACACAGGATGCCCCAAGCAATGAGTCAGCTGTAGTCCAGAGAGGTCAGCAGCGCAGGACCCCTCAGAATCTCAGGGGCGTCTTGGGACCCCACTACACAGGGTCTCAGGAGCCAGATGTGTTGACTCCTCTGAGACACGAATGCTGTGTCTGTGCGGGTTATGGAAAACCACGCCCAGGCGGTGTAACAGAGGTGTAATCTGGGAGCTGAGGGGCACACAGATACAAGTGGAAAACACGGATGCAATAGCGATTGCTGTTGTAACAACTCAGCGTGCTGTTTCCATACACACGATCTGGGAGCCATGCCACGCATTCATCACGGTCAGCCTCCACGACCTCCCGCTCACAGAGAAACACATCACAGACACAGAAGTGCGTTACGCTTCTGAGACATCCGTTGGTTTCGTGTTATCTTTATTCCAGACTGTTGGAAGCAGATCAAATATCCCTTTGCCAGACATCAGTCAGCTGAGTTTACCATCAGCTATGATAATGAAAAGGAGATGACGCAAAAGTTAGATCTCATCACCAGCGATATGGCAGGTAAGTGTCAGGCCTCTGCGACGGTGTTCTTAGGCAGCAAGTGCTGCTCATGGGAGTGAGGAGACCAGGAGGGAAAGATGACTAAACTCTGGTGTTGAGATGGGGCCCAAGAAATCAGCAACCTGCACAGTCCTCTCTCTTTCCTCTGCCAAGTGTTACAAACTAACACTGAGGGAGCTGTAGCCGAGCTATAGCAATGGCCCTGAGGTACCAGGAAAATCTGGAAGCCCTTAATTAATCTGTTGCCAAGGTTTTGGTTAAGGCACTAAGGAAGAGGGACTGCAAAGATGAATTAAGCCCAGTTCCTGCCCTTCGGAAAAGAGGAGACAGGAGATGAAAGATCCCGTCCAGTGTTAGAATGGCCTCTGTGTCCCTGATAAGCCATCACTGAGAGTCAAGCTGCTCAAACTGTCTGTGGAGAAGGATCCATTTTTTGCCTTCGAAAAAATTATTATTTCTAATCCGTCAGAAACCACTGGCTTTTGTAAAGTGCAATACAGTTGACCCTTGAACAACTAGGGAGTTAAGGATGCCAACCCCCTGCACAAAAAGCCATGTGTAACTTCTGACTCCCCCGAAGCTTAACTACTAACAGCCTCTTGCTCACCAGAACAACCTCCTGCTGCCTCCGCCCTTACCAGTAACATAACAGTGGGTTAACACACATTTTGTATGTTATTCGCATTAGGTATTATATTCCTACAATAAAGTAGGGTAGAGAAAACCAAATGTTATTAAGAAAATCATAAGGAAGAGGGACATTAAGGTGGCTCAGTCAGTTAGCGTCCACTCTTAATTTCGGCTCAGGTCATGATCTCCTAATTCGTGGGATCCAGCCGTGAGTTGGGATCTATGATGACAGCGCGGAGACTGCTTGGGATTCTCTATCTCCCTCTCTCACTGCCCCTCCCCTGCCTGCATGTATGCATGCACATGCTCTCTCTTCATTCTCTCTCAACATAAATAAACTTAAAAAAGAAAAAAAATCACAGGAAAGAGAAAAATACATTTCCAGTACTATATACTGTATTGAAAAAAACCTACCTGTAAGTGGACACACACAGATCAACCCCTTTGTTCAAGGGTCAATTGTATAAATTAGCAGTAATGACATTTTTGAAAAGACATACAAGGGGCGCCTGGGTGGCTCAGTCGGTTAAGCGGCCGACTTCGGCTCAGGTCACGATCTCACGGTCTGTGAGTTCGAGCCCCACATCGGGCTCTGTGCTGATGGCTCATCAGAGCCTGGAGCCTGCTTCGGATTCTGTGTCTCCCTCTCTCTCTGCCCTTCCCCTGCTCATGCTGTATCTCTATGTCTCTCAAAAATAAATAAAACGTTAAAAAAAAAAAAAAAAAAGAAAAGACATACAAAATACAGAGCTCTAATTCTTTTACATTCGACGGACATTAAATATACTCTCTCAAGCCTCTGTGAGTTTCTAAACACTTGCTCTCAATTTGTGTACTTGTCTTTTTGCAGACCTGTCTCGGTTCTCAGATATATAGGTGTCTGCAGACCACACTCTGGTGGCCCTGCTTAGCTACTGGAGACCCAGAGTATGTTCTGAGGACCAGAAGCATCAAGGAGCTTGCTAGAAGCGTGGACTTGCAGGCCATGCCCTAGGCCTACTGACCCAGAAGTTCCCAGGTGGTGCATGAGTATAGCAAAGTCAGAAAGCTCCCAGGGGAAAGGTTGCTTGCCCTCTCGTTGCAGGGCAGAGAGCATCTGTCCGCCCAAATCCATCCTTATTCCTTTCCCTCTGACGGTTCCAGTGCTGCCTTGCGGATAAAACAGGGGAGGAAAGGCCCCTTTGTCTATCCTTTTCTTCCTTTCATTTTTCTTCAGCTTCTGGTGCAGCATGTCATCCTTCCCCACCGTGTGGTCCTTCTCTGGGATCTTGAGTGTGTAAGCCCCGCAGGTCTTGCTCTTGCCCTCACTCAAGCAGCCACACTCACTCTGCTCCAGAGCTCCCAATAGAGAGCCCTTCCTTGCACTTTGGTCTGCTAAGCCCAGACTTCCCTCCCTGTCCCCAAGAAGTAATTCCTGCCTGCCGGACACCTCTACCTGTCAGTGTTACCAGTGTCTCAGTCTGTCCATAACTGAACCCTAGTGTGTTCCTAACCCTCTCCAAGAACGCCCCATACTTCCTCTCCCAAGTGGCTTCCGGGCTTGACATCCGGGAAGGGATCTTGGTTCCCCTCTTTCCTCATGACTGGCATGTAGGGAATAACTTTTTCTGATTCCTGTCATCAGAGTGTGGCCTTTCCAAGGCTGCTGCCAGACCCTAGTGTGTGAGTGCTTAATTTTATTTTTTTTAAGTTTATTTGTTTGGGGGAGGGGGTTGGAGAGGGACAGAGAGAGCAGGAGAGAGAATTCCAAGCAGGCTTAGGGCCGTCCATGCAGAACCCCACTGGCGGGCTCTATCTCTCCAAAGGTGAGATCATGACCAGAGCAGAAATCAGGAGTCGGAAGTTCCACCCACTGAGCCACCAGGTGCCCCGACTCTTTCCAAGTTGTTTAATCACTGTTCCCTTTTCTCACAGTATCCCCTCCACCTCCAAAATCTGGCATTTCAGGGGCCAGTTTAAGAGCTCCATGGCGTATTTCCCCTCACTCCCCAGGTGTGGGGAGGCGTCTGTCTTCCCTGGGTTCCTGTGATCCGCCGAGGCTACCTAAAGCGGCGGTATAGTTGTGCAAGCCCGCGTGTGTGGCGTCTACGCTTTTTCCATCTCGGGCTTTCTCACCCAGCCTGCTACAGATTAGGCGTTCAGCAGAGTTGGTTCCGCAGAGCACCTCCCTCTACAAACAGTTGGCTTGCTCTCGTGTCCGTGTGGCATACACATGGTGTGTCTCCTGCGCTTTTGATTGCAGATTACCAGCCTCCGCTCATGATTGGCACCGAGACGGTGGCGAGGAAGGGCTCCACCTTCCGTCCGATGGACACCGAAGTGGACCAGACCGCGCCCAGCGCCGAAGCCGGCGGCCACTACGACCGCCCCCTGCTGGCCGGCCGCCACGAGTACGCCCTGCCCTTGACCAACCCTGAGCCCGAGTACGCCACGCCCATCGTGGAGCGGCACGCGGCGCGCGCGCACACCTTCTCCGGCTACCGAGTGCCCGGGCCCGGGCCGGCGCACACGCACTCGCTCTCCGCCGGCGCGACCTACCAGAGGCCGCCGCCCCCTGCGCCCGCAGCCGCACGCCCGGGCTACGATCAGCCGACGGCCGGCGGCCAGACCGCGGACCGCGCCCACCTCGGCTACCAGGAGCCGCGGGCGAAGCCAGACGCCAGCGCCGCCTACGCGGCCCCCAGAGACTGCCTCCGACCCCTCAGCCCCACGGCCATGACCGCTCTTTTGTGAGCACACTGTGAAAGCAACCTGCTGCGGTACCGAGCGGCGGGCTGTGTGCGGCCCCGGAAGAGGGGAGATGTTCAAGTGCGCGTGTGGGTGTGTATACGTGAGTGAGGGAGTGCGTGTGTGATTTTATAGGATCCTGCGGTGGAGTCCTAGGGACCACCTTTCCTACTGTTTACAAAGTGTTGCATCTGGTTTTGTTCTGACCCTTAGGGCAAGGGTCTGTTGGTTTTTGTTGGGTTAGAAAAATGAAAATTTCCAGATAGCATTTTCATTTCTCTGTGATATTGAGCTGCTTTGGTATAAAATGTGCAATCTGTACAGAGTTGTATTTAACATGAATTAAAGTAACTTAAGTTCGCTTTATCAGATTTTAGTTCTGCACAGTGGTTAAGTGGGAGACTGCAGCTGTTGCGAAATGGTGTATAATAGTATGTTCACTTTTTAAGTATATTTTATCTGATACTGCCTTCGCAGTCTGTTTAAACTTAATCTTGTTATTGTGGCTTATTTCCTTTCCTTTGATAACTAGAACTAAAAGCATTGCTAACATTCTTCCGGAAGGAATGAAATTACTTGAAGCATGAGAAGCACACCAAGGTGGTTGTTAGCAATTATGATTGTAGATTAAGACAACACAACACAGCCACCTCAGCAGCTGCCTGTTCCTTAGACTGCACTTCCGATGGGACAGGTGGCGGCCAGTTAGGGGCGTGCACCGAGCTGGAGGTCTCCGTGGCCGCAGGGGGCCTCCCTGCCCTAGGGACCTGGCCTTTGTCCCACTTTGCCTCTTCCTCACCTCAGGCCTAGCGGATACTGTGCAGCCTTCACATGCAAACCCACCTTTTCAAACTCTGCAAAGCCAAGTGCTGAAACTTAACAGCAACCCAAACTGCTCTCCCAACAAAATCGAAAGAAGGTGGCACAATTGTAGTCTGAATTACTGTGACAGATGTGTTTGTACCTCAGATTGAAAATATGGCTGAGGTCAGATGCCCACTCTCTTCATGACTTTCTTTAGAAATAGCACATTGTACTATGAAACACAAAGTTATTTGAAGTGTGTTCTTACAAAAGTGACAAAGGCAAAATCCACATCGAGCTTTTCTGCTGAGATGGTTGGGAAGTGAACTGATTTTGTAAGAAACCGTTTCCCCCTTGAGTGTGTGTCTCTAATTCCAGATTAGTCTGGACCTCAGCTGTACCTCATGTTCAGTGCTTTTTATCTGGGTTTGCTTTGGGTTCACGGTGGGGGGTGGGAGGGGGTTCACCTCTTTTGCCAAAGAGGAAAGTATGTGTTTAACAGAAAATGTGGACCAAAAACTCCTTGACCTAAAAAACATATTATCCTCCTATTTGTATGACGATGACTCTCTGTGAAATTATAAATATTAAAATAGGGTGCTGGAAGTTCGCGGCAGACTTTTTGGTGATTTTAGAAGATAAACCGTTTACTTCATGGAGTTTACATGGTTTTATATGCATACTAGTTGCAACAATAAACTATGCCAAATCGGAGAGCCCCTGCCCCTTATTGGCGTCCTGCTTGCCAGGCTGTTGAAGGTATTTGAGGCTCAGCCTGCATAAAAGGGCAAGTGGTACAGTGCGGAGAGGCTGGGTTTGGAGTCGAGTATGTCTTGGTGCCATACCCTGAGCTGCCGCACGAGAGCTGAGTCATATCGGAAGTACATGAAGCTCGACCAGACCAGCAGCGTCTGTTCAAGCTTGTATAGCAGGGGAGTCAACTACCGTCACTCGCATTTTGGGGAGAGAGAGACCGAATGGCGACAGAGGAGTGGAAAGCTTTATCATGGAAAAGAAAGGAGGGCTTCAGGTGTGTCCAGATTGGAGGCTGTTGGATAGATTACTTAGATGATTGGTTATGGATGCATATTTGGCTTTCTCGGGTTGGCCTTAAGTTGGAAGTGGGGACAGAAATTACAGAGGCCACCAGTTATTAATCAAATCTTGGTGATTTGGGGTTGATTGTTGGAGGCATTATTGCTCAGCTTCCTGGATTGTTACCAGAAACTGTGGTCTGACCTCCTCCAAGTCTGACTGACAGCAGGCTGGCTTTCTGGGCTGGTTACTGTGGACAAATGGGTGGCTTTTCTGCACTTACTGCTGCGGGTTGTGAATCAGAGTTCAATTCTTATTGATGGTCTGTCCATTACCCATTTGTGTATTCGGTCTGTTCTATATAACCCTTAGCCTCAGTTTCCTCGTGTGTAAAAATGATGTTAATGCAGAGCGCCTGGCTGGCTCAGTTGGTTGAGTGTCCGACTTTGGCTCAGGTCGTCATCTCACAGTTCGCAGTTCGAGCCCCGTATCGGACTCTGCACTGACAGTGTGGAACCTGCTTGGGATTCTCTCTCCCTCTCTTTCTGCCTCTTCCCCACTCGTTCATTCTCTCTCTCTCTCAAAATAAAACTGAAAAAAAAAAACGTTAATGTGCCTTCCTTTCTCGAAGGCTTACAAGTAAGAATTAATTGGGACAACATTTATCAAAGTGTTTGTTCTCCATATAGGCTGTTTTTCTAATCCAGGCCCTCAGCGGGTTGCATATAGCCTTCTAACATTAAAATGTTAGTCCGTAAGAATAGAATTCTTCACAGTGTATTCATGTTCTTTCCTCCCTCACATTGCTTCCCCGTACTCGTGATCTCATCATGACAGAGACCAGGACTTTGCTTTGGAACAGCACTTCCTAGGGGTGGCCTCGCTGTGTAGACCGGGTGGGTTGTGTGGAAGGGTCTGATAAAAACCCTACACTGCCCACCTTAAACCAGAGGATAAGAGGAGGAAAATAGTATGCCTTTCTTTTTCAGGGTTTTGCAACACGGGCGTGTGTGATTAGGTGAGAATGAGATCATTCCAATTGTCTGGTGTCTTCTATGTTATCGAATCCTATTGGAAGGCAAAGATTGCATTCCGTCACGTCCTACCGTTGTACCTGCAACGCATCTCCAACAAACAAGACCACACGGACCACAGAGGCTGCTGAAACTTCGCTCCGGGCTTTATTCCTATTTAAACTATCATTAATATTTATAAGCAGCCTAGAAAACATCTAGAAAGAATGTGACAGATTGTTCTGTGTTTATTACCCCTGCTTTCGCATCTTAGAAAATGAAATCACAACTATAGACACCATGAACAGCCTTTCATATGTATATCTCTGTAAGGACTTTTCTAAATACATCAGTTCAGTAGCCCAAGTGTAGGCACCGGGTTGGCCTCACTTTGCTCAAAATGCCTCACTTTCATTCATTCATGCACCAAATCGTTCCTGAGATTCACCCTGTAATTACTTGAAAGAGTGTGTACTTGAGGGAGCATGCCTAAGCTCGCTGCAACCTTGGGACAGTGGAGTCCGCTAATGGAAAGCTAGGGTTGAATACAGTCCTGCTAGTGGCCCTCACCCCAAACAGCCCAGCCCAGCCCCTCACCCAGTGCTCTCCCTGCACCCACTACCGTGTGCACCGCCAGCCCCAGATCCCACCTCTCCCACTCTCCCAGCCTCCCGTTCTACAGATAAACTCCCCTAGAGATTTGAAAGATGCCTGCTCTGTTTTTGGTATTCTGCAGTTTTGCTACTATGTGTTCAACTGTAAATTCTGAGAATTCGTTTGTATTCACGTTACTTGGGACTCCTGCGTCTTGAATCCTAGGATTCATCTTTCTCAACCATGACAAATTCTCAGCTATTCTATTTTGCAATACCACTTGCCTCTGCTGTTTTCTTGACTCACTCCTGGAACTCCTATTGGACGTCCCTTGGACCTTCTCATTCCATCCCCCCAGGTCTCTTAGTCCCTCATATTTTCCATCTCTATCTTCTGCGCTGTGCTCTGGGTCAGTTCCTGAGGCACAGTGGTTGGGTGCACAGACTTGGGACTGATTGCCCGGACAAGGAGCCATAATCTGCCAGCGCCTGTTCCTATGCTGCTTATGTGGGGAGAAACAATACTATCCACCTGCCCCTGCCTGCTGTCAAGATTAAATGAAGCTTCTCAAGCTTCGCCTGGCCCACATGAAACTGTGTAAGATTCCATGTTATAGTCCAGTTTACTAATTCTCTCTCCTATCTAATCTGCTTAATTTTAGCCATTGAGGTTTTAATTTCAATTTTTAAAAATTCCTAGGTCTGTTGATTCTTTTTCAAATCTTCCCCCCCTCCCCCACACCGCTGCAGTATTTTCTTGGGCTTTGATTCCTCCTTTTAATCATTTGAAGCATACTAATTTCATATCCTCTGTGCTGTTATCTTCACCTCTGAGTTAAGGGCCAGTGTACAATGATTCGTAAGGCTCGGTCAGTGCTGTTCAGTAGAACTTTTGCAGTGATGGGAGGCACCCTCTGAGTTGTTCAGCGTGGTTTTCTGCATCACGCTGGCCATCGTGCACTTGAATGTGGGTGGACTGACTGAGGACGACATTTCTGGTTTTCTTGAACTTCAGATTATTTGAATGTAAAAAGCCGCATATGGCTGCCGGCTGCTGTATGGGACAGGACACATCTGTGACCTGGACCCCCTCCCCCCCATCGTGTTGTCACCGGTCAGACCTTATCTCCTACTTCCTTGTTCACCCCACTCCAGCCACACCGGCCTCTTAGCTGTCACTGGAACATGCCAGGGACACGCCCATCCTGAAACCTTTGCACGTGCTGCTCTCTTCCCGGAAAGCTCTTCCCCCAGATATCTGCACGGCTTATTCTCTCGCTTCCTGCAAGTCTGCCCTCAGACGCAATCTCCACGGGGCCTTCCTTCCTCTCCCTGTGTAAAAACTGCCAAGTTCTCCCGAGCACAGTTCCTATCTTCTTTCCTGCTTTACTTTCCTTTGGAACATTTATCGCGGTCTGTCACAGCGCCGATTTTTATTTATTGTTCTCAGTCTCCCGCACCAGGTGACATCCCATGAGGGACCGGAGTTTTGTTTTGTCCCCAGCACCTAGAACAGCGCTCGATAAATATTTGCTCGGTGAAAGAACGGGCAGAATTCTTGAGGCTCTGCCCCCTTGTTGTTTCTACTGACTCGTTCATGATGGTTTCTGTCTTTGTCTGGTTTCACATTTCTTACTGTGAGCCCTCCCGGAGCAGGGCTTTCTCCTCCTTGTGAAAAACCTCTTGATACTCTCTTGTCTGGACGGTCTTGCATCTCTGTCAGGTTCACCAGGCGGGGTTGCCAGATAAAGGATATCCAGTTAAATTGATCAGAGAAACAACAAATACTTTTTTAGTGTAAGTATGTTCTGTGTAATATTTGGGACATATTTATACTAAAAATTATTCATGTCCTGTATTTTTTTAAATTTTTTTTAACATACATTTATTTTTGAGAGACAGAGAGACAGAGCATGAGCAGGGGAAGGGCAGAGAGAGAGGCAGACACAGAATCCGAAACAGGCTCCAGGCTCTAAGCTGTCAGCACAGAGACCGATGCGGGCTTGAACTCACATACCGTAAGATCATGACCTGAGCTGAAGTCGGCCACTCAACCGACAGAGCCACCCAGGCGCCCCCATGTCCTGTATTTTTAAAAATTTGTTTTTTAGTGCTTACTTATTTTTGAGAAAGAAAGAGTGTGAGCAGGGGAAGGGCAGAGAGAGAGACACAAAATCCAAAGCAGGCTGCAGGCTCCAAGCTGTCAGCACAGGGCCCAATGTGGGGCTCAAACCCACAAACCGTTAGATCATGACCAGAGCCCAAGTCGGACAGTTAACCAACTGAGCCACCCAGGTGCCCCAAATGTCCTGTATTTTGCTAAATCTGGCAACACTAACACCAATATCATCAGCCCTGCACCCGTTTTTAAACTTTTGGGTTTGTGGTGCTGAAAATTTAGACCCAAACCTGTGTGAGGCACAGGCCTCGGGTTTTAATTTCTCAGGGGAGACTTCCCTTGTCATCCAGGGCCATTCATCCTTTGTTTTATCGGGCAGATTTTTTTAGGTTCACCCTTTCACTGTTCCAACTCCCTGTCATGCCTAACCCCAAATCTTGTCTCCTATCCCTTCGAGGAGGTTAAATACCCAGCACGTGACTAACCAAAACCCTCCCGCCATCCCGGGATGCCTGGAGCCTCCACTCCAGTGTTTGTCATTTGGTTTTAAAGTTTCTTCTCTGGGTAATTCCCTTGCTCTCTTTTTTTTGTTTTTTTGTTTTTTTAGGTTATTTATTTTGAGAGAGAAAGTATGAGTGGGGGAGGGGCAGAGAGAGAGAGAGAGAGAGAATCCCTCTGTCAGCTCAGAGCCCAGTGTGGGCTCGAACTCAGGCACCGCGAGATCATGACCTGAGCCAAAATCAAGAGTGGGCTGCTTAACCGACTGAGCCACCCAAGGCGCTCCATCCCATTATTTTTTTAAATTAGCAGGGCCTTTTAAAGAATTATGATTTTCTTTTATCTAACATCCCTAGGAACTTATAGATGGGTTTTCATCTCATCTTGCTTGGAATGATGCCTCCCCAGCAGGCAGGAGATAGCATATTTATTTCAATAGTACAGGATTTCAAACTCACATTTAACCTGGGATTTAATCTTTTATTTTTATTTTTTTAATTTTTAAAAAAATTTTTTTAATGTTTATTTATTTCTGAGAGAGACAGAGAGAGACTGAGCTAGGGAAGGGCAGAGAGAGAGGGAGACACAGAATCCGAAGCAGGCTCCAGGCTCCAAGCTGTCAGCACAGAGCCCGATGCGGGGCTCGAACTCAGGAACCGCGAGATCATGACCTGAGCTGAAGTCGGACGCTCAGCCGACTGAGCCACCCAGGTGCCCCTAATCTTTTTAACTCCATGATTTTGAGCACATTTTTGGTGCTTAGGCGATTAAACAAGAGGCCGATTAGACTGAGTGGCTGTGATGCCATGGTGGCCCATGTAAGCAAACTGAAGTCTAACTGTAAATGTCTCAAGGTTTCAAAATCAGATGCTAAGGACAACCGGTGACGAACAGCCAACTACGATTTAAGCTACAGCCAAATACTGTCCTGTCTCTGCTCCCACATGTTCCCTTGGCCTTTCCCCTGGCTTCTTCGGCGGAGTGCTCCTCGCCGCTCCGGGCTTGGCACCACCGGATTTGTTAGAAGCTCTAAACGCTCAAACGTAAACGTTTTAGTATGCCCCAGTTCATCTTTTAACATTGGTTATTTCTAAACCTGCCTCTTAATCCCTAATGTAGAAACGATGATACAGGGCTGTTGTGAAGACTGATTTGTATCAGTTTTTGCATACAGCAGGTGATCCGTAAATATAACTGCTTTCTTTCCACCCAATCTGAGGCTACACTGTCCGCCAACACCTTTCCCCTTAGAATCCTTTTCAAGCAGAGGTCGCCTTTTCTCTTCATTTTTCTTTTCTTTAACATGTATTCACTTTTGAGAGATGGAGAGAGACAGAGCGTGAGTGGGGGAGGGACAGAGAACGAGAGAGAGAGAATCCGAAGCAGGCCCCAGGCTCCAAGCTGTCAGCACAGAGCCCGACACGGGGCTCGAACCCTCAGACGGTGGGATCGTGACCGGAGCCAAAGTCGGACGCCCAACCGCCTGAGCTGCCCGGGCACCCCGCGCCTTCTCTCTTCAACAGTCAGTTGCACTTGCTGTGGCCAGGGGGCAGTGCACACCTTCCTCCCAGTACCCACTTCCCGTCCACTCACACTTTCTCTCCAGTTTGCAGACTCCTCTCCCTCGTGCCCCCCAGCGCTCCCACCTTTCCTTCTCGCCGTGGCACCCAGTATCTTCCACGCCACGTTCCCCATTCACTGAGGACTTTGGCTCGCTCAAGGTCTTCCCTGTTCCTTCCCTGTAATCACACGGAGGAGAGTTCAGTGTCCTGCATGGTCACTTTCGTGGTTTTCCCATGTCTCCTCTAGTAACCCCCACTCCATTTAAACTACCTCCACACGTGTCCACACTCTCGGTGTCGGCTCTGAAGTCTTACTAATAAGTGTGTCTGCTCAAAACCTCCTATTCTTCAGATTCCTCACCTTTCCTCCTACTTATTCGTGGATTCATGAAGATAGTGGATGCCCAGATACCATCATTTCTTTCTGGTTAATATTTATTTTTGAGAGAGAGAGCATAAGTAGGAGAGGGGCAGAGAGAGAGAGGGAGACGGAGGATCCGAAGTGGGCTCTGAGCTGACAGCAAAGAGCCCGATGCTGGCCTCGAACTCACAAACTTGAGATCATAACCTGAGCCAAAGTCAGATGCTCAACTGATTGAGCCACCCAGGTGCCCCTGGTTGTTAAACTTTTTAAGTTGCGTTTCCTTTCCATCCACCACTTACCTGTTCTGTCTTAGCATTTTCACTCCATTGTCTTCCCAGGAACCCCAGCCTTCAGGACCCCAGAGCGTAAGCCCCCCTCGACATACCATCTCCACATGTCCACCACAGCAGCAGGAAAACACTCGCACCGGCTCTTACAAACTCCTAGTTTCCTCAACCTTATCCAGCTGATCTTTGGTCCGCTTCTTTTCCCCTCCCCCTCAGCAACTGTTCCAAATCAGTGCCTCTCTCCACATCTTCCCTTTACTGAGGCCTTGCCACGCTCCTTCACCTACTGGTCATGACAGTCCGATCCTGTAACTGCCTGTCCATCCCTCTTCCAACAGAAAATTGCATCCAACCCAGTCCTTTTCTTTGCCCCTCCGTGTCAGTGGCAAAGGTGCTCTAAACCTTCACCAGTGGCCTCTCCCTGCTGCCCTCTCCCTCACCGCAGATTTTACTCCAATTATCTATCCCCTTTTCCCTTGTCTTCATCTTCTCCCTCTCGAGTGAGGACTTTCTCTTGGCCTATACACTTGTTCAAATCTCTCTCAAATATAAACAATTCTCCCTTAACATCCCAAGCCCATTTCATTACCTGTCCTCTTGCTTCCAAGAAAGATCTCTCTAGTTTGGAATTTCCGCATGCCCCAGCTTCATTTGTTCTTCAACTGATGTAATTGTTGGTTACGCAAGGTTATACGCTGGTTATATGAACAAAACATAGTCATCTTACCCATTTGTCCAAGCCTTCTTTTACCTCCCTTCAGGGCATTTTAAATGGGTTTCATGTAAGTACTGCACATTCTTTGTTTAAATTATGTTCAGGTGATTTTTGTTGTTGTTACCATCGTGAATGATTTTATAGATCAAGGACCAGTGTGGGCTTAGTGGGGAAAAGTATCAACTCTGGAACTGGACTGCCTGCGTTCAAATTCCACTGTAGTTATGTGACCAAGAAAGCATTATTTTACCTGTCTCTGACTCCATATCCTTATTTCTAAATGGAGATAGTAATAGAATATACCCATGGATCTGTGGCAAAGATTACAAGGGTTAATACATGTAAAGCCCTTCGAACGGTGCCTGACCCATGGTAGGCACCATGTTGGTGTAAGCTATTTTATACACACACACACACACACACACACACACACACATATACACATATATAAATTAAAAATATTTTAAAATATTAAAACCTTCCTCTTTGATATTTTTTAACATTAAAAAAATTTTTTTGATAGGGCAGAGGGAGAGAGAATCTCAAGCAGGCTGCATGCTCAGCACAAAGTGCAACACAGGGCTCCATCCCACAACCCTGGGATCACGACCTGAGCCAAAATCAAGAGTCAGATGCTCCAGATGCCTGAGTGGCTCAGTCTGTTAAGCATCTGACTTTGGCTCAGGTCATGACCTCACGGTTTGGGAGTTCGAGCCCCACGTTGGGCTCTGTGCTGACAGCTTGGAGCCTGGAGCCTGCTTCGGATTCTGTGCCTCCCACTCTAATCCCTCCCCTGCTCACATTCTGTCTCTCTCTCAAAAATAAACATTAACAAAAAATTAAAAAGAGATGCTCAACTGACTGAGCCTCCAGGTGCCCCGTGATTTCTGTTTATATTCTCCTTTATTTTCTTTGTTTCCAGTAGTTTTGACTGATTCTCTTAGTTTTCTGGGAATGTGATGATGTCTGCCAATAGTGCTATTGCAACTTCTTTTACAATACTGCATGTACATTTAATTCCATTGGCAATACCTCCTCTACCGTATTCAGTGCTTCTAGTATCTTCCTACTCAGTACGATGCTGGCGTAGCTACAGCAATAGATTATGTTGAGGTGTATATTAAAAATGCATCTCGGGGCACCTGGATGGCTCAGTCGGTTAAGAATCCTACTTCGGCTCAGGTCATGATCTTGCAGTTCATGAGTTCGAGCCCTGTGTTGGGCTCTGTGCTGACAGCTCAGGGCCTGGAGCCTGCTTCAGATTCTGTGTCTCCTTCTCTCTCTGTTCCTCCCCCACTCGCATTCTCTCTCTCTCTCTCAAAAATAAAGATTAAAAAAAAAATGCATCCATTCATTCCTTTTTTTCCTCACCAAAAATTAGTGTTGGATTTTTACCAATGACTTTTCAGCATCTATGGAATTAGAAGCAAATGATTTTTTTGCCTAGTTACCCCTTTTGCTAGATGCAGCCATATGATTAATTATATCATTGGATGTCCTACATAGTTATGCTGAGTTCATGTTGGTAACATTTTATTTAGGATTTTTACATGAATGTTCTTTTGTGACATAGGTCTTTTCTTTTTCTTTGTATCAAGCTTTATCAGGTTTTATTTATTAGCTTGACAAAAACAATTTCATTTTCTTCTCCTTTTAGGTTCTTCTCTTGCTAGGCCAATTGAAGTTACCTGCTCTTTAAACGTTTGGTAGCACTGTCTTACGAAACCATATATTTGTGATAATGGGGGGAGGCAAGCACTGACATTTTTTCCATGGAGATCTGTTTAGATTTTAAAACTTCAGTTTTGGAGAATGATAAATTATATTATCTTAGAAAAATTTTCAAATTTATTTATATAGAATTGAACAAAATAGTTTATTATCTTTTCAGCGGCTCATCTTTTGTTATGGTGATTTCTCCCTTATTATTTTGTATATTTGCCTTTACTCTCTTTTTTCATTATTAGTTTAGTCAGCAGTTCATCTATTGTCTTTTTCTCCGGAAAATTAAGTTTGTTTTTTTTTTTAAGTTCATTTTTCTGCTTTCAGAAGCAGACAACTCATTTGTTACAGCCCTAGGCAGAGGTAAAAATGCCTTTAACAATGGTGAGAATGATACCTTCCCAATTGCCACAAATACTCTGTTGCCACCTTGCTCCCCAGAGGTGGTGGGAAGAGCAGGGGAGGAAATGCTGGAGTCGGAAGGGTCTGTGGCTCTGCTGTGTAACATGAGGACTTCCTGCATTCCAACAGCCGCTCAACTACCAAAAATCTATTTCTAGTGAAATTCAAATCCAGCTCAGCCATCACTCTTAAAAATCAAAACTGAATCAACCCTAGGCTCCATCAAACCTCGTACCATTTTTAAAAAATAGAAGTAGGGGCGCCTGGGTGGCTCGGTCAGTTAAGCATCTGACTTTGGCTCAGGTCATGATCTCCTGGCTGGTGAGTTCCAGCCCCACATCTGGCTGTCTGCTGTCAGCACAGAGCCTGCTTTGGATCCTTTGTCTCCTCTCTCTCCCTCTCTTCCCCTCCCCCGCTCACGTTCTCTCTCAAAAACAAATAAACATTAAAAAAAGAAGAAGAAATAATTATTGGGGGAGAAAGACTGAGAAGCTGACAATTTCATCTGTATTTCCCTTTCTCCTTTTCAATGTGGCCTATTAAAGTAGAATCAAGAGAGGGGTTTGGCTCTGACCCTTACTAGCTGTGTAGCCCTGCACAAATAATATAACTTTTCCAGTTCTCAGTTTATTCATCCTCTCAAGAGTATTTTATTTGGCAATCTTCATAAAGCCTTCCAGCTCTGATAGGCAGAAGTAGAATATCACCATTGGAATCTGGTGCCCCCTGCTGGCACTTTGGCAAATTGCAAATCTTACCGTCCCAAGGCATAGAATCCGTTTGTGTCTATGTAGTTTACATTTTGTGGATCTAATTTTCTTTCTTACGGTTCCGTTCATCCATCTCCCTATTTATAAGCCAGAGGTCTTTTACAATGAAATAGTATCTTAACTTGAACTTTAAAACAATCTGGTTACTTTTGCTGTTCAAATCTTCCTTCCCGAATTCTTTGGAAGTTTTGTTGCAACCTCCTGCTGCTGTGATGGCTTCTTAGAAATTTCTTCTGGTTGTTAATTTTTGTTTTTATATATTTTGAGGCAATTTTAAATAGGTGTAAAGAAGGTTAGAGTTATTTTAACTTTGTAGTGAGTTGATAAAGAATTTAAGTAGCTTTCTCTATCCTGGATAATGCTTTTTTTCCCTTGAAGCCTATTTTCTGTGATACGAATAATTATCTAAGCTGGCCTTTGGGATATATGCCCAGTGTATCTTCTTCATCATTTCACTTTCAAATGTTCCGTATCCTTATGTTTTAGGTGTGGATTGTTTTTTTCAATTTGAATTCTTTTAACAAGAGAGTTTAGTTTTCGATCAGGCACTCTCAAAAGCCGACCCTAGTAACATATCCTTGGCACCTGCCAGTATATGCAAGCTAATTCTTACACTTTTGATTTCTAGTCTCTTATCTATCCACATCCACAGCCAGGCTATGCTAGGCTTTAAACCTAGTTATTGGCCAAGCAACCAAGCGAGTAATTATTGTCTGAGGAGGAGGGGCTGCTTAGGGACCCACAAGACTAAGCATGGAACTACACTCACAACTATGCAAAATCAGCAAAGGGAAAAGGCAGATGAACAAAGTCCAGAGAAAACCAAGCACAGGCTCCAAGAATCTCCTTCCAGTTAAGTCACACGGATTGAGCTTAATTCCTCCATCAATGATGTGTAACACGTAAAATACCATCTAATGGGGAAGCTTGCCTGAGCCTGGGCATGAAGTCCAGGGTTTTTATTGGGTTCAGTTACATAGACACTCTCTGCCTAGCGTGTATCAAAATTCCAGATTCCAGAAGGAAAGCTGGTGTTCAACCTATGTTTTCTTGTTTGTACAAAAGTTTCAGACATAGTACCTTATCAGTTAGGGAATGGGGGTGAGGGTGGGAGGTACACTCCCCAAATCCAAATTGCTAGACACTAGCCAAAGGTGAACTTTGCAGGTAGGTCTTTCTAAGGATAACCGGCTCAGGTACACCATCTAGGAAATACTTAGTAACTGAGCCATGACCTCATGCCAAGGACTAGATGTACCCCATTTCCCGAGAAGGATGTCATTCTCTTCATCCTCTGGGTGAGAGATGAGCCAGTTCCTGCTCTATTAACCTGTTTCCTCAGATCTCACTCCTGGTCCACTTGTGTTAGCCTGGGTCCTCCAGGAAGCAGACACCAAGACCAAGAAGGGGTCCGCTGTGTAACAGATTAGGGGCAACGCTGGTGAGGAAAACTAGAGCAGAAGCTGCATTTAGGGGGAAGCTGGAAGCAACCAGACGCTGATGCAGGTATGAACTCAGCTGAATGAAAGGAAGGAAGGTTGGGTGAAAGCAATTCAGGGGCGCCTGGGTGGCTCAGTCAGTTAAGCATCCAACTTCGGCTCAGGTCATGGTCTTGTGGGGCTTGAGTTCAGGCCCTGTGTCGGGCTCTGTGCTGACAGCTCAGAGCCTGGAGCCTGCTTCAGATTCTGTCTCTCCCTCTCTCTCTGCCCCTCCCCCGCTCGCACTCTGTCTCTTTCAAAAATAAGTAAACATAAAAAATTTTTTTAAAAAGCAATTCAGATGATCATGTAATTCCACAGGAGTCTGGCAAGACCATCGGGGAGTCCTCAAGTCAAAGTCAAGGACTCACAATATCCTCGTCATGGCAGCAGCTGAAGTGGGAGTCTTGGGTGTTGAGGCCGGGTTGGATTTCAGAGCGCAGCAGCTGGGCGGCCTGGAATCGCTAGGCCCCTCCTGCTGGAGATCCGGGAGACACATTCTCCTGGCTGCCACCACAGGGTTACAGATCTCCAAATACACCTGAAAAAGATTTATCATCAAATATTTAGCACCAACAGCACATGGTAACCAGCAACACTTTTAGTTTAAAAAGTTATAAAACCACCTGGAACACTGGTAAGAATGAAAAGGTAAATAATCTTTAACTTTCATAAACTGACCATCCTATGCAGATGAATTCTGGGGAAAAGACTTCCAAACTGCTTAGTGAATTGGGAGCGTAAGCTGAGAGACAGCATATCGTATGAGGGCTAAATCAAGGTTAGTCAATGACAAAAAATAACATTTCTAAATGTTCATAACTCAAGTAATTTTCTAAATATAATTTTTATTCATTAACACGTAGAGGAAAATACCATCTGTAAGTTTATCTTCCTGATTGACCTCAAAAACCCTTAGCAAAGAAAAGGCATTCCTACATTTTTCTCTCAGTTCTTAGGCTGACTATAAGTGACCATATGTAAAACTTCTGAGACAAAGAAACAATAATGTTTCCAAATGTCTCTAAAAGTTACTTTATACATAATCTGGGAACTTCTAAACTTGTAGGCTCAGGTGGTAAATGGAAGAGTGTCCTCTTAACATGGTATCTAATAGGATTGGTTTTCTAATTTGTTTCAATGTTATCCTCTGAGATAACACTGACTATCAAGATTTGTAACACAAAATAACCCAAGGAGACTGGAGTCTGCCATCTGCTAACTTTCAAGAAATCACTGGTCCCACAGTTGCTCTGACAGATCCTTCCAACCAACGTGTTTTTAACTAAGCCAGAGTAAACAGTTGCTAAGATCAAACAATTACTACGAGGAAAAGAAGGAAGGAAGGAAGGGAGGGAGGGAAGAAAGAAAAAAAGAAAGAAAAAGAAAGATAAAGAAAGAAAAAAAGGAAAAGAAAGAAAGGAAAGAAAGAGAGAGAAAGAGAAAGAAAAGAAAAAAGAATCATTCTAATATAGTAACTAGGTTTCAGCCTTTACATGGACTTTAGGACATGTTGGTACATATGACAGAAGCTACTAGAAGCAAATCAAACTATTTAGTGTAAAAGAACTTAAAATGTTTATTTTTAAAAAAACGAGATCAACACATTTTAATGTAGAAGATGCCATCTTTATTTACAGGCTAATAAAAAAATATTAAACTCAACTTAACTAGATATAATACATTTGTCATAAATCCTATAGATCTGAGGCCAATCCTAAGTGGAAGACTGAATAGGTGGAATAGTGGAGTACATAATAAAGATGTCAAATAATGAGCGGCTTACACACGAATCAATGTATTTTGTTTCTAACATGAAAACAAAGTAAGTCCACTGTGCAGGGAATAAAACCAGCACCAGGCACAAGCTGTGTTACCTTCTGACAACTGTTCCGTTATAATTACCGAGATTCCCAACAGTTTCATCTCTTTTAAACCTGTTTTAACAAGCCTCAAAACCCAAATGTTGTTGCTCCATCATATTCACAACAGATACCACAGCAGAGAATTTCAGAGGCTAAAATGTAAGTATAGATACACATATACACACAACCCTCACATTCTGTTGAACAATTTTTCTCAGCTCTTCCACTTGTGAATTTGTAGATTTTTCTTTTTCCTTTTTAACTGTAATGGCTTTGCAACAATTCTTTTCTGTTTGGTTTTGCCCTAGAAACTTGAGTGTTAGGAATTTCTTCCCTATAAGTGTGAAAATATAAAAACTGCTTCTCATTAGTTTATTGAATAAAGATGGCCCCAGAGACCATATATTCTAAAATGAACTTTTAACTGAGTACTTTCAAAACACCCCGCCAGGAAGCTCACGGTAGCATCTGAGCAACACAGCGGGCTCTCATGTAGACTTTGCACACCAAGGTGAAGTAGGAATGAAAAGAGACTGACTTGTGCAATTTTAAACTACCAGGGAAAGTTTTCATTCTGCTCTGGGGCCCTTGAAAATTTGTGTCATACCCATCCCATATGATTCATACTACGCAGCATCTAAGTAGAAATGCCAATTCGAGGCTCTTAAAAAGCTCCTCGTGGACTTTATTTAGATTGTTCTTGAAAATCAAAAGGTTTTAGCTAATATTTCCTAAGGATTCTATCTAGTGGATAAAAGGTATTCTCTGAAAAAAATGCCATGGTCATCCCGTCCCAGGCTGCATTTAAAAAAATAAGAACATGGTTTTGAGTCACAACAAAAATGTCTTCGGATACGCTACAATGGAAGTTTTTTTGGCTGAATGAATGTACTGGCTGAAATCTAGTTTGCAAATCCCATGTCAGTCCTGGGTATGTGTCTGGGGTAGGGAGAATGCATAAGGGAAAAAACTCCTTTCTTCTTTTAAGAGGCCTAGCCTGTCAGGAGCAAACATAACATGTAGCTTGCTTACTTGGTTGTACAATTAAATACGAGCTTCCGCTTGGAGGCGACATTACACTACAAGGTATTTTAATATCAGTAACAATATACACTAGGAAGTGCATTTCTATTATAAACTAACATGGTGATATACGGATGAACAAAACCACCCAAAACAAACCATAAAGGAGTAATAGTTAAAACATAAAATTTATAAATAGCAAAACCACCAAATAAAGTATATACATTGTATAGATTTACCTATGAACAAATATATAGTGCATCTAGAAAGGAAAAAAATGTGTTTTAGATCACATAACATCTTACTATTAGGCATGAAGGTACTGGTAATACTCTAAAAGCCTGTAGGCTTTCCTCCACTTAATATTCCCTTAAGCATACATCCTTTAAAACCGTGATATTGGCAAGACTATCACCTCTTTAAATGCAATGTTTGCACTTTCCCCAGCAAGGTAAGGTGTGACCTGCAGGAGCAGTAACTAAGGGAGCAGGCCCTCCATGCTTAAATCTGGGATAAGAGAACAAACAAATCTGTAGTTTGCATCTGAGAGCACTTCAGTCAAACACTGAGATGAAAAGCCAATCAAAACAATTCCTGTACCGAAACGTCTTTGCCTTATCTTGCCACCAGTGCCTTGGCTTTTCAGGTGATTGGCAAATCAGTTACGCAGAGAAAACTGCTGTTTGGATGAAATGTATTTCACTGACGAATACAGTTGAGCCTTTACTGCCAGAAAAGTGTATCTTTAAGTGCCAAGACTATCACAAGACAAACTTTATGAACAACTCAAAATGTATAAAACTGTCTTTCGTGGATTCCAGGAAAAAAAAAAAGACCTCTGAGTCTAAACATTAATAATGTAACGCTCCAATACCATGCACACAGGTCAACATAATTGAGAACAGGTATTTTACACTCATCTGCATTTCTTTTAAAAACCAGGAAAGTACAATGTACAATAACTTTTCAGGAAGTATTTCTAGTGCAGCATTGATTGATAAAGGATTGCTTAAAGAAAACTAGTTTGTACTGCATTGAATAAAGCTGAACGGCAAACTCATCACAATAATGATCATTAAGAACTGATTTAGGTATCAGGAAGCACAATAAATTAAATAAAAAAACTAAAACCATTCTTTTAGTTAAAAAAAAATAAGCCTACATTTCTGCATTTCATTGAGTTAAATTCTGTCCTCTGAAATACCACACTTAACATTCTGGAATATATAATATGGATTCATTTATTCTCGTATTTAAAGGCTATTTCTTATAAATTCCGGTTAGCACGGTCCTTCTACTAAACGGAAAAGGAGCCAAATAAAACAGTCGTGCTTCATTTGGTACTTAAGAGCCTAGTAATATCCCTTTGGGAAACACATGCTTTGGTGCTTTACAATTTTAGGAAAATCAAAATCGCTCTACATGCAATAGCTAATTATGGATTACCACAGAAAACAGGGAGTTTTATGCATTTAGAATTGTTCACATGAAGCCCTGAGGTACCCGCCTTTCATGTAGGCTATAAGCCTCCCTTGATCTTGTATAGTCTGTCTCTGTCATCGTCTTCCCTAGTGCCCCAAACTCAGAAGAGTCTGATTAACAATCTTGTCTGGAGATACAGTCAATTTAGTAAGATGTTTTGTGATACAGGCTGTGCAGATCATCGAGTTTAGAAGCACCGTCTTCTACAGGAGGTTCACTTGAAGTTCCTAGGTCTCCATTTTCATGTCCATCAGTTACGGCCTTCTTATTAAATCCTGAAAGAGGAAAAAAAAGAGAGATACTTTCTATCTAATCTGAAATAAGTTTTGCAATTTTATTGAGAAAAACAAAGGAATACCCACTATAACTAGTAACAGTAAGGAGGTCAATAATGGGGCCCTGAATTAATCAAGTTAGCAATTTCTGACAAAGGAATTCTTTCTTCTTATAGCAGATAATCAAACATTGTACAGATTTTTCATATGATCTATTAGACCTATCAAAAAATTATATGAAATTTCCTACCAGACTTTCTGTAAAACTTAGATTTAATACAGACAATTAAAATTATTTAGAATTAATACAAACAATTATAAAATTCAGTTAATGCTACTTATACAAATATATATTGAACAGTAAGTTATATGTTTCTTTTTCATTTTGCTTTCAGATTATTTAACTTCAATGCCCTAATGCACATGCTAGCCTACTGCTAAAAATATAGGTTATGGCAAGACAATGTCCAGACATCATTTAAAACAAATTTTGGTTAATCTAAAAAATACATACTAGGCTTACAAATAAACCAGAGTTGATTGTGTCATCTACTTAGTGAGCTATGAAGTCCAGACATGCGCTAAACAATAACCAATGGATGTATTTTGTGGTCTGAGTCTGTTAATAGTAATATAAGAGCATACGTTTCGGTTACGTGAGTCACATTTTAAGCAGTCTGCAATTTACATAGGTGACAGAGAAGTCTTTCAGCCTCAGCTGCAAAAAAGGAAGGGACAAAGCCTTCGAATCCTGACAGAAAATAGTAGAAAGGATGACAGAAAATGAAATCATAGGGAAAGCAGACAAACAGTGTAAAGTTTTGGCATACTACCACACTACTTTTGATCAAGCTCACGGGGAGAACAGGACTGCTACCGCTGCCCACATGTAGATAATTCGGAAGATCCAGGCTGATCGAAAGGGCATTCGTTCATCAGTTCTCAATTTTTGTGGTTTTCAGGATGCCTTTACACTCTTAGTAAGTACTGAGGGCTCCAAAGAGTTTTGCTCATGTGGTTTATTAATGTTATGTGGGTTACTGATGTTTACCAAACTAGTAATTAAAACCAAGAAATCTAAAAATGTATTACTTTGTTAAAAATGAAAATAAGCCCAATAAATGTTAACATAAACAGCATTTGTCTTAGTGAAAATAACTCTATTTTCCAAAAATTTAGTCAGCAGAGTAGCATAATTTTCAATTCTACAAACATACTTAAAGTCTGGCTTTCTAGAAGATAGCTGGATTTCCTTATTTGCATCTGCTCCATCT
The DNA here is from genome assembly GCA_030068075.1 of Paguma larvata. Lineage (NCBI taxonomy): Eukaryota > Metazoa > Chordata > Mammalia > Carnivora > Viverridae > Paguma > Paguma larvata. The sequence continues at coordinate 103,798,212 of CM057829.1, forward strand.
ATTACAAGTATATGAAAAAGTTCATCCTCATGCAGATATATAGTTGGAAGACTAGTTTTTTTTTTTTTAATGTTTATTTACTTTTGAAAGAGAGAGACAGAGCACGAGTGGGAGAGGGGCAGAGAGAGAGGGAGACACAAAATCTGAAGCAGGCTCCAGGCTCTGAGCCGTCAGCACAGAGCCCAGCACAGGGCTCAAACACACAAACTGCGGGATCATGACCTGAGCCAAAATCAGACACTTAACCGACTGAGCCACCCAGGTGCTCCGAGAAGACTAGTTTTAATAGCCTTTTCAGATAACTGTCAATAAATATTCTTCTTTGATATTATACCAAAATTTGATACCGTAGAACTTGAAACCATATCAATGAACTGTTCACATTCTGTTACATTAAAGTCCATTTGTCTTTCTTGCAGTTTGAATGGCTCTTTTACCCATATGCAGGATTTTGTAACATCATAGAGTGGTCACTTGAGAAATACTAGATCACTGAGTTATGTAGCAATTCCAAAAGTTGACAAATTTCATTTCACTATATAAAAAAAAAATCACATTTATTAATATCACCACCAATCTTATTGCACAAGTTAAGCACTGGAAAGCAGTCAAGCTTATGGTGAGCTTATGGTGGGTGATGCATGTTTGACAAAATTCTAATTGTCACTTGAAAGCTGACATTTTATCAGTGACAATAAATACTGTCAGCTGTTTCCCCTGAAATGATGGACTAGCTTTGTTCCTTTTAAAGAAAATGGTTGCCAAATAGCCTGAACAACCATAATTTATCATTCTTCAAGTAAAAATTGTCTTCCATGAAAAAAATGGCTAGTTTGGCTAGCTACTTGAATTACAAAGTGTTCTTTGAGACCAGCATCTTACTTCAGCGGCGGACTCCGTGCTTTATGCGTACCTCCCGTCTCATAACACACGGTGTTAAAAAAGACATGTACTCAAGGGGCAAGATTTAATAAAATGAACAATTAATTTTACTCTTTCATGAAACTGGCATTTTCTTCCTTTTTCTTTTTTTTTAAACTCAGAGTAGATGGCAAGGAAGAAAACCATGATTCCTAAAGTAGTGGAACCACTGCCTTGATTTGTACGAAGGTAAAAGTAGCTTTACTCCCATTGCTTTTGCACCATCAGTGCAAATATCGACTCAAAAAACCCACAAATAAATAATGTTTTAGCTTTCTTGTTAACAGTTTTTATCTCATGAGTCCCCTAGAAGATCTGGGGACCCCCAGAGATCCATGGTCCACAATTGAAGAACCACTGCTCTATGTAAAAGAAAGATTAGAATTTTTCTTTAAAATATGTGTAAATAATAGCAAAGGAACTAAAACCCAAAATCCTCAAGATCACATATCTGGATTCTAATAACGGTCTCATAACATATTCATGTTTAGTCTGTAAGTCATTGTATTATGAGAGAAGAATCTGCATTAAGACAGCAAGAATTCACTAAGGTAAATCTACTCTAAAAGGCATGTTGGTTTTTACTTCAGTCTAGAAAACCTGAATTTTTTTATTTTTCAAGGATCATGTGTAGTTTAGTAACTGGTAATATACTTGTCTTAAAGTCCAAAATGAATCCAGAAGAACTTCTACGGAAATAAAATTTTGGTATAGTGCCCAATGTACAATAAAACTATAAGCAAAGGAGAGCTATTCATTCTGTTAATGATGATTTCCCCATCATTAAAACAGTGTTGCCAAAGAAATTTAAAATTTTGTATTTTAAAAGTTTATTAATAATAGGGATGCCTGGGTGGCTCAGTCGGTTAAGTGTCCAACTACGGCTCAGGTCATGATCTCATGAACGGCGGGTTCGAGCCCCACGTCGGGCTCTGTGCTGACAGCTCAGAGACTGGAGCCCGCTTCAGATTCTGGGTCTCCTCTCTCTGCCCCTTCCCCGCTTGTGTTCTCTCTCTCAAAAATAAACATTTAAAACACTTTTTTCAACTTTACTAATAATAAATATATTAAAAATAACTTTTAGAGACATTTTTACCTTGCAACACTTTGATTTCCCCACTTGTGTCTTTGCAGCTAGCACCAGGATTACTGCCTCCCTCTAACTCCTCGAGGTACAAACGGTAGCGATGTCCACTCTCATCTTCGTACTCTACATTTTCATCATCAGAATCCACTTCAGGAGCCACGTAAACTACTTCAAATTCAATCTCTCCTCTCTAAAATGAGGAAAGAACATGAGGAAGTCAGGTTAGTTTAACTGTACTTCAAAAAATATTTCCAAATTCCTTGGGGTGATAGGCATGAGGAGAAGTAGACTTCAGATGTAGCCTCTTTCAAGACAACAAATAATGAAATTCTAGAATCTCAAGAGGTAGAAGAGAATACAGAGGCCATTGCGTCCAGACCAACCCCCTGAACCCTAAGTAATTTCCTTTTATTACAGTGGCTCTTTCTACTGATGACAGTACTTTTGCTAACAGATCTAAACAAAAAAATAATGCTTAACTACTCAACTTAGAAGAGGGGCGCTTGGGTGGCTCAGTCACTTAGGGCTGACTTCGGCTCAGGGCATGATCTCATGACTCATGAGTTCAAGCCCCCCTTTGGGCTCTGTGCTGAGAGCTCGGAGCCTGGAGCCTGCTTCAGATTCTGCGTCTCCTCTCTCTCTGCCCTTCCCCCTGCTTGTGCTCTCTCTCTCTCTCAAAAACAATAAATAAACATTAAAAATTTTAAAAAAAACTCTGGAACAAATATTCAGTTGAATAAGTCATTCTGCCATATTGTACTTTACACAGCAATTCAGCAAATCCATCTAAGTAGGCAGATAGTAAAGTTGTACTTAAGGGCATCACACAAACTTTTCCTTGACTAATTCAAGAAACCTTTACATAATGATGTTTGTTACTGAACAGGTCTTGAACCTTAACTTTCACTGAGTACCACAGTATTAAGGTAATCTGGTCACTAATAATAGTAATTATCATATTTATTATGTGAACCTATATCCTTCAATCCTCAGAATAACCCTCTTGTAGTGTAGTCTCTTTTATATGAATGAGAAACCAGAGTCCTGGAAAGAGCAGATAATTCCCCCAATGTGATGAACAAGTAAAACAAAAAATAGAAGTATGACTCCAAAGTCGTTGCTCTTTCTACTTCACTAAATGTGTAACATTTATACTCCTATTCTTGAATAAAACTTTACATTCAAGTAAAAAGTTACAGATTATTTCATGTTTAAAAAACATTCCAAGTCATTTAATAAGAGACTATAATCACTACACACAAGTCTGGTATTTGCAACTCTGAAAATTATGGCCTGCTTTTGCTCCAAAGAAAGCATGTCATTTTTTTACTGCCACTCACTAAGTCAGTTTCTTTGGTTCTCCTCTTAAGGTTATCCTCAGAATTTTAAAATGTGCTTAACATTTCCTTAAAGGTTTATGACTGCCTATTTGTACTTCCTTTACCACAGCTGCCATTCGTCCCACCCTCATGCTACCGGATGCAGCCAAGTTGGGTTGGGAAAACACTAACAAAGAGGATAGAGTTGCATTCTTAGATCTCTCTTGGCAGATAAGTTTTGAAAATACCATTTTGGGTGGATAGATGGATAATTCAGTGGCCTTCAGTAAAGTTCTAGATTAAAGAATTAGGTCTGTGCAGAGCAGTCACGGAGATGGATTTTAGGCTTAACTGAGGAAGAGCTTTCTAGAAATCAGCAATATATAGCAATAGAACGGACTACTTTATCATCAACAGGTCCCCCTGTAATGTAAATATTGAATTAGTGATATTGTAGAGATTGACACCACATGTATAGTTGAACCAAACAAGCTATAAATTCACTTTCAACATTCAGATTCGGTTCCACACCGATGACCCAACAAAAATCTCAATATGCTGTCAACACCTCTCTAATTTCTTCGGCTCTATTCTTGAAGGAAAAAACAGAACAACAACAACAAAACCCACCTTAAGTTAACCTGATAACAAATATGACTTGTGGATATGGAATCCAAACTCTCTAATTTATTTGCTCTGCAACCTTGAGCAAATCATTTAATCCCTAAGAACCTTAGTTTACTCATTTTAAATAAGAGCGTTGAGCTAAATGATTTCTAAGGACTCATTCAGTTCTAACATCTATGACTATAAAACCAATCTGCGTCTAGCATTGTTTTTTCTATGATACCTTCTATTTGTATATTGTTTTAGTCATTAATGATGTTTTGCTTTCTAAGTACCAGGTCCTGTTCTAAGCACTCTAAATGAATCAACACACTTAATCCTGACAGTTCTCAGATAAGGGCACTGCAGCAGAGGACTTAACAAACTTGCTAAAAGTTACACAGCTGTGGAAAAGGGCATATAAAATCTTGTTCAGTAAATCTGGCTGAATGTGTTCTATAAGAGGCCCAAAGCAAAGGAACCCAGTATCTATATATGAACACTTTTATGACTTGAGAAGCCTCCTAGGGAAGTACAAAATATTCAGTAGACTCAAAAAGAACCAATCGATAGATCCAATTTTATTACGTAAAGGGAACTTACCTGCTGGGAGAGAATGGTTACAGCTTCTTTATGCTTTGTGTCCCTTAGGTTAACTCCATTAACAGCCAGAATAGCATCTCCAACGTGCAGCCCTCCACATCTATCAGCGGGCTGCCCTGGGTGGATCTCAGAAATGAGGATTGGAACACCATGTTCTTTCCCACCCTGACCAAAAAAAAAAGGGGGGGGGAGGGTGGTCAATTAGTTTACTCTTTGTACAGTCACACACTATTCTAACAATAAAATTTCTTAAAAATGTATTTCAATAAGCATCTGAACTGTACAAACGCTGAGTGAAATATTACTTGCTACTTAGGTAATGGTAAATATATTATCACGAGTATCAAAGAGTTATCTCTGAATAAAACGGTAACAGGCATGTGCTTTCTAAACCACATTCCAAATCCAAAAGATCGGCTAAACTCTTCTAAACATAAAAATATTTTACGCATTAATATTCCACAGCACTTAGATTTTATCAAGTCTAAATCACTATGAATGGTAAGACATACCATTATTTTATGTATTACAAAAATCATTCTAAGTGTAATCTCAATTTCAGAAATATTAATTAATATTAATATTAATTAATTAATTAATGCAACGAAGAATTGATGACATGCAGTTATTTGGTACTTTCACTTTCTAGCTTGTACCATAATTATTTGTGTATGTGTGTATGTATATATATATATTATTTGTATAAATGTGTATTATTTCTCCTAAAATTTATGCTCTTTGAGGGCAGTACATTCAACAAGTTAGTTAGGTATTCGATAAATACTTATCAGATAAACTTATTATTATAAAAATAATATTTTTATATTATTATTTAAAAAGCAAATGAACTTATACAGCGTCTAAATATTACCAAATGAAAAAGAAAGTCATCTTCTTCATTCATCTGGAAGAAAGCACTAAACAACAGCAAAATGACTCCAAGTATATGTACTTTTTTCTAATAGGCTGCTCTCAGAAATGCTGCCCAAGGTAAATGTTTGCATTAAATTTAGAAAGGAGGATTTGAAGCCAAGAGCTAGTGAAATCTGACAGTCAAGAAATGAGACAAGTGAAAGATAACACATATACTCCAGAGAAAAGAACAATACAATATGGAGCCATTTAACACAGAAGAAAACAGATCCATTCCCAAAGGCTCCAAGAGGCAATAATAGGATACTGTACAGAACTATGACCTGAGGAATAATAAAAATGTTAAATTACGCTTAATAAAGTAATAATTTCACTAAAGTAATACTTAATGGTCATTAGGAAGATTTCCATACCAAGAAAAAAAAAAAAGTTTACACAAAAGTGTTGGTGCCCGGGGGGATAAATGTATTTATTTAGAGAATATATCCAGAATACTTTGTTTCCCAAGGATGTCCAACACGGGAGCCTGCTTATACTAGACAACTACAGAAGAGGAGACCGGAAGCACTACTTCTTACTGTAATTGAAATGCCAAGGCCTTCATGATCTTCCTTCAGGAGGAGAACTTTTCTAATTGGACCAACGCCTTGGCTTTTCTTTAAAGAGTCTTGATCCTTATTAGGGGGAAAAAAAGAAGAAAAATTAGTGCTACTTAAAAGATATATCAGATAGAATAAACCCATGGTATATAACTTGCTTTTAGGAATCTTTATTAATTTCTTGGAATGGATATACAGTAAAGTGTCAAGTAATTAATAGGTAAAATGGAAAAATGAAAATAGTTGTTCTGTTAATACAGTGAAATGTATAGATGATTTTCTCACTCTTAGGTTATTGTTTTTAATATTGATTCATCTTTTAAATTGTATGACATTACAAAGGAAACTACTGCCAGAAATTAACTGATGAGCAAATATCTTCAAGAAATAAAAGTTAGTAAAATGTTTCTTTTCACTAGAAAAATATCGTAAAGATCTACATCATTTTAACTAATTTGTAGAACTGTAAAACAAATTCCTAATTGGATCCCTAATTACTTTTTCATTCTGCTGAGCTCTGGAGTCTACCTCTTAAATAAAGGACTTTACTCCATTAATAATTCTTTCTCTGGTACCTTTGCTCTTTCCTTCTCTGCTAAGCTCTTTCCCTGTTCCGCATATAAACAAATTCTAAGCCTTTTCCAGGTTTAAACTACTACCCATGTAAAAACATAAAACAAAACAAAATAAACCTTTCAATCACCGATTATCTTCATTATCTTCCCTTCATCCCTCCCTCCTCAACCTTCACACAAAGTCAATCCTAACTCTATCTACCTTCCTTGCCTCCCACATTCACTATTCAGTCACTATAATTGGGGTTTTGCCCCCACCTGCTCCATTAATTAAAACTGTCTTCTCTACAGTCACTGGCAACCAACATGGCTATATCTAAGGCATACTTTTTAGTCACTACCCTACTGAAACCTTGCAGAGGGGCGTCTGGGTGGCTCAGTTGGTTAAGCGACCGACTTCAGCTCAGGTCATGATCTCATGGTCTGTGAGTTTGAGCCCCGTGTCAGGCTCTGTGCTGGCAGCTCAGAGCCTGGAGCCTGCTTCAGATTCTGTGTCCCCCTCTCTCTCTGCCCCTCCCTCACTCATGCTCTGTCTCTCGCTCTCTCAAAAATAAATGAACTTTAAAAAAAAAAAAAAAAAAAACTTTGCCAAAAGTTGATGCTGTTCATCATCCTACCTCCTAGGAACCCTCTTTTCCTTGGTTTCTATTATACTACCTTCCCAGATGGCTCCATCTCAGAATCCTTCCTTTAAGTGATCCATTTCTTTCCATCACTCCATAAAAGTTTCTTTCCATCCATGGCTTCCTGTTCTTTTTCTTTTCTTTCTCTCTTTTTTTTTTTAAATAAGTTTTAAGCTTATTTATTTATTTTGAGAGAGAGTGGGAAGGGCAGAGAGAAAGGGAGGGAGAGAGAATCCCAAGCAGGCTCCGCACTGTCAGTGTGGAGGTCTAGATGTGGGGCTCGAACTCACGAACCATGAGATCATGACCTGAGCCGAAATCAAGAGTCGGATGTTGTACTGACTGAGCCAAGTACCCACGCACCCCTATTCTTTTTATTTTCTACACATTTCCCTAGGTTAATCCATTCCATTGTTTTGATTATAACAGATAGATGATTTCCCTAATATTTCTTCAGCTCAGACTTCTCCTAAATTCCAGAGTCATATATCCAACTGCATACATTTTGTTTGAGCCAATGAGACCTCAAACACTACATGCTAAAACAAATCTCATCATATTTCCCCCCAAATCTTCCTTTCCTCGATTTGCTTTATCAACGAATGCCATCATCTCACTCAACTGCCCACACCAAATACCTAGACTCTTCCTTCTCATTCACCTACTTAAACAAAAGCAGTTAATCACCAAGTCCTCTTGATTCTAATTCTCTCAAACCTGTCCTTCCTCTCAAAAACACTTCCCCTGCATCCATCACTTTTATCTCAGGTTACTATAGTATCTTTCTAATGTATCTCCTTGACTCCAGTCAGGCACTCTCCTGGTGTATCCTCTTCAGTATACCAAAGTAATTTGTTAAAATAATGTTAAATCTTCAGTCCACCATTTTATTAAAAAAAATCCCATGATTATCAGATTAAAGTTCATACTCCATTATTTAGCATAAAATAATTTTTGTCACCTGGCCATTGCCTAGAAGTTAATGGTCCCCAATGTCCGACATTGTAATTCCCACTCTTTCCCCACCAAGTTCATTTACATATCAATTCTTCTTATAATCTTTGCAGAGGCAAAGATTAGCTGTTTAAGGCCATGCTTTATCTGGTACTAAGATATGTAAGCCATGGGATAGGAGTCAGACATGCTTTTATTATGGTAAGGCTTTTATTATCAGAAGCTGTAGTAATGAAATTTAATAAAGATTTATTCAGATAGAAAAGCTCTTGTATAATGGTAGCTACAGAAAAAGACGATTGGACACAGATCTCAAATTCCACCTTAATTCAAGAGCAAACAGGTGTAAATATTAGTTCAAAAACTACAGTTGAATCTAGTTACCAAAAACTTCCTTTATAAACTACCTCCAAAATACCTGCCAATTTATTAATACAAACACATGTTCTCTGCTAAGCTTAAAAAACAAATTTAATATGCCTAATTATGATCCAGGAAAATTCTGAAGTATAAGCCAAAGTACAAGTAATATATATATTTGCGAGCAACAGTTCGGTTTTCAGAAATGTCACTGTTACGGCATTTCAGGATAAGTCAGAAAAGAACTATATGTACCTGGTCTAAATAAGTTTAATTCCACTTTCACTTTTTAAATAAGTTTTTAAATACTACTAGAATAAAAAAAATGGAAAGGACTTCTGACTAAAGAAGAGGTCAAGTAAGAAACAGGAACAAAGCAAACATACGTGGCCTGGAGGGGCTTGCAGTGGTCGTTTTAGGTCATTGCGTCCTCTACAGGCTCTGATCACCGTTTTGTGACGATGCAAATGTATTTCGGCTTCCAACTGGTTCCAAAGCTTATCATGAGCTGGTCCCTTCATATCTCGTCCTAGTAACTGTATCTGTTGGACCCTTTATATTGGGAGAAGAGGTAATTCTGTTAGTTTTTCATTATTATAATTTTTATTACAGAGAGAATTCAGAAGAATTACTGAACACAAGCAGCTTTTGCATAAACCTAAGTTAGTAATAAAACTACTATTCAGGAACTCCTGCTGTCTTTCAGATTTATAAAATACGAAAACAGAACAGATGGCTTCAAGGGAAAACTAGTTTTAAAAAAAAGAATGAATGAGACCTTTTCTAATCAGGTACTTCATTCGAATGCATCTAAAAAACAATTTTGGGGACTAATGTCAGTGAATGTGTTTCATACCTTGCATGCAATCGGGGTAGGTCAATAAAATCAGACACTACTGAGTACTAGTCTTCACATGAAACTAATCGTACAAAAACATTTCTTTTAATGACAGCTTCTTTTTATAAAAGATTATTTTAAATATAGTAAAACTTATTAGAAGATGTGCACTTCAACATGACAGAAATTATTTTTATTTGCTCCACATCAGTTCTTAATATGATATCAAAACAATGAGTAAAAAATTATTTACCAAAAATAATAAATCACCAAAGTTTGTGAGTAGTTATTTGTAAAAAATCAATGCAAGTAGAACTGTTTTATTATGATAAAATCACTGTCATTCGAACATGTTTTGGAGGTTCAAGAAAGATTGGGTTTCAATGATCACAGAAAAAATTCCTTATAGAAGTTTATGGTTTCAAGGCACGAAATGGGTGAAAGGTACAGATCTGGAGTTACTAGCATTTCATAGTAAGTTCCTATCAGAGTGTGTGTGTGTGTGTGTGTGTGTGTGTGTGTATGTGTGTGTGTGTGTGTGTATAAACCAGAAATACTTAAGTAGTATGGCTAAATAAATCTGTAAGATATAATGCTATCAATACTAAGTTTACAACAGTAAGCTATAACCAACTGTAAAATAACTCTTAAGGTAAAGATAAGAGGTTAAGAGTCAACCTCATTAAATATCCAGTTTGTTACCTAAGAGTACAAGGGTACCCATTTTTTTACACACCTTCCTGCCAGTTCCTTATCCAAGTACTTGGCAGCCAGTCTTGCCCCATAAACTTCAGCCTGGAGAACAGCTATATGTCTACGAAGGGCTTCATTCTCTTTTCTCAACAACTTCACTTCAGCTTCAAGTTGAGCTTCTTTCATTTTTTCTTTTTTGTTTGCTTCAAGCTCTCTCTCCTAATTAAAAGATAAAAAAAAAAAAACCAGCACAATGTAATGAAAATACATTTAAGGCTTTTTAACAACAGACCAACTTCCTCAAAATACATAAAAGCACACAATCTACAATACCAACAATGAAAGCTTATGATAAAAGTTACCGCTTCATTTCTGTAAAATGAAATAAAGATTTGGATAGAATTCTTTTTAACTAGTACCAGAAGGTGCTGGGATACTTACACATAAGGTAATTGCATGCCTTGGAGTACTCTGACACTGAGGATACTAAGAGAATTAAAGAGTATATATCATCATATACTAATAGGAGTGGTTTCAATGAATAATTGAATCTGCTCTCTGTTTACTTTCTAAGAATGACTCAAGAACCTAGACTAAAATAAAAATAATCATTCTGGTGGTTGTACCCAAACATTTATTTAACTTTAATGCAACAATTCTATAAACAACTTAAAATCCTTCACTTGTGAAACTACCTTAGAGGACTATAAGAAAGTTAGACTGTTTAAATTAGAACACATATTCTAATTTTTTAAAGAACATTTGATGGAAAAAAATAATAAATAAAGAACATTTGGTGGTCATGGAAAAATGCTGGTAATAACTGCATTAACAAACATACATTAAGAAATTTCTCTACATGAGCTTATGTACGGTACAGATTATCCCTGACTTTCGGGATTTGGCTCATCTATTTGTCCATGTGTTAAAGTGAATGAAGAACTGTTTGCGGAGGAAAACAGGGCCCCGCTTGCCTATTATGAGGTAGGATGAACATCCATTTTTAGCTCTCATAAAAGGATGCCATCCTACGCTCCGCTTGGTAGATAGCCCATATATGCGAATTACAAGTGTTAGAGTATAAAACCTCAAGATCTTTGCCATCAAATTTTTATCACAAGCTCACATGTGAGATATAATGTTCAATTTACCTTAAAATTATATAAAGTACAGTATGTCTATTCCTATAAATCAGGGGTTACTAATGTAAATGCCTCAGGACCCAAACACAAAACAGACAGGCCGATACAAGACAAAGTAGAGTGGAAAACAGAAGGTACAAAATCTAAAGGCAGTCAAGTTCAAATACACACACAAACTCTGTGGCCAAACAAAACTCTTGAGAGTTTAATAATGACCCTGATAGATATGTAAGTGTTACTTTTGGATCAAGAAAACTATCCAAACATGTAAACTTCCATTTATTTATCCCAAGTAGAAATGTTTTTACTGTCTTACAGAACTGCTTTTACTGACTCACTGATTCACAGAATCTATGAATCTTGTGACACTGTGGCTATATTTGTTAACGAGCTGTGAAGACGCTGTTTACTTTGTCTCCTTTGTGAGATTCAAAGATCTAGAGGCACCTGGGTGGCTCAGTCGATTGAGCGTCTGACTCCGGATTTCAGCTCAGGTCATGATCTCATGGTTATGAGATCTCACAGTTATGAGATCGAGCCTCATGTGAGGCTCTTTAAGGAGTGTAGAGCCTCTTTCCCGCTCTCTTTCTGCCCCTCCCCGTGCATGTGGTCTCTCTGAAAATAAATAAACTAAAAAAAAAATCATATTAAAAAAAGATCTACCTCAGCACCAGAAAGAGTTTTATCTTGAGCAAATGGCAAGTGATATTGTTTCTATCGTATGGGTACTGATGATTGTAATTATTTCCCTTCTTATTCTGGGTATTAAGAAACAGAAATAAATTTTAAAAACTTTTAACAATTCATGGAATATATTTTGGTACTAATTTAACTGTCTGCTTTGGTCAACTGTTTTGACAACAGTATATCAATAAATGATAATAGTTAAACATCACTATATGATGTATTCAAATACAAGGCAGTGATACCATAAAATTAAACACAAAAACATAGTATATAAAGCTAAAATGAGCTACCAAATGTTGGATATACTTATCACCTCTCTGATTAAAAATATTTGTTATTATAAACAGAGGAAAATTAATTAGAAGGCTTTTTCTGCTTCTGTTAAAAAAAAGTAATCATTAAAACCTAACTTCTAGATACTGTTTTTAAAGAATTTGAAGAACTAATAGTCTAGATTCCTCCATTTACAATAACTTTGGAATTAATAAAATTGCAATTTATTTCAGAACCTATTTCCTAAAAGGCAAGTATCAGTTCCAAAAAAACCCCCCAAAGTTCGGATAACATGAACAAAAATCTTTTTTACGACATTTACTGAGATTAATGCTGTTTGTGCCAGAAAAAGAGTTCCTAGAAGACTAAGTATTCTTTGGTCTATGGGCTAATTAAACTTTACGTTAAGAATTATCTACTTACAATTACTTCGATGAGCTATTTATATAATATTTATGGAATCTGAGAAACACATATTAAGCTACCACTTTGTTTCCACGATTCAAACCCCTAATGAATCTGACAAACTCGTAGGCTTAAAAATAACATTTGCAAGCATGAAAAGGACAAAGAATACTAAGTTAATCACTTTTAGGTTTAAAGAAAAAAAGTATTTTAGTTAACCTGTTTATTACTAGGTAACAACCAAAAAGCTCATGTTGTATTTAGATAGTCAAACAGTATTATTTTCAAAAGAAATAAAACCATAAGATAAGTTGGAGGCTAATTAGATTGGGAGAGTGGGAAAAATATTAAGACCTTACATGTTGTTATTTTCTAAAAAAAAATTCTGGTAAAGAGTTGTTTCAATTCAGTTCAGTTGTTTCAAAGGCCACATAATTATTCCAAGACTACTAAAAAGTTATGACACATGCAGTAGATGAATAAGAAACCAACATGCACAAGCTACTTCCCCTCAATGTATCTTTAAAACATTCAAGTGAGAAAACCAATTGCTCTTTTGAAGTAAAGGTCTGAGCAAATTACAAGGCTCAGAAGTTGCCAAATATTGATGGGCTCTGCAAATAATGGTTATAAATCACAAACAAAAGAAAAATCTTTAACAGCATGTAGTGAGAAAGAGCAATGGGCCACCAACTGAACTTTTCAGGTACTGGCACATTAAAAAAATCACCATCGTGAACATCATTTTCAAATACAAAGTGACAACATGTAATATGCAAATAAGACACTAAGAACACTTCAGCATGACATATTAAAGCAAAACAGAAACAGCATACTTACCAGCTCCTCCACAGAGGGGACAGACTTAAGATACAAGAAAAAAGTTTTATAATTAGAAAAATATCAAATGAATTTATCTAGTGGTATAATCATTATAAGGGAAATTCTCGTATGTTGAATATCATTTGGATAAAGTTCATTAGAACAAATATTTGCAAATCCATAAGCAACAGTAACTACATAGCATTAGATTAAAATTTTTTGTTTTACCAAAATTAGTTAACTCAACCAGTTCAGTGCCTTTCCACTAGAGAACCCTGTTTAAGACCTAATGTTAAAACTTCAATTCTCTTCTACTGAAAATGTACAGTTACTCAATGTTAATATCAAACATCCCAAAGAAGCAGTTACAAATCTAACTCACGTCAGTTAAACAAAACAAGACTACTAATTTAGATTCATAGAATTTCTGAATTTTAAAAGTTTAAGGAGAATGTAAATACTCATTTAAATAAATTCTAACATATCAGTATTAAAAACTAATCAATTAATCAACTACAATTAACTGAAAACAGGGAAAACTTAAAAATGTATTACTATCATCATCATCATTTCACCTCCTGCCTCTCCCAAGCTATTATCTGTCTTACTGCTGTGTCCCCCTGTGGCCAACCAAGTGTCTGGCACATAGTGTACACACTTAATACATAAGAGATTAAGCTGACATGACACTTAAAAAATTTTTCTATTTAAACAACTTATATTATGAAGGCAAAGCTTAAGTTTGGAAAAATTATATAATGAGTATTTTGCAAACATTACAAAATGTTTAGTGGCAGGAGAAATGCTTCTATGAAGAGCAACAGAAAAAACATGCCACTGGTTGGCACCCAATTCCATTTTCCCTTCATCCTTATTAACAGAACTCCAGTTTTACCGAAGGTGGTCATGTGACCAACTAAGAGGCTGAAATGCAAGTTGCAAGAGCCACTGAGACGGCTAACTTGACTGGCAAAAATTACTAAGGAGGATTTCCTGAAAAGTTCTTTAACGAAGGCTAATGCAGCCTAGAAGCATCTTTTTGCCCTTTTCTTAGATTCTTCCTTCTTCCTGCCTGGAATGAAGAAATTCTAAAGATGGAAACTCTGAGCTAAAAATGGCAGAACACAAGAACAAAAAGAACCTGGATAACCAGTATCTGTAGAGCTATCATATCAGCTCTGGACTACCTACCTCGGGGCTTGAGAGAAAACAATTTGTACTATTCAGGAATAATCCTAGTGTCATTTGGATTTCTGTTATATGCAGCTGAACTTAATCCTGACTGATCCAATAGGGGGAAAAAAAGGTTTACATGCTATAGTCACAAATGTCTTGTAAATATATTTAGACGTATATTTGCAAATAGAAAAAAAAATCCTATTCTAAGTATCAGCTGCTTGTTGATATTATCACCTAGCACCCCTAGGGTGACTGGACAGTGGCTGATTGTGAAGATCTTTACATCTCCTGTGTTTTCTAACTTTCCCACCGTGAGCACATATTACCTTTTATAATCAAAAGCCTCGTTAAAAACTGTCCTCTTTACCCTCTAACGTACATGGAAGTATGTGTTACCTTCTTAACTACTCACCAGTTTTGCCTTAATAGTACCAGAGTCCACACTCTGGCCAGTCTTCGCATGAAGCTGAAGCTGAATAGAGTGCAGCTGTAAGAGCTGATCGTGGACTTCTTTCTCCAACACGACTTTTTCTGCCTGGGTCTCTGTCAGTTCAGACTTCAGATCTACCAACTGTGCCTTATAAAACAACAATAAACAACATCAGTAAGCTAAATTTTCTTTATTTTGACTCGCTTAATAATTATTATTCCAAAAGGACCTGGACTACCTGTAAAACGAACAGATGAGCACCAGAATGAACAGATGAAGTGACTGAGCTATGAGACATCCACCTAAATAGTCATAAATTCGGTAGCACAGGTAAGGTGTGAGTGGCAAGTGAACTAACTCTACCATAAACAGCATCTTCTTTTATTTTTTATTTTTTTTGTAATCTCAGCACCCAACGTGGGACTCAAACCCACAACCCCAAGAAGAGTTGCATGCTCTTCTGACCGAGCCAGCCAGGTGTCCCATAAACAGTATTTTCCAATACAGAACACTACTTCCATTTTACTTTGCTTACTTTAAGAGGGCTTTTCACTGTTTCACCTTTACTTACAAAGTTTATGAAACTATAAAGACATGGTATGGCCCATTATCCTTAGAGATAACATGTGCTACAGTGGTTCACTAACATTAATGGTGTACTAGAGGAGAGGGCATTAAGTAGCCACCCCAGAGAAAATACTAGCCCATATGAGCCCATCCATTATCTAGTAATTATTTTAGGTGCTAAGGTGTGAACACCAGGGTCACAGTGGGCCTAAGTATCAGAGTTAACTGTAATAAGCTACAGTTAACTGGTACACCTTAGCAGAATAACTCCTCAAAACCACTTATCCATTCAGGAGTTGGAGGTTTTTCATTTTTTATAATTGATACATTTTATAGTTGTGCACAGGATGTCTCCTGTGTTTGGTCTTCCCAATCAGCAAGTAGATCAAAGATTAAGAAAATGCCTTAGTTTTCTATTCAATTCAACATAATTGTACTAAGCATCAAGGGGCTCAGAACTAAGCTAGCTCAAGGAGAAAAAAATTGTGAAAAATACTTTTAGAATTATAGATGATAATTATTTATGTCTTGGAGAAGCTTTCTTATTAACTGCAGTGATATACATGCAAACCAACTAAAGAAAGATGTGGCAAGTTATGGGTATATTTAGAATCGGTCATCCTAAGGAATTCGAAGCAAAGGAAGGTTTAAAGAGGGTTAGTGAGGGAAAGAGAGTTTAGAAGTACTTTGAAGTACTGTAAAATTGTAGTAGTAAAACAGTCTAGAGATGGAAACTCTAGAAGAGGCAGAGAGAGACCAGAGGCAACTTACGGAAATTTTCTGGGTATAACAGACCAAAGAACGAAAATACATCTCTACATCCCAACTGCACCAGTCAGTGCCTAGTACATAAAAGATACTCAATAAATATCTTTAAGTTGAAATGAATTCTAATACTAGCCCTGTGCTTCCAGATAAACCACTCCATCTTCATTGAAGTTTCCCCAATTTTAAATTAGGGAGTAATTTAACTATTATATTCACTGTATTTAATTACATATTTATTATAATATTATATATTACAGTATAATTTAATATCATGACCTTGACTATTCTCATAAAATTATTCATCTTTTACATGAAAGCACTTACCAGAGTATGAAGATGTTATTAGCAAAGAGGTTAGACTATTTAGAGAAGCTGTTTATTGACAGAACAGCCTAGACTGGATAGGAAAGTGAGGCTGGAGAAATAACTAGCTCTGGATGAAAGACCAAAACAGATTTAATCTCATAGGAATTCACTATATATTCTTGATGACATTTTCATTTTTGTTTTTAATAACAGCTTTATTGAGATACAATCCCCACACCATAAGATTCACTCTTTTAAAGTGTATGATTAAGTGATTTTTAGTATATTCATAGAGTTATGCAACCATCATCATGTGTAACTCTGAAACATTTTCTTCCAACAACACTTTAGCAACATGCTACTTGCAGGTAAGGTGAAGACGGGACATTAGCAACACCCCACTGTAGCTTTCTAAATGATATTATCATGGTAACTTTGTACATGGAAATAAAGCATTTCACATGCTGAAAGGAAATTGCTGGCCAACACTTATGGTTGGATGTCCAGTGGAAAGTTAGATCAACAATAACAAATATTTCAAGTTTAAAGAACAGTGAAACCATTGAAGGAAATAGGAAGATCAAGATGGTAGCTTGTTCAGACACAAGGGAGGGAGAGAGATGAGTTTAAGTTTTAGACGTGCTGATTTTTGTGTCAGCCATGATGTAATCAACAGGAACTATCCCACAGAATTTTGGAAATAAAAAACAAGTGATAAATCGGGACTAGGGTTGGCACTAGAAGCACAGAGACAGGAAAAGATGGCCAAAGACTGGGGTAGAAGAAAAGAGATGGCATGCTACAGACCAAGCATATAAACACTGCTGCATCTTGCTTTTGTTACTTCCTAGACATCGCTCCATATCAGAAGAACTTCCTTATCCCTTTTCACGTTTTTATTCATGTATAACTTACACCAGAAAGTATACACGATGAACTCCAGAAAATAAACGTATCTATCTATCTACCACCCAGATAAAGAAACAGGGCAGTACTGGCACTCTAGAACTCTCCTCAGGGCTGCTTCCCAATCACTACTTCCATTTTCATCCACGGGCATAACCATCAGAGTAACGCCCTGAATTCTAACATCACAGATAGTTTCGCCTGTTTTTGAATGTTATATAAATAGAATCCTATGGTATGCATTCACTCATGCCTAGCTTTTGCCTCAAGATCATAATTATGAGATTCATTCACGTTTTGTATAGCTGCAGTTCATTCATTTACATTACTACATAGTATTCACTGAATGAATATATCAAAATTTATCATTTTCATTCTACTTTTGATAGACATTTATGTTGTGTTCCAGCTGTTGACTATTAAATTGATGTTACTCTAAATGTATCTTTTGGTACATATAGAATACAGTTCTGTTGAGTTATATCTAGAAGGGAAACTGCTGGTTTACAGTGAATTAATATGTTAAGCCTTGGTAGGAAGGGCCAGTATTCTAAGTGATTGTAGCAACCGACATACCCACTGTGTAGGAAAACTCGGATAGCTTCACAACCTTGCCTTCACTTGGCATTGTCAGTCTCATAATTTTAGCCATTCCAGTAGAAATGCAGTGTAATTCCATCATGATTTTAAATAAACCTTCTTGATTACTAATAAGGTTAATCACTTTTTCTTATGTTTATTGGCCATCTAGATATTCTCTTTGGTCAAGTACCTGCCAAGTCTCTTGCCTATTTTTTACAGGGTTATCTGTTTTTTTCTTATTGGTTGTAGAAGTGCTCTTGCATGCACACTCTCTCTCCCCCTCCCTCCAAACATGCACATACACACACCAGTGCACTTATTATCGTAAGTAGGAGAATGGGCAAAAAAGGGTAAAGGGGACTAGAAGCTACAGGCTTTTAGTTATAGAATTTAAGTAAGTCATGGGATGGAAGGTCCAGCATAGGGAATATCGTCAACGGTATTACAGTAGCAATGTACAGTGAGAGACGACAGCTACGCTTGTGGTGAGCAGAGCAGAGCATACAGAGTTGTTGAATCACTACCCCGATACTAATGTAATATAGTGTGTCAACTATACTTCTATTAAAAAATTTAAATGCTAAAATAAATAATTATGCTAGTAGTTGACTCTGTTCTTTAAATGTAATAAACATATACAAGAGATTACAGCAGAACTTCGTTTCCATTCCCTTCTAAGAGTATGTAACAGTTTTTGCAATATCTTTCACAAATACTCCTAACTGAAAAACGTAGGGGGAAAAAAAAAACCTTACATGTATGATAAATATGTCTTACAGACCTTCTTCCCTTTAACAAAAAAATGCCCACCAAAGAATATTATAAATTCTATATTCTTTATTAAAATTCTATATTAAAATCACCTCTTACCAGACAATGTTCAGTACATTTTGAAGACTGCTCCTTTAAAGTACAAATTAAGTCTTGTCTAGAAAGTTCTTCTTAGTCAAAACAAAACAAATAACTTACAGGTTTCTATAGTGTTTGAAACAAAATGACCACAAAAGGAAAACAAAGATTTGAATAATATGCACTCTTTTTAAGCATTATGAAGCTTATGCTAAAGTGACCCTATATCCAGAAAAGGTTTAACATAAGTCGTTTAATCTATAACAACCCTTAATTACATTCACTTTCATTCTGCATTTATCTTATTATTTCTTTATGGTGTTGTCTAATATTCTTTATTCTTTACAATTCCTAGGAACTGGAAGTTAGATCTAAAGGTTTAATTAGGGGCACCTGGCTAACTCAAGTCAGTAGAGCATGTAACTCTTGATCTCAGAGATAGAAATTCAAGCCCCACGTTGGGTGTAGAGATTGCTTAAAAATTTAAAAAAAAATCTTTAAAGGTTTAATTAGATTTACTTAATTAAATCTTTGTGGCAAGGGGTATACTGTGTGCCTCAAAAGGAATACACTGCCTGGTAGTCCCATAATGATTCATCTTTCAAATCAAATATCTCATGATTCATTAATAACTGAGTAAAACTTCTGGATTAAAAAGTTAAAGAGGCATAAGTGGTATTCATTAATTAATTTGGCAGACTAATATTCAAATCAGAAATGATTTTATTCCAAAAGGGCAAAGAAAACAGGGTAGTACACAGGTTTTTTTTAATGTGGCCCATTATGGACTCTTCATTAAGTCAATTAATTTCTCAAGAGATTGCTCAGTTTAAAAAATAAGAAAAAATTCTTTACAAAGGGAAGATGCAGATATTGAAATTCAAAGCCCAGCTTCTCTGTTCCTCCCTATTCAACAGCCACACCTCCTTGTGCAGCGCCAGCCGGGTCCCTGAGAATGGATGATTAAGGTCAGAGAAAGTGGATTAGGTCACATTGGGCAGCACCAGGTCTGCTTTTAACTCTGGCAAAGTTAATACTGTTGCCATCAATGACCCCTTCGCTGACCTCAAACACATAGTCTACATGTTCCAGTATGATTCCACCCATGGTAAATTCAATGGCACAGTCAAGGCTTTGACAGAAAACTTGTCATCAATGGAAAGCCTGTCTCTATCTTCCAGGATCAAACAGTGATCCTTCCAGCATCAAACAGGGTAGTGCTGGTGCTGAATATGTTGTGGAATCCTCTGGTGTCTTCACTACCAGGGAGACGGCTAGAGTTCACTGGAAGATGGGGCCAAGAGGATCATCATCTCTGCCCCTTCTGCTGATGTCCCCATGTTTGTGATGAGCATGAACCATGAGAGTGTGACAACTCCTTCAAGATTGTCAGTAATGCCTCCTTTACCACCAACTGTTTGGCTTCTCAGGCCAAGATCATCCATGACAACTTTGGCATTATGAGCAGACTAATGACACGGTCCAGGTCAAGCCATCAATGACACCCAGAAGACTGTAGGTGGCCCCAATGGGAAGCTGTGGCATGATGGCTGAGAGGCTGCCCAGATCATCATCCCTGCTTCTAAGCCAAGGATGTGGGCAAGGTCATCCAAGAACTGAATGGGAAGCTCACTTCCATCCCCTTCCATGTCCCCACCCTCAATGTGTCAGCCATGGATCTGACCTGCTGCCTAAAGAAAGCTGCCAAACATGATGACATCAAGAAGACGGTGACGCAGGCATCAGAGGTCCCCCTTGAGTGTATCCTGGGCTCCACTGGGGACCAGGTTGTCTCCTACAACTTTAACAGTGACACCCACTCTTCCACCTTCTATACCAGGGCTGGCATTGCCCTCAATAACCACTGTATCAAGCTCATTTCCTGGTATGACAATGAATTGGCTATAGCAACCAGGCAGTAGATCTTACGGTCCACATGGCCTCCAAGAAGTAAGAGCGCCCTGGACCAGCCCCAGGGAGAGCACAAGAGAAAGAGAGAGGCCCTCAACTGCTGGAGAGTCCTTGCCCCAAATCATCCCCTAACACAATGAGACCCTCTTGACCTTGACACAGTTTCTATCCTAGACCCTCTAAAGAAGAGGGTCTTAGGGAGCCCTACCTTGTCATCTACATCAATAAAGTACACTGTATCCACCCAAACAAAACAAATAAATAAAATAAAATAAAATTCAAAGCCCAATTTTATTTTTGAAACAAGTATTTCAAATTTACTTAAAATTTTGTAATATTTACGTAACTCTTCTCTAGTCCATGATATAACCATTTTAGCTACTAAGAAAACTTAGTCATTGATAAATTTTATGTCAAGATTAGATCTTGTAATGGTTATCTTCCTAATACCACCAAATTTTAGAATTCAAAGAGAATATAAATACTACAATTATGACAGTTGCTATTTACATAATGAAACCAAGGCCAATCAAAGTTGCTTTATATCCAGGGCTACCCAACTGGTCAGCAGCAAAACAGCACTTTGAACCCAATTACTCCCAGGACAAGGTAGTGGAAGCATTATCAAGCAGCTGGTCATAAGGAAAAAAAATTGTTTCTATAGCGACAATATATATGTTAAACTTACTAACAATATTCACAGCTACCACAAAGCATATATACCATATGGCAGGTGTATACACACCATACATGATCTATAATTCTTACCACACTCTCCAATTTTTTCTTAATAGTTAAGGAAACTGGAACTCATAGTTTAAGCAATCTGCCCCAAATCACACAGCTACCAAGTAACAGACTCCAAATCGGTCTGACCACAGAAAAAGCCTGAGCATCTTTCACCAGGCTGTCTTACCTTGGCCACTATAACTAGTAGAGAGTGAAAGTTTAAAGGAAACAGGTGATTTCAACCTTCAACTCTTATTTACATATTCAAGCAAAATCCCAAAAATGTTTTATTTTTTTAAAAATATTTTTGAGAGAGAGAGATAGCATGAGTACACAAGCTGGGAGAGAGAGAAAGAATCTTAAGCAGGGTCCACTACAGCACAGAGCCCCACATGGGGCTAGATCCCACAACCCTGGGATCACAACCCGAGTGGATTCAGAAGTTGATGCTCAACTGACTGAACCATCCAGGCACCCCCCAAAATATTTTAAAAAGCAAAATCAAAAACGGTTAAAAACCATGTTACATACAGACTTAATCTGGATTACAATCTTTTTCATTTTCCTGCACTTGATCTTGGGAGATTCATTTACAGAAAAGATAAAACAAAAGCTGATCATCAAAATATTCTATCCCTAGATAGTAAGGATAAAATGGTCTCATTCTAGGAGGGTCTCTGGGCCTTAAGACCTTTGCCTTGGGGCACCTGGGTGGCTCGGTCAGTTAAGCATCCAACTCCTGATTTCAGCTCAGGTCATGATCTCATGGTGAGATCGAGCCCGTGTGGGGCTCTGTGCTGTCTGCAGGAAACCTGCTTGGGATTCTTTCTCTCTTTTTCTCTCTCAAAATAAATAAATAAACATTAAAAAAAAAAAAATGCAGGCACTCAGGTGGCTCCGTCAGTTGAGTGGCTGACTCTTGATTTTGGCTCCGATCAAGATCTCACAGTTCGTGAGTATGGCCTTCACTTCACCCAAGCCACTTAAATCAGCCACTGGTGAGATTTTCTAAAGCAGTGATTCTTAGCATGTGGTCCAGCTGGAATGGAGTCTAGAGATAGATGAATTTCACAAGGTAGGAATAAAGTATTTCCAAAACTGAAAAAGACAGGCAATCTATCTAAGTAACACTAGAGTATTATCATCACCACTTATTTGTATTTAACGCAGCCATTACTATTCTATTTCTCATCTCATACTCTTTCAGAACATCCAAACTTTTCCGACAAGGCAATTCCTGTCTAAAATAATCCTTCGCTACTGGATTCCACTGTGTGGCACCAAAAGCAAAGGAATTTTTGGTTCAGAGTTTCCTATTTTTCCACTTTGCCCAGACTTTACTCCTCAGTTATCTGCTAAAAATACACAATGGTTATATTTTTCTCTTTCTAAACATAAGCTAATTTTTATTTAACAGTCTTATGGACAAAAAAGGTCAATTACTTTACCTTAAGCACCCTTCAAGAACCTCTTCAGGAGAGGATCAGACTAAGACAAGAAATTAGCAAACATTAAGTTGTATGGCTGGGAACTTGGATCTAGCTCAGTCATTACTTTTGGCACGTCACTGAGCTCTTTTAGTTACATTTTAGAAGAGTCCACCTGAGAACCTAAAACAATCTGGCAAAATGTCTTTATTTTGTACATGAAGAAACTGAGGCTCAAAGATATTAGTTGAGTTACCTCAAATTACAAATTGCATGGCATTAAAACTCAGATCTCCTGACATCTTCTGTAATCTGGCAGTAATAGGGAAATGGTGACGAAGCAGTCCATGGGCTCCAAATGAGATCGCATCCCCAGGTCTCAGATAGGGATTTAAGCAAGAGACTCAGAACATTCCTCATCTGGCTAGCAACTCCCTGCTCCCCAAAAGTGAAGCCCATGTGTATGTACAGATAGACACACATGCAGGCACAGACGTGCATACGCACAAAACACACATTCTCCAAGTTGTTTAAGAATTAAAAAGAAAATAGTTGACTCCAAATAGCAGTTGACCTGTAATGAACAGTAGCACAGAAAGCTGCTGATAAAGTAAATTATAATCTCACCTACAAATTTACCTACAAATGTTTCAACACCTTTTGTTTTAAAGTATGTGTACAAAAGATAATCACTTCACTAAAAAGAAACAATTACGCTTTTAAAAGTCTGTATGTTGGGGCGCCTGGATGGCTCAGTCGGTTGAGTGTCCAACTTCGGCTCAGGTCATGATCTCGAGGTCTGTGAGTTCGAGCCCCGCGTCGGGCTCTGTGCTGACAGCTCAGAGCCTGGAGCCTGCTTCACATTCTGTGTCTCCCTCTCTCTCTGCCCCTCCCCCACTCATGCTCTGTCTCTTTCTGTCTCAAAAATAAACATTAAAAAAAAAATTTAAAAGTCTATATGTTTTTTATGCCTGAAAATGCAGTTTAGGATGCAAGTACAGATCAGAATTTAAATCTCTAGCAATTATACAGTTTAATCCCAGTATCTAAAATTTATCATCTACACACACCGATTTCCCAAAAGGCTGTAAAGCTCATAAGGTAAATAAAAGGAATGCAAAAAACAAAAACATATAGAGGCTCCTGGGTGGCTCAGTTGGTTAAGCATCCGACTTCGGCTCAGGTCATGATCTCACAGTTCATGAGTTCAAGCTCCGCATGGGGCTTGCTGCTGTCAGCAGGAAGCCTGCCTCTCTCTGCCGGGACCTCCCCACGCTCTCACATCTGTTTCTCTCCCTCTCTCTCAAAAATAGTTGAAAAATAAAAATAAAGACATATAGAGATGGAAAGAAATCACTAAAAAAACCCACTGCCTTAATACAGTTTATTGTATATTAAATTTAATACAGTGTTTCCTTATTAATAGGAGAACCTTTATACATTATGTCATTCTCCTTGTCTCATTAAAAGAAGCAATGCCATTTTATCTGGTAAGACTCTTTCTTTCCTGGAACTAAACTTTTAAAAGGAAGTATCATAGGAATCGTTATATACAGGATCCTGAGCGAGAGCAGAAGCAGAACAGAGCCATTCTGCACGGGGCCTTTTCTCCTGAACAAAGTCTGGGACCTAATCTGAGTTAATCCATACCTTTCAGAAAGCGTCTTCCTGTTTTCCCTTTTCCCCTGTGCCTCAAGTGGTTAGCACTGTTCCAATTACCCAAGAGCACAGAAAGTCAACAACTCCTATTCTAACCCAAAACCTGTGACCAAACAGAAAAGATATTCAGAGGTCAAATATAAAACCCTCTGCCACCCCTCAAGAAAGGAAGTAATATTCTTCTTTATTACAAGTCAGCTCCTGAAAGTCTGCTCGTTTGGCTTACAAAAGTTCTGTGAGAAAACTACCTATTCGCTCCAAATCCCTCTATCCAACTATAAAGGACCACTAACGGCATCTGTCATCATTCCTCCCAAACTGCTCCGCAGTTTAAGACCAGCAAACTTATTTTTGTTTCTAAACTACCTTCATTCAACAAGTATTTACCAACCACCGACCACATGCCAAACATGGGCTGGGTTCTGGGCATACACTGGCAGGTGAAACAAGTGGGGATCCTGGCCTGCAAAGCTTACAGTGGCCTTGTGCAGGAGGCAGCTTGTGAAGAAAATGAGTGGCATCTGTAACGATAGCATTAACTATATGCCAGGCACTGTTTGGAACATATTCATATTTTAATTGTCTTATCCTCATGATAATCCTCTGAGAGACATATTTTTTGTACGGAGAAGGAACTGAGGCACAGAGAAGTCAGGTAACTTGTCCAAGGTCATTACAAACCAAGTAATATAATATATACTTACAAAGCGTAAGCTGTACGAAAGAAACTAAAAGAAGGAAATTAGCGGGGTGGGAAAATACAGCTCCTCTTCTGAGAAATGCTCCAGTTACTGTCAGAGCAACACTTCTCACAGGCCTGCGGGACCTTTTTGGGGCATCCATAGGGTCAAAACTATTTTAATACTAATAAAACATTATTTGTCTTTTTCACCATGATGACATTTGTACTGAAGGTGCGAAAGCAATGATGAGAGAAATGAAAGCATTTGAGTCCAAGCTACTATGCGGTTGCAGTTAAAAAACAAAAAGTTCATTTAAGAATGCCCGCGGTGAAGCAATAAAAATTATAAATTTTTAAAAATCTCAACCCTTGAGTACTTGCTTTTAATACTCTCTGCGATGAAATGAGAAGTGCGCGTGAAGCGTATGTGCTGCGCGTCAAACCATGCGGTCCCAAGGGGCAGCACTGTGCAATCGCTGGAGCTTCAAAACCAAACTCTTTTTTTCATAACACCATTTTTACTTGAAAGAAGAACAGGGAGGCCTGGTGACTCAGCCGGCTAAGCTCAGGTCAAAAGCTAGCGGTTTGTGAGTTCCAGCCCCGAGTCAGGCTCTTTGCTGACAGCTTGGAGCCTGAAGCCTATTTCAAATTCTATGTCTCCCTCTCTCTCTGCCCCTCCCCTGCTCATGTTCTATCTCTCTCTCTCCCTTAAAAAATAAATAAACATTAAAAATTTAAAAAAAGATTACTAAGATTAATATATTTGGTAGACATATCCTTGAGAATGATTAAGTGAATCTGTCACTTCGAGGCAAACAACTGAGAACATTTATTGCCAATAAGAATCTGTGTTTTCAAATGAAAATTAGAATTTTGGAAAAACTGAAGCTTGACAGCTTCCAAACACTTAAAGATTTTCTGATGACACTGGTGATATTAACAAATCTGATTTAAAAAACATTTTTTTAAATGTTTATGTATTTTTGAGAGACAGAGAGCAAGCAGGGGAGAGGCAGAGAGAGAAGGAGACACAGAATCCAAAGCAGGTTCCAGACTCTGAGCTGTGAGCACAGAGCCTGACACAGAGCTCAAACCCACAAACCATGAGATCATGACCTGGCCCAAAGTTGGACGCTTAACTGACTGAGTCACCCAGGCACCCCCAAAAATGTGATTTTTTTAAATACTGTATAATGGAGGTGTACCCACATTTAGAAAATCTGCATAACTCTGCAAATCAGTATTTTCAAACTGACCAATCCATGTTAACATCAGGACACAGTAAAATATCCATTTAATGACTACATATGTAGACCAACATATTTTAGTGTAAACAGTGGATGAAAACTTCATTGATAGAGTTTCAGACTCCACATTGTAACTAACCTTTAAGAAATTACCTTTAAAAAAAAAGTTTATTTATTTTGAGAGAGAAAGAGAGAGGGCACAAGCAGGGGAGGGGCAGAGAGAGAGGGAGACAGAGGATCCAAAGCGGGCTCTGTGCTCAGAGCAGACAGCCCGATGCGAGGCTTAAACTCAGGAACTGGGAGTTCATGACCAGAGCCCAAGTCAGATGCTTAACTAATGAGCCACCCAAGCACCCTGAAAGTACTTTATTTAAAATAATTTTTACCCTTGTTGTCTGTCCTCTTCTAAGAGAACGTACATTCCACTAAGTTGGGAACTTACCGGTCTTGCTCACTGCCACATCCTTCAAGCCTAAACCAGTGCGTGGCATACACACGAAATGTGCTCAGTAAACATTTTTTTAATAAATGAATGGTTTTTTTTTTAATGTTTATTTATTTTTGAGATAGAGACAAAGCATGGATGGGGGAGGGGCAGAGAGCGAGGAAGACACAGAATCTGAAGCAGGCTGCAGGCTCTGAGCTGTCAGCACAGAGCCTGACATGGGGCTCGAACCATGAACCATGAGATCATGACCTGAGCTGAAGTCAGACGTTTACTGACTGAGCCACCCAGGCGCCCCAAATGAATGGTTTTTGAGGAAAAGAGGTCACAGTTCATATGGAGAGGCTGCACTAGGGGCATCCCAGGAGGGTGGTGGGTATGTCGTCGTGCTACAGGAGCAAGACAAGGCGCTGGCAGCACATGAGCCAGACACCATCCCAGCTCTCATGAAACCTGTATTATAGAATGATTATTGGTAATCTTTGAGGATTCGTGACAAAACACTAAAAGTGTTTCTAATAATTTATTCATTTAAATAAATATTTATTGAGTATACACTGTGTGCCAGGATCTGGAGACAAAAAAAAAGATGAATAAGACATGGATTCTGCCCTTCAGAATTTCACTGTCTGGTAAAAAGAGATAAAATTACACTTCCAATTATGACAGAGAGTGTCATAAGCACTGTTATAGAGGCATGTGTGATGTACCAATTCAAAATGGAGTGAAAATAAAATAGGAAGTGAAAGTCTGGAGGATGTATGGAAGTGCTGAATTACTAGCATCCACACCTGAAACCAGTCTTACACTGTACTTTAACTAACTGGAATTTAAATGAACTTTAAATAAACTGTACACGTTAAATAAACTTTAACTAAATTTTTTAAATAAACTTTAAAAAAAAATCAGTAAAAAAGTCAGTCAGAAAGGAGAATTTTACCTGAGTACTAAAGAGATCAGCTAATACACAGAGTAGAGAAAGGTCTGAGAAATGAAAACCCCTTCCAAGTGAGACAGAGATGTAAACAGGTCAGAAAGGCTGACATTTAATGTGTGAGTTTCAAATTTCCAATTTTAAAAAGGGGCCAAACAAGAATTCTGTAATCCACATGTCCGTCAACTGGATATCCATATTCAAAGGAATTACTCACTACTCAATATTAAGTTTGAAAGCACTATAGAAAAAACAAACAAACAAACTGAATTCCTAGATACCAAAATGACTCACAAAGAGATAATATCCCCCCTAAAGTCAGCTTTCACAAAGCATTTGATATTATTTCACCTAAGACATACTCTTGACTCTCAAAGAGATTACCTTCTGGAGGTAGAGAGATACAGCAACCACTAATGACAGGACAACATAACAAATTTAACAGTCCAAGTGAGTTAAAGGTGTTATGAAAGGCTCTGTCTATATAGAGCGGAGATAAATGTGGTGAGGAAAGCCTTCACAGAGATGGTGATGTAAGCAGTATCTTGAAAGATGAGTGGGTGTTTGATACTGTAGACAAAGGGAACAGCGAAGGCTTTACACACAAAAGCCTACGTTAAAGGAGTGATGCCATGCAAGAGCAAGGCCTATTCAGAGAGCCGCAAACAGACCAGTTTTATTGAGAAGCAAAAGGAGCTAAGAAGGGGTGACAAGAGATAAGGACAGACACACTGGTCATTGATCACCATGCTAGAGTTTGAATTTTAGTCAGTAAGTAAAAGGAAGTAGAAGTAAAAAAAAGTAAAAGAAGAGTGACCAGAATCAGAGTTGTCCTTTTTTGACATGAACCATTAAAATGGAAACTTTTAGAACGATTCTGACAATGAGAGGTGCCCGGGTGGCCCAGTCGGTTGAGCGTCGAACTCTTGATTTCGGCTCAGGTCATGATCTCTTGGTTTGTGAGCTCCGGCCCCACTTCGGGCTCTGTGCTGAAGTGCAGAGCCTATCTGGGACCCTCTCTCCTTCTTTCTCTACCCCTCCCCCATTTGTGTTCATGCTCTCTCAAAATAAATAAATAAAACTTTAAAAAGGAGGGAGGAGGCACCTTGGTGGCTCAGTCAGCTGAGTGTCCAACTCTTGACTTGGGCTCAGGTCATGACTTCACAGTTTGTGAGATCAAGCCCCACGATGGGCTCTGTGCTGACAGCATGGAGCCTGCTTGGGATGCTCTCCCTCTCTCTGCCCCTTCCCCACTCACATGCGTGCTCTCTCTCTCTCTCAAAAATAAACATTTTTAAAAATACTTAAAAAAAAAAAGAATAATTTTGACAATGAAGGACGGTTGGGAGGGGGTAAGAAGCAATTAGGAGACTATGTTAGGAATATGCAAGAAAGGATAAGAACCTTAGCTACATACAATCTCCTAAACTCATCTTTCCTGCCAGACCTGCTCCTTCTTCTCAATTCTTTACTTCAGTAAATGGTGTAAGTCTCCTAAGGCTATCATAACAAATCACCACAACCTTGGTGGCTTAAAAGAACAAAAATTTATCCTCTCACAGTTCAGGATGCCAGGAGCTCAAAACCAAGATATCAGCAGGCCCGTTTCCTTGTGGATACATTGAAAGAGAAACTGTTCTATGCATGTCTCCTAGCTTTCAGTGACTGACAGCAGTCCTTGGCATTTCTCAAACTACAGACATGTCACCTCGATCTCTGATTCTTTCTCACATAGCCTTCTTCTCCGTGTCTCTGTGTGTCCTGAGTGTTTCTTATCAGGACAATCTCATTGGATTTAGGGTCCACTCTAATATGCTCTGATCTTATCTCCGCTCTTAAATTATTACACCTGCAAAGACCTTATTTCCAAATAAGGTCACATTCTGAGGTTCTGGGTGTACATGAATATGAGGGGAGACTAGTATACTCAAACAGCTACCACCTAATCCATTTCTCAAATAGAAATCTGGTGGCATCCTTAACCCCTCCTCATCCTCATCCTCTGCACATACATAATTATTAAATCCTGTTTCTACTTCTTTAATTGAAGATTATCTCCTTTTCCTCATCCCCATTACCATTTTCATTTCAATAACACTCTTGTCAACATAGCAAACTCCTTGCTACAACACTGGAGTATTACTCTCATTACTGCGCCTGTTACTAAACAAGTATTGCTGGAGAAAGCCACACAACGGGGCAGACTGGTTGTACCATGAATTTATGATAACTAACTCCGAGTAAGTCTCCGACATTGCCTGGAAGTCCTTCTATTTCTCTGGCCAACTGGCTCTCCCACTCTTCCGTAACATTTCAAATCTTTTCATTCTCTCCAAGCTCTTACTCTCACCCACTTTCAGCAGTTGTCCCAGGCTCCAATTTCACAGAGAATAAAGAAGTCATCAGACAAACACTCTCAACCTCCGACCTCCTGCTCTCACCGTCTCCCTCTCCCTCAAAGTGTAACAGCTGGCCTTCCAACACGTGGCCATTCTGTCTCCATGCATCTTGGATCTCCTCTTCATTCAGAAACCTTATTAATTAATATCCTTCTCTTTTGCTAGAATATTCAGCTTTCCTCTCAACTAGATGCTTCTTATTGGCTTATACACCTTTAATTTTTCATATAACAATACTTCCCTAGAACTCTACACTCTTCCTTCCTGCTATCCATCTGGCTACATTTGCTCTTTCTGCCCGCTTTTCTCTACACTTCCTCCTTCCTCCAACAGGCATAAATATGTGTTTTTGAAGACTGGTTTCTCTAGTTCTGGATCCTTGGTCCCCTTACTTAATCCTGAGTAAAATGGGAATAATAATAGTAAACCTATCACACAGGACTGTTGTGAGAATTAGATGAATCAATAATATGCAAAACATTCAGAGCAGAGCCTGGCCAATATTAATTGATCAGTTGGTTAGCAATATAGCTATTGTTAACAATAACTCACGTCCATCTATCTATTCAGCCAATTGACATCTTGGAGTCATCCTAAATTCCCTCACCCCTCCATTCCTATCCATTTCTAGACTCTTTATTTTTACCTCCCAAGTCTCTCGTTCTGTCACCTCCATCTCGCTATCCTACCCTGAACTATCATCCTCTCATATGGATCAAAATAAGAATCTAAAGGATTTCCTGCACTCATTCTTGTCATTGTCCCAAACTCTCTCCTTATTCTAGCCTCAGTGAGCTATGCTAATCCCATATCTGAGGTTACCACCTAGTGTAAAACATCTCCCACTGGTATGACAGGGCCCCCAAATCTACTGCATGGCCCATAAAATCATGTAGATATGGTCCCTAGCTACCTGGTCAAACTGGCATCTCACTTCTTTGGCCATCTGCTCTCACATACCAACTCTCTTTCAGTTCTTCAAGTGCATGATGCATTTGCCCTTCACAGGTGTGTTCCACTTTCTGTTCTCTCAACTGGAATGCTGAATGACATTCCTGTTTCTCTTGGTCTAATTAATTCCTACTAATGCTTTATGTCTTAACTCAATGGTCACTTCCAGAAGGAAGCCTACCTTGATCCCCCAGAACAGGCTCTCATTATACTATGTACCTTTCGTAATATTCATCAAAGTTGGAATTTCACTCTTATGTGGTAATTATTCCAATTAACTCTCCCAACAGAATCCACTTTGTTAACAGCAATAACTATGTCCATTCTGGTCTCCATTGTATCCTGAGTACCCAATACAGCATCTGGCACAGAATTAGTCTCAATAAATACACAGTGAATCAATATTACCCTTCAAGTTCAACACTGCAAAACAGCCTCACCATTGGTTTAAATAAACAACAGAACAGTGTTAAAGCAGTAAAAGGATGGTACATCATTAGTTCATCATAAACATGGCTCTACACCAAAAGTTCCTCTGCTGATGGTTGTGAATAGTAAACCATTTTAAAAAGATATACTGATTCAGCAATTGTTGAGGGAGGGAAAGGAAGATGTGACAGAAGATATATTGTTTTGCTGTTATTTTATTTGTATATATTTATTTATTTAAGTAGGCTCTATACCCAGCATGTAGCCCAACCTGGGACTCAAACTCACAACCTTGAGATCAAGACCTGAGCTGAGATCCAGTCGGACACTTAACCAACTGAGCCATCCAGGCACCTCATATTTTGCTGTTATTTTAAAGAAGGGGCAAATAGGCAGAAAATTGCATTTCCAGGTAGACAGGTGGATTTTTCTAAAGAATTGGTTCTCCATCTTTGTACTACTCTTACACACTACTACAACTGTTACTACTATTACTGCTCTATTATCCCAATCAATACCTGTGACCCCAGCACAGCTGTCACCAAGTGGCTCACTATAGTAGGAGTTCTCATGCAGGTGGGAAGTATAAAAGACATGCAAGTAACCTGAAATGGCACTATCTCAATATATTCTGATATTCTTTGCCCTTCCCTTCCCCTTATAGATAGCCCTCTCCCCAAATATAATGTATGGCAAGCAGCAGTCACATAGGTGTCATTTACATTTAATTTAATTTTTATTTATTTTTTTAAATTTTATTCAAGAAAGAGAGAGAGAGACTGTTAGTACATCACAGAGACGTGCACATGCGTGTGAGTGGGAGAGAAACACAGGGAGAGAATCTCAAGCAGACGGGGAGGGGGCTCGATCCTATGGCCCTAGGATCATGACCCGAGCCGAAATCAAGAGTCGGAAAGATGCTCAATCAACTGAGCCACCCAGGCACACCATTCAGTATTTAATTTTAAGTGTAACCTCTGACTTTTTTGCAGAAAAATTGTTTTAACTACTATATTGATATTAAACATGGTATTTCCTAAAGACACAGTAAATAGGCAGAAGAAAGAGTAAAATGGAAAGATACTCAAGACCAATTTAAATATGAGTTACCCATACCGGAAGTAGCTGTGTCGTGAGGTACTAATCTCTAAAAACACTGAACTTTGGTGCACACCTGTTATATCAAACCATAAATGGCCTCAAATGTTTTCTATCTTAATGCCCATAGCCTTAAAACAATAGAAGTAATTCAATACAATTACTAAGAAATAAAACAGACCAAGAAAGTATGGCAATCTTTTCTAAAGATTTCAAGATCTCAGATTAATAACAGTATATGAACCTCTGAAACTCTGCAAATAATCCAATAGCAGGTCTACTTTGAAAGGCACTACTGACAAAGAACCTCTCTCCTCAGCAATACATGACCGATTCCATGAAAACTGCAAAAACTCCTAAATGTAGAAAGATTAACCCCACAAACAGATAAGTCAACAGTGCCTGAAAAAACACACAAACAAAATGTCCCCTCCCCATTTTCTAGGATCTTTAAGTCAAGGGTTTCAAGTATGTTTGAAGAAACATGCTCACATCATGACAGGCTAGCATTTCTTATTTTGAGAAATAACGCCACCTCCTAAGCCAGGATGTGGAGTCAGGATATGCAATTACAGTTTCTGAGAAAAAGAGCATACATAATTTATTATAGCTCTGAATACGCATATAAAACACTTAAAGATGAAAAAGACTGAGTACCATCCCCTACTCACAGAATAATCCTTTCTCCAAAATTAGATTTTATGTCTGACATCAAAACATCACTGTTGAAAGTGTCCTCTGGTCATTTAAAAAATGAGTCGGATATTGTTTCACTTTTTAAAAGCTGTTTATCCTCAGTAGGTACTTGCAGTTGGAAATGACATGAAAGTTCTCATGAGGCAAAAGCTGCTCTTGCTCTGGTATTTAAAGCTAAAGTGCTATTTCTAAAAACCATTAAATGCATTTTTACTACCCGAAAAATTAACTATCTTCTAGAAATAAGCAGGAATGAAGAAATCAAAATGCATTTTCCAATACCTAGAACAAGAAGTGATTAGCTTCACATCAGCGCTTCCATTCGAACCTCTTCAAAAAGGATGGAAGAAATGAACAGTCCTTTCAGTGGAGAAGAAACAAAATCTCTGATGAGCATCTACGCTCACCAGAGATGAATAAGACCACCTTTTCTGTAACTGACAGGAAAGAGGAAGAATGCTAACCACTGATCAAGGAGCAAACACATATCTGATACTCATATTGATCTGCATCTAACGGGCACTCCAAATCATCGTACTAACAGCAATGATGATTTCTTGGGAAACTTCGTGTTCAAAGAGCTTTGCACATCGCTGACTATCCTGTTTTTATCTACTTTAAAATGAAGGACGCATTCTGTTAAATATCTAGTTAGAAAATGCCCTTTATGTAATAATGGTAATCTTCCATGTTTCTAAATATTGTAATAATACATTAATTTAACTTTCTGCACAGTGCGGTAGGTTTTTTGTGTTTTTTGGAGCCACCGCCACTCCACCCACGCCCACACCCACACCCACAACCAAGATTAGAGACTAAAGCAAATGATCATTCTTCACATACTCTCACAAATAAATCCAGACTTTGGGAAATACAGTAAAGGACAAACAACACCTCGCTCAGTGTTGTAAGTCGTTCGAAAAAGTGTAGAGAACTCTCGTGGTATCTGCCTGTCATCTAAAGACCAACTGAAAACCGAGAAGGATACTGTTACTATCCTGTTTATCCCACTAAATTTTCCTAAGAGCTTTGACAGAATTCCCCTAAATAGTTCATGCATGCAGGGAATAGTATGTCTGTGTGAAACAAGATACGATGACCCGAAATAGTTAAACAACGATCAACACTGTACCAGTCTGGTGATATACAAATCTAGTTTGTCAATGTCAAAATCGATATAAGAACTCAAATGTTGAAAGGTGGGCTGAGGTATTTTTATGACAATCATTGAGCTTAAATCTTAGGTTTGCTAATGATGTACGTACAAGTAGGCTGGTGTAATTAGTTCCTGTTTCCTCCGCATAGAAATACTAGGAAGGTGGGTGACAGGACTCCGGGACACCCACACACCGATCTACACCCATTTTTCTACACCAACCTCACCTCACTCCTTTGCTTTTCACATATACACACACACTCTCCTGTCGCATCTGAGACCAGGTGCCCTGAGAAGTAGTTTTCTAGGGTCGTTTCACCAGCGCGTTAAATGGGATCTGATGACTGGGATTGAATGCCACCTCCTCCAGGGCCCACAGCTCACCTCTAGCTTGTGGTTGATTTGGGACACAGTCTGGGCTTTATGGCAAAGCTGCGCAAAGCAGGAACTCAGGCTGGTCATCTTCTGTCGCCCCTCATAAGTGATGTCCGCCTGGTCCGGATCGATCTCACCCAGGAGCAGATCTACATCCACGAAGGCCTTGTCGAACTCCTTCTCCAGCACCTCCAGCCATCGGAACATGGATACCCCACCGGGGGAGACCCCCACCGCGCAGGAGGCGCCCCCGGGGCCCCCTCCGGCTGCTGCCGGGCACGGGCCGCCCGCCGACATGGCGCCGTCTAGGGCCTCCCCCGACTGCTGCTGACCCTCGCCGCCCACTCCGCGCGAGAGGAACTGCTGGGACTAGGGGGACCCCCGCGCACGCACGCACCGTCGGTGCCCTCCCTTCCTCTCGCGCGGCTAACGCCGGCAATGCAGCCCTGGAGTGGCAAGAGCAGTGAAGCTGAGGCGGCGGCGGTGGCACACGGAAGAATCGGTCCGTCCCACCTCTCGGCCCGCCTCCACTGCGCATGCGTAGCGAAGACCTAGGCAGACGCAGCCTGGAGGGACGAAATGGGCGGGGCTAGGATGCGACCTTAGCCTATGAAAAGCCTCTACTCGTTATTGGCCCCGTCAGCGGCCATATTGACAACTGGCAAACTCTAGCTTGAATCCCTGAGAAACAGGAACACATCGTGCCAGCTTCCAAGTTGGAAAGGCCGGAGGAAGAGAACGGTGTCCACGTCGCAGAGATGAACAGTTTCCGCCTGCCCGACTTCACTGTGGGCGGGAGCCGTTCTAAAGTCCTCCGGGACAGTTGCTGCGATGACGTCCAGGGCGGGGAAGGGAATGTGAGGAAGGGCGGTGTGAGCATGCGCAGTGGCCACGTTTTACCTTTCCTTGCAGTTCCTGTGGAGGGTGAGGTGGGTGGACATACGGGCTTTTCTTGCTAAACCAGGCCCTAAATTCCGAGTGGAAAGTGTTTGGAGCTGCGCGTTGAAGGGCAGCGGCCGCCCAGGTTTTGCTGAATTCACACGAGACCTTTTGTCATAGGCACGCCTGAGTTCGAGTCTTGCACCCTGTCACATACTAGCTGCCCTATTTAGTTGTATTCTTTAACCTTGAAGCTTTAGTTTCTAAAATTCACTTCGCTGGGTACTAAGGTAAAATCCTCAACTTAAGTGCTTTCATCCTATTATACCACCACAGGTCATACGTTTCTAAAGGAACTATTTAAAAAATATATTTTTTTAATTTATTTTTTAATGTTTTTATTTATTTTTGAGAGACAGAGTGTGAGCAGGGGAAGGGCAGAGAGAGAGGGAGACACAGAATCCTAAGCAGGCTCCAGGCTTTGAGCCATCAGCACAGATCCCGAGGTGGGGCTCAAACTCACAGACCGTGAGATCATGACCTAAGCTGAAGTTGGCTGCTCAATCGACTGAGCCACCCAGGCGCCCCCCCCCAAAATATTTTTTTTAATGTTTGTTTATGTTTCAGAGAGAAACAGACCATGAGCAAGGGGGAGGCAGAGAGGAAGACACAGAATCCGAAGCAGGCTCCAGGCTCTGAGCTGTCAGCACAGAGCCCGACGCGGGGCTCGAACTCACAGACTGTGAGATCGTGACCTGAGCCGAAGTCGGACGCTCAACCGACTGAGCCACCCAGGCGCCCCCTATTTTTAAAAGTGTACTTATTTCAACAACTATCATATTCCCACAGTGACGTTTCATAAAAACAAAACTATAAAAGTATATATATTCATAAATATATTGAATTCAGAGCCCTGTTGCGGCATTGGGAACACAAAAACAAGTGAGGCTTGAGCCTCACGCAACCAGAGCTCATAGGCTAGTGAGTCTAACCCTAATAGCTACAACTTTGATTTGAATTTGCAGTACCTTTGAGGGTGTTGACAAATTGTCCTTTACCATTATCCCTATTTACACTCAACTCCTTTCCACTTCTAGAGTAGCCCAGTCTTAGGAAAGGAGAAATCAGACATTAGGGTAGGCTGGTGAGAACGGTCTCTCTTGCATTGCCTACGGGAATATTTTACTAGCTCAGGACAGACTCCTGTGATCCTGAACAGACTCTTCCAATTGATCACCCCCAAAGCCTGCCGTACCTCTCGCCAACGCAATGCCACTGAGGAATAAGAAATCTTAGCTTTAGTTTGCTCTCTGGGTACGACGGGGCAGATTAGCTGCCATTAATAAAGTCCTTTGGCTTCAGCCAACTTAGCTAAGCAAAACTAACCACGAGGTCTTTGCCTTGAGCTTAAATAGGCACCTTCACATTGGTTTTAATACACAATAAATAACATAAAACTAAAATATGCATCTTTCCTCATTCTCTTCCAAATTACCTTTATTTTCATCTGCAATATTTGCAAGAAAATCATTACTACAACTACCAAGACCCCCACCACTTTCTCTGTACATATTATAGTTAGCAAGGCATTTTCGGGAATTTGAAGTAAATAATTTAGAATTGGAGGGGTGAACATACATGAAATCACATTAAGAACAGCTTTCAATTGTTGAAAATGTACCATGTGTAAAGCATTGTGCTATTTACTTTAATTCTTTGACCCTCACAAAATCATATGAGGTTGCTATTATCACTTAACAGACAATTCACAAAAAGCTTAAGTATCTTGATAAAGTCCTACAGCTAAAAATCAAATGACGTGAAATTTCAATCTAGGTGTCTTTTTTCTCTTAACTATTAACCATGGAATATAGAGGGATGAAGAAATCCTTTTCTTTTTGTATAAGTAACCAGCATAATAAGTTGGCAAACCAATCCAAAAGTTTTTCCTTAAAAATTTTTTTTAAATTATTTTACATTTATTTATTTTTCAGAGACAGAGACAGAACACGAGCAGGGGAGGGGCAGAGAGATAGAATCCCAAGCAGACGCCAGGCTCTGAATTGTCAGCACAGAGCCCTGGACGTGGGGCTCAAACTCAGGAACCATTAACCGACTGAACCAAGCAGGTGCCCCAATCTAAAAATTTTTCTAAAACATAATTTATTCCCAGTTTTAAGCCATAAACAAATCCATTAATATGTAATATTACCAAAAAAAAGTCATTTCCTTTTTTTTAAGTTAAAAAAATTTTTTTATTTTTATTTAGTTTTGAGAGAGAGAGAGAGAGAGAGAGACAGTATGTGTGGGGGAGGGGCAGAGATGGAAACACAGAAA
This sequence comes from Paguma larvata, assembly GCA_030068075.1. Taxonomy (NCBI): domain Eukaryota; kingdom Metazoa; phylum Chordata; class Mammalia; order Carnivora; family Viverridae; genus Paguma; species Paguma larvata. The sequence goes on from CM057829.1 coordinate 103,836,533, forward strand.
CTGAAGCAGGCTCCAGGCTCTGAGTTGTCAGCACAGAGCCTGTTATGGGGCTTAAACTCATGGACTGTGAGATCCATCATCTGAGCTGAAGTCTGACACTTAACCGACTGAGCCACCTAGGCATCCCTATAATACTCGTTTTCTATGATTCTTCTCTTTAGTTTGTATGAACTACACTTGAAATAAATTCAATTTCTTTAAAAAAGAAATATCCTTCAACTTCCTACTATACTGTGTGGGCACAGCCGAAATGCATTTTGAGTGTTTTAAGTTTCCAGTGCTCTGATCTTTGGTGAATACCACATTTTCAGGATTGTAGAACCCAGCTCCATTTCTGTTTACAACCTCTACAACTCCAACAAATCACACTGTCTCAGAAGACTTACTATCTCATATTGTCCCCTCTCATTATCACTTTATGTAGCAGCTGCCATAGCTCTGTGTGCTTGCTATCTTAGTACTATGTGATTCTTTCAAATGTTCATGAGATGCCCTTTGTGTAGACATTATCTTTTGCCCACTTTGACCAGGCATTTGCATTTCTGCAAGTTGCAACCTAACCTGGAAGTAAAAAGCAGGGTTTGATATTCAAGTGCTGCCATCTGTTGTCCGTGTGCTCTGTCTACATTTATTGCCTTCCTCCCCCCCCATGGACTTAATTAGTCAGTTAATTAATTTTTAATTGCCTTATCTTGAGCTACTCTAGAATTTAGAATTGTATGTAATCTCAGTTCTTGTGGGATTTATTTTCCTAAAGATAATAAAATCTCGATACTTCTATTTGCAATTGCATTGGCAGAAACTTCCAATAACTGTTTCATGAAGCATGCTCATGTGATTAAAAATTTCTACTGTAACTTAAGTGTGATAGTTTTGTTTTAGGAACTCATCCCTATAGAGTTTTACCACAAGGTATTAGTAAGAATAAATAGGATGGGGACCGAGGAAACTGGGGAAAAAGAGAAGGTGCTAAAGATTTCTTTGGTGAGTACTGGTACTTAAGCTGTGAGGTCAGTGGAGAGTTCTGACATTTATCAAAGCATCTTTTTTTTTTTTTTTATCAAAGCATCTTTAATTGCAAAGGCACTGTATTGAAAGGGCATAAAAGATCCACTTTGGATTGGAGAGAGAGACTGCCGTTTATTGAACTCTACTATGTGCCAGGCCCTGTACTAAGCTTTGCATGTTTCATTTACTTTCTAGTAACCCCACCAGAAAAAAAGAAAAGGTAATTTAAGTGATGTTGGTCATTATAAACAGCTGTATGATAAATAAAGCCAAGGAAAATCCACTACCATTTTACTTGAGCAATGTAGATAGAGTCTTGAGATATCTGGTCCATATGTATTATTTACATTATATTTATTCATATTTACTACCAATTTGAAAAATTGAGAAATTTATATTGAAGAAGTAAATCTGGGCTTCCCAAAGTGATTTCTTAGCCTTATTCTCCTTCTGATCATTTATTTTATATACACATATGAAAAAACCGTTTGTCTTCTCAGATCCTAGAATTTTAATGCAGTGATTGAAGATTAGTTCAGACACCTCTTTCAGGAAACCTTCCTTTTTTTCTTCTCATGTAGAGCTATGGATATATCACCACTTAGTTTCCTGCAAATACCTGCTACAGCGCTGATCATGTTTTTTGGAGCCCCTCAGACTGTGAGCTCTTTGCAGCAATAACCAGATCTTACTTATCTTTGAACGCCAGGTCCTAACACAGAACATAGAACATAGTAGAAATGATGTATTTTAGAAATCTAAAAACTGTCACTTTTCAAGACATACCTTTGATACCTGCCAGACGGCATAGCTAAACATATTTTTATAGTGGCTCAAGAGTTAGGAATATCTACAAAATACATGTTGGTCTTTAAATCTAAAGAATATTTTTTCCCAACCTAAAGAGAAATGTTTATTTGACAATGATCTGGTTGACTTGACTAACAATAAATCCAGTATAATTTAAACTTTGAGAGTTATTTTACCTATTCCATACTTAAAACGTAAGACCTACTACATTTTTGTGTACCCAGACCTAAAGACAAAACATTAACGAGGCACCTGAGTGGCTTAGTTGGTTAGGCACATGACTCTTGGTTCTGGCTCAGGTCATGATCTCACGTTTTCATGGGTTCGAGCCCTGCATTGGTCTCTGAGCTGGCAACTCTGAGCCTGCTTCTCATTCTTTGTCTCCCTTTCTCTCTGCCCCCTCACTCACACTGTCTCTCCCTCAAAATAAATAAACTTAAAAAAAAAAAAAGACAAAACATAACAAAACAATATCCAAAATCTCTATCAGTGTTTTTTCCTTACACTCTCAATGACCAACTACACCTGCTTTTCCACTGTTACCTGTTTTACATTCTTTATTTACCCTTTCCCACAACTCCATGTTTGACACAGCATTATCTAAAACCACCACTATCAACAATGGTATCAGAGCTTACTAATCATTGATTCTCCCTCTTCGTCCACTGTCAAATCACTGTTTATTTCTCAGATTGTCAGACTTTACAGATCAAACACAGACACCCCCTCATCAGCGCCTGTCATTTATGTTTCTTCTAGATTAATTCTTCTAGATTAATCCTACAAGGGGCTCCTTGTATTGCATTCCGAACACTGTTTAACATTTTTAACATTACTTATCTTTTTTTTTTGCACTTAAATTAAAACTGTAAGAACACCTTTAAGTATCTCTTTAGAATTTTTATAGTCTTTCCAATGAACAAGTCAAAAAAGTATAGGAAACAATTACACAAAAGCCAAGTCACAAGAATTGTTGGACAAAGAATTTGGCCCCATTTGACTGTAACTCACTCAAAGCTCATTTGGCTTTTGTGGCCAGGGTAAGCAGAGTTCGTGGGGATGAAAAGACTTTTATGGTGGATATTTGTCACTATTAATGGAGGACTGCTTGTATTGGAGCCCCCCGCCTCTGTTTAGGGAATTCCCCACCTTATGTATCTTGAACACGGTAAACAGAGTCTTCTTCCCATTATGAACTGAAAATGTCAGACAAGCCCACTCTCCTAGCTCTTGAGAGCTGGAGCACAAGCCTATGATCTGCGGTCAGCTGATCTGGAATTTTTACCTTGGATACAGTGAGACCAGCTTGGGACAATTCTTCCTGCCGAGGAGGAGAGATGGGAGTGGGAGTAGCAACATCCTTTTTCAGTGGCAGTGGGGCCAGCAGTGGCACACAATTTCTGGTTCAGTGGTGGAGGCCAGGGCATTCATGTTATGTGGTGACACCAGACTGAAGTGTGATTTTGCCTGTGATTCTGGCTACAAAGGCTTCCTTTTATTCTTGCCATTTCCAAATTTGGTTCTCTAGGTTTTCACAGTTCTGTGTGCTCCCCAGTTTTCAATAACTCCTCTTCTCTTTAAATTAGATTTTTTTTCATTGCTTGTAACTAATAACCCAAACCGATACAACTATCATAAATTGTGACTTCCTTTTCACCCATGGACTTGACATACCTTTGTTCATGTCATCTAGTCCTTTCTGTAGAATGGACATTATTTCCTCATATTTTATCTTCACTTATAGAAGAAAAAATTAAGATTTAAAGAGGTGAAGCTATAGAAAAAATTATTTTTTTGCCGTACTTTAAAGTTACATTTTTTCTGCAACATTCTCAAGAAGGAAATAAAAGTTTAAAAAGAATCATATTCATAATTTTTTGAGTCTTTAACATTTCTTTTACCTCAGAAGGAGAATTTCATAAACTAAAGCTTTCTGTTTAGCTCTTGATCAACCTTATAATAGGAATCACAAGCCAATGCTTACAGACCCACGTCAGAAGGATCTTGGGTTAGTCAGTTTCTTCTCTGGAATTCAGTTTCCTGTCTACAATGGGAACTAGCCCTCTGCTTTTAATAAATCAAGGAAGGCCAATATCCATTGCATTGAGACACACATTTGTATTCACTGTGGGATTTCCTAACGATGGCACTATTGACATTTTGGACTGCATGGTTCTTTCTTGTGAGGTGATCTCTTACATTTGTAGAGTGTTTAGTAGCATCCCTGGTCATTATTCTCCAGACGATCAAAACACTGCCTTCTTCTCCCGGCCACCACCACCTTTTATTGTCATAAAAAATGTCTTCAGACATTGCCAAATTCTAGAACCCCTGGGTTATAGAAAGGAAGAAAGGAAAGGAGTCAAGAAGGGGACATAAAGATAAAGAAGACAAGAAAGTAAGCCAAGGAGGATCCTGGCTTGAGAATCTAAACAAAGACGTAAGTCTAATTCAATCCAAATGCAAATGCAAAGCATATCCCTTGAAATGGCAATCCTTCTTGTGCTGAAAGATTAAACCTAGATTCTGGGGTATATTTTGAACAGTTGCCGGGTGAATCATTTGAGTCTCCATTCGTGAGAAACGCACTCATGCTTCTTTATTAGGCTTCTTCTTGCCCAAAGAAGCCAAGCAATAATGATCAGATAAGGTGTTTAATCTTTTCAGGGAAAAGAATAGTCTGTCTCACACTTAGCCTTAGGAGCCCGTAAACTCAAGACATAAAAACACAAGCTAAAGGTAGGGAATTTTACACCCAGGGCCCTTAGTCAACAGATGAAAAGTGCAAAAGTCAGCAGAAAGCATGCCAGAAGCTGACTAGTGATGGCCGTTTTGTGACTGCTGCTTAGCACAACAGAACTGCAGAGGGGACGGTCACCTCCAGAGTAGGTACAAGAAAACGCGCATGTCCTTCAAGCACCCAGGCTGTACCTTTGTACTATACTTTCTCTGCAGTTTACAATATCAATAAGACTTTGCCTTGTACCTGGGAAAAAAAAAAAAGACTTCTCAGCTTAACTCTAAATAAATAGGTGTGGTCTAGGGGAAAAATGGAGCTTTTATTCTTCAAAACATTTTCAGACCTCTTATGATCAAAACTATACTTGTAATGTTAAAATCAGGAAAAAAAACCCCTAAAACTCCAACCCTTAGTAGTTAATCAAATTTGGGCAATACTGTTGAAAGACTATTAGACATTTAAATTTATATTTATGGGAACTATAGAATAATATGAAAAATATAATAGTAAAAGGTACAGAGTAGAGAGTATATGAGTAGGTTTAATTGATAAAATAGAACTACTCACAGTGTAAAATAGTAACATTTTGGAGGTAATGTCAGCATTACAGGAAAGCTGTAGAAATACCATGGAAGAAAAATATTGTACAGTGTGATTTCAGGGCTCAGTCAAGAAAAGGGGTCCCAGAGTGACCAGCAGAGTGTGGAAAGTGGAACTCATCGCTACACTGCATAACAGAAAAATTAGCTGTCTCTAACGGCAGACGACAACGAAGGATTTTGTAGGCATTTCATTTTAATTAACTATGAATTTACTCTCTTCATTTTAATTAACTCTGAATTAACACAGAAGAAAAAAAAGTGTTCCACAAGTATTTGTGTTTGTTTTTTCAAAGCCTAGGCAGAGGAAAGAACCCCGAAACATGTTTGATTTGGGGACAAGACTAGCACTGATTTTTTTTCCCCCTCTTTGCTCTTTTCTTCCAAATTTTCTTTTCTTGAACATGACTTTCTTATTTGAAAAATCCTAAAAATTAAAAAAAAATCTGTTACTAGACAAGAAAAACGAATAATAAAATATGCTGGAAATCAGAATATTGATAGAAAAGAAATCTCTTATCACTCCTTATCTCAGATAGTAAAAGAAAACAGAAGTTAAAAAAAAATAAAAAAGAAATAGAAAAGTCTTTTGGAAAAAAACACACAGAAATCCTTACTCTGGAAATAGATTGAATTGATTATCAGAGCAAAGGAAGTTTTGGCTTCAAAATGAAAATGGTAACAAAGGGAGGGAGGTTGAAGGGGACATCAGAAAAGCTATTCGGGGGCGCCTGGGTGGCTCAGTCGGTTGAGCGTCCGACTTCAGCTCAGGTCATGATCTCGCGGTCTGTGAGTTCGAGTCCCGCGTCGGGCTCTGTGCTGACAGCTCAGAGCCTGGAGCCTGCTTCGGATTCTGTGTCTCCCTCTCTCTCTGCCCCTCCCCCACTCATGCTCTGTCTCTCTCTGTCTCAAAAATAATAAATAAACATTAAAAAAAATTTATAAAAAAAAGAAAAGTTTTTCGATATTAGAAAATTTCTTTGGAGCAATCGGCTCAGGCCAACCAGGATAGGGAAATTCAGGTCTTCCATTGGGGAGGAGAGAGCTTCTCTATATAATCTTTTGCTTAAAATGCTTTTAAATTCCTCAGCAGAGATGAGCACAGCAAGTGAAAGAGCCTCAACAAAGGCGTGCCTGGGACAAATGAAGCCTTCCCTCTGCAGTCAGGTTTCGGAACACACCAGTTCCTCTGAAGACACTTGAGGCCTCTTCTTCCATTATTACAAATAGATGAAGGTAACGGACCCATTTTGATGTTTAATTCTCATCTGAGTCAACAGCATTTTTGAATGGCAAAAATATTGTCCAAATTTGATATTCGAGTGGATCGAGTGATGGATGAATTGAACAAGTTATCTCGGTCTCTAAACCTCTCTTCTTGGCAGCCCATTGTTTCCCCTGGCCGTAAAAGGTCACTGAAACGACAATAATAAAGAGAAAAGCTGCTCATTTTCCCATACTAGTTAGTGGGAGAAGAAAACACCTGCCCGTTGCAGTCCCACAAAAATCGTTTTAATATAGGGTCACAGAAAATCCAAAGGTTTACAGCCCGCTATAAAACAGCTCTTTGTCTTTCCCCACTAATTCCCTAGTGTCACATTGAACAAAACAAGGAAACTACAGATAATAGAGGTGTTTGCAGATTAGCCTTCCAAGCCATAAATAACAGAAGGGTTTGCTCACCTACAAATATTAAGGCAGCTTATCAATGTTTAAGCCCTTTGTAATGGTTGCTAACATTTTAACCCAGACAAAATTGGAATTTTTTCTTTCCTGTCTCCTTACATTGACAGAGCACACATTCATAAGATTCTATGATCTGATTTCATGGTATAAAGAGCAAGCCATCACCTAAACGCTTGCCTGCTGCCTGAGAGGCCCTGTTTTGGAAGATGCATCTGCTTTATGCCTTCCTTGCTTTGCTCTCTCTTACCTATGGTTTCCATCCTAACTGTCCTGGAAGATGTAGCTGCGATTCAGCGCAGTCGGTACAATGCTACAGGCTAACGGAGGTACCATCAGGCATTCCTTCCACCACCAAGAAGCTCTACATTAGCCACAGCAAAATTCAACACCTTCAGGTAACCATTCTACAGTCAGCTTGCTGCAATTTTATTTTTTGAGCCAGGTTGAGGGGCAAGTGTGGGGTCGTTACGCTTAATTCAAATCAAAACTTAAAACTAGTGGTTATCAAGTTTGTGAAGTGGCACTATCAGTTTGCCCTTTACTGCAGAGGTGGGTATATGCTTCTGAATATTTCTTTTCAGAGAAGCGGTCAAAAAAAAACACCTGAATCTATAATTAGTGATATTTTATTTCCGTTTTTATTTTAAAATTTTTTTTAATGTTTATTTATTTTTGAGACAGAGAGAGACACAGAGCACGAGTGGGGAGGGGCAGAGAGAGAGGGAGACACAGAATCGGAAGCAGGCTCCAGGCTCTGAGCTGTCAGCACAGAGCCCGACGCGGGGCTCGAACTCACAGACTGTGAGATCATGACCTGAGCCGAAGTCGGACGCTCAACCGACTGAGCCACCCAGGCGCCACCCGTTTTTATTTTAAAAAATGCAATTATGTTGTTGCAAAGTAAAAGAAATGGCTCACTCTTTTTTTTTTAATGTTTATTTCTGAGAGAGAGAGAGAGAGCAAGTGGAGGAGGGGCAGAGAGAAGAGGACAGAGGATCCAGAAGCAGTGAACCTGATGTGGCACAAATCATGAGATCAGGACCTGAGCCAAAGTTGGACGCTCAGACTGACCCACCCAGGTGCCCCAGGAAGTGGCTCTCTCTTAAGAAAAAGAGTTTGAGAGCAAATGGCTTCTTCCTGTCCCCAGGATTAAGAATAAATGCTTTCAGGGTCATCTGGGTGCCTCAGTCCGTTGAGCATCTGACTTCAGTTCAGGTCATGATCTCATGGATCATGAGTTTGAGTCGCTCGTTGGCCTCTGTACTTACTTAGAGTCTGGAACCTGCTTCAGATTCTGTCTCCATCTCTCTCTCTGCCCCTCCCCTGCTCATGCCCCCTCTCTCTCTCAAATATAAGTAAACATTAAAAAAAAGAAGAAGTGCTTTCAGAGGAAAGGGCAAGAAGTAGTTTTGTTTCTGCTATAAAAAGCAGGTGACACTTAAAGCATCATAAGACCATCAAGATGAACCTAAGCATCTGAGAATTATTTATACAAACCCTACAAACCTGCCAGGCATCAGTGTCTTTGTGGACACCTCTACAGAGGAAATACATGTTTTTGTTGGGGCATGTTACTGCCATTCTCGTTCTATGCACTTTTAATTCTGACTTTTTAAATTTATGTCTGCCTATTCAGAGTGCTGAAAAGAATGCTATAGATTTGTCTGACTTTTGTAATACATAGGAACTTTTTGACCTTTGGTATTTTGAAAGATATCAAGAGATAAGTGTTCTCATTCTAGTTTTCTCCCTAGCTGGAGATATAATCGTCTTAAACAAGCAGTTAAAAAATCTCTGGGCCTCACTTTGTACCTTTGTGAAGTAAGAAGCCCGGGTTTGGTGATCCAGGCTCCTTTGCCCTGGAAGATTCCATGGCTCTCTGGTTTTGTTTTTACTAGCCACTGCTTCTCCCTCATAGAGCAAACCGTGAGATAAGGAAATGCCGCTCTGTGATCCAGGTGCAGGGAGCCGGCAGGTGAATGTACTTTCCCTTCAAACAGAGGCACCATCCCCTTTCATTTGGTTAAGAAATTTTAACGTACGTGCACCTAAACACGGAGACTTTAAAGTATGTGGCACGGTATTTATTTCAAGGCTCAATAAGCAAAATTCCCTGCTCGTCATGTTTACTTTGCTCTTATAATCCAGTAGTGCCTAATGCCAGAGAGCAAGTCTGACCCCGTCAGGTCTCAGCATTTGAGTGGGATGGCTGGTTAAAGGGCGAGATGCTTAAATATTTGTTCTGAGGGCCTGAGATGCCAAGAGGTGAAGTGTCAGCTAAGCCTGGTAATGATCCCACACTGCTGCTTTGCAGGCGATAAGATGAAATTATACCTCTCGTCAAATTCAGTTGTTGAATGCATGCAATTGTCGTGGGTTTAGGTTCACTGAACAGCAATATTGCCTCTTCCCCCAATTTAACCCAGTTAACTGTCTCTTGGAAGGACAGTCCTAGCAGAAAGGTTGATGAAAGAGAGGATTGTTTTGTTAAAGTAATAAAAAGCTCTAAGCAATAATACTTCTCTTTTAAAAACCCTTACGTTTTAAATTGACCATATTTTAGCTGTATCTCGTGAATATACTCTATGCTCTGTCCATTTGGTTTGAACTACAGAATTGGGCACCGTATTTCAAGAAAAAAAATACCTTAAAAATACCTTCAGATTAATAGCAATAGAAATTATATATATATACACATATATGTGTATCTACACATATATACGACATATATTTACATGTATCTGTGCACACACACCGCATACATATATACATGCATATAATTAAAAATGTTTCTATTACTTATCCATATACTTTGTGTTTGGGGCTGTGAATGCTGTGTTCGAGACTAGGGATAAAATATGAAAAATTCACAGTTCCTGCCCTCAAGAGATGAAGGCCTTTATTTAGGCATGCATCTGTTAAAATTCCTACTTGTTTGAGACACATGCCATCTGACTGTAACACTCCCCATTTGTTCTTTGTTTGCTGCATGCTGTGCCTTGGCCCCTTCCTCTCCATCCTGCATCCTGCATCTCCTTGGTGCCTTCAGTGTCCGGTGTGTTAGCCTCACGATTCCTTGAGCTCACAAGAAAGTATCTATCTACGTTTCCATTTCACCACAGCCACCTGCCCTCTTGGTAATATCATAATCAATATACCCCAAACTCCTCCACTCGGAAATCTCGAAATCCCCACTCCCTCATCATGATCTTCTTTCCTTTCACCTGCCATCCTCTCTACTTCTCTTCCATCCACCTCATGGAGACTTCGAACCCTAGACCTGCCCATGTTTTCTCAGATAATTAGCTCATTTCTTACCCATCTTCTTTCCCTATCCCTTCCCTTTTTACATCCCAAAATTAATTATCTCACCACCTATCCAGCCAAGCCTCAGTCTTAGAGTGGGGTGATTGTGTTCCTTTGTTTCTCCTATGTCTGGATACCCGGGTGCTGCTGGAGAGGGTCACCTCTCTGCATACATGTGCATATATATGTGTGGTTTGCAACAATCACAGATCGTTAGAACCACCACAAGTTTAAGGTCTCCAACCTCATCTGGGTCTTCAATGTCCCCCATCTGTCCCTTCAGTTCTTCTTGGTCAGGTTTTCCTATATTCCCTTGATGTCTTCCAAAACTTCAGTACAGTTTTGTGTTGCTTTCTCAATCCCTGCCATCCTCATTCTCACCAATGATTGGTCTCCCATTTTATTGACTATTCTTGACAAAACTGAGGCCATTAGTCTTGATCTCCCTCACATCCTGCTCACTGTGTCCTAACTTGTCTCCATTCAGTTCTGTAAACTCTTTCCTCCAGACAGAGAGGATGAGATCTCCTTCTATCTGCTCTAGCAACCTCACATCTATGCCCTGGAGTCCGTCTTTCTCGCCTCTCCCTGGAGCTAGCTCCATCATTCTCCCCACACTCATATCTCCAGTGACTCTTTATGAGTGCCCTGTTCTACCTAGAAATAGAATCCTTCCATTACAATAAAAATAACATTATTTTAACTCTGTGTGTAAAAGAAAAGTAATCTTTATTTACTGTCACTACTTCTTTACCTCCTTTTTTTTTTTTTTTTTTTTTTTGAGAGAGAGAGAGAGTGCAAGCTGCAGAGAGTGACAGAGAGAGAGAGAGAGTGAATATTAGGCAGACTTCACACTCGACACTGAGCCCAATTCAGGGCTTGATCCCAAGACTCAGGGATCATGACCTGAGCTGAAATCGAGTCAGATGCTCAACCGACTAAGCCACCCAGGCGCCCCATCTTTGCCTTCCATTTACTCTTTAATTCACCACTGTCTGCTTTCTACCTACTTCACACAGTTAAAAAAACTGTTCTCTCCAGGACATTGGCTCACTCCTATTTCTTGAAATTCTTTCTTTTGCCTTCCATGGCACCATACTTTTGTGTCTTCATCACTCCTCTCTGATAGTTCTTTTCTGCCATTTTTGTAAGTTTCTTTTCCTCCACTGCCTCTTTTTTTTTTTTGGCATCTCCAAGGAGTCTCAATCCTTGGCTATTCCATTTCTTACTCTCCTTAGGGACTTCACTTTAAGGGAGTGATGACGGCTCCCATAGCTGAGTTTCTAATTTGTGCCTTACCCCCATGTTTCAGACTTATCCAGCTGCCTCCTAGACCTCTTCATTTTGGTCATGATCTCAAAATAAAATGCCCAAACTGAAGTCAATCTTATGTCTCAAACCTGTGGTCTTTTGTCACTGGCTTCTCTCACTTAAAATAATGTCCTCAAGGTTCATCCATGTTGTAACATATGTCAGAATTTCCTTCCTTTTAAAGACTGAAGAATATTTCATTATATACATATACCATGTTTATCCATTCATCAGTTGATGAACACTTGAATGGCTTCCTTTTTTTTTTTTTGGCTATTATGCTCCAAAGAACATTCATGTAGAAGTTATTGTGTGAAGGTATATTTTTATCTGTCATGGGCATATCTAAGAGTGGGATCTCTGGGTAATACGGAAACTATGTTTAACATTTCGAGGAACTGCCATACTGTTTTCCAAAGTGGCTCCATTGTTTTGCATCCCTATTGCAATGTATGACAGCTCTGGCTTCTCCACATGCTTGCTAACATTCCTGATCTTTTGTTGGATCATAACCATCCTAGCGGGTGTCAGTTAGTATCTCATTATGGTTTGACTTTCATGTCACTAGTGGTTAATGATGTTGAGCATCTTTTTGTGTGCTAATTGAACATCCATGTATCTTTTTTGGAGAAATATCTATATGAATCCTTTGCCCATTTTTTAATTGGGTTATTTGTCTTTTAATTATTGAGTTGTAAGAGTCCTTCATATATTCTAAATACAAATCTCCTATCAGATGTTTTATTTGGGAAAATTTTTTCCCATTCTATGGTTGTTTTTGTTGTCATTGTCGTTGTTGTTCATTGTCTTAATGGTGTCCTTTGAAGCACAGAAGTTTTTAATTTTAAATAAATCCACTTTACCTGTTTTGTGGATGTGTTGTCACTTTTGCTTTTGGTGTCATATCTAAGATATCTTTTATCAAAGCCAAGGTGATGAAAATTTATGCTTGTGTTTTCTTCTAAGAGTTTTATAATTTTAGCTCTTACATTTAGAGAACAAATAGGAGTGTCTTTATGACGGTAGCCAATTAAAATGATTGTGCAGGGACATCTGAGTGGTTCAGTCGGTTAAGCGTCCGACCTCGGCTCAGGTCATGGTCTCATGGCTCATAGGTTCGAATCCTACTTTGGGCTCTCTGCAGTCAGCACATAGCCTGCTTTGGATCCTCTGTCCCCTTCTCTCTCTGCCCCTCCCCAGCTCATTCTCTTTCTCTCTCTCTCTCTCTCTCTCTCTCAAAATAAATAAATAAACTTTTTTTAAAAATAGAGAAAATCCACATCTTTTGTGGAAGGGAAGAAGCTACTTCAAATTCCTCCTGGGTAAGAAATATATAGAGTTTATCACCGGGTGGGGGGATTATGGATTATTTTTGTATTCATTCCATACTTTCCAGAATTTTAAAATTGTTTACAGAGAACAAGTAAAATTGTTACAGAGAACAGAGAAGTAATTCCAACACTGTTTTAAAAAACTTTTACTGGCTTAGTTCACACATGTCTGAGGCTGTAACTAATATTTCAGTTTCCTGTGTACATTGGACCTACGAGGAACCCAAGAAAGGTCTGTGGCCCTTCAATGCTTGGAGCAAGGCCTGCCCAGAGAAAACCAGAAACAAAGACTTTTATTGGGAAGCCAGCAGAAGTTGTTTCTTTGCTCTACTTCATTTTACTTGCTTTGCTTTTTTTCTTAAATTTTCATATTTTATTGTAACTTTTACCTACATATATGTTAGGTTCACTAAACTGTAAAACTGTATGGCAGGAATTCTATTTAGCTAAATTTCCTATGCCTAATTGTTAACCCCAAGCCATACTTGCCTTTTTTTTTTTTTAAGCAACACTGAAAAAATAGCAGCCTCAAAACCTTAAAAAAAAAAAAAAAAACGGTGAGGGGGATACCTGTGTGGATCAGTCAGTTAAGTGTTTGAATTTGGCTCCGGTCATGATCTCGTGGTTCGTGAGTTTGAGCCCCGCATCGGGCTGTGTACTGGTGGTGTGGAGCCTGCTTGGGATTCTTTCTCTCTCCCTCCTCTTCTCTCTCTGCCCCTTCCCCACTTGCATGCTTTCTCTCTCAAAATAAATAAATAAATAAAAACTTTAAAAAAGAGATAAAGAAAAAACAGCAGCATCAAGTTAGCTCAAGGGCAAAAGCATCTCGTTTTACACCTCTGGAGCACAGCTCCACTCAGTCCAGGAAAATGGAAAAACTAGTCTTACAGAATTATTTTCCTTTGTCACCTCTGTAAATTCAATGGAAAAGTTGAAAATCAGTGGGCATCTTCTTCATTGTTTGTGGTACCAGAATTCTATATTCTTCTGCTAAATGCATGGTACAGCAGTAAGGTTAAAATAAAAATATGTGTATTCAGATAAGATAAACCTGGGTGGGAAGCCCAACTTCCATACCTGCTAGCAAGATACACTTGGACTGGTTCATTTACCTTCTTGAGCCTTAGTTTCCCTCTCTGAAAAGATAATAATCATGCTTACACACAGAGCTTTATAAACATAGTAAATACTTAGAGAATGGTAACCATTTTTTCAAAAGATATTATTTTTAAGTAATCTCTACACCCAACGTGGGGCTTGGACTCACAACCCCAAGATCAAGAGTCAACATGCTCCACTGACTGAGTTAGCCAGGTACCCCTAGAAAATGATAGCCAGTTTAATGAATACTAATCAAAAGTAATCTGCATTGACTGACAAAGAGAAAAAAGAAAGGTCTCTGTGCTTAATAAAAGAAAACAACTACCCACTGGATTCAGTTAGGAATACAAACAGTCTATTCAGGCCAGCCTGTACCCTTTATGAATAGAAATGAAGACAAATTGAAGCTCTGATACTACAACTTGCCTAATCCCCAAATGAATTGCCCATTCAAATCCATGTCACCTCTGAGCCTTGCTACATACTCTGCGATCTTTTAGGGTTTGTAGTCAGTCGGATAAAAGTGGAAGTATTAATAATACCAAGTTCTTTTGGAAAATCAACAATCTAAGAAATGAAGATCTATGTCTAGAGTTACACATGACTTTATATGAAGGAAAGCCTAGAAAGGACACTTCAGGATGAAAAGTATTCAGGAACAGTCTTGAACAAGTCATTAAAAACAAATTTTGTTTTGCCTGAAATTCTAATGGGAGATTTGAACTATGTAACCTCTAAAATTTCTGCTTTTATTTTTTAAAATTTTTCTTTTAATGTTTATTTTTGAGAGAGACAGAGACAGAGACAGAGGATAAGCAGGAGAAGGACAGAGAGAGAAGGAGACACAGAATCCAAAGCAGGCTTCAGGCTCTGAGCTGTCAGCACAGCCTGATGCAGGACTCAAACTCACAAACTGTAAGATCATGACCTGAGCTGAAGTCAGATGCTTAACCGACTGAGCCATCTAGGTGCCCCTAAAATTTCTGCTTTTCTAAAACTCTATGATTTGTGTCTAGATCCTGTCTTTTTTGAAAAACATTAACTGTAGACTAAATGCAGTGGAGAATGGTAAGTTGAAGAAGAAAGGACTGTAAAGTCCGACAGACCTTGTTGAAATTCTCAACTCTTTCAAGTTTGATAATAGCAAATTTGCTGAGTTATTAGAAGAACTAAGGATAATGTATTGTTAAAACACAAATTGTGGGGCGCCTGGGTGGCTCAGTCAGTTGAGCATCTGACTTCAGCTCAGGTCATGATCTCACAGTTTGTGAGTTTGAGCCCCACACCGAGCTCTGTGCTGACAGCTCTGGAGCCTGGAGCCTGCTTCAGATTCTGTGTCTCCCTCTCTCCTGCTCATGCTCTGTCTCTCTTGCTCTCAAAAATAAATAAAACATAAAAAAAAAAACTTTTTTTAAATAATAAAATAAATAAATAAATAAAAACACAAAATGCAACTGAGTACATTTGAAGATCTAATAAGTGATTCATGAATCTGGCAGCATCTCATCTAGCAAGGAGAGATGCTCTGAGGAGTTGTATCAGATGGGAGGATTTATAGGCAGGAGGGTGGAGCAAAAGAGTTATTAACAAAACAAAAGTAAGGATGGTTTCAGGCCAGGTCATGGTGATTATCTTACTAATGCTGATGAAGAAATTTCAGATGGACTGTTTAAAGATCACATTGTTTTTAAAATTTCTTAATGTTTATTTATTTTTTTTGAGAGAGAGACAGAGAGAGAAAGGAGCTGGAGAGGGAGAGAGAGAGAGAGAGAGAGAGAGAGAGAATCCCAAGCAGGCTCCGCACTGTCAGCATAAGCCTGATGTGGGGCTCTATCTCATGAACTGTGAGATCATGATCTGAGCTGAAATCAAGAGTCTGAGGCTTAACCAACTGAGCCACGCAGATGCCCCTAAAAGGTCACATTTTAGGAGAGGTCAAAACTATAATTAAGTCCTGATTTGCTGTCACGGGTAGGGAGCAAATGACTCCATTTGGGGCTTAGCAGTTTTTCTTTTTTAACAATATAAAAAAACACCTGGCAGTTGTAAATACTCAACAAATACAAGAAAAAATTATGATTATTATGGAACTAGGACTAATTAACACATCTGATTAATCATTAAGAAAATATCACATGTTAGCAGCTGCTGAAACTATTATGATTAGAAACATCTGTTATGGAAATTTTAACATGAGGTTTTTCTAACAGAGTATATTAGTAGAAGCTTTAAGTGCCCATCAACTGACGAGTGGATAAAGAAGATGTGGCACATACATACAATGGACTACTACGTGGCAATGAGAAAAAATGAAATCTGACCATGTGTAGCAACATGGATGGAACTGGAGGGTATTATGTTAGGTGAAATAAGTCAGTCAGAAAAAGACAGATACCATATATTTCCACGAATAGGTGGACTTTGTGAGACTAAGCAAAAACCAAGGGGAGGGGAAGAGGGGAAAGAAAAAAAAAAGACACAGAGAGGGAGGGAGATAAAACATAAGAGACTCTCAAAGACTAAGAACAAACTGAGGGTGAGGAGGGCGAGGGAGGGGGGAGAGGGGGTGATGGGCATTAAAGAGGGCACATGTTGGGATGAACACTGGGTGTTATATGTAAACCAATTTGAAAATAAACTATTATAAAATTTAAAAAAAACATATACCATAATCCGGGGTGCCTGTGTGACTCAGTCCCTTAAGTGTCTGACTCTTGATTTTGGCTCAGGTAAAGATCTCATGGTCATGAAATGAAGCCCCATGTGGGGCTCCACACTGGGCATGGAGTCTGCTTGGGTTTCTCTCTCTCCCTCTCCCCCTCTGTGCTGACAGCTCAGAGCCTGGAGCCTGCTTCGGATTCTGTGTCTCCCTCTCTCTGCCCCTCCCCAACTCGCACTGTCTTTCTCTCTCTCTCTCAAAAATAAACATAAAAAAAAGGAAATTAAAATAAAATATACCATAATTCACATCACATGTCCTCCCAGGATAAACAAATATATGATTCAAAATTAACCCACTTTGAAGGTGTTAGTCATGCGATTGGAATTAAAAAAGGGCTTAACTTGCATAATTAAACCAAACATTTCAAACCTGTAGCTAGTAAGACATCAAAGTGTGCACTGAAAATTTTAGCTCAGTTGAATTCTAAACCAGATTGAAAATTCTTGTGAAGTTTTACCAAGCAGAAGAAAATCTAGAACAATTCCTCTTTCTGCCTACAGATGATCTTACTCTAAGAACCAAATACCAAGGATTACATCATCCAGGAGAAGACCTAGATGGCAAGCTAGGAGGTTGACAGATGCGAAGAGGATAGGGGTACTTGAACTTGCAACCTATGGGGAAAGCATATCAGATTCAATCTAGGAGAGGCGTGGCATTAGGTCTGAGGTATATGGATGAATGGAATCTTTGCTCTACAGAGGTGGAGATGCCTGTATCCTGTTTGTTTTTTCATAGATTTTTTCCATCAGTGAAGTACAATTTGAGCAATAGGGAGGCTAGTTTTTCAAATTATAATATAGTTGAAAATGTTTCTCTAATAGGCCCATCCTAGTGATAGCAGTGTCTAGGGCATTTAAAATTGTTATGTTTAATGTTTAAAATTTTTTATGTAATTTATAACTTAAAAAAATATAAACAATGCAAAATGAAGATAATGAAAATCTCTAGTAATCTTACACTGTAGAGTAGCAACTGCTAATAGTTTGGTTAATGATTTCCAGATTGTTCCCATTTGGGGCTATTATAAGATGATGACACAAAGTACATCCCACTGCATAAATCATTGTGCAACTAGTAAGAATTTCTGGCTAGAAGTAAGTTTGCTGGTCAGAGAATATACAGCAAAAGTTGACCAATATTTTAAAAAAAATTTTTTTAGCATTTATTTATTTTTGAAGGAGAGACTGAGCATGAGCAGGGGAGGAACAAAGAGAGAGAGAGAGAGAGAGACATAGAATCCAAAGCAGGCTCCAGGCTCCAAGCTGTCAACACAGAGCCTGATGCGGGGCTCAAACCCACAAGCTGTGAGATCATGACCTGGGCCAAAGTCGGACACCCAACCAACTGAGCCACCCCAGCACTCCAAAAAATTGACCAATAGTATGTCTACCAATAGTGTGTAAAAGTGCTTAACATATTTTTGATATCCTTCAGGTTAGCAATCCTGAATAAAATTAGTCAAGACCTGGGGTGCCTGGTTGGCTCAGTCGGTGGAGCATGCGACTCTTGATCTTGGGGTTGTAAGTTTGAGCTCCATGTTGGGAGAAGAAATTACTTAAAAATAAAGTCTTTAAAAAAAAAGTAGTCATAACCTGAGTTTCCATACTTTTCCAAGAGGTAATTTTAAAGAGACTCTGAAGGGAAATCTGAAGTATCAGTAGTATTGAATGACGACTGCATTTCATTGTGTATGGTATTTTTTTTTCATAATAACCTTAATTTTCAACTTTTCTCTCTTTGCAACCCATACCCGCTTTTCTTTCTTTCTTTTTTTTTTTTTTCTTTTGTAGCTGTCTAGCTTCACCCGAATGTTGGCTCTAGAAGATTTTGTTCTACTGGCCAGTGGAACCGAGTCAGTAGAAAATGACACTTTCAAAACTCTGAGTAGCTTGAAGACCCTGGAATTCTGGAAAAATAAGTTAGGACGAGTCCCCAGTGCTCTCCCAGCTGGTCTCGAAGTGTTAAAACTAAATGATAATTCAATAAATGTCCTACACGGATCTGATTTTGAAGGACTGAAGAAATTAAAAATTCTTGAACTTAAAAACAATCTGATCACTTCTCTCTCTCCTAGCACACTCTCTTCTCTGGTCAGTTTGCAGAGTTTGATGCTGGATGGCAACAATATCGAATCTCTATCTGGACCACTGGTGCTTCCGCACCTGAAAAGTATGAGCCTGGAAAATAATAAACTGCATCTTATTCCAGCCAGCTTCTTTGCTTCTCTTCAGGCTTTGCAATTTCTCAGTGTCAGTGGTAACTTTCTGACTAAAATTCCTGTTAATCTGCCCAAATCCCTGCTCTCTTTAAGAATGGAGAGAAACCAGCTCAAAGTGGTAAGGTTTCGAGACATGAAACACTTGGAGAATCTTTCCCACCTTTATCTGTCAGAAAACTCACTCTCCTCCATCGACGGGGCACAGATCCTTGCCAATTTAACTACTCTTGAATTGTCCCAAAACCAGGTTCAAATGTTGCCCCTCAAACTACCAGCAAGGCTACAAAAGCTAGATTTTAGCAATAATCTGATTCAGAGAGTGACAGCCCAAGACTTCCAGGACCTCGGAGACTTGAAACACTTGTTTCTGGACAACAACATTGTTAGCTTTTTCGAAGCTGGAGCCCTGCAGATGTGTTCCCAGCTCTCCAACCTGGCCCTGGAACAGAACCTGCTCTTGTCTATTCCTCTAAGGTAAGGGAGAGTTCTTATTTATTTTGACTACTTTTAACGTTTTCTGAAGATTGGGGCAATTAAGCACATTATACAAGTGAGAAAAACAGAGCAAACATAAATGATCTGATCAAGCCTATCCAAGGGGTCCGGGGTGGAGGTTTTAGACAGGGTTTTAGAATCTCCAGCCCTCTAACTAAATCCTGCACTAACTTCATTGCTCTCGCCTGTAGGACAAAATACCAACAGGTGTGAACTGTATTTGAAAATATACAATGACACTTTGGCGAAGTATGCGAACATAATATGGGGATATTATTTGTAAACAAAAATGTGTTTTGGTTTTTAAGCATGCGGCCTGGGATCCAGCAACAGGCAGACCTGGTACACACTTAGCCACTGGCAAAGCAAGGCTACGAAAAAGAAATGAGGGGGAAATGTAGTAAAATATTTATGTTTTTAAAGGCATTGAAATATTAGCTCTGAAAAAAATCAAAAGTGTTTAATCTCATCTTGTATTTACTTTGAATTCTGTTTTTGGGAGCCTCGTGTTCTTCTCAGGACTGTGATCTTTAAAGGACTTAATCCCGGTCCTGCTTCTTTCTGCACCTGCTTGAGGGTGCGTGAGTCCGTTTGGGGTGTCTTGCCTTGTGTTCTTGGTTGTCTCTCAGTTCTCTCTCTCACAAACACACATGCACATAGAGCCCGGACACATGGACACAAACACATATAACACCACATACTCTGACACTTAATTTCTCTTTTCAAATATCCCTCCCTCTGTGCCCAACCCATTGTCCTGTTCCCCTCACCCAGTCATAACCTATGACTAATGTACATGTTGACAGTAATTGATCCTTTTTATGTAAACTTTGCTCCATGTTCTACATTCGTAAAGTAGATAAATTAAAAAAGCAGAAGAATAAGGACCTATTATTCTCTTAAAAAGATGCTATATTGTTTATTATATGTGCCTATAGGTGGATTCATTTTCCTTTTGGCACTTTATAGAAAAAAAAAGGTATCTTGCTCTGTTGATTATCATTATCAAATTGCTCATAAGTAATATACCAACTTCTGGCTTCTGTAGGATCCTGTGGCCCTCGGTTTACTTATTTTCATTGCTAGTTATAATAAACAACTTTTGTTATGAATTAAAAAGGGAAAAATTATCTTTTATATGTACAGATGTTCATTTTTTCTTTAAAACATTTTTTAATGTTTATTTTTGAGAGAGAGAGACAGACAGACAGAGCATGAGCAGGGGAGGGGCAGAGAGAGAGGGAGTCACAGAATCCAAAGCAGGCTCCAGGCTCTGAGCTGTCAGCACAGAGCCCGATACCGGGTTCAAACTCACATACTGCGAGATCATGACCTGAGCTGAAGTTGTACACTTAGACTGCTGAGCCACCCAGGTGCTCCCAGATGTTCATTTTTTCTGGTTGAAAAAAAGTTTTGTTACACGGTACAGTAACTATACCCAATGCAAAACATCAAAAAATGATTTTTCATGGAAAGAAACCAAGTGTCCATCAACTGACGAATGGATAAAGAAGATGTGGTACATATATACAATGGAATACTACGTGGCAATGAGAAAAATGAAATCTGGCCGTGTGTAGCAACATGGATGAAACTGGAGGGTATTATGCTAAGTGAAATAAGTCAGTCAGAAAAAGACAGATACCATATGTTTCCACACATAGGTGGATTTTGAGATTTTGAGATTTTCCCCCTAGCAAAAACCAGGGGGAGGGGAAGAGGGGAAAAGAAAAAAAGACACAGAGAGGGAGGGAGATAAAACATAAGAGACTCTCAAAGTCTAAGAACAAACTGATGGAGAGGGGGGTGAGGGAGGGGGGAGAGGGGGTGATGGGCATTAAAGAGGGCACGTGTTGGGATGAACACTGGGTGTTATATGGAAACCAATTTGAAAATAAATTATTTAAAAAAATGATTTTTCCAATGGAAATCAATATTTTAAAATATATATTGAGGGTTATTTGAAATTAACCAATTTCTTCCAATGTATAAGCATATGCATACAATTAATTTACTTCAACAAATAAGTTTTGAGTGTTTTCCTTGTGCCAGGTACTTTACCAGGCACTTGGGATACACCCATGCAATAAACAAATAAAACTTCTTGTTCTATACAGCTTAAATTCTAGCAGAGAAGGAGTAACCATAATAATTAGGTTTAAGTACATAATGTTTACATGGTGATAGGCGTTGTAGTTAGCAGCAACAACAAAGAAGGGCAGGATTACCAGGTTCAGGATGGTAGAGAGTAGGGGTGGCTGGCTGCAATTTTTTTTTTAAAGTCCAGATTTTTTGTGAACTATCCTAAATTTTTTTAATGTTTATTTATTTTTGAGACAGAGAGAGACACAGCATGAGTGGGGGAGGGGCAGAGAGAGAGGGAGACACAGAATCTGAAGCGGCTCCAGGCTCCAGGCTCCAGGCTCCAGACTCCAGGCTCCAGGCTCCAGGCTCCGAGCTGTCAGCACAGAACCTGATGCGGGGCTTGAACTCACAGACCATGAGATCATGACCTGAGCGGGGCTTGAACTCACAGACCGTGAGATCATGACCTGAGCCGAAGTCGGACGCTCAACCGACTGAGCCACCCAGGCGCCCCCAGTTCTATGTATCTCAAACAGCCTTCATGACATATGCTTCTTACCCTATTTCACACTCAGGCAGGCCTGCAGCAACGAACAGCTAGCTAGGGTCTAATACATTGTTTTCTTTTCACAAATTTACATTTGTATAATTACACCCTAGTTTCATTTATTTTAAAGTTTATTTATTTTGAGAGAGACAACGTGAGTGGGGGAGGGGCTGAGAGAGAATCCCAAACAGCTCTGCACTGTCAGCATGGAACCCAATGTGGGGCTCAAACTCACAAACCCATGAGAATGGTGAGAATGCTTGACCGACTGAGCCACCCAGGCACCCCTTAAATAGGGTAAGCGTGGTAATGTGGTAACCCTCATGAAAATGTAAGCTTTGAGCAAGAACTGGAAGGAGGTGAGGGATTTAGCTGTAAAACTGGGGGCGGGAGCAGGGAAGAAAGTGTTCTAGACAGAAGAGCCAATACAAAAGCCCTAAGGCTAGAACATGCCTGCAGAGTTTCAAGACTCTAATACTTGTTATTTCACAATTTCTCTACTGTATTTCAAGCCTTATTTTCTATCACTATATGCCCCTTTTCCAAAAAAAAAAAAAAAGTCACATATAGACTAAAACCTCATGAAAGAGGCTGGAGGGTAATTATCTCATCAGAGATTCTCAGCGGGCTGTGACAGCCATGGCAAAACTGTGAATCCGGTGGACTTCTCTATTCAGGTAGCTTTTAGAAAGCATTTGGCTAAGTAATCCTGCTAAGTTTAATGAGTGAAAAGTAGCTTAATTATTTACTCCTGCCAGGGTATTTGTGTGTTTTAATAAGTGACTACAGAAAGCACAACGCTTTTGCCCAATGGAGTGTATAATAGAATTGCAAGCCCGAGCTGGCCGTAATTCTCGAATCTGACTCCACATTACAATTGCTGGAGAACTTTAAAAAAGCATACTTATGCCTAGACCTCGCTTCAAGCCAATTAAAGCAGACACTCAAGAGATTGTGCCCAGGCATCAGCCTTTTTAAAAAGCTCCCCAGATGAATTTAATGTGTAGCCGGGGTCTAGAAGTAATGGGCAAGAGGTGTGCCCCACCTCCCCAGCTTTTCTTTGAATTGGAAAGTGCAAATGACCCAGAAAAGGTTCTCTGTGATTTTCCCCCTATAAAGCATTAAGACACAATATAATCTGTTTTTTTTTAATTTCTGAATGTTAAGACTTTTATCCATGAGCTTAAGACTGGACACTTTTATTTTCATGGGTTTTATTCACACACAAAATTGTACTTTAAAATTCAGTCTTGTATTAATAAACTATAAACACACTAGTAACCTGTTACTAGTTGCTAACCTAACCTAATTTGTTGCTAGTTGCTAGCTATGTATCCTACGAAAATCACAAACCCCTTCTTTTGCCTACCATCCTCCATTCTACATTTCACCAGGGAAATAATAGCAGATGGTTTTAGGTGCACATATATTCAAATATCTACTACATTTGCCTCAATACATTATTCAAGATAAAAAATAACACCCAGGGGCGTCTGGGTGGCTCACTCAAACGTCTGACTTCTGCTCAGATCAAGATCTCACAATTCGGGAGTTCAAGCTCCGCGATAGGCACTGTGCTGACAGCTCAGAGCCTGGAGCCTGCTACGGGTTGTGTCTCCCTCTCTCTCTGCCCTCCCCCACTTGTGCTCTCTCTCTTTCAAAACTAAATAAAAAAAAATTAAAAAAAGAAAAGAAAATACCTAACATAACATTAAGCACTGACTAAACCAGCGGTGAGTTTACATATGTGTGTTATTTCCCATTATTCTTTACAACAATCCTGTGAATATAGGTACATTTTTTAAACTATTATTTTACAGATTAGAACATTAAGGTTAGGAGGTATCAAGAAACTTCCTCAAAATCACATGTCAGTAAGTGGTGGAGTCAAGATTAAACACAGTAGTCTATCTCCAGAGCCAGGGAATTCTAGCCACCATGTGATCACCAGCCTCTGAGATTTACTCTGCTGTAAACAATTTCTTACACTATTTAAAACTTAGGATGCCTAAGACTTGGGTATCACTTTTGCTGCTTTTCATTTCACCAATCTGTAGCTCAGTAAACAAATAGAAGTCACATTATCTTTTCTTTATTCACAATTTGGATAATTCAAATCCAGAATAGCTTTCTACAACCTAACACAGGCATAGCATTTTACCTTACTTATACTCAGGTGCCATCTACTGGTAAAATGGGGTGTATCCCTTTTTACTTTTAAAAAGCCACAGACCCAAAGAACAAATAGCATTTTTAGAAACATGTTTGTCTTAAAATCAGGGGAACTTTTTAAGTATAAATCAGACTTATAAAGACAAATTATATCAAAGCAATAAATGACTGCTCTAAGTTCATAAAACCACGACATTAGCGATCTCTCTTACAATGTCGTTTCGGTTATAATGTCCATAGAAACATGAAAGAAATAAAAAAGAGGAAGAACAGGTACAAGTTTTAGCTACCCACCCTAGAAGGGTTCATTTTATTCGTCTAAAAGAAAACTTGGCTTTCTCATTCGTTAGCTGACATTTATTATGTGACTTCTGTGTACTAGGCACTTTCATTTCTAGGGTGGAAAATCAGAAACTTTAAGCCAAATAACTTACCTGAAGTTGCGTACTGGTAAACAGAATGGCCCAAATTAGAACTTGAGTCTTCATTAGTAGACTGGACCCTTTGGTTTACTTGATCATATCTTTCCTCAGTTGCTCTCCCTTGTACTCTGAAGGTAATAGCGTCTTGCTTATTGCAACACCATCTGTTAATAGTCCATATTTCCTTGGGAAAAAAAAAAAAGCTATACATAAGATTTTCTGTATAACTTTTAGGAATGTGCCTTATATCAGTTGGTATGTACATAAAACACACTGTCTTGGGGACTGACTTCAAATTAAATTTAACTATCAAATTGTTGGGGCGCCTGGGTGGTGAAGCCAGTTAAGCATTCAACTCATGATCTCGGCTTAGGTCATGATCTCACAGCTGGTGAGTTCAAGTCCCACATTGGACTCTGCACTGGTGGCGCAGAGCATGCTTGGGATTCTGTGGCTCCTTCTGTCTGCCCCTCCCCCACTTGTTCTCTCCCTCTCTCTCTCTCTCTCAAAATAAATAAAATTTAAAAAAATAAAAATAAATATTACATAAATTTTTTTTAATTTTTTTTAACATTTATTTATTTTTGAGACATAGAGACAGAGCGTGAGCAGGAGAAGGGCAGAGAGAGAGGGAGACACAGAATCTGAAGCAGGCTCCAGGCTCTGAGCCATCAGCACAGAGCCTGACGCGGGGCTCGAACTCACAGACCGCGAGATCATGACCTGAGCCGAAGTCGGCGGCTTAACCAGCGGAGCCACCCAGCTGCCCCAATATTATATAAATTTAAATATCAACTGTTAAAATGAAAAAAGTGATTTTCCCTGGTAAATTCATCTACTTTTTAAGGTAAACTTTATTCCAACTAAGGAGAAGACACTTTAAATAAATAAGATTGTAAAATACTCAACATCACAAATACTTGTATATGCATATTCACTGTATAGTTCAGGATACAAACATAAAATATATAATCATCATAAGACTAGGACCACCATAATAAATTTCATTGAATACTAAAGGACATGGGTGTACATTCAGGGGGTTCACACTCTATGAAAATAGCATCTGGAAATAGCACTTAATATGAAACTGTTGAGTAGCAGAAAAATTTCAGTTTCACGATTGTGATTCTTTTTTTACTTTTTATCGATAAGCATTAGCATGACATTTTTCACATTGGATCCACAGTGGAAAAACTTTTTTTTCCTGATTACAAAGCAGTACCTGTTCAAGGTTGAAAACTTCGTCTGCTGAAAAATGAAAAATCATTCATAATTGCTCAACCCGAGCCTATGTCTACACATAATTTATTTTTATGTGTTTGGGATCATTCAATTTTGTTTTTTTTTTTTTCTATTTTTTCCATTGAACATTATAGAGTATTTTTCTCTCCCTTTTCCCTTTTCTACTTTTTCCAAGTATCACTATGGACCCAAGGGATCTTAATTTATTCAGTGTGTTATGATCATTTAAAGTTGCTAATCTCTTTTGATTCTCACATTGTTCCAAATTTGTCAGTGGGAGCCCCTCAAAAGTGGTCCCTGTGACCCACTTTTCATTATTGAGACCCAATTTCATTATTTCTGTTAAAAATTTTTTAAATGTGTATTTATTTTTGATAAAGCAGGCAAGTGAGTTAGTGTGCACGTGACTGTGAGCAGGGGAGGGGCAGAGAGAGAGGGTGAGAGAGAATCCCAAGTAGGCTCTGTGCCGTCAGGGCAGAGCCCAGTGCAGAGCTTTATGCCACAAACCATGAGATCATGACCTGAGCTGAAATCAAGAGTCTGACATGCCCCTCTGTTATTCCTCTTTTTCAAAACTTGAGGTAAAATACACATACAATTTACTTCACCATTTTTAGCTGTATAGTTCCATAAAGTATCTTCATATTGTTGTGTAATTGGTCTCCGAAACTTTTTCATTTTGCAGAACTGAAACTCCACACTCATTAAACAACTCCCTGTTTCTCCCTCCCCCGGCCTCTGACAACCATCATTAAACTTTCCGTTTCTATGAATTTGACTACTCTAGAAATCTCATATATGTGGAATTATAGTAGTTGTCTTTTTTGTGCTAGGCTTTTTTTCACTTAGCATAATGTCCTCAAGGTTTATCCATGTTGTAGCATGTATCAGAATTTCCTTTTGTTTGTTTGTTTGTTTTTGTTTTGTTTTGCTTTTTTGGTTTGTTTTTAAAAATTTTTTAATGTTTATTTGTTTTTGAGAAAGAGAGAGAGAGAGAGAGCGCGCGCGAGTGGGGAGGGGAAGAGAGAGGGAGACATAGAATCCAAAGCAGGCTCCAGGCTCTGAGCCGTCACAGAACCCGACATGGGGCTTGAACTCATGAACTGTGAGATCATGACCTGAGCTGAAGTCAGGGTCTTAACCTACTGAGCCACCCATGCGCCCCAGAATTTCCTTCCTTTGTAAGGCTGACTAATTATTCCATTGTATGTACATCTTGTGTTGTGCTTATCAATTCATGGTCGATGTACATTTGGATTGCTTCCACATTTTAGCTACTGTGAATTCAATATAGGTGAATAACATGTAAATACTGTATAACATTATTTAATATGTAAATATCTCTTTGAGATTTACAATCGTGCTATTGGAATAGCATCGCCATTAGAGTGTAATATTACTTCTAGATCTTTCCAGCATGCAGAACCAGAAAATATGTATTTTTAAGTTATCTCTAATTCATATTTAACATTAGAGGGTTTTTCTTATTTTATATTTATATATCTTCTTTTATAATGAAATCTTGGTTTCTAATGATATGAATACACTTACCTATTTGTTTTGTTATAGAGCATTCATTTAAAAAGTTTCAAAATGTAATTACTAAGTAGTGTTAATAATAAACATGCTGAGAGAAATTTCCTTGCAGATCCTTTTGTCCTTAGTGTCTAAGGCTTAGATATACCCGCTAAGGATATCTAGTCAGAGTACTTTTTCTTTCCTTTATATGGTTATACACCAACATAAACATTTGATTAACTAATTAGAAATGTTTGTTTCTGTTTGTATTCAATTTTCGGGCTTGTTTTTGCTTTACCTTATTTGTTTTGTGAACACGTAAAACATTAACATGATTCAAAAGTTAAAACCATATGCAAACACCTCTATGAGTAACCATTTTCATTCACTTCTGGTTTATCATTCTTTTTTCTCCCCCCAAACATAAGCAAATATATGGACATGTGTTCTTATTTCTCTCTTACACATGCTTTACATACTATTCTACCTCTTGTTTTTTCCCCCTTAACAATACTTTCTGCAAATCATTTTGTAATAATTCATAGGAATGAGCCCCTTCCTTTTTAAAGGAATAATATAGTAGTTTTTTACTGTTGTACTGGGTTGTTTCCAATCTTTTGGTATTATAAGTTATACCATAATAAACACATATATGCTGTTTTATATTTGCGACGTATATACATAGAAGTGAGATTGCGAGGTTGAAGGGTAAATACACAGGTTATTTCTTTAGGCTTTGCTGAATTCTCCCCCAAAGGGGCTATGCCACTTCAGTCTCCCACCAAGCTGTGTATGAGAATGTCTGGTCCTTCACAGTTTTGCCAGAGAATCTCTAGTATTGCTAGAGATTAAGATTTTTATCAATCTCATAGGTGAGAAATGGCATCTCTATGTGGTTTTATTTTTCATTTCTCTATTTTGAGTATGGTTGAAGACTTCACAGCTTTGTCTTTCTGTGTTTTTGTTTTTTTTTAAACTTATTTGAGAGAGAGACAGAGAGAGAGAGAGAGAGAGAGAGAGCGCTCATATGGGGGAGAGGCAGAGAGAGGGAAGAGAGGATTCCAAGCAGGCTCCACACTGTCAGCACAGAGCCTGACTTGTGGGGCTCTGTTTATGTGGACTTCCATTCATGCCTTTTGCCCATTTTTCAGTCCTATTTTAAAACCTTTT
The DNA here is from genome assembly GCA_030068075.1 of Paguma larvata. Taxonomy (NCBI): domain Eukaryota; kingdom Metazoa; phylum Chordata; class Mammalia; order Carnivora; family Viverridae; genus Paguma; species Paguma larvata. The sequence goes on from CM057829.1 coordinate 103,865,022, forward strand.
CTTCTCAACTTTTTTTTTTAAGGTTTATTTATTTATTTGGGAGGGAGGGGCAGAGAGAGAGAGAGAAAGAGAGAGAATCCCAGGCAGGCTTCACACTGTCAGCATGGAGCTTGACACAAGGCTCGAACTCATGAACCTGAGCCAAAATCAAGAGTCAGATGCTTGACAGACTGAGCCACCCAGGTGCCCCTCTTTTCAACTTTTAAGAGTCCTGGACATATTAGAGGATTAGCTCTTTGTTTTGTTTTTTTGTTTGTTTGTTTGGTTGGTTGTTTTTGTAAATGCTTATTTACTTTTGAGAGAGAGAGAGAACATAAGTGAGAGAGGGGCAGAGAGAGAGGGAGACACAGAACCCAAAGCAGGCTCCAGGCTCTGAGCTGTCAGCACAGAGCTGATACGAGACTCGAGACTCGAACTCACTAGCTGTGAGATTATGACCTAAGTCAAAGTCGGACACCTAACCAACTGAGCCACCAGGAGATGCACTTTGTCTGAGTTTCAAGGTGCAGATATTTTTTCCCAGTTTATAATTTATCTTTTGACTTTGCACATGTGTTTTGTTATACACAATTTCTTTTTTTTAATTATGTTTAATGTTGTTGATTCATTGATCTTTTATAGCTTCTGGATTTTCAAGCTACAGGTAGAAAAGCTTTCTCATAGAATTAGTGCTTCAAAAATGATTTATGATTTTTATTGTCACATAATAGTTTATTATCTCTTAATTTCCATATTAGTGGACATTATCTATTCTTTTTTTGCTGGTATAAATATAATTAAATATGTGACAAACATGTTTGCAAATAAATCTCTGTTTGCTTCTGTTATCTCCTAGGTTGAAAGGTATGACATTATTTAAATCTGATACATATTACCAAATTGTTTCCAAAGTGGTACCAATTTAAACTCCCACCAATAGAGTGCAAGTTCTTACCTCACAACATTTTCAGCAGCAATAAATTTAAAAATTTAAAACCAGGGCTTCTGGATAGCTCAGTTGGTTAAGCATTTGGTTCTTGATTTTGGCTCAGGTCATGATCTCATGGTTCATGACTGTGAGTCCCATGTCTGGCTCTGTGCTGACAGCATGGAGCCTACTTGAGATTCCCTCTCTCTCTCTCTCTCTCTCTCTCTCTCTCCCTCTCTCTCTGCCCCTCCCCTGCTTGTGTCTACCCTCTCTACCAAAATAAACATTTTTTAAAAAATTAACCAAAACCATGTTCTAATTTTATACATAAAACATTGTATCACTTTTTCATTGCCTTTTATATTCATGAAGAACAACACTTTTTCATGCTTTTATTCAATACTTTTCCTTCTCTTATATATTATAGATTCATGACTTTTGCCAACTAAAAACTTGGGAACTTTTTTTCTTATCAATTTGTTTCCATGATCCTATTTGACAACAAAAGAAATTAAAGAGTTTTAAGGCTAGGAACCAGAAAACACAGAGAGTTAGAAAATAAGACCTATGAGAAACGGTTAAAGACCCACATGTAAGACTTAATTTTTCAAAACAAAGCTTGTTTTCTAGCAAGCAGGACACGGCAGTACAGAAGAGGCTGGTGTTGCTCAATGCGGCTGCCTCAGTGGTTATGGAATGGTGATCACGGCTTCCTCTCACATCCTGTTTCCATACTTTTGCAGGCTTCCAGGGACCTTAGCCAGGCTGGACCTAAAAGGCAACGCCATCCAGGATATTACCGAGAGGGACCTCAAGGATCTAAATCAGCTTCAGGTTCTAAACCTTAGGAACAACAAGATTTCTGCCTTAGACCTCAAAGCCTTAGAGGGGTTGCCTCGCCTCAGACACCTGTATCTGGATGGAAATCCGTGGAATTGTACCTGTAGTCTCATAAGAGCAAGGGAGATCCTGAAAGCCAAGGGCACAGATGTGAAGGGGGGACAATGTGCTGCACCAGCTGAACGACAAGGGGAGAGCTGGATGTCCTCCAAGAAGATCATGAGACAATGTGAGCATCAACTACATCTGAGCGAGAAGAACAAAGAAACCAAAAAGCATTCAAAACCAGAAGAGCACTCCAGCATGAGAATCAACATGGATGATGATTATTACGATTATGAAATAGATTAAGTCTGAGCTTTGCCTATGGTTTAGAAAAAAAAATTTTTTAATAGACTTCATTTTAGAGTAGTTTTAGGTTCATAGCAAAGTTGAGACCAAGGTATACTCCCTCCCTCCACCCATGAATAAATTCCCCCATTGCAACATCCCCCTTCAAAGTGGAACCTTTATTACAATTGACGAGCCTACGAAGACACATCCTCAACACTGAAGTCCATAGTGTACATGAGGGTTCACTCTTGGTAGCATACATTCTGGGGACCTGGACAAATGTAGATGACATGTATGCATCATTAGAGTAGCAGAGTAGTTTTGCTGCCTTAAAAATGCTCTGTGCACCAGAAGAAGTTTTATAGCGTTCAATCTCCTAAGCAGAAATATACAATAAATTTAGATATGCAAGAGTCTTTTTGTAAGTTTCTTTTTTGTAAGTTTCCTTTTTTTTATGAATGAAATCAGAGTTGAGGTAAGTTGGGGCGGGGGAAGAAAGGAGAAAGGGACAATGGTAAGAAGATATAAGATTCCTTCCACTTAAAATGTAATAATTTGTGTTTTATACTGAAATCCACACAAATAATAATGCCAAATAAAATTGCCATCTCACTAACTTCCTGCAAATAGAGTAGCTCATTTTATCACATAAGGTGATGACTTTTGTATATGAAGCTGATGCTTGTCGGCCTACACTACTGGCTTTTGACTGTAAGGAATAGAAACAAACTGCAAGTTAAGCAAGCAAGAAATTATTAGAAAGATTGGGAGGCACCTCAGTGGCTCAGTCGGTTAAGTGACCGACTTCAGCTCAGGTCATGATCTCGCAGTTTGTGAGTTCGAGCGCCACTTAGGGCTCCGCCCTGACGGCTCGGAGCCTGGAGCCTGCTTCAGATTCTGTGTCTCCCTCTGCCTCTCTCTGTCTCAAAAATAAATAAACGTTAGAAAGATTGGGAATAGCCCACAGAATCAAAGGAAAAGTTGAAGAATCTGGAAAGAACGGGGATCAGAGCTGCTGCAGGGCCCCAGGCAGAAGGATCTCATGGAGAGGCCCTCAGCTTCTTCAAGGTTCTCTGTGCAGAGAGAAGAGCTCTTGCTGTTACAGCGTTCACTTCCCTCTTCTCAAGAGTCATATCCTCAGAAGGAGAGGCTAATTGGCTTAACTTGGGTCACATGTTCACCCCTGACTAAGAGACAGTAGGTCTTGTTGGACACTCTTACCAAGACCAAAGGGAAACCAAAAAGGGAAAGATAAACTGGCACCTTAAATACTACAGATGTCCCTACAACGGCCTTCCTGAAAAGACTTGTGTTTTGCGTCACAGTCCGTTTTCCCTGAGTTGACCACAATCCCCACACTGCCTTCCTTTTGATGAACTGCGTGTTTTTAGGAATTGCCTGTCTGGTGATAGAGGTGTGACTGTAGAATAATTTTTTTCGATCAATTTTTTTCTATCAATCTACTTGTAAATAAAATCTATGGGCACATTAATCTGAAACCCCATCTAAATTGGCTCCTTTCCTAATTAGTAAGATTTATCGGTTGCAGCATCTTACAAAGCTTTCCATCAAAATGCTTCTAAAGGCAGGGAAAGGAAATGGTAGCGACTGAGTGGATGAGTAATATGCCCACCAGAAGCTTGAACTTTCTCCAAAGTGTCATGTTTTAAAATTTTATGCAGAATTTGTATTACTTGCTTTATGTCCACATTTTATTCTCCCAAAATCTTTATGAAATTGGCATTCCTTAGAAAAGAGCCCTATTTTGATTGTGGCTTCTAGCACTCCTTGGCATACCTACAGGTTTCCCAACTACATAAAGCACAGAGGTACAAAAGTACAGAAATAAAGAAACTCTTACATGATTTTCCTGGTTATGGTGTGGATTTTAACCCTTGTAATGTGTCTGACCTACAATTCTAAGAAAAACCAGTGATTTGGGCTATGTAATAATATATACCCACTACCATTGCCTGGGTATTAATGATCAGAATTCCCAAGCTATGAGGGCCTTGAGAAAGATTCTTAGTCTTTAACAGACGTGAGAGCCAGTCTCACAGGGATTGTGAAGTCACTGTCAGGTTCACACACATAGAAAGCGGAAGAACTAGGGGAACCTGGGTGGCTCAGTTGGTTAAGCGTCGGAGATTTTGGCTCAGGTCATCATTTCATGGTTATTGGGATTGAGCTCCACACTGACAGTGAGGAGCCTGCTTGGGAGTCTCTCTCTCCCTTGCTCTCTGCCCCTCCCCCACTCTCTCGATCAAAATAAATAAATAAACTTCAAAAAAAGAAAGTGGCAGAACTAGAACTTGATTGCACCTGTATTTCCCCCCCCCCTTTCCAGTACTCCTTCTACTACAGAATTTGCTATAAGATTCACTTAGGACACTTTACTTACAGTGTACAGAATAGTAAAATGTTCCATAAAGTGTTTGTATTTATTTGCTTTGGTGGTCATAACAAAATACTACTGGCTGAGTGGCTTAAATGACAGAAATTTATTTTCTCACAATTCTGGAGGCTTAGAAAGCCCAAGATTGAGATGTCATCAAGGTTGATTTCTAGTGAGGCCTCGCTTCCTGGGTTGTAGACCACTTCCTTCTTGCTGTGTCCTTACATGGCCTTTCCTTTGTGTGTGGGGGGGTGTGCGCACACATGCAAAAAGAGAGAGAGATCTTTGGTGTCTCCTCTTCTTGTAAGGATACCAGTCCTATCTGGTTAGGGCCCCACCCTTAAGACCTCATTTAATGTTAATTATGTCCTTAAAAGTCCTATCTCCAAATACAATCACATTGGGGGTTAGGGCTTAACATAAGAATCTTGGGGGACACAATTCAGTCCGTCACAGTATATATATATATATGTAAATTCTTATCTATTGATCTACTTACCTATCTACCTATACTATCTATCTCAGTTTTGGGCTCTCAATTAAGTTTATAGATATCCTTACAGAAAAAATAAAAAGAAATAAAAAAGGAAAGAGTGGAGAGGACAAAGTAGAAAAGGATCAGGAAATTTTAAGGCCCAATTATCACACATTTATACTTATGTAGAGATTTTTAAAAATCAGATATTTAGCTACTAATCTGAGAAGACAGATAGTGGGCAAGGCTGAGATATAAGGAGGTGAAACTTAGAAAGAAGAGTAAAATAAAGACTGCGAGATAATGCTTCACGATCCTGGCAGACAGGGGGAGGCTGAGTGTCATGGGAGTTGGAGAAGGGGCAATCATCCTGGGCACACGGGCACATTCAGTGCCTGAAAAAAGGGATTGTTTTTGGTAGGTAAGGAAAAGGGGAGATTAACTTCTGGAGACTCGTTTTTCCTTTTACCTTTTAGTGCCGCTCTTTCCTCATCTGAAAAGTGGGGATTGTAGTACCACTTCCTAGCATTCTTTTGAATTAAACCTATATGGAAGAAAAACATTTCCTTAATTTCCCCCATAATTTGCAAATCCTCTTCTCTCTCCCAATGGAGACCTTGTTCTATTCCCCAGGTGCCAATCACACGGTAGCATGCGTAAATGCGCCGCCTCCCTCCCCAGTTATGCAGTGGAGAGCATGTGTCCATACTGAAGGCATTTTTCTTCTCTCACTGCTTTCCCTCTCCCTTTTCAAATCGTGCCTGCTTAGACCTGCCAAGAGTCAGAACTGAGCCACTGCCTGGTCATAGCCCTCCTACTGTGACTGCTCCCTTGGTAATACAAATCCTAGTTGAAGCCTTTAAATTGCCCCCTTGTAAGGGCTCCATTGTTCTTAAGATGAAAGACTAGTCTTCCACTCAGTCTTGGGAGAGGGTGTGAGAAAAACCGAAATGAATTAGTAGCTGAAATGAATGAGCTGAAAAGAAGGCACTGAAGCTCCTTTCTGGCACGTGCACATGGTCGCCTGCAAAGGTACTTACTTTTACCAGAACTGATATTCTCAATCAGGAGCTTACTTAGTTTCTACTCAGAAATACTCAGAATTTATCAACCTTGAAGAGTTTTTCCTCACAGACTTTATAACTTTCTGTCATACAATATATGCAATAGCAGGAGCTTTGGACTTGCCTTCTTCTAATGTGCAGGCTTTCTGTTATAATGCCTTTGCAGAGGGGCTCACGAGTCTTCTCAGATTCTCTGCCTTGTTGCACCTCGGAATCTTCACCTTCACCTTCACTTCAGGGTTCTTGGATGTTCTGGTTTTAGATTAACAAAGAAGTCTCTAAGGCCAATGATCAGAGAACTCTCCTTTCTCTAAAGAAGTCCTTTTTTTTTTTTTTTTTTAATATAGTTGTTCACTGTGTCTCCTCATCAAATAATGCTCTGGTATTGAGGCTGTAGCCACAAATTCTGGTAATCCTAAAGCAGAAATGAGTACCATAAGCCTGGATAACAGGCCCTGTGGGGTTGGGGGGTGGGGAAGGTTGGAAGGGGTTGGTTGACATTTAATGCTTTCATCCTTTTATTTATTTTTTTTCATGCCTTTTAAATACAGGTTATACAGATTTCACCAGCTTTGAGAAACAGAATAATCAGTATGTTTTTAAAGCTCTACTTTGCCAGAAGTCATGGCTCAGTTACATCACCCATCATTTAGTTAATTAGACACGTTGCTCTTAGTTAACTTTGCTGAAACAACTATGCACACAAATGAAAAACTACTATCTTTACAAATCAAGCAGAAACTCAGTGTTTCTCCATCTTGTAATTGTGTAGTGAATGTTAAAAATTGGATTCTTGCCAGCTTGTTAGTCTGAAACCTCACGCAATGGGTTAAAGTGTCCCCAAAAGCTCAATTTCATAAGAATGAACTTTGCGGAACTGGTATCATTCCAGTAATAATAATGGATTACCTTAATGATTTGGTTTTGTAACATCACTAGCATCCGTCTCTGAGCTCAAGGATTGCCTTTGCTCCAGATGGTATCTGTTTTTGACAGGGAAAAGCTCGTACGATGGATTTCTCTGTCTTTTTTTCTTAATGTAGCATATTGTTCTAATATTTTCTATAGGCTTTCACAAAACACTGTACTTAGGAATCCGTTACAGAGGATTTTATTTAATAGCCATTATTCACTTTTTAAAACAGTCACTGACAATTGCCTCTTGATATTCCAGTCTATCTTAGTTTCAGAAAAAGACCTAGTATATTGTCATTCCTTCCCACCTATTCTCTCCCCACAACACGAACCCCTCACAGGCTGCCCCACCCAGTGCCAGATCATTGTTATTCAGGCTTATGGTACTCATTTCTGCTTTAGGATTAATTTCATAAATCATCCACCATTTTTCAAAAAGAATCACAAATGCCACTAAAAATAATACTGTCTGACAGATAATAAAGGTCCATGTATTATATGAAAAGCAGCCCATGATAATTCTTCCTTTGGAAATGTGATGAAATTTCAAAATGGGATTCCCGTGTTAAAGGTTATGTGTATTTTTAATTATAATTGTTTCTATTGGATCATTTTACAAATACTACTTCCTCAAAATGTATCAACTTACCAGCAATGTTTCTAGATACCCGTTTCTAACATGGTCATCACATTTACCCTCACTCTTTACTCATCTGATGAGTGAAGAAACAGTATCTCATTGTTTTGATTTTCACTTTACTGACTACTTGTGAGGTTGAGCATGTTTTTATATGTTTGTTAGCCTTTGCATTTTCTCTTCTGTTAATGATTTGTTCACACACTTTGCCCATTTTTCTTTTATTTTGTATTTTAATATTTATTTATTTTCTTTTATTTTTTTTTAATGTTTATTTATTTTTGAGAGAGAGAGAGAGACAGACAGAGCATGAGCGGGGGAGAGGCACAGAAAGAGAAGGAGACACAGACCTGAAACAGGCTCCAGCACAGAGCCTGACGCGAGGCTCGAACTCGGACCGGCAAAATCATGACCTGAGCTGAAGTCGAATGCCCAACCGACTGAGCCAGCCAGGCGCCCCCCCCTTTTTTTTTTTTTACTATTTGTTTATTTACAAGAGAGAGCGAGACACAGACAAGCAGGGGAGGGGCAGAGAGAGGGGGAAGACACAGAATCTGAAGCAAGCTCCAGACTCTGAGCCCACAGGCTCTGAGCACACGGAGCCCAATGTGGGGCTCAAACCCATGAACCGTAAGATCATGACATGTGCCGAAGTCTGACACTTAACCAACTGAGCCACCTAGGTGCCCTAGGATTTCTATTTAAAATGACACTACAGATCATAGTTAATGTTGACATAAAAATTACATCAGAATTTAATAGTTCTAAATTGTTGAACATACAATTTTATATTTTTCCTAATTTTAAACATTATATAGGAGTAAATGTATCTGATAAATAGCCTAGTGCAAGAAGTCAGGAAGTCCAGATCAACTAGTCTCTTTATGAGAAGACAAGTCCAGAGAATAATCTTAATGACTTTTTAAAAATCCAAAATATCGGATAAGTGTGATTTATCTGAAGATTTTGGATTTTTATACAAAAATGCTTATGACTTAGCAGTTTCTGTGAGAAAGGGATTTTTTTTCTTTCAAAAGCTAGTACCTATTTTGGTTTCTTTATTTTCTCGGGATTCTAGGGATATTAGACTTTCGTAAGTACTTTGTAGTACTAGAAACCAATGAGAATAAGAGTTGTTATATTGAAGTAATTTTGTAATCTAAAACAGGTTGGCCAAACTTTTTTTTTTTAAGATTCATTTATTTTTGAGAGAGAAAGAGAGAAAGAGAGAGACGGTGAGTGCAAGTAGGGGAGGGACAGAGAGAGAGGGGACAGAAGATCCAAAGTGGGTTCCGCAGTGACAGCAGCAAGTTCCAGCTCAGTGTGGGCCTTGAACTCAGGAACCGTGAGATCATGACCTGAGTTGAAGTAGGACGCTCAACCCACTGAGCCTCCCAGGCACCCCAGGTTGGCCAACTTTTAATGTAAACGACCTACGCGTACATATTTAAGACCTTGTGGGCCTTGCCGTCTCTGTTGCAACTACTCAGCTCTGCCGTAGACAATTCATAACTAAATGAATGTGGCCATGTTCTAATAACTTTTTAAAAAACTCATAGTTGACTTATAGTTTATGACCCACCATGTAAGGAGCTTGGAAGTTGTCAATCTGTTGCAGCCACAAATAAAAAAGCTGAAAGAACTGAAAATCAACAACTCTTTTTTGATCCATAAGAGAAAGTGAGATCCCAATTAGAGGGCCAGGTGAGTGCAGAGAATCACAGGAGCAGAAAGCCGGAGCAGAGGCCTCTGCGGAACTAGTGCTATGGCAGAAAAACCTGACCTGTGATGGATAATTGCTAGAGGCTCAGAGTGGACAAGTCTGAGAATTAAAAGCTCTGGAGGGGGCGGCAGACACAGGAGGCCCCCCACACTGATGTAAGCTTTACCTTTGGGAACTCAACCAGGTTCTCAAGTGAATATTAGGAAAAAAAGATTTCCTCAAGCTTCTGGCAGCAGGAGGAGAAAAAGAGCCATTTTGCAATATGCCAGAGCATTCTGTTCTTCTTAACAAGGGGTGCTCTCAAGAGAAACTCTTTTACCACAGTCTAAATTATTGGGGTTTTATACAACCTAGCAGAAGGGAAATACCCAATGCCACCCCTGTTTAGTCATCCTGGCCCGCACAAGACAGGGCACGGGTCAGGGAACTGAAAAAAATACTCGTGAGTTCACAGACCAGAGGCACGAGGCTCACGAAAAGACTGAGACCTGATCATAGGATTGCAGAACACTTCCTACCTTCTGTACCTTGCCACCAACTGTTCCTTCTAACCAGTACACCATGTCTGATCATCAAATAAAAACTACAAGGCATTCTAAAAGGTGAAAACACCAAACTAACAAACAAAACTAAAAGCCAGTTTGAAGAGAGAGAGAGCAAGCATTAGAACCAGATTGAAGTACAACGAGGATGTTGATATGACATATCAAGAATGTCATACACTTGGAATCACAGCATGCATGTCCCCATAATGTTTGAGACTTACCATCTTTCTGAGGCTGTGGAATTCTTTCTGCATTTTTCCGTCCCTGGTAGAACATGGGTGGTGGGAATTATGCTTAAGAAGTCCAAAATTTATATTATACTTAATATATATGAACACCTAACATTCCTAAAAGTGCCACGTTCATTGCTTTTTTTTTTTGTAAGTGACAAAATTAGAAATTCTTTAGAAAAGAGACAAGTCCTTAAGCTTTGGATCGAATGCATATACATGGGAGGATGCTACGTTTTCCTATTGTTCCAGAATGAGGCAGAAAACAACAGGCATCAAATCTACCTCCTACTTTTTTTATTTTTAATTTTTTAAGTTTATTTATTTATTTTGACAGAGACTGAGACAGTGCATGCAGGGGAGGGGCAGAGAGAGAGAGAGAGAGAGAGAGAGAGAGAGAGAGAGAGAGAATCTCAAGCAGGCTCTGTGCTGCAGTGCAGTACCAGACGCAGGGCTCGAACTCATCAAAATGTGAGGTCATGACCTGAGCCAAAACCAAGAATCGGATGCTCAACCAACTGAGCCACCCAGGTGCCCCCAAATCTAGCTCCTTCTAAGGGCAGAGAACTAGTGGGAATTTGAGAGCCACCACCAGATACCTCCATTCTTAGCCTACTGAAAGATGTCAAAGAAGAAAAGTGAGGAGTCCCTAACTATCCCCTTTTAGGAGGCTGACCATTTTTAAGCCAAGAGACCTGTTAACCTACCTATGGTTACTCTTGGGGGAAATAAAGCCAAACAATTGAGGAGAGAAGACAGGGTCTGGATGTTGGGGGTGGTGGGAGGATACTGTCAGATAGAGATGGGTCCAGCACCCCTTTGCTTAAGTTTGCAATTCAAGGAAGTATGAAAGTTGCAGCCTGCCTGTGCCTGCAGACCTGAAAGTTGACCATGGAGAGATGAGATGGATGGCTCTAGTATTGTCAGAGGTGGCAAACATTGGGGCACAGAGGTGAGAATGTCAGAGAAATGTAGCAGTATTTGTGTGGGGGGGCTGTCCTTTGGAACACACAGCCAAATTTCGGAAGGATGCTGGTTCCCAGGGAGCTTCCTTAGCAGAGCCTCCTGTAGTCACATCAACAGCAGTGGCAAGTGAGGAAGAAGACTGAAGGCTTTCCTGGTCACTGCCTCCACAGAGGAACCAGGAAAATGTAAAAGGGTGTGGAGGGTGTGCCTGGTGCTTAGTTAGCCCTCACTTCCTTTGGTTGGACTGCCAAAGGGAGGAAAACTTTGACATGGACATGAGATTCCAGTTTCTTTTTTTTTTTCAATGTTTATTTTTGAGAGACAGAGCATGAGTGCAGGAGGGGCAGAGACAGAGGGGGACACAGATTTGGAAGCAGGCTCTAGGCTCTGAGCTATCAGCACAGAGTCCGACACAGAGCTTGAACCCAGGAACTCGCTCAAATCTATGAACTGTGAGATCATGACCTGAGCTGACGTCGGACGCTAAACCGACTAAGCCACCCAGGCGCCCCTCCAGTTTCAAAATAAAGTGAAGTGATGGGAGCCGGGTGGCTCAGTTGGTTGTATCCCACTTCATCTCAGGTCATGATCTTATGGCTGGTGAGTTCGAGCCCGGCACCGAGCTCTGTGCTAACGGTTCAGAGCCTAGAGTCTGCTTCAGATTCTGTGTCTCCCTCTCTCTCTGCCCCTCCCCTACTCGCATTCTCTCTCTCTCAAAAATAAACATTAAGGGGCGCCTGGGTGGCTCAGTGGGTTAAGCGGCCGACTTCAGCTCAGGTCATGATCTCACGGGTCTGTGAGTTTGAGCCCCGAGTTGGGCTCTGTGCTGACGGCTCAGAGCCTGGAGCCTGCTTCAGATTCTGTATCTCCCTCTCTCTCTGCCCTTCCCCTGCTCATGCTCTGTCTCTATGTCTCTCAAAAATAAATGTTAAAAAAATTAAAAAAAAAACATTAAAACTCTCAAACATCTCATAAATAAATAAATAAATAAATAAATAAATAAATAAATAAAATAAAGTGAAGTGAGCCTTGGACAATGAGACTAGTCCAAAAAGTAACAATGACCAAAACACTAAAGTATTTGGCCAAGAAGTTAATGGATGTTTCCCCATGGGAAAAAGGGCTTTTTGTTCTATATATGCTTTTTGTTTTATAAAATGCAATTGTTTTATATATGCTATACGTAATGTGCAATAATATTATATAATATGTCCACATGTATACATTTAATCCTTGAACAACCCGGGTTTGAACTGTGCAGGTTGGCTCCTAATGGATTTTTTTGTTGATACAGTACAGTACTGTAAATGTATTTTCTCTTTTTTATGATTTTCTTAATAACATTTTCTTTTGCTCTCCCTTACTTTATTATGAGAATACAGTACATGATACATACAGAATACGTGTTCATCAAGTGTTTGTGCTACTGGTAAGGCTTCTGGTCCACCCCATGCTGTTAATAGTCAAGTTTGGGGGGAGTCAAAAGTTATACTAGGAATTTTGACTGAGGGGAAGGGGGGTTTTGGTACCCTAACCCACTACATTCTTCAAGAGTAAACTGTATATGAAAATGGAAAGTAGAGGCATGAAATTTGCTAACAGTGGTGAGATTTACAAGGAGGAAGAAATGGCTACAGGCTAGGGGATCAAGGGAATTTTCACTGAGGACTCGGTGTGTAAGATTATGTTTGGGAAATGGGTTGGGGCTTGGGCAATACCTACTTGGGAAACAGGGATTTAGGAGAAGGGAGCACAAGGGGCACAAACGGTAGAGAACAGCTGCAGGGAAGTACAGAACTGGCCGGGAGGAATACTCTGTGATCCAGACGGGCTGAACATCAGGCTGTGTGTAGGCGTTGATGTATGTTCGCTGCATGGGCAATCTCCACCAAAGAGAGGTGGCTCAGGTCAGTCGGGCCGGCGGTCAGCGATCGCTGGCTGAATGAACAAAACAACAAACTGACCGTGGAACCCCCTTTTATGTATTAAGCAATGGCCAGCCAGTAAAGATTCCATTTAGAGGGGAAGGACATAGGCAGGATTATGTTTCAGGAACACTTCTAAAGATCTTCATTCACGTTTTGGTAAGAATTAGCCTCAGGTACAAGGTTTGACTAAAGAACAGTGGCAGGACCTCTCTAACTGGCACGCTTCTGTCTCTGCGCACTTCCTTTCGTGGACCCTCGTTGATCCCCAACATCAACACTTGCTGACGGCTACCTTCTAGTCTTAGGTTATTTCTGGCGTTTGTAACGTAATGTGATCCAGTTGGGCCACTTTTACCCCGTAGAAACCGTTTCTGGCGGGGCCGTGAGAGGAGACAGGCAGTATAAGACACCCAAGGCCTCGAGGGACGCAGAGTCCCTGAAGTCGCCCATTCCAACCTTGAAGACAAGTGCCTTTCTGTGGAGTCCTGCGGGCAAGGGTTGGTGGCGCCTGCTCCTCGTTCTCCACACGACTAGGGGGCGCCCTCGGACCCCAGCCCGCATTGTTCCCAGGAGCGCGCTCTCCTACGCCGCGCCTGGTTAGGCCACATCCTTGGACTCAGAAGTCGCGTCAGAGTTCCGCATGGACCAATCAGAACTGTCCATGTACTTGTGGGGGCGGGGCTGCCGAGGCAGGAGGAAGATGGCGGCGGGGGCGAGGTGAGGTGTTGGCAGTGGAAAGGGGTTCGGGCGTGGGGGGCGGGGGAACGTGGAGCGATGGCCCGCGCCGGCCGCAGGGCTGGATAAGAAGCCGTCGCACCGCGGGTGTGGGACGGAGGGAGGAGAGGGCGTCTGGACGCCACGGGAGTATGACGGGGCTGTACGAGTTGGTGTGGCGGGTGCTGCATGCTCTGCTCTGCCTGCACCGCACGCTCACCTCCTGGCTCCGCGTTCGGTTCGGCACCTGGAACTGGATCTGGCGGCGCTGCTGCCGCGCCGCTTCTGCCGCGGTCCTAGCGCCGCTCGGCTTCACGCTCCGCAAGCCCCCGGCTGTCGGCAGGAACCGCCGTCACCACCGGCATCCACGAGGGAGGCCGGGCCCGGCCGCCGCCCACCCCCGGCTGCGCTGGCGCGCGGACGGCCGTTCCCTGGAGAAGCTGCCAGTGCACGTGGGCTTGGTGGTCACCGAAGAGGAGCAGGAGCCCAGCTTCACGGACATCGCGAGCCTCGTGGTGTGGTGTATGGCTGTGGGCATCTCCTACATTAGCGTCTACGACCACCAAGGTGAGGTCCGGCGCGAGTAGGGGACCGGGGCGTCTCCGACCGGGGGACCGCACATCTGGCAGGTGTATCCGGGGGCGCCGCGCACCGCAGCCCTCCCAGCTCTTCCAGTTTCCCTGTCCCATGGCCCTTCAGTGCAAATTACGGTGCTAGCGCTTTCGAGGAAGAGAGATGAGCTTTATTGAACACCTACTAAGTCCCTGAATTCGATTCCGTCGCTTTCTGTGCAGTTAAAAAATATTTCTTATTGCTTGCAAGATCCCAGTAAGGTAGATGTTATTTGTATACGCATGTTCACAAGAAAAGGACATGAGGATCACCAACATCTGCGCTTTTCCACGTACTTACTCCCCCCCCCTGCCCTTTTTTTACACTACAGTGTTTCTTCAGAGAGATTCAAGGCACTACTCTTAAATCACTGCTAGCCTGTGAAGGATTTATGCATAAGCCGAGTGGTTGGGGGCAGGTAGCATTTGAACTGGGCTTATAAAAAGTATGTGAGAGACTGGATAGGCAAAAAGAAAAAAATGAAAATAGTCCCCTGTGTCTTCGGAGGTCTGGGATAGTGTGCAATCCTTGACCCTTAGTGGCTAACACAGTAGGCGATACAGTATTTTCCCTCCTTTAAGTTCTGACTGAGGGAATGCATTTCACCATGGGGAATTTTTTAAGTACAAGAATTCACTGTTTATTTGGGTGGCTACAAACCTTAAGCACTGTGTTAATGAGCATATTCCTTGTAATCTTAGGTTGAACTCCATGGGTTCTCAGGTTTCTGGGGAGTAGATACGTAAGTAACTTCTTGGTTAATAGCAAGAAGTTTTGAGAGTAAGTAGCCGCGATGAGAATGGGGGAGAGAAATTCTGAATTGGAGGAATTTGAGAAGTTCATGCAGAGAAATTGGGCATCCCATGGGACTGAAATTATGACTAGGAGGCTAGGTCAAGGAAGGCTCTACATGTTAGGTTTGGATTTCAGTCAAATCCTGAAAGTAGTGTAATTTCCTTTCCTTAGACGTAAAGATGTGGCGATAATAATGATTTAGGTGTATTGGGATGAAGGAAAGAAAACTAAGGTTTTCTTCTCCATTCAGTAACGCGAATTACTGGTGTGCTCCGCAGACACCGCAGTTTGATTTTTTTTCCCCCTTTAAATCTTTGCCAAATAGGTAGGTGTAAATGCAGGGTTTTGCCGGAAAGGGTAGGTCAAGGTCAGACGGTAACTCTTGCAGGATATTAGAGTAATCTTTGTCTGAACTGTTCCCTTCCATGCAGTCAGCAAGGAATCTAGTGACTCAGGAGTCTGTCATCATCAACTGATAGAACCTGTGGGGTAAAGTCTAATAGGGCTGACATTTTATGGAACTCGCCGAAGCCCTCAGCAGACCAATAGAAATCACAAGACTGTTAGGAAGTGACACAGTCTTTGCTTACACCAGTGCAACAGAAATGTTGTGTGGGGAAAGAAAGAAGTGAAGCAGAAATGGAAATTAGTTAAAGCCATTAAACAATAGGGTGAGTTGACTTACAAGCGAATCCCTTCTTTACAGGCGATTCTTTTAAAGCCAGTACCTTTGCGTTCTAGTAGGGAAGGCAGATGTATAGCTAAATAGTTTAACTTGATGACTGTGCCTACAGATTGTAATATGGCCACACTTCCTTGTTCTGACAATTTCTGTTCTCGAATTGCTGAGGTGGCTCAGAATATCTTGTGTCATATTTGCTAAGAGAAAAGTGATTGTTAAAGAAAAGAAGAAGTCAAGCTAACCAGACATTGACTGAAAACCTAAAGGAGTTTTAAGGTTATTTCCAGGGATTGATGTAGGGCACTTTGTGCCCAACTGCAAAAGCAGTTTTAATTCTTTTTTTAGGGGATAATTTCATTGTTTGTAATAAGAGACTTTTGATTTACCTGTTCTTGGTATTCATTCATTCATTCATTCAGCAGAGACGACTGGCTGTCTATTAAACATCATGTATCGGTTTGGGCATAGGGGTACACCAGTGCACAAGACAGACAAAAATCCCTGTGCTCGTGGAACTTACGTTTTAGCGGAAGCCTGACAAATATTATAAAAGAGTAAAATGTGTGGTAAATTGGATCATAAGTGAAATGAGGAAAAATAAAACAGAACGGGACTGTTGAAAGGCAATGGTGGGGTGCAGCGTTAAGTAGGGTGGGCCAGGAAAACCTCATTGACTTTTGAGTATTGAGTATTTGAGAGGTGAGGAAATGAGCTGTGTGGATATGTGACAAAAATTGTCCTTTTCAGGGGAGGTATAGCTACTTAAGCTTCATTTAGTTTTCCCAAACACACTTTTATTTAAACCCATTTCTTTATAGGTTAAAAAAAATCCTATTGACATATTTGTAAATACCGCATCTACTGAGTACCTTATTATGGTGTAGAGCACTGGGATGCAAAGAAATACAAGAAATTGTGTTTCTTAAGAACATTACAATACCTCAAGTTAAGGATATCTACTAAAAATTAATATAAGCTAGTATAGAAATGCTTAACTGAGTGGCAGAGACTTTATTTAAGGAAAGAGAAAAATCACTGCAAAGCAGGGTTGTCCCATAGGTCCCTGAGAAGGAAGGAGATGACACTTGAGCTAGGCTTTGCAAAAGTAGTTAGAACTTGGATTAGCATGAACAGCAGTGTTCTCTCTCCCTCCCTCCTCTGTATGTGGGTAGAGAATTCCCTTTGGGTAGCGTTCCTATTAGACCAGCCTTAACAACAGTGCTGAGTCCTGTGGGGGCCAGTAAATACAAGAAATGAAAAATTTCCTATAATGAAAAATTGAGAAATGAGGTAGGGTGAAGGTTTGCGTTACTGTTCTAGTTATTTACCCCAGAGCATAGTGTTTTAAAACAACAGCTTCTATGTTGACACAGGTCAGTCGGTCATTTCTTTTTTGGGATTGGTCACTCATAAACTTGCGGTCAGATCGTGGCTGGGACATAAACATCTCTTGTCATAAGTCTGATACCTGGTTTGTGATGGCTGGAGTAGAGGAGGGCAGGTTAGTCCTCTGTCTTCACATAGTCTTTCCACCTGACTGGCTTGGGCTTCCTCATTAATAGTGGCCTCAGGGTACTCAGATGGTAGCTGGCGTCTCCCAGAGGTTGTTCCGAAAGACCTACCCAAAAGCCAAACTTACAAGGCTTCTTTGACTTAGCTTAGGAAATCATGCAGTGTTACTTGTGCATTTGTACTCTCTTGGTTTGAGAAGTCACAGGTCTGGCCCAAATCAAGAAACTGGTGAAATAGACTTTACCTCTCATTGAGAAAATAGCTTGTCCAGAAAGGGAGATAGGTGTGGGAATGAGGGGGGGGTGGGTAGGCAGGAGGATTGATGGCAGGAATCTCGGAGACAGGCTACTGTACCTTCCGACATTTTTCCCTGTTCTGTACCCTTCCACTTAAAAATACGAGTTTAAATAAGTATTCATTCGAATTATAATTGGATCTAGATTATATTTTATTCTTAGACTAAAAAAACCCATTGATAGTTACTTTGGTTTGCCTGCCAGCAAACTGAACTTTTTATTTTCATTTACCTGCCATGTTTCTTGATTATAATAATTTCTGCCAGTAATTCTTTCATCTATTAGAAATTGGAGTTGTTTTCTCAGGGTTTCTTAAGTCCTGAATTCTAGTAAAGAAATTCGCTTAATTTGTCTACGTGATTGTAATTGAAGAAATGACCATAGTTGGGATAGCACAAAACCTGGAGTTCAGGGTGTTTCGGTGTTACCACCTTAAGAGTGCTGTGCTGGCCTGGGTCTTACTCAAAGTATGCTTGGCTCCACATTATCTGTGGAAGTGGAAAAAATGAGACCCCAGAAACCTCAGAAGGAACAGACAGCAAGACAGGAAGAAATCCAAGCATATGTACGTTTCAAAGATGGTGAAATTAAGTATGCTCTATCCACTCATTAGATTGTATGCTGTATTCAGGTATTGTACTGGAATATTTAGTCTACACATTCACTCAAGCATGCACATGTTAACTGGCTAATACAGTTGACCTACGGACTTTTTTCAAATTAAAGAAACCAAGTAAGGAGTTTAATTAGACAAGTATTCAGTCAGCAAATCTTACATCTATTCCTTAAATCCTACCTCTTTTAAAATTTGTATGAAATGAATAATCAATTCCATAAAATGAAACTTTTAAAGCACATATTTAATATATTTTCTTTTAAATCTGAATTTATGGGGCATTAGGTGGCTCAGTCAGTTGAGCATCCGACTTTGGCTCACGTCATGATTTCGTGGTTCGTTAAGTTTGAGCCCCACATCGGGCTCTGTGTTGATAACTGAGAGCTGGAACCTGCTTCAGATTCTGTGTCTCCCTCTCTCTCTGACCTGCTCAAACTCTGTCTCTATGTCTCTCAAAAATAAATAAACACTAAAAAAAATTAAAATAAAATAATTATTTCAGCTTATTACTGTATAATTCTATAATTATGATTTTCTCAAAAACGTATATACAAATGTTTTTTCTTAGGTCGGTTATTTCTGAATGACTGTAGTCTCAGCTTCCTTTTACATAAAATGACTTTCGTCATAGTTTCTTTTATTTTACACCATTTTGGCTTTAGTTTAGATGCCGTGAAGGCGAATAAGATGAAGTGTGATATGAGAAAAAGAACTCTACAAGTATGACTACTTGCCTGATACCATACTATGATATGGTGTCATAGGAATTGCCTATCTTAGACTAGTGCACTCCTATTATCTTTTTGCATTTCGTGTGTATCATGTGAAGTATGTGTGTGTAGACTCTGAATCCTGAAGAAAACTTTAAACTGATAGTATTGCCTGTGGGTAAGTGAGAGAGGCAGCATAGCTTGTAATCAGGTTTCTGGATGGGGCGAGCTGTGAGCAATCAGGAATCACCTTGCCGATACTCTGTCTTATCTATATACATCTCAGAAACTATACTTGCATGTTTAATTTCTCCGTCCAAATTAGCCAAGACAAAGGTTGTGTTTAAAATAACTTTATGAACTTCTTTATAAAAGATACTTTGTAACTGTGCCTCTGTGTATTCTTCCTTTTTAACAGAATTTCTGCCTGTATGCAGTGAGGAAGTGCCTGCTTTTATATTGAGAGGTTCCTGGAAACCTTTTAAAAATTCCATTTAGTGACCTGTCCATTTAGGTTTTGTTGTTAGGTGGCACTTTGTGCACTGATTAATTCAGTTTATTAAATAAACACTGAACTCCTGCTATGTGGAAAGTGCCTTAGGGGAAAAGAAATGAGTAAGACACAAGTTCACAAGGAAGACTACAGTTCCGTAGGGAGATTAAGCTATAATTAGGATATAAAAAGTAGAATATCGTTTATTAAGGAGTTTGAACAAAATGTGTGTGTTTGGAGGAGGTAAGGGTGAGTCAGAGGAGGAATGGGCATATCTGGCTGGGGGGTTGGGAAGGGTCTCTTAAGAGTAAGTGACATTATAGCAGGCCTGTGAAGAGTTTATAGGTGTGGGGCTGAGGAGGTAACATAAAGGATGGACTCATGTCATACATTTTGGGGGGAACATACTACAGTTCTAATTTGCTGGGGATAGAGTACTACAGAGAAGTAAATTCATTTGTTTCGTAAATATTATTTCCACTCACCAAGTGTGGAAGCATAGACTGGAATCTTAATGCTGATCTGAGTAGTTTGTTCTTAATACATTAAGCATTTCGGGAGCCATTGAAGATACTAAAATTGGAATATGTCAGGATCGAAGATGAACCCAAAGGTTAATCTGGTTGTCAGTCTAGTGATACATGCTAGAAGGAGCAAGAAGACCCATTGGAAGATTATGTGATTGTAATATTTTAATGAAAAAATAAAAACTTAAAACAGTTGGGGACAGTGGACAAATGGAAATGGATAGGGGAAATATTGCCATAGATGAGTATATGGGTTTAGCATATTAATAGGGCGTTGGAAGTGTAGTGAAAATACTAGAGAGTAGAGAAGAAGCTTGGGTGACTGGGCAGGTAGTGATGCCTTTATTAGAAGTAGAACAACATGGGGCGCCTGGGTGGCTCAGTTGGTTAAGTGTCTGACTTCCGCTCATGTCATGATTTTATGGTTCCTGGGTTTGAGCCCTGCATTGGGCTCTCTGCTGTCGTCAGCACAGAGCCTGCTTCATATCCCTTGTCTCCCTCTTTCTGCTCCTTCTCCACTTGCACACAAACACACACTCTTTCTCTCAAAAATAAACTTAAGAAAAAATAGAACAACGAAAAAGACTTTTTTTTCTTTTAATTATATAGATAGTTTTACCCCAGTTACCATTTTAAATCCCCTATAGTCCTATCACCCTTATACATTCACTGTTCTCATATAGCCTGTTCCCTTCCAAGCTTGGAAGTGCATATAAGTGCATATAAGTTTTACAATTATGGTACTGCTCCGTTTTTTTTTTTTTTTAACTTGATATAGGGGTGGCTAAGTGGCTCAGTCAGTTAAGCATCTGACTTCGGCTCAGGTCATGATCTCACAGTTCATGGGTTTGAGCCCTGCTTGGGCTCTCTGTTGACAGCTCAGAGCCTGAAGTCTGCTTAGGATTCTGTGTCTGCCCCTCCCCTGCTCACACCTTGTGTCTGTCTCTCTCTCAAAAATAAACATTTTTTTTAAAAATTAAAAAAAAAAAAAACTTGATAAAAGTGTTTGAGAACTAACTTTATTTAAAAATTTCTTTTTACTTAAAAAAAATTTTTTTAAGTTTCTTATTTTGAGAGAGGGAGAGAGACAGTGTGATCAGGGTGGGTGCAGAGAGAGAGGGAGAGAGAGAGAATCGAATCCCAAGTGGGCTCTGCACCATCAGTGCAGAGCCCGAGATGGGGTTCGAGATCATGGACTGTGAGATCATGACCTGAGTCGAAGTCGGACACTTAAATCGACTGAGCCCCCCAGGCTCCCTGAGAACTAGATATAAGAGATAAACTGCTCTGTTTTAGGTTTGTTTCAGATGCTTATGGAACTTCTGGGTAGAATTAGATATTTGAATGAACTGGAATTGTTTTTTTTTAATGTTTGTTTATTTTTCAGAGAGGATGAGACCGAACATGAGTGGGGGAGGGGCAGAGAGAGAGACAGACAGACAGAATCTGAAGCAGGCTCCAGACTCTGAGCTGTCAGCACAGAGCCTGTTGCGGGGCCGGAACTCACGAACCGTGAGACGATAACCTGAAGTAGGCCGCTTAACCAACTGAGCCACACAAGCGCCCCTGAACTGGAACTGTAAATGCTGATCCGGCTTTTACTTAAAATTTTAATGTTTTGTTAACCATGGATGTTTTTGCATTAAGTTTTTAAAGATAATGCATTAAATTATTATTTATCTTAATTAGAGTTTTTCGATGCCAACCTAAGTTTTGCTTCGCTCCTCTTACCCTTGTCCTGGCCCTGAGTGATTTTAAAGTCCCGTGAGTGACTGGACTCCGAGAAAGAGGAGCACGTGGGCAGAAAGGGAAGGCTGAGATAGAAACTCTAGGAGTAGTCTTCCAGTTGGAGGCGGGAAAAGGATCCAGTGCAAAGTGAGAGGGTCCATTCAAGGAGGAGGCCGGAGGAGAACCGAGAAAGGGCATTTAGACTGGCTGTGGGTAAGGATAGAATTTTGAGAATAGAGGAGCTTGGTCATTAATGGTAACACTTCAGAAAGATTGAGAAGGAAAGGATGTAGATTGAAAAGAGATAGTGACCATTTTGATGATAAAGAATATCATCCATTGATTTGGAGAGAGCAAGAGTTTCTGAAATGTGTTCCCATTTTAATCTGGAAGCTAAGGCAGAGGTGAGTGAATTAGTGAGCGCTGAAGCCTGGGTCCCTGGAGCATCCAAGGAAGGGGTCAGTGTGCCATAAATAGACAAAAGCAAGGGTTCCCAGAGATGGGTTACTATTTAAATGAATAAATCTACATTCTAGTAAGTTCATATGTTCTAACAGTGTTGTGGAGATTTTGCAGTTTTTAAAATTCCTATGTCTTCCATAACTTATATCTATGTTATAGACCAAAGTGTGGTCTAAACTGTTTTTTATGTTTTACTTGCATAAATACCTGGAAATCTTGTAACGTTAATAAGCCTACATCATACAGCTGTTTTGTAGTATATGCTTTTGTGTCTTACGCGTGAATTTTATGATTGACTTGAACATGTTTGTGTACTACACATCTGTATTGTTGCACGAATATTGCTGTCTTGTCCTAAACATTGTTATTCAGATAGCTTCTGATATTAATCACCTTCCCTTAAAATTTTTGTTTGTATTTTTTGTTGCTCTACATGTGAATACTACACAGTGTTCACTTTTATACTTCCGAGCTTTTGGTCTTAGGACTGTGGGCTTTCCTAAGGAGCCACAACCTTAGCCCCCTGCTCCTCTCCGTGTATGCTTTCTTATCTCTGGAGGTGTTATTTCTCACTTCTTGTGTGTATGTTTGGCTTTCACCTTAAGGATGATGACTCCCAAATGTCTGTCTATATGTCTGTCTGTTGTTATGCTACCTTCCCAGCCTCGCTCCTGAAGAATCTCCACGGGCTAGATGAAATGTCACTTACCCTAAAGAGATCTTTTTAAGTCCCCCAGTCAGTCTCTGACTGCCGTCTTCTTCCAACAGGTATTTATTTGTTGAGTGTCTGTTCTCTGCCAGGCGCTGTGCTAGCCCCTGTTGAGCAAGCACAGTTAAGATCTCTACCCACATGGTGCTTATATCACCTCTATCACCTTTGTTTTTTGTATTTTTTTTTTAAGTAGACTCTACACCCAATGTGGGGCTTGAACTCGTGACCCTGAGATCAAGAGTTTGATGCTCTATGGACTGAGCGATCCTATATGGCATCCCTCTAAGACCTCTTTTGAACGTCCTTCTCTCGTGTGTCTTAATCACTGTTTCAGTACACCTGCCTAAATAGTCTATCATCAGGTGTCCAGAACTTAAGCTTATGTTTTCCTTCAAACCAGTTCTCTGCTACAAATTGCCCACTTTAAAGTTACTATTTTCTTTTAGCTAGGAGTAAGGCCATGGAATTTTCTCTGCACACCTCTCATTAAGTCATGCTTTCCATTCTTTCAGTTCTTCTTTTGTAATCAACTCCTTCCATTGTTTCATCAATGGACTATTGCAGTACTCTGCTGCCTGACCTCTATACCGTTGCCAGGTTAGTTTTCCTAACATTAGAACTTTCCACCATTCCCACATTGCTTACAAACTGCTGGTTACCCACTTGGTAGGCAACACGAAATGAAAATTAGGTCTGTCCCCTTTTCGCATGTCCTTTGCACCAGCAACATTTGTCTGTCTTTCGAGTATTCAGTGTTTTTTCTTAAACATTTTCCCAAACTAAATATCCTTTCCATTTTCTTTAACCTTCTAAGGTGGACACTCAGTTTTCTAACTTTTGAGAGCTCAGCTCAAGACTTATTTTACAATGCTTTCCCTACCAAAGGAGACTGTCGTTTCTTAACCTCCGAGCTGCTCTTCCACATGGACCACCACGTTAACCTGTGCAGATGGCATAGTCACCAGATCCTGTGTTACTTCATATATGTTTACTGTGTTCTTTTCCCCAATCTTCGAAGTACTTTAAAGTCAGACCTGACTGAGAGTACAGAGTAGGAACACTTGGTAAGTGTCAAAAAGGCAATGGCCAGTAAACAAGCTACCCCTCTGAAAACAGCTAAAACCTTACCACTTGTTTTTAGTTAGAGCTCTCTTCATTAGCTTTACATTAAATGTGTGCCACATAGTTCTTCATCTTTCTCAATGACATAATAGCAGTTAAAAGTTTTAACTTTTCTGTGCATGGTTGAAGGATCAAAAACAGTTTTAGATAGTATATTTCCATGCTTTGCTTGAATTTGCTAAATTTCGGTTTTGTGACTTTTGTGTATTCTCTCTACTTTCTATGTAATTCATAATAGTTCCTCTTACCATTAAAACAACTAATCTAATAGAAGTATTAATACTGAATGCACATAGTGGGTCTGCAAGGAAAGTGCATCGGACTGGGAGTCCTCCAGATAAGAGCTCTAGACCACTGCTGCAGTTTGCAGATTCCTGGACACGTCTCTTAAGGACTTTGGGTCTCAGTTTCTTAATCTGTAAATGAAGATTTCAAGTAAATGATCTCTTAAAATTTCTTTCTAGGTCTAAATCTTCACCATATTCATATTGGTTCCGAGTAGTCACCCCTATCCCTTTTTTTCACATTAGCCTGACTCCAGACTTGTGTTAACAGAGTTTTGTTTTGTTTTTCTTATAGACTCCGGTTTAGGCATAGTCAGTACTGCTTCATGTGGAGTTTGTTCAGTTCTGGGTGCAGTGTTGTTTTCACAGCAAACATCCATTAACTGCTGAAGAGGATAAATGAACCTAGCTGGGATTTACTTGCTTTTTTTCTTTTTAAGGTATTTTCAAAGGAAATAATTCCAGATTGATGGATGAGATTTTAAAACAACAGCAGGAACTTCTGGGTTTAGATTGTTCCAAATATTCACCAGAGTTTGCGAATAGTAATGACAAAGACGATCAAGGTAAGCATGAGTATAAAATTGAGTATTTAACTTATGCAGATGTATTTTGTGTTTCAAGGCAGATTCTGTCACTCATTCATTCATTTTGCCCTGATAGTCCTTATTGTCACGCTCTTTAATCATCAGATTTAGACTTTTCTTTCTTCATCTTGTTCAAAGGTAATTTTCAGAAAAAGATAAAATCATGACTTTCATAGATATTAAAAAATAAACACATGTTAAAGATTTTATTTAACTGATAAATAACCAGGAACCAGGCGGATTTTGTAAGCAGTTCAAAAGAGAGTCCAAAGAATGGACACACTTACAGATCAGTAATATTGCAATGAATATGTAAATAGAGGCAAAACTGGTTTTTCTGTTGGGTTAGAGGAAAGATAATTGAACCTTTACCAGACAAGAACGAATTTGCATTCTTGTCTACAGACAAGAATTTAGCATTCCTGTCAGGTACCTAGAATCCTATCAATTATAAAATAGCTCCCATCGAATCAGATTCTGAAAAGGTAGACAGTACCTGTTCCATTGAAACACACTTTTTCCCTATATCCTTCATTTTAATCTTTTGTGTTACTGCTAACTGTACTATGATTGTAGATGGCATTTTAGGTGAGTGAAAATTGTAAACTAGCCTATGATTCCTATTTTCTAGAGGATTTATTCAGAGATACAAGGTCTCTGAGCACTTTGAAAGGAAGGCAGTATATAAATATGTACACAGATGTGATGTGTGGGTCCTTTCAAAGGAGATTGGATAAGTATGTTTTGATATTCAATTTGGAGGACTTAAATGATCCATGTTTACTGTAAGAGCTATACTTTTATTTTAGTCTGAACTTAATATTTCTTGAAACTGATTTTGAAATATGTCTGGAACAGGGCGTTTTTTTAAATAACTCTTTTGTTTTTTCCTTCAGTTTTAAATTGCCAATCGGCAGTGAAGGTGCTCGCCCCAGAAGATGGAAAAGCAGATATTGTGAAAGCTGCTCGAGACTTTTGCCAGTTAGTAGCCCAGCAGCAGAAGAGATCCACAGATCTGGACGTAGATATGTTAAGCAGCTTACTTTGTAAGTCATATATATACAAATAGATGTGTTTTCAGTTTTGTCCTCCAAGGGTACAGTGTGAAGGAGAACATCTAGGTTCCTTTTGTGCTATACAGCCTGGTTTTGTTGTTGTTGTTGTTACACTTGTAATGTTTCCGAAATTTTGAAGCCCCACATGTGAAAATGATTTTGAGATAATGAAATTTGTAGTCAGTTCACTTGCAAGAGGACTTACTGGTAAAGGCGAGGGTGTAAGGGATTTTGTGGGGGCTGGTGATGTTCTTGAATATTGGACTCTGCTTGTCAGCCTTCCTGTGGGATGTCTTCCAATACAGTGAATTTTCCAATTCTCCAGACCCCAAATGGGTGTACAACAGTTCAGTTCGCTTCTGACACTAACCGGTTACCCGCAGGTAGTGTCTAACTCTCTAGGTTGAAGGGCTCAGTCACACAAAACTGCCCCCACTTCAGATGCCAGTTGCGGTTTTCAGGCCGCCTGTGCATGCCGCCTGTACAGGCCACGTAACCAGCTGCCTATAAATAGGGGGTTCCCCTGACTCTCTCCTAAGGTTCGATAATTTTCTGGAATGGCTCACAGAACTCCGGAAGGAACTTTACTTATGTTCACCAGTTTATTATAAAGGATACAACTCAGGAGCCGTCTAGTGTAAGAGGCATATGGGGCCAGGTACCGCCAGGGGATGCAGTCACCTTCTGCGACCGCTCGGGGCTCATCGCCCTCTCAGCACCTCAGTGCATTCACCAAGCTGGAAGCTTTTGGAACCCTGTCATTTAGGGGATTTTATGGAGGTTCCTCTATGTTAGCGGGATTGATGAAACTATTGACTATTAGGGATTGAACTCGGTCTCGAGCTCCTCTTCCCTACCTGGAGGTTGAAAGGTAGGGCTGGAAGTTGCAGCCCTGTAATCACATGACTGATTTCCCTGGCAACTAGCTCCCATCCTAAGGCTGTCTAGAGGCCACCCAGCTGTGGTGGAAGGGGGCTGATGATGAATAACATACGATACTCCTCTCACTCTTATCATCCAGGAGATTCCAAGGATTTTAGGAGCTCTGTGCCTAGAACCTGGACAGAGACCAAACACGTTTTTTATTATAATATCATACTCTTCTTGCTGTTTCTTTATAGTTTGAACTATCTGTTAAGTTTGAGTTTAATATAATCTTATTAGCATTCATCACTTTATTTTTAGTGTTCTTTCTATTATGTGATACAAAATATACTCACTATTATTTGTCATGTTATACTAAATATAATATTATAGAATTTTTTTCCTTCGACTATTTATAAAAGCCTTTAATTTGCTTATTCTCTGTAGAGGTTTCTAGGAACCTTTTGCTTTAATTTTATGGTCCTTCTGCTCACTAGCATTATCCTTGATCCTTTTTGTTTTTTGCTTTTTGAGTTATTTTCTTTTGTTTGGGGGTGGGCAGAAGGGCAGGAGAGAGAGAGGGAGACTCTTAAGTGGGTTGTTTGCCCAGCGCAAAGCCCAACGCGGGGTTTGATCTCAGGACTCTTACGTTATGACCAGAACCAAAATCAAGAGTCAGGTGCTTAACCGACTGAGCCACCCAGGCACCCCACCCTTGATCCTTTTGAAGAAAGGCAGTGCTTCTAACAAGTTCATGCCCATTAATAGTTTCTATACCCACGCAATTTCAAACATACATTTTTTGTTCATTCAAATAGAGTCTCCATTTACCTTACTTACTAAACAGGCATTTTTTTTTTTTTTCCTAACTCAGTGATTTACTTGCCTCTCCGAACTTATTTCTTCCACATTGACACATGTCCATCACACAGAACAGTTGCTCTCTGGCCTTGGGTCTTACCAACTCCTGACTTTCACTGACTACTCACTTCTTCCCCTACTCTGGCATTCTCTCTCATTGCCTGGCTGTATTTAGGCTGAATGAATAGACTTAAAGTAGACCATCGTCGGGACTCATTGTAGATTCCTGGAGTGTTGACTGTTTCCCGGATTCTTTAAGGCCCCAACCATAGAGTAATTTATGAGCGTGTCCTAAAAGTGATAGAGGGACCAAAAATGTTCCTTCAGGGAGCCTATGGAGAAGTGCCAAAGTGTTGAGCCCAGGTGTTGCCTTCAGGAGTGGCAAACCCATGATAAGTGAAAATGTACGCAGTCCATAAGTTAATTTACTAATCCGACAGAAGCAAACCCTCTGAATACTGTCACCCCCACAAGTTCGCTTGTGATTGCAGTTAGTCACCATTCCTACTCCCATACAAGACAATTACATATCTGCTTTTTTTTTTTTACTATTATCTTTCCTAGAAATTTTATATAAATGGAATCATATAAAATATAGTCTTTAACGTCTTGTTTTATTTCCTCAGCACATTATTAAGGTTCATCCATGTTGCATGTATTAGTAGTTACTAATTACTTTCTGTTGGTGAATAGTATTCAATTCTGTGGATGTACATTTTGTTTATCCATTCACCAGTTGATGTGCTGCATTAGGTTTGTTTGAATAATGCTGTCGTGACCATTCACATACGAGTCTTTATGCAGACAGGTTTTCCTTTCTTTGGTAGATAACTAAATAACGGAATTGCTAGGTTGTGTGGTTGAGTGAATGTTTAACTTTTAAGAAACTGCCAAACTTTCCAAAGAGGCTATAGTATTGTTACATTCCACCAGCAATGTAGAGGAGTCTAGATTCTTCATGTCCTTGCCAAGGCATAGTATTGTCAGTTTTTTGTTTTTGTTTCTTAATTTTAGCCATTCTAGTGGGTATGTAATAGTATATCATTGTGGTTTTAATTAACATTTCCTAATGACTAACATGCTAATTTGTCATCTGTATCTTCTTTGGTGAAAGATCTGTTCAGGACATTCTGCCTATTTTTAATAGGTTGTTTGTCTTATTATTGAATTTTAAGAGGTCTTTATATATTTGAGGTACACATCTTTTTTTCAGTAGTAAGATATGACTTACAAATATTTTCTCAGTGTATGGCTTACTTTTTTTCCTTAAAGTGTTTACTCTTTGGGTGACTGGGTGGCTCAGTTGGTTTAGTATCTGACTCTGAATTTCAGCTCAGGTCATGATCTCACGGTTCCAGAGATTGAGCCCCACCTTGGTCTCTGCACTGACAGTGCAGAGCCTGCTTGGGATTCTCTCTCTCCTCCCCCCAAAATAAATAAATAAAAACTTAAAAAAAAATAAAGTATTTAATCTTTATGAAATCCAGCGTATCATTTTTTTCCTTTTGTGGATCATGTATTTGGTGTCATATCTAAGAAATTTTTGCCTAAGCCAAAGTCACCATCATTTCCTTCTAGAATTTTTATCACTTTTCCTGTCACGTTTAAATCCGTAATCTATTTTGACTTAATTTTTGTGAGTGGTATGAGGCAAACAAACTGAGTTGTTCTTCTACCACCATTTTTTTCTCCCTTGAATTACTGTGACTCCTGTATTGAAATTCAACGTACTATAAATCTTCGAGTTTATTTCTGAACTTCTTACTCTGCTATTGGTCTGTATTGTCTGTCCTTCAAATTCCACAAGGTCTTGATTATGTAGTGCCTACTAATGATAAACTTTGAAATCCTGTCCTTTAAGTCTTTTTTTGATTTTCTTTTTCAAAGTTAAACTTTGGCTATTCAGGACCTTTTCATTTTCATGTAAGTTTTAGAATCGGTTTATCAGTTTCACAAACCTCAAAGCACCTGGTTTTGATAGGGGTTGAGTTGAATCTGTAGCTCAGTTTGGGGAAAATGGCCATCTTAACAATATTGAGCCTTCTAAACCATGAACATAGCAAAGCTTTCCATACTTGGGTCCTAATTTTTCTTTTAAAAGTGTTTTTTTTAATTTCAGGATTTAGGGTTTCTGCTTCTTTTGTTAAATTTATTCCCAAGTATTTTATTCTTTTGGATGCTGTTATTAATGGGATTGTTTGCTTAATTTTGCTTTTGGATTGTTTGTTGATAATATATGGAAATATAGTTTGTTTTTCTTTTAAATATTGATTTTGTATTTTTCCACCTTGCTAAAGTTCACTTACTAGTTGTGGTAGTTCATTTTGCAGTCTTAAGATTTTTTAAAAAATAATATTTGTTTATTTTGAGAGCGAAAGAGAGTGGAGGAGGGGCAGAGAGAAGGAGAGAGAGAATCCCAAGCAGGCTCCGCACTGTCAGATGTCACAGACCTTGAGATCATTGACCTGAACCAAAACCAAAAGTTGGACACTCAACCAACCGAGCCACCCAGGTGCCCCTTAAGATTTTTTAAATAGAAGATTGCGTTGTCTGTATATAAAGATGACAACTGCTATTTCTTCTCATATTTTCAATTTTTAATTTTATTTTTTAGTCTGACTTCTTGTGTCTGTCTAGTTTTATGTGTCAGACTGTGGTTTGCACACTGGTTGTGCTCAAACAACTTGAGTTTGGAAGGCTCCCTTGATCTGTGTGATGTTGGTGGCTAGGTTCAGAGTTCCTACCAGTTCTCAAGTCTTCTTGGTGTTTTACTTTTCTCTGGGCTCTCTTGTTGCCCTCTTCCTTTTCCCTCTTTCCACCTCTGCATGTATGCAGTTTCCTCATCAGCTATGGATCTGTGGAGGGCTTAGCTGAGCCCTTATTTTCAGGATCTGCCTGGTAAATTTCTGACCATTGGACTGCCTGCCCTAACTGGGGCCACAGTATCAGGCCAACAAACTGTGTGTTTTCCTCATTTGTTTCCTTTCAAGCTTGCCACTTTTAGCTGGCAAAACCCTGGGCTTTCATCATTGCCCCTTCCTGCCCACAATCTCCAGTTCTAAATCGAGTTTGTATCTTTTGGCCACAAGCAGAAAATCTATCAGTTTTGCTATCAGCCCCATGCTAGTAAACCTATAATTTTTTCCATTTAATTGGGGGTAGAGGCATGGGAGTTAGGACCATTCCCAGGCAGGAAAGACAAAGACCCTTACCACTCTTACCTGAAGCTCTGGCTGGTGTTTCTTTTTTTCCCTGTTATTAAAAGAATAAGTGTCTGCTTCTGGCCAGTATCCAGTGCCCTTAAATGTTTGGTTTTGTCAGTTTAAGATGTGTTTTGGGGGGAAGATTCATCACCTTCTTCACACTACCATTAGCCAGAAGTTCTTTCTTGCCGTTTTGGATTTATTTATTTATTTTTTTAAGCTAAAGAGAATTTGCTCTTTAGCAGTCACAAGAATATATATTCTTCTTAGTCCACGGACTTCTAACGATATGGACTTGAAAGAGACTTTTTTATGAAAATAATTCTTTATTACTGCTGGTTGAGCCTGTCTAATCTAGTCTCCTTAGTTAACAAACAAGCCCTGGAGAGGTTGTGTGACCAAAAGTTAGTGGCAGAATTGAGGTTGTTAGAAACTGTTGGAGCCTGGGTTTCTTGGATAATAGCATCTTTCCTGTTCTACCAGTGACTATTTTAGTATTTATTTTACTTTATTTTTTAAGCAATTGAACTATCCTTATCCCTTTTTTCTCAAACCAGGTCTCAGATGGAAACCAGTTTGTGAGACCGAATGGCCATGCCTTTGTTGAGGCAGGTGTGTGGTCTTTTCTCTCCCTAGGCTGGGGTCTGGAGAACACATTTATACTGGATAGCTAGGAGTTGATCTTTTTGTTCTCAGCTATAAAATAAGGGGTTGGGGAAGGAAGGATTGTAGTTACTTTTAGGTTCCTTTTTCATCTCTGAAGTTCTATGATTCTGTGGCCAGAATAAGCATTTGTGCCCCTAAAGCTGTGTGGTTCTCAGGGTGCCAGGAGAACTCTGGAGTCTTGAAAGATGGATGGAATTTGGGGGCTGTCTGTACGGTTTAGGATGAGAGTCCTGTTACTCCTTCTTATCAGGTAATTCATTCAGTTAACTGGTCTTTAGAGAAAACGTTCATATTTTGACGTAACAGATACTAAAGCATGTGCTGGGCGGTGGGGTGGTGGTGTGGAAACGTACGAATAAAGCTTCTGAAGAAAACAGGTAAAGCATAAAAAGCCAATTTGATGAACAGATTTTGCCCTTGGCAATTTTATTTGTAAGCAATGCATGTTAAATGCCCGTGTATTTCTTTCTTATAAAAGGTTCAGAAGGTTTCCCCGATCCTGATTTAGTACTGAAGTTTGGTCCTGTGGACAGCACATTAGGCTTTCTTCCCTGGCACATCAGATTGACTGAGATTGTGTAAGTAATTAAAAGCGTACTGACTTTGATTCAATTCAGCAAGTGTTTCTTGAGCCTAGCACTGTACGAGGTATGGTGAGAATTCCCAAAGACGTATACTGCTGGTCCTTTCCCTCGGGTATTTCACAGTATCAGTGTTAAGATAAAGATTCAGACACAAGAGAGTGTGGTTGTGCAAATATCTGGTATCGATACAAATTGTTATAGGAGACCAGGAGTGGAAGAGGTGTCACTGTGGGTCAGAGTTGCTGATTTTAAAGAAAAGGTATGACATACTCCAGGGCATGTCAGATGGATAGAATTTTCGTAGTTACAGGAAAGGTCAGAAGCGTAGGGGATGATGGGCAAGGAAAAAAGAAAAACTGGGAAGGGAGGAGTGAACATTCTCTCTTTAAAGAAATCACGAGGGAACTGGTAGTTCCGTAACTAACATTAGATGGTAGTACACTTGACCTGGAACAATGTGGACATGAGGAGTGTGGATGGACCCCTGTGCAGTCCCAAATCGGTATATAACTTTTGACTCCTCAAAAACATAATTGCCTACTTTTGACTGGAAGCCTAACTTAATACATATTTTATGTGTTATATGTATTATATTCTGTATTCTTACAATAAAGTAAGCTAGAGAAAAGAATGTTATTAAGAAAATTATAGGGAACAGAAAATACATTGATAGTACTGTACTGTATTTATAAAAAAGAAAAATCTGCCTACAAGTGGACCCATGCAGTTCAAACCCACGTTGTTCAAGGGTCAACTCTGTAAGGTGAAAACAAGTAATTTGGGGGTATTGATGCTGGGAAGGTTTTAAGTACCAGCACAAAGAATATGCGTAACGGTTTAGACAGGAAGTAGGAAGCCACTGGGCCTGTAGGTAGTGTGGAGATGGTGATTTTAGAAGACTTTGTTTGGCAACTGTGTACTAGAGTAGATCGGATTTGGGAAAGGGTCTGGTAGAGAGACAAGTGAAGAGGCCATAGCTGTGATTTAGGGAATAATACAGTGATGAGAATGAAATTGCTCATTTAGAAGATAGAGTTGGATAAACTTTTTATGTAAAGGGCTAGATGGTAAGTATCTTTGGCGAATGTGTGGTCCATACAGTGTGTTTGCAGCTATCCCTCTGTCGCAGCTACTCATCGTTGGTAGTATAGCTGAGCAGCCACAGGCAGCGCATGAACAAATGTGTGTGACTGCGTTGTAATAAAATGTTATTTAAAAAAAAAACAGTTGGCAGGCTTATGGGCTGTATTTGCTGACCCCTGATTTTAAAGAGACTCAGTAGCCTTAAAATATATTTCAATTCTGAGTCTTAGTAGGAACATACTATAAATTCTGACTCTGATGAGAATTATTTACCAAGCATAATTGCAGGCTTGGTACTTTAAAACTGTGCTAAAAGTTAGAGAAGAAATGAAATGACTCTTAAACTGTTAAGCCTAATAGGGTAAATTGTGACGTTATTGAGAGAAACTACAAAGTCAAGGAAGCATTGATTTTGAAGAGAAAACATTGATTTTGAGGATAAGACGATTTCAAGGCCATAGTCTGTTTTGTGGAAACACTTATGAGGGCAGATGAAGATGTAGAATTGGTCCATGGATGAGAAGTCAAGGTTAAAAATGGATATTTGGAGATCGACAGTACTTAGAAGTGGTAGTAGTTGAGTTTGTGAAAATAGAGGAACTTTCTCAAGTGTATATAGAAGAGCACAGTATCAAGGGGTCTTTTGGCCTTTTTATAAATGCTTCAAGTTCAGGGGCAAGACAGGGAAAAGGTGTCAAATAAAAAGGCAGAAAAGAACATGTAGCATTTTAGAATCAGAAAGGGCTGTAGATCATATAGTCCTACCTCCTCCTCTTATAGGTGTGAGGAAAATGGGGAAGAGACGTAGCTCTTATTACTGCTTGTAGTAAAGTGGAATTAGAACCCACACTCCAAACCCTGGATTTCCTTATGATGGGCGGATGTTTCTCCTTGTTTCTTTTTCTCCAGGAGTTTTCTGAGTTAATTTTAGGTGCCTTTTGCATTGGCTCCAAGAAAGGTAGCCGGGATGCCTTGTGAGGTTGAGAGTGGTTTGGAGGGAAGAGTGTGTTTTAGAACAGATATATCTCAGTTTGAATCTTGCTATGCAGTTCCATAACATGACTTTGGATAGCTGTTTAAACTTCTCTGTATTTGTAAAATGGGTATTTTAATAAGAAGTTGAGGATTCAAGTCAGATAACCGACATCAGATACCTAGCACATAATAAGCTTTCCCACGGATCTTTGTACACATGTCTATCATAGCCCTGTCACGTCATATTAAGGTTTGCTCTGAACTTGTCTACCGCCCACCAGACCGTAAGCACCTGATGTCTTACTGTCTTAGCCATAATATGGAGAAGTAGAAGGGGGGAGCCCTGAGAGAACAGACAGGAAGGGCAAGAGCACTTTGGGGGCGTTGAGGAGGTAGTGGCGCTAAGTGCTTCTTGAGAAGCGATAGGAGACGAAACCATTGATGAAGAGGATAAGATGAGAAGGACTCAGTAAAGTGGGTTGTTTGAAGAGGACATCTGAAGCAAGCTTCAGCAAGAAGAGCGTCATTGAGTTTGTCCTTTGAGGATACCTTGTGAGGTTATCGCTGCAGTGGAGTGAATAAAGATAAAAGATTGATGGCAGAATTCATAAGAGATAAGGAAATGGAGGAAAAGGAGCCTTGTTTCAGAATTTTTGGTAGTTGAAGGAAAAAGACTATAGGCCAGTTATATTTCAGTAAAGCTGGCGGCGGGGGCGGCGGGTGGGGGGGGTAAGAGGAAGAATAAAGAAAGCTACAAGAACCAGCACACGGTCAGACAGGAGTCCGTTCACAGGAGGTTCGTTCAGTTTTTTTTTTGTGCTGTCTGTGCCTGGAACTCTCAGTGCAGCTTGTACTCTGTCCAGGTATTTGGCTCTGATATAGTTTGGGATTCCCGAAGCCTCACAATAAAGCTATGTACATTAGAGAATTGTTTATGTCAATTATTAAAAATTATTGAAGTATTTAAAATACCTAACAGGGGACCCTCTGGTTGTACATTCATTCTGCCCTTAAAATGTTCACGTCACATCGTAATTGCCTCCTCGAGCGAATAGAAATGGTGGAGATAAATGTCCATGTATTGGTTGCTCTCCGCATGCTTCAACATAGCAGTCGTGTGAGGGTGCTGTGCTGCTCTGCCAGTGGGAAGCCTGGCTTTCATAGAAGCTTCACGAAGTGCTGGCTTTACTCTGACAGAGAGGACTTCTTAAAGTGAACGTGAACGAGATCCTTTATAAACAGGTCTCCGGCTTTGCATTAATTTAGACCTAGGCTTGAATACATGTTCTGAGTCTCTGTCTTGATACAAGTTGCTTTTCTTTCCTGAGGGAAAGAAGGAGAGATTATTTTTTACTTGCACGCTTTCACAGTCACTTAGCAGTCATTTAGTAGAGATGGTTTGACATACTCTATGTTTATAATTTACTTTCTCTTGTCCTTAACGTCTTTTGGGTTACTTTCCTTCTGGTTCGCCCCCTCCACATTACAGTATATCATCTAATTGCTTTTCTCCCCCCCCCTGCTTTCTTTTCAGCTCTTTGCCTTCCCACCTAAACATCAGTTATGAGGACTTTTTCTCTGCCCTTCGTCAGTATGCAGCCTGTGAACAGCGTCTGGGAAAGTAGTGATCCCTGGTTGCGTATTTTGATTTCAGGCTTTTGGAGAAAAGGACCCAAGTGACTCTGATGTTTACAAAGCACCTATGAAACCCTGTACACACCTAGTTCATAATCCTCATAATTTATCAACAAACACAAAAAAGTGTCTTACTTGAGAGTAAGGGTATGTGTGAATATGTGTGCGTGCGTGCGTGCACGTGTGTGTGTGTGTGTGTGTGGAAATAAATTTATAAATGGGGGAAGTATTGGAGAAGGAAATACATAGACCTGC
The DNA here is from genome assembly GCA_030068075.1 of Paguma larvata. Classification (NCBI taxonomy): domain Eukaryota; kingdom Metazoa; phylum Chordata; class Mammalia; order Carnivora; family Viverridae; genus Paguma; species Paguma larvata. Next base: position 103,901,013 of record CM057829.1, read on the forward strand.
AACTTTGAGCAAATAGCAGCAGTGTTTTAGGAGCTGAAATTTCAGATTTAAAGGCTTCAGCCTCAACTACTTCCCTGTTTTTGTGGGAAGAGCAGGGGGCGACCGGAGCTATTTGGTTGTTTTGAGGGGAGGGAAATAATTTCTGTTCAGTCTTTCCTAGTGACCAAACTTAATTTTTAAGAATAATATATTGACTTATTAAATGGAACGGTTTTGAGTTTGAAGGGTCTCCAGAGGAATGGAGTTCTGTGTTGGTCACATGTTAAAAGCTTGCTCACCTTTGGAGCAGAGGGAATACCTATTTTCAGACATCCGTCCGTTTTCATCTCATTATAGTTAAACAGTGTGACTTAGGAGTGTCACTCTGATGTCTGTGTTCTGGGTTGTGCAGATCATTTGAAAAAGAACTCTTACTACACTGAAACGCAGAATTTAAAAAATTTAAATATTTTGTTAGTCAAAAAAAGGTGAAAAAGTTATAATCTTAAAGGTAAAGTTGGAAAATTTCCTAAAATAGGAAAGAAAGTTTGATTTCCTTTTTTATTTGGTAGGCAGTACGTACCCCAAGTTGGTTTAAAAAATATTCCCATTTACTTTTTATTTAAAATAAGCATTTGAGGGAAGTTATCAAGGCAGCTCTATTCCCCAAAAGTAGTAACCTATTCCTCTTTGGAACAGCACATTTAGGGCTGTGTTAGTACCCAGGATTTTTACTCAGGAAATCCTGATGGCGGGGGACTTTGCCTAAAAGATCTTTAAGTAAGGTTGAGGCCTGTGTAGGTAATAAAATATTACCAAAGTCTACAAAAGTAATTTAAGTTAACTTTATGTGTTCTCTTTCATGACAGAGAACAGCACTGGTTCTGTTATTTTTTTAATAAATAAATAATTTTTTGATGTTTAATATTTCTTCCCTCACTGCTGATCCTTGGACAGAAACCATTCTTTATATTTGATGGTCTGTTTTCAGAAAAATCTTAAGTGTACAATAGTTGTCTAAAATTGTACATTTAGAATGGAGTAGCTTAAATAGTAGGTCTTAGAAGTCTGAAAAATAGCAAAGAAGGTGGTTTAGAAGCCAAGGTCTGAAATCGCTCGTCATATTCTAAAGCTATGAGGAGGAATAAATGTTCGGACTTTGGACTATAAAACCCCATTTATGATTTTAACAACTACACTTGAAATAAAATGATTAAACTAAATTTTGGTTCAGTGACATTACTTTGCACTTCATAGTCCTTTGTACATTCTAAGACTTTTTTTTAAGTCTTAATTTATTGCTACAAGTTTTGTGTGAAACCATAGCATAAACCTGAACTACCAGTTTCTGATGTCTGCTCCCCTGTGCTGTGATCCATGTTCTGTTGAGAATTTTTGCCGTAGTTTGAGACTGAATTTATGTCTTTTATGAACATGGTGTGTTTCTTTTTTAAACATTCTGGAATATGTATGGCTTTAATGAATAAATTTAACGGGCCTGATTGAAGTAAAGGGATTTAATATTTGTTAAAATGAAGTTAATCAAACATCACTGGGATGTAGCCAAGTTCTCTAAAAGTTTAATGGTTGAGTCTTTGTACTTTTATTTTTTCCTTCCATCTCATAGTAGTGTATTATTACACGTCAGAGTAAATCCATAACCTGCGACTTGGGTCTGGGATAGTCCGAGAAAGAGACCCTTAAAACAGGTCGCTAAGGATTCTGAATTCAGATATAAGCATTCCAGATCCTTCTCCTCATGAGTTTAACTGCTTGTATGATCTCCACAACTTGAATGGCATTGGTCGTTCTGGAATTCCTGCCAAAATCATCACAAGTTCTGCGTCATCAGGACTCCCTTTGCACTCCCAAGAAGAACTGATAATCTTAAAGATTAAGCCAACTATTGTTTGTCTTTATGTGTACTCAAGGTTATTTGTCTTTAAATTGTTTCTTCTTGACGCCCCTGACAATGGAAAATTATCAAATTAAACCTACTTTAAGGATGGAAAGTTGGAGCAGAGCAAAAAGTTTGTGTTTTGAATTCCATTCCCAATTCTGGTTGTTATTTTGTTTCTTAAAACTGATTACTGTTACAATATTGTGAGTTTGAAAGCTGCTTTTGATGTGAGTAACAAAATTCTGGTGTATCGGGACTAAAGCTTCAGAATACCTGTCTCTGAATGGAAGGTGTTCTAATGTTAATGAACAGTGCCAAATACACTGTGCGTATCATCTACAATTTAATCTTTGAATGTATGTTATTTGATTAGCTCCCTCCTCCTGTGTGATGGCACCACGCATAGAGTCAAATCCTTGTGATGTTTTGTATGGCTGTAGACTTTGGCAACGTGTACATAATGTGTAAAGCAAGTTTTTATGATTGAGGAATCAAATTTATTGAATTTTATTATTGAAAGTTGAAACTTAACATGTATGAACAAAAACAATAAAAAAATATACTCTTTTCATGGACTATAGTATTATGTGAATGCTACATTTATTCTAAACATTTAGGGCCTGCAGAAATGTACTGAGAAACTCGTGACTCGATAGCAATACAATTTTTTTTCCCGATGGTATGTTCTTGATTGAAATCGATTCTCATTTTTACCAGGTTCAACATTTGGAATTTTAATGGTATTTGCTTTTTGCTAGATAACAGCAAGATAGAATTCAGCTTTGCCATTGCTAGAGTTGTCAAAATTCCACAGCAATTAAGACCAAATTGATTTTTACTGAACATGGAGTGCCAAGTTAAAAATGTATGTGTGTTCTCTTTTAAGAAATTTGACAGTCCCTGTCAAACTAGGAAATAGGTGAGAACCATGGTTTGTCTCACATTGCATAGAATATTCACTTCCTATGTATCTAATTGCAAGACAGATTTTCATCTGGAATCAGGTTTTTCAAAGGGTACATTTTTAACTTTGGCTAATAGGAAATGAATTTAACAAAAATTAGTGTAGGAAGAGTTCAGTATAGTTTGAAATAAAACCCAGGAGATGAGAAATGTCAGCAATTGTCCAAGAATCCTACTCGATGGGCCATAAACTGTGATGAAATTGGTGGGAAAAGGGAGTGCAGAAAGACTTTGCTTGTGGTTTTATTTATTTATTTATTTTTATTTTTTTACTTTTTGCTTGTGGTTTTAAAAAACACTCATTAATTATAGGAAAAACTAGAAAATTCAGAGAAGCTAAAGTAAAGGAAAATAGTTTCTAATACCATCATTCATTGGTTACATTTTTGGTGACAATCAAATTTTTTTGTACTCCTATTTGGAAAAATGAATTCTACTGTAACAGGTTTAATAAAGAGATTCTTTCTAAGCTACAAACTATAAATTGAGAGTCTTGCATTCTGTTTTGTATTTAGTTATTGCGTCTGGATATAAACAGTCACACGAGCACATGAAAATAAAATGTTCAGAAGAAATTACAGTCCACATTCAGTAACCCTTAATGAGTATTTACCCTTAGTCTTAAGTATTCTTCAAGTAATTTTATACTCCTTTTTTTATTTCTCCCCCTTGTTCTGTCTTGTAGAGATTCAGGGACTACACATAAATTTAAGCATCTGGGTTCATACATCCCGAAGAATGAAAATAATAGAAATTAGATCTGCTCCCAGGTCAGACTACTTGAATTACCTGCTATTGACCATGTTTATACTTCCCATCATTAGTAGTAATAATTTAAGTTGCTTTACTGAGGACAAGGAAAACAGGTTGTTTGGCTCAGAGAAGGAGAACCTGAGCAAAACGAAAAGATCTGAATGTCATGACAGCATCGTTCTACTGGTATAGAGTGTCCAATACTTCCGTTCTGATGAAGATGGATCTCAACCGCTATATCTTTTATGGATCTGGTTCTGTGAAGCCTTCCTTTCTTTTTAGTAAATGTATAGTTTGCAAGGTTATTCCTCAGTAACAGTTACACATAACTGCCTTAATTTCTTATTTTTGCAAAATTTAATGGAAAAGTAAATAATGGGAATAGTAGCCAACTGTTTTCACCAGAGAGGAATCAATATTTTAATTAGATATCAGGTCATTAAAAAATGGAACATCAAGAAAAACAAAATTACTTAACAGGAGATGTTGGACAGCATTTGTCTAGAGCAGTGGTTCTCCGCTGAAGCGATTACACCCCCGGTGGACATGTGACAACATTGGGAGACATTGTTTGTCACAATAGGGGGCATGCTACTGGCATCAAGTTGAAAGAGGCCAAGCTAGGGGTGGTGACGGTGCCTAAAATATGCTGTAGCATAACTAAAAAACAAATCAAGTTTAAACTTGAGTCCGTAGTTCATAGTTTAGAGATGAACTACGCATTTCCTTGTATATACATATTTTAATTCTGCTAAATGATAACAGCTTCTCTCCATGCACGAGTTCTCATTATTTTCACATTTTTCCTTGATGTTTGGAAACACCAGTTTCCCAAAGCCTGTCAGCTTGTTGTCTAAGCTTATTTGAAAGAACGCAGTGTTTTTTGAAAGATGGTAAATGCTTTACCCATGTATGATGTTATAAGAAATTCCATGCTTCAATTACCTGTTGCGTAAACATCAAATTAGCAAAATTTTCCCTTTATCCTGCATGTAGTTGATTTCCACATTATAACCACTTAATATTGTTCTTAAAAATGCTTATTGTAACATCCTATGCTTGTTTTTGAGGTCATATTTCCAAGAATAATAATTAAACACTAATATTTCTTTTTTATAAAAAATTTTTAATATATTTTTTTAAATGTTTATCTATTTTTGAGACAGAGAGACAGAGCATTAGTGGGGGAGGGGCAGAGAGAGAGGGAGACACAGAATCCGAAGCAGGCTCCAAGCTCTGAGCTGTCAGCATAGAGCCCGACGCAGGGCTCGAACTCACAGACCGCGAGATCATGACCTGAGCTGAAGTCGGACGCTCAACCGACTGAGGCACCCAGGCGCCCCTAATATTTATTTTTGAGAGAGAGACAAGGCACGAGTGGGGGAGGGGCAGAGAAAGGGGGAGACACAAAATCTGAAGCAGGCTCCAAGCTCCATGCTGTCAGCACAGAGCCCGATTCTGGGCTCAAGCCCATGAACTGTGAGATCATGATCTGAACTGAAGTCGGACGCTTAACCGACTGAGCCACCCAGGCGTCCCGTTTTTTATTTTTAAGTAATTTATCAGGTGGCCTTTTTTAGTCTTCTGAAAGTGATACTCAAGTGGCTTCAATCTAATAGGATTTTTCTAAATATTCCCTGTAATTCAAATAAGTTATTTGAGTGCTTCTCATAAAGAGATTTTTCTTGGCCTGGAGAGAGATGACTTCTCTGAAGGAAAATTACAGAGAAAAGCCTGCTTTCATTCAGGTGTACATGGGATATACATGTGTATGTGGAAATAGTCCTATCAAGTCTGTCACTGGCTTTGGAATGTGAGATGTAACTCCAAATATAAAGCATTCGAGAGATGAAGAGGAATGCACAAAACCTCTCCAGGCAAATGATTTCGTTAAATATTAATTTATGAGTTACTTGAAAGCAGAACTTCATCTATACGGAACTATGCAGAATACCTAATTGCTTGCAAAAAGCAGATGCTATTAGATGTACTCCGAGGTCCTCAGCTTATCAGATGGAGGAGACCAGCCACGATGCTCACAGCATATCAATTGGTGATGCTTATAATTAATTTAGAAGAAAATCATCGCTGCCCTACTGCCTACTCATGTGGTCCCAGGGAAAAAAAAAAAGAGCAGTTAAATAAAGGAGGATATGTGCTTTGGAATGTGAGTTTTTGTCAATATAAAAGAAGAAACATATCACACATGAACTAGTGCTACTTGAATACTGAACTGGTGATTATGTCCAAGAATTCCGTGTATTTTTTAACCTAGCATGTTGTCTGAAAAGATGAACCTAAAACTTGCTAGTTAGGCCTGGATTAAAGAGGGCATCTCCAACCTAGGGGGTCAGCATTGTTCCTTTTTACCTCAAAATCCCTGTCTTCACCCCGTGTGAGGAAAGGACGTTTCTTCGTGCACAACTAATCCTCACACTGCGCCTCTGGTCCCATCTCTTCCTCTCTTCAGGACTGTCTGCTTTTTCCTTCCCATTTTCAGTTTCTCTCTGCCAAATACAGGGGATTCTTTCCCTGAGTTACAAATGTGCTCCCTCAAGTTATGGCCTCTCTCTTACCTTTGCTGCTAACCCTCTTGAAAGGTTGTAAACTGCCTATCTCCTTATTTCCTTCAAATTCCGGATCCCTTTACCTGCTCCCATTGTACTTATTACTGTCTAAAATGCTAAGTGGTTTACTTATGTTTCCTACTTAGAGCCTGCCTCCCCCTAGGATGTAAGGTGGGAATTTTTGTCAGATTTTTATTCACATACCCAGTGTTCAATAAATATTTGTTTAATGAATGAATATCTAATTAAAAAAAATTTTTTTAAAGTAGGCTCCACACCCAACATGGGGTTTGAACTCATGACCCTGAGATCAAGAGACACATGCTTTACTGACTGAGCCAGCCAGGGACCCCTCTACTATTTTCTAAATCCAACTTTTGCCAATTTGCTCTTAAACAGTCAGCCTGAAAGTCACTAATGCCAGATCTCATAACGTACTATGGTATTTTATAATTCTTACAGTTACGCATTCTTTTTACATTTCTAGTTTCTGAGATTCTATACTCTCGTGTATAACTTGAGGTTTATGATTCATTTGTTTTCCTAAAAAATCAACCCTAGAAAGACCTAGTATTACTTCCTCAACCTGTTTTGTTGTTTAAAAAAATCTGCAAATAGGGTGCTTGGGTTGCTAGGTGGATTAAGTGTTGACTCTTGGTTTAGACTCAGGTCATAATCTCAGGGTTTGTGAGTTTGAGCCCCGAGTTGGGCTCTGTGCTGACAGCAGAGAGCCTGCTTATAATTCTCTCTCTCCTTCTCTCTCTGCCCTTCTGCTTGCTTACTCTCTCTCTCTCAAAATAAAGAAATAAACTTAAAAACAAAAACTGCCAACTGTTGTGCCCGAATTCTCGAATCCCCCCACAAGAGCCCACCAGAGTCGAAAGTCAAAGCCAAGTGGCAAGGGTCGTTTTATTTCAGGATCGATCCAGGTCCTTTCGCATATCGCTGCCAATATGCAGAAAGGCCTCGAACATGGTTGGTACAGCGTTTTTATAGACAGAGACAAATAGTATAGGAAGGTTTCAGGTTATAGGGTGACTGATTGGTCGATATTTGAAATACGAACATATGCAGCCCTCTGATTGGGGGTTCTTTGTTTGCTCTTTGGCGGGAAGTCTCTGTCCGTTATGTGAAAAAGTTATTTATTCTAATACATATCAGAAAAGGGGGAAGGGGAAGAATGTGAGGGAAGCAAGGTTCTCAAGCTAGTAAATGTCCGCTCAAGCTAATGAATGTCCGAAAGGTGAAGGTCTTCCGAATGTGAGCAAAGCCAGTTACACAAACTAATGCATGTCATAAAGGGGGAAGGGGAAGAATGTGAGGGAAGCAAGGTTACAGAAGTGAGAAATGCCAGATACTTAAACTAATACATGTCAGACTAGACTCAGAAAAAGTTTTACAATGTTTACAGCAAACAATAAGCAAAACAGAATTCTCAGCAATTGTATCTCTTATTAGCGGTCCACAATCGGCAGAAGGCCAGGGCAGCTATCTTTAACCCGGTATCTGTCCATTGATTTACAGAAAAAGAGAACTTAGCTTCAAACTAAGGCAGAGCTGCCATTTGGACATAAAATTTTAAAATCGCTCCCTTCACCAACCATATGGCTATCTCTTTTTTAATGTGTATTTATTATTATTATTTTAATCTTAATTTATTTTTGAGAGAGAGTCAGCAGGGGAGGGCCAGAGAGAGAGGGAGATACAGAATCCAAAGCAGGCTCCAGGCTCTGAACTGTCAGCACATAGCCTGATGCGAAGCTTGAACTCGCGAACTGTGAGATTATGATCTGAGCCAAAGTTGGATGCTTAACCGACTGAACCACCCAGGCGCCCCAAATGTTTATTTATTTTTGAGAGAGTGCCAAGTAGGGGAGGGGCGGAGAGAGGGGGATGGAGGATCCAAAGCAGGCTGCTCTGCACTGACAGCAGAGAGCCCAATGTGGGGCTCGAACCCACCAACCATGAGACCATGACCTGAGCCGAAGTAGGATACTCAACCAACTGAGCCACCCAGGTGCCCCTATGGTCATCTCTTTTATTCAAGGAATTATGCTAGACACTGGGGGTATGAAGACAAATGACAAAAGGCCCCACCTTAACACATACAGTGTGAGATTAGTCTTAATAAGGAGGAACACTTTTACCCCAGAGACAGATCCAGATATAGCTCGTGGGAAATGGATACCTAAATAGATCATCAGGCTGCAGTGTGATAAGCACAATCATGATCACTTTACCATTTTGGAGTAAGGATGTCTACTCCACGGCAGTGGTTGGAAGGACAGGAAAGGACTTAGGAAAAGAGTGTGAGCTGCATAAGAACTGCTGATTAACAGTGAAGGCAGCTGGGGTAAGTACGGCATCTCAGGAAGACAAGAAGAAGTGAGCACGGGAACCAACAGTTGATACTGAAATATAACGTGTGAGGCAGAAAGTAATAATGGGGAGGCTCAGGAAGGGCTCAGTCGAATCCAGAGTTTAAAAGCTTGAATCCCGGCTTTAGGTGGTAGGTTAGGGAGTGAAATGGTCAGAAGCGCACCTCGGATAGTTCTGGCAGCCGTAGGAAGGAGTCCTGGGAGGGATGATACAGAGACAGGGCACTCTGGGGACAAGGAAAGCAGCCTTCAAGCCCCTCTCATGTCCACATGTGTTCTTCCAACAATCTCCCCCATTCTCATGGCTTCCACTACCACTTTAAATAAACGCTCAATCTATATTTTACCCACCGTCTCTACTGACTCACAGATGCCTGAGTCTACCACATGTTGGACATCTTCACATGGAGGTTTTTCAGATACCTTACATGTCTCACCCTGTCTTCCCTCATTCCCCTTCCCCCGTACACTTCCTGATGCCTCTCTCTGCTAGTTCATCTTAAATCCACCCAACCTTCTTCTCTTTACATTTTTAATAACTATTTCTATGCCCCCCAAATTCACTTAACTGCCCAATTTTTATCGATTCTTCATTCCCCAAACTTCTGGCTTTTTTTTTTTTTTCTTTCAGTTTCCATGCTCAAGGCTTTAGCTAACTCATTATGTCTTCTTACTAAACCATCACTCTAATCTCCCAATAACCATCCAGCCTTATATCTCCCTTCTTATGTCTTCTACAGCCTAGTATCAGAAGAATTTCCTAAAGCATAGTTTTGCTTTCTTTGTTCCCCAAGTGAGGTCCTCCTATTTTCTAACCAGTAAATTCAACTATCACACTGCCATTCAAGAATCCTATATATGAGTCCAGGCATTGTGTCTAGTTATATTTCCTCTTGCTTTAAAAAAAAAAAAAAAAAAAAAAAAAAAACACCCAATAGTCCAGCCATGAGGTACCACTTTCTATCTCTTAACTTAATAGCCTCCTACTTCCTTTCTTTTGCTCGAATTGTTGCTTTTAATTGGAATGCTCCCCTTCTGCTTCTCCCTGCCACAGCATTTTTCATCCTTCAAAACCCATCTCACCAGCACTATGGCTTCCATGATGTCTTATCCATTTCTTTAAACTAGATACAGTCTTGTCCTCATCTGATCACCTACCCCAGAACATGTCCCCCCTTTTTACTGGACTCATGTCATGATGACATAGTAATTTATATATCCCTTTGGTCCTGCACAAATGTAAGCTTCATGAGAGCTGGGACATTATCTATCTTGCTTAACCCCATTCTTAGCACATACTAGGTTCTTAATAAATATTTTTTAATGCTGTAGATATTTCACACAAAAAGATTTAATGTTATTTATTTTAATCCCCTGCCATATATAACATGGTGCTTGGCATGAAGTAAAAGGTCAATAAACTGTTTGAAATAACTCAATGGCTTGGGATCTCTTATGTATATACTACCATATTCACCTTTCTAAAATGTTCTTTTCATATCAATTTTCTACCCACAGACCTTCCTCTAATCTATGACATAAAGGCAAACTCTTAAAACACATCCAAAATCCTGAATACCTAAATCCAAGAACTCAATCTCTTCTGAAAAGCTAATGTATTCATTTATGACGCCATCACTGTCTGTTGGTGGACTGGTCTCCTCCTTGTTACCTGAATAAGCCATGGCCAATGTCATGACTGGGATGCCACAACATCTTCCAAACCCGTGCCCTTCCAAATTCTATACATCTCCAAAGTTGTACTCAACTCAAGTTTTACCTCGGTTATATTGTCTTTTGACCATCTTAGGCCACTTTTTCTCTGCTTGAGTATGGCTTAGTAGAAATAGCAAGGATTCTAGAGTCAGTTAAACCCAGATTTAAAAACCAACTTTAGGGACGTCTGGGTGGCTCAGTCGGTTGAGCGTCCGACTTCAACTCAGGTCATGATCTCACAGTTCCTGAGTTCAAGCCCTGCATTGGGCTCTGTGCTGACAGCTCAGAGCCTGGAGCCTGGAGCCTGCTTCGGATTTTGTGTCTCCCTCTCTCTGCCCCTACCCCACTCATGCTATGTATCTCAAAAATAAATAAAAATGTTAAAAAATATGTTAAAAACCAACTTTACTGTATGATTGTGGGCAAGTTACCTAACCTCTATGGGACTATTTTCTTATCTGTGCCATAACAACAAAATGGTTACAAAGTGTGGCTATGGGTTTAAGTGAAATACTATACTTAATCTACCTAAGTACTTAACACATGCTATCTTGTCCCCTTCTTTTTCCAATCTTTCTTGAGAATGAACATTATTGCATTATTGGTCATCTTTTTATTTTTTCAAGAGCAAAATCTTCCCCCCAAATGTTAAAAAAAATTTTTTAAGTTTATTTATTTTGAGAGTGAGCATGCATGTGCACATGTGCAAGTGGGGGAGGGGCAGAGAGAGGAAGAGAGAGAATCCCAAGTAGGCTCTGCACTCAGTGCAGAGCCCAACACACGGCTCCATCTCTCAACCACGAGATCACAACCTGAACTGACATCAGGAGTCGGATGCTTAACTGACTAAGCCACCAGGTGCTCCCCCCAAATACTTTTAATAAAAGTTTTCAAACTTTAAAAATGTTGAAAGAATGGTACAACAAACACCCATATACGTTTCATTTAGATACAACACTTGTTAAATATATTCCAGTACATGATTCATCTATGTATCCATCTTATGTGTATATAGATAGATGTATAGTTAGATGTATATGTACATACTTACGCTGTGTATATACATATGTTGTGTGTGTGTGTGTGTGTGTGTGTGCGTGTGCCCATGTGTGTGTATACAAGTGTCTATAGTAGTCCCTCCTTGTCTGTAGAGGATATGTCTTAAGACCCCCAGCAGATTCTTGAAACTGTGATGGTACTGAACCCTATATATGCTATGTGCTTTCCTATACATACAAATCTATGGTAAAGTTTAATTATAAATTAGGCACAGTAAGAGATTAAGAACAATAACCAATAATAAAATAGGACAATTATAACAATATACTGTAATAAAATTTATGTTAATGTGGTCTCTCTCTCAAAATATCTTATTGTATTCTCCTGAGCCTACTTCTTTGATGATATAAGATGATAAAATGCCTATGTAAGATAAATGATGTAGGCATTGTAATGTAGTGGTAGGCTACTACTGGCTTTGTGACATATGTCAGAAGGATTACCTGTTTCCAAACTGGACTACTGTAGTTTCTTTCGTTGAATAATTTGAGAGTAACCTGCAGACATAAGACACTATACACCTAAATACTTCAGCAAGTATGTCCTAAGAATGAGGACATTTTCCCACTTAATCATATTATTCTTACATTTCCCTGACCCATACCCAGAATGCCCCTTTTAGTGGACATGGCATTTAGAAACCAAGAAATGGACAAGAGATGTGCTTATTATTACTGTCATTACTTCTAGGTACTTTCAGGAAACAGAGCAAGAAAATAAGTTTTTTTTTTTAACCATGAGGAAAAATTGGTATTTCCAATATCAGTGGGTTCATTCTGCATCTTACTATTTTTACTTATCCTGGAAATATTTCTTTACTATGAAAGTGGAAATCTTTCAAATTATAGCTACACAGTACCATGTTGTTTGGATGTTCCATAGGTTATTCCTAGCCCCATTGGTAGATATTTGGATTGTCTAGTTCTTTGCTTTTATAAATAACACTACATAAAATCTCGTGTGCAATTTTATTTAGAGAGGTAGGCGTAGGGTTATGATTGCTGTGTCAAGGTGCAATTATTGCTAAACTCCCTTCATGGTACCTTTCACTTGGAACATATAAGAGTCCCTATTTCTTCAGAGTCTATTAGCAACTTTTAGAGTTTTGCCAATTTGATGAATGAGATATTTTTTATAGTTTTAACTTGCATTTTATGATAGATTGTGTTTCCAAAGTTGGCTATAATAACAATTCCCACCCCACATGCATTTTTTTTACAATGTTACCTGGCCAATTTGCCATGAGGAAGTACAGTCTACTCCCCCTTTCCTTTACACTGGGCTGACCTGTGACTGACCATGATTAATCACCAGAAGTGACACTGTGCAACTTGCAAGCCTGTACCTTAAAAATCATGCTTCATTTTCCTTGCTCTTGGAGCCCTGAGCTATCACGTAATCAGGTCTGCCTTACAGGAGAGGTCACACGAAAAGAGAGAGAGAGAGAGAGTGAGGGTACTAGCTCAGTCAGCTCTCAGGGTGTACCAGCCATCCCAGACAGGTGGGTGAGGCCTTCTGGGATATTTCAGTACCAGCAGAACCCAGCTGAATGTGGTCTCAGGAGTGCCCCCAGGCCACGTGAAGCAGACTTATCCAGATGAGCCTTGCTTGAGTTTCTAACCAATAGAATTGTGAGCAAATAAAATAGCTGTTATTTTAAACCAGTAAGTTTGGGGGCAATAGAAAATCAAAACACCTTTAATCTTATTACAAACGAGGCTGAAAACTTTTTCATAGGTTTGTAACCCCTATCCTTTCTTTTTGTCTGTAAATGTGCATGTCTTCATTCATTTTTTATTCTGTTTTCTAGTATATGTTTTCTTCCTTTTTATGAGCTGTTTATAAATTAGGGATGTTTGTTCTTTGTCTGTGATATAAATTACAAATGCTTTTAATCCAGTTTATCATTTACCTTTGATCCCGTTTTTAGCTTATCTTTTACATGCAAACATTTTTTTGTTTTTATGTTGTTTAATTTATCAATCTTTTATTGGTTCTAAATTTTGATTTATAGTTAGGAAATCTTGTCCCACTTACAGGTTATAGAAAAACTCACCTATATTTTCTTCTAGTATTTCTATAGTTTCTTGCTCTCCTTCCCTCTCTCTTTTTCCAAATGGCTAACAAATTGTTACATTTTTCCCAGGTCCATTTTTTTGTCCAGTGATTTGAGATGCCATGTTTATCATACAGTAAATTTTGATTTGTCTTTGGGCCCATTTTTATACTTTTCAGGTTCTATTAGTCTGTTTACCCATGCACCAATACCACACAGCTTTGATTGTACTGGCTTAATATTGATAAGGTTTGGCATCCCTATTGTTCTTTTTCAGGATTTCTGAACTATTTTTGCTTACTTACATAATTAACTTTAGACTAAACTTATTTACTTCCAGAAAATAACTTTTGTTTCTTTGTTATTTTTGTTTCAGTTCAAATTTATACATCAAGTCTGAGAGAACTGACATTTTTATGATGTTGAACTGACTTTCCAAGAACAGGAGACATCATTCCATTTGTTCAAGTTTACTCATGGATTTTTCAGTCCTTCATGCTTGCTTAAAAATTTTATTCCATATATTTCAAATTTATAACTAAGTTTACATTTGTAAGTATTTAATTTTGTTTTTTTCTTTTTATTAATTTTTATATGTTTATTTTATATTCTACTACCTTACTGAATTTTCATATTGTTTATATTAGTTTTGCTTTTGTTTTTCTTAGGTTTTCTAGGTATTCTATCACATATTTATCAGCACATAGAGATAATTTTACCTCTTCCTTTCCAGTATTTGTCTTTAGCTTTTTTTTTCCTATTCGAATTGTGTTGGTTAATACCCTCAATATAAAGAGTGGGGGAGATAATGGTAATACATTTATTGATACAATTTCCCAGTGAGTATATGCACCGCAATGGAGAGAGTCAGCCTAAGACTTCCATATTCATGTTAGAACTACCACTTAAGCAGTTTATAGCTCTGTAACAATACTAAATACTTAACTTTTCTAAACACAATTCTCAGTACTGATGATACTTTCTAGCTTTCATTTGCTCTAATATCATAAGAATTATTTGGCATCTTTATCAAATGAATATGGCCACTCTAAACCAACAATTTAAAATGTAGTTGGGCACTTGGGTGGCTCAGTCAGTTAAGTGTCCGACTTTGGCTTAGGTCATGACTTGATGGTTGGTGAGTTCGAGCTTTGCATCTGGTTTGCTGCTGTCAGTGCAGAGCCTGCTTCAGATCCTCTGTTCCCCTCTCTCTGCCTCTCCCCTGGTCTCTCTTTCTGTCTCAAAAATAAACAAATATTAAAAAAAAATTTTTAATGTAGTTTCAGGGTGCCTGGATGGCTCAGTCAGTTAAGTGTCAGACTCTTGGTTTCAGTTCAGGTCATGCTCTCAAGGCTCATGAGTTTGAGCCTGCACCAGTTTCTGCTCTGACAAGCATGGAGCCTGCTTGGGATTGTCTGTCTCTCCCTCTCTTCCTGCCCCTCCCCTGCTAACTCTTTCTCTCTCAAAATAAATAAACTTGTAAATTACATAAAAAAATGTAGTTTCAAAATTACTTAAGAGCAAAATGACAAGTTTTTGAGGAATATTATATTTTTATTATACAAACAAGTTCTAATGACCAGGCAGCACATCATCAAGCCTGCTAAAGCGGCATGCTTAAGGAGGAAACTACCAGAGACAGACTAAATAATAGCCAAGGGATCCCACGGTCCATTCAGTCTAGAGAAATGCACAGAGCTAAGTATATGAATACAGGGCTAAGTATTCTATTTCAGGAGGACAGTTGGATTATTTTGCTTCTAGGCTGCATGAATAAGAAAGTACTGGGCTTCCTGCTGGCGTGATCAGGGCCAAGGAGAATGTTGACATCCGTCTTCTCCTAATAGCTCAGACTTTGAATCTAGGTATATTTATGAAGGTATGGGTTGAAGTATCTCTCCTCTTTTGTATTCAGAGACTGGGTCCAAGTACTATGTGGTAAGTTAATAGCAAGATTTACCTGTCTCTGTCGTGGGATAACCAGAACACAGGGGTCCAAGATTTGGGGTTGACTGGGAATGATTCTCTTAAGTACAAGACATAGCCCATGTCTGTGGAATTTTTCATGTTCTAATTCCCTCTTTGGGAGCCAGTCTCTAGGAAATCAATACTAGACAAACTAACAACTAATCCTCAATTTCCATCACAGAAAGACCATTATGTTGCCATTTAATATGTATTTCACTATATGTTTATATAAAAATCTGCAAACATTTGAAATGGTTTCCATTGATAAGTCACCATATTATGATTTGAACCCAGTCAATTGTGAGGTTACTTTGGACTGTAACACTTACATTTGGATGTTTTTAGTATGGAAAAAGAGAAAAATACAAGTTATCTTTAAAAGGCCGTAAGTGCTTTGAATATAAAATTTGCTTCCCTGAGGGTGAAACATTAGTTTGCTTGCTGCAAATAATTTTCACGATATAATATGCTTCTGCACAGTGCCTAAACCTAGTTTTTATTATAATTCAATTGATCTAACAAACAGCAAAACAATTTTGATATATTATTAAGCCATAAACTGATTCAGAATAGGAAATCAGAAAGGAAGAAAGTTTGGGGATTTCTGAGGATGGTTTTTTAATTAATTTATTCATATATTTAAAAGTAAAATACAAGTAACTGAAAAAAATGAAATATTGATAATCTTCTTTATTTCATGCTTCCTAAGTTTTCATAATTTGTATTACTTTTTATTAAGGAATACCTATATGGTAAATATATTTTATATTAAAAGAGCCAGAGTTTTCTATTTTCTGTGTATGGTATTATTTTATGACTTATATAGAGGGTTTTTTTTTTTAATTTTAAAATGTTCTATATGGTTTTGCATGTTTCATTGACTGACAGTGAAAAAAAATCATATGTGTTTGGTATTTTCATTGACTACAAAAGAATAAATTTCTGTTGGTTTAAGCCACCAAATTTGTAATTTATTGCAATAGCTACAGGAAACTAATACAGATGGAAAAAAATGGAAAAGTTATTAAAGTGATTAGCACCTTGTTCATGGTGGTGGAAATAGCCTGACCAGTTAGTGTGGACGTGTCAACTGATGCGGGCATGTCAAGGTAAATTTACAAATAACCCGTTTGTCTTCCTATGTAATTAACCCTTAAAATATTTACATAATCTGCCTATATAATCTCTGAATTGATTCAAACTATTGTGCTAATACAGACTTAAAAGTTTTTAAGACAAATTTCTGAAAAGGCAGAGTTCATTTAAGAATGAGGGGAGTGTGAATTTGGCTTTCTCAGTAGATCATTGAATGGACAGCAGCTGAAGAAAACTACCTTTTTTTTCTTTTTTGATTTTTATTTATTTTTGAGAGAGCACACGTTGGGGAGGGGCAAAGAGAGGGGCACAGAGGATCCGAGTCCAGCTCTGCACCAACAGGCTGACAGCAGTGAGCCCGATGTGGGGCTCGAACTCACAAAACCACAAGATCATGACCTGAGCCGAAGTTGGACGCTCAACTGACTGAGCCACCCAGAGCCCTGAATATTACTTTTTGAACAACTAGTTATAAGGTGGATGCCAGTCTCGTGTTGCTATGTCTAACAGTTCAGAAGTGTAGCGGATAGCCAGCATTTCTTTTTTTTTTTTTTAAATAATTTTTTAATGTTTAGTTTTGAGAGAGAGAGACAGAGAGACAGAGACAGAGCACGAGCACGAGCAGGGAAGGACAGAGAGAGAGGGAGACACAGAGTCTGAAGCAGGCTCCAGGCTCTGAGCTGTCGGCACAGAACCTGATGTGGGGTTTGCTCATAAACCCTGAGACCATGACCTGAGCCAAAGTCAGAGGCATAAGGACTGAGTCACCCAGGCGCCCCGCATAGCCAGCATTTCTACGGCATTTCTAAACTTTCCCTCCTGTTAACTCACCATTGGTCTCAATAGAACACAGAGTCCTACCTCCCATTATAGTAACCACAGTGGCTTGGTTCTCTTTCTCCTCTTCTCCTAGGAGCCAGGACATGGTCACGTTACCTGGGCTTAGTTAATCAAGCACTCCCACCCAGGACCCTGACTCTTTAGTGACTGACATTTGCATAGGGACAGCTAGGCATGATTCATAGTAGCAGAGGCAGCTATTTCTGCCCAGAGCTCCTGTTTCTGCCCCTCAGCACTGCCTTGCTGTTTGCCCATATTCCCAGTGTGGTCTTCCAGAAGCCCACTAATAATGTGAACTCCCAATATCCTTTGATAACTCCCGCTTTACTCAAGACAACTGGTGTCAGTTCTGTTATTTTTGGTTTGGAGATTTCTAATAGGTATAACAGTCTTTCCTAGTATTTCAGTATCTATCTTCATATTTTCTTTTTTTTAAGTTTATTTATTTATTTTAAGAGAGAGAGTGTGGGGGAGGGGCAGAGAGAGGGGAGGAGAGTGAGAGAATCCCAAGCACGCTCTGCACTGACAGCACAGAGCCAAATGTGGGGCTCAATCCCACAAACCATGAGATCATGACCTGAGCTGAAACTGAGTCCAATGCTTAACCAACTGAGCCATCCAGGTGCCCCACATCTTAATATTTTCTTAGTTCAGCTTTCATTAATTCAATAGGATTTTTAACCCCAAGATCATGAAAGTGAGCCATCATGTACAGCCACGAAATTATTAATGTTGACTACCTATTTAAGACATACCAAAATGTATAAAGTAATTGAAATACCTATGCAGGTCTTTGTGACAAGGTAACAAGTATTTTAGCATCCCTATGATCCATCAGGATAACTGGAATTCTGCTTGATATTTAATTTGTACAAGATAAAAGTGATAAGGTATTTTGGTTGATTAACAATACGATGCAGACTGGAAGCAATGTAATAGATAAAATTTATTATTGAATGCACACTTCACGCCAGTCATTGTCTGAAGCATTATACACATACTATCTTATTTAATCATCGTAATAGTCTTATGAGGCAGGTACCATTAAAATTCCTATTCTCCAAGGAAATGGAGACACAGGCAAAAGAAAAAAGAGAGGAGGAGTCAAGAGTTCTGTTATTTCCCAGGGTTCACAACTTTAACCATTATTAATAAGTCAGTTCCGTGAGACTTCCTGACTTCTCAAGTGCAGTCAAATCTAGACAATTCAGTCATTGCAAGACTTAATGTGTCCTTTTACCTACAACTTAAACATGAGGTTCTCAAAACACCACCATCTACAGATGGTATGGCTGGCCTGGCAGATAGAGATTGAAGCCATCTGCAGAAATTCAGACAAGAATCTGTAGTTTAATTTGCTACAGATATAACAATTATCTAGAAGTAATAGTAGTGTGGTATCTTAATGTATAATTTTTTTTAAAGAAACACCTCTTTATGTAGAAAATCATTTGGGATTGCTTAAGGCAATCTCAATTTTGTAGCTCACTGAAAACCATATGGAGAATCTTGAGACAGAGGTGTAGACTAAAAATAAGATTTAAACTAGTCTATGTGGCTTAGGTTTCACAGTCAAACTGATAGTAGCTGGCTTTTAAGTCTGTTCTGTCTTCATCCCATACTTTGACCCAATGATAGTTTACCTCTTTATTGTGGTGGGCTGAAGGCCATCACCTAGGTAGGATGGATTGTCTGAAGCATGTCTGTGTTTCAGGCATCCTTCTGCTTCCTCCAGGTCATATAAGCCTCAATTTCCTTTGTTCTTTCATTTTCTATTCATTCTCGAATTGATTCTCACCTCCTTCTCCTCCTGGCCCCAGCATTCCCTCTGGAGCTTATCCCATTAGGTGTGTCTCTGTTATTTACTGCTGCATAATGAAGGACCCAAAATTTACTGATGGAAAACAAGAACTGTTTATTTTTCACCATTCTGTGGTGGTAGGAATTCAGACAGGGAATAGCAGAGATGGATTGTCTTTGCTTTACGTCATGGCTGCTGGAGCTACTATGTCTAAGCGGCTTCCTGACCTGCGTGTCTCTTGGCTCTACTTGGAAGTCGTCAATGGTAAGGCCTCAAATGACTCTGCTGGGGTCGTGTTTAGTGCCTTGTTCCTCCTGTTGGCTGGGTTCCCCAGTTCTTCTCCATATGATCTCATGATCTTTCCTCTCCCAACGTTGTCTCCACACGGCCTCTATATGTGGTTTCCTTAGCGGAGTACACAGCCTTCTTACGTGGAAGGTCAGGGGAATTACACAAGGACTGCTTTGAGAGTCACCAAAGAAATACACCAAAGTGTACCGGTGATGTACCGGTAACATTTCACCTGCCTTTTGTATCCAACCATTGTGGGCAGAAACATGCTGAATATTTGACGAAATTTTTTTTCCAGTCATGCATCAGTTCAGGTCGTTATCTGCAAATATAATTGCAAAAATATAATTACTTCATACAGTTCTTTTAATGCTATCATTGCCTTGTGATTAGGTCAGATTCGTAATAACTTTGGTCAGAGGTTAATACAGAATTTAGAACGAGTTGTACCATATCTTCACAGTAAAGGTCTCCCTTCACAAAAAAGGGAGAACACATTTCTAAGAAAAGAAATAGGTAAATCCTAAGGGTTGATTTTATTAAACCAGCATTCTTATAGTATAATTTATGTAATCTAACTTAAGGTATAATTAACATAAAGAAAATGCACAGATCCTGAGTTTTGACAATTTCATCACACATATAAACATTACCTAAAACAAGACATAAATCATTTCTATTACTACAGAATCTGTTCTCACGCTTCTTTCCAGTCAGTTCCCTCTCACCTCCAAAAGCAGCTATTGTTCTTATTTTTATTACCACAGATTAGTTTTGCTTGTTCTTGAATTTCATGTAAATGGCATAGATCATGCAACCTTTGTGCCTAGATTTTTTTCCTTACCATGGTGTTTTGAACTTTTTCTGTTTAGTTGGTGTATTAGTAGTTGGTTCCTTTATTATCTGTTCCTTAATGAGTAATTTTCCATTTATGGATATGCCACATTTTGTTTATCCATGCTCCTATTGAACTGGTAAACATTTTGGTTGTTTCCAGTTTTAGCGACTATGCATAATGATGCTAAACGCATTCTTGTACCCCCACTCCTTCTCTTGCACACATCCAGACACTTGCTGAGTCAAAGAGTAACTTATGATAACTTGCCAGAGAGTTCTCAAAAGTGATGGTAAAATCTTAACAGTAATGGTGACTTTATATTATCACCAACATTTGTTGCCAGTCTTTTTAACATTCTAATTGATATGAAATTGTGTCTCATTGTAACCTTATTTTTGCATTTCTCTTATAACTAAACATGTTGGACACCTTTTGAGGTGATTATTGGTCATTTGTATGCTTTCTTCTGTCAAGTGTCTTTAAGGCGTTTTCCCTTTTTTATATTTCTTTATACATTTTGATACAAGCCCTATGTGTTAAAATTATTTTTATTCCCAGTCTGTGGATGGCTATTCATTTTCTTAATGATATCTTTTGATGAGCAAAAATGTTTAATTTTGGTTAAATCCATGTTATAAATTTTTAATTTTATGGTTAGTGCTTTTTTGTTTCTCTAAAAATATTTTAGTAGTCTAAGATCACAAAAGGTATGTTTCCAAGTTTTTTTTGGTAGATACGCTATGCTTTTAGCTTTATATTTAGGTCAAGTTCCATTTAAGTTAATTTTTGAAATTTTATTTTGAACTAATACAGTGTGGAATAAGTGCTGAGCTTCATGTTTTTACGTATTGAATATCCAGTTGCCCCAGTCATGTTTTTTAAAAAAACTTTTCTTCCCCTGTTGAATTACCTTGGCACTTTGGTCAAAATAATTAGCCATATATATACATATACAAATTAGAAAATTGTTTTCTAATTTCTTTTCTATGCTTCACTGATCTATTTAAGCTCATACCAATGTCACACTGTCTTGATTAATGAACTTTATATTAAGTCTTAAAATCATAGAATGTAATTCCCCCAATTTTCTTCTTCTTCAAGTTTGTTTTGGCCATTCTAAACCTTTGTCTTTTTCTGTTCTTTTTTTTTTATTAAAAAATATTTTTTAATTTAATTTTTATTTTTTAATATATATTTTTAAAAAGTTTATTTATTTTGAGAGATAGAGAAAATGAGTATGAGTGGGGTAGGAGCAGTGAGAGGGAGGGGAGAGAAAGAGAGAGAGAGAGAAAGAGAGAGAGAGAATCCCAAGCAGTTTCCATGCTGACAGCAGGGCTGGAAC
Source organism: Paguma larvata (assembly GCA_030068075.1). Taxonomy (NCBI): domain Eukaryota; kingdom Metazoa; phylum Chordata; class Mammalia; order Carnivora; family Viverridae; genus Paguma; species Paguma larvata. Next base: position 103,922,559 of record CM057829.1, read on the forward strand.
ACATGAACCTTGAGATCATGACCTGAGCTGAAATCAAGAGTTTACTGCTTAGTCGACTGAGCCACCCAGGTGCTCCGAGACCTTTTGCTTTTTCATATAAAGTTTAGAATCAGTTCTTCAGCTTCTGACAAAGTTTCTTGGAATTATGATTAGGGATCGCATTGAATCTACAGATCAGTTTAGGAAGAATTCAAATCTTAAAATTTGGGAGTCTATCAGTCTATGTACATGGCGTATCTTTCTATGTATATTTTCATGAATTTCTCTCTGCAATGCTTTGTGTGTGTGTTTCTAAGTGTACAGATTTGCACATCGATTAGGTTTATTTATAGATATTTGATGTTTTTTGATATCCTGTAATATTAGTAATTTATTAGTTTTTGTAGATGCTGTATAGTATTTTCTTTATAAACAATTATGCCACTTGTGATTAAGGATAGTTTTACTTCTTTCTCTCTCATATTATATTTCTTATTTCTTTTTCTTGCTTTATCAAACTAGCTAGGACTTCCACTACAACGTTAGAGAGAGTACACATCCTTTTGTTTTCTCCAGTCTTAATGGACATATTGCAATATTTCCCCATTGAGTATGATGTTGGCCATTTATCAGATTAAGAGAGGCATCCTCTATTTCTTGTTTGTTGCAAGTTTTTATTTTTTCATTCATTAATTGGTATTAAAACTTACTGTGTTGTTATTCTCTATCCCAATTGTTATATAACTTTTCTACTTACTGTCTTAATGTGGTGAATTACACTGGTTGATTTTCAAATGTTAAACCAATCTTACATTTCTGGGACAGAATCCACTTGGCCATGATGTATCATACTTTTTATATGTTTCTGGAATTAGTTTGCTAATTTGTGTTAAGGAGTTTTAAAATATGTGCTTATGAGGGATATTGATAGTGTGTTTTTTCTCTTATCGTAATGTATTCAGTTTTGATATGAGGGATATGCTGGCCTCATAAAACAAGTTAGGAAATGTTCCTCCTTCCTTTATTTTATAAAAGAATTTATGACAGGTATTATTTCTTCCTTAAATGCCTGATGGAATTCATCGGAAAAGCCATCTGAGCCTGGAGTTTTCTTTGTGGTAAAGACTTTGATTAAAACCTCAATTTCTTTCATGGATATACATCTATTCAGGATATTTGTTTATTTGTTTTCTCCTAAGTGAGTTTTGGCAGTTTGTATTTGTCAGAAGATTTATCCTCTTCATAAGCTTGTTGAATTTTACTGGCATAAGGTTGTAGGTAATATCCCTTTACAATTCCTTTAGTATCTGTAAGATCTGCAGTAATGTCCTCTTTTTTATTTGTGATATTGGTAATTTACATGTTCTCTCTTTTCTTGGTAAGCGTTTGCAGAGATTTATCTATTTTACTAATATTTCTCAGGAATCAGAAGAAGCAATCCCTAGTTCTAGTTTGGCAACTGAAGATACGTTATTTAAGTTTTTCAAATCTTAACACACATGCAATGTTAGTGTCAGGTATAGACTTAGTGATTCATCATTTCCATATGACACCTGGTGCTCATCACCGCAAGTGCCCTCCTCAATACGCATCACCTATTTAACTCATCCCTCTGCCCACCTTCCCTCCAATAACCATCAGTTTGTTTTCTACAGTTAAGAGTCTGTTTCTTGGTTTGCCTCTCCCTCACCCCCCCCTTATTCATTTGTTTTCTTTTTTTTTTTAAACATTTATTTTTGAGAGACAGAGCGAGAGTGGGGAAGGGCCAGAGAGAGAGGGAGACACAGAATCCAAAGCAGGCTCCAGGCTCTGAGCTGTCAGCACAGAGCCCGACGCGGGCTCGAACTCACAAACTGCGAGATGTGACCTGAGCTGAAGTTGGCCGCCCAACCGACTGGGCCACCCAGGCGCCCCTCATTTGTTTTGTTTCTTAAATTCCACATGTTAAGTGAAATCCTATGGTATTTGTCTTTCTCTGAATGACCTGTTTTTTTCTAAGTTTTTATTTAAATTCTAGCTAGTCAACATACAAACAAGTAAACTTGGGAGGTGGGGAAGAGAGGCACTAGCATGCATTGTATGTTAACTGGCTGGAACTTAAATAAAAACTTGGGAAAAAAGAGTTTTTCAGGTCTGGATTTGTTCATTTGTTAGAGTCGTTCTAAATCAGTTTTCAAATCCTTTAATTTAAAGCAGTAGAACTCCCTTTTCCATCAAAAATCTGAAGTCCTAAATATAAAGCAGATAAAAAAAGGAACTTCTCCGATTTAAAAATTCCTTATAGAAAAGGCTGAATAATATCCCATTGTATGGATCTACCACATTTTCTCTATCCATTCGGCTGTCAATAACCCACCGGGTTTGGCCTGGAGGCTGGAACCACAGGATCCTGTCTGGAGTCTGTGTCCATGGAGGGTGGCCTGGCTCCAGGGGTCACTAGGGAATACTTGGTCCTTGGATTCACCATAAACTTGGGTGCTCATTTCATCCTCCTTACCCCATTGGGAGGCTATTTCTGTCTGTGCTGGGCTGCCTTGGTTTGGAGGAGGAGTGATGGTGTTATGCCCAGAATTCGGGGACCCCAAGAACCACCAGGGAGCCGAGTCCGATGCAAGAACAAAGAGCCTTTAATCGAGCTAGCTCGAGCTCAATCTCCTACCGCACCGACGCAGCAGTGGGTCGAGAGAGAGAGCCCGGTCCAGAAACACAATAGTTTTAAAGGGGTCTAGGGGCAGTGGGAGGGGTGATGGTCGTGACCCTAGCCGATTGGCTGAGGAAGGGTCAAGGGTCCTGTTCCATAGGTCACTGGGCGTGGTTCTTTTGGAACAGAGAAATTACAGGTTTTGAGCAGGCACTGGGGACTCAGGGTGGAAGACAGGAAACACAATGGAGTCAGTCCCAGTTTGCCCTTAAGCAAAATGGAATCAGTCCCGTTTTGCCCTTACAATGGGGGAGTCGTGTGAAACTGTTCTTCCTGCCCTCCTTGATGCATCTTTTCTTGTTTCTGTTCTCTATCTGTAATCTTTTACCTGGAATCCTTAGCTCTTGTGAAGGTGTTTTCATGAGTAGATAGTTGTTCAAAATGATATTTCTTTTTTTTAAAGTTTATTTATTTATTTAGAGAATCCCAAGCAGGCCCCACACTCTTCAGTGCTAAGCATGACACGTGGCTCAAACTCCTGAACCATGAGATCATGACCTGATTCAAAACCAAGAGTCAGATGCTTAACTGACTGAGACACCCAGGTGCCCCCAAAATGATATTTCTGTGAGGGGATGAGCACTAGAAACAGCCATCTTACCATCTTGCTGATGTCGCTCCAAACTATTTTAAAACTTAGACGAAATAAGGGCCGTTTTTCGGTGGAGTGATCTTGCTGCTATCCATGGTTTACTGTTATAAATCCCGTTCCTCAAAAAGAGTTCCAGCATCAGCAAATATTGACAAAATTTAAGTTATTAAAAAAGTTATGAAGTATATTGGCTCTGATGAAGGCAAATTTATTTCCTAATGGTCTTTATCATACTGAAAACAACAAATCTGGTGTGTGTTAGTTTTCGTGCAGTGAATATTAATGTTTTCTTTATTTTTCCCAGTGACATAGTATCAAATAGCGTTGACAAAATCAGTCAACTGAAACAAAATTCTTAGGTCACCTTAATGCCTAATCATTTCATTTGGGGTAGAGTTATATGCATTGTGTTTATTTTTCTTGTTTTATTTTCATGGCAACACACATGATTTCAAGGCAATTTACCTGGAGATATCATATTTCTATCACATATGTTACATGAAATAGGAAGGAATGAATTCTGCCATCAGAGTATAGGAATTGATTATCTATCTATCTATCTATCTATCTATCTACCTACCTACCTATCTATCCCTATTATCTATCTATCTATCTCTAAATGTATCTTACCTCCTAGGAGAGAGAAGATTCCTTTGGTGTCTCTAGAGAATATTCAGGTATGGGGCTTCTGGAAAGAATTTGTTGTACTTCTGAGTTACTAGTTGATGTTTCTTCTATCAACAATATACATCTTCATCCAATAAGTCCTGTTTCTCCCTTTGCACGGCTACTAGGGTGCTCAGCACCAAATGGATATTCCACTTTTATTGAGTATTATTATTATTAACTCTGCCTTCGTATTATAGTTTTTAGTTTTATCTTTCATTAAGCCCAGTTTTCTTATTTGCTTATTTTAGTTTTTGAAAAGTTTAACTTGCCATATCCAGGTTGTCCTAAAAAAGTGGATATTACCTTGCTCCCATTAAATCAAAAAGTATTGGCAATGGGGTAAGGGTGTTACCCAGGCTTGAGCAACTGGAGGAATTATTCCCATTAGCAAAGATAGCCCATGCCCCACGGGCTCTTGTTCTTGTACTTCTCTCCACTGGGTTCTGAGACCTATGCACCTTGTGACAGCTATGTGCCTTCTCCCTCCCTCTCTTCTTTCCCAAGAAAGGGGAGCTGGGAGCACAACCGGAGGGAAGATATTCTCCACCCTTTCTCTCCCCAATTCAGGGAAACTCATGCAAATAGTTATCACAGACTTGCAAATGCACTACTTCATTAAAATTCCTGAAATCCTTTAGCTCAACCTGGATCCACACTATACATTTTTCCAACCTGGGAAGCCATGAAATGTACCACAGAGCACAGGAGAATGACTTGCTCTATTGTCTTTTTTTTTTTTTAACATTTATTTATTATTGAGAGACAGAGTGTGAGCAGGGGAGGGGCAAAGAGAGGGGGAGACACAGAAACTCACAAACTGCGAGATCATGACCTGAGCCTAAGTCAGATGCTTAACCGACTGAGCCACCCAGGCGTCCCGGATTGCTCTATTGTCTTTCCCTCAGGTTTCTCTTCAAACCCAGAGCTATGTTCCCATCCCATGTAGTCCAGACACTCACTGCTTCCTCTTCCACCATTGCTAGATTACAGAGTCTCTGCCGGGTACATCCATTTTGGTGACGGCCTCTCACATAGTTTTACCCGTTGTGATTGTTTTTTCAAATTTTTACCTCTGACTTACATGCTATTGGATATAGATGGAAATAGCTCAGTGAATTTCCTGACCCTTGGATGAAAACGTGCTTCTTGAGGAAAAACAGTGTGTGCTGATAATCCATTGGGAAAAGTGTAAGGGTCTATGCTTTTTACGGATTCAAAGAAAAGAACATTAACAGAGGAAATTATCCCCCTCTTTTTAATTTGAGTCCTCCCAAGTTATGTTTTTTTCCCATTCATGAATTATTCCCTTTAGCTATTTGATTCAAGTTAGTTCAACTAAATATTGAACTATATGTAAGGCAGAGTTATAAGTTATAAAATAAATAAGGCACTACTCCTACTCATACAAAATTTTAGAGTAGTATGTTTTTTTTCTCACCTCTGGCTGCAGAAGAAGAAGAAGAAGAAAAAGAATCACTTGGGGAGGGCATAGAAACACTGATGTCAGCAGTCCATTTGCAGAAACTCTGATTTAAATGACTTGGTGTGGGGTCTGGGACATTTATTTCAGGTGATACGCCTGTCCAGCCGGAGCCGAGGACCCCTAAGGCCGGCACGTGGTCTGCGCACAAAATAGCTGTGCTACGAAGCAGAATATAATTTAACGGCTATAAGACAGACACCATTGCTAAGATAAGGTCCTTATTGCCCATGACCTCTCATTAGCACCTGCCCCTCTCCCCCACTGTGTTCTGGGTTAGTCGCCCCACCAATCTTGTTTCATAAATCCCTATAGTTACTGCAGACATGGCACTTACACTAACCTTCCCTCCCCCCCCCCCCCCCATTTATCTATAACCAATGTTTTTGTTTAGATCAGGGACCAAGGTCTGCAGTCAGATTAATGTGATTTCCCACCTGGGCAGCTCATGATACAGGCAAGTTACTTAACCCGCTACGCATCCTAGTTACTTATCTGTAAAATGTCAATAATAGTCGTGTCTAGCTGAGAGTGCTGACATGAAGATGTAATAAAATATCACGTATAAAGCATTTAGTTCAGTGCCTGTAACATGATGAGTGAGCCACTAGTTAGCTTTTGTTATTACTAGTCTCTCTGGCCCCAGAATCCAGTATACTGATTTGAACTTGTTAAGTATTTAATACACAAAAATACAACTATACTTGACTTCACAGGTCAGACTTCTTAAACTCCAATGAGTGTTTAAACACTTCTTTAACAAAAGACAGCCTGCTGTTTGTCCACACTGTGCCTCTGTGCAACTTAGGAAAAGGACACCATGTTGGTTTTGCTCTTTCTGTTTTGTTTTGCTTTTTTTTCTGAGATCGTTCTGTTTTCCACACTCCCCTGCCACGGTCGGTGCCTCAGGAGCCTGACCATTCGTGACGGCATTACGTGGGCTCCCTGGCCAACAGACTTGGGTTCTGCCAATGGGGGGTCCCAGAAGGAGAGTAAAAGGGCAGAAGGAGAGATGGCACATTTACTCGTGCTCCCTCCCTGCTTGGGGCCGCATCTCTGGTTGTGGCTGCCACCCCATCCACACGGGCACCTCCTGCTGGGAGGGAGGCTAGAGCTCCAGTTTTCATTGGATCCTGAAAACGCCATTTCTTTCTGTGCTCTCAGGTTTAGGAATGGTGATGGCTTCCTGTTCTTTCCAGTCTCCAAGTGCAATATCCCTTACTGGTGTCCTTAGCCTGGTCCACACATGGAAAGGGCGGAGAGGCAAGCTCTTCATTAAAGTCTTTTGAATGGAGCTGGAAAGCAGGTGCCTACTACTTGCTTTTTCCTCAACGGCATTTTACTGCCCTCTGCTGGAAGCTTGCGGTAAGCAACATACATTTATTAGGTCTCCAAAGGAAATGCTCCCGTTTAGATGTGGGTTGAAGTCAACCAACACCTCACAGCACAGCAAAGTTAGAGGCACAACACTGATGAGGTACTATACCTACCCAGCCATCTTGTACCTCAGGAAGGGGCCCTAAAGCCTCTCATTTAGTTATTCAGGGTGTCACCTGTGAATGCTTCTTCCTTCTGTTTCTCTCTTCAGCCTCTTTCATAATAATAATTATTATTTGGGGGGGGCACACTTATATGAAAAAGTATTCATTGTGTGTCTAAAGTTTAGAATTTAACTGGTCATCTCGTATTTTTATATGCTTAACCTGCCAACTACTCCTTGAACCATTAGCAGCACGAACATTGTTCTAGGTCCAAAAACATAAAAGAAATGTAGTTGATTCAGAGTCACACTTCTACAGGGCAGGTCTGATTTGGCCTAAAAACATATTCCTTCCCATTGCTTGTTTGTCCCTTGAAGAAACTTCCCTTTATCAGTCCTGGTGTGTTTCTTCCAAGCACAGCTGTGTCCTTTCTGGGATGTGAAAAGAACAAATCTTACCACTTAGAGTTGGAATGTAGCTTTATTGTTCCTATAAGATCCAGATAGTGAGCAACATGGAAAATAAAGGAGGAATTTTCATTATGTTCACGTAATTTTCAGCCTCAACTTTATTGTCTTAATATTATTTCTTGATGATTAACAATAGAGGATCCTTTAAACACCTCATTTTTAATTATTTTGACATATTGCTGACACCCTGGTGTAAATGTTAATATATCATCATTTATCTCAAAGACCTTACTAAAACATTACAAGTTATTCAGTTTTTGACCAGATCAAAAAATTATAAAAATACCCAAAATACCGTAACTCAAGGCCATTTGTCTATGGTGCATCTGTCTCTTTGTTATGTGTATATTTACTCTTCATTCACCAACAAATATTTTTAATACATATAATGAGAATGACATTTTTTAAAGTATTTTCTTAAAGTTTATTTATTTTTGAGAGAGAGGGAGAGAACAAGAGAGGAGAGAGAGCGCAAACAAGGGAAAGGTAGAGAGAGAGAGCGGGAGAGAGAGAATCCTGAGCAGGCTCCATGCTGTTAGCACAGAGCCCGATGTGGGGCTTGATCTCACGAACGATGAGGTCATGACCTGAGCCAACATCAAGAGTTGGATGCTCAACCGACTGAGCCACTCAGGCATCCCAGACATTCGATAGGTAGAGTGTGCAAACAGCTTAAGACGCCCTCACTGCTCTCAACTTCATACTTCGACGAGGGCACCACAAATACTTGGTGGTTTTTATTAGTTACTGCTTAATCCAAGTCTTAGTGGTTTGAAACAACAGCATTCATAGCTCACAGTTTCTGTAAAAATGAGGTAAACATTTAGTATTACCTTTTTTTTTTTTTTTTTTTTTTGCCTCTGCCTTGAACCTCGCGGAACTATCCCTCCCTTCCCGCTGTTGCCAGCCTGGTCGGAGCCAGCTGTCTCTCTATGCTGGATCACCACCAGAGCCTCCCCTCGTAGCCACTCCTGCCCCTCGAACATCCTCTACTCAGCAGGAGAACGATCTTAGAGCCAGATCATACTGCTCCTTTCTCCGAACCCACCCAAAGTCTCATGCATATATATCCCGCGGAATCTGGGTGCACGGCTTAGCTGGGTCCTTTGCTCCAGAGTATCCTAGGCTGCCGTCCAGGATGGCCAGGGCTACAGTCACACCTCAAGGCTGGAGTGGGGAAGGAGTTGCTCTCAGCTCACTCGTGCTTATTGGCAGGATTCAGTTCCTAAAGGATTGTCGGGCTGAGGGCCTAGTTCCTCACCGGCTGACGCGTTGCTCTCGGTTTCTTTTCAGTTGCTTCTCACGCGGGCCTCTCTGTACTGCAGCACAGAACATGGCAGCCAGTTTCTAGCAAAGCAAGAAAGCAAGAGGGCCAGGGAGTGCCGGCGGTAAGTCGCAATCTTTTGTAACTTAGTGTAAAAGTTGCACCCTCATACTTTTGCTATGTTCTGGTTGTTAAAAGGCAGTCTTTAAGTCCAGCCCTTCGGAGAAATTAATTTTAGGAGCGAAAACTAAAGTCACCTTTGATGTACTTTAATATCTGACTTTGTTTTCTAAAAAGTCTGAGCTCATTGAAGTGATTACCTTGATGGAGGAGAACAGAGGGAAATGCTTTTTAAATTAAAGATGGTAGAGGGGGAGGGGGTTGGCAGGCGAGATTTCCCGAGGAAAGAAGTTGCCAGCCAAGGAAACTGTTAAGAACTACTGCCTTCCAGTTGAGGGGCATGAGGGATCGGAGCTGGTTTTGGCTGGATCAAAAGACAATTAAGTGCATATATCTCACACACCCATGTAGATTTGTGGACCGAGAGTCATAGTCACTTCTGATATTTGTTAATGTTTGTTCGCTTAAGAGCAGACACATGATGGAGAGGGGCTGACACCCAACACCTTAAACTAACTGCATAGTCATTTATGGATTTAAATCTTGGCGTGTCTAATTTAAATTGGTTGTTTGTGGAATTCTGTAAAACCTATATTAAATCATGTTAGGTAGCCTAAGTTCCAGAGCAATTATTGATGCTTCCACCAGGCTTAATATTCCTTTTCATAATTATTTTCCAATACATGAAACACTGAAAGAAAGACCAGAACAAATGAGTTTTTGCTCATTTAACTTGCTATTTTTAGTTATCAGAATATAATGTTTATTGCACTTGGGAGATAAAAATGTTACAAACATTTTTGAGTTGGAGATAAAATCTTATTAAAATGAACAAAAATAATCGATACATTCCATGCCTCATTCTTAATTCTATCGCTTCTTCTATTTGGGGCGAGGAGTGGGGAAGAAGAGGTATTGGCAAAAGCATACACTTTGGTAAAAGAATCAAGAATTCATATAATGAATGCCGTCCTTGTATCACTAGAGTTTGAACGTAAAAACGTCCCTCCACCCCACACAGTATAAAGCTGTTTCAAACAAATGTATAGTTTAAAAAAAAAGGCATTTTTCTCTTTTGGCACAAGAAAGCTTCAAAGAATAAATGACATACCATGCTTCCATGTAATTGCTTAGTTAATTGTAATACTATGTAAAATTATGGTAATAAACATCATTGCGCAAGAGAAAAAAAAGAGAAAAAATTCGAACATTTGGTGTTACTTCTTGTTTCTTCTATCTGGGACCTTCGGCAGTCAGATCACACGACTCGTTTCTCAAGACCCACCCAAAGCTTCTCATCCAGCTTTGAATAAAGCACAGATTGTTCAAATCTCCCCAGCCAGCCTCTCCAACATCAACCCCACTCTCTCCCTCCTTTATTCCTGTCATACTCACTAAACTCTAGAGCCTAATTTAGATGAGTCAAGCATTCTGAAAAACAAACAAACAAATAAATAAAAAGTAAATCTGCTGGAGGTAAAGTATGCACACTGATTACTTTCAATAGACAGGTTTCCCATTAGCTTTTGCCTGGATCCATTCAGGTTCTGTCTCGTGTTATATAGCCTCTAGTTCATTCTGTCAAATGACTGAATATAATTGAGGACTTAGTGTGGGAAGCAGATTCACACAGCCTTCTTTGCCATTACTCTCTAAGGTGAGTGAAAATGGCCTGTTTGGCTGTTCAGCTAATCTTTTGAGGAGCATTAAAAGATTCATAATGTATCTGTTTGATGAAGTTTAGCAGTAGTATCTGTGGGCCAGATATTTCATGGTGTTTACAGAGTAGGCAGTGGATTACGAGCTTGGGGCAAATTTGTTATTAAATTCTCTCTCCTTCAGCTCACCAGTCCTCGTGAGCAGACATATGGTTTTCAAAAATAACCTGTCAACAACTTTGGAATCCCCCAGTTGGGTAGGTCCTTAGAGAGGAGATAGATTTTCCTGATTAAACAATATATCATCACACTGGACAGGCTTGAAAGGGATGGAAAAAATGGAGTTATTAACCATTCTCAGTGCTCTTCGGAAAATGCAATTTCTATTTCAGCAAGGCAAATCATTTCTCTTCGGCTAAGTGATGAAAGTGGACTGTAAGCTCTCTTTACCTTTGTGTCATGCCTGGGAACTCAGGTCTGTGAAGATTCCATACGTTCACTTCCTTCTCTGTGGTATTCCTTCTCCCAGTTGTCTGTGCATGGTGGACAGAGTTGAGGCCTGGAGACTTTATGTTATGGCTCTTAGAGCCCTCCCAGAGCACATCCTGCCTACCGGGCTTCAAGTTCTCAAAAGAAAATTTAAGACAATGTGCAAACCACAGAAATGTATTAACAAGATGATGAAAACAAAACACAAGAGGGTACATTAAAAGCTTTCATCATTTCCTCCAGAGATTCAAAGACATGCCTGTCAGGCACCTACAAGTGCTTAGTAATTGGTTAGGATGAACAAGCCATTTATTGGGCATTCAGTAATGACATATATATGATGAGTAATAGGAATCAAATATTGCGTGATAGAAGACAAAGATGTAGGAACCAAAAGGATGGTGGTCAAGAGAACTGAGATAATCAGCAAAACCTTTAAGAGTCTTCACTGGTGAGAATGATTCGCCTAGTACCCAAAGTCTTCATTGTTTTCCTTATGGAGCCAACTTGATACCTTCCTTGATTGTTTTTTTTTTTATCAGCCAACATTCCATGCCCTCAGAAATGTGATCATTTAGGCCACAGCAGACTCCTACAGAGGCCTAAGTCCTCCTGAGTTCTTCTATTTACCAGGAGACTCCAGAAATTTGCAGTGTACGGTCAGGCTTATGAACCGTATAGTCAAGGAGCCCCCCAAAAGGCTGCTGGGGTTCAGTGACATGCCCAAAGGTGAGCCTTTGAAGAGATTCTCGGTCAGGCCAGCCCACGGGCCAGCCAGCCTGCAAAACTTAGTCAGATGGTTGCCCATATCCTTGATGAGTTTTACCTCTACATCCAGGAAGTGGTTCTCCAGGAAGTCACATACATGGGGGTCTACTCAGGCAAAACCCAGGGCATGCAGATCTAGAAGGGCCTCATTCAGGTTTTTTTCCAGAACCAGGGTGGCTTCCATGGTGTCCACGGTTTTACCCACTCATCCTGGGATGGCTTCTGCACGTTCTAGAAGAGGGTATGGTTGCTGTACTGGTTTCGCATCTTCAAGAGGAGCTCAGTGTCCTCCAGCCTCTCCTCAGACAACCACAAAGAAGTGTCTCCCTTCCCCACCCCCTAGCCACGTCCTTGTGGTGGAAATAGAAGCCAAGAGAGAGGTAAGTGTTGGCAGCCTCCACCTTGGTGGAATTATTCTAACTAATCTGGGAGCTCATGGTTGATGGGTAATTAGGAGCTAAGCTCGAAATAAAGTGTTGGCTGGTCTCAGAGGCAGATGGTGGTCGAGAAGATGGCTCTGAAGGTTGTGACTGGAAAATAGTTTGGAGAGTGGTTGGAGGCTGGTAGAAGGGGCATTCCTGGGTCTGTTCTGCCCAAATACTGTTGAAGCAAAAGACAGATGAGCCGCTGGGCACACTGCTTCACTGTCCCCCTCTTCATCTCAAGCCCTGCCGTTATTTTTTTAAAATGCTTATTTATTTTTGAGAGAGAGAGAGAGAGAGAGAGAGAGGGAGAAAACACAAGCAGGGGAGGGGCAGAGAGAGAGAGAGGAGGACAGAGGATCCAAAGTGGGCTCTGTGCTGACAGCAAAGAGCCCAGTGTAGGGCTTGAACTCACAAACTGTGAGATCATGACCTGAGCTGAAGTCCAACTCTCAACCAACTGAGTCACCCATGTGCTCCTCAAGCCCCACCATTATTGAAGGGGCACAGACTTTGGAATCAAAGCAAACTGGGTTTGAGGGGGTGCCTTCGTGGCTCAGTTGGTTAAGCATCCAACTTTGGCTCAGGTCATGATCTCATGGTTTGTGAGTTTGAGTCCCACATCAGGCTCTATGTTGACAGCTCAGAGCCTGGAGCCAGCTTTGGATTCTGGATACCTCATAGCATTCAGAATTGCTCCTCCAGCAAAATCCTAAAGATCTACGTTTTTTACATTACCTTTTTATATTATTCTAACCCTCTTATTTCTATACTCATACCTATTCTCCAGTTTTTCTTGATTCTCCATTCGTCCCTTTCTCCACATCCTTGCCAGCATCTGTTGTTGCCTGAGTTATTATTGTTAGCCATTCTGACTGGTGTGAGGTGGTATCTCATTGTGGTTTTAATTTGTATTTCCCTGATGATGAGTGATGTTGAGCATCGTTTCATGTGCCTGTTGGCCATCTGGATGTCTTATTTGGAGAAGTATCTGTTCATGTCTTTGGCCCATTTCTTCACTGGTTTATTTGTTTTTTGGGTGTTGAGTTTGATAAGTTCTTTATAGATTTTGTATACTAACCCTTTATCTGATATGTCTTTTGCAAATATCTTCTCCCATTCCATTGGTTGCCTTTTAGTTTTGCTGATTGTTTCCTTCGCTGTGCAGAAGCTTTTTATTTTGATGAGGTCCCAATAGTTCATTTTCGCTTTTGTAACCCTTGCCTCTGGAGACGTGTTGAGTAAGAAGTTGCTGCGTCCGAGGTCAAAGAGGTTCTTGCCAGCTTTCTCCTCGAGGATTTTGATGGCTTCCTGTCTTACATTTAGGTCTTTCATCCATTTTGAGTTTATTTTTGTGTTTGGTGTAAGAAAGTGGTCCAGGTTCATTTTTCTTCATGTCACTGTCCATTTTTCCCAGCAACATTTGCTGAAGAGACCATCTTTATTCCATAGGATAGTCTTTCCTGCTTTTTCAAAGATGAGTTGGCCATATGTTTGTAGGTCCATTTCAGGGTTCTCTATTCTGTTCCATTGATCTGAGTGTCTGTTCTTGTGCCAGTACCATACTGTCTTGAGGATTACAGCTTTGTAATACAGCTTGATGTCTGGGATTGTGATGCCTCCTGCTTTGGTTTTCTTTTTCAGGATTGCTTTGGCTATTCGGGGTCTTTTCTGATTCCATACAAATTTTAGGACTGTTTGTTCTAGCTCTGTGAAGAATACTGGTGTTACTTTGATAGGTATTGCATTGAATATATAGATTGCTTTGGGTAGTATTGTCACTTTAACAATATTTGTTCTTCCTATCCAGGAGCATGGAATATTCTTCCATTTTTTGGTGTCTTCTTCAATCTCTTTCATAAGCTTTCTATAGTTTTCAGTGTATAGATTTTTCACCTCTTTGGTTAGATTTATTCCTAGGTATTTTATGCTTTTAGGTGCAATTGTAAATGGGATCGATTCCTTGATTTCTCTTTCGATTGCTTCATTATTGGTGTATAGGAATGCAACAGACTTCTGTGCATTGCTTTTGTATCCTGCCACTTTGCTGAGTTTGTGGGTCAGTTCTAGCAGTTTTTTGGTGGAATTTTTCGGGTTTCCCATATAGAGTATCAAGTCATACGAAGAGTGAAAGTTTGATCACTTCCCGGTCGATTTGGATGCCTTTTATTTCTTCGTGTTGTCTGATTGCTGAGGCTAAGACTTCCAATGTATCTATAAGTGTGCATTTTCCAGCTCAGCTCTGGTGAGGTTCCTCTGCGCTCTTCACATTTCAAACCACAACATTCTCCTTGGGTTTCCTACATATCACCTCTCTGAAACTCTAGCCATCTACGTCATGAGAGGAACTTCCCTATCTTTTCTGCTATTTCTCCTCTCTTAATCCTTTCCCAGTTCCTCCCCCTATAATTACACAGATCCATATAGCAGAAGGTTCTGTACTTATCTTTTCCTATTTACTTTAGGATGTCATTGTATTGTTCATCTCTGTTCTGCTGCTTTACCCTTCATCCACATACTTTCTTTCTCTCTCAAAATAGAAATATGTCCAGGGTCTTCTCTCCTTCCTATGCTCCCCTTCCCCAGGCACTATCTTTTCTTTAATGCTTATTTATTTACTTTGAGAGGGAGAGAGAAAGTGTGCATGTGAGCGGGGATGAAACAGAGAGAGAGAGAGAGAGAGAGAAAATCCCAAGCAGCCTCTGCACTCTCAGCACAGAGTCTGACTCAGGGATCCATCTCACAAACCATGAGATGATGACCTGAGCCAAGATGAAGAATCGGGATGCTTAACCTACTGAGCCATGTAGGTACCCTTCCCCTGATACTATTAACTCTCAGTTTGAAACACTCCTCCTGGTCTTTGGTGTTATAAATCTCCTACCTCTCCTTCCTCCTCCTCTTTCTCCCCCTTTTCTTCCTTCTCCTCCCCCTTCATCTTTGGTCTTCCAGTAAACTCATGAACATTTTGTAGGGTTCTATCCTCAACCCTTTCCTATGGTCATTCTGGATCCTCTCATATGGAGGTGATGGTCACAATATTTAATAACTGGCCCAGGTGGGCAGGGACAAATTGAAACAGATTCTGGTCATAAGCATCTGAGAGAGCCATGCCAGAGCATCACAGCTGAGAATTAGCCCTGCATCCACGGCATCCACAGTCACCTGTTCCCCAATCTGTACCACCACCCTGAACCTCTTAGTAAATCAAAGTGGACACATTCATTGGGATGTAGCACAGGCACCGTAAGTTTAACATTTCCTAAACTGAGCTCTTCTTTCCCTCTTTTTTCCAAATGTGTCTTCTCCTGCACTGTCTGTACTTCTACAGAGTACAGAGAGGAG
This sequence comes from Paguma larvata, assembly GCA_030068075.1. Lineage (NCBI taxonomy): Eukaryota > Metazoa > Chordata > Mammalia > Carnivora > Viverridae > Paguma > Paguma larvata. The sequence goes on from CM057829.1 coordinate 103,937,997, forward strand.
AACGGCATCCTATTCTATCTCGAGTAAAACTGATTCACCACTGTGAGCTTGGATCCATTTTCTACCTTTGCTGCAGTGAGAAGAATACAAATCTTAAACTGTGAACTTCCCTGCTAAAATCCTCCAATGGCTTTGAACTGCTTCGAGGATAACAATCATACTCCTTAGGGCATAGGAGACTCTTCCAGATGTGGCTTCTGCTTACCTCTTTAACCTGATTGATCTCTCAGCACGTCCCTTACCACCCTTAACCCTTCGTGGCCTCCACTCCATGCTAGATGGAGCCCAAATATCAGCCCCCAAAGATTGTACTGGTTTTTCCTTGTGCCCTTGCACAGCACCTCTTGGCTACCTGAGCCATTGTTATCACCACCGACTCGCCCTGACCTCTTTGTTAGAATAGCTCCTGCTTAACTTTAAAAACCTAAAACTTGGAAAAAAAACCAAAAACCAAAAAGCAAACCAAAACAGACAAAATAAAACCCTAGTCAGAGATGTCACTCCCCATTTTCCAGTTTGGGTTAAATACACTCTCCCTGCTCTCATTATGCCTCATGGTTACCTCTTCCATGTCACTTATCAGAAACTATTGCATCTATTGCATGTATTTACCTGTTTGCTCTTCACGGCAACATGAAGTCCTTAAAAGCAGTCGGACTAGTGGCTGGCACACAGCAGGAGCTCAAGATCTTATGGATTAAGGGACTGATTGCACCAAGCAGGAAGATCATAAGTGATGAACACCTATCTGTGGCATCGTGGTGTCTGTTCATTTGAAAAGCCTTGAAACACTGCCTGATCTTTGTTCAGTGTTTGGAAAAACTATCCAGACACACGAAGTGTCCCTTAGGAGTTTCTGAGAATCTAAACTGATGGCAGGGCTCTGCGAGCACCTCCGTGAGCACCTGCCCCCTGTGGGCACTGCAAGTGCCTAATGAACCTTGACTGACTAACTCTACCTCTCGGTGCTTTGCCAAAATAAGCCTAGAAGACTTTAGGTTAGTTTCATTTATCGTCCTTCTTTCTAGATTTTTCTTTCATAGAGTAGAAATGGTAGCCAAATGGACATAAGTAATATTCTAAAATCATTGTTTTGTATCGTTTTGTATTTTGGGTGCTTTCTCAAATCCTGCCTCTATTTTAATCATTTCAGTAGAACTAAATAATTTATCTTTCAATGTTTCTCTGTTGCCCTGTAAGTTTGTCACATCAAAGTGTGTTCCAGACACAAATTGTGATTTAGCATGTATTGTTCTGGATTCTGTATTGCCTGCAGCCATTTGATTTAAAATTCTAGACAGAGGTGTTGAGCTTTCTAGAGGCTGAGCCACTGTGTCTGGGTGGGGGTGGGCCAGCGTGGTAAACATGTGGGGAAAAGCAAGGCTGTGAACAGTGAAGGAAGAGGTCACCTTTAGTCAGTAGAGCAGGCAAAGTAATCGGGAGCAGATTAACTGCACAGTAGAAAAGGTCTCCTTCTTCAGAATCATCTTTTAAATTATTGTCCAAATTGTGGTTAAAACATTCCCTCATTTGCCCTTCCCATTCTCATCTCTTTCTGCCCCCACCCCCAGCAAAGGGAGATTAGCAAAGAGTGGACAAAATGAATTTCTCAAATTCTTTAGAGAGAAGTTCAAGACAATTACATCAGACCATCTTATCCTTCTTGTGCAAATGCTGTTGATGATAATTTGAATTGTGCTTATGATTAAAATGCAAAGTAACTTCTTCCATTCTGTGATTCTTGCTGGGGCTTCCTGATCTTATTGTCCGCCTCATACCATTCTCAGTTTCTTTCCTTCCAAGGCTAACCACCGCCGGACCTTGTGTTGTGTTGTGAACGTCCAAATGGCAAAGCTGGTGTTAGCATTGAGGAATGTAAGGGAATTAGCACTTACTGATCACTCATGATGTGCTGGTTGCTTAGAGATGCTATCTCGTCCAATTCTCACTGCAATCTAGCAATGAAGAGATTATTAGATAAGTACATTCAGGTTCAGAGAGCTTAAGTTAGTTGATTTGACCAACAGAGCACAGAATGTGGGGGAGCCTGGACTTGAATCCAATTACGGTTGATTCTGAAAGCTCATTATCATTCTATTTCAAAGGCTACATCTTGCTATGACCAGGGAATACCACAAATTTAGCATTTAATTTCTGTTATTCTTAACTGAGTTTTTCTCTTAAACATTTCATTGTGGTTCTTTAAAAAATTATTTTTAATGTTTATTTATTTTTGAGAGACAGAGAGAGACACAGCATTAGCAGGGGAGGGACAGAGAGAGAGAGAAAGAGAGAGAGAATCCAAAGCACACTCCAGGGTCCAAGCTCTCAGCACTAAGCCCGACATGGGGCTATAACTCAAAAACTGTGAGATCATGACCTGAGCAAAAGTTGGACGCTTAGCTGCCCGAGCCCGAGCCACCCAGGTGCTCCTCGTTGTGGTTCCGAATGGATTCTCTATGTCTCTTATAAAGTGTGTCAGAGGATACTGTGTTTGCATGAACACATACATGGATATGGATTAGAAATTAGAGAGAGTTTTATTTATATATTAGGATATTGAGCCAATAGCATTTTCGATTGAGAATTCTTCCCTTTTCTATACTTCCCATATTGAGAGTTTTATAAAATGGCCTATAATCGTGAATGGCTTCTTTCTCTGCACAAACTTTGGAGTAGTCAACACGGTCCAAATTCTCCTGCTCTGCTCTATCTGTTCTCATCACCTCCCGACCTCATGTTCATCTGCTTGCGTTGTGTCCCCTTGCACCTTGGTCTCAGCTGATATCAGTTCCTAGCAGCCTACTCCACCCCTTCCCCCCCTTCTCTTTTCCTGAGCTGGTTTGCATCCTTTTCAATGAAACATTTCTCCGTCTACTCTCATCTTTGAGTTCTTCTTAGTCAGAACCCAGTTGAAACAGTGAGATAAAGGGTAAGTGATTGTTAGCAGCATTTCTACAACTAAATCAAAAGAGCAAAGACATTGGTTTATGATGTGTGTTATTTTTTTTTCTTTTTAAAACTTGTCCACAGTGGTTGGACAATGCTGGTATATGGTGAGCCCTCGACAAATATTTCCAGGTGGTTGGTCAGGAATGCCTATGGGGTGAGGAAAACACTGGGGCTATACAAAGTGGCTTTTTTTTTTAAGTTTATTTATTTTGAGAGAGAGGAAGAAGGACCATGTGGGGGAGGGACAGAGAGAGAATCCCAAGCAGGCTCCACACTGTCAGCACACACACCCCAATGCAGGGCTCGAACCCCCAAACGGGCATAAATTAACCGTTAATGGGTTTCCATGTCAGGCGCTCTGAAAGTGACCAACCCAGCGAATGAGGCGAGGCCTACCATCTGCCAGGTACATCTCAAGCAAAGAGTCTTAGTGAGGAAAGGCTCTTTAATGCAAGGCATAATTTGGCGTTATTTAAGTCCCAAGTTATTTAGATGTGATATAAATAATAAACAGTGTCTCACATGACCCAGTCTTTTTAACCTGGTTGTTTGGTCCCAAACAAACTCAGCGCTTTGGGTTCCTAACACCTACTTTGTGTCATCAGCCCCAATCACCAGCTTTTCTCGACTTTCACTTCCTTAAGGCTCATGTGTGCTCCTAGAGCATTCCATACTCCTGCTAGCAAAGCACTTATGGCAATTTAAATTATGTGTGTGCCTGGGTAATGTATCATAACCTCCCTGTGAGGCTATTATACACTCATTGCTTCAGAGGAACAATGTGGAGAGCAGAAAGCAAAAGGCTCCTTCAACATTTTGGAGGGTGAAGGGTTTCCTCCCGTGGCAGAATTTGCTATCAGGATCACCAAAGCCTGTTTCTTTTTTCTCTTGGACACACAGCTAGATGACATTTTTCAGACTCGCTTGCAGTCAGATGAGACCATAACTAGGTGTAACACATGAATTGTTGACAAAAGTGATCTCTGCTCTTCCATACCTGGACCCAGAGACCCCCAAGCAGCCCTCCACTCCCCATCTCTTCATGCTGACTGCACGGAGAGGACCCTAAGGGCACAAGAGGACAGGGGAGCTGCAAAATGGAAGGAATGTAGGTCTCTGCATCACCACATGGAAAGTTTTGGGCTAAACACTTTCAACAAAAACTATTAAATGAAGTTCGGTGGGTGGGTGGCAGAAAGACCTGATACAGTCAGGTGTGTGGAAGCTGAGAACAGATGTGGATACCCCGATTGGTAGCAGAATTCTAGCAGATGAGCAGGTATGGAGTGAGTCTAGGGTCCCAGACAACGTGCAGGAGAATAATTCCTATACATACAAGAACAGCTCAGGCAGAGTATACAGAACCGCTGCACATGAGGGACGGCACAGAGGGTCAAGGGTCACTTCTCAGTGGTGAGTGCACAGGCTGATATCAAGCATCAGATGGAATGCTGGGTGTCTCAGCAGATGCAAGTGCTCAGGTAGCCTCAAGTGGCCTCAAGAGGCAGTGTCAGCCTTCCCAATCTCTCCCCAGGGACTCCTCAACACTTTGTCTGACAAAGTGGCTTTGGATATTCTGTTCCAAAGAATAGAATGTTTTTTGGATATAGTGTCTTTTGGGTATTCTATTCCAAAAAATATCCATCTCATGGAAAGAGGAAGTCTCTAATGGACTGAGATGAAGTTTCTGTTACTCTGGGGGAATAGGAGCTTGAAATGAAAGTAGGTTAGGTTACAAAAAACTTAATATATGCATATATGTATATATTCCACCCCCCCCCCCCCCACTGAATATGAAGAGTAAGATTTTTTTTCACACCACTGAGTATGGAGAGTAAGATTCATCCCCACTCCCTCCTTTGCTTGTCTGTCTTTCCTGCTGCACTGTGAGCTCGATGAGGCAGGGCCTGTCCAGTTCAGTTGAGTGCACCCTGCACATGGTAGGCATTCAATGACTATTTATGAATGTGTGAACAAATGAAGAGTCTGTGAACAAAGGAGTGGTTCCCTTTATATGAATGGTGACTGTGGAGAAATAACTTCACATCAGTAAGAGCAAAGAACAGGTTGGGAGAGCCTTCTGTTGGGGATTCGTCCTTTACTTCTCAAGGCCAAAAAGCTAACTGTCACTGAATCTATTTCCTGGAAGACAACATGTGCTACTTAAAATAATAATTACCAATGGTAGAACACTGTCACCATTGTGAAGGCTCACTCTCATCCGCACTTAACTCTTAGAGTGCCAAGCTCAGAAGAAAACAAGCAGGTGTTCAATAGCAGGCTTCCACTGTGATATTTGTTTTTGTAAAACATGAGCTTATGCATTTCATATGTTGTATCTTCATAACTTTGATTTCGCCCATAATGAGCATGAGTAGATATGAATAGCGTTTTTATATGAGCTAGAAATACATTTGTTCATGACTTGAGAGTAGTTATTTTTGATATATGATGATGTAAGATAATTTCAATACTGGGTTTTCATTTTACATGGTAATTATAACCACAGCAGTAATTATCAACACTGTCATGATGGGGACCATTTGTTGAGTGCTTACTTGGAATACTAGTTGTTTTAAAAATAATTTTGAACCTCTAGTTTAACATTTTTTTAGTGTTTATTCATTTTTGAGAGAGAGAGAGAGAGCGCATGTAAGCAAGGGAAGGGGCAGTGAGAGATGGGGACAGAGTATCCCAAGCGGGCTCTGCACTGCCAGCAGAGAGAGCCCCGTGCAGGGCCTGAACTCACAAGCCCGAACTTTGAGATCATGACCTGAGATGAAGTCTGACGTACTGAGCCAACCAGGTGCCGTGGTTCAACTGGTTTTGAACCTATGCCTAGAGAAGAAGGAGGTGTCCTTCTCCCATCCCTCTCGGGATCACATCTTGAGAGCCATATGGGAGCAGCAGAAACTCCCAGAATGAGCTCAGGGAAACAGAGTATGGGAGGCTGGAGTCTCACCTTCCTGAACATAGCCTGGTGGGGGGAGGGGTGCCAAGAAGAAGAGAGTCTCTGAGTTCAGGATGGGAGAGGGTTGAATTGTGGGCTCCAAGGGACATTCCACCCAGAAGCTCAGAATGTGACCTTATTTGGCATAAAGGTCTTCCTGATGAAGTTATGGTAAAGATCCTGAGATGATATCATCCAGGATTAGGTTGGACTCTAAACCCAATGACGAGCATCCTTATTAGAGACAGAAAGAGATACAGAGAGAAGAAGGCCTGTGAAGAGGAGGGCAGAAATTGGAGTTATGCAGCAATAAGCCAAAGAATGCCAAGGGTTGCTAGTGGCCAACAGAAGTTTGAGAGAGTCTCAGAACAGACTCTTCTTTAGATCCTCCAGAAGGAGCCAACCCTGCAACACCTTGATTTCAGATTTCTGGTCTCCAGGACTATATGAAAGGATAAATTTCTGTTGTTCTACCCCACCCAGCTTGTGATAATTTGTTACGGCAGCCCTAGGAAACTAATGCAAGAGCACCGATAGTCAGGGATGGGCCTGAAAGCAGTCTTCCAGCCACAATTTGCAAATCATCACACAGACAGCCCGTGACTGTCCCAGCTCACGGGGTGGTTCTCCAGCATACAGCTGGAGCAGCCCAGAAGAGGTGTCAGGCCAGGATAGGAGAATAAGGGAGCACAAGAGTGTGGGGTGATTGTCTATGAAGTTGTAAAAGTTCTTTATATATTCTAGAAAAAACCCTCCATTGGATATATACTTGAGAAATTTTTTCTCCAAGTGTGTGGCTTGCCTTTCTATTTTTCATAACTGTGTCTTTGGAAGAACAAAGTACATAATTTTGATGATGGTGAGGCCTGCAACTTTTGCCTGAATAGATCTAGGAGATGCACTGTGACTCTAGCCCCAACAGTTGCAGATGTAGTGGTTTCTTGATCCCTGCATTAGACCTAGGGTAGGAGATTCCTGGAACTAACAGCTACAAAAACTGTTCCCTGACCCCCTAATATGCTGGCCATTTGCCTACTTGTTTCCACTTCACCTTGACTTTCTGTGCTCTGTGTGTCAAGGCAAGCTCCCTTTGCAGCTTCCCTCCCCGGTGGGTGCCTGGTTATGTTTGGCCAATGGGTGGCGATGTCAGGAGACTGGCAAGGCAGAAATAGAAAAGAAGTGAATTCTGTCTTTCTTCCAGTGTTTGGAGAAATAGTGCTGAGGACTACAGTGACTGAGGCTGCACCGGCAGTAGCAGTAGCTGGAACGCAGTCTCTGGTTTCTGCACAGGCAGCTCAGGTCCAACGGGAAGCTCAGCGATGCATTGATCCTGGGCTATGGGTGATGCTATTCTCCCTTTCTGCTCCTCCAGCTATGGCCAGTAGTGGTTTCCCACAATTATGAATCCCTGGGGATGGATATTTTTCTTCTTTTGTCTTTCCAGCTGTTCCAACACCCTCGCAATCAATGCCTATGTTAAATTTCCTCTATTGGAAATTGAGAGAAGTGTTTTTTTTGTTTTTTTGTACCACCCCCTTCCCCCCTCCTGCAATTGAACTTGACTGATATATCTTACTTCCAAGTGTGGCAGAGAATCTTGTCCACTAGCAGGCTAGCTCTACAGAATTGTTCTAGAAGTATTCCTGAAGGTTCCACCTAAAGGCTCTCCCCCTGCCCTTCTCAATTATTCAGGAAGCACCAAATTTCCTACCTTAACACTCTTTCTGATTAAAATAGCCAAAGTGATTTCCATTCTTTACAAATGAAACAAGAAGATTCTGGGGTTCGGAGGCTTAGTCATCTTTTGAAAACTATGTCGCTAAAACATCTGTACACCCATCTTTCTGATCTAGCTTGGAGCTGTGGCCAGGGAGCCACACATACCTTCTGGTGACCAGAGATCCAGCATCTCTGAGTGTCCTAAGAGTGAGTGCTGATTGCTAGCAAGGACACAGTGTGGACAGGTTGGGAGTGTTTGTGGATTTCATTTTGTTGGGTACTTGTGACCACAACGATCGGTTATATGATGTTATTTGTAGGTGTTTTAAACAGTTTTTGTTTTTGTCTTTTTTGTTGTAACGTTTTTTGTTTTGTTTTGTTTCGTTTTTGCACACACTGACAGTGAAAGAAAGTGTGGCAGATTTGCACACAAGTTTTAATCAGACAGATCTGAGTGAGTCCAACTCTTCCACTTAGGGCCTGTAGGTTAATGTCACATAGTCTCTATTTTCTCACTGGAATGAGGGTAAAATGTCAGCAACAACCTTATAAGATTTTTGTACAGGATTAAGTGAGATTACCTGTGAATATATATGGAAAGCATTCAGTTTAGAGATTGGCATATAGGTAAGTATTCAATAAAAAATAGCTATTAAGTTCCTGGATTTGCAACATAGTTTTGCCTGTAGGTATACCTTTTAAGGACACGAAGGTACCAATCACCAATTTTAGCAAATCCACCAACTTGAGAGACTGCCTGGGCCAGGGCCAGTTTGTGTCACTGGATACTGTGCCTTCTCCTGAGACACAAACCCAGATGTCTGCTTGGAGGAGGAGATGAGAAAATGGCTACTTATTCCTGCCAGCCACAGTGATGGTGGATCATTGAAGAGAGGGCTTGAGAGGAGCACATTCGGAGGAGCCCGGGTAAGCTTCCAGCTGGTTTTGTTCACAGACCTTTCCCAAGAGGCAAATGTAGTCACCGCCATTTCACAGAAGTCTACAAATGGCTGCTGAGGAATGTGTTCCACTTTCTCAGTAGAGTGCAAGTTTTGAGTTTGGGGACAATTTTTGAAGGGAAAAATTAGTTAAGACTAACTCATCAACAACTAAAAAGATTTTTTTTTAATTTTTTTTAATGTTTATTTATTTTTGAGAGTCATAGAGTGAGCAGAAGAAGGGCAGAGAGAGAGGGAGACACAGAATCTGAAGCAGGGTCCAGGCTCTGAGCCGTCAGCACAGAGCCCGATGTGGGGCTCGAACTCACAGACCGCGAGATCATGACCTGAGCTGAAGTCGGCCGCTCAACCGACTGAGCCACCCAGGCGCCCCTGAAAAGATTTTTGTAAATATTTATTTGTTTTTGAGAAACAGGGCAGGAGTGGGGGAGGGGCAGAGAGAGAGAGGGAGACACAGAATCCGAAGCAGGCTCTAGAATCTAAGCTGTTGGCACAGAGCCCCAAGTGGGGCTCAAACCCACAAATGGTGAGATAACGACCTGAGCTGAAGTCTGACGCTTAACCAATTGAGCCACCCAGATGTCCCACTCATTAACGGTTTTTTAAGAAAGTCTCCCTGAAACAAAGGCTGTTTCTAGAGATAAGCCTCTAGACCTCCATGAATGATTCTTGGGAGGAAACCTGTAGAGAAAATTTTGAACATCAGAGTGGCCAAAGGGCTGCCATGTCCATTAGCGTGGGAACCGTATTTTCTATGTTACACACTGCTGGTAGCCTATTCACTGGTTGTTCCCCCTCTTCCTTGCTAAAAGAATCCAATTTTATTTGCACTGCAGCTTGCACAGCCTCAGGGGATGAGGCATGACTGAAACAAGTCAATCATAGCAATCCTGTTCCCTTTTGCTAATGATTGGTTTGGAGGTCTAGCCAATGGCATAAGAAGTCAGCTGGGGGATTCTAGGAAAGACCTTTCCTGCTGCAGGAGACTCACCCCACCTTTCCTGCTTTGGAACTTGGCCACATTGTGAGAAGTTGTGATGCTTGATGCTGCTGCAGCCTTCTTGCAACCATAAGGTCAAACGAATCACAGAGATGCACAGGAAGCGCTCTTACATTATAACCCCAACCCATAAGTGCCTAGTCTATTGTACTGCTTTGACGCTGCTTCAGTCTGGGTGCAGTAGGATGCCCTAGTCCGTTTGAGAAAACAATTTACTTCAAGGCCCGGTTGGTAATACCTACTTGAGTGTTGCTCCCAAAGTTCTCTCATTATATTTTCTGTACTGGACTATGCTTTAAGATATATGGCAAAGGAGTCTGACTCCATTGGTAGATAGTTTCTGTCTCTGAAACGATCTGGTACAGGGGAAGATTATGTAGTGTGGCTGCTCCTCATCCTGATATGTCTCTGGTGACAGGCTTAGCCACACAATTGTGTCGGGGCAGTAGAGATTTCCATACCGGGAGATCTTTGGTTATATGACCGCTGGTTGGTTGTAGACAGGCTCATGCTTGCTGTCATAGCCTCACGAATTGATTCTACAAACAACCCCTCTGACCTCCATGCCAACCCAAGCAATATATTCCTGATGGTTATATTTCTTTATTTTTTATATCGGCTCTTAAACAAAATTTTTGTGTCATCCCGGTTTTTTTTTTCTGTTATTTGCGGGTTTTGTTTTTTTTTTTTTTTTGCTTTTTTAAATCTTGAAATCTGCTGCATGCTTGGCACAAAAAATGTGTTTTGCTTGCCCTAATGGCTAATTACTTGAAGTGGGAAAAAATCTGAACTACAGACTGATTAACAACATGAGCTTGGAAGTTACCACCCCCACGTGGAGCCACTCCTTTTCAGTGAAAATATTTCATAGATTTACGTGAATCCCTAAAGAAGCTTAAACCATATATTTTAGGAGAAGAGGAAGCAGCTTCCCTTAGAAAGACTCTTGTGACCTCTATTCAACCACAACAGAGACCTATTTGTATGGTTATAACCTGGCACATTTTAGAGTCAAGAACAGGCAATGAAATTGCTGGGAATATTGCTCAATTCACTTGGCCAGGTGTAGATATTTAATAAGAAGTTTTAGGAAAAGTTATTATTCCAACAATTTCCATATGATATAATATTTATACATAATACCATTTCGAAAACATTCTGTAAACTCAAAAAAGAACATCCCTTCTTTTAAGACAGATAGCTTGGTTTTGTTTTGATTGTAAAAGGAACACACGCTCTGTGACAAAAATGCGAACTACATATTCAAATGTTCAAATGTATAGCGTGGAGGTTCCCGGTAAGCTCATCTCCCAGAGACAACCACCGCTATTTAGTGCATAGACTTTCAGTTTTTCATGCATACATAATATATTTATATCAATGGGATCTTATACAACATGCAGTTTTATATACTGCTTTTGTCACTTAAAAATATATCTTGAACATCTTTTCAAGTTAAAAGTTACATACTTTATCTTTATTTATTTATTTAATGTTTATTTTTGAGAGAGAGACAGACAGAGTGTGAGCAGGGGAGTGGCAGAGAGAGAGAGGGAGACACAGAATCCGAAGCGGGCTCCAGGCTCTGAGCTTTCGGCACAGAGGCTGACGTGGGGCTCACGGACTGTGAGATCATGACCTGAGCCGAAGTCAGACCTTAACCGACTGAGCCACCCAGGTGCCCCCATACTTCATCTTTTAAAACAGATGCAAACTGGTACAGCCACTCCGGAAAAAAGTATGAACGTTCCTCAAAAAATTAAAAATAGAACTACCCTATTAGTGAGCAATTGCATTACTAGGTTTTTAGCCAAAGGATATAAAAATGCTGATTCGAAGGGGTACATGCAACCCAATGTTTATAACAGCATTATCAACAATAGCCAAATTATGGAAAGAGCCCAAATGTCCATCAACTGATGAATGGATAAAGATGTGACACACACACAGACACACACACAGACACAGACACACACACGCACACACACAGGAATACTACCTGGCAATGAAAAGTAATGAAATCTTGCCATTTGCAATAATGTGGATGGAGCTAGAATGTATTACGCCAACTGGAATAAGTCAGTCAGAGAAAGACAAATACCATATGATTTCACTCATATGTGGAATTTAAGAAACTGAACATAAGGGGAGGGAAGGAAAAATAAGATAAAAATAGAGAGGGAGACAAACCACAAGAGACTTCTAAATACAGAGAACAGGTTCTGAGAGTTGCTGGGGTGAGGGGCGTGAGGGGACGGGCTAAATGGGTGATGGGCATTAAGGAGGGCACTTGTTGGGACGAGCATTGGGTGTTATATATAAGCAATGAATCACTGGGTTCTCTTACTAAAAGCAATACTACACTGTATGTTAACTAACTTGAATTTAAATAAATAAATTTTAAAAAAAGGATGCACAATAGTACAATGGGTAACTATACTATATTTTATTTAATCAAATAAATAAACATTTAAAAACTTTTTTTCACTGTTTTAAACAAATCTACAGGTAACACCTATACACCTACATCCTCATATACTTTGTTTTTTTTTCCGAAGATATATTCTAAGAAATTGAATGACTTTATTAAAGGATAGTGGTTTAAAATTTTAAAACAATTTGCCAAATTTCTGTAGAAAATTTATTTCTTTTTGCATTCTTGCACACAATGAATGAAATGATCCCTTTACCGATATCTTTACTATCGTGAGCAGTAACAATTGTTTGAATATTTGTCAATCTGAAAGATAATATCACTGATGTTTTGTCTTAATTAATGACTGGTGAGGTTGAACATCTTTTCATCGGTTTATTGGCCACTTGTATTTTTATACTTTGTTAGTTGCTTGAGCATATCCTTTGCCTATAGTCAATAGGAGGATTAATCTTTTACACATGAGAGTTTTTATATATTAGAGGCTTCGACTGCTTATGTGTGTAGAAGTTACTTGCTTATTGAAGATGATTTATCCAGTTTACGGTAGGTTAGTCACTCACATAGCCCCAGTCTTCCTGGGAAACTAGTTGAGTTAGATGGTGCCTCCTTTTTTGTTTCTGTGCACTTCAGATGTGCATTCATGAGAACACTGGCCACTCGGTACTGACTCCTTCATTAGACATGTAGCTCATGAAATACAGGGAAAATCTGTGTTCATCTTTGTGCCTTAGTATGAACATGATACTCCGAGAGAGTCACTGAAAGTGGTAACCAAAGCAAAGCCATTTGGGTTTCCTGTTTTTCTCCTCTTCCTAAGTGCAGCCCAGGCTGAATCTGCACAGTAGTAAGGGCATGCAGGTTTGCTCTCTCCAGCCCAGTGTTGAGCACTTCGGTGTGCCGACATTGTAGCAGAGGCGGGTGATGGCCCGAAAAGAAGGACTAGACGCTCTAGGTCATTTGCCTATTTTTCAATTCAAGGGAACTCCCTCCCAAATTTGGAAAGTAAGGGCCAAACTATTTGTATATGTGGTACTGTTTATGAATGGAGAAAATTGAAACAAAATGGACTGACGCTGGTAGGATTTAGTCTTACAAATGCCTCAAAAATGATATAGAAAGGACAATGACTCCACTTTGAACCACAATTAGGTATTTACTCATTTATTTCTAGATGCAAATGTATCCAGCTTTTGTAATTTAATTTTGCAGCTTATTCTCTGTTTAGTGACCATACTGATAACTGAAATTTCTAAAGAGCTGTTGCTAAGCAATGTAACTTGAAGCATGTAATGAAGCTTTCTGATGACTGCTTAAGTGTAAGAAGGTCCTATCCTAAGTTTACTACTTCATTATCAGTCTACTTTCACTTTCATTCCTCCCTACTTAATTAATTTTTTTATAGTTGTCTACAACTGATCTAATAATCTAACTGAAGACTAAGGGGGAAATCTCTTTCAGAGAAAAATGTTTATATAGTGACAAGGAGACAAGACTTTGGTGTTCAACATTGGGTTAACTGTCATTATCTAGCTGGGTGACTTTGAGCACATCCCTCCCTCTTTCCAACTCAAGACTTTACTGGAAGTCCCAGCCAATGTGATAAGACAAAGGACAAGGAGTACGAGCAAGGGGAAAAGACAACGTGTTGTCTATTGTCTGTGTTGAAAACCTAAATGACTTTACAGACATTAAAATACATTACTAAAGGACCTAAGGAGGGCACCTGGGTGGCTCAGTCAGTTAAGGGTTCAACTTCAGCTCAGGTCGTGATCTCAAGATTTGTGAGTTTGAGCCCCATGTCTGGCTCTGTGCTGACAGCTCAGAGCCTGGAGCCTGCTTCAGATTCTGTGCCTCCCTCTCTTTCTGCCCCTCCCGTGCTCGAGCTCTGTCTCTCTCTGTCTCTCAAAAATAAATAAACATTAAAAAAAATTAAAAACAAAATAAAGGACCTAAGGAAAAAAATCTGAACAAGTAGAGATATATACTATGTTAATAGATGAAAAGAATTGATATTTTTGTTATTAAAATACTTGTTGTTTCTTCCCCCAAAAAACTTACAAACTCAATAACACTCCAATAACATATCAGTAGAGTTTTTCATGGAACTTGACAAATTGATCCTGAAATTCGTATGAAGAAGGCCAAAAGGCATCTCATATAAGGGCCAAGAGGAGCTAAAACAATTTTGAAGAGGCAAGGAGGGGGGGCTCACCCTTCAGATATGAAGATAAATTATAAAATTATGGTAACACAAGATGGTGCTTTTCTTCCCAGAGATAAACAGGAGGATTAATGGGACAGATTGGTACAAAATAGAGCTCAACCAAAGCCCAAACTCCTATGAGCATTTGACACATGTCAAAGAGATCAGTATAAATCAGTAGGAAGAGCATAAGCGTTATTAAATAGTGACAGTACAATTTAATTGGATAAATTTAAAGATAAATTCCAGGCAGATTAGAGAATTAAATATGAAGGACAGAATTTTAAAACTCTTAGAAGAGAATACAGATGACCATCTTCATAATCTCTGTTCAGGAAGTAGTTCTTAAATATGAAGTCATGAAAAGGGTAAACAAAAAGTTTGATAAATTCGAATGTATAAATATTGAAAAGCTATTTTGTTATTAAAGATATTTAAAAGGTTCATTTACAACTGACTGGGTAAGATTTTCGAAGTAAATATAATTGGGGCCCCTGGCTGGTTCAGTCAGTAGAACATGTGACTCTTGATCTCAGGGTTGTGAGTTCAAGCCCCATGTTGGGGGAAGAGGTTACTTAAAAAATAATAATAATTAAAAAAAATAAAACTGCCAGCTTTTTTTTCTTTAAAGGAGAGAAGTATAATTGACAGAATTAGTATCTAGGATATGTAGAAAAGCAATAATGAAATAACGTCTCACATACACAAGATTGGCAGAAATGGAAAAGCTTGATAGTATCAAGTGTTGCACATCATTGGAGAAATGAGAACTCTCTTCTATGACCTTTGGAGGCCAAAGACAGGAGAGCTTAGTGTTTACAAGGTGGACTCTGGAGCTATGTGACATACTTCAAATATCCAGACCTCTCCTTCCTTGTCTACAAAACACAGATAATAATGATAATAGTCACACTTAAAAAGAGCTTCCTGATACTGGACCAGGCCCTGTTCTAAGGTACCTCATAGGGTTCGTATGAGGATTCAATGAAAATAGTGCCTTCTCCTAGCGCTTAACTCACAAGAGTTAATACTGTATAAGTGTCAGGGTTTATTATTTTTTTCAAAGTTTATTTATTTATCCTGAGAGAAAGAGCGAAGGAGAGCACATGTGACCTGCAAAGAGGCAGAGGGAGGGAGAAAGAATCCCAAACAGTGACAGTGCAGAGCCTGACTTGGACCCCAAACTCCAGAACCAAAAGATCATGATCTGAGCTGAAATCAAGAGTCAGATGCTTAACTGATTGAGCCACCCAGATGTCCCACGTGTTAGGTGTTTTTATTGTCATGATCTAGTAAACCTATAGCTGTCCGTACACTTCAATCTGATGATTCCAGTTCCAAGTGCAGACTCTCACACATGTGCTTCAGGGAATTTATAATACGTACTGCCATGTTGTTTATTACAGCAGAAAGTAAAATGACCCAAATACATCGGAGGAGAATAGATAAGTTAACGGTGGTACTTTCAGTCGGTCTTGTAAGAGCTCCATGCGGTTGCATGGATAAGTGTCAAAAATATAATTTTTTTCCAAAAATGTAATATCAACTGTAAAGCAACACACAGATAGATACATGTGATAAGGTACCATTTATTTAATGTTTAACACATGCAAAACAACATGATGTGTTTAAGGACAAATATAAATATGGCAAAAGTATAAAAACAGTTATGAAGGACCTCACCAACTTCAAGATGATGGTTACATGAAGGTAAGAGAGGGGCATCAGGAATCAGGGACCCAGGCTGATGGGAACACGGTCATGTCATGGTTACATCATCTGGAACACACAACCTCTTCTGTTGCAGAAGCAGACAAGCAAGACAGGAAGGGCACTAAAGGGCTTTCTACAACCTCAGCCCAGAAATGAAAGAGGTTATTTCTGCTCACGTTTACTAGCTAAAACTAGTCACTTGATCTCACCCAACTCTAAAGGAACTGAGGAGGACGTTCTTTTGACAAGCACTGTTGATGTTCAGCCACACTTGGCCTGCAAACTAAATGTAGACAGATCACATTTAGATCCAGAATAAATAACCTTATGCTGTCTTTTTTTCCCCCTCTTGGTCTGAAACTCGTCAATAATTCACTCTCTCTGGATCCCTCAATCATCGGATCTTCAGGGACTAGATCTGTCATCAAATGCCTTGAAGGCCTTCATAGATACCAACTGTTCATTTTACAGAATCACTAGATGGACGCAGAGGTTACCAGGGTTTTCTCTGACAGTGACTCAAAAAGAATGTTTGGAGTGGTTCCCAATCTTTTGGAGGTTTTGTACAAAGGTCTAGAATATTTTGGTTAAAAAAATAAACGTTCAATAGTGTTTGTTTGTAATTATCCTTTTAAAATAATTTAGGATTACTCCTTAGTGACTTAATAAAGCTCTTTGAATAGAGTCTTTGAATGAGGTGCGTGCTGACTGGTGGATCATCCATGAGCTCGGGAAGCTTTGAAAGGCTCATTCATCAAAGCCAGCAGTTTTGGCAAACTCCAAGCTGCAGCTTTAATTAGCATTATATTGCTTTCTTCAGTTTGGATTCTGCATAAGTTAAAGCAGCCAGGGAAATATTTTACTCAGATCCACATGCTCGCTCAGCATCACCTACCCCTTTGGTTTTCCATAAATAGCTCAGGACGAAGGGTTGGCAGTCTACTTGTTTCCGTGCTCACAGCTTGGGTGCCTCAACTGAACATATGGAAAGGTAGAGTTCAGGGGCTTTGTGACTCTTCCTGAGCCAGAGAAGTGGATACCTGAGGCTGTTTTCTTAGTGCCTTCCTTGATCCCCATCTGGCTCTTAGGTTTGGAACTGGCCTTATAATTGAGTCAGAGCTCTAGCTGGCTTTGATGTTGCCCTGGCACAATCTTTACTTTTTCTGACTCCAGAAACCGGCACTCTCCTAAGTCACTCTCAGAACTGCCTAGTTCCTTTACGTAGACACCTGTGTCAATCTGACTCTTAATTAAGTATAAGTGTTAAATAATTTAGGTCTATCATTAGGCCAATTTCTATAAACATAGAATTGAAAGAGAACAAAAACCGTCCTGCAGGATATACTGTATTTTACAGTTAGTTCTCCCTATTATTGGCATATTCTTCACTCATTTCTAATTGAATAATGTATGAGTTTTGAGTGTGTCTCTCCAGCACTGCAGGGGAGAGGAAGGGGAATGTGGATGAAAATGTGCCACTTGTAATGGGGCTAGCCATTCACCATGCTACGAGATAGCTTAATGCTTTCTGGCAGGTTAGGTGGATTCTCTTTGTCCTCCTTTTTTTCTGGAAATGGATACCTGACTAGAGAGAGACCCCATATCTCACAGAGCTTATTGATTCTCTTTGAACCAGTTGAGCACTTTCAGTGCCTTCCAGGATAAAAAGGGAAGTGGGTCTATTCTTTCCACATCCCATATTCTTGTGTCTATGAGAGATGAGCCTGAGTGTTCACTTTAAGTAAGCAAGAGTGTGTTGAACATGGAGATGCATCTCCCAGATTCTTTCCAGTGGAGAATTTATTGCCAGCTCTCTGTAGAGAGCCTCTCACTGCTCCTTCAGCCTCAGCTGCCTCGCTCAAGGGCTCAACTGGTCAAGATGGAGGTATAAACGGCTGGACATTTGGGCCTGATATGGGCCAACTTTGATGGGCAATATTTGCCTCTGAGGTCTCCGTGGGATCGGCTGAGGCTTTATCATGCTTGCATCATGCTTCCCTCCACCCAATACTGCTTCTTTCCCTTCCATAGGTGTTGATTCTTCATAATTCCCTCCATGCCCACTCTGTCTCAGCCTCTGGTTTTGGATAACCCAACCTGCAATACAAAGCAAGGCTCTTTCCTTTTCAGTCAACCACATATGCCAAGCTCACCTGTGACTTCTCTATACCCAAGAACAGTGGCCAGTGGAAGGCGGTGGGGGGGAGGGGGCAGGGCGAGGAGGAGTATAGAACCAGTTGGGCCATAAAATTATGGATTCCAAAGATATTGATAACCAAGAATGTAGGGCCTTTGAGTTCATTGAGTCTAAATTTTCTGAAATTGTATTCTGAGGAAGATGTTAAAGAGCATTCCCTGCAACAAGGTTCCCAGGGCGAAAACATTTAGGAACTGCAGCACACCACATTTCTCTTTAGAGACTTGTCATGCACATTAATGAGAAATTCTGTTGGAAAGAACATAATTTAACTTTAGCTTAATGATCATTATCCAGATTTATTTGATTTTGCATTCTTTTTATTCCCATGGAACGACCATTAGCAGCCCACAGTGCTACAATTCTTCTGACAGCCCTTTGGGAAGCTTCAATGAAGACATATGTAGAAATGAATCTTGAATAGATAAAGTAACTCCGAATAGTGGCAGAATTAACTCTTGGTGGAATCGTGACTAGAACTTGGGGCTCTTGATTTTTTTCCCAGTACTTTACCTTTGAGGTCCAGCTGCCTCTCTCATGTAATCCTAAGGGGATGCTAAAATTGTTTGGTCTCATTTTCAGCTAAAGCTCAAAGCCGAGAGGAGCAAACTACTCTCATATTCCAAAATATGGTGTGAGACCTCTGAGCAAGACTCCCACATGATGAGGCAGACCTCTCAGAGCCAACTTTCACTAAGAGGCTGATGTTAGAAACTGGACAGCTGTCTTAAGAGAGTGGTCATTATACAGTGACATAAGGGGTGTTACCTCTCCTTTCAACTACAGTGACAGTGGCTTCCAGGGACTACCCCAAGGGCTACTTCACCTCTCCTGCCCCAAGGAAGGCTGCAAATCAGCCTGCAGCTGCAGATCAAAAAGTCATGCTTTAGGAAATAACCACAATCTCACCTGTGATGGAAAAAAAGGGACATTTTCTCACAGTGGGCTCGTGAGAGAGTTGACCTGGAATCCTTAAAAAGGGCTTGGCACAGGAGGGCTTCCTGGAGTGGAGATCAAAACAGAAAAATGATGGTCTGTGAAGGTGGATTATTGAGATTCAGAGCCAAAGAAGGGCTTTAAAAAGCTGCTCCCAAGGCACAGCAGGTGTGTCACCTGGTGATTGGGGTTCTCCAAGAGCTCACAGAGTTCTGCTCCAGAGACCAAGCCAGCATTAAACATCAGTGTGGCCAGGGTGAGCTAATTCTGGCTCAGTGTAGGAGGGAAGGCCCCCAGTTCTCCCTTACCTACTTTCTTTTTCCTTCCACATCATGGTAGCTGGCCCATGGGAGAACGAGAGGAATTGGCAGGCTGAACAAAGAAGCAGTCAACCAGGGCCCCTCTACTGGAACAACACTTGTAACAGCCACTAGCTGAGAAGTGCCAGGTGCTAAGTACTAAGTGCTAGGAAACACTTGTTTGGAGCTTTACAAGTTAAATTACATTGTCCTTCATCTATTATTTATCCTGTTCTTATGCCTCCAAGTTACCATAAGGCTTTTATTCTTTAGGAGAAAGGCTGTGAGATACCCAGGATTTCATTCAGGGAGGGAGTGGGGTACGAGTCATACAGAGAAAGGAGCTGACAAGAGATTTGCAGAAGCAGTGCTGAGAAAGAAACATCACCGGATGAATCCACGAGAACACGATGGTGGTTAAGGGTAGGGAACGTGGAGCCAGATCATCTCAGATCACAACCTACATGTTGCTGTTTCCAAGTTACTTAATTTCTCTGTTCCTCTGTTTCCTCATCTGTAAAATGGGAATAATAATAGAAACCACCTCATGAAGTTATTTTGAGAGTTAAATTGGTTAACACATAGCAAGCACACAGAATAGTGCCAGACACCATAATAAACGCTTTATAAATATTGGCTATTATGGGTCTAGCCCTTCTGTTCCCTGTTACATAAGCATGTATGAGGATCCCAAGAATGGCTGCTTCAGAGTTGATGGTAAACAAAAAAACAAGTTATTAAGTGAATTTTCTCCCCTCTTGAACTAGTTTCTGTAGTTCAGGGATTGGTCTGTGTCCCATGAGAATGCGGTAAGCTCATTATCCTTCTGTTGATAGTTTCGCAGATTTCGTTTCTCTCTAGGAAAAGGTATGAGGTATGCACAGATGGCTGTGTAGACTCTGGCATAACTGCCTAGTCTTCCAGTCTTCCCTGAGGTTCCTGCACCAGGCCCTACTGTCGAAGGCAGAGTTCATCTGCACGTCAGCAGGAAGTGCTGTCCCTGGGAAAATCTAGTAGAACTGGCAGGTGCCATAAAGCATTCAGGACCTTGTGCTCTAAAGTGAATGTTTAGCATCATCTGAAAAAGATTTCGAGTCTGATTTGTTGATTTACACAGCTTGTCAATTCCAGCATCCCCTAAGAGAAAATCTTTTTCAGTTCCTTGCCCATGACTTCAATCTGTACCTTTGCAAAGGAGGAAGGGGTAGAAACTCAGATTTTTTTCCATCTCTTGGAAAATGAGATGTTTGAGGTTTGAAATCTGCCTAGTGGTTTCCAACTATGCAAAGCAGAATTTAAAACAGGGAATTTAAGAGAATTTGACATTTAATTTCTATATTAATGAGTCATGTCACTTGTTCTTAACTATGATGTACACACTTAGCATTTAAAATCAGCAATCCATTTTGCACCATATGCAATTGAGTTAAATAATAGTCACATATGAGCAAGAAGATCAAAGATGTGTGTTTTTTTTTTAATTTTATGTTCCCAGTTGGCTTGTCTCTGTTTTGTATTTATTTCTTCTCTTGTCACATAAATGATCTGAAACACGATATTCCAGCACTAGGGAAATGACTGAGACTATATCAATATGATGACTTTATATACGAATATAACTAAATTATTATGAATTCAGAATAGACATCACCTTGTCAATGTGAAACTTACAAACACACACATAAATTAATTGGAGGTACATTGTTTTGATTTCTTATGTATCTTTATCTGTGTGACAAATCTTTGAGTTCTTGAAAAATATAACTGAAGTTAATGACTGTTAATTTTGTCCCCCTTATTGGCCTTTGAAACCAAGAGCCATTTAGTTGGTTCTGTCTTCCTGATTGTTGTCTCCTCGCTGGAAACCTCTGAAGGAGATTTTGCCTGGATGGGGTGCGTTGGAAACAGTACTTCAGCCAACTGTCATCTGGAATGACTGGACCGCTCTGCAAAGTTAATTTTCTGGAAGTTTCTTTCATTTTGTCATGTACTTATTAGAAGGAATAACTCCTCTAAAGTTCTACTTATGGTAGGAGAGTGTGTGCGTGTAGCAGTGACCAAACACTCAATGACTCTATGATGTTGGTTTCATAAGATGTAATTGACCCCTACACAATGTGAGAATATGTGTTTTCTTTAATATGAATCCAAATTTTCTAAAACTCCAAATCTCTTATACACAGTAAATATTAAAATCCAAACAGCTCTTACCAACCATACATATTCCAAGTAAGAGAAAGACCCCAAGTAATTAACTGGTTCTGGAAGAAACAATCATGAATCTTATGTATAGATTTAACAAAACATAATTATACCCAAACCCAGCAGCAGATCTCCTCTGGTATTAAACCTAATACATTTAGCCCGTTGTTGGGGTCATAGGTTTTTTATAAGCTCTCTGGATGCATCTCAACCAGAAATGGAGCTATTTGGTGAGACAATTACTGTGGATTTTAATGCACCTCTCAAGGGAGAATGAAGTCAGATAGGAATGTTGCTAGCCCAAGAGTTGAACCCGCAGCCAGAAGACTGGAGGGAATTTGCTCTGTAGGTCTTGGTAGGATTTATATCAGTCCAGTGAAATATGTGAATTAGATCACACACCCACAAGAACCCAGAACTAACCAGAAGAAACCCATGGCTCCGTAAAACAGGAATATGCTGTTTTTTTCATTATTGCCTGGTAAACTTTTGATAAAAGTCAAGGAGGGAGACCAAGCCCAGAGCTTCGTAGCCATTAAGGACAATAGGGTAGAAAGAGGTTTAGGAACTAAGGAAGATTCTCTTTATTTGGAGGACAACTGAAAACTCAGTTGTGTTTTTTTTTCTGTTTTATCTTTTATCGATGGCATATGTGTAGAGGTTCTAAAGTCATTAAAAAGTGAGAACGATTTATTCCTGAACATTTTAACGAGGCTTACCTTAATCTGAGTTATGGCAACTGCTAAGGAATTTTCTTCACTGGGGTTTAGTTATTGGCAACTCATTAACAACCCACTGAAGACATTAAAAAGTGTCAGGGATCAAAATATGCCACTCTACTCATTCTACTTGTGAATTAAGTGAAAAAGAATTCATCCAGTTTTGGTGAATTTTCCATTATTACCTGATATTTTCAGATTTGTCTTAAATGCAGTAAAGGTAAATCCAGTTAATAAATGGTAAAAAGAGGACTCTATTTGTGCATATCAGAAGGCCTGAACCAGACTACACGCGTGACTACTACAATTGAGCTAGAACTTGGCTTTGTGTGACCTCACATGGGAGATAGCATGACATAGTTGAAATCATAGTGACCTTAGTTTAGGCAGACCCCTTAGAGAAAACTTCAAAGCCATTGGAATTTTATGAATCAAGGCCTGAGTTAGGGTTGGAGAGATGGTACAAGGTCATGCTGTTTGGCTCAGGCCTAACTTTCTTCATACTAAGGGCTTCTTTTTCACACTTTGATGTCATTTCCAAATCAACATGCCAAATATCACAGAGATACAGTTACAGCATGGAAAGATGACATTTATCACCACCTTCCACTTGTGTCCCATTCCCAGACCACACTGAGTATAGCGGACTATGAATTAATAGTCTATTGTAGATATTTTATGTTAAATGATGTATTAAATGTAAACATTCAAAATGTACAGAAAATTCGTGACATTTATTTTGAATGTAATGGTAGCATTGTAAATAAACGGAAGTAGCTTCCTCTCTGTTACATTGTATGTAATTCACCATCTACTTAAAAGCGATTAGTTAGCATTTGAAAAACACTAATCAGGAATCCAAACTCCAGAGCTAGCTGGTTAAATATTGTTATCTAAATCTGCAAGGGAGGGTTTTGTTATTTAGACAAAGGGGTGTTACAAATAATTCTTCACTGGAGGAATGAACAGTGTTCAGGGTAAATAGTTGGCTAGAAAGATTGCATAGGCATTTTTTATCCTTTTATATATATATGAAAAAAGTGAGCCAGCAAAAGCCGGTGAATACAGCGGCATGAAATGTATGGAGTGACACCTTAGCGCTAGAACTCCCTTTAGTCATCCGTGTCTCCGGTAATGGAATTCTAAAAGGCTTATTGATCCTATCTTCAAAATATCGTTAGATCCGCTTTGGAATTTCCTACAGGGTGCTTTTTTAGAGCCAAGAGTTGTCTTAGCTCAGGCTGCAGTAACAGCCACTTCTCACAGGTCTAGAGGCTGAGAAGTTCAAGATCAGCTTGCTCAGTTCTGGTGAGAACCCTCTTCTTGTAGATGGTTGCCTTTTTGCTGTATCCTCACATAATGGAGAAACAGAGAAAGAGAGAGAGAGAGAGATCGAGAGAGAGAAAGAGGAAGAACTCTGGTGTCTGACCCTTCTTATGAGGGTACTACTTCCATCATGGAGGGTTAACTCTCATGACTTTAGTGAAGCCTAATTACCTCCCAAAGGCCCGACCTTCAAACACCATCACGCTGAGGGTTAGGGCTTCAACTACGAATTTGGGGTGGGGCACAAACATTCAGTCCATAACAGGGATACTCTGATGGAAGACTTTATGAAGCTCACAGGAACTAGTTGCCTGTTTCTGTACCTGCGTGTAAAGACATGTTTGTGTGTGCGGCACAATGAAGTCTGACTTATTTTCAGTAACATACACTCTGGCAGCCAGGTGGTGGGGAGGAGACGCAGAGTCCTGTTCTCTAATTGTCACTGTCAACCTTGGGAGGCCATGCTCTGAATATAACAACTTCATTCTGTAGCTTTCATAATGAAAGTTTTCAAACTGGAGGAACAGTTCTTGACTGGATTATATTTTTTCATCAACGAACCCAAGCCATGTAAATAATGTGAAATCATATTAATGGACTATGATCTGGAGATATTTCTTCATGCAGAGAAATCATTCTTTATTACCCTGAGTCCTGAGCCAGAGAGATAGTTCAAGAGGATCACAACAGAAATGTGTGAGGCACTGAAAACTGTCCTTAGGGATAAGCAGGAGGAATGGGGGCAATCAAGTGATTATTTAATTCTCAGTGACTCAGATTCTTTCCAGATTCTTCCATTAACTGTGGAAGTCTATTTTATTTTTCATGTTTCTAGTCTACAAGTCAGAAAGGCAGTCTTTTAATTTTTAATTAAAACTTTTTTTTAAATTAAAGTATAGTTGACACACAATGTTATGTTAGTTTCAGGTATAGAAAGTCATTTTTTTTAGTGCAAATATTACACTAAAGTATTGCACTATGGGCAATGCTTATAGAAAACAAGTTATTTAGGGGTGCTTGGGTTAACAAGTCAGTTAAGCGACCGATGTCGGCTCAGGTCATGATCTCACAGTTTGTGAGTTTGAGCCCCTGGTCAGGCTCTGTGCTGACAGCTCAGAACCTGGAGCCTGCTTCCGATTCTGTGTCTCCCTCTCTTTCTGCCCCTCCTCCACTCATACTCTGTCTCTCTGTCTCAAAAATAAATAAACATTAAAAAAAATAGAAACCAAATTATTTACTTTGAATTTACTTTTATCTTTTTTCTTATTAATTAAGCTATTCCATAAGTGTTATTTATAGGCTTATTTTTTTTTATGTTTATTTTTGACAAAGTGTGAGTGGGAGAGGGGCAGAGAGAGAGGTAGACACAGAATCTGAAACAGTCTCCAGGTTCTGAGCTGTCAGAACAGAGTCCAACACGGGGTTGAAAGTTACCAGCCGTGAGATCATGACCTGAGCCGAACTCAGATGCTTAACTGACTGTGCCACCAGCCCCCTCAATAGGCTTATTAAAAGAGTGACTATTTTGAATCTCTTTGCATGGATTACAACGTGTTATTTTTAAAACTAAGGCAGATACTTTATTGACACTATTGGCTCAGGGATGAGGTATTTGGAGTGTGGAGTTTGAAGCAGAAATTCAACAATAAAGGAAGGAACGAACAGATAAAAGATTCAAGGCACAGATTGCTGACAAATTAGTGTAATAAGCCTTAAGGATTTGCTTATGCTAGATTAAGATTCTTTTCCACTAAAATCACTGTATAGGTAGAGCCTGGTAAAATAACATGTACAATTAGAAACTTAGTATATTTTTATTTGACCGGGGTTTGGAAAGAATTATCTTAAAGCGCTCCGAGGCATTAAATCAGGCATGCAGGGTTTTGCCTAACAAAAAACAGGTTCCTTCCTCCCACCCTGGATGTTCGTTTGTGTGTCCAGAGACCCTACTTGCCAGTGAGGAAATGACACCCACGGACTTCAGGACACAAGGTATGCCCTGTAATCTTTCATGTGGATGAATCTTAAGGGCAGTCCATCAGACCCCCAGCCATGAGGTCTTGTGAAATACAAGTCTCATTATGTCAATGATTCTATAATTAAACTCTTGAGTTTCTTCAAAAGTTTAGCACAGATTATTATTATTTTTTTATCTCTAATTTACTTCCTGGATCTTTTGATTAGGTGTAGGGTAGCAGCATGTTTACTATTATTAAATATAATATCTTTTATCTCTCTACTTCAAAAGGCAATTTGAAAGTGGAAATCTTCCGTTTTCTAAAGTAAAGACCAAAAAGGATATCAAATAAATCCACTTTATTTGTTTAAAAAAATTTTTTTTAAGTTTATCTTGAGAGAGACAGAGTGTGGACTGGGGAGGGGCGGAGAGAGAGAGAAAATCCCAAGCAGGCTCTGTAGAGTCAGCGCAGAGCCTGATATGGGGCTCGAGCTCATGAAACCATGAGATCATGACCTGAGCTGAAATCAAGAGTCAGACATTTAACTGACTGAGCCACACAGGTGCCCCCAATGAACCTACTTTTAAAAAACCAAATGGTCTTCATGTTCTAGGCACTATGCTAAATGCTCTAAACAACAACCAAAGACATGTTGCTTTTTTGCCTTTAAATCTATTGATTGCACCCTTTGCTCTATAATTATGAAATGTTCCCTCAGAATTTGAACCTTGTTATCTCTCTTGTAATTTTAAATATGCATTTTCACTCCTTTGCAAAATTGTCCTTGAGTTTCTTCTTTTCGTTGCTGTATAATTTCTGGTTTGTCCTTAATTTCTAGTTTGAATTTGCTTCTCCTTTCTTTAGCCATTTTCTGTTTAAAAGGATGTTTTCTTCTTCACAATACTCCTCCACCCCCAACCTCAGGTCTCATTATTTTGTGCTTTGGCCAATATTTATTTAAGGACTTTAAGAAGTTGTATTAAGTTATTTCCAGGCTTCTTGGGGGCTTCAAAGGCTCCTGTTCTAAAAGTTAATTATTTGTCCTTTACTAACTTTGTTTTTCAATCTCTTATGATGAAATAAAAATTCTCCATTATTATTATTATCTGACTTATGACTTCTTCAAGGTTCCTATAGCTTTTTGGTCAGTTGCATTTTCCAGTCCAAGTTAATTTTGTCAAGCACAGAAGCACCCGCAGAGGTTCTATAGTTTTCTTCTGATTTTTTAAAAAAGTGTTTACTTATTTATTGTTGAGAAAGACACAGCATGAGTGGGGGAGGGGCAGAGACCGAGGTGGGCAGAAAAGATCCCAGGTGGGCTCTGTGCTGACAGCAATGATCCCAGTGCAGGGCTCGAACTCATGAACTGTGAGATCATGACCTCAACCAAAATCCAGAGTCGACGCTTAACCGAATGAGCCACCAGGTGCCCCTGTAGTTTCTTTTTTGTCCAATAAGTTGTTTTTGTAAGATTTCTATCTTTTTTTCATGGATAGAGTCCATTTCAATCCCCCTTTTACATGTATCTGAACCCTTTAGAGTTCTTGGCTCCACTCATTTCCGTTGGCTGTCCTCATGTGTTCAAGAGGCCGTTTTAGTCAGCTTGAGCTTCTGTAACAAAGTACTATAGACTGGGAGGCTTAAAGAGCAGACATTTATTTTTCACAGTTCAAGAAGCCCAGAAATACAAGATCAAGGTGCTGGCAGATTCAGTGTCTGGTAAGGAAATTCTTCCTGGTTTGCAAATGGGCCTTCTTGCTGTGTCCTCGCATGGTAGAAAGAAAGGACTCTTCCCCTTCTTATGAGGGCACTAATCCCACCCTGAAGGTTCCACCTCCATGACTTTATCTAAACTTCATTACCTTCCAAACGTTTCACCTCCAAATATCATTACGTTGGAGATTAAGGCTTCAACATAGGAATTTGAGGGGAGCAGAAACATTCAGTCCATAGCAGATGCTTATTATATGAAAGATCTTGATTGTTTTTTTCTCAGAGAAAGCTTTAGGAATATACATGCACACACACACACACACACACACACAAACATATGCACATTTTTTTTTAAAGAAAAAGTTTATGAAGAAAAGCCATCTGATTATAATGATCATTAATATTGGGTAAGATCACATGTCATATGAATTTTAAGATACAAATTATCTTAAAATAAGACGTCTTTGATCAGTAGATCTTTGGAAGTAAGAGATCATTGTAGTATAGGTCTGTGTGCTAATTCTGTTAGGTTCACTCTATAATATGAATGTAATCAATATTTAATCAGCTCTTCAATGGAATAAATTATTTGTTCTCTCATGGATAGATTTATAAAGAATCACAGTTTTAGCTGTGATATTTGAAACACAAACTGGAATAAGAGGAAAGTCAGGAGCTGTTGGTGAAGTTACATATTGTTGCTGCATTTATTTCTTAAGGGAACACGAATATCTTGGGAGGGGGCAGGAAGAAGCAACACTTTTATTTCGTGCCAACCACAGTCAAATGCAAGGTCTTTGTTTTTTAAGAAAACATTATGTATTCATGCCTAATTGTATGAAGTTACGAAGACAACTGAGCCTTGGATTATCTAAAATTATTAGAAATGGTGGTACAAAACATATGGCTTTTTGGGGTTGACTTTTATAAACCTTTAGAAAAATACTTAATAAATAAGAGGAAAATGTATTCTTTTTGGTGACATTTCTCACACCATATGTTTTAGTTCGAAAAAAATGTAATTCAGGGTGCCTGGGTGGTCAGTCAGTTGAGCAGTTGAGCGACTGACTCTTGGTTTTGGCTCAGGTCCTGATCTCATAGCTGTGGGATCAAGTTGGGAGATGGGCTCCGAGCTGACAGCGCAGAGCCTGTTTGGGATTGTCTCTCTCCCTCTCTCTCTGCCCCTCCCCCATTTGCATGCATGTTCTCTCCCTCTCTCTCTCTCTCTCAAAATAAAGTTAAAGAAAGAAAAAATGTAATTCAGCATCATAAGGAGTAACAATATAAATAGCTAAAATACAGCAGGAAGTAAATTCTTGAGTATTTCTCCTGAACCAAATTTTTTTCTGAGAAATTCTATTTTCTAATACCGATTCCAAGTCTTTCGGTGGATGTCTCTGTTCTCTGCTTCCTGGCATTAGAAGTAGGCTGTCCTATTAGGTGATGAAGTTATTTTAATACCAATATTTAATGGTTAAAAAATAACTACTTTTTACTGGGGTTTATAAACTCTTGGTTTCTGTGATTTTTGTCCACATAAAGTTCTGCCAACAAGTCATTTAATCAACATTATCAATAAAATCAGCTAAAATAGGTGAAACTGATTGAGTTCACCTCCATTCATTCAATAAATTTTTATTGAGCTCTTACTATGTGCCAGATGCTGTTGTAATTGGAGTAAAACGAACAAACGTCCTTGGCCTCAAGAAGCTTAGTAGGGGAAGTACACAAAAATAAATATGTAACCATATGTACATATAGAGAGATCTAGGGTGTTATGTAACTGGCATGTGTTAGGCATTCAGTAGCTTTCACAAAAATGGTATTTATTAAAGTAAAATTCACATAAAATGTGGTAGGTAATACAATGGTCTCCCAAAGATTTCCATGTCCTAATCCCTGGAAACTGTGAATGTTACTTGATGAGGGGAATTAAGGTATTGATGGGATTAATATTGCTAATGAACTGACTTTAAGGTAAGGAAGTTATCCTGGATTATCTGGATTGGTCCAATGCAATCCCAATGGTCCTTCCGTGCGGAAGAGAGTCAGTGTCGGAGTAACACAATGAGGAAAGACTGGAATAGCTATTGCTGGCTTTGAAGAAGGAAGGAAAGAAAGAGCCAAGGAATGTTGGCAGCCCCTAGAGGGTGGAAAAGGCAAAAAATGCATTTTTCCTTAGAGCTTCCAGAAGGAACCAGCCTGCTGACACCTTGATTTCAGACCAGTGAGACATATTTTGGACTTCTGACCTCCAGAATTGTAAGATAATAAATTTGTATTATTTTAAGCCACTAAGCTTGTAGTAATTTATTGCAGTGAAGATAGGTAAATATAATAAATACATAATATAATATAGTAAAATTTATAGATTTTAAATGTATCATTTGATAAATATTCATAAATATCTTCACTGATGTAACCAACCATGTTACAGACATTTCTATCATCAAGAAATTTCAATCGTTGGCTCCTTCGAGTCATACAGTCTTCCCCCAAATAGAAGGAATGACTAATTTATTTTTTATATTAAAATTTTTTTTGTTTATTTCTTTAAATTTATCTATTTATTTTGAGAGTGAGAGAGAGAAAGCATGAGTGGGGGTGGAACAGAGAGAGAGGGAGAGAGAATCCCAAGCAGGTTCTATGCTCAGCGCAGAGCCTGATGTGGGCCCTATCTCATGACTTCAGGATCATGACCTGAGCAGATATCAAGAGTCGGATGCTTAACTGACTGAGTCACCCAGTTGCCTCTAGATCTGACCTTTTGTGTAAAGTTTCTCTTCAATGTAAAGAACTTCCTTCAGCATTTTCTTTAAAATTTTTTTAAAAAATGTTTTTAAAGTTTATTTATTTTGAGAGAGAGAAAGAATGAGCAGGGGAGGGGGAGAGAGAGGGAGAGAGAGAATCCCAAGGAGGCTCCTTGCTGTCAACATGGAGCCCAGCTTGTGGTTGAAGCCCATGAACCACGAGAACTGAAATCAAGAGTTGGATGCTCAACTGACTGAGCCACCTAGGTACCCTTCCTTTAGCACTTTCTAATATTAAAAACAGACAAACACACACCATTTCTTATCAGGAGGTTGGGGAAAAGTTCCCCAGGCTTTATTTTATCTGAAAAACAAAATCTTTATTTTATCTTTATTTTTTTTAATGTTTATTTTTGAGAGAGACAGAGCATGAGCAGGAAGGGGCAGAAAGAGAGGAAGACACAGGATCTGAAGCAGGCTTCGTGCTGACAACAGAGAGCCCAATGTGGGGCTTAGACTCATGAACCATGAGATCATGACCTGAGCCAAAGTCAGCACTTAACCAACTGAGCCACCTAGGCACCCTTATTTTATCCTTATTTTTCAACCAAGTTTCACTGGATATAGAATCATAGTTTGAAAGGTTTATAAAATTTTCTTTTGCTATGGGTTGATCTGTGTGTCCATCCTCTATCATATGTTGAATCTCCAGTAACTCAGAATGTGGCCTTATTTGTAGATAGGGTCTTACAGAGGTAATCAAGCTAAAACAAGGTCACTAGGGGGCCCTAATTCAATATGACTACTGTCCTTAGAAAAAGATGGATTGTGGATACAGAGACACCCATACAGGGAAGACAGTGTGAAGAAGCTTAGTGAGAAGATGGCCGCTACAAGCCAATAGATTCTCTTATTGATCTGTCTTATTTACCAGGATAGACTCTTCAAAGCATTGTACATTTGTAAATTTGTTCAAGAAACCATGGATGATGAATGAACGAATGGATGAAGAAATTCCTGCAATTTTGCTCCATGTCACGAACTAGGGTGGAAGTTGTCAGCGTTATGCTGAGTTCCCAGTGGAGGGTCTGCCACCACTACCAGCATGGTGACACCTCCCCTTTATGCTAACAGAATATAAGATTCATTGCTTCAAGTTTTCATAATGACAATGCTTTCACTGTTCTTCCTTTCAAACCGGGACTCCCTTTAGCATATCTGTTAGAGGAACCAGCTGGGATTCACTGTCATAGCTTGATGCCCACTCTTTTTCTTTAACCCTTTTACTCCAGTTCTCTGCACATTATATGTAGATACAGATCTCTGTTCTTATTTTCTAGAGAAACAAAGAGGCGGCGGAGTTAAATTTGGCTAATAAATCATGTGATCATCTATAGTACAAATTTTATTGAGAAACGGACTAGAATTATGCGGATCTCCCTAGCTGCCTGAGTCCTGACATTTCTTCCTTCAGAGAATTAATTTGATTCAAGACTCCGGGGGGCAAGAAGATGAACAAGATATTAATAAGATTGATTTATGCAAAGGAAGCCACAACAATGAATATATTGTGCATTATGCAAACCAGAGGCAATGCACTTCAGAACCAGAGTCACTTGAAATCTTAATTACAATGGCTATCCACTGAAGTACACAGCAATGACAAAGTCCCACAGTAAACATTTAACCTCAGAGCTATCAAGTAAAAAAATGTGGTTTTAAGAGAAAATTTTAAAAAGCAATTAAAAATCACAGCCCCTGAATTGTTATGAATTTATATGTATCCCTTGACTTAACAAGAATGACAAGATGACAAGTGATAAAAGACATCTGACATGTGACTTTCTGCTCTACAACACACCTTATATGCCTAACAAGGATACAACCTTTTCTATTATAATATGGCTCACATCCCCCTGGGGAATGAGGCAGCCATTAACACACAGCTGTTAGATTCTGTGTAATGGATGGATACGGAATGAAACCACCTCTATTTAGCTGTTGCCTTTTTGTGAAACAGCAGTGAGATTTCCTACAATAATAGTAATGATAATAATCCCTTACGTTTATGCAGCGATTTACAGTTTACAAAGCGTTTGAAGATAAAATAACAATGGCTACCATGTATTCACTGGGGGGTGTGTGTGTGTGTGTGTGTGTGTGTATTGGGCACTTTGTTAAACACATTACATGTACTTTGTTGGTTTAACTCTTACAATGACTCTGCGAGGTAGCTGTTGTCTTTTATATTTTCCAGATGAGAAACTGAGCTTTGAGAGATAAAGCAACTTAACATCACGTAACTAGTAAGGGGTCGGAGCTGAGATCTGCGTGACTACAAAGTCAATCGTGAAAACAGTGTTAAACTGCCTCGTTTGATGTCACAGCAGATACATTCTCATGTTAAATAATTATAGCTGCTCCCTATCATGCTTTCTAAGTGTTACATACTGTTATGATTCGAAAAAAATATATATTTACATAAAAGGAAGGAAAAGGAAAACGCTGTTGCCTGGCTAAATTTTTTCTCTTCATTTGCATAATTACTCTCCGTATCTCCTACACCCTCATATACAAACACCTCAGACAGAGCCCGCCATTCTTTAGCCTGTCCCCCACTTGCTGTCCCTTATCCTGGAATTCCTCCTGGCTACCCAGTCATGAGGAATAGGGGACTCATTCAATAGGGGACTCTGTTCTTCCATGACAAATATTCCAGTGTGTGTGTGTGTGTGTGTGTGTGTGTGTGTGTGTGTGTGTGTGTATGAGAGAGAGAGAGGGAAAGGGAGAGAGAGATTGAGAGAGAAAGAGATTAGATCTAAGCAGACCCAAGTTTAACAGAATCACATACAAAGGGAAAAATTGTTTTAAGCATCAACTCTACACCAGGCTTTGTGCCAGATGCTGTGCAGGTATAAATATAGTAACAGATATATTCCTTGCCCTCAGTGAGCTTACAGTCCAGCTAGAAGAATAGATACTACCCATTACCCATATATGAAGAAGGAGGTTTTGGAAATGGTAAAAAGCATAAGTCAGCGACCAGCAAAACGCCAAGAAGCTTTTGGGAGTGGGGGAACACTGCCTCTGAATTCCTGCTGTTTCCATCCTTGCTGGGGGACATGAATTAGTGTAACGTCCAGCACTTTTCAGTTTGTATTTCATTTTCTGGATGTCACTCTTATTTGTCTTCACTTTTTCCCATCACCCTTTTCTATCCAATCTTACCTGCTTGGTGAGTTTGAGAGGAGGGACGAGACACAGAGAGCTCCCCTCCTTCCATTCCCTTTCTCTTTGGGGGCTCCTGCCCATTGGAATTATACCCCGAGTCTGCTTCTCTATGCTGCTCAATTATTTCAGGCAAGCTCTGCCCTCTGGGAAAGGGTGCGAATTTCAGCCCTGCCTGAGACTGAGTAGGTGCGTTTGTCTAATTCTGTGGTGCAGTATTAGAAACACATTGTTGCTGAACATTGAAGCCATGTTCTTCCATAGCAACTTAAAGAAAACAAAGGTGATATTTTCACCCCAGCGCATCTTACTCGCTGGTATTATTTCTCAAATGGCTCAGAGAAGCATTTGAGTGGGGAGAGACTGGTGTAAATTAAGTTCTGTACTGATCATAACAAGTATCTTTTAAAACATTTCTACTTTAGATGAAAACTAAGAAACATGGAATTATTCTCCTAACCCACCTGTCAAAATGATTACTGCCTGTTATTTTATTTCCTACAGTAATGTCATTCCTACAGAAACTTATGTATAAAAGTAGTGCTGGGATGAAAAGCCAAAGGATTGTGTTCAGTTATTGATCTCTAATTCCTCTTTGACCTTTACTACTTACATAATTATTAATGGTAAATTTAACTTGTAACTTTTTATGAATGAGTTTTCCTTGTTCTGTAATATTAAGTCATGAGATTCATTTCATTTTTTATCATGATATAACAGTTGTACCGAAAAGTTCACAAAATATAAGTGCCCACAAGCATGAATTGAATTATTGAATTCTTTGAGTTATCACTGGATATCCACTGCTCGCAGTCCAAATTTTGAGGAGGAAAGTACCATGACAGGTATGTTTTTATATTTTTTGATGGCTTCATTTGTCAATGAATCTAGGAAACTCTGGCATCAGCTAACATTTTAGATCTTTATCGTCATCTGAGCAGGGCGGCTGCTAGAATGCAGTCGGGATCAGGACGACACCTCCCGACGTGTGAATTGCCTCTTACTGACCATGTGGATGCAATGCCAACTGCTGTTTCCTCTTATCTCATCAGCATCTGTCATCGTGATGTGTAAGTGTAGAAGCTTCATAGACAGAAGCTGTCAAACTGATAATATTATCACCTTTCCCCGGGGATTTAGGAGGGCTGGAGGGAAAAAAAAGAGAGAATTTAATACCTTTTCTTTTTTTTCACTTTAAGTGCTAAGAGTTGTATTTTCAGAGACAAATCCTCTGGTTCATTAAACTGAGAGCAGCATCTTTGCTTGATTAACTCTAATCCAAATACAATCAACTCTTCCTCTAAACTGTGTACATGTGCAATTTCCACCGTACAAATCTGCATTTGCTGGGTGTTGTTCCTGTGTTCATTCAATCATTTATTTAATGTTTAGTAAGGCCTTTGCTAGGTCCTGGGAATGCAAATATGAATAGGAAACAGAATGATAATGAAGTAACAAGCTCTAGAGTAAATTTAGGGAGTGGATGTGGGAGCATGGAGGAGAAAGTGTCTAATACAGATTGGAATTGAGAGGGAAGACTTCAGGGTAAGAGAAGGAGGAAAAACACCCTGGGAGGAAAAGGATTTGGGTGTTCAAAGAGTACAAGGGAACAGGTAGAGGTGAAATTCAAAGGTGAGGAGACAAGAAGGTGGAAGGCCAGCGAGGTGGAAATGAGACTGAGGAAAAGGATGGATGATCCCAAGGGCTTGCATTTTGATGACCAAGCAGAGTGATGTGAAGAAAATTAACTGACTTCAAGGTTCCAAAAGAGGTGCAGGGAAAAGCTATTCTGGAGATGCCTAGACTTTAGCTATTAAAAAAAAATATGGGAATGCTCTTGGGGTCAATATGGCTCACTATCAATTAGAAAGGAGATATGTTGGAAGGTGAGGATGGCAAGAAAGAGTTTATGCTTCAGAAAATCCATTTCTGAACTACCTGTGTTGTGAAAATTATCCTCTTACAGTATATGAATGTGACCTTAAATTTTTTCACGTGCTTGTGTCTCTGTGATCTGCTCTTTTTCTAAGTAAAACGGAAGCTATTCCATTTCAGGAATCATACTTTTAATTTTTCTTTTTTAATATATATATATTTAATGTTTATTTATTTTTGAGAGAGAGAGAGAGAGAGAGAGAGAGAGAAAGCATGAGTGGGGGAAGGGCAGAGAGAGAGGGAGACACAAAACCTGAAGCAGGCTCCAGGCTCTGAGGTATCAGCACAGAGCCCAATGTACGGCTCAAACTCACGGTCAGTAAGATCACGACCTGAGCCGAAGTGGGATGCTTAACTTACTGAGTGCCTCAGGTGCCCCTATACTTCTAATTTTTTAATCTACTTCTTCATCCATCCCCTCACAGTACAGAATTTTATATATTTTGTTATAGCTGTTAAGTATATGACATAATCTCTTTTGGTTGTTAACTTCTTCAGAGCTGAAATTATAATCATCCTTAGTTATTAGCTTATATTTAGTAATCACTTAGGAAATATTTCTTGAGCTATAAAAACAGAGCTAAATTGAACAGACGAGGCTCAAATGTTGCTGTCTTCCACGAGTCTAGGGAAGGCAGGGGAACAACACACCACTTCTTGGCATGGAAAACAAGCAAGTCTGCATGAATGGTAGCTCCTACTGCCTTGATGTGTAGACACCCAACATAGATGCTTAACAGCTACCTTCCAGCCCATGGAGAATATTCTCCATGAAATAACAGAATATGCCAAGAACTGTCAAAGCTAACAGCCATAAATATTAATGATTTTTCTTTTTTCCCCCCAGTAAGCCTAGGTTAGACTTTAGGATAGCAGTGAGAGAAGCCTTTCTCTTCTACATTGCACTAGCAGCCTTACTGAATGTCTTGTTGATGTAGAAGAAAATTAATTAAAAAAAAAACTAAGTATTTTCTGTTATTTGTTAGGGCACTTGCCTCTAAGATGTTTCACTGTGTGTGAAAACTGTTGGTATTTCATGATCTCCAGATCCCAGAGGGATATATTTTTCCTAAATTTATTTATTTATTTTGAGAGAGAGCTAGCAGGGAGCTAGCAGGGGAAGGATAGAGAGGGAGAGGAAGAGAGAGAGAATCTCCAGCAGGTTCTGTGTTATGATCATACAGCCTGACATGGGGCTCGATCTCACGAACCATGAGATCATGACCTGAGTCAAAATCAAGAGTTGGATGCTTAACCGACTGAGCCACTTAGGCTCCCCTCAGAGGGATATTTTTAATGAACAGAGAATGAAGCAATATGAGGCTGAGTAACAATTACCTGATAACGATTTTCATCTCCTGTTTTGATTTTTTAAAGAAGCCTTTACATTTTAAAATAGTTATAGATTGACAGAAAAATTGCACAGCTAGTACAGAGTTCCCCTGTACTTCTTACCCAGTACCTCTTGTTGTGATCTCACATGAATATGGTACATCTATCACAATTAATGAACCACTATAGATATTATTGATGAAAGTACATGCCTTGTTCAGAATTCCTTAGTTTTCCTCCACTGCCGCTTTTCTTTTCCAGAATGTCATCCAGGACACTACATTATATTCAATCGTTACGACTTCTTAGGCTACTTTTAAAAGTTGGACATGTTGTATCAAATAATAGGCACTAAGGTGAATAAGCCAATAGTGGGTGTATTAATTATATTAATTGGGCTAGAAGTTGGGCTCTATTAGTGTCTCCTGTTGTTACAGGTGTCAGAGCCTTAAAATTCCTCTAGTGATCTTGTTTTTGTCTCCTTTCTTAACTCGTGGCTTCCCTAAGTACTCCCCCTCAGAAAGAGTCTGTGTCCTGAAGTTTTCAGCTATAATTCACTTTGATTATACTGGAATCCTGTTGCTATTGTGACAGAATGCAGACCTGAAATAGCATTTTATCATCTTGTGATGAAATCTCAGTCTTTTAGTGGGCCCGTGTCTTGGGGTTATGACCTTCCTAAATATTTCTCAGGTGGTATAGCTCTCCCCTCTTCCTCCCCACTCCCTTGTCCCACTGTAATATTGCTAATTCTTGAAGCCCTGGTTTCTGTTGACTATGCTTTTTCCCCTTTGATAAGTCTATTAAAAATTTATTTAACGTGTACTGTGTTCCATGTGTTGCTTTGGCATTGGAGAAATGATTTAGTATTGAGAAAAAAATTGATGTTGCAGAGGAAATTGAGGATAATGTTTGGAATGATGTCCTTGATTAGGAGATAAAGGAAGTGATTCAGTTTACAAGTGGAGAGATTGGCTTAGATAGTAGCTCGTATAGTTGATCGTAGCTTGTGATAGGAAAGAAGACAATAATTTGGCCCAGATGCAAATAGATTGATTTGGCTTCTTGAGGGACTGAAGCCAAGAAAGTCATCAGAAACAGACAGCTAATCATTCTCTCTCTCTCTCTCTCTCTCTCTCTGTCATTCTTGAACTTCACGGTTTCTTGTAACTCCGCTTGTATGCCTCATTCTTTATTCTCTCCGAAGGCCGATATCAAATACTTAGGCAGAGATGTGATAGGAAATGGCTCCACCAAAATTCTCTCAAGTCCTTAACTTAAGAGCTTAGAGTTGCTGTGTCTCAGTTATAAATTTCTGGGAGAGAGAACTGCATGATTTCCCCATCTGAGGTTAGGTGTCTATCACTGTTTCAGTTACTAATAGCCAGAAGTTTGCCCTACTGCTCACTTTTCAGGGTTCGAAGAACAGATATGGGCAGGTTCTGTAAGGGTATTGGAGTTGAGGAGGAAATGATTTCAATTTCTAGCCAATGTGTGTGTGTGTGTGTGTGTGTGTGTGTGTGTGTGTGTGTGTGTGTGTACAGGGCAGGCAAGTAAAACAACCAAAGTTAATCTGTACATTTCATTTAACATCCTTAAAAATATAGCTCTGCTCAGGAGAATTTAAGATTCGATTTTGGAGGAATGGCTAGGTGGCTCACTCTGTTAACTGTCCAACTTCAGCTCAGGTGATGAGCTCGAAGTTTGAGGGGCCGAACCCCACGTCAGGCTCTGTGCTGACAGCTCAGTGCCTGGATCCTGCTTCAGATTCTGTGTTTCCCTCTCTTTCTGCCCCTCCCCTGTGTGTGCTCTGTCACTCTCTCTCTCAAAAATAAGTAAACATTAAAAAGTTTTTAAAAAGATTTGATTTTGGAATTAAGAACCCAAGAATAGAGAAATTATGTTTTGTTATAGTTTAAATGATTAATGCATAATTTAAATTATCGGTACATATTTTCATACTATGTTTGGACTCCCTACTAAAATATACAGGTAAATACATATCACCAGGTGAATTCTACAGTGTGGGGATGAACCGTGGCCCAGTAGGTACAGCAGCGATTACTCCTCTGCTTCTAGTCCTTTTGCCACACCCCAAAATGTCTTTTGAAAGCTAGCCTTTCAGCCCAGATAGAATCTGCTATTTTGCTTGATGACCACTCAAGGATAAAAATGAATGCTGCTTTGTTGTAACCCTTGCTAACACTGGCTGAATTATTTAGACAATTGGACAGTGTTGGAACTATTACCGAAGACAAGTCTTTGTCCCTTTGGCAAAGAGCAAAATTGCATAAGCAGTAAAATGCCAAAGGAAAAAATTCTATTTTGGATTTATTTCCTTAATTATTGAGTATTATAATTGTACAGTCCATCAAGAAAATAATTTTTTTATTTTTTAAGTGTTTATTATTTTTGAGAGAGAGAGAAAGAGAGAGAGAGAATGCGAGCAGGGGAGGGGCAGAGAAAGAGGGATACATGGAATCCAAAGCAGGCTCCCAGCTCTGAGCCGTCAGCACAAAGCCTGATGCAGGGCTTGAACCCACAAACCGTGAGATCATGACCTGGGCCAAAGTCAGCACTTAACTGACTAAGCCACCCAGGTGTCCCCAGAAAGTAATATTTCTTAAGTTTAGAAACCTGCTTTCACTTGGTAAGAGCCCTACATGAGAATGGAAGTGGGGAAATAGGTAACCTTCTTTCTGTCAGTATGTTTTATTGGCACATGTGGGCTTAGCAGTCGTCCCCCAGAATCTAGCCTCCCCTTCTTCCTTAGTGATAGAACCCCCAGTTTTAATCTAGGACCAGGCAATAGGACAAAGACTACATCTTTTCTGGTTCTCACTCCTTATAGCTGGATGTGTCTATACTTAATTTCCAGGGGGTCTTCTTAAAAAGAGCATTTGTCTCCTTTGTCCCCCCCTGTTTGTTTCCCACTGTCTGGGATGTGTGTATTTGGATGTCATAGCTCAGCGGCATGGCTTGAAATGGACGATGAAATAGAAGCCACAAATTTGAGGATCAAAGCTGCAAAGTACAAGGAGCTTGGGTCCCTAACACTTCTAAGCTTTCACGCTTGCCCGGCTGCTTTGTGCCTACATAGGTTCTCTATTGCCACAAGAATGCTAAGTAAGAAATGTTCGCAAAACCTCAGCAGGGGACAAAAACACTTATTTCTCACGCATCTGCGGAGTTCGGCTGATCTGGTCTCTCCTGCTTCTAGAGATCCCCCGAGGCCAGTCTAGGCTGGGTTCACATGGGGCAGTTGGTATAACTCAGCTCTGCTCCGTGTGTCTTTCCTCCTCCAGCACGGCAGATGGGCACCTCCTTCTCATGAAAGATAGAGGCACAAAAGAGCAAGTGGAAACGTGAAGAGCTCCTTGAGGCTTAGGCACGGAACCGGAACACCAGCAGTTCTGCCTCATTCCGTTGGCCAAAGCAAGTCACAAGGCCAGCTCAGAATCAAGGGAATGGATTTCACCTCTTTAGTGAGAAGAACTGCAGGCTACATAATGAAGAGGCTGAAATAGAAGAGGGAAGAATTGGGCTGTTTTTGCAATCTTTCTCATTTTTAGACTTCTTTTTTGTAAGAGACAAACTGCTGTCTTGTTCCTGTGCTTTAGTTTAGTTTAATTTTGTTTTTGTTATATGTGGCTGACCCTGATCCTACCTGACTTACTGAGTTCTCACTGGAATGTGAATTCCATGAGGACAAGGATTTTTGTCCTTTTAAATTCATAGTTGAGTGTACAGAATGGAACAATGCTTGTTCATAGTAGGCATTCGATAAATGTTTATTGATAGAATAAATAAATGATATGGCAATTAAGCTTCCTGTTTTAAAAAAGAACCCACCTAGAGAAAGAATACAAACATGCAGAGTAGCAACCGTCCCCAAAAAACAAGCAAAACACACAGGATTGTGAATAGATTTAGAACCCAACTAATCTGCTATAAAATAAATATTTTTTAAAATGCTAATGAGTCTTAAAATAATTTGGTGACTATGGCAGATTCTATAATTTGACTCAGTTTCCATTTCAAGATCCCTTTTATCTTGACTTCTAGAACCATGAAGACTATAAAGCTAAAATCTACATTTTCACATGCCCTACCGACTATGGTACTGCAGGAAACCGAGTTTCCCCATGCTGACCCACCTACGCTTGGGTTAGGGTTAGCATTGTGCAACATGGATGGTGGCTATGCACAGGTGCATCTCCCAGCGTGACTGATGGTCGAGGCGCCTAGTTCTTCTGGGTGGCTATAATGAGGTTTCTGACTTGGGGTCACAGGTACAGAGTGACGGGAGCAGTGCAGTTGTGTTTTGTCCAGTGGTGTTTTTCAGCTTTTCTCCTGTCTACAATCTTCTGACTGTGGGTATCCAAACCCAGTATTTGGACCAGGACTTGGACATCCCAAGGTAGTCCATAAACTATGTAATATTCCTTTTTTTTAAGTTTATTTATTTATTTAGAAAGAATGTGAGTGGGGAAGGGCCCAGAGGGAGAGGGAGAGAGAGAATCCCAAGCAGGCTCTGCTGTCAGCATGGAACCAAATGAGGGGCCTGAACTCACAGGACATGAGATCATGACCTGAGCCCAAATCAGGAGTCAGTAGCTTAACTGACTGTGCCCCATTTGGTGCCCCAACTACATAATATTTCTAAAAGAACTTTTTATTGTCGATCAGCCAACGGGGTTTCTGTTGTCTTGCAACAGAAACAGAAACAACCACAGATTTGATCGTTTATGGTAGCATCACATTTCCTAGGGTGCCATTTTTGGATCTTAAATGTTAAAATGTTGTGGAAACTTATTTGTGGTCAAGGATAGAGGTGGAGAGATATCATAAATGGGTACCTATTAAAGATATATCTTTGATTTTTTTGTTTATTTAAAAATATTTTATTGGCTAGCAAACCACAGTGACATTACAAAATGGAATATGTAATTATTAATATTTCAAATGTGTTTTACAATTATTGTCTTCTATATCTTTATAGTATAAAGATGAAACGTTATTTTGTTCCTTTTTTTCTACACGTCCTTTCTTATTTCCTCGAAGAGGGTTTTAATCCCACCCAGAACACTGATAAATATGAAAACATTAGAAATAATGCATTTACTTTCAGTGATAGTTTTGGTATGGTGTTTCTTTCTTTTTTTTAATGTTCATTTATTTTTGAGACAGAGAGAGAGCATGAGAGGGGGAGGGACAGAAGAAGAGAGAGACACAGAATCCGAAACAGGCTCCAGGCTCTGAGCTGTCAGCACAGAGCCCGACTCGGGGCTTGAACTCACAAACCGTGAGATCATGACCTGAGCTGAAGTCGGATGCTCAACAGACTGAGCCACCCAGGCGCCCCTCTTTTTTTTTTTTTTAAGTTTATTTATTTTTGAGAGACAGAGAGACTGAGTGCGAGTGGGGGAGGGGCAGAGAAAGAGAGAGACACAGAATCCGAAGTAGACTCCAGGCTCTGAGCTGTCAGCACAGAGCCGGATGCGGGGCTTGAACTCACAAACCGTGAGGTCATGACCTGAGCCAAAGTCTGCCACTTAACCAACTGAGCCGCCCAGGTGCCCCATGCATGGTGTTTCTAAATGAAGTAAATTGATTTAGAAAACATTTTTGTTTATTTTGAATAAATGCATATAAACCCACAGATAATGTATACTTGTCAGAAAAATAAATACAGATTAACACACATAAGCTTGCACTTGGCTCTCTTAACCTCAGCATAATGATGTTTTGAGCTGGATGATCCTTTGT
Source organism: Paguma larvata (assembly GCA_030068075.1). Lineage (NCBI taxonomy): Eukaryota > Metazoa > Chordata > Mammalia > Carnivora > Viverridae > Paguma > Paguma larvata. The sequence goes on from CM057829.1 coordinate 103,980,294, forward strand.
CATGGGGCCTGTCTTGGGTATTATAACATGTTTAGCAGCATCCTTAGCCTCTACACTCTAGTTGCCAATAGCACACACCTTCCCAAGTTCTGACCATCAAAAATGTCTCTAGAAATTGCCAAATGTCCTCTGCAGGGCAAAATCACCTCCCCCCGCCCCACACACAACCTGTTGAGAACGCTGAGAAAACATGGAAGCAATTTTTAACGGAGCATTTAACAATATATTTCAAGATTTGAAGAACAACATCTTAATGCATGAAATATGCACCACAGATAGCATGTTAATATCATATTAAGGGCTTGTAATATAATGGACACATGTTTCCACTTTCTCACTTTATTCCTCTAGAGACATGAAGTTGGTGTTCTGCATAGCAGATATAAATGAGCAAACTGTTAACTTGATAAAGACAGAAACTCAGACATGTCTACAATGGAAAAAGCAAACACAAAGCTTGAGGCACCTAGTGATTACCTGTGATTCATTTTTGAGCCCATGGTGTTTTTATTTTAATTCCTGGGAATAGTCTTAACAGTTGCAATCTAGTCCTGAGGGTGGAATGAAAAATTATATTCTTCTTCTCTCAGCAGCTGAAAAGAAAAATGACTGTTTACCTGAGCTCTGTTCTAAACCGCGTGGCCCTTGAGCTGAACTGTCACTGTTGTTTGTTTACAGGTTCTGTGATCCCGGGCTGGGAGTGCTTCAGGGTTGCTGGAGCAATTCTGAGACCCCAGAAATAATAATTAATTTTTAAACACCCTGTCAAAATAAAATTTTTTTCTGATTCAACAAACATTTGTTTCAAACTCAACATCAAGGATTTTCTATTAGAATGAAAGTTTCGATATTTCAGACTCATAGGGAAAGATTTTTTAAGTGTTATGCCAGAATGACAAGCAAATGAAAGCTATGGTTGCAAGCATAGACATTTAGGTAAATTAAATACACTACCTTACTTTTAAAAATATGTGCTATTTAACTGAAATTTAGGAAATCCAAATTTTCGTCCTGCATCTGAAACAGACGAGATATGTGACTTTGAGAAGGGAAAGAGGAGAGGAGTCCTTTTAAAAATGACTCCATGGGCCGGGGGCTCTACATATGTTCCCCCAGGTACCTTACTTATGCTATTTCTAGTCACTTACCTCCTCTATGTCTGAATCCTTCACTTCTAAATTAGATTGTTGGATATGGCCAAGGTTTCTTTTTTTTTTAATTTAATTTTTCATTAAATCTTTTGAAATTTATTTATTTATTTGTTTTTTTTTAATTTTTATTTATTTTTGAGAGACATAGAGGCACAGCATGAACAGGGGAAGGGCAGAGAGAGAGGGAGACACAGAATCTGAAGCAGGCTCCAGGCTCTGAGCCGTCAGCACAGAGCCCGATGCGGGGCTCGAACTCACAGACCGCGAGATCATGACCTGAGCCGAGGTCGGCCACCCAACCGACTGAGCCACCCAGGCGCCCCTATTTATTTGTTTTGAGAGAGAGAGTGAGACCAGAGAGCATGAGCATGGGAGGGGCAGAGAGAGAGGGAGAGAGAGAATTCCAAGCCCTGTTAGTGCCAAGCCTGATGCAGGACTCGATCTCACGGAACCATGAAATCATGACCCAAGCTGGAATTTTAATAAATTAAAATTAAACTTAATTTTTAAATTTTTTATTATTATTATTTTTCATTCGAGTATGGTGACATACAATGCTACATTAGTTTCAGGTGTAAAGCATCGTGATTTAACAACTTTATACATTATGCTATGTTCACCACAAGCATAGCTACCATCTGTCACCGTACGCTATTACGATTGTTATAATTTCTTATATTTAATATATAATATATAATGTAGCATTGCGTATATACTTTATGCTGTGACTTTCATTCCTGTGGTTTATTCATTCTGTAACTGGGAGCCTGTATCTCCCACTCCCCTTCAACCCACGTTGCCCATCCCTCGCTGCCCTCCTCTCTGGTAGCCATCAGTTTGTTCTCTGTATTTATAGGTCTGATTCTGCTTTTTGTTTGTTTGTTTATTTTGGATTCCACATACTAGTGAAATCATACGGCATTTGTCTTTCTCGGTCTGATTCATTCCACTTAGCAAAATACGCTCTGGGTCCCTCTATGTTATTGCATATGTTGGCCAGGATTTCTAAGTTGAGAATCCATGCAAGGGATGCAGGGCAGTCTGTGAATTCCCTAAAAGTGGATGAAAAGTTTTTGAGTATGCGTGTGTGTGCAATATTCTGTGGGAGATGGTTCAGAGTGCCCATCAGTTTCTAAAGGGATTCGGGTCCTGAAAATTCATCACTTCACTTAAAACAAACTAGGATGTGTATGCCCCTGGGAGTAGGCACATCCAGGAGGTATGCTGGCACGGAAAGCTCTAAGTACATGTATTGTGTTTCTCAACTTCCTCGTATAATATGTACCAAAATGGACGTGCCTGAGTGAGCATGAGTGTGAAAGCTCATGTGATAGGGTGCTGATTTTCTTTCCTACCTCCTCCTTCATAACTTCCATTTCTCATTTCATAAAAGAAAGTTTTCATCCCAGTTGTTTCATAATCATACCATGGAGCCTTCCCACCATGCTGTCAAAGGTCCCCATGGTGCCAGACAGAGGGATATTTCAAAGTATTAGTGTTGGGATTAAGAAAGTAAATGACTTTAATGACTATATAGCAATTCCTTTGTTTCTTTCATGGTTCGCATTCAATCAAATTGAAAGAGGACTTAAATTATTGGCTGAGAAGTCATTCCATTTTTTGTTGACTGGTCCCAGTAATTTTCTCTATTTTGTAGTTCTTTCTCTATTTCATTCATTTCTGCTCTTACCTCTATTATTTCTCTTCTATTTTTTTTGGATTTACTATGCTATTTTTTTTCTAATTTCTTGGGGTAACTATTTCAACCATTGATTTTTTTTAACTTTAGCTTTTTATCTAGTAAATATATTAAGCTATAGGTTTCCTTCTAAGCTTTAGCTGATGATATAAAATTTTGATATATAATATTTCATTTTTCAATTATAAATATTTTCCTATTTCCAATATGATGTTTTTGATCATGCATTACTCAGAAGCATTGCTTAATTTCCACACCCTGATTTGGGAGATTATTTTAGTTAATGATTTCTAGCTTAATTACATGATGTCTATAAGCCATATTATGAATGATTTCAATTATTTGATGTATTTTATGACATGTAGTCCATTTTTTAAAATTTTAAATATTTTTATTTTTTAAGTAATCTCTCTGCCCATAGTGGGGCTTGAACTTACAACCTGGAGATCAAGAGTCACCTGCTTCACTGACGGAGCCAGCCAGGTGCCCCTGACGTGTAGTCAATCTTGATAAATGTACCATGTGCTCTTGAAAAACACATGGAATTTACAGTTTGACTTGACAGCTTGCTTGGCCTTCCAGTTCCCTCCCTACTTTCCCTTATGGGTCTCAAATGCACAAATCTTTTGCATGGCTAATCCGGTCTGCTTCTTAGAAGACCTAGTCTAAAAACTCATTTACTGCCCCCCCCACCCGTCTTTTGTGCTATTGTTGCAGTGTATTTACTTGCACACATATTTTAAATCTCAGAAGGCATTATTGTATTTCATAGTCAATATTCATTTGGATTTATCCACATACTTACATTCTTTTTTTTTTTTATTGGTCTTTATTTCTTCCCACATTGTTGTGGTCCTGCCCTCATAGAACTGGGATCACATTTTTTTTCTGCCTCCAGGATTCCTTTGGCATTTTCTTTAGTGGTGGTCTCCTGCTGATGAATTTTTTCCCCTTTTTTGGGTCATTTGAGCACATTTTTATTTTGCCTTCATTTATTAAAGATATCTTTGCTGGATATAAAATTTTAGGTCTTCCTTCTCCATAAACCATGGCAAGCTAATTTACTAGTCTGCAAGTAGGATATGATCTCCAACCCTTCACAGTTCTTGACAATTATTACCTGAAATTGTATTTTTATTTACTGACTTGTATATAATCTGTCTTCTTCTCTAGAATTTAAGTTCTTTGCAGGGAAGGACTTTGTCTCTTTTCACCTTGTATCTTCAGCACATAAAACAGTTCTTGGCACAGAGAAGACACTCAATAAATATTTGCTGACTCAATAAATGAGTAAATAAAAATGTTTTTTCTAGCATAACTTTTTGAAAATCAGTAGAGCCATCCTCATCATATCCTAAACCAAACAAAATCTATTTTCTTATAGTTTCCGCTGCCTAGATCATTTTTCTCCCTGACTAGACTATTAGCTCAAGTCTTTTCTCAGGATATTCATGTTGTTTGCCATTTCTTCCAAATCATAGTACATTTGTTCTCACTGTTGCTTGTCTGGTGCTGGCTTCACTTCTTTCTAGAGGAAACTTTGTTTCTTAATCTTTAAAATAAGGATAGCAATGATGCCTAATTCATCTGAGTGTGACTATAATCAGAGATAACGTACGTAAAGTCCTTAGCAGAGTACTTGACCTGCAAAACATATTTGATGAGCTGAGCTGTCTATGGAATTTGGCTACGGTTAGTCCTCCCTGCAATGCTGATAGTGCCTTAGAGTTAGAACTCTCGCCAACTTTATGTATATGCTCTTTGTTCCACACTGAAGGAACTCATCCAGCCAGTGAGCAATAAACTCAAGACCGTAAAACTCTGGGATGTGCCCCTAAATATTTACCCAGCTTTTCATTTGCTACGGGTGATCTGAGATCCTGTCTCCAAAGTAAAAGGGGAGCAGAAGAGTTGGGCAAATCTTTTAAAAACTCCAGGAAGTCAAAAGTTATGCATTTTGGTTTTGATCTGCATTTCTATGTTTCTGATAGTTGAAATTTTAATGCACTTCCTTAGTCAGAATTTTCCTCTGAATGTTAGTCTCAATGCTCTGCTTTATTAAAATTAGAGAATAACAATGTCATTGAAGTCTCATTTTACCAGACAGGCAACCTGAGACATTGTGGTGACAGGACAAAAATGTTATAATGGAGATGCAAATTCTGGTGGGATAGAGATTCATGACTCTACAGCTCAAGTTTAAGTATAAAGTCCTGAGCTAAGTGTGTGAGATCATTGTGTAAGATATTAAATAATCATCGTGCTGCTAGATAAGAGTGTAACCATGTAATTTTGACATTACATTTTATGGGGTTTTTTTTTAACTGCAAAGGCTATCTGAGAAAAGTTTCTGACCAAGCAGAAATATCGAAGATGAGGAATGCTTCTTTTGTGAGCTAGCACAAAGACCCAGCAAAGACTTGGATTCACCTTTCCCCAGTGCTGGCAGCTAGCGGTCACATGCAATTGGTAGCTCAGGCAAAGTCACGGTTCATCATGAACTCCACGTTCACACCAGTGCACAGGGTTGCTAACAAATAGACTGAGAAGTTGGTGGTTACAGATAGATTTCTAGAAAAAGATGAATTTCAAAAATCAGAAATAGAAAAGGCTTGACATTCTCAGATGGTGTTATATTTACAAGCTGCTCTAGCAGATGAAATTGAACGCTGGTGACAAAGCATTCACCAGAAAATAAATAAGTAACAGAAACAGTCCCTTGGGCCTGTGACTGAGGATGGCATTTTGCTGTATCAGGCAGAAAAATTTTCTTAAGTAAGGCTAAACCTAAGGAGTGTGAGACAATGAATATAAACAGCAGCTTCAGAGACACAAGGTTAGTAACCGATGCCAAACACAGAAACACACCGGGCACTTTTTTCCTCTAAGAGCATTATCATTGTCCTCGTTACTATCAAAACCCCGTGTCGTGCTAGGTTGACCACACGCCATGCATTCTGGTTTGTCCAGGCATTACTGGTTTTTACCTGTTGTTCTTGTGACCCTGCCTAGTAGGAGTCCCTTTGACTCTCACAAATGTCCTGGTTGGGACAATAAATTCTACGGCCACTTTGTGTGTGGCACGTCATTAGGCATTTGGAGGTTAACCAAGAAAAGCTGGGGCCCTGGACTTAATGGTATTTATTTTTCTCTTTTGCAAAGATCAGGGCAGAGGGCAGGGACATACAGTCCCTTGAGTCCTATAAGACTTAATAATTGGATAAGTTGGTTGAGTTAAATACTTAACCACTCCAGAGCCTCTTAGGTTTAGGTAAATACTACACGTCTGCTGAATATTCCAAGGCATTTAAAGAATACTGTAGGCCAGGGGTCCCTGGGTGGCTCAGTCAGTTAAGCATCTGACTTTGGCTCAGGTCAGGATCTCACAGCTCATGAGTTTGAGCCCTGTATCAGACTGTGCCGACAGCTCAGAGCCTGGAGCCTGCTTCGGGTTCTGTCTCTCCCTCTCTTCCGCCCCTCCCACGCTCACACTCTATCTCCTTCAAAAATAAATAAACATTACAAAAAAATAAAAAAAAAAAGAATATGTGGCTCAGTCAAAGCAAAGTTGTGTTCAACCTTACCTATTAGAAAGTAACCGTGACACAGCGTTTGGCTGGAAGGCTGGCCAGTGGACCCGCCCTTCCCTTTATGCCAAGAAGGGAAAATTTTCCAACTGAAAATAGAATGAGTTAATCTTTTCTATTATCGGGATGAAAAAAGTCCCAAGCATGTGCTTTCCAAAGCTAAAACAGTTGTAAAACTACTACGTAAACCTGTTTATGGACTGAGCATATCCTTGCCACTTACCAGGAAAAGTAATCAATCAACTAGGTCCTGAATAGAGTTTATTGTTTGGGGATGCTTAAGTTGCCAAAGTATCACACCAGAAATAAAGTTGAGGTTATCTTTTTAAATGAGTAATCTACTTCCTCGTGGGCATTAGTGATAAAAGAAAATAAGATAGAAAATCTAAGCAGGATCTTAGGTTTTTAAATAGCACCTGACTCCAAGACAATTAAAGAAAAATGTAGCATAGTTTCTCAAAATCAATTTTCACATTTCTATGAAGAGAGAAACAGATATTAATATGTCTGATCTCCATGAAGTAAAAAACAGGTATCACTATCTCTGTTTAGTTGAGAGAGGAAACAAAATGTTGTTTCAAAGATGTATGTATCTAGGGTGAAATAATGACATTTCATTGAGTTTAACATTAAGGAAAATGGGTAAAAATGATGAAAATTTTACCTTGTGTTATGATAATAAGGATATACATTGGGATCAGGGGCTCAGAGCCAATGCTACAAAGGAGGATTAAATAATTTTCTGATAAATTTATTCTAAACCTTACTCCTAGTTTAATTATCTTGGGTTAATTGTCAACTGAAAATAGTTTATCGAGGTCATTTATCATTAAGAACCCACTATTGCTCATTTAAAAACACACATCTGTTCCAAAGAATGCATTAATTTATTCAACGAAGACTTACTTACTATTTATTATGTGTTAGTCGCTTTTATGAGTGCTGAGGTGTGTAAGACAGACGAGCTTCTCTGAACTTCTGGGACTGAGGAAAGACAGATGCAAACATCAAGAAACAGACTGACTCCAGACAGGTAAGTACTATGCACGATGAACTAGAGACGGCCACAAGCTAAAAATTCCAGGATGGTGAAATGTAAGCAAATGCAAGGCGAGGGACAGAAAAACTGGTGCAAGGAATATTCACCAGAATAAAATTAGGTATTAGGGATACTTTTTCTTTTGCTCGCTGCCTTCCTTCCGTGCTGAAGGCCTCTATTTTCCTGCAGTTACGCTGTTTGCTACTCTCTATCCATGTCTTACATTGAGTTCCTCTGCAACCCAAGGAATCTATGAATTCATTATTACTTTCTTGCTCCTGTGGTAATTGCAATAGTTTCATGAAGTTTTAAGCCTTTTTATATGTGACTTTTTCTTTCCAAAACTAATTCATTTCTAAAAACTTCCAGAATTCTATACTGTGATTAACTTCCCTTCAAATGTTGCTGTAGAACCGAAAGGGGAGGAAAAAGCACAATAGACTGAAAATGGATTCCCCTTCATTTTAGGGCAATCTGCAATAGACTTAATTTGCAAGCCTAATTATGGGACAGAACAGTGCTTGGGAAACACAAATACCCCTAAAATGGGAGAGTTCCTCTAGAACTCAAATATTAGCCATATATAAACTCCTCAATTCGTTGGAGTCTATATAGACAATATTTATAGCCCTTCATTTTAAAGGTATTTTAATTAATTTATTTAAAGAAAATTTTTTAATGTTTATTTATTTTTGAGACAGAGAGAGAGAGGCAGACCTTGAGCAGGGGAGGGGTAGAAAGAGAGGGAGGTACAGACTCTAAAGTAGGCTCCAAGGCTCTGAGCTGTCCACACAGAGCCCAACGTGGGGCTCAAACCCATGAACTGTGAGATCATGACCTGAGCTGAAGTTTGACAGTTAACTGTCTGAGCCACCCAGGCTCCCCTTTAAAGGTATTTTAAATGATTAGATGGAGAAAGGCCATTAGAAAGCAAGACTGGCCACTAGGCCGTTAAAAGTCTCCTGTGATTTGTTTCCCTCTCTTCTCTTTTTACCCTTCTTTCCATATGTTCATCTGTTTTGCTTCTTAAATTTCACATATGAGTGAAATCATATGGTATTTATGTTTCTCTGATTGACATTTCATTTAGCATAATACATTCTAGCTCCATCCATATCATTGCAAATGGCAAGATTTCATTCTTTTTGTTGACTGAGTAGTATTCCATTATATATATATATATATATATATATGTATATATTTATATATATATAAATGGATAAAGAAGATGTGGTATATATATATACATATCTTCTTTATCCATTTATGAGTCAATGGACATTTGGGCTCTCTCCATAGTTTGGTTACTGTTGATAATGCTGCTATAAATATTCCGTGCATGTACCCTTCCGAATCTGTAGATGGAGGGAGGGAGGTGGGAGATGGGCTAGATTGGTGATGGGCATTAAGGAGGGCACTTGTGATGAGCACTGGGTGTTGTATGGACATGATGAATCACTGAATTCTGCTCCTGAAACCAATATTGCACTGTATTTTAGCTAACTAAAATTTAAATTAAGACAAGTAAACAAACAAAAATAAAATGTCTAGATTTAGAGATATAGGTAAAATTCTGAACTTTCTCTTGGTAAGGAAGAAGCTGATGTGGGCATATCGAAATGGGAATAAACATTTGTTTAATGGTTAAAAAGCTCAGCCTCCATTGTGCTTCATCAATTCTTCCTTATTGCAGAGTCTTTGTAATTGTTGGTTGTCTATTTATGGCTGTCTCATTGCATTTAAAAAGTGCTAATAATAACCAAATACTCTCGAAATTAAAAGTCTTTATGGATAGGATAAGTTGTATAAAATAAGTAAGGTAAACATTGTAGGTTTATAATTTTTGCTGAGAAACTAGGAAAGACAAAGCAAACGAACAAAATAACCTCCTCTTGACTTCTAATTAAACTTTTCTATTGATACCAGAGAGGCATCAGATATAAAACATGACTGACACTTCATTACTCATATTATTTTTAAACAGAAGAAATGGCCCTATCAAAAATGCATTCTAAATAATTCTTTGCTGTGATGTGAGAATCACTTAACTAGATTCCTTTCCTGAATCTGACATTCACATTAATGATCTATGAAAACTCAAGGATCGATGATGCTTGGGTAGACCACAAAAGTGACTTTTTAAGGCTAAATTCTCCGTGTTTTGTAGCAAATATCATGTATAATGGAGCTTTGGTATCGACTTGTGGGCTTCTTATAAGTAAATCTGAAATTAACAGTGTCCTTGCTTACTTTACGGAAAATTATTAAACCCTTTGAAATATTTATTAAAATATGCTCAGTGGAGCTATATTCCAATTGATTTCTCCTAAGAACCAAATCGCAATGTACAACCGGAGGAGTTTTATTCATTTGTTACGACTGAATGTCAAAATCTGACTAATGTTAGCTGGAGACGACAGAGTCCACTGACTGTCCATATTTCTACAGCTAAAAAATTTTTACTGCTCCACATAGTCTGGCAAATATTAAGGGAAGTTGGTATTGGGTATGATGTTCCCATTCTGGAAAAGACTTCTGTAATTGTGGAAGAGACAAATCTCAAGTCCAAGATTATTAGTTGTCATTCACTACAAGCTTTTTAATTTTTCCTATAAAAAGAGAATGAGATATGAATTAAAGTCTTAATTTATGTTAGTTGTTCCAAAGACGCTTATGCAGTAATCACTGGGAAACAATTTGGAGGCCCAAGAACTGTGCGGCACGTTTGATGAATTAATGTCCCAAATTACCTCATGGGCATCATGAAATCCCGGTAGTTTAGATTATTTCCTTTACTTTGGGACCCAGGCAGTTTAGGGCCGTGGGCCTAAAATCGTAAAGAGAGAGCCGACATCTCTGCTTAATTCCTGCAGGAACTTACTCGTTCTATATGTTCGCATTGTTACGGGACAGAAGAATCCCTTAGGCTGTACACCTGCCGCCTGTTCTAACAATACACTCTTTTACATTTTGTTTTTCTCTCTCCTGCTTTCAGAAACTTTCACAGCAGCCGCCATTGTGAGGAGATCACTTCCTGCGTGTTTTCCCTGCAGTGGGTCCGCGGCCGGTACCTGCGGCCATGCCCGCGGCAGCATCGTGGTGCCCAGCCCGGCATGTGTGTGCGCGACCCAGAGCCGCGCTCAGGCACCTGCTGTAATGTCGTTCTGCAGCCGCAAACTGTCATGTTCTGTAAAAGAAAGGAGCAAAGTATTTTCATTGTTCTTTTCCGCCCTTTGCCTTCTTCTGGTTCTGTCATGAACATGTGTTTTCTCTAAGGAAAGAGGTCACCGTCTGACCCTTTGATTTATCCTGTAATTCCCAATTGTGCTTCGGTGAACAAAAAGCCTTTTCAAGAGGACAGTGGGAACATTTTTCATTACTCTTTCTAAGAAAAAGAAAACTAGCCTAACATAATAGAGTGGCGGCTCTATTGCATTAGAGGTCTACCTGTCTCTTTTACTCATTCCTTTCTGGAAGTTGTAAAAGCAGAGTTTTCTACTTCTGGTCTGGAGAATAGAATGTGAGGTGAGTAAGTGTGTGTGTCTGTGCACATGTGTGTATGGTATTAAATGAGATGAAACAGTTATATCATTGGACAAAAAACAAACCACTTTTTATCCTCCTCACTCCCCTCTCACCAAGCACGTCCACGCTAACCGATTCTGCTAACCCACCTAGGCCCATCTCCTTACTGATCTCAGGAGACAGCAGAGCTAACCCCTGATGCTGCTCTTTTATCTTGTAAACAAACAGGCATTTTAGTACTTGGAAAAAAATCCATCTGAAAAGGTTTGACTTTTCCCTCTTAAAAAGTAACCAAGTTATTTGAAAACCGGTGACACATTGGCAATTACAATCGCCCTCCCCAAATGGGATCCTTCTTGCCTGCTGTTGAGGGAGAGTCACCTCCTCCACACTTCAGTGATGCTCTAGCTGAAGCGGTGCCCCCACTGCTGCTTGGTTAGGCGACCTGTCTTTGGCCTGTTTATGTTTTCTAGGTGCTCTTGACAAGTAAACCATGGTGACATGGGAAGAGGCTTGACACTTTGACAAGACGATCACGCTCTCTGATGTTGGTGGAACGCCGCAGGGAAGAAAATATATTTTACAGAAGTCTTTTGTGGAGTAAGTGGTGGCTGGGAGTGAGATGTTTGCCCAGTTATGAGTATTTAGTGGGCAGTAACAGGATGCTAAACACCCTGCATCACTGCTCGGGACAGCCTTATAAAAGGAAGAAATGTCCCATCGAAATGTCAGAAGTGCCGCTGAAAAAATGTTCTGGGTCTAGTGTGTATTGAGGAAGGAAGAAGTTACCCTAAGTTCCTCCTAAATTCTCCATCTGAAGTTCCACCATGGGGACCACTGGTCACCCTGCTCCTACTCACGTGCTGACATTCCTGGATGCTGTCCCTTTCCAGCGTGGGGACCAGATCCGCCGTGCCTGCGCTCTTCGCAATTCCTCTGTTTCCTATCTGATTCTACTGAGACTTTGGCATACCCGCAGGGAATGACCTTGGAAACAGGAAAACATTTAGAACTTTATGCTAAAGATGACTTTTTCTGTAGTTCAAGATGAAAAAAAGCACTGAAGTCTGTGATCATGCTAGCCATTCTTAAGTCTGAGAAGTTCCATTAGAACATTCACTTCTCTTCTTTTTTAGAAAAATTTTAATTATTTTTTATTTTTATTTTCTTAAATGTTTATTTATTTATTTTGAGAGACAGAGAATGAGAGTAAGTGAGTGGGGAAGAAGCAGAGAGAGAGAGAGGGAGAGAGAGAATCCCACACAGGCTCTGTGTTGTTCAAGTGGAGCCGGATGGAGATGGACTCCATCTCACGAACCATGAGATCATGACCTGAGCCAAAAATCAAGAGTTGGATGCTTAACTAGCTTAGCCACCCAGGCGCCGCGTTAATTTTTTAAGTAATCTGTACACCCAATGCAGGGCTCGAATTTACAACCCTGAGATCAAGAGTCACATGCTCCACTGACTGAGCCAGTCAAGCACTCCCATTCTCTTCTTTTCATTTCTGTCATGTGAATCCATTTTACAGAAACTTTGTGCCATACCCACAGAATAATCTATCAGCTTCCTTAGTAGTATATTGCCTGAAGTCTGGGTAAGTCTACTTAGAAACATACATACACACAGTAGGTGATGGATATATTACAGCCTCTGACACTAGTAGGGGGTTCAATCAACACTTGTTGAAAGAATGAATGAATGAATCAATGAATGAAAAAGTCCCCCATCCTCCTTTCTCTCTTTCTTCTCTTCTTCTTCCTCCTCCTCCTTTTTATTTTTGCTGAGATAGTTCGATTTGGTTTCTGTTGCTTGAAGTTAATAATCCTGATGGATATAGAATTGACTTGCTTTTTTAAAAAAATTATCTTCTGAGAGGAAAAATTCAATCCAAACCCAGTATTGGCCAACAGATAGAGTTTGTCAGTTACCCTCTGCTCAGCTCTGCCCTTGAGCACTAGATAAAAGCCCTTCTCAGAGATACAGTTGGATAATACCTGATACACGACCCCATTTCAAATGTTTAGCAGACTTTCTCCTAGTGCAGCTCTGTTGAACTGAAATGAGGTCTCCTGACCTTGCTTTCTAGCTTTCTGAATAAATCACATGTACAAGAACTTCCATCCCCATGAATGCTGTCATCAGCTCTTCCTGACACCCTCCCCTAAAACTTTCTGAGACCAAGCCTTCACATATATCACTCCTTCTCTCTTTGTGCCTGACTGTTTTCTGGGTGTAGCCGTCTCTATGACAGTAGAAAGAGATTCTGAGGGAGAGGGAGGTGGCGGAGTGACTCTGACTTCTCAAAAAACATCACTCATATGGCAAGTTGCCTAGTTTTCTGATTGAAGTTTTTCTGACCCAGTGATTACACAGTGAGGAGTAGTAAAGTTGTCTTGTTCCTCATTGTCCTGTGAGTATCATACGGTTGTTCTGTGTGCTTAGTTTTATCTGTTGTACATTTAGAGGAAATTCCTCTCAAATTCTGCAGGTCAGCTGAGTATCATTTTTAGGTTGCAGACTCAGAAGTGTATACATCCTTTTTTGGGTTTGTTACAAATATTATGGTAGAAGTTTGGAGAGATCTGTTAGAACTTAAACTAAAGGACCTAATGTTTATTTATATACAAGTTATATTTCAAGTACTTTTTAGTTTGTCCAAATATGGTACATATACTCATCTGATTAAGCTAGTACTTGCATTCACACACGTCATGTCTCAATAATGTGATTCTCTAATTTGGAGGCATAATTTCAAACTCCGAGCTTTCACCACTGCCACTGTTGAAATCTTGGTCCCCTCATCTCCATTACAAATCCTTCAAGTCCGCAAGAAGAGCTCAGTGGTAAGTTATCAAAATATGCCTCTTGCCTTGAGGTCCTCTGTTCACTGTGGGACCATTGTTTCCAATGATGCTGGTGGCCCCGGCATGACTTTCAGAGGTTACCTGAAGCCTTATTGATGGCAGCCACAACTTTCATTTTCCTCACTGATGAATGCTCTTGAAGTTCTTCTCATTCATCTAGAATTAAGTTCTTTGTATGTGGGAGTCATGGCTTATAATTTGTAAGAAACCTGGAGACCACTGTGTCTTGCACAGAGAGGATACTTGATGGCTGTTGGTTGGTTGGTTACTGGTAAGGCTATGGTTGTTATGTGTCAGGTAGTAGGCTCACAGATGGGGACACTGAACCTCAGCTCTGCAAGCCTTTAGAGATCCATCTTGTGAATAGAGAAGGAGTTACTATACAAATTACATGTTTTTATCAGCATTTTCTGTTTGTAGTAAGCGCCTCTTATATGCTGTCTCATTTAATTTACATATTTTTTAATTTATTTTAAAATTTATCATTGAAGTACAGTTGACATACAACATCATATTAGTTTCAGGTTATAGCGCAGTGAGTCAACGTCCAAAAACCTTACAAAGTGATTACTGCAATAAGTGTAGTTACCATCTGTCACCGTGTACAGTGTTATTACAAGATTGTTGACTGCATTTCCAATGCTGTACTTTTCATCTCCATGACTTACTTATTTTATAATTGGAAGTTTGTACCTTTTAATCCCCTTCACCTATTTTGCCCTTCCCCCCCACCCTCCTGGCAACCACCAGTTTATTCTCGGTATTTATGACTCTGTTTCTGTTTTTTGTTTGTTTCTTCATTTGTTTTGCTTTTTAGATTCCACATACAAATGAAATCATATGGTAATTGTCCTTCTCTATCTGACATATTTCACTTAGCAAAATACTCTAGTTTCATCTAGGTTGTCATGAATGGCAAGAGTTCATTCTTATTTTATGGCTGAATAATATTCCACTGTGGATATATATCACATCTTCTTTATCTATTCATCTGTCAATAGACATTTAGGTTGTTTTCATATCTTGGCTATTTTAAATAATGCAGTAATAAAAATAAGGGTGCATATATCTCTTCAAATTAATGTTTTCATTATTTAATTCATTCTTTACTGCAGATATTATTATTCCACTTTTACTGGCAGGAAAATGCAGGCTCAGAAGAAGAGATTACAGGGTTACAGTAACTAGAAAACTAATAACATAAAATTACATTCTGGAAACTAAAAAGGAATAATCGGAAGGTGTATATATATGGGAAAAATTCTTTTTTTTAATTATTAAGTTTATTTATTTATTTTGAGAAAGAGAGAGAGACAGCATGTGCCCACAAGAGGGGGAGGGGCAGAGAGAAGGAGAGACAGAATGCCAAGCAGGCTTCGCACCATCAGCGCAGAGCCCAACGTGTGGCTCAAGCTCCTGTGTGAGATCATGACCTGAACAGAGATCAAGAGTCGGACGCTTCACTGACTGAGCCACGCAGGCACCCTGGGAAAAGTTCTTAAAGTAGGATGAAGGGTACGAAAAATCTGTCTGGTGGGGAGATAGCGTGGGCCAGGGACATGGCTGGCCCTCAATAGAGACCTGAAGTTCTAGAAGTATGGACTTCAGTAGCTGTAAGTCTAACTTATGGGCATAACTTTTCTTTTTGTTATTTTTATTCCAAAGAACTACAACAGGGAATCCGAGTGATAGCATAAGGGAATTTGGAATATCTTTGATTACTTAGCATTTTTTTGTTACTAATTACGCTTGAGTTAGGCATCCAAATCTCCTATCAGAACAGTAAGTAACCTATTCATGATTATGGAAAGCTCTGCTTCCTCTACTACCTGAGGCCTCGTCTTCTAATTCCCCCGGGGAGGAAATGTATTTAGTTCTGTATTTTCAGTTTTAAGAATCTTCCCCTTGAGGCCCTATAGTTTGACAGTGTGAGTTCCATCTGTAGATTGGTATTTGTCTAGCACAGCATAGTCCGGAAATTTTCTGCAATGATGGATATGACCTATATCTGCTTTGCCCAATACCATAACCAAGTCCCGCATGGCTGTTGAGCATTTGAAATGTGGCTAGTGTGACTGATGAATTAAAATTTAATTTAATTTAATTTAATTTAATTAACTTACAGTTACTTTTAAATAGCCACATGTAGCTAGTGCCTGCCATATTGGACAGTGCAGCTCTACAGTCTGGTCAGAAAAGAAATGGGAGCCCTTGGGTGCCTTAGTTGGTTGAGCATCTAACTCTTGATTTTGGCTCAGGTCGTGATGTCGTGACCATGAGATTGAGCCCCACATTGGGCTCTGGGCTGAGGGTGGAGCCTGCTTGGGATTCTCTCCCTCTGCCTTTCTCCCCTGCTCTTCTCTCTTTCTCTCTCCCTCTCTCTCAAAACAAGCAAACAAAAAACAAACAAACAAAAAAAGAAAAACAACGACAAAACCCAACCAAACAAAAAAGCTAATCAGTTTCAGGTTACATCTCAGTCTGTTCTTGCTAATGAATTCTTGCCTCAGAAAAACAGAGCTTTTTCCTCTGTAGAGTCATGTGATTTCTTCCTGCTCTTACCTCACTCAATTAACTTTCTCTCTTATTATCACTTGTTTCTCAGCATTTTAAAACAATTACCTACTTGCTTCCAGCAGGAATTTCAAAATTGCTTTATTGGAAAACCTTTTCATAGGAACATTGTTTTCCTATTTCTCTCCCATATTTGGAAAAAAAACCTAATAGTTTGTGAAGGCTGTTCTTTTTCATATTACTTATTAATGCAAAGAGGTATTTCCCAAAGTGTGAAGCATGTGCCCTAGTGGCATGAAAGACAATTTTAGGTGATATGATACTCAGCATTTACATAACTTTATTACTTATTTTTATTTTAATGACTACTGGGAAAAATGTGATTAGTACCTCGAATGTGTAATTTCATGGATATTATTGCTTAACGCGAAGCTAAAGTAGACATTCACATTTTACAAAGAGAGTCATTTAAAACAATATTGAGTAAATAGATATGTAGTATCTAGTAGTAGATATGGCAAAACTTATTAATTTATTTTAAAAATGGCCCAACTCCGGGAAATGCAGTTGTTAAATAAACTTTCAGTATCGACTCCATTCCCTGCCACTTCCTACACATGCTCTGAGCTTCAGCCCTCTGCTCATCACTTGAAAACACGCTGGGCACTTCTCCAGCAGGCCTTGGTTGATTTGGTCACTTCTGCCAGGACTGCCCTCCCATTCTGGAGCTGTCATTCTCCACCAGGTGAGATTCTGCACAGCCATGGGGGCCAGATCAAATCTTCAGAGAAACCATCCATTCTTCCTTGACTCTTTCATAAAGCGAAACTCGCCTACCTTCTTATCCTCATGGCACACTATTCACCCTTCCAGCATAGCACTTAGCATTGGATGGCTTCGTTGGTTGTATATGGATCTGTTTCATGCACTGGGATTGAGAATTCCTTGAAAGGAGAGACATTGTCACAATCGTCTTTGTACCTTCATGCAATCACAGTGCCTGACACAGAGCCAGTGTTTATGAAATATTTGTTAAAGGACAAACTCGGCTTTTAAATTAAACCTAATTATGTGAAGCTAATTTAAGCACCTGGGCCTCTTTCAACTCACATTCGGTGCATTTGTAGGCAGCCTTTGGCCACGGCGGGTTAGTGAATGCACAGGGTGGTGAGTTACATTTAGTATTAGCCAAAAGGACACACATGTGGATTTTAAATCTGGGAGGAAAAGCTTTGTAGCTTTGCAAAGTTAAAACAAATGATTTTATGAAAATAATTCAAATCTCTGCTACCAAGGAGTTTTTAGACTGAGAATTTGATTTATTCAAATAGTGCAAACTAAAATGCTCTGCTTTGTTTCAAAAAAAAAAAAAAGGCATCTTTTTGGTTTCAGTTTCAATTATAAACCTTGTCTATACTGATTTCCTTCACCATTGCTTAACTGTTCTTTCCATTTTGTTTGGTTAGCTGTATTATAAATATTCTGTTACATGGCTTTTTGCTATTGAGGTCAGATAATGAGATATATACCAAGAATACCTGAATATGGTAAATTTTCCGTAAGCCTCCTTATGTGAATGGGCCATCTACTTACGTCTAGGACAGTAAAAGATGCAAGATGGCCTGTATTTATAGAAACAGTTTCTGCCTGAATAAAACGTTTACTACATTACTTTCTAGAAAGCCCTTGGCCTTTCCTTAAAGTGTTTTCTAGCTTAGATAGGCAATGTATTTGTTCAGAAGAGATTTCCTTTCATATTAGCTTTGCCCCTCTAACCTTAAATGACGTTTAGTAGGTAAGACCTTGTTCCAGTTACACACTTTTTAACAGTATCTAATTTCGATAATGTCTGGGATAAATTGTTAAGTCCATTTCTTCACTGTCAGTTAATCATTTGACAAACCCTTATTATATGCTGGACTCTGTGCTAAGTGGTAGGATAGAAGCCGAACAAGACATGAAGCTTACAGTCTACAGAGAAACATATAAGAAAATGATGCTCTGTTTGGTGCACAGGGAGAGTGCTGTGATTTTATGAAGGCATCTAATTGGGCTATGGGGTCAGGGAAGGCTTCCTGGAGGAGGCGTCTCTTGAGGTAGTTTTTAAACAGTGAGTGGGTGTCAGCTAGACCAGGAAAGAAAAGAATATTCAGAGTGGTATATGAGAAGGCTCATAGGCATGAAACTCCTCACAGTAGGGAAACTGAGCATTCTTCGTGGCTGTGCAGAGGGTGGTTACACTGGGGAAAGGAAGGAAACGAGGCCTAAAAAGGGTTGACAAATGGCCAGAATATGAATGGGTCTTCCATTAAGCTAATGGATTTTATTTTTGACCTGGGACAAAACCCAGGGATTCAAAACCCAGTCAAAGGCCACTGTAATGTCCATACTGTGAGGTAGAAGAGCCTGGAAAAGACTTAGTGATATGATGGAATGAGAGGGCGGGAGGGGATTTTAGGAGATAGCTCTGCAGGAGCAGGTGACTCAGGGTGAGTTAGAGGTGCTGTGTGGGCATCTCCCAGGCTTTGTTTGAGCACTTGGGTCAGATATAATGTTCTTCAAGGAGCCAGGTGTTGCAGTGGGGGGAAGATGTGGGTGAAATTTCCTAAGGTTTACTTTAAAAGATTAGTAACATCTAGGGAGAGAGGAGTGTAGGAAAGTTTCCATGAAGAGAGTACTGTGCAAGAATCCCGGAAGTGAAAGAGGATGTGCATTGGGTTCAGTTTAGAGGCTGCGGCTTCATCCCATTGAAGAGAACAGGCTGTGTAGTAGGAACGAGGCAGTGGGTGTGGAGTGAATGGGCTCAGGAAGCATTCAGGTGCCTGAATGAGATGTTGAAGGTGGGAGAGAAATAGGGCCATTAAAATGATTCCTGGACCCAATTTTAACATATGTGCAGAGGGGGGCTTCCCCAAACACCACGAGGCAATTTCAGACAACAGTAAGATGTCCAAGAATTCAACTAAATTCTGACACTATCTATCTAGAGATAGTATCAGATTCCACAGGTTAAGAGTTCAGTCCTACAAGACCGTTCCCCCTCTCCTCCTGCAAAACACACACAACTTCAGCAGGCAGTCATAAATCACAAGCTATTACTGTGCTTCTGACTGACTGACTACAGATTGGAGGTTACCATGACTCTCTCCTTGGACTTTAGATGCCAGTCACAAAGTCCAGATTGTTATTTGTACTTCCGACTGGCTATAAATCAGAGGTTCCCACAACCCTCTCCTTGTGTTCACTTAATTTGCTAGAGCAGCTCATAGAACTCAGGGACACATTTTACTTACTATAACTGGTTTGTTATGAAAGGATATAATGTGGAAACAACCAGATGGAAGAGATGCATGGGGCAACGTATGGGGAAAGGGCATGGAACTTCCATGCCCTCCAGGTATACCACTCCCCAGCACCTCGATTGTTCATCCACCCAGAAGCTCTCTGAACCCATTCCTTTGGGTTTTACAGGGGGCATTACATAGGCATAATTGATCATTAGTGATCATTAATGATTGAACTCAATCTCCAGCCCCTGTCTTCTCCCCAGAAGTCAGCGGGGTGGGACTGAAAGTTCTAACCCTCTGATCATGGGGTTGTTTCTCCTGGGAACCAGCCTCCATCTTTAGACGTAGTTCAAAAGTCACCTCTTCAATACAACGAAAGACATCTTTATTGCTCTCATCACTTAGGAAATTCCAAGGGGTTTAAGGGAGCCAGGAACCATGGACAAAGATCAAATATATGAGAAATATTTCTTACATCAACCTTAAAAATAAAATGTTTTTACTAGCAAAACATGGGTTTATTTGGGAATAGCAGAGAATTGCAATTCGGGGTCTTCAACCTATGGCAAAACCAAAACCATAAGCAAGTCTGAAGAGGAGGTCAGTTTTAGGAGGAAACTGCGGAGGGTTGTTTCTAACAAAAGATCATTGAAGAAGAAGAGTCTGAGGTGGTGGCAGTTTCTTGGCTGCAAGTCGTGATCAGTGTGTTGTTGCTGGGACAAGGAAGGATCTGTGTGAAAAGTGTCCTCCCGTGTCATGGTAAAAATCATCTTCCTCTTCCCTGCTGCTGGTCTTATAGGCTGAGATGAGTGGTATGTGCATGAGAATTCCCCCTTCAAGGGCTTCTGGACTCCATTTTAAATGAGGTTGCCTTTACTCATTTTCACACCTATAAGTCACAATATCACAGGCATTCATTGGATTAGCGAAGAAGTCACTGAACTGGGTTCAGTTTTAGCATTTGGGGTTTGAGATGTTTGTGGGATAAATAAGTGGGGATGGTCAGCAGGCAGTAATCTATACTTGTTGGAAGCTCTGGAAAAACACTTTGCCTTGCAGATAAATTTTAAAGTCATTAGCTTATAGATGATAATGTAAGCCATAGAAATAGATGAGATTGCCTATGGAGAAGTTGTGGAGCAAAAGAGAAGAATTTGGGGGCACTTGGGTGGCTCAATCGGTTCAGCGTCCAACTTCGGCTCAGGTCATGATCAGGTTCGTGGGTTCAAGCCCAGCATCGGGCTCTCTGCTATCAGCACAGAGCTTGCTTTGGATCTTCTGTGTCCCCCTCTCTCTGCCCCTCCCCTGCTCGTTCTCTCTCACTCTCTCTCTCTCAAGATAAATAAACTTTGAAAAAAAAAAGAGAAGAATTTGGGACAGAGCCTCAAGGATCGCAACTAAGGGACACACAGAGAAAAAGGTTCTCGCAAAAAAAGTAGAGCAAGAACAGTCAGAGTAAAAAACCCTAGAGTACAAAAACTAAAGGAAGAAAGTTTCAAGACAGTCCTTGTGTTATATGTTTTATACATTATAAAAGAGTCAACAAAATAAAGACTGACAAGTGTTTATAGGATTTAGCAACTAGGAGGTCCTCAGTAACTTTGGAAAAAGCAATTTCTATGGAGTGGTGAGTGGAAGCAGTGTGGGCAGAAGCGCGGCTGCAGAAGACTGATGAGTGGGTGGAGGTTAGGAGAAGGAGACAGCAAGTGTAGACAACATTGTCAGAAGCTTCACTGTAAAGGTGAGAAAATGCCTTTAACTAGAAGCATCATTCCTCTGACATAAACTCAGAGGCAGAATTGTTTGTATTTTTTTCCTTTTTTCAGAAGAGAAAGATTTGAACATGTCTAAATGCTTAAATAAGGAGACAGTAGAATGGAGAAGATAAAATACAGGAGAGGCGGGGGTACTTTTTTGACCAAGTTCCTGAAAAAGCAAGAGGCCACAGGATCCAGCACAGAGGTGAAGAAAGTAACTATAGGAAGGGTGAAGGATACCTCCCTCATTCATTATGAAAGGTGAGAAGGAACAAAAGAGGTAAATTCGTAATTTGATTGTGGGAAACTAAAGACGTTCTCTTCGATGGTTTCTGTTTTCTCTGTGAAGTAAGCAGGCAACTGAAGAGCATGAAAGAGAGGTAGTAGAGATGGTAGAAGTGATAGAAAGTAAGATAGTTTGATATACATACTTCAGAAGGCACTCAGCTTTTTGCGATGATAAGGACCATGGAAGTGAAGGAAGAGTTGAAGAAAAGATCCCCGAAACTAAGGAACAGAGTTATCAAGGCATTTGGTGGCTCCTTTATTTCAATATTTAAATGAAAGTAGTCATAGGAATAGGTAGAATGAGAAATGGTGAGTTAGACACTAAAACGATCAATTAATGAGGGGGGTTGGCAGTAGATGACAGTAATAAAAGGGGGTAGCAAGTGGTCAAGTGTGATGTCCTGAGTTTAAAAAAAGAGGTAGTTTTTTAGAAGTGGGAGGAGAAATGTGACAGCAGCAACAGAAAGCAAGAGGCTCCCTATCCTACTTTTGGGACCAAAAGTGGGAACAGGATGTAAGAGAAAAAGCAGCATCCACTAAAAAAGGGCTGCAAGGGAAGTGGAAACATCAGAGGATATTCAGATTTCAATTAGGGCAAAACTGTGAAGATGTTGAGGATGAAAAGAGTAATTTTCTGATAACATACCATGAGTTCTAGAAGGCATAGAGAAAAAATGAAGGATGTGGGGAAGGTGGCAGATTATCTCAGATTAAAGGACATATTCATAGCTATCATTGTATCTGGGTGATGTTGGATGACGTAGGAAGCTTGGGATTTTGAAGGTAACAAATAATCAGATATGAGACATGATGGGCTTAGTCTCATAGATGAGGTTGCTGTATTCAATTAAAAACTATGGGGGCGCCTGGGTGGCTCAGTCAGTTAAGCAGCCGACTTCAGCTCAGGTCATGATCTCACCCTCTGTGAGTTTGAGCCCCGCATCGGGCTCTGTGCTGATGGTTCATCAGAGCCTGGAGCCTACTTCAGATTCTGTGTCTCCCTCTCTCTCTGCCCTTCCCCTGCTCACACTCTGTCTCTATGTTTCTCAAAAATAAATAAATGTCAAAAAAAAATAAAAAAAAATTTAAAAACTATGGGGCCGCTGAGGTCTTGTCTTTGCCGTTCATGGTTGCTTTGTTGCTAAGAGATAAAGCAAGGTCTCCCTTTTAGGCAGCCATTGATGTATAGGGATAACTAAAATCATGGGCATGGTGAGCTTATCTCAGGAGAATAGGATGACAAGGAAGGGGTCTGGAGACTGAGGAATTCTGACACTTGACGGCTTGATAATAGGAGAAGGAGCTTATAGAGAAGACCAGGAAGGATTCACAAGTTTAGAGGAAAAACAGGAGCATGTGGGTGATAATGGGATTCACTGGGAAAATGCTTTACAAGGAAATGATTAGTGAATATTGTCAAAGGCTAAGATGAAGAACAAAAGCTCCATTATAACAAGGAGGTTGTTGATGATCTCAGTGAGAGTTTTGTGTGAAGTCATTGCACAAAAGCCAGATTGACTAAAGAGTGAAGGAGAAGTGAGAAAACCGGGCTAATGAATTAGCAAATTCAACATTTTGGCTTTGAGGAGATTATGCAAAATGAGAGGGTGACTTAGGAGGTAGAGAAGGCATTTTTTTTTTTTTTAAGATAGAGATTCGAGTATGTTTGACTCTCTGTAGAACAAGGAAGAAGGTTTATGTACAGGAGAAGAGAGAAGAGAAAAGTGATTATAAGTTTCCAAGACACTGAGAAAGATGATACAATTGGTTATTCTCTCAGAGAACACACTGAAAAAGTTTGGTTTGGAGGTCAAAGAGTAGAACAACAGAAGGAGTATGGGAGTTAAAATTAGTAGTCTTTGTGGTTGACTCCTAAACAATCTTTAATCCCAGATGTTGAGTCTTAGCCAATCATGATAATACCACTCTTCTTGCCTCAAAAGTCCAGAACTGGTATTTGACCCCAATCACGGACAATGAGTAAGTGAAATCTGCTCATGAGTTTCTGCAAAGGAAGACATGGCTCTTTTCTTCTTCTGAATGTTGGCGTAACTGTATATGACACCAAGAAATGCAGTAATCTGGCAGCCCCCGAGGGGAGCCAAGCTGAGGTCAAAACCAACTCATTGAGGCTTGTAGAGAAAGATGGAAAGAATTTAGGTCTGTGATGGTATCTTTGAGACACTATTAACTAATTTTGGCTCCTGCCCAACCCCTTGACTTCTCTTTATACAAAGCAATAAATTTCCTATTGTGTGAGCCAATTTGAGTCAAGGTTTTCAGCTACTAGCAGTTGGATATGTCCTAACAAATGTGGTAGGATTAGTTGTTCTCAAGACTTAGTACTAATGCAAGTGTGCTGGCTGGCCTCTAAGGCTAGATAATATTCATATTTTGAGATTCCGTCAGAAATCTGTGGCCTTTATATTGGTTTTAAATAGAGCTTTGATGTTATTTATTGTTGTTATTTTTGAATTGTATAAACCTCAGTGCTGAGTGACAGAGACATTATTTTGGGACTGAACCAATACACAAGTAGCTAATGCTCACAGGTTCTTATGACCTTGCAAAGTTCAGCTCTGAGTTTACCATGGAAAAAATTGGCTTTCAGTAAGGTTTTTGGCCTTTATGAAACTTATTAACAAGCAGAGAATATGGCATGTTCAAGTCTGAGTCACAAAAGAAGAAACTGGCATTAGGTACAAAATTAGGAGCTCACTTGAGTTCCTAGGTAAACAAAAATATCACAACCACATTTTCATATGTTTTTCAGGAAGGATAAGTAAAAATGCTTTAAAAATAGAATTTAGAAATAGAAGAGAAGTTGTTACTGGGTTGGAAGTAGACTGTTTGCCTTTTCAATATTTGACAATTCAATGTTAAAAGATGGCCTGTATGAGACATTATTCCCATTGGCTTTAAATAACCCATTGACTTGTACAATCCTACAGGAGAAAGGAAAATCTATTACATCCAGTTGAATGAATAAACTCAACCATGTTTAACTTCTGATTTGCAAAGTGAAAAAAACATATTTACTCTCTTCCTTCCCTCCCCACTTTGAGGTCAAACTATTTTAACTAAAAAATGATGTCTCATTGTTTATTAATATTCTACTGCTTTATGTCAACCTAAAAGACACGAAAGTGTTTGTTGAATTGTGGCTGAATTTATCGATTGGGAAATTGAGGGTTTATCAATGAGGACATGATAGATCTCTCTAGAAAATGGAAGCACAATTAGCGAATTAATGAATCTGTTTGTAGACTTACTATGACAGTGTATCTGTTAGCTTATGGTAAAAAACGGTTGCAGCTCTCATAGTGATCCCTAATCTTCTGCCTTAACCGCAACCTGCTCAGAAAGGTGTCCTGACAACACCAAGAACTCAATGGAGAAAAAAATGTCAGGGTTACACTTCTATATTTTCCTTTCTTTTTGACAAAGGAAAGTGTTTATTTTTTGTCAAATTTATACCTGCGTATGGTTTAGAGAGTTGAATCTATAAGGTTTGTTAAGTGAAACGGTAGTGCTCCTCCCTCTCCATCATTTTCCCCTTCACCATAGGCAATCACTTTCCCCTCTCTTAGTTTATTTTTTTATGGATTTCTCACTATGGAAGCTGTGGGTTTAGCTTTCTTTTTTCTGTCCCCAAATATACATCTGTATCATTTCATTCTCTCACCAATCAAATATAGCTGTAAAGTTATCTAGATCAAAATTCAGTGTCTGCATTGTTATGGCTCAGCAAACATTATTCAGAGCTCAGTTAGTAAACTATGATTACTTTTCATCTTCTCTCTGAACAACTACTGTCTTTTGCTGAAGTTAATAATTGCCATTTTGTTAAAATTTCTTTGTACTTGTTAAATTCATTTACAAATTTTCTAGCAGTTGTCTAAATTTATTCTCAAGAAGCTAAGATGCCTTTTTTGTTGTTCGTTTGTTTGTTTTATCTATTTCTTTTTTTAAATTTTTTATTGTCAAATTGGTTTCCATACAACACCCAGTGCTCATCCCAACCCATGCCCTGCTCAGTGCCCGTCACTCACTCTCCCCTCTTCCATACCCCTCTCAACTCTTGGTTTGTTCTTAGTATTTAAGAGTCTCTTATGTTTTGTCTCCCTCCCTCCCTGTGTCTTTTTTCCTTCCCCTCATCCCCTCCCCCCTGGTTTTCTGTTAAGTCTCGCAAAGTCCACCTATGCGTGGAAACATATGGTATCTGTCTTTCTCTGACTGACTTATTTCACTTAGCATAATACCCTCCAGTTCCATTCATGTTGCCACACATGGCTAGATTCATTCTTTCTCATTTCATCTTGAAGATACACTCTCCCAGAGTCCTCTGGCGTCTTGCAACATGGGCTATTTCTCCTCAATGACTTGTGCACATCATCATAGGTATTCCCTTTGCTTCTTTCCTGTCCTGGATCTCTTTGTTCCTATTTCTCCTTCTTCATTTAGACTCTAGTTTTGGTGGAATACATCAACAAGTAGATTCCTGATAAAAGGTGCATGGGAGGTAAATATCCTGAGAACTTCTAAGTCTGAACATATCTTTAACTATACTCATAGTAGATTGACAATTTGGCTGGATATAAAATCCAAGAACGAAAATAAGTTTCCTTCAGAATTCTGAAGACTGCTCCACTGGCTTCTAATTTCTATTGTTGCTGTTAAGAAGACCCAAGCCATTCTGGTTTTCTCTTTCTTTCTTTCTTTTTTTCCTTCTCTGGAGCTTAAATTCTTTTGTCCCCAAATTATTGGGCTTTCACAATATTGTACTTGGTGTACTCTATTGTGAGTAGCCTTTATGGACTATTAACTCATGTTTTTCAGTTCTGAGAAATCATCGCATTATTTCATTGAAATTTCCTGCCATTTCTCTGTTCTTTTAGGAGAAACAACTATTTTTCAAATGCTGACTTCCTTGACTTTCTGATTTTCTTACCATTTTTTCTCTTTTTTTCAACTATTCTTTTGTTTGTTTGTTTCTTGGTTAATTCTTTAGATTTATCTTGCAAACCACCTATTGGGTTCTTCATTCCTCCTTCAAACATTTTAATTTCTGAAAAGTTTATTGTGTTCTCTGAATTTCATTTTTTGTATGTGTGTCATTCTGATCCCATTTGAAGTTTTCAAAATCTTCTCTTACTTTCTGAGGATATAAGTGATGTTTTTCAACTTTAGTAAAGGCATAATTTGCACACCATAAAATCCAGCCATATCATGCCTACAACTCTATGATTTTTAGTAAATTTGTCTAATTATGCAACAATGATGATTGTTTTATTAAAATCAGTTTTATTATGTACTGTTTATTTACCATTTACTGTTTTTTTCCAACTTTTAAATTATCCTCTCACTCTTTTTTTGTTACGTGTTTTGTTTGTTCAAGTCTAAGATTTGGAAGTGCTGATCCTTTGTTAACAAGAGCCAAGAGGAAATATAGGATCCCTCCCTGCCTATTTTTGAATGGTTTGCTTGCTTCTTATTGAGCTGTAAGAATTCTTTATATATTCTGGATCCTGTATATCTGTATATCCTTCATCAGAGATGTAGTTTACAAATATTTTCCTCCTGATCTGTTGCTCGTATTTCCATTTCTTAATGATGTCTTTTTAAGCAACAGTTTTGAATTTCGATGAAGTTCATTTCAGTTTTGTTTGTTTGTGGACCATGCTTTTAGTGTTGTATAAAAAACTTTTGCTTAATTCAGAGTCTCAAAGATTTGATGCTATGTGTTCATATAAAAATTCTATTGTTTTAGGTCTTACATTTAAGTATGTCATCCACTTTTAGTTAATTTTTATGTATGGCGTGAGGCAAAAGTCTAAGTTCATTTTTTGCATATGGATATCCAACTGTCCCATACCATTTATAGAAAATATCTTTCTCAATGATTTTTCTGAGGAAATCACTCAATAGACCATAAATATAAGAATTTACTTCTGGACTCTAAGTTCTGTTCCATTTATCTCTGTGTCTATCCTTAAGCCAGTATCATACTGTCTTGATAACTGCAGTTTAATATAAGTTTGAAAGTGGGAAGTAAAATTCCTCCAACTTTGTTCTTCAAAATTGTTTTGGCTACCCAAGGCATTGTGCATTCCCATATAAATTCGAAGATCAGCTTGTCAGTTTTTGTAAAAAAGCCTGGAAAGATTTTTATAGGGATTATATTGAATCTGTAGATCAATTTGAGGAATATTGCCATCTAAACAATATTATGTCTTGTGATTCATGAACATGGGATGGCTTTCCATGAGATCTTCTTCAATTTATTTCAGTAATCCTTTGTCACTTTTCAGGTATACATCTTGTACTACTCTTGTTATATTTATTTCCTAAGTATTTTATTCTTTTTGATACAATTATAAATAGAATGATTTCTTAATTTCATTTTCAGATTGTTCATGACTAGTGTATAGAAATACGATCAGTTTGTGTAAAACAATTTCTATTTTGCAACCTTGCTATATTTGTGTATTAGTTTTTATATTTTTTTGTAGAGTCCTTAAGATATTCTACATATAGGATCATGCATCTGTGAATAGAGATAAGTTTACTTTTTTCTTTCCTATCTGAATGCCTTTTATTTATTTTTCTTGTTGATTGAACTGGTTAGATCAGTTCTACTTCACTGAGTAGAAGTGGTGAGAACAGATATTGTTGGCTTATTCCTGAACTTGGGGGGCATTCAGTGTTTAAATATTAAATGTAGATTTCGCTGTAGTTGTTTTTAGACGTTCTTTCAGATCCAGGAAATTCCTTTCTATGACCAGTTTTTTTGAAAGATTTTATCATGCATGGGTGTCAGATTTTGTCAAATGCTCATGAAAATTTTGTTCTTTATTTGACTAATGTGGTGTATGACATTAATTGATTTTCAGATGTGAAGCCAGCCTTGCGTCCCTAGGATAAATCCCACTTGGTCATGGTATAAGATCCTTTTTATATGTTGTTGGAGTTGATTTGCTAATATTTTGTTGAAGATTTTTGCATCTATGTTTATGACCAATATTGGTGTGTTTTTATACAGTCCCCAATCCTAGAGAGGTTTTAGTTTTAACTACCTTAAAAAAAAAACAAAAAAAGGAATATTGCTTGACATGTGAAAATTGTATCAAAATTACACTTCAGTGTTCATTCATAAATAAAGTTTTACTGAAACACAGCCATATTCATTCATTTATCTGTTGTCAATGGCTGCATTCATAGTGCAATAACAGAGTAGTTGCAACAGAGACTGTATGGCCTACAAAGCCTACCATATTTATTATTTAGTCTTTTAACCACTGCTATAGATTATTAGTAACTTTCTTTCTGCTTCTTTTTATCTGTAGTGATTTTTTTTTAATTGATGGATGTCATGAGTATAGGCAATAGAGATTTTGGATGATGGCATCTTTCTCAAAAGAACATTAAATTTTAATCTGGAAGGCAATCATCACTTCTATCGTGTTGAGATTTGGTTTTTGGCTCTCTTAGATAAGGTCTATCATTGTCCTTAGTTTTAGGGAATAGTTCTTACTGCTATGACATGGTCCTAATACTTAGGGTATGGTCTTTTTTTCTGAGTGGTGACCCAAAGCTTGGGAGTTCATCAAATACTCACTCTAATCACTGGGTCTAAATACCAACCTCTATCGTTTCCAACACTGTGCTGCCTCTGAAATCTCTCTCCAGCTCTCCAACTTTCTTTGCTGGGCTTCCCAGAGTCTCGCTTTGCACATGTAATTCTTAGGAGTTGACTCTTAGTGCAATTTTCACACAGAGATTTTAGGCTCCTTCTCCTAGGTCCCTCCTTTCTAAAATCCTCCCCCAGAAATTGCTGTGGTCTTTGCAGCTCTAAAGCCTGGTATCTGTTTCTTCTACCCAGTGAGACCACCACTCTCTGATTAGGCATTATTTAGGCATTATTTCTCTGAAGGGTGGCCTGGAAATGTCCTCAGGATGAAGCTGAGATGAATATGGGGCTCATCTAATGTGCTAATGTGTTCCATTTCTTATGTTTCTTGTCTCTAAAGGATCATGGCCTTACGTTGGCTACTGTCTAATATTTAATACAGCTTTTAGAATTGTTCATGGGGACCATTCTAATACCATACACACCATCATATCCAAGTCCAGACCAATATTTTTAAAAAATACCTTTTGTGACAGATTTTTTATATACATTATTGTTAGTCTGTGTGTGTCCTGTAAGGTAGACATTATTACCTCCATTTTCATTGATTAGAAAACTGATGCTCAGAAAATTTTAAGAATTGGCTAAAACCAACCCAGTCCATAGAGATGGATTTAGAACTGAGATTTCTTCGGCTCCAATTTCTACTATAACATAGTTTCTCCCTACCTAGTCATTGACAAGTCAGTATATAAATTCCACACCAGAGTCATTACGGTTTTACCAAAACTTTTGCATTAATATTTTTGTGAATTAAAATGTATAGAGGGGAGATGGTACTGATGTCGTTAAAAATTATAAATGAGGTTTATATGAGGATTTTGCTGCCCATATTTGTATTGAAAATAGTGTTTCTGGGGTATTGCTATGAAATGAATGTTTGTGTTCCTCTCACCTCAACCGCTAGTTTATATGTTGAAACCCTAACCCCCAATGTGGTAGTATTTGGAGGTGGGTCCTTGGGAAATAATTAGATAATGAGGGTAAAACCCTCGTGAATGGTATTAGTACCGTTATAAGAAGAGACATGAGAGAATGATCTCTCTCCACCATGTGAGGATACAGAAAGAAGATGGCCATTTGCATACCAGGAAGAAGGCTCTCACCAGACACCGAGTCTGGTGCCTTGATCTGGGACTTCCTAGCCTCCAACTGAGAAATAAATGTTTGTTGTTTTAGTCTGTGGCATTTTATTACAGCAGCCAAAGCTGACTGAGACAGAAATCACTCACATATTTTTTGGCTAATATCTCAAGATATTAAAGTAATCATGAGGAAACTGGAACTACTAAATCAGTGCCTTTACTGAATATGGCAAGCTTTCTGTTGTCAGGGGCTCCTCACATCACCACGCCAGAGATATACCATACGATGCTTTTGGAAATAGAACACTTAGCAAATAATACTTAGACGTTTTTGACCTATCATAATGTGGTCTGACCCTGGAAAATTAGCCCTTATTCACAACTAATAACACTAATCTCCTTCTCCAGTGCTCCCTGTCTCTTATCAGGAAAGGTCAATTATAAACCTATGAATGGTATTTAGAGTTTCCCCCAAAGAAATACGTTTCCAAAACACAAAAGAAAAAAATTACCTTAATAAACAGAAGAGGCGTGTAAAGTGCGTCAACAGTCTTTGAAACCTGTTGTCTACTGTCTATCTCCCTGCCCTGTGCATATTTTTCCTATCCACTAATACCATCTACAGATTGTCTTTAAACGATGAGAAGACTCACTGAAGTTCTGCCAATTTGATCTCCCAATTATTTTATCCATTGCTTGGATATACATTTAAAGACTGACCCATTCTACTCTTCCATCTCCGTAAGTTTCCCACCAGCTTTGCTTTCTTCTCTCCTCTGTGAATTCAATCATGTGAATCAAAACTCTGAAGTTCTATCATTCTAGATGCCATGTGTTTAGTAGTGTGTGTTGACTAGATTCAACAAGACTTAGGAGAGAAAGAAAAAGAGTAAGAGAATGACATGGGAAGAGCAGATGGGCCACTGGGCATTTGGAGTAGCACCAGCAATTCCAGGCAACTGGTCAACAATTTGGAGAGGATCATCAGTCACTTGTGGAGCATGACTGTGAAGCTTTTATCCGAATACAACACACAGGTGCAGTCTGTGCTGAACAGATGAGTCAAAACGCCTGGCGCCTCTGAGGACTGAAACATAGGCCAAATGCTACTCTTTCCCACATGAGTGGAAATGTCTTTTGAAGACAGCAGAGTCGACTTCTGCTTTCTAAAGGAATTCAACCGAGCTAGCACTGGGTTAAGTGAAAATCAGACGATGTAATAATAGTAAGAGGGGAACGGAAATTTTGCAATAATGTGGCACCACTAACCATACCCCATCGATGAGAGGTAAACTGAGCTGTCAGCGGGATCCTGGAATCCAAGTACCACAACGAAAGAGCTATATACTCGTCCATAACCCGTTGCCTTCATCCCCTTTGCTTTTGTTTAGAGCTCACAGAGGATGGATTTTTTTAAAAAAATGTTTATTTATTTTTATTTTGAGAGAGAGAGAGACAGACAGAGAGAGTGCCAGCAGGGAAGGAGCAGAGAGAAAGAGAGAGCGAGAATTCCTAATAGGCTCCTTGGTGTCAGTGCAGAACCCAACGTGGGGCTCGATCCATGAACTATGAGATCATGACTTGAGCCGAAATCAAGAGTCAGACACTCAACCTACTGAGCCACCCAGGTGCCCCTGGAAGATGGATTTGGAGGCCCAGGAGGCAGCAGGGAAAAAGAAATAGGCCTTCTCCACATCTCCTTTTATAAAATCCATGTCGCTCACATGTCTCACTGTGACATGTGCACTTTTAAAACTTGTTTCTGTATTTCTCAAATACTATTTAGCTACTTTTTAGGAGATGAGCATGAAGCACAGAACTGGAGGTAAGAACGGATCCGATGCTGTATCCCGTTTGCAATAAGGAAGAATGAAAACGTAAGCCCTGGGGCGCCTGAGTGGCTCAGTCAGTTAAGCGGCCGACTTCGGCTCAGGTCATGATCTCACGGTTTGTGAATTCGAGCCCCGCGTCAGGCTCTGTGCTGACGGCTCAGAGCCTGGAGCCTGCTTCGGATTCTGTATCTCCCTCTCTCTCTGGCCTTCTCCTGCTCATATCTGTCTCTATGTCTCTCAAAAATAAATAAACGTTAAAAAAATTAAAAAAAAAAAAAAAGAAAACGTAAGCCCTGTAGCTGTTTTAGGTCTTAATAGTAGGATTGAAAGTTTACATCTCTCATCTTGTTCTTCTCCCATCCTGGCTTTCTCCCTTCCTGACTCAGTGGAGATTTAAATAATTTGGGTTCAGTAGTCCCTCTGGAAAAATCAGACACAAATGCAGACACTGACATGCAGGCATAGCCCTGAGTTGTGACATGCCAAAAGCATTCAAAAGGAAGCAAGCCAAAGGTGAAGGAAGAGGGCACTGAGGCAACCAATCATTCAAGGCAGACATCTCAAATGACCACAAATGTTGTTGTAATAGGGAGATTCTTATCACGATTTGCTTCCAGGTTGAGCTGAAGTGAAATATGGCCCTACTTTCGGTGGGTCCTCCAAGGGCAAACTCATTGTGAGCTATTAGATTGTCATGCCTGTGAGGTTACAAGCTTTGGTTCTGTTTGTTACAATTCTTCAGTGTCTTGTCCAAATCTGCAGTGGGAAAATCTGAGAGTCAAAAGTTCTTGAGAAAGAACAGAACAGTGTGTTAGTTAGAAAAAGGAAAACGCTCTAATCTGGGCTAATTTTTGTATAAAAAAGACCTCAGGGATATTTCAGATAGTAACCTGATTTTACATAAACGGAAAAACAGATTAAAGAGTTTTTTGGGTAGATATTTCCTCAAATTTTTGATTATTAAAAAAAGGGCTCCCAAAATTGTTAAAGGGATGGCAACTTAAAAAAAATATTTATTTTTATTTTGAGAGAGAGAGAGAGACAGAGAGCACCAGCGGGGGAGGGTCAGAGATAGAGGGAGAGAGAATCTCAAGCAGGCTCCACCCTCCAGTGCGGAACTCCTGGCAGGGCTTGACCGCACCAAACTGGAGACTGTGATCTGAGCTGAAACCAAGAGTAGGAAGCTCAACCAACTGAGCCACCCAGGCACCCCAAAGGGATGGCAACTTCTTAACCAAATAATGAATCTCATCTTTTCGTCCTCCCCTCTCCTTTTTAATCAGACATGGTCAATTCCTTTCTCGAATGTTTTTTCCCCAGCTCCATTCTCTGTAGCAAATTACCAGTACTTTTTATTTGTGCGTTCGGATTCGGTAGTGGTATTAACATGCCTTTCTGTAAACATACTTACCTTTTACACATATTCAGGGCAAATAATTCCACACTCTGCACTAAAATGGAAAAAAATTTAAAAATGCCTATCTTTTTTCACACTAGGATCCCTATCCAGGCAATCTTGATAAAGGAAAATGGGAAAAATACAACTCTCTTAAGAGTCAGTTATTAACTGGAATCTGGAGCAATCGGTATAAGAGATGCCTGAGGCAAGAAATCAGTTTCCTTTGGGAGAAATACGGTCTTGTTTAGGGGTAAGGTTTCTGTGCCAGATTCTCCCTTTTGGGAGTGGAGATCCTGTGGTCAGAGCCTCACTGAAGAAGCCATCAGGGCCCCCTGCTGGGTGGTTTACCTCATTTAACTCTTACAACACCTTAGGGAGAAAGATAACTCGTAGCCTCGTTGCACAAAGGAGGATGTGTCTCAGAATGTAAGTACATAAATTGCTTAGGGAATCTCTGCTAGCAAGTTTTAGAGGCACAATTGTAACTCGAATCTGCGCACGTTCCCTTCGCAGCGCTGCAAAACGAAGACGTTGAGTTGGCCTGACAAGCTTTTTCCAGTTCCCAGAATGAATTCCTTGTGCGAAGTTGTTTCTCCTCCAATTTCCTTCAGGCCCATTATGGTGAGTGTTGGTGTAATCGTTAGGATACTTTTGGGTGTTTATTTGGGGCCAGCACCTCGTCTTCGGGTCCTGGCGCTGTCCCGGAAGGGTGGTGCTAAGATTCTGCGGTGTCGCCGCAGGAGCGGCAGGAGCGGGGAGTCCCCACCAACGAAAAGAGGGAAGATCTATCCCCAGCCTCACGCGAACAGTAAATAAATAAATAAATAAATAAATAAATAAATAAATAAATAAATAAATAAATAAATAAATAACAAAAGAAAACAATCATCGCAACCCGGAGCGCGGGCTTCGGGTGGACCCGGGAGAGGAGGGTCGGGGCGAAGAGGCGCCTCTCGAGCGCCCTCTGGCGAAGACGGAGCGCGCGTGTCCCCGCCCTGGCCCCCCTTCGCCGCCGCAGCCGCCACCGCCGCCGCGGCGCCCCCGCCCGGCGCTCCGGGTTCACTCTCGGTCTTTCACTCCGTGAGACACAGACGGCAGCTTTCCGAGCGAGCCGGGGACAGGCTGAGGCGGCGCGAGCACTACTGCCTCCTCTCGACCCGAGAAACCCTGGGCGCCG
This sequence comes from Paguma larvata, assembly GCA_030068075.1. Lineage (NCBI taxonomy): Eukaryota > Metazoa > Chordata > Mammalia > Carnivora > Viverridae > Paguma > Paguma larvata. The sequence goes on from CM057829.1 coordinate 104,015,191, forward strand.
GGAGAAAAGGCGAAGCTCGGAGCCCCATCCCCTCTCTCCGTGGAGGTCTCCTGAGCCGACGGGCAGCTCCGCGGCGGTGCGGGACTCCCTTTCCGGCCACTTCGCGTGGCGTGCCGGGACTTGGGGACGCGGCTCGGGAAGAGCCGGGCCAGGAGGCGGCGGCGGCGGAGCGAGGGGGCGCGCACCAGGACTGGAGAGGAGTGAGTGGCGGGCTGGGCGGCGGCGGCCGTAGCCGCGGGTGCCTCCCCGCTTCGCCGCTTCGCAGGGAGCGCCGCCTCCCCGGGCCGCGGCCGCCCGGCCGGGTCCTCTGCGCGTTCCCGGGCCCGGAGCCGGCGCACGATGCGCCCGGCTGCGTTCTGATCGCCGCCGCGCCGCCGCCTCTGCCGCGATGATCCCCCCCGAGCCGCCGCAGCAGCAGCTGCAGCCGCCGCCGCCAGCCCCGCCGAACCATGTGGTGACCACCATCGAGAACCTGCCGGCCGAGGGCAGCGGCGGCGGCGGCGGCAGCCTGTCCGCCTCCTCCCGGGCTGGCGTGCGCCAGAGGATCCGCAAAGTGCTGAACAGGTGAGCGGCGGAGGGGGCGCGCGGGGCGAGGGCTGCGGGAGCCCGGCCCCGAGTCTCCCCCGGACCCCCGGCGGTCCCGAGGCCCCTTGGGATGGAGTCGCAGCCGAGGGAAGCTGAGGAGAGCTGGCGACTACGCGCCCGCTCCTGTGGGGAGGCCGTGGCAGCTTTGTCCCGGAGCGGGGAGCCCTGGGGCGCCCGGGCTTGCCGGCTGGTCCGAGGCGGGAGTTCGGGGAGAGGCGGGGTTTGCTGCTTGGCTGCTGTGTGTCTGCACTCACACCCTCGCACACGCGTGTTGCCTCCCTCCCCTTGCTCACTGAACCTAGCTTTGCACCTAGGGGACACGGGGGAACCGAGGGTGGCCCGGACGGAGGCGGGAAGGCGCGGGGCTGCGGGGAAAGAGAGGAAGTCGCGGGCCTCGCGCTGTCTCCCGCAGCTGCTAGATGTCTACGACCTCCACGGGGCGGGGGCGGGGGCGGGGGCGGGGGGGGGACGGTGGTGGGGTTGGGGTCGCGGCGACAGCCCGGGCGGGCAGGCGGGGGACCCACTTCTCCTGTCTGACGCTCCCGTTGCCGCTCCGACTCCTCCAAGCTGGGACCAGAGAACCGGAGGCCTGGATCAGACCCACGCAAAGTGCAAAAATGTTGCGGGAAGGGTGCGAGCAGGAGAAGCCGGGTTATTCTAAAGCGGGCTAAAGCCAGAGGAGGCGAGCGCCTATCGCCGGCGCCTCCAGTGCTGGAATCTGCGCAGTGGAGGGATCAAGGACGAGGCGTTTTAGGTTGAGAACTGGGTTGTCGTGAAGATGGGGCCCCTGGCGTCCTGACTCAACTGCGGTGTGAAGGGGACTTTTTCTTACTTAAGTAACTTGACACGATTGAAGAACTGACACGTATAAAAAAAATCAGAGACTTTGTTTTGTGTGTTATTTGAGTGCGTGTGTGCATTTTTGATGCATTTGTATGGGTAACTCTTTAAGGTCGCTCTGTTCATACAGGTTTCTGTGTGGCACTGTTTTGGGTAGCCGAGAGTCCCCAGAGAGCTGTGGGGAGTTCACATAGAGCTCTGTGGGGCTTAAAGCTCTAGTGGGGGCACAAAATACGTACAGAAATCAAAGCTTGAAAGCTCTCCTTATTTTAGGAGTATGGTTTAATTCGGGCATAACAAATCCCAAACCATTTGAATCCCTTGTGAAGACTTAACGTGTATATTAGCTTACTTGTGGGCACTTCAGTATGTTTCCATTTATTGGCAAAGGAGAAGAAATTCACTCTGAAGTGAGACAGGAGTTGGTAATAGAAAGCCAAGCCTTTACTTTCCTTCGAATTGTAGCTTAGGATAACACCTTCCAAAACATTACATTTAAAAGACGGTGAGTAGAATAAATCAAAAAGATGCTGGCTCAGTACGTATTCTGTAGGTTTCCTATTCTTCATGAATACCTGTGGGTTTTTTTTGAATTGTAAATGCCCTGGCTTTGGATCTTTAAATTTTTAAGCAGAATATATTAAATATTAATATCCCTCATCACTGTGGCAAAAACTGATGCAATGATTCATTTATCTTTGCTTGATTATAAGTTATTATCGATTCTGTGCAGGTTATTTCTTGATATTTAATGAATCTTAGAGTCCAGAATAAGAAGATCACTGGGGAGACTTGGTTGTCATCATTTCTCAGCCAGTAACCAGCCACGTGGCTCGGGGACAGAGCTGCGCCTCTCCCTGGGTCCTGGTTTCTGCCCGTATAAAATGTGTTTTATGATACGTGTCTTACCTCTCTTGTCTTGAGATAATACTGAAGAGAAAACACTTACGCGTGTATAAAGCTCTACATGAATTCATTTATTCAGTGGATTTTTGTTGTCTGAGGTGGGTCAGCAGGAGCATCATAAGCAAATAAAGTGAAGTAGTAGTATATCATGAGTAGAAGTATGCGTTTTACTAAGCTGTCAGTGCTCTGTATGACCTGAGTTGTACTATTCCTAATTTATAGAGGAAGAACTTAGACTGAAAGGTTGGGTCAATGACATGTCATTGCAGGTACATCTGTGAATGGGACCCTGGGGTTACATCCTTTCCACTTCAACTAAAACATTTAATTGTCTTTCAGAATTCTTCGGAATTTCCAATATCGTATTTTGTATTGAGTTCATGGTCTTTCCTTATCCTTAATGGGACAAGAGGAAAATATTTCTTTAGAGAAGGAGCATCTGGTATGGAGACTGAAAAAAAAAGTCAGATTAAATGTAAAAATCTCGGTGGAATAATTTCATTAGCATACTGATGAGCTTGACTTCTGTACCATGATTATGTCAACAGGAGACAGCATGGGTAGTGGCCGAATGACTGGGCTCTAAAAGTAACAATGTGGGAGGAAATTTAGAGATCTTATGCCCGTGCTTAGGTGTGGCTTCCCTTTGGTTTGAACCCTCCAAGTATGTTGGATCAGTCAGTAATGGCTATCAGGCCGGCCCACTGGGACCAAATCATAAGCATCTTCGTTCATTTTTTCAAAACTTAAGATCATTTTTCCCCTTCTTTTTCTTCTCCTTTTATTCTTCCTTTTTCCTTGATACTTCTGTATCCTTCACCTGTATTGCCCGGTCAACCTACTGTCCTCTGGGTTTCAGTTGCTTTGTTTCATCTGCTTCTGGCACACAGCAACTCAGCTGTGAGCAGAAAGTGAGGTTGCAAATCTGGATGTTTGGAGCCACTATAAAAAAAAAGTCCCTTCAACTTTTGGCATGCAGATATATGGTTGGCAGCATCCTATTGCTGTGAGCTGGCCAGTAGTCTCTTCAGTGACAGAATGGGACATTGCACCACTGTTACTTAGCTCTTAGCATCCGATTGGGCCAAAGGGGCAGTGCTGACAGACTGAGGATGATGCAGTGAGATGGGGAGTGTTAGACTATGAGCAAGGTAAACCTGGTGATTTGCCTGTCACTGATAGCAGTCTATAACAATAACTACCTGCCAACTCAGAGGAAGAAATGCAAACACATATGCTATCTATATCTACCAAGGGATAGGTAAAGAGAAAAGTACTGATTAATAATTAAGTAAAGATACTTGCTCTCAAGAAGCATAAAATGAAAATGTAATGTTACCTTAATGAAATCTGCCTGACATTATACCATATCCTATGACTTTCCTCACTATTGTTCCTCATCCTTTCCCCTTTCTTTAGAGGCTTGTAGAGTTGGATTACTGCATTTTATACATGACAGTTGGAGCATCTCACTGATTACTCACTTTCTGTAAAGCAATTAGATTAGAATCCAACCATACCAAGATTTTGGTGAAAGAAGAGGTGCTAGATAATTTTTTTAAAACCGGTTAATGGGATGTGTCACATTCTTCTCCCCATAGTGTTCAAAAATGTTTTGGCAGTGGGGTGCAAGAAATCCAAGGTGATTCTTATGCTGAGACAATTGTTACTTAGTTCCAAAAGATTTAGAATAATGTATTGGCTCAAGCAAGGAAAAAATAAGGCAAACTCTTTTCTCATTTATTTCTTAGCGTGGAATAGTATTTATTACTCTGTCACGAGCAAGCAAGATATGAAAAAAAGGAAACACTTCAAGGGCAACTGTTGATGACCCTCTCAAAAAAACCTGCTGATACTGGTAGATTTCTTAGAAAGATAGAAGAGTAGATACTGGTCTCTACAGTATCTGAAGATTTTCTCCTGTAAAATGATTACTTAATGAAATGTTTGTGAAAAACGAGTAATAGCTTGTTTTGTGTTTTGCATGTGCATGGTTTTGTTTATATTTTCTCAGTCGAATATTATTTTCAGATCTTAACAAGAATAACTGTGGATTTCTAGTTTTGACCCACTTTCTTCCCAATAAGAGATTCATTGCGTTGTCTCAAGTTATAAAAGGGTATCTGCCTTTTTGAGTCTTGTAGTCAGAATGTTGAATCATTAGAATGGCTTCACTAGTGTGATGCTGGGTCATCCAGTAATTTGATTTGAAACTAACCGATTTCCAACTTACATTTTGATTTGTATTATTAATCTCAAAATTTCTGAAAAAATTTTGAATTGAAAACCAAGAATCATTAAGGAGGATATATAAGAGAATTGGTGGCAAGCCTAAATAAAATCAAAGTCTATGTGGGAAGTTACCATACAAGATGGGACAATATGTGTATATAGCATTTCTGACTCGTTATATAAGGTGGACAGAACACGGTGAATCAAAAGAATGACTGCCAAGGAACAGAGTTATGCTTGAACTAAGTATTAGATACAGTTGAGGAAGACATATATTATAATTTAGATGATCCTTTTTTAGCAAGTCGGAAGTCTCTTGTTGAAAAATTGACAGCGAGGCTCTTCCTTAAACTACTTTTTGTAACAGATGTCAAAATGAAAGGGGAAGACTAGTAATGAGGATAATGTGTACAAAATATTCCACCAAATGGAACTGGGTGGTGTGATTAAAAACAGACATTTCTTTTTTTTTTTTTAATGTTTATTTATTTTCGAGAGAAAGAGAGAAAGAGAGAGAGAGAGACAGAGTGTGAGCAGGGGAGAGACAGAGAGAGAGAGAGGGAGACACAGAATCCGAAGCAGACTCCAGGCTCTGAGCTGTCAGCACAGAGCCCTCAGCGAGGCTCAAACTCGTGAACTGCAAGATCCATGTGGGAAGTTACCGTATAAAATGGGACAATATGTGTATATAGCATCCGACCTGAGCCAAAGTCGGAAGCTCAACCGACTGAGCCACCCAGGTGCCCCTAAAAACAGACATTTCTAAGATCAGTAGTCTTACTGAAAGAAAGGATGTCAAAGGATACAAGTATTTTTTTTTTAAGTTTACTTATTTATTTTGAGAGAGAGAGAGGTGGGGGCAGAGGAAGAGGGAAAGAGAGAATCCCAGACAGGCTCCATGCTGAGCTTCATCCCGTGAACCATGAGATCATTCCTGAGCTGAAATCAGGAGTTGGATGCTTAACCAACTGAGCCACCTAGGCGCTCCAGAATGTATTTATTTTTAACCAAGGATATATATATAAGATCATCCTGTATACTTGTTTTTTATACACAAGGCTTGGAGAAATGAATGTTTATATAAAGGCATGTTTGGTTTTCTTGGGATAGAGATGATATATTACCAAGTAATTAATGCCTAAGAAAATGGACATATCTTTGTGTGATTTTCTTATGAGTTTTTACCATCTTGAGATCCTGCATTGTTTCAGGGCCATCATAATAGAAGCCTGTTTTTATTGTACACTGCTGTCTGTGTAGATGATATAGGAAATTGAGTAGGTTGCCCATATAGTTCTAAAGTTACTTAATGCAAGAGTTGATTTATTATTTAATTGCTGTTTCTCATAAAAATGGAATGCAGAAGTGAGAATACTACCACAAAGTTTTAGGTTAGCTTTCTCACTTATTTGAGCTCAGGCCAGTGAGCATTCACTGTACATTTTGCAAACACATTAATTCTTGATTACATTTCTAAAAAAAGTATGCTGAGGAAATTAAACTCCACCAGTCACATGGAAAAGTACCTCACAAATATTTGGCATATTTCTTGACTGTGGCATGAACATATACAGGTAGACATTTGTTCTTTGTTTTTAATGGCCAAACCACATGACATAAAATTTACCCTCTTAACTGCCTTTAAGTGTACAGTCCAGTAGTGTTATTTGTACGCACATCGTCATGCAGCTGATGTCTAGAGTTTTATCAGCTTGCAGAACTGAAACAATCCATTCAACAATTTCCCTTTTCCTCTTCTGCGCCGTCCCTGGAAATCACCATTCTACTTTTTTTTTCCTGAGAGTTTGACTGTTTCGGATACCTCATATAAATGGAATCATGCTGTATTTGCCTTTTTATGACTGGCTTAGGTCACTTAGCATAATCTCCTCCAGGTTCATCCATGTTGTACCATGTGAGAGGATTTCCTACCTTTTTAAGGCTGAATAATATTCCATTATATGTATATACCACATTTTCTTTATCCATTTTCTGTTGATGGACATTTAAGTTGCTTCCATCCCTTGACAGTTGTGAATAAAGCTGCAATGAACACGAATGTGAAAATATATCTTCAAGACTTCTCACTGTGGATTCGATTTGCGTTTCCCTAATAATTAGTGATATCGAACAGCTTTTTATATGCTTGTTGGTCATTTGTATGTCTTCTTCGGAGAAATGTCTATTTAAAACCTTTGCTCATCTTTAAATTGAATTGTTTGGGGTTTTTAAGTTGTTGAATTGTAGGAGTTCTTTATATAGTCTGGTTATTAACCCCTTATTAGATATACGGTTTACAAATATTTTCTTCCATTCCATTGGTTGCTTTTATACCCAGTTGATTGTTTTCTGGGTTTATTTGTTCTTAATCACTTATTGTGTGCTGACCCCTTTTCTGGAGGACATTTACGTGACAAAACATTATTCTTGGCCTGAAGGACCTCAGAATCTAACTGGGTAATGGAGCATGTGTTCTGCTAATGAGAGTGAATCATTATAATCTGTCACCTGAGTTTTTATGCATAAAGTCTAATTGTATGCTTCCAAATGTGGAGATACTGGATTCCTATAAATAAGTTGTTCAGTATGCAGTCCATATTAAACTTCTCATTCTGTCATTTTGACCTCAGACAAGGACTACTTGAATGCATAGTGCTTAAGAAGAAATTTTGGGGACGCCTGGGTGGCTCAGTCGGTTAAGCGGCCGACTTCGGCTCAGGTCATGATCTCGCGGTCTGTGAGTTCGAGCCCCGCATCGGGCTCTGTGCTGACGGCTCAGAGCCTGGAGCCTGCTTCAGATTCTCTCTCTGCCCTTCCCCTGCTCACACTCTGTCTCTAGTCTCTCAAAAATAAATAAATGTTAAAAAAAAGAAGAAATTTCATAAGAAATGCCAAAGAAAACACATCTTAGAAAGTATTAAAAGTAAATACATCTTAGGAAGCGTTTTCTTAAAAAATGTCAGGCTTCATTCAGTGGTAATGAATGTAATTTGTTTAAGAATGCTATTATTAAAAATTTTTCAATATTGTTTTCTATTGGATTTAATTCTAAACTTTCTCTTAAGAAAATTTATGTATGTGACTTTGCGATGGTTAAAAAAAAATACCTTAAATACCATTTTACAAATTCCGATGTTATGTTCTACCAATTCTTGCCACCATTTTAAACAAATTAATTAGGGAAACCTACTATGACTGAATAAACAATGTAAGGATTTAAAAAAACAAATCAATCTAGTTATGTCCAGATTTAGAATGACAAGGCTACAATTCCTAATTATTCCTGACTTTGAGATAGCAAAAGTACTGATCCATTGTATAAGAGAAATTTTCTACTGTTTCCTCATTCATTCATTCATTCATTCATTCATTCGTTTATTCATTCAATGAATATTTATTGAGTTCTTCCTATATGTTGGGCACTGCAGGATCAGAGTAGTGAACTAGACAGGTATGGGCTGAAGAGGACTCTTGGGTGCTGTTGGTAGAGTTTCTAACTGTTATTACCCTTTCAATATAATTTATCAAGGGGACAATTTAAGTAAAGGAGAAATAATGGTAACATACATCACCTCTCAAAATGATTAGATTTTCAAGCTGATCTAACAGAGGTGTACAAAAAAGCCCCATAATTTAGCTGTTTCACCTGTAGGCAAACTACTCAAGAGGAAGACTGAACCCATAATAAAATTACTTGAAGTGTACACAGAGTCCAGAGGTAGAGCTTTCTTGATGAATACAATACAATTTGTTTCACTTAAGACTTAAAGAAAAAAGGAGACACAGCCATTCAGAATGTTAGGAGAAAAAGGAGAACAGATTTGAATCCCATCCTGCCATTGCAAGGTGAACCTATCAAAGATCATTGCCATATAAATCAAGAAAATAGAGTTTTCTGACAACATTAACATTGTGACAAGTGCATAAACAGCTTTGAGGGAGCTTGGACACGTGTTCATGCATTGCAGGTAAGGGAAGTTTAAAATATGACAATAGCATGAGGATGAGCTGGTGGAAGGACTGCATGCTTTATCACATAATTTGATGTAGTGTTTGAGTTAAAGTTAGCATTTAGACAGTGGACCCAGTTCTTACATTTTACATAATAAACACTTTATCTTATAAGCTTTTTATCACATGTTATTCTTATAACACAAGCACTTATTATCATCCTTTTATAGACAGGGAAACCAATTTTTGTAGTCACACAGCTAGGTGCCTTTGTAAGACTACGCTAGACTGGAGACAGGGCAGGAAGGTTCAGGGAAGGCATTTTCCCTTGGCATTGAGAGATAATGTCTTAGCCAGGGATGCTATAACAAGATACAGTAGACTAGGTGGCTTAAACAACACATTCATTTCTGACAGTTCTGGAGGCTGGGAAGTCTGAGATCAGAGTACTAGCCGATTCCGTGTCTGGTGGGGCCTTCTTGACTTGCATACAGCTATCTTCTCATATCTTCAATTGGTACAGCAAGAGAGAGAGATCTTTCTCCTGTCTCTTTTTATAAGGGTACTAATTCAATTATGGGGGCTCCACCCTTGTAACCTCATCTAAATCTAATTACCTTCTGAAGGTCCCACCTCCAAATATCATCACATAGGGAATTAGGGCTTTAATTCATGAACTTTTGGGCGACATAAATGTTCCAATCCATAGCAAATGGGTAGGAAAGGAGCACGTGTAAGAATGTGGATGGTAGAAAGGATGAAACCAAATATGGGGTAAGGTCAGAGGAGGATTAAGTGTCCAGTTTGACAATACTGTGTGGAGGTCAAAAAGGCAGTGGAGTGAAGTAAGGTTGGAATTATAGGATGGAGTCAGATAATGGACACTGTTGGGTGCTCTGATAAGGAGATAGACTTCATTCTGTGGGTTATTACTATTGCAGGTTATTGAACAGAGAAAGGATATGATCAGAGATGTGCTTAAACATGATATTCTGAACCACATCTGTAGGACAGATAGAGAGAGGAAGGACTAGGGTGTGTGGGACAAGTTAGGGGCTACTATAGCCATTTCGGGGAGAGGAGAAAAGGAGTCTAAAAATGGATGGGGACAGGCAGAAGGAAGTCTATGATTTGGACAGAATCTGGATCAAGATCAGGGAGAGGAGGATTAGATTATTCTGGAGAAAGCACCCAACAGTGCCTGCAACATTGCAGGTATTTAATACTTGTTTTATGAAAGGTTACTTAAAAGTTGCCTCAAAGAAGAAACATGTTCACCAGGGGCAGAAGAGACATATGGTCAGGAGGCCAGCAGCCAGCTACTCAAAGTGTGGTCACAGGACCTGTGCTGATTCAGAAACCGTGTAACCAGAGTGTGATATGAACAGAAATCAAGGGCAAGCATTCAGAAATATCTATAGCCATCTGACGGGACTTTTATGTCTTTCCTTCTAATATTAAAAATGGGATCATGTATTTTGGTTCAGTTTTTGTCTTTTGCCATTTTATTTTGCTAGTGTTGGTTTTTTAAATTGCATTTTACGAAAGTACTGCCTGTAATGAATCGAAAAGAACAACTGATATCTTACAGTAGATAGTTTGAGAGGCACTGGTCCCTGCCCAATGTTTGGATCCATGAGGGATCAACAGTGAACCTGGATTCGACAGTGAGTCTGGAAGTGCATCTAATCAGGGATTAGTGGTAGCACTAGACTGGTGCTAATCATGGCCTTGGAAATCTGTACATCCCAGCTGGTGATGTGGAGGCAGTTGATTAGGTCTGATAAGAGCTACATTAAGTATCAAGGACTCTACCTAACAGCCTGGATTGAGGCTCCCACCTTAAATGTTCAGCAGGGTAACTTTTAGAAGTGAGAAGGGATACAGCACGGCATCCCAGTTCTGTGGAATGGGTTTATAAGCGGAGAGTGCTACCTTTCAGGGATGTTGACGTTTTAAAGAGAGCACATTCTAGGTCTGAGTGACAGAAAGGAGGGTCAGGGTTACATGGAAGCTCAGCATGAGTGGCAGAACCACTGGTATGGCTCTGAGGAGCTCAGACTAGGAGCTATTTAGCCATTCAACAAAGGATTACTGAGCCAGGTAAGAGGCATCATCTGGATATATGGGATACTGCAGGGAACAAGACATAAAAGACCTTCATTTTCATGGTCACAGCATTCGAGTTGGGACAGGCAATGAATGATACTAAGAAAGATATCTAATTGTGCTAAATAGTACCCAGAGAATTAAAGTGGGGTGATGTGACAGAGAGGCGATGGGTGGTACTTTAATTTGGTCAGAAGAGGACCGTTTCTCTCTGGTGACATTGAAACTAGGATTGGAATGATCAGAAGGAACTGGCCAGTTGAGGGTCAGGAGGAAGTGTGCTTCAGGCAGAGATGCTAAGAAATGAGACAAGCAGCCATAAGGTACTAAAAGAGAGAGAGAGATTGAAGTGCAAGAGGGAAGTGAGCAAGGGAGGGAGGAGCTCACAAGTGAGGAAGATGTAAGATCTTTTAGGACCTCAAAGGCGAGCTTGGGTTTTATTCTAAGTGGGATGTGAAGCAACTAGAAGGTATTTCAGCAAAGGAGTAATCTGGTTATATTTTGAAAAGACCATTCTAGCTGCCATTGGGGAATGGATTGTGGGAGAGATAAGTGGTTACTGGAGGGAAGAGATGTTGGAGGCTTGGACTGGAGGGTAGCAGTACAGGTAGACAGAAATGATCGTGTTTCGGAGTGATTTGCATTGGGAGGCGGAGTCCGTGGGACTGAAGGAGTGATTTGATGAGTCTGCTAAGGGTAAAGAATAAGAAAAATTCTGGTGTAGGGGCCTTGAGAAATTGGGTGAACGAAGGTGCTATTGTGGAAGATGGGAAAGACGAAGAGAGGAACATATTTGTGGGGAGAAAGTTGGGAATTTACTCTGGCGAGTTCAGTTAGAAACGTCCAGTGGAAATGTTCAAGGACGGCTGGAGTCTAGGATTCTGGGGAGAAATCAAGGGCTGGGATTTGGATGTGGGACTCACTGGGGTGGTCCTGGAGGAGACCATCTGGAGACCAAGTGTAGACAGAGGACAACGGGGGTCCCAAGGTCAATCTGGGCAGTGCATCAATGCGTGGGTCAAACTGAGGAGGAGGTCCCAGCTAAGGAACTGGAGAAGGAGGGGTCTGAAGTAGGAGGGAAAACTGGAAAGTATGATGTTCAGAAGCCAAAGGAAGGACGTGTTTTGAGAAGGAAGAAATAAGCCGGGCGCTGTGTTGAAGTGATTAAGGGAAGGGCAGAGACTCGGGCAGTGGCTCGGTGACATGAGAACCTTGGGGGCCATGAAAGACACAGGTTCAGAGTGGTGGTGCTGGTGGAAGCCTGGATGGAAGGGCTGGGCAGGGAATGTGAGGTGGGGGCTTCAAGACATGACTTCTAAGTTTTGCCCTAATGAGGAACAGAGCGGGGAGAGTCTTTGGATGGAGGAGATAATAGTACAAAAGGTCTGTGTGCTGATGGGAATGATCTAGTGGAGAGCGGAAAATTGCATCTGAGGGAAGGAATGGGATAATGGCAGGAAGAAAAGCCTCGAGAAGGCTAAGATGGTAGGATCCAAAGGAAGGGGGAAAGGTTGGCCTTTGAGAAGAGCCAGGACATTCTCCATGATACAAGAGGGGAGCTACAGCCTGTGGGTGTAAATGAAGGTGATTTGGGAGATTTGATGGTGGGACTAAAAGTTCCTGGCTGGTGGCTTCTCTCTCTCTCTCTAAGAGCTCTGAGGCAAGGATATCAGTTGAGGATGAAGGAGCTGGGCGTTGGGGAGGGCTTAAGGACTTTTGTGCAGAGGGAAATGGGAAACGGTCATTTTGAAGAGTCAGAAAGGAAAGATACAAAAGAAGTATAATAGGATTGAAGGACAGCGCTGTGTGCTTATTTGACGTTTGTAGTGGGGATGGGGTGGCAGGGTGCGATGGGCAGAAAGAAGTTGCCTTGGAAAGAAAGGGCTAACTCAGAAACAGACGTGGGCCCAAGTCCGGCAAGCAAGAACCATCTATGAACTCAGCTGTGAAGTCAGGATATTAGTATGGGGCATATTTTGGGGGTGCTCAGTAGGATTTGGGTCTTCATGACATTTGAGAACAGGGTGTGAGAGACAGGAGAGGGAATCAGGTCACTTAGAGATTTTGTGTCTGGGCCATTGGTGTGATGGTGTCCTCTTCAGAATGTGATTGATACGTTCTCTCAGGCCACTGATTTAAGTTTTGGGGGCCTCAGTTTTCCCATTTGTAAACTAGTTAAAGTAATTCTAACCGGGGTTTTTTAATGAAATAACATCTGGGTGCAGGCTTAGGAAAGCTGCCAAACACGATGCAATTGTTATCCTGGTCACAAAATTCAAAGGAAAGCTGGCTTTCAGGCCTCGTGCTGTCTTCGGGCCTGTGATAAATGCTGACTCAGCCCACAGAGGACTTGGGTGCAGGCCCTGCGCTGGCCTGGTCGTTTTCCTCCTGAGCCTTGTCACTCAGAACCGGAGGGGGAACCCCCCTATCTGTGAACAAGCCACAAGTCTGTTTGCTTCAATGTATCCCAGTTTTGAATGCTAGATACCATTAATTTTTTTAAAATATGTATTTATTTGTTTTTGAGAGAGAAAACACGTGAAGGAGGGGCAGAGAGAGAGGGAGACACAGAACCCGAAGCAGGCTCCAGGCTGTCAGCACAGAGCCTGAGGCGAGGCTCAAACTCACGAACCACAAGATCATGGCCTGAGCCGAAATCAAGGGTCAGATGCTTTACGGACTGAGCCACCCAGGCCTCCCTGGCTTTGATTTGTTTTCCAGAAAGCCTCTTCTTGGGAAGACTAATTTGGCAGAAGGTGTACGTCCTGCTGCCTGATTGCGCCTCTCCCAGTGGTAGCTCTTCGAAGGTACCTATGGTTTGTAAAGGAGTTTGACAGGCTTTTGGGAAGGGGTTAGTGCCTCTTGAACTGGGGAGGTTTCAAAATGAGCGTGGGCCTAAAAGGCTCCATAGAGGCCGGCAGTGGGACAGACAGAGCGGCTCAGAGGGAAGGGACAGAGCAGCTTTAATGTGCTAATGAGGGGAAGCCCAGATGCCAGTCGGATCAGAGGAGCTCTTTGTGACACTGGGTTCCCGGGGATGGCTGAGTCTCTGTCCCTATCCGTATCCTGCTGCGGGCAGAAGAAACACTGTGCTCTCAGAGAGGGCCCTTTCCTCAACAGATAGCCTTAGAGACCGCTCTGAACGCCCGTGGGTGGTGAGGGGCTTCGGAAAATCCCAGGTCCGGTGACCGCTTGAAAACAGGGCGCTGTGAGGTGGGGGGAGGTGTGTGTGGCAGGACAGAGGAAGGGTGGGGGAGATCTGTTCTGGAGGGTATGTGCAGCCCCGGAGCGCTAGGAAGGATATTTACAGCTTCACAAGATTAACTGTTGTCCCTCCCGTACTGCCAAGCTTGGTGATGGCACTCAAGCCAGTCTAACAGGAAGTGATCAGTCCTTGAAAATAGTCAGTGCAGTTTTAGCTAGGTATGGAGTAAGTCTGAAACATCACAAAACCAACCAAAAACTACCACCGTAACCCAGTGAGTTGTGGAATGAAATTGATGGTCTGGCTACTTCATTCGGTGATGGCCTCAGCATTGCTAGTGGGAAGAGGTTGGAAGCAGGGTCCGGGAACTTGTCTTGACGCTGACTTTGCATAGCGAGAACACAGCGTTTATAAAGATTGTGTGTTTACTTGTACTGACTCCATCTACAGGTGGAGGGATTGGGCAAGCGAAGCTCCACCAGTCACCCCTTAAGTCTGCCTCCAGATTTCATCATAACGTTTAGGTTGTTAATGTCTCCGGAAGTAAGAGTTTTCAGATAAGAAAAGACCGACAAATGAAATGAAGATGATCAAGCCATGGTGTCTTGGCCCTGTTATCTTTGTCTCCTACATTTCCTCTCTGAATCTTTCTGGGATATGTAAATATTTAGTAGAGTATAGTATGCATATTATTTCCCAAATAATGTATATTAGATATTATTTGTAATCAATCTTTGTCTATTCATCTGACTGTCTCTTTCCGTCTTGCTCTGTTATTCTCTCTCTCTCTCTCTCTCTCTCACACACACACACATACACACACACACACACAAACTGATTAATAGATGATAGTTTTCCATTTGTCTTCCTTATTTGAAAACAGCTCTTAGGTTTCCTTACCATACTCTTTTGGCTCAGAGTTGGTTCGAGAAGAATACTTTATTTTTAACATGTTTTATTTTTATTTTGGAACCATATTGAATTGGTATCATCTAAGAAAATGCGGAAGTACCTATGAACCAGCTCTATCTGCAAGTGCGAACGTACCTATAGAACAGCTGCCCCGTAAGGATTCTTCCCCACCCACCCCACATTTCCCTGAGTCATAGATGGTTTTGTTACAACACTTCAGCTCTAGGTGATAATGTGCCTAGTGACTTGACTTTAAATTTTTACCTTTTTTTCCCTACTCCGATTCTAACAGTTTGTGTGATTTGTGTTTTTGAGGCAAAAATTCACCTTCTTCTCCTCCTCCTCGTCCTTTTCCTTCTTCTTGTCTTTTTTTTTTTTTAACATTTATTTATTTTTGAGAGACAGAGAGACAGAACGCAAGCAGGGGAGGAGCAGAGAGAGAGGGAGACACAGAATCCGAAGCAGGCTCCAGGCTCGGAGCTGTCAGCACAGAGCCCAAAGCGGGGCTCGAACCCACAGACCATGAGATTATGACCTGAGCCGAAGTCAGCTGCCCAAACGACTGAGCCACCCAGGCGCCCCTGTCCTTTTTTTTTTTTAATTCCTTTTTTTCCTTGATGTTTCCCATTTATTTCCTGCTCCTAATGAGATTCGTGCATTTTGTGCACGTTTCACCAAGTGGAAGCTCGGCGCTCTTGATCCTATCAAGTATTATAGGCAACGAGGTGCTTGCTTGCACTGGTTTTAGAAGATCGGTCATTTGCAGCTCTTATGCTGATAAATGGACTCATTTGTGTCCAATTCAAAGAGACCAGAATAATTACTTTCCTAGCCCCCAAATTAATTGCAACCTGAGAGTATGCCTTCAGCGATGACGGAAGACAAGCACTGTTTCAAGTATTTGTAGCAATGAGTGTCAGATCACTCATTTTGGATATCAGTTCAAGAAAATGGTGGTAACGGAAAGTATGCACATGGGAATGTATGCAGCATGGGCTGGTATCCCAGGGCTGTCGTTTGTTGGGCCACGGGTTTGGGAGTTGAGATACAACAAAAAACTTTTTTTTTGAAACCAGATTGTCATTGGCTGTTTCCCTTTGTCACAGCTGCAAAGCAGTCCATTGGAATTAGGTACTCTTGCTTTTCGGTTGCAACTGGAGAAGCAGGTGAAGTGTCGGAGTTTGCAGGGCACTCTTTTTCTAAAAAAGGAATTTCCACAGGTTGATAGACTCTCCCACAAACTCTTCCAAATGGTGGTTGGGAAAGATGAGACATATACAAGGGACAAAGGATTTTTAAAGTTTTTTTTTTAATGTTTATTTCTTTTTGAGAGAGAGAGCGAGTGAGCACGAGAGCACAAGCTGGGGAGGGAGAGGGAGAGACGGAGACAGGATTCAAAGCAGGCTCAACACTGTCAGCCAGCGCAGAGCCCAGTGCCGGGCTCGAACTCATGAATTGAATTGTGAGATGATGGCCTGAGGGAAGTCAGAGGCTTAACGGACTGAGCCACCCAGGTGCCGTGACACAAAGGATTCTAAAGTGAAATACATAAGAAAATGAGATACAGGGTGGAGGGAAGCCTTGCAGAGAATTAGCCTTGCATTTCTAATATTGATGTGATATTTTAACCATTAAAGTAATTGGCATCATGAGCATAGAATGTTGCTTCCTGGCCCCTCTGAGGGAAATGTTAGCAAGGGAACAAAGGAAAAAAGTCACAGAAGACATGTGACGTATTAATGAATCAAAGTTACCCTTATTCCATGCCAAAATCTCCATTTTGGTGAATTACTAACTTTCTCTGTGGAACTGTGTTGATTTTAGGAAATGAATAAAGTAAAGCAATGGATGGAAGCATAAAAACCTGATCCTCAGTTTTAAGGCACTGCCAGGCAGAGCTATGTACGCTATACATTACAATCTAAAAGAGGGGCACCTGGGCGGCTCAGTTGGTTGAGCATCCGATTCTTGATTTCCGCTCAGGTCATGTTCCCAGGGTTCCCAGAGTCGTGGGATAGAGCCCTGTATTGGGCTCTGCACTGAGTGTAGAGGCTATTTGGGATTCTCTCTCCCTCTGCCCCTCTCCTGCTTGTGCTCTTTCTCTCTCTCAAAAAAAAAAAAAAGTGTGAAATAGAAGCGCGTCTATAAGACATAGCTATTCTTCAACCAAAACACAAAGGCACCTATGCATCTGGCCGACGTCCAGCCCCCAGGTCTGGGTTAGATGGCTCATTCTGCTTACAGGCTATTTTATATCATTTACACTCTACATTCTTTTCTTGTCTGAACCCTCCCAGTGGTTAAATCTACAAGGGTGTTCTCTACCCAACATCCTGTGTAGAACTTGGCATACAGTAAGTGCTCAATAAGTGTTTGTTGAATGAAGGGGCAAATGACTTGCTAGAAGCCCTTTCAAGAGAGATATTATTTTATGTTCTCTAATTTTTATCTTCTCAAATAATATATGTGGTAGTGCCTCGCACAGAATAGGTACTCAATGAATTTTAGTTTTAGTTTTTTTTCAGATTGATCTATAGAGAAGTACGGGATATAGAAAAGTATAGAGAAATAATTTGGGTGGTGCCAGAGTTAGGAAAATACTGAGGTGTGCCGCCTAAGTCCTACTCACACTTTAAAACTCAAAACGTATCTATCTAACCCCTTTTTCACTAAAATTTTCAATTCTGTCTGCCAAGAAGTTTCCCATGGGATAATCAGTTGTAGAAATGAAAAAAAAAAAAGTCACTTAAAGTTTGTTGTAGACAGAAATTGAGAAGGGGGCTGCCTGCTTATTTCAGTATCTTAGGGCTCTGATCTCAGGGACCTCAGTTTCTTTTCTGCTCACAGGTTGTGTTGAGGACTAAAAGATTATACATATATAATATGTGTGTGTGTGCGCGCGCACGTGTGCACACATACACATATATATACAGAGAGAGAGAGGAGAGAGCACTTAGAACAGCATCTGACATACAGAAATTTCTACTCAAACTTATTTTATTATTATTATCGTTACTGGCGGGTATAAAGCCTGGGGGAAAATGGGGAGGAAGGAAATGCTTACCAGGAAAACTGCACGAGAGTAGTAGAGCCCATGCCTGGCCGGTTTAGTGCCTTCTGCCCTGTGCTGCATATAGCCCTTTCACATAATAGATGATGATAATACTTGTTCGATGAATTGACGGTGTACTTTCAGTGGTCTGGGAAAGGAATGGTAAGAGGGTTATATGGAAGTTAGAAGTCCTGGCTCAAAGTAAGCAAGGAGAAAGAACAACATTTGTTATGCCGGGTCCTAAATATTTTCCTAAGCAATTTCTACCAGTCAGAAATTAATTTGAGATAAATTTCTTCTTCAAATACAACACCCTGGGAAAATTAAACAAGATTAGATTTATATCCTTTGCATGTCTGCTGCAAAGAAAGCAGAGTCCTAAGAGTGGTTCAGAGATGCAAACATATAAAGTTAGGTCTCTGCTCTCAAGCATATTTTAATCTAGTTAATCAGTTATTATTTTAGTCAATCAATTAGATTGCTTTCCCCTTAAGAGCTGAAATCAGTCATGAGGAAAGGTGGGAACATTCTTGAAGGCATCTTTGGAACATGGGACACTGGGCATGAGAGAAGGTCCGGTTGGATTTTTATAGTGTGGGAAGTTATACCACTAGAGACCTATAAGTGTTTTTGGTTGGAGGAGATCAACTTTGCTATCTTTGGAATATGTCCGGGGCTCTCCATTGGTGGGATCAAACATCACCTTCCCAGAAGATTTTCAGCGGCATACTGGTCAATAACTGTTTGAGAATGTATCTATGCATCAGCTATGAGAATTTTGACAAGTCATTTGAAATCCGTGGTCACTAAATCCCAGTCCAACTCTTATGGTGCATGATTATACATGACAATAAAACCCAAAAACCTTCTGACAAATCAAATGAAGTTTATTTTTAAAGCATATTATATATAGTGTTTCTTCTTCGTGTGCTGATACCTCAGAATAAAATGACAGTCCAGCCATTTCAGAAGTGGTTCAAATGTGCTGTCTCCTGGGGGCAAAGAGCCCACATACACAGTTAAGTTAAATATCTTGTGTGATATATTAGAGTTCCAACCAGAGAATTATTTGTCAATAACAAATAATAAATAGTATATTTAGATAAGTCCTGCAAAGGGGGACTCATGATAACTTGACAAGTTACCTGCACTGGAATAGAATAGAAATTAGCGTAGTATTTTTTTCTAAAAGAGTCAGTTATCTTAGTTAGTTGGCTTTTAAATTTCTGCTCCAGAACACACAAATGTGACACTTTGGAGAGCCATACAGTGCTGGAAGGTTACTACCTGTAACAGCCTTTCTTTTCCTCTCTCTAGCCTTTTTTGCATCACTAAGGTGGGATGTTTTATCCACTCTGGGGTGATGAAACTTCTGCTTTATGACATTATCAAAGATCTGCGTACATAAAGAAGAGTAATGAAGTCATTTGGCTTACATTCTTGATATCATTTGTATTGCGCCTGTGCAGGGTTGAGTGAAGCAGTTTCTCTAGCTGCTGTAAGCAGTAAGCCTCTAACTGTTAAATGCTGACTCGACATAAGCGTGTCTGCAGAAGAAGATGATTAACTTGAAGAGAAGCTAGTGTCAGCAAGAAGAAATACAACCACACATCCAAAAGGAATATGGAGTATTTACATGTGACATCTTCGGGAACCACTGCAAATAGAAAGAGGAAAATATAGTAGTGGTAGGTGGAAATAAGTGTAGTCTTTTGCTTCTGTCCTTGGTATTGGAGATTTTGTCTTCCATAGTCTCTCGTTGGTTCCATCACTGATGCATCCATTTTCGCCCCAGATGGTCCTGATGAGCCAATTACTTCTTGGCATTCTTCTGGACTCGGGGGCCGGCAGATTGTTGTCGGTCTTCGGGCAGGCATAGGTCCCAGATTGGCTCAATCGGATTGAAAGGAAGCACTTATATTTGATGGTGGGGGAAGAGATTTCTCTGTCTCTGTTGGGTTTGATCAAGGAAACATCTGTCTTAGTACCGGCTGTTACTGTCAGCCATCTTATGACCATGAAGGAAACCAGCCTTCAGATGTTGCCGATGCTGAAGACAGCATAGTGGAGACAGGAAAGTTCCTGGACCCTTGACGATTGTATTGAGCAACTGATGGACGCACCACACGCTCAGAGATTGCTCTATCACTGGACTTCCATTATATGTTTAGGCCAGGTTAATTTAAAGTATGCTTTACTTGCAGTTGAGACCTTCCTTAACTGATACACATTTCTCTCACTTTGCCCTTAAACTGACAACTTTCTATGAAGAAGAGCCAGGGCCTTTTCATCTCTTTCATTATGGACGCATGCGCCACGGAAGTGCAGAGGCAGTGTGCCGCAGCGTGCGGTGCGGAAGGTTCGTTTTCCAGGATGCAGCTGCACAGAGAGTAGAAAGAATGGGCTTCCGTGACTGGGAGACGTCATGGATATCCATACCAGTCTGTGGCACCTTGGATAATGTGAACTGGTCTGGATTAGACAAATATATTGAGGGGATTGGAGTATGGGATGATAGACTCTCCCATCGCATCGTCCACTTATTCGTTTGTGTGATAAGCATTTATTTTGAGCCTGCTTTGTGCCTGGCGTGTGTGGGGCACCAAGTGTAGGAAAGATCTCACAGAGAATAGTGGAGAACCTTGGAGTGTGCCTGATGTGAGGGCTTGGAGAAGGCATCTGGGCATGTGACAGTTAGCCTGGGAACTGGAGGGTGAGGAGGACTTAGGCAGAATAAAGAGAGGAGTGTGTGTGTGTGTGTGGGGGGGGTGTGAGTGGCAGGGATTTATAGGGAATGGTGTTTTATTTTTTTTTAATTTTTTTTTAATGTTTATTTAATTTTTGAGAGACAGACCATGAGTGAGGGAGGAGCAGAGACGGAGGGAGACAGAATCTGAAGTAGGCTCCATCCAGGCTCTGAGCTGTCAGCACAGAGCCCGACTGAGGGCTCGAACTCACAACCTGTGAGATTAAGACCTGAGCCGAAGTCGGACGCCCAACCGACTGAGCCACCCAGGCGCCTGGGAATGGTGTTTTAGACAAAGGAAACACTTCAGAAGACTGTGAGGGTAGATGCATGGTGTGTTCTGGGGAACGGAAGTGGCTCCACGTGTGAGGGAGAGAGTGTTAGAGGCTGGCAGAGTAGGTAGGGGCCAGGTCAGGTAGGGCTTTGGAAGCTTGTTCAGTGGGTATGCTTTATCTTAAAAGCATAGTATTGAGGCTCTAAGCAGAAGAATGACATGACCAATTTACATTTTCACAAGCTCTGGCTGCCTGCAGTATAAACAGTGAATTCGGGTGCAGCTAGATGGTTGCAAGGAGCCAAGCCAGCAGACAGATGCGGAGGAAAAATGGCGAGGTATGATGCACTCCTAACCTCTCCTTTCTGAAGCCTTGGGTCTTGATTATAATTACCAGTTAAGAGAAAGGCGAATTGGGTTTATGGTGGTCAGCATTTGATTTTATTTGGTGTAACAGTGGCACGACCTCAGGCAAGTTACCTGAACTCTCTGAGTTTTAGTTTCATCAACTGTGAAATTACAAGAACACCCACCTCATAGGGTCATTGTGGAGAATTAAGCAAGATAATATATTTATAGCTCTTGGCGCCATGCCTGAAACATGTTTCCATTATAATTATTCATACTTAGCCTAATAAATATGTAAGGAAGAGGGATAAGAACGGAAGCAGAAAAAGAGTTAGTCTGGGAGTTGAGAGTCACACGAACATCATGTTTTCTTTGGAGGCAGGACTTGTATTTATTGTATAGGCAGCAAATTTCCAGTAATACTTGCTTCTGAAAGGCAAAGAAATGAAATCAACACAAAAATGACAACAGAAGGTGTGCCTAGTTGTGACTAAGGAGCAGAAGAGAGAAGGGATGTTGAACTCACGGGACGGGGAAAGGAGGAGGCCTGGACCTGAGATGCCAGGAGCAAGGGCTTCCAAAACCTGTGGCTTCCGTGCAGTGACAGCCTTCTTCAGAGACAATACTTTGAAGCTCTAGATGAGAGCAGGAAACAGGTGTATTTGTTTTAGGGAAGGGGCTTTTGTTTGTTTTTTTAAATCATGTAGAGCAGCTGTCATATGGTAGATATTGTATTTAACAAATATTTGTTGAATGAATGAATATGAGGAGATGCACACGCTTCCTCCTAGCTTTGAGTCCTGGGGTCAGAATTTCTGCCTAAGGCATAGGCGCACGCTGGGTTGGGTTCCCTTCATTTGCCACCTACAAAGCAGCCTTGTATTTCTCATGCAATTAATACAGAAGCTAATTAGAGGAGCTAATCAATGGCTGATGAACTGATTCATGCAGATAGATTTCTCAAGCCAGAGTTTGAAAGAAAAGAATGGATTCTTTCCTTGGGCGATGTAGGCAGCTATTTTTAGTCAGCAGGTGTTGCAGCTTTTAAGAGGCATTTGGCAGGGTTTCCTTCTACTTCCATTTCATCCAAAATATGTAACTTTCATCCTTTTCATCCAGAAACGTGCTGCTTTTTGAGTGTTTACTGAGTAGAAGAGAGGATTGTGGGAAAGAATAATCAAGAAAAAATATATGAAGTGCTTTGCATGGAACCTGGCTCCATGGTAAATGGGCAGTAAATAAGAGGGGAGATGGAAATGCCATTCACAGAGCGCGGGTGGAGGAAGGAGATGGCAGGTAGACACTGCTCTCTGCTGAACATGGAGATTTCTCTGCATCACTGGAGATAACGCGTTGCTTTCAGCTTTCTTAGTCTGAATCAATTTCTGTACCCAGAGCCTCAGATTATAATTTAAGATGTCAATACTTATTAGTCAGGAAAGGGCCAATCAGTTTTCTTTGTGCACTGCTTAAAAACAAATGCCCTACAAACCAATGGGCAAAAATACAACGACTTAATGCTTCACACAGTTCTGAGATGAGAACTGGGCCTCCAGAACAGTTCTTTCCTATGATAAATTTCTAATCACACATGAGAATTGTGCCAGAGATTGATAACGTGTAAGCCACAAATAGTAGTTTGCTCTATGTGCATATGTTCCTCTGTGAGATGCCATAGTTAGGTCTTGGATGAAGACAGCCTGGAAATGTCTTGCTTCTTGGAGAACAGTCGTGGAAGTCAATCAAATATATTTATATAGATATAAGATATGTATAATAAAAAGTATTTTAATACATTTCTATACAATATAAATGTAAATAAATATTTCTGTTTTGTATGTGTGTGCATATATACTATATATGTATATGTTTATATATAAATGAATGTGTATATATGTGTATGTGTGTGTGTACTGTGCATATATACATAGGGCACGTATATATGTATATGTATATAGAATGAGAGAGAGAAAGAGCGAGAAAGCAAAAGAGAGACAGGGAAAATTTATTTTAAGAAATAAGCTCAGGCAATTGTAGGGGCAGGCAAGTCCAAAATCTCTAGGGCAGTACAGCAGGCTGGAAATTCAGACGGATTTCTGTTATAGTCTTTAGGCAAAATTATTTTTCCAAGAAACCTCAGTTTTAAAGCCTTCAGTTGATTGGATAAGACCCACTCTCGTTATTTTTTTAAATTAATTAATTAATTATTTAATTATTAAATTTACATCCAAGTTAGTTATCATATAGTGCAATAATGATTTCAGGAGTAGAATCCAGTGATTCGTCCCCTACGTATAACACCCAGTGCGCATCCCAGCAAGTGTCTTCCTTAATGCCCCTTGCCCATTTAGCCCATACCCCCACCCACAACCACTCCAGCAACCCTCAGCTTGGTCTCTATATTTAAGAGTCTCTTACGTTGTTCCCCCCGCCCCTGTTTTTATATTATTTTTGCTTCCCTTCTCTTATGTTCATCTGTTTTGTATCTTAAATTCCACATATGAGTGAAGTCATATGATATTTGTCTTTCTCGACTGACTAATTTTGCTTAGCCTAGTACCCTCTAGTTTCATTCACATTGTTGCAAATGGCAAGATTTCATTCTTTTTGATTGCTGAGTAATACTCCATTGTATGTATATACCACATCTTCTTTATCCATTCATTTGTTGATGGACATTTAGGCTCTTTCCATACTTTGGCTATTGTCAATAGTGCTGCTATAAACACTGGGGTGCATGTGTCCCTTTGAAACAGCACACCTGTATCCTTTGGATAAATACCTAGTGGTGCAGTTGCTGGGTCATAGGGTAGTTCTATTTTTAATTTTTGGAGGAACCTCCATACTGTTTTCCAGAATGACTGTACCAGTTTGCATTCCCACCAGCAGTACAAAATGGTGCCTCTTTCTCTGCATCCTCACCAACATCTGTCAGTTGCCTGAGCTGTTAATTTTAGCCGTTTGGAGAGGTGTGAGGTGATATCTCATTATGGTTTTGATTTGTATTTCCCTGATGATGAGTGATGTTGAGCATTTTTTCATGTATGTGTTAGCCACCTGGATGTCTTCTTTGAAAAGTGTCTATTCATGTCTTTTGCCCATTTCTTCACTGGATTATTTGTTTTTTTGGTGTTGAGTTTGATAAGTTCTGTATAGATTTAGGATACTAACCCTTTATCTGATATGCCATTTGCAAATATCTTCTTCTATTCCATCAGTTGTCTTTTAGTTTTGCTGATTGTTTCCTTCACCATGCAGAAACTTTTTATCTTGATGGGGTCCCCATAGCTCATTTTCGCTTTTGTTTCCCTTGCCTCTGGAGACATGTTGAGTAAGATGTTGCTGCAGCCGAGGTCAGAGAGGTTTTCACTTGCTTTCTCCAGTAGGATTTTGATGGCTTTTTGCCTTACATTTAAGTCTTTCATCCATTTTGAGTTTATTTCTGTGTGTGGTGTAAGAAAGTGGTCCAGGTTCATTCTTCTGCATGTTACTGTCCAGTTTTCCCAACACCATCTGCTGAAGAGACTGTCTTTGTTCTGCTGAATATTCTTTCCTGCTTTGTCAAAGATTAGTTGCCTACATGTTTATGGGTCCATGTCTGGGTTCTCTCTTCTGTTCCACTGATCTATGTGTCTGTTTTTGTGCCAATACCATACTGTCTTGATGACTACAGCTTTGAAATACATCTTGAAGTCCAGAATTGTGATGCCTCCAGCTTTGTTTTTCTTTTTTCAGGATTGCTTTGGTTCTTTGGTGTCTTTTATGTTTCCATACAAATTTTAGTTTTGTTTGTTCTATCTCTGTGGAGAATGCTGTTGTTATTTTGATAGGGATTGCATTAAATATGTAGATTGCCTTGGGTAGTGTTGACATTTTGACAATATTTATTCTTCAAATCCATGAACATGGAATATTTTTCCATTTTTTTGTGTCTTCTTCAATTTCTATCATAAGCTTTCTATAGTTTTCAGTGTATAGATTTTTCACCTCTTTTGTTAATTTTATTCCTAGGTGTTTTATAGTTTTTGGTGCAATTGTAAATGGGATCAATTCCTTGATTTCTCTTTCTGTTGTTTCATTATTGGTGTATAGAAATGCAACCAATTTCTGTGCATTGATTTTATATCCTACAACTTTGCTGAATTCATGGATCAGTTCTGGCAGTTTTTTTTTTTTTTTTTTTGGTGTGTGTGGAATCTTTTAGGTTTTCCATATGGAGAGAGTATCATGTCATCTGTGAAGAGTGAAAGTTTGACCTCTTCCTGGCCGATTTGGATGCCTTTAATTTCTTTGTGTTGTCTGATTGTTGAGGTTTGGACTTCCAATACTATATTGAATAACAGTGGCAACAGTGGGCATCCCTGTCATGTTCCTGACCTTAGGGGGAAAGCTCTCAATTTGTCCTCATTGAGGATGATATTAGCGGTGGGCCTTTCATATATGACTTTTATGATCTTGAGGTATGATCCTTCTATGCTTACTTTCTTGAGACTTTTTATCAAGAAAGGATGCTGTATTTTATCATATGCTTTCTCTGTATCTATTGAGAGGATCATGTGGTTCTTGTCCTTTCTTTTATTTATATGGTGAATCAGATTGATTGTTTTGAGGATATCGAACCAGCCCTGCATCCCAGGTATAAATCCCACTTGATCATGGTGAATACTTTTTTTAATGTATTGTTGGATCCAGTTGGCTAGTATCTTGTTGAGAATTTTGCATCTTTGTTCATCAGGGAAATTGGTCTATAGTTTTCCTTTTTAGTGGGGTCCCTGTCTGGTTTTGAAATGAAGGTAATGCTGGCCTCATAGAATGAGTTTGGAAGTTTTCCTTCCATTTCTGTTTTTCGGAACAGCTTCAAAAGAATGGGTGTTAACTCTTCTTTAAATGTTTGGTAGAGTTCCCTTGGAAAGCCATCCAGCCCTGGACTCTTGTTTTTTGGGAGATTTTTTATTACTAATTCAATTTCTTTACCAATTATGCATCTGTTCAAAATTTCAATTTCTTCCTGTTTCAGTTTTGGTAGTTTATATGTTTCTAGCAATTTGTTTATTTCTTCCAGATTGCCCAATTTATTGCCATATAATTGCTCATAATATTCTCTTATTATTGTTTGTATTTCTGCTGTGTTGGTTGTGATCTTTTCTCTTTCATTCTTGATTTTATTTATTTATTTGTTTTATTTGGGTCCTTTGTTTTTTCTTCTTGATCAGACCTGCTAGGGGCTTATCAATTTTGTTACTGCTTTCAAAGAACCAGCTCCTTGTTTCATTGATCTATTCTACTTTGATTTCGATAACATTGATTTCTGCTTTAATCTTTATTATTTCCCAACCAGTGCTGGTTTTGGGCTCTTCTTTTTCCAGATTTTAAGGTGTAAGTTTAGGTCGTATATATGAGACCTTTTTTCCTTCTTTAAGAAGGCCTGGATTGCTGTATATTTCCCTCTTAAGACCACTGTTGCTGCGTCCCAGAGGTTTTGGGCTGTGGTGCTATCATTTTCATTGACTTCCATGTACTTTTTAATTTCCTCTTTAATCTCTTGGTTACCCATTCATTCTTTAGTAGGATATTCTTTAATCCCCAAGTATTCGTTGTTTTTCTAGTTTTTGTCTTGTGGTTGATTTTGAGTTTCACAGTGTTGTGATCTGAAAATATGCATGGTGTGATCTCAGTCTTTTTGTACTTGTTGAGGGCTGATTTGTGTCCCATTATGTGATCTATTCTGGATAATGTTCCATGTGCACTCGAGAAGAATGTGTATTCCTTTGCTTTAGGATGAAATGTTCAGAATGTATCTGTTAAGTCCATCTGGTCCAGTGTGTCATTCAAAGCCATTGTTTCCTTGTTGATTTTCTATTTAGATGATTTGTCCATTGCTGTAAGTGGGGTGTTGAAGTCCCCTACTATTACAGTATTATTATCAATGAGTTTCTTTATGTTTGTAATTAATCTATTTATATACTTAGGTGTTCATGTTGGGGGCATAAATGTTTACAGTTGTTAGATCTACTTGATGGATAGACCCCTTAATTATGATATAATGCCCTTCTTTGTCTCTTGTTACAATCTTTTAAATCTAGATTGTCTGGTCTAAGTATGGCTACTCTGGCTTCCTTTTAGTGACCATTAGTGTGATAGATGGTTCTCCATCGCCTTACTTTTAATCTGAAGGTGTCTTTAGGTCTAAAATGTGAGACTCACCTTTATTATTAAGGTTAATCTATTTAACTTAAACTGGTGGTAAATATCAATCACATCTATAAATACACTGATAGCAGCCTCCAGAATGGGGCTTGACCAAACCTGGGCACAATAACCTAGCTGAGCTAACACGTAAAATTAACTGTCATAGTAATGGTGATGATAAGGGTGACAATGATGTTTGTAGCTCTCAGCTGTCTTGGCATTGCCATGTATCAGTCACTGTGCCAAGTGCCTTACATCTATTATCCTGTTCTGTCATCCGAAACCTTCATCTCCATTTTATTTTATTTTATTTTTTAATGTTTAATTATTTTTGAGAGAGAGAGAGTGCAAGCAGGGGAGGGGCAGCAAGAGGGAGTCACAGAATCCAAAGCAGGCTTCTGGCTCTGAGCTTTCAACACAGAGCCTGATGTGGGGCTTGAACTCACAAACCGCAAGATCACGACCTGAGCCGAAGTCTGATGCTTAATCAGCTGAGCCATCCAGGTGCCCCTTCTCTATCTTAAAGATGAAACTCTGAGTTGGAAAGGTTGCCGAATTGCTTTATGTCACATAGACCCTGACTAACATTGCTAAAGCTTGGTTCTGATGCCCGTGCTATTATGTGTCATTTTGTACAGCCGATATTAATTGATACCACTCTATTTCCTCCTGGTGACAGAAACCTCACTCAAGCTCGGATGCAATTTATTGTCTCATGTTTTGGGGAAGTCAAAGGCGACTAGCTTTAGGCACAGCTGGATCCAGGGGCTGAAAGGATGTTGTCAGGACTCTACCTTTTGCTCCATCACTTGGCTCTACTTATTTCCTTTTAGTTTTATTTGGCTTTCTCCGTGAGGAAGGCAGGATTTACATCCTTTGACTCAGCACTCACAGTAGAGAGGAGCTTTGCTTTTTTATGGCCTTATAGTAATTCCAGAAAATGACTTTGGGCTGGCTTGGGTTATGTACTTATTCCTGGTCTAGTTCCTAGGTCCAAAACATGCAGCTCTGTGGTTGGTCCTGCTGCTCTGACTCTGGGTTGCTAGGCATCATGATGGAAAGCCGCACTAGAACTGGCGGAATGAGGGACGGCACTGCCGTACTCAAGCCTCCCAGCACTGACAGTTCCCTGTGGACACCTCCTCAGAAAGGAAACTCTCACTGGATCCTGCTAGGACTGGACTGTGTGTGACAGTTTTATGTTCTCAGTGATAGAAGTTCCTCGAAGCCATTTTTTTGTGGGAACACTGGTTTTAGTGCCTTAACTTATTTGAAAGGAAAGCCATCTCTAACCTGTATAGAATTGAAATCTAGAAGTTTTAATTTTTTTTCTCTGATTCAAAGCACAGGACCTAAGCAAACTCCTTTTCTAAGCTTTAATCCTAAATTAGCTTCCGAGTAGGTACCTAAACATCAAAGGCTTTCAGGAATGTAATGGTGCAACCTAATGCTCATGTTCCTTCCTTCATCCTTTCTAACTGGAAATCACAGACTACCTTGAAATATGGTTGTTTGTATTCCAATCTGATCTTTCTTCGATTGTGAGCGATTAGGGGGCAGGGCCCAATCTTACTTCTTTTAGTAACTCCCTATAGTTCCTGGCACAGATTTCTGTCAGGGCGAGCACTCAATAAGTACTTCTGAGCAAGTGAATGAATTTGAGTCATTATGGAGTAAAATAATCCCTTGTGTGCCGCACTCAGAGTTCTCCGGGGTAAATTTTTCCAGGAGCATAGCACAGAACAGGGGTTAAGGGCAGTGGTCTGGGTCAGACTGCCTGTGTTTGAATTCTTTACCCTGTCTTTTTGTAAACCTCCTTACCCCATCTATCAAATAGAGATTATGATAGTATTGACCACACAGAGATCTTACGAGGAGCTATCATAAGCACTTGGCCCATGGTTAGCATTCAGTAAACATTAGCTAATAGGACTATCATTGTTATTTGGTTGTTTTTGATGCTAGAAGGTCACCAGGCCCTATTTGAACCTGGCCAGCATATGATTTGCTCTGCTTGTAACGGTGTCTCTGTCACGTATCAAAATTTAAGTCTGTTCTTGCTTGCGTTGCAAAAGAAAAAAGTACCTTTCAAAACATAGTTTTCTCTTCCTCTTTTATTAAAAACAGTACTAGCGTACATCCCAATAAAGCTGTAACAAAAACAAACACACAATCAAACAAGACTAGTGTCCAAGCGGTTGTTCTTTAAGGGTCCCGGTCTCGAAAATTTAGCACGAGAAAGCTGCAGGTGGTTCATCTGGTGACGCCCGCGGACACTCTTCCTCAAGCCGCCAGATCAGTTTTCACGGTGAATGTGGCCTGTTTCTAAGTTAATGGTTGACTAGTGGCTTTAAGTCTGTCATGTTGACCCTTGTGTGATTTGGTCACTGCCTGGCACATCGTTTAATAATCTTTACGCCCCAAAATGGGTCTGAGTCACCCAGAGGGGTTTTTCACCTTGCAGGTAGATGGAGTGAGTCCTGAGGGTGAATTATCTGCTTAATTGTTGCTGTTGGTTTCTGAGAAACTATGGACTAAGAGTTGCCTCCAGAACAAGATGGGAAAATACCCTCATTGTGTTTTACTCTTGCTGCCTAAAATAGTTTCAGTTTTTTCAGCTACTGTTATCCTCATTTTCACGGTGAAGGAAACCAAAGAATAAAAAGTTTAAGATAACAGAGCAAGTAGCCAAGCTAAGACTTGAATTCAGTTGGCTTTAGAGTCTGTTATCTTAGCCACCACACTACCTACAAATATGTCAAAAAAGAACACCTTTTAAAGCCTCTTGTGGTCTCTACCCAGATAAATTAACTTTCTGTACCCAAATCCAAGATGAAAAATGCTAAATGAACCAAATCTCAGACAGATTGAGGATTTTCTTCTCATAAGACCAAGACATTCAAATCCTTCATTTCTAAAAACTCATTTTGTGGTATAACTCAGTGCTGTGCGAACTGTGTCTTTTCGAGGATTATATGAAATTTTGGGGAATTGAATATCATTGGGACTTTCCGAAATTGGAGTAACGTGGTGTTTGGCCCACGTTTTCCTCTAGAGGTAGTTGGAAGTTAGAACTTGAGAAGGCTCTTCTGGATGAATGTGATCCAGGTTCCTGGGCTGGGCAAGCCAGCAGTTTGTGTTTTACAAGCCAGCAGTTCTGCTCTTACTCTCTGTAGCCTCCCTGCTGGGCTTCTCAGAAGGTGCTGCTCAGAGACTTGTGGTAAGAAAACCAATTTCTGACGTCGATTTCACTAAAACTCTAGGGACAAGCTTAGCACTTGTTTGACTTCTGCCTTTTGTGCTTCATGACTAAGAATTGCTTCTCCTGATCCTCGTGAAATGAATACGATGCATTATTTAGGTGCATCACAGATGGGGATAGAGCACTCATAATGATAGCCAATCCTTCACTCCTCCCACTTGCACGCCTCACAAGGCCCCATGGACGTGATGCACTGTTAGGACTTACACACCTTGTGTATTTATATCTGAGGTCATTTCTCCATGCATACTATAGTCAGTATTTAGACTCCTTATTCTTCCTGTTTTTCTCCCTTCCAGCAAAAGCCAAGCCCTAGGAAGCACTCCACATTATATCGTTTAGAGTAGCAAGTTATCTTTAAAACATCATACTTAAGGGCCTCCAATCTTCTTTTAAGCATTTTTTTTTTTTGAAAAAGAAGGTATATCACACTCACAATATTTCTGAGTAAGCATAGATGTCTTGTGATATACAGGTTGCCATGGTGATTAATCACCTCCCAAAAAGAATAGGGGAGAATATAAATCCATGTAAATTACCCAGAACAGTAGTTAGAACAGTCCCCTGGGCACCTCAGTTTGTGAGGAATTTAAAAAAAAAAAAGAAGAAAGAAAAAAAAGGATGTTTTCCTCTTTTTTCTTTCATGGAAAGAGGGATAGAGAAAGCTGCTTTTGTGCTCTGATGGCCCGGCCTTCTCCCTTCCACTGGTGAGTGCCAGAAGGTTGCAGAGCAGGAAGGCAGTCACTCTAGCTGACAGAGAGGGTTCTTGTGATAAAAAATTGCAAAGTACACTCGGGCATGGCGGGGTCCGTGACTTTATGAATATTCTGCTTTCAGATTCTAAATGGCCTGTGCACTTTCTAGGACCTCATGAGAACTCAGAGTTCAGTGCTCACGCCTTTGGCTGATGTTTTTCTGCTTGTCTTGACCTAGGTCTTCTTTCACATTGAAGTGGAATTTGCCACTGACTTCTATTCAATATGAATAACAGAAGTGGAAATTACTTTAAAGGTTGACTGTTGAGAAGGGGCCTGCTGAGACAGAGCAAGGCATTGTGGAGGAACGTTCATGAGCTACAGGAAAAGGGCTCAAAAGAAGAGTGAGCAGCTAAAGGGTGATTTCCAGAATTTCAACTATGATGAGCAGTGCCATCTGCTCATAGGACAGGGGTTGCCTTTTCACCTGCTCCTTGTAGGTTGAAACCCGTAGCTTCCAATCCTTTTAGGGACAGTCTTCCATCAGAAATGTGGCACAGTTTGGTGTGGCTATGCCATTTGGTATAGAGCCATTCCTGACTGAAAGGATTTGTTATAGAAAGGCCAATGGAAACAAGTGAATATGGTGGAGGTATTTTTGACTAGGATGATTCAAAGAATCCTATTAAGGAAGATATTCTGTGACAATATTGGGAAGAGAAATTTTGACTAAGGAATATCCGATAGTTATTAAAGATGCATTTAAAAATAGATTAATAGTCATAAAGAGAAACCTCAGTACTTCATGTACAGGTTCATCTCACGTTATAGAAGGCATTTTTAAAATATATATAATTTATTGTCAAGTTAGCTAACATACAGTGTATACAAGTGTGGTCTTGGTTTTGGGGGTAGATTCCTGTGATTCATCGCTTACATACAACACCCAGTGCTCATCCCAACAAGTGCCCTCCTCAATGCCCATCACCCATAATTGCCCCCCCATCAACCTTCAGTTTGTTCTTCGCATTTAAGAGTCTCTTATGGTTTGCCTCCCTCTTGGTTTGAAACCATGTTTTCTCCTTCCCTTCCCTCACGGTCCTCTGGTAAGTTTCTCAAGTTCTGCTATGAGCGGAAACATGTATCTTTCTCTGACTTATTTCACTTAGCGGTACTACTCTCCAGTTCTATCCACGTTGTTGCAAATGGCAGGATTTCATTCTTTCTCATTGCCAAGTAGTATTCCGTTGTATTTATAAACCACATCTTCTTTATCCATTCATCAGTTGATGGACATTTGACTTCTTTCCATAATATGGGTATTGTTAAAAGCGCTGCTTTTAATAGATTTCAGTGTCACAGTGTAGCCCAAAGAGCCTGCTGGCAGGAAAACTCACTTGAGCCACTCTCAAATAATTTGTACACAAATTCTATGCCAAAGAAACTTACCATTCTGTTCCACTGAACGGATTTTACTCTCTGGAAAATGTTATAGCTTACTTTTTACCTCCTTTTAGTACCCCTTGCATTAAACAAGTCTGAACAAGAAGAGAGTTCTAATTTTTTCAGTATTTTAAGTCATTGCTGGCACTTCTAGCATGAGATGTGGTAAAACAGAGTACCACAACCGAAGCCATAGAAAGGGAGAGAAATTCAAGATCAGTTATAGTAATTGTAACGTTTCAGATCAAAGCCAACAGAATTAGATTTTATGTCATTTGTGCAAATACTTTCCTCTTATGGGAAGGATCCATCCTCTCAGCTTAATAATGTCCAACTAGGCAGTTTCGATATACAGTGCATCACTGCAGAGTTAACCAGGCCATCGTGACGTCTCCCTCACTCCTCAGAATTTTCTATTAACTATACCACTAGCGGATACACTGTGATTGAGTTACAGGAACCAACAATTTATGAGCATCTACCAAATGCTGAGTAATGTTCATCTCCTTTAGTCTGTATACCAGCCTTGTGCAGTTAACGAGTGAAGAAACTGGGGTTCAGAGAAGTTACATAAGTTCTTTAAGCTCATGTGGATAATACCATAGTTGAAATTTGAACCCAGATCTGTTTTATTATGAAACCCTTTTTCTTTCTGTACCTGATACTTTTCGAGTGTCGTAGACAGTAGGATTCCTCTTTTTGCCCTCTATGAATCCTTACAAGGAACAGCTTTATACTTAACCATTAGAAGCAATGACCGAGTTCCTCAGATGTATTAAGTCTTCATTACTGGCGGAAAGCACATCATTGTTAGTAGAAGCCCTAAAACATCTCATCAGAGCCTTAGGATTCTGAGTGGACTTGGTCGGAGACCTACTCCCCAGGGGATCGGGAAGACTGGGCGTCTCCCAACTTAGAAAACCACGTGTTTGTTAAACTCCTCTTAAAACAGTTAGTAGATTAGGTAAATGCACAATAAGGTAGCAGAATTGTCTGACTAATCTCAAATGAAAATAGTGGTTTCTGTGACCTAAGGTAAATGTACACAATGCTGGGTAAGCAAACTTTGTGGACTGCATGAATTGAATTTTTAACGTGTTTGTTATCTGGTGAATGGCTTTACTCTGTGTTTCCTTTCTCAACTAGACCTTTTTTTATGCCACACTAGTCCTTCAGTGAGGCGTACTAACTGTCTAATTCAGTTCAGGACAGAATCATAACTGCTTCTGTGTTAGCTACATTGAAGTTAAGAGAGTGAGGTGAGTTGATCACAAAATTGGCAGTCAGGAATTCCAAATGGCATTCCTAATAGCTGCTCTGATGTTGGAAAAATCACTTATTTAGGATTATGACTTTTAGCCAAATGGGATAATATTGTTCCCTCTTTAAATCTCTCTCTCTCTTTTTTTTTTCTTTCCAGCCTCCTTGAACCTGTTAAGTCCTGGGATTTCAAAGCACTCTTCCCAGAGGAAGGCACTGTTTGTTTCCCAGAGGTGACACCGGCTAATAGATTCCATGAAATATCCCACTATGGGACTTTTGTTTTTAGTTTGATCTTCTTCTGTTTCTCAGAGTTTATCTCCCCCTTCCTCCTCATTGGCCCTGCAATACTTTTGCATTCACCACTTAAAAAATATAAGTGGTGATCAAAGAAGTCTGTAAAACTTAGACGTATGTCTAAATAATTATTTGGAAAGTATGACTTACTCAATAATGATCAAGTTGTGTCCCATGTCTTCCTAATGTATTTATTTTTTTGTTTTGCTGAAGTACATTAATAGTTCTTTCAGAGTGGATAGATGAGTGCTAAACTTTCAAAGTCCTTGCATTAAAAAAATGTCTTTTTTCTCCTTGAATGCTGGTCTGGCTGAGTCCAGGTTTTATACTCAAATTTGTTTTCCATCAGAACTTTGAAGATATTGTTCCATTTTCTTTTAGCATCTAGTGTTGCCCTTGGGAATTCTCAAGTTAAAATGAGCTTTGTTCCTTTGCAGGAAACCTGGTTTTTCTCTCTGGAAGCTTTTAGAAACCTCTTTTTATCCTTGGTATTGAAATTTTACCACATTGTGTCCACATGTGGACTCTAAAATTCATTCTGCTGAGCACTTGATAGACTGTGGCAATTTGAAGACTGGTCTTTTTTTTTTTTTTTTTTCCATTTTGAGAAACCTTTTCTGTTCTCTATCTTTTTTGGTCTTGAAACTTCTATTAGGTAGATGTTAAAACTTTTATACCTCTATCTAATCCTAACCTTCTCTCACCTACTTTGCATTTCTTTGCCCCTTTGCAGTGTCTGTGGGGCATTTTTGGCTTGATCTCGCTTGCTAATTTATTCTAAAAGGAGTGTCTATTTTGCTATTCAGTATATTTATTGATTTTTAATTTTTACAATCATACATTGCCCCCCCCCAAGAATCTCAAATTATTTTTTTAGACAGTTTAATATTATTTTTGGGTGCAATAGACTATCTTATTCATATGAGGGTATCTATTCTACGGTATTTTCATTATTCACCGTAGTTATGTTCTATAAAATCGCCATGAATTAGTAAATTAGCAAGTACAGAATTAGTGAATATTGAACCATTAGTTTCTAAGGGAAATACAGGATTAGGTGCCTGTGAGCTTCTGACCATGTTTTCATCAACTAATCAATAAATAACTTTCTTTTATAGATGTTTTTGTTTAAGACACCTTACTTAATGTATATCATTGCCTCATAAACATTACAGCCAAAACACTATAACTCATGCCTTAATGAAGTTTAGTGAACACATGAATTTTCTCTATAAAGCATGTCATAGCCCTTTGGTACTTAGAAACACTAGACAGCACTTCAGTGCTATACTTGGAGGCCATTTTAAATAGAGAAATCATCAACAAAAAGCACAAAAATGTGAAAAACATGGCACTCGATGCACCACAAAAAGACACTTGTTTACAGTATGGGAACTGAAACACAAAAACGGTGTTACCTTGTTTTTACCTAGTTGGAATGTACACATCAGGGGACTCAAAAATTTCACCCCTCTAATATATGTCTGTGATTGACTTTGGAAGCACCACGAGTATTGACTTAGAGATTACAAGTAAATTTTATCAAATAGGCAAATTCACAAACATGGGACCCACAAGTGTGAAGATCAACTCTGTTTATTTCAAAGCCACCTTCTCTTTGTTCTTTCAAGTTGTTTCTTTAGATGTGTGTGGTTTTCTTTATTCAATTTAGTGCCTTTTCTCATGGGATTGGTTTTCTGAAAGTATTTGGTAATTCTTGTGTGTGTTCATTTTTATATTTGAGATTTCTTGTTTACTTACTGTGAATTACTCACAGTTTCTGTTTACCAGAATCTGCCTTCATTGTCAGAGGGGGAGAGCTGGGATATGCTGCCAGGTGTGGGGTTCAAATGCTCCTTATCTGGATATGGGGACCTGTATTCTTTTTGGGCATTGACAATCCAAGCCCCTGTCCAGTCTGCTAACCTCACAGGCCTAGGGACAGGTGCTGCTGCTACCGCTGCTGCTGGTGGTGCTGGTGGTGGTGGTCATGAAAGGTGGGAGAGTGGGTATGCTGAATCGCTTATCAACCAGTGACTGAGGCACTTTCCTCAAGATTCCTTCCTGCTACCTTGTCTGTCGTCTCTGAGTTTTGAGTGTCCTAGAGTTGCTCTAATCTTTGCACCTGATTTCTCCTCCATGTCATCTGGGTTGTGGTTTTTCCTATCAGTATGATTCTGTCAGTCTTTCATTTCTGGAAATGCTCACAATTTCTGTCCATCAGTTCCACTCGTTCTTATTTTCCAGAAGTTGTGAATCCGTTCTTTTTAAAAACAGATTTTCTGGTATTTTTAGGAAATTGAGGTGGGAGTAGATAGGCATAAAGGCTGAGTTTGTCATTTTGATTGAAATCCATACTATTTTATTTTTAAAAAATAATAGTTATTTTTAAAAGAAAATTTGTGTTTTTCAAACCTTCCAGATGAAAATGTTTCAGTTCTGGATTTCAAGGAATGAGTGTATGAATTCTTTATTGATAGCTGTGTGGGGATTTATAGGAACACATCAATAGATTCTAATTTGTAATTGTTACCATCATATTCATTATTGTGTGGATTATTTTAATATTCATAATTGTTTAAAAATACTTTACTAAATATATTTTTATATGAGTACCTTCTGTATGCTAATCTATTTGTGTCATAACGTGATGCCAGGCAGTTTTTGGCTCATTATCTCATTTAATTCTCACAGAGAATTAAATTTTTTAAAAATGTTTACTTTTTTACTTTTGAGAGCCAGTAAGTGAGCAGGGGAGGGGCAGAGAGAGAGAGGGAGACAGAGAATTCCAAGCAGGGGCTTGATCTCATGAACCTTGAGATCATGACCTGAGCCAAAATCAAGAGTCAGATGCTCAACTGACCGAGCCACCTAGGCGCCCCTCACAGAGGTCTTATAAGGCAGTGGCTGTCATTTTCACTTTTGAGGGTGAGGAAACAAGTTCAGTAACTTCAATTTCCAAGTAGGTCTCAGAGATGTCGTGGAGCTGGATCTGACCTGTTAGCTTTCTGGCCCCAAGTTTATCCATGCATCACCCTCTTCTGGAAGATTGGCACCTCTTCTACAATCCTAATTATTAGCTCACAGTGTATATGCTCACGCACATAAAAATCAGGAGCATATGCAATGCATCGTGAGAAATTGGATGTATGTTGGAGAAACTATGTGATAAACATTTAGGCATATGCTACAGCCTTCTGTTCTTGGATTCTTCTTCATGTTAGAATGAAGAACTGTTTAAAAGTTCTAAAAACAAATTAATGATCAATTGAGTGTCATTATCGACCATTAAAAAATTCCTTCCCAATTTAAGGCATAGCGATCAAACATTTAGTTAAGGAAAATAATTCTGGTCTCCCTAGGGTTTTCATTTGAATAAACAGATGATAAATCAAGAAATACTGTACATAGCAAGCCTCTAGTTCAGAACAGCTCAGAAATTCTCTGAACATCTGTATTGCAAAAACGTAGAGGAGTTACTTAACGATTGGATTTAAGTTGGAAAAATCCTGCAACTTTCATCTATAGAGATGGTGAGTCCATTGGGTAAAAGCAAGAAGATCTCAATTTCTAACTTTTCCACTTTGATCTGTTCAAACTCAGAGTGAACTCAAATTTAGGAAGGTTCCCTGAGAACATGGCCTCAACAGGGCCTCGTGCTATAGCCTCTCTTCTTCTCCCCTCTCTTCCTCATTGGAAAAGAAGAGTTAGATCTCACACATGCTTTGGAGACATAATTTCTTCTCTGTGAGTCACGGAACCATTTTTAGAGACTTAGTATCATTATCTAACTATCACATTAAGAGACATGAAAATTAAACACAAACCTATAGAAATCAGGCCTTGGATAATAGGCCTAAAAACAAACCTGTGTTCCATGACTCCATTTGTCTCTTTGTGTGTGTGTGTTTGTGTGTGTGTGTGTGTGTGTGTGTGTGTAGTTAGGGAGGAGGTGATTTATTGAAATCCAAAGGTTTCTATCTCTGCCCAATACTAGTCGCTAATCTGTTAGTCTAAGTCATCTGAGAAACATTACACAGAAATAAATCTCACTGAAATTAAGTTGGATCAAGTTCATTTCCCAGGACCAGAAAAAAATATTACCTCCCTTGATTTTGGTGCATGCTACCACACTACCTCATGTCTACATTAATAAGTAAATGTCACTGTTCTGAGTCTCACCTTGTTCCAACAGAAGCTCCAGTCTCTTCCAGTAAACCATGGAGAATTGCCTCACATACCTCACAGTCAGTCAGGACTCCACTGCCTCTGGCTTCCTTGTCCATTCTGCACGAAGCCTCTTGCCCCTCAGCATGCCCTCCTCGCCTGACTAGCATTCCCCCAGTTGGAGGAGCAGATTCCTGCTGTCATTTTGGCTTCTGACAAGCCTCAACTTGCTCTGATAGCTTGGCCAAATCTTGGGAAGTGGGAAGGAAGATGCTTCTTCCTCTTGAAGATCCCAGAACAAGGGTTCTTGGGCCCAAACTGTGGCTGAGTTTAGTGCAGTGGCTTTGCCAGGTTACACATAAATTCTTTTCCTGCCTAGGATTTGTACTTATCACCAAGTAGCTTTGTCTGAATGGATTTAAGTACCAACTTACTGAATGATGCCCTCAAACTTGCCTCTCCTCCCAACCTTCAGATGCTTTGCTTTTCCTATTAGACAACTTTTGCCCTTAATATGGATTCTTTTGCGGGCAGTCCCCACTGTCCTCCCTGTACCGTGGCGTCCATTCCTTTTGCTTCCTGGGTTCTGCCGGACATACCTGTATAGGCCTGAACTCTAAATGGAGACACGATTCATGTGTGTCCCACCCCACTGCCCCCAAAGACTTTCAGCCCTAATGTAAATCAGTGGATGCAAATAGGTACTTTTGAGAACAAAGTGTCACTTAGCTTTAACTTCCCAGACAGATCTGAGTCTCACTTCACCCCGGCCAAGTACTGCATTTAATTTCTTCATTTATTTCTTTTCACCACGAGCTCTTCCTCTTGTATTTTTGTGTTTAAATAGTACATTATGGTATGCTAAGAGTCTGTGGACATCGTGGAACTTGATCTACAATGCCCAATTAATCTTCGACATTTTCTGATACTCACTGAGAGTTACTCAAAAGTTTCAGAGCCAGTTGGAATCCAAAGTACTTTCATCCCAGTAAGTTTCCTGAGAAGTGCCCATTAAAATGGATCTAAAGTGAATAAACCCGGAAGTATAACAGATACCCTGCTGTGGCGTTCCTGGAAGAGTAAAAGAAGTAGGGAGGAGGTGATTTATTAAGGAACTGAAAGGTCATACTTATATTCACATCTCTTTGCTTTTCTACTTTTATTTTATTTTGTTTTCTTTTTTTTTTAATTCAAATTTCAGTTAATTAACATATAGTGCAATATTGGTTTCAGGAGTAGAATTCAGTGATTCATCACTTACGTAAAACACCCAGTGCTCATCCCAACAAGTGTCCTCCTTAATGCCCATCACCCATCTAACCCACCTTCCAATTCCCTCCAGCAATCCATAGTTTGTTCTCTATCATTAAGAGTCTCTCGTGGTTTGTTTTCCTCTCTTCTTTTCCTCCGTCTTCCCATATGTTCATCTATTTTGTTTCTTAAATTCCACATATGAGTGAAATGATACTCTCTTTCTCTGATCGACTAATTTTGCTTAGAATAATACATTCCAGCTCCACCCACATCATTGCAAAATGGCAAAATTTCATTCTTTTTGATGTCTGAGTAATATTGCTTTATATATCCACACCACATCTTCTTTATCCATTCATCAGTCAATGGACATTTGGGTTCTTTCTGTAGTTTGACTATTGTTGATAATGTTGTTATAAACATGTACACCTTCAAATCTATATTTTTGTCTCCTTTGGGTAAATACCTAAAAGTGAAATTGCTGAATCATAAGTTAGTTCCATTTTTAGTTTCTCAAGGAACTTCCATACTGTTTTCCAGAGTGGCTGTACCAGTTTGGATTCCTACTGACAGTGCAAGAGGTTTCCCTTTCTCTGCATCCTCACCAACACCTGTTGTTTCTTGTGTTGTTAATTTTAGCCATTCTGACAGATGTGAGGTGGTATCTCATTGTGGTTTTGATTTGTGTTTCCCTGATGATGAGTGATATTGAACATCTTTTCTTTTCTTTTTTCTTTTTTAAATGTTTATTTTATTTATTTGAAAGAGAGAGAGTGAGAGCATGCATGCGAATTGGACGAGGGGCAGAGAGAGAGAGAGAGCGAAAGAGAGAATCTCAAGCAGGGCTTGATCTCTTGAATCCATGAGACTATGGCCTGCGCCGAAATCAAGAGTTGGATGCTTAACCAATGGAGCCATCCAGGTGCCATGAGTGTCTTTTCATGTGTCTGTTACCCATCTGGATGTTTTCTTTGGAAAAGTGTCTATTCATGTCTTCTGCCCATTTTTAACTGGGTTTTTTGTTTTTTGAGTGTTGAATTTGGTAAGTTCTTTATAGATTTTGGATACTACCCTTAATCAGATACGTTGTTTGCAGATATCTTCTCTCAATATTTAGGCTGCCTTTTAGTTTTGTTGATTGCTTCCTTTGCTATGAAGAAGCTTTTTATCTTGATGAATCCCCAGTAGTTCATGTTTGCTTTTGTTTTTCTTGCCTTCAGTGACATGTCTAGTAAGAAGTTGCTCTGGGTGATGTCAAAGAGGTTGCTGCCTGTGTTCTTCTCTAAGATTTGGATGGTTTCCTGTCTCACATTTACGTCTTTCATCCATTTTGAATTTATTTTTGTGTATAGTGTAAGAAGAGTGGTCCAGTTCATTCTTCTACATGTTACCAACTAGTAATCCCAGCACTATTTGTTGAAAAGAATGTCTATTTTCCATTGGGTATTCTTTCATCCTTTGTTGAAGATTAGTTGAGCACATACTTGTGGGCCATTTCTGGGTTTTCTTTTCTGTTCCATTGATCTATGTGTATGTTTTTGTACCAGTTCCATACCGTCTTGATGACTACAGCTCTACAATATAGCTTGAAATCCAGAATCGTGATGCCTCCAGTTTTGTTTTTCTTTTTCAGGGTTGCTTTGGCTATTTGGGATGTTTGTGGTTCCATACAAATTTTAGTATTAGTTGTTCTAGCTCTGTGAAAAAATGGTGGTGGTATTTTGATAGAGATTGCATTAAATGTGTAGTTTGCTTTGAGTAATATAGATATTTTAATATTGTTTGTTTTTCCAATCCACGAGCATGGAATGCTTTTCCATTTCTTTATGTCCTCTTCACATTCTTTCATAAGCTTTCTGTAGTTTTCAGAGTATAAATCTTTTACCTCTTTAGTTATGTTTATTTCTAGGTAT
This sequence comes from Paguma larvata, assembly GCA_030068075.1. Taxonomy (NCBI): domain Eukaryota; kingdom Metazoa; phylum Chordata; class Mammalia; order Carnivora; family Viverridae; genus Paguma; species Paguma larvata. Next base: position 104,056,831 of record CM057829.1, read on the forward strand.
CTTATTATTTTTGGTACAATTGCAAATGGTTTGGATTCCTCGATTTCTTTTTCTGCTGCTATGCTATTATGTATGGAAATGTAATAGATTTCTACACATTGATTTTAAATCCTGCAACTTTGCTGAATTCATGTTATTAGTTCTAGCAATATTTTGTTGGAGCCTTTCTACATAGGTGGAGGTTTTCTACATAGAGTGTCATGTCATCTGCAAATAGTGAAAAGTTAACTTCTTTGCTTATTTAGATGCCTTTTATTTATTTTGTTGTCTGATTGTTGAGACTAAGACTTCCAGTACTATCTTTTTCTACCTTTAAATGAGGAGAATTTTCCTTTTAAATTAGCCCAGGGAGGCAAGACCAAACAAGTCAGGTGGGAACAGGTCACTGGTGAATGTTGATTTGGTGGGGCAGAGGGGCCAAGGGACCTCAGACACGTGTCCTCAGGCCCCACAGCCTGTAGCCCAGCCCAGCGTGAAAGGGAGAATGAGCTAAGAGGAACACTCTTGCAGCATCTCAGTTGTCTTCAGGCCAGGCCAGAAGCCCACAGTGGGTGCTCTTTTAAGTCTGCGTTTCCCCTGTTCTCTGCTGATTAGAGAGCCCCTCTGGTAATTCGCCATGGCAGTTTAGCCAAGTATGATGGTGGGCATTGGCATGGAGGAAGTAGGCAGAGAAATCAGTCCTCATCTGAAAATGAGCACAGTAGGGGGAGAGAAATATATAAATAGCTATTTCCTAGGCTCGTTGGTTTTGATCTCTTATAAATCGATTTGCTGAATACCCAGTGAGACAAAAAAAAATAATACAGAATTTATTAACCATAAGGACAAGCACGAGGCAGTTTCTTTTGACGTATTGGTGGAGGATGGTTTTCTTTTATCTCTGTAGGTCATCCGGGACATTTCATCTATACTAAGACTGTATCTATTTATCGCCTTCGTGTTTTTCTTTTATTATGTTTCAGTGTCTGAAACTCTTCTTAGAAATAAAATAATGGGAACTTGCATTTGTACACATATGGTGCTCACTGGCCTGAAGGCAAGGCATCAAATTTGATCCCTGGTCACTGTGTCCTTCCTTCAATATTTTAAGACCTAGTGACCGCACGATAGCTATGCCGTTTATATTTGTTTTTGAGAATCTAGGCATACTTTCTGATTTATAAATTCCATATTTAAAGTAAATGTTTTCCTAAACACTTTCCCATCAGTACCTCTTGAGAAAATCAGTACTTAGAACCAATTATTTTTAGGTTTTTGTGCTTCAAATGAGAAAACATATCGGAAGGGCTTTCTGCTGTTTTAAAACGTGTAGAAGCAAATTAGTCTCACCACATTGTTTACGTTCAAGGTAAAGCCCTAACTGTTTCATTCTTCTATTTCTATGATCAAGGCAAGAAGGTCTGTAGAATAAGGGTAACATCTCTGATGAAAATCTTTAGTCGAAATCAATCAATAACAATAGAAAAACCAGTAACAACTACCATAATAATGACCTTTCAAGTAAACCAAGAATCATAGAGATGTCAAGGGCAGCTCATCTGGTTGTGAAATGCCTACTTACCTTTAAGCAAGTGACTTTCATTCTTTTATTTCATAAAATATTCTATCTGCCTTTGGAAATTATTTATCCTGTCACCAATAATGCAATAGACTAGCTCCCAATTCAGAAACAAACTTATTCCGTGGAGTGAGTTGTTTAATTACCACTGAAGATGTGAGCTTATCTTCAAGCAACCATATATTTCATCCTGTTTATTGTTTACTTGAGACTTTTCTGAATGAAAACAGACTTATAAAAAAATCTGAGATCTTGCATTTTTATCTGAAAACACTCATAAAATTAACATGACTCAGTAGTTATTATTGATCCCCCAGAAATTGGCTTAGTAGATTTTCTTCATCATCATATTATGATTTCTGTAATAGTTACCTTACATTTGAATACCTACTGTGTGCTAGGCACATCGCACTCAAGATGATAAGCATTACCATGAAGGAGAAGAATAGAATGGCATAAATGTCAATATGTGTATATTATGTAACAATTATAATTTCATCCTCTCAACAAGACTTTGAGGTGTCGTTGATTTTTGTAGACATTGGTACTCGCCAAAGTGCCTGACTCATTTAAGATTACACAGCTAGGGAGTGCTGTGGTGAGGGGTTGAATTTAAGCCTCACTGACATAATGACTATTGTGTGTAGAGAACAAAACCAGTTTGATACAGAATGGTGTTATTTTATTTAATTAATTAATTAAGTAATTAATTTAAAAAAATTTTTTTAACGTTTATTTATTTTCGAGACATAGAGACAGAGCGTGAGCAGGAGAAGGACAGAGAGAGAGGCAGACACAGAATCCGAAGCAGGCTCCAGGCTCTGAGCTGTCAGCACAGAGCCCGACGTGGGGCTTGAACTCACAGACCGAGAGATCATGACCTGAGCCAAAGTCGGCCGCTTAACCGACTGAGCCACCCAGGTGCCCTATTTTATTTTTTTAATGTTTGTTTATTTTTGAGAGAGAGAGAGAGAGACAGAGAGAGACAGAGCATAAGTGGGGGAGGGCAAAAAGAGGGAGACAGAATCTGAAGCAAGGTCCAGGCTCTGAGCTGTTAGGGCAGAGTGCAACGTGGGGCTCAAAACCATGGACCGTGAGATCATGACCTGAGCTGAAGCTGGCCGCTCAACTGACTGATGCCATACAGGCATCCCCAGAATGTTCTGATAACGAGTATGTTCATGAATTCATGTTTGTGAATTAAAATTTTTTATAACATCGATTAATTTTAGTCTTTTCTAGAAGTAGCCTCCATTCTACACAGAACAGTTCATTCCATTTTTTAAAATGTTTATTTATGTATTTTGAGAGAGAGCACATACGTGCAGACATGTGCACACAAGTGAGCAAGAGAGGGACAGAGAGAGAGAGAGAGAGGGAGAATCCCAAGTAGACTCCATGCTTAGCACGCAGCCCAGCACGGGGCTCGATACCAAGACTAGGAGATCACAACCCAAGTCGATATCAAGAGTCAGATGCTTAACCAACTGAGCCAACTAGGCACCCCAGCACATTTCAATTTATAGTCTATTTTTATTTTATTGAAATTAAGTTAATTGGATCACTTATATTTTGTATAAATTTTTAAGACAATGACTTAATATTTGTTCGGCTTTCTGGCAAACACTAACATGTCAGTAATTATAGCCTTTGTCATTGAAGTTGTCATTGTATGAAGCCCGAACTTCATGGTCAAATACTGGTTCCATTAATGTTTTGCCATTGCCAGTTTTGTGCCAGTTCCATCTACTAAATCTGATTTTCCAGGATCAGGTGAATAGTTCTCATTGTCATTAGCCAGATGACATGTACTGTTCTAGCTATTGTAAATTTTCTTTTATGTTATTTATTTTCACCAGTAATGCATTCATTTAGAAACAAATAAAAATCTGATAGTTTTCATTTCTTTCTTAGCCAATCCATGAAAAAATTATATCAGTTTCTCTTAGTCCACAATTTATCTTTTATCACAATGCCATGCCAGCCTCAAATTCTTCTAATTCTAACACATTCAGTAGTCAAGTGCCTTTGAGCCAACTCTTCTATCAAATACACTGATCTTATTATTGATCCATTTGGATTGAGTATGGCAGATCCTGCTAACGGATTTCTAAAATACACGATGCTTTATTTGAAATTCCATTTGACTTTGATATATGTATCTGTAACCAAATTGTTTGGTAGATCATTACAGCTGATTGATACTTCATGTTGAAACTAGATCTGTGGAGATAACCAAAAACACATTTTCTGAACCAATTTAAAAGTAGTTTTATTTTGTACCCTGAAACGAATATAATGTTCTAGGCCAGTTATACCTCAATTAAAAAAAAAAGTGGCTGTAGTTTTTCTGACATATTAATTTGGTAAGGGCTCCAATGAAGCCTTAGCTTATAAATTGGAATCTAGGCAAATGACGCAATTATCTCCTCTGCGTGAGCAAAATACATGTTATCAGATGCGCTGTTAACGCTCTCTGCTCTTAACTTTCCCTGGACTAAAAAAAAAAAAAACCACTGGGAAATTTAATGTCAAGGAAAATTGAACAGATTGAATTAATGCCACTTGTTAAGACTGTGGACGTTGATGTCAGTGTGCAGTTCTGTGTAAAGTTCTTTATGGGTTTAAGCCTACATCAATAGTAGATCAGAGATAATTGAAATAGTCTTATAATGGAAATTACCTAAATCCTTGCCAAATGAGTTGGCTCTATTTTAATTGTTCTGTCAAGGAGAACTCTTTTCATTCCATTGTTGCAGTGAACGTGAAGACTAGTAGTAGTCAGACCAGTAGTCTGACCAAACAAAATAAAAACTTTTATTGATAAGTCCGAATATGTTCTTGAATCTTGCATTGGTTTTAATGGTACTGGAAGTCCCTTTAGCTTTACATCCCTTCTTGTCACGTCTGCCTTTGGCGATTTTCCTTTCGCCTCCCTGTCGCGTGGTCTGATACATGCAACGCTGATAGATGGTGTTTCAGACTTCATAAGCATCGGTTATGGAAGCTCAGACTCTGGCAATGATGCCTTCCTGAGTTAGTCCTTTACCATCCACAGGTCCAGTCTCTTCATGGGGATGTGAAGTCTAGCTTTGCAGGTGTGAGAAATGCACAAAAAAATGGATGCTTTCATTGTTGTTTATTTTTGAAAAGGAGAGGAAATGGCCACCACAAGATAATTTTCTGCAATTATATTTGATAGTCTGTTGTTCTATATTTGTGCTTGGTATTCAAAAACAAAACATGAACAGTTACGGAGAATTATTTCTATAATTGAACTTAGTCCAATTCTTCTATTTGTTATCATTTTGCTTCTTATGTGCTATCTGTATACATTATTGACAAGTCGAAGGCCATTAGTAAGAAAAAGGTGAAGGGTCCCGGTGAAAGAAGGGGCAAAAATCATCTCCGAGGGCAAAGTTGTGAGGGCAGATATCTCACTTCATTGCCAAACTTAACGTAAATTCTGTTTGTTGGGCTCAGAAATTCAGAGTCATGCTGCAATTGGAAAATGCTATGAATAGTTGAAAAGTTCAAAATGTAGTGAAAAAATTACCTAGTAGATTTAATTCTTTTATTTGCTAATTTATTTTTGAGAGAGAGAGAGAGAGAGTGAGCATGAGCAGAGGAAGGGCGGAGAGAGAGGGAGACACAAGATCTGAAGCAGGCTCCAGGCTCTTGAGCTGTCAGCACAGAGCCCGACGCGGGGCCCGTACCCACGAGCCGTGAGATCATGACCTGAGCCAAAGTCGGATGCTCAGTTGACTGAGCACCCCCTGAATAAATTTAGCATACCGACAAACTAGTTATTATTTTTTATTTTATTTTCTGAAAAGAGTTTTTAACTTTTGTTTTGTGAGATTCATCTCTCCCCACGTACCCGTACATAAACACACACACTGTGAGAATAGATTCTAAATGTAAGCACATGATAAGTATTTGTTGATTTGTTTTGACTTACTTTACTGCCATCTTTACAGATGCATCTGTTCTAGGGAGAGAATGCCTGCATACAAACAAGGCATATTTAACTAAACTTTACAGGATTCCAGTTTTAAAGAGTAATTTGTAAGCAGTTTTTGAGATGTGATTCTTATTCCTGTAGGAAGCCATTCTTACTCTTCATTTGAGTTAAACTGCTGTCGAATCAGAGTGTTTTTACTATCCTCCTCAATGGTCTGGATCCTTGCAAAAAAATAGCGGGGTGTGTCTTTGACAAAGTATAGCAGATTTGCAGGTTGGGAGGCAGAGCTGGGAAATACTTCTTGGCAGGGCACTTGGCAAAGCTGTTGGAGGTCTGAGGGCCAGAGCTGTTCCCCTCTGTACACCATTTGGCACTTGCCCAGGCTGTCCTTACTGCTGTCCATCTCAGTTAGAGGACCCTACCTCTTCTCCTTAAGTGGTGTATAGATAGGGTTGTCCTGTTGGGAAAGCTCTGCTACAGCAGAAGTTGTGTTTATCTTTTATTGAAAATTTTTTTCACATAGAGTCACAAATTTCCCACTATTTATTTAGCACTTGCTACATACATTATATCACTCGATCCTCATAACATCCTGCAAGGTGAGGAGTATTTATTACCCCATTTTATGAGGTAGACTTACTTATGAGGAGATGTAAGCAAACTTATTTAGGGAGACTAACTCACACACACACACACACACACACACACACACACACACACACACACACATGCCTACGCCTGGTGGCTCAGTCGGTTGAGCGTCTGACTTCAGCTCAGGTCATGATCTCACGGTTCATGGGTTCGGGCCCCGCGTCGGGCTCTGCGCTGACAGCTCAGAGCCTGGCGCCTGCTTCAGATTCTATGTTTCCCTCTCTCTCTGTGTCTTTCCCACTTTGTGTGCACGCTCTCTCTCCCTTTGAAAAAAAATTCAGTTTTTCTGAAAAATAAAAGTTAATTGCTAATGATGAATAATGATTATTTTAGAGAGTGTTGCAAGTGTTTAAGATGATCACCCCTTAACAGTTAGAGGCAGCATTCTCTTCCCCGTTCTCAAGTTTTTAAACCTCAAGTAAAGACAAGCTTCCAGTACTGCGAGAGTCTCTGTTGTCTTTTCGCCATCGATGCCATGTTTATTCGAGTGGCTGTGTGCCTTCACAGCGGGATTGTAATGGGAAACGCTTCTCTTCTCGATAGTAACAATCTTTTTCCTTTTATGTTGTAGAGATTTTTCATTTTGGCAAAAGTATAAGTTGCTCAATATTATGGTTCTTCAGAATGAACTTTCAAAGATGGATCTCAGGGGGTGTCTGGAAGGCTCAGTTGGTTAAACCTCTGACTCTGGATTTTGGCCCAGGTCATGGTCTCACAGTGAATGAGATCGAGCTCCCCGTGGGGCTCTGCACTGACAGTGTGGAGCCTGCTTGGGATTCTCTCTCTCTTCTCTTCCCCTGCACGCAGTCGCTGTTTCTCTCAAAATAAATAAATAAACTTAAAAAAATAGAGATCTCAGAAGAACTCAGGACACAAACATCACAAGGAGAGAGACCAAGGTCCTAAGAGAAAATAAGAACAGTTAAAAATGAGTGTTTTCCACGAGTTGCAGAAAGTTTTGAAAGGAATTGTAGTTTGTGTTGTTAGTTTAGAACTGAAGAGCAAGAAGTCTTACCCTTTCTTTGTGCTCCATTATTCTGACTAGACTTTCCTGGAAAAGTAAATAAATAAAAGGAAAATGAACTGAATGATTTCCTCTGTAACATACATTTCTCTCCATTCTCCTCACACCTAACTTCCAAGTCATGACTCAACCGTTTTTGGAAAATAGCTCTAAGACAGTAGAAGGGCTGATATTGTGCTTCATAGCTTACATATGGGTCAGCTGAGGCTTTGAGAGATTGCTGCCTCTCCACACAGAGCTCCTAAGGGGTAGAGCTTGAATAAGAACTCGGGTCCATGACATCCAGCCCTGTCTTCTTTAGTTCATCGTTACTTTCCCATCGTAAGCTAAGTTTTCTGTTACAAGTATGAAAGACCATATAATATGTCCGCTGTAAGGTGACTGTAGCATGGTCTTTCCAACCTTCGTGTAAATTCTTTTGAGTGATTTGACCTAGAGGAAAAGCATTCGTAGCTAAATGGAAATGTTGCACTTTGTGACATTATCAGAGAAGTAAGGACGAATATCCTTAGAAAGATATTGACCTAATATGCACTAAGATTATTTAGGTGACATGATATCGAATTTCAACCATTATAGACATTTTTAAGCAGTTACAGAGTTGTACCATTTGCTTTTATTTTCAACAGTCTGGTCTGGAAAACAGGAAAGCTGTTTATCTACCTGGTTGGTTGATCGATTGGTTTGTTTATTTACTGATTTATTTATTATTTATTTACTTATTTATTGCCTACTCTGTACCAAACACATTTTTAGGTTTTGGGAAAACAGCAGTGAACAGAGTAGACAGAAGTCTTCTGCTTTTGTGTAGTCTGGGAAAACCTTAAAGTGGAGGGGTGATCTGAAGCATGGATGAAATTTTAGATAAAGTGGTCAGGGAAGACCTGGTTGAGAAGAGGACTTCTGGAAAGATCTGGCAGAGATGAGAGGACAGCTATTTGGATCTGGGGAAGAGCTTTCCAGACAGAGAGAATAATAAGTGCAAATTCTGAAGCTATTGGTGCCTGGGATGCTCAAGACATAGCAGGAGGCCGAGGAGGCTGGAGAGGACAGGGAATGGTGGGAAAAATTCTAGAGATGAGAAAACATCATGGGAGGAGGGCATTGCAGATCCTTTTAGGGACCTTAGCTCTTATGCTGAGTGAGATGAGAGCTGTTTGGCGGTTTTTAGCAAGGGCAAAGTGTGATCTGATTTATAAGAGCTCTCTTACAAAAGCTCACTCTAGCAGCTGTGTTGAGAATAGACAATTATAGGTGGGCCAGAATAGAATTAGGGAGACCATGTAAAAGGTGACATCAGTAATCCAGGTGCAAGGTGATGCGGGAGTGTAGATGATAAAAGCTGGTAGGATTCTGGATATATTTTGAAGGTAGAGCCATAGGGATTTCTGGACCCATTGGGTGTGGGTTGTGAGAGAAGGAGAGGAGTTAAAGATGACATCAAGGCTTTTGGCCTGAGAAGCTGGGAAGATGGAGTTGCAGTCAACTATGATGGGGAGGGTGTAGTGAGTGAGCAGGGCTGAGGCAAAGATCAGCTGTCCAGTGTCATATTTAGAATGTAGGTTATAAGTTCATGTCAGTTGCTGAGTGGGCACCGAGGTATTGGAATCTGGAGCAAGGGAAAGGTCTGGCTGAGCATATACAGTTTGGGAATCGTCACATAGTTGCTATTTAAAACCGTGGAACTGGATAGAATCTCCCAGGAAGTGATATAGAGTCTCCCAGGAAATGGATAGAATCTCCCAGGAGTAAAGAGGACCAAGGACTAAGCCCTGGGTCCCTGGTGCATTATGAGCTCAAGGAGGAGGAACTAACTAAAGGATAAGAAGGAGCTATTTTTGAGGCAAAAATAAACATCATGTATTAGTAGATTTATTTGTTTCAGTATTTCTTGTAATTGTGAAATAGACGGCAGTAAAGGAATCTGAGAAAAAGTGGCCAGTGATTTGGGGAAAAAACGGGAAAATGTTCATAAATGACAGGGTTTTAACTAAGACAAATTCTAACTGCGTCAAGTAACAGAACTAAGTCTGCCTGGAGGTTGGGGATGAAGAAGCAAGAACACTATTTTTGTCAGCCTTGGGTTGGGGAATGCACCAATTCTGATTACTTTGGACTTGACCTGGCATTGAAAGATAATTTAGGGTATAATATCCCGGACACTAGGTAAACAGCACCCATTGTTTTACATTACTTGGAAGTTGGGTCCATTGCACTCTAACTTGTTTTCATATACTTCCGAGAAGGATTGGTTAAACTTTCTGGTTTGATTCTCAATTACATACCTTTCTTCTGCTGCTTGAGGATAAGAACATACTGGGTTCTGCTGGAAGGTCTAGACTTGTCTTTGTGGCTTATATTCCTCTACTTAGCAAACATTAGTCAGAATCAATTGCACATCAAGCTTCGCACTTGACACTGGGGATACAAGTATTTCCCAAATAAGTTAGCTCTCCCTCCTGGAAGAGTTTTCATCCTAGTGCAAACGGGCAATTACAGTATAGTGTGATGTGTGCTCGAGTAGAGATGAATATTGAGGAGAGATTTGTTAAAGGAACTTAAGGGAGAGAGCAACCAACTTCCTGGCAAGGGTTTTGGAGAGTGCTTCTTGGAAGAGGTAATACTCAAACTTAGCATTGAGTGATCAGTGAGTGCTCCAGCAGCAAGAGGGCAAGGGATATTCTAAGCACGGAAGCAGTCTATGTGTGGGCAAAATAGTATGAAAGAAGAAGTGCAGGTTTGAGAAGGCATCTGGGGGTAAAGTCAGAAGAGTTAACAGGTTATGTGGGTTTTATGCCCTTTGCTGGGCACTGTTCTTAATGCCTTTTGTGTATTTACCTACTGAATTCTTAAAACTCTCTGGGGTGATGCAGTATTAACACTATTCTTGCAGATGTCCTAAGGCATAGAGAGATTGAGTGATTTCTCAGGGTCATGCAGCTAGTAAGTAGCAGAGTTAAATAGGTGCGTCTGATGCTAAAAGTGTTAGTTGGCCAGTCCTAGCACTTTTCCTCATCGTTTCCTTCTTGGAGTTGTTAGGAACCTCCTCCATTATGGTTTAATGTTTATTCTTCTCCACGGCACACCTACTGTTCTCCATCATCCCAGATAAGACAAGGGCCTGAGTTTTTTCTGATCATTTCTTTTTCCTCTTTTCACAAAATTGAATTTGATGTCTCTTTCTTAGGTTGGCCAGCCTCGTGTCTTGGCTTTTGTGAGATGTCATCTGACCCTTTCCAGGAGCCCGTGATCCTGGTATTACGAACCACGGCCCAGAAAAAAATTTCTTCCTTTAGCACAACCCATGGGACCTATTGTTCTCACCTCATATACTCATTTCCTTTATGTAATTATCACCTTCAGGTGGACAAGGTTTGGAAATATCATGTGTTCACTTGTGTCCTTGAGGCTTTCAGTTTCTTAACCTGTCCCCGTAGGTTTCTGCTGAGCGAGGTGTGAGAGGTGGTCTGGGTGGCATGCGTCCAGGGAAGTGGTGCACCTCCGGGTTGGCCATGGATTTACACTCTTTACTTTTAGTCACGATATCTGTCTCTGGGGGCTAATTGAGGTCCTCGCACTTGCTAATGCATCCTCTTCACTGCTCCGTGGAATGAGATGCTTCTCTTTTAGTGGGTCTGGGTCCCCCTCCTCAGGCAAAGTCTCACACTTTTTGAGTAATTATCTTGCCATGGCCTTTTCTCCTATATTACAGTCTCCCATTCCCAGCTCTCCAACCAAGTCTTGATTTCATACAACGCATTTTTCCCCCCACGAGTGTTGTTTCTGCTGAGATTGTTCATCTTCTCTAACGAGCGAGTAGAGAGGTATTCTTCAAGCTGTTTCACATTGTTCCCTAGCAAGTAGTTGGACTCTAACAGTAATTGGAGGCCACACATCTGCCAGAGACATGGCTTTGGATGCTTGCTGAGGTAGTCGTATCCCAGAGCTCATATTGCAGGAGGCTTGAACCTTCATCAGCTGGACTCTGAAGCAAAGCTCTTTGTTACCGTTTTGTTGTCTCTCCATTTCTTAACTACTGGTTATAAACCAAGGACTATTGGTTTTTCTAGTTTTGTCCAAAGAAACATTTATCGAGCACCATTTATTGAGTACTCTGTGCCAGATGCCACGTAAGATCCTTGACATATAAAAGCCTTTCCTTTCAAGGGGGTTGGCTCCTTCTCCAGGGAAGTCACTCGAAGACTGATGTGCTTGACTCTGGGCACTGATTTATTTCCAACATTCCTGGCACATAGAGCCACAAATTCAAGTAAAAATAGAGCTCTTCCATTATAAAACTAAGATGGTGGATATAGGGAATTCATCTGATATAATTTAAAAAATTTAAGTGAATATAAACATTAGCAATGAACATGATCAAAGACTTTACTGTGAAAATGTGCAGTATTGGAATTATAATTCCCTAAATTACAATTAAGGCACATAAGGAAGCAGGTGTTGAGACATCAGTGTTGATAAATAAGGGACTTTTAAATAGTCTAAGTCATTCCTAAGAAAGAGAAAGCATTTTTAAAAATTCTTTAACATATAATCCAAGAATACATTCTTAAATATGTATAAACTAAAATAAAAATCACAGACATGCACAACTGAATGAATTATTTTTTATTCACTTATGTCTGGATGTTCTATTCTTAGACCTGAACAGAACATTTCTCTTCATAAGGAATTTATTTCAATGGCTTGAATGTGATCTATGATAAAAGATGTTTTGTAGGGTTTATTCAGAGTCCAGAACATTTCCAGAATGAACTGAGGGGAGCTTTGGAGCACGGCTAGAAAAGTTTAAAGATTTAAGGATGAAATTCAGTTCCCAGAAGGAAGGACGTAATTGGTTTTTTTTTTCCCCCGGAAAAAAATTCAACAGCAAAAGAGAGTCGTATTAGAATGACTGAAGAATTTTCTGCTGGGTTTGGGGTTGAAAGTCTTATTACATGCCTTAATAGCAATCTAGGCATGAAACTGTTCTCGAGATGGAAAAAAGGAACTCATTTACTAAAAATTTAGCAATGTGGTTTTATTTTACAAAGCAAAATGAGCAAAATGACATTAGTGAATTTAGTGGAATTAAATGACCTGGGGAAAATTAGGAATGTGCTTAAGACACAGTATCATATAACAAAGGAAACACGAAAATAACAAAAGAAAAAAGTAAAAGAAAACATTTCTACAAGTGGGAGCCATGATCTAATTTCTCTTTTTAAAAATTTGTGTCTTCTTTGAAAGAATAGTTAACAAGTCTGCTTTTTTGTTCTGTGTAGGTCAAGGAATACGCTAGCAAATAAGGACCGGGAAAAGACCCCTGTTCAAAACCAGGCCAGTGCTCAAGGACCCCACACTAATGCGCTTTTTGCCAGGAGCCTGCCCCTTGCCAAAGAATGACGGTGGTCCAAGGAGGGTGGGTGGAAGACAAGGCCAAGGGACATGGAAAGGGATTCCATCCTGATTGCCAGTGGACTGTGCCTAAAGTTGTCCATTAAGTCCAAGGGATTCCCTGCAAAGTGTCTGCCGGTGGAATGCAGAGCTGCTGAAAGGAACCTTGAAGTGCAGCTGGGAGTGAACATTGCCTGTGCCACGGTTGCCAGCCGGTGGCCCGCCTCACGCTGCGCCCTTCTGCAGAGCAGCCATCTGCTGCAGCTTTAATGAATGAATCTCTCTTGGGCTTTTTTTTTTTTTAACAGAACAATAGCTTCTGTGGTGTGATCTGCATTCCGATGGATGGATTGAGTCCTTTGCTCATACTCCTGTGTGTGTGTATGGGGTGTGTGTTTGTGGGGACGGTGAGGGAAAAGAGACGGGACGCCTCTGAGTCCGGTAGGTGGGGAGATGGTGGGTGCTGTTGAGAAGGTTAATGCTCAGGTTTGTTTTTAATTGCAGTGTTCAATCAGCTCTTCCTTTGGAGAGTTGGACAGTTGGGCTGCTGTTCTTTTCCTCTACATGTTCTTTCTGCAGCTTGTTTTTTTCCCCCTAAACACTGAAGGATGGATTCAGTTCTTTCAGAAATGCTAATGAAGTACAAGTCAATGGAATAAAATATTTAAGCGGATTTCCCCCAGTTTTTAAAAATAATCTGACATTAACTTGGGTTGATGAATCTCTTTCTGTCCTCTTGCCTTGGCCAGTGTCCGTGAATCTGTTTGACGGTCTTTGATGCAGTACACTGGAGGGTATCTGCAGCCCCCATCAATATCTCTTTTCCCCGCGGTGCTCATCGAATCAGAGGCTGGTTCTTCTTAATTACAAAGGAGAGAAAGAAACACCCCAAAAGACAAATCAAAACCTTTACCAGGAGAGGATTGATTAGGTCTTTCATTTAATCATCCTTAGAAACAGAAAAAAATCTTATTTTGCCTGTCAATAATGGTCCTGTGGTTATAATTGTTAGCCTAGCAGAACTGAAGGAAAAGCTAATTTGGGGGAAAACTTTTGAAGATTGGTTATTTTTCTTATGGAGGTCATCTAGTTTCAAGTTTTCAAGAAAACTCTTACTCAGCCTTCACATATGAACCAGATACAGGTGCCCCTGGTGGGGCAGGGGAGACAGACCCGGCGGTACCCCACGGTGGCCCATGTTCACAGGGCTCTGGTGGATGGAGTTTGTAAAGCTATTCTCTGAGGTATTGATTTGTTTCAGGAATTTGTATTAAATCATAGCACAGAGTAGCTTTTATTATTTATTTTTATTTTTATTATTATTCTGCCTTTATCTGTCAGCAGAAGTGCTATTTTGTATCCTCTTATGAGTTTGGGCTACATATGTCAGAGGATGGAATAGATTGGAACTAAAAATCTCTTTCATTCTGCAGCTCGAAGGCAAATGGAAATATTTTTGCTTGTACTTTTTTGTGGATGTATGTGGACATCTCATGTAACTCACATATTAGTTATATAATCTCATATAACTTTCACGTAACAACCTTGCCATTTGGTATTTTGTATTGGTATTGGTATTACTGTAAGACCTGTGCTTTAATTTTTATTGAATTTATTTTTCTAGAACATATTTATTTATACACATACAGGCCTATATATATATTTATTTATATACATGTACTACATGTACGTGTGCACAAAAGACATATTAGCGTGATTCTTGCATAGTTCATTCTGATAAACACACTTATCTCCACTGGTAGAGCATCCTTGAAATTCCTGTGTACAAACCCATTTACCAAGCCCTAAGAAAATCCTTTTTATAGAGGCATAAGAAAGTCTCCTCAAACATATAAGTTGTTGCTGCTTTTGATTTAAGGGTCATCCAGGGGCTAGAAGAGCAGGCTAAGGAGGCCAGCATTTGTAGGTGCATTTGAATCATGTCTTATACATGAATATTTGAGTTTTTATGTGGTCCTGGGACCTCAACCAGTTTGGGGGGAGGGTTGTAGAGAATCACATCTCCAATTGGACTCTAAATGAAAGTGTTGGAGTTGGTAGGTAACTTGCCATGCTCAAGTGGCCTAAAGCAGCTAATTTATTGTTAAACCTGAGATCATTGTGAGAAAGAAAGGGAACACTAACTGAATAGGAAGCTGGAGCATCAGGTATCAGCCAGGGCGTGCGATCATCCTGCTAGTTCTATTTCCCAGGCCTCTGTGGATGAACAGGATCTATAGCCTTAGGTTATAGAAGTGGTTATGAAGACGATCTCAACAGCTCAAGAAAATATAAGTTAACTGATTTTTTTAAAGCAGCCTGATGCTCTACAGTAATCTTAATGGGTTGTAATGGCTTTAACTTGGTCACAGATTATGAAAAGGGTGTAGTGAAGGAGCCAGTAGAACAACCATCGGTAATAACAGTGGTGACCAAGAAGGCAAGGGGTTTTAGGGAGACACCAAAATAATGGTGTTCCAGCTAGAGTGGCAGAGTCAGGAGATGACAAGTGAAGTAGGGGTGGAGATGACAGATGGGAATCATTCTCTCTGCTGGATGGATGTTCTACTGCATTCCATCATCTGAGTGTACAGGATACAGACTTGGCATTCAGCCGGCTTGGCAGCACCTTCACCACGGCGGTCTTTCTGTGCCTCAGTTTTCTCATCTATGCAGATGTTTAAATATGCAAGAAATATAGTGATGACCCTAAGGTTTTCTTACTCATTGAATATTAATAGATACTCAGTATAAAATTTGGAATGTTAAGCATATTTTATTGTATTGTACTTCTTTGAAAATATTAACTCATCCATAATTTATTTTGAACTGTCCATTAACCTTAATATTGAATTAAGCTTCACAATCCATTGTGAGGCTATTCCACATACCTAGGGACTCATACCTCATTTTTAAAATTTATCATGAGAAGATTCTGTCTTCTAGCTAATACATTTTTTAGCATTAAGTTGACTAACATCTGAACATGACATTTATGCCCCTTTAATCTATTTTAGAATCCCCGTGCTGTTTTATATCTCAGGATTCTTACCTCCTGATTTTTAAGTGATTTTTAAATTGCTATTGCCAGAAGAAGCACCTTTTAGGAATAAGAAACAAAATTACTACTTAAACTTCATTTAGTAGTACTGTTCCTTCCCCAAACTGGAGACCCTATTTCCAAAAGCTATACTTGGAACTTGCACAGTGAGACAAGTGATCTGAGAAATGACTGCATTTTGGAATCAGGACTGTCCCAGCCAGTGGTTATCAAACATAGAGTAGTTGACATCTGGTAGGAGACTTGCACACGGTGGGAACTCTGTGAAAGTTTTTGGGTGCAGGATTGTATTGTATCTGGCTTCATGTTCTTTATTGCTTCTTTGAATCTTGAGGGGAATCTTGACAGACAAGACTTCTAAGCTTCCAGAGCTGTTCCAAGAACTTTCCTCATCTACCCACCTCACCAGAGACCCAAAGTAAAGGAAAGAGATTAATCAGGAATAGAGAGGATGAGAGAACAGGTGTAACTGTGAGGTCTCGGCTCAGTGGAACCCTGATCCAGCGTTAACCACTTTATGTCATGCATGCCTGTGCTGACTCAGTTTTACTGCCTTTGTTACTTTGCTCAACTGATTGCATTCCTGAAGTCAAGTGCAGGCACCCAGCCCTGCTTGAGGGTGGTTTAAAGTAATAAAAAGCAGAAATGGTAGCACAGTATTAAGGACCGGGAAGCATATGTGTAGGTAATTTATAACCATGGAGGTTCATCTGGCAGTGCAACAATAGTCATAAGGGACTTGGTGTGAGGGATCAAGACTGTGCTGGCTTAAACCACTAGCTGTAGTCTGGTCTGTGGGAAGAGCAGTACTGGGACACTTGGGAGGTGTGCACGAGCCTCCAGCCACAGTTGAATGTAGTTTCTGCTTCCAAGACCCACTATGTCCTTCTTGCATCTGGGTGGACGCCTCGGGGCAGTTCTCAGATGCTCGTTCTTCAGTTCACAAATTGGGCGTCTCTCTGGCAGACAGAATGGAGCACCTCAAGCTCTTTGTCTCCACTGGGTGATTGTCGTGAGTGTACTGCCTCTCCACGGAGGAGAGGGAGGGGGCACTGTGGGCATCAGGCTTTTCCGTAAGATGATCGGACACTGGTCCTTTGCCTCGCCCAGCCAGAGAGAACAGCAGGGTGATGGTACTGTCTTTTGATGTGCTGTTGTGCTGCCTTGTGCAGTGAAAGATTCTGGCCCCTTCATTGTGGATGGCAAACTGATTAAACCTTCAATGAGCGCTCCTTTACTAGGCAACGGAGGGACAGTGCCTGGAATCTAGTCAGTTCATTGATAAAACTCGAGGTTGAAAGCATGACTATTTCTTTGTGTGAGTGCATCCAGGCCTCATTAACGGGCTACTGTCCAACTCTGCCATCTGAACCAGCTGCTGAGTAATCGGAGGCATTGCAGAGGCCATTTGCAAGCGCCTACAAGTGAAGCTTTTCATTTCTCGTTGGAAAATTTCAGGACTTGCCAGTTGTCACCGAGGACCCTGGTGCTAGGTTAGGATTTGAGCGGAGGCCACGGGAGGGTAAGATTGCAGTAGATCTTGAGGAGACAGGGAACCCCATTCTTCTTAGTGCACAGATCTTCTGTATTTTCTTTAAGCAAATATCTAACTTCAGGGCCAGGCATCTGTTAGAACTCTTACCATCAAAATGAAAGCCGAAAAAGGAAAGAAGGTGAATCAGGAACCTGCCCACTTCTGTGCTTGGAACAATATTCTAAGGCCGCAGAAATGTCTTCCTTCTTGGCCCTGGTTAGGGAGGCTTTTCTTTCGAGGTATGTTTAGTGAGCAGCTCTCCTCGTGACGCAGATACCCTCAGTGATTTATGACTTTGCCTCGGCGTGGTGTCCATCATTTTTCCTCCCATCTTTTCCAGACATAATTTTTAGGTAAAAATGAACATTTATCGAAAGAAAGAATGACCTAGTTGCCCTTGTGAATATTTTAATATTTCTTGACTCTGACTTCTTTTATGGTCATTCTACATCTGTGATAGAAATACCTTTGTTACATTCAGGTTTTATAGGTTAGGGAGGCTAGCGCTATAAGCGCCAGGACTCTGCTTTGGAGACGGCCGCAAGAATTAACGCAGAAAAGAGAACCTCAAAGTGGAAAGCCTTGCAATGGTACTTCATACGTATTAGAATTTTCAAAATAGGTTCTACCAGCATCTGAAGTAGCTTGAATTTTAGATGCGAGCTTTGATAAAAACATCTGAAAAATAGGTCGGTCGTATCGTCCATTACTTTTTTAAGAATATTTACCGAAAAGTCAAAAAGATTTATGTAGGGTTGTAGAGGGTTGTGAATTTTTGTTATTGGCTGTTAAAATGTATCTTTTTATGCCATTTAAATGAACAGCTTTTTTCTCATTTGGGGGGCAGTTTCTGGTGACAAAGAGCATGTCAGTGAAAGACTCTGGTAAAATGCATATCTTTGGTGGAGCTCGACATTTCTAGAATTTCTGACCCCTGACTAACTTGTCACTCATACGCTGGAGACGTAGTTTAGTGGAATTCGAGCGTGGACTTCAGAGGCAGACTACTTGGCTCGAAATCCGACTTTTTTTACTTGTTTGTTGCATGATCCTAGCTAAATCACTTAAACTCTGTGCATCTGTTGCTTCATCTATAAAATGGGGATATTCATGGGGCTTTTCTGAGGTTTATTGAGCTGATCTAAATAATGTATGTGAAACATTCCAGTGGGGCACATAGTAAATAAACACTGTTGCTGTTTGATGTTTTTTGACATTCTCAGTTGTGGAGATGGGTACAGTAATGTATTCTGTGCAGGATGGGGAATTGCAAGGGGTGGTGGTGGGGAGACTGAGGCAGCCTCACAGTTCTTTACTGGGGCTGTGTTTGGGAGTTGAGTACCATGCTCTTTTGAGCACTCTCTACCAGAGCTGTCCTCTGGGTCCAGACTTATAAAGGAGACTTCCATGTGACAAGGGACCTTTTGACATTTCAGGAACTAAACCTGTCTGTGAGATGGAGGCAAATTTCCCCAACGCTGAGTGTGTTTCTACAGCAAAGGGTTTTCCATCTAGGTCCTAGTGTGTCATATCCGAGCGGAGAAAACAATTCTAGTATCTGAAAATAGATACACCTTGCCATACCTAAGATGTAGGAAAAATAAATAAAACATTTCTACATAAATTCATAGATCTAAAAATAGAACTCAGTAAACAAACTTTTTGGCTAAATAATACATGGAATAAAAACAGAACTAGCCTGATCGTATTTGAAATTTCTCTTTTCTATGTCTAGTTGAAAACTAATGCTGAACTAAGCAAGAATTTCTTAAGAGACATCATTTGAATAATTCAAAGTACATACAATATCTGACATATGGAAGTGAATAAATAATCACAAATTGAAACAATTTTTTGATCACCTACTATGTGTTAAACACTTTCTCAGAGCTGCCTGAGTTAATATCCCCATAAACACAAGACGCATGCTATCATGTTTATTTTTTGAAGCATAAAGCCTAAGTCATGAGTGATTTACTTGAGGCTCTATATAGCTAATAATTGACTGGGCAGCGTTCAAATCCAGGAATTTCTGACTCTGAATCCAGATGCTTTCTACTGTAATCTTATTGTCTTTCAAGGATAATTTAGTTTAGTCCAGCGGAAAACGAACTGAGCCCCTGTTGTGTGCAAGGCACCAAGAAGGGTACTGGAGATCCAAGGCAAACAAGACAGGCATGCTCTCTGCCTTCGAGAAACTGATGGTGTGGACAGAATGACAACTATTAGTAACCATTTGCTTCTCTCTTTCTATTATGCATTCCTAGGTGTCTACCTTGAGTAGACATGTTGCTACCTTGAGTCCAGTTTAGACAGTTCATAAAGCAGTGTTTTTCTTAAGGATACTATTTTTAAATGTCATTTTTTGTACAACTACGTACATCCCAAACTGTCACCTCCGTTGCCTAACATTGCCACCTGACATCCTAGTTTTCAGACTAGATTATGTACAGTATAGGCCCATCATCACCTTCAAAGTGTAGGTTACTGTGAAGGATCAGTAGGAGAATTACAATTTAGCGAGTTATAATGTATTTCACGTAAAGATAAGACATGTGATAATTCTGCTTTCTGACTCCCGATGTGACGCAACTAAAGTTGAAGTAGATTTGTCCTGATGTCGTGGAGCTCACATAGGAAAGGGAGAGGGGCAGGAAAGCAATCCCTCTGCAGTATGTCCAAGGAAAGTGGATGGGTGTGGATGAAGTATCTTTGTAGGAAAGAAAAGTTGTGTGACAGCTAATGCTTGGTGGGGAAGGGACAGATTATTAGCACAGGCATTTAGGAGACAAAAGTCAGGTGAGCAGAGAAAATATGGGGGAGAATATGAGGCCGAATGGTGTGTTTTAGAGCTTGTTGTAGGAAAGGTTGCATTATTTGTTTTTTACCTCTCCATACATATGTGAAACTTGCATTCCTTTGAGTACCAGACTCTTCATACCTTACTTAGATCTGCTCTTCACTTTCATTTAAGAACTCAGGAGGAGAAAGATGTGGGTCACGTGATGCTCTGCTTCCGGTCACTCACCTTTGCCTAACTTGGTATCACCTAAACCTAATACACCATTACAACATCTGCTTAAGGTCTACACATGAGGAAAACAAAACAAAAAAAAAAAAAAAAACAAACGGAAAGGGGAATTAAAAGGATAATTGGAATGTGTTTCATTTCTCTTAGGAACCGTGAATTGCAAATTTCCTTTAGGCTTAGCGTGTTTCTTTTTTTTTTTTCCCCCTAAGTACTTGGGTGGCTGCTCATTTATAATGGAAAATCCTATAAGGAACTTCATGAAAAACTTGGAAATGAGACAACTGAATCTCGATGAATGGATAACTAAAGAATGTCTGGCAGATTCAATTATTCTGACAACGCTTTTACTCTGCTTTATCACTGAAGCTATTCAGAGAGCCAGGACACTTGCAGGCAAGACACCAAGACTCTGGTCATCTCCACAGGATGAGAACATTTAATAAAACCAAATGGAAAACTTGTGATCTCTTCCTTCCCCGCTGACACTCGGGCCATCGGGACAAAGGACTGATTAACAGAAGAGAGCCCAGCCTCAAGCCCCGGGGTTTGGTCCCGTCTAGAAGGGAAGTGATTTCCAGGGCTTCTCAATCCTCGTCTGTGTCAGACCTCTTCATTCCCCACTGCTCCTCCTCTCTGTTGCCCTTTGTGCTCAGTCAATGCGAGGCACAGATACCGCGTTTCCTGAGGGACACCACTGTCCTTTTTCTTGATTCCGCTATTGGTCTTTTTAATGTAAATACTAGTCCAAAATCTCATGTCGGGTATACGGCATAATATACACCAATTTAATCTTTCCCAGTAATCTTACTGTAAAATGAGCAATTTCTTTCCAGTACCAGACGTATCTCATTTGCTTTAATTCTTATCCAACACAACTACATCAATAGCCCTTCTTTACATTTATGCCTCACTTGTAATGCCTCGTCTTACGGATTATAGGTAAATATATGTGAAGGAAGGTCTTGTCCCGTGTCAGATAAGGCAGTGATGGCAGAACACAATTCGCAAATGAAATAAATTCCTATAGTGGCTGTTACTCAGGTGTGCGAGGACCTGTGTCTGATGATACGATTGAGGATGCCGTAGTTGTGTTTCTAACATCTGGATGTTTACTAACAAACACTTATGTTATGGACTGAATCTTTTAGTTTCCATCTAGAGGCTTGAGGTCCTTGATATATATTTCTTTAGAGTTCAGGATTAATCCATTGCCAGGCCGGCATGTAACCACGGACAAGAGGCAAGACACGCCAGGGCCTCGCTTTCCCATCCCATCTACCGATCTCCATTCTTCACACCTGTGTATGGGTGAGGAAGCCGCACAGCTCATGAAATATTCCCCCAACATTTCAGTACAGAAAAACGGAGCCCAGGTGTAATGGTTTCGTAAGACAATGAGAATTATTTATTTTTTTCTTCACTTATTAAAAGTCCCCGTTGTTTCTGTAGCTCTGTCAGCATGTTTATATTTCGAAATGACCCCCTCCTTGCTTTTTAAAAATGCAGGACCTTGAACACCGTCACATACACAAACACACAAAAGGTTTTAAGATTCACTCGTCTTTGATATAAAGCCATGGGGTATCGTATAATCATCTGCTCACTGGGAGAGCAGATGCTGCTCTCTTTCTCTGCAAACAAAGCTCAGATGAAAAGGGCAACAAAGCAGGGACGATGTTAATGCCCACCACTCCTCTCCCACCGCCAGGCCTGGACTTCCCTGAGGGCCTGCCAGCTCCCGTTAGCTGTTCCACACTGGGCGTTCCTGAGTGATCAAAGAAGAAAGGGTCTTCAGAGGATAATGTAAGGACATTTTGACGAATGCAGCGTAGCCGGGGCACTCTCACTGTAATCGGCTGCTGTGCCCGCTTCTCATCATGCTGGAAAGCACTGACGTGTATGTGGTGGGCACGAGTGTGAGAGAGCCTGTGCTGCGGCCTTCGAGACACCTAAGCTCCAAATTTGGCTCCAGCACTTCCTGGCAATGTGATCTGGACAAATATCTTAACCTCTCAGAGCCTCAGTTTCCTCTTGCTGTGTTATGCTGATAAGTTGGCTCTGGGGCTTGGGTGGAGGGGGAGGATGGAAAGGGGAAAAACCTCTGACTTGTAGCTTTTGCCCATTTCCACGGAATAACTACTTCCACTAAGGCTATAGAAGCTATCAAGGGTTGTGGATTGGAGTCTTGCACAACTTCTGAATATTTAATAACTGGCTTATTAATGATATAGTATCACTGCTGATCTGTAAAATGAACATAATAGAATTTACCCTCTAGGGTTGTGGTAAAGATGAATGAGACAATGTATGCAAAGCTTTTAGCACTCTGAATTCTAAAAAAATGGTAAATACTTAGCAAATAATAACTATTTTCATTGTTTTTGGTTGCATATCATTTTAGGAGGTCTTCGTGCTTTTAGGGAGTCTGTGATTCTAACCCTGGCTTAGAGTATCAAATGTTGCAAGAATACTGTGAATTAAAACAAACATTCTAAGGATAAAATTAATCTTAACTTATTTTAAATTTTAAAATAATTATGTGTACCTCACAACATTTTAGAGGGAAAAGAAGGATATTAAAACATGATTCTGATTCAGAACTTCCTCTCTCCTCCGATTCGCTCTCTGCTTGTGACCTAACAAACGTGGAGGTGAGGAGGGCTGGGCCCTCATCTCCTATTTACACACCTGTTCTTCTCTCTTCTAGGTGAGCTCCTCCAGTGTCCTCCAGTGTTGAGTGTGGGGAGGGGATGGGGAGAGAGGGTGATGTTTCATGTCGCCTAGTGGGCCCAGGTCCCTACCTCTGCTCTCTCTTCGGCTGATGGACTGATAGTCACAAGCCATTGGAGCTGTCCCCGCATTTCCCTGAGGTGCAGGTTTAGGCTCTGGCTTGCCCATCTTCTCCCCACTCACTCTGGTCACCAGCCGCTGACCCCACAGCCTCTGAGGTGGGGTGCCAGCAGTATGATGCAAGACAGCGCAGCCTCCAGTGAAGTTCACTCAACCCACAGACAGTTTACAAGGTCTCGGTGTGCCAGGTGGGGGGAGCAAGCTGTAAGTCCCCCTGCAAGCCTTTTGTCAGCCTTGCCGTCTCTCTTCTGTTCTCATGAACTCTGCTCAGATAGGCAGAAGTAGGCAAGGCTGCTGCCAGAGCAGAAGTCCAACTGGGGAACCAGATATTGGCCTCTAGTCTTGAATATACCCATTTTTTTGAATGGCCTCTCCTCGAGGCCCTCCACTTGTACTTTTTTTTTAAACTTCTTTATTTTGAGAAAGAGCATGTGGGTGTGCGCACACAGAGGAGAGGAGCAGAGAGAGAGAGAGAGAGAGAGAGAGAGAGAGAGAATCCCAAGCAGTTTCCACAGAGTCAGTGCAGAGCCCGACACAGGGCTCAAACTCATGAATCATGAGATTATGACCTGAGAGAGACAGAAAGAAAGAGAGAGAGAGACAGAGACAGAGAAAGACAGAGAGAAAGAGAGAGAGAGAGAACCCCAAGCAGTTTCCACACAGTCAGTACAGAGCCCAACACAGGGCCCAAATTCATGAATCATGAGATCATGACTTGAGAGAGAGAGAAAGAGAGAGAGAGAGAGAGAGAGAGAGAACCCCAAGCAGTTTCCACACAGTCAGTACAGAGCCCGACACAGGGCTCAAACTCATGAATCATGAGATTATGACCTGAGCTGAAGTCAGATGCCTGAGCCACACAGGTGCCCCGCCCCTCCCACTTCTGTTAGAGAAGCAGCCTCCCCCCACCACCCCGTGGGATCCTCCGCTGTGAGCCCCGCTCTCTGCACTCAGCCCCAGAGTCCTATTATTTCCCCTCAACAGCTGGGGCGTGGATGGCGTGTAGGTATAGTAGTTTGCTATGGCTGCCATGTTGAAGTCCCATAGACCAGTGGCTTAAGTAACAAAAATTTATTTTCTCACAATTCTGGAGGACAGAAGTTGAGAACAGGTGTCAGCAGGATGGGTTTTTTCTTCCAGATTTCCTCACCAATCATACTGGATTACAGCCTACCCTAATGACCTCACTTTAATTCAATTACCTCTTTAAGATCCTATTTCCAAACTCAGTGACATTCTGAGGAACTAGGAGTTAGGACTTCAACATATGAATTTTGAGGAGATGAAATCCAGCCCTTAACAGTAGGGTGAGGTGGTTTCTGCTGGCCCCAGGTATCACTGATGCTTCTCTTTAGAAAATTGATATTTCTAGTTTGTTTCAGCTTTGAAATGTTTCAGATTCCAAGAAGACAGGAAAAAGCCCACTTAAGATTCTATTCATTGGAAATACAAATAGTTAATGCTGAATGTTTTGAGAATTTTACTTTGCTCACTTCATCCAAATAATTGAACGTATGATGTGTACAAGATAAGAAATCACCAGAGCACATAACAGAAGAAGCTGAAAAAAAAAGGAAGGAAAAGCTAGGAGACATAGGAAAACAACTAGAAAAAGGGATGGAAAGTGTCAGAAATAATCGAAAATATCAAAAATCCGTTTTGAGACCACAGAAGAAATGCTACGGTGTATTTCTACGGAGTGTTCTATGGGAATAAGCGGGATGGTGCAAACAAAACTCCACTGAAGAGGCTGCGTTATGAATTTAAATAATCACCACAAATGCTACTGTTATTGTCTATCAGTAACTTGGAATTTAGTAGATTATTTCTACTGACACATCTCATCCATTTGATGGTTTATTTAACTATTGCTCTGACTTTTACGGGGGACTCCTAACACCTCAAGATAATGTTTGTTGAATTTGACAAATCAACACATTATGCCACTGTTTACTCTTGTCTCCAAAACTAATGGATGGGTTTTCAGGAATTTCTGAGTGCTAATGACTGTTAATGTTCATTTAAATAAACAAGACCCTGAGAGCAGAAAGATTAGCCAGGCGATCTTACACGATGAGTAAGTTAATGAAGTTAGCTCAATAAATCTGCCTGGATGGATGCTGGTACCAAAAGTTTGGTTGCCTCAAGCTCATGCAAAGAAAGGAACTAAGGGTAGTTTAGGGGAGCCCTTTCAACCCAAGATGAGCAAAAATGAAAACTCAATATTTGTATTTCAAAACTTCTTTTATTTTTCATCCTCCAAATTCTTAGTTATCGTGATAGAGAAATGGATGTGTTTGTGCATGCGTGTAAGAGAAATAATGAAATATTATAAAGAAGGAAGATGTTAAATATCCTCCCAGACTACTATTTTATTTCCTTTCTGAAATTACTGGCGGAGAGATTAGCATACATTTTGGCAGTCATTCAATATCATGTGTTTGTTTGAATTGCACTTGGGTTCTCCACCCTAGGGGACCTTTCTTGTTTGCTTAGAGTACAGCAGAAATGCATTTGTGTGTGCACGTATTTCAGACTGGACCCGTTCACTCTTTCATCGCTCCTCTAGATCATATTCCTATTTTCCTAGGGAAAACGAGGACCTTGTTTTAATTTGTAAAAATAGTAAGTCTCTCCAAATTAGCTGATGTTTGCTTTCTCACTAAGAATAGTCTTTCATAGTAGGACTGAATTTTATCCATTGTTTGTCTGAAAATAAGTTATATTATTTGGTGATATTGGGAATCATAAAATTTTCGATAAATTTAAGTGAAAGGAGTGTCATCATCCAAAAGTGGCAGTGAGGGACAGAAAAGAAATTGGGGAGAGGTAAAAACATGCTGGAAAGAAGATTCCGGGGATGCTAAAACTGCAAATATTTCAAGTACCTTGAGGAAAATTATGTAACAAAATAACTAGTGAAATACATATTGCTTAGTTTTTGTAAATCTTAGTGAGGTTTGGATTGGCAGTGGTATGCCAGAAATCTAATATTCAACCTTTTGCATATTTTAAAGGCTTTTGAAAAATGTGGCCCACAGTCTAGTTGATCAGAAACATCTAAACACTCGCCAAACCTACTATTCCTGGTCCCCTGAGATTCTGATTCTATACGGTGACATTCAAAGACCTGAATTCGTAGAGGGCTCTCCAGATGGCTCTGATGCACGCAGAAGTTTGAGAACAACTGTTTGGGGAAATAACTCTGCTCACAGACAATTTATTCTGGCGGCATCGATGCTTGCTTGTCTGTTAATCTCTTTTTCCCTTCAGTCTGTTGTACAATGAGTATAAGTCCACCAACTACCCATTTTCCTCCAGAGAGGGATTAGGTGAGAAGCCTTTTATGTGGGTAAGCCTATGTAATATAGGAAATGTTTTTTATTGACTAAAAGCGATTTCATAATTTCAGTACAAGAGTATCTCTTTCATGGGTCTCTTAGTGTCGGATGGATGTATTTCGGCTGACATAAACAAACGAGAAAGACGGTCATGCTGAAATGAGAAACAGGTAATTTCATATATAACATATTCATACCTTCACAATAAATTTCTCCGTAATATAGTTCAAAATATTCACCTGTAGGACGAAACAACTTTGTTTAAACAAAAACATGTTCTTTATGTCCTTATGTTGTGAAAGAACAAACTGATACATGAAGATACCCAGAGATTTTGCCCAGTTTGTGATCAAAATTCCAGTGACATGGTTAATCTTTTAAAAAAAGAAACATTTATATTCTTTTTTTTTGTGTGTTTGCTGATTCATAAAAGTAATATATAGCCTTTGTGGAACTTTTGAACTGTAACAAAAAGTATAAAAATAAAATCATCTTCAGTTTTAAAGCTCAGAGGAAAACATTTTTAACTTTTGGGGTATTTTTCTCTTTCACACAATCCAGGTAACTGTTGTTAGTATTGTATATATAAATCTGTAGGCAATCCTAATCATCCTTTTAGGATAGATTCCTGGAAGTGCAACTCCTGCCAAAAGAGACATTTTTAGGACTTTGGATACTGATTGCTAAATTGCTTCACAGAAAAGTTGAGCTAATTGGTATTCTAACAGTTAAAAGGATAATCAGGCTTCACTGCTTCAAATCAGTGTCTTTGTTTTTTGTTTTTTTTTTTTTACCTTGTAAGGACACTTTACATTTTTAGCAAGTTAATAAATCTTTAGTGATTCTGTCTGAATTTTGTGCCTTATGCTTGCTCTTTGAAGCTGAAGTTACTGTAAGCAGTGGATTGAATGGGTAGTATATTGGACAATGTCTTCTGTCTTGCCAGTGACTCTGCTAACTGCAGTGTCTAAAGTTGAACATTTATGATGTCTTATCTCTAAAATGCTGTTTCTGTCAGGAGATATCCTGACTGTCATGATGGCAGGAACTGCTACCGTCAACATAGCACATGGCAGCTCTTTGAGGTGCCGAGTATGGCCTCGTTGCCCTTCATAATTCATAAAGTACCTTTGTTCATGTTCCACCCTCTTATAACAGTGTAGAATCTAACAGACATGTATGGCCTTAAATTTCTATATAAACTTCTTCAGTAGTGTTCTGTAGGTTAGTCTTTTTTTCCTCTACTTTTTCCTTGTCAGCAACTTGAGGACAAGAGAGCTTGACCGCAACCTATAATTCTAGCTGGTATCCACTGTAGGCCACCTTCACCTAGATCCTCGGTGTGGAATTAGGGACACTTCTGGTTTTCTTCTCTTACAAATATCCAGATGTCGTGATTTACTAAATTTACACGTTACGATGGATGTCAAAACTGTGGAATTAAAAAAAAAATGCAGTAATGTGAGAGAGATAGGCTGATGGATTAGTCTTCCAGGACAGCCATAACAAAACACCACAGGCTGGGTGGCTTAAATAACAGAAATTTATTTTCTTATAGTTCTGGAGACTAGAGTTCAAGACCAAGGTGCTGGCAGGTTTGGTATCTTCTGACGCCTTCTCCTTGGTTTGCAAATGGTGCCTCTTTGCGATGTTTTCACAAGGTCTTTTCTCTATGTGTGAACATCCTTGGTGACTCTCTCTTTTTATAAGGTCATATTGTATTAGGGCCAACCTAGCATATGACTTAATTTAACTTTACTTACCTCTTTAAAAGCCCTATCTCCAAATACAGTTAGATTCTTTCTTTTTTTAATTTATTATTTTTTTAATGTTTATTTATTTGAGAAACAGAGAGAGAGAGAGAGACAGAGAGAGACAGAGAGTGAGCAGGGGGCAGGTCAGAGAGAGAGACACAGAATCTGAAGCAGGCTCCAGGCTCTGAACTGTCAGCCCAGAGCCCGATGCGGGGCTTGAACTCACAAACTGTGAGATTGTGACCTGAGCCGAGTCGGACGTTAACTGACTGAGCCACCCAGGCGCCCCAATACAGTTAGGTTCTTAAGTGTACTGAGGATTAGGACTTTAACATGTGAATTTTGGGGGTAGGGGCAGACACAATTCAGTTCATAGCAGCTGATGTATATATGTATATATGTATGTATGTATGTATTAAGTATCTAACAATGGATATCACTGAATGTGCACAGATTATGTTACTCAGATGGTTTGCTGATGGTATATTTTCTGGCTCTCTCCACATTTCAAAGTCAAGACTCGTTTTATAGAAACTATGGTTCAGGATTAGTGGCACAACCTTTGTAAATGTGAACAAGTTAAGGACGACTACAAGTTTCAATAGGTTCAATCTACGGAATCCAGGAATAAATGGTAAACTTGAAGTGATGATTTCTTCCAGCTCGAATAAGATAAACTGACTCCAGCAAATCTTGATGTTGCTTTGGATTTTACTCGGTCACGTGCAGCTGGTGTATATATCCGGTTGTAAGGTCTTGCTGGATGTTCCAGTTATACTGTGGAGGTTTTGTGCACAGAATCTACTAGTTTAAATCCTGGCTTCGACACAATCAGATCTTTAACCTTGGACAAACCGCTTAATCGCTCTACGTCCCAGTTTCCTCATCTGTAAAAATAGGAATGATAATAATACATAGAGTCCTTATTAGGAGAAAATTAGTTATGCGAATAAGTTCTTAGAACTGTGTCTAGGGGCGCCTGGGTGGCTCAGTCGGTTGGGCGGCCGACTTCAGCTCAGGTCATGATCTCGCGGTCTGTGAGTTCAAGCCCCGCGTCGGGCTCTGTGCTGACGGCTCAGAGCCTGGAGCCTGCTTCCGATTCTGTGTCTCCTTCTCTCTCTGCCCTTCCCCTGTTCATGCTGTGCCTCTATGTCTCTCAAAAATAAATAAACATTAAAAAAAAAAAAATTTTAGAACTGTGTCTAGCACACACGTGTACTTAATGAATGTTACGTCTTATTATTTAGAGGCAGCCACATATTTTTTTTCAGGCTGTTAGGATATCATTTTATTCACCCAGACTAGCAGTTTACGAAACATAGTTGTATTTGCATATGATACATTGTGATACTGGGATTTATAATTAGAAATCTTATAAATTAAGTATCTGGCACAGAGCTCCTAAAAACTCTGGAATTTCGTAAGTGAAGAAAGTGATAAAGGTGTCTTTTGTTATGTTAATGAGGTGACTTTTGAACACACCTAAGGTTAGCCAACCCTGTGATTAGAAGGCTGGAACTTTCAGGCCCCCACCCCAACACTGGGGAAGGTAAGAGGGGCCAGTGGTTGGGTTCAATCACCAACAGCGAGTGAACAGTGAGTTCATCGGTCATGACTAATGAGTTAATCAATCATGCCTTTTATGGAAGCCTCCATGAAAACCTCAAAAGAAAGGTTTAGACAGCTTCCCTTTGGTGAATGCATAGACAGTTGGCGAGAGTGACACTCCGGGAGCATGGAAGCTCTGTATCCTTTCCCAGTATCTTACCCTAGGCAGCTGTTCCTTCAGGCTGTTGCTGACTTATATCCTTTCATAACAAAACCAGCAATCTAGTAAGAAAAATGTGTCTCTGAGTTCTATGAGCTGCTCTAGCAAATTAAGCAAACCCAAGGCTGAGGTCGTGGAAAACTCTGATTTGTAGCCAGTTTGTCAGAAGAACGGATAATAACCAGAGCTTGTGACTGATGTATGAAGTTTGTGCATGTGTGTGGTGGAGGGCAGTCTTGTAGCACTGAGCCCTTAACCTGTGGAATCTGATGCTATCTCTGGGTAGGTTAGAGTCAGAATTGAGTTGAATTCTTGGACCCCTTGCTGGTGTCAGAGTATTGCTTAGTTGTTATGCATGGGGACTCTCCCCAACCCCTACTTCACATTGGAATTGGCCTCAGAACACCAAAAACATGGGTACTCAGTAAATTTTTATTGAATGGGTGCATGCATGATATTTGAAAATTTCTTATTACTTAGTTCTGCACTAACTGAAATTTAATTTGGATTCTGAGTAGCATAAAGTCAAACAAAAATGCCTTCAACTCTGTAGCTTTGACTGAAAATCCAGAAAGATGTTCAACATTAATATAACTTTTTAATGCCGAAGCAAAACAAAAGTCTTTGATAGCTGTTCTCAAGAATTTTGGTCTAGGACTCTTCACACTTTTTAAAATTATTGAGGACCCAAAGAGTTTTTGCTTATGTAGACTGTATCATATTTATCATATTAGAAATTAAAATTGAGAAATTAAAATATTATTTGTGTATTGTCAAAAATAAGCCCATTGTGGGTTGGTATAAATAGCATATTTTTATGGAAAATAGCTGTACTTTCCAAAAGAAACAAAAATTCCGTGAGTAGAGTGGTGGTGTCTGACATGTTTACAAATCTCTTTCATGTCTGGCTGAATAGAAGACACGTGGATTCACATACCTGTTTCTGAATTATTCTGTTGCAAAATTTGTACTGGGTACTTGTAAGAGACTGAGAATGAAAACGGCAAATAACGTTTCTGTGTGATTCTGAAAATATGTTTGACTGGGTGGACCTCTCGAGAGGATCGTAGGGACTCCCAAAGGCCCCAGGCCACACTCTGAGGTTACGTGGCAAAACCAGAAAATTTGATTACCGTTAGCTACATTATAAGTGCCTTTCTCAAATTTAGAGCCCTCCACTTGGGAATTTCAGTTAAGCTTTGATCTGGGATTGGCAGGTAGCATCCCAGGAAAAGTCTGGCAGTGTTGTTGAAGTACAGATATAGGATCTAGAGTCTTGAGAGTATCTTTTCATTATAATATGATCTTCCCCTTGATGTGATAGAATTAATTGCATAGCTCAGTCTGTCAGCCAGATGCGATATTTCTTTAGTAAGGTTGCAATAAATAATCCCCAGATTAGAGTGATGGAAAATGTTCTCTTTTCTAGTAGATGGTATCGTTTCAATGTAAAGGGAAATGTATTCTGCCCTACGGCTGCTTTGTTCTGTGCTGGGCATGTCGTAGCCCCTAGGTTGAGTGATCTCTAATTCGATTTTGTTCCAGCCTAATAAATTGTTTTTAACATGTTTATTTTTAAAGTAGTGATTTATTGCTCTTCAAATTAAGAATTTACAAATGTGGCTATCTTCTCTGACCTCAGAAAGGCTTGACTTCTTCTTGGGACATTCTTCTGTGTGAGCACAGTTAAGTGTCTTTGCTCCAGAGAAGCATGTGCCACAGTGTGATAATCCTCACAAGCAGTGGCAACAGGACAGGAGAACATTCAAGTTGCCTCTCATGAATTTTAAGACAAGCTAACTCTCTGTTGAATGTCAGGCACTATTCTATTCAACTGCGTTGTATGTTGAAAGCCTAAACAATCAGGAATTCTGGGATTTTACTTTGAGGAGTGTGGTATCTGTCCAGTACACGATTATGTGTTTTCTCCCATGGTAAATAATATACTGAAATCTTTTTCAGCTCCAAATATATTTTTAAATTTCATCCCATGCTCACAAGAGGGCGCTAATTCGTATTCATGCCTAGAGTGGGATCAGAATAAATTTCCTTAAATCTCTTATCTTGGTCAAACTGGAGAAACCTTGGCCACAAGAAAACTGCTAATTGGTTTCCTTTTCTTTTAGCAGAATAATTTGAAATGTTATAAATCTTAGGTTGAAAAAAATGCAATGTATCACATACTTGTCAGATAGATGGCAAACTCAGTTTTGAGGAGAAAATTGATTTAGGGAGTAAAGATTCTGGTTTTTTTGTTCAGTTTAATTCTTGTCCATTTTATAATTGTATTATTGACATGGAAATAAATAAAAGAGTATCAGTACTTACAGCATTCAATAAATATAAACCTATAAATACAAGTATTTAAATAAATACCAGGGTGTATCAATCTAAGCCTTGTACATATTCTTGGATTAATCCATATGTCTGTCTTCCTTGTTATAGTGAAATAAAATTCTTTAGCTAAAGTTAGTGCTCATTTTTCCCCTGAATGCCAAATGAGTACATATTTATTGTAGAAACCTCAGAAAATAATAAGAAAAAATTTAAAAGGAAACAAGAATTATTCATAATCTCACAATATGATTAATTGTAGTTGACATTTTGGTTTATTGCACTAATGATATATATATATATATAGATATATAAATTTAGGTTTGTGTGCTACTTTGAAAAACTTAATGTTGTATCAGTTATTTTCAGGGATCATTTAAATTATTTTAGATGCATTTTTACTGACTGTCCAGTATTTCATTGTAATTATCCTATTAATAAACCTTTATATGCTTTCTTTTTTTGTACCATGATATCATGTACCATGATAAAGTATGATATCTTTATTCATAAATCTTTGACAGTATATCTGATGACTTCCTTAGGACAAATTCCTACAAATGTAACTTCTAGGTGGAAGAATATGATAATTTTTAAGGTCTTTGATGTATACTGCTACCTTATTTCCTAGAAAATTTTTTCTTACCAATTTCCACAATAGGAGAGTAACTGATGTTCACAAACTACCCTCATTAATGTTGAATATTTTAATTAAAAAAATAATAGCTAATTTGGTAGGTGAAACTGTTAAGCTAATTGTTGATGGTTTTTGGTGCAATTGTGAATGGGATTCACTTCTTTATTTCTCTTTCTATTGCTTCATTGTTGGTGTAAAGGAATGCAACCGATTTCTGTCCGTTGATTTTGTATCCTGCAACTTTGCCAAATTCATGGATCAGTTCTAGTAGACTTTTGGTGGATTCTGTTGGGTTTTCCATGTAAAGTATCATGTCGTCTGCAAAAAGTGAAAGTTTGACTTCATCCTTGCCTATCCTGATGCCTTTTATTTTGCTTTCTTGTCTGATTGCTGATGCTAGGACCTCCAACACTATGTTAAATAGCAGTGGTGAGAGTGGACATCCCTGTCGTGTTCCTGATCTCAGGGGGAAGGCTCTCAGTTTTTCCCCATTGAGGATGATATTAGCTGTGGGCTTTTCATAAATGGCTTTTATGATGCCTAAGTCTGTTCCTTCTATCCCGACTTTCTCGAGAGTTTTTATTAAGAAGGGATGCTGTATTTTGTCAAATGCTTTTTCTGCATCAATCGACAGGATCATATGGTTCTTATCTTTTCTTTTGTTAATGTGATGTATCACGTTGATTGATTTACGAATGTTGAGCCATCCCTGCAACCCAGGGATGAATCCTACTTGATCGTGGTGGATAATTCTTTTTATATGCTGTTGGATTCTATTTGCTAATATCTTGTTAAGAATTTTTGCATCCATGTTCATCAAGGATATCGGCCTGTAGTTCTCTTTTTTTGCTGGGTCTCTATCTGGTTTGGGAATCAAAGTGATGCTGGCTTCATAGAATAATTGTTGATATAATTAGGATTTCCTTGTCAGGCTAGAGAAGTTAACTATTTTCTGTTTTTATTAGGCATTCTTCTTTATTTTTTCTGGGAATTATCTTTTCATGACTTTTGTCCATTTTTCTACAGGATACGTAAGATTCTCTTCGTCTGCTATATTTGGAGTACTCCCTAGTTTGTACTTTGAATTGCTTATGGCTATACACACACACACACACACACGAGCAGTTTTAAAGTTTTATGTATGTAAATCTGTTGAATACCTGTGTAGTGTCTGTCACTGATTTTTCTTTTAATGTAAGAATAATCAGATAATTCTTTATTAAAATATTTTTTATGATAGGGAAAGGTTTTCAGAGGCTGTGAATTATATTTTAGCTTCATTTAGTAAAAGATTTATGAGAGAAATAAATGGTTGAAATAATAAATATTGAGAAGGAAAACCCCCCTTAATGTTATGTTAATTTTACTTGAATTTTAGAAAGATTTTGCTCCATATTACACTATAGCCTTTTCTGGTAGGCTAATAAAAGCATTCGTTACAGTCTTCCTTATTTTTCTTGTATTATATGAGAATGATTCCACATCAAGGTGCTTTTGAAAATATTTTTTATTTATTTTTATTTGTTTTATTTATCTAAATCCAAGTTAATTAACATATAGTGTAGTATTGGTTTCAGGAGTAGAATTTAGTGATTCATCACTTACATATACCACCCAGTGCTCATCTCAACAAATGTCCTCCTTAATGCCCATCACCCCCATCCAGTTTCCATCCACCATTCTCAGTTTGTTTTCTGTATTTAAGAGTCTCTTATGGTTTGCCTCCTTCTCTATTTTTATCTTAAATTTTTCCTTCCTTTCTGCTATGTTCATCTGTTTTGTTTCTTTTTTTAGTTTTTTTAATTAAAAATTTTTTCTAATGTTTATTTATTTTTGAGAGAGAGAGAGAGAGAGAGAGAGACAAAGGGTGAGCTGGGGAAGGAACAGAGAGAGGTAGACACAGAATCTGAAGCAGGCTCCAAGCTCTGCGCTGTCAGCACAGAGCCAGATGTGGAGCTTGAACCCATGAGCTGTGGGATCATGACCTGAGCCAAAGTCAGACACTCAATCAACTGGGCCACCCAGGAGCCCCACATCTGTTTTGTTTAAGTTTCACATATGAGTGAAATCATATGATATTTGTCTTTCTTTGTCTGACTTATTTCACTTAGCATAATATACTCTAGTTCCACCCACATTGTTGCAAATGGCAAGATTTCATTCTTTTTGAGTAATAGTCCATTGTATATTGCTGAGTAATAGTCCATTGTATGTATGTATGTATATATATACATATACATGTGATATACATGTACATATATACCACATCTTCTTTATCCATTCATCAGTTGATGGACATTTGGGCTCTTTCCATATTTTGGCTATTTTTGATAGCATTGCTATAAACATTGGGGTACATGTGCCCCTTCGAATCAGCATTTTTGTATCCTTCAGATAAATACCTAGTAGTGTAATTGCTGGGTCATAGGGTAGTTCTATTTTTATTTTTTGAGGTACCTCCATACTGTTTTCCGGAGTGGCTGTACCAGTTTGCATTCCCACCAGTAGTGCAAAACAGTCCCCCTTTCTCTGCATCCCTGAGTTGTTAATTTTAGCCATTCTGACAGGTGTGAGGTGGTATATCATTGTAGTTTTGATTTGTATTTCCCTAGTGATGAGTGATCTTGAGCATCTTTTCTTGTGTCTGTTAGCCATCTGGATGCCTTTGGTGTCTGTTCATGTGTTCTGCCCATTTCTTCACTAGAGTATTTGATTTTTTGGGTGTTGAATTTGATAAGTTCTTTATAGATTTTGGATACTAACCTTTTATCTGATATGTCATTTGAAAATATCTTCTCCCATTCCATCTGTTGCCTTTTAGTATTGCTGATTGTTTCCCTCACCTTGCAGAAGCTTTTTATCTTGATGAGGTCCCAATAGTTCATTTTTGCTTTTGTTTCCCTTGCCTCTGGAGACATGTCTAGTAAGAAGTTGCTATGGCCAAGGTCAAAGAGGTTGCTGCCTGTTTTCTCCTGTAGCATTTTGATGGTTTCCTGCCTCACACTTAGATCTTTCATCTATTTTGAATTTATTTTTATGTATGTTGTAAGAAAGTGGTCCAGTTGCATTTCTCTGCGTGTCATGGTCCAGTTTTCCCAGCACCGTTTCCTGAACAGACCCATTGGATAGTCTTTCCTGCTTTGTTGAAGATTAGTTGTCCATACATTTGTGGGTCCATTTCTGGGTTCTCTGTTCTGTTCCATTGATCTATGTGTCTCTTTTTGTGCCAATATCATACTGTCTTGATGATTGCAATTGTGTAATACAGCTTGAAGTCCAGAATATCAAGGCTTTTTTGATTTCATAGCTTCTTTGTAAGGTGTAGGTTATGTCTTCTAAAGGTGCTGAGTCACCTGTAGCTTTAGTGAGTTACTTCACTCTAAGATTTTTGTTGTTTTCTGATGCACAGTGCCTGGAACATAGTAAATGCTTGGAGGTGTTTGCTGAGTGAATGAATGACCTAGTATTTTTTACTTTTTCAGAGTAAATTGTCTTATGTCTTTAGGTGTACTTACTTAGACTGAACTTGATTTTTTTGTTCTATTGGGTTTTATTGTCTCTTCTCCAAGCATTAAAGAGGTGCCTCATTTTTTCATGCTTTAGAAATATCAGATAGCAGACATAAGGGCCTCGTCCTCTTTGGTTCCATTTCCAAGAAATGTGCCTATCGAAAATGAGTCCCTTCCTCTTTCACTCTCTGTCTCTTCCTCCGATTTGCCAAGAGAACCAGTCTTGCCAGATGGCCATATGTTGCGGGGTTTGTCACAGAATCCAGCTCTGCCACGTTCCTCAGCGCTTCTCCTCAGGCTGGACTAGTCGCCCCCTTCCAGCCTCATCCTGATGAGCAGCAAGCCCTGCAGTTTTAGGATTATTATCTCTGGTACCCACTACTCATGACAACGATCTGAACTTCTCTCCTCCCAGGATTTTCTTCCCAGGCACCTTCCTTTGTCTCCTAGCTCGGTTCAGACCTCAGTCATCTCTCCTTGGGTAGAACCTGTGGCAAGCGGGCAAGACAGCCTGAGTCCATACTTTTAGGAGCATTCTTCTCCTATAACAACGTAATACTCTTCTCTCTTCTAAGAACCCACTTCATTCAGATGTTATGGATCTGGTTGTCCATTCTCCATCTCTCAGTTAAGGTCCCATTTGCAATGAGGTCATCTTCCTCATTTAGAGTTGCCAGGCTTAGCAAATAAAAATACAAGATGCCCTGCTAAATTTGAATTTCAGACAAAGACTATTTTTTTTCTATATAAGTATGTTCCATGCAGTGTTGGGGATATACTTTACTCCAAAGTGGGTGAAATGGGTGCCATCCTGTGGCTCTTTTCATGGCTCCTCTTAACTCTCTGGGCCAACTGGAGCTCTGCTCCCCTCACCACACCTCCTGTTTGAACTCCTCTCAATCTGATCCCCATCCCACCTTGGCTTGACCTCTTCCTGCATACCTGGTGTTATTAATTCTTCTACATAGTTGCATACTTTTTTTTTTTTTTTTTGAGTTTACTCTGTGTTATTGTCTGACTCACTTATATATTTAGTTGAGGCTGTCGTGGTCGGGCTAGACGGGAAGCCACCTGAGAGCAGAAGCCCCACTCACACATGCCCGAAACTCACTCCTGCCTTAGCATCACCTCCCTTGTCAAAAGGCTTCAGCCGTTGCCAACTCCACAAGCTGTCAGCCGAACCAGGACTCGGGTTGGTAAGCTCTTCACTGTACAGCCCATAAAAGTCACAACCCTCCATTACCGTATTAGAAGATTTCCTTATGAGGCAGGTGTTCGTTTCTGGTCCCTTGAAAACCGTTAAGAAGATTTTATTGGGTGTGTAAAGCAGACAGCAGCAGATGCAGCTTAAGGAATGGTTTCGCTTCACAGTGCTTTCCCTCTTTGTAACAGAAGTCAATTTCAGATGCATTCATTTCACCTATCTGCATCTAGAAAGTATTAATAGCTCCTTTTCTTTCACTAACACAGCTTGTTCTCTAGCAATCAGCATACTGGTGTGTTCTCGATCCCGCTGTGCCCTGCCTTTACACCAAAAAGAGAAAATCTTGCTTAAATTGCTCTTTTTTGAAGCACAGAGGCATTAAAATTCTATTATTATTTCTTTTCTTCTCTTAGGCTCTTAGTGCAAGGTCACCTACAAGGGTCTGTGGTAGAACAGAAGAGAATCCAGTTCTGTTTCCGCGGGCACGTGCTGCGTGATCCTCATTTTGTGGTCCTTTAACTTGTACCCAGTGGATCCAGCTGATGCGGTTTCCAGCATTGGAGCCTTTTGTTTCCCAGCACGATGGGATGATGGAGCTTCTCGTACATCTCCGCAGGAACATTCGATTCATGTTTCTCTTAGCTCTGGCAGCGAAAATTACTTCTTAGGATTTTTTTCCTTCACAGTGGTAACAAGGTGCTGTCAGCACGGTTCTGAAACTTTTTCTACCCCTGTGCTGACATCGGGGTTTCAGATTCTTTTTCACGTTCCGGATGGGTTTCTGTTCGTGCATGTGTGTACCAGCTATGGAACCAGCTGCCTTGCACACTTGTCCAAAGCCTCACAGGTGCAACTGCAGCGGCAAGGCACTGTCTCTCTACGGCGCACTGTTGCCATCTTTGTTGATTT
Source organism: Paguma larvata (assembly GCA_030068075.1). NCBI lineage: Eukaryota > Metazoa > Chordata > Mammalia > Carnivora > Viverridae > Paguma > Paguma larvata. Next base: position 104,095,354 of record CM057829.1, read on the forward strand.
TAAAACGACCTGTGAGGAAAGCTTCAGGAACCTGCATGATTAAACCTCCCCACCAAGGTGCAGGCCTGTCAGCCGTGCTTAGCACCCCTGCTAAGTCTGGGACTGTTGGAGGTACCACATTAAAGAAATATGGAAGATGATGGAGGTTGCAGGCACCCTTGATCACCCTAAATATTAGGAGAGACTAATAATCAGGAGTGCCCACTTATTCCCATTTCTTGAGACCCTGATGACCTTGTAAATGACAAGAACTGGCTTGAACATCTAGTTCTGATGTCGTGTATGGTGAGGTGTCCTACTAATTCAATAATTACATACATCTCAGTGGAAGATATTTCTAGGAATATCACAAATGAGATTCAGGAGAAAGGAAAAGTGGAACAGAAAGGAGTTTCTGTTTTCATTCGCTGACTGGTCAGACGATTGTTGAGTACACCCTCTGCCCCACATTGTGTTGGTTATTGTCCCTCTAGCTTTAGGGATCTCAGCGTTTATAGAGGAGATACACAGGAAAAGAAAACCAGAGTGCATTGTAGTAAAGGCTGACTAGAAATATTTACAGAGTATCAAGTGAGTACTGAAGAGTCAGTGTAAAAGAACCGCTTAATGATGCATGGAGGCCATTTGGTTTTTCAAAGTTGGTGACATTTGAGTTAAACATTGATGGGAATAGGGAGTTCAGCGCTCCTGGAGAGCATTCGAGGTAGCAGGAGGATGCGAACGAATCCACGGGGACAGGTAAGGTGTGTGGAGTTCTCCTATGGCAACAGGAAAACCTAGATGGTTGAGGCAGCAAGACAGTGATTAAGGGACATCATCAGTTCTGAATTATGGAAACAAAGCTCAGAATGTGGGAAGACCTGTTGTGGCTATGATAAAAGCACACGACAGAGGCAGTAGCGGTGGGAAAGGAGAGGGAGAGGTAAATTTGAGACAGCTTTGATTGAGAGGAAGAGGAGAAGATCCCCTCGTTCAATGTAGCCATCAAATAAGATCAGAAACTGAGGATGAGAAGGAGGTTTAGGAGAAGGGGAGAGACGTGTATTCGTTATAGTTGACCATGCTGGGTTAACAGTGGCACATCCAAAAGGAGATATTGGAAATAACAATTTGGGTGCAGGAGAGAAACATATTATTTTAATAATTTAAAATTCACAAAAGAAATAGGACATTTTGGTGTAGGAAATAGTGCAGCTCAAGGCAACCCGTCAGCTGTGACTTGCCGCAGATATAAGGTATGGTCATACAAACACAAGTGTTGGTTGGAGCTGTGGTACCAGAAGACACCTGCCAGAGAGAATGAAATGTATAAAATTGAAAGCAGAATCCTTTGAACACTAAAGGTAGGGAGGAGAGTAAGGGAAAGACCACAGGAAAAGCTGACTGGAGGGGCTCGCGTCTGGAGTGGTAACGGTGCCTGAAGGGGGATGTGAGGGAGGAGACGGGTGAGAGGGCTGGACGTCGACAGCTAGAGTCCAAGGTCATGAGGGAAACTAATCAACTTCACAGTTCTTATTGGAAAATTGGCATTAAACTGTTCGGATGCCTCTATATGGTCCATTCCCAGGCATCACCAGAAAACTTCTGGGTCTATCTAAGGGGGCTGAAATGTGTGGGCTACTAGTTTTACTTAGCAGTGATGAAAATGAAAACAGGCTGCCTGAAGCAGAGTATGGTTAATGGCTTGTGTTGTATTTTAATAATCTACTTTGAACTTTGAATGTCCTGAACTTTGCTCAAGAATATGACAGTGGTTGGATACATGTTTGTATATACACACTACCACCTCTACTACTCTCTCATAACATAGGCCTGTAGAGTAGTTGTCAGCATTGGTTTTACTTTGCTTTGTTTGTTTGTTTGTTTTTTCTTTTTTGCAAAGAACGAATTTTTAGTAGAACTTTCCGGTGTCTCTGCTGCCCGATGGGTGTAAGGATACTGGCGTGTGTCCGACAAGTTATGCATGGCGTTATCCACACTTTTCAGGACCACAGCTTTATGCTTATGGTTTTAAAGGTACATCAAGATAACCAATCCATACTTAATCTGTGAACTACTGCAATGCCTAAATGTATTTTGTCAAACTTATATTTACTATATATTTATTTCAGTTTTCTGGTTTTCCTTCTAAATGAATTAGCCTTTTCTGATACCTTTTTATGTGGATATCATCTGTCTCTTAAAAATTAGATATAAGGAAGTTATTTTGATTCTAACTTTACAGAGTATTCCTGACATATATTTCTTACTAGCTTTTTCTTCTGAGATGACAAGTATCTTTGAAAGTTACTGAAATGCAAAATGTAGGAAAGGAGACCAAGAAGTCAATATTTAATGAGGATTTGGATTAGCACTGAAACCTCCATCTTCAAGAAATAAAAACTTGTACGATTTTAGACAATGACAAGGTCTTTCTTTTTGGCCTTCACTCTCCTACACATAAATATTATAAAAACAAGAAGGGCAGAAACTATTTCAGTTTTTCTTGACAGTAGTACCCCAAACATTAGCTGTGGTGAGTAATGTGGGATGATGAGTTGACATTTAATTGGAACAGAATTCATGTATGGATGGACAAAGGGAACCTCCAAGGAGCTGACCCGCAAATAGATTTTTCTCGGATTGTAAAGTGCTTCCAATATGAATTTCTCAGAAGCGAAAACAATGGAGATACGGTCTTGAACTTGGGGTACTAATACTCAAAGAGAATGAATATGGAACTGAAATAAAAACCCATAGTTTTTTTTCCTCCATAATCTCTCCTTTAAAAAAATCAGCAGGGGCACCTGGGTGGCTCAGTTGGTTGAGCGTCCGACTTCGGCTCAGGTCATGATCTCGCGGTCCGTGAGTTCGAGCCCCGCGTCGGGCTCTGTGCTGAGCGCTCAGATTCGAATCTCTGCTTTGGATTCTGTGTCTCCCTCTCTCTCTGCCCCTCCCCCACTCGTGCTCTGTCTCTCTCTCTCTCTGCTCAGCGCTCAGATTCGAATCTCTGCTTCGGATTCTGTGTCTCCCTCTCTCTCTGCCCCTCCCCCACTCGTGCTCTGTCTCTCTCTGTCTAAAAAATAAATAAAACATTAAAAAAAATTAAAAATAAAAAAATAAAAAAATCAGCAAAGTAAACATCTTGACTTTGGGATATTACCTGAGAGACATTCTGCAAATACATTCATTAACTTTTCTACTTCTTCAGGCTCTTACCTATATGATCTTAATTATCTGGCATTACCCGCTTACTAATACCTTATTGAGGTGGTGGCATTTAAATTTCACCTCTTCTCCATCTACCTACTTTTCTTGATTCCATTCATTAAACTGGAGAGAATGGCCTGGGGCTCTTGGTACAAAAGAAAGATAATAATTTTACTCTTAGCTGTTGGCAGGCTTGTATCCTCTTGGTCTCAAAGGGTAGTCAGGAATAGAGTGGTGAGACATGAGTCTAAGACCTTAAAAACCAACCCTATGATTTTGGATAGGTAGCTGTTGTATGGTCTTTTCTGGATGAAAAGTTGTCAGTTCTTAATTGCAAATGTGTGCTGTGGTCATCCAACATGGAAAAGCTCTTTTAAAAGTAGATTTCTTGAAGTCCCAATTTACTCGGTTCACCTGTCTTAGAAAATTCAGAAGCAGTCATAAATCCATGTCCTGCTTTTAGATAGGCAAGGAACTTTTTCGTGGCCCATTAAACTTTTAGCTTTCTGACACCTCTAGTGACCAGAAAGATCTTTAAAGATAAAGCAGTAAAACCCATTTATTGTGTGGATGAAAAAGTGAAGCAGAGTGGGTTATTTCTCTCTATGTTTAAGTAAAATCCATATAGATCCCTTATTTCTTTTTTTTGAATAATTTATTGTCAGTTTGGTTTCCATATAACACCCAGAGCTCATCCCAACAAGTGCCCTCCTCTGTGCCCATCACCCACTCTCCCCCCTCCCACACCCCCGGCTCCCCTCAGTTTGTTCTTAGTCTTTGAGAGTCTCTTATGAGATCCCTTATTTCTGTAGTGACTGGTCTGATATCCTGAATGTTAGCTGTGTAGGTCCATCTCAACTTACGAGTCTAGGCTGCCATATGTAATTGGACTAGCCGACGGTAGAAGCTGCAGTGGGAAGACTGGGCCTCTCTGCTCCAGGCGTGTATTCTGTCATCTCATGGGCACTGTCCAAAAATCTTGTTCTAATCTGCCCTCCAACTTCAATTTCAACGGTAGGAAAAAAGTAACACATTTACTCAAAAAAAAATCTCTTTATCTGTTTGACAGTAACGTGGTCCCGCCTCTGTTTTCAGTTATTGTTATTGGCAATACTAATAATATTTTTCAGGGTTTGCTGTGGGGCAGGTTTGCTGCCTGTTTTTGTACAGCGTGCAAGCTAAGAATCATTTTTACCTTTTTAAATGGTTGAAAAAGTTAAAATAATGTTTCATGGCATGTGAAAATGCTGTGAAGTTCAAATTTTAGTGTCCAGAAGGGAAGTTTTAGAGCACAGCCACGCCCATTTATTTGCATATCGTCAATGGCTGCTTTCGTGCTACAAGGGCAGAACTGAGTAGTTGCTGTAAACACTGTCTCACCTGCAAACCCTAAAATATTTATGATCTGGTCCTGTATAGAAAAACTTTGCCAACCTCTATACCACATACTCTACATATGTTAGCTTACATAATCCGTATAACAATACTACTCAGTGTGTGCTTTTTTTGTTCCCTTTCTCCGGATGAGTAAACTAGGCTTACACGGATGCGAGTTGACCAGAGTGAAACAGCTCGGGGATGATGGAGCTGAGAAAGTGACCCATGTTTGTCTCATGTGGAAGGGCTAGCCCTTTGTCATACACTAAATTGCCTCCACTTGGCTAACAACTCAGTCCTTTTGTATACCCACGTTGCTGTCTCTGCACTGCTTCGTCCTTCTATCTTCATTACATTGGAGTCAACGAATGCACGCTTAAAGTTAAGGCGCAATAGAGCTGAGCATAATAGAGATCACAATTTGAAAAATCTTTTCCTTAACTGAGTAAGGAATCCATCCTACTCTGCGGTTGATTGAGGCTTTGGTGAATATATGTCAGAATAAAAACATAATCTGTTTTCTCCCCGCGGTCTAGATCTGTATCTGATGAACTTCCCATAGTAAGTGCTGAGCAAACAAACTCATGTGAGTATAGGCTAGAACCAAAAAAACAACAAAAAAAAAAAAAAAACAGTTGAACCACAGGAGGAGGAGACCAGGAGAGTCAAAGTAGTGCTTTGAATTTGGTGACTGTGACTTGAGCTTTTTAAACTGAGTCCTGATTGTCATCATTTGGGTTTCCCTATTTTTGATAGTGGTGATTAGCTACAAACAAACATGAGACAAATCACAACTCACTTGAAATGGGCACACGGAGGGAGAAAGAGCTTGAGAAACATAATCTGAATTTATAATTCAACTGGTGTGCAGAGTTGTTTGTCACATAGAAAAATGCAACAATTAAAAACTCATTATATTATACATTTCAAATTGGAATACCTCAAGATGTTCATTAAACAGTGCAAAGGAACATCTGAGGCCGTTGAATACCTGTACTTGAGTGGCATAAATATCCCTGTACGCATACTCTTAAGCCATATGCTCCGTATGTTAAAATATGTTCAAAGAAACTGAATAGTACCTCTATCCATTGGCTCATTTCCTTTTGACTTTCGAGGCTTTCAATTAGTGAATAAAGACACTGGTTCATAAAATTGCTTCGATTTTTTTTCTTAATGTACCTTTAAATTTGTAGGAAAATTAAAGCCAATGTGCATGCACTTATATTGGGCATCTGTCTTAACGTTAGGTTTCCTTTGTTTGCAAGGAGCAGTTGTAGAAATATCAGTAGCTTGAACGAGGTGGGGAAATGTGTTGTGAGCACGGATATGATCCAGGGCTATCTTGTCGAATCCAAAGACAGTTAGTGTGAAGGGGCGTCACAAAGAAATAGGCAGGGCTGGGAATGTTTGAAGGCAGGTGGCTGTGTTTTGGTCTCATTCTCACTCTGTCAGGCCATATGGTCTCTTGTTTCAGATTCTTCCTAGTGTCTGCTTTTGTTTTCTTGTTCTGCAGACCAGACTTTTCTGCTTCTCCATTCACATTTTGGAATATGGCCTTTTCACAGCCACCAGAGACTAACCAATATCCCAGTTCCAATTCCTAGGAGACAGAATCTGTTTAACTTAGCTTGGCCCGTGGGGCCAATCAGCTGTGGCCAGGGATATAGGTCTCATAGTTTCAACATGACCATTAGGATCCATTCTCAGGTTGAGGAGAATTTTCAGGACAAAGAAGTGGGAGACTGGACAGAGTTTCAGAAATGTATCTACTACTCTTCCCAGTTGCCCTTGTCAGACCAAAAATGAATGGACTACTCATTTATTACCTTTACTATTTCTTGCTTACATCTGAAGGGCTCACTGAGATTATATTTGTGTATGTTTTTATATGTTCTGTTTATTTTCTACAAGTGCTCAAGCCTGCTGGGATATTGGGCTCTTGGAAGCTGAGTGTTGGAAAAGCTCACTTACCGGCCTATACCCAAGCTCTGTTCCTGGTCACCTCTACCACTAGGCTTCTGAGGGCAATCCACCTCTGCATGGCTGACCCCAGCTCTGCATAGCCTGTGTAATCTTCCAGCTTCACTAGTGGGAAATTGTTAGTCTATCCCTGCCACCCTGGAGAGTTTTGAAAGATGAGGAATCTCTCTATTTACCCCACTTGTTAAAGATGACAAAAAGGGTCAGACATTTCTGAGGTGCCCTTGCTCTCTAGTACCTCTAAAGAGCTTTTGTTCTTGACACCCACGGCAGCTCTACTATTGGAGGTGATTCCAGCAGCCTGTGTTGGACCTCTGATGCTGAGTTCAGCTCCTTGCCTACTACGTGGCAGGCAGCACGTTGTGTGCTTGGGATAGAGACACACAAAGCATTGATTTTCACAGTTAGGCAGGTGTAGAGACTTAAAAATATACGGGTTACTAAGGAGCACAGAGGAAGGGCATTCAGACGAATGTCTGGGCCTGAAGTGATGCTTCTTGTTCCTAACTGTCCTTCCAGGAGCAAGCCTGTGCCTCATATGTAACTGCTTTCACAGTTTCAGTTTCTCCCTGTTCTGCAAAACACCATTGTCATAAATCAGGGAGCCATATACATGAACGGGTCTGTTTCAGGGTCCTGTGCCTTCATCCATTTCCACTTGTGTCCATATTGTCTTAAGCATTGCAGCTCTATAGCAAGTTTGCTATCAAGTCATGTGAGTCTTTCAGCTTTCTTCTTCTTCCACTTCCTCCTTTTCCTCATTCTCCTTCTCCTTCAGGATTGGTTCGGCTATTCATTTGGATAACAATTTGAGAATCAGACTTTCTATTCCTACCAAGAAGTCTAGTGGGGCTTTGAATCTGTAACTCAGTTTTGAAGAACTAATGTCTTTACAACATCGAGTCTTCCAATTGATTTGGATCTTTTAAAAATTATTTTCAATAAAGCTATGTAACTTTTAGCAGTAGAGTCTTGGATATATCTCATTAGATTTATTCATAGATATTTAATGGGCTTTAATATTATTATAAATGGTATTTTTGTTAAACTTTATTTTTTATTTGCTGCCAGTATAGGAATAAAACTCATTATTTGGTATTTCGATCTATAGCGACCTTGATACATTCCCTCCTTAATTCTGTTTCGATGTAGATTCTTTTGGATTTTCTGCATCCACAGGAGATGTTCAGGCTTTCTTCCTCCAGCCCCATCCAGCACACCCAGCCAATTTCTTTGCATGGATTTAGGATTTTACCAGAGCTTTCAATTCGAGCTTATTCCACTTTCCAGCTTCTCAAGCAAGGCATCACAAAGCCTGCTTAAAAATAGAGTGGGAGTGGGTAGAGGAGAGAGGGTATGGATCCAGGAAGAACAAAAACAAATTAATACTCCAGTAATTATTCCTGCAGATATAAGCCCCTTGCATAGTGAAGTACTGTCCTCTCCCAGACATATAGATTAAGCTTGTGAATCATTTTCTGTCAGGACACAGAACACATTATTTTAGGTCTTTTAAATAACTGAAAATTTTCATTGGCAATACCAAATTTTAAATTTTGCAGTCTAGGCAGTATACTTTCTAAAGCTGGAAAAAACAGCTTTTCTTTCAGGACACTTGAAGCTCAGGGTGGCACAGTCAGAGCCCAGGAGTTGCGGGGGGGAGGGGTCATTCACAAAGGAATGAGCAGGATGCCCAGCTTCATAGAGAGGAGACCCCTCCTCCATCCCTGCATTCGGGATGGTCGGGAAGACACCCACCACTCCCCCAGAGCCTCACGAAGCCAGGGATTGATCATTGCGTAGTTCCCAGCTCCTAGCAAAGTGCAGGGCACGGCAGACGCTCCAGCAATGTTTATAAAGTGAACGACCAAGGTGAAGAACAATGAGTATCTCGTGTGTGAATCACTCAGAGCTACAATATTATTTTATCCCCAGGCGGGAGGCAAGAAGGTGGGTTTTCTGTTTGTCATCATTTCTCATCTATCCCAGAGCAGCAAGACTCTAGATTGACAGAACACCATACTCCATTCCCTATTTCTTAATTTAGGACAGACCAGAAGTGTAAGGATTTCTCAAAGTCATAGAAGACCTCTCTTAAGAGAAAACCAGTAGAGAAACCTTATTAGAATATAGTGAAACTCTATTGGCGACTGTGCAGAGTTCAATGAACAGAGCTCTCAGCCCCAGAACCTCCCAGAGGCTTCTCTGGAGAGAAGCGCTTAGTGTGAAAGTTGCTTCAGTGACATTATTTGAATATCAGAGATGTAGCTAGCATTCGTATTGACCCAGCTGGACTGTAACTCTGATTTCTTTAATGATGCAGGGAAATATGCTAGCACAAAAGGTTTCCCAAGGAGAAGAGAGATACTGTTACTTCATAATGTGGAATAAAGCTGGTTTCTTTCTTTTTTCTTTTTTTTTTTAAATTTTAATTCCAGTAGAATTAACATACAGTGTTATATTAGTTTCCGGTATACAAAGTTGGTTTCTTAGTATTTATTATCAAAGTCCTATTCAAGGCCTAGAAGAGGAGGAAATGAGGGGTTGGTGTTTAGAGGCTACAGGTTCAGTTTGGGATGGTGAAAAGTTTCTGGAGACGGATATTGGTGATGGTTGCACAGCAACATGAATGTACTTAATGGCACGGAATTGTTCACTTAAGAATGGTTACAGATGGTACATTTTATGTCATGTGTATGTTACCACAATGAAAAAGTCCATCCTGTTTTGTGAGTTTTTGGAGCTGCCATATTTCAAGACAGTTATGACTTCAATAGCAAGAGGGGTAGCAAGGGAGTTTTTAGTATCCATGTAGCTGATGTGGACTAAAGTCTCAGCCGATTCTTGGCTAGTGACCTCCCCCAGGTCCTCTTTGGAGGGGTCACTGCATTCAGGTACCGGCCCCTTCTGCCCCTTCCCCCTCCCGCCCCCTCCCCAGTCCCAGCACCTCCAGCATTGCACCATGGTAAATAACAGGTCTCCCTCTCTCGCCAGAACAGTTACGGGAACAGCATCCTTGTACCACTTTTAGCTGAACATATTTTATTCCCTTTTCTGTCCCCAAATGGGAGACCATCTCTGTGCTGTCAAACCATGCACTGTGCTTTCTGAAAGACTGTCAGCAGCGGGGTACGCGCTTTCCACTTGTAGCCTGTCAGATCATTTGGGATTCTTCTGCATGTGAAGCGGCTTGTCTGAGGAAAAAAAGGCCTCCTCCTCAAAATAAGTTTTGGTCTGATTGTCACATGTAGCTTTATTTTGAGGAGATTTAATCGCAGGCATTTAATTTTGGGACATTCTGAGGCCCTTTCGATTCCACGGAAGGGGTTTAAAAAATGGAAATTGGATTGCAATTTCTGACCTTACAAGTGATGTGGTTTTTGTTAATTAAAAAAAAAAAAAAAAAAAAAAGTCCTTCGGCCCCTAGATGGCTCAGTTGGTTTAAACCAAGTGTCCAGCTCTTGGTTTCAGTTCAGGTCATGATCTTGAGGTTTGTGAGTTTGAGCCCCACATCGGGCTCTATGCTGATAGCATGGAACCTGCTTGGGATTCTCTCTCTCCCTGTCACTACCCCTTCCCTGCTCATGGGCATACACATGCTCTCTCTCTCTTTCTCTCTCTCTCTCAAAACAAATAAATAAACTTAAAATAAACTCTTATAAATACAATATTTAAAGTTAAGTATCCTAAACTGGGAGTACTTACTAGGCTTAGTGTTGGACTTAACTCATTTCCTCAGTGAATATGGATACGGGTTTGTAGTGGTTTATAGGTAGAATAAAGTAAAGCAATAAATATTAATGGCACTGATAAAGCTTCTGTACGCTTTATAAGAAAAGGAAAAAAAAAACAACAAAAATGACTAAAACAAAGCGTCTAACTTGATTTTATTGCAAAGCCTTCATTAGAAATATCAAGTTTATTTGGCCTGACAAATGACAACGGTTTTTCCATTTTGCAAGCTGTTTTGTTCTAGTTGTTGTAGTGGTGCTTGTTTTGTTTTGTGTTGTTTTGTTTCTTTGGTAGCAGAGTTGAGCCCAATTTAGCATATAGTTGTGACAGTGAAGTTCTTAAATTCAGAACTTTCTTTCTGCCTAAATGTCTGATTCAGAGTGGCAGCTGACAGTTATCATTTCTCTTGGCTAGAAATGGTAAAGTGGATGGTTTCCATTTTAAGGGCACTTGAATTATTTGAAAAGATTTTTAAAAAGCCATCAGGTGAGACTCTTTATCCCAGATACTCCTACTGATATTTAGTGAAGGACTAGAAGGTAGCTAAATGTATATACTAAGGAACTTCTGGATTTTTCTGGAGGCCGCTAGGAAGTGTGAAGAGTCTTACAAGAATCTCACACTTGGGCTGTTTGCGCCATATGCTTCTTTTCTCCCCTAGGGTGGAATGTCTTCTTTAGTTTATTCGGTGGTAAATTTCCAGTACAAGTCACTAGATAACTGAAGAAGTATATTATTTTAATAAGTTAAAATTCACAAAAGAAATATGGCATTTTGGCATAGGAATTCCGTGCAGCTCAAGGCAACCCGTCAGCTATGACTCGCTGGCGTTTATGTCCCATTTGGAGGGACTGCGTGTGTTCTTAAAATTAACCTGTGTGCAAGTACCTACTGTGTGCTGAGTGAGCCCCGCGAGGCATCAGAGGGCAGATAAAAGAATGACTTTTGCTCTTTAAAAACCTGTTCTCGGGGCGCCTGAGTGGCTCAGTTGGTTGGGCATCCGACTTCAGCTCAGGTCATGATCTCATGTGAGTTCAAGCCCCGCATCGGGCTATGTGCTGACAGCTCAGAGCCTGGAGCCTGCTTTGGATTCTGCGTCTCCCTCTCTCTCTGCTCGTGCTCTGTCTGTCTGTCTCTCTCTCATAAATAAACACTAAAAAAAAAAAAAAAAAGAAAAAAAAAAGAAAAACCTGTTCTTGGGGCACCAGCGTGGCTCAGTTGGTTGAGCGTCCAACTTCAGCTCAGGTCATGATCTCACAGTCTGTGAGTTCGAGCCCTGTGTCAGGCTCTGTGTTGACAGATCAGAGCCTGGAGCCTGCTTCAGATTCTGTGTCTCCCTCTCTCTGCCCCTTCCCCCACTCCTGCTCTCTCAAGATGGACGGTTAGAATTTAGCAACATTAATAGAAGAGTGTTGCATGGGGTTGCGGAGCGAGAGCAGAGGAAGCCTAGCCCAAGCTGGGGTAGCTGTGCCTCTGTATTAGCTGCAGTTGGGGTGTCAGTCCCATTTACCCAGTCTGCTGCTGGTTCTGCTCTGAGTCTTCAAAGGTAACCAGTACTTGGAGAGATTTGCCTAACTAATGATATTGTCTTCCAAATATTTAAAAAAAAAAGGGTATAAAGTTATCAGTGAATGTTTTGGTGATTTGATTAATTTTTTTTCTTTTTTTTTTTTTTTTTTTTTTTAACGTTTATTTATTTTTGAGAGACATAGAGATAGAGCATGAGCAGGGGAAGGGCAGAGAGAGAGAGAGACACAGAATCCGAAGCAGGCTCCAGGCTCTGATGAGCCATCAACACAGAGCCCGATGTGGGGCTTGAACTCACAGACTGTGAGATCGTGACCTGAGCCGAAGTCGGCCGCTTAACCGACTGAGCCACCCAGGCGCCCCTAATTTTTTTTTTTTCTGATTAGAGAATTAAGCAGACATTCTAATTGTAGAAATTATTGAAAATGTAGGAAAATATAAATTAGAAAATAAAAATCATTTGTAACTAGGACCAGATCAAGGCATTCAGAGCAAATCAAGACATTAAGCAAAGACTAGAAGAATATAGTCCCTCAACCCACGTTTGTATTTCAAAATGGAAATACTACCAAACTGTGCAGTAAATATAAAGAAGTCCACCATGTTCTGATTTTTCTCATGATGACTAATCCATTGCTTTTTCTTTTTTAATCATGAAGTTCTTTCCGGAAAAAAAAAAATCGTTGCTTTTGCCTTGCTGGCGCCCGAGCCACCTTGCTACACGTCCCTCCTATAATCCAAAGATAATCCTTCTTTTTATTTTGATGTATGTTTTTCTAAAATTTTCTTATATAGATAAAAGCAAATTTTATAATTAAGTTTGGGTACTGAACTTATAGTTTTGTTTTTTTTTTTTTTTAATTCTGAGTTTTCACTTACATCATAAGGCTTTTCTGGCGCCATTAAGAAATCCCTGAAGGCGCTTTCAATGTCTGAGCCATGGCTATATTTAACCAGTCTCTGAACACTCGTTCCGGGTTTCATATGCTTAACTAAAGTTCTGTGAACAGCTTGCTGCATACATCTTTTAATCCATTTCTGATTTTTATTAGTGTTAGTTATCTGGTTCTGGTTTCTCTGTTTACCAGCAAGTCTGTCTCTTGGTATCTTTAACAACCCAGAGTGGTTTTATTTTTAAAAGGAATAATAAACAACTCTTCCCATGTGATAGAAAAAATAGTATCTAATTTTGTTTTATACTTCTTTGATTAGTAGCAGAATAAATTTTTGCATATATTTATCAGCCATTTAAAAATTTCTGCTTATGTTTATCGAACATTTTTATCTCATGGTATCAAAATCTTTATAAGTGCTGTCTTTATATTAAGGATACCAAACTTTAAAAAATATTTCTCGGGAATATTTTGTCTTCTGTTTTCTTTACCTTTTAACTTTATGGCATATTTAATATAGAAACATTTAATTTAATATAGCTAAATATATCAATATAGTCTTCTGAGTTCGTTCATTACTTAGAAAGCCCTTTCCCATCCTGAGAGCTATATTCAAGTAGATTTTTTCTAGGCTTAACATTTTTTTTTTCTTTTTTATTCTTTTTAACTTCTTGTACGTCTTCTGACTAAAGTTTTGCCCAAGACACGGTTTATTTCCATCTACCAGTGATTTGACATCATTGTATTTGAAGTGTTCAGTTCTTAACTTTGGGAAATAAGAGACCCAATGGGTCGTCATTCCTTGTCTTCTTCCAATATTCCGAAATCCTCTCCTGCACATTAAGCAGGTGTGATCAAGCCAACCACTCCCTTAACTTTCCCTCTTCATTTTCCTTTCTTTGCCTTGAGATCCCTCATCGCCTCTCATCTTCCCCCAGTTATCATGTGATGAATACAAAATCTGTCTTCTGTCTCCGCAGCTAAAGACGTGTGAAGACCTGGTCACAGAGGAGTCAAAGTAGGAAAAATGATGACTTTGCACATCATATGCCTTTCTGACAGAAATCGCTGACTGTTGTAGCTGTTTGAGATATTTCCAATTTAGCTCCACTTAGTTTCCTGTGAGAGAGATTTTTTTCATGAAATGGCTTAAAGTTTTTTTTTGTTTGTTTTGTTTTGTTTTGTTGTTTTTTTTTAATGCAAAGAAGACACAGTCAGAAGTGAAAGATTTTCAAAGCTAGGATGGTGCAGAGAGAAATTCAATTTCTTATTTTGAGATTAATTGATAGTCTTTCCAGGAGTCATCTGTGTTTCTGGAGTATTTTAGTTTCGTTAGCTTCATCCGTCTACAATCTATACCAGAAAGATAGGATTTTTGCAGATGGCAGTGGGCCATGCTTCATTTCTGGTCAAATCACACCATAATGATGCCACTTCTTCATCCATAAAAGCTTGGGGAAGTGCACTGAACATCTGCACATAATGCAGCCGTTCATGCAAAGAAAGCCGAGGACCCTGTTTATCACAAGGGATCCGCGAGCTGTCTCTTCCTGCTCAGTCTGTCTCAGGAGTTTCAACCGTCCTGGGAGAGAAGTGCCAACAGCCCCTTAGCCTGATGAGCCAATCCACGGAAACATGCTCTCCTTGCCCTCGCAGATGCCTGGCCAGAGCTGGGGCGCAGCCAACGTGCATTTAATTCCGGAGCTCAGCATCATCTTTCTTCTTTGTGCCGTTACTCCCAGACACTGTGGTAATGTTTACTGTGAACCACACGGTCTGCATAAACTTAGCCAAAACAAGTTTGAAAGCTTTGAAATCAGAGCAATCCCTTAAACAGGTGCCGTTACAGAAGTACTAGTTCCATGCAAAGCGTAGTCATCATTCTCTATTTGCAGTCACTGTAAATATGCTTTCGCTGGTCCAGTTACTGGATTTTTATTGAGCAGGTACTGTGTGCCGGGTAATATGGATATAGCGAACGAGGAAGAAGTTGTTTTACATCCTTCAGTGTAATTTAAGTACAACAAAAGACTCTGGACTGATCTTTTGAGAACTTTTCTTTATTATTTTCCTGGAGATCAATTCAGCTTTAACTTTTCGTAAGTATGGCATAATTTAGGTCACAGCTTGAGGAAAAGTCTAGAAATCTGGGCAATGTCCCTTTCCACAGTGTCTTTAATTTGTTCAGCGTCAAATAGCTTTCTTGTTTTCTTAACTGACATGTAGTTTACATTGCCCCATAACGAACTCCTCAATCCATATTTGTTGTAAATAACAGTGATACGATGGGTAGGAGCTTACAGTCCCAGGATGAGTCCAAATGTAAATGTATTAGTTTTTATTAATGAGGCAGATTGACATATAACATTATATTAATTTCAAGTGTATAATGTATTCATTTTCAATTGCTGCTGTAACAGATGACCACAAATTTAATGGCTTAAAAGTAACACAGGTATGTTTTTCCACACTTTTGTGGGTCAGAAGTCTGTGTATATGTGACTGGTTTCTCTGCACTAGGTTTTATGAGGCAGAAATTAAGGTATCAGCTAGCTTGACCTCTTGTCTGGAGGTGCTGTGCTCCTTCAGATTGTTGGCAGAATTCAATTCCTGTGGTTGTAGGCCTGAGGTCCCAGTTTCCTTTCTGACCGCAAGCTAAGAGCCTTTCTCACTTCTCGAAGGCCACCTACCTCTCTCGGCATGTTCCCTGCTTCCATCTTCAAACCAGCAATCTTGCGTCTCTTGGAACCTAACGGTTTGAATCTCTCTGACCCTCCTTCTGCTACATCTCTCTCATTCAGCCAGAGAAAGTTCTGCTAAGGATTCATGTAGTTAGATTGATTTCACGTGGACGATGCAGGGTAATCTCCCAATTTTAAGATCTGTAACCTTAATTTCATCTAGATATCCCTTTTGCCATGGAATGCAACATACTCACAGGTTCCAGGGATTAGGATGTGGACACATTTGCGGAGCTCTTTTGCCTTCCACAGCTTTCAAGGACCTCCTCAAAAGAGCTCTTTCCGACCATTCAGATCCTTACTACAATGCTAGGAGATAGGTACTATGTAGCCAGATTTTACAGGTGAGGAAACTGAAGTTCAGAGAGAGTAGGGAACTTGCTCAAAGCCTTGCAGCTAATAATGTTGGCATTGGAATCACCAAAGCTACTGTGTCTCATCTGTGAAAAACAAGTCATATAAAATATTATTGATTATTGGATTTTTAAAAATGTTTTTAATGTTTATTTATTTTCGAGACATAGAGCGTGAGCAGGGGAGGGGCAGAGAGAGAGGGAGACACAGAATCTAAAGCAGGCTCAGGCTCTGAGCCGTCAGCACAGAACCCGACACAGGACTTGAACTCACTTATCCAAGTCAGATGCTTAAGCGACAGAGCCACCCAGGTGGCTTGATCAGGTATTTGTTGATGTGATTAAATTATTTGGTAAAGTTAAACTTCATCAGAATGTTTAGGACTCTCCAAAAACTAAGATGGATGAGAACATGTAAGCCTCTTCTTGAATAATTTCTGCATCAGGCATTTACATTCCTTGTTTTCTATCAATTTTTCAGGCAAACCAATTAATACAACTTAAAACGTTATTATGGAGTGAGAATACTAATGCCTTGTCATTGGTATATTTGGCTTCTCAGTAGATAGTCTAGTCTGTAAGTCAAATTTGGTAACGTCAGCACTCTTTGAAATAGCACTTTGAATTAGCATACTTTGAATTTAGCACCCTTGACATCTCACCTAATGTGGGAGTCTGCTAGGCGGTATTTCCAACTCTCCAGCCTCATCCAGCTTGAGTTTCTTTTCACTACTAGAATACTAACAATGTCACAGTTTGCTTTTTTTGCAAGGTAGTCATTTTTACCAGTGGATAGCTTTAATAGTTATTTCTTCTTTCATAAAATACAAATCTTGCTTCTGCCATTTTCCACCCCAATATTTATTATGAAGTTTGGGAAAAATTTCCCATATATTTCCCAGTAGGAAGACAACTGGACAAATAGATCCAAATATTTTGCTAAATACCAGTGAGAGGCTTTGGGAATTTCACTCAAATTTAAGTTCAGTGAAGGCAAGGATGTTGTCTTATACACCCAGAGCCTTGGCGACACATGGAGGTGCTAAAATATTTATTGAATGAACAAAGTGATAGATGGGTGTATACCAAGGGGAAACATATTTAAGTTCTGCTTAAGAAATGAGCAAATACATTTTATTTGGATGTTTTGATAGACTGGATGGATTGTATTATATAGAAAGAATGTGTATGTATAATTTTCATTTTTCACAAAAGGAGACCTCATTGTTGAATAAATTTTAAAGAAAATAAGACATCGGTATGGGGGAATCCTTAGTGCCACGTCCCGTATTTGGAGAAAGAGTATCCTCTATGGCTGAGGGAACATTATGAAGGCTAGCATGGACATTTATAGAGTATAAATAATTGTCTTTTCACTGTGATGTTTCCTAAATCTCCAGTTAAAAATATGAAAACTCTACATTTATACTTTTTAAATGAAAAGGTCAAAGAAAGTATTTCAGTGTTAAAATTCTGCAGTGATTTTAGCACGGATTTTTTTTTTTTAATGTATATTTATTTTTGACAGAGAGAGAGACAGACAGACAGACAGAGCATGAGCAGGGGAGGGGCACAGACAGAGAGGGAGACACAGAATCTGAAACAGGCTCCAGGCTCTGAGCTGTCAGCACAGAGCCCGATGCGGGGCTCAAACTCGGGAACAGTGAGATCACGACCTGAGCCGAAGTCGGACGCTTGACCGACTAAGCCACCCAGGCACCCCTAGCATGGACTTTTAAAACCCAAAGGTATTAGAGTTGTGCCAGAGTGAACATTTGCATGATTGTGCTAAATAAGAATATCTTTTTTTTCCAGTTTAAATAATGGCTTTTCCAGACCTTCTTTGACCATGTCTCAGGTAATTATTTGGCATGAGGGACGTTGTCTAGACATATTCAAAAAATTAGCCTTTTTCATGATGTGAGAATTTTCAAACTGTCTGGAAGAAAAGTCGTAAGACAGAAGAAAAAAGTAGTATCAGAAGTAAAACCCTCAAAATTATTTTTGAGAACTTCAGACAAATCTGGCAGCCATTCTTACAACTCTAAACATGCAACTCTTAGATCAGTTTTCTGTTTTCCAGTTATGTGTGCTTTTTGGAGGTTGCTTCAACTCTTCACACCATAGCTGTGAAGCCAGTCTTAAACGCTGTTGACAACTCTACAACGATATTCAGATTATGCCCAATAAACCAACCAGCACACACACTGCACGCTAACTCGTTTGGACACAGAATCGTGTGTGAATGCAGTGAATTGGTCTGCAGTTAGGTTCAGTTATAAGATTATCCGTCGGATCTCTGTGTAAAATAGATTAGGATGCCTGTATCTTTCAAGGATCTGTCACATCAGAATTTCCTTTGCTGCGGGATGAGTCCCTGTGTGTGTGTGTATGCGTAGGGCTGTCTGAGGAGATTAAGATGGCTCTTCCAATAAACCCAGAATAATGAAAACCCCCCAAAATAATGAAAAGTTTATTTTCGAGATTCCATAGACTTAGTTAACTGTAATTATCACAATAATGTCCTGGAATGCACAGGCCCAAGTGCGGGAGATTCTGGTTGGTTCTGGGCCTAGCTCTCACGGCAACCTACAGGCTGTGGTCTCTGGGTGAGTTTCCTCCGTTAGAATGGATGTCCTTCATGTAGCGCTGCTCTGGTTAGAGGTCTGGGCACTGGTGTGCCTCTCTTTATTCTGGTCTGCTATTCACATGTTGAGACAGAATCATGGAGGAGAAAATCTAAACAACTCAATTTTCTCATTTGTAAAATGGAGGTAATCATAGTGCCTATTACATAGAGTTATTATGAAGATTAAATGAATTAATACATGTAAAGCCCTGAAGTTATGCTTCCTGCCTAACTTTATATCAATGATTTTACATTCCTTTCCTTAAAGAAGGCATCCCAAGTTGTATAAAGCTTCAGGTCCCAGAGAATCTCGATCCGCCCTACCTGGCAGGCAGGAGTGAGAGAAACAGTCACGATTCCCAGATGAGGTAAGAGTGGAGGACGACAATTTGCTCAGCTTCAATATCTTCATTCATAACATGAGGAGAATGACTTCTTGGCTGCCTCACAGGGATAGTGTCAGGCTCGAAGAAAGAATGCATGTGAAAGTAACTTAAAACTGTAAGTCACCAAGTTATTATTATTATTATTTACAGACTGTATGCAAGGCCTGTATTTTGCAAACACAGTAGGCAACCTGGATATATGTACAGCAGGACACTTTATTTTTGTTATAGTTTTGTGAAGCATTCATTTCTTTTTGAAAGATGGTGATTACACAAGATAATTTAGGTGTCTGGAGAGCATTATTTTGAAGTTTTTATTTGAAATGAAGTTGTTCATTTCAAATCTTGAAATTGAGTAATTCTTCTAAATGCTGCTGTAGAGATAATATCAGCAGAAACTTTAGGGGTTCCATTTAGCATCCAGAGCTTCTATTTTATCACAGAGTTTTAGCAGTGACTCAAAGTGCTTCATTCAATTGAGAATATCTTGCTTAATGTCTGAAACTTAAATCCTTATGAAATACGCTGTTTGTTTGGAACACAAAGTTCTCATCATACTAGAGTCTGTCCTACCATCACCCAAAATTCGGATACACTCAACACAAAATTCAACAAATTTTATTGAGTGTCTGCTATGTATTAGGAATAGTTCTAGTTGCTGAGCATATAAAATCAAGTAAAATACAGCACTGGCTCTCAGGGAGTTCACAGTCTAGGATGGGGAAAGAGATAAGCACATAACAACTGACCAACTTGAACAACTTGATGACTGTTGTGGCAGGGGCATTCATTCACAAGTGTTTGAGTGTGACAAGAGAAGAGTCATCGCTGAGACAAGTGGGTCCTGGAAGGGCTCCCAGAGAAGGAGACAGACAGACATGTGAATTATGCCTAGAACACAGTGAGACAGAGGAGGCGAGGAAAGGCGTGGAAGAGTGGAACAGCCCTCTGTATCCAGAGCACGGTCCCAGTGTGTGTGTGCCTGCTCACATGTGCAACGTTGTGTGGCAGAGAGAAAGCAGGCCTCAGGAAGCCTCCAGGCGGACACTTAGGAATTTGGCTGCTGCTGTAGAAATCATGGAAGTCGCTGCAAGACATCTCCCCTCTCTCTGTCCATGAATCCACTTTCCCCTAGTCACATAGATTTAAAACCACAGTGTCTTCTTTTTCTCTCCCTGTGCTGTTCTCCAAACTGTGTTATAACTCTCCTTTTAATCTGTCCTTCGTGGTGTCTCTAGACTTTCCTTAGTCTTACTATTTTGCCCCGTTTTTGACTCCTCTTTCCAATATGGGACCACTGCTGGCTCCCCCTGAACGCTCTCGCTGCCTCTCTGTTCTCCTCTCCTGCTGCATGTTCGATATACCTACCCCTTGACAGTTAATCTACTTAACCACTTTAGGTTCCCAAGCCTTTAGCAGATTTCTGTAGCTCATGGTTTTCCTCCAAATACAATAAATAAATATTGACTTGGATGGGAAGGAACTAAAAACATCTTCGCTTGGTCCACCGAGCCGATGATGAAGCACCAACCAGCCAATCATCCACCCTCAACTGGACTGCCCTTCTCCCCACTACGCACCCTCTGATCCAGCCAGGTTGGCTTCCAGTGCTCCTCCCAGCTCTGCCACCAACCCGCCCCTGTGCCCCCTTCCTAGGGACCATTTCTTCCTCTTCATTTCAGTTACTGCCTCTGCCACGTACACCCCAGCAGTCTTGGCACAGACATTCTGCCTAGAAGTGTTAATTACTACTCTGAGTTATTATTTTATAATTATATTTGATTTCTGCAAATACATTTCCAGCTCCTCGAGGGGAAAGTGTGTAAGATAATCCATCGAGCACTTAGCACAACGCATGGCACGTAGGAGACTCAATAAATTATAATTCTTACTATATTTTTGGTCTGTTTTGAGGATATTGCTTCTTTGCATCCCTAGAACAACTAGTAAAAGAGGCCCTCAAAAAATGTGCCATCCCAACTTAGCAGTCTGCTCATCATTTCTCTAAATGTCTGGCAAAATGCTGAGCATTACAGTGAAAAGGTTTTCCTCTTACAGTTTGAAATTTTTAAAGGTGTCTGATTCCAGTCATGCTCTTAGATGGAACTTTTTTTAATTGTTAGAGTGTATCTTTTATTATTAAAAATTCAATACTTATTGCAACAATTTCCAAGGATGTGAAGTATATATAATAAAGAGCAAGTAATCTTCGATCCTCACCCCCATGAATTCACTCTGAGAGGTAGCTCCTGAAATGAACGGTTCTTTAACCACTCTGTTATGGTCCATGCTAGTAACTCGTAAGGCACTGCCTGTTTTTCAAGTGTATACTGCGCCGTCAAATAAATATGTTCAATATTTTCATAATTCTTAGGACAAAATTTTATTCAATTAGAAATTAACTTATTTGTTCAATATTTATTAACTCAGCAATACTGTTTACTGACCACCTGCTACATGCCGGACATGCTAGGCGGTGGAGAGCCTTGGTATAATACCCATGGGTGTATAATTCCCATGGGCTACTTCATAGTAGCCCCTATTCATTATTCGATGGCTGTGTTCCCATCCCCAGTATAGCTCTGCGTGTTAAAGGGCAGTTCAACCACTGGAGCCTGGAGCCCATCCTTTTTTGTTACGTATACTGAATTTACCTTCTCCGGCACTCTACCTATTCACGTGACGTCATCATGTGCTCATGATTCTTTCCGCTTTGTGTTAGATTGCTGTGGATTTGTAACAAATGACCACGAACTTAGTGACTTAAAACAGCACCCATTTATCATCTCACATTTCCGTGGATCAGGAGTCCACACAAGGCTTCACTGGATTCTCTGCTCAGGGTTTCCCTAGGTCAGCCTGCACCTCTCAAGTGGAGCTGAGAGTCCTCTTCTCAGCTCACATTGAGGGCAGTCAGTTCTTTGTGGTTTCAGGATTGATGTCCCCATTTTATCTTGCTAGTTGTTGGCCAGAGGCTGCTTGTCAGGAACGGGCCACCTGCTCCAGCCTCTGTGGTCTCCACAGGTCTTTTGACAGCATAGATGGTTTCTTCTTTTCAGGATGGCAGGAGTGCATCTCTCTGGCTCCTGCTCCTTTCTGATCGGCTATGACCGTCATCACCGCACGCTAACCAGGGGATGACTATCATATATTCACAGGTTCCACCTGCACTCGAGGGGAGGGATTGTGCAGTACGTCCACATCAGGGAGTTGGAATTTGAGGGGGCATCTTAGAATTCTCCTTACCATACCCATGTGTGGCATCGATACGTTGATGTCAATATTTAAGTTAATTGCAGGTCTGACATTGAAAAACAAAGCGGAGGCTGGACCACGAGGAGGTTTACTACAAGAGGCACAGAATGTGGCCGCCTTCCTTACTTGGCACTAGCAGGTGGTGGTTGTGAGCTGGGCCATCGCCTGACCTTATATGGGGAGCAATTTAATGCTTTTGCCGAAATAGTCTGAGGATGAAAATGTAGCTCACAGTTCAGGAAAGGGTAAGGGAGCCTTTTCTGGAATTTACTTAGAGGAGCAGAATTTAAACATATATTCAATGCTAGCGATAGACCAGATTAGACCTAAGCAGATGGCCAGTGACAACTGCAGATGGCAGCAGCCTGAGTTTGAAGAGTCTGTCTATTGCTGCGGGGAATAACAATCTTTAATATTTTCCTTCCACTGTCCAAATTCCCTCTGGAGTTGCTTTCTTTGCACTTTTCCTCGGAATCTGGCTCTTCTGCCCATGTTTTCATTTCTGTTAGTAAAAACCAAAGACCTATATGAAGAATTTCAGATGGCAGTATTATAATTATTGAACATGCCACATTGGAGAACTTGAACTCTTGATAGCCCTAAAAAATATGTGCTGTCAAAGCACTTCTGTGCTGCCCTGAGGGCCGTTTATCACTTCCCGTATGTGTAGTCAGCTGACAACCAACAAATCAGGTGAAAGATAAATGGTGTTGGATTTGATGCATAGAGTTATTTCTTTATTCTACAAATATTTTGGGTACCCGCCATGTGCCAGGCACTGTGCTGATGCTTGGGCTGCAGCAGGGAACAGGACAGATCTGGCTCCTGCCTTCAGGGGTAAGGGATGGAGAGATTAGACAGGCTGGAGACAACCTAAAGATCCTTGTGTTCCTTAATTCTCTAGAACGAGACATTTTGCTTATCTTACAGAGGGCGAAATGAGAGTGTATCAAGGAATTAAGGATACTTGAGGTTAGGGAGTGGGGAGGGTCCCCTAAGTAATGAAATTCCATCTCCCCTTTTTAAATCCAAGGAAAACTCAGAGGAACGGTTTTAAGAAAATAAAAGAGGTGTGAAGACTATTGAGTCACCAATCTGCTCTTCTTTTGCATTTCCGTGCCCCGCACTAACGCAATTAGACAATTTTGCCCAGGTTCACAGAGCTAATTAGAGGCAAGGTAGCAATTCGACTCCTCCAAGTCCAATCATCTTTTGACTGCAGTTCCATAAAATAGTTTAATATCCTCTATTCTTTCTTCATTGCCATTTGTAGCGTGCTTATAATTATTCACTGAGTAAAACTACTTTCAAAATGACAACCTCGGTTCCTAAGTATAGATGTTATTATCGTTTTCTTTGAAGATTTGTAGTCCAAATTGGTTCAGCCATATTTTCAGATATTTACTCTTAGATTTATGTTCTAGCTCTGTCTACCCAAGGGTAAATTTTTCCTGGTCTCGGGCATCCAGCTGCCAGACGAAGGAATGTTGTTGTTTTATTTAGAAGGAAATTTGCACGCCAGGGAAGTGAGCATTTGGAAACTTACTGGCTTCGTATTTTACATTTGACCCCCGAAGACGGAAACTGTTCCCCAAATCCAAGTGTGACTGCTCATCAGCCAACACTCAAGAGAAGAGTTTTGACTGGAAAGGAACACAAGCTTTATTCAGGTGGCCAGCCACCTGAGGAGAGGGCAGACTCTTGCCCAAAGGCCAGCTCTGAGGTTGCTGCCTGACCCAGGGGTTTTTAAAGAGGTTTAATCAGTGAAGGTAGTGCAGTGGTCTGTGACGTTTCTTGATTACGTGAGGACTCGATGTCAGCTACAGAGTTGATCTCGGTGCTTGGAGGTTGTGTAAGAAGTTCTAGTTCCTTCGTGCCCATGGGAGGTTTGCAAGAACGTCTGATTCCTGATACCCACAGGTTATGCAAGAGTACTCTTGGTTTTTTTTTCTGAAAAGGATGGCAAGGCCTACAGATGTGCAAAGGGAGGTCAGTAAAGTGATTTGTGTGACTTTAAAAAAGAAAAACACTTCACTCGAGGATTGCTGAGCTAATCAGAAGCCCGAGGGGGCTTCAAACAGAGACTTGCTGGCCTCTGTGGCCTGGGAACATTCTGGTCCTTCATTCCCTAAGGTCAGTGGTCTGCAAATCTCAAAGAAAGCAAATTTGTTCTTTTACAGATAAGGGGCTTAAGTCAGCAAGCAAGGAAGTTGAAGCAAGTTAACTGAAAGCAAGTTAACCCGTAAGAGCAGCTGGAATGTTGTTACAAAATCACATACATATGTGATGCTTATGCTTACTTGGGGTTCTTTTAAAAATAAGATACAGTTTTTATAGGTGGAAATTATCAAAAGAGAAAATCCTTCCTAACTAAATTCAATTGTGATTGCACATAGAAGAAGTATTCTAATTCTAGAATCTGACACGGCAAATTTTCCTCTGTGGTCCGAGAAGGTCTCTGTATCCTGGACCTACATATAAATCAAGGATTACTAATGTTTTGAAATAAATCTTCTATTTAAGAGCCTCTTATTAGTTTGTATTATTTTAGAACAACAATGCCACTTGTTTTTACATCTGCCCCCTCAGTAAGAGATGACAATGATTCCTTCAATACTCACATGCTGCAAGGATTAATTAGTTGTCTGTGAAATGCTCTCGAATGCATTTCTAGAGCTGACTAATATATCCTTGTGATAAAGACAAGGGAAAATAAAAGTGGCTTATAATATTTCAAGAATGAACTCTTACTTTTAATAATTTTTTTTTACCATTTTTTAGGCCATATCAATAAGTAAATGCTAAAAAAATGTTGACTTGTTAACACATACAGAAGTTAGAAAATACATATAGTTCTGTTAGGTTCCGTCCCCTCGTGTTATATAAAACATGTTACTCTTCAGTGCTTTTATTATTGTTTTTCCGGTTTTATTTTTCCTCCAAGACACTCAAAATCCTTTAGCCAATCTTGTGGCATTCACAGCAATTCTCTCAAGACCAATGTGAGGCGAGCAGACGTTATTAAAAAAAATAATCTCCCACCTCACTGATCCTGCCTCCATCCCTGCCTCAAGAATGACATGCACAAAACTCAAAATAACCTCCATCCTTCCTTCCTCAAGGCAGGCGAACACACAGATTACCAGGCAGTGTGACCTAAGGGAGTTCTCGATTTGGGCTGAGGTGGGCCCCCCCACCCCCAGGGGACATTTAGTAAGGTCTGGAGACATTTCTGGTTATTTTAACTCAGAGGGGAGGGACTGGGATTGGCACCTCATGGGTAGAGGTTAAAGAGGCTGCAAACACCCTTACAATGCACAGGACAGCCTGCGTAGCATAGAATTATCTGGCCCAAAATGTCAGTAGTGCTATCTTTGAGAAACCAGGATATAGGCAAAAACCCTGAGCCAAGGGACAAGAGATACCAGGTGTATTTATTTTTCTCTGCTTTTTATAAGCTTATCAGAAAGAGAAAGAAGAAAAAAGAACTTTGCATTTTCAGAATGAACACTTTTTACATATCGTAAGGTTTTTAAAAATGGTGTTAATATTTGTAATCGTAACAGCACTGTTATAGCATGCATGGACTTTTAAGAAAAAGACAGAAATCTGAAAAAAAATTAAAAAAAATGGGAGGGGGTGCCTAGGTGGCTCAGTCCATTGAGCATCTAATTTCGGCTCAGATCATGATCTCACTGTTCATGAGTTCAAGCCTTGCATTGGGCTCTGTGCTGACAGCTTGGAGCCTGGAGCCTGGTTCAAATTCTGTGTCCCCCTCTCTCTCTACCCTTCCCCAGCTTGTGCTCTGTCTCTCTCTTTCTCAAAAGTGAATAAACATTAAAAAAATTAAAAAGAAAAAGAAAAATCTAGAAGGAAAGGATTAAGAAGAAAATCTGTTTGTTTTTTTTTATGTCTCAGTATTATCACAAGTACTATCCTATTATATCATAAGTGACCAAGACAGAGAGGAAAAAGAAGCAGGAGCAAAAGAAAAGGAGAGAAAAAAGACAAGGAAATGTGTGGTTATTCATTTCTTTTAGTGAGACTTGTGATACTTTTTACCTTTTAAAAAACTTAGGACCTGTCATTTCATTGATCTTCCTCCTGAACTTGAAGCTCTCACAGGAGACAGCGTGCAGGGACAATGACCGAGAGAAGAAAAACAAAATAAAGTAAATAGAAGAAAAGACCCTCTGGATACGTGACTGTGAGTGTCTTCGCGGTGACCACAGCGGGAAGGATTAGCAAACTGTCGTCCCACCTTTTCCAGATTTTTCCTGAGCGCGGAAACCTTAGCTGAGACGCCATGCGGGGTGTGTGGGCCCAGTGTTATTGAAGGATCCTGCTGCTCTGTCCCTATTTATACTTGCTAACTCGCGAAGTGGTTCCTGGCAAATCACTTAGCCTCCCTGAAGCGAGACCACGCTTCACGTCATTTGCTTTCTGTAATTCCAGGAGAATGGCGAGAATCAGCGAGAACCCTGACTTCAGAGGTAGGTGCCGTTTTACCGGTGCTATTACTTAATATCATCATTCATTAATAACATGGTCAACGACCAGAATGGAAATGAGTGCTACTATTCCAAACTGCTCAGCACTCTCCTTAGACATAAAATCTTTTATGTTGTTCACAGCAGAAGCCGCAAGTTCTGTTAAGTAGCATCTTTTGCCAAACCAGCCTTCTCTGGTGGTTTCTTAGAATTTAGATGGATGTGATTTTTTTTTTTTTAAATTTTTGAGCAGCTAGTTCATTAGTGCCACAGTAATCATGAAAATAGGTCAGACCCTTCTTAGAGTTGGGTTCTTAATGCCCTCCCTCCCCTGCCAGAACAGCACTTAAATATTAATAACATCACTGGGAAAGCATGGCAGCTATTTCCCTGTTTTCTGCAGCTCAATGAAGAGCTGTTCAGTGTGGACCCCAGTGCTCTCCCCTCGTGAATGGATGTGATTGTGAAGAAATGGTCTCCTACTAAGCCAAGACGTGACACTGTGAACAAAGGGTGATTTTTAGCCTGATGTGATGAGCTCACCCCAGGGCCCATGTGGGGACTTTGAAGCTCATCCAGGTGCCAGCTTTCTGTGTATATGACATTCTTGGGGGAGCTTTGGAGACTGGGCAGCAGGCCTTTCAACACTGATCTGCAGTGTATGCATTACAAGGTCAGATGGGGTAAGATGTCATAATTTCTGTTTAGGTTGAATTTCCCCAAGAGGAGACATATGTCCTTTATCCCAACTAAAGGGACACCACAGTATTTTCAATTCAGTCAAATCAATAAAACGTCAAGACGTTTAAAAAGTAAGATTGTGTAATTATTTTCTGGGGTGGCTATGTCTGTAAATAAGAAAATACATTTCTCCCTTTCAGTATCTGCCACAGCACACCTTCTGTGAGGCTGAGCTAATGCCTAGGAGACACACAACCAGGAAACCAGGTTCGGTATTGCTGGTTGAAATGAGAACCTCTCATGGAATCAGTTTTGATTCTTGTGATGTCTTAGAACCACTTTGATTGCTGTTTTTCTCACCGAATTGACTGATTCTATTGTTTTATTGTCTCGTCGTCATACCTTACTGTATTGGCTCTATGCAAATGTGTCCGACTGCTTGTGGATCAAAGTGAAATTAAATGGCATTCGTTTTTTTCCATTTCCATAGATATTTTCCATCACACTATACACTGCGTGCCCAATTGGTTCATCAGGCCCCTACAGTACACCTAACGCTGTACTGGGTGTCACACCAGTTCAGAACAATAGGAATTTATGGTCCAGACTTATAGGACAACAAAATACTATAGAATAATCTAAGACTGTTTTTGCTCCATAGCGGGTAAAAATAATAGCCTTTGGCTCAGACTTAGGTTTGAATCAATATTTACTAGCTAAATTATCTCAGGTAAGTTAGTTGATCTCTCAGCTTCATTTTCCTCACTTTTTTTTTCTTTTTCTTTTTCTTTTTTTGAATAATTTATTGTCAAACTGGTTTCCATACAACACCCAGTGCTCATCCCAACAAGTGCCCTCCTCTGTGCCCATCACCCACTCTCCCCTCTTTCACACCCCCTCTCCCCTCAGTGTGTTCTGAGTCTTTGAGAGTCTCTTATGCCTTTCTTTCTCTCTGTGGCTTTTTTTCCCCTTCCTTCCCCTCTTCCCCTCCCCGCTGGTTTTCTGTTAGGTCTCCCAAAGCCTACCTATGCGTGGGAACATATGGCATCTGTCTTTTTCTGACTGACTTATTTCACTCAGCATAATCCCCTCCAGTTCCATCCATGTTGCCACACATGGCCAGATTTCATCTTTTCTCATTGCTGCATGGTATTCCATTGTATATATATATATATATATATATATATATATATATATATATATATATCACATCTTCTTTATCCATTCATCAGTTGATGGACACTTAGTCTCTTTCCATGATTTGGCTATTGTCGAAAGTGCTGCTGTGAACATCGGGGTACACGTGCCCCTATGCATCGGCAGTCCTGTATCTGTCATTTTCCTCACTCGTGAAGTGACTACATACCTTGTAGGTACATAATCAAGATAAAACAAAGCATTGTATATAACACACCAGAACAAAGTGGACACTCAGTATATGTTGCCTAAAATTATGAAGCTCTCAAAACATGCACTACAGTTTGAGGGCTATCAGGATTCATGGAAAGGTGTCTCTTCATGGACTGGAGTAGTTTGGGAGGATTTCATTGGTGTACACCTGATGTTGGGTTCTTAACAGCCTACAAGAAATGGCGGGCTCTAAATGTACAAGAAATCAAGGTTTGTTTTTAAACCTTGAAAACAAGGTTTGGTAAACATGGAAACCATATATGGGGAATAATTGTGACATTCAGATTTTGAGGCCCAGACTCACACTTGTCACTTCTCATAGAACCTCTTAAAAGACAGTTGTAATTAGATATCTTTTTGAGTGGGTGTAGTCAGGACAGGAAGCAGCATTGGATTTCTCTTGAGGCTGGAGCTATGGAGGCTATGGGAGCAGAAGTTGAGGTCAGCTGAAAGCTGAAGGAGCTGCCATGTCCCTCTAAGGGAGGGTCAGAGAGAACTGAATTTGAAGGAAGCAGAATGGAGACGTAGCTACATGTCATAGCACAAGTGTTCAGACCCACAGACAAAATAAAAATGGACTAAGGACAAGCAAGAGGGCATCTTGGGTGTCTGAGGCACCAGCCTCCCTCTGGCCCTCTGAGGCTCATCTGTATGTGTTGGCAGGTATAGATAATTAGGTAGATCAGACTGGCTTAAAGAGTAGGTTGTAGGACAGACAGTTGCCTAGAAATTCCAGCACTAAAACTGGAGGCTTTCCATGTCTTGGTTGATCCGCAGGCTGACTTTCCACTTTTAACTCTCCCTGCTTCTCTTCACCCATTCACACCAACTGAACTTGTGTTCTTTTTTTCTTTTTAATGTTTATTTATTTTGAGAGAGAGAGAGAGAGAGAGAGGGAGAGGGCAAGCGGGGAACAGGCAGAGATAGAGGGACAGAGAGAATCTCAAGCAGGTTCTGCACTGTCGACGCGGGGCTCGAACCCGTAAACCATGAGATTGTGACCTGAGCCGAAACCAAGAGTTAGATGCTTAACCGACTGAGCCACCGAGGCTCCCCGTGAACTTGTGTTCTTAATGTTCTCTCTAAATGTGGTTTCCTAAATTTCAGTCTTTTGTTTATATCCAACCTCGATTCTCAAGGGTCTGCCTAAATGAAGAGTCCTGGTTTCCTCAGCAAGAAATAATCACGTCCCACCTCTGAATTCCTTTAAGAGGTCACCCCCCCATTCCCACAGGTCTTGATTAGACTAAAAACTCCTTAAGGGCAAGGACTATACTGGTACATTTTAGTATATGGCAGGGGTTTTCAGATATAGCCAGAGGCTCTCAGGGAGTCCTGAATAGCTAGGAAATCCAGCTAAATAAGTCTATACATACTCTGTTGAAAGATGATTTACAAAATTAATCTGATGCCCGGAGATGCTTTTATCAAGGGAACTGCTACAAGAATGGTCCCACTTGCTTTCTGAGAGCTAACTGACCTCTGAAACATGTACCCATTCTTCACTGCAGCTCTGCCGCCTGAGAATCTTGTTCGTCCTGTGCTATTTCACACACGTTCGTCTTGGAGTCAGTCTGCTGTATTTTGCAGGAGTCCTTCTGTAACCCCAGCATTCATGTTTTCTCTCTTCGGATGTTTCTAAGTCAGCCTCAGGGCATCAGGCGTCCAGTCCCCTGTGCTTTGAGTGAGCGTTTTTATAGCTACAACTATTACCACTCTTGCTTCTTTTGTGTTATTTCAATCCTTGGGGTAAATGGCGTGTCTAATATTTACAGTTTCATGCTGAATACAAGAAAAAAAGTCACTCATTATATAATATTATTTCCCACGGAAATACTAATTTAAGTAAAGGCTAAGGAATCTGAATTCTGTAGGCCCTTTGTACATTTAAAAACATTATTTTGTCCACCATACTTTATCAGAAAAGGTGGGAGGGTGAAGTAACATAATTTATGTCCTATTCCTTTTCAACTGAATAGAATTCATTTCTTAAACCAACATTTTAGGGTAAAACTGCAAATATTCTTTGTTCAAGTACCTCTGTTTTTATAGAATGATGTTGGTTCCAAGCCATTGTGTGACAGTAACTGGTGGACTCAGTGCCTGCACCATGTCTGGTGGTTAATGTTTGCTTAGTGTTTGAATTAATCAGCCTTGGATTCTTTGCTGGTGTCCTGGGTTCTCATCCAAGAGAGATTTTTTTTAAGACTTACAATAGTGCTTTCAAGGTTAAAAGGCATGCCTTCTAATGAATATTTTCAAAAAGAAAAGGCTTCAAGCTGTCCCTGCCCCCTCTCCACAATTCTCTACCTCAAAATTTCTGCCACTGCCATTATTAACAACAAAAAAGTCCCTCAACCCCGAACCACTCTTGTGGTGAAATTGCAAGTTTGTTTTCAATGTGAGCTGGCTCAAGGTTGCTGCTGACTTGGTCTCCTCATGCCTGTGTTGCAGCAACGTGGATGGAACTGGAAGGTATTATGCTGAGTGAAATAAGTCAATCAGAGAAAGACAGATATCTTATGTTTTCACTCATATGTGATCTCGAGAAACTTAACAGAAGACCATGGAAGAAGGGAAGGGGGAAAAATAGTTACAAACAGAGGGAGGGAGACAAACCATAAGAGACTCGTAAATACAGAGAATACTTTGAAGGTTGATGGGGGCGTGAGGGAGAGGGGAAAATGGGTGATCGGCATTGAGGAGGGCAACTTGTTGGGATGAGCACTGGGTGTTGTATGTAAGTGATGAACCGTGGGAATCTACCCCAAAAACCAAGAGCACACTTTACACACTGTACGTTAGCCAATTTGACAATAAATTATATTAAAAAAAAGAATAAAGCTATTATAAATATTTAAAAAACCCTAAAATGGAATATATGGAATACTTTCCTTCTTCCTCCTGTCTTTCCTTCCTTGGAATATTTCTGAAAAAGTAGCTTCAAGAGCCCGTCTAGGAGAGAGGAAATAGGCTCAATGTCTTGCTTAGTTTGGTTCAATCTAGAACTGACATAAACTGTTAGTGTTCGGAATGTTGTCTCACATGGGCGTAGACTACATCCAGTGACCATAGCAGGATGAGTCCCTGGGGCCTTCCCTCGGCCTGGAGCAAAACTACCAGCAGGATGTGATCTAGGGTGTGGCCAGAGGGCAAGCAAGTCCGTACTTGACTGGGTGCCTTTGTCTTGGTGTTCAGTTTCCCAAGAAAGTAACAATTCTACTCCTTTGTCTTTTTTTTTCTGGTGTATGTATCACATTGCAAAGTCAAAGACAACCCAGGGTAGGAGTGTGGCTTCTCATCAGGGACCTCTTAGCAGTGCTCCCCTGGAACGCATAGCAGGTTCATCTGTTCCTGAGCTACCATCCTTCAGTTTCTGGTGACTGTGATATTCAGTGGGTAGCAAAAGCTCAAGTTGAAGTAGAGAGTGCTCTTCTAAATAATAGCAACTTGGCAACTGCATGAGCTTGTACTAATTATGTTTCTGTCACTCATCTGTGGTAGATCTTTTGTGGCTCTTGTATAAAATAGCTCCAGGGTATTATTTCTGCACACTTATGTAAGCTCAGCTCATTAAATAAAGTGCTTGAAGTTAAGTTCCCTTTTCATTTTGTTTTCTAAGATCATCGTAATAAGAGAGGGACTGGACTGTAGTGAGCCCTTCTTGGAGAGTAGTTAATGGCAACTTGATGTAAGATCAGTTTTTAAAAATGCATAAAGAAGTCAATGGGCCTTATCATTACTTTACACTTTGCTTTTAAAGTCCTCTAGCATTAGCCCAAAGTGCCACTGTGGCAGTTCATAGGGTGCCTCATAAGTAGTCATTATCAGAATCTAGATTCTTTAAGTGGAAGGAGTATTAGACTTGTAATCAAAGGACAGACTTTATCTCTATCATTTACTAGCTGCATAAATCCTCCAATTTTTCTGAGCTTCTCTTTATCATTTGAAAACGGGCATAATAGTTTTTACCTTACAAGGTTATTATGAGATTAAATGACTCTTTCATATGCATTGATTCTTTTGTGTCTGTCTAGAGCACTTTGTAGATTGGGAAATTACACACATCGTTCATTGTTGTTGCTGTTGTTGTTTTGTTGTTGTTGTTAATGCCAAACTTCTTTAAGTAGGGGTATTCTAAACATGGCTTACTATGAAAATTAGGGGTTTTATGCTTTGAGATCTAGACATATGGTTTTACAGGAAGCTTTGACTATTTCCCTTAATAAGAATAATGATAATGAGCAACACTGTGTAGCAAAATCTCCAAAAAATTTCATGCTCTCTTACTGACTCCATGGAGCTAGCTGGTGATGTGTGGCTAATGGGACCGGTTGCAGCTGCATGGTGTCCAAATCTGTATTGTTAGGCTCTGCTACACGCATCCTAGTTTGATTGACCTTTACTGACTCCTTCTCAACTTGGGCAGTTTTGAAGACATTCCAATTCACACACCATGACAGAGAATTCCAATTTGCTTTGTAACAATAGCACTTGATGAGCACTGTCACAAAAGACATAAAATCATTTAAAACAATTTCAGCCTTTAAGTTGAATGTGTCAGGTCAAACAAAACCAATGAAGGTGCTGCCTCCACATATCTTTTCTCTTGCCCCGAAAGACAGTGGTTTTGATCTTTTGCATGTGTAAATTTATAACATGGTTTCCGTAATGTGAAACTGATCGTTTTAGTACTTCCCAGCAGTGGCTTTGAACAAATATAGTTTTGATATTCAAATAGATATACTGAAACATATGGTGCATTTGGTATTTTACATTGTCGATATATAATTTTATCTATATGTGCATATAATTTTTTATACTAACTAAATAAATCCTTAGCTGATATTTTCAGTGCAAATAATGAAACATGTTTGTGGTGTGACCATTTGAATACATACTCTGTATGAATAATGGTATTACTTAGAAATTGATAGTTGAAGCAAGTTAGATTTGTTTTTACTCTGAATAGTTGTGTTCAGTTAGTATCATCAGAAGATAACTGGCACCTATTCAAGGAGTAGTATGTTCAACTAAGTATGTTGAAACATACTTATGCATATGATTGGAGAAGGGGAAGAAGGGAGAGAAACTTTTGAAAATTGAATATTGTTTTTAGGCACAAATTACTCTTCATTTTTCAGTAGCTCCGTAGTCCTTGATTCATACTCCGTAATGCACAGGAGAATATATTATCCTAAGTGACTCTAACCGAATCCATTTTACTCCTTTATTTCACATTAAACACTTGGGCAACACTAGTGGGGAAAATGTGGGTGTATCTTTATGTAATGGATGGTGGTGAAATTGTTCGTTTTGGTTGCTCTTTGTCTTCAGTGAAGGGGCATTTGAACAAAACACTCATCTTATTTGTATTGGACCCTTAATCATGATGGATCTAACTCACCACAGTGTATTTTGAATTTTTCAATGGAGAGGGTTTTTAAAACTGTCAGACAAATGTCACAGCATTTGAAACAATATCAGAGACAGGCCTCTGACACATTTAAAGATTCAGTGAAAACAAACATGGTATTTCTTCGTCTTTTAAACTAGCCACGAGTCCTTGTAGCATCTCCATTTTTTCTCCCTTTCTCCGAGACATCGTTATTAGGACGTATCATGCTACAATTACTATATTGAACTAAAACTGAACACCAATTACTTCCTATAGGTTGCACGATCTGTGTGGTATCTGCTTCTAGTCACTAGTTTGCAATTTGGACTCTTCTGATTGCCAATCATGTGCCAAGTGTTCCCTGAGCAAGATATGACATGGTGCCCAACTCCTAACAATACACCAGATGACTGGAAAGTAAAGGAAAATGATCACAAAGAAAACATAGAGAATATTTGCGCCTGACCAGGGCAGAGGAGGTTAAGCTCAAGGAGAAAGGCCTGGAGCTGAATTAGAGTTTTGAAAGAATTGCTGAACCCCCCGCAGTATCATACTTCTGCCACATTGTGTTGGTCACGGCCAGTCACAGGCCCAGAATTGGGGGACAAAAGAAGTAGATTCCACTCTTGAGGGTAGGAAAGGATTGGCAAAACTATATTGCAAAAAGGCATATATGTAGAAGTGGGGCGAATTTATGGCATTTTTGATTTCCATGCATTATAGAACATGATCAGATTTTTAAAGAAAATGTTCATGACTACAACATGAAAATGCATTTGATGATCAGGAAGAAGATTTAGATGGGAAACAAGGGGACCAAGTAGGATGTCATTGTGATAAACCAAGAGAATCGTTACGGGTGTGTAATTAAAGCAATGGCAAAGGGGATGGACAAACATGAACAGATTCAAAGAAATATTAGGATGGAAACACTGGGAAGTGGATTTGGTGTGGAGGAGGGTCAAGGATGAGGATCAAGTTTCTTGTTCGGACAATGAAAGGAAGGTGATGACTGTCACTAGAAGCAGGGAACACTGTATGAGGAGCAGGGCTTGAACGAGAAGGTGAAGATTGCTCTTTGGGTAATGTTGAGTCTAAGTGGCCTGGAGCACATCCATGAAGAAACAGGCAAAGGTCTCACTTGTGGATGAGAGGGAAGACAAATAGGGTTTTTTTTTTAATTTTTTTTTTTTTATTTTTGAGAGAAAGAGAGACAGAACATGAGCAGGGGAGGAGCAGAGAGAGAGGCAGACACAGAATCCGAAGCAGGCTCCAGGCTTTGAGCCATCAGCACAGAGCCCGATGTGGGGCTCGAACTCACAGACCGTGAGATCATGACCTGAGTTGAAGTCAGCCGCTTAACCGACTGAGCCACTCAGGTGCCCCACTAATAGGGTTTTAAGGAAACTGGAGAAACAGCTGATGTTGGGAGTGCAGGGGCAGAGAACTGGGAAATATGGGATTATCGACAGTGTTGGGCAGAGAATGGAAAACGTGAATGTGGGTGGCTCAAGGCTACCAGGTTGGACAATTTTTTCTAGTAATGCTCAGTCATTTTTAGAAAGGCATATTCCTATAAGGAAATCTGTGGCTCAATCATGATAATCAGTAGTAGATGGCTGGTTAAATGTCTTTGCTCGATGTGAGGAAAAGAAGTGAAGGTAAAAATTTCTGAAGATCAAAATGAGATATCTTAAAAGCAATGGTCAGAACCAGCTACATAATTTCCTGGGCACAATGCAAAATGAGAATGTGGAGCTCCTCGTTCAAA
Organism: Paguma larvata; assembly: GCA_030068075.1. NCBI lineage: Eukaryota > Metazoa > Chordata > Mammalia > Carnivora > Viverridae > Paguma > Paguma larvata. The sequence goes on from CM057829.1 coordinate 104,131,169, forward strand.
AATTATGAAGTTCACATGGTGATAAAGCCATAAGCCAACCTGGGGGCCCTTTTGAGTGGGTAGCCCTGTGCAACTGCGCGTGTCACATCCTCGTGAAGCTGGCCTGGCAATGAGAATCTAGAGACTGAGGAGAATACAATCACTGAGTAAAAATTTGGATACTTCTCTTTGAACATCTTTCTTCTTCCTCTTCTTTTGCCAAACCCATAAATAGCTAAGGTAATAAAAGTGATGGATGCTAGGGAAGTGGTGGGCATAGAAGGAATTTGGTGGCATGATATATTTAAGGGCTGACCCTCGCTATTCATCTGTGCCTATTTAAATGGAAAACCTGATCTCTGTGGTCTCAGATCCTCTATCACAGTGTCTGGTCTGTGACAGCTTTGGTGAGTTCTCAAGCAATATTAATATTAAAGTTACCATCTTAAGTACCGTTTTCCTAAAATCTTGTTTTCTTTGAAGCATGCAAAACTTTGTCTTTCATCCTTTTCCTTCTCTTTGAATCTGTCTGAATTCTGGCTTCATTGTGCTGTGGAGAGGCTACTCTCTTGTTTTGGAAGACTCTTCCTAGAATCAAGGCAGCAGGAAACATTTTGAAATCAAACTCGAGTTAGGCGTGCTGGCCCCAGTGAGTTGTATCTTCTGCATCACAATTTCTATTTCAGAGATATCAACTCCCATCCCTATTTCCATGAATTTCAAAGTCTGCGCTTGAGGGACTGAGGGGTTATAGGGAAATCGTGCTTGTCATACTTATTTGAAAGGCAAATTGTGAAATTAATACTCAGATTTTAGGTTTTTTTTTTTTTATGGCTAGGATGAGTTTAGACATAAGTGATTGTGAAAGATAATCTTTTCATTTTATAAATGAGAAATCTGAGGCTCAGGGCCGTGATTTCCTGCAGATCAGTCAGCGAGGAGACGACTGGAGAGGCCCCAGAGTAAGTATCACCTGCACAGCCGCCAAGCCAACTCTGTTGTCTTCCTTCCTAAAAAACAACCAGCCAAACAAAAAACAACCCTCTTCCTGTCCTTTGGACTACACCATCTCAAATGCAGATATAATTTATTCAAGGAAGCTCATTAAGATGAAAAGGAAAAAAAAAAGCATATAATTTTAGCAATGGAAAATGCCTAAGATCTAACCAGTATCAAATTTCTTTCCAATTTATTTTGGAAGGAGAGTTGTGAACATTAAGAACGTAAGCATTTTTTTTCTAATTACCAAATATAGTGTCCCTTTATATGGAATTGGAAAAGATAAAAGATAAGTCAGTCATCTCAAGGGGGAAATCAGTCATCTCAAGTGAACTTTGTTTTCAATAAAGCTGACCACAGGGTGAATTTCTATAAAGTCGTACATTTTCCAGTGCCTTTCTATAAAAAGTTACATTACTTCTTTGTGGACTTAAAGTAAAGGAAGTCATATGCAATAATGAAGCAATGATTTTAAAATTATGCATTTAAAAAACAATAATCTTAGAATAAACGTTAAAACTACTAACAATATTTGTATTTGGAAACTTCATCTGCAACTCTTACCCTGAGCTAAAATATGTCCAGGGATGTGTTTCTCTCGAGGGTGAATCTCCTGTGATATAACTTAAGTCTTTATTGCCTAGGATAACTTTTTAACATTTGAAATTTGTTTATTAAAAAAATAAACTTCTAATCTTAGACAGCTTTTAGCTTTATAGAGAAATTGCAGAAATGGTACTGGGTTCCCATTTGCTCTACACCCAGATTCCCTGATTGTTGACGTCCTACACTAGTCTGTTACAGTGAGTGGATCAATCCATTGTTAACTAAACTGTATCCTTTACTGAGATTTTTTTGGTTTTCCTTAGTGTCCTTTTTCTGTTTCAGAGTCCTGTCCAGGATAGTGTAGTTGTCATTGTTGTGTCTCCTTAGGCTCCTCTTGGTTATGGCAGTGTCTTAGACTTTAATATTTATTTTTGATGCCCTTGACAGTTTTGATGAGCACTGGTCAGTCAGGTATTTTGTGCAGGTTTTTTACTTTGGTTTGTCTGATGTTTTTCTTATGTTTAGACCGGGGTTTGTGTTTTGGGAACCGGGGTTTGTGTTTTGGGAGGGAATGTGCCTTTCTCATCATGTTATATCAAGGGTATGTACTATCAATATGATTTGTCATTGTTGATCTTAATCTTGATCAATTGGCTGAGGCGATGTCAGATTTTCCCCTCTCCTGTTTCTATACAGTGCTCTTCGGAAGGAGGTCACTGTGTGCAGTCACACTTACAAGTGGGAGTTATGTTCTACTTCCTTCTGGAGTATCTACATAAATTACTTGGGATTCCCCTGCATGGGGGATTGTCTGTTCTCTTCCATTTGTTTATTTATTCAATCATATAATTGTCAGTTTGGATTCATAGACATTTGTTTTATATTTTTGGTTATGATCCATACCATTTTATTTATTTTGTTGCTCAAAGTATTTTAGCTTTGGCCTTTGGGAATTTCAGTTGAATGTGTGTATACTTTATCTAATGGTTTTCAAACAAGTATGACACACTTTTAAAAGACGCCAGGATATGTATTATATATAGAGTGAGTCTATTACCTTGAAATAAAATAGAGGTCAATAAAATTTTCAAATGGACCATTTTCTATGATTGTACCAAATTTTCTATGAAAGCACCTAAATTTATTCAGTCATTCAACATATTGGGTACCTGTTTCTTCAAGGCACTTTGCTTGATGCTGTGGGAGGTGTGAGGATGACTCACCCACAGGCTGCAGACTCCATTGGCTTACAATCCAGTAGGTGAATTATGTCAGGCCCACATAAATACGGTACAGAAATTTAGGAAGTATGAGAGAGGCAGATAACAGGCAATGGCAGTTCAGGGAAGGCAGAACACACTTTCAGTCCTGAGGATTTTGAAAGGATCTTGAACTTTCTGGTGTATGAGATGGCCTTTGAAGGACAAAAAGGATTCCAATTTCAGATGTGATGAGATGCGGAGGACGGCACGACCTATGCACAGAACACAGTGAGCAGGACATGGAGGCGGGAAAATAAAGACCACTCTGGGGCCAGGCAAGTAGTTCAGTTTGACTGGAACGGCTAATTTCAGTGTGGGTTTATAGATAGTATAAATAGTATAGTATAGATAGTATATTTAGTTTAAGTGGGTGGCTGTATTCTTTTATAGATGGAGTTCAAATTTAGCTTATGATTTATTTTTAAAGGAAAAAAGTCATTCTGACTTTGGGGTGTATTAGTAAGAATGTTGACATCATTCTTGGTGGCCCTGCTCAATTCCTCATTTTGTTAATAACCTCTATGTGAATCCCAGAGTTGTTGAACTTTTGCGATGTTAATTTTGACTCCTATTTTGTTTGCAACAGGAAACTTTCAGACTCAGACTTGGCTTTGTTTTTATTATTTGCAAGATTTAAAAATGTCATTAAGCTGATACTGAGAAATTATTTTCAGTATGAAGATGGTTTGATACAGAAGTTAACAAGGAGGTTAGGATAAGGAAAATAAATTATTTGCTTTCTCTTTTCTGTTTTTTTTTAAGTCTTTATACCTTTAAAGCCAGGTTTATTGAGGTATAACTTATAAAATTCACCCTTTTTAGGTATGAAGTTCAATGAGTCTTGACAAATGCATCCAGTTGTGTAACCATCACCATATTTGGGAGATTGAGTACATTTGATCACTCCAAAAAGTTTTCTGGTGCCCTTTTATAGTCAATCCCTTTTCCTACCACCAGTCCCTGGTAACTACTGATTCGATTTCTGTCTTTGCTTTTTCTAGAATGAAATAAATAGGATATACATAGAATCATACAGTATGTAGCCTTCTGTGTCTGGCTTGTTTTAGCCTAATGCTTTGAGATTCATCCTCCTCGATGCATGTATCAGCAGTTTATTCCTTTTTGTCACGGAAGTGTTTGTTCTGTTGTTTCTCCATTCACCAGTTGATGGGCATTTGTGTTGTTTCCAGCTTCCAGCAATTGTGTGAAAGCTGCTGTGAACATTAGCGGGCAGGCTTTGCTTGGACATGTTTTCTTTCATCTGTGGTTAATAGGTAGGAATGACATTGCTGTGCCATACGGTCGGTGTTTGTTTCAGTTGGTAAGAAACTGCCAAACTGTTTTTCACAGTGGCAGTCCTCTTTTGTGTATGAGAGTTCTAGTTCCTCCACATTTCACTAGGTGCTCTCAGTATGGTCAGTCTCTTTAATTTTCACCCTTCTTATAGGTGTGTAGTTGTATCTCATTGTAGTTTTGCTTGGCTTTTCCCTAATAGCTTTTTGACATTAAACCTCTTTGCATTTGCTTATTGACCATCTATAAGAACTCTTTGGCAAAGTGACTGTTGAGTATTTTGGCCTCCTATCTTTTTTTTTTTTTAATTAAAATTGGGCTTCTTATTGATTGGATTGTGAGAGTTTTTCATGTATTCTAGATGTGAGCTCTTTATCACATATGTGTTTTGCAGTTTTTTTCTTCCCCATTTGTGGCTTGTCTTTTTATTCTCTTAACAACGTCTTTCAAAGAACAAAAGCTTTTTGATTTGGTGAAGTCCAATTTATGTGTTTTCTTGTGTCATTCACACTCTGTGTCTTTTCTAAGAATTCTTTGCCCAACCCAAGCATATCAGAGAGATTTTCTCTTAGACTTTTTTCCAGAAGTTTTATTTTTAGGTTTAGGATTTACATTTAGTTTTGTGGTCCATTTTGAGTTAATTTTATTTAATGTGGTGCAAAGTTATGGTTTTATTTAAATTTTTTTAAAATTCCCAGATTTTATATTCAAAGGTAATTTTCTTATATAAAGTGGCTAGCTGTATTCTATTAATGCATATAATAGTTTGACTGCCATATACTGACTGTGAGACAAAACTCCTTAAAAGATAAATGCTTCTGTTTCCCCTGTCTGCTGTAATCTTTTTTCTTCTTCCCCACTGTATTCAACGTCAATGTGACTTTCTTTGTTAAATTGTTTTGATTTTTTATTTTTAGTCTTTTCCAAAAGATTGGGAAACTCTGGAAAGAGTCTAGTAAGTGCAGTAAAAATAAGTCAATGGAGAGATGTCAGGGGATCTGTGGAAAACTGAAGGAAATAGAAATGATTAACATAGTGGAGTAGGCAGGTAGATGAGGCAGTGAAGCTTCTACTTCAAGAAGTCTGGCTTGGATACATGAGTCAAATTAGGAAGGATGAATGCTTAGTAGCAGAGCTGCCGCACTGAGGCAAGGGGTCGGTAATGTTGTTTTTGTAATTCACAGGTGGAAGAAAAGAAGGATAGGGATGGGAAGGGGCCTAAAGAACAAAATAACCATCTAAGAGAATGTGCAAAGGACGAGAACACTAAATGATGAGGATGGGGGAGGATGTAGAGGAAAAAAAAAGAAGCAGACATGAAGGATAAATTCCAACATTAAAAGTCTTGTGTTGGGCACCTGGGTGGCTCAGTTGGTTAACTGCCAACTTCAGCTCAGGTCATGATCTCACAGTTTGTGGGTTCAGGCCCCACGTCGGGCTCTGTGCTGTCGGCTCAGAGCCTGGAGCCTGCTTGTGATCTTGTGTCCCCCTCTCCCTCTTCCCCTTCCCTGCTTGAGCTGTCTCTCTCTCACTCTCTCTCAAAAATAAAATAAACATTAAAAGAATTAAAAAAAAAAGTCTTATGGACAGGGAAAATGGTGTGTCTAGTGACAGAAATAAGAGTTTGGGACGAAAATATAGTTTAAGTTGATGAGGATATGACTTTTTTAAAGATATGTTCTTTTAGAAATGGTAGCAAGCAATTGACCCTATCTAAGTCGACCTTTGGAAATATTATCTAGGGTTTTGGTTAGTCTTGAGAATCATTACAGAAGAGAACCTTGAAAATATATGATCAACTCTCTAAGGAGAGGAAAAGTGAAAGAAGAAAAATAAGACTAGAATTTGACTTTAGAAGGTGCATACATTAAAAATTAAAGGGCAGAGAAGAAACAATTGAGAGAAACAGACATGGAGTGTTCAGAGAACTACCAGAGGGAATAAAACAGGTGATAGGTAAACAGATGGAGAGGCTCCAGGAAGTGCTTAGATACACAGGGTAGAGATCAGGCAGAATAAGGATCTGCAAAAGACAATTATATTTGTTTACAACTTTGGTGACCTTGAATAATAGTGGGGATGAAGGAAAAAGAACACAGGAGAAAGGAAACAGGGACATTATCTCATAGCAGTGTTTCCCAGCTTGTATGTTCTGACAACTATAATAAATGTTACAAGATTAAATATTATGTTTATAAAAGTTAAACATTCAAAAACACCTCCTTACTGAAAAAGTTTCAAATACTTCTTTTTTATAATACTTGACAGCCTCCACATGCTAACGTGGATTACTGAGCTCTAAAGAAGTGCACTATAATAGGCACCTTTTCTTACATACTGGGCTTGGGATCTCTCTCTCTGTCTTCCCTTCTAGTGAGGGAAGAGAGAACATAAGTTTATAGTATACATTATGTATGCTATCTGTAATACATTATGTGTTATTTATAAAAGTAAAGTAATGTGTTCAGAGGTCAATTTTAAGGGTGTTCATGGAAAGATGACATAGTATACATTCAAAAGAGACGAGGAAGCAAAATCATGCTTCCCTCTGGGGGACTCATATTCCCAGTGCAAAGTTTCAGAGGCTACATCAGCCTCACACACTTGTGGAGCAGAAAGGACAGAAAAGCTGGAAAGGAAGGGTAGTGGGAGGTGTGGTGAGAGGTGTGGGTCTGGGATCCTCTCTGGCAGTGCTTTGGCAGTGTGCAGTAGCGGGGACTGGATGGTCTAGAGTAGGTTTCTGGTTCCGTGAGTTGCCTGAGATTTTTGCAGAATTTATAAAATTAGAGAGCCCTGGCGATATATAGCTATCCTCCATTTCAGGCTTTCTTCATATCTGTATTTTAAGAAACAGGCTGTTAAAAAAAAGGAAGAAAGAAACAGTTTGTTATCTTTAATAACAGAGTGTCATTCACTGTCTCCTTCTAGGAAAATGAATGTTCTCTAAGTAGGTCTTAATTGTTTTCATGATAGCATGTGAAATATTCAAGTCTTTAGAATTTATTTACTTACTTACTTACTTACTTTCTTACTCTATTTTTGGAGCACTGTTTGGTTCACTACAAAACTGAGCAGAAAGTAAGGAGAGTTCCCATGTATCCCCTGGCCCCACACACTCACATTTGTGCCCATTATCAGCCCAGAGTGGTGCATTTGTTATAATCAATGTGGGATTTATTTTTAAATAGAGTGAAATGAGAAGTAAAAAGTCAGTATGTTTTCGAGGCAGGTGTGATTCAGAACTCACCTGTTCACAGTTAACAATTCCTTTTTTTTTTTTTTTGAAAGCTTGGTTTCTTTTTCCCTTGCATCTAAAGCTTAGTAATTTTTAAGTAAATATATGTCTTAAACTAGAAGTTATTTCTGCATGAAATATTATTTTCCAGGCCAAGTATGAGGTCTACTATAATGTTAGCTAATTTACAGATGATTGCTTTTAGCGAAGGATTCACACAGCTCCGAGGTAGAGGGGATTCCAGATTCCCGATTGTTTGGATGGACTTGCTGGGAAGTTCTGCTGGAGCAAAGAATTATTATAGCAATTGGTTAGTCTGAGACTGCTTCAAATGGGTACGTGATGAATGAATACGCTAAAATCTTATAAATATAAATAAAGCATGGTTGGAGTTCTTTCTAGACAGTATTTGGGAGGAAGTATTTGAATGTGTATGTGTGTGTGTGCGCGCGCGTGTGTGTAAACTCATTCGCAGTGTGTCAAAATTTGATGCTTAATTTAGCCTAATAAACCCAGAAACCTTTTCTTTCTTTCTTTATTCATCTTTATAATCCATTTGAGCAAAAGGTTTCATTCACATTTTAAGGTCTGATTTCTACAATCATTGAATTTTTAACATAGGGAAAAAAATGAGAGGACAGAGGAGGGGTGACAACAGGATCAGTTTACAGCTGTAATGACCAGAGCAAAGTGTAAGTTTGTCCATTTTTCATTAATTTAATCATTGTATTTATTTCAAATCCTTTGATGAATCATCTCTATATGTCAGACACTGTGTTTGGGGGTGGAGAAATGAGGGTATCACCATCTCTGTTCTCAAGGAAATGGAATTTTCGAGAACAGAGGCCTCCGCTTGAAACATCTTTACCCTTTCTGTCCCTCCTGCTATCTTTCTTTTCTCTTCCCCTCTTTGGCTCTAGGGGTAATAATAGGAATAAAACCTTAAGCAATTTATATGCAATATGGGTTGTTTCTCTCCCAAGTTGATTTAACTGTTACAAGTGATCCCAGTGTAATAAAGATGATTATCAGGAAGGTTGTGTTGGTATTTTTTTAAAAAGCTGTTTGGTATTATTCAGTCTCCTTCTTTTCCCAGGGCTGTGATTCGTCATCATGCTCTCCTATAACATAGAAAAACTATTGGTTTAAAGGTCTTTACTTATTAAATACCTTCCATGAGCCAACTCAGTTTCTTGACCTTGATTCCTTCGATTTGTGTTTTAGGTACTTTTAAAGCCTTTCCCTTCAATTAAGTTCTTGAGTCTTGTAATCATTCCTGTTTGGCTTTTCTCACCTTTTTCAAATTTGTCCATTTCTCCTGGGCACTGGGGCATTCAGGTGACACGCCATTAGTCTTCTTTCTCTGTTCTCTTTGGTGACATCTTTTCTGCAATTCAAGTCATTCTGATTATTTTGGTCACCATGTTGCCTTATAAGTATGATTATCTTGCTCAGCACTCTCACATACATATTCCCTCTAACGGGTCTTCCCTCCACCAATAGTTTTTCTTTGCTGAAATAAATAATTGATTCCCACCACTTTATCCAGAAACTATCCTCAGTTGCGTTTTGTTGAATAACATTGTATTTCCTACTGGTGTTAATGCTGCCCTCAGCTCCTTTCGACAATCTTTCTTATATCCTCTGGGTTTAGAACCCAAGTAATTATCAGTGGCTAAGTAAATGTTAGCTAATGCTTTTTAACACATTAAGCTGCGTATCCTTTGGATTTGGATATTTTTACATTAACTTTAAAATAGGCAGTTATTTTCATATGCATTAACAAAACCTCCCAGGCATTATCTTTTCCTAATGTTCAGCTATGTTCGTTTTACTTTAACTATGAGATTTAAGGAGGAGTTTCAGTTTGAGGGAAGGATTAATAATTTTGAAACATCCAACTGAGGAAGATATAAGGCTGCCATAAAGTCTTATATTTGCATCCTACACATTCATATTAATTTTTCATCTTTTATCGCAAAATTTGTTATTGTCTTTAAATTATAATGGTGAGAAACCTCAGGTCCAGAGAAGCATGACATCCAGTGAAGAGTGCAAAGTAAGTCCCAGCAGCAAACAGGTGGGGAAGGCATGCCAGGCTTACCTAATCATTGTTACTTGCGTGGCCCTGGTAAAACCATGCTGGAAACATTGCGTAATTCATGGAGTAAACATTGAGATCCCTTCTGTAGAACCTGCAGGCTCACTGAGGGCTGGTTTGCCTATCTTGTACATCATTGTATTTATTTCAAATCCTTTGATTAATCATCTCTAATATTGTAATTATATAATGGTAATAATGGTAAAGTGACTTGTATATATTAACACTCACTTACATACCTATAGAATGAATGAATGAATGAATGATCCGTAGGTGCTAAGAGAAGGGAAGAGAATAGGGGGACAAGCAGGTGTCCCGGTCTCTGAGCATTTTGCATACGTGTTCTTCCTGAGAGTGGAATAATAAAATTATTTATTGACATAAACCTGTTACTCTACCAAGGATAGCAAACTTCCTGTGTAAAAGTCAAAGAGTAAATATTTTAGGATTTGCAGGCCACATATAAACGCCATTTCTTCTTTTTTTAACAACATTTTTAAAATGTAGGAACCATTCTTTAGCCTGCAGGCAATACAAAAACAGGCCTGAGCTGGATTTGACCTGTGGGCTGTAGTTTCTCTGCTACAGAACAAAATGATTAGAAAATTATCCAGAGAGTATGTTAATACTATATGTTTCACCTGAGGCTGTATTATAATCAGATCCTTCCAGGCCTTTCTGTAGCAAAAGTCATTTGTGTAAAGTCCAAGAATTTGTCACAAGGGTACATAGTAATAGGACTCCATTTTTTTTTTAATTTTACAACTTCATTAAGATACAATTTATGATCTTCTTACTCAGATTTTGTCATGGGATATACTGGCCTTTTATAAATAGGGTTGATCAGTATCACTTTGAATCACCTGATTTCTGAAAAAGTTTGTGTAAGATTGGCATTATTTCTTCCCTGAATGTTGCTTAGAATGTTGCTAGGTAAAACCACTTGGGCCTGAAGTTTTCTTTGGGGAGCAATTTTTGATAAGAAATTCAGTGTCTTAAATAGATTCAAGGACATTCAGTTCTTTTCTTCTTGTGTCTGTTTTGTGGAGGTGTAACTTTCAAGAAGTCTGTCCATTTCATCTCAGTTGTAAAATTAGTTGGCATAAAATCGTTCTTAGTATTCTCTTATCATCTCATAATGTCTTTAAGATCTGTGTTGACACATCTTTCCCATTGGTGCTTTCTGTTCTTTCTCCTTTTTCTTATTTAGTGTGGCTAGAAATTTGTCAATTTTGTTGATTTTTTTCAAAGAACCAACTCTTGGCTTTGTTAATTTCCTCTATTGTTTCCTTATTTTCTCTTCCATGTATTTCTGCTGTTACCTTTGTGGTTTCCTTATTTTGAATTCACTTTATTGTTACTTTTCTAGCTTCTTAGGGTAGAATCTTAAGTTATTTATTTTGTTTTTTTATTCTTTTCTAATACAAGCATATAAGTTTTCCTTAAAGCACGACTTTAGCTGTATCCCACAAATTTTGATATGTTGTGTTTTTTTGTTTTCATTTAATTAAAAGTATTTTGTGATATCCCTTATGGTGTTTATCCATCATTTAGAAATGTGGTTTAATTTTTAGATATTTGAAGTTTTCTTAGGTATCATAATATTGATTTCTGTTCAAATCGGTTGTATTCAGAGAACATATTTTTTGTATGATTTTTATCCTTTTGAATTTCTTAAGACTTGTTTTAAGCCCCAGTATATGATCTATCTTGGTAAATGCATACATGCACTTGAAAAAAAGGGATACTCTGCTATCATAGAATGTAGTATTCTATAAACATCAGTTAGATCAAGTTGGCTGATGGTGGTATTTAGATCTTTTATGTCTTCACCGATTTTTTTTGTTGTCTGTTTTATTAGTTGCTGGGAAAGGAGTGATAAGACCTCTGTCTGTGATTTTCGAGTGACCTGATTCTCATTTGAATTGCTAATTTTTGTTTCATGTATTGCGAAGCTCTGTTATCAAGTACATACATATTTATAATTGTTGCTTCCTGATGAATTCTACTTATATCATTATGAAACATCTCTCTTTATGTCTGGTAATATATTTTGTCTTGAAGTCTATTTTGTCTGATATTAATATAGCACCTTCAGCCTTCGTATAATTAATCTTTAAATTTTCCATATTTTCCATCCATTTTCTTTCCATCTTTATGGTTCTGATATTTAAAGTGTGTCTCTTTTAGGAGTATATAGTTGAGTCTTGCTTTTTATCCACTCTGTCAATCTTTGCCTTTTAATCGAAGAGTTTAGATCGTTAGCACTGAATATAATCAGACATTTTTTGGATATTGCTTTCTCTTCTATTATTTTTCTTTCTGTGTGTGCCCCTGCTTTGTTATTCCTTTATTCTTCCTTTCCTTCCTTCTTTTGTATTATTTGAATATGCTTTCGTATTTTATTTTCAATTACATATTGGCTTTTGGTTATATGTCTTTGAATTTTTTTGTCTATTTAGAGTTAATATTGTACCACTTCAGGTAAAATAGAGAAATATTTCAGCCATATAGATTCCATCATCATGGCCTCCTGCTACTTTTTCATATTATGATTGCTATAAGAATTCTATGTACATAGATTGAAAATCTCCTGGAAAATGTTACATTTTTTACTTAAAGCAGTTAGACCATTTTAACTAATTTAAATGGGGACATCCATAGTCTTTTATATGTTCATAGATATTTCCCATTTCTGATATCTTTTCTTTATTGTTAAAGAACCAAATTTCCCTCTAATATTTTTCTCTACAGCCTGAATAACTTTCTTTAGCATTTTCTTGTAAAGCAAGATTCCAGAAAATTAAAAAAAAATTTCCTTTATCTGAAAATGTCTTTATTTTGATCAAGATTATTTGAATCTGTAGACCAATTTGGGGAGTACTGCATTTAACATTCTTAAGTCTTACAATCACAGAACATGGGATATCTTTACATTTATTTAGGTCTTTAATTTCTTTCAAAAATGCTTTGTAGTTTTCAGTCTACATATATTCTTTTTTGTTAAATTTGGTCCTAAATATTTTATTCTTTTGAATCTATTGTAAATGGAATTGTTTTCTTAATTTCATTTTTTCCTTTTAGTATATAGAAAAAAATTGGGGGTACCAAGGGGGCTGGTTGAGCATCTGACTTCAGCTCAGGTCATGATCTCCCAGTTTGAGCCCAAGTTTGAGCCCCACATCAAGGCTCTGTGCTGACAGCTCAGAGCCTGGAGCCTGCTTCAGATTCTGTGTCTCCCTCTCTCTCTGCCCCTCCCCTGCTCATACTCTGTCTCTCTCTCTTTCTCAAAAATAAACATTAAAAAAAAAAAAAAGAACAAAACAGTGATAGGGTAGTATGAGTACCACGCATAGTTCTAGAAGCATTGAAATATTTTTTACCATTATAATAGACAATGCTTTCATAATTAAATGCATCAGCACAGGATAGAATCTCAGAAATTTGGGGTTGAAGAACATTAAAAGTTATTAATCTAAGCTCATCATTTTACATATTTTGCCCCAAAGTGAAATGTATGGCCTAAATTAACTCAGTCCATCTTTCAAATAGTCCATCATATAAGCTGCCTGACAGAAGTCCTTGCCTCTGTGTCCTGAATGTGGATGTTATTGCATTTCCACAAGCCCAAATCCAAAAATTACAATTATGTGATAGAAGGAATCTATCTTTATGAGTATAAATATTTGTTTTACTAAATTTAACCAACTAGGTCTATGTTAAATTCCACTTATTTTGGTTCAGGGGCATAAGTACAAGTTGGATTTAGTTGTTATTCTGACTTTTTCTAGGAATCAGCAATGGAAAAGGCCTCAAGGCGGAAAAGAGCTTGGTGTTTCAGAGAGACAGAACTAAGGCAGAGTGGATGAAGTGGACTCAGGCATTGGGAAATCAGGGAGTTAGAGAAGTGGTCACACATGACTAATTGGCACCTGATCAGCTGTGGTGAGGTCTTTGGATTTTACTGATGGTCATTTGCTCCAGCCAAACAGATCTGCTTTTCTTTTTTTAAAATCAGTTTTACTTAAAGCGTCAACTCTTGATCACATAGTTATCCCCACATGGAAAGTCTCTGCCTCATTTCTTCTTCTTATCCAACTCTTTCTCATTTCTGAAAGTGAAACTCAAACCAGGTATCATCCATGAGGTCTTTCTTGACTGCTCTGATAGGATGTATTTTTTCTTTTTCTATCTATCATCCATTCATTCATTCATTGAGTACTTACTATGTACCAGGCACTGTGCTATACCCTAGGAATACAAAGATAAATAAGACCTTGTCTCTCTCTCTTTCTCTCTTCAAAGCTCACTATTTGGTGAAGAAGATAGCCATATGAATAGATAATTATGATTAAGCATGATGAATGCTATACCCAATGAAAAATGAAGCTTTTGGTTGGGAGCACAGAAGAAGAAATACCTCTACATGAGTAGAATTTCAAAGGATGAGTGGGAGTTTGCTGTGTGGGGACATTGAGGAAGGCTAGTTCAGACCTTGTGTCTGAATATGCAAAGACATGAAGACACGAGTAAGCACTGTGAGTCGGAGTAATGCTGGAGAATCCAAGACGATTATCAAACGTTTGGGCATTAAGTTACAGGAGGTTGTACACAGCCTTTCATGCCTTGCCAAAGAGTCTGGGCTTTATGAACAACAAGAAGAAGAACTGTAGGATATTACTTGGTGGCAGTACGGAGGATGACCTTAGATAGGGATAGGAAGAAGATGGGAGGTCATATTGTTCTGTTGATATTATGAATGATAATAAAGACATGAACTCAGGCAATGACAGAGTGAATGGATAGCAGGGGCTGGATTTAAGGGATAGTTTTGCTTAGAATCTACCAACGTTGGTGACCAATTGAATGGGGAACAAATGGGAAAAGCAGAGTTTTTGAAGAGGTGGCTTGGTGAAAGGCGCCACCCTTAACTGAAATAGTAAAGAGAAGAGGAGGAGCATGGTTAAAGGAGAGATAATCAGCTCCATTTTGAATAGGTCATACTGAAAATTACTGCAGCACTCCCAAGATACTTATTTCCCTTATTGAGTTTACAACTGAATTGGTACTTGGCAGCTGCTGCTGTGTTCCCGTGTGCTTAGTATTCTATTCTATTTATTTATCTTTCAATGTTTATTTATTCTTGAGAGAGAGAGATGGGAGGAGAGGCAGAGATAGAAGGAGATACAGAATGGGAAGCATGCTCCAGGCTCCAAGCTGTCAGCACAGAGCCTGACATGGACTTGAACCCAATAAACTGTAGATCATGACCTGAGCCAAAGTTGGACACTTAACTGACTGAGCCATCCAGGCGGCCCTAGTATTCTGTTTATAATGATGACTTATCTCACTAGGTAGAATGTTGGCCATAAGAGAATAGAAATACGCATTTCACTTTTCCAAATGCTCCTTAGCAGTATACACATGATCTGTTCTTAACAGATGCTCAATAAATATATATTAAAGTATAAATAAATAGAATTGTAACACTGATGATTCTTTTCTGCAGGTTGCTTAACCATTCTTTTGGGCCTCCATGCACTAACAGAACATTAGCTAAGTTCATTGGCTAAGTGTCAACCTGGCTTTCTACATGTGTTCACCTTCACACCTGATTTAGTAAAAGTGGGTGAGTCTTACCAACAACTCTTTCACAGAGGAGAATTTTGAATAGGCCTTTATATTTTCCTTAAATGGACTCTTTTTTCAGGTTATGTAGCAGAAGGTGATGGCACTTTGTGGCACATATGTAATACCTCCTCAAGATTTCAGGTAGAAAAAGGAGGGAGGGGCCATGTCTTATTTTCAACTGTTTATCTGGTATCTAGAGCTGTGATTAGTACACAGTAAAACTTAAGTAAATATTTAACAGATAAGTGAATGAATATAGATTTCCCCATGTTCTTATATTTTATTGGGTATTTTTCTTAATGTTTATTTATTTATTTTGAGAGAGAGTGAGAGAATGGGTGAGTGTGAGCAGGGAAGTAGCAGAGAGAGGGAGAGAGAGAATCTCAAGCAGGCTCTGCACTATCAGCTCAGAGCCTGACATGGGGCTTGGTCACACAAACCGTGAGATCATGACCTGAGCCAAGATCAAGAGATAGACGCTTAAGCTACTGAGCCACCCATGTACCCCTTTATTGGGTATTTCTACATAAATCTGGGATTGAGGGTATTAGATTCCCTCACACTAAGTCTTCTTTCTATTCTAAAAGAACGTAAAATGTATTGCACACCTATGTATTTTTAGAAAATTTAGCTTTCTTACCTTTGTCAACTTTACCAGGTAGGCAGCATGTAGAAAATTCCTAACGTCCTTTGCTCAGGTCTACAGAAAAAAATTGCTTTCCCGCTGCCACTGCTTTCAGAATTGCTTTTACATCAGGCTTTTTAGGGGAATTTGATTTTCTCTATTGTCTGTACAGGATGTGACCTGTTCCCCTTGGTTTTGACAAGTCTGTGGTGATTACTTTTGGAGAAGGGCAAAGAGGACTGTCAGTGGCTCTCTTGATTGACCCAAGTGTGGTGAACTGGCCTGCGCTGACTGATGCCAGGATGTTCCCCCAGGGTGCAGGCCACTGCCTGCCGGGATGCAAAAGAAAAGCACTTGGCAGCCACAAAGCAGGTGCTCCCTTCAGTTCGGTCTTGAAGCTTCAGGCACACGTGGCTAATGCGGGTTCTCACTTTGCCTGTTGTTCATAGCCATGTGGACTGCTCACCTATTTGTCACGAACCTCTTCTGTACTAGAGCTTCTGTCCAAGGCATTCTCTCCTCAACCTACCCGATCTTCTCTTCTTTTCCCTGGGCTTAAACAATTCCTTTCTCTTTCTTCATTTTGCTCTGTTTCTCTGAACAGTTTCCACCCATTATACTAGTTTGATATCCTTTTCCAGGGCTTTTCCCTTTGGATGTGGGGAGGTGTTCTTTGAGTCACCCAGCAGTGGAGAGGCTCTGTCTGGAGGTCTGGCAGCTCTTCTGTTTCTCTCCACCCTCATCATGTACCTGGTTTAGTCTCATAGGAGCACTGTCGTCAGATGGACAGTTGAATAGCCAAACCCATGACCAATTAATAGCCAAAAGAATTGAGAATTATCTAAGTCCTTTGAATTGTTTGAAGGTGAATAATACATAGCCCACAGTTGCATTTATAAAATCCCCTTTCTCCTCCTATCCCCCGTCCTCACACCTTAGACTCTTCTCCCTGATCCAGATACACACCTTTTACTCCTCAATATCTACATTTTCATTTTTAGCTCTTTATCATGTAGCAGAATTGATTTCTCTCCACAAGATGTAATCCTTCTAAATTAGGAAGGAGAAGAGATTAGGCACTATTGGCGAAAGGAAGTTTATGAACATTCTTCATGTGATAATTTTTATACTGCTATGTCACACAGTAACATAAATCTGTTTTAAATAAATACCTAAAGACTAACACTTGCATATCAGTATATACAAAGAGAATTTTTCAGGGAAATAATTTTAAATTATTTTATTGTGCCATTTTTTTTCAAAGGCAAATATGAACTGTGAGGGAAGACCTCCTCATTCAACAAATTTACTTTTAAATGATTGACTTTGTGATGTCAGACTTGGTGAAATTTCACTTTCTGGGATTTGTCTTCCATCAAAGGCTGTATTACTTGTAGTGGAGAGATTTTGAACGAAGACATGCTCTGCTACCAGAAAAGAAGAACGTACAAGAAAGTATTCCGGGGCTGCTAGCTATGAACATAACAATTTGTCAGTTGTCTCAGTTAAGAAAGTCTAAGATCAAGTTCACTAGATATAGGTCGTTTGTGGGGAGGGGTATCTCAAGGGCACAGCATGGAGCCTGGCCTGTAAGAAGCTCTTGATGGATGTTTCATGAACTGAATTGATACAGAAGCTTTGAAGTCCAGAAATTTACTTTTGGGTGTTTACTTCTCACAGCTATTTGTCTTAATTTCAGAAGTTGCCTCTTATATTCCTTCTTCCCTTCCCAATCACACACACAGAAAAGTCCTCCCAGTTCTCTCCCATGACTTTGGAATTTACTGGGTATTTCCTGCCTGTGAGAGTGTAAGACTGTGAGCTTCTAGAAGGAGGGTAGAAGGATCAGTGTCTAAGTGCAGCTTAGATACATGCTTTTAGGTGACGTAGATGATTTTATTCTAGTAAGACTTTTACTGGGTGAACGGAGAAGGATACTATAGTATTCTTACATGACTTGGTTAGCTTTTCTCCTTCTCTTGACATTGTCATCATTTGTCCCTTTTTCCAGATATTGGATATCTCAGGGGTCGACTCTGAGACCAGGTAACTGATGAGGAAGGTAGGTGGACAGGCAGAATATCTTTTTCATGGAGTTGTGACTCAACCATATGGGTATAAACCTGCTATATTATAAAGTACTTCAGTTACTTGAAGCCAACTACTTACAGTGCACAGGCATTTAAAAAAATCTGGGATTTCTTTCCTAAGGTAATGCAGGGATATACACACACTCGTCCTTTTGGAAAATGAATTGGCTTTGTAAGCAAAGTCTGACATCTTTAACACTAGACTGACTTAATACCTTTTCATATACTGCTCATTACAAAGTAAAATTTGGCTTGTCTCAGATCTGACCCTACTCAAAATTCAGTAATGACCATGACATATCACCAATAAAGCTGTGATAGTGGCCAAAAGTTCAAGGTACCATGGAGCCAATATCCGCTCTATTAATTAGGCTCCTTTATACATTCCTGTCTATCCTGACTTTCTGGAAATAAGAAATTAATTAGATGATGCTTCAGATGTGAGTTCATAATGTTTGTCCTTATTACAAAGTGCCTTCTCAAAGAGTAGCATAAAGATTTGGGCATGGGCTGTGAAGTTGAACAGCTTGGTTTGGATTTCTGGTGCGACACCTCATAGTTGTGTGAATGTAGCTGCGTAACTAAGCCTCTCTAGCTTCAGTTTTCCTATCTGAAAAATGGGGGTAATAGCAACCAATCTCAGAGTTGTGAGAATTAAATAAGAAAATATATGTAAAGATAGATTTTTGAGATAGAAAAGAAATAATTTTGTTTTCTAATCCCATTGCAAAGAATTTCTATATGTTTTCCTTCCTCTCTTCTCCTCTGGGATTCCAGAGCTTCATTTAATCTGGCCAGGGACTGGCCAGCTGACTCTTCTCTCCTCTTCTGCTTCTAATCAGCAGCACCCCTCTGGGAAAGTGAGTGGTGGGAATATGTCTGTGTGTGCTAAATAGACTTGTGTCTTATTGAGCTAGCTAATACTGTCTCCCAGTCTTGATCCACTTCAAATCCAAGTGAAGAGGAGGACACTGGAATGGATGAAGATAAGAAAAATAGGTGAGAGCATCAGCCTAAGGGAATCTGGCAACAGGCGGCATCTACCTCAGGGGAAATCAGGCATCCGAGAGTCCAAGAGTAGGAGCTGTAAGTTTTGGGCTCTGGCCCAGGTTAAAGTTCTATCTAATTAGGTAAGTCTTCACTTCTGTTTGTCAAGCTCAGTGGCTTCCTTCATAAAATTAAGAGAGTTGGTCTGGCTCTTGGATCGTAAATTCAGAAGTCTCACATGTCATTTGAATGGACACAGTGAATCAAGGGAAAGTGCTTGTGCAGATGTGATCTGAGTGGTCGGCTCCGTGGGGAGTTGGAGAGCTGCATATATTTAGCTCCAGGCACTGCTGACCCCAGGGGAGGGGCCAATGATCTGTCCAAAAGCCAATTCTGAGATTAGATTTGGGAATAAGCAGTTTATTTGGGAGTGGGTCCCAGGAAGCATGCTGAGGGAAAGGGAAATTGAGACCAGGAAGGGATGAAAGCCATGGATGGAAGCGAATGGCATATTAACACAAGATTGTTAGGCAGTGAAACTTCTGCGTATGATACTAAATTTGTCCAAACCCACAGAGTGTACAACTTTGAGATGAACTTAATGTAAACTGTGGACTCCGGGTGGTGAGAATATGTTAGTGTGGATTCATCGATTATAACAAATGTACCCCTGTGGTGGGGGGTGTCAGTAACTGGGGACTATGCATGTGTGTGAGCACATATGTGGGTTGAGGGAACTGTATGTGCCTTCTGCGTAGTTTTGCTTTGAACCTTAAACTGTTCTCTAATACAGTCTTTTTTTTTTTTTTTAAGAGAGATTCATTAATGAGTATGGGCAACTGAGGCCCGATCACCTTTGAGAGCCTCCCAAGGGACTTTTTAGAGCATGCCCCAGATTCCCACTTCTTAGGGCCTAGGAAGCTGGTGACGGAAAGGAAAGGAAAGGAAAGCTAGGAAAGGAACTTGCTTGAGGTAGAGAGTTTTGGGTTCATGATGTCCCTGTGGGGGGGGAGGTGCCGTGGGGATGTGGGTGGACACCAGCTAACTGTATCCTCTACCTAATCTCTTGCTTTTTCAAGAAGCCAGAAATCTCACTTTTTATGGGAACCTTTCCAATTTTGAAATGGGCAACTAAATCAATTTCTTATAAATCTGAAAATATCAATTAAAAGATGTTCGTGGGCCACATGTGGTCCATTGATCACCTGGGCCAGATACGATGCTACGTGTTTTACTCGCTTTGTATGTCTCAAAGGTACAAGAGGGAGGTGAGTACCATCATGATCCACGTTTTGTATAGGAGGACACGGAAGCCCGCAGAGGCTGCGACTCGTCCATGGCCCAAGAGCTGTTAATTGGTAGACCGAGGATCTAAATCTAGGTGGCTGGCTCTGAGCCGTTCTAGCTCTTTGCCCTGACTTTCACTGACTGTTCCCAAACCTAAAGTGTATGGGGAAGGACAAACCCAAATCCTCCCAGCAGCTGGCTTTGTCCCACCTAAAACTAAACTAAAGGTTTGGGTCACTTACATTTCTGGTTCTTTAATGGTTTCCAAACTAAAGTTGTAGACACTAAACAATGCTTTTTCCCTGATGCCATTTTTAGTGTCAAGGGATTTCATTCATGTGAGAGCAACTGGCACCTAGGGAAAAGTCATTTATTAAACTAAGTCTGGAGATTCGACAGTATTTCCCTCAGGCAGCTTTGAAAAAAAAAATCCAGGAAAAGATATACTCTCAGAGAATCCAATAATTATTACACACATATGTTTTTTTCCCCCCCAGCGGAACAGAGGAAGACAAGGAGCTTTGAAAAAAAAGTGTTCTATTTTAGTTACTGAAACTCTCTACTGTCTTGCTATCCCATCAATTCAGACTGGAGGGTAGTTCTATTGTAGACACGTCAAGGTGGGATGCGGCAGCTTTTCTTCTATTGTTCTTATCTTTACAAATGTTAGGTACAAAGAATTTATAACATCCTCTCCAAATTCAAAGGAGAATTATGTTTCTAGACATAAAATCTAGTGCATTCATCACATAAATGTGGTGTTCTCTGGATAGGCTTTGAGCCTTTGGGGGTTACTGCAATTACTAAGGATTTCTAGGTTTTATTTGAAGCACTTGAGCAATTTTCATTAGATATGAACTTTTTGTAGTTGGCTTATGCTCTCATGGGTAAAAAATAAAGTTGGCGGGGCAAACTTCATAAAGCATTTCTTCAAAGACTGAGGTGTGCCTCTAAGAAAGCAAATGTTTCTTTTTTCCTGAACTTTATTAGCAAATACACATCAGTCTTCCACTATAACATCCATCTTTGCAATGACGGGAGTTTACTTACTTTAATGCCCATATCTGTGGACAATTCTAGTAATCTGAATTTACAACTGGTAACGGAAATAATAGCAACAAACGAGATGGTACTTTCCCTCAAGGAATTCATAACCTCGTGGAGGGATTAAGACAAGCAAAACAAAACAAAGCAAAAATCTGGCAATTATGTTACAACAGTGCAGTTAAGTGCAGTTGTCAAAGTCCAGAGACAATGAGGGCCAAAAAGAAGGGCAGCTAATGCTGGCTGTGAGCGAGAGGCTCGGACCAGAGAAGTATTCTTGAAATGATAGCTGAGGAAGAAAAGGGATTATCCAGGCAGAGGAAGAAAGGGGAGAAAGAGTGTTTTAGACACAAGAAAAACACATTTAAAGGACTGGATAAAAGTAAGCAATAAGGTTTGAGGTTTGTCATGCTTGTGTGTGTCTGACAATTTTGAAAGAAATTCTCTGTTGAACCCTAGGTTGGAGAGGGACTAAGGGAGCAGAAGCTGAAGAGGGTGGAGACAGACCCGGACAGGTTTTGTTAGAGACTGTTTCAGAGCTTTCAGAGCTCTCATCCTAAGAAGAGTAGGTAGTCATTAAAGTGAGAGTACTGTAGGCAGAGTATGGTGTCTATCATTCCTTGTTGACCTTGACTAGAGAGACATGGAGAGAGAACAGAGAGAGAACACAGTGAGTAGGGGACTGCTGGAAGCTGTAGGGTAGAGAAAACATCTTGAACTTATAAAACCTCTGTGAAATAGGTGTCCCTCAGCATATAACCAACTGCAAAGATGAGTATATTGACAGCTAGAGGATTTTCCCTTCTACTATCAAATAAAGTTATAGGAAAATTGTACATGTTTCATTAAAGGATGTTAGTTTGTGTATTCTAAGGTAAAAAATTTACCTCTAAATCAGTTTCTTAGTTATCTGGTTTGTCATCATCTTACCATTTATAAAGTATTGCCTGTTTAAAAGTTGTACTTATTTAATTATCATTCTAAATCAGTTTCTCTTAGAAACAGGTTGCTTAATTCTCCAAAAAAGAAGCTTCAAGTGTATTGCCTTTTGTTCCTCTATTAAATATGCATCAGTTCTTATTGAGTCCCCATTGTGGAGCCAGCCCTGTTGACAGTTTTGTACTAGACTGTTGCTCAGTACCTCACTGAATAACTGAGTAAATTTCTAGTTACACATGTAATGGGTGTCATGCTTGTGTGTGTGTTTTTTAAAAAAGATAAATAAGAGAAATTTCAACTGCTATGGTTAGAAGGAAAATAAATTATTAAAAAGTAAAATTTGTCATTCATCCACTGTGCATCGCTGTGCATTCCTGGAGGGGAGGTGTTATAAAACACATAAAATACATAAGACTTTTGTCCCTTGGAATTCACAATATTGGTGGTGGACCAGATTATAAATGAAAAAAAAGGGGAGGGGGAATAATGCAAGCCAAATATTGTTAAGAGCCCAGAGTTACAATTGAAGGGACAAAATGCAATAGGAGTGCAGAGGGGGATCTCAGTAAGAGCCAGAATAATGAAGTTCAGTGGACAGGAAGATGCTAGAGCCGGCTGGCGAGCTGACTTTGGACCCTGATGGCTTATCTTGCTGAGGAAGGTTTTATGTGTGAAAATAATCTTGATGCTTATCATGGTACCAGGGAGAATCAGAGTAGTGATAACCAAGAACTGCATGGCCTCGGTGTCCTTCCTTTTCAGGACCAAGCCCTAACTTTACTGCTTTGCCACGATTTGGTTCAAACCATCTTCCTAGTCTTATGGAGATCCCGTCACTACCAGGCTTGTCTACAGTCTGCCATACTTCATGACTCCGGGAGATACTTCCTGCCTTCTTTCATTTCACACCCCCCTGGGCTGTTTGTCTTGTAGAGAATGCCTTATGATGCTCAGAAAGGACAATGACCACTTGCAGCCAGCTCCCTTCATCCCGACCCACTTTACCTAAAGCTATTTGGTAACAAAACATTACCTATAAACAACCCATTACACAAAAAGTAACTTTATCTCTCCCAGATGTTGTTCACGCGTAATCTGAAACTACCAAAAGAATTAAAACAGAATTTAACTAAAAAGAATTAAAACAGTATTCCCTAAATACTAATAAGAGTCTAAGGAAATTAAGCAAAATCTCTGAGTCTGAACTTTTACTACCCTTAAGACTCTGCTTCACTACCCGAGGTGTACGTAAGTACAGTACATAGTTACTATTTCATAAGGATGCTCTGAGCCAAAGTAAGTTATAGACAAGTACTTGAAAAAGTCAATTTTAAAGAAGCCTTAAAATTATAAAACATAAATGGAAAACAATAGAGAATTTTAATGTGTTATTACCTAGCATTATTAGATATTATCACCTTTCAAATCATTTTCATATCTGACTAGTGAGAAAAGCAAAAATAAAGTTTAAGAAGAAGGTTTGTCATTATCAATCAGGTATGTTAATTCTTATACGGTTTTTTTTTACTAATTTAGGAAAAAAGTTATTTAGTTGTGAAGAAAACTAAAGACTTTAGACTTAAATATATATAGTTATTTTCATTATGGAGTAAGAATTCAAATTTTATGAGAAAATAGGGAATGTTGGATTAACACAGAATATCTGTGAACGTCCTTTCTGGAAAATGAAGAGATTGTTTCCCTATTATGTCATGAGGAGAACACTTAAATAAGATAGTGTTTTCTATAAACTCTCTGTTATGTTCAAGGACTGTTTGTCCTTCTCTCAAAGCACCTTGTCTGAATCAATAGTGTACAAAAATAATTACCATTAACTTTGCTGTAGCATTCTAGATTGATCAGGCAATATAAAGGATTTGTGTCAGTATTGTGAAGAAACTTCATTTTGCAAAGGAAATTTACCTGGTAAGGAATCTGATCCAAAGAAAATTTCATTTAAGGACTCCAAACAAGTTGAAATATTGCTAGTATTAGATTTTTAGAGAACTAGCAATGCAGTTTATGAAATTCCACTTCTCTCTGCCATTCCTAAGAGAGAATGCATTACTTTGCTACTTCTTAGACATGATGAGATTGAAGAGGGGTAAGAAATCTATATTATTGTCTAAAAATGAGGGCATGTAATCATGCTATAGGGAGCTGGGCCACTGCTCAGAATGGCATAGAGATGAATAAAATACAGCCTTGGGCTTTAACACAGTAACTCAAGTATCTAGGGAGGAGAAAAAAAAATTTTGGTATCTCTAAAAACCTCATTTTAAGATATAAAAATAGTATTTTGACAGTATTAATACTTAAGGTCATTAAGTAAATCCTCCCTAATCCTATTATCCTAACATATACTACATTAAAAAATATTTCTTCTTTTTGTCCCTATCGACACATATATTTCATCGATTATAATCAGTGAGCATGTAACTTAATATTTATTTTCACCCAATACTGTATGGATAACATTTTCATGTGTGTGTGTTTTTTTAAGTTTATTTATTTACTTTAAGAGAGAGAGAGAAGGGGAAGGGTAGAGAGAGAGAGAGAGAGAGAATCCCAAGCAGACTCCACACTGTTAGCACAAAACCCAACTCGGCGTTCGGTCTCACGAACCATGAGATCATGACCTGAGCCAAAATCAAGAGTTGTACGCTTAACCGACTGAGCCATCCAGGCACCCCTCATGTTGTTTTTATAGTGTTCATATTTGTAATTTTTAATGGCTGCATGATATGCTATTGAACCAAAGCATCAGCATTTACTTAAACGTTCCCCTATTTTTAGTGTCTTTATTTTTCATATTATGGGCCTTTAATTAGCATCTTCATGCACATATTATATTTATACTTTAGAGTTTTTTTAGATTAAGTTCTATAATTCCTAGGTTAAAGAGCAAGATCACTTCTATGTTTCTGGATATATATTACTATATTACATTCCAGAAGAATAGAATCTAGTTAATGCATCATTATTAGGAATGTATTTCCGTGTTATGCCACATCGATAGCCCTGAGATTTTCATTATTTATTCTAATTTAATACATGCTGAATGGTACCTCATTATTGTTTTAATGTAACTTTCTTTGATAAATAGTAAGGATGAAAATTTTTCTATATGTTTGTTGAATATTCGTCCTTTCTTATCTTTGGAGACTTGACTTTCTTTCATTGATTGCTCTTTCGGAGTCTTGATTTCTTTCTTGGAGTGATCATAACTTTTTGTACTTGGTTAGCAATGAGCAAAGCTTTTTGGGCAGAAGAAGCACTTTGTAGACAATGAGGCATTCAGAGAGAGGGAGCCCTGGGAACAGAACTTATTTGGCCGGGGTAAGATGGCATGGTAATAGAGTTCTCGCCTATAAAATGTCTGTCCATTGTGTGAATGGAAATAAAAAGGATACTGTTTTAGTCACATATCATACTGCAATTTCAGAATCCTTAAAGAATGTTTTGTGACTGTGTGGTTGAAATGTTTTACTTACAGATAACTTATAAAGGTTCTTTTTCAACTAGGAATATAATTTCCTGTTCTTGGCACCATTACAACCTGAGCTTAGAGAGAGGACGTCATTTTTTACAGTCTTGCATTTTCTATAATGCTCTTTTGTCACTAAACATGACATGGATTTGCAGCATATGTTTCCCCATGTACCTCTGGTGTTTCACATTGCTTGTCACCTCATTCCCTCTCTGAAACTAATTCACCCAATTCTGTTAGAACTGATGGGTGGCAGATTTGACATTCCAGCAAGCTCCATTTTCCTAACTGTATGAGAGAAGCTGGCTGCTGGGTTGATTCTGCCAACCTTCCATTCTTTTCAATGGATGAATATATCTGGGTATTGAAAGGATGTTTAGATATTGACATCTAGTTTAGAATAGTTGTAGGTGTTACTTTATCCATGTTTGAAGATTTGCCATTAGATTCTACTTTAAATTTTGAATTCGTGGAAGCATTCTTGAGGGTGTCATATTTAAACAGCGAGTCATGAAACATCTTAAAGTAGTCCTGCTTGACTTATCAATGGCTTCACTGATTAAATATTTACAATACAAGCATTGTCTTTCATTCTTGGTAACTTTTTTTACTTAGACAGATTTTGATTTAAGGCACCTGGCTTTGGTAGTATAGTCAATATTTGGAAGAAAAACCTTTCTGATATTGGATGTCTCTGAAAGTCATTGTCATTGGCCTCCCATGTATACTCAAAGAAAGAGGAATTTTTTTATTTTAGGAAGGGACCTATTATTAAAATGACCGATTATTTTGATTTTTTCAAATTATTCGGAAATCACAACATGAATCATAATAATGCTTGGTTGTCTTGTAAAAGTGCTGAGAGATATCTTCGGTGCGTTATTGCTGGAAACATTGCTTTTAGTCTGGACAGTAAAGCATTGGAATATCAGATGACTGAGCCAGAACTATAGGTTGTGAGGGCGTGGTTGAAATAACATGCACAAGAAGAAATAGAAGTAAATTATGGACGAGGCCTGAACCAAAAAATGCTTGGATAAGAAGGCCTCAAGAGAAAGAAGTTCCTTGGTCATTGACTGGCACCCATTACCAAACCAGGTAGGCTGAGTGGTGGGCCCAAGCAAGGGTCAAGTTTGCCTTTGCATCTTTGGATTCATGACAGACTGAACTTTGGTTCATCATCAGAAGTCAGGGCCAGGGGCGCCTGAGTGGCTCAGTCGGTTAGGCGGCCGACTTCGGCTCAGGTCATGATCTCACGGTCTGTGAGTTCGAGCCCCGCGTCAGGCTCTGTGCTGACGGTTCATCAGAGCCTGGAGCCTGCTTCGGATTCTGTATCTCCCTCTCTCTCTGCCCTTCCCCTGCTCACACTCTGTCTCTATGTCTCTCAAAAATAAATAAAAACGTTAAAAAAATTCCTTTAAAAAAAAATAAAAAAAGGAAGTCAGGGCCAGAGACATACCTATTAGGAGCCACTTCTGTGGCTTCCAGAGAAAGAATCGTATGGCTTTTTCTCTGTGGTGGCTCTACTCTTCCCCATCAGCCTTTTCTCTGGGATTATCCTTGACATTAAAGATCTCAAAGTTAGTCCTAATGCCCTGGGTGTGTAGCTGGGTCCTCAGTTATTCAAGGCCTTTTCCTTTATGTCCGAGGTCTCTTTCCAAGTGGGAAGGAGCTTAGACAATGCATGAGTGGGAATAAGGAGAGGACATATCTCCTTTATTCCATAAAATCTGCAAAGTGAGGAGGCAGGAGATCAGGAAACTAGTCCAGGGCAAAGCCCACCAAGCTGATACAACTGAAGTGCCGATCTGGAGGGTGGAAACTGGGTGAGGAATCTACAGATTTTCCATTTACCAAAATAGGACAAGAGTAGCTGGAAGATGCAATGGCAGGTGGAAACTGGAGAAAATTCCTCAGTGTTGACTTAAGGACACTTTCAAGAGGGTACCTGGGGTTGACCCTTGGTCGGGCAGCAAGATATTAAAGATTTTCTGTCAGTTCAGGCGATATTAGGTAGTATTGATATTACATCCTTTATCTTTAGTATATACAATTATCTTTAGGTTTATTTTATTATGAAAATGCCCTTGGCTTAAGATATAATGTAAATATATAATTTTAGTTTTTTAGTATATACAATTATCTTTAGGTTTATTTTATTATGAAAATGCCCTTGGCTTAAGATATAATGTAAATATATAATTTTAGTTTTGATGTCATTCTTTAAAAATAATTTGTTGATTTTATATCCTTCTAACTATAGCATCATTCCCCTATTTTCTCTAAAAATTAATCCCATTTCTTCTAAGAAGTAAATCCCGACTCAGTTTGGACAGATTTGTATACATCTCAAAAGCAATGCTAGCCTTATAAACATCTGCTTAGTATCTCAGATTAAGGAAACATAAAAGAAGACATTTTGATATTTTAGCTCAATTGATCACAAGTTCCCAGAGGAAGGCAGTCCTCTTTCATATTCTGGACAGCACTTTGACTCTATGAATATTCAGCCAACACAAAATCAATCTATAAAGGCTTGACAAAGGCTAGTTTTGCAACTCAAATCTGGTTGCACTCTCAGGCAGCCAACTCCATCATAATAAGTGGTGAAGTTGATACCTTGTAGTTTAGCTCAGTGAACCTAAGAAGAGTGTGTGTATCCAAGTATAGATGAGCAAGGTGGTTTGTATTTACATGGAGACTTTTTATGGGAATTTCCTTGAGCTTGATAATCACTATCTTGATAATTAATGCCCTGGCGCGGTAGAAAATTGGTCTCTACAATGTACCACATTGAATTTGGGAAAACTGAAAACAAAAACAAATGCCTCGTCCTTGTTTTGCTTATTACGCCCATGTTGTTTGATGGCACTGACTATATTCTTTTTACCATGTCAGTAATAGCTGTTTAAAAAGAACGAGCAAACAAGGAGAGTAAGAAATTAAAGGTGAAAAGTGCGCTGGTCCTAATTTAGTTCTCCACATATAGATTTGGTGGTAATGAGATAATTGCATTTGGGAGTGATTACCTCTGCCTCATGTAAATTTAAACTCCAGAGTCTACGAGAAGGCTGCCTTTAAGGTTGCCACATCACATGAGCCATTTAGCAGGGGCAAATGAAATTAAACACTGAATTAGTTTGATTAGTGTTTACTGCACTGTTGTACCAATGTCATGCTAGAGATGTTTACAACTTTCTATTCACATGCCTCAGTGTGGGCTTTAATAGTGAAATTACTGCATGGGCCTGAGGGCCTACCTGGACAGATACACAGTTGGTCCAATCTCAGGAGACCTCTAAGGGCAGCGGGGACCTCCATGGCCTCGAGCAGGAGGGGGCAATGCTATAGAATTCTAAGGATAATGCTGAACACTGTGGGGTTTTCGCAGATGAGTTCTGTAGCAGAAAGTTAAAGACCTAATGTAAATGAAGCACCTAAGAAAGTGTAGTAAAAAGAAAAACAATTATCTTTCTAATTTGATATGAGATTAACCTGCCAGAAAGCTATTGCCTTAATCTTTGACTTCTGTATTTTGTCAAATAAGGGTTTGAAATGCTGTGAGAGGTTGCTATGGCGGAAGTAGAATACTGGAAAAATTCTGATTCCAAAGGTTCTGGGAAAAATCAAGAGCGGTGAGGTCTGGTTGCTGTGTCCACTATCTTGTGTTGGTGGTAGAACAAGTTAATGATTCTTCACAGGAAAATCTTTGAGAAATGGAGACAACCAGGTACTAAAGTAGGTAGAGACATTAGAGATTTGGATTTCTGTTGTTTAGAGGCTGGCAACTTGTGGAAGACAATGTTCTCTGCCCAATGTGTGGAAGCCTTCGGGTCAAAGGCAGGAAGCGATGCTTGGGGAAGGTGAGGGAG
Source organism: Paguma larvata (assembly GCA_030068075.1). NCBI lineage: Eukaryota > Metazoa > Chordata > Mammalia > Carnivora > Viverridae > Paguma > Paguma larvata. Next base: position 104,160,549 of record CM057829.1, read on the forward strand.
GAGATTCTTTATCAGCAGGAAATGCCCGGATGCATCAGGGGGCTTTCCTGTCACACCTGGTGGGAGTGGAATGGGGAAAATGATTCCCTGGGGGCATGGAAACAATATAGTACAACTTTGATTGTTTTATGTTACCTTTTTTATGTATTGTTAATGTTTATAGTCGGTTGGTACAGATTTATACACGTATAATGCATGAATGCATGAATAGATACACAGAGGTACTGGGGGTCCACTTCCAATTTTTTTTTTCTTTTTTACTAATGTGGTAAAGAACCTAAAAAGTTTAGAGGTCTAGGGTCAGGTCCTTTTTTTTCTGCAATAACTTGGCCTGGCCTCTCCAAAGACTCTCCATAAAGCAGAGACCCAAGGAACTGATTTGTTTTCATTATACAGAGTTTGTGCACATTGGAAATTATTGTTTTAACTTACAGACTGATCTGATCTCTTATTTCCAGACATTGTATTTCATGAGCCCAAGGTTCTCATTTGTTTTTTAAATTCCTTTGATCTGTACACATTCCTTCAGGTCACCTTGAGGTTTCTATGGAACAAGGTGAGGAATATATAAATGAAAGTACTTAGAGAATTAGCTATTAGGACTTTCCAAAGCAACTTCACAGTTGGTAAGTGGATATTTCTATTGTGGGATCCCTAACTACCTTGAAATAATCAACTTATTAAAAGTGCTGTTTGTCTCAATAATCATATTTTTCTTTCCAATAAATCTTTACTTTGCTCTCTTTCTATTGGCCTCTGATATTACAATAAGCTGGAATTGGGAGAATCATTCTTAAAATAGAATGCAATTCTTTTTCTATAATAAGATCAGCTTTAATTTAGTTTCAGTGCAATGAAAATATAATGAAAATCTGAACTTCAGAACATAGAATCTGGAGAAATATCCTGTCAATACCAAAAGCTATTCATAACCTTTTCAAGATATAACAGTATTTCATTTCTACTGAAATTGTTTGTGGGGGCTTTAAAAATATTCTTCTTATAATAAAAGAATGTCACAGAGTTAACCTCAGTGAGAGGATTTTATTGCAATTCATAGTTATAAGAATAATTTAATTAGTTATTCAGGATGTGAAAAGGCATACATCGTAATATGAAATCACTGAGCCCAGTGAAAATGCATTCCACACATTTGAATTATCTCTCATATTCACTCTGACAGAACAGAGAATGTACCTTAGCAAGTACTTTTGTCAACCTTAGATTCTTTTATAACAAAAAAATAAATATCGGATCTGTTATTTCGTACATGTAGGAGCATGGCTTCTGTATTATGTCAGCTAGAACTTCCCACCCTTACCCAGTTCATGCCTTGGTAGCACAAAAGGGAACATGGGTAAAGAATGCAGTGTAAGGAAGGTGAAGTCTAATTTTATGGACTATCACCTTGTAAATTTTTACAAAAATGCTATAAATAGTTAAGTTTCTTTTCTTTATTGTTTTCAAGCTGACCTTTATAATGTTGTATTGGGATCTTAACGTAAAGGCCATATTGATTAGATTTTAAGATGCTGTATCAGTCATACAAACTAGGTTATGTTGTGTTAACAACCAACTCTAAAATCTCAGCGGCTTACAATAACGAAGTTTGTATTTTGCTCACTCAGCACGTCCGTTGCAAGTCGGAATCATAGTTACTCAGAAACCCAGCTGTGGAGGGACCATCCCTACCCACGATTTCATAATTGGTGAGGCAGGGGAAAAAGAGCATGGAGACTCATGTGCTGGTATTAAAAATCATTATTTCCACTTACGGCCTCATTGCTTTTGAGCAAGTAGAGGGTGCCAGAATTCTACCCCATACCCAGGAGAAGAGACCCAGTATTTGTAAACAGCCTTAATAAGCAATCACAGAGACTACTAAGTGAAAAATGTACTGCCAATATAATCATATGCTTAGAGACGTGGGAGAAGAAAGCACTGTATCGTGTTCCTCTACGGTTTATAAAATACGATATATAAAATACAAAACAAGGCTTTAGAGCTGCATTTTAAAAATAAACATCGTTAATACCGACATTCTGTAAGGGGAAGTAAGGATAGAATTACGTGAGACTAGATAATGATACCTGGTTAGAGGGAGATCTTAAATTGTGAAGATATGAGCCACACAACGAACAAGGAAGAGCAGACACTTTAGCACTAGACTTGAGCTTGCACGTGATCCTTAGTAGCTGTATGATTTAACCTTTCTGTGTCTGTAAGCAGGGAATATTATCTGTACTATTGGGTTATTGTGAGGATTAATATGATGGCAAATATTAAGTGCATGCCACAAAGTAGGCACTTGATCAATGCTAATTATTATTAGAACACTTCAGTGTGCAAAGTATTATGCTCTGGCCTAGTATACGTGTAGACTGGCATTCAGTAAATGAGTTTGAACACATACGATGCTTTCATTTGTACTGAGTATATCTGAGTGAAGAAAATGGAGTCTACTTCTGATGTTACAGTTTTCTTTTAAAAGATACAATGATAATGTATTTTTGTTTGTATTTTTTGAAAGAGAGAGAGAACACAAGCCAGGGAGGAGGGGCAAAGAGAGAGGAAGAGGGAATCTTAAGCAGGACCCACACCCAGCATGGAGCCCAATGATGGGCTTGATCCCACAACCGTGGGACCTGAGCCGAAGTCAAGAGTTGGATGCTTAACCACTTGAGCCGCAGGTGGTTATACACACACACACACACACACACGTGTGTGTGTGTGACGAGATTTGGTCACATTCATAAGCAAAAGTAGCTCAAAATGAAATCAGACAGTATGAAGTGGATGGATGAATGAAAGAATGAAAAAGACTAACTTTTTTTGAAAGAAGATACAATTCTGCATCATTTTGCCAGCTTGAATGGAAGCTGTTCATTAAATCAGAGACAATAGCTCACATGTATTAACAAAATCCTCATGGCAAGACAAGTGCTGCTCTTTTCTGCATTTTACAGCTGTGGACACTTAACTAAGTAGCTTCTCCACGGTTGCACAGAGAAGAGGTTGACCCAGGGTTGAAACCGTATAGTGTGGTCCTTAAGTCCAACAAGCACCATAGGTCTGCTGATCACTCATTCATTTGTTTCTTCCTTGGTCATTCATTCATTCATTCATTCATTCATTTTCCTTCTCTCTTTCTCTACTAAAATCATTTGTCACAATGCCAAATATACTCTGAATCCTCTTGATAAACCTATAGACAGATTCAGGCCAAGTGACAGTCACAGATAGGACAGTCGTTAGTAGTCTCAACTGCCTTCCATACTCAGTAGAACATAAAAAGGAATAGAATGGACCATCTACTCCTCAGAGAGGCTGGAGGCCACCATCATGGACTTGAAATTGCTTTTTACATGCATCAATTGAAATGGCCTCCGCATAGCAATTAGATTTAATGAAGGGAAGCTGCTGATAACTAAGACAGGCTGCCAGGCCTTCTGTTGGTTATTTTTAGAGGAAATAGATTATACAACCTGTTTGGCCCCAATTCTTATCCCTTAAAATTGCTTTTTCTTGATGGGTTTTGCTTCTTTTTCTGAATTCAAAATCAAGAATGAACTAAAGCAAGGTTACTTGATAGCTTCAAACGAATGCTGGTATTAAAAAACTAGACATGTGGTGATGGTCATAAGACCTATTATATGGAGATATAAAGCTAAAATCTTAGACACATTATATACATACAAACATACATGTGTATATTATATATATATAATGTTATATTTTATATATATATAATGTTTATGTATGTGCAGTTGGCCCTTAAACAACATGGGTTTGAATGTATTTTCTCTTCCTTATGATTTTTTTAATGTTTTATTTTTATTTTTGAGACAGAGCATGAGTTAGGGGAGTTGCAGAGAGAGGGAGGCACAGAATCTGAAGCGGGCTCCAGGCTCTGAGCTGTCAGTTGTCAGTGCAGAGCCTGATGCGGGGCTTGAACTCACAGACTGCGAGATCATGACCTGAGCTGAAGTGAGACGTTTAACCTACTGAGCCAACCAGACACCCCTATGATTTTCTTAATAGCATTTTCTTTTCTCTAACTTACTTTATCATAAAAATACAGTATACAGAATACACTGAAAAATATGTGTGTTAATTATTTACGTATTGATCATACTTTTGGTCAGTAGTAGGCTGTTCGTAGTTAAGTTTTGGGGGTGTCAATATTTGGATTTTTAACTGTGTGGGGGGTCGGTAGCCCTAACACTCATGCTATTCATGGGTCAACTGTATACATGTTTGGTATCTTCTTTGATGTTGTTATTTAACTTTAACATGGGACTTTTCTCCATTAAATCATAAACTGCAGTTTTACCCAATTTCTACTAAACTGCACTAAATTTCCACTTAATTTTTTTCTTATTTTTAGAAAAAGTAACTAGAGGTAAAGAATCCATATATCAACTCAGAGAATTTTTTATGACTAAGCCACCTATCAATGGTTAAGTGCTTGCAGAATCTGTCGCTTTGGAAAGGTACACAAACTTCAGTTAAAAGACCTTTAAAGGTTTAAGAAAGCAAGTCTGTTGTCAATGTTAGCAGAGGGCTGATTGACTATTATTTCCTTAGGTCACATATACTCAAAATGAGATCTAAAAGAGACAGATTTAAATGGGATTGTAAGATGCCTTTTATTTGCATCTATTTCATGTTACTGCCCTAGCAGAATATTAAATTGACTGTATTAAGGTGAGCAAAGTGTGCCTTTTTCAAAATAATAGCAGTATAGCCCTTGAACTCTTAAGGAAGATATTTTTCATTTTTAAAATTTTTTTTAATGTTTATTTTTGAGACAGAGAGAGTGAGAGAGCATGCAAACGGGAGAGGGGGAGGGGCAGATAAAGAGGGAGACACAGAATCTGAAGCAGGCTGCAGGCTCTGAGCTGTCAGCACAGAGTCTGACGTGGGGCTCAAACTCATGAACTGTGAGATCATGACCTGAGCCCAAGTCAGATGCTTAACCGACTGAGCCACCTAGTCGCCCCTCTTTTCTTTCCTTTTATTATTTTTTCTTTTGAGAGAGAGAGAGAGAGCATGAATGGGAGAGGGGCCAAAGGAGGGGGCGGAGAGAGACCATCTTAAGCAGGCTCCATGCCTATGATGGAACCTGATGTGGGGCTCGATCTCACAACCACGAGATCATGCCCTGAGCTGAGATCAAGAGTCAGACACTTAACCGACTGAGCCACCCAGGCACCCATGGATATTTTTTTATTTTTCTAATAAGAAAATCAGAACAAGATATTTGAAAGTAAAAACATATATTTTAAATGTGAAAATACATGCTTTTAAAATGAAACACAGTAGTTCTAAACGAAAATATCTTATAAGACACTGAAAGAGAAACCTCACCTATAAAATAATCATAAAAAAGATGTTCTGATTTTAATTAAGGAAGAAGTTGGTTGCTCATGATGTTCAAATAATTGGATAACAGGTGACAAAGAAAAACCAACTACTAAAGATTCACTACATCAGTATCATTTGGTACTTTCATTAATGGAGCATGGAGATTTGTTTTCCAAGATATTTTATTTATCTCCTCATCCATGGAATTTGGGGGTATGATATGTCATATGATTCTTCTGCATCCTTATTTCTATTATAGAAAAAAAAGCAGCTAAATTTTAATGTCATAAGTGCCTGTGGTCACTAAGGGATTGGAGAGCTACAGTCTATAATCAGGGGAGAAGGAAACAGAAGCCTCTTGGGGTGAAACTTAACATAAATTTCTTTATTTGTCTTATACTTTCCCTAAATTTTCATATTTAATTTGTCATCAGATCCATGGAAATATTCTAAATTTTTTTCACTATAAATTTTCAGTGAAGTCAGATTTACTGCTCCATTATAGGAAATCTTGAAAATAAAGGAAAGAAAAATCTTAATTAACAAAAAGATTTCATTTCTTTCCTTTCTATATATGCTACTGTCCTTACCCCGGTCTATGTATCTCAGGGTTAAGAACCTGACAAACAGGCAAAATGTCTCTAAAGGAAATTAGGTAATGTGTATGTATTTTTTCTCTGTATCTTTATTGATAAACTTTTTGATTTTTCACTGTAAAATAAAAGGCTGGTTGTTTTTGAAATTCAGAAGCCCTCCTCCATCACCCCTAAGCCCCCCGCATCCCCCAAATCAAAGCTTTGCATACTGCTGATCTAGCAGCAAAGCCTTTCTTCTTTCTCCTCAGTAATCACTGAGAACGAACTGTTCATGTAACCATATACTTTTAAAATCTCACCCAAGAGAGGAAACTGTGGTTTGGTGCTTCCAATATTTGTGTCTCCACTCTGAAATCAGATGTTGTTTTAAACAGATGCCTGAAAAGAAACTTGGGGTGATTTGGGAATAATTTTATTGAAAACTTAGTATCAACTTTTTAAAAAATTGCATTAAAGGCATGCTAAATGCACAGAAGTGGCATGATTAAATGATGTAAGAAAGTGTCTGCCTGAAGAAAGCAAACTCATCAGCTTCTTTGCAGGTTTTAATCATTTTAATTTAGTAGCTCTTGCACAATTGGAGATTATTTTGGCACCATAGCCTGACACAGGTAGTAAATCACAAGTTCAAACCATGGCACACCAACCATTGCCATCACACCTTGAAATACTCTTTAGAATTGTCCAGGGTTCCCATATATTTGGTAGGTGGCTGCTGAACAGCCCTGGCCTATGGTGCAGGTGACTGGAGGACATCTGAAAGTCAACCGTGAGTGACCAGGCTGGACTTCAGCCAATGAACAAGTACGTAGTCCATGCTTATCTTAGCAAATCTCAGATCTCCTTGGATTCTGCCAGACGTCTGAGGTGCCTAGAAATTTCAGACCTTACTTCCTTGAAGTAATAAACAATAGAGTCAAACTGAATTTGTCTTCTGAACTTCGTAACGACTCTGAGGAATGTATCTGTTTCTGTGTTATACCACACGCATATTTGTTATCTGTTGTCATGCCTTTTCTCTCTTTCTGGCTGATAAGGGCTGCTGTCTGTATATATTTTCATCCCCCTTAGTGTCTTGTACTTATTGGCTTCTTGATATAGATGTACTGAATTGAATTACCCAAAGCACAGGAAACCAATGAAAGGTTATGCCGCTGATTAATGGATCAGGGAACGATCACACAGCTAATCTAGATAAGCTAGGATGGAAGTGGTGAGGTGGGTCACCATATTATATGAATTAATTGGTTTTACTGTGGGGAAAAAAAAACCTAAATTATTGCATGGTTCTCTTCTAGAGATCGACAATGATATACAAAGAGAGTAGGCGTGAAATCCCGTGCTACCAGCTTCTAGGTTAATGCTGTGCTTACTAAATGTCATCACTCCTTCCCAGGGAGGCAGAACAACAGCAACAACAAATCATACTTTTGAGTATTTTATTTTTTGATAATGTTTATTTACTTCGAGAGACAGAGAGAGAGAAAGAGAGAATGCATGAGCAGGGGAAGGGGCAAAGAGAGGGGAAAGAGAGAATCCCAAGCAGGCTCTGCACTGTCAGCACTGATGCCAACGCAGGGCTTGAACTCAACAAACTGTGAGGTAAAGAGTCAGATACTTAACCGACTGAGCAGGATATTGGGTATTATAGTTCAGGACAGTTAAGAACAAGAATTATGAATTTACATTCCAATAATCTATAATCTGCCTTCTATAAAAGTTGTGATATACTCAGAGATAGACAGGGCTAGATTAATTTTTACATTAATGATTTTATAGACTTTTTCTCCTTCGCTACTGTTCGGTGGTTGATAGATTTATATTGCATCGGATTGCCTCCCTCAGGCCACGGTCATCACATCAAAACTGGACTCGAAATAGGAAATAGAAACTATAAAAATGAAAATACTGCTATTGAGCAAAAAAAGACTGAACTGGTTCCTTATTGGAAGATTTACATAAAACTGGTTGAAATTTTTCAGCTAATTAAATTCAGTGGAATTCTATTGTTACAGTTCGGATTAATTCATAAATATTAGGGTAATGATTTATCACTGTGGGATGTCTTAGATTTGTAAAATTATACTGTTGATTTGAACCACTCATTTTTGCATAATTTTGTAAGTAGATAAATGATCACTAGTGTAATTGGAGGGTTTTTTTCCTTCTGCATGTTATTTTATAACTGTGTTCAAAGCGTTAGTTTGCAATCTTAAATAGGACGCTTAAACCTACGTACATTTATTTTTCTGTACATCTTTTATAGTAGTGGCTACCAAATCATGATCCTCAGGTTAGGTCCTTTAGAGTTCCAGAAGGTGCACTTCTATTTGTTTGTTTGTTTGTTTGTTTTTGAGAGAGACAGAGAGGCGGGGGAGAGAGAGGGAGAGAAAGAATCCTAAGCAGGCTCCCCTCTCAGCACCGAGCCTTATGTAGGGCTTGATCTCATGACCATGGGATCATGACCTGAGCTGGAATCAAAAGGCTAAGACACAATTCCAGTAGGCAGTTTGGTGATTTCAGGAGCAGGTACAGTGAGTGGTGGGGGATTAATTCAGATTGCGGTGTAATGACAAACAGGAGCTGAGGAAGTGGAGGCAGGAAAGCACCCAGACTTCAGCCTCAGAAGCACCTGAGGAGCTTGTAAAACAGAGCGCTGAGCACGGCTCCTAGAGCTTCTGATGCAATGTGTCTAGGGTGGTGGCCCAAGAAATTTTATTTCTTCTTCTTCTTTTTTTTTTTTAATATTTATTTCTTTATTTTGAGAGAGAGAGAGAATCCATCCTGTCAGGGCAAAGCCCAATGTGGGGCTTGGTTTCATGAACAGATCATGACCTGAGCAGAAATCAAGTGTCAGACACTTAACTAACTGAGCCGCCCAGATGCCCCAAGATATTTCATTTCTTACAAGTTCCTGATAGTTTGCTTTGTTTATGTCTAAGTTACTACTGACTTAGTGTTTTCAAACAAAGGAAATTTAGTATCCAGCAATTCTAGGGGAGAATCTATTTCCTTGTCTTCCCAGCTTTTAGAGGAACCCTCACATTCCTTGCCTCCATCTTTAAAGCCAGCATCTTTACATCTCTTTCTCCTTGACGTTCTTCCAGTGTCCCACCTCCTTCTCTCTTTGCTCTGGGAAGGGTTCTCTGATTTTAAGGACTCAGGTGACTGTGTTGGGCCCACTGGGATAATCCAGGCTATGTCAAGGTCCTTAACCTTAATCACAAATCCTTCTTCATTTTAATCCTTTTTCAACTTGGCAAAAAGAGTCTGATCTTTGCCTATAGAAATGCTTCTGCTGGCAGGGCATTGGTCACTTCTCAGAAGAAAGGAAGGTGAGGGAAATGGCATTTATTCAGGGAAACTTTCATGATCTCCTTCAAGATGATTAGAGAAAACCATATGCCAAGGGAAAATACACCATCAAAAAATACACCGTCAGAACACCTGCCATGTGATAGGTATTCTCTGTATGTTGTCTTATTCAAACCTCATACCATCTTATGAGGAAAATGTCTTTATTCTTTTTTGTATATAAATGGAAACTGAGGCTCAGAAAGATTAACTTGAGTTATATTGCATTCTTGGTAAGTTCTGGGACTGAAGTTTAAACTCAGCTTGGCTTGGCTTGAATTGCAAAGGTTACTCTTTTACTGCACTGTAGAGTTTACAAAGGAGTGATACAAATATCCCTAAATGGAAAACAAATTTCATTCTTTTTCTCTTAGAACAAGATCTTGAGTATTTAAATTTAAATCAATTAAAAGAAAAACATTGTTAACAATATACTTGTACTATATGGCAAAGTTATAAATGTATTGGCGTGACTTAAATTTGTTAACCATTCAAGAAGCAATTTTGACTCCCTATGTCAAATTGAGATGGTTAAAGAGGATAAAAAGATGATATAAAATGGTTTCCCTTTAACAAGGTTAGCCATGATTTCAAGTCCAAGAACATGAAGCACTTACATGTGGTCATTTCTCATGTATACCAGATGCCATTGAATACTTGTAGATGTTATGCAATATTAAATATGCAATTATATATGCGTAAGTGCATAACACACAGCTCCTTCTTTGATCCTACTTGTTCTGTGTTTGACAATTTCCCTCTCATGTCAAGGTATCATTAGATTCTCATTGCAGGACAGAGCAAATCTAAAGCTTTCACACCATGTTCAGGTTTGAGGATGACGAAGGACATCAAGGAAGCTTTTTGTCTCTTTTCATCAGGGGAATGAATATGAGATGGGGGAAGAGAGAGGAATCAGATGTCTTATTCAGTAACTTTTTTTTTTGCCAGCCCCCTTCCCCTTGGAATGTATCTAGGCCCAAAGAGAGAAGATGCTTTTCATTAATGTTTCCTTTCTACGAAAATCTCCTAGGCTGCTAAGTTATTTTCTCAAAGCTCCAGCTTGCCGCTCAGCGTCAACAGTATTATGAGACACATATAAAAATAAAGCAGAAGATTGTGATAGCAGTGATTAGCAAGCCTTGTTGTTGGTTTATCTAGCTAATATCTAGCTATTTAACTTTTTTTTTTTTTGCAGCAGGAATAATTATACTTATTTACCCGTTCTCAATGATTGAGGAAGTATAGTTTATCCAATGTAAAGCCCTTAAAAGTGAACTCTGTCCCTTCTCTGAAAGATCAGAGATTCCCGGGACTTAGCTGCTCCCTCCAAATGAGATCCTTTGTGCATATTCATTTTATTAAAGATAACTTAATTGATGTGTAATATATTATGCAGTGAAAGTGAAGGAAATCTAATACCAGGTTAAAAAAGGCAAACTACTTCTCTCTTCTCTCTTCAGATAGAAGTTAGGACTTAAATTTGAGAGAAACAGCAGCCTGCACTAAATCTTATCAACGGAGTTTTATTTCCAGTTGGCATTTATGTTTCTTCTGTGGCACAGTCAGTATGAGAACATAAATCTTGCATCAAGAAGCTGAAGTCTACTTTAAGCAATGACAGTAAGTTCAACACTCTTGGATAGGAGTTAAACACAGCAACTATACCAGTCTCATAAAAAGAAGTATGCACAGACAGGTACATGCTTAAACACATGCATGTATATATTTTTAAAATTGAATAGTATCAAGATTTTCTAATTCCTTCCTATTGCACCACATTCCACTCCCCCCACCACCCAGTTCCATTTTCCATGTCATCTGTTTTAAACTGTTGTAGCTGCTGCTTACCTCAGTTTCTCTGAATAATATGCCTTTCCTGCTATTTCCTTTTTAAAAAAATTTTAGGCATTATCTCCTCACTTCTTGTTATGATGAATGAGGACTTGGAATTTTTTAACACTAACTAGCCCATCTTCCATCTTCCACCCTCACAATATAGTAATATTACTCTTTTTTTGAATTGATCATTACTGCTTACAAAGTAGCAATAGTGTATTCAAAATAGCAATCTTGTGTAATAACAATAGGGTAACATTTCCTTTCCTGTACGGCCTTTGGCTTTCCTGGAGTTTCTAATTACTCTCCTTTCTTTTTTGCTCTATTTTCCCATTATCGTATCCTTACCATTTTTCAAAGGCATCACCCTATTAATATTTTTTGAGTGCTTTTTCCTTTACTGGATCCCACCATCTTTTAACCCCAAACAAGGCTGTTCCTTTCTAGTCTCTGCTGCACAACATCATTCCAGGAATTTTGGATCTTACACTTTTCTCTTCCCCTTCTATGGTTTACTCTTTTTTTCCCGGGGACACATTCTCAGAAACGAGGTAAATTTCCAGAACTCCTTCCATGGCTGAAAAATCTCTTTATTTCACCTTCAAGTTGATGAGTTTGGCTCTAGATAGTATTACATGGTTAAGAATAATTTTTCTTAATATTTAAGGGATTCTCCATTGCCTTTTAAGCATCTGCTATTGTTAAGGAATCTGATGCTACCTGATTCTCATTCCATTTTGGAAACCTCCACCCCCTCTCCCCGAAAAAGTGTCTTGTATTTTCTCTTTTGACTGGGATTCTGGAATTTCACAGGATGCCACTTGCTTTGGACTCTGTCTTCACTCTTGGGGCATTTCAACTTGGAGGCTTATACTGTTTTGCCTTGAGATATTTTTCTATATTGTTTCTTTGTTAATTTATTACTCTCCTTTTTCTCCTATACCTATTTCTGGAATTCTGTTTTTCAGTTGCTTGACCTGATCCTTTATGCCTCGTATACTGTCTTTTGCATTTTACATGTCCTTTTCTTTTTACCGAGAGATTTCATTGACTGTCTCCTTAATTTTTTTAAAATTGGGAATACATAAATATTTATGTTTAATTTCCAGGACCACTTTCTTGTTCTTTGTTCCTTTTATGGACATAGTATTTTCTCAAAACTCTCTGAGTGTACAGATTTCTTTTTCTTACTTATTACTTTTTAATTCTCTTCTTATTGTCTTTCCTCCAAAATAATTTTTCCTTTACTGTGTTCTAACATTCAAGACCTCCTTTGGTTGTCCATATACATTTAGGAAAAGGCATTAGAGAGCTAATTGTGAGCTTTGTTTATGTAGACTGAGTGTGTTGATTGGAAAGTTTTTATTTGAAGTGTTTAAGAGTTAACTATTTCATTAAAAATCCAGAGTCCTAGACTATAGTTTCCTTCCCTGCTCTCTGGCTATTCACTTTTTCTTCAGAAGAAATATTGCCCCGGACGGGTAAATGCATAGCTATTAGACATTCTCTATATGGAGGAGGGGCGAAACGGAGGTTCCGTATCTTCTGCACGCTAAAAGCCTCCTCTGACCTGCTATACTAGTAACTACTCCTCCATGCAATTTCTCTCTTCTATAAATTTGTTCATATTCTTTGTCCACTGATGGCCCCTCTCCTGCCTGCCCAGTTATGACATTATACATTTTAAATTCCTTTACCGTCATTTAAGTGAGGTCTCTGGAAGGAGGAAAGATGGATGCTTCTCATCAAGACTTCATATTTAATGCAAAGTCTTAGACTCTGCTTTAAATAAGGTTCTCAGGAGAAATTTTGTGAACCACTGGCCTAAGGTGTGAAGAGCACATTGATAAACAGTAGTTCAGGGAGGAGGGAGACACAAAATAGAAGCACTGAATTGCAGCTCTGCTTTTTATTCTCTATGGAAAAGACTAAAATACAACCCAAAGTTTAAGAGTTCTGGCTTTAGAGTTGGATAGCCTAAATGTGAATTTTTGTTCTGCTGGTCTTAACTGAATGACCCTCGGAAAGTGTTGAAATTCACCAAAGTTCAGTTGCTTATGTTTAAATTGGGTGTACTTAAAATAACCACTTCTTAGGATTGTAATGACAATTAAATATGATAATGCTTGCAAAGAGCTTACTATTGTGCTTGGCATACAGTGAGCACTTAATAATTATTCACTGTTATGTGTTATTATTAAAGTAGCCATCCCCCTTACCTTGGAATTGCAAAGCACAACAAACAAATAAAATGCTATCCATATATTTAGGTCTAGCATTAGTCAATCAGTTATAAAGTCCAACATATTTAGTTATATAACCTAAAATCAATATGAGGTTCATATGTGAACCTCATTAGTTTTCAGTATTATTTTCACTGTCAATATTTGAGAAGAATTTCCTGCCATTATTATTTAAATCATGAGTAATATATGTTTTTGCTTGTAGCCTCATGTTGTATTTTAAAAATGCCATTTACTACGTAATGATTTATCTAACATAAGACAAATTAGTCTTCTGTTTGTTAAATTGATCCACACATTTTAAATTGATTTATAATATAAATGACACAAAAATCATTTATCTTATTAAAATTTAAGGAAAGAAATATGGCCTTTTTTTTTTTTATTGTTCTGATATCAGCAAATTCAGGAAAAAAGAAAAGCTTGTCAAAATTGAAAACTGTTTCCTGCTGATTATATAAATCCAATTACTTTAGCTTTTCCCCATAGAGTATTTTTTTTTCATTTATTGTAGCATGTTTTTATAATTATGCCCTGCAGCATAGAAGGAGCATTGCGCCATAAGTTGAGATACTTGGGTTCTAGTCTTGCCTCTATTGCAAACTGCAAGTATATTCTTTCTGTTCCCTGAAATGTGTACAGCCTTATGTAAATGCAAGGCAGGGATGCTTCTTCCAAATTCACGACAGTTGTCTTAAGCTTGCACAGGATCCCTTACAGCCTGTAGGAAAGAAGTGGGGCTGTGCAGTGCTTTGCTGTTGTGTTCCCAGCATGGAGAGTTGACTGAATTTCTCTTTTGTAGACTGACTGTTAGATCCTTTCTAAAAGTCTCTGTTCTTGTGTGCGACCCCCTCAGAAGCACATCATAAGCTGGACTTCACCTGGTATGATTCCTCTTCATCGATGGTAAGGATCATCCAGCATTCTGTTACTCTCTGTCCAGGATCTTCAGGATTGAATTGCGAGTTTGTGGTTCTGATGATTTGGCATCGTAGAAAGTAGTGATCTGGTAACTCTCCGGTTACTCTGAGACCTATAGATTGAAGAAGTATATATTTGGGGGCTGTAGGCTTCAATCTTGCTAAGTACCAAAGCTTTACTTTCCAACATATGGTTCACGCAGCCCTTTCTCCTTGTGTGCCATCTTAACGAATGACAGTGAGGCCATACTCTGTTTTAGAACATGGTGCTTATTGAGTGAAAAGTTTGCATCCTCAAAAGTTTGGTTTCATTAGTCCATTGAATTCTTGAACCTGCGTCAGGATCTTTTTTATGTTGGTCAGAATGTAAATGGTCAGAAAATAAAACCTTGGGACTCAGAACATTTCTCACTTCTAATTATACTTTAAGAGGTTTTTAGTTTCTTCAGTGGTTTTGCATTAATTGTCACAGTATATTAATAGCAATGCAATAAGAGTTTAAATCTGCATGATAAATGGAAAGTAGTGTTATTTCCAAAAGAAAACCTGTTATTAATTTTATATTGGCATCTTTTTAGCATTACTAAGTAGTTTATCAGATTTCGTGATCACCCATCCAGTTTTTTTTCTTCTAGAAATATTTTATAACTGCAAACCAAGATGCGCTGGGAGCCTAATGCAAAGATTAAGATGACAAATATTGTAATTAGATGCACAAACAGCAGTAAAACTCTGACTAATATAATATTTAAATCTGCATTTGTGTTTGTGTTTGCACATTAATCTTTGAGTTATACAAATGCAATGTTTTTGATCTGTTATCACTTAATTTTTAGAAACAACCTTGTTGGTATTTGGGGCTGATTGTGGTTCTTAATGCATATAGACTTAAAAATAGACATTTATACATACATGCTTATACCTTTTTATGTGCCAGAGAATATAACGTTTATATCAATATTTTACTTCATAGCAAACTAGTAAAACTCATGAGTCAAATAAGATGTTTTTCTTTGCCTCGCACAGTATTTTTTTAAAGCAAACAATTAAAATTTGTTTTTTCTTAAAAATGCCAAAGACACGGTAACCTTGAGCCTCTATTTCCACGCACAGCTGCCCCTGTCAATGGAGCATGTGTTCACCAGCCCTACACAGTGCCTACCCCTTCCTATTATGTCTTCAGCACTAAGGCTAAGTGTCACCTTCTCTCCCAAAGGCTTAATATGATTCTTTTGGGAGCAGAAAAACAAAATTCTTTGATCTAGTTTGATAATCACTCACTTATATTATCTGTTTCGCCCCTGTACTTACTTGAGTATATGATTTCTTCTCTACAGAATTGACTTTTTGGGTTATGCTTAGAAAACTCTTCCTGCCCCCAAATTATATAAGTAGTTTTATGTATTTTCTTACAGTATTTTTATGCTTAATTTTTACACTGAAATATTTAGTGCATTAAGAACTTACCTTTAATTGAAGGCATGAGGTGGGAACTTTATTTAGCTCATTATTGCTCAATGAGTCATTTTCTCACCATGAATTTAAAATAATGTCTTTATTATGTACTAAGGTATTACATACACTCATATAAACTCTTCCTACAAGAGTTTATACCGTCTTTCACCCCCATTATACTGTCTTAGTTATAATAGGCTGACAGGCTTACTGTATTCATTATATATGGGACCAGCTCTTCTTTTCTCTTTCTTGAAAGCTTTTGGCCTATTTTTGTGCAATTATTTTTTAAGTTTGCTTTAGAATGATTTTTCAAGCCTCCTTTCCTTCCTCCACCTATATTACTGTTCCAGAATTTTATATAGAAATATACACAGACACACACATATATATATTTGTGTATGTATATATAAATATATTTTAATCAAAATTGAAATTTTGTTGAACTGATGGATTATCTTTGGAGAACTAACATCTTCTAGTTTTGAGTGCTTGTAAATGAAGCATTGACATGTTCTTCATTATAAGCAGACAGCAATACCAACAAAATAAATGCTTAACAGCATCCAGTGCAATGTATGCAGGGCCAGGAGAGAGCCCAGCCCAGTCAGGTGCACTCAGGGAAAGCAGTAGAGACACTGTGGGTAGGCTGAGGCTTACAGTGGATGGTAACATACATAGGCAGTAGAAGATCTGTGTGCAACTCTTGAATTCTGTTGTCATGACAAAGTTTGGCAGTATATCACCTTGCCAAGTGGAAAAAAAGACACGAAGTGTTTAACTAGTCTTATTAGAGGAACAGGGAGGAGTACCTGGGTGGGTCAGTCGGATAAGTATCCAACTATTGATTTTGGCTCAGGTCATGATCTTGCGGTTTCTGGGATCAAGCTTCATGTCGGGCTCTGCACTGACAGCATGGAGCCTCCTTGGGATTCTCTCTCTCCCTCTCTCTTTGCCCGTCCCCCACTCTCTCTCAAAATAAATAAATAAACATGTAAAAAAAGAGGGACAGGGAAGTGCCCTTTGAGAATCTAAGTTGAAAGTTTTAGGGTCACTACTAGAAATGGAACAGATAAAATTCTGTTAAATGTTTTTTTTAAAAAAGATACACTTTGTCTAATTGACCTGATAAGACTTTTGGGAACTTTAGTTTACTCATAATAAACATGGGAAGTGGCAACCTATATCCAACTTCAAGATAGCAATGTATAATCAAAATGCTGGATAGCAGATTGAGGATTTAAGATTGTTTTATTTCAAGCTTTGTCAGCATATGGAATGCAATACAGAGTGTACAGCTACCCCTGGAGGTTCCTATGACAGGCAGAATCATCGGACTGAGAAATAAATTAACTACATTTAGTGGTGGGGGAGAGAATTCCCAGAAAACTCTGAAACAGCAAGAAATCACAGTCTAAGGACCTTCACATCCAACCATAAATGTATTACTTAGGCCATTTTTCACCTACTCTGGCTGTGTTTTAATTTTCTAGCTCACTAAGTTTTCTCAGTAGAGGGTTAAGCTTGCCATTGGTAGTCAATTTAAGTTCTGCCTTTTGAGAATATAAAAAAATGTGAAAATGTCTCTCTTTAATTGATGTCCTGCGCAGACTAAAGCAACGGAACCTGTTTTGTTTGTTTTAGTTTTTAATGGCTTCTCATTTCACTGATGTCATCTCAAAGGCTTGGCACAGTTGGTGGAGTATTTTTAAAATTATTTTTTAAGCTTATGGATGAGAGAAATACTCTAAGCTCATTCTTTCTATATTTCTCTCCAAAGTGTATAGAAAAAATGTAAGGCATAATTATGTCCCCGTGTCAAGAGGGCTGAAGTTGAGGTAGTGAAAGCAAAAAGCTGGAAAATGTTGTAAGCCACTAATAAAAAGAAGAATGGTAGAATTTTGGTGCAGCGGTTCAGAAACAGAACAAACTCACCTGTTTTGTTTATATTGTGTAGTATTGTAAAAATCTTTAAAAGAATAATGTGCACTGGAAACTATAAGAGAGATTTAGGAATATGTACTGTATCACTATGTCAGACGGAGGACCAACGTCATCACACACCAGTTCATAGGAAGCTGGAACTTGCATAAAAATAAAAACAATTTAAAAAGTAAACAAGTAAAGTAAAAAATTTATACAACTGGCCTCATCCTGCCCCCTCGATTCTTTGTTCCCAGGATGGTGGGTTACAGTTAATACAATCTCAGTTAAAACTTTATCACTTGGAGGGTAAGTAATCAACTCAGAGTGCAATCTCCCGTTAGGAGATTTTTTCCTTCTCAGAGGGTCTCTACCATTGCTTCACCCCAAGATAGTGTTAGGGTGCAAAAGGAAGCTTTTGCGTCCTTTCAGTATTGGTGCAGCTTGGCGCGGACACATCCGATGCCCCTCTGGCCCTAATGTTGTCTTTCGAGACTTCCCTGGCCTCTATGAAAATGTCCCTCAGCCAGGACGAACACTGGGCATCCTGAGCCACACTGTTTGGGGCTGGGTTTGGGCATGCATTGTTGGCACCCACTGCTGAAGTCCATTGTCCCTACCACATGTCCCTTTGAACACTATGTAGTCTCCTGGTCCTAAAGGTCTACTTAAAAATTTTTTTTACTGTAGTAAGATATACATAACACACAATTTATATTTTAATCATTTTAAGTGTATAATGGCATTAAGTACATTCACAAAGTGTGCAACCATCACCATTATTCATTATCACAATTTTATTATCATCTCAAACATAAATTCTGTACCTATTAAATGATAACCCTCCATTCTCCCCTTTCTACCGGCTCCTGATACCCTCTATCGTGCTTTCTGTCTATATGAACTTGCTTATTCTAGGTTCCTCATATAAGTGAGATCATATAATATTTGTCCCTTTGTGAATGACTTCTTTCACTTAGCATAATGTCTTCAAGGTTCATCCATGTTGTAGCATGTGCCAGAATTTCACTGCTTTTTGGATGCGCCTGGGTGTCTCAGTGCTGGTTGAATGTGGGGCCTTAAATGTTGCTGGATCATTCCTGGACCAAGGAACACCTTCTCCTGCCCACTGATTCCCTCTCACCCCCTGGGTTTGGGGTTTCGGCCCTGAGTGAGGTACATGCACATTATATCCCTTGACCTCTGCATTCTTTCCATTGTCTCGTGCACCAGCCACACAGGACTTTCGACTTCCCCTTCTTGTGGCCAAGAACTCTCCCCATGCTCTATCCTCTTGCCTTCTATGTTAAAGCTAATAGTAAAGCATGCCCATCTCCTAAATTTGCTTTTTAATATGTAAGACAACTCTTTTGGAATTTAGCAAGCCTCTTATTTTCAACAAAGCCAGGCTTTCAAAACTGTTATCTTGCTCTGAACATTTAAAGATTTAGCTTGAAACTCAAAGTTGAGTTCTAGTTTCTTTCTTCCTAGATGATATCTACCAAATCCTGAAGTAGTAAGTGCCATCGATTCAAGAAATGGGGGAATGGCAGGATAGGAAAAGATATGTTAGTGAAACGTATCAAAACTGTCACCATTACATGAGCAACACCATTTATTCTTCCGGCTTCTGGTCAGCTTCTCTTCTTTGCTCTGCTCCTATATCCTACAACCTCAGCTCTTGGTTTTGATGAAATTGCACTGCTGTGTAAAGTGGGTGGGATCACATTTGGCTTGTAGAGTTCTGGAAGGAGCTTTAAATGTCTTCTTATTAGCATATTCATGTAGCGCCTGTTTCCAGATGTGGTGAGTATTGTCAGATCATAACACACCCTAGCGAAAGCTTTAATATACACGTCTTAAAATGATATGAAAAGGCAAGGAATGATAAATTGGCATTGTGGTAAAAAGAATTGCAGAAGTTCAGACTACTATTTCATATGATTATTGATTTCTAATGGCTTTGCTGTGACCTTAATTGAGCTATTAGAGGCTAAGCCAGGTTTGATATAAAATGAAAGTGCTTGTAGTATATGCAGGGGCTCTTCTAGATTGATTGAAATAGTGACTGGGAAGACAGTGGGAGTCCTTACTGATGTGCTTGGGTCCCCAGTGGCTACAGAGCTAAAATGCATCTTCACCTTGCAGGGAAACAGTGAGCTGTCCTGTGCAGTATTTCTACCTTCGGGCTAGAGTAAGGCAGAAAAAGCTGGTAACAATCGATGAGGAGAGAAAACACAAATGAAGAAGTCAGTAGTGATCCTAATAGCACATCAGTACTATTCTATTTGTTTTGCCAGTGTCTGCTTGGGAATAGTAACTCCCCGCCCATTTGACCTTTTTACTGTGTATCTTGGTTTCCTTTCAAAGAAGAACCCTTCTCTAAACCTGAGCCAAGGTCCTCTGCTCCACCTCTTCTTCGTGGCTGATTTTAGAAGCTCAGAGCTTCAGATGAAAGCTTCTCTTTAATCCTCTCCTTTACCCTCATTTACTTCCATCTGGTCCAGGGGGTACTCACTGAACTTTTCAGTAATAGATGAACAAATTCCTCCCATCAATAGCACTTTCTATTTAGGACATACTTTGTAGAGATGCTGGAGCAGTACTTGTACACATACAAATGCACACAGAAAAGACCGGAATGATGAAACCTATAGTTGTAAACTTTTACTGGTTGTCAGTTTATGTTTCCTTTCAAAGGACCTGATCTGTTTTTGTTTTGTGGATGGTATGGCTTGGCCCATTCTGTCCACCTGGTGTGTCCATGCTTAACTTGCACATGTCATTGTGCAGGTAAATGCTGGTCAGTACCAGGCCTTCCAAATCTCATGAATCCTCAGCCTGTGTTTATCCCTCCAAAGGCTCTTTGCTCTGTGTCTGCAAAATGGCTCTGAACATAGATTCACTGAGGGTGACTTGGCCCCTCATTAAATCCAGTAGTTCTTAAATCTGAATGGCCATTAGCATCACCTGAGGAACCATTAAAATTTCTAAAAGACCCATTAAATCAAAATCCTCAAGAATTTGTCTTAAGTATCTTTGTTTTTAAAGACCTTTCCATGATTTTGCTCATTAAACAGATTTAGAATCTAGTTGACCTAATCCATTCCTCTTCTTTAAAGAAGGTACCTGCCTAGAATAGTTACAGGTGATTCTTAAACCAGGGATACATATATGAAACACAGCTTTTAAAAATACATTTCTGGGTCCCAACCTCTGAAATTTAGCGACAGCTTATTGAGATTTGAATCTTAGGCAATTGTAGTTTTCTTAAAAATGGAAGGGGCACCTGGGTGGCTCAGTCAGTTGAGTGTACAACTTTGGCCCAGGTCATGATCTCACAGCTCGTGAGTTCAGGCCCCACTTTGGGCTCTGTGCTGACAGCTCAGAGCCTGAAGACTGCTTCGGATTCTGTGTCTCCCTCTCTGTCTGTCCCTCCCTTGCTTGTACTCTGTCTCTCTTTCTCTCAAAAATAAATAAACATTTAAAAAAATGGAAAAGGTAATTCTAATTCACATCCTGATAACAGGTAGCACTGATCTAAAACATTCTGTATAGATAAGAACAAAGTCTAGTTTTAAAGATGCTAAAAGGAGATGTACTGATTTAAACTATGTGTATGTCTTTATAAGGTGCTAGTGATGGAAGTAACTGACATTTTAAGGGCTTGGGGAGGAATTTTAGAAAAGAATAGTAACAAATAGCCTGGTATTTATCCTTGACAGAAGATGAGAATTTAGGAAATTAAAGTAGCACTGATTATAAGGTAAAACTATCATATCTGTTCTTTCCTTAAACAATTGTAATCAGGTCTCTTTTAGTTATACTTACCAGAAACTCAACTCTAAGGAGCAAAAAGGAGATTTTTTTTTTCTACATAAAGGAGAGGTGAAAAATTGGACTTCAGGTATAGCTGGATCCAGAAACTCAAAAAAAAAAAAAAAATGAAAGAGCTGCCTTTTTGTCTTTCAGCTCTCTTTTAATCTTTGTGTTATCTTCATTCTTAAGCAAGCACTTTTCAAATGGCAAGAAAAAAAATGGCCACTGATGTTCTCAAAATTATTTCCTTAAGTAATCCAAAAGGAAGGAGTCCCTCTCTCTTACAGTATCCATAGACCAAATCTCAAGGAAGGCTCTCATTGGCCTTTGCCTGAATCGCCTGCCTATCCCTGTATTTGTTAAATGGTCTAGGGAAAAAGGACTCTGCATGATCATCCTATGTGACACACATCCCCCTTTGAATTTGCGGATACCAGCATATCTTCCACGACCACTGAAGGTAAAGTAGAGTAATTCCCCAAAGACGGGAAAGGAAAGAACTGCTAGATAGGAGAAAGCAACAGCTGTCCTCTGAAACACAAATTGAATGATTTTGCTTTGTCTGTCCAAAACTCTGATATTCATTAAGCTTTGTAATCTGTGGGGAGCCACGCATTAGACACTTATGGGCCAAGGAAAGTAGGTTTCTTCTCTGGCTATGTTCAAACTGAATTGATGAAGTAAACAAATGTGTGGACAGATATTCAAACAGGCATCTTATGAACCTTTCCAAGATAAGTTTGCTGACCTAAGTGGTAAAGTAATAAGGATTTTGCTTTCCCAATATATTTGTATGCAGGTATGTTCCTGTATTGAGAATATGACTTTGAACTTGAGCTGCCTATAGCTTTCTAAAACCTGTTTAGTGATGCTTATAAGAAAAAAAATCAGGAGGAAATGTTAAGGTAAAAAATACATAATTCAAAAAGCATTAAAATCATCTGTAAGGTACTTTCCTCTCAGATATTAAAAGCAAATAAGGGAATCCTTTTTACTAAATCCAGAGATGCTCTTATGTCACTATTATGAAGTCAAGGTCAAAAAATAATTTGGTACCTGTTTGTCTGTTGTATGATGTGCCTTTAAAAAATGTTCTGTGGTTGATCTTGAGTGGTACTTGGCAGTATATTTGGCTTCTGGCTGTAAACAAACAATAATTTGCAATTTAGCTATGTTAATTAATTAGTAAAGGCATTTGTGGGCACCTGGGTGGCTTAGTCAGTTAAGCATATGACTTCGGCTCAGGTCATGATCTCACAGCTCGTGAGTTCGAGCCCCGCATCGGACTCTGTGCTGACAGCTCAGAGCCTGGAGCCTGTTTCGGATTCTGCGTCTCCCTCTCTCTCTGTCCCTCCCTCACTTACACTCTGTCTCTCTCTCCTTCAAAAATATACATTAAAAAAATTCATTTTTGCCACTTCACATTATGAAAGACATCTTTCTTGGCTTCATAAATGCAAACCTTCTTTGCTGTTCACAAGGTTTCACCATTTACACTGAGGCCATTTGAATGGAATTTTGAGCCATGGACATTGGCTCTCTCTCCACACATGAACACATAATGGTAACATCTTTTGAGGACTAGCTGGGTGATAATACTCTTCTAAACTCTTTTTATGTGTATTTTGTTTAATTCTCCTACCAGCTAGATGTGATAGATGCTTTGATTTCCCTATTTTGTATACGAAGAAGCTGAGTGTTAGAGGGTTTAGGTAACTTGCCCACGGTCGCACAGATAATATGTTCCGGAACTAGGATTCTAATCAAGTTTTGTCTGACCTCATAGCCCAAATTCTTAATTCCAGACCCTTTCTTGTCTTCCTGTTTCTCTGACCCATGACTTAATAGGAAAAGAGAAGAAGGGGAGAAGGAAGAGGAGGAAGTGGGAGAGGAAGAGAAGGAAGAGGAAGAAGAAATTTAAAGTTCAT
Source organism: Paguma larvata (assembly GCA_030068075.1). Lineage (NCBI taxonomy): Eukaryota > Metazoa > Chordata > Mammalia > Carnivora > Viverridae > Paguma > Paguma larvata. The sequence goes on from CM057829.1 coordinate 104,183,993, forward strand.
AAATTAAGTGAAGGAGTCCAGTCATATAAATGACATACACTCCCTTAATCTATTTTCCATATTGAGCCAGAATAGATACTTTAAAATATGTAATAGATGTTGATTGTTATTTAGCTCTAGTTTTATACATAAACATTCACAAACATTTCGAAAAGATTCTAAACAATATAAGGCTATTCTCTGAATTTCTCTCCTCCCCACTTTGTTTGTGTGTCAAAAGCAAAACAGAATAATTTAACACAATATTTGCTTGTGAATGCTTTACCTTCTGTATTAGTCAGTTTGGGCTGCTATAACAAAATAGAAATTTATTTTATCATAATTTCAAAGGCTAGAAAGGATGCCTGTCTGGTTGGGTTCTGGTGAGAGATCTTTTTCCAGTTTATAGACAATTGCCTTCTTGCTGTATCCTCACCCAGTGGAGAAAGAGAGCTCTGGTGTCTTCTCCTCTTCTTATAAGGCCATTAATATCATCTTGGCAGGCCCTTCCTCATGACCTCATTTAAGTCTATTTACCTTCCAAAGGTCCTACTTCCTAATACCATCACATCGGGGGTTAGAGGTTCAGTATATAAATTTGTGGGAGGATACATTCAGTCCATAATAACTTCTAGTGGGGGATACAAGGCAGGTGCTAAGAAGTGCAGTATGTGATGCATTCAAGTGACATTGAAACAGTATCACTCATGCAAATATGTGGGCTTCTAAGATAGGTGATCTGCTCCTGGATCAGGTAATGATGATGACCAAATGCAGAACTCATTTAAAGGATTGGCAGATTATTAAAAACTTTAGGGCAGAAGTTGGAGGTGAGCAGGGTGCTGGGGGATGGGAAATCGGACAACTTATCCTTCCTCCAGCAGTCACTATTTACACTGAACGACCCCATAGACCCAGAGAACTCAGCATCCTGTCTTTAAGGGGCTTCAAGAGACTTCAAGGTCTCATTACATCTATCCCTAATTTTATGGGTGTCTGCCTAATTTTTTCATCTTATGTGTCATTTTTCGTAACATTCCATGAAACAGCAGCCCCATCCTAACCTGGTGGTATGTAAGAGGAGATAATAAGAATAATCATAAAAAGAAAATATAAGTTGAAATTACAGTTCTAGGAAAACAAACAAACAGCCTTGGGAGTTTATGCCTTTCCCTGCTTTCTGCCAGTATTACATTAGCTAGGAGCCATTGATTAAACATCTTTATGCTTTGATTTGTTTAATTGGCCCCCCTTCCAATTGTAGGCAGCCCGAGAGATAGGGTCCACTAATAGAACAGAGACTGGGAAGGTCAGAACCCAGGTAACAAGATCCTTAGTGCCATTGCTCCCTGAATATTCCAGATTTTCTACTCAGGAGCCACCAGGACTTTCCTAGAGTTTGGGCCCATATCCAAGAGGTCCCAAGGAATTGGTTCCCTCTTGGAAGAGGCCTCCTCCGGTCTAGGGGATTCCTCTACAGGGCTGTTGCTAAAGTGGCCTACTTTTAAGACTGCCAGCTGGTTCTGACAGATTTAGGGCCAGACTGTTCCAGTTTGGACCAAATTCCTTGGGATCTTCCTGATCAAATTAAAATAACAACATCCTTCTCATGAAGCAATGAGTTAATGTTCTTTGTGTAAAGGCTATTTCAACTAGTTACAAATTTAAGTGTGCAATCATTCATCCTATAGTTCTCTATCTTATCTTCAAGATACACCATGCTGAATACTAATACACTGATCTTACACCTTGCCCTAGATGGATTGCTGTGATTATGTCCAATATGATTATGTGAATGAGCTGCCTTAAAAAGTAAATGAGTTTCTAACCACTGGAGATGTTCAAATGTAAGTTGGATCATAGACTTGTGGAAATTTAAGCATTTGATGGATTTTGGGCCTGAATTACCTGAAGTACTCTTCCAATCCTGAAATTCTGCAATTCCTTATTTTTCCCATATTTTGTCTATGCTGTCTTCTAAAAGTCAAATTTCCCCTTCTTTTTAAATGCTCATAATTCACCCATTTGAGACTTTTTTCCTGAAATTACTTCCAAGCCATTTTATAGTTTGTAGATGTCTCTTTCTTCCTTTTGGTAAAAATCAGGCCAGCATATGCCCATCTTGTCTTGTCTACTTCTTCCATTTTCTGTGCTCTCTCAGAGGCTGGCGTCAGCAGTTCTGCCACTCATTGGCAAGTTCTGCAGTTACCTTGAGAGGTGATTTATTGAGGTCAGGATACTTGAACTCACTTAGAGCAGCCATGTGCTCTTTTATCATCCTTCACCTCCCTTGCATGTCAATTCCTTCTTACCAGGCTCATTCCTATCTCTTCATTCAGAATCTCCTTCTCACTGGCAAAGACTAAAGCAGAAGGGGAATAGAAAGTTCTGCTTGCAGCTATTGTTTGGGAACATTAGAGCATCTGCCCAGCCCAGGTCCTGCCTCCCCTGGTCTTTGGGCATCAGCTTTAATGTAGGAAGCTCTCATTATTTTCTCATGTAATTTTTAGAAGCCACAGTCCATCATGCTTTTTAATCTTACCTGAGGTTTTTGACTTGTTTGTGTCTGTTAGGTACTTTCCCTTGATGGGATGTCCTTCTCTTCATATTTTATGCATGTCTTTTAAAAGACAGGCTCATCAGGAAGCCTGCCCATGCAGCTCCTGTGGCCTCCGCTCCTTTATCAGGCTCACTCAGAGTTATATGGTCTTGGAACATGTATCATGTTCTATTCTGAGCTTTCTGCTATGTATAAAAGCCTTGTCTACATGTTCAACTGCATTCCCTCTTCCCCCACCTCTCCATACCCCCAGAGAACTCTGAGATGCTGGGGCCCTGTATTAATTTGCTCAGTCGGCCATAATAATACTCTACAGACTGGTGGGGGCAGGGGGCTTAAACAATAGGATTTTAGTTCCTCATGGTTCTAGAGGCTAGAAGTCTGAGATCAAGGTGTCAGTAGAGTTGATTTCTTCTGAGGTTTCTCATCTTGGCTTATAATTGTCATCTTCCTGTGTCTTCACATGGTCTTTCTTCTGTCACCATATGTGTCCAAATTTCCTCTTCTTATGAGAACACCAGTTAGACTGATTTGCTACTACCCTAATGACCTCATTTTAACTTAATTTCTTCTTTAAAGACCCTGTCTCCAAAAACACACTTTGAATTGCTGGGGGTTAGGACTTTAACATATTAACTTTTGGGGGACAAAATTGAGCCACAGTAAGCCCCTTTATACTTCAGCAGCTGCTACCAACAGTTGAATTAGGGTTGCAATAACAGTGTTTGGGTTGTTGCTGTTGTTGCCTATCTTTTAGAGATGCAATGTCAGCAAAAGTCAGGATCATCTTTGCTGATCTGCTCTTGGTTAGGCTCAGCCCAGTGATCCGGGACTGAATTCATTTGACTCTCCTCTTCCTAGCTTCCTACAAAGCAGACTGAATACAGGTCTTTTATGCCTTTGCCCCAGTTCCTTTTATCAAAATCCTACCCATCCATCAAGCACAACTCAAATACCACTCTGTGCTGCCATGGTCCTCTGTCTGTTTGATAATATTTATAGTTACTATTTCCATTGTGTTAATGTTATTTGTATGTAGCCCTTCTTGCTCATATATGATAGTAAACACCTTATGGAAACTTTCTGTTATCATGCTCATCTTCATTCATCCTGAAGCACTAAGCATTTGGTTTGTACAGAGCAACCACTCAACAAATATTAAATTGGGTTGAAACTTAGCAGAGATTTAGAATGGTATTCAAAGCAATAAATATCTAAATTACACTTTATAGTTACATATATTCTTAAAGGTACTATGTGACAGATTATTGATACGGTGAGTATAACCATTGATTATCTTAATAGTTACTTTTAGTGGTTACTTGAAGTATTTAGTCTAATTAAAGTGTGTATCTTTTCATAAATTTTTCATGGAGATCTCTCCTTCTGAACTCCCAAAGCACTGTTTGTTCCTAGCACAAATTTTACATTTATTATTTATGATGGAGTATCCTTTATACATTATTCTAGTCTCTTATATTAAAATGTAGTCCCTTGGTGAACAGGGGCAATGGCTTGTAAATGTTTCCATTCCTGACACCCGTGCAGTAAACAGATAATTCAAGATTAGCCACAGGGTTACTCCCATCAGCCGCATAGGGTTGCCTTTAGCCTATGGCCACAAAAGTAGTTTCTTGGGAACAAATCCATTTGAAAGAAATGCTGAGTCCAACAACCAGGCAGCTTTCCTCTTAGTTTATCTCTCAACCGTGTTTTCCCCCGCTGTGCCTCTTGTCCACAGAGTAGATGTTAAATACTCATTCATGCTTTTTTTTTCATATTGGAATATTTAGTAAGCACAACTTACAATAAATCTTACCTTGGAAATAAAAAGAATGTCTTGAAAGAGAATAATATGTTGGGGGTAGGCAAAGCTACTATCTTTGCTTATGCAGATTGAACAAGGCCATCCAGCCAAAGGGGTGACGGGGTTAAAACCAGTGTGATCAAGCCGTGTCATGCACCCTGGCAAACTCATGTGTGTATTTTTTATGTATGTATGTATTTTTTCTAATTAGCCTAAAGTTACTGTGCACTTACTATACTTGGTATCTGTAGGATTGCATCTACCCAGAAGGGGTACCTTTTTTTGTAATTTATATAAGAAACCCTATGGCCTAGCAGCAGTCCTGGGGATGAGAGATGGACCTACTATATACAGCACAGTTGGGGGGCTAGAATGGAAGCAGAGGAATCATTTAACAAACCGTTGTAGAAAGCAAAGAAAGAAATGACGATGTCTAGGACAAGGTCAAGGTAGTGGAGACAGAACTGATTGACTTGTTGATGGATTGATTACAGGGGGTGTGAAAAAGAGATGGGAGACTGGGAGGAGACCCCAGAACTCTGGCCTGAGCATTCAGTGATTATTGCTGCCATTTCCTAAGATGGGGAAGACTGAAGGTGACGGCCAGAATGACAGAGAGAAATGTAGTAACCTCTATTTTGAGAAGCCTCATTATAGGTGCTACTTAAAGATTTTCTACTTTATACATCTTTGGAGTCCCATAAAATAGCTATGAAGAGTGTGATACTTCTGTGTGCCCAAAGCCTAAAAGAAACCAAAGAGCCTGGGCTGGGAGTTTAGACAAGTCATTCAACATCTATAGGTCCATTTGCCAAAGGAAGTAGGTACCTATTACTTCCAAAGTGCTTTCCTGCCATAAAACACTATCATTAATTTCTGTTTCCTTCTGCTTCTTTTTGTGATATTCTCTGCAAGATGCACAACTCAAGAAGAGAGAGTTGCAATGATAGCTAATAGTAAACTAATGCAGAGTCTCCAAGCTAAAAAAACAAAATCAACGACACACATAAGAGGCCACAAGCTGCTCCCTAACATATTTTTGCAGTGGAGCTGGCTCAAAGATAGACACTTGGAAGACTTGTGGATCTATTTTCATGCCTGTATTGCTAGTTAAAGACCCCTCTTCTACCATGGATTTAGATCCTGGGGGCATATGTGGATTACAGAGTGTTCTGTTAACAGCTCTCTTCAAAATAACCATTAGCCTGAAATTTGACTTTGCAAAATTGGAAGGAAAGTCCTTTTTCTGTAAGCCAATTTCACAAAACAAAAAACAATGCTTTAATTCTTGACTTGAAGCCGAAAAACTGTAATGGTCCCATAAATGATTAAAACAGCAGCTGGTAATGTCTTGAAAACAGATTGATCAGTTGGAATGCCTTAAAATCTGTCTAGATTCTGCATGCCTTTGAGCAGTATGAACTAACTCTGATGTGAAATGAAGAGTGGGTGTTTAGAACTCAAAGATGTTAAGATAATTATTAAAGCTCTGGCAGGGAAGGCATCTCTCTAGGGCAACTGCTATCATATTTTAACCCCAAAGTGGGATACAAATTATGGAAGCATTTGGCATTAATGGAAACTCATGGTGACCCCGGCCAGGACACTCCAAGTCAGATCTCCTGGTATTGTCATCTACTCATATCAAATGGATTTTGAGTGCCTACATTGTATCCATCATGGGGATGCAGGGGTGGATGAGACAGAGTTCCTACCCTCATAGAGCTTATATTGCAGTGAAAGGAAATAGAGAAGAACTTAGTAGATAAAGAACATATTTAAATTCACATAGCAGTAAGAGATATGCTGAAAATAAAGCAGAAGTGGTGAGATGCTGCTTTAAATTGAAATATCAGGAGGGGCTCCTGGGTGGCTCAGTTGGTTGAGTGTCTAACTCTTGATTTCTGCTCAGGTCATGAATCCAGGGTTGTGGGATCAAGCATCCCATTGGGCTCTGCACTGAGTGTGGAGCCTGCTTAAGATTCTCTCAGTCTAGGGGTGCCGGGGTGGCTCAGTTGGGTAAGTGTCTGGCTTCTACTTAGGTCATAATCTCATAGTTTGCGAGTTTGAGCCCCGCGTTGGGCTCTGTGCTGACAGCTTAGAGCCTGGAGCCTGCTTTGGATTCTGTGCCTGCCCCTTTCTCTGCCTTTACTCCGCTCATGCTTTGTCTCTCTTTCTCAAAAATAGACACTAAAAAAGAATTAAAAAAAGGTTCTCTCAGTCTCTTTCTGCTCCTCTCCCCAGCATGTGCTCTCCCTCTCTCTAAAATAAAAATAAAAAAAATAAAAAAATTGAAATATTAGGAAATCCCTCTCCAAAAAGATGGCATTTGAGCAGATACGTCAATAATATAGGGACCATTATTGTAAAAGAAGAAGCCAACTTCCTTAGGGGAACCTCTGCATGGACAGAAGAAACAGCACGTTATAAAGCCTTGAGGTGAGAATGGGTTTGGCATAGTCGAATGGTGAGAAGAAGGCAGATGGGGCTGGAGTCTGGTGATTGAGAAGAGTAGTAGGAAATAAGGTAAGAAAAATTGGCAAAATCCAGATCAACCATTGAAAAGGAATTGGGTTTAATTCTGTGGAAAATCAGAGTTTTAGACAAGAATAGGATTGATTGAATTAATATTTCTATCAACATCCCTCTAACTGTTGTGGTGAGCATAAACAGAAGGAGGAAGACTAGACAGGAGACTATTGCAGTTGTCCAGACAAAAGATGGTGGGCCTGGATTAGATAGAAGTGAAAATGTTGGTCAGAAGTGGTTAGAAGTGGGGTAGAGTTTGAAGGAGGATCTGACAGGACTAAGGATTGGATTTGGGGATGAGGAAAAGAGAAAGAAAGAAAAATTGATAGGATGACACTTAATTTCTTGTTTTAAGCAGTTGGGTCAATTAATTTTAGCTGGATGAATATAGTGGGTCTTAAGTGAAGTGACGAATAGGTTTAGTGGAGATGGGGGAGGGATCTAGACTTTACTTAGACTGGACTTTTTTTTAAAATGTTTTATTATGTATTTTTGAGAGAGAGAGAGAGAGACACAGAGTATGAGTGGGGGAGGGGAAGAGAAAGAGAGAGACACAGACTCTGAAGCAGGCTCCAGGCTCTGAGATGTCAGCACAGAGCCCCACACAGGGCTTGAACTCACAATCCATTATATCATGACCTGAGCCGAAGTCAGATGCTCAACTCACTGAGCCACCCAGGCGCCCCTAGACTTGGACTTGTTAAAGTGAGATGCCTATGAGACATCCCAGTGGCAATACATAGTGGATTGTTCAAATTCACTGAATGAGTTACCAAAGTAGTAAAACAGGCACAGGCTTAGGACCAAATCCCAAAATCTTTTAGCCCTTAGTGAGTGCACAAGAAGAGCACCTGGCAAAGTAGGAGAAAGTCAAGAGAACTGTGAAGCCTGGGAAGGAATGCTGGGAAGATGAGTAAAAAGAGGACTGAAAATTGACCAATATATTTAAAAAATTTTTTTAAATTTTTATTTATTTTTGAGAGAGAGAAAAACACAGCACGAGCTGTGGGGAGAGGCAGAGAGAGACAGAGACACAGAATCTGAAGCAGGCTTCAGGCTCTGGGCTATCAGCACGGAGCCCAATGCAGGGCTTGAACTCGTGAACTGTTAGATCATGACCTGAGCCAAAGTTGGATGCTTAACCAACTGAGCCACCCAGGTGCCCCCTTAACCATCATATTGGACAAGACAAAGGTCACAGCTCAACAACAGCACTTTCATTGGGGAGCATGGAAGTGAGCCACAAAGGTCTGAAGTAGATGCAGGGAGGATAGACAAGTCTTTGAAGTTTTCCTGTAGAGGACATGAGGGAAACTAGATCCTAGGCTGGAAGGGATGAACTTCTGTCCCACTTTTGTTTTCAAGGTGACAGTTGTAGCATGATTTTATTCTGTTGACAATGATCAAGAGGGAAAAATGGGATGCAAAAAAAAAAAAAAGAGAGAGAGAGAGAGAGAGAAAGCAGGGACATTTTCAAGAGTAACATCCTTTAGTAAGAGAAGAGAGTGTTCAGGGCACCATGGAAGGCTGGCCATCCATCGGAGAAGGGAATGGTGTTCCACTGGCACATCAGGGAAGATGGAGTGTATGGGGCCACAGAAGTGGGTATGTAAAGTATGCAATAAGTAGATGATGTAGATCTCACAGAAGTGCTTTCATTTTATTCAGTGAAATGGGAAGCAAAGGTCATCAGCTCAGTGAGGAAGGCAAAGGAAATGGTGTTGAGAGTTTAAGGAGAGAAAGCAGATTTTCCAGGGAAAGAGGGTCAGATTACTGGGTAGTACTTAATGCTATCAAGAGGTCTGTGGTCATTTATCTGAGTTTATGCTCTTCTTCAGAACAAATGTCAGCATTGGATATCTTGGTGGAAAGAGCATGGTGCTAGGCAAAGGACGGAGTGGGCAGGGAGGTAGAGGGTAGCTGTATAACCTTGAGCTCATTATTAAATTTCCAGAGGCTCATGTTCTTTACATGCAAAATGGAGGTGATGGTTCCTACCCAAAGGGAGAATTGTGCATTTCGAATTAGACAATATATTCAATGGGTTTTTGCTTTAAAAAACTTGCCTGTAGTCTTGGAGCTGTGGTGATCTGTGGCTAATATATTCTGTGTGGGCTGTGGATATGGCCTTCGGTAAGCCCTGAAACGTTCATATATGTGGGAAAGGAGCATTATGGGGATCTCTGACCAAATTGGACATAACTCTGAGGGTACTCTGGGGCTCAAGGAGAAGTGGAGCTGACAGAGGGGTAAGATGGTGTGAAAACAGAATTGGAGTTAGAAGGAAGGACCCAAGGGATGCCGGGGTGGATCGATTGGTTAAGTGTCTTATTCTTCATTTTGGTTCAGGTCATGATCTCATGATTTGTCTGATTGAGCCCTGCTTCAGGCTCTGGCTGACAGTGTAGAGCCTGCTTGGGATTCTCTCTGTCCTCTCTCTCTGTCTCTCTCTGTCTCTCTCTCTCAAATAGGTAAATAAAGACTTAAAAAAAAAAAGATAGTAGGAACCATCTTAGTTCTTGGGAAAGGAGAAAGGAAGTAGAAAGGCCTAGAGTGGTGGGATAAGGTCGAGGACCAGAAGAAGATCATTGCACGTAGTTCAGTGTTTCTTGTTAAGACTGAGATAGCTGAGATTGTCTTAGCCTCATTATTACCAGTTGAGTACCAAACCCTAGACCTATATCTCCAATTTACAAATTTTATTCTGACAGAAGAAATAATGTGAAAATGTGGGCCATAAGACATGCCTGGTCTTGAGTGGCTCTGGACTCTCTCAGAAGTAGGGAAAAGGAAGGAATTGAATCAACAAAAGATTGGAATATTGCTACTCAATTCTGTTTCCCTGAACTTTCTCTGTCACAATTTCAGCCTTTTTTTTTCCCCTTTAATCAAGCAAGCTGCAGATTCAGGACTGAATTTGCATTTGGCAAATGTTGAATTAATAAAAATAATGAAATACTAATATATGTGAGAAATATGGTCACAGATATTTTTAGGTAAGCCTTGATACAACTCGGCCTAAAAATTTGCACCCTATGGCTGAATCCACATGGTTCCCTTAGTTAAGGCATAGCAGAAGGCAGTGAATGTGAGTTGTAAAGAATAAAACCTCTAGTGAAACAAATCTTTGTAGACATACTGCCTCTTTTAACTACCTCAGATCTTTTTTGGAAAAGGCTAGGCTATAAATAAGTAATCAGTTTCTCCTGGCTGACTTTCCAAAGTGATTGGGCATTCAATTTTGACTAGCTACATACTGAGCAGCCCTGGTCACTGAGGCATTGTTGTAAAATCTCCTTTAAATGCACCATAGATGTGCCTTCATTATTTTTCAAAATCCTAAGGGTTGACCGTTGGGGATCACACCAAAATCTAGGACTTTCCTGTTGAGAAACTTTCAATGAGCTAAGGAAGATACACCACTCTCCTTCCTCTTCACACGTTTATTCATTCAGTGGCTAACTGTAGACATGAGGTAACATTACTGGAAAATGCAGAACCATGAAGGGAAGCATATTCTATTATTCACGGTATCACTCTCTCCTATATTACATACAAATCTACTCTTTTTTTTCACAGTGCCTTGGCTCAAGTGGAATACTCCTTTCACTTTTATGCCACATGCAGTATTAGTCATGAAATGTTATCAGTTTTGCCTCTTTAGCATTTGTGGGATCTTCATCTTCTCTGCCTCAATTTAGGGTCTCAGAAATCTTCATTCTTGATTCTTACTGGCTTCTTTTCCCTGTTTTAATCTTTCAGTGTTTTCTCACTGCAGCCCAGAGGATCTTTCTAAAAGTCAAAACTATCACTACCCTCTTAAAAATGCACACAGCTGCTTCCAGTTGCCCCAGAATAAGGCCACACTCTGAAGCTAACTTATACCATCCTCCCTCAGTGGACCCCCACATCCCTTTTTGACTTCATACCATTCTACCTCTCTTTTTATTCTCTTTCCAGACCACACTGTACTACCTTCAGTATAGCTTCACAAGTGTTGTTGAAGGAAGGGAAGAAGGCCAGCTTCTATGGGGAGAAAGGGGTCCTAGGTGAGGAGAGTTTGCCTTTTCCTTTTAAACATCTCAACCCCATTTCCAGTTTCCTGAGACAGAGTATTAAAGGCCTTGTTTTTCTTCTCTTTCAGGAGGTTTCCAGTTACTTATGTCTTGGGGGTGTGCATTTATCTCTGTCTCTTTTCTTGTTGGACCCAGAGGGCAATGGAAGCCATTTTGGTCTAAATGTCAGCCATCACAATTGGGATGTTTGAGTGCACAGCCAGAGCTGACTCTGACAGAGTGGTATTTTTCTGTGAAGATTGCTTTATACAGGAGAGTGTATTCAAATCACAGATCTCATTTAGAGAATTATTTTGCTGCCAACACCAGCCGCAACAGCTGATAATGCCATGGCACTCATTCTTCGTACCGATAAAACAAAGTACACTAATCCATTAAAAACAGCGTTGAGTCTAAATCAGTAATAATCATCCAAGACAATTACCAGTTACCTAGTAATTATTCTAGAATGAAGTTTTCAGTCTTGCTAAGTGAGTAGGTGTGGTTTAGGTATTCCTTAATCATCTCATAACTATTTATAAATAGGTTTATTTCCAAGTATCACGTGTCTCCTTTCTAAAAATAAGACTACTATAGCTATATATCTTCTTTGTGCTGTGTTCCAACATAGCATGAATAGAAAATTCACACTGACGCCAATACTTTGAAATAATAACAATAATACTTTGGTTCATTTAATAAATGTTTGAGTGTCTATATGTGCCAGCACAGTTCTAGGTGCAGGGGATACAACACACAAATCAGTCAGAAATCTCCATGTTCATGAGCTTTATGTTATCGCTTCACAATGATGTTATTACTAACTTCACAATTGTATGGGAGGTTGATCGTAAAACATTTTCATATGCATGCTTACTTTTGATCTTCATAATAACCTTGTGAGGCTATTACCCTCCTCCCGAATTAAGAAAACCTAACTGCAGAATGTCTCAGCGACTCCATCAAGAACATATAAACCAGTAAGTGATAGAGAGAGCTAGGATCAGAATCAAGGTCACCTGAGGCTAGTGCCAGTGTGATATTCAGTGTCCCATCTTTCCCATGGCAGGCCAGTTCCTCAAGCCAGTAAGCCTCGTACATTGTGCACTGGGAGTGACGGTAGTTACAGTACCCCACTGCAAGACCCAGTGTTTTTCTATTGGCTTCCCTTTCTTTATACCTCTGATGACTTTTTACTTCTTTGACTTCTGTCTTGTTTATTTCTCTACACTCTTCTCTTTGTATCCAGATAGCATTCTTCACTGGCTTTCAGCTCCAGGTTGGATGTCCCCATTGCCTGTATCCTCTCTAATATATTCCTTATTTGATGACAAATGTACTAATAGTATGCCCTTGGGTAAAATGATTAGAGGTGAAATTCTACTTGTACTAATCAAAACAAAGGGTATTGTTGATGTGGGAGAAATAAGACTTAATGTATTCATTTTTATATTTTATTTTGTTAATAACGCATGTGAAGAGTAGAAGAAGGGGAAAGTTCCTTGTCCCTGTTCAGTGTATCCCTCCCTGGTTCCCTGCATTTTCTCACCACTGGGTTTTTCTTTTTTCTTTTTTAAATATTTTTTTAATGTTTATTTATTTTTGAGATAGAGAGAGACAGAGCATGAGCATGAGAGGGGCAGAGAGAGGGAAACACAGAATCCAAAGCAGGCTCCAGGCTCTGAGCTGTCAGCACAGAGCCCGATGCGGGGCTCGAACTCACGGACCATGAGATCACGACCTGAGCCAAAGCCAGACGTTTAACCGACTGAGCCACCCAGGCGCCCCACCACTAGATTTTTCTATAGGGTTCCTGCCTTGTGGAGCCTCTAAGACACTCTTCGAATGTTGAGTGATAGCTTGAGATGGACCATGAATCAAAGGGAGAAAACAGCATCAGCAAATATACCTCTGTTAGGGAAGTTGGATGAAGGAAAGTTCACAGGGAAGTATGTTCATGGCACAGAACTGTATCCCCACAAGTTAGAGAGATTTCAGCAGGTTGGTGGTGAGCGTGGCAGTGCCACAAAGACAGACAAAGATTTTCTGATCTGAGGGCAACCCCACATATTATGACAAAATCATTGAGAAGAGTGGTTCTCAGACTTGAACAACAGAATCACTGGGAAGTCTTGTTAAAGTAGGTTGTTGGTCTCCATCCCTAGAGTTTCTGATTCAGTAGGTCTAAAACTGCTTGCTAGTTGGGGAACTCTGCTTTGAGAACTACTGATTTAGATGCTACACGTGTCAGATAGGGAAGGTATAGAACCGAGGAGAGGACATACACTTTTCTTTCTCTTTCCCCTCACTCCGCAACAGAATCCCTTTACTTGGTGGTCACAGCTGACCCTCAGAGCTTGAAATGCTCAGTCACACAGTCTCCCATGTAAATAGAATTGACTGCCAAGGGGGCTGAAGAGAGGGATCCACGGGCTGAAAACGGCCCAGCGTCCAAGGACACATCTGAGATCAGCCATGAATTAAGACTGCCAGTGCCATCTTCACCTGCAGATTCCCACCTTGTGTAGCCTGCATTAGGAGAAGATGCTCTGTGAGTGGCTATAGTTCATAGTCACACATGAGTGGATTGGAGATGAATTCATACTTATTCCTCTAGCAAACAATAAAACAGTCTTTTGTTAAATGGCTAGAACCTGTGATTTGATACTATAGAAAATGAACGCTAAAACATATTGGTATTATCTGCTTCTTGGTTAATTTCAATAGAAAAAAATGCATTAGTTTGCATATAATAAATAACCTTTATGGGCACTTAAGAGCATTTTGCATGTATAACGTATTTATCCTCACAACAACCCATTGTGGTAGATACTGCTTTTATCATGCTCTTTTTATAAATGAAGAATCTGAGGCACTGAGAGTTTAAATAACTTGCCCAAGGTCATGCAAGTTGTAAGTAACAGAGGCAGGATTTGGATCAAGGCTGTCAGCTGCCAAAACCTGGACTTGCTTTTAACTTATATTAGACTGTTTTGTCTAATAAAACAGGGAGGGGCCTTTCATCCTCCTTAACAGCATGGTTCCTAAGTTTTAAACCGAGTAGAACACTGAAAAAGCTACCCAGAGCTGGCCAAACTCAAGGTCAGGGGCACAGCCCTCCATAAGACTGCTCTCACTTCAGATGTCAGCCTGGATGAGTGAAGGGGTCTCCAGGGCCAACTTCACTTCAGACTAGTGGACTATAAATTGGGGAGCCCTTATGGAATCCCTTAGTTTCAATAATTCACTAGAATAATTCACAGAACTCAGGAAAATGCTCCACTTAACAATTACAGTTTTATTATAACAAAAGCATACAGATTAGAAACAGTTGAGAGAAGAGGCACTGAGGGAGAAGTCTAGGAGGGTTTCGGATGTGAAGCTTCCATCGTCCTCAGGGATGTGTTATCCTCTCCATATCAAAGTAGAGAAATTGCCCAGAATATTGCCAGCCAGGGCAGCTCACCCAGACTTTAGTGTCCAGGGTTTTTATTGGTGTTTCTTTATATAGGTACCGTGGGTCAAATCATTTGCCACATGATTGAACTCAATCTCCAGTCCCCCTCCCTTCCCTGGAGGTAGGGCTGATACCAAGTGGCTGAAAACCTCAATCCTGGCTAGTCACATGCTATATCTTTCTGATATGGCTGTCCCCCTGTCTGAGTCACCTCATTAGCATAAAGTATCAGGTGTGGTCCAGGGACCCACCATGAATAACAAAAATACTCCATTCTCTTGGGAAATTCCAAGGGTTTAGAGGTTACCTCCCAGGAACTGGGGACAAAGGCCAGCTAAGTTCTTTATTACACAAAAGCACAGCAGAGGAGGGTGTTAGAATGGGGATGCCAGCTCAGACATGAATTTCGTGACATCTTTTAGGTCAGCAGCACTATTTCTATGCCAGGCAGTAGTTGCAGTATTATAGAAAGGGGAAGAATTTTCTCCTAGAATTTCTTCAACTCATCAGGCACTAAATCAGGAAAGATGGCACTATAGAGAGTGTCTAAATTAGGAAGAAGCTAGAGAGCTCTAAGTGGTGGAGGCTGCTGGTGAGCACAACACAGCAATTTGCAATGAACTCACTGGCAGACAAACCAAACACAAACTCCATAGCAAGGCAGCGAGTATCTGCTGTGTGAATTGAAGGCTGCAGGACTCTGCAGTTGTGAAGCTTTTATGCATCCAACATGTAAATTACAGTGCTTGTGAATTGGGGTTGGTTCACATGTAAATGAGAAAATGCTTGAGTTAACCAAGTCTGCCTTTGAAAAGAATGGATATGTAGGAACTAAAGACTGTACTGAAGAACTTGCAAATAATAGACAGGGAGAGAGCTGTTCTAATTCCAAGGGACTTCTAGAATGAAAAATAATGAGGGGTGGATGGAGGAGGGGAGAGTAAAACATCAGAAGAAGCAATCTTCCATAAAATCTGCTCGTATGCCATTAATGTATGTCTCTCCAAATAAGAGCAAGCAAATGAGAAAATAGCAAGGAGGTATAAAGGCTGGGGTGAGCTTTGAAGGAAGCGTGTTATGCATGGATGGAGACTTTTATTTTAAAGGGCTGGCTGTTATTTAAAAAAAAAAAAAAAGGAACATTGCACACTTGTGTTTATAACTCACTCAAAACATGGGATTTCCTATTGTGTCCAAGCCGTCTTTTCTCTGAAATTAAAGTCCCTCAAATCTGAGTAAAACCAGGATTTGCGGGAGGAAGGAGGAGAAGGTGAAGGAATGCTTAATTTCACTTACCCGTATGCATCTGAGTGTCTTGGACGTTTGCCAGATTGATTGGTTTTTGCCTTCTCACTGGCATGCTGCCCTTACCTGGAAGTCTGAGAGGGGTTGAGGTTTGAAGATCACTATGGCAGCGTTTAAACTGCTGTGCTCTTCTCTTTAGGTCTAGTGCTACTGTTGGGAAGGAAGAATTTCCCCTGCCCTTCAAAGTCTTCCTAGCTGGACTAAGAATCAAATTGACATGAGACAGATTAACAGGAGAGAGTTAAATTTAATTTTTTACAGGGAATTCACACAGACGTGGCAATTCCAACGACAGTCAGGCAAAATGAAGTATATATGTCATTCCGAACCAAGGAGACTGGGTTAGTGTCCGGGACTTCAAAAGAAAGAAATGAAATTCATAGGATATGAAAAAATAAATGTTTGGTAAACAAATGCTGGGCCACTCAGAAACAATGGGAGGTGGAGGACTTCTATCAAGCAGGCCTTGCTAGATTCCTCCCTGTCTACCATACTTAGTTCATATCATAATGTAGATATCTATGGTGATAGCTCTCTTCTTGGAGTAGGCTCTTTATCTAAATTCTGTCAGGCAGTTGAGCAGGAGGTAAAGAGCTTTTCCTGAATCTACTGGGTTTTGATTGCTTTTGAAAAATTTTTAATTTGTTTTTGAAAGAGAGAGAGCGTGCATGCACGCAAGTAGAGGAGGAGCAGAGAGATAGGGAGACAGAGGATTCAAAGCAGGCTCTTCGCTATCAGTGCAGAGCCCAACGTGGGGCTCAAACTCACAAACCGTGAGATCATGACCTGAGCTGAAGTCAGATGCTTAACTGACTGAGCCACCCAGGTGCCTCAGTTGATTGGTTTTTAGTTCAAAATAATCTATATGCCAAAGTGACCTATCTTGGGGCAGCCTGCCCTTGTCCTCTTTGCTCTTGGTTTAAACAGTGGAAACTGGTGCACAATAACAATTTAAAACAAGGGCTTTTCCTCTTCTTTCCTTCCTTCCTTCCTTCCTTCCTTCCTTCCTTCCTTCCTTCCTTCCTTCCTTCCTTCCTTCCTTCTTTCCTTTCTAAGAAAAAAAGAATAGGTTAATATTCAGATGCGACAACAGCTTTGTTTATGATGTGAGAGTTCTGGGTGATGAGGAATTAAAAATGTCCATGAATACTGAATGACACTTTTATATCATGCCACAATAGTCTTTGCTCTGAAATCAGCTGCTTCAGCTGTAAGAAAGCAGCCATTCCTGTGCCTCAAGAGCTCATCCATGGGCTTTGAGGCTTAATTCCTCCTGTTCTCTCTGAATTCTCCTTTTGAGGGCTGTCCGCATCAGCCAGAGGCAAATCCAGCATTTGGCAGGAAGGAGGACGTTTCCCTAGGACGCATGGGTCTCAATCCAGAAGGAAAGCTATAAAAGAAGCTCCCATTTAACACAGCCAGATATGATGCCAGGTGGCCACAGGAATGGAAAGAAAATGGATTCTGTACCTGCCCGGACCTAGATTTGTACTTAATACTTTTGCTTTGTACTTAATAGTCTGGGACAAGTGTTTTTGTTTTGGTTGGTTTTACCTTTCTGAACCTCCATTTACCCATTTGTAAAATTGGTGTGATTATTCGGTCTATTAAGGTTGTTTTGAAGATTAAATAAGTGAACATATCCGTAGTTCCCAAAACCCAGTACAGGCCCATCCCAAGAAGAATACGTTGACTCTCAAGTCAATATATTTCTAATGCAAAATTGAAGCATGGATATAATTATCATTGACTTTAAAAGTTGTTGCCTATCTTGGAAAGACACTGTATTTTCCTTTATTCACTTCTACCTCACTTCTGATATCCAATGGAAAGGTTTTCCACACATCAAGCAATTCTGTGATGCCAGCTGGGTGTACTACAATTCAACTCTGTTCTGACACTATCTACCTGGAGTTAGCATCAGACGCCGTAAGTTAAGAGCTCCATCCCACAACACAGCCTCCACGTCAGAGGCCTGATTGTCACCTGTACATCTTGTTTACTGGCTATAAATCAACAATCCCACAACCCCCTTCTTGTGTTGAATTATTTGCTAGAATGGCTCACAGAACTCAAGGAAACACTAGTGTTTACTGGTTTATTATGAAAAGATGTAATAAAGGCTACAGATGAACATCCAGGTGGAAGATAAGTAGAACAAGGTATAGGGGAAGGAGCTCAGAACTTCCATGCCTTTCTGGGTGCACGCCCCCCCCAGCACCCTGGCATGCACAGCACCCCTGAAGCTCTCCAAACCCTGTTCTTTTGGGTTTTATGGAAGCTTCATTACACAGGCATAATTGATTAGATCATTGACCATTGGTGATTGATTCAACTTCCAATCCCTCTCCCCCCTCCAGATTTTAAAGAGGTAGGGAGAGGGCAAGACTGAAAGTCCCAGCCCTCTAATCAGCTGGTTGGCTCCTCTGGCAACCAGCCTTCATCTGTATAGGCTCTTCAGTAGACTTTCATCAACATAAGTTCAGATGTGAGTGAAAGGGGCTACTCTTACATAACAAAAAACATTCATTTCACCTTTATTGCTCTGAGCTATTTCAGGAACTGAGAACCCTATAGCTCTTGTCACTTAGGAAATTATAAAGGTTTTAGGAGCTATGTAGTGGGAGTCATGGATGAAGACCAAATATATTTCTAATTATAAATCACACTATCCTAATGCTTAATTTATCTTATAAGCTGTCAAATTAGTGACCTCCTGCTTTGGGGATCATAAGGTCCAGCTGAGTACATTCATTTATTACTGTTCATTTATTATTACGAGTGCCGTTTGGCTGTTCTGCCCTGACACCTGCCTCAGTAAAAGGCTGATTCTTTCGGTATGTGGAGTGGGTGGTTGTGCTCACCCAAGCCAATGCTCTCTGTGCTTAGCCCCAGAAGCCTGAGGGTGTACATTCCATCTCCTTGTGGAACATGCTGTCCCAGAAATGGCAGGGGGGTCACCACATGGTGCCGAATGAACCCAAGTGTCTGTTCGCTCATCTGTGAAAATGCCAGCCGTCTCTGCAAGGGGAGGCAACTTGTCTGGAGCTGTGAATGACCGCCTCCTGTCTTTGTGGGAGAAAGTGGGCCTTTGAAGGTGCAGGTCATAGCCCAATGGGTAGGAGCTTGCTTTGTTTATGAGTGCAGCTTGTCCAGACCCAGACGATTGTTTTGACAGCCTTGAAATGGTTTTTGATTTAACATTTCCATTTGCCATGATTCAGTTCTTTCAGTAGTTATTTTTAACAATAATCCCACCTTAAAAAGTCTCAGGTTACTATGTTTTATCAGCATAAAACGTGATGCTTACACTGAAAACGTAAACCTGAAATACTGCATGTTCTGTCACAGAGCTGGCCATGGAACATTTAAATAACATGCATACCAGTACAGAATCCCCTCCCTCCTGTCCTTCCTTCCTTCCTTCCTTCCTTCCTTCCTTCCTTCCTTCCTTACGTGGGAACTGGTAGAGCTAAGGTGGTAAGAGTCTTTTCTTTTACAAATTCAGAGTAAGAGGAGAAACGCTTCACATTTATTTAAGTTCTACATGACACAGGAGCCTTCAAAAGAAACGAAGTAACAGTTAAATCTGAGTGTTTTATGGTAAGTCTGATGAAGACTGGACTGTCATGGAGGAATATGATAGGGCAAAGAGTCTGAAGTAAGCATAGTAAACTGGAGGAAATTCGGTGAGACCTGGTTGTTTGGATTCTTCCCAGAGTCTCTTTGTCTTCAGAGATATGACTACTCCTTTTCTCTGGGTGTAGGGAGGGCTCCTCTCACATAATGTTCTCTTTTTGTTTTTGCTGTTTCAGTGGAGAAGGGCAGGGGAGATCAGAGTGACCTTCCTGCTTTGGCTGTTTTCTCAAACTCCTTCAGCTTAAAATATTCAGTATGCCAAGGTGTTATATTCTGAGGTGTCCTGACCCTCATCACTTCCTTCGTTTTTACCCCTCACACTTTTAATTTTAAAGTATTTAAATATTACAGTGGTTTGTTTATTTTTTTAAATTTTTTTAATGTTTTTATTTTATTTTTGAGAGACATAGAGACAGAGCATGAGCAAGGGAAGGGCAGAGAGAGAGGGAGACACAGAATCTGAAGCAGGCTCCAGGCTCTGAAGCCATCAGCACAGAGCCCGACGCGGGGCTCGAACTCACAGACTGTGAGATCATGACCTGAGCTGAAGTCGGCTGCTTAACCAACTGAGCCACCCAGGCGCCCCTACAGTGGTTTGTTTAGAAATTGGACTGTGTGTCTAGCCTGGTCCAGAGACTGTATAGCCTTGCACTCTAGAATAAGACTGACCAGGGCCACATTTACTATTTATTGGCTGTAAGGTCCGGGGCAAACTACTGAACCTCCTTAATTCTTAGTTTCAGCATCCATGAAATGCAAATAATAATGTTGGGCTCATAGGGTTCTTTTAGGTTTTAGATAATGCATGAAGCACAGTGCCAGACACATATGCTCAATAAATGTTAGCTACTTTACTTACTTGTGGAGAATTTTGTAAGCTTTAGTAATAGTATTTGTGATGGTTGTGATTCATTTCTCTGGTTTAACCACTATAGAAGTTGTATCATAACCAAATAAGTATAAAGGGAGAGAGAATTTAGACCCTAATAGTATTTTTCAAATAAATAAATAAATGAAAATGAAAAGAATATATTATTCTAAAAACTCTCAGTATAGATATTGAAGGCAGGAGCTTCAAAGCTTTGGACCAATGTCACCCAGCTCCTAATGATTTTAGTCATTTAGCCTAGTGCCCTTCAAGTTAAAAAAATCCTTAAGGCTGAATCTACCTGTTTTCTCTTCCCTGTCTAAAGCCTACAGAATACTCCTCCCCCTCCAAGTCCAGCCCTGCTAGTCTCTACCGTAGCCATGATGTTCTAGACATTTTTGTCCTAGACATGGACCTCCTTGCTTCTGCTCTTCTTGACTCCTTCTGTTGTGCCCTCCAGAGCTGTTCCTTCATAGCCTTCTTTCCATAGCTTGCTCTCAAAGCCTTCCTGTATTCCACTTGGCTTTCTCCTCAGGACACTACTTTTCTTATAGTCTTCTCAAAGAGTGGTTGAGGATCATCTCACATCTGTTATTCCTCAGGGTGACACAGTAGATCTGTTACTCTCTTTGTTTTATTGCATCCAGTTATGACCCAACCCTTCTCTTTTGGACATGCCATTAACCAACGCTGCCCTTCTCCTTCCGTTCACCTCTTTACTCATCGCCCAAGCCTCTTTTAATAGCGCCCTTAGATTCCAAGGTCTCTTTCCTAATAGGATTCTTGCCAATATCCCTAACTAACTTCCTTCCTTCTCTGCATTTTCATCACGCCCATCAGATAAAATATGAACTCTAGAAGAACACATCTTTATGCTTAATTTATGCATACTTCCCACCAGTAGAGTACTGATAAAGAAAAGTCACACTAACCTTGAGGATATCCTTAACACTAGCTGGCAACCCTCTTACTTTTTTCTGTTCAACTTATTCTCCCAAATCCCAACCTGAAATCCCAATCACCCTTCTGTCTCTGCCTCCTTGTACTTCATAGACAATATAGTAGCCATCAGAATATCAGGCCTGCAACTAAGTGTTAATAAATACTAATATTATTAAGCCTGAAAACCTATAATTTAATACCTACTCTCCCCTTATGCAATAGAAGAGCAAACTCTTGTTAAGGCTACTAATGACCCTTTTATATAAGGCTGGTATCCTGTCTCTGTACTTTCTCTAGAACTGAAATGTCGCCTCCTCACCAGTTCTTTTCTTACTATCCTACATAAATAGCACCGCTTTTATCACTTTCTTCATAGCATTTATCACCAACTAACATTAATCTTATTTGCTTATTGCTTATTTCTGTTTTCCCCAAATAGAGAGCAAGCTCAGAAAGGATGGGAATCTAGCCTCTCTTGTTTGTAGCCACACTGTAGTGCTTAGAACAATGTCTGACACATAGTAGATGCTCAAGAAATATTTGTTAAATGAAAGTATGGACATACCAAAAAACTAGATTCTTCCTATGAATATTTAAAGCTGTTTAAATTTGTGCCTTCTGAAAGGAAAAACAAAAGAAAAACAAAAACAAAAATGAACAAACAAAAAGCCCTACTGCCTGCTTTCCAACAATCCCCTCCATTACTGCTGCTTTTTCTGTTCCTCATTCTCATCCTATACCCTGCACTCTCAACTTCCAAACCCTTTCCTTCCATTGTCGTTTGGGTTGCATATAACTCAGCACCACCTAAGGAGAAAATTGGAAAACACAAGTAAATATTGTTTTGCCTTAACAAAAAAATTTTTGCCCCTCAAATAAAGTACTGACAGATTTTACAAGAACTCATTTATCAGGAAAGATTTTCTTTAAGAGAAAACTAGAAAAATGAATGCATAAACTGTCAAATGTTGGAGTCTGTCTTTTTCCTTGGGGCAATATTTTAGATGGATCCTAGATCTAAGAAGAGTGGAATAGAGACAGACAAATTTTTCTACATGTAAAAAAGTTTTCAAAATAATCTTGGCCACTTTGGGACTCAGGTGTAAGTTAGATGTACACACTTATACATAGGGACAAAGTGTGTGTGTGTGTGTGAGAGAGAGAGCGAGAGAGCGAGAGAGAGAGATCAGAATTGTCTGTATTCATCAATGGAGACAGTAGTAATATGGGTGGGGATCAGGGGATCAGGGATCAGGGAAAAGTTTATATATATTTTCAGAATCCAACAAATCTCGAAGCATTCCCTCAAGTTACAGCAAATTCTACCCTGCCTGGAGTTTTATCCATAGAAGGGCCCCTAGTTCCCACACTGTTCTGGCATAATGAGAACTTCAGATCCTACCCTGAGGTGCTATGATGGGTTAAAACGCTTTCTGAATCATTCAGAAAGAATGAGCAGTATAAAATTTTAGTGCACAATCCACATAATTATTTGGAGATGGATGGCCTGTGTTTGGTGTACATTGTAATTCTATGCAATTCAAATATTTGATTCATTAGAAAACTCTGCTGCTGCCAAATAACAAAGAACTCATTGTTTTGCCAGCTAGTCCAATATCCCTCTGGAGCTTCATATTTAACTGTATCAGTTTACTGGTTCCATAGCTTTTTTGTAATTAAAGTATGAACTGAGCTTTTATCATGATCAAGACTTGTTTGTCAGTCATCATAGTAATGCCAGTTACTAAGCTGCTTCTGGGTAAATTCCTTTAAGAATCTGAACGAGTCACTGTGGACTTTGAAAATGGTGATTTATCACTCTCTTAGGCCCTGGGACAGTCTGCCTGTATGTCCATAATCCCCTGTTGTGGGAGAAGTCAGAAAAATCTTTAAGAAGTGGAAGACCCTCAAAAATGCTAAAAGTGCTAGGTCTATGTTTGCAGATACTTTTCGATGTACATGTATAAAAATACCCTGGCTGTATGATTAACGGAAATGAAATTACTTGAAAATCTTTTCTCAAGAGCAGTCTTTTCCCAAAATACCTTTTCTGTTGTTTCGCTGTGTTATTACTAGAGCATGGGTTGCGGAATTGTTTTGGAGCCCATTTATACTGTGTTTTTCCCATGCTGAAAATGATCAATCAGCTACTTTCTCTTAAGTTGGTTGGTTTTTTTGTTTGTTTGTTTGTTTTTATCAAGCTATAGATGGAGAAATGAGTTTAGCTTCTTATGTTGCAGTGACATTTTATGGGGTATATTATTTTCTCACACTGGGAAAATTAAACTTCTTGTAAGATTAAATTGCAATACTTATTGCTTTTCTTTCTTTTGAATCATTCTACAGTTCTCTATGACTATGGTTCTTTGAAGGCATTCCTACTGGATAAATTGTAACAGTTTCAAGTCAGAGAAACTTAGAAAACATGCTGAAAGTTAATGAGGAAGAGTATCAAAAGACCAGATTAATTTAAAATGGAACTTCACATGTAGGAACAACTTCCTCATTACGGGAAATCATAGTAGAGGAAAGATGAGATTCAGATAAAGCACAGTAAGGCAAAGCCTTATGATAAAATCTGAATATTTGAAATAATTGGATTTAAGGGATTCACTTACTCATAGTAGAAATGAGTGACATAAGAAGATATGGAACGTATGAAGAAATGTCAACGTCCAAAGATTTGTGATTATGCCAGTTTATTGACCATGGTCATGGTGACTGGAAGTGGAAAGACTCCTGAATACTAGGTCTCAAATCCCAAAGGAATTGACTGTTACTTTTATGGGGTTTTCCTTGTATTTATTCTTTCCAGTGCCAGAGGTACAATAGCTTTCAGTTCAAGACTCATACATCAACTTACCCTACTCACTACCCAAAAAAGAAAGCACTAAATTCTGAGTAAACAGTGTTCACAATCAAACCCTCAGTTGCATATGAAACTTTTATCAGAGTTTCAACATCTAGCAGTTAGAATGTTTGAACTTTCGAGAACATATGAATCTTTACTGGTTGGGGACTAAAGCTGATCTAAATATTCTGGGAGGAGTGTGTGGTAGAAAGAGGAGTTATTCTGAGTTAACTTGTCTTATAGTAAAAATAAATCATGTAAGGAAAGACCTGTAATAATTTGGCGAACAGAACATCAGCAACCCACACAGAGGTGATATTCAGCAAGTATTTATTGAATGAATGAAGACAATAATTCAGAGGCATAAAAAAACTAAATTTCTGTTGAGATGCAACAATGCAAACCTTTCTTAGTCTTTATGAGGAAGTATACTGATGGTCAAGATATCCTGAGTGGAACTGAACAAAAGTCAGGAAAAGAACTTGTGAGAAACATTGAGAAATTGGTAGATCCATCTTTCACCTTCTGACAGGAGAACTCAGAAACCATACTACACACACTAAAACCATGGCTGTTTTAAAGGCATATAGGAATGGGGATTTCACAACCTGGTTTAATGACCCCGTCCAGGCCATTAATAGCTTTCAGAAAACCTGCTTTATGGGCACCTGGGTGGCTAAGTCGGTTAAGTGTCTGATTCCTGATTTTGGCTCAGGTCATGATCTCCTGATCATGAGATTGAGCCCCGAGTCAGGCTCTACACTGGGCGCAGGGCCTGTTTAATATTATCTGTCTCTCTCTTTCCCTGCCCACTCATGCATGCTCTCTCTCAATAAAGAAAACCCCTCTTTATATCTAGCATTTACCTTTATCTTTAGACTTTCATTCAACACATAATTATTAAGACTGGGTTAGTCTCCAGGGATATACCGGAAATAAAACCAATAGGACTACTGTATAATAACAGGGGATTAAAGAACTGCAAATCTAAACCCTCCTTATAGAATCTGTAGAGACACCCAAGGACAACAGAGGAGATAAAAATAAGAACATTGGAGGAAATTTTAACCTCTGACACTATACCGAGGACAAATGGTAAACACAGTCTAACTCCTAGACAGATATACATAAAACTTAACACTAAAGTCCTCTCTACTTCAGGTGCTTTTTGGTCTGTTACCTTATGTCTAGCTTTCAACAAAAAAATTCAGGGCATGCAAAAATGCAAAACAAAAACAACCCACAAACCACCATATGAAGAAACAAAGCAAGCATCATCACTAGATTTAGACAAAGCAGAATTTGAAATTATCAGACTGGGAATTTAAAATACTAGGATTACTGCACTAAGAAATCTAATGGAAAAACTAGACAATATGCAAGAATGAGTAGATAATGTAAGCAGAGAAAAGGAAACTCTAAGAAGTGAGCAAAAGGAAGTACTAGAAAGTGAAAGCTCTATAACATACATGAAGAATACCTTCGATGGGCTCATTAGTGGTCTGGAAATGACCAAGAAGAAAATAAGTGAGCTTGAAGATATGTCAATAGAAACTTCCAAAACTGAAATGCAAAGAGAAAAAAAAGAAGAAGAAAAACGGAAAAGGTAGAACAGAATATCCAAGAACTGCGGGACAATTATAAAAGGTGTAACACAGACATGATGTGAATACTAGAAGAAGAAAGAAAAGGCAACAGAATAAATATTTAAAATAATAATGGCTGAGAATTTTCCGAAATTAATAACAGACACTAAATCACAGATCAAGGAAGTATGGAGAACACCGAACATAATAAAAACAAACAAACAAAAAAAACTGCAGAAAATCAAAGACAGAGAGAAAATATTTAGAGAAGCCACAGAAGGGGGAGACATCTTACGTATAAAGGGGCAAAGATAAGAATTACATCAGAGTTATCTTTAGAAACGATGACTGTAAGAAGAGAATGGAGTGAAATATTTAAAAGTGTTGAAAGAAAAAGTAAACCCCAGAGAACCAGAATTTATATCCAGTGAAATTATCCTTCAACAGTGAAGGAGAAATGACTTTATGAAGCCAAAACTGAGGGAATTTGTTTTCAATAGACCTGCCTCACATGAAGCATTAAAGGAAGTTCTACAGAGATACAGAAAATAATTTATAGGTCAGAAACATGGATCCACGTAAAGGAAGAGCATTAGAGAAGAATACATGAAAGTAAAATAACATTTTTCTAATTCTTAATTGATCTAACACATAACAGTTTGTTCAAAGTAATAATAGCAAAATGTATTTGGTGATTAGAGCTTTATGAATAAGTAAAATGAATAACAACAATGTTATAAGGCAGAGGAGATAGGAATTGGGAACGCTCTGTTATCAGGTACCTGTAAAGCCCATGAAGCAGTATAGTGCTATTTGACAGTGAACTTAGATTAGTCATAAATGTATATTGTAAACTGTAAAGAAACCACTAAAAAATATTTTAAAGAAATATAACTGATATGCTAAGGGAAAAGAAAAAAAAAGAATCCTATAAAATGTTCAGTTAGAGTCAGAGAAAGCCAAAAAGAAAAAAAAGAAAAAAAAGGAGGAAAAAAGCAAAGGCAACAGAAAAACAGTTACAAATATTATTGATACTAATCCAGCTATTTCAATTTTCACTTTATTTTTTTAATGTTTATTTATTTCTTTTTGAGAGAGAGGGCATAGAGAGAGGGGCAGAGAGAATAGGGGACAGAGAATCTGAAACAGGCTTTGTGCTGTCAGTGCAGAGTCTGATGTGGGGCTTGAATTCAGGAGCCTTGAGATCATGACCTGAGCCGAAGTCAGATGCCTAAGACTGAGCCACCCAGGTGCCCTATCAGTTTTCACTTTAAATGTGAATGTTTTAAATGCACCAATTAAAAGAGGAGGCTTTTAGAGTGAATAGAAAAATAAAACCCAACTATATAATCTATAAGAAACGTGTTTTAAATAAAAAGACACAGATATATTAAAAGTAAAGGAATGGAGAAAGATATACCATGGCAACACTAATCAAAAAGCTCGCATAGGGGCACGTGGGTGGCTCAGTCGGTTAAGTGTCTGATTCTTGATTTTAATACACACAGGTCATGATCTCATGGTTCGTGATATTTAGCCCCGCGTCAGTCTCCATGCTGACAGCCCAGAGCCTACTTGGGATTCTATGTCTCCCTCTCTCTCTGCCTCTCTCTCTCTCTCTCTCTCTCTGAAAATAAATAATAAATAAACTTAGAAAGAAAGCTGGCATAGGTATGTTAATGTCGTAGAGAGCAGAATTCACAGCAAGGAAAGGTATAGTAACCTCTCAGTATTATCTTTCTAGCTATGATTTCATTTCTTCAACTTTTTTTCTTCGGTTCTATTTGCAATTCTATTAGTGTAGAGAAGAATACCCGGCACCAAGGCAATAGAGTATTGTGCACTAGTTAGTAATCCCAGGAGAGGACTCTAGATACGTCTGCTCTTTGCATCTTGTATTGGAGTCACCGTGGAAAACACAACACAGTCAAGTGCCGGATGGAACAATACTTTCTAGGGAAGAGACAGAGCAAGATCAGCTTCTGTCCCCCCATGGCCAGTGGGTCTTTCCCTGTGGCCAACACAGGGCGGTTGATCTACATACTCCCCTCTAGTTCCACAGTGGAAGAAACCCTATCCTCTCCTCGTAGAGGACAGGTTTAACAGTAGGGTGCCGTGTAACGCACATGCTTTAAGCACTGAGAAAAAGAGTAGTTATTGAGCTGGAAATAAGTAAGGATGTTCCTACACAAGGTGATAAGCTGGGTACAGGCTGTGTGGACTCTTCATTGCTTGGTAAGGAAGTGCACTAGGCCCAAGGCTCAGTCTTAGATGGGCCAGCAGAGGTTGACAGACTGCACCCAGGAGCCTGCCTTTCCCATGAGATAATGAACTATGTTTCTGACTTTCCTTCTCAATTTCTTCATATTTTAGAGCCTAGAATTAAAAATTGGTTGTTCAATATCATTTAATAATGCTGTACAATTTCACTTATTTAAAAAGTATGTCATCTCTCTTCTATGCTATAGCTGTTAATGTACTTTAGTGCCAGTGTCATCTGTTAAATGATGCATCAGCATTGTCAATGACTTGTTTACTTGTTTTTACTAAGCATAGTGTAATATATAATACTACAAACAACGAAGCAAAAAATACTAGTATTGCTAACTTAAATCAAGCCCTTCTATCTGCAGTATACCATTTAGTTTTCATAAGAGATAGATACTGGTTTTACCTCCATTATACCCATGGGGAAACCAATTCTCAGAGACTCAGCTGCAGAACTTAGCCAAGGCTCTTATGTGGCAAAGATGGGGCTTGACCTTGACAGTGTTGAATTCCAGAGCCCAAATTCTTTTTTTATATTTTTTTAATTAATTAATTATTTATTTATTTTTTAAACGTTTATTTTATTTTTGAGAGACATAGAGACAGAGTATGAGCAGGGGAAGGGGAGAGAGAGAGGGAGACACAGAATCTGAAACAGGCTCCAGGCTCTGAGCCAACAGCACAGAGCCCGACGCAGGGCTTGAACCCACAGACCGTGAGATCATGACCTGAGCTGAAGTCGGCCGCTTAACCGACTGAGCCACCCAGGTGCCCCTAGAGCCCAAATTCTTAACCACTACACCTTACTGTCTTTCTTTATAAACATTATATTATCACGATAATGTTTCTGTTTGCTTCATGCATTTAGTCCATGTTCTTGGAGTATTTTAGGCCCAAGTGAATTATTGTTATTTTCTCCCTATTTCTTACATTTTGTATTGGTTACACTTGTGTTCTTTGGCTTCATCCCAAAGATGTTTGGTCTCTTTAATTTTCTTCCAGTGTTTCAAGATCTCATTCCTTCCACTACAACAACCAGTTGAAGTCTTCCTCTTATATAGCCTTTTATTTTCATCTAATTTTGCATGATTTAGGTTTGGAAAGGGTAATCTTGTTATTTTGAATTGGAATCCTGGGCAATGGGGGGGCAGGTTATTTAACACATCTAGTGTCTTCATTAATGCAAACAAATCATTACATTTTTGAAAAGTAGAGGAGATTAAGAGACACATAGTCTGCTGCACTTAACAAACATGCAGATCTGATATAGGGTATATGTAGAAGCCACTTGGCACAGAAGGGGTTTGTTTGAGATATTTCTGATTTGATACCCAGACTGTTCTTCCCAAACAGATGCATTGAGTTATTAGTTGACTTTTAAGTCACTGTTCTGTTTTAGGAACTCTCTCAGCTCTTGCCTCAGATAATGCTGAGCATCAATCAGTTGATTTTATTGCCAGCACTGTTCCGCATTGATATAAGGCAGGAACTACTAGTATTTACACTGTGCTACTTTTTCTGGCAGGTGGTTTGCTGATGTCTTCTAATCAAGGGATGGATTATAACTGGAAGTGCATTTCTGTATAATTGCAGCACACTGGGTGCCATTATAAGGAATTACATTTTTAACCACGAAAAAGTAAAATGACTGAACAGAGAAGCAGTGTCTAGGATATCATTGCTTCTGTGAAATAGAATTACAGTGTATGTGCAATTAAAGAAGCTAGCCTTGACCTTCAGCATTTCCATCAAGGTCATTATCTATTGTGTTCGGAGACACGGCTTTATTTCAAACCTTGTAGCAGTTTCAGCTGAGTCTGTCAGGTACAACTTGATCCATAATTCCACACTGATGCGCTTGTCACAGTGCCGCAGGAAGAATGATTCATGCTTGGTGTGTCAGAGCTAGCCATCACTTATCAGCAGGGACAGGAAATAAAGAGAAGATTTGTAGAGGTGGAGAGGGTCCTAAAGCTGCTAGAAAGAAGGAAGGTGCAGTGACCAGATAGCAGGTGTGTCCTGAGCACTTGTTGGTTGACAAATGGAAGTAGAAGGAAAACAATAGTACCAACCAGGGGAAAAGATAGAGAAATCAAGGATGAAGTGATGGTTTTAATGATTACACTATTTTCTCTTCTGTTTATTCTAGAATGAAAATACTTGTATTCATAGTATTTTACAGTTCACACAGCATTTAACATCAGTTGTTTCTTCGAGGCTTCAATACCAGAATTTTAAAGTGGATGGTGTGTTTTACAGACACTGAAACTGGCCAGCAGGGTGTGCTCTTTGAACCACACCAGGTGTTGCTTTGAACCTGACCCCAGTCAAATAGTTTGATTTTATCTCTGAAATTTTCTTCTCACGCATTTCCCTATCACAATATAACTCTGCTGGCTTAATAGAGGCCTTATAAATAAGAAGGAATAAATTAACAAAAAATTGACAAAATGACTGCAAGCCAACTTCTACCCAGGTAGAAAGTGAAGATGGATTTCTTGTCTCCACTAAATATCTGGCTAAGGTTAATAAAACTGTTAATATTAAAAATGTTAAAAAGTAAGTAAAGTGTTTATTATTCAGGTCTGAGTAAAAAGAAAATATAAAACATCAACTTACCTCTAATATATTTTTTTATTTGAAGATCTAATGTTGAATGGTTGGAAGTAAACCTGGAAATGTTCACTTCCTCCTTGAGATAATTCAAATTTGCAACTGAGAGACAGACGTGGTGCCTTAATAAAGGAGGGCTTGCCAAACACAGTATTTCAAACTGTCCCTTTGTTTGGTATTTCTCAAGTACTCTCTATACCCCAAGGTTCTCTCTCTCTCTCTCTCTCTCTCTACCACCATACCGAAATGCAGAATGGGTGAGAGGCATGCTTTTCTTCTGTAGTGGGAGAAAGGAGATTGTAAAATAGAGGAGAAAGGAGCAATGGCATGACTGTCAACTCTACAGTCACATGACCCCAGATCCAGGTAGGAAAGCATACATAAGGGAAGCTGGTGACCTGCAATTGAGGTCTTCAAACTGACCATGCTTGCAAACTTTTGTAAAGTTTCTGTGGGTACATATAACCCGGTTTGATGTCCATTGGATTATAAAATGAATACAAGAGTGTCAACATTTTACAACTTTGCAGCAAGTGAAAATCTTGCTAGTATTTCTAGAAATAAAATCTTTCTTCTGAGGGCATTAATATTGCTTAAATATAATGCCTATAACTATAATTTAATTCAAGCCATATTTACCACTAAGATCCGTAGAATAAGCAATACACATCCGAATAAAAGGGGATTGACAATTTGTATTATTTAAATAGCGCTGTAGTATCTATCTCATGCTAAGTGAAAAAGATAGATATATTATTATATTAATGCTTTCTAACTTGTTACTTTATTATAAGTTATAACTCTGAAGACTATTTTATTTTTTTATTCTTAAAAATTTTTTTTTAATATTTACTTATTTTGGAGAGAGAGAGACAGAGTATGAGCAGGGGAGGGGTAGAGAGAGGGAGACACGGTATCTGAAGCAGGCTCCAGACTCTGAGCTGTCAGCACAGAGCCCTATGTGAGGCTCAGTCTCACAAACCATGAGATCATGACCCGAGGCGAAGTCAGATGCTTAACTGACTGAGCCGCCCAGGCGCCCCTGAAGACTATTTTAAAAACAAAAAGAGAAAAGAGAAATTTCAAGGTGTGTCAAACAGTGTGATAAAAAAGTGCAATAAAAAAATTAAAGAACGTGGGGGTCAAAAACCTGAGCATGATGGTTTACAGTGTTATAAAAGAACAGCGGCTTAAGATGGTTGATTCATTTATTTTCCTGTAGTTTTCAAGGTGTTTCACAGAATGGTTTTCCTTATTGGGCTGTGGTAGTTCTCAGTTCACTTCTAATTGTATTTACTGAGTCCCTGCTATGTTCTTGTTTATACTGCTGGGTGCTGACAGCATGGTGGGGAGCAGGACCATCTGGTCCTGAGAAGCTTGCTGCTTCCCTGTCCCATTCTGTCCCTTGCAGTGGGCTCTACACACAGAAAAGACAGAGTTCAAAAGAAAATAAGAATTGTTTGTTATTAGAAGACCTGGTTCATATCCCAGCCTCACAATATGAGCCTTGTGACCCCGTGAAGATCTTTCTATCATTGTACCTCAGCCTCAGTTTCCTAGTCTTAAAATTAGGAGATAATGATGCTTCTTCACGGAGTTCTTACAGCAATGGAATAAAATCATGCCTGTAAAAAGCCTTGGTAAAATGCCATCAGAGGTTGGTTATTGTTGAGATAATTCCCATTCTCCTTCTTTACTGAGACCTCTAAGCATCTTCTCCTTTAGAAGAATCTTAGCTTAGATTCATTAAATCTTTTAGCTCCACTGGGTTCAGAGTTTACTACATTAATGCTGTTCTTTTCCACTACTGGAATTCTCTCTTCCTTGATCTCTAGCTGAGAATGTACTAAACGTTACTCTCAACCCTAGAGCACCTGCCGTCTGCTTTTCTTTTTATCTGAGCTGTCAGGGGAGACATAAAGCATGTGAGCAACCCATAGAAGCTCTTTAATTTTATGTTGACACTTGCATCTGCTCAAACATCCTGCCATTCATCATTCTTCACTGTGTGTTTATTATTAAAAAATATTTATTTATTTATTTTGAGGGAGAGAGAGAGAAAATGAGGGAAGGGGAGAGAGAGAGAGAGGGAGAGAGAGAATTCCAAGCAGGCTCCACGCTGTCAGCACAGAACCCAACATGGGGCTCAGACTCACAAATCACGAGATCGTGACCTGAACCAAAATCAGGAGGCAGGTACTCAACCGACTAAGCCACGCAGGCGCCCCACTGTATGTTTCTTTAAACCGTCAGTGTTCTCTTCTCTTCCTTCTTTTCAAAAGCCTTTGTCTCCCACGTTACAGAAAAGGTAGAAACCATCCAATGACTTTACTTCATGTATGGGGACCTATACCTATATCCTCTCATTTCCTGTCTCTGTCATTTCAGTGTTCACTTTTCAGTTTTCCTTCCCATTGTCATTGAAACTAATGTTCTTAAATGGGGGAGGGGGTTTCGTTAGATCCTGTTGAGACCTTATGGTATGTACTGCTATTTTCTTATTTTCTTCCTGCTCTACATGGCCAGCATCTCGAACTTGCTCAAGCAAGTGGTCTGTGACCACTAGCTCATTTCCAGTGCAATCTAGATTTTTAACTCATGACTTCGGTAAAACTGCAGAGAGGTCATTAATGGTTTAATTGAATCATAGAATCTCAGCGTCCAGTGAGACCTCAGAGATTACACTGTCTCACCTCATAGCTGATGCTGAGATAACATCTATGACATTTGCACAAATGTTTATTCAACCTCTGCTTTATTATCTGTAGCGAAGGGAGGCTCACTATTTCATAAGGCAGCCCATTTTAATTCCAAAAAGTTATAGATTTCAGGTCTATTTTTGCATGTATACAAACTGTGTAACTTCCAAAAATGACCCTGGTTCTGCTATCTGAGGCCTCTTGAAGGTTTCACTCTTCCTTTTTACTGAACTGAGAGGGTCATTCTC
The DNA here is from genome assembly GCA_030068075.1 of Paguma larvata. Classification (NCBI taxonomy): domain Eukaryota; kingdom Metazoa; phylum Chordata; class Mammalia; order Carnivora; family Viverridae; genus Paguma; species Paguma larvata. Next base: position 104,217,399 of record CM057829.1, read on the forward strand.
AGACCTGCAGCAGATAAGTAAGAAGCTAGTAATTTCCACCTGCTGTACCAACAACACTATTTGCATACATTTGATTCTAATTATAATCACCTTTATCAATGCAAACATTTTCAAAACAGAGTCTTGTCAGGAATCTTTACTATGTTTTCCTAAGTGAAGGGGTATACGCTTTTGTGTTTCCTTTTCTGGTAGCACTGTGCTTCTCGCTGATGACCTAGGAGAAAGAGAAGAAAAAATAGCATGTGGACATTTGCAGTAACTGCATTGTGAAAACAGAAGTAGAAAGAAAGGGGATGACTTGTTTTATGGGAGCAGTTGTGAAATGAGAGGGCTTTTGAGATTATCAGAGTTGATTTTCTGGGTAACAAGGGTCAATAATTTGGAGTAAATTTTATCACTTTATAATAAATAGAATGAACTGAAAGAGCAGTCCAGAAAAAAAATTTCTTTGAAGTTTTCACAGACCATAAACTCATCAATGTTAAGTGCACAGTCTGATATATTTTGGCAATGGTATATAATTGTGCAACCATCACCGAAATAAAGATACAGAATATTTCCATCATCCCAAAGATTCCTCTGGCCCTTTGCAGAAAATCGTCTCCTCACATTCCCGAAACTGAAGCAACCGTTGGTCTGCCTTCCGTCAGAATACTTTTTTTGTCTTTCTAGAATTTTATATAAATTGAGTCACACAGTGCATTCTCTTTTGTGTTTGGCTTCTTTCACACAGCATGATGTTATTGACAGCCATCCATGTGGTTGCATGTATTAATATCTCACAAATTTTTATTGCTGAGCGTTGTTCTGTGGTATGGCTATAGCACAATTTGTTTATTTATTCACCAGTTGAGAGAGATTAAAGTTGCTTCCAGTCTTTTGCTATTATGAATAATGCTGCAATGAACATACGCATATACATTTTTGTGCAACATATGTTTTCATTTCCTATTGGATAAATATCTAGAAATGCAAATTGCTGGTTCACTCAGGAAATGTATGTTTATGACATTTTGCAAAGTGGCCTTACCACTTTGAATTTTCATCAGCAGCATATTAGAATTCCAGTTGCTCTGAATCCTCATCGACACTTGGCGTCATCAGTCATTTTAACTTTAGCCATGCTAGTGAGGGTGTGGTGGTATTTCATTGTGGTTTTTATTTGCATTTCTTTTGTGACTAGTGATGTACAGTATCTTTTCATAAGCTTCTTACCCATTCATCTATCTTGGGAGGTGTCTGTTCATATTTTTTTTGTTCATTTTTAAATTGTGTTGTCTTCAAGACAGATTTTTGAGAGAATCCAGGAGGCTTTGAGTGCTCATGAATGCCTTCTTATGTGGAGGAAGTAAGAAATCTGGTAGGTAAACAGAGCAGAATTCATTTCAGGAAGGGACAGAGCTGGGAGCTAATGAGCCTCTTTTCCAGTATGGCTGAATGGTGTACTGCTGTGTACCGCACCCCAGTGATTTATTGATACCCGTGGCAAGATGCAAATGAAAGACCCTGTGATGAAAATGGAAGCTTCTAGGGATAGATATGCTTTGCATTTTTGCTGCAGTGTTCAGACATGGATTCTTCTCGAGCTAAGAGACAATAAACCGCTCTTTTTTTGATAGAAGTTCCTCTAAAATAGCATAAGGTAACTTTCAGGCTATATTGGAGTGAGGTTTATTAACAAAGCTATGTGGTGACAGATCTCAAAGCGCATAGGGTTTAAAATAAGGTAAATATTTCTCATGGTCATTAAATCTTCTGTTAGAAGAAGAGAAATGTAGCACAAATATTCTGCTTTTCTAAGATTTAAAAGAGAACGCTTATATATAAGATGATGATAATTCAGTAGTAACAATATTTTCTTATTTTAGAGAGCAAAAAGATTTATACATTATTGGCTAATATACAAGAATGCTGTCTAATACATAGTTTTAGCCATTACCACACAATACTTATTCAGCATCTTTGTGTATATTGTGAGGTACCCTTAAGAATCAATGTAAGCTCAATAATCATAACAGCTTACCTAAAGTGTTTAGGAAACATCCAATATTATGCTCCTTTTTACAGGATGAAATAATAGGCCCGTATTTTTTTAAGGACATTCATACCACCGCGGCTTATCTTTTATAGGTATCTAGTTCAAATTAAATGAAAAACTTACATTTTGCACTACTGAGCTTCATAAATTGAGTATACAACAGAGGGAAAGAGAAGAGATAAAATGAATTAGGAAGTCAAACATGGTGAAAGTCTTTGTGAAAGTAATAAGATTACATATTCAAAAGGATAGTCTTTGAAATGGAAACCAGAAAGACAAATAGCATAAAAATATCGCAGCATCTAGTCACAGTACAAACAAAAGACTACTCCAGTCTCTTGGTTTAAGTTGGGTCAGATGAACCCCCAGTTCAAGGGTATCTTCTCATTTCTTCTGGGCTAATTTGACACCTATAATAAACATACAGATGGTTTCCCACAGGCCACAGTGCTTGGCATGGAATCGGCAGTTGGTACAATTTGATGAGCTGCTTAGAAATTCTCAAGAATCCAAGGAACTGTATACAGAGCAAAACTTTCTTTTAAATCTTTTATGTCTGGTTTCAAGCAATGATGCTACAAAATAGCATTAGCTGAGACCAGGCTAATGCAGCCTGAGGTATCAGAGTAATTCATGATCATCTGCTTGGCTTCTGTAGATTTTGCAAAATACCACCTCTTTAAGAATCATTGTAGCTAACCACCAACTCCTCACTCAGAATCAAATTTAACTAACTCAAAGAGTAATCAAAAACTTATTTTGTATTAAAGACAGCTCCATCATTCCCATACAGATGCGTGTTGATGCTTAAAATGCCCTCAAAGTAGGGAATTCCCTTGATATCTATGGAGGTAAACTTAGGACAGAAAATTTGGCCATGTTACCCTTACAGCTTACCAACCCTTTTCTTTACATAGTTCTTGTGAACATGAGTTTGTTGGGATGTGTTTTCTGCTTACAAAGAACTTCCATTATTTTCTCAAGATAATTCAAAAATAATGACAACTAAAGACTCAAGCCCTTAATTCATTGTACATTAAGAATACACTAAAACTGTACATTAAAATGAATGTGGAGGGTGATGGGTGAGTTGAAGCCCATGAAAGCAATAACCCCTTGCAAGATTCCACACTAAAGTGGCTCTGACAGAATTCATTCCATGAAGGTTCTAAGAATTTAATGATAAAAAGGAATTCTTTGCCTTGGCTGTCAGGACCCTCAATATTAAACTTAAGCCTCAATTGTAGTAAACTCAGTGGTTATTACTAATTCCTGGCATACTGATGTTTTCTTTCTTTTCTTTTTAAGCAATACCCTTTAAACTCTTTTGAATTTAAATGTTTAACAATTCTATCAGAAATACACGATATGTATTTTTTTGCTTAATTCTTATTTTAAGTGATCTCAAAGGTTTTTTGAAAGTAGACAGAAGACCAATTAAAAACAGTTTAAAATAATAACAGTCAAAAGAAGTTTAGCACTGTGAACTATCAAAAAGCCAAGAATTAGGAAAATTTGATTTGCTTTAGCAGCTGTTTCTTGTGTCTATTTTCTGATTTATCATCATAAGCATTAGTGTGGAGATGTTCACTGCTTTATTTTATTGGCATTCAAGAGTTGCTATTCAGAGGTATAAATTAGAATCCGTGGCACTACTCTATTTTCAGAAAGTTGAAAGGGACTTTAATAAAAATAACTATTACCTTCTGAAAACATATTATGATATAGCTACTGTGGGAAGGAATTTTTGTATTGACCCAGTTTAACCTTCACAAAATAGTTGTACATTTTCATGATCATCATTTTATTTTTTAAGTATTTCAAATTTATTTTTTTTATTTTTTAATGTTTTTAAAATTTTTATTTTAATTCAAGTTAGTTAACATGTAGTGTAATAATGGTTTCAGGAGCAAAATTTAGTGATTCATCACTTATAACACCCAGTGCTCATCCCAACAAGTACCCTCCTTAATAACCATCATCCATTTAGCCCATCACTCACCACACCTCCACTCCAGCAACCCTCAGTTTGTTCTCTGTAGTTGAAGAGTCTCTTATGGTTTGCCTCCCATTTGAAAGTTGAGAAAATTGAAGCCCATGAGCATTATGTGTATTGCTCAAGGTGATAGCACTCGTCAGTTGCAGAACAAAGGTTTGAATCCAGTGGTATCTGGCTATAGTTTTCTACAATATACAAATAAACCACTTTCTTAAGGATCATTTCAACCAACCAGTCCCTCATCTCATAGAATCACATTTAATTTATTCGTGTAAATTAGAAATTCTTTTGTCTTCAAAGACAGCCCTGCCATTCCCTTAAGATGCATTGGGATGCTTAACCTTCCCCTCAAAGTTATGAAATTTTCTTTGTATCTAAATTTATCTTTTATATGATCTCTCATGATCTTTCTCCTTTGTCTTTCTCAGTTGAGAAGACTCTCAGACACATTAACACACTAGTAGACTTAAAGGAAAATATAATTCTCAAATCTTTAAAATACCAATAAAGTAAAAATTACTAGATGGATTTAATAACAGTTTAATTGGGGATTTCATAATAAGTTTTCCATACACTCTGTTTGAATAGCTTTCCTAGTCTTTCAGAATCAAATGTGACTGTCAAAGCCTATAAGAAATTTCCCCATTTCAAAGTTACATTTTCTCGAAAAACTGAAATTACCTTCAAAATGGGAAACTGATTAAATGAAATCTACCTTTATTTTTAGAATGCAGTTCAGGACCCAGTGATATTTTATTTTTGTATCTCAACTGATGCGAAATAATGGTGTAATAATTTATTGTAGTTGAAGGCTTCAGCATGGCATTTTTGTATGTCCAGTATAAGAGCGTCTTTACTTCAATTCTTTTTTTCTCTTTTTTCTTTCATTTTATTAAGAAAAAAAATTGAAATGCAACAAAAACATAAACTCCATTGTTAGCCAAAACCATTGCAACTTGGCTCTCCTGAGCTTTTGACTATGTGGTAGCTTGATTTCCAGTGGCTGATTGCCCCGTGCTTGCTGATCTGAAAGGATTCTGTACCAAGCAAAGCTGCTCATTAAACAAGCTTTTGCCAAGTCAGAGAAACTTAATTTTTTCCTGCCGTAATATAAGGTACCAAGTACAATTCGGGCAGCTTCTAACTTAACACCAGCAATGGGAATCTGGGAGAGCTTGGATAAATGAGATATACATGATAAAGAAAGTTTATTATTATTGTGTGCTTTTAATACACTGCCTTGCCAAACTTTTAACCAGAGCTGCCAACAAATAGCAAAATGAACTTATTTGAGTCTCCAGGCTTTTATCCCTACCCTACTCCTGCACCTCATCCCCTCACGAAGGAACTAACAAGCTGTGCTGTGGCTAAAAGGCAGGGAGCAGAAAAGGAACAGAGAGAGAGCAGAGTCAAGTTAATTCCAGACCCTGGCTAATTGGTATCCAAATAATTAAGAGCTGGCTTTAAAACAAAATACCCCACACTTAACAGAGGCTCAGAAATGAATAGGACATAGGGGGGAATAGCACTGAAAAATTTGGAACATTTATCAACTAGTCAGAGTCTAGGCTATGGGCTAAAAGCAGGAAGTTAGATAGAAACAGACCTCGACAGAAGAGAGGAAATTAGACAGCTAGCTGGCAGCAGCAAATTCATCTAATGGCTAGAAAAAAGATCATCTTTCACTTTCAGTGATGAGATGATGGGTAATTGGTAGTTTGATTAGGATTTATTCTCAAAAGGCCTTTTTTTAAAAAAGCCTGCTTTCTGTCCCATTTATGTTGTGTAATAAATACCTATCTACAAACTAAAGATAAAATCCTGAGAGAAACACTTCTGTGGCTGTGTCTCCAGGTTCAATTAAAGTGGAGCGTTAAAGCAATTACCCAGAAGATTTAAAGTAAAACAATTTCACTTTTGCCTGAATTAATAGGCAGATTCAACCCAAAGCTTACACTTTGCTTTTATTCCCAACGCTTGAGTATTTTTAGGTAGAATTGATAATCAAAGGTAAAATAGAAATTCAGTACCAAATAACAGATTTTTTTTTTTTGCAGTTTACTATGGAGATGGGTTCTAAACAAACAGATAAGGTATTTAATAAATGACAAGGAAAGAAATTGCTTACGTGCACTTTAAGAGGTGACACCCTTCTGCGCTTTCCTATTCTCCTTGTTAATGCTTTGAAAGTGCCAATTTTGGACTCAATGGATCTTTGAAACCCCTGGTCTTCCCTGAAAAGAATAAGAGACTCCTAGGCTTAAAATAGAAACATTTCTGAATTGACATATTGTAGACTACAGTGAGTGCCTATCATTGTTAAGACATCCCACCATTCTCTTCAACAATTTGCTTGAACCAAAGTCCGCTTTTACTCCCTTAGTGAGAGTTTTTGGAAACCCTGGGTCAGAATGGCAGTTCTGGAAGCCTTAACTTTTAAATGGGGGTAATCCTTCTCTTTTTCTGAACTGCACTCCCCAAGCTGAGAATCCAAGAGTCCCCTCTGATATTGGACCTACATCCCAATCTCTCCTTAGAGAGGAGAGAAATAAAACATTAAAAACCTGTACCCACACTGGAAGGAAGGACAGAACCCTCCACTGTCTTCCTCCTAGCTGCAGTCTCAGGCCTTTATGTTGTTACAGAGCTCTGGTCCAAGCTGATTTGTCCTTCTTCAGGTGGCATCTGTCATGACCTGTCACCTGTCATGACCACTTGAAAGTTCTAAACCTAATGAAAGCCTCATATATTTATTTACAAACCCTTGGCTTCCTTCCTCTTGGGTAGGACCCTAGTAAGTGCATGTAATCAAATCTAGTCTCAGGAATATATCGCGAAATTCCGTATATTCTCAAGGTATCGCTAAAACCCCAAACTATAAAAATGACTGACAGTTACAATTAATAAATACTACTCTTTATGGTGTCTGACCTATTTTTTTCTACAACTCAGTATTCCTCACGATGTGCAAAAATAGATGACAGCAGGATGAATGAACAGTAAATTTTAATGAAGCAAAACTTGATCAACCAGGAACCGTGGACAAAAGAAATCCTGGAACAGGGTACCATGCAGCTAAGCCTCTCATATTTATTCCCGTATTCCAGAATCTTGACTGGATAAGCAATAATTTGCACAAATTTGTGTGTCTTTGGATATACAGATGTATCAGTAGGTGCTTGCAGGTATGTGTGTGTGCTGAGAGAAAGTGACTCAGAACAGATTTATTTACAGAAAAGGGAGAAAATGGAGTTCTCAGAATTAAGCACTCCGATTTTATTTCTCATTCCTAATTTAAAACTATAGCTAAAATCTATCATTACAGGGCGTAATGTGTCACCGTCCCATCATTTGAGAAAAAAATGACAAATATATACATATATGTACATATTCATATATATGCATATATTTGTGTATATGTATATGTGTGTGTATACATATATATTAGAAACTCTTTAAAAGTGAATTTCTGCTTTTGTCACATATTTATTGTAGATGTAGTATATTTACATAAGATTTATAGTTTTTCATTGGCATTTTTCTGAAAGGGAACAATGAGCAAATTTTGACCTTGAGCTTTGGGGCGGAGCAAGAATTAGACTGTGATTGACTTTGTTTATTTGCGAGCATATCCCGAGTATTGGTGAACTTAAATTGGGCAGCACAAGTTAAGCCTCATAGCCTGTTCCTCTGGAATTACTCCCTTTTAAGCACATTTTTTTAAGTTTATTTATTTATTTCAAGAGAGAGAGAAAGTGTGTGCATGGAAGATATAGAGGGGGGAGGGGCAGAGAGAGAGGGAGAAAGAGAGAATCCCAAGCAGGTTCCGTGCTGTCAGCATGAAACCTGAGGCGGGGCTCCATACCACAAATGATGAGATCATGACCTGAGCAGAAATCAAGAGTCAGACGCTCAACCTACTGAGCCACCCAGGTGCCCCCAGAGTTACTCCCTTTTGTTAGCATTCATAAAATATGAGAACTTTTCCAGATACCCAGTGGGTGGACAACCTTTTTGTGTTTCTAAGATGAGGGGTTTGTCAATGCCCCAGAGATGAAATGAGCCAAGCCACGGGACATCTGTGATTTTGATGAGATTTTGGAAAAAAAGCATATTTAACATGTGACCTCATAATATCATTACATCCACTCTCAGCCAGCCACACCAGTGGTAGAGGCTGATTGGCAGGTCCACGTGGGGCCTAGAGTGGCTTTTGGGCTCCCGCCCCTGGATAATATCTATTCTTTTTGCCCACTTGTTCGGCTTAGTGCCTAGGCCATGGAAGGACTGATTTAGAAATTATACTAGATCAGAAAATTTAGGAAAATAAATTCAGACCATATACAATTCAGACCAGTTTTACCATGAAAGGCAGAATAGTTAGCGGTTAAGGCTTCAAAGATGACAGCCTCCATGCTCACTCACTAAAAGCGACTACTGACTTCTCTGGACCTGGTGTCTCACCTGTAAAAGAAGGATACAAATAGCCTCTCCCAAGAGTCTTGTTAGGATTAGATGAATTAATCCATGTAAAACCATTTAGAAAAGAGCCTGTCACATAGTAAGTGCTTCATTAGACTACTTTTTTTTCCCCTGGAATGTCACTGTTTTCACGTTCATTGCTCCCTTTCTAATATTTCACAAAATTGTTAAGGACCCTTTCGTCAACTATTTATTAAGGGTCTCCCATGTGAGAAGCAAAGTGCTGGGCAGGCAAAAGCCAGCAGTACACAGGAGGTACCCAACCCTTCCCTCACGGAGCTGACAGTCTAATTGGGAAGACACATGTTAAGTAAGCAAATGAATGAATCAAATAATTGTGGATTGTGATTCGTGCTTTAGAGGAAGTCAGTGGGAGTGGTGAAGAAGAAGAGCAGCAGGGTCTTAAATTAGGTGGAGAGATGAGAAGTGGCTTCCCTGAGGAGGTGCTGATTGGGCTGGTATACCTAGACTGAGGGGAGAGCAACTGAGCAGTGGAAATAGGAGGAAGGCAAGAAGGCCCAGGTGCAGAAGGCATTGTCTAGGAGCAGAGTGTGGAGTGGAGTGAGAAAGAAGGAGACATCAGAGCATCAAAGTCTTTTTAAACCAGGTTGTTAAGTGCTGTGATTGGCATTTCACAAAGGTTCCCTTAGCTGAGTTATCAAGAGTAGACTGAAGAGGGTGGGGAATTATGGGAGCAGGGAGCACGGGGGCAGCAATGAAGTCTGCAGGAGAGCAGATAGTGGCTTGGACTGCGGTAGGCAGTTGTGGTAGAAATAGGGATGGATTTCTTAAATATATTAGAAATCAGATCAAGAGGACTTGCTGCAAATGGATTGGCCCTGGAGTGTGAGAGATGGGGAAGAATCTGGGATATGAAATAAAAGTCCCTACCTTAATTTTGATGATAAATATGATGAATACTAAGTCAATGATGCCAAAGGACCAATCTTCACATATCTAAGAGATAATTTATATATAATGTAAACATAGGATCCTATACTCTGTGTTATGGGACAGAATTTAATAGATGGAAAAGCCTTTTGATGTTTTAGGAATTTCTTCACTGAATGTCAGGACATTGGGTAAGTTTCATACATTTTTCTTCTTGCTAGGTTGCCTGTTGCCTCAGATGTGTCACTATTAACCTTACAAACTCTCCTCCCCCTCTACATATACGATAGGTTATTTACAAAGCACTTTATATTTCTAAAACATTTGAAGCATTATATTACAAGAAATTTGAGATATTTCTTTCTTAGTTTGAAACCTAGGGCAGAGTATTAACCTTTCTTTGGTGGTTTCTTCATCTATAACCTGGAATTTGACAGCAGTATGTTTCTCAGTGGGATGTTGTGAAGATTAAATCACTTAGTACCTGTAAAGTGCTATGCACTCTCTGTCACCTAGTATGATCGCAATAAATTTTAGTTCCTGTTATTAGTCTAGACAGACTTCTTAGGATATGTGTGCTTCAGTGTCTTCATCTGCAAAATAAAGATGGTTTCCTTCTCAGAAACCAGGAGAGTTTGGTTTACTATAGAATGCTATGTCTTTCTAAAGGGGTGGTTAAGATTTAACAAGATGTTAGTTTTTTGGGTAGGTCACACCAAATACACAGCACTTGGCCAGTCATATTACATGATGGCAAGTGTTCAGAAATGTGAAAAAACATACACTAAGCTTAAGGCAGCAGTTTTTTCCCCAATTTTATCTGCAATTTTGTATGCAGAAAATGGCCACTACTTGTTATACATGAAACACTATTATTATTTCTTACCCATTTATACTGTGCTATAGTCAGAAAGGATTTGAGGTGGATTACAATAAAGGGCTCAGATATCATAAATCATTTAAGTAAAAGTAACAGAACCAAAGCCAATACAGGAAAGGGAAAAGAATGTTAAGATTTTATAAATATTTTATGTCTTCTATACCTAGGAATCTTTTGAGGCAGTTACTTCAGATAACTTTACAATCTTCGGATTAATCTTCATAAAATATGTGGCATGGAAAGGTAGCAGTCATTGCCCTCACACCACGAATGGGAAATGTCACTATCTTGCTAAAGTCCACAGTTGAGAATAGTCTGGATATATACTGGTTGTTCCAATATTACACCTTCCCCAAAGACACGCAAAATTTTTTTATCGATAATGTTATTTCCTGCGGAGCACCAGGGTAGCTCAGGTGGTTAGGTGCCTGACTCTTGATTTCAGCGGGGGTCATGATCTCACGTTTCTTGAGGTGGAACCCCACCATCAGCGTCTACACTGCTGACAATGCAGACCCTGCTTGGGATTCTCTCGTTCTCTCCTCTCTCTGCCACTCCCCCAATTGCTCTGCCTCTCTCTCAAAATAAATAAATAAACTTAAAAAAAATATTTCCTGCAGTTTCAAGTTACTGAGTGATTAATTTAATAGAGGAAAATAGATTCAAAAGAATTTTTTTATTGATCTATCAAAGTTGTAACATACACGGAAGAAAAGAAAAGAAAAAATCCCGTCAATATGCATAAAGTAATTTTAAGCAATTATGGTCAAAGCACAGAGGCAATGTTTATTGTAGTGTTTTTCACTTGGCATTATATTTTAAGCATTTTATATCTCTATCTTTTGGCAACGATAGGAAATTGCTGCCTACTATTCACTTAGGTTGATGCACTGTAACTTAATGAACCATTAAGTTATAATAACATTTAGGTCATTTCCAAGTTTTTGTCATTATGAATAATAATAATGACGCAAGTCTAGTTTTTCCATCTTTTGGATGACTTCTTTATAATAAATTCTCAGGAGATTACTGGAAGTGTCAAAGAACATGAATATTATTGTATCTTTGTAGAGTTTTTACTGCTATCAGTAATGCAGGAGATGTTGTGCCCCATCTTTTAAACCTGGGTGTTCTCGCCTTTTCTGCTTTAATAAGTTGGTGAAAGTTTTGCATACTGATGTAGTAACTCTAAATTTTGCATCGGTCTTCAAAGACAGGTAAATTTACTCTCTATTATATTTCGTATATCATTTTCTATTACATTACATTTTTACACTATTATATGCTATATTATAATATTTACACACATACACATATGTAAATAAATAAATGTATACTGAGGTAGTAATGTATGTCACACTACTGATGAATTATTTCCTCCTCTTGCTAAAAGATCAATGTTTGATTTTTTCTTGAACTTTTCTAGAAGTAACACCACATAAATATGATTAAGTCTTTTGTTAAGAGAACTCTGTAAACTCCCTAAGTGTCAGGTATATAACCCATGCTTTATGCTACTATTTTGTAAGGACCTTAAGAAATAGATACATAGATTCAGTAAATAACTCAAAGGATGACCCTTACTCTTCACAAACTGTTTTCTTTCTTTTAATTTTTGTAAATGTTTTATTTATTTTTAAGAGAGAGAGAGACAGAATGCAAGCAGGGGAGGAGCAGAGAGAGACACACACACACAGAATCTGACACGGGCTCCACACTCTGAGCTGTCAGCATAGAGCCAGACGCAGGACTCAGACTCACAAACCATGAGATCATGCCCTGAGCCGAAGTCGACGCCTGACCGACTGAGCCACCCAGGCGCTCCCACAAGTTGTATTTCTAGAAACACAAGCAGATAGATCCAGGTCTTTAAGAAAGGACCACACCGTCTTTCTTCTTCCCCAGCCCACCCAGCTGGTATCACATCGTTTCATAGCCTTTGGATCAGAGTGATGTAAAAAATTAACAGTGAAGACTTAGTAGGGGAAAATATATGAGAAGAAAACGAAGTAAAATGAAGGCGATGATGTAAAGAAAGTATAACACGTGTTTGTGGACATGTGTGTGGTGTCTATATCTGTGGCTGTCTGGCAGTGGCCATATAGTTTGTGGTTGAAAATTCAGACAGTGGAATTAGGTTGAGTATGAATTACATTTCTATCGCTTGCTAGCTGTGTGATCATGGGCAAGTTACTTAACCATGTTGTGCCTCTGTTTTGTCATCTGTCAAACGGAAATAATGAAAAGACTTAGGTCACGGAATTATTGTAGGATTAATCCATGTAGAGCCTTAGAGTGCCTGGCATACAGGAAGTGCTTAATAAATGTTAGTTACAATGATGAGTTTTATTATTGTCACTACGTGATAAGAACCGAAATTCCAAAATGACTTATTTTTATCACTGAAGAATGATTGACTAGAGACCGGTTATTCTCTTTTTTGTGGCACGTCGTCTTAGCCTTCTCAAGGTATTTGCCCAGAGGGTGTGATTTGAGCAGTAACTAGAAGGTTCTATCCTCAAATATATCTTCAACTGAATTATCTAGTCCTGCTCTTATCACCATTTTTTTAATTGAATTTTGCCCCACTACCTTTACCATCTTCTGAAATGCAGAGGAGGTGAGATATTACCTCACCATCTCCTTGCACTATCAGTAGGGTTATCCAGATTTTTTTAAGTGGTCAAGACAGCACAGGAGCCCACACTCCTTCTAGAGGAAAGCATGCGGATAGGAAGGGAAGGGCCAAGAGAGGGCTATGGAGTGGAGGTTCTTGAATGTGGTTCTTCCAGTGGAGGGAAGAAAGAGGTTGACATACGACTCCGTATCCTTCCCCGGATGTTGTTTTGGGTAAGAAATATAACTGGAGGGGTCCTGACTCTGGAAAGGACAGATCCAAGAATTATATGACTTATCTGAACAAGAGAGATCTGCATTACACTTGAAATCATGCTCTCTTAGAATTAATAATCTGTGATTTGCCCCTGGATTCAAGAGAAGGATCTGGTCCATAGAGTTTTCAGGTGGGATCTTGCTGGTGGCAAAGAAAAAAGAGATGAATGAAAGGGAAGAGTAAAGAATGAAACCTAGCTACAAAAGCACACATTTCTAGTGCTGTGAATGAGCAGAACACTGTTGCCTTGATTTAGGGTTTTTTTTTTTTTTTTTCAGAATTAAGTGGCAGAACTATTTTTAGGTTCTAAAAAATATGTCATTTATTTCCACTAAAACTAGTTTTTAGATGCATAAATGGCAACATTTCTGGCTAGAAAAAAAATGAATTTCCACCTAGAACTAGTTTATAGAAAGGTTAATCATATTAATAGGATAAAATAGGCCAATTTTCTCTGCAAAGAAGTATTTCAATGTGCAGATTTACCAGAGGGAAGAACGTTTTCTCTTGATTTCCATTTTGGAGTTAAATTTACAGGAAACAGACTCTAATTCTCAAGGAAGAATAGTTGTGACTTTTTTTGTCTTTTCCTTATTGTGAGGCAGAGATCCAGGACACTATCTTATTATTGTTGTTGTTGCTTATAGACTTTTTAAATAGGAAAAATAATGGATTCTTCAATTTACTGATGAACTGCTTAACTTCTAGAGGTAACCTTGTACATCTGCTCCAACCTCCCTCGTCACAGTCTGTACCTAAGGTCTTCTAATGGGCATTCACTGGATGCCCAGTAGCTGCATGACATGGTCAGCTTGAACGATTTAGTGCTCTCTTTTTTGGAAGCATTGGCCTTTCTGTCCATAGCGAGCCTTCTTGTTTTGTTCTGTTCTGTTTTGGTTTTTTTCTGAGCCTTCTTGGTTAATTCCAGCGCATCCTTTCCTTGCATCTTTTTATCTTTTCCCCCTAATGTCTCTGAGACCATCAGGAAAGTCTTAATATGAATGTCTCCATCCGTCTACCTCCTTTCTGGAAGATGAAAGACTACCCAATTTTGAAAGTTCAGATCCTTATGAAATCTGAAGTTAATAGAAAGATATATTAGTAAAAGGAATAGATTACAGCATCACCAGAAAAAGAAGAGAGCACCTGTGCAGGACTGGCTTTGATAGCATATTCAGAGCGAAATGCTTAAGGTGACCAGGTCAAAGTCTTGCTTCAGAGAGGAAAGCAGTTGGGTTGCATCTTATAGTCTGTTATCTCATGACTTACTATGAAAGTCTCTCCTCTGCTTTTGGGATGTTTGCTTTATCATCTGTAAGGTCCGGTTGGAGACAGGGAATTAGAAATGGTGTTGGCTGCCTCCAGCTCTGATTCAGCATTCTGGGACATGAGAGCCAGTAGAAAAGTGTTGGTCCACACATGAGCTGCTCACGGTGACAGGCAGTTGATGAAAGTGGATCAGTAAATAGTGCCAAGTCCCAGAAGGATGCCATATATGAGGTAGAGTTTAATAAATAGAATCCCGAGATGAATTTGAGGTGGAGACCTAGACAGAGGTGACCTAATGTGGACAGCAACATCCACTCTGTGTTTGTCTCTGCTTTCATCGTGTGACACTGTGAGGCAGGCCTCTCCTGGGGCCTGGAGCGAGGGACTAGAACAATCTAATGACAGGTGAAAGAAGATCCCTTGACACCTGGATAGAGGTTTATAAGTGTACTACATGGTTTTAGAGACCTGCTCGTCACTTCCCCCCATAAAGCAGATGGAGGATCTGGATCTTCTTCCTCTAATTCTCTTCCTCTTCCTTCTCTTCTTCTTCCTCCTGCTCCCCCTTCCTCTTCCTCCTCCTGTTTCTTTTTTGAGTTTTATCTTTCATATTGTCAAACCAGGGATTAAAATTTGAATGTTAACTTTCTGTTCTGTCAAAGTGAAGGACAAAACTGGAAAGCTTACTTCTTAACAGAGGTTATGCAAAAGCTAGATCAGTAGATAAAGAAGGTCAGTTAGGTAGAGACTAAGAACAGGAAGGTCACTTCTCTATGGGCTTATGAGTAGACAGTTCCCCTCTTTATTATGATGTATATTTCTGAAATAGCTATGGACCACTCTAGGCATTTTGAAAGCTTCCTGCCATACACCTTCATCTTTAGTGTATAAGCCTACTTGGGACGCAAGTGTATCAAAGAGTCATTAAAACTCAACAGTAGTCAAAATTCAAGTATGGCTGTTAATTATAACATGCTAATAAACTAAGAAGTTCATAATCCTTCTGTCCTTCATAATTATTCTTCAGGTTATAAATTCTTTGTCAATCATAGCATTCTCTCTAAAATGTCATTCAAACGATTTCAGTACCATTTGAACTCTATATTATGTTTCTACAGCGGAAACATTATGTTGTTTAACAAACAGATGCATCTAAAATAAAGGGGAGGATTGAAGCATTGTGGAATCTCTACCTTTGGAAGCATGGGGTAGAGGGTACCCGCCAGTTGTCATGGAGGACCCTGCCTAGGCCCTTCATTTGGCTTGGCTGCTCTGCAGGCTGCTGAACCTCCCACTTGCTCCACAGTCCAGTTGGATTTCAGCATCTGTCTTGGCATGCACACAGATTTAACACCTGCTGCTTTCTAAACATTCTGAAGACCTCTGCTGTTCATGGAGTGAAAGGGGTTTGGAGCTTGAACAGCACATTTGGGTGACTTCTGACACTACAACTAAATACATTGTACAAAATTCGTATTAGTTCCAATGTAGTTCCCTCACCAATTCTCCTTGAAATATTTCTGCAGAGGGAAAAATAGCATCAGGTGTTGACCACCAGTTTCACATAATTGGGGGATGGGAGGATCTTCAATCACGTCTTCCTCATAGGTCTAGAAGCCAGATTCACTTCTGCCAGAGATCCTGTAAAAGACTGTGCTGCCTGGATTCTCACTCCATGCATTGAGCTTTAGGAAGACTAGGACACAGAGGATCAGAAACCTTTAGGTTATTGACATCGTGTGTCTTTGGGGGTTGGCCGAGACAAACAAGCACCACCATCGAAAGACAGTCTTTTTTTTTTTTAATGTTCATTTATTTTGGGGGGGGGGTACTAGTTGGGGAGGGACAGAGAATGAGAGAGAGAGAGAGAGAGAGAGAGAGAGAATCCAAAGCAGGTACTAGACTGCTAGTGTGGGGTCCGATATGGGTCTTGAACTCATGAACCTTGAGGTCATGACCTGAGCTGAGATCAAGAGTCAGTTGCTTAACTGACTGCGCCACCCAGGAATCCCAAAAGACTGTCTTACACTGCTTTTCCCAGTATGCTCCACTGTGAGCATGTAGTGTCTTTTCTCGTTGCCTGCCCTTAGCTGGCCATGCTATACTATCAGTTAGCATCTTTTAAAATAGTTCTCTTGGTGTTAGCAATGGTCTACATTTACCTTAGAATAATTGTCTACCATTGTCTTATGTACAATCTATAGTTACTTAACACATTAAACACACAGTTCTGCCTGTATCTCCTTCATCTTTGAAGATGTAGACGTAGAGCTGTCCCCATAGTGCTGAAACATTTAACATAACTGATTAAAAAGTACCTTCTTGTTTTTTAAAAAAAAACAAGGAATTTGGAATTTTTTGGTCTCTGTACTCATGCCTTGGTGGGAATGAAACATTTTTTTTATTTTAGTTTCTAATTTTATTGGACTTGAATCACAGTATTTATATCTTGAAGGAGTTTTTATACTCGTAGAGGGTGGAGCCTTGTTTCTCCCTCATTAACCCATCTGCTCCCACCTTTCCCTTTTTGTTCTTAAAAGCTCCCAAAGCAGTTTGGGAGTCTTGCTCCACTTCCAGACATATACTTACAGTAAATATTTCCACAAATATGAAATGGGAGAATACTTGCAGATGTGTTCTGGGATTATCAATTGAACTAAAAGTTTATGTGCCAAACATGAAAGGGTGAGTTACTGAGATAACCGGGGCATCTTATGTCTCTCGCGGATATATCTCAGACAGCACTGGGAATGCAGAAGAGAACATTTCATAAGAAAACATTTTATGAAATATGTATCACAGCAGCCGTCATATTCTGTTCTTCAAAGGGTCTCATTTCTCACCTTCCTCAGATTGGCTGTGGAGCTGGAATGTGGACTAGGTACTATCAATTCATTCATGGCTAAGTAACTTTTGCAGTTTCTTAACCTAGTATCCTTTGATTTTGTATGTCATTGTTTTAGAAAAATAAGCAATTGTCATATGAATAGCTCTATTTTTCTGGATATTAGGACACATGATATCTTGTCTATTTCATTTATTCTTCAGCACATCACTTCAGTGCCCTTTAGCTTTGTAAACCTTTCTTTTTTTGCCCCTGCCCTATCTCTTCAGACTCTACTCACCACCCTCCCCTCAAGTCAAAGAAACTATAATCCTTGCCTATAAAAAAATTCCAAGAATTTTCCAAAGGAGTATGAAAAGAGGAGATTTGAGAGGAAGCAAGATGCTTTATCCATGAATGACTTCTCAGCTAACAAAATGGAAGAGAACTTTTTCAAGAGTGGAAGAGAACCTTCTGTTCCAAATTTCTACAAAACAACTTAAATCTGCTTTCACATTCTCTTGGCTTGGGCTCAGACGTGATTCTCAGTCATTTGGGGAGGGGTTCCCTTCCCCACTCCCAATTTACCCCAGACCCTTCCATTCCGCTTCTTCTAGCCCCACCCATTCTTTTTGAGTCAAACAAATTATTCAAGGTCTAATGCATATTGAAACACACTGGACTACCTACCAGTATTTTTCAAGCCTGCACTTTCCCTTGGAATCCAGAAGCTTTATGGGTTTTATGCCATCCTTGGGCACAGAAATCCATACAAGCTAGGACCCCTGGTTCCTGGGATACAGCTTACCTAAGTGGTCTATCAAGGCATTCCACCTTGATGTCTGCAATCTTCCCCTCCCTAGAGTGGCAGGAGGGATTGGGTCTCTATCTCTGTCACTTGTAGAACCTGCCCTAGTCTTGAGAAATCTTCCCTCAACCTGATACTTCTGTGCCCTCCTCCCTCTAACTAATATCTGACTTTCCTACCCCTAACCTAATCCTCTCCATGGAATCAGAAACAAAAGGAACTTTTGTTTTAGCCTTCTGTTTTCCTTCTTAATAAAAACTGTTCTGATGCTCAAGAACTCAAAACCTGAGAGAAAAAAAAAAAAAAAAGAGAAAGCCACATAACTAAACACCTCAAGAATTATTTTTGTATCAATATAAAGAAAATCTTAGGGTCATTTTAACCAGTCTTTCTGAAGTTGATATGATATCTATCTCACTCAAGGAAGAAATGACCCAAGGTCTGTCTGACCTCTTATTCACTCCAAGAGAAGATATCACCAACCAAGTCATTAAACAAAACCCATTCTGCCTTTTTCACTCATAAAACTTTATTAGATGAAGTTCTAAAATGTGCTTGAAAAATAATCTAATTTATCCTGCTCCAAGGAATTTAATTAGAAGTCAATTAAATTCAGCAGAATGCATACATCATATTACATGTTGTACCTTGATTCATTTTCTTTGCTATTTTTACTTTAAAGAGGCAATGGAATTATTTGGTCCTGCAGTATTCTATCGAAAATAATCCACTTCATGCATAAACTAATTGGTCCTCAGGAGCGCTAAGGGAAACAAAATATGTACGTTAGTATGTTATTATGCTTGCCACGTACAACTCATTTGAATTTAATCTCTTTGGCATTGTGTACTGGTGAGACAGGGACTTTAGGTATCAGTTTACCTGTACTTCCAAAAAAAAGATATCTTTTCGGCCCTTCCCTTGTTTCTCATCAGACACACACATATAAATGGATCAATACAGGAAGAGAAATGATATGCAGACTCTCTTCAGATCACCTTCACAGTCACTATTAAAACTTTAAGTTGTCAGTCGAAAAGCCCAGGTGACAAAAGCAAAAATAAACAAGTGGGATTACATCAAACTAAAAAGTTTCTGTGTAGCAAAGGAAACAACAAAATGAAAAAGCAACCTACAGAACAGGAAGAAACATTTGCAAACCAAATATCTGATAAAAGGGGCTAGTATCCAAAATATATAGTGAACTCATACAACTCAATAGTAAAGATATAGGATTATTTTAAATGAGCAAAGGACCTGAATAAATTTTTTTTCAGAGTAAACATACAGATGGCCAACAGGTATATGAAAGGTGCTTGACCTCACTAATCACCAGGGAAATGCATTTTGAAAGCACAATGAGATATAGCCTCGCACCTGTTAGGATGTCTGTCATCAAAAAGACAAAAATTAGCAACTAATGGCAAGGATGTGAAGAAAAAGGAACCCTTGTGCCCTATTGACGGGAATGAAACTGGTACAGCCACCAGAGGAAACTGTGAAGATTCCTCAAAAAATTAAAAACAGAACTACCACGTGATTCAGCAATCCCTTTATGTCCAAAGGAAATAAAATCAGTGTCTTGAAGAGGTATCTGCACGCTCATGTTCATTGCAACATTATTCACAGTGGCCACAATCTGGAAACAACCTAAGCGTCCATCAGTGGGTGGATGGTTAAAGATGTGTCGTGTGTGT
Organism: Paguma larvata; assembly: GCA_030068075.1. NCBI lineage: Eukaryota > Metazoa > Chordata > Mammalia > Carnivora > Viverridae > Paguma > Paguma larvata. Next base: position 104,237,180 of record CM057829.1, read on the forward strand.
TTATACACAATGGAATATTACTCAGCCATAAAAAGATAAAATTATTTTGCCATTTGATCTACAAAGTTAAACCCATAGAACCTGAGAGTAGAGCAGTGGTTGCCTCGGCCTGGAGGGAAGGGGAAATGAGGAGATGGTGGTAAAAGAGGAGCAACTTTCAGTTACAGGAAGAATAAGTTCTGGGGATCTAATGGATAGCGCGGCGATCGTCGTTAATACTGTACTGTCTACTTGACATTCGCTAAGAGAGTAGATCTTAAGTGTTCTCACCACACACACCAAAAAGTGGTAACTGTGTGAGGTGACGGCTTTGTTAATTAACTTGATTGTGGTAATCATTTCACAACGTATACATATAGTAAATCATCACATTGTACATCTTTAAGTAATGACATTGGACAACCTAACTATACGTAATTTTTGCTTGTCAGTAATACCTCAATAAAGCTGGAAAAATAAACATACAAAACTTTAGAGTGCCAAGAAAACCAAGGATGGAGTTTGAAACTCTGTTCTTTAGGGATATTTCAAAATACTAACATGTCTGGAAATTGTTTTGTGGTGGTTGTTGAGGAATAGAAGTGCCACACTGGAATACAGTTGGTCTCAGTAACGCAGTCTGAAGGGGACTGGTATCACATGAGTACTGCATAAGCACCACAGAAGGATGCTGACTTAATAGTTCATTTTCCAGAAGGAGAGCCATAGGACTGTCTTTGCATTGTTGGTGGCCATGATCAGGTTACTACAGCAGAAACTTTCCAAGGCTATATACTTCTGTGATTCAAGAAACAAAGAGGGATAACAAGTGTCTTTTCTCTATATTTTCTTGATCTCAAATTGCTTGTAGCTGAAGCGTTTACTAGTAGAAGATGAGATTAATACATAGAAAGCACTTAGCCCAACATTTGACATTGAGTGAACACTCAGTCACTGTTACCTAATAGTAACAATGATCACTAATAAGGCCAAATGCTAAATATTCCAATAAATATTTCTGTCTTGACTTACCAATGTGCTAAAGCTGTCATGATCCCTTAGCATTGTTCTCAGTCACCAGGCTATATGTCACTGCACTGAGCTTTAGATTGTTCCAACAACTTAGGTACAGTAGAGCAGGGCGGTAGATAGATGTACCTTTAGTAAAAGATACTGTTAGAATTAGATTGCAGTGTTTATTTTTCAGCTCTTGAAGTTGTATTAATTTCCCCTTTGGTGGAGCTTTTCTTTTTATGTTTTATTTATTTTTGAGAAAGGGGGCAGGGGATAGAGGATCTGAGCTGACAGCACAGAGCCCAACACAGAGCTCTAACTCACAAACTGTGAGATCATGACCTGAGCCGAAGCCAGACATTCAATTGACTGGGCCACCCAGGCGCCCCTTTGGTGGAACTTTAAAACAGTGAATGAGTCCTGTCTCCTTTTTTAAATTTGAAAGACAAAATCTTTACATTCTCTTTTTTGGTACTTTGCCATGTGCTCACAGGATGCCCTCTGTGTTTGACAGTTTGGAAACGTCACTGCAGCCCTTAATAGGTAAACAGGGGAGCTAGGTGAAATGTGTCAAACCTCTGAAATCACTTGGATTACCCAAGTCTTGACATAAAAGAAAAGGAAGAAAAAGTGGTTTGTAAATGGTTTCCACTGGTGACTAGTAAGTGACCGTTCTGCCCAGCAGCCCACGTTGCGAAAGGGTGGCTGTAACAAGGCAGATGGAACTGAGGCCCTGGGGAAAGTGAGGAAGGTCCCTTCTCACTGTGGGGACAGCACTGCACCAATCTGGGTGTATCAGAACTCACCCTTTTATGTTAACAGACCGTTTCACAAACTTGCTCAAGTAGAATGGTGAGCGTATAATTTATGTTTACTAAAGCAACCTTTCATTATTTTTTTCTTCCTTCTCAAAGAAAGTGTCAGTAGGTCCCCACAACTTGAAGTCTAGACATTGGTCTTCACTCATAGCCTCGGCAGAGGCTCCACTTGTCCATAGAATGTGAATTGAACGATAACGCTCATTTTCAGAATACAAATCACCATGACGCCTTTGGTTTGTAATCCGCCTGATAGTTTTATTTGGCCTGATGTTTTTACCACAATGCTCAGTCTTTGTAGCTTTTAAAAAGTTGGAACATTTTGTACCTCAACAAGCAACCCAAGTTGTCTTTTAACAAATTCATCAGTTTAATTTTGTTGCTTTTCTTTACCAGCCCTCACCCCCCACTCAGTCTTTAAAAAGTTTCCTTATGGGGCGCCTGGATGACTCAGTTGGTTAAGCGACCAATTCTTAATTTTGGCTCAGGTCATAGACGATCTCCTGGTTCGTGAGTTTGAGCCCCATGTGGGGCTCCATGGCAGTGCAGAGCCTGCTTCGGATTCTCTGTCTCCCTCTCTGTCCGCCCCTCCCCTGCTCGTTCTCTCTTTCTCTTCCTCTCTCTCCTTCTCTCTCTCTCAAAATAAATAAATGAACATTTAAAAAATAAAAAAATAAAAATCCTTCTTAGATTGCTGTGTCTCAGGAGGTCTCTCTCCCATATGTCTTTCTGTTCTCTTCCTTCCATCTTGAAGACAGCTGAGAGAACCTTTTGAGATTTCCCACTTACAGACATCCCTCTTCTAACTGCCTTTCCCTGCAGCCCTGGAGCAAACGTGACCATAAAAGATTTTGTTTTTCTGTTAGAATCATTCCTACAGTAAAATAGTCAACAGGTTGATTTTCTTTTTGGTCACTATAGTATTTAATTATGGTAAATATCCAGTTTTGATTCTTACAGCAAACTTTTCCCTCCAGAGTAAATTTTGTCTAGCCCGTGATGCCAGAATTGGATTTTGGTATAATTTTGAATTGTTTTTCAAGGCAGTCTGTCAGAGGTACTGAGACTTTCATTGTCAGATCTTTGTAAAGGGGCAATTGGAGTCATCTTTAATGCAAAGAATGTTGAGGAAAAATGTCAGCTAGCTTCCACTCAGAGAATCCTTTTATGATTTGAAAGCAAAAGCCAGATATATTTGTCTTCTAAAATGAAGCCTGGCTTCCCTACCTTTTTATCCTCAGTTCCCTGCACATTCTTCCAAGTGAAAGGCATAATTGATGATCTCAGCTGATTATACATTTTTCAAGCAGGTTTTAATCGTGTGCAGAGAAGTTCAGCACTTAGCGGAATCTAATTTTCCCAATTTGCTCTACTTCAAATTCACTATAGCCTATGCATACAAATTTGGTAAATATGTAACAAAATAATGGAATTTGACATGAGTCTTTATTTTAAAAGAAAGTGAGTCACCAGTCTGCTTGTATACTTTCTTTGTTTTTACTTATTCAGTAGGTTTTAAAGTTAAATGTTTGCCATTTGGTGTCAAGGTTCACTAAGATAATTAAAAATGTAAAGTTAAAAGCATTTTGTAATGAAAAATGTCAGAGTCATTTAAAAATGCATAAAGAAAAAAAAACAGTAACACAGTCAGCCTAAAAATATCATCATTGCTTGTCTATTCTCCAAGAAGATGTTAGCAAGTGTGAGAAGGTCAAGTCAAAATTCCTATTAAAAATAAGATCTGTTAATTTCATAATAGTCCCGTCACGTTAAGACTTTTTAATATTCCTCATTTCTTTTTTGTGTTCCTTCCCCAATTTCTAAAGTTCAAGAATCCTTTAAATTTTCCAAATTTGGGAGTAAAAGTGTTAGTTAGAACTTGTGAAAGTAAATCTGAGATGCATGCTAACAATACTTTCTCTAGTTTTTTCTAAATGTATCATAATGCAATCTTGTAGATTTAAGTCGTCACCAAGAGTATGATACTTGTAAAATATACCAAAAAGTAATAAGAGCTGAGCCTTTACCATGAGCTAGACACTGTAGTGGAGAGACAGTTAAATGAACAATCTCATTTAGTGTTTATGATAGCCCTGTGAGGTATGTATTATTATCCCCATTTTATAGATGAACAAAATGAGTCTCAGCAATTAGTGGCAGAGCAAGATCCATTTTCAAAACATGTTTTTGTTTTATGATACCATGCTGATTCTCTGGAGGAAGATGACAAAGGTTCTTACTTTCCAAGCTAATGATTAAAAACTTATCTTTTAAGTCAATAAAAGTGGGAGTACACATCTCAGGGGAGAATACAGAATGATTCCCTGGAATCCAGGAAGAAAACTTTATCATCAGGTTATATTTAAAAGAAAAAAATCTTTATTTTATATATGGAAAAAAAGAAGTAAGTGATGAAGCTTGACTAAATTTTAATGTATAAATTGCCCCTGGTGCACTCAATTTGTAGATGAAATGGTTGAGCTTTTTTCTTACCTGCTGTATAATTTTATTTTTCTTTTCTTTCTTTTTTGCTTTTCTATTTTACTCCTTCTTCTCTTCCCTTTCTTTCCTTCTTTTCAATAATAGCTTTATTGAGATGTAATTCACATACTATACAACTAACACCACAGTTGACTTTAGAACATCTCATCACCTCAAGAAGAAACCCAATACCCTTTTGGTAAAACCTCCCTATCTTCCCATCCTCCCAGCCCTAAGCAAGCAGCTCTCTACTTCCTGGCTCTGTCGATTTGTCTATTCTGGACATTTCACATAGAAGGAATGAAGTAATATGTGGTCTTTTGTGACTGGCTCTTTTAGATGGTCAACTCTTTTCAGGTATATGAGATTCTTTGGCAGAGGAGTGGATGTTCTGCTTTCAGAGGGGTTTCATGGTTGCCCTCTGACTTCACTCAGTTAATGTGGTTCTAGTTGAGGATCTGGTGATTATATTACTAGCTAAATATCACAAAGAAGATTGTTGTTTTAAAACTGATTTCTGCACAAAACCCCAGAGACAAAGATAATACCCAACTGTGCCAGAAATAAATAACAAGATAAAATTTATTCAACTGAATCTTCTCTTATTCTTTTTTTTTTTAATATTTATTTGCTTTGAGAGAGAAAGAGAGAGAGTGAACAGGAGGAGGGGCAGAGAGAGGGGAGGAGAGAGAGATTCCCAAGCAGGTTCTGTGTCAGCACCGAGCCCAAAACAAGCCTTGATCTCACTAACCGTAAGATCATGACCTGAACTGAAATCGAGAGTTGGTCTCGACTAAATAACTGAGCCACCCAGGCACCTTCAAACTTCTCTTATTCTTAATCTGACCTTTCTTCATCAACCACATTGCAAAATAGAACACAAACACAATGAAATGTAATCATATGAAACAAAAATATCAATTAAAATTTGTAATGTCAGCAAGATAATCTCAAATATTAATCTGCTTATACATTTATTAAAGATGGGCTTCTTTCTGAGTGTACATTGTGCCTTAAGATACTACCTGATACAATCTTAGCAAACAAGTAAAAATTAAACAACCATAACATAAATATAACTTTTGCAGATTTGGTAGGGGGTTATGTTAAAGTCATCAATCCATTACTCTTAAAAATTCTATTAAATGTAATAATCATTGTTTAATTAGCCTCAATTGGTATTTCTTACTAATAAGTAAATATATGATCAAAATTCTAATACTATTGGAGAAATTCTTCTTCCTATCACTGTAAAGATAGCTATAATCATAAGAAAAACAAGTGGCAACAGACTAAAACATTCTTCTGTCAACAAATAGTATTGAAAACCATGCTGATGATTTGAAGAAGCAAGTATTACGAGACTGAAAGTTTCCAATGTTAGGATGAAAGGTGTGTGCCTACGTCAGAAATGGATGTATTATTAAGCTAATGGAGTTTCAGAATGTCACACTTACACAAAGAGATTTGGTTCTTCATCTTCCCTCTTATTGAAACTTTTCTCCATAATTAAAGGCGGAATTTGGTTCTAACTAATCGAATGAGCAGAGAAATTTGGAGACATTGTGGCAGGAGCTTATTTCACTTCTCTTGCTCAGAAATTCTAAAGAACAATTCCTGCTGAATTAAAACTCTATCCCATGCTGCTTACCCATTTTTATCCATCTCTGCTATTATGATTGTCACTGGTCGCCCAAGTTTCCGCGTGTCAGTCTCTGCTTCTGAGACAGCGCAGCATTCTCTTTTCTGGAATGGCATGCCAATTTCTCAATAACAAATTACATCTCTTCCATTATTTAAATCAGACAAACAAACAAAAGACTCGAAACTATGCTCTCCACGAAACCCTTCCAGATTTGCTTTGTCTAATATTAAGATTAAAATGATCCCAATAACCGCAAGCAATTTTATATAAACCTACCCGAGTATGTAGGTATTCTTATGTTCTCTATTCATAAAGTTTCACTTTATGTTCCACATCTCTGTAAGTTTCTTGGAGGCAGGGGCCAACATTCCTTTCTCGTAACCTGCGCTTAGCATGGCTTGGCAAATTCTACTGACTGACTGATCTATTTCTCAGTGGCTGATCCTGTAACTCACAGAGTTTGCACATAACAACTGAACAAACATTGCTGGTAACTCAGCTACCGAAGAGTTTAATCAAATACACAAAAGGAATGGACTTTAAAATCGAAGATACTAATTTCAAGAGTTGATGACTATAGGGGCATCCAGGTGGCTCAGTTGGTTGAGCGTCTGGCTTTGGCTCAGGTCATGATCTCGTGATTCCAGAATTATAGCCCCGTGTGCTGACAGCTCACTCAGAGCCTGGAGCCTGTTTCGCATTCTGTCTCCCCCTCTCTCTCCGCCCCTCCCCCCTCACACTCTGTCTCTGTCTCTGTCTCTCAAAAATAAATAAATATTAAAAAAAAAGAGTTGATGACTATACACCAGCATCTTCTAAAAGTAAGTCAGAATTATGGAATAGAAGGAAATTTAAAGCTAATTATCTTAGCCTGATTTACCCAGAAAGCAGAAAATTACATGCTGCTACTTTTTTTAGAGATAGGGAGCAGGCATGAGGGAAGGGATGGAGGGAGAGACCATACGGCACAGAGTAGCGTACAGAGCATCTTGTGAGACAGGATCTCTTCAGAGAACCTGAAGAAGTGACTCCTTTCAGGACATTCTGCCGAGGGAAGAAAGAAGGAAGAATTTATCTGTCTGCTGTAGTTTCCCAGTGATCAAGTGCAATAATTTCCCCTCATTTCCCAGTTGCTGATGAGTGAGCGCCAAGCAGATCCCCTCAAAGTCTGGCCCTCAGCATCCATTTGGAATCCCCAGGATGGAAGGCACAAGGTGTACAGAATGGGCAGGTGGCATTGGGCCACTGGGCCGGGCCCACATATTGTTCATGGTAGTCTGGTAGAACCACCACTGGAGCTTCAGTAAGTGACTAGGGACCTTGGAGATGGGTAAGACAAAGAGGATTGGAAGGCAGAGCATAAAAGGTGTCTAAACACTCACCAATTATAATATACTTACTTTGTATGAAGAAACCGAAACTCAGAGTAGAAGATGTCCAAGATTATGGAGCTTAATTAGTGGAACTGAAGAACTGGGAGCTTCTAAATCTCTATTTGGTGCCTTTTCTCTCTTCCGTGCTACTTCTCTTGATATGCAGTGTGTAATTTACATGCACAGTCGTGACTTACCCTCTCATAGTAGAGTTTCAAATGTCTCCTACACTTAGTGCCTCATAGACGCACTAAAATATTGTTTAGGAGGGCTTTTGTGGCTTACTTGGTTTCCTCTAAAAACCAAAACAAACCAAAACCAAAACCTGTTACCACAGAACCAGAAAACAGATCAAATTCCATGAAAACAGAATCCGAAGGAAAGAAACTCCAATTAATGTTAAACCTATAGATAATGTGCTATTGCTTCTTGCCTAATGATCTTCTTACATATAAGTCTAATTAACACTTAAATGTGCTAAAATCTTTCAGCAAAGCATGTTAGGAAGCCAGTGTTCTAACTTCTGAAGACATGAATCTTTTAAAAGAACATAGTAGAACACACGTTTCTCCCATGTTCAAGTGGAATTGTGTTTAGTCAAGGGAGTTTACTTAAGTGTTCTTTATGGATGCATATCTGAATTCATATGCTGACCCAAACCTAACATGGCTTGCCTGAGAATAGCTATCAGATAAAGATGTCTCTACAGAAAGGTTGATGTGCTCCGATTCAAAGTGATAACATAATTGTTTCACTCTCATGCCAAAGAAGTACAAAGCAATATGATTATGTAACACTATGTTGAAAATCGTCATACCTTTTTAAAAGAATATATTCTTATAACTGAGGGAAGAAAATAAGATCAATTCATGTGTTATTTTAAATCTTATTATTTTGAATATCTAATTCGTAATAAGTTTATTCACAGGGTTCTAAAGTCTATTTCCTTAACAGAATAAAGTGCTTGTGGTAATGGTTATGTCAGTCTTTATGAATATAAGCTGTATTATAATAGATATTCAGCTTCCAGCAGCACTATTTTTCCTGAGACTCATGCATTTTTCATTGTCTAGTCATTCTGAATTTAAAGTAGATAGGATGTCCTTTTAAATGCATAAACAAAGAAGATGAAAATGTGTATCATAGTCTCCTCTCAATTTCTGCTGCTAAAATTATAGGACCTATGTTTCCTATGTTAGAATGCATCTGGTGTGTTAGTCTATATATTGCATGAATAACCAACAGTTCCCTGTGCAGAATTCCACCCCGCACCATATTTAGTATCATTTTTGCAAGATAGCACCTTACCAGGCTTGTTCAGAAAGGCAACAGGAAATAGCTTATTAATCTCAGTGTCTAACTGGGAAATAGAATACAGTAAAAACAAGGTTTGCTTTGTCTTTCAAAACTAGTAATTTTTCAAGATTAGATAAGCAGCCATCTTTCAAACGTTCTAGGATTTTTCTCTTTTTCATTTATAAATATTTGTTCTCTCATAAACATGCTTATTCATTCTGTATTTATTGAGCATCTATTTCCTTTCTATCCAGCAATGCTCAAGGCACTAGGAATATAGAAGTGAATACAATACATTCCTTTCTTTTCAGGAGCTTATGAGTTACACAATATGGTGCGTACACATAGAGATAGGAGCATATAGATGACAGCTATACGGGGAACAGGGAGTAGCCAAAGGGAGGCTTTCTGGAGAAGATGGGTCTTAAAATTACAAAGAGTTAGGTGAAGCAACTACAGATCCAATGTGGTGGTTACCTGTGGGGAAAAGTATAGTTCAGAGCCATAAGGCAATAATAAATAAACTGAAAAGATTCTAAAACAGAGAGAGTGGTAGGGAGAACATTCTGTGAAACAAACCATCAAAAGGATTTGTCCAGTGCTTAAAGACAATACAAGAGAATTTGATGAAATGAAAATGGCAGGGATGGGGAGATGGAATTAACAGAGTTTATTATCTAAGTCAACATCTAGAATTCTTTATATTTTTATTTATTTACTTATTTTGCTTTGGTGACTCTAGTAACTTAGCTCATATGTGTAGACTACAATAGCTACAGTATCTAGCTTTCTATGGCTGGGAAAGAACTCATAATAATAAGGCTCCTTCCATTCCTTCCTGTTTTACAAGTCATGTTTATTAGCATGACTGATAAAACAATAATTTGCATTTTGTTTCAAATCATACCAGAGCAGCTAGATGACACGGTCACTAATTAGAAGCAGAAATTGATTACCGTAGATTTGCTGTTTTATTTAGCTGAAGAAGTAGGCATAAGTCTGTGTTGATCTCCTGTTGAAAGGCACACATTATAGAGGTCTTGGTGGAAGAGTTTTCATTAATCAGTCTGGCTGGCTTTTTTTGTCTTCACCTTCCCCAGAATATTTTTGGAACCTAGCAACTTAGGTTTCTGGCTCTATGAACTGTGCCTTTGTGAGGCAAAGACCTTCTTTTGGGAGGGGACAGCATAAGGGTGGTATAGCATAGTAATTAAGAAGTTGGGAATTTGAGTCATATAACCTAGTTTCCATCCAAACTCTTCCCCATGCTAGCTCTATGATCTTGGGCTGGTTGCTTAACCTCTTTAAGCATCAATTTGCTTATCTACAAAAATTTAATTATGTATGAAATAGTAATATCTGTTATAAGCTGTTTTATATAAGCCTAATGATAACCACAAAGCAAAAACCTATAGTAAACATAGAAAAGGTAAAGAGAAAGGAACATAAGCATACCACTACAGAAAGTCATCAAACCACAAAGGAAGAGAGGAGACAAAGAAAGAAACAGAGAAGAACTAGGAAGACAACCAATAAGCAGTTAACAAAATGGCAATAAGTACACACCTATCATAATTACTTTAAATGTAAATAGACTAAATTTTTCAATCAAAAGACATTGGGTGGCTGACTGGATGAAAAAATAAGACCCATCTTTATGTTGCCTATAAGGGATTCATTTTAGATATAAGGTCACACACAGACTGAAAATGAAGAGATGGAAAAAGATATTCCATGCAGACAGAAACCACAAGAAAGCTGGAGTAGATATACATACGTCAGGCAAAATAGAATTTAAACCAAAGACTATAGACCCAAAGATGGACATTGCATAATAAAGTGGTCAATCCAACAAGAGGATATAGCATTTGTAAATATTTATGTACCCAACATAAGACAACCTAAATATAAAAAACAAATACTTACAGACCTAAAGGGAGAAACAAACACCAGTATGAAAATAGGGGATTTTAATATCCCATGTACATCAATGGATCAATAATAAAACATTCACCTTAAGCAACACATTAGATCAGACAAACTTATTAGTTACATATATACGGAACATTCCATCACAAAGTGACAGAATACACATTATTCTCTGGTGCAATTAGAATATTTTTTAGGATAGGGGGCCTGGTGGCTCAGTTGGTTAAGCATCTGACTCTTGATTTGGGCTCATGTCATAATCTCAGGTTCATACAATCGAGTCCCAAGTCAGGTTCTGTGCTGACAGCACCAGAGCCTGCTTGGGATTCTGTCTCTCCCCTTCTCTCTGCCCCTCCCCACCTCATGCTCTCTCTCAAAATAAGTACATAAACATTTAAAAAAAGAGAATGGGGCACCTGGGGTTAAGCATCCAACTCTTGATATCAGCTCAGGTCGTGATCTCACATTCATGGGATCGAACCCCACATCAGGCTTTGTGCTGAGCATGGAGCCTGCTTGGGACTCTCTCCCTCTCTCTCTCTGCACCTCCCTCATTCTCATGCTCTCTCTCTCTCTCTCAAAATAAATAAACTTTGAAAAATAAAAGAACATTTTCTAAGATAGATCATATGTTAGGCCACAAAACAAGTCTTATAAATTTAAGAAGATTGAAATATCAAGCTTCTTTCCTGGCCACAATAGTAGAAACTTTTTATATGAAGAAAACTGGAAAATTCACATATGTAGCAATGAAACAAGATGCTACCGAACAACCAGTAGATCTATGAAGAAATAGAAAAAGTAAAAGAAAAATACCTTAAAGCAAATGAAAGCAGAAAAATATATACCAAAATTTGTGGGATGGAGCAAAAGCTGTTCTAAGAAGGAAATTCATGGCAAGAGTGCCTATCTCAAAAAACTTTTTGAAAAATATTTCAAAAAAAGTTTTCAAAAGAGAAAAGTTTCAAATAAACAACCTAACTTTATACCTCCTTTATACCTTGAAAGAAATAAAGTAAGGAAAGGAAGGAAATAAAGAATAGAGCAGAAATAAGTGAGATAGAGACCAAAAAAGCAATAGAGAAAATCAGTGAAACTCAGAGCATGTTCTTTGAGAAGATAAACAAAACTGACAAACCTTTAGTTATACTCATGAAGAAAAAAGGATAGAGAACTTAAATAAAATTAGACGCGAAAGAGATTTTAGAGCTGATACCACAGAAATAAGAAGGGTCATAAGAGATTGCTGTGAACGATTATATGCCAACAAATTGGACAAACTAGAAAACTGGATAAATTCCTAGAAACATACAGCCTACTAACATTGAATCATGATGAAATAGAAAATCTGGACCGACCAATTACTAGTAAGGACATTGAATCAGTAATCAAAAACCTCCCAACAAACTGAAGTCCAGAACCAGATGGTGTCACTAGTAAATTCAATCAAACATTCAAAGAAGAATTAGACCAATCCTTTCTCAAGCTCTTCCAAAAAATAGAAGAGGATGGAACTCTTCCAAACTCATTGTATGAAGCCAGTATTACCCTCATATCAAGCCAGACAAGGACATCCAAAGGAAAAAAAAATTACAGGCCAATATCTCTAATAAACACAGATCCAGAAATCCTCAACAAAATGTTAGCAAACCAAATTCAACAATACATTAAAAGGATTATACACCACGATTGAGTGGAATTTATTCCAGAGATACAGGGATGGCTCACCATCTGCAAATCAGTCAGTGTGATACATCACATTAACAAAATGACAGAGAAAACTCCTATGATCATCTTAATAGACACAGAAAAAGCATTAGACAAACTTCAGCACTCTTTTATGATAAAAACCCTCAACAAAGTGGCTATAGAGGGAAGATACCTCAACATAATAGAAGCCATATGTGGCAAGCCCACAGCTGACATCATACTCGACAGTGAAAAAAGCTACAAGCTTATCCCCTCAGATGAAGAACAGACAAGGATTCCTACTCTCACCATTTTTATTAAACACAGTGTTGGAAGTCCTGGCCAGAGTAATTAGGGAAGAAAAAGAAATAAAAGGCATCTGAATTAGAAAAGAAGTAAAATTGTCACTATTTGCAGATGACTTGATATTATATATAGAAAATGCTAAAAACTACATCAAAAACTATTACAACTAATAAATGAATTCAGTAAAGTTGCAGTCTACAAAATCAATACACAAAAGTCTGTTGTATTTCTTTATATTAATAGTAAACTATCTGAAAGAGAAATTTTAATTCTCCCATTTATAATTGCATCGAAAACAATAGAATACCTAGAATAAATTTAACCAAGGAGGTGAAAGACCTCTATTGAAAACTATAAGACATTAATAGAATTGAAGAAGACACAAAAGGAAAGATTATTTTGTGATCATGAATTGAAAGAGTCAGTATTGTTAAAATGTTCATTCTGTCCAAGGCAATATACAGATTCAGTGCATTTCCTATCAAAATTTCAATGACGTTTTTCAAAGAAATAAAACAAATAATTCTAAAAATGTATGGAACCACAAAAAACAGTGAAAACAAAACCAATAACTAAAGCAATCTTGAGAAAGAACAAAGCTCGAGGCACCAGGCTTCCTGATTTCAAACTTTGTTACAAAGCTATAGTAATTAATACAGTATAGTGTTGGCATAAAAGCAGACACATAGAACAATGGAACAGAATAGAAAGCCCAGAAATAAACAAATGCATAGATGGCCAATTAATTTACAACAAAGGAGACAAGAATATACAATGGGGAAAGACTGGACAATCGCATGCAAATGAATGAAACTTGACCACTATCTTATACCATACACAAAAATTAACTCCAAATCCATTAAGGACCTGAACATAAGACCTGAAACCATAAAACTCCTAGAAAACAATGTAGGCAGTAAGCCATAGACTTTGGTAATGGTTTTTTTCAATCTGACGCCAAAAGCAGAAGCAGTAAAAGAAAAAGAAGTGAGATTACATCGTACTGAAAAGCTTCTACACAGCAAAGAAAACTATAAACAGAATGAAAAACAACCTACATAATGGGAGAAAATGTTTGCAAATCATATATCTGATAAGGGGCTAATATCCAAAATGTATAAAGAACTCATAAAACCCAATGGCAAAAATACAAACAATCCAATTTTAAACTGTCTTTTCCAAAGACATAAAGATGGCCAACAGGTACATGAAAAGATGTTCAGCATCATTAATTATCAAGAAAGTGCAAATCAAAATCACAATGAGGTGTCACCTCACGCCTGTTAGAATGGCTATTATTAAAAAAAAAAAAGGCAAGAAATAAGTGTTGGCAAAGATGTGGAGAAAAGGAAACCCTTGTGCACTATTGGTTAGAATGTAAATTGGTGCAGCCACGGTAGAAGAGTACGGAACTTTTCAAAAATAAAAATAAAAATAGAACTACCATATGATCCAGCAATTCCACTTTCAGATATTTATCTGAAGAAAATAGAAACACGGACTAGAAAAGATTTCTGCACTCCCATGTTCATGTTCATTGGAGTGTTATTTACAATAGCTAAAATATGGAAACAACCATAATTCATCAATGGACAAGTGGATACAGAAATTGTGGTGTGTGCCATATTATTTAGCCAGAAAAAGGAATGGATTCTTGCTATTTATGACAACATAAACGGATCTTAAGGGCATTATGCTAAATGTAATAAGAGAAATACAAATACTATATGATCTTATATGTGGAATATCTTTCTATTAAAAAATAAGCGCATAGATGAATAGAACAGATCGGTCATTGTCAGAGCTGCAGGGATTGGGGGTTGGGAGAAATGGGTGAAGAGGGGTCTAAAAGTAACAAGGAAAAAAAAAACCAGACAAGTTGAGAGGGAGAGACCTTTACATGTACCTATCATCACATTTTCCCCTGCTTTTAGAACAAAGGATTTGTTCCATTTTCATTTTTTACTAGGGCCTGCAATTATGTAGCCAGCCCTATTTCTACTTGAAACTGAGTTCCTTAAGATCTGGGCACATGCTTATTCATCATACTGTTCTGTGTGTAGCATAATATCTGGCATTTATTAGATTATAAACAATGCTTTTTGAGATAATTTTTATTAATTCGATATGGTATATGTGTGTCTATGTATAAGACATCTAAATATCTACGTATTTATGTTTATATATTTATAAAGTATAAATTAGTAGAAATATATGCTGTGAATGTATAATGATATATGCATTGGATAAATAGATACAAAGTATTTAGAAAACAGGCTTCTAAATATTTGGTCATCCAGTTATTCTGTACTAAGAGGCTACTGTTTCGGTTCCTTTGAATTTAAAAGGTCATTAATTCAAATGCTCATGTAATCAATACTGAATTCTAAAAACTATAAAAAGTAGATTAATATCTGGCAAGTAGATTCATTGCGCCATAAGGTTTCAGAATATGCCCAGTGACAATACATTTCTATAGGAAATAAATACAAAAAGTAGTACCAGTCTTACAAGGTTATTATGAGGATTAAATAAGGTAGTATATATAAAGCTAAAGCCCAGAACTTGGCACAGTCTGAGAACTTATTAAATATGAAGTATTATTGTTATTTCACTGTAACTGGCCTCATTTTGTAGTAAGTTATTTGGGAACTCTGCTCCAAAGTCTTGGTTAGTACCTCACCAATGACAGGGACTGTATCTTATTCATCTTCGGATATATAGTACCTGACATATAGAAGGCTCTTTTATAGTATATTGGTGCATATACATCAGAAGGACTAAAATTTTATTCCCTTACATAAGTAATCAATTATTTTGGTGGCTTGATTTTGTTCAGGAAAGGCAGAGGATATTGCCAAAGTTTTGAATACCATGGTTATAATTTAAGCAGCTGTTGGAATTACCATGTCGTGGCCGTTTTTAACCTTCTTTTCCCAAGCAGACATACTCCATACCCAGTATTCTCTAGTGGACATAGTCAGCATTAGGAAGCAATCAATTAGTTGCAACTCTCCCTATTTCTCTTCCACTTAAGGATATAAGTTATTACGCAAATAATCAAGAGTGACCTAATGAGAGAATAATCATGAATCCACTCTAAATTAAATTTTAAATCATTTTATACATTATTACTTTATCATCATAATTATTGTGTTTTGTGGTGACTAGATCAAACTTAAAAATTCTTTGAATTCTTCAAAATTCTTCAAAGTCACCACTTTTATCTCTTAGGACTTCCTGTCCACTTAGTCACAGCTAACTATTCCCTCTGTGAAAATCTCTGTTCCCTTTCCATAATACCAGTATTTCTCTGCTACTCTCCATTGTGCCAAAACTGGTCTTTCAAAGGCTAGCAGTGACTACAAATTATCTTCTACCAGTATGCATTCTCTCTGTCCTCTAAGCAACATTCAGTATTACAAATACCTTCTCCATGAAAGTCTCTGCTCCCTTGGTTTCCTTGATAGCAAGAACTATCCTGGTCTTTCCCTTAACCTTCTAACCACTTTTGACTCCAATGATGTGCCTCTGCTTTTCCCTTAACCTCAATCTGGGCATTCCCCAGGCATTTTTCCTAGACGTCTTATTCTCTCTCCCATTCTCTCTTCCTTGGCAATATCATCCGTTTCTAGTACTTTAGCCATACATCACTTTTAGGTGTATAACTTCTGCGTATTTATCTCCTGGTTGACCTCCCTATCCAACTCTAACCTCTTTCTTGTTTTAAATACTGCTGGATCATTTGGAAGCTCATCTGACAGCTCAAATTCAATACACCAAAAATTTGTGTTATCTTTCCACTAAAACAAACTCCTTATATGATTTTTGTTAGTGAGTATCACACTTCTGTTAGGCCGGCTTAAGAACTTTTGAATTAATTCTGGTACTTTTCTTTACCTCTGCCTTTCATTTTTATATGTTTTCAATTCAGCAAAACTGTTCAGTGTTGCTTAGGCCCATCTCTGCCCTGTCTTTGAATCCCTTCATTTTCTACTTCCTCTGAATGATATTGCCCAGCTATAGATACAGTAAAGAACATTATGAAGGAAAAGGGGAACAATCAGTAATTATAATACAAGATATAGAAATAAAGGAGAAGCAACCCAGGGAAGAGAGCACAGGTAAGATTTATTTAAGGTGGTAACATATGAGCCAAATCTTAAAAGATGAATAGAAGTCAGACTGATAAAGGCGGGAAGAACATTCTGGAAATAATAACACATGCGAAGGAATGCCAGCAAAGAAAACCATGACTCTTTGTTGAGGTGTAAGTAGTTCTGTAGGACTGGAGCTCTGGCTTCACGGGGGAAATGAAAGCAGGAAGTAAAGCTCCAGAGAGGAGGGAAGGCATTTAGGGCCTTGTTTTCAGTTACCCGATGCTCCATAACAAACCACTGCAAATATCACGCCCTGAAACAACAGCCATTGATTATTTCTCACAATTCTCCAATTGGGCAGCAGTCTCTGGGAACAGCTCATCACTGCTCCATGTGGCACAGGCTGTTACAGCCCCACTGGGGCAGGAGGATCCAGGAGCCTCACTTACATGTCTGGTGCTTCAGCTGGGGTGGCATTGGCTGGCTGGGTTTCTCTTTTTCTTTACACCTGGTCCCACAATATTCAGTAGCCTGGGTTCTATACATGTAAGCTGCATCTGCAGAGAGCAAAAATAGAAGCTGCAGAGCTTCTTATGGATTAGCCCAGAAGTCACATGACATCCTTACCCCTACGTTCTGTTGATCAAAGTAAGTCACAAGACGAGCTCATCTTCTAGAAAAGGAGAAATAGATCCCACCTCCCTTTGTGGGGAGAAGCATGAATGCAGAGGGATGAGAGGAAATATTGGCAGCCATGTTTGTAGATCATGTATCACAAGCCTTATAGGTTACTGCATTGTATAGGGTGCCGTTGTAGGATTGTAAGCAGCAGACTGACATTGTAGACATACACATTCAAAAATATCTCCTTGATTCCTTTATAAAGATTGAATTCAGGGGTCAGGGCCAGTACCTGGAAACAGGGCAACCAAGGAGAAGCCTCTACCAGTATGTTACAGGTTAACCTCTGAAAAGCCTTTTCCACGGGCCCTCATGCCTTGCTACAATTTTCTTCCTCATTGAAATAAATGGAATGACCAAAATGTGATAGATGACTTTTTCGTTTTCTCTTTTTCTTTTCTTTCTTTCTTTTAAATATTTACTCTTTTATTAATTTACAGAGAGAGTGAAGGAGGGGGATCAGAGGGAGAGAGAATCTCAAGCAGACTCCACGCTCAGCATTGAGCCTGATGTGGGGCTCAGTCCCACGACCCTGGGATCATGACGTGAGCTCAGCTCAAGGGTCGAACTCTTAACTGACTGAGCCACTCTGGCACCCCATTTTTTCATTTTTGTAAGTAAGACACCCCTAAAGTATCTGTCCAAGACTCTGTGCCCCTTCCAGAAAGATGGATTCACATCTGTCACTGGGGAGAAAATATGGAACATCGCAAATCCTCTGACTAATGTTTTTATGTTTAGAAATAATATTCTTTGCTTATTTTACATTGCTGTTTCTATAAATAAACCAGAAGCGTCAGATGAGATTTTTGGGGAAGGCAGAAACCTGCTTTGTCTTTCCAGCGGCTCTTCTTGTGGCAAATCATGCAGGTTTATGTGATCATAAAGCCCATATGGGCACTTTATTTCTATGCAAAGTGAACCCCTTGACTCTTGCCTCTCGTCTCTACTACAGTGGTGTAAAATGCCTATTGAAAAGCCACGGAAAATATTTACAGAATTTGAAATATTTTATTATATCACCTCAGTAACTAAGTTTGCTTCTTGAATAACATTTTTAACATGGAGGCAATAGTAACTTGTGTAGAGGAGAGCGGAGACTAATGGTTATCAGTCTTTGCTAGAGCAAAGTAAGATCCAAAATCTGGGAATGGAGAGGAGGTGGTTCTCCTGGATTTTCCAGGGTTCGCACAGCCCCTTCCCCTAAGTGTTCCTGAATCCAAGATTTCAATCTATACACAAAAGAGTCTCTCTTTATTGATATAGAACCTGAGGGTAATGTTACAGTATGGGGATTCTTTGTCAGCGTGGAAGTGTTCTGTCGGGTTTCTGAACACTTAGCGGGTCCTACGGTGGGCATCAGGGATGATGTTAATTTCCTCCACAGGCTCCGGAGTGCCGGAGTGCCGGAGTGCCGTGGCTAGAAGCCAGGATCACCTGGAGAGATTTGGTCTCAAATCCCAGCTTTGCCACTTCCTGGTTACGTGACAGTGAGCAAATTCCTTGACTCCTCTAAACTTGGTTTTTTTTTTTTTTTTCCTGTGTAAAACCTCATTAATAATTGCACCTTGATCATAGGGTTGCTGTGATGGATGAAAAGAAATACTATTTATTGCACCTAGCCTAGCGAATGGCACGAGTACTCAATAAATTTTAACTGTTATCGTTTTAATGGACTTCCTGCTGATCTTTGCTGTTTCTCTTTATTTTTCAGGGAGATGTTAATCTCTGTGGCTCTGGGCCAGGTGTTATCCCTTCTTATTTGTGGAATTGGCTTGACCAGCAAGTACCTGTCAGAAGATTTCCATGCCAACACACCAGTCTTCCAGAGTTTCCTCAATTACATCCTTCTCTTCTTGGTCTATACCACCACACTAGCCGTCAGACAAGGTAAGCATGCACAAATCTATATGTAGCTTGGAATATAGCTCGGTTTCTTTTTTACAAACATCTAGAAAAATGATGAGCCATGACTAAATTAACTTTCTTTCACTTACAGCATCATAAGACAATTCAAAACCTCAAATCTCCCTTTCCTATTTGGCAGTAATAAGCAAACAAAATGAACGAATAAATCACAAAGAAGCATAAATTGTGTGAATTCAGCAGGAAGTAGGAAATGCATGTATAGGCAAAACGTACAATTGCTCACTATTTGAATTTCTGTTAACATTCCTTACAACCCTCGGGGAATCTAAATAGAGTGCTTCCCTGGACCCTGGAAAGGTCTGATGCAGCCGTCCTCACTAATGCTATCCTCAGAAGTCCAAGGGAATTACAGACAAATGTATGTTCTTTGGGAAAGTGTCACAAGAAAGATAAAAAGTAAACACAGACAGCTCTAGTAATAATAAAAGGGGAAAAAAAGGAAAGAAAACTACCACAAATGGTCAGGTGAGATGTTCTGTCTAAACTTCAAATAGATAAAGCAAGAAAACAAGAATCAATGCAACAAAAACTTTTTATTTGGCAATTGCAGTTGAAATCTTTGGGGTGTAATTCCATCCTTACGATTATACCACTGAATCTGGTGTAAACACTTTTTTTTCCTTTGGCCCGGAAAAAGACAATTCACCCCCAGAAGCTGTTGACTGTGAAATCTTGTTGAAAAATAACCTTTAATAGGTTTGAAGATAATTTTATACCTTAATAATAAATAAGGATTCAGGAATAGCTGTATTCACCAATTCTAGTAGTCATACTTTTTTGAAACTTTTGTAAGAACTGTAACAGTATTTCATTTTTACACTTTATTTAAATGGCCATCCAGAATAATATTGTTTAATTATAATGATGTGACCAATTATAGATTTTATTAGTTGGGACTGAATTGCAGTTTAACTTTGAATTTGATTAAAGTATTGGAATTCATTTACTTATCAAAAAATTGCATTATCGGTCATTGGTTTTTTAAATTTAGTATCAGTAGACATAATTAATTTAAGAATAAAATTTCAACTAAAACCTCAGGCTATAAAAGCTATAGACATTGACTCTGACCTATATTTCCTCAGGGTGATATGGAAGCTAACAGTTTGAACATTATTGCAAATAAGAAAACCCACATAATTCACAGGGAAGTGGTGAATTTATCTTCTTGAGATTTTTACAACTAAATATCTAGACTACGAGACGGCGAACTGTTACTGGTCTTTGGGTTCTAGTCCACCTTACTTTCCAGGAGTGCAGAGATTTAACAAAAACCTGCATGGGGAAAAAAGTAAAATCAAGCCACTCTAAGAAACAGAGAGAAAATTTCACTGTCATGGGTAGAGACAGGAAAGCTTAGAAAACTAAATGTAGCAAAAGACCTCAAGTTTTTAACAGTACCTTCTATCAAGGCTCCATAATGTGCCAAACATTATGTATATAAGTTGTCTCTTCTGTTTCTTCAATCCAAGGAAACAGGTATTATTATCCAAAATTTTATAAATTAGGAAACGGTGCTTCTGTGTCCAGAACCTGCTGCAGGCTGTAGAACTAGGAGCTCTAAGGCTCACCCTAGGCCAGGTCATGTGCCTCCCTGGACTCCCTAAACTCCACCTAGGGTCTAGGGGAGACTGGAGGAGGAAAAGATACTTTTGAACAAAGGAGGGTTTTCTGAATTTCAAAACTCTGAATAAGAAACCAGCACTGGTGCAAGGTCTAGTGAGGTACAACAGCGAAGTCAAGAGAATGTGGTCCCAGCTTCAGGTGAGGAGGGTAGATGGGGCTGGGGACTGGGGGTGGGGTGGGGAGAGACACAGCTGGCAAGAGGCCAAGGACTAAGACAAGGAATTTGGAGGGCTCTTTGGAAAGAACACTGAAGAGATCCTATGGGAATTTTGTTTATCCCAGTCAGTGAATCAATGCCTATGATGCCCTCTCTGAAGATTTCTGCCATTGCCTCAGATTATCACTAGATTCACTGACATGGCTTTATTTGGGTGTTTACTCGCAATGTTTGTTTTAATCTTCATCTTTAGAAGTTTCAATAGCCTGGCATTAAGCTAACTTCCGGAAATCAACATAGTAATTACATTAATTTTGTATAGGCTGATTCAGTTTTATGTTCTAGAGACATAATAATCTCTTTCCTTGTGCACCTCAAGATTTGAGAGGGAATGGACAACAGAGCAAAGAGGGGGAAAGGATGGAAAGTCTGGTGTGTGTAAGGGAGCTGCTCTCACAACCACAATTTCTTCCCCTTTCCTGGTGCTTTCTGACTGCTCCTCCCAGAAGGGTGCAGATTAGGACTGAGCAAAATTACCATCTTTCCCAGCACAGGCATCACCTAACCCTGCCAGATCACCATTTAATTTGACACATCTTAGGCCATATAAATGCAAGAAGTTAGTCTCGGGAGTGTATTTATTTATTTATTTATTTATTTATTGAGACAGAGAGCATAAGCGAGGGAGGGGCAGAAGAGAGAAGCGGACAGAGGATTGGAAGTAGGCTCTGTCCTGATAGGCTAACAGCAGCAAGCCCAGGGCTCGAACTCACGAACTCTGAGATCATGACCGGAGCTGAAGTCGGACATCAACCGACTGAGCTACCCAGGTGCCCCATTGGGAATGTATTTTTAAACAAATATTTCTTTATCATTTTAACCGTACAACGTCTAAAAATTTATGACTGTCTCCTGTGAGTACAACGTGATAAATGCAAGAAACCCTTCAAGAGCCTTCCGGTTGCTATTGTGGCAAAAGCCTTGTGGAAATTTGACTTCAAAGTTAAACTGAGTTCTCTTTATCAGATGCTCACTGAACCAGTGACCAAAAACTCTGAAGCAACAGGTTCCAGTAGAAATTCCAATATAATTCTAGTTCAGGCTGGAGTTCTGAACTCGTTCCTGATTATTAATTGGTTCCTATAAAAATGTGACTCCATCCTTAAAAACTCTGTCTTGTCAAACAAGTTTTATGTCTAGCCCTTTCCTTGATTGGTATCAGGTTTTTTATTACAGATAGTTCTAAAATTCACAAGGTTTTTGCTGTTTATAACAAAGAGCTTCAGTAGTACCACTTTATTAAAAAATATGTATATATAAAGTACTTCAAACAAGTAGTTCCAGGGACACGGCAGCAAGTTTGAGAATTTAGCTATTTCTTCAGTGGTTAACAGTAACCACTTTAGAGAAGTTATTCAGGCAATTGAAATGTCCTCATTGAAGTGATCCCTAAAATCCAAACTCATGCTGTACCTAGTAGGTCTTCAGGAATCGTAAGGAAAAGCAGTTCTCTTCCTGCGTCTTCTCTTTACTCTCACACTATCACCACACTTAACACACTTTTGTCACACGATGTGTGGTGTTTTTTATACCAGGCAATTCGGTGACATCAGCTGGGTGTCCTACAGTCAGTCCCTGTTCTGACACTGTCTACCTGGAGATGGGGAGTCAGATCCCAGAAGTTAAGAGGTCAGCCTCACGTGACTGCCG
Source organism: Paguma larvata (assembly GCA_030068075.1). Lineage (NCBI taxonomy): Eukaryota > Metazoa > Chordata > Mammalia > Carnivora > Viverridae > Paguma > Paguma larvata. The sequence goes on from CM057829.1 coordinate 104,259,913, forward strand.
CCTCACTTCAGATGCTAATTGCAAGTCTGGGTTGTAACCTCTGCTTCTGACTAATGGACTATAAATCAGAGGTTCCTACAACTTCCTTCTTGGGTTTGATTAATTTACTAGAGTGGCTCACAGGACTTAGGAAAACAGTTTACATACTGTTGATCAGTATATTATGAGAGAATAGGATAAATGATACAGATGAACATCAGATGAAATAGATGAGCTGGGCAAAGTGCATGGGAGGGGGCACGCAGCTTCCATGCTCTTCTGGGTATGCTGTTCTTTCCACATCACCATGTATGAAGCTCTCTGGATACTCTACGTTAGAGATTTTCATGGAGATCATTATGTGGGGATGATTGATCATTAACTCCATTTCCAGCCCCTCTCACCTCTCTGGAGAATGGAGAGATGGGGCCAGAAATTCCAAACTTCCAATCATGGCTTGGACTCTGTGGTTACCAGTTCTTATCCTGGAGCCCATCAAGAGTCACCTCATTAGAACAAAAGACGTTGCTATCCCCCTGGAAATCCCAAGGGAATTAGGAACTCTGGGTCAGGAACCAAGGTCAAAGACCCCATATTAGAACAAAAGATGCTCATGCTCCTAAGTACTCTTATTAGGAAATTACATGGGTGTTAGGAGCCTTGTGCCAGGAACTGAAGGCAGAGACCAATATATATTTTTCCATGATCTCACAGGAATATAACTAGGAAGGTATAGTGAAGCTCCCAAAAACTTATGAATTTGCCTGGGAAATTCTCAAAGAAGACTCTTCCTCATGTCTACCTTTTTTCTTAAAATTCCATGCAGTGCTAGCTGAAATCAGGAAGCAGAGAAACACCAAAAGCAAAGACTATGAACAAGAAGAAAGAAGAACAGGCTGGGGTCCAACTGAAACCCAGCCATTCTCACGTTTATAAGTGAGAAGTGTGACAGGCTTTGAAAAACAAGGGTGAAGATAGGATATCAAGAAAAAAAATATGTTATTAGACTTTCTGCCCATAAAGTTCTCTTACCAATTATTATAAGAATCTTGCTGCTTCCCAGCAGTACTTTCAGCAGCTCTTAAATAATAGATATCCATGGTTCCTCTTTTGGCAATTTTTAACTTCTGAGTGAATATAAACCACAGTTTTTAAACAGTCAATAATTTCCTTCTTTTCTTCTTCTGCCAGTTTTTCTCAGTTTCTATCTCTCTAACTCCTCTTTACTTTTGCATTCACAGTTTACTCTGTGATGGGGTAGGAAAGAATTGTTAGGCAAAGGCAGGATGCTGAGGGGGAAAAAACACTTTCAATCCTTGTTTTCCTCCTCAAGGCATGGTGACGAAAAAAATGGGTATCAGCAATGAAAGCACAAATAGAAAGAGAAACGTCAACTTCTTCATTTCATATACAGACCCTGGAAAGAAAAGAAAATGTGGCCACCATAGATCATCGTTAAACGTATTCCTCGTGCCTCGTTTTATCAATTCTGCTTTTTCATTGAAAGATATTTTTATAAGCTCTTCCAATTTTGATTAAAAGACAAGCTTCTAGCTGAAAGCAATATGATGGGTCGTGCATGTATTTTGCTTTTCAGAAAATTCTTGAAACATGGACATTAAAGTATCTATTGAATCATATATATATTCTTTTTGTGTTAGTGTGAAAAAGAGACAGGTCTCTAATAGTACTAACAGAGCACTCATAAAAACATCACCTTGTATAATACTTTTGATTTTTTCTAAAGAGAGAATCCTGAAAAGTAAATATATGCCATACTTTTTATGAAAAATATACTCATTTTGAACCTTAAATTCCAGAAATTTCATTTTTCAAATTTCATTTTTAAATGGGGAGGCTGAAAAAATGAGCTCTGTTCAGGTATTTCCAGCGCTCACACTCTCCATGCCCAGCCTACCTACCATCTCCTTTTTCCTACCTAGGGTACTCAAGTAGGGCAAGAGAGATGAAAGAAATACATTAAAATGACAGCTTTGTCTACACACAACAGCTAGATGCAATTCATGGCCCAATGGCCCAGTCCCATAGCCCTCAGCATTTTAAATAAAGACACTTCTCAGAATTTGTGCCAAAAAAGCATTTCTCCTTTTGGTGGTAGCTGGGGAAACATTAATCAGTAAGTAATTGTTACCTCTTCCTACACGAGACAGGCTTCCTATTTATTCTTTGCAGAAACACTGCACTCCTTACCTATAGTTACATAGGCTAAATTCTCAATTACCCAAGTTGCAAGATTAAAAATATCTGTGTAATTAAAGGAAGTGTAGACTTCATATAAAATAATATAGACCTCTCAGAGAGCCACAATGACATCTTGGAAACAGATATCTGGCATTTCTGTCAGATCCTAGTCACCTGAAGATCTCCTCTCCCTAATTCAGTTAATACTACTGTGCCTCTGTGAATCTTTGCTTCTTCCCCTTGTTGGAATGTTCTTTGACCCACACCATACGAGGTCAACCACATGGGCCAGAGCAGTGAAAAGAGTTAAAGCAGGATCCAGGATTTTCCTCAAAACAAAAGTCCACATTATGCGCACGTATAGCTCAGTTTCCAGTTTTCTGGGTAACCTGTACTTAGTCACTGAGGATAAGGACTTCGGGTTGGACTTTGGGTCACTGAGGAGGAGTGGGTTGATAGGATAAGAAAACACTTGGCAAGTGTAAATACTGAATCATAACTCTCTTGGAAGTTGTGAGGGCATTTACCACTGTCACTTACCTACGACTGGTGAGGTAATATTCATTGGAGCCTCTTAAAAATTCTCCTATGTGGGAAATTACCTGGCAAACCTCCATTCCTATTCTTTATCAGGTTGCATTTCTTTTTACTTAAGTATGATTGGAGAGTTCTAGTCCCCATAGTATAGAAAGGTTGTATTTTAGGAATTGAGGTGCTCAGATGCCTCTTTGGTAGATGGGAATTATGATTATGTTGTTGGGGAAGAGAGAAGAAAAGGTGGGAAGAAGGGAGGAAGGGAAGAAAAGGGAATATACACAAACCGTGATGGGAAATTATTAGAGAAAATCACAAGGGAAAATTAGAATCTGGTTCTAGCAAGAGCAACTGAAACTCTCATAGACTGCTGCCGGGAATGCAAAATGATACCACCACTTTGGAAAATAGCTTGGCAGTTTCTTATAAAATTAAATATACACTTAAATATGACCGATCAATCATACTCTCCCAAGAGAAATGAGAACATTGTGTGCACACAGAGAACCATACACAAATGTCTGTTGAAGCTTTATTCATAATGGCCCCAAACTGCAAACAACAAAATACTATCAGCTTGTGAAAGGATAAAAAAAATTGTGGTAAATGTATACAATGGAGTACCACTCAACCATGAAAAGGAATAAGCTATCGACATGCAATGATATGGATTAACCTGAAAAGCATTGCGCTAAGTTCAGGAAGGCAGACGTGAAAGCTTCCGTACTGTGTAATTATATCCTGGGTAATAATGCGATGTTCTGGAAAAGGCAAAACTATAAAGTGAGGAAACAGATAGGTGGTTGCCAGAACCTCAGAGTGGGAGAGGAGACTGACTGCAAAGGGGCACGAGGGAACTTCCAGGGAAATGGAAATGTTCTGTAGATCTTAATTATCGTAGAGATTGCAGGACTGTACACATTTGTTAAAACTCTTCAAGCTGTACGCTTAAAAGAAGTGGGTTTTACCACAGGTAAATTATACTTTAATACACATGACCAAAGGCCAAACAAAAGGAATGAAAAATAATTAATTGACTGTCTACCATCCCTTTATGATTACCATGATAAAGTAATGTCTCCTTAGGCCCAGAGTTTCCAGTAGGGAAACTATAGTAGCTATTCCTTCAGTCACCTAGGGATATTAGGAGGTCACCATTAAAACTTTCTTACCTCATATGGCATGCTTTTAGACTATGAGAATGAGTATAGTTTCCAAAAGAAAAAAAAAAAACCTACTCCAAGGACCTTGCTCATGTGACGTGAACTGTTATTTATCAAGCTCATAATCCATTAAACAACGCAAAAATACACACACTCCATACACATGCAGCGCTTACAGGGTGAATCTGCACCACATCAAGTCTTAATCAACGTTCAGAGAACCCAACAGAGCATGTCTTGTTTGTGCTACAGTGGGTGAATCTCAAATAGAGTGATACCTCGCACAGAACTTTCAGTATCACTTAAATGACTTTTAGATTAAAGGACAATGGCATGAATATGCAACACTGTCTTCTCCTCTTAATGAATCATCTTATAAATGTACACGCATGCACACACACACTGTATACATCAAACCCTCCCTCGTTCCCCATGCCAAATACTTCATTTAAGGGATGCGCTTCTGATTCTTTCATTCCAAACAGCACATAAGCTTGGAGGCAGGGATCATCTTTCTGTCTTATCTGGAGTCCACGTTGACTGTTAATTCTGGAAATCTTTAAGCAGTCACCTATCCATGCTGAGAGCTGGCATAGAGCAACACTCATTCCTGGCACGAAGCTCCAGTGTTCATGTGGGAGATTGAAGGGTGGTTACACGATGATAACTGCATTGCCTGAAGGAGATAAGTCCCCTTCTGCCAAAGTAGTGCTTTGTATGTAATTAGTGTAAAAATTCAGAGGAATAGAGTTTATCCTTAAAATCATCTTTCTCATTAAAAAAGAATCATAATGGAAGAACAAAGCAGTCCCTGCAGTGAGTTGAATTGCTTTCCCTAAGTTTTCATTAAATCAAAGACTCAGCAGTTAGCCATCTTGCAGACACTACTGCAGGCTGCTACATAAGATTGTCGGGGCGGAAAAATGAAGGAAACATTTTTTTTTCCTTCACAGGATTAGAATTGCATTGTGGTTTCTTTAGATCAGAATTCCCTGTCTATGCATTTTTTTTAGTATCTGGTTTCATTGGTTTCCACTTCTGAGATTTTTGAGGACCAGAAAGAAGATCATGTAACTCACCAAATTTAAATGTGGTATTTGCAAATGGTGGGTTCTGACTGCAAGTTGGAGTGACTGTGCCCCTCCATGACCTATATGTGGAGAAACATAAAGGAAATGACTTGCAGATAAAAGAAAAGGTGATCAAAATTTATATTTCTGACCATTTTGTTTTACTATTTGAGAAGTTTTTCTATGAAGTAGCATGAATGTTACTTTCTTTTACTTTGAACTAATTAGTCATGTCTAAGAAAATGTCCATCGGTAAGAACGTTTAGGAATTACTACTTAAGTCCACTAAATTAAAATATAATTTTAAACAATTAGGGTCTAGACTTTTTCTCAGTTCAATCCAAATGTGAGAGTCACTGGTCATCCTGGTAAGTTTCTATTACTTTTCTTCATTTATATGTCAGGGTAATAATAGTAACCGCCTGATCGGTTTCCTGTGGACTAAATGAAGTGATGTATGGAAAATTTCTAGCACAGGGTCAGGCTTATAGAAGCGTTGAATACATATGCTCTGCCATCATTGACATTATATTGACTTAATAAATATTGATTCTCCTCCCTAGCAAGTTGGGGTTTACACATGCAACCGTTAATTTGAATAAATTCCATCAGCAGGACCCTGAAATTCCTTAGCCATATTCCAGCAGTTGTGTTCTTCTTAATTTGTCACTGGATGTCACAGTAGGCACTAGTATGGTTCATAGAAGGTCAAAAAGAAGAGACATTTTAGATGTGTCCTCACCATGCGGTGACCAATGTGAGTAAGGGGACTCTTGGATAGAATTATTACACTGGCGCAAGACTCATTCTCAAATGCACTAGCCCAAGTCTCCCTCCCCCAAGGTGTAGAGTTCGGGGGTCATTTGCCTGAGAAAGTCAAGCCAAGGGCAACAGTGAGCATCCAGAATCTGTCCAGTGAGAGCCAGAGCCACCTTTCTACTTTCCGGTATAACTGCGCCGAACTCTGAGAGATCACAAAGGGGGAAGGGAGGGTTGCCAAAGGAAGAATTAAAAGAGCAACTCACTAGATCAGTGCCTGTCCCTAAAAATGAATGAGTACCTTGCTCTAGAGCTTTGATTTTGACCATGAAATCTCAAGGCAAAATTAGTTCCCACCGTTCTTTTCCTCTTATTGGTGCGTATGTTTCCCCTCTCTATTTCCTCTCTTCACCCAGCTTTTTCCTTCTCCCATAATCATAGCTGATACACAAATGGGAGGAAATGGGAAGAAAAAAATTCCCATTCACTTTACTAAGATAAAACTGTCACTACAAATTTAGATATTACAGAGAAGATCCAGGTTCATTTTAAGGCACGCCTGCAAATTACGACTCCAAGTTACTATTCTTTGCTCCAGAAAAGGCTTGGAAGCCCAAGGACACCAATTAAGATCAGTATGTTGTAAACTAAGTTCGATTACCTTTTTTCCTGAATGTTTTTCTTCCACAACACACACAGAGTGCATCTGTGAACTGCAACCAACTGAATACGCATATGGAAATCAAAGCAGAGCCAAAGCAGCTGGGAAGATCACATTCCTATTTGGCCTGCTGACCAAGGCATATGCCAGCTGGAGAAGTTGAGGACAAAGAAATGTGTTTTGACCGAAGCCGGGAAGGGATGGTATTTCTGTCCAAAATAATTTCCAGCAAGGAATCCGTTCTTGGGCAGTGACCACAGGTGCTTTAGAAACCTATCATTACAATAGTAGGGATCCCTCAGATGCATTCCCAGAGGGAGAGTCGGATCACTATTTTATAATCAGAATCCCGAATCCCCATCGATTATTTGGAATAAGCAGTAAGCAGCATGCCCTTTTTAAAGATATTTCAGTGGTAGCCATAGTATGAAATCTATAAGCAGAGATTAGCCTTCCTAATAAACTACCGCACAGACAAGGATTATCCTCGGGTCAGCTCATTAAAAGGAATCTTGCTTCCATTTTTTGACAGGGTCGGAACATTTGTCCTATTTTAAAGTTGAAAACTAAAATCAGGGTGGGGAGAGGAAAAAATAAAAATAATCCAAGATGAAAAAGAGCTGCAAAGTGCCCCCAGAGAGCACAAAGCATTGGGGGCTACATAGCCAGTGAAATGGCCACCAGTATGTCATCCTCTAGCTGAGAAGAGGGGAAGGCCATGCTGTCAAGATCATGGAGCTCTCACTCACCCATCTTTCAGCAGGAAGAGCATGCCACAGACAAACTCAATGGACTACTGGGGTCTCCCCAAATTCAAAGCATCTGGTTCTGTACCTACAAGCACATTTCAACTTTTGGCTTAGTGGATGTCATTCACTGAGGTCGAAATTTCCAGCTGTGTTGCGTTAAACTCAGGGCCATTATAGCACAGCTTTAAGCAAGCTATTGATTTTAAACTTTTGTCAGACTAAAAGAAACTAAGTTAGATCATTCAGAAGCAAACAAAGAACTCAATTTCTAAAAATAAAGTTAAGGAACTTGGTAACTTCTTTCTAACAGAGAAATGTGTGGGCAGATCTTATGTAAGTGTCATAAATGTGGAAGTCTCTGCACTGTTAAAAATTGTAAGTTATTTACTATATGGAAACTTAATAAATCTCAGCTCGTGGTTTTTGTTGTTTTGGCATCAGATATGTTGAGTAATTTAAATACCTAACAGGAAAGTGTGTTCCTATACTCAGAGTGTCTCTTAACGAAAGGAGTCAGCCCCATATGCACAAGCCAAGGATGCCTCACAGCCTACTGAGTTTTATAGTTTTAGTTCTGCCCATGTTTATTTCACACAGAACCTTCTAGAAATCTCTGAACTGATTACATCTTGCTCATATCTATCTTATCTAAATTTAATTTCTTGTACCTCCCTCAGTCACATATTTCTTCCTTCATGTATTCGCTCATCTATTATTTCATTCACTTACTCAGCAAATGCTTTTGGAGGGCCTTATTCTGTTAGGCACTGTACTACCAGATGTGAAGGATGCCTAACTGAGTAACGATGCTCTCCCTCCTCCCCTTCCTTCTAAGCTCACAGGCAAGAGGAGGAGAGTCCCTGTAATTGCAAGACACCAGATCTGAGGGTCTCTCTTTCCCTCATCTCCACCAAATCTTCATTGTAAAAGAATTTACTTCTCCTCTGTCACCTATTTGCATGACTCTTTTCTCCATCCAGCCGGTAGTCCTCCCCTGCCCAGTTATTCACAGCAGAATTCATTACAAGCAGTTACAATCAACGCATTGCTGTGTTGTGGCCTTCTGTCGGCCCGCGCGCACACCCTGTGTTGTAGGATCCTGACTTTGTGCTAAAAGAGCTGTAGCTCTTCCCCCAGTCCTTGCACTGCCCTCCCCCCCCACACACACACTGTCACCCTCGGAGAATAAGACACAGATATCATCCATGTCCTTTATTTAGACTTAGCTGTAGTGACTTTTTGGCTGGTAAACATCTTTGAGCTAGGGCGATTGGCTAATTTCATGATTATTAGTGACTTGCGAGACTCTCGAAGGTCTCCTCTCCTCTTATAAGCAGCTATATATGGATCCCACATCCCCATCAATTTGCTTGGCTTAAGTGACCCCTTTCTGTAATTGCAAGCAGTCCTTTACTTTTTTTGGCTTTATCCCTTTAAGAAGCCCCTTACCCTTCTGGTCATTTGGGGACGTACTTCAACACTTGCTGGTGTATGAACTTAAGCTCTTCCCAAGTTTCAACAACCTCTGTAACATGTTAGAAGCCTCCATAATTTAATGTTATGAAGTGAAAAACAGTAGCACAGTCAAGAATATCAAAGTTCACAAGCTTTATCTCAGTACCTGGCAGAGGAGAAGGACTGCCAACCACTCATTGGGACCATTCTCAGCTGGGGAGCAGCAGGAAGGAAAACCGAAGTGTCAGCTTCCGGCTTTTGACCATTTTCTCATTTTCTCACTGTACAGCATGCTCCATTCAGCAAATATTCATCACATCTCGTTCAGGGTAGGTCACCATTTGATAGTATTCTGGAGGAGTAAATTAATGGTGCCTTTGACAACTAGTCTCGTGATATGTACAATTTCTAATGGTCCTAATTTGTTTGCAGAAAGTAGCACAGATAAATATCTAACTAAATGCAGGAATTATTCTGATTTCTTTGAAGAAATCATTTTTGCTTCCTACCAATCTTGTACCAAAATTCCTGATGTAATCTGTGTATTCGTGGTGTCACCTGAAAACCAGAAAAGGGTATCTCCCGCTGGGAACATATCTCCAGCCGCGAGTATTCCCTGTGTATCTATGCAGCTCCCATGATTAAAGTTTAAACACACCTAACAACCTTACTTAGAAAACTCCCATCATCTCTGGAGTTAAAGTTACATTTAGTTATGGGATATATTGACTCATACAAAGTTGTCTTCAGTTAAATTTCACAAATATTTATTGAGCCCACTATGTACCAGACACTGTGTGAGACCTTCCAATGGCCTTTTTCTATACCTGCTCTAACACGCCTAAGCCAAGTCATCCATCACCTCTTGCCTGGACTGCTATGACCACTCCTGAGCTGTACTCTTTCTCTGACACCGGCCACAACTTCATCACTACACTCTCTTTTAAGACTTTATTTGCTCTAAGCTAAAGTGCATTGGTCAGTCAGTCTTTGGATAATTATGTAAATCCTTCTTTACTTTTGATTTATATTGAATTCAGGATTTTTAAAAAAATAGTTGGGGAGAGGAATTGGTTAATAAAAAGTGATTTTTCCCCCCATACCATAAATTCCCCATGCAATCAACACATACTTCCCAGCTTCATTCATTGAACCAAAATAAAGTCTTTTAATAAGGTTCAAGAAGCTCAAAATTAAGATACTAGAATGTTATTCTTACTTTCCAATTAGCCTGTCTACTTGAGGAAAAAAGACCAAAGATGTAATATTCTAATTTTTGTTCTCTGAGTAGAATGTCTTCTAAAGTGCAAGATAAGTTGCCTTGGATTTCAGAGTGGGGACATTGATCCAAATGTAAAAAAAATAAAATAAACTTAAGATTTTAGATACTGGCTTTATAAAAAATAACTTTGGGAGATACTGTACTCTGTGTATAGCCTTTAATATAGAACTTCCAGTTAAAACAATTCAATTTGGTTGAGTTAACATACATTGAAAGACCTCTTTAATAATAAGTCTTCTGATCAAAGATCTTCGTTGGAATGCTTCTAAGGTAGATGTCTACTTTATAAAAACTGCTAAATACTAGGAGGAAACTATGAAAAGCCAAGAGACTCTGATAGAGTATTTGAGGTGACAATGTTATTTTAAAATTTAAAATGTCATTTTAAAATTTATATTTATTTTTTAAATTACCCAAGTAATACATGAATATAAATACCACATGTTTATGTAAATATAAACATTGCAAATACAGACATAAACATGTTTTTTAAGAGATAGTGCTTCTCACCCACCAAATAAATCCTTCTTTTCTTCAAAAGAAATTTGTTAAAATTTTGTTATTCATTTTCATGCCTTTTTCTATGCATATGCGTTCAAATATATAGTTATAATGTGTTTTAATGTAAATGCTAGGAACTATATATGTTGTTCTGAAAGTTGCTGTTTTCATTCAATAATATATCCTGGAAAATTTCCCATCTCCATACATGTACATTTACTTTACAGTTTTTAGTTGCTATACTTGTACTGGTACTCACAATTAGCAGTCATACAGATTATTCCCAATTTTGATTACTCCTTCTATTGTATAAGAAACACCCTTGTAAATATAATTTAAGAACCTGTGAGAGTATTTTGTAGCTTAGATTGCTAAAAATTTAAATGCTGAGTCAAGGGAATTTTAAATATTGATAAATATCACTAAATCTCTCCTCTCCAGAAATTATTACCAGTTCAAGAGCCTACCACCAGTATTTGAGAGTATATTTCCTTACTTATTTACCAACACTGGATATTACCAGTAATATTTTTGTCTAGATTGACAGAAGGTAAAAAATCTCATTGTTTTAAATTTCGTTTTCTTAATTACCAGTGAAATGAGCATCCTTTGGTATGTGTATTGGCAGGAAGAAATAGCATTTGAATCTTAAAAACAAGAAATGATAATGATTGCTTGCACAGTCTATTCTTGGTGTAAGACTAAGATCTGGTGGACTCCTTTCCTTTCTTTCACTCAGTCTCCTGTTTTCACCTCCTTGTGAATTAGTGCAAAGAAAGGAAAACAAATGAGCCCTGTGATACATTCCTCTGGAAGAATGCCACTTCCAGAGCCTTGGAGTAATAATATAGAAATTTATATCATCTATAAACCTTTTATAGTAGTGTAATTAGTAGGGCTATTAATACTACCTAAGCCTAGCTTTCTTTATTGCTGTAAACACAGCTTGTGACCATATAAATGACATCAGTATGAATCCTTTAGGGCATCATGTAAACCAAAGCACATGAGTCAGGTTAGCTAGGATTTAATCAGAATTTCCATTCAAAAAAAAATTCTTTTTGCTTAGAAATCAGAGGGATAACTTTTGGGCATTTGGGCAAAATCCAACATTTGGATCTTGGCTTCCAGGGGAGGTTTCCTGGTGTAGATATGCCTGGTAAGAATGAATTGGAAAGAAATAGAGAAATTTTAGCCAGTATCATTGTAGAACTTTTCCCTTTAGCCAAATATATCCTGGCTATTTCTATGGCTGTGTTATTTACATATGGTTTTCTTTTCTCTTATGCATTTTTATTAATATTTAATCCAAACAAATGAAGTGAGCTTAATACCTATACTTCATTCATATCTCTTTTTCAAAAAATAATGAGAATGACTTGGAAGTAGGTTCCAGGAATCCCAAATCAGTGTAAATCAGCAATGCGGTTTAGATGACTGGTAGGAGGATCAGGACAGTAACATTATGCTGAAGGATGGTCTCTACTGTGATTATGTTTCTTCCTTAAGCAAGTCAGCTTAACATCTATATGACTTAGATTTTCTTACTGAATAAATGAGGATAAATACCCCATAAAAATGGTTTATTAACATATATTGATCCTTTTATGTGCTCAGAGATGATGTCATTAAAATGTTAATCTATTTGGTATTTGAGACACATATTCAATTTATGTGCTCTTTTAAGGTCAGCTATTATACTTAAGCCCTAGCTCTGAGTAAAACAAATATCTTTCAGGATGAGTTAGATTTTCTGAAACAACAGGTGCAAATTCAATCCGTTCAATTTGGATGATGATTGATAAAATTAAATAAGGAAGAAAGAAATAGTGTACGGTGAGTTTGTTTGATTCTGTGAATACACCATACACCATTTCAAGTACCACCCCAAAGGAGAAAAAGAAAGGAAATGAAAATATAGCTACAACACACTTAGGCCTTACAACTATTGTATAGGTCATTTCATATATGAAGAAACTGAGGCTCAGAGAGGTAAATTAACTTATCAAAAATATATAGTGGCTTCTGTTTAAGACATAACTAGACACAAAAGACCAAAAATCCAAATGTATGAAATCCAGAAAATTCCCTTTGAAGAGGGAAAAGATTCAGTTTCTCTCATCCCTGGCAGAGTGAGAAGAGAAGGAATCCACAAAGAGAGAGGTACAAAAAAAAGAAAGAAAGAAAGAAAGAAAAAACAGCTAAAACTTTAAGTTTTAATGCACTCATGTGAGCTGGTGTGGCAGCCTATATTCTAATGTACCCCATCCACAGAGAAGTTTTATACATTCCTACAAACACAAACTGTGTTCCATAGGTCTTTGCCTAGGGCTGGGCATGTATACCAGAGACTGAGAGGTGGCAGAGGAAAACTAAGAAATTCTCCTGATGTGTATGGAACCTTTTCAAGTGCATGACTGCCATGTTTTGAAGATGGAAACAAGCAATACAGGATATCTGAGAGAAATGAACTAGACACAGTCCAGACTTTCAGCTGCCAGGAATTGGAGGCATGGCAAGAGAGTTGAGGGAAAGACTTCTGAGACATTCTAGGCAGGGAGAGATTTCTATAGTGTCAAAAGCCTACTACAGGACAAGAGAGCAAAGAGAATTCCCCAGAAACCCAACAGCAGTCAACTGAATTGTAAAGTCAAGGTGTATTTTTTATGGTGCAGAAAGTTGGCACCTGGGGATAAAGTACAAAGAGATCTCCAGAATCTCACCAGTACTCAGACCTCAAGTCCTGAAGAAGGCTAAGTACTGATCCTGCTTTCAAACTATTTTGTCAGTAGTGAACTAAGTCAAACTAAAGCTGTAAGAAAGCCCAGTCCCAACGATCAGGTTGGTTTAGTCCCCCCTGCAAGCAGCCTGACACAGAAAAAGGACATTCTGTTTTTGAAAGTAAATATTTTTTTCATTCAGTCTCTACTGCTATTTTATACAAAATAGCCAGGTACAATAAAAATTACTAAACAGATGAAGAAGCAAGAAAATGACACATGGTCAAGAGAGAAAATAATCAATAGAAGCAGACCTAACAAGAGTACCATAGATATTAGAATTATCAGATGAAAACTTAATCATAACTATGATCAAAATCTTAAGTTTCAGTGGAAGAGGCTGGCAACACTCATGAAGAAATGGGAAATTTCACCAAAGACCAGGAGACTGTTCTTAAAATAGTCAAATAGGAATGCTAGGGAAAAAAATATATCAAAAATGAAGAATGTCGGATTCAGCAAAGGAAAAAATCTGTGAATTTGAAGATAGACCAGTAGAAAGTGTCCAATTGAAGCACAGAAAAAAAATGAGTGGAAAAAGAAAGAAGAAAAAAAACAGAATAGAATATCTGGGACAATATGAAATTATCCAGCAAGCATGTTATTGAACATCCAGAACAAGAGAGAGAGACAATGAGGCAGAATAAATATTTGAAGAAATAAGAGTTAAGAACTTTCAAATTTGTCGAAAGGCATCTAATATTCAGGAAGCTCAGGAAATCCCAAGCAGGATAAATGCAAAGAAAACTACACCTGGGTTATATCATAGTCAAACTGCTAAAACCAAACACAAAGAGATAATCTTGAAAGCAGCAAAAGAAAGAAAAGATACATTACACTGAGGGGAAAACACTTCTCACCAGAAATGGTAGGGGCAGGAAGGTAATGTAACAATATTTTAAAGTGCAGAAAGAAAGAAAAAAGACAACTGTCATCATGTAAGTCTATAAACAAGGAAATCATCCTTTAAAAATGGAGGCAGGGGTGCCTGAGTGACTCAGACAGTTAAGCAACTGACTCTTGATTTCGGCTCAGGTCATGATCTCATGGTTTGTAGGATCAAGCCCTGTGTAGGACTCTGCACAACCAGTGCAGAGCCTGCTTATAATTCTCTCCCTCTCTCTCTGCCCCTCCCTTGCTCGTGTGCATGCACTCTCTAAGTAGATAGATGATAGATAGATAGATAGATAGATAGATAGATAGATAGATAGATAGATAGATAACATTTAAAAAATAAGTAAATAGGGGTGCCTGCTTGGCTCAGTTGATTAAATGTCCAACTTCGATTTAGGTCATGATCTCACGGCTGGGTTTGTGAGTTCTAGCCCGGCACTGGGTTCTCTGCTGTCAGTGCAGAACCCTCTTCAGATCCCCTGTCTCCCTCTCTCTCTGCGCCTCCCTGCTCACACTCTGTCTCTCTCAAAAATAAGTGAACATTTTTTTTTTAAAAAATGCTAAATAAATAAACGAAAGTGGAGGCAAATAAAAGGCATATAGCTGGTAAGAAACAGAGCGAAGATTTGAACCAGAGCCATATAAATGGGAAGATGGCTTCCCACCACACTCAACCATGTCTGTTGTATTTGCTGTGTGTTGGCATATAGTTATGGGAATGCCAGCCTTTCAGTGTTTCATTTTTATAATTTATATATTTAAAAAAAGGTTTTTTTTAAATGTTTATTTTTTTGAGAAAAAGTGTGCAAGAAGGGGAGGGGCAGAGAGCTAGGGAGAGAATCCCAAGCAGGCTCCCCATTACCAGTGCAGAGCTCAACATGGGGCTCAAACTCACAAACTGTGAGATCATGACCTGAGCTGAAACCAAGAGTCAGTCACTTAACTTGAATGAGCCATCCAGGCACCCCAATTTATTTTTATTGTAAAAATAATGAATGGTAAAAAAATTTAACCAGGAATTATAGAAAGTAAAATCAAATACCCCATTTTCTACCTCCTACAGACTCAAATCGGTAAATTAGACATTTGAGATAAGCTCCACTGAATAGCTCAACGTGGCCCTTCACTTGATCTCATTTCTTAGCCTTGAAATGTGAAAAGTCATCGAGAATACTTGTCCGGCTTTCTCTGTTATGGTGAATCCTCACTGGCAATAAAAATAAGAAATTCAATACTTTGTGCAAATTCAGTATATTCTGTTTCTTTCTATGTTAAAGAAAGCCTTTGGAAAGAGTGGAATTTTCTAATCAATTTACCATAATGGCATTGAGATCATTGTTTGGGTTATCAGAGAAAGCATAGAGTTTTATGTGGTTTCCTGCCACCAAAGATATCTGATACTTCGTTACTTCACATGTCATTACTCAGATGTCTTTAAGCTTAGTTACATGAAGAAGCTTCAGTTTCACAAACACCATTATTGTCATAGGCATACACATGTATATTATCAACAAATATGGTTAGCAATTTTTTTAAGGTTTATTTATTTTTGAGAGACAGGGAGATAGAGCATGAGCAGGGGAGGGGCAGAGAGAGAGAGAGAGAGAGAGAGAGGGAGACAGAGTCCAAAGCAGGCTCCAGGCTCTGAGCTGTCAATACAGAGCCCTATGCGGGGCTCAGACTCACAGATTGTGAGATCATGACCTGAGCTGAAGACAGACACTTAACTGACCGAGCCCCTGGTTGGCAATTTTTAAATCACCATTTTCCAGTGTGTATCGACAACAGCATGTTGGGGCAGAAGATAAGAAGTCATAGTGAAGATCAGGAGAGGTGGGTACTTTTGACCAAGTCCTTCACCAACACTTGAGCAAGTATCTTTAGTCACTATATGGTTCATGGTTGGCTAATCTAATTTCAGGTAGAGCCAAAGAAGAAAGATAATTTTTGTTTGTTTGTTATAGTGAGACTGATAAGAGAAAAAAAAATGTTGATGGAGACTTTAAGAGTTACCTACTCTAACTGTAAAATCTCCACTTCTACAATATCCAGGCCAGGGACACAGAGTGTGCTTAAGTATTTTGAACTCTTCATATTTCAGAGAAATGCATCCCATCTTGGACTGCCTTGATCATTAAATTTCTTTCTTGTAATAAACCAAAATCCATTTCCTTTTTTGTTACTCAGTATCTTAAATCAATTTTGTGAGGCTTCTTAGAATATTAAATTCCTGTTTATAAGATAGTCATTGAAATACTTGAAACAAACCTCATGCCCACTTTTTTCTCTCTAGGCTAAACATCACCAGTCCCTCCAAACTTGTCCCTTCTCCATTCTGATTTCTCCCCTCTCAACCTCTTCTGTTTAGTGCATATCCTTCTGAGAGACAAGTATCTACTTTTCTGCTTTTCAGAATGGGAGGACAAAGATCACTTCCTCTTTCTAAATATTACATTCTTATTTGTAAAGCTTAATCTTGCATTTGATCTTGTTTTTTTTTTTTTGCACTCGCAGCTCAATTGAACTTCAATAATCCCAAATAAAAAAGTGATTGATTTTCATGCATATTCCTTTATCTTTATTATAGGAAGACATTTTTCCCAGGCAGTTAATTCCATAACTTCTAACTTGTTCAAGTTATTTTTTCTGATACCTGACCAGAATTTCTTCCCCTGTATTATAAACTTACTTCTTTCTAATTATCTTTTGTATCCTTCAAAGTCACCGTAAGTCCTATTAAATCACCAAAACCTTTCCATCTCTGATTAAGGACTGCTAGATACTTTTTTAAAGCTTTCTTCATAAGTCTTATTTTCTATGCTTATCATAGCTTTCACTGCATACCTTCAGACTCTCTTTGATCTCTCCACACTCCCTAAAAATGTGAAACCCTAAATTAGATACTCTTAAATATAGTGTAACTGGCAAAAGTTCATCTTTTCTGAGCAAGCTTCCCTATCTTTGTGCTACCTTAGATGAATTTTATTTTTGTCATATTTCTTCTATTAAATCAGAACTTTTTAGAATGATTAAGAAAGTGTAGGAGATAAGCCCATCCACGTCCTCCCCTTACAGTTGGAACATGGAATAGTTGTATGTTCTGCTGTATAGTTGTATAGGTCTGCTCTTACAATGGTAACTTTCCCAACCTTACAACGATCTCATGCTCGCTTTTGTGAGGGGTGGATATTCTTCTATTACAATGGTAACTTTCCCAACCTTGCAACTTAAGTATCCCTGAAAGCTGAAAACTACAACTAATGAGATCTCCGTCACTGTTTCTCTTCCTTTCTGTCCAGATCCCTTAGGTGTTTCTACTACTAAATATCAGTGCCTTCTAGGATGTGGTGATTTGGATTTTGATCCTTCTCTGAAGGATGTCAACTCTTCTGGATCCTTCCTTTCCCTCATTTTCCATCTAGAATCCCCCACTTCTTTTCCTTCTCTAAACTTCTCTTGTCAGAGCACCTTGTTTTTAGGGGCCAGTTGTTTGCCTGTGTGTGAGAGGATATGTTCAGCTTGGGACCTTGTGTTTCTGTAGTTACTTAAAAAATAAAAAGATTTCATGTCCTTCCACTTTTTTAATTCAATTCAGCTGACAATTTTATTTACAAAAATTTTTTGCTGAAGTTTTTTTTTAACATTAAGAGTGACTTTTTCATATTTTAGATAATTGTAGATAAAATTTAGATAAATTTTTCTTGTGATACTTCTTCCCTATCATTTGCTTTTAAAGGGGAGAATCACAGGTAGTTTAAAGAGAATCATAAAGAAAGCCTAGAAGCCTTTTTATTCCACTGTATCCTAGATAAAGAGAAAATACCCTACACAAAGCTTCAGTGAAGACCTATCCTCGCCATGGTCAAGAAGGAGCTGATGATACCTGTAAGGAAATTCAGACAATCACAAGACAGATATAAGATTTATTCCAAAGGTAACTCTCTTATCTTGTTCCCAGGATTTTTCAGTACCTCTGTGAGTTGATTTGTGATAAAAAAAAAAACAAAAACAAAACCTGGGCCTGTGATTGACATATAATCAGATCCAGCCATGGTGATTCTGTAACTTACTCTCTTAAAACTAAACTTAGGTAACAGTCGAATAGTTTTGAACACTCTCCTTAAGAATATTTTTATGAGTGGCTGTAATAATGTCCACATTACTAAAAATTTTAATGACTTTTTAGTGCAGAATACACATGAATGAATTGAGTCATCTTTTTTCTAGACAGAAATCAAATTAATATTCTTTATTAGTTAAGTCCATGTTTACTCTTTCCCATACCTGGAGACTAAAGAGAAGCTGGCTGCAACCAGGCTTATCTCAAAGGTTTATGGGACAGGGGTGTGGCCATGCTTCCCCTCTAAACATAGATCTGGTGGTCAGGACCCTAGCCAGAGCCTGTCCTCTAAGACTTTTGGGAGGTAAGAAGTAGTTTTATTATCGACATACTTGAATGGGTTGATTTCAAGAATTCTATATCCTGTAAATAAATTAGTCTTCTACCTTCAGTTTCTTATTTTCTAGATTTTGCCAAGGCGGGACTCCAATATCATTCATTTTATGTTACTGGAATCCAAACGATGAGTACTTTTCAGAATATCTTATTAGGATTTCTCATTTTTTCATTTATAAATATGAATAGAGTATATATTTTGAGAAATCTTTCCCAGTACAGCCCTCCTAAGATTATAGGATAAAGTATTTTTTACAAGTCTTTTTTTAAAGCATAACTGACTTTACAGGAAACTATTGGGAATTTGTGGAAGCCGGATACAAGCTGTAGGCCACAACATCATCTGGATGGACCTATTCATAGTGGTGCTAGTTACCCTCAAGTATATAACAGGTAGCTTAGAATCCAGTTTTAGAGTACTGGTCTTAACAGGTCACCAGTATGGTATTCAGAAGGAAAGGCCTGGAACACAAATATAAGCTGTATGACTGGAGACCTAGAATAAATCCAGGACTTCCAAAGGGAAACCCTCTCAGTGGAGAAACTAGGATAAAATCTGTCTCATTAAAAGAAGAGGTGGAGGGGTCCCTGGGTGGCTCAGTTGGTTGAGTAGCCAGCTCTTGATTTCAGCTCAGGTCATGATTCCAGGGTTGTGGGATGGGACTCCATGCTGAGAGTGGAGCCTGCTCACAACTCTTTCTTCCTCTCTACACCTCTTCCCCACTCCCACTTTCTCTCTCTCTCTCTCTCTCTCTAAAAAAAAAAAAAAAAAAAAAAAAGATGGAGATATGTACCTGTCTGAGCTTTGATTGGAGCAGAATCAATAGAAATGAATTCTCCCCTGATATTTCTGTCTACAAATCCACATGCATGCATACTTGGGGCCAGATGTCATATTATCTTCATAAATTCAAAAACACCGAGACTAAAATTTAATTTTAAGTAGTCTCAGATTAGTAGTTTCTGTAGGTGCCTGGCATAGACAATTACAGATCCTCTGAAGGAAAGCACTTTAAGATCTCATCTCGTAAATTTCTATAGAGAATGTTCTAAGGAATACGAACTAATATATTTTTTTAAGTTAAGCAAACTGAGGAAACAAACCACTATGACTAACAGCCAGCATAACAATAAACTGTAGAAACAGACCTGTAAAGATTCCAGATACTGGAATTTCCAGATAAAGAATTTAAAGTAATATGTTTAAAGAAATAAAAGGGTTTTTATTGTTTGACAAAGGAAAAAGATTACCAGAAATTGATTAGGTAGGTCTAAAAAAAAAAAAAAGAACTGAATAAGGTTTCTACCAATGGAAAATATAATAACTGAAATTAGAAAGTTAATATAAAGATTAAACAAAAGAGTCAATCTTCATAAAAAATAATAAACAAACTTAAAGTTAATTCTTAAAAATTTATGCAGGATGCAGCACAAAAAGATAAAAACATAAAACAGATGTTAATGTACATGGAGAGTAGAGAATGTGCAACATGAACTTGAATTCTACAAGATTATTACGGGAGGAAAGGGAGAGAGGCACCAAAGAGATAATATGGCAAAAGAGTTTCCAGAGTTAATGAAAGAACCAAATCCCTAGGTTCTGAAAATCCAGTGAAAGCAAATCAAGGTAATAAAAATAAAACCACATCTAGACACTCATAATAAAGCTGCAGAATACCAAAGAAAAGAGAAAGTCTTAAACATAACCAAAGAGGAAATAAGGACTATCCACGAAAGAATAACTATTAGGTGAGCAACAATGAAATATAGAAAATAAGTGTGCCCTTCAACTGTTCAGAGAAAAGAAAACCTGTAATTACATATACAAGAAAACAGTCCTTTAAAAAAAGAGGGTATACTAAAGATATTTTCTCACAGATAGAGTTTACTACTAACCAACTTTCAGTTAGTACTACAAAGGATATACTTTAGGAAAATGAATATAATTTTACAAAGGTCTAAGATAGAAGAAAGAATGGTGAAAAAGAAAATAGTAAACACAAAGCCATGTCTATGCAAATATTCATTGTGCAAAATAGAGCAAGAGAGAGAGAGTGCAGAGGAGGGGCAGAGAGAGAAGTAGACCAACGTCTAAAACAGGCTCCATGCCGACAGCAGTGAGCCCCATGCAGGGCTCGAACTCAGAACCGTAAGATCATCATCTGAATTGAATTCAGATGCTTAACCAACCGAGTGACCCAGGTGCCCCTAGGACATACCATTTCTTAAGTAACCACTGAAAGAATAGAAATAGAACACATAATGTAAAAGCTATTTGAGAGAAGACAGTAAAATGAGTGAGTGAAAGTCAATAAATTCAAGAAAAGGGAAAAACAGCAAGGAGAAGAAACAATATATGAGACAAGTCCAAAAATAATGGCAAAAATGAGTAGAGATTTAACAGAAATCACAATCAGTATAAATGCACAAACCTTACCATTTTAAAACAACAGTCATCACAATGAATTTTTTAAAATTCTAGCTGTATGATGATTGCAAAAGATACATCTAAAAGCGGAAAGATTTTTTTTTTAATCTTTGAAAACAAAGAGTGGAAAAATAAACTGGGAAGCCGCTAAATAAAAAGAGCTATGGATATATTTGATAAAAGCTTTTTTTTTTTTTTTGCGTTTTTATTTTATTTTTGAGAGACTTAGAGACAGAGTATGAGCAAGGGAAAGGCAGAGAGAGAGGGGGACACAGAATCCGAAGCAGGTTCCAGGCTCTGAGCCATCAGCACAGAGCCTGATGCGGGCTCAAACTCACTGACGGTGAGATCGTGACCTGAGCTGAAGTCGGCCGCTTAACCGACTGAGCCACCCAGGCGCCCCTGATAAAAGCTTTAAGACAAAAATATTACTTAGTGATGAGAAAGTCTACCACCTATTGATGAAAGGTTTAGTTTATCAAAAAGTTAAACAACCTTAAGCATGTAAACACCTTGTAATATAAAATTTTTAAATGCTTATTTATTTTTGAGAGAGAGAGAAAGAGACAGAGCATGCGTTGGGGAGGGGCAGAAAGAGAGAGACAGAATCCAAAGCAGGCTCCAGACTTCAAGCTGTCAGCACAGATCCCAACATGGGGCTTGAACCCATGAGCCGTGAGATCATGACCTGAGCCAAAGTCAGAGGCTCAACCAACTGAGCCACCCAGGCGTCCTGACACCTTAGATTTAAATTAGGTAACATAAAAATTGATCCATCAAAGTGGGATGTTTTAAGGTGACTCAATAATTGATAGATCAAGAAATATTGTAAGGTATGTTTGCTAGTTTTATTTTTCTAAAAAACAACTTTTGACTTTGATAATACTTCTTGTATCTCGTTGCTTTCTATTTCATTATTTTCTCCACTTGTCCTTTATTATCGCCTTTCTTTTTCTTTCTTGGGCCTTACAAAATTCAATACAGTATGGAATAAACCCAAAACATTAATAAACCCAAGCATTACAAACCAATTTGCAAGCAATTAAGAGGTAAATGGATGTAGGCATTCTATATTATTTATTGTCAAGAAATGAGACGGTTGTTTTCATATAGCTAATATGCACTATGCCCAAAACATTCGTAACAAAATTATACTGTTATAGAATTATCAAAGTCCTATAAAATAAAATCACCTTGGTGATACTTTTTCATGATCAAATTTAATTCTTAGAGACCATTATAGTGAGGGTTAGGTAATTCTCATGATTCTTCTGTTCAAATGAATCAACTAAAGCCTCTTATTGTTTTGGTTTGGTTTGGTTCTTTTGAAATGCTTGCCCTGGAAGGGTTTCTCTTTGGTCTGACTCTAAAACTTTAAACACCTTTCTCAAAATCTATTTCAAAGTAAGAGAAACCGTCTGGCCGAGATTGCTGCAATCCATCATGGGAACACCAGATGTCTTGAAATACCACCAGCAGTGAAGATCTTTATTTTCTGAAGCTTATGAGGTGGCTTTGAAACCCACGACAGATAGCAAATGATTGGATGACATGTGTTTGTGTGTTTTGTGGTCACAGTTTAAGCTAAAATTCCACTCTGAAGTTAAGGTTAGAGGTGAATTCCACCTGGATAGTTGAGAGCTGTTATTGATGACAGAGGGTGGCAGTGTCAGAGAAAAATTTTTCATGGTGTTAAGACATGCATGGAAGAAGAAATTGCTTTTTAGAGAAAAATTGGATAGATCCCTTGAAATAACAACAGTAAGAGTAGAGAGCTGTGCTCAATAGTGACCGTCGAGAAACACTCATTTCAAAATATATCCTTGAAATCCAAAGCATGTTCTTTCTGATAAGCTCTCATTATCTAGAATCCCAACCTAGTTAACTCAAGAAGAGATGGTCTCCTGGGAGAGGGCTCAGGAGGCCTAACGTCTACAAAGGACTCTGCAATTAATTATCAACAAAAACATTCTGCAAATTACTGTAAATCTATCTTTCTTCTCTTCATATTCTTGTGTTTCTTTTCTTTTATGGGTTTTTAAAAAAATAATTTCTTTGAATTCCTTCTTCTAAGCAAGAGGTAAAAATTATTCTCTATTCTTTGAGCTTTTGTTACTTTTTCTAATCTTTTAGTAATCAGGAAGCAGAGAGAAATGTGTTTCTCTTGCCTTCTTAGAACAGCGGATCTTATAGCAAAGACCTTTGTAGAATTGCTAGCGGACCAGCACGTGGCTTAGCCTGGTTACTGGTTCCAATTCCTCTGGGTTATTTAGAAATCAGCAATTTCTAGCAGTTTTCTAGGATGTGAGGCTTTCCCGACAAAGCAGAGAACTAGCCATAATTGTAACATATACCACGAGAGGATTGCCCCATAGTAAGTTTAGTGTGACCATACATCCCAGCTTGCCTATGACTGTACCACATTATGCCCCATGTCCTGGAATAATTATTAAGAGCAAGACTGTCAAAAGGGTTTCTAGATGGTGGGATACCTGGCTCTAACACACGGATCAGAATTCCGGGAAGTCCAGTACAAGGGGTTTCCCAGGCTTTACCACAGCATAGAATCACTCCCCGATCCTCTGTTACAGGGGAATAACATGCTAAGTGAAGCCATCTGTCATCAGCACACAGAGACTGTGCTCTGCGTAGACAACAAATGCACCAACTCCACTCTCCCTGTTTCTCCCCATTAGTCCTCCAGTGGAAAGAGGATTCTGCACTCAAATTCCTAGAGAGGTATACAGCAGAAATTGTTTTTGGAATCTCTCAGGGGACATTGAATTAGTGACAAAAGAATGTTTCAGAATCTGTATTTTGAAAAAGGAAGGCATTTCTAAAGGACTTTATATGAAAACATAGACACTTTCACATGTGATATCTACTAACTAAAGCCCGTTGTGGGTTTGAATTTCAATCCGCATCCTCCGATTTGGAGGAGATAACACATCTTCATATTTTCTGTGACTGGATCTATTTTAACTTTAACTACCATTGATGAGGAGGAAGAAAACATCACATTGTTTGTACTTGGGGTTCTCCCCTACCTTTAGGGCTATGCCATGGCTCTAAGATCTTTTCCAGGGTCAGAGATGGCACAGAGGTTCTGTGGTCATAGTCATCGGTGAGCAGGAGATGGAATTTCCACAGAATTACCTGTCTGCATGGCTCTTCTTTGGCCAGTAGCTCTCAGTAGCTTCTGTTGCTGTGCTTGGAGTACAGTTCTATTCTTTCAGTTGCTTACGGACTGCCCCTCCCTCTCGCCTGGATGCACCAGTGATGGCATTAGCAAGAAGCAGAGCCAGAATCCTCACTGCTCTGAAGTCCATTGTTGTTTCTTTCCTTCTCCTACTTCTTCCCAGCCTGGGAGGAATTTCTTGCTTGCTTGGGGCAGGAAATAACTGCTACTTTTTCGCTTGGGTTCTCCAAGTCTCTGTATATACTAAAAAAATCCTTCTTCCTTATACCTCTTCTGTAAGTTACTCCTATTAAAGTTTTAAGCTTTGGGTAAATAAAAGCCAGAAAGATTCACAAGCTAATTCTGCACTGGCCCTGCCACTTTTCCCCCACAAGGCAATAAAACAGCATAAGTGGAAGGAATAGGAAAAGATATGGGGAGAGAATAAAGAGTTTCAAAGTAGTACCTAGCCGTAAAAGCCAACAGGAAGTGATAATCAAATAATGTAAGCAAGTGTTTTATAAAGTTACTTTTTTTAATGTTTATTTATTTTTGAGACAGAAAGCACAGGGGAGGGATGGGGGGTAGACAGAGGATCTGAAGCAGGCTCTGTGCTGACAGCAGAAAGCCTGATGTGGGGTTCGAACCCACCAACCGGGAGATCATGACCTGAACCGAAGTGGGATACTTAACCGGCTGAACCACCCAGGTGCTCCCGTGTAGTGACTTTGATGTAGATCCTTCAGGGAGGCATTCCTTGACGACTGTAGAGGCCTCCTTTATGGCTTCAGGTAGTACCCTGAGTCTCCTTCTTACAAATGATTCACTAGAATTGTTTAACACAGAAATGACAAACTGGCATACTGCAGGCCAAACCTGGACTCTAGAGAGTATTGTGTTTGGCCTATACAATGTTTATAAAATTTGAATTACTTGGAGACATTTTAAAAAGTGAGAACAGTTCACATAAAAGTGTGAATTTCCAACTTCTTTTGAAAATCAGACCTCTCTCTCTGCCCCTCCCCTACTCACACTCTGCCTCTCTCTCTCTCTCTCTCTCTCTCTCTCTCAAATAAGTTAACATAAAAAATTAAAAAAAAAAAAAAAAAAGAAAGGAAGCACCTGGGTGGCTCAGTTGGTTAAGCATCCGACTTTGGCTCAGGTCATGATCTCATCATTCTTGAGTTCAAGCCCCACATTGGGCTCTGTGCTGACAGCTCAGAGCCTGGAGCCTGCTTCGGATTCTGTGTCTCCCTCTCTCTCATCCCCTCCTCTGCTCATACACTCTTTCTCTCTCTCTCTCTCTCTCACAAAAATATATAAACATTAAAATTTTTAAAAAAGGGAAGGAAGGAAGGAAAGAAGGACTGAAGAAAGGACGGAAGGGAGAGAGGGAGGGAGGACGGAAGGGAAAGAGGGAGGACGGAAGGGAAAGAGGGAGGGAGGGAGGAAGGAAGGAAGGAAGGAAGGATGGGAGAAAGGAAGGAAGGATGGAAGGAAGGAAGGAAGAAAGGAAGGAAATCAGACCTGGCAGGAGGTCAGCCTGGCCAACAGCAACCATCCCTTAATTTACCCCAAGTTTGTCTGCCCTTGGCACAGAAAAGTCAGTCACTGAGATATCCAATATGCAGCAAGGAAAGGGTATATACAAGAAGCAGCCAAATAAGGAGATGGGAGAGCAGGCCTCAAACCTGCCCCCCTGAAGGAGGAGAGGCATGGAAAGGCAAATGGAGAGAAGTCTGGATATAAAGCTGCAGCTGTGCTTAGTAGTCCTGTTAACCCCTTGGTTACCAGTTCCATTCCCCACTATCTTTTAGTCATTTCTCATTCCTGAGGGAATTGAGATGATGCCCCCTCTAGTCACTTCTGCTGAAATGGGCCATGATCAGGGTTACAGGAATGAAGCTTTCTACACTCATCTAGAAACATTTTTTTAAATGTTTATTTATTTTTAAGAGAGAGAGAAAGCATGCACAGGGAAGGAGCAAAGAGAGATAGACACACAGAATCCAAAGCAAGTTCCAGGCTCTGAGCTGTCAGCACAGAGCCCTATGCAGGGCTTGAACTCACAGACTGTGAGATCACGACCTGAGCCCAAGTCAGACACTCAACCAAGTGAGTCACCCAGACGCCCCTAGAAACATTCTTTAGTTCCACATGGAAACTGAACATTCTGCATTACAAAAATTTTTATACTTTAGTTAATAGTTCTCATACAACATTTTATAATCCTAGTAAGACTGACCTAATTCCTCAGGGAATCCTGAGAAACAGTCTGAGTGTAGGGCTTTAGGGGAGCTTTATTGTAACCAAGTAGCTTGTTGTCTTATTTTGTGATATCCATGCAGTTTGATGAATTACCCACTACTCAAACATCATGTTCTGCTAAAATATAATCCAAAGCAATTGTATTATCTAAAACTACTCTGGCCAAAAAGTCTAAGGCCTTTTGTTGTGCTCCAGCCACTTTAAATATTCATATTTTCCAAGGGAAATATTTATAGAGGTCACAGGTTATTTGTTTCTTATCGATTGATTTATTTGGACCAGCTCTCCTAAATAGTAGTTTCAGGTCCATCAGAGGCTCGATAGTCGGAGCAGGGTTCTGTTCTTTTTTATTTTCTCCTTGCTGAAAGGTGGAGGGAACATGTGGATTCTTGTGGCAACAGTTTAATTTGAGTGTGATGAATCCGCAGCTCAGTTCCCTTTAGTTTCGCTGAAGAATTGGTGATCAGTAATACCTCTTAAAGTCCTATCCAGTGAGGTTGGAGTTGGTCCTCTGGGTGCTTGCTCTTCTAGATCTTTAATAACATCAAGGCTCCAGGATGCCGGTGGGAAAAGGGGCACATCTGTAGGGTACGTCAGCCTGTTGGAAGCAAACTTCTGTAACAGAGTATTTCCCAGTAGTAGATACACCCAGTAGTATCCAGATCTCTAATGTAAGCCCCATCAGGAGCTCCTAATTCATGAAAATAGTGTAAAAAGGGTCTTCCATATAATATTTGTAGAGACTTAGACCCAAGTAGGGGCCATTCTTAACCAGAGCAAGGCAATTGGCAAGGCCTTTTCCCAAGTTCAGTTGGCTGTTTGAAAGTTTTTTGATAACTACAAGGCCTTCCCTGAATGGCATGGAAAAATTTCAGTCTGACTTGTAAATGTATCTACAAATACTAGCAAATAACGAAGATGACCTGTTCTGGAATCATGGTTAAGTCTGTCTGTCAGTCTTCACTACGTCCGGTGCCCCTACTTTGTATACTTTTGAGTACTGGTGTATGCCCAGTCTTAGGACTGTTTTAGCACAATTGCCACATTTTTTGGACTCTCTTTTAAAAAAGTTTTTTATGTTTATTTATTTTTGAGAGAAAGAGACAGAGAGTGAGTGGGAGAGGGGCAGAGAGAGAGGGAGACAAAGAATCCGGAGCAGGCTTCAGGCTCTGAGCCGTCAGCACAGAGCCCAACGCAGGGCTCGAACTCACAAGCCGTGAGATCATGACCTGAGCCAAAGTCAGATGCTCAACCAACTGAGCCACCCAGGTTTTCCTGCACTATCTTTTAAATAGTTTTCTGAAGATTAGGACCAACAATATATTTCTGGATCCACTGGGGAGTAGTATCCAAATTGGTGCTTGGGTGAATATGACTATTTTTTTCAAAAGATATTCTGGGATTAGGATTATTTCTTGTTCATTATATTTCCAGCCAGGTTTAGTATCATCATGGTGTCCAAATCTCCTTTCTTTAGCTCTTCTCTATGTCTGGTATTAAAGCCGTTACAAGTCTTTGCATTGCAGTCTTTGTATTGAGGGTCCCAAACTGTGTCCCTGGGCAAACAGTCTGATTTCTGGTGTCCTCAGCAGCGGACAATAGCTGATGGGTCACCACTGCATCCAGCGGTTCATTGTCCTTGATCCATAAAACTGCTCCCACTCGTGAATAGCTCAAGGTCTGGGTTTTCCAATGGCAGGTCCATCAAATCAGGACAGCTGGAATAAACTTGGTCTGGTGATCTTTCAGAGTGGCCCATACGACAACAGGTAAAAGTGAGCTATTTTGGCAATTTTATCTGAAATTTACCTCAAGTTCTCTTGAGTTTACAGGGCTTTGGGGAAATAAAAAAAGAACAATTTTAGTTCTGAATGATTTCAAGTCAAGAGAATGGGAGAAAATTAGAAACCTTAGTTTGGAGACTCATAACCAGATATTTGAGGAAATCAGAAGAATTCAGTATCCAGCTCAGTTTTATAGATGAACAACAAATACTCAAAGACAGTTGATTAGAGCTAGAATCTAACATCCACAGAAGGGGTTACAGAAACATAATCTCCCTAAAATCACCCTCATTTCCACCAAATAGAGCCAAGTTAATACTAATTCATTTGTAAAATAAGTTCAGTTTTAACAAACGTGGTGTAATTATTTGTAGAAGTGCAGTAAGAATAGTGATTGGCCATATAGGTTTTTCTCTTTAAAAAAATTTTTTTTAATATTTATTTTTGAGACAGAGAGAGAAAGAGAGAGAGAGAGAGAGAGAGAGAGAGAGAGAGAGCGCGAGCGAGCGGGGGAGGGGCAGAGAGAGAGGGAGACCCAGAATCCAAAGCAGACACCAGGCTCCTAGCTGTCAGCAGAGAGCCTGACACGGGGCTCGAGCTCAGGAACCATAAGATCATGACCTGAGTCAAAGATGGAAGTTTAACCGACTGAACCATCCAGGTGCCACCCACCTTTTTTTTTTTTTTTTGCTTTGCTGGAACTTTTCTTAAGAAAATTTGAGATTGAACTGTTAACAGCCTCAAGGCTAAGAGCTAACTCAAATACTTACCATCAGACTTCACCTACAAACCTATAGATTTGGGTAAATTCCTCACATTTTGAGGTCCGCAGAGTATCTTGAGGTACCTGCACTTGCCAGGAAGGAACTTTCTTTACTTACCTGGTAAGGCTACTGGGAACCCTGTACCAAGCTGGTTTTTCCAAGGGGCTTTTTTGGCTCCATAAAGTCAACCTTAGCTCCTTAAAGTTGTCTGGTCATACCTGATTCTGTGCGTGTCAGCCTCAAATAGGACATTGCAGTCAAACAAAGACTTGTTAAAAAAACAAGGATTCCACTTGTGTCCTGTCAGAAGGAGAATAGATTCTTATTGAATTGATGCAAATAAATATATCTCAGGATACTCACTGAGAGTTTCTGAATTCTGGATGGATCAGGTAGGGACATACAGATAAATGTTTCATATTTGCTTACAAAGGAATATTTAAGTCATAGATTAAGAGAAAAAGTTTCCTTAAATCTAGAAGAGCAAACATTACAGAACCAAGAGTGTTTCAGACACAAGTCATAAAAAATTATAATCATCTTCCTCAATTCATTCAGTTCTCATGTTATTCATTCTTGTTCTGTTTGAATGTAGTTGTCCCATTAGTTCTGGAAATTCTTAGTTTGATGATCTTAAAGGTATGAGACCTATTTGTCATTACAATGCAATTGACGAGGAAACTCTATGACATACCTTTCAATAATCAGAATTACAAATGATGACATTATACATATCAAAGTCTCAGGAATTTTATATAATTTCTGGAATAGTTATAGCACTTCCCGTACAATATAACCTAAGAAGATTCTATCATCACTTATTTGACACTGCTCCCCTGTAATTTGACGTACCAAACAAATAAGCCTGATTACTCAAAAAGACTTCATTTAGAAGTGAATTTGGGGAAGTTTGTCAAGAAATATCTCAAGGTTTTAAGCACATAAATAGGGTTACCAATAGAAAAATCAAATTCCAGTCTTATACTGATGTACTACTGATATTAAAACTCATTCATTCCAACAAGGTGAATTTTTTTAAAAATTATGCAGTTCCTCCCTTTTTCCTCCGTACCATGTACTTATTGAGACAAAGACATACAGGGCAACGCCTGGATCTGAGTTCTTGTGGTCATGCTGTGATGTGCTGACCAGAGTCCCCATCAGGGAAGAAGGGTTATGAGCTGTAAGGATTCTGCCAACAGCTCTCATCTCTCAGATGCCATCAGGGATCACCTTGACTGAAGACAGCAGCTTTGCCAAGGTCACGCCCTCTTCACAGGTGGTCACATCAAATGACTATTCAATATGGGGGTATAAAAGTCCAGCCCTTTAGCCCCAATTTAGGATGGTTCTGAAGGGTAATCTAACCTTTGGAACTCCTCAGAGAATCAGCTAAGGCTCTTCTGTTGATACTGTGTCACTGCTCAACTTCTGCCTAATCTCACTCTCTTACTCTCTCTTCTTTTCCCCAAGTGGTGATCGCTCCTAATAAGCTTCTTTGCATAGTAATCTTCATCATCTTAGTCCAGACCATGAACAAATTCCTTTCCAAAGATTCCCTTCTCAATCTTCTACAACTTGTCTTTTTACATTTAGATTTTGTCCTAAGTTTTCCCTCTTTAAAGAATCTGTCTCACTTTCCTTGCATACTGAGTTGTTCCCAGTAGTCTTAATTACATTTATTAGAATTCTTTCTAATTTTTTCCCAAAAAACAAGACAAATGAACAAACAAAACACAGTAGAGACGGACTCATAAACACAAAGGAAAAAAGTGGTGGTAGAAGGACAAATGCCATAGGATTTATTCTTTTCTGACAAATTTTGCAATGGAGAACACGAACTTACCTGACTTTTAGTAAATAGAGGCAGAACAAGAGTTCTACATCTAATGCTGACAACTTTAAAGATACTTTAATTAAACCAACAACCCTAAATTAGTTTTAATATAGACCAGATCACATGAACTTGAAAACACTTGATTAGATTCCATTTTTCTGAAGTTTAGAATGCCCAGTTCTTACAAGTACTTGGTTTTAAACCAACTAAATAGAGCTTTTGCAAATTAATTTTAACAATACCATCCAGAGGTGGAGAAAATATCTCACAATTACAACATACATGGACACACATACAAATATACAAATAAGAAGCAAACCAAATCTTAGAAACTTCGCTTTACTAATATTTGTGGAAAGGGTATTAAAGGCTCAATTTCCAAATATCTCCCTTTTATAAAACAAATTTAAATGCAAGATGGTATTATGACATGTGGATTTGTTAGTCATTTTTCTCCAGAGTATAATGAGTACTGTGGCCAAGTAGTATTACCAAAAAAAAAAATCATTTTTTTTCCTTTTCTTAGGTTCATAACTAAACATGGCCCAATTTTGAAGAATACAGACAAAAGGGCTACGTGTGGGAATTAAATTATCATTTATCATTTTCCAATAGAACACAGTCAGTTTTACTCAAAAGCTGTAGCAACAAATCAACTAAATGAACCCCAGAGTACCACGGCGTGTTGAGTGTTGGTTCCCCTCCCGACCAAGTTCAGCCTTCACCAATGGAAACTAACATCTTCCTAGTTTCTAGTTCCTCCCTAAAAGTCAGAGCTTCACCAGCTGAACCAAACAGCTTCCTAGCAAACCTTTTCTTTTTTTTTTTTAATTTTTTTTAATGTTTATTTACTTTTGAGAGAGAAAGAGACAGAGTGCAAGTGGGGGGAGGGGTAGAAAGAGGGAGACACAGAATCTGAGAAGCAGGCTCCAGGCTCTGAGCTGTCAGCACAGAGCCCAACACGGGGCTCGGGGCTCAAACTCACAAACCAACCATGGGATCATGGACCTGAGCCTAAGTCAGATGCTTAACCAACTGAGCCACCCAGACACTCCCCTACCTCCCTAGCCCCCTAACCTTTTTCTTAATTAAGCCAGAAAAGGAGGCTAAGAGAGGCAAAACTTCCTTATTTGAAGGCAACTGAATGGGAGGAAGAAATCTAAGAAAGCCAGAGCAAATGGAAGGAAGAATTAAGCTCACAACATACCATTAAACATGAAGCACTCACCAAGAGACATCTGTCCAAACCCAAACCCGTTTCTTTGCCAAAAGGGTTAAATTAAGCACTAAAGGTTGATGGCATCCAGTCAGAGTGGTGTCCTGAGGACAGTCCCTGAGACAAAGAGCCTGGGCGGTAGCTTGGACTTGTCACAGGACTCCCATTACCAGCTGGCATGAATGAACCACGGGCAAAGAGCTCCTGGCTGGTTCCCCAAATCTGTAATTGAATTCATATTTGTCTGCCCAACATGCGGCAAAGCCAATCACTGAGACACTGAGTACACAGCAAGGAAAGGGTTTATTCAAGAGGCAGCCAAATGAGATGAGAGAATAAGCCTCAAATCTGCCTCCCTGAAGGAGGAGAGTCAGGAAAATTTAAAGGCAAATGAAAAGAGGTCTGGGTAAGAAGTTTCAGCTACACTGATTAGTCTGCAGCTGGCCTATGAAACTCTTTGGTTACTGGTTTCAATCCTAAGAAGTGAACCGTGGCCCGTCCCCTAGACAAGATGAGGACACTCCAGCTGGTCACAGTTTATCTGCTTCTTATTCAGTAGGCATTTGAGTTTGCGAGCCCTGCTCCGCGTTTGTATGATTCAAGTTCTATGACGTCAAAGATTGGATCCCTTCTGTTCAATGCCACAGACACAATGTCTAGCATGTATTAGGACTCAACATGTATGCCTAGAATGAAGAGATTCAAATCCTGTTTCCCACCCCCTCCCAAAAAAAACCCGTAACATTTAATTTGGATTCAACTCTGCTTTATTCCCCCTCAAAAAAAACAAAACAAAACAAAAAAGGATTTGATGTGTTCACATGACAACTTTATTCTGTCACTTACCTACAGGATATTATGTCAGCTGACATAAATTTTATCCTCAGTGGTCTCATGTCAGAGGATATAAGACAGACGATATAGTCTTGGTCTCCCTGAGACACCTATCTAGAACCAGAATGGCTTTCTAGACATACACACCACCACCACCACCACCACCACCACCACTACCACCACCAAATGCCCTGGCTGTATCTGGAGTTACTTTCAAATGCATGTTTAATATTACTCTCCTTATCTAGAACTGAGCTCCAAGAGAGGAGAAAGAATTCTTATTCCGTTGTACTACCAAGCCCAACACAGAAAAAGGCACTCAGTATACATGAATGGAAATAAAAGGGCAGCAGCCACTCTTATTTGAATCCCAGATAACTCTCAGGAGTACAGTTCCAGGGCATCAAAATCCATTTTGCTTCAGCTTCCTTTATCTTACCCAATACCCCAAGCTGCTTTGCAAAATCATTTGCTCATTTTGTACCATGTACGTCACTCTTTTTCCCTCTTCCCAGTCTCCGGTCTTCTCTCTTTTAACTATTCCTAAGAAAATGTAAGTATTTCATACTAACTACATTTACTTCGAAAGAGTCTGCCCAATTTTCAAATGATAAATATATAGTTTCACTGGCCATGGCATTAATTCAATAAACATTTGATGAGCTGCTTTTCTTGGCAAGGTACCACGCAAGGTGTTAGGGAGAGAAAGGTGATTGAGACAGGCAGCCCGCATTGTCTAAATGAGGCCACAGTGATCTATCTCAGGGGACTTGATGAACTCGGGGAACTCTCCCCACAAGCCAAATAAAGGTACAACTTTTCCTGTCTGGTGAACTGCTAAGGGCTTATGATAAGTTTCCCAGACAACTTGAACCAAAGCCAGCTTCCCAGGGCTCTGGGCTATCTTCTAAAGCTGGCATGGGCAGATATTTTCTATAGACTACCATTTCCCTCCAGACATCCCCCTTTTCCCATATCAATCCCATTATTTCTGTCCAGCTGTCTCCTTCCATCTCAACCTGCTGCCTTTTGGAAAGATCGCATTTTCTCCTGATGTGTACAAGTCAGGATTTGTTCACTGCCCACGCTCTCGGTCACTGAGCAAACTCTGTTAAATGAGATAATTTCTGTACCAACACCCTGCACAAGGCAGGCACGTGAATGTTACCTCGCTTCTCTCCCCTTCTTCAAAATGCCATGGCTGAAAATGCTTTCTGTCAAATGGAGCACTCACATTCTGAGACATGTTTTTGTTTCTATTTCTTTCTCCCTCACCATCTTTGCTGAGACTGACAAGTGTTCCAATTAATGCCAAATCCCTTACCCTAGATAAGGAGAAAAAAAAAAGACGCCTGATGACTATAACCAATTCATGAAAGACAGTTTTCTGAGCTTAATATAAAAGAAACAACAGAAAGAAGTTGAATTTTGTCTGCTCTATTTCATCTTTTGGTCACAAAGCCTTTCCTCAGGGATAACAGAGTGTACACTTGGTTTTGCGTTGGGTTTTTTCCTTGACAGCCCCTACATCAGGCTTCCCCCCAGGTATCCTTTTGGGTGGCTGAGGGACTTCTCCAGAGGCAGAGATGAAATGGCTCTCTGAAGAGATATGTGTGAACCAAGCCCACATCCCATTCTAAGTACAGATCCTAATGAGTCATCCCAATTTTAGGAAGCATATTAATCTAAACGGTGCCTGAGCCAGAAAACAGAATTTTCTCAACTGAGAGAGTTAAAAATAGTCTTTGTTCCAGACAAGAGAGAAACTCTTCTCCCTCCTGGCATATAAATCATTTGCCAGCTCCACACAGGGAAGACACCTACTCAGGAACACTGTCTCTGGAAAGGGCCAGAGACAGAGTTGTTTCAAGAATAACAGCATAAATTTCTATTGCCCAGTTCCACCGGGACCACGACGTGATGTATTTACCTCACGTTCTGTCAAGACGTTGAATGGTCCGCTCTGAACAAAGAATTTGATACTGGATATGATTGCATCGTTATGTGTGACTCTCATCGACTTAAGCAATAATGCTACAGTATCACTTAGAACTTGACACAGAGTCACAGGTTCAGGGGGAGATGGGCTACTGTGGACACCTACAGACTCTCAATAGTGATTAAATCTCTCCTGGGGATGGCACTTCCAAGTTATGGAAAATTCCTTTTCCATTTATTATGTTTCCGCTGTCTTCATTTACTAAAATCCAGCCAAAGAAAATCATAGTGCAGGAAAAACTATACCTGTGGTTGAAATCCCTTAAATTTATCGGAGCATTGGTAACTCAATAGCATGTAGGAGAAAAAAGTTCTCAGCAGTTATTTTGCCTAGTAATTGAATCAGCTGTTTGCCCTCTTTTTTTTTCCCCATTTTTTTTCTTTTCCTTTCTTTACTTTTCTTCCTCGTCTTTCCTTTCTTTCTCTCTTTTTTTTCCAATTAGGTAAACTAAGGTAGATCTTTGACTCTCCAAGTATCTGCACACTAAATGATAGGAGAAATTAATAACGTTAGAATCTTGCTCTTTAAAAAAATCAGTGAGCCTTTGTGCTCCCTTTACAGCAAAATATATGAATGCAAGGAGGTTATACATTATTATGAAGTTATTTTCCCACGTGGAGCTTAGAAAGTACAGAGGATCCGACCAACTCCACTATCTCTGGGATTAAGTCAAAGATTCCCTATCTGATCCCGGTAGTATATTAATAGGGTGAAAGAGGATTCGGGAAAATATAGAACCCTGAGCTTATAAAAATCAATCTCCTGAGGCTTTGGCCTGAATAAAGACCATGGCCTGAGGCCCAAACTGTACTCAGCCCTTAGAAATGCCCTTGTAACAATTCAGGGTTGAATTTTTAAGACTTTAAGTTGTCTGCTTTCAGAGAGAAGAAGGCGGGGGTGGGGGTGGGGGGGGAATGCCTACTTTACATTTGAAAAGCTCACTTTCTGAAACGGCCGGTTCCCCACTGGGAGAGCCTCGGCCGGGGCTGGCAGTGGATTTGTAAAGGCATCACTCCAATAAACTTGCAGACAAGATAAATGCTGCTTTAAATCTGAAGCCTCTTTATCTTAAAATCTGTAAGTTGTTTGCAGTTGTGTAAAATTTACAGAGGAAAGAAAATTTCCTCTTACTTGCTTTTAATAAGCAATTCTTACAGATACCCTTCCTCTGAAACACTCTCCCGTATTCAACTGACTTAAGGACTTTTAGCCCTGTGGCAAGTGTAAATGGCCAGAAATGCGTAATCATTTTCCCCATTCATGCAGACAATCACATCAGCTCGGAATTCAGCTGTGCAACCTGGGAAGGCAAGCGTCCTGTGTTTTTTGCAAGAATATTTTTCTGGATTCGATGAAATTCAGATTTTTGAACCAGGTGAATTATGAAATTGCTCACAGGTATTCTAGTTTCTCTTTATTCCGCTTACTCCATGCACTGAGCCATGATCTGTTTCAAGTCTTGTGATTTTATAGCACAGAAGTAAAATGACTGTAATTTTTTTTTTCTTTCAAACTGGGACAGCTTTGAGAATGTAAGGGGATCCCATTGTTCTTGTGGAGACAACACACAGAAAACAAGACTGTCCTGACCTAATTTATATGAGGGATTGAGTTTTTAATGCAGTAAATTAGTACAAGATAAAAATGTTCTTGCTAGTCCACTACATTTTTTTAAATACATTTTCTTCGCGTAGGTATAATTTATATTGAAAAATGAGAAAATACATCTCAGCACATAGGAGAATTAAATACTTACCCTTCCAACCCCAAAGATAATCCCTGTTATTACCTTGATGTGTATCATTCCAGAGCAGAATTACATACATATACATCACAAGTTGCCATATTTAGGGGTAGCGTGTCCTGAATGCCATCTATCCGTATAAACAAGATATGCATTCACATGTACATACATGTACACATATACATTTATATTTACATTTTTATAAAAGCTGAACTCACCGTGCATATAGTTCTACGACTTGTTCTACATCAGTAAATATTCTCTCATAGCAACGAGTTTTATTAAGTGTATTTATTTATTTATTTATTTTGAGAGAGAGAGCACTCGAGCAGGGGAGGGGCAAAGAGAGAGGGAGAGAGAGAGGATCCCAAGAGGGTTCCACATAAGGTCAGCGTGCTGAGCCCGACATGGGGCTTAAACTCCAGAAATCCTCGAGATCATGACCTGAGCAGAAATCAAGAGTTGGTCGCTTAACTGACAGAGCTACCCAGACGCCCCTCGTAGCAACAACTTTTAAGGCTATGTAGCATCTCATTACATGAATGTACCATAATTTATTTAACCTATTGCCATATTCAAGGATACATTTTAAAGAGTATAAAACTATGATTCCCCTACAAATTTTAAGTGGACACATGTCAAAGGTTTTATTTATCACATGAATTCATGAGGAACCTATAAAATATTACAACTAGTTCAAAAAGACCTCAAATTATTTCAGTATAAAGCATACTGAAATAAGTTTACAAATGGATGCAACACTGGTCCGTAGCCATAATGAAATAATCAATCGCATTCCCCCAGACACAATATATATTTCAACAGACAGGAATTATTTGCATGACAGTCCATTTTCTACAAATGCACTTCTACACAGAGTTGTACTCAAACACAAATAATGGCAGTGATAGCTAACTAGTCAGGACCCCTGGTAAATTTTCGAATCATGCAGAAATTTTCCTTACAATCCCGTTGTTGTGCCAGATTCAAATAATGAACTGTACTGTGAACATCCTGACTACTAAATTCTTGTTTTCTTTAGTTTTGAAATTTAGAATAAATTGCTAGAAATACAATGAACCTGTCAAAAAAGCACACAGTTTTGTGATTGGTGGGGTGGAGAATTACTAAGATTTTAAGACTTTGGTAACGTTGTATCAAATTGCCCTCCAGAAGGATTATACCATTCAGGGTCTCACACTGTCGGTGAGCGCCAAGCCCCTCAAGTCAACTCAAAAGTTATATACTTCTATTAGTGTTTCAATTTGTGGTGGCGACTATGGGTTTAAAATGCCTCCTAAACATGTCTGTTCAGACTTCCTTCTCTGTCTCACCCAGCATCTCTTTTCTAGCATTCTGGAACCATACCTTGGACATGCCTTTTCTGTTTTGAAAGTCCTTTGGCCAGTAAGAGCTACGAGTAGCAATGAAGCCCTAAGGCTTGCTGGATATGATCTATTTTCTGCATCAATTTTAATTTCTCCCTCGGGCTTCTGGGCATCTCTGGCGTTAGTTTAAAGCAGTCTGTGGATCCTTTTTAATCTTTAGATTAAAGATCGGGAAGTCTTGAGCATGGGAATTCTGTTCACTGTGCACATGGCTGGAACTTTGGTGCCATTAGCCCTGGGAAAGCTTTTGTGTCCCACATTCTTCCTCTTCCCTTGGCTCTTTGATGGTTAAGACACCAATCTAAACACCTGTAGCCTGTGAAAGAGTGACAGAATTGCCCTTATTAATTCCACCAGCTCTTGTTTCTGTGTAATTGAAGGAATTACGGGTTTGGCAAGTAAGTGTGGAAAATATGATAAGAAGTGATTCTCCATTTTTCCCACAAAGGAATGATACTAGGACAACTGCTTTTGTTTATTTCTTGTTTTAGTCTTTTCTTATTCAAATGCTTGCTAACTTTGCTTCCTAATGTGAGCTTCTTTGAACAAATGTCAAAATTTTTTTTGCAATCCTTGAGTTAGAATCCACCCCAGTGTCTTCCACCATCTGAAGATAAAATGAATGGCACAAGGCTTAAGTTACTCTCAAGGTTGGTCTTAAAGCAATAAAGCATGAAAGGCAAAATGGGAAAATGAGTTAGAAGAGGAGTTTAGTTGGCTCCTTGAAGTTGCTCATCAGGGAAGTCCTCTCCAAGGAGATGGCGTTTGAGCTGGGACCTGAATGAGGAGTTCTGGAGAAAATGCTAGTGCAGAGGCCCTGAGGATTTACGTTTCTATTACAAATTGTGCATAGGAACCCAATAAAGTAAAAGCTCTGAACTAACTTCCTTGAAGAAAGAGAGACCATTGTCCCCACCTGCAGCTAATTGATTTCTGGCAAACTGCATTCAACAAAAGGCAGCCCAGCTGCTCTTACACGGTAGCCAAGATCTCCTGACAGGGTTATGAGTTTTCGTGTTCACTTCTGTTCACTTCTGAGCCTGCCATGTCTCCACGTACCCTTCCCCCTATTTATGCAGGAGCCAACTGTTGTTTGAGATGCTTAGGGCTCTGAGGACAGTGGTTATCTAGAGTAAAGCACGGCTCCTTTGAGCAGTGCCCTCCTGTGTGTTAGCACTCAGCTACCAAAGGTCATCTGAATGAATGAAGCCAAATGCACAAGATGCCCCACCTCGGAGCTGCCTCTCCGGAAGTCAGGGCAGGGTCTTACGAACTGAGGACCCGCACAGCCTCTGCTATATGTGGATTGCCCACGTCTCTTTCCTTCATCCCACTCTCCCACTTTTCAGAAAGGCTCCTCAAAACCCCTCAATGCTTTAGTCTAATCGTCCCCCTCTGAAGACTGTTTGCATTCAACAAACATCTGAAATCATCGGAGTGAAGCTTTGCTCTGTGACAGGGAGGGAACCATGCTATTGGGAGGGAAATGTCTGTTTCCTGCCAAGACTCGTAGGCAAGCCTGTTCACAGAGAGATGTTAGAAAAGAAATAACTGCAAACTCTCTGGTACTCCTAACTGAATACCCACGTAATTCAAAATGTGCTATGGAAACCATACTATGCGAAGACATGTTGTTTCCATGCAATTAATTTAGAGCCCGTCATTTCTTCATTCATTTAGGTAGCAAATAGGCATTTATGCAACAGAAAAAGCCTTGAACAGTGCAAGTGTTGGGGCAATATAGTAGTCAGCGGGAGTGACAAGGTCCCTGCCTTCATGGAGGATCATATGCCAGTGGGGAAGACAAGTCAGCAAACTAATTGCTGATAATAATAAACACCATATAGGAAATAAACTAGAAGATAATGTAGAAAGTTACAATAGGGACAGAGGGTCTACCGTATACAGGACGGTCAGAGGAGATGTCATTAAGGAAGAGACACTTAAGATGAAACCCAAGGCATCAGGGAGATAGTCGTGGGGACAGGCAGGGAAGAACTCAGCAAAGGGAACAGTAGACACTGGGGAGGGGGCCAGGTGCCCTTGAGGAACAGACCTGTGTTACTGAAGCATTGGAACCCGTGGAACAAGATGAAGATGCAGAGGTGGGCAGGGGCCAGACCGTGTGAAGCCTCCTGCCTCTTGAAAAAGCCACTCTGCTGTGTGATAATGGTTGGACAAATGAAGCATATTTATTCTCACTTCTTAACTGCTAGAAATTTCTATTTTCATTTTCTGAAATATTCAGGAACTTTTAACCTTGAGCCTAGATGTGCCCTCAGAGGTGACTTAACTACTACATAGACAGTCATGAAGCTGTAGAATCTGTCAGGTGGACAGAGACTCTCATCTGATGCATAATGAAGACGAGCACTTTTTCATGCTTATTGGTTGTGTGGGTATCTTCTTTTGTGAAATGGCTATTCAAGTGTTTTGTCTATCTTTCTATTGTTTTGTCCATTTCTTATCGATGTGTGGTGCTTTACATATTGCGGGTACAAGCCTGTATCATGTATCTCTTCCTGAATAAGAAACTATCTCAAAAGAAAAGAATGTGCTATTTGCCTGTGATTCTGTGGGTTAGTGACTTGGGCAGGGCACACTTGTCCTTGATCCTGTGGCTGCAGGTATCATAAGGCTCCACAGGATCTGGACATAGGCCTAGTCACATGTCCGAATGTTGGCTGAAGCACTTCACTTCTCCTTGATGGTTTCTCCAGTGGGCTGACTTGGGCTTATTCATATTGCAAATTCAAGGTTCAAAACACTGACAAAAAAGTGCAAACAACAACACACAAACGTTGTTTAAACCTTTACTTGTGTCGTATTTGCTAGTGACCCATTGGCCAAAGCAAATCCCCTAGCCAGTCAAAAGCTAATGTTTCTTTTTAAATGTTTATTTATTTTTGAGAGAGAGAGGACGAGAAGGAGCAGAAGAGAGGGAGACAGAGGATCTGAAGTGTGTTCTTTTCCGAGAGCACAGAGCCTGACATGGGGCTTGAACTCTGAACCATGAGATCATGACCTGAGCTGAAGTTGGACGCTTAACCAACTAAGCCACCCAGGTGCCCCCAAAACCTAATGTTGAAGGTACTATGT
Organism: Paguma larvata; assembly: GCA_030068075.1. Taxonomy (NCBI): domain Eukaryota; kingdom Metazoa; phylum Chordata; class Mammalia; order Carnivora; family Viverridae; genus Paguma; species Paguma larvata. The sequence goes on from CM057829.1 coordinate 104,300,937, forward strand.
AAGGATGTGCGTAGGAAGACATGATTCTTTGGGGGCCATTATTGATTGAAACCACATACTGCAATCTACCACAATGTCCTTTGTCTACTTTCAAAATACAGAGTTAGAAGAATCTTTTCATTATATCATCCACTGACCAGCTAAATTAAGGCTTCTTGAGAACCAAGGACAAAAGGCAAAGAGGGTTCAAAGAGCAAATGATCTCATGAACAGTATTAGGCTGACAGAAAGGGTGGCAGAAAGCCACACTGGAGTCCCCCAATAGAGAGGAGCTTGACAAGGGGCTAGCACTACTCCCACCTCTGCTCCTTTTGTCAGAGTGTCTTCGGCTTCTGGGACATCCAGGGAGCCCCAGAAGATGTTCCCATTCTTCGTGATGCACTTTTCCCGGCATTCCTCATCCTCCATAAAGGAAGAACACCAGTGGGAAGGCAGCTTGGAGGCTGTGATGACTATAATAAAACAAACAAACAAAAAACCTCACAAAGTAACAAGTGCTGGTGAGGGTATGGATACATTGGAACCCTCTGTACATTGTTCCCTCTGGTGGGAACGTAAAATGGTTCAGCTACTGTGGAAATAGCAGTTCCTCAAGAAGTTAAACAGAATTGCCATATGACTCAGGAATTCCACTCCTACGTATATATCTGAGAGAATTAAAAACAGGGATTCAAATAGGTATTTGTATGCCAGTGCTCATGATAGCATCATTCACAATAACCAGCTGTGGAACTGCTCAAGTGTCCACAACAGATGAATGGATAAACAAAATGTGGTGTATACATACAGCGGAATATTATTCAGTGATAAAGTAAATTTTGATATATGTTGATGTATGTACGCACCTTAAAGACATTATGCCAAATGAAATAAGCTGGACACAAAAAGACAAATATTGTATGATTCCACTTACATTATCAGGTACCTAGAATAGGCAAATTCATAGAGACAACAAGTAGACGTTACCAGGGACTTGGGGGAGGAGAGAATGAGGAGTTACTGTTTCATAGGTACAGAGTTTATGTAGGGGATGATGATAAAGTTTTGAGTATAGATAGTGGTGATGGTTATACAACATTGTGAATATATTTAATGATATTTAATGAATTGTGTACTGATAAATGGTTACAATGGTTGATGTTACGTTATATGTGTTTTACCACAATAAAAAAACTCCCACAACTCTTTGATTCCTTTCTCTCTGTATTTTGATGGCCCGCCTCTCATCTTCTTAGCTTTCCTGTCAACATAATATCTTTAGAAACATTTTTTAATGTTTATTTTTGAGAGAGAGAGAGAGAGAGAGAGAGAGAGACCGAGCATGAGTGGGGGAGGGGCAGAGAGAGAGAGAGAGAGAGAGACACAGAATCTGAAACAAGCTCCAGGCCCTGAGCTGTCAGCACAGAGCCTGATGCGGAGCTTGAACTCGGGAACAGTGAGATCATGACCTGAGCCCAAGTCAGACACTTAACCAACCGAGCCACCCAGGCGCCCCTAGAAACATTTTTGACAAGAGACCAGTTTTGGCGAGAGTACTTAGGGGCCGTGTTCCCTAACCTCACTTCTGCTACCTGTGGCTTATCTCCAGAAGGCATCTCCTCAGTACTGGGTTAGTGTAGAGCCGCCAGCAGGCCTTTTGACATGAAATCAAATTGTGAAGTTATGAGTTCTCATTTTTCATAAACAACGAATGAATATACTATATACAATAATGAATATACTATTCTACTCGAAGTCATAGAAAACATTTCTGGATTCCCATATCACATGTAAGAATGATGTGACTACTCTAACTTCGGATATATATATATATATATATATATATGTTCTTACAACAGAAAAAAAATCCAACAAATTCTCAAATTCAATTTGAGAATCCTGTGATCAGCTACACAGTTGTGCCACTTGAGAGGGGGACACGGTTCCTTGTGTGTCACAAGAGACTGTCTTGTGAACAAACCAGATATCCTCTGTTCTTCACAGGGGGCCAGGAGCCAAATTAAACTAGCTGTGCCGTGAACTGGCGGGATCACAGCATTTGCACGCATTTATTTTCCTTACCGAAGCTCTTAGCCTATAGAAGATTCAAGGATTTAATCGCTTCTTGCAACTGAGAAGCTGATACTCTGAACAACTTAATTGACTGATTTTCTTTTAAAAAGTTAAAAATAACTTTTAAGTGATTAATATAACAAAATCTGACGTACGCAGTTAATCAAAGACTAACTGTCACCTAATAAATCAGAATTTCTTAACTGAGAAAATCAAAAGGGAAAAGCTCCAGCGTGGCTTTCTGTCAGCCTAGGTTATTTCATACTCTTCACAGGATCCCTTGCTCTTGGGGCCTTCTATTTTTGCCTTTTATTTAGTTAAAACCAGTGGGTAAAAATGAGAAAAATACTCTGTTTGCGTTAAGGATAAGCCTAGGCAAAAGTATGTTGTTAAAGTAAGGAGGAAGACGTGCCCATAAAATTTAAGCCCAGACCTCAGAAGGGAACTTAGGAAGCATTGGCTCTCTTTTATAAGAAAGGAATGATTGGCTCAATTAATCAAAATAAAAATTCCTAAATTATATGTTAGAATGAAAAGGCACATTTAAAATGAATCGGTTGCTTAGGATTAGTGTATAAGTCAGAGTTTTGTTGACGGGTTAGTTGATTGATTTTAAGAAACAATTCTGTGTAATAAGTTACAAGAAGGTATGTTCTGTAGAATATGACTTAGAGTCCTTTCCCGGCATTCTGAGCAGCTGTGATATATGAACAACAAACCACAAAGGCTGTGTTTCCCTGGGCACAGATGAAATACACCGTTCTACTCAAAGGCTATGCAGAACAAAGCAGTGGGCATCAGTGTGGAAGAAACTTGGGCTGGGATGTTGGCCCACGGGTGGGGAGAAACATGTGAAGTTCAGAGTAAGAGTAATGAAAACTGAAAGAGAAGACCTTCCCGGTCACCCAGTAAAAACTGAAGCTGTTTTGTTTTTCCATATTGGAGACCTAATCTGATTTCAGGGACAGGGAGCTATTTCTCCTGACAAACCTTCCCCATCCCTTGCATCTAAATTACCTGCTTATGGCCACCAGGAATTTCCTTGATTGGAGATAAAAAAAATTTTCCCCATTGTTAGGTTCAAATACCATTAACATTTAAATATTTAATAGAGTTGGCCACCCAGCATGAATAGGCTCTACTAAGTTTAAAGGATAATAGCAAATCATCCCTTTTCGAGTCACCGTGATGATTTCTGTCCTGAGTAAAAAGCTAGAAGGCCCATGGCAATGGATTTCTTAGAAGAAAAAAATGAAAGCATCAAGAGAGGGAGTTTCTCACACATGATAAATCACACCCTATATGACCTGCCAGTATCTTCCGCTTAGCTGGGCTCTGATGAGATCTCCAGTTCTTTATGTTCCACTCGTATGTGACCCTGGGAAGTAATTTTATCTCTCTAATTCAGAAGCACCTGGTAATGAAATGAGAGCCTACTACAGAGTGTGAGCAATGCTCATAAAATAATGACAAATGACTTTGCAATTTCCTTCGACCAAGACATTTATTGTTTGGTATTGTGGATTAAATCATTCTCTGATTTCTTTATAAATCTTTGTTAAATTATGGGAGTTCAAACTTGTGAAGAGAAATTGATTTTAAAGTAATCCTTTTAGTATTTAGCCTGCACTGACTTTTATGTAATTATAAGTGCTTTTTAATTATGAAAGCAATTCATGCTTATTAAAGAAAAATTGGAAAATACATGTAACTAGAAGGAAAAAATACCCATTGTGCCATCTCTCAATCTCAAGCACCTCTGTTAATATTTTGATGGTATTTTTAGAGGCTTTCAATACTTAAGTATTTGTGCTTTTATTTTATATAATTGAAGTCATAGTGTGTTTACAATTCTCACATCTGATTTTTGTACACTTAATATTCTCTCGTAGGTATTTTTACGTTGTTTTACAAAACTTTTCTACAAGTACTTTTTAAAACCTATTAAATATTCTAAGGGGTGTCTGGATGGCTCAGTCGGTTAAGTGTCAGACTTGGGCTTAGGTATGATCTCACGGTTCATGGGTTTGAGCCCCATGTCAGGCTCTGTCTAACAGCTCAGAGCCTGGAGCCTACTTTGGATTCTGTGTCTCCTTCTCTCTTTGCCCTCCCCCACCCACACTGTCTCTCTTTCTCAAAAATAAATAAACATTAACATTTCTTTAAAAAAAATAAAAACTATTAAATATTCTAACAAGTAGATGTATCGAAATTTACTTCTGTAATTGGGCAATAAAGTGTTTAGATGCTCAGAAGTTTGAAAACTAAGCTATTAAATATTAAATAATAATATTATTGTAGGAACCTTGAAAACCATGACATTTTAGAAGTCTTGATATAAACGAAAACACTGACTCTTGGCCAGCAGAGTAATAAAATTACCTTAAATAATCTTAACAGAGTTTATAAACTCATAGTGTCCCTGGTTCTATGAGAATGTCCTATCCTAATTTCACAAATATTTTATGATATTAAACATTTTGCTAACTTCCCCAGACTTTTCTCAATTATACCCTCCAGTGTAATCCATGTGACAAAAAAGAACAGAAGTGATTTCTGATTCTACCTTTTCAAAGGTTTTATCTTCCCTTTGTGCTCTAAACTAAGCAGTAGCAATGGCAATTTCAATAACCTGCTGTGGTACTAACTTAAATTTATTTTACATATCAGTGGAAACAAGAACAGTGGTATTCTAAGACACTTGGCTAGAACAAGTAAAAGAACAAAAGGAACCCAATTATGCAAATATGTGCTCTTCCACCTCGAGGAGGTTGGCTGAGAATGGGAGAAAATGGCAGGCCTATAGTTTCCTGCCTGAGTTATTCGTTCTCCTTATAATTAAAATCAGACCTAATTATGATTATTACTATTATCCTTCAACAATTTTCAACAATTAAAAATTATCCATGATATATTCGAATGCTCATAGCCCTCATTTTCTAATGCCTTTCGAAGACATTTCTTCCTCTTAAGATGCTACCATCTGATTTCTGGAAAGTCAGTCTTGTTTGGAGTACTTACCAATAGAAACTCTCATGGTGACAAGTGACAAATCAAACTCAAAGTTGCCTTGAAACAAAACAAAACAACAAAAACAGAGAGAGGGAGGGAAAGAGAGAGAGGGAAAGAGAGAGAGAGTGAGCCTGGAGAAACTGAAGGGTAGTGCTGGTTTCACATGGCTTGATCGGGCTCAAATTAGGCATCGGAATCTAGTTTTCCATATCTGCGTTTCTTCACTCTGGGTTCCCCAGAGTATGTATGACCCATGCTCAAATAAGATTTTTTTCTCTCCTTGTGATGATAAGAAATCTACCTCCATTTCAGATTCCAGCCTTCAAACTCTCAGGGTCAGTCATTTAGTAGAAGAACAATGCTTCCTTCTGGTCACTCGAATAGAAACCTGTTGTATCTCTTTGGTTCTGTTTAGGTTATGTGTCCAATCCTAACTCAAACATCTTGGCCAGTGTCGAGTTACATGCCTGTTATTCCTTTCCTGTGGCAGAGTAGAGCCCCAACCCGAGTGCTGCCCTCCTCATGAATCCATCCCTAACCACCTGTTATGGATTGAATTGACACCCTTCCCTTTCATATGTTGAAATCCTAATCCCCAATACCCCAGACAGTGACTGTATTTGAAGGAGGGTCTTTAAAGACATGGCTAAGGTAAAGTGAGGTCATATTGGTGGGTGCTAATTCAGCTTTACTGGTGTCCCTATGATAAGAAAAGATTAGGACACAGAGGAAAAGACCATGTGAAAACACATCAAGAATACAGCCATTACAAGCCAATTAGAGAGGCCTTGAGAGAAAACATCCCTGCTGATACCTTGATCTCAGACTTCGGCCTCCAGAACTGTGAGAAAATGAATCTCTGTTAGTTAAGCCACCCAGGTTGGTGGTACTTTGTTACGGTAGCAAACTAACACCCAGCACAGTCAGAAGTAAGCCCTTTTGCTTCTGAATTTCTGTTGCCTTTTTTGGTCTTTCTTACTTTCTACCCTGTATTACAACTAAGCATGTTGGTATTTCATATATTTCTTCCCAGACCATAAGATCTTGGTGTGTAAGACCTAAGTGCAACCCATTTCACACTGCCCACAGTGTACTCATTAATTTATCAAATAATTATTGTATGCCTACTATAAACCCTGAGTGTAGCACAGTCTTACTAGGCACTCAATGAATATTTGCTAACTGAAGAAATGTGACCCCAAAGGGGCAGATGACTGACATAAACCATTATGAAATGTCAGTTCTTAAAGAATGTATGATCAATTGAAGAACAACAACGAGGAACATATAGAGCCTTTTGAAGTAGTGCCAGGATCATGTCATGCTGACTGCAGTATTTTAGTGTTTTCATGTTGCTTCTCCCTGCAGGACTAGGAGCTTAAGTGGTGTTAACAGATCATTGTTATAATAAATTCCTTGTATGACCTTAGCCAGAACTGTGCACAGCTAAGTGGAAAGAAGTTTGAGAACTTAGTTGACATATTAACTAAATTAGATTTCTCAGGTAAAGGCATTAACTGTTTATTTTCTCACAATAAGTTTAATACGGAGGCATCCACAGACTATAGAAAGGAAACAACTGTATATATAGCAAAACCCTCTGGGGTGGACATTGTTGTTTTTAGTCAGCCAGCATCCATTCACCCTATTTCCAAGAGAGGCCCGGATTTCATCAGGAGACCTACCCCATCCACTATACAGGCCAAGTGGCCCTCTGGGGACCCCCATTCTCATTCAAGAGGTGGATGCATCACCAAAATGAAGCCCATGGGACATTCTCTCCTGGGACCTTCAGCCTTGAGCTATGTCCTGAGAGTACTCAAAACAAAACGTAATAGAAAGAGTTGGAGGTGCCACATTCCATTTGCAGTGCCCTACAAAAAGACCAAGTATTTCATGCTGCCCTAGTTCTTAAAGGTCTAATTATCCAAGAATGCACCAGTCCCAGGAAGTGGATTACTCAAGAGGCATAGGCCACAGAAGAATCCTCCCCAGTGCTCCCATCCCACTGTGGCCACATGGCAAAATGAACAAGGAACATTCTCCCCCAGAGAAGAACCAGGGCCATAGAGGACAAGGGACAAGAGAAGCCTTCTCAAACCAGAAATGCAGTGAACCACACTGACTGAACAAAAGTGTTTTACTACCAGGGCAGGAAGTTCTCCACTTTCTCAAATGAGAATTTGAGTGTAGTTTTCTCTCTCTTCCTCATCGCATAAGTCAGTGCCCTGGGAGTGGATAAAGCTTATCATTCACAGAAGGGTTGCCAGACCTTTAAGAGCTATGAATCTCAATTTCGCTGAAAGGACCGCTCATTATTCAGGAATATTTGACCTAGACCTAGAAGTATATTCCAAGTTTAACACTGGCAACGGGAATTTCAGCATTGGACTTTAGAGAAAACTGTAACCCGATAACTAGATGAGACATTTTTTAGTAGTTTCCCTTTGTGAGGGGAGAGTGAATGAATTTTATTTAGATGCAGGCATTTCTCTAATTACAAAGAAGCAAAGAGAATATGTAAGGATGGATGGATGTTGAGCAGCCAGGAAAGCAGATGACAATAGACATACGAGATTCAGTCCCAACATCAAATAACTCTCTCTCCTTAATTCCTCACCCTTCTCCTTTCGCAGACAATGTAGTCAGGAAAAGTAATCTAGCACTAGGAAATGCACAAGAGCCAGGTGGCTCAGAATGGGGGACGGAGAGATCAGTCAGGAGACTAGCACAACAGTTTCGGTGAGAAGCAGTGGAAGACTTGACTGGAGTCAACATAGGACGTTTGTAGAGGTAGTTACTAGAGAAGAGAAAATAAAGAGAGAGGATGAGCAGAGATTCAAAATCGACAAACCAAGAAGAGGGAAGAGTCAGTGATGGTTCTGAAACTTTGCTGGCACCATTAGCAAGAATTGGAAGTGTAAGAGGAAGAAGGCATTTGCAGGGCAAGGGATAATTGAGTTCCGTTTTGAAGAAAAAAAATAGATCCACTTGTTTACAACACATCCTTTTGGATACTTACAGGGCAGTTGATCATGTTGGAGGAGGAGGTAATAAATTTATTAGAAACACACAAAACTACTTAAATTGTAGGCTCAAGCTTTGTGCAAGCCCTTTGGAGCACAGTGGTCAGGTGTGTGGTGTTGACCATTCCTGGCATATGGTAGACATTGAATATATGTATTTGTTCAATCCGCATTTTGCAGATAGTTGTTCCATGCCAGTCACCATCCACTGCCCTCCATTTTAGCCAGATTATCCCTTATTTTCCTCAGGGAAATAAACTCTTTTTCCTATGTATCCATTTTCTGTGTAACTTTACTTAAGGCGCCCCTTCTTCCTCTGACTAAGAGTTGGGCATATGATCCAAGCTAGGCCGGTGCTTCTTCTTCTCCTAGGTTTTGCAGCTTAATTGGAATGAGGCAAACTGTTAAAACAGTCAGTCTTGATTTGCTTCAGAGTGGGATATTAAAAAGACTATCTGTTTGTCCTGGAAGTCCTGGTTCCTGAAAGGGCTTTTTAAAAACCTGGTTCTCCAGGCTTCCAACAATTGCCTTTTCTACTTGCAACAACAGCTGGGGTCTGTTGCTTTCAATGATAAAGATCATTGACACAAATCATCGTGTAGCTAGCAGTCATCCACACCCTCCCAACAGTACTATTCCAAAGCATTTAAGACAGTAATGAATCCAGTTTTCTTATAGAAGTAGATACCATAAGTAACCTTTGGAAATCTCATGTTCAAACACCACTTATATTAGAAAGTAATTCATATTACTTTCTGGATTTTGCCTATAAAAAGTTAAAGCCATGAATATTCAAGAAAACACTTACAGGTGGGATATTCCATCACATTATTATAAACACAACTAATGCAAGTTAAGTCAAGTCCGATGCGTCTGGGCATCTATTTTAATTTGGTCACATGTAAGGATGCACTCCAGTTCTGATCAAGGCATCACTCCTCAGCTCTCAGCCTTTTATCTTGCTTACCTCTTAATTAGAATCCACTGCATTAAAATCAACAAGTCTATAGCATGTTATAATTGTTCGCACAGTATTAGGACTAATTTAAGGACTATTGAATTTCGTTATCTTAATCACAAGACATAAAACTGAAGGGAGATTATGCTCCTTGTCTGTTGTGAGGTAAGCATGCAGGATGTGTCCAGCTTGTGTTGTCAAGGATGGGGAGAAAGATGGCCTCCAATGCTGCTGAGCGAGCGTAAATTGGTACCAACACTTTGAGGAGTTTATTTGGCTGTGCTCTAGGGAATGTAAAAACTATGAATATTCTACAAACCAGTAAGTTTGGAGACCTGTTGGTTTTACACAAGCACAGAAAAGTGTTGCAGCATTGTTTATCATAGCAAAAAGTGGAAATAGCCTGTGAGTCCAGGAATGGGGGAAATGGATAAATAAAATGTTGTATGCTGTTCACATTTTTTTTAAATGACCATATCTATTTGTGTGTAGCATAGATAGCTCACAAACACCATGATGAGTGAAGAAAAGCTAGTTGCAAAGTAATATAGAGAGTAGCTACAGTATGATACTGGCATCGATTTTATAAAACTCTTACAAAAACCCAGTTATTTATAGATATGCATACATATGTGGATGTGTGTGTATTTTTTAAAAGCAAAAATGGATTGTGTGGCAATTCATAAATTCCCTTTCATTCCTCCTGGGGATTGGGGAAGTAGTATTGGGTGTGAAGGAAAGTAAAGACTTCAACTTTATATGGAGGGTTTTATTTTTATTTCAGTTTATTCTTAGAAATGGCTTGAAGATATTTCAGAAAATGTTAAAAATTACCATTCCTCTCTTGTAGCTCTATTGGTGTAGCCAACTATTTTTTCTGTATTTTTTAAAACTAAAATTTTTTTCAAGTCCACTACTAAGACACACGACGCTTGATCCATCCATTTAGTTTTCAACAAATATATATTACTTGCTTGCTATATATAAGACACTATGGTTGGTACAATAGAAGATAACAAAGGCATGTAAAACATGGTCCTACCCTCAAGGATCTTGTAGCTTTAGATTTAAAAGTCCTTTTTGGAAAAAAGTGTGTGTGGGCTCAGGTATGCCTCAGTGTGGAAACATCTTCAATAGGCTTGTGACATGAAATTATTCCAGTTGTCATGAAATGACATGTGGGTGGGCTTCCCATCTATGAAAACATAACAAAATCACCACGTACAAAAGATTAAATTAGGGTGTGATTGACACTTTAAAAAGGAATTATTCCTGTTTTAAAGAATGATTCATTTGTAGGCCTCTTCTATGTAACCATATGAATTGTGATGGTATCTAGGAAAAGTTTCTTTACTTCCACTTTTTTGGGCAACACATCCATTAAGTAAAGTCAGGAACACCAGTACAGAGCAAAGACTTCTTTACCTGGAGAGTGCTGCTCTGCTGGATGGTGGGTCAAGCATACATGGAGACCTATAGCTGAGGAGCTTCATAGTAGCTCAGTGCCCAGCTCTGCGGTCCAAGGGAATAAGTTAAATCAAGATGTGGGCTGGAGATCCAATGAAAAGCATCACTGGGGCATCTCTCTGTTGTAGCTGCCATAGGAGCTTTAGGCTGATAAAACCAGGACAAAGGGTGGAACACACAAATTATTGTAGATGCCAGCAGTGGGAAAGGAAGGTGAAGGATGAAGGGAAAGGCCAAAAACTGTCTATCAGAAATTGAAGGATCCCACCTCTGCCCCGACTAGGAAGGGAATCGTGTATCAATTTTGGAAGAAAGGGCAAAAATCCAAAACACACCCTGTATTTTTCACAAAGAGAATTGGAAAGGACAAAATCATCCGTGAAAGAGAAGAGAATCGATATGGGCTCTAGGTGAGTCTAGGAATTTGAAGACTACTCATAAGGCAGACTAGCCAGTATGGTCTCTACGTTAGTTAAAAACTAAGTAAATGTGTGTTGATCGAGGTTCTGAATTGAATATTAAATGCATCATATGAGCAGGAATCCTCTAGGGCATGAAAAGGAATTTGAATCCAGTGTATACAGCTTACTAACTCAGAGGGTAAAAGTGGAGGCAAGAGGCTCACAAGAGCATTGCCTTTAAAGAATGGTTCAACATTCGTTGTACTAGATTCCTCCTCTCACTAATACGATGGCTCTTGACCTGCTTTAGCGCTATCTCCTCTGTGTGCCCTCTTCCCTGAACAGCCAAGTTCAGTGTGGAAAAACCTGGTAACTGCAAAGAGAGAAAAATAGCAGGCTGTGTGTGTGTGTGTGTGTGTGTGTGTGTGCACGTGCACGCACGCGTGTGTGTAAGAGAGATTGAGAGAGAGCAGGAAAGAGAGAAAAAGGGATAGAAACATAAGGGGGGGAGGGAACACTGAGAACCAATGATATACACAGCCCTTTTCTCTGAATGTAGGACTTCTGCTCATTAGTTTTTGCTTCTTCTCCCTCACTTTTCTTAAAAGTGATCTACTGATAATTGGCAAGCACTGCCTCGCTATTCTGGTGAACAGTGTGTCCAAAGACCCTTCTCGAGAGAGCTTGGTTTTACTGTTCTTCCTTGTATCAGGAGGCAGAGAAACCTAACCTCCCTCTGGGGGTCTGCTCTCTAGCCTTGGCTCAGGCAAAGTGGAATTTGAGGTAGGAGTCACTGCAAAACTGGGGGAAAAAGCTGTCAGCCACGGTGTGCCTTGCCATTCAGACATGTTCTGTTCCTCGGGGATTTCTATATTTGGCCAGACAGTAAGGTATTGAGGTAGATGAAACAGAAGAGATCTGAAAACTGCACAGTGGATTTTCCCTTGCAGTCTTCTATCTCAAAAACAAAACAAAACAAAACAAACACAATGACAACAAAATGCAATTTAAAATGCATGTGAGAAAAGGGTATTTTTGAAAGTTTTCAAAAATAAAAGACCAAGAAGTGCTTTCAACTAATATATATTAAAGGTTATTTGCCTGCATAGATAAGATGGTCTTGTTGCTAGGCAACAGAGACACCGAGACAATGGTGGACCAGGAAGGTAGAGGAACTCATGAGTATTTTAGTGTGAATTCTTGTCACAGTAGGAATTAAGCCGAGAAGTCTCCCCCATGATGGGAAATAGCAGAAACAAAGATATGATGGACTGACAGAAGTGAGGTGTCTTGATTTGTCTGCCTAATATAAGCAATTCTTGTGTGATATAGTTAATATTTTTAATGCCAAATAAACTATTTATCCTTTACAACTTTCTATTTGTATAGAAATACAAATTTGTATTTGGTGACTCTCCTAGTGAAAGGAGCTGTAGGATTTCAGACAATTTTATACAACCGTCATGGGTAGAAGCAAAGCTTGATTATACAAGTAGTGTAAATATGGTATATTCTGAATTTGAAACGAGAACTCAGTTCGTCACTCACCTGTCAAAGGAATTTGGTTATCATTTAAAAGTGAAAATTTATTTGATAGATGATGTTTTTTTCATAGAAGTATGAACACTGTTCATTTCAGGGATCCTATAGATTTTGGATATTTGGTCTGCAGGGTTTTTATTCTAGATCCCCACAGTCTTTAGAATTCATATTTTATCTTTACTACTACTAAAAAGTTGAATGGGAGACAAAAAAGATTAGTCCCCTTCCTCCCTGCCCTCCCCCTCCCCCCCCCAAAAAAAAAAAAAACAGAGAAAATGAGCCGAGGATTTTTTAATTAGTTCATGGTAGAAGAGCAAGTCAGGAAATGGTTTACTTTAATTGTGCCAGAGACTTCTACAGCAATCTATTTATAATAAAGTACATATCATAAGAATTGATGAAGGTTATTCATCAACTGTCAATAATATATTTATTGCACAGGAATTATTACCTTACTGTCTCTACTTGAAGAGTTCAAAATCTGGACACAGAGTAGCAATTTATTATAGTCATGATTTTAGAGGTTGACAAGATTGTGAAAGTAGCACATTTTACATAGAGTGAAATGGGTATGTGTGTGTGACAAATACAGAAGCTAGCCAGGTTCTCCAGAGAGTATGAACTTAATAATGTATAAGTCCCACCTCCCCCACCCCTATTCCCATAGAGTGGCCTTAAATTGAGTTAGATTCCAAAATGATTCAAATTGAGTGATCATCTAACTGACCTGAAGATCCAATCATTTGGAAGAGCCAATGTGGATGCCTCCTAAGAAGGACTAAAACAAGGGGAAAAAAGTTCCCCATAGTAACTTTATTCATTATGTAACCTCACCTGTGGCTCTCAGAATTTATAAAAGATCCTCACCTCAATTCCACTTCTGTGTACATACCTCAAATAATTGAAAGTAGGAACCCGAATAGATACTTGTACACCAGTGTTCGTAGCAGCATTATTCACAGTAGCCAAAAGGTGGAAACAGTCCAAGTGTCCATCAACATATGAATGTGGTGTATACACAGTGGCATATTACTCAGCCTTAGAGAGGAATGAAATTTTAATACATAGATGAACCTTGAGTACATTATGCTAGGTAAAATAAGAAGACACAATAGGCAAACGTATGATTCTACTTACATGAAGAGCCTAGAGTAGTTAAATTCATAGAGGCAGGAAGTAGAACAATGGCTACCAGTGGATGGAGAAGAGGGTTATGAGGAGTTATTGTTTAACAGGTTTCAGAATGGGATGAGGAAAAATTCTGGAGACGCAGAGTGGTGACAGTTGCACAAGAATGTGAATGTCCTTGATGCCACTGAACTACAGGCTTAAAAAAATATTAAAATGGTAAATGTTGTGTATATTTTACATGCACACACAAAAATAACAATCATGGGGGGAAAAATCACTTCATCGATTCCTTGCTTCTTTTTCTCCCAGCCTCAGGTTTAGAACTACAAAACTGGCATCACTAGGTGTCTTAATTTAAACTGGTGTGATACCATGAGGTCAGTTTAGTATTTCCTCTCCTGGAAATGTTTCTTTATGTTGCCTTCTTGAAACATTTATTTGTCTGGTTACTTGCTAAGGCCGGTCACAGGCTTGGGGGCAACACTGAGACGTTAAGGGAGAAGTCCAGTTTTTCCTGCCCTGGTTGGAGCTTGTAGGACAGATGGTGTGGTGTAGACAGCAGGTCCAAAGACTGGACAGATGGCCCCATCTTTATTCTGTAGTAGAATACAGGTCCGGGGATTTGGATTCGGTTCTATCCGAGAAGTCTAAGTGGCTGCTATCGAGAAAGAAATGAGAGTTATAAGGCCCCTCAGGAAAACAGGTAAGTGTGCTTATAGGCCTGGTGCACCCAGAAGACTAGGGGAAGAAGTCTCTGAATGTCCTTTGATGCTATGCCTGTTTGTTCACATTCGAGTTTGCTGTTAAGGGGTTAGCAGCTTCATTTCAGCTAGGTGAATATCCACCACCTTCAGGCACCCTTCTGGCTTCAGCCATAACCTTCACAAAAGATCATTCCATTTCAGTTGAAGTCAGATCTAAAAATAGACTGGATTTAAGTGGGTGTGGGTGGGTACTACAAGTTTGTTATTTGGATTAGATCTAAGATGTAAGAAGTGAAGAGGGCAAAAAGGTTGATGGGACAGCTTTAGAGAGCAGTTTGAATTGTTTTCCAGGTTTGCGTTAGGAATCCTAATCTTAGCCTGTGCCTGCCTCTTACCTCCTGTCTTGACTACTAATCGGAAATCTAAAGAGTTGTTTTTTTTAATTCACCTTTAAGCTCTTACTTTTTCTCTGTCTCCTAAGAAATCCACAGGCAAATGGCACATCATATTAAGTTACCGTGTAGGGCGCCTGGGTGGCTCAGTTAGTTAAGCATCTGACTTCAGCTCAGGTCATGATCTCAACGGTTTGTGAGTTCGAGTCCCACTTCAGGCGAGCTTGAGCCCCACATTGGATGAGCACGAGCCCCGCTTTTCCGGTAAGCCCTGTTTCTCTCTCTGTCTCTCTCTCTCTCCCTCCTCGTCCTCCTCCCCCGTGAGATTCTCTCTCTCTCTAAGCCCTTGCTCATTTGTGCCCTCTCTCTCAATAAAAATAAATACGTATATACATACATACATAAAAGTTACCATGTAGTCCTTGATTTCCGAAACATTCCTGTTCAATTTTGTTTCCTAAGAAGTCACCTCTCCTTAGTCTTAAGAACGTATGAGTGGACTCTTGCTTGCATCCGCTTGTGTCTCAGAGTTTTGTAGGGTTTTTAAAATTTTTAATGTTTATTTTTGAGAGAGAGACACAGAGTGTGAGCAAGGGAGGGGCAGAGAGAAAGAGGGAGACACAGAATCTGAAACCGATTCCAGGCTCCGAGCTATCAGCACAGATCCCTACACTGGATTCAAACCCATGAACCATGAGATCATGAACTGAGCCCAAGTTGGATGCTTAACCGACTGAGCCACCCAGGTGCCCCTCAGAGGTTTGTATTCTATCGATGGGCATGTATCCAAGAACATATATACACTTTTCAAGAAAAACGGTTGCGATGGGTCATTAGAGTTTGCATTTGTTACAGTTTTTTTCTAAACTGCTATATGTTAAAATTGACCTTTTTCTTGGGGGTATACATTTCTATGAATTTTGACTTGGGCCGTTAGGTTTTGTTAACACTGGCAGTGCACATGAACTGAATCAGTAGTGCTATAGTTGATACATAATAAATAAATGAATAAAATTTAGGAAAGTTAAAAACTCCCCTAAAATATAATGTGCAAATATAGTCGAAGATGGTGAAAATAGAGCCCTTTGGCTCTATGGACTAGATCTATGTTATGCATGTTTGAGGATTTGTTTGCGATAGAAGGCCAATAAATATTTGTTAAATGATGTATGTTTTAAGAACACACATCACACAGAAAAGGACTATAAAACAGAGGCTTTGCTTTCTCTAAGCTTACTACTCTTTCAAGACAGAAGAAATACACACACATAACATTTAAAAACTATAGGGAGAGGTTGAGTAAGTTCCCAAATCAATAGAAAATGTGTAAGGACCATAAGAATTCCAAGGGAAAGTCAATATGGGTCAAAATGGGGACGTTTCTTTGAGAAAGTAGGATTTGGGGCAAGGCTTATAATAGTGCATTTATCCAGAAATAGCCCTGCCATTCCCTTGGGTTCTGACAGGCTTAGAACAGAGAGCAGATTTATCCCTATACTAAGGACAATCTTATCAAGTGGTTCAGGTCACCAGCCTCGTCTAATTGGTTGTCTCTTTCTTTGTAATGATAGGAAGTAATGAGTCACAAATGCCCCAGGGAGGAATATTCCAATTTATTTATTAGTTTAAATCAAGATTGCCAGAAGATAATAGAATCAGCCGCGAGCAGCGTTGCAGTCTCTGGGAGACTTTGTAAAATACAGATCGCTGAGCCCCAGCCCAGATCTGCTGAGTGCCAATGTCTGAGGTACCCAGAGATGGGCAGTCGGAAAAGCCCCCCAGGTCATACTAGCGCATACTCAAGTGTAGGAACCGGTATAGACAAAGTGGGGGGAAATAGCAAAAATCGGATTGCATCAAGAAATAACATTTATACACACTTAAAAAGAACTGAATCACTGGCTGTTTTGTTTTCTTGCTTCTCAAATATTTTAGCATTGTTTAATGACTTATTCTAGGCCCGTGTACGTGGTTAAGGCTGGTAACATACTCGGGAACCTTCCTGTGCCATGGCCTGCAATAACTGCAGTATCCATGGCTCCAGATGTGTTTGCCCCCAACACAGGAGGCCTCACTTGGGATGGACGTTAGCTTATTATTTGCCATCTTCTCCTCTCCTGGTTCTTGGCAGTCACAATTCAAACCACACCATCTCTTCATTGAGTTAGATTTTACTGCGCTCAGCCGGCTCTACCTTAATGGTTTCTACTTAACTGAACACAGCACTACCAACCCTTGAGAGGAGTGATTTCTCCACCAGCAGCTTTAAGAAGCTTCAGTAGTTGGTACGGACGCTACACTGTACCCACAAAAGATTCCCTACGAGGGCTTTTGGAGTTCAAACATAGGCTTTATCTGCAAATGAAGCCTCTAGGGCAGGGAATATCTCGGCCATTCGTACAAGGGCAAGGTACCTCCTCAAACAGAGTACAGGGAAATGAACAAGAGAGGTTCTTCATTCTTAAGAGCTTGTCAAAACCTCTGCTAGAAGAGTTGCCAAGTATTCCTCCCGACCTCCAAGGCTGAAAGGAGGACATGGAAGTAATAGAATTCAAACTGCTGCATTCTCTGGCTGCTGAAGAGGATAATGTCACCTACAAGCCAAGGACACCATACGGGGGAATGTGACTACGGCAGTAAAATACTTAAAGAAGTCCACAGACGCGTAGATACTCTTGATATTCACACGTTCTAGCCAAGGCGACTCCATTAGCTACGCTTCCTGTTCACAACCGAACCTCTTCTTTTTGTAACTTTCTTATTCCGAAAACTTTCAAACATACACAAAAGTAAACAGAATCATATAATGAACACCTATGTGGCGGTACGTCAGCTTCAATGAATTTCAAATCCTCGTCCTTATCCCCCACCGCTTTCCCTGGTGTCATTTTAAATCAGATCTCAGACATTGTATCAGTTCATCTGCAACTATTTCAGTGTGAATTTCTAAAAGATAAGAACTTAAAAATAACACAGCCATGATGGCTTGATCACATTTAAAATTAACAATAATTCTAAATATCCTGTCTGTGTTCAAATTTCCAATTGTCTCTTAGATGTATACTTTTTACAGTTTGCCTGAGTCCGGATGCAAATACAGTCTGCACATTGCACATGGCTGATATTTTTCTTAGGTTATTTTAAAAAGGTTTTTTTTTTAATGTTTATTTTTGAGAGAGAGAGAGACAGCGTGTGGGTGGGGGAGGAGCAGAGAGAGAGGGAGACACAGAATCTGAAGCAGTCTTCAGGCTCTGAGCTGTCAGCACAGAGCCCGATGCGGGGCCCGAACTCATGATCTGTGAGATCATGACCTGAGCCGAAGTCTGATGCTTAACCGACTGAGCCAGCCAGGTGCCCCTTTCTTAGGTTCTTTTAACCTATAGGTTTCTTTCTTTTACTTTTACTACAGTTTATTTATTGAAAAAACTGCCATGTCACTGCTGCTTCAGCTGTAGTGGATACAAACTCACTGGCACTCAATCAAATGCAGATTCGGAGTCCTAGGTCTGGGGAAGGCCTCAGAGTCTGCATTTCTGAAAGACCCTAATCACCACTGCTGCCATTCGACAGACCAAACTGAGCAGCCAGACTATAGCAGATGTCCCAGTCTGAATTTTGCTGATCGGATCTTTCTAGTCCGTTTTAACATACCTCTCTGACCTCTGAATTTTCTAAATTAGTAGCTAAGGCCAGGGACTCGATCAGATTTAGGTTCTGTGTGTGTGTGTGTGTGTGTGTGTGTGTGTGTGTAAGGAGTGTTTTGTTCTTCCACCAGGAAGCACATAAAACATAATGCTTAATTGTCTCCTCCTTTGTAATGTTAGTAGCTTGACCTTCAAGGCCCATTAATTCATCATGAGGTACAAAATTACGATAGTCTAATTTTCTCATTTCTTTTTCATTTATTAGTTAGAATATTACCATAAAGACCAATCTCTCCCTCATCTACTATTTAGTTACCTAGTGGCATAGTTCATACAACTATTCCAGGGGACAAACACTTGATTTTTTCCCTTTGTTTACCAGTTCTCAAAATGAATTGGTTTATTAATATCTTCTAATGGTGACCAATTAGGATTTTTTTCAATCTGTTCGGTGGTAATTGTTGTTGTTCTTACTTTCATATTTATTATCAACTTATGGATCTAAACATATCTGATGCATTTCAATCCATTTCAGTTGTTAGTTTCATATGAAAGACCCTTCAAGTTGGCCTCTGTGTCCTTTTGACACAACCCGAGTAGCGTTTGATTGCTGTCTTGCTCTTCTGTATGACAAGAAGTTCCAGGCTTGACTTGTATTACATTTCCTGACCCGAATCTGCAATTAACCACTTCTCCAAAAACCGTTATTTCTTTTGGTGGAAAATGGTATTTTAGGATGATTTATCTGGACACCATAGTGTTCTTTGCCACTAGGTTAGTACAGTGGAAACTTTCTAACCCCCAGAACATACTCTTTAATATTTTAGATGAGACTACATATATAAATATAAATATATATATATATATATACATATATATATATACATACACACACATATATATATTGCATTGCTTAGAAAATACTGCCTTGTTTCTGCTGAAACTAATTTCAGAAAGATCATATAAATAAAAATATTTCTGGTTTGTTTTATTAAATGTGCCATGTAAACAAAAAGCATCATTCTTAGAATAGTGAATACTTTCCAATAAAAAGTCAGGACAGACCTTAGACGAATTACCTAACTTCTAAATCCAATTTCATGCTCTGAAAAATACTTTCTTCATAGGGCTATTAATAACAAAGCTATCATTTACTAAGTATTCGCTGGAAGCCAGACACTTTACATATATTTTTCTCATTTAATCCATATAGCACATTTTCAGATAAGTTGTGTTTGACTCATTTTATGAATGAGTAAACTTTCCCAAGGTGACACAGCCAGTTCAGGGGCAGAGTCAGTACCTCAACACAGGTCTTTTTGACTTCATGCTTTTAACCTAGAGGATAGGGTGGCAAGTAAATGAGAGAATGAATACACGGTGTCAGTGCCTGACAAATGGTGTTCAATGAAAAATAGATGTCAGGTAACAGAAGTGGCCTTGGTGGGTCTGTGCTTGGCATTTGGGCTGGAGGTGGGAGGGTGGACAGGGGAGAGGAGGCTGGCCAGATTTCTGCTTTACCAGGGTTTCTGGACTATTGACACTTCTCTTGCTAATTTCCCATGTTGGCTCTAACCTATCTGTCCATCGTGACAGATCTCATGTCAGAGCTCAAGGTCAGCCCTCAAGGGTTCAGGCTGGCGCCTTCTGTCACGATGTCTTTTGCATATGCTGAGCAAGTAGCAGGAGTCCAGAGGCAAGCCCGCGCCGGCCTCTTCCCCTTACATCATGTGTCATTAGCTGCTACACAGCTCTTTGTTCAAAACAAAATTCGTAAAACTGACAGATTCATCTGCTAATGTCAGGAGGCATCAGAGCCAATTACAGGAAGCCTCCAAAAGGCAAGTAGGGTCACTTTTCACAAAATGAGATGAAGAAAAGGAAAATAGTCTTGTCATTAAAAAGGACAAATACATTTTCCTCTCAGCAGGCTCACCCCAGGAAAATAGAGAGATTTCTATTAGCACATAGTTTTATTATGATTGCTTTGAATAATTTCAAATCAAAGCATTTGCCCCCACACACAGCCAACCTATCATTAGCCATTTTAAGCTAGTGAGCAGTATTTCCCATTGTAAGAGATATCTTTATAATGACAGAAAATTTAGGTATAAAGCGCAACATTTTTACACTCTTTTTAAAGATAACAAGTAATCACATACATTGTTTAACATCATCTGGAAAGGAGACTAGTTGTTTGTTTGTTTTAATTTGAATTCAGACCTGGAGGATTCTGGGGTCTGCTTATTCTGAGATTTGCCTAAAATGTACTCAAGTTATTGAGCCAGAGAGGGACAAATTTAGTTGTATTTGAGGAAACCTGACTGCAAAGATTTAGGGCCACAGCTCCAACACTACTGTTTACCTCACACCGCCTGTGAGAGTTTAAGCCGAGTGAGAAAGTTTAGAGTCTACACAGGACTACCCTCTCTGTTGACACCAATTGCAAGTTCATAAGTGGGAAGTATTTCCCAAAACCACCCCTGCGTTCAATAATTTGCTAGGACTCACAGAAATCGCTGAAAGCTATTATAGTCATGGTTACAGTTACTGCAAGGCGAGGGTACAGATTAAAATCAACCAAGGGAAGAAGCACATAGGGCAGAATCCAGGAGAAGTACCAAGTCAAGAACTTCCGTTGTCCTCTCCCTATGGAGTCAGGATGTGTTACTTTCCCAGCTCCAGTGTGTGACAATATGGACAAAATATTGCTAATCAGGGAAACTCACTAGAACCTCTGTGTTCAGGGTTTTTATTGGGGTTCCGTTATATAGGCATGACTGATTGCCCCTGTGGCTGATCTCAGTCTCCAGAGTCTGGGGTGACCGAAATCACATTGTTTGTCTTTCTGGCATGGCCAGCCCCTACCCTAAATCACATAGTTAGCCTAGAACAGATCCCAGATTTTTCAAATCCCAAAACCTCTTTTGGGGCAAGGTTCAATTCTTTACTATACAACTATATTAGGTAGGAAGTGGGGCATGAGGAAAGACCAGCTATGGTAACAATCAAGATAGAATAACAAAAGCTACTTGCCAGGCACCATGTCAAGCATTTTACAAGTATTTCCTTTAGTTCTAATAAATATTCAAGAAGGCAGGTCCAATGTGTAGCTCCAATGTGTAGATGAGGAAAATGGAGGTTTAGAGAGACAAAGTTACAAAACAACATCACACACCCAGTGCCCGGAAGAGGCGGGCTTAGAGCCCACTGCTGAATGGCTCCAGAGCCCCCCTTATGCTGCTCCACGAAGCGGAAGGTATGGTTGCCATGTACACGACTTCAAAGGGCACCGTTCTTGTTGACTTCTCTGAGAAATCTGCCTTCTGGAACTGAACAGCCCAGCAGCCCTAAGGGAACTGCCCAGCCTCGTAGACTCACTGCCTAGATCAAAAGGGAGGAACTCTTGCTGAGACTTTTCAGAGCAAGAACCTGCACATATAGGTAACTGTTAGCAATACCACAAAGTTAATATGCACCCCCCCCAGGAGTGGTTGCTCAAGAAAAGGCATAAACTGGATAGGAGTTTGGGGGAGAAAGATGTGCTTGGTTTCATGGGCTAAATTTTAATTGTTAGATGACATATATGAATAAAGGTGTCTATTACAACTAGAAACATGGGACAGAAATGTGGGTTGTGTTTGACCATGCAGCAACTTAACATTTTCGAGATTTTTAGATTCTTCTTTCAGTTATTCACAGTGACAGTGTTTAGCCATTCAAACAGATTTATTCCTTCATAAGATGCTCTTTCCAAGAATATGAAATGCATGCTGAACAGTATACATGTTTTAAAGAAATTCTGGGTGGGATTTGTCTCTGGAAGTTGTTTAGATCTAATGCAGTTTTCATTAAGAGGTAGAGCAACCCATAGCACACAAGTATTGGTCAACAGAGTTTAATAGTTGGTATGCAACTTTTGTATATGTTTTTTTTTATTTTTTAAATTTTTTTAATGTTTATTTATTTTTGAGAGAGAGAGCACGAGCGGGGGAGGGGTAGACAGAGAGAGAGAGAGAGAGACAGAGGATTGGAAGTAAGCTCTGCACTGTCATTGCAAAGCCCAATGTGGGGTTCAAACCCACAAGCCATGAGATCATGACCTGAGCTGAAGTTGGATGAAGCCACCCAGGTGCCCTTGTATGTGGGATTTTAGATATCCTGAAAAGTTCTTTTTTTTTAATTAATTAACTTATTTTGAGAGAGAGAGAAAGAGAGTGTGCACATACACATGAGTTGGGGTGGGGCACAGAGAGAGGGAGAGACAGAATCCTGAGAAGGCTCCGCACTGTCAGTAGGGAGGCCGACACAGGTCTCGGTCTCATGAACCATAAGATCATGACCTGAGATGAAATCAAGAGTCAGATACTTAACTGACTGAGCCACCCAGGTGCACCCTGAAAAGTTCTTTCTTTTTAAACTTTATTGATTGATTGATTGATTTACTGAAGGGGGGCAGAGAGAGAGGGAGAGAGAGAATCCTAAGCAGGCTTCACACTGTCAACACAGAGACTGACATGGGGCTCGAACTCAAAAACCATGAAATCGTGACCTGAGCGGAAATCAAGAGTCGGATGCTCAACCAACTGAAGCATCCAGGCGCCTCTGAAAAGTTCTTTATTTGTTTATCTGCCTATGTGTTTTAACTATCTGGATGATAAAAGTTTGGGGAGCCTGGATGGCTCAGTCGGTTAAGCGCCCGACTTCACCTCAGGTCAGGATCTCACAGCTTGTGAGTTCAAACCCCACGTCAGGCTATGTGCTGACAGCGCAGAGCCTGGAGCCTGCCTCAGATTCGGTGTCTCCCTCTCTCCCTCTCTCTCTCCCCTTCCTGGCTTGCATTCTGTCTCTCTCTCTCTCTCTCTCTCTCTCTCTCTCTCAAAAATAAATAAACATTATTACAAAAATTTTAAAAAAAAGTTAGGCAATCACTTCATATCAATTTTTATATTGGTATGAAGAAGAAAACGTTAGTAATTGTGTTTTCTAAGACACGTCAAGATCACAGGAAGTTTGGATATTTTGGATAAATATGCCCCATAAAATCATATATCTTAGCTTCATAAAAGACGACAACTTTAAAAATCCATAAAGGGAAGTTTTCTAAGATTTGCGTGATTTGGTTCATGTAAGAAATAGTAACATACACTGAAATATACATGTTGAAAAGCTGAGACTTTTATTTTCATATTGCAATGTGTAAATGCTTTTATCTCGGAAGAGGTAATAGAGTTCATAATTAGAGCTAGAATATTGTATTTTAATTATCCATGCCAGAAATGTAACTTTGAAAGAAATAAAATAAACTTACTGTTGAGAAACCTATCCTGTGTGCAATCATTTCCACACATCTATCCTTTTTTCTCTCATATTCAGCTTACAAATAACAGCTACCAGAAACTGATGGGATTGTGATTCATCTTTAGCTGCTTTTAGATATTTTTTCAAAGTTTTATTAGGCATTTCTGGAAAACAGCCAGATGACTGAGCAGATTTTAAAGGTGTTATTCAGCTCTCTTGCCTTAATAACAAGATCTTACATTGACTAAGGTGTCTAAATCAGTATGTGCGGCTTAGTCGAGGACGTGTAAACAAGAGAAGGGCCTGGCACAAGATGGCAGAGAACTTGTGTATTCACACAGCCTCCACTCTCAGGGTAAGTGGTGTGATCTAAAGGATCAAAACACCGCTGGTCCAGGGGAGAGGCATCAAAGACAAGGCCCTCATCTTGCCTCTAGTTTGGACAAATGTTGTATGTTGGCCGTGATGTGATTAAGTAAGGGACAGAGAGGGGCGTGTAGCCAACGCCCTAATGAATAATTATGAGGATTCATTTTCCTGGGCTTCCTCTATGCAGCTCTGCTACACATGGTGAGCTCGCATGTAGTGGATGACTGGAAGGATACAAGGCTACCAATTGCTATTGTGTTCTGTGCACATACCTTATATTAGATATTAGCTTATACACATGACTCATACTACCTTTAATCTACAGTGCCCCATGAGATGGTTGTTATAATCCCTATTTTGTAGTAGAGGGATCAAGGTTCAGAGCCATTTACCAAGTTACTTAGTACCACATAGCAGAAGGCAGTCTGTGCTTAACCCCAGGTCTGAGACACAACACAATGCTACCAAGACACAGCACTGTCTTTTATTCTCTTCCTAATTGCACTGTTTCTAATAGTAAAAATATTTAGTATTTTTTACAAAAGAATGAAAGAATATAAAACAGACTTTAATCTTCACTTTTTTATTTTGTGTTTCATCCCTACACTCAAGCTCTTATTATAAGGTATAATTGGTTGCAATCCTTTTTGTGAACAATTTATTTTTTATTTCCTCATAAGTGCATTTATTTCACTTTTCTGATGAAAGAGAATTGTCTCAAGCTTTCCATTCTAATAATAAATTTCAGCTTTTAATGGTGAGTAATTAATACCTCCATAATAAGTCATTTGAAAATTTTCAGATTCACTGACTAATGCTTAAACACTTCCCTTTGGAGTCTGGTAAAGAAAGATGGTGTTACGACTTCAAATTGTGAGCCAAGGAGGTGTCAGTTCAAGTAAGGGTCTCACCCCTGTGTAGGGACTTTGCTCTTGCTGCAGACTCTCTGTGCAAAGCATTCTGGGTTCTGTTCTTTAATCTAAGAACACCATGAAAGACCACACCACCCATGAGAGCCGTTTATGACAATGTCCCAAGAATAATGCGGGTGTCTTGTTCCCTCTGGTACTGTCTTGCAGTACTGTTACTCTTCACTCAGACTACCGCTGGGGGCGAACAAGATACTATGAACATTATGAATCAAAGATCTGTTTTCCAGGCACTGCCATGAATGTGAACCACATTTCGCTTTTTGTATAAAAGTTTTCCCTTCCTTCATTCGGCATGTAGTAACTACCACCACCCGGCCCCACCCATGTGTGACCAGTGTTACAATACCTGAGGCTTCAGCGAGTAGTACAGCATAGAACAGTAATTCGTGTCATTAAACTTTTCTAAGCTCTAGAATTGATTTTAGACCTTATTTTACATATCAGAAGGGAAACTCTGCCATGGACTTTAGATCAGGCAGGGAGACACCAAATCCTTGATACTGACTTGATGGTGATTAGGACACATCCTCATCCCCCAGCCGCTTCAGGGGTAGACACGCAGCTGCATCATGGGTACTGGCAACTCCGGGGGACGCCATCCACACCGACTTCAGTGTGATGGGCACCTCCTGGAGTTAGCAGTGGGACACCCAGCAGAGAGTCTGGAGAGGCAGGTCATGAAAGAGTCTTTAATGAGAAATGTGTGACTCCTGAGGACAACGCCACCATTACAAATCAGTGAGGCAAAATTGTACAGTACTAACGAGTACGGCCCGGTTCCTGAATGTCATGAGTCCAGACCCCAGCTTATCTGTGTGTCCTTTGGGGCAACTTATTTAACTCCCCCAGGCCTTGGTCTTGTCATCTGCAAATAAGGTTAATAGCCATCTCTATGGGGTTATTATGAAGTTTAGGTAAGTTAGTTATTTGTAAGGCATGGAGATACTTCCTGATACATAGTAAGTATCCTAGAAGTTATTTGTTACAAAAATTCAAAAACACTTTTGAATGATCATGCTTTTGGTGCTTAGTAAAATTAAATATGAATGACACGATCAAGATTGTCAGTAATTTCTTTCCCCGTTCTTGATTATTGAGCAGTTGTTGTTGCTAGAATGCTGTTATTTCAAATTAGAGTAACTTTCTTTGTTGCACTGTCCCTAATAGAGAAAAAATGGAAACAACCTAAATGGTTATTAGTGGGAGACCAGATAAATTGTGGCAGATTCATAAAATATGATAAGATATACAGTGTTTAAAATAAACTAGTTAGCTCTACATGAAAAAATAGGGATACATTTGTAAAACAATGTTAAATTTTTAAAAACCATAGAAGAATGTTACATGTACAATGTATGTAATAAACTTTTGTATAAAGTTTAAAAACATACCAAGGGAAGTATCTTGGATACAAACATACCGAGAAAAGGTGTAACAAAAGCTCAAACATGAAGGATTCACAACAATATCAATACAATGACTTAAGGAAGGAGGGAAATGAAGGGAATTTGGCAAAAGCAAAAAAGGAGCTTCAGTTTTATCTGTAGCATTTTCTTCCTCAAAAAGAACCCCAAAATTTCTGAAACAAATGTGGCGAAATTAGGTTGGAGGTACCTTATTATATTATTCTCTAATATTTTTATTTACATTTGCACATATTGATAATAAAAATAATAATTAACAGAATGCATTTAAATTGCAAACTGTAATTCTAAAGTTTCCACCCACGGATTTTATTACTGTTTCCAGTTAATTAAAAAAAAAAAAAAAGAATTTCAAAGCATAAACATACCACCAATTGTGCTGATGTTTCTTATGGATGGCCCTATTTCATGAGATTTAGGGAGCAGTTTGGCACAAAGGCTGCAAAGAATGCATTTTCATTATCCTAGAAAGAATTTTAATGGCCTATTGTACATCAGTGTTAATGAGAGTCATGTAGACAAATCCCTAAGCGGTCCTTTCAAGGGCTGGATATTTTGCTCAACCAAAAATGCAAAAGTGCTCTCTTGCCTTCCTGGAATATTCTGCTATGCAAAAGTGGTGTATGTTTTCTGATGCTTCAAATGAAACAACGTGGAACATTTATTTAGGGTGTTTTGCTTTGCAGACTTCTTCGGCAGAACAGCAAGGCGACTAGTCATTCCTTTGAATCTATGTAGTGAATTACACTTTGAATATCTTATTGATTGGTAGAACAAACAGCACCATGACCCAGATTTTCAGTCCTACATCATTGAGATGTGGCGGGTATACTCCGAGTTTGCCAATTCTCTGTTCATTGTGCAAATTAACTGGGACAATGACCTGTGACTATAGAATTGCAGCTTTGCAGTTAAATATGTCATCGACCTTTTTACATCCTGTGTATAGCATATTATGTGTAAAATGATCACCAAATTAATTGTGTCAGATATTGTCTACATTCTAACTAGAAAACAATTTTCATTGTCTGGAACATGACTGTTTATAGTAGATATATTTTAAGTACCTCAATTTCGATGCTCTTTGGCATTGCTGAGATTATTAAACATGAAATTTATTCATACATTCTGTAATATTTATTGACCATATACTGTTGAATCCTAGAGATAAAGTGATGACCAAAGCAGTGCCATGCTCTCCAATTTGTTAATAATCTAATGGGTAATAGAGTCAAGAAAACAGGTCATTACAGTGAGATAAGTATTATATGTGCGATAAAGAAAAGACATTAAAGAGGCACATTACAGGGAAAGCCAGTCCTAGGAAGATCAAGTTGAGAGATCAAGGAAGGCTTCCTGGTGGTAGTGTCTATGCTGATCCTTCATTCGGAGACTGGAGGAAGAAGAGTCCAAGCAGAGGAATCAGCACATGGAAAAGCCCAGAGACAAGACAAGGGAAAGCATACTTCAGGCCAGCTGTTCAGATGTCTCTCTGGTACGAAAAGTCTTCCCTAGTCTGTGGTTTTACCTCTTTGGAATTCCTAGCTCAAGTCATCCTGAGCACAGCCATTGGACGCCCACAATTTGAAAGTCCTAGATTTGATCCTCAGTTCAATGCTCAGGCCCTACCCAAAGGTAATTACATCAGAATTGGCGGGGACTAGCCCCAGACATTGATATTTTTAAACATCTCTCAAGAAGATGCGAATATTCAGTCAAGTTGCAAATCGCTAATTTACAAGATAAATTCTGAGAGGTGTGTTGATTTATCAAATGTGTAGGCAAGTAAGAAGGCAGAAATGCTATGCGAGGGCATTGCCAAAATGAGCTGGCTGTAAAGAAAGGACCTTGGGGATCACATCTACCGGCTATGAATCTAAGTGCAAACACTCAGAAGTGTGACTCATATTCTAGAACTGGCTCTTGACATATTCAGAGAGAGAGCACTTCACACTTTTTTCAGTTCAATTATTTGTTCATTCCAAAACACTTAGCTAATCCTTACTTATGTCAGAATGCTAAGTGCTGTGGATACATGTATGAGTAAGACATTGCTGTCTTTCCATCCCCAAACTCTCAGTTTAGTGAAGAGACCATTTCCAAGTAATTACGGTCATGTGAAAAGGCTATTCGGAGCTGGGGACACATTACCCAGGGGGCAGTGGTATCAGACAAAATGAGAGAGAGAAAATTGCTGAGCCAGAAAGATTTTTAGTGTGTTTGGGGCACATGATATGAGAAGTGTAGCATCCAAAATGAGGCTTGAAAGCTGGGTTAGCTACCAGAGGTCCAGGGACCTCTCCTTCCTTGTTGCCAACTAGACATGACCCACATTCTGACAGTCTCCATGTAGCTGGAAAGCTTTGTTTTACGAGTCTCCATAACATCGAAAAGGTCTTCACCTCATATTGTGGCCACTGGAATAAGACCAACAGTAGCAATCAGGAGTTCAAAGTTCTAAGAGTGGCTCAGGCATCTGTTGAGGCTCTTGAGGCCCAGCTTAACCACAGCTATTGTACTGAAGGTGTGTATCACTGGGTACCCGACCTCTGAGATGGCCTCCGAAGTTCTCTGCCTTTTGGTATTCCCATCCTTGCAAAATTCTTTCCCTTGAATATGGGTTGAACTTACCCTCTTCTAAATAATAAAATAGAGGATACGAGTCATTTCTGGTAGTAGGTTATAAGAGAGACGGCAGGTTCCATCTCCTCTCTCTCTCTCTCTCTCATTGCTGTCATTGTAGAGAGGACTGAGGCCTGCCAACAGCCATTCTCAGTGAGCATAGAAACAGATCCCTCCCCAGTCAGCCCTTCAGATATGACTACATCCGTGGCTGAAAACTTGGCTGCAATTGAGAGATCTTGAATCAAAGGCACTCAGTTAAGCTGTGTCCAGATTCTTGACCGACAGAATTATGAGATAATAAATGTTTGTTTTGTTAAGCAGCAATGTTTTTGGATAATTGTCGTGCAGCAATACATAATGAATACAGTCGCCATTCACTCAGGATTTCTGCATATCTTCTATGAAGACCTCACAGGTTGGCTCCAAAGAGCTATTATGATTAACAATCATTATTTCTTCTTGAAAAATAAGGTTTATTTCAGGCCTACAATATGGAAAAGTACAGATGAAAAACTAAGGGATTCCAAATCTGTTCTGATGCTGTAAGCTTAGGAGGCAAGATGGTGAAGATTATGGTTTTGGGCAATATTCAGACCATAGTCCTATGGCTCTTTTCCATCTGAGAAGGACTCCTCCTTCTTTCCCGTCGCCCACACCCCACCAGAATATCCTGTTCAGAGCATGTGACGTTCAAAGCTGAGCAAACGCTCAGGATGGCATCTTGGAATCTAACGGCAGATCAGCTGCCAAGCATTATGGGCCGTTGTCCACTGAGCTGCCCTCATTTCATTGCTTTCTATTTTACCACCACACTGAAGTTTAGGATGGTTTGGACTCTGTGTGTTTATGCAGCCTTCCTGGCGCACCTTTCCTTTTATTTTTACACGATGTAATGTTTTTTCCTTCAAACGTTCATGAGAAAATGCTTTGCCTAGTGATCTAAAATCCTGCCAGTCTTACGCCGGCATAGAAACCAATCCAAGAGGCCAAAATCTACAGTAAAAACACGTCAGGTCTTTGACACAATTCATTTGTTTAATTAAACATTTGATAAGGGACAGTAAAAATACATATCATACTATAATATTTTAGAATCCTTCAAATAGGCCGTTTATCATGTGTTCAGAACCTAACCTGTTTCTTCCCACCTTCCTAACACAGGAGAAGAAAACCTCCTGGCAATTTTACGACGAAGGTGGTGGAAGTATATGATCCTGGGACTCATCGACCTGGAAGCGAATTACCTGGTGGTCAAGGCCTACCAGTACACGACTCTGACCAGCATCCAGGTACTGGCGGCTGTTTCGTTCTTCTCTGCTTCCCCCGTTTCCAGACGTAGTCTCCTTTTAGCTGAGTCACCTGGGAATCCGAATTCTCCTCTAGAAGTTTTACAACAAGAGGGAAATTGGGTGTATAAAAAATAGCTCGAACTTTATTTCTATGTCTTATTAATTTTTCTTAATTCAAATGTAATTGGATGTGTTTTTCCTCTTTGTTCTTAATAGACCATTAGTATTGAAAAGCTAGGAAAATATTTTCTAGCTATGAATAGTAGCAACTAATCTTATGTCAGTAGGAGAGGTATTAATAAGCATAAAAAGAGCTATTTTGAGCATAACTTATAACATTTTAGAACATGTTAATGGACTTTGATTAAGTAATCACAGTGCTTGATAATCTTTTCTTTTAGCTTTCTTTAATGAGAAGAGTTTGCAACCTGAAGGGACAGAATTTTTCCTAAAAGAATAAGACATAAATTCCTAAATAGTGTTATTTATGAAAATAATCACTGTGTCCTCCCTTCCTCCCTCTCTCTCTCTCTTTTATGCAGATGCATACACACATACACACACGATTGCAAGTTTAACTTGGGTTTTCACAGTTTCACCAGGCACTGCTTACCTTCTTCATTACACCATAAATAATAAGCTTGGCTCTTTTTGTATCACCCTCATTTCTCCTTTTATGGCAATATTATGAATTCTGTAGTCATTCCAAAGCTCCAGGATGAAAACAAAACATTATTCACATATAGTATTTTACTTAGACTTGATGCCACAGCAATATTCCTGGCATTCTAATAATTTGCTTAGAAACAACAATAACAACAATGTAGAAACAAACAAGCGAACCAACCCCCTAAACAAATTGAGATCAAATAGATTATTCTTAACAACTGGTCCCGTGGTCTTCAGGTGTTTAGTTCAACCCATGTCATACGATGCTTTCCTAATCCATCCTGCCGCCTCTCTCAGATTAGCTGTTTAACACGTCTTTAATATTCCGTTCTATGCAAAAGTTTATTTTAATTCCATAGAGAGAAAGAAAAATAATAATTCTACTGAAATATCAGTTGGTCTTCATTGTAATTTACTTAGCAACAGATAGCAGAAAGAAAAAAGCAAGTTGAAGCTAACAATTCTGGAATTATTTTTGCCACCTACAACAGATAAACCTATTAAATAACAATAAATGGTCAGAACAGAAGGCATTTGCTCTGGGAACCATGTCTGTACTGCTGTTTAGTAAGTTAGTTTACTTGGTAGAACTAACATGGATCAATAATTTTCCCTTGTTTCCATAATTACTTTTTTGTCAGCCACTCACAGAATCCACACACATCTATTACTGAATGAATTTGTACATAGAACCCCAAAAAGAACATCAATATTGTGGACAATTGTTTTCCTTCCATTGGGTAAGGAAACATAGGCATATACAATCTTTAAGTAGCTCCCCACCTTCCTGAATGTTCTTGTATATAATATAGTATTGTCTCCTGCTACCTTTGGTGAATGGGTTCAGAAAATGACTCAAGGGATCTTCATTCTTGAGAGGGACACTTTTGCAAAGAATTTTATTTAATCATAACAATTGCCAGTCAGTTACACCAAGCGTCAGAAAATGTTGGATTTGTTTAATTTTTCTGTGTGTACATATATTGTTTCAAAAGTTTCTTTCAGCTTAAATAGGCTACCTCCCATTTTCTTTTTGAGTTTGCCATAAATTAAACTAATTCAACTTATAATATGCTTATAATAAGCTTATAAAGCCTTTAGCTTTTACCCATATTAATCGATAGGGAAAATAGATTAACTAAGCACCTGATAAATGAGCTATTTGTTGCAGGTGATGTAAAGAGAAATGAATAAGCCTTGCCCTCCAGAAACATATGAATTGATAAAGGGGATAAGAAGCAAAGTCTATTGAAAGCAACACTGACTATGGCAAGAGAACAGATGCCTAAGTGCTAGAGTTTCCCGAGGAGGCAGAGATGATGTTTATTTCCAAAGGCAAGCAAGTATCCATCCATGTGACTCCATGAGATTGGATAAAAGTGTAGAGAGGATAAAATGTGGGTCTAGCTTTGCCCCTGGAGCGAAGAGCATGACAGAGATTGGGGGCAGGAAACCCAATGAATAGGATTGGAGAGCAGTTGTTTCAGTTCGATTAAGCCAGTCGCTTAAAAAATAATTACTGAATACTTCTATGTTCAAGACATTGTATTAAGTGGTGAATAAAGTTATGAGCAAAAATGATACCCTCTGTATTCTCAGGGAGCTTCCAGTCCAATGGGGAAAGCAGCCTTTGGTCAAATAATCAAATGAGTGGATGTATTATTATAATGAGGGATAAATGTTCTCAAGGAAAGCATTCTGTGAGAATAATTGTCCAAACAACCTGACCGCAGCTGGGGGTTTGGGGAAGACTTTCCTGAAGAACTGATAGAGGAACTGAGATCTAAAAGGAGAGTGGGAAGAGGTCCAAGCAAAGAAGACAATATGCTCAAGGCCCTGCGTGGAAGGCCTGTGGCAAGGACGAGGTTGTGGACAAGGTCATGTGGCTGGGCCCAGAGAATGAAGGGTGGTACAAGATGGCCTGGAGAAGGAGGCAGGGGCCAGACTATGAGTCTTGATGGCCGGGTCAAGGGTTCGAGTCTTTAGGCTAAGTGCCGTGGGAGCCCAAATTTGATTTTTTTAAGAAAACCCGGGCTCCGGTGTAGAGAACAGATTGAAGCAGTGGATTGTCATAAATAGAATAGAGGAATAGAGGAAGACAGAGCTTCCATATCATAAGAGGTCTTCAATGTCAGTATAAAGAGTGTAACTTAATTTTATAGGTAAAAGAGCCGTGAACGTTTCTGAGGAAAGAAATGATAGGATGCGACCCAGTAGCCTTTTTTCAAAGCACTTCTGTTTTAACAAGACAGTCTTCATTAACAGTTGGCAGGACACCAAATTCTTTTGTTTCCTGATTCTCTTAAAAACAGAGACATAAAGCAAAAAGACACGAAGAGCTTCTCCTTGCTTTCTCTTCTGCCCTTTCAGTACATTCACCAAACGTCGGGTTAAATGTCACAAACTACTGACACATGAAACTTGAGAGGAAACTATAGTTTTGAAATGACTGTAGCCTGACAGGGAATTGCAAAAATACAGAGTTCTTTGCACCATTCACGCAGCTTTCCCTAATGGTGACATTGTTTATGACTTTGGTGTCATGTCAAAACCAGGATACTGACATTGGTACAATCCTGTTAACTAGACGACAGTTTTCAACCTCTTTTCCTTCGTGTGTGTGTGTGTGTGTGTGTGTGTGTGTGTGTGTGTGGTTCTGCGCGATTTGATCCCATGTGTAAGTTTGTGTAAACACTACCGCAAACAGAATACAGAACTGCCCGCTGACCACAAAGGAACTCCCTTGTGCTACCCCTGTGACGCTTTACCCAACCCGCTGCTGCCATGTGGTCATCTGGCAACCGTTAATCTGGTCTCCGTCTCCATGATTTCGGCAGTAGGAGGGTGCTATATAGAAATACTGGAATCATCCAGTATTTAACCTTTAGAAATTTTCTTTCTCACTAAGCATAATGTCTTTAAGTGCATCCAGAGTGTTGCATATATCAATATTTTATTCCTTTTATTGCTGAGTAGTATTCCATGGTTTGCTCAACCATTCACCTGTTGAAAGACGTTCGGGTTGTTTCCATTTTGGGCTTTTACAAATAAAGGCGCTGTGAACATTCACTTGCAAGTGTTTGTGTTGACACAAGATTTCATTTCCCTGGGATAAATGCTCAAAGTGCAATTGCTAGATCATATGGAAAGTGCCCGTTGGGTTTTAGAAACCGGCAAACAACTTTCCAGAGTGGTTGTACCATTTTACACTTCTCCCACAGTGTGTGAGAGACCTGCTCCGTCCCCGTCTTCACGCCGTCACGAGCACTCAGTGTTATTGTTACTTTTTCACTTTAGCCATTCCAAAAGGTACATGGGGATATTTCATCATGGTTTTAATTTGCAGTTCCCTAGGGGCTAATAATGTTGAACGTCTTATGGAAAAAAATTTTAACTTTACCTTTATAGTCAGAAGCTAAAAGGAAGTTAACAATTGCAGAAAAGATAACATATTAAGGAAAAAGATGATGGAAGAGAAACACTGAAGTGAACACATCTAGCTGTTCCCTTTGTTATAAAATAAAGAGATTTCTAAGGGTTGTATTCTAAAGACATTTGTGGGTGTGTGTCTCTTGATTTGTGGAGAACGAATAGATTGTACTTGTGACTTTGAGAAAGATTAGCAATGACATTTGGATAAATTCTAAAAGCTATGCTATTTTTGTAACTGTGCTATATGAACCATTCCAGTGGAAATATCAGCTTTACAACTTCTCGCCTAAAGATTATTCATCTTTTTTCAGCCACGTAGTACTAAAATGCAAACAGATGAAACTAGTGCTTCTGCGAAATAAGAAGAAAGCTGGTCTTTTCAAATGTGGTATTTGGTAACTAAAATTAACTCACATTGGAAACGACTTACAGTATCCTTGCTGATAACCGTGCTGAGGGGTCTGCACCTCTAACACATCCCCTCCTTCACACGGCGCCTGCTTCAGAGCATCCCCGTTCTTCAAGCAGTTGACGTCAGGAGCAAAGGACAAGAAAGAAATACCTCCAGCCCTGGTTGTTTTCTTTCTCTTCCACTCCTCTGATTCAGGCATGTTAGGACAGGACAATACAGAATGCAAGCCCACCTCCGCAGGGCACAGTGCAACGTTCAACCCTGAGACTAATTCCACAGACCATACACATGCAACACAACATGCTACAGCACACGCATGCAACATGTGTGTGTAATATGCACACCATGCTACGACATACACGTGCAACATGTAGTTGTAATGCACACAACATGCTACAGCAGGACATGCAATGTGCACGTGTAACACACAACACGCTATGGCATACGTGTATGACACATGCATGCAACACACTGCGTGCTACAGCACACATGCAACACATGCCTAACATGCAACATGCTACGGAATCTCCGTGCAACATGTGTGAGTGCACAACATGCTTCGGCACACACATGCAACATGTATGTGTAACATGCACACCGTGCTATGATGTACACACACAACATGTGGTCGTAACACACAACATGCTACAGCAGGACATGCAATGTGTACATGTAATGCACAACATGCTGAGGCGAACACATGCAACATGTGTGCATAACATACAACATGCCGCATCATCTACTTGCAGCACATACATGTAACATACACAGCCTGCTATGGCATCTGCATGTAACGTGTGTGTGACATACACAACATGCTACCTCACACACATGCAGCACACACACGCAGCGTACACAGCATGCTACAGCATCCGCATCCCGCAGTTTGTCTCATCATTTTACATCCCTCTCGGGCCTTTCTGGGTCTTCTCTGTGTGGTATTTTCGGGAATCTAGGAGTTGAATAGTATCAGATACAGAGAAAGGCTGGGTAGTTTGGACCTCATTATGTCCAAAATTTAAGTCATGTGAATAGACTTGCCCTACTGATATATTTATTCATTAAAAAATGCCCATGCTGTGGTAGAGGCTCAGGGCGCAGCCACTGATGAGGCTCGAGCCCTGCTGTGGGGCAGTGGGCAGCTGTGTTAAGAGTTAGCATACAATGTGGCAGCGCGATGAAGAAGTATGCCTTGTTTAGTGGAGACAGGAGAGAGATACCTCTCATCCCCAGGAGTCATGTACCTGCGGTCCCATAGTCAAGACGCTATGATACATGAGAGAAAGTCACTAAACTTCTTATTTGTAGTCAACTTGAATTTCCGCCCTTGTGGACGAGCCCAGAGACAAAGCACGCCTATGCACGTTAGAAACAGGTTCATGGGCTCGAGTTTATGATTATGAGCTCAGCTTCTAAGACTGCATTTGCTTCTTTACCCTTGCTGTTTTTACTTGTCCCTGGTGCAAGACTGTGGCAGTTTATGACTATTCAGGAGATATTTTAAAGTACATTTAAGAGCAAAGCTTTAAAAGCAGATAAAGTTCTTAGCCGTAAAGGGAATACAATATTCTGAATGTCTTTCAGATTTCTTAGATCTGGACTTTTTATTCTCATGATTGTAGAGATGAATATGTAACAGTTCAAATCTAAAGATTTGATTGGGCACTGCTGGTTTCCTGTCAGCCTTTTATCCTGAGGGAGGATATAGACCGTTGCCCATCCTCAGAGGGACTATCTCCAATCTCTCCTTAGTTCCGTGACTATGCTCATCCCTAAACCTGTCTTTAAATGTGTTCCATGGAACTGCCTTCTACAGAAGAGAGCTTTCATATTCTACCTTCATTGACTCAGGGCCCGTGGGCTGGCCCCTCAGATGCCACGGACAAAGCCACTGGAAAACAAGAGAGCATCTGTCTCCCTCCCTTCCACTGTACTCCCTAATAGCCCTGCTTGCAGGACAGGAAAACGCGCATTGGATCCTGTCTTCACTCTCTTTATTTCTTCATCTTCCCTTTTCTTACGGTAACTGTCATTGTCTACTTTTTATGATAGCTGGGTTTTTTTACATATTTCCTCCCCACCTGCCACCCCCACCCCCTGCCTGTCTGTAAGGACCTTGAAGATGGGACCTGTGTACCTGGTGCACAATAAGCACGGAATAAATTTCTGATGTCTGAAGAAATGCAGATGCAATTCGTCTTTGTTTCCTGCACGAGATCATGTACACGTAGATGCCGAAACGTATGAAATACTTGAATATCTAATTTAATGAATGAAAGGATGAATTTCTAGAGGTGAGTTATGGGGCAAGACCACACAAGTGACCTTTAGTAGTTTTTGTATCAGTAAGTTTATTTGTTCATACAGGACTCAGCTATGGAACTCTAAACACCTCTTAAGTATTCTGTTATGCTCTGGGGATATAAAGATGAGGAAAAAACTGTCCCAGCTCTCAAGAAGCTCAAGTGTTATAGGCATTGCCTCGATACAGATTCACTCGTGCTATACTTAGATGTTCAAAGCATCGACACCATCTTTATATCTTATAATCGATATCATCTTTTCAATGAACCCCCCCCCAATGCCCTCAAGCTGGCTAAATAGCAGTGGGTGGAGGGGAAAGTTTGATTTGTCATAAAAATTACTAATTTCTTCCAATTAATTTTTTTTTCATTTGATAGCCGAGTTGCTTTTGGACAAATGCTCAGCCTCTCAGAAGTCCCTTCTTCCATTCTGCTTCTGAGATGGTGTGTGAGTGGGTCTGTAATGTGACCTGGTGACCTGGGGCCATGTTGGCCCTTTGGCTGCTTTCCGCTGTAGGGCAGCCCTCCAGCTGTTGGGCATACACTTGCTGGATTGGATATGGAGCTGCTGCTCGATTCTGTGCCTGGCATTCTGCTGGCCTCTGCTGTCCGTTGGGCCCCCCAGCGGTCTCCCTCTCCTTGCTGACTGCCCCTCTGGTCCTCGTCGAGGCTGCAGACTTCTAGGTATCTGGCTGTGAGTCTCCATCCTTGATGGTCCCTGCCATGTGGAACCTCTCACCCCACCCCAGGAAAGCCAGCCTGCACCCCTTTGCAGAGCACTAAGACCTCTGGCCAAACAGGAGCTGAAAAGGATTCTGGGGAGTTAGAGTGTTCTCTGCTAATAATACTTCACCTCCCGTTGTTCTCTGATGCAGCCTCTTCAGGTTGGTGAGGCTCTCCCCAAAGGAAACCATTGGATGCTTTGCTTTCAGTTTCCTCTCTAACTATCTAGCTTTCTTTCTCCCTCTGGAACTTCAATCCAGAGAGGGCACCTCTGACACGTAGGCCTCAACTCTCACTTCTCCTGTGTTAATTTCCTTTTCTCTTCCCACAGGCCTTGGTCACAGAGACAAGCACTTCCCGTCCTCTTCCTCTTTAGCATGGACTCTTTGTCTCACATCCTCCTGAGGGAGAGTTTCAGAATTTAGAATCTTTTCTCTGTCCATGAACCTGACTCTAGACAGGTTTCTTTGCTGAAGAAGTCAGGAAAATCAGCTTGGTGTTTGAAAGCTGATGAATGACCTCTCTGTTCTAATAAAGGACCTGTTGTCTTTTTCTTCATGACTCAGTTTAAAATGAGGCATGATTGAAGAGGGAAAACTAAATTTCCAAAAAAAATTACCGTATTTTGCTGGAAGACAGATGTGTAGACACGTTACAGTGCAGCGTGAGCAGTAGTAGTAACATAGACCTACACACAGATGCTACAGGATTAGAGAGGAGGGACTGAATCACCAGTGACAGAGAGGGCTTTCTGGAGGAGACAGTTCGGTGGAGTCTATAAACCTAGATTTTACTGACAACATGAATCCCGCAGTAAAACAGGGCCACTTGGTTCCCCGGTGACTGTCAGCTCCAATGGCTCAGGTAGACAGGTTATAAATGAGTGAGATGCCCTTATATGTTTGTTTTCTGTCTGAGCATCGGTTTTCCCGCTTAGAAGAATTTAAAAACCTGCCTCCTGGGTGGTCCTGGGTATGCAAATGTAACACTTCTTTCAATGGTCCTGGTTTCCCCACTGCCCCAGGCAAAAAAGAATGCAACAAACGATAACACATTATATTGTTCTGATCCTGCCATCACCTCTGACACCTTCCTCAGTGAAATTCCTCTGTCCTTCCTGCGGACGGATCTTTCACGGGTCTCCCAACAGTCTTACACTTGTCCGAGATCCCCGTGACAGTCAGGCCGCCAGGCCAGGACACCCACCACTTTAGCCATGCCTCCAATGTGTGGTAGTTGCTCAATAAATACCAGCTCCTTTTATTCACATATTTTCCACTTTGTGTGTTCTTTCCATTAATCCCATTTAAGAAAACCAGCCCGTCCTTTCACACACTCAGACTCTTGGACAGCAAATTGGAGAAAAGCAATGACAAATTGTACAGTTGTGTGCAAAGTGATCCAGGTGAAAGACGTTGCTTGAGCCGCAGGAGGAGGTTAGGAAACCAATATTTCAATTAGCTTTGCCACTGATTGATTACTCTATTACAGCATGTAAGACCATTTGCCAATCAATAGAAGTGAAATCTCATCAAGATGAATGAGATGGCTTCTAGGTACAAAGAAAATGCTTCCAATCCACTCTGTTTGGGAGTGAAAACTTTCAGGGAAACTACAAGCAAATATGGTAATATCCTACTTGGAATCATCTTTTCACAGTGCTAGGAGCTAAACGAACTTTAAAGCCAGGGGATTCCGTTGCTTGACATGAAAATCAAGAGAATTTTCTCCCGTGGTACAGATGGACTGCCGTCTTTGCAATGAATGTGTTCCTGAAATATTCTTTCTAAATAAATTTTTATAAATGATTTATATTTTTAACACACTGGGAAATGTACAGTGTGTTTTTTGTAAATTGAAAAAATCATTCTGTACTATGAATAGTAACTATATCAGTTTCCATAGGTATTCTTTCCATATACGGGGTTTGTGAAAAGTGAAACACTCCTATAGTTCAAGACTATACCTCCCACCAGATTCATATTTTCAGAATTAGTGGCCAAAATGCCTACCTTATTTGGTGGGTAAGAGTGACAAGGGCAGAAGGGAAGACCTAGGAAGCTCAGCCTCAGATATCCCCAAGGCTTCAATCGTTCACCCACATGGATTAATCTGTTAACCGCTGACTGCCTTACACCTCCCAAATGTGCATGCTTGCCACAGAATAGAATTGGTGGAATTGTGGGCAAATGGACACTTTTTTAAATGTTTTATTTATTAATTTTGAGAGAGAGGGCACACAAGCAATGGAGGGGCAGAAGCAGAGCGAGAGAGAGAATACCTAAGCAGGCTCAGGGCTGTCAACACAGAGCCCAATGCAGGACTCATCCCACGAACCATGAGATCATGACCTGAGCCAAGATCAAAAGTCGGGCGCTTAACCCAGGAGCCCCAAATGGACTCTTCTAATCAATGTTTTCATTTATTTATTTAAAATAAAATTTTTCAATGTTTTTATTTTATTTTTGAGACAGAGACATAGTGCAAGTGGCAGAGGGGCAGAGAGCGAGGGAGACAGAACCTGAAGCAGGCTCCAGGTTCCAAGCAGTCAGTGCAGAGCCCGACGTGGGGCTCGAACTCACAGAGTGCGAGATCATGACTTGAGCCGAAGTCAGATGCCCAACCGACTGAGGCACCCAGGCACCCCCCATTTTCACTCATTTAAAAAGGAATTGCAAATAGATTTAGTGAACACATTTAAATGTGCGTGTGTGTGTGTGTGTGTGTGTGTGTGAAAGAGAAAAAGACAGGGAGACAGAAGACATGGAGAAAACGAGACTGAAACAGAAAGTATGGTATTGAAAACAAGTCTTCTAATGGCCAAGTGAATAAAATTTCAAAACTCAAATTTTTCTTTACTTTAGAAACTCTTGACTTATAAGCCTTAATAGAACTAATTAACTAATTAAATTTTTAAAAGTCAGAGTGTTCCAGTATAATTCAGTAACTTCACTACGGGCATTTGCGCAAAGAACACAAAAACACTAATTTGAAAGATATATATGCCCTTTTGTTTAGGACATATATATTATTTGCAATAGCCAAGGTGTGAAAGCAATGTAAGTATCCATCAATAGGTGAATGATAAAGGAGATGTGGAATACACACACACACACACACACACACACACACACACACACTGGAATATTACTCAGCTGTAAAAAGAATGAGATCTTGCCATTTGTGACATGTATGAACCTCAAGGGTATTATTCTAAGTGAAATAAGTCAACCAGAGAAAGGCTAGTACCATGTGCTTTCACTTAGATGTGGAATCTGAAATACAAAATAAGTGAACAAACAAACAAATAAAAAAAAAAAAAAACAGAAACAGAATCATAAATACAAAGAACAAACTGGTAGTTGCCAGAGGGGAGGGGGCTGGATGATGGGCCAAATAGATGAAGAGTTACGAAATTCCAGTTATAAAATAAATAAGTCACGGGATGAAAGTTACAGAGTGGGGATATAGTAAATACTGTTGTAATAACGTTCTGGTGACTGCGCTTACTGTGGTGAGGGAGCTTTATATCTAAAATTGTTGAATCACTGGGTTGCATACTTGAAACCAATATAACAATGTTTATCAGCTATACTTCAATTTAAAAAGTCAGAGATTTCCAATTAGTCATGCTTTAAAATCTTGCCAGTTAAAGCGTGTTCATTGCCCAAACATGTTCATTGGTCTTTAAAAGATTTTTATAGATACGAAATCATTTGATAGAAATTTAGAGTCATGTTTTTATTTCAATTCATCCTCCCTGCCTTTCTCCAAACAAAATTCCGTAAGTAACATCATTGATAATTTCTCATACTTTTCTCCAGATAATTATTTCCCTGGTGTATTGAAACATTAAGGATTATTAATACGATGAAAGAGAGAGTAAGAGATTTTATGTGTTGGTCATAAGATTCGAGGATTTTTTTAATACCACTGATCTGGTTTGGGCTCATTTAAAAAACAATGCTGTACCCTATAAAGGATTTAATTAGGGAACACAATATGGAAAGATAATGGATTTGAAAAGAGCTAGTTTGTAACAAATAACTTCCCTAATTAGACACTGTAACATGAGAATTAAGGGTAGGCAACCTCCAAATGGTTTATCATTAGAAGCATCTTTCTATACAAGTATTCTCTTTACTTTTCAAATAAAAATGTCCTTGAGGTAATAATGATATTTTACCTAAGGTATAAACAAAGTGGTATGGTAAATATAACCAAATTTATACCTTCAAATTAATATTATTCCTCAAAGGGCTTTTTATGATACGCTTATTTAGGTGTGTCTACCATTGTTCAAATTTTGTAGAATTTCTTTGACATCTTCAGAGCCAATTTTAAATCATGCATATTTCTTTATAATTTATCCTTCCTTCGGTTCCCAAAGCTATTATTTAGCTTCATCCAGCATTTGTGTTCTTTCTAAAAGATTAAACCTATTCTCAAAGAAGGAGCAGTTGCTTCCGTTAAGAATACTCCAGTGAGGGCTCCGAAGGTGATTTCAGAAAGTTCAGAATGTTTTTGAGCAATGAAAACTTCATTAAAATACACTCGTGACCTTCCAGAGTGACTACTTTAAATGACAACCATGTCCGGATTGAGTGAATCCCAGTGTGTTGAAGAAGATTAGATATGTAAACACCTGCACGCCCTGTTCAATAAGTGGCAGTTGCCTTTGCCTTGAAAGAATCCTCACCATTTTCAAGGCACGCCTTTCGTTATGCGTGAACATAGCTGGTGCAATAGGCAGAACAAAGGTCCTCCAAAGATGCCAGAGCCCTAATCCCTGTACTATGTTACTTTACTAGACAAAGGGACTCTTGCAGGTATGATTAAATTAATGAAGCTGAAATGACAAGATTATCCTGCGTCATCTGAGTGACCTCAGTATAATCACAAAGATCTTTGAAACGAGGAGCCAGAGTCAAAGGTGGCAGGAGATACGACAGTGGGAAGCAGACGTGAAAGAGTCAGAGAGGTATCTGAAGATGCTGCCCTCCTGGCTTTGAAGACGGAGGAAGGAGCCACAAACCAGGGAATGTAGGCAGCCCTAGAAGCTGAGAAAGATAAGGAAAGGGATTCTCTCCTAGAGCCTCCAGAAGGCACGCAGCTATGTTAACACCTTCATTTTAGGACTTCTGACCTCCAGAATGGTAAGGTAATGAATTTATATTGTTTTAAGCCACTAAGTTTGTGGTCATTTGTTACAGCAGCAATGAGAAACGAATACATTTGGAGACAATATTGAATTCCTCTCCACCCCCAGGCAGATTTGAAGGTGCCGACCTTTTAAAGGCCCTCTCCAGGGGCGCCTGGGTGGCTCAGTTGTTTAAGCGGCCGACTTTAGCTCAGGCCATGATCTCACGGTCTGTGAGTTCGAGCTCTGCGTCAGGCTCTGTGCTAATGCTCAGAGCCTGGAGCCTGCTTCACATTCTGTGTCTCCCTCTCTCTCTCTGCCCTTCCCCTGCTCACGCTCTGTCTCTATGTCTCTCAAAAATAAATAAACGTTAAAAAAAAAAATTTAAAGGCCCTCTCCAAAAGGAACCGGAAGCACATGGAGCAAGAGCAAGCTTTTTTGCCTGTGTGTGTTGGTGTTTCCACTTTTGAGAAGAGAATCCTGCCAAGGGCCTGTTCCCTCTCTGTGGTTACTAAGATGTGAGGGCTCCCAGTGCCACCTATGCCGGCTCCTTGCAGGAGCATTCTGACGCTGCCTGCCATGGATAGATGCATGAGAAAACACTCCCGCATCACGGCTGACTGGTCGCCTTTACAGAAGTGCTTCTTTCGCCTCGATCGCCACACAAAATTCACCTATAATAAATGCGTCAAGTAGAAGAATGTGCTTGCACTTTAGAAAAGAAAAAAACGTGCATAGCCTGGCTACTTTGGCAATGCATTGGAATATGTGTTGGCTAAGAAATCATGAATCAGTAAAAGCCTGTGAGGTGCTTTAAGAATAAAGGGTAGTCAAGAGACACAGGAGTGCTGATGCATAGGAGCACGTGTACCCCAATGTTCATAGCAGCACTTTCGACAATA
Source organism: Paguma larvata (assembly GCA_030068075.1). Taxonomy (NCBI): domain Eukaryota; kingdom Metazoa; phylum Chordata; class Mammalia; order Carnivora; family Viverridae; genus Paguma; species Paguma larvata. The sequence goes on from CM057829.1 coordinate 104,344,787, forward strand.
GCCAAATCATGGAAACAGACCAAGTGCCCATCAACTGACGAATGGATAAAGAAGTTGTGGTACATATATACAATGGACTACTACATGGCAGTGAGAAAAAATGAAATCTGGCCATGTGTAGCAACATGGATAGAACTGGAGGGTATTATGTTAAGTGAAATAAGTCAGTCAGAAAAAGACAGATACCATATGTTTCCATGAATAGGTGGACTTTGTGAGACTAAGCAAAAACCAGGGGGAGGGGAAGAGGGGAAAGGAAAAAAAGACAGAGAGGGAGGGAGATAAAACATAAGAGACTCTCAAAGACTAAAAACAAACTGAGGGTGAGGGGGGTGATGGAGGGGGGAGAGGGGGTGACGGGCATTAAAGAGGGCACGTGCTGGAATTAACACTGGGTGTTATATGCAAACCAATTTGAAAATAAACTATTATAAAAAAAAAAAAGAATGAAGGGTAGAGTCTTAAAGCTGCTGAGACTTTTTAAGACTCAGACCATGAGAATTCTAAAAACACTAACCTCGGGGGCACCTGGGTGGCTCAGTCAGTTAAGTCTCTGACTTCAGCTCAGGTCATGATCTTGCAGTTTATGAGTTTCAGCCTGCATCAGGACTCTGTGCTGACAGCTCAGAGTCTGCAGCCTGCTTTGTATTCTGTGTCTCCCTCTCCCTCTGTCCCTCCCCCGCTCATGCTCTCTCTCTCTCTTTTCTTTCTCTCACTCTCAAAAATAAATAAACATGAAAAAATTAATAAACATGAAAACACCGACCTATGAAAAAAATAGCAGGTATTCCTTCTGTCCTTCCTGTCCTCCCTCTTGCTTATAGTTTCTGGGTCAGGGCCCATTTCCAATTCAAGATCACTTGAACAGAAAGACTATAGTTGAACATTTTCTGGAGCCATCAAGTGGGGGGTTCTGTGGTCAGTTTAGGAGTTGTGACACCATCTGGACCAGAGAATGAGGACAGGAACTAGCAACTGCTAGGGCATAGAGCACCTGCCTTCAGCTTCTTTGGCCAAAATCATCTCAATAAGCAGCTTTAGGCACTCACCTCAGTGACAGCAAATCTCCCCAAATGCTTCAGAGAAGCAGAAATTTTTTCATCATTCAGCATCTACTATCTGCCAGAGAATGAGATAAACACGTCTGGACTTTGCTCAGACATTACCTTCTCAATGAGTCTTTCCCTGGCTACCATGTTTAGATCACAATCTCCTGCCCCGTTCAGCACTCCCTTCCCTCTCCCCTGCTTCAGTTTTCTCCATAGTTTCTGTCACCATTGGCATACTATATATTTTACTTGATTGCCACTTCCTACCTAAGATTACAAGTTCTATAAAGGTAGGGCATTTATTATTGCTTAGATTTCTTGTTTTCTAGACTAGTGCCAGGCACCTAGTAGACACTCCGCAAATATTTTTGAGTGAATTAATAAAATATTTAAGGGGTCCTCCTGTGTGCCATGCACCATCTAGCTTCAGGAAGTAAAACTGATTGCAAGGGAGAAAAAATTCCTTCCCTTATGGAAGGTAGACGTGTGTTAACATAATGAAATATAATTCAATAATACAGAGACCAATGGGCGCCCCTGAAGGGGGCTTTAGGAAGCCAAAGAGGGCTTCCTGAAGGAAGTGTTGTCTCAGCTGCGCTCTGAAAGGTAAGTCTGAGCAGGCGAGACAAGGGGTCATGAGACAGATGCACATGGGAACTCCAGGCAGAAGGAACAGCAGGTACAGAGAAATGAATCGAGAAGGACCATGATGGGAAGGAACTACAAATTCTTCTGCAGGCAGTTTGAAGGAGGAATGGTGCAAGAAGAGAGTGAAGGGGCAGCTCGTGACAGACCACAAAGGGACATATAAACTACATTATAAATCACAAAGGGATTTGGGCTTATTCCTGAGAGTTTCTAGAGTAATGATGATATAACGAAACATGTAGTTTAGAAAGTTCATCTGCATGGCCTGATAAAGAAGGGGCAGACAGGATAGGGGAAGTAAAGAGGTCCTAGAGAAATTTAGGTGGCTAAAAAGACAGAACTTGGTGACTTACTTGATGTGTGAGTGAGGAAGGATCAGTCCATGTTTTATTCACCCATGTGCTCAGCAAATATTTATTGAGCATATATTATATATATCTTTATATGGTTCTAGACTTACAGGATGAAGAAGACCATGTTCTTACCCTCATGAAGCTTTCCTTCCAAGTTATAGTTAGTTTTTATTTTCTTTCTCCCCCACCAGAACATGAGGGAGTAAGATGCACAAAGATATGAGGAAGAGAGTTCTAAGCAAAGGGACAGTAAAGAGTGAAGGCCCTAAGAATGGCATGTTCAAGACACATAAAGAGTGGATGAGGGGCGCCTGGGTGGCTCAGTCAGTTAAGCGTCCAACTTCAACTCAGGTCATGATCTCATGGTTTGTGGGTTCAAGCCCCACATCAGGCTCTGTGCTGACAGCTCAGGGCCTAGAGCCTACTTTGCATTCTGTGTCTCCCTCTCTCTGCCCTCCCCTCATCTTGCACTCTGTCTATATCTCTCAAAAATAAATAAAAATTTAAAAAAAAGAGTCGATGAAGTGACTGGCAGTAAAAGATGACACTGAGGAAGGAAGTAGGGATGAGATTGCATAAGGCTAGTATATATTATATTATATAAGGCTATTACATGAGATCAAGGAAAGCAGTTTGGATTTGTTCTAAGGAAAAGCATTAAAATGTATAGAGCAGGGGACTGATGCGACCTAATTGGTATTTTTAGATCACTGTGGCTGTGGTCGCTCAGGGAGAGTTGACTGTATGGGAGCAAGAGTGGTCATGGTTAGACAGTGAGAAGGCCACTGACTGAAAGATGTGTTGACTTGAAGCCAGGAGCCAACTGTGTTGTTGGATACATTTATAAGATAAAGCCAATAAGATTTCCTGAGTATTTATATGGGGGAAGTTTGAAAGAAAAAGAAAAGTCAGGAATGATTCCTTAGTTACTGACCGGAGCGACTAGATTGTGCCATGTGGTAAAATGAGGAAAACGGGAGAAAAGCAGATGTGGAGCAGAAAATGAAGGTTTTGCTTTGGCCACTGGGTTTGAGCTTCCTGTTAGACATCTAGACAAACCTTGGCATAGTTGGCGGGGGATATGTATCTGGATTCCAGGAGAGAGGTGGGAGCTGGGATTATTAATTTGGAATCATTTTCATATAGATGGTGCTAAAAGTTATGGTCTGATCACATCACCAGTGGGGTGAGTATAAGTGGAGAAGAGAAGGAAACTGAAAGCTGAGCCCTGGGACATGCCAACATCAGAGACTGGAGGGAAAGCAGGCTACGGAGAGGCCACTGTGGTAAGAGGAGAACCAAAGAGTGCGTTAGACCCTGGAAGCGAGTCAAGGAAGTGTTTCAAGAGGGAAGGAGTGACCCCTAGATATCAGGGCTCAGGTTTGAGACCTGAGCCACTAAGTCTGCAGTCGTCCCATTCAGCGAGGAGAAACCACATGAGGAGGGACAGTTTGGAGTCAAAGATATGAGTTATGCTTGAGCCATGCTGAGCTATAGGTATTTTTGGTACGTCCACTGCAGATCGACAGACTCTGGAGTTTAAGAGATGGGTCCAGCTTTGAGATGTAGATTTAGAAGTTTTCAGCATAGAGATGACTTTTAAAGCCATAACAAGACATCATTCAGGGTAAGTGTGGAGAGATGAGAAGACACACTATGGCAAAGTCCTGAAAGCACAGCATGTGAGAAACAAGAGTCCATCCGGGAACCCACAGGCCAGGAACTCATTAAGGAGTCTCGGAAGGGTGAAATGATGGACAGGGAGCTTGGCAGGTAAGGGCATCAGCAGGAGGGAGTGTCAGATGCTGTGCTGAGCAAAGTAGGTGCTAAAATGTCTGGGCTGCGTTCAAAAACGGGGAGTATATTTTTGAGTGATTTTGATGGTACTTGGGGAACAGAACCCAGATTGCGCTGAGTGGTTGAATGATATTGAGGGAGATGAAAGCAGTGGCTGCATGCAACTCTTTGCAAGGCGTTTGGCAGGAAAGGAAGTAAGAGGTGGGTGACGGCCAAAGACTGGCATATATAGAATGTGAAAAGGAGAGTGCCAAGGACTGAGCCCTCAGACATGACAACTTGGAGGGACTAAAAAGAACAAAATGAGTCCAGGAAAAACTCAGAAGGGCCAGAGAGGCAGGTGGACCAAGAAAAGACAGATAAATCAAGAAAGGACAGGCTCCAATGGGAGAATCATTTATAATGCCAAATGCTGTGGAAAGTATAGTCAAAAGTAGCTGCGCCGCGTAGCTTTGGTGATCGCGGCGGAGAGAGGTGTCAGTATTGCTGTATCCTGAGGAATGAATGGAGCCAAGATACCAGAGACAGAGGCTGTGGATGAATCTTTCAGGAAGTTGGCTGTGAAGATGGAAAAATAAAAAGCTGCAGAGCAACTGGGCCTCGAGGGTGAAATCGGCACAGATTTCAAAGCGCTATATGGCATAGGAGAATAGCCGGCAGAGAGGAGGAGTCAAGAGAGACGTGGAACAGCTGCTGGAAGCGAGGTCTGTGAGGAGCAGAGGGTCCTGTTCCAAAGACCAGAGGACGAAGGTTCAGGCCCAGGCAGGTTCTAGAGTACCCCTGGCTGGGAACCTCAGGAGAGGAATGCATGTCCGTTGGCATCTGTCCGCGTGGACAGAGATGTAGCATGTTTAGTTCACTGTGGTATCTCCAGCATCCCTAGCAACGCTGAACACGCAGTGGGCATTCAATAAACATCTGTTGAATCAATAAATAAATGACGAGTAGAAGGGGATGAAACTCTGATTTTGTCTTTTTTTTAATAAAACCTGGGATAGTTGAGTTAAACCTAGACATAGAGTCCAAAGAGTACAAGATGTTCTCCTGTAGCTTTTGAAATTGCTTCTCCCTGCTGTTTTAACGCTGGGAGGAATCAAAAGTAATGCAAAATTAATGTAGAATTAATATTTTATCAGAAAACACTCATTTCCTTCAATATGTGCTTTGAAATGTGTGCTTTCTTTAATGTTGTTGTTAATGTTCTTATGTTCAATGAATTTTATAAAGAAGAAATATGAGTTAGTAGTGCTTGGCGGACTTCAGGCAGCCACTTCTCCAAAAACACTAAAAGATAGTCACACAGTATCAAAGACCCATCGCTAAAACCAAACTATCCTAATTCCTTTTTTCCTTCAACGAAAATGTTGGATATGTAAGGGAAAAAAATGTTCTAATAGGTTTGTGATAATCTTCCCAGGAAGAGGTATCATATCACATAGCTGATGTTGATGAATAGATGTTTTCAGCAAAATATAACCATACTTTATGCTGTAATGATTGGAAAAGCAGCAGTTTCCACTCTGATGGTACGATCCGAATTTTCGTATGCTTTTACTTATAATCTGCACTTTGTTTAACATAAAAGATGCAGGCAACCAATGATTATTTTTTCAATACCCTCAGAGTCTGCTCACTCTCTCCGAATGCTCTCACTGGTAGAAAGAGCACATGAGACTGCTAGATTGAGCTGAGAGTGACCCAGCCTAGACCGGTGTTGTTATAACTGGGTACTTATAGTTTCTACCCCGCTTGGACCTTGACTGCTTACCCATACTTTGTAAAAGAGGAGTGGCAGAGCTGGGATCACCTCTGGCTTTGACACTTCCCACTGGGACCTAAAGCAAGTTATCTGTTATCTTTAATACTCTGTTTCATCGTCCGTGAAGTGGGAGGAACAAGAACCTAACATCCTGACTGTTATATGGTAGACATTCAGTAAATGGGAATTCCTTGCTTTCTACTTTTGAAATCCGGTTTACTGATAATCAGAGCTTGTTCCTAAACCTGATTAAAGTGCCAGTGATGCTCACCCTGAAGGAATTCGTCTTCTGGAACAGCTCTGCTGTCACCTGAGGCAGATTTCTCTGCAACCAAGCTAGAGAGTATGTGTCTCCTAATTACCTGTCTTCCAGTGGTCACCTAGATTTCAAGGTACTTGTCCCAGATTTTCAGTGCACGGTAGTGCCTTTTTTTTCCTTTCTTTTTGTCTTTGAGAGTTGAAGCCCCAAAAGCCAAGTGAATATATTTTAACAACTAGGAAGTTCTGATGGGCTGGCATAAGAAGACAGAAAATTCACACGTTTAAATCCTTACCAGTAGAAACAAGAAAAAGTTAGGTGAAAATCTTTTTTTTAAGTTCTAGAAATAGGACATTTCCTGGAAAATGGCTGTCATAAAATCAGCACGATGACACATCTTATTAGTTTGGCTCTCTTGGGCAACATGATGGAAGCATGACTTCATCCAATATGAATATTTTAAGACAATAAAATCTAAACATTAAGTCCTAAGGTCTAGGGTTGGTGGGGGTGGACGTGTCATGAAAAGAATAACTCTGAGAGGAAAAAAAAAAAATCTGGAGAGGTGGAGGGAGTGAGAGTGCCTACCAGAAAAGTCTGTTCCTGATGAAAGATATTCCCAGTTGGGTTTTCAAATGCCTCTAGGGCGGGTCCATGTCCAGGCCACTGTGAAATGGTTCTTGATTGCGTGTGAATGTGCATTTCCCAAATTATATTCCACTCTCTTCAGCTGGACTGTCTGCCAGAAAAGGACTTTTGTTGTGTCTGTGATACTGAAGATTGTCTTTTTTTAAGATCCTTCCCTGTTAATGCTTCAGTTTTACTCACCGGAGATGAATTTATAATACATATCACTTTTAGAAACACGGGAGAATTGCCAATTAGAAGCAGAGGAAGGGAAAGTAGGGAAATGTTCTTTTTCCTGGAATCACCTACTAGTTGCCTCAGGTTTAGCCTCTGACAGCTGGGCCGGGTGAGGGGAGCTTTTTCCCTGTGAATAGCCGGAGGGGAGCGCTAATGAGGAGCCGAAGGAAGGCTGGCGGAGGAGTCTCTTTTTGGCAGACAATTAGAAAAGAGAGATGAGATCACCTCCTCATTATGCTCTACTGGAAGGGGAGCAGTTGGGTAGCGGTTTTTTGTTTTGTTTTAATTTTTTTACAAACCATCTGCTTCCCTTGAGAAAGATTGATCTGACTCTTGTAGATTTTTTACACTCTCATAACATGTGTTGTTGTATATATTTTGAAAGCAGTATATGCTCAAGAGAGGAAAATTTGGAAACCACAGAGAATTTGGGTGATGGGGTTGTGACGATTCAGTTATCTTATCCAAAGATGACCATTGTTAACGTCTTATTCTTCTAGATTCTCCTTTTCTCCTTCTAGAGATTTAAAAATTTTATGACTGATATTGTGATATGTAGATCTTTAATCAAGAAATGAACTTTTACATGAACACACACACACATATGTATCAGCCAAACCGAACATGGTATAAAAGGATAGAAGGAAGGTGGAGGGACTCCTGTTTTCCCCATAAAACCACCCAAGCCAAGGAGAATGTTCATTCTCTTCCAAACACTGAGAGAATGGAAGAAAACTCTCCTTTTTCTCCGTTCCTTCTTACTCTACCACTTGGTGGGGTTATTATGCCTTAATAGGAAAGGAAAAGGAGAAAAAACTGTCATCCAAGTATTTCATTTCTGCCTACTTTCTGGATTGGTAAGGACTGCCCCTTGCTAGAAGGACCTCCAAGACAGGGTCCATGGCTTGATGGCCATTTTCTCCAGTATATCTGCCTAAGAAAGAATAGGCTAAGTTAAAATTGAAGTGGGAGATAGGACGCAACACCTTCTTCTGCAAATCAGGTCTAATGCTAATACAGCTGGTGTTTGATCTCCATTTGGTTCTTTGGTCTTAGGTGACCGGGTGAAATTATCAATATTCAACCAATTTGACCTACAAAAATAGCCAATGCAAATAGGTCAAGCTGCTATTTTATGCTAGCTAGAATCTGGAGGAGAGCAGAAGTAAGTGATTAGAGCCACAAATTTGCAACATTAAAGAAAAATAGTACAGGGAGCATTTTAGACACAAAAGACAGCCTCTACATACAGACATTTTATTAGAGTGAAAGCATGATGCTACCCTCAGTTTTTCTAAAGATATTTAAGGCCCATAAGCTGGACCTAAAGGACAAGCCCTCTTGCAGTCTTTAAACCTGTAAGAACAAAATGGGAATGCAACGGAGATTTCCTGAAATGCCTGTTTTTGACTTGCAGAGCAATTTTCCTATCTGAAGTACCTAGACTGCTTTGTCATCTTCATCACGTTACAAAGCATGTAAGAAAAGATAAAATAGCATGATAGACTAACTTTATGACACTTATGATGCTCTGGTGTTTGTTTGTTTTCATGAATTAAAGTAACTCTTTAAAAGGGATAAAATCTAAGTCACAAATTTGATCTTTTAGAAGAAATACTTCCTGCTTTTATGGATAGGAGTAGCAGCATCCTGGTCTTTCCTGTACCTCTAGGCAAAGCTATGCATTCTTTTTGAAATAAAATGAATTTTGTTTATACTTAGTATTAACTTGGTGAAACTGTGTAACTAACTCAGAGAAAAAACTTAACAATAGCCTAACATGTACCATTTACTTTAGGTGCTATGTGACTGCCTACATTTTCTGTTTTGATTAAAACAAACAAAAATACTCTATCATATTTACCTGAAATCAAGGTCACTGTGCCCTTTTAGAAATATATAATTATCTCCAACTGATATTTTACAACAACTATAATAAAATGCAAATATCCGTGGGCCACCTGGGTGGCTCAGTCATTTGAGCACCCAACTCTTAATTTCAACCCAAGTCATGATCCCAAGGTCGTGGGTTCAAGCCCCGGATCAGGCTCCGTGCTGAGCGTGGAGACTACTTAAGATTCTCTCTCTCTTTCTCTGACCTTCTCCCATGCACACACACACTCTCTCTAAAACAAAACTAAATAAATAAATAAAAATAAATGCAGGTATCTAAATTCAAAATTTCATTTAACGTTCTATAAGAGTTTGGAGAAAGATACAGGTATACCCCCAAAAGGCTGAGTGTAAAATTACCCCAAATCCAAGAACAAATGGAGGAGATATCAGGCCATTTTGCAGTAAGCACATTTTTCTGGACTCAGTCTAATAATAAATAACAAAACTGAATTTCTTCATTTCTTCATCAACTGGTACCAAACATCTTGTCTGGATGGTTCATTAGCAATAACAATTGTATAAAGGTGAGAGAGAGCAAGAGAGAGGATGCAGCAATCCCACGATAAGTACATTATTGGCAGGTTATTATGATATCACATCGCAAGTGAGGTGGTTGGACTTTGCATGGTTATGAGATATCTCAAGGGGAAGATTTATATTTTTTCATTATTTAATCACCTTGCATTGATTTTGAGCATCAGGTAGCACAATTACATTTAACCGTCACGACCTTACAATTCCATGCTGCTGATTACACAGTGAATTTCTGTGTAAGTCAGAGATGTATCGTCACAATCATCTAAGTACCAGTTGGCCTCAACTAGTCCACTTATGTAGCGGCTCCGAGTTCTACCACTTGAATTTACTCACGAAAACATTATAGAGACACATAGATACACATCAACTAAATATACTCACAGATAAAGGCATAGATACACATCAAGTAAGGTCAAGAAGTAAGTTTAATAAAATTGGTGGAATGACAGGCGAGAAAGTCATGGGAACAGCAGAATTAGAGACAGAGTAAGGCCAGAGAAAGTTCATTAGTTTTTATTCAGCCAACATTATTGAGCCTCCACTAAATCCTAGGTTCTGAGTGAGACCATAGAGGAAAATACGGTAAGAGAGGAGTGACCATGTTCGAAGAGGGGAGGGACTAATGAGTGAACACGAAAACCAGATGGAGTGTATCTGAATCCAAATCAAGATGGTCTGGGGAGTGTTGGCAAATGGAGTTAGCACAGAAAGGAAGAGAAAAGCTTGAGTGCGTATTGATAAGAAGAGGGGTCGGGATGTGTGGATGTGTGTTTAGGAAAAGAGCATAACCGAGCGTGATTGAAAACTGCAGGGGAAGATCCGTTGGTAAGAGATTGGCTGAAGCTAAAAAGACGGAGAGAGAGAGAGAGGAGCAAAAAGTTAAACGAAGCTGCGATTCTCCAATGTGTACTTTAAAAAAATGTAATGTTACTTAATATTGACTTCTGTTGTCCTAAAGCAATATCAATACAGACTTCTTTTATTATTAAATAACTTTTGGAAGCTGCACTTGAACTCTGCGGATACCGGGAGTATTTTAGCTCCAACTTTGGCACTAACTTGCTTTATTATTGGGTGCTCAGTTTTTTTACTCATCAAATGGGTATAATCATAACTCCCTTAAAGTGTTGTTTTGGAGATAAAGTAGAAATAATGTGTTTTGCAAACTGTAAGTATAAACTTAATACAACCTACTGTAAATGTTTATTAAAAGCTACCAAGTTCAAATAATAATCCCGGAGCTATCGCCTTGGCTTCAGGGAATGTGCCTTGGCCATTGAGCACGGTGTGCCTCCATCAATAAAATCAGGTAATTTGGGACCAGACACCTCACTGGCAGGTATCATCTAAAGACTAATGACATGGAAGGATTCGTTTAAATCTTTAGGAGAAAAAAGATGTAAATCTAAGATTGTAATGAGAACTTTACTTTCCAGAGTATTCTTAATATTCTTTGAGATTTTTCAGAGCATAGGAAGAATGAAACCTTGCCATTGGCAATGACATAGACAGAGCTAGAGAATATAATGCTAAGTGAAATAGGTCAATCGGACAAATACAAATACCATATGATTTCACTCAGATGTGAAATTTAAGAAATGAAACAAATGAGGAAAGGGAAAAAAGAGAGAGAGAGGCAAACCAAGAAGCAAACTCTTATCTATAGAGAACAAACTGATGGTGACCAAAGGGGAGGGGACTGGAGGATGGGTTAAGTAGGTGATGGGGATTAAGGAGAGCGCCTGTTGCGATGAGCACCAGGCGTCATATGGAAGTGTTGAATCACTATATTGTACACCTGAATCTAATACTACACTGTACATTAACTAACTAGAATTTCAATAAAAGCTTAAATAATAAATAAACAGAAAAGGGAGAAAAGATAATTATGAAATAGCATTCATTTGTTTATATTTTTGGTGTTGATATTTTATCCTTCCTTTTTGGATATAGAAATGTATGCAAAGAAAGTAAATCTACTAAAGATTAATGACAGAATCAGAAGGTTTTTGTGTTTTTTAACAGTTCCCGTCTATAACAGTGGGCATCTAGTATCATGCTTCTTTCTTTTATTACTCTGACAACCACTTCACTGAGGAGTTAAGCTACCAGAAAACTATTGGAAATTTATTTTGTCAGTATGTTTCATGCTATGTGACCACAGGGGAAAGGCTGGAGCCAAAAATCACTGCAAAGTAATAGCCTGTTTACTCACAGAAGCTCCCAAATGTTTATTTTTTTCTGTAGTTACAGACGCAGTGATAAGACCTCTACCTGTAGCAATTTCTGTCACTGACCTTTATTAAAATATTGTTTAAAAAAAGTGACAGGACTCCCACTGATACCAGTAATTTGAGTGACCTTGAGATATCACTTCGTCTCTTGGAACTTCTGAGTCTCCAGCTTTAAATAAAGGGGGCGGAGGAGTCAAGATGATTCTAAACTGAGGGGCACTTATAAATGTGTATGAGCATGTTTTTAGTGGCCGGTGCCCAGTGATGCTAAATGCCCTGCAGAAAGCATGGGACATTCCTGCAAAATACACTGTCCCACCCAAAATGTCAGCAGCAGCCTGAATTGTCCCTAATGTCCCTTCTGACAGTGATACCAAGTGTCTGTCCATTCGTTAATTAATTCAGCTACCCGCTGTGGATCCCCTATTGTATGCTGGGCACCAAGCTTCCCTAGATGAATGTTCTAGAAACTCTGTCTTAAACTGCATCCTTTTCCCCTTCCTTTTAAACATCTTCCCCACCCGTAGGACCATGTGACATGTACAAATAAGGATTTTCCAGCTCAACTTGTTAAGGCAAGAGATCCCAGGACTTATCAAGTACTTTGGGTTTCTAATGCCATTTAGAACCAAACAGGCTCACTCAGTCCTCCCCAGAGATTGAATGATGGCCTGGTTTGCCTTTAATAACTCATGAATGAAGGAGTGCCTAGGTGGCTCTGTTGGTTAAGCTCCCAACCCTTGATTTCGGCTCAGGTCATGATCTCACGGTTCATGAGTTGGAGCCCGCATCAGGCTCTGCACTGACACTGCAGAGCCTGCTTGGGATTCTCTGTCTCCCTTTCTCTCTCTCTCTCTCTCCTGCTCATTCTCTCTCTGTCTCAAAATAAATTAATAAACATTAAAAAAATTTTAAATAATGATTCAGGGATGGAGGTCTTCAGCTCCACCAGCCAAGGGCTTCCAGCTAGACAATGAAATCCAAATTATAGAGTATGTAGCTTAAATATTTCAACTGTAGATTCAATCCTTTCTAATTTTTAAAACAAAACATCAACCGTTTTACGCCCAGTGAACAGTTTTCACTGGCAAACTCAAATGTCCTAATGTACTTAAATGGCATTTGAGGCCAGTTGTACTCACTGCCTCAGAGCATTTTACCATATCAAGTAGGATCATTAACTTGCTAATTAACTGTGCAGTGAGCAACCACTTGCTATAGTGCGATCCTGTCAGCGGCGCCCTGATGCAGAGTTCCTCTGGAGCACTGTGACCTCTAGACTCAGCCCCCAGGCAGCCGTCGCCCTGTTACTCAGCATTCTCCTGGCCCTTTATCACCTTCTCTCACAGCACCCCCAGGGACAGCTTACGATTCTGATTGCTTGTGTTGCAAAGGAAACTGATGCACAGGGAAGCGTGAGGGTCTGCGAGACCACAAAAAACTTTTGGGATAGAGGGCATTCGGAGTGCCCGTTACAGAGCCAAAAAGTCACGCTGGTGGTCGGGGATGCTTTGCAAACACACAAACGTTTGTCATCCTTTCGTGAATTTTGGATGTTATTGATCATTAAAAATCCTGTATGTGCTTGTCAATCACTCACATTGGATACTTCTCATGAGCACAGCAGGGTCTGAGTAATGAGAATGTAGTCCTGTTCTCGTAGACCTCTGGACACGTGGGGAAGTCAGACATTGTGCGAGTAATTCTGTACTCATTAAGTATTATTGCAGTTGACACTATAAAGGAAAAGTACAGGATATAAGGAAAGCATCTATGGTCCTGACCTAGCCTGGGGACCCACGAGGCTTCCTTGGGAAGGCAGTATATAAGTGCAGGCCTGAAGGAAAAGGAGGCAGGAGTTCAGGAATTGAGTGGGACATTCCAGATGGAGGCCGATGCCTGATTGAAGACCTTGAGCAGGAAGGAAAAGCTTATTCCAAGTAAGAGAGGATGCCATCTTTGTCCAGGTGGCAAAAATGGGAGAAGGTGGCATGAATGGGTTTGAGAGGTGTTTAGAAGATGGAATTGACAGAACTCGGTGACCCACAGGATGTAGGCACTAAGAGTGGAGGAGAATAGGGATCACTCCCCTGCGTCTGACTGCTGGGTGGTAGAGTGACTTGTTTAGGATTCAGCAGAGGAGCAGTACTGGGCAGTGGGCCAGGATCACTAGTTTCTTATTCAGTACGTGGAGTTTGAAGTCCTCTGAGATATAGTTTGTCTAGTGGAGACATGGGATATCCAAAGATCACTGTATCTTACCAAGGTGTAGTAGAAAGAGCCCAGAGCACATACTGGGAAGCATGGTGATAGACCAGCTTTGAAGCCTTGTAGCTTAACAAAATGTCTTCTCATGTACTACGTTAGAGCTTCACAGTGATCTTTGGGGGAAGTCAGTGGATTATTATCTTCATTATACTAGCAGGACATCGAGGCTTCCTGAGGTTGTGATTTGCCTGCGGTCACACTACTGTAAGTAAGGATCTGATATTCAAACTGAAATCTCCTGACTCCAGGCACACGGCTCTTCTCATTTCCCCACATTAACTTGCTACAAGATTGGGGCCAACTCTCTACCATGTCCCGGGATTTCCATGTCACTTGGAATCTCATTATTAGCCCAAAATACATAAGAAATGAAATCAAAGATTTTTTTTCTACATTCTGTTTATCCTTCCCTCTCTCTCTGTTTACTCTTTTTTACTATAGTATCTTTTAAAGTCTTTGTAAACTTGAGAGTAATGTTTGTATTTATATTTAGAACAAATATTTTTACAAGTAGTGAGGAGATAGCTATTTAAGTAAATTAAGTTAACTGTTGTCTAAATTCTACTAATTTATAAAACATGATAAGACCTCTGCCCCCTCACCTCCCATTTCCCAGATTTACTCTTAAAATAGTGGAACCATCTAAAGTGGCTCAGCATCCTCTCCCTCATGTAAGGGGTTCTGGGGGAGTCCGGGCGCTGAGGAAGATGGGAGGCAGAGCTGCCCTGACACAGTAAGGGCAGGCGACTCTTCACCACCAGCCTGTTTTATCCACTGGCCTTCTCCCCTTTCCCTCCAACGTTGGAGGACGTTTAAGTAAAGTTCGTTTGTGCTTGTTTCAGAGTCTGTTGTAACCAAATCAGTCCCGGGTCTACACAGAAACCAAGGTTCAGGGGAAATAGCCTTTCTACAGGGCTAAGTTATGCTTCATTATTATGTGGAAAGCTTCTCCCTGAACCTCCTGTCGTTGCTTACCTCCCTCCTCCCCTATAGCTCTTGGACTGTTTTGTGATTCCGGTGGTGATTTTGCTCTCCTGGTTCTTCCTGCTGATCCGGTACAAGGCTGTGCATTTCCTCGGCATCTTTGTCTGCATCCTGGGAATGGGCTGCATGGCGGGAGCGGATGTGCTTGTGGGAAGGCATCAGGGAGCAGGTGAGTTTCTAGGTGTGCGCCACATTTTGTGCCTGTGTGGGGAAGGCCAAGGCAAGACACGGAAGGTTCATGGTGGGGAGGAAACTAGGAATCTGGTCTTCTCCGTGTCTGCGTCTTACTCGTGTTTGTTCCTTGACACCTAAAACAATGACACGTGGGAGGTGCTTAATCCATGTTTCTTGAGTGAGTGAAGGAAGCAAAATACAGATTTTCTGCCCTTTTTACATGTATTCAGAAACATTCAGATGGCATTTAAATCTGAGTCAGGACCTATTTGGAGGATATTTTGCAGGCCATTGCTGGCTGGCCCAAACTAGCTGGTTAGAAATGGTGTGAGTGGGTCACTGGGGCCTTCCCCACATCTCAGCCTCCAACTCTTTCTTTCTCAGGTCAGAGAAAGACTGAGCTTTCAAACCATTGGGTGGAGGTTGGTATATAAGTTAAGAGTGGATATTTGAAGTTTGAAGTCTAGGTTAGGAATACTACATATTTTTATGGGGGAAGAACTAAATTTAGTGTCCTGTGCATGGTTTTTTTGTTTATTTGTTTGGGGGGCAGGGAGGATTTGTGGTTATGAAGCACAGCTTGTAGACCTGCAAGGTAAAGCTTCAAGATTTACTCATCAAATTGCTATGAGTCTGATGAGGATCCCTGATCCACAATGGTTTCCAGAGGACCCTTTTTAAAGCACAGCGGTTCTTTAAAATGTACAAAAATCCTTATGCTACATAAGGTTTGGGGGGGGGGCAGAAAAAATAACCTCCTTTTTCAACACCGAGAATGGGATAGAAAGTATTTACGTTTCTATAGTTCTTGGAATTGCCCTTTCTTCCAGAGAATTAGATGATAGTCAAGATTGGGGCATTTCTGGTAATGAGACCAGGTTGTAGGAAGTACTTGAAATAAATACATCTTCTGTTTTTAAGTTGCAGCGTAGTACATTACAGCTGAAATGGACCTTGTTCAGAAGTTTTATCTGTGACCCACAAGAACACCAAGTTACAGGGAAGCCAAGTGGGTTCTCAAGGTCACAAAGCTGAGAGAGAGGGGGGTCTAGGACCCAAGACTCTTGACCTCTGGGACAGGCTTCTTTTATTTTTCCACATCTCTGGGAGCTAGAGATACAACACGGAGCAAAAGAGAGACAGCGTTGGCCCTCACAAACATAATCGATCCCATCTCCACAGATAGGCTAAAAATGCATATACCAGCTTTTCCCAAATTCCCTTCTAGGAAACACCGGTTCCATGGGATAGCAAGAGATGTCATATGAAAGGGTCATTTTATGCTCTATAACCGTAGTGATCCCAGTATGAATAATCTCTTTGAACCAGAGAGTACTTTTGTCTGACACAACGTAGCTAGTTGCTCTAAAGTCAGAATTTGATTACATTTTCTCAGCTTTACTTGCAGGATGTAAACATAAACTAAGCAGAAGCATGTACCCTTATTCATGAAAATTCTGCTTTGTTGAACCTTAGCCACTGGCCTCCAGCCATCGTCTTGCATTTCCTAGTCAAGGAAGACAATTGCCCTCATAAATCCGGATGTTTAAGCCCAGAATGTTAAACTAAATTGAACTGATTTCACTAGAGTCTATTCACTCCTCCTGGAAAAAAAAAAAAAATGTTTTCTTGATTTCAAATGAGGTGTTAGGAAAGGAGTAATACTATTAAAGAAAAGCAAGTAAGTCCATTGGAGGGTCTTTCAAAAGTAGCCATTTTTTTATTGTTTAAAACAATTTTTAAGTTCTTTATTTATTTTGAGAAAGACAGAGACAACATGAGTCGGGGAGGGACAGAGAGAGGGAGAGAGAGAATCCCAAGTAGGCTCCATGCTGCCAGCACGGAGTCCGATGCGGGACTCGAACTCATAAAACTGTGAGATCATGACCTGAGCCAAAACTAAGAGTCCGATGCTTAACTGACTGAACCACCCAGGTGCCCCAAAAGTAGTCATTTTTAAAACAATGCAGGGGTGCCTGGGTGGCTCAGTCGACTGAACATCCGACTTTGGCTCAGGTCATGATCTCGCGGTCCGTGAGTTCGAGTCCCGTGTCGGGCTCTGTGCTGACAGCTCAGAGCCTGAAGCCTGCTTCGGATTCTGTGTCTCCCTCTCTCTGCCTCTCCCCCACTCATGCTCTGTCTCTCTCTGTCTCAAAAATAAACATTAAAAACAAACAAAAAACAATGCAGAGTAGCTCAAACATACAAGAGTGGATTTTATCTGTGTAAGACTCATAGAACCATCCTTTTTATGACATATGAAGTGCTCATGTTAACAGAATTAAGATTTATCATTGTGGAGTACCTTCCATGCTAAAGGAACAGTCCCCAAGTACATGATTTGACATTCTAAGAGCAGCCCAAATATAGGCTCCAAGGGCTGATTTTACAAAATAAATTAAGCAGCAGTTTATGCCACCATATACAATATTTTGAAAGAAGAAAAAGACATTCTAGTAGTCTTAAAGACAATATACTCTTAAAATTGGTGTGCATCATTATGCAAAATATTCCATTTTTTTCACCTTTTGGTAGAATCGGTTCAATTTTATTACTTAGCGAGGGACAAAACTTTACTAAAATACTTCAGTCACTCACCAGAACTTCAGTCAGGTGTTCAACTCAGTCTGCGTTGTCATCGCCCTATCAAGAGCTTTCTCATGGGAAAAGAGAATGTCTGTCTCGATCCTTTTTGTATTGCTTTAATCCGTGGTTCACTTTAGCTTGGGATTTTGAAAATTCTTTCCTCAAGCACAATGATAATGGCCTGTTCAAAGTTACCTTGGCTTCATTATAATTAAAGTAATTGTTCTAATTCTCCTTGTTAGAATGTTTCTTCATCAGCTACCCAGGAATTCCTCATTTTGATTTAAGCCTTGCTAAAGGAAGCTTCCCAGATGCCAGCAGGCTCTCCGGCTGTGAAATGTAACTGTCAGGGCACACAGTGGTGTGCCAGGAACTGGGCTTCTCAGGCAGCTTTGCCAGCAAGTTTGCCCGCTGCAGACGGAAGGGGAGAGAAGGCATCTGCGGTCCGTGGCATCGGAGGCTCTGCCTTGTGGCCAGCAGAGTGCGCTGCCCAGAGTGGGAAGGGGAGGTTAGAAAGTCATAAGATTAGTAAGATAAATCCCAATTAAAGTAGCTCCTTATTACAAAATGCATGTCTCGCTTTTCAAACTATCATCTTTGTACCTTAATACGTTTATTGGATCGTATGGTTCATTTGTTCAAGACGTTAGATAGCTATAACAACATTTTTTCTTATTATTAGACAAAACTTTTAGAGTTATTTCAAGGAAGAGAAAATATTTTCAAGGATCTCGATAGTTAAACACAATCAAGGAAAAGTGACAATTTTTTTTTTTTTGGTGCCAACCACTTTCCCATGCATTGTCTCACTTAATCCTCCTAACTGCACAAAGAAAGTTTGCTTCTTCTTCCTTTTGCAGCTGAAGAAATCAAGGCTAAGGGAGATCAGAAGCGTGTGCGAGGGCACACCAATACTAAATGGTGTGGCCTAGGTGTGAACTCTGGGCAGTATTCTTTCTGCTACACCATTTAATACTTATTTTCCTATAATTGTGACCCTCATAAGAAATGTACTGCTGTTCTACTATAGTAAATTAGGATAAATGACTGTCCCAGATTGCCCAGAATAAAGGGGTTTCCTCAGATGAGGGAATTTGGTGCAAAAACCAAGAGAGTCTCAGGAAAACAAGATGTTTGATCACATTTACACCTCAAAAATATTCACTGGGATGGGTTCATTTTCATAAATCACATTAATAGTCTTTCAACATTCCAGAATAGTATGATTCACCATTTATTTCTTGAAATAATGGTAAGTAATAGTTTTAAGTAGTCTTCCCTATTCGTCTTCCACTGCCACACAGACACAAATGTCCCCCCAAACATGGTGTTTCTAGCACTTAAACAGAAATCTAATAAGGAAAACCAGTTCTTGCAAAGCAGTTATGACTGTGTTGATTAGAATCAAGAAGCAATCCAAACTGAGAAATGGCCAGTCCATAGAGACAGGTGCTTTCCAAAGAGAACGATTGATTCTTTTTAGTCACCAATTAGCGAACTCTCAGTAAGTGCCCAATGATATATTAAGCATTTCATTTTGTTTACATTATTTTATCTACATTATTTTGCTGTATTCTCAAACTAACCTCATTTTAAAATAAGGAAACTAAAGCGCTGAGAGATTCTATAGCTTGTCCAATGTTCAGTAGTTAGTAAGTGACAGACATGTGATTAGAACCCATGTCTACCTGAGTTGAAAGCTGTTGCTACTCAAAACCTTTACCGTAGGATGAATTAAGACCTTTTCAATCAACTCGACTCATTTAAATATTTGTCGAGACGTTCTAATGTGCCGGGATCCATACTGGGGACTTCACAGAATATAAAGCTAAGTTTGCTACTCAAAACCTTTACCGTAGGATGAATTAAGACCTTTTCAATCAACTCGACTCATTTAAATATTTGTCGAGACGTTCTAATGTGCCAGGATCCATACTAGGGACTTCACAGGGTATAAAGCTAAGTCAGTCACTGTCCGTGCCCCTCAACTCAACTGCATAGGAAACAGAATGGGAGGGAAGACACCCAAATTAACAAATAACGGACATGGAGCAAAATGCACTGGGTGTTGAATGGACTTCTCGTAATCTCAAAAGTGTCCATTTCCTCCAAGTTTACGAAACATTATCACTCATGGTTTCGCGCATGCGTAAATGACAGATTTGCTGGATATCATTTTCCCCATGAACATTGTTCAGAAACTGGTTCCACCGTGTCAGGTATCTATTGCATTGAAAGTGCCTAAAACATGGAGTAATATGTTGTAATCTCCAAGGAACCAGATACAAATTGTAGATACAAACTGTTGTCCTAGAGCTTTCCGATACTTACATGAAACACTTCATTATATAATATAGTTGAATAAAATCATGTCCTGGTTGATTTAGTTATATTTAATCAACCAAATTATCATACATGCTATATGTATATGTATCCACTTTCAAAGGTTTGAAAACTGATAAATGTACTTACTAGTGAAATTTTAATAAACAATGTTTAAATTTTTATCATTGATAATTTAGAAAACACTTCAGAACTTGCATTTACATAAAACTGTATTACTATTAATAGTAATTATCAGTGCCCTGGGGAAAACTCAGAGTACTGGGGAATTGATTCCGTATGGTCAAAGGGCAGTTAATAGAATAGGCCAAAACTGTACAAATGTGGAGTCTAAAAAAGATTAGTGAGACTATTCATTAAAGCAGTATGGCCTCTCTTTAGGACTTACAAAAGACAGACTGATGTTCTGCTAATTTCTATTAAAATATTTCATTATAACTTAGCTTTCCTGAATCCATTCATATAATTTCATTAACCAAGAATTCTGTTTAAGCAGCAATTCCTTGCTTCACTAATACAACAATAATTGATATTCATAATAATGACCCCATGTCATCGCAAGATTCTGAAATGGCTCCTGATTAAAAAGTGACTGAATTATATTCATTATAACCTTATAATTTTAGTAATGGATACTTTTTTATTTTATGGGTTATTCCTCAAATGAACTACTTAAAATTAAAAGCTTTGTCACTATTTTCTACTTGACACTTGAAAAAGATTAATCGGGTTGCTGAAGCTGACCTTCTCTGTCAAAGCAACTTTAATTCTCCCATGAGACGCACCCGGGGACCTCTCTGGAGCTTCAGTTGTTCATAGGCACCTGTTTGCGCTCCTGGTTCAGCTGTTCCCCATGAACAAAGGAGGGCTCCCCACCCTCGCAGATCCAGATTCTCAGCACATTCCCCAGAGGGTGATGCCTCAAGCTCTCCTGCCTTTCAGGGTCTCTCCTCCTCTCTTTCCAGTCCTTACCAGGAGTGGGAAATTGGCTTTAGAAAAAGTGACACCTTACCTTTAAAGTACAGTTGACCCTTGAACGGCATGCTTTTGAAATGCACAGGTCTGCTTATACATGGATTTTTTTTCAATAAATACAGTATATTCAACATTTTCTTTTCTCTAGCTCACTTTGTTGTAAGAATATATCGTATATAATACATATAAAGATATGTTTGGTAAGACTTCTGGTCAACAGTAGGCTATTAGTAGTTTAAGTTGTTGGGGAGTCAAAATTTATATGCAGATTTTTTACTACCTTGGGGGTCAGCACTTCTAACCCCCTGCATTGTTCAAAGGTCAACTGTAAATATAGAATCTCCAAGGTGACCACAGAGGCAGGAATGAGGATGTCTTTCCCCAAGCCTAGCCCAGATTCTTTTAGGTGAAGTCATTTCCTAGAGAATGCTCAGTGCTCCCAACTGAACACGGTGAATCTGGTTCTCCAGTTTTAGATTGTTCCAGAAAATCTGGGAGTCCAGGGCTACTCTAGGTGAGCCCCTTTGCTAGAATCACACTGGAGAGAGCCCCCTTCTCCTCCTGCATTTCTTGTGCCCTGGTGCTGCATACCTGCCACGCTCCCATGGACTGACCTGTACAGGACAGAGCTGGAGACTACGTGGGTACAAGCCCCACAGGCTGCTAACGTCCACTGTCTCTCCCTGGCCTCATACTTCCTAGAGTGGAATTTGCTTAATTATAAGAAAAAGCAGGGTAAAGCATTTATTAAAAATTGGACCAACCCGAACCAACCAAAATGGATTTTAATACAAAGATTTTCATGAAAAGAAAGAAAAATATTAACGAAAGAGTGAATCACATATATTTTCACTCTTATATTACTTACTTTAGGGGAGTTGCAAATTTCAACCCATAATCCCTTTCACTCTCATTTTCCAAGCAAGTACACATTTTGCCCATGGTCAGAATAAAGAGTCTCAAGTACTTCTGTTATAGCTTCTCTCCCTGTATAGCAAAGGGTGGAGATTCAGACTGATTCTGTTTGTTCTTCACCACGTTCACCAAACTGTTGGAAAGCGCCCTGCAGCAAATATAACATGTGCACGTATTAGCATATATTCGTAGACGTATATCTGGTCAGAAGACATGGGGGCTTTGTGGAGACTCTGCAATCTGAAAGCAGCTGGTCCCTTTTTTTAGGGTAAGGAAGACTTCTGGTTGGGCAGACATTGGCAACCTTTTAGTAACAGAACCTATCTGGACACAGATAAGCAAACTTCACTACATCGCAGTGGAATAGACAAAGGAAACTCAATGTGCTGGTGATGCCCGATTCTCATTAAGAAAATGTTAATGAAGTTGTGTTTGTGCTTTTGGTTCCTAGGGGAAAATAAGCTGGTAGGGGATCTTCTGGTCCTAGGAGGGGCCACACTGTACGGTATCTCTAACGTCTGGGAAGAATACATCATCCGAACCCTGAGCCGAGTGGAATTTCTGGGAATGATTGGACTCTTCGGGGCATTTTTCAGTGGAATTCAATTGTGAGTAAAAATAACAAGTAATTCAGACAGCAGATACTTTTAGGGGCTTATTCTAATCCTTTTCATTAGGGTATGGTTGGTCACTTTGTTTTATAAAAATCCAGACTGGAAACCTTTCACTAACCTCCTACATGAAATCTGAAAATTCATTATCTTTCTTAGTAAACTTCTTCAAAACTAAAGAAGTTTATTGTCCATTATTAGAAAAACACTTAGTGGACTTTCTAGAGAATTTATAAGAAAACATTAGAAATACATTGATTCTCCCAAACCGGCCAGTGGGTTTTTACATAGAGAAATAGAATAAGTATAAATGCCATGATTTGATATACTTCCAAAAAGGACATCTGTTTACTAGTGACTAGAAAACTAGAAAACATAGAGTAGAAGTTTGCCCTTTCATAACCGTGTTCTTTTATTGCCCATGGATTTGCCTGAATGAACCATATTTCAAATTCATCTCTTAGGAATTTAGTGTTTCTACTTTCCTTAAACAGATAAAGGTATAACACAGACATTCACTAAGCCTCAAAAAGTCCAAAGCATCAATTTTGCAGTAATCCTTCATTGGAGCATATAAGTCATCCCTGAGTAGTGCCTCAGAATTGTGAGAATAGTGTCAAACGAAGCATAATTTTCCATCAATAAGGACCATATGTTTTAGTTTCACATAAAGGGTAACGAATGATACAGTACAGCCTCCAGCATAATTTCACCAAACCCCTTCCTACGAAGCAAGTGCTTTGTACTTGTCTTGGTTCAGTATCTGAAATTATTTGGGAAAGGTATTTTGGCATCACCGTAGCCATGTTTTGCAAATAGGCTATTTCCAAGAATCCTCCAAATTTTGGTATCCTGAAATACAGGAGGAAACCTCCACAGCAAACGAGGCACAGAGATGAGGAGAGTCTCCAAAAATGATTAATTTTTGATTCATTTTGAAGGTGGGATGGTATTTTAAAGCTCCTAAATTTGGTACTTCAACTTTGTGAAAGGAAAAGAAATTGCCTAGTTCAACTATTCAAAACCGACACTTTGTAGATCGATGGCTCACTATATGGATTATTATTCTCGAATCCAAAAAATATAATCAGACACCTAACACTCATTTGCTTCAGTTATAGTCCATTCGAGCCAACTGAGCCCCTCCGGGCCACTGCTGCCAAAATAACAGAAGTGGTGTGGGGGTGTGCTCGGCAAACGGGGTGTATTGAGGGCACACCGAAACCAACGTAATGCTGGAGGAATGATGCCAGCTTCATCTCCTGGTCCTCCTTCCCAGAACAGTGGTTCTTTTTTTTTTTTTTTAAATAATTTATTTTCAAATTGGTTTCCATATAACACCCAGTGTTCATCCCAATAAGTGCCCTCTTTAATGCCCGTCACCCCCAGAGCAGTGGTTCTTACTGTGCTTCTCTGACCTGCGGCACTGACACTGCCTGAGAACTTGTCAGAAATGCAATCTCCGGGCCCCACCCAGATCTACTGAATCCGAATCTGGAGGGAAGGAGCACAAAAGAACCTGTTCCAGCATGCTCCCCAGACGGCTTTTTTGTGCCTTTAAGTTTGAGAACCACTGCCCTGGAGAATCCTCAATCAGAAAACGGATTTAAAAAAATAATAACGAACGCCGCCAGCACAAAAATTTCCCATACTTCACCATTGACTTTTTAGAACGCATCTAAGCAAGAAGAAACCAAGGCTGCGGGCAGACTGGTGACAAGGCCGGTGGAAGGCTCGAGCTCCCGCATGCCCACTCGCACACCCTCGCCGCGGTGGCTGGCCATCCCTAGCAAGACCCTTCACGGGCGAACCTCAGGCTGCCGAGTTAGACTTGCCTATCCCCTGCCCAAAGTTATTTTTAAAATCCAGTTGGTTGTTTCCTGACTTGTATAAATCTGATAAATGAAAAAAAGAAAAGAAAAAGGTAGGACGCGTTATAATCTGGCTCATCAGGTCCACTTTCTTTACATTTGCAGAGCGATAATGGAGCACAAGGAGCTGCTGAAAGTGCCCTGGGACTGGCAGATAGGTAAGGGGGCTGCTCACCTGAAATGCTGTTTTTAGTAAACCCCGAGGGATCTGTTTGAAGAGTGATGTGGGCGGCCGCGGGGCGTGAACCATGGAAGGATTTAAAATGCGGAGGACAAAAGGAAATGAAATCCCTTGTCATTTTAGGAATTCTTGTACACAGTAAGAGACTGAACCATATGATTCATGTTTCCTAATTGAGCTTCTGCCCATTATCATCGTCAAGATGCCATTAGCGGAGACACAGAAGTGTGTTATTAGGTTAAAGACCAACCGGAAAGGAAAAACGCCCAGAGGCAGCGGTGGGGCATAAATGGCAGCAATTTTCTGTCGCCAAGAAACACAAAACTGACGTGAGCGTTAAAAAGTGGCACTTCGGCAAAGGGAAGGAAAATGAACAAGAAGGCATGAAAGAAAACAATGTAATGGACATTTTGAGCCCATAAAAACCTTTTCGGGGGAGCATTTTGCACATAAGAAATGGTTAATTGATCTCCAAATGGACTTGGTAGAAAGTACCAGCCACGCTTCGAGCTAGTTAGCAGTCAGCCGGGGCATCTCAGATTCCACCTGTTTCGAAAGTCGCTTTTCTCTAAAATAGATTTAGGACAGGAGTTAAGATCTTAGGCGATTGCTATAGTGATCACACAGCAAGCCCTAGAAGGGAATGACGTTTAAGACCTTCTGCCTAGATAACCCTTCAGTGTCCGTACCGAGATGCACGAGGTGCAGCAGTGAGCACAGAGCTTGGCTTACGAGGGTGCTTGGAAAACGTGTGCACTGTGAATGCAAATGGGAGGGGAAGCCCGATTGCCCACCCAGAAGCTGGCTGCTTGAGCCCCTCCAGCTTATAGGAGCTCTGATGAGATTGACGGCTTCAGTGGAATTCGGCTTCCACCCGCAAGGACAAAGCCATAAGCTTCCCTGCGCCACTTTTCCTACCCCCGACCCGGAAGCGTCCAAGGCTGGCTTGCTACTGACATAATTCCCTCTGAAGGCACACGGCAGCTACAGAATTATGCATGACTCTCCCTGGGGGTTGTAGCCAATGACTTCAAGGGCTGACCAGTCCTTGTGTCTGTCACAGAATCTTGCCATTTATTTTCTTTTCAGTTTTGCCCTAGGATGTTACAATTAAGTGAAAGTCAATAGAGGAGGGGGTGCAGGGCGGGGAGGAGGGGCAGCTGGAAAAGGAAACCGGTCGGCCGCAGGTTATGGATGCGTTTGCCTTTGTGACTCTCAGAGCCAGGAAACAAGATGTTACCCATGCTTGGTAACACTTCCCACGCAGTGGTATAAATTAATTTTATATTAATAGTAACAGCAATAATAAAAAATAATTTGTCCTCTAATTATGTGGACGGCATGTGCATGTCCACTGAGGTTCTGTTATAATTCAGTGTTAGTTAAATGTGCCATCAAAAGGTAGTTTTATTCTTAACTCTCCTATTGCCATTAAAATGTCAATCCCCTGTAGTCCAAGATGATGAAAGGCAGTATGAAAGGAACACATTATAGAGCCTTCGTTTTAATTCCTGATTGGAAATGAGGCCAAAATGATCAAGAAAGGGAACCAAATATTCATCCTTTTCTTTCCAAAGAAAGAAACCCATCGATAGGGTTAGGTTTGAGATTTTTTTACATGAGGGCTACCTCAATCCTCATTACCTCATCCTGACCAACCTCAGGGTTTCATTGGTTTAGCTCAGTTCTAGGCACATAAGGTTCGGTGTGTAAATGTTTACTGAATGAGCTAATGGCAAGCAAGGGAGATGGGGCCTGTTCTGCCGTCTCTCATCTTTCAAAATATAGATGAGAGCAAAGTGGTGGGGAAATGGCGAGAGGTGTAGGCTTGGTGCTGCCCTTTCTTTCTGGGGAACCAGGAGACGGCATACCAGCTACTGCAGCTTGGGGACTGGAGAGGCAAGGAGGCATCAGTCCAGGGGGTCAGGGTCCTCCAGAACATCCCTGCACTCCTGGGGAAGTCACCCGAGAGTGCCAAGCTCTGATGGTTTGGTGGAAAGCTCACAGCGTCTTATCAAAGAGACCAAAATCCAAGACTGTCTTCATCTCTCACCATCTACCAGAGCGTTCCTCTGTCTCCACATCAGCAATCCCCCTCTTGCCGTCTCTTGGATAGCTCGTATGGTTGACCTTTTATCAAAGTAATGATGTGTTTTTTTCTATGGAGCAAGTGGAATAATAAATGTATTTTATATTTTCTGCACCACTCAGGACATTTTTAAAAACAGATTCTGTTATTTTCTTCTAACACTTGCAAGATGCAGAGAGTAATTCAAAGCAAGAAGACCACAATTGTTGTTGTTTGTTTCATCTCTTTGTTTTACCCTACTCAACAGAAAGACTGGGTCTGGTTATGTAATCGGTAAACTCCAATAAAACGAAGTAAAAAAAAAAAAGTATGACCTAACAGAGCTCAAATGTCCTGTGGTTCAGGACAGGTGTGTTCAAATCAGCGTCAGAAATCTGATAATATCCCATTTGCCATGTTGCGTCAAAGGATGTGTGAGCAAACACGAGCTGATGTGAAAGCCGAACGTCAAAGGAGAGGAAAAGTGTGCCGTGGGTCGGCTCGCCCAGGTCCGTGGTGTGCAGGGGGCTTCTCCACTGCCCTTGCGGGTGACGCTTGTTTTGGTTTCAGTTTTGGTTTTCTCCTGGAGGCCAAAACGAAGATTCGACCTTTTCCTGAAGATGGAGTAATGGGACCGCAGAGCAGGAAGGACCTTAAAGATAATTAAGAACGCACCCTTTTAACCCAGGTTGAATCAGGTTAAACCTGGGCAGGTGAGGCCACTCGACAAGTCTCGCAGCTGCCTGTCGGGGGTGGGGGCGAGGGGTGGGCACTGATGTGTACTGTCTGAGCAAGCCCTGCCTGCCTGATGCCCTTTCCAGACTTAGCCTGATGCATATGTTCTAAGAAGCCATCTTGAAGAATTAAAAATAATGGGTTAAAAATCTGGTATCTTCAAAGGAAAGCGAAAGACAGAAAGAACATCGGGGGGTCCCAAAGCGATGAGATAAAAACATGCAGCACACACGCACATACGAGCTGCATACATGTGTATATCATGTCTAAACATACCATATCTAACTTATCTAAACATATACCATGTATTATACACCATGTATGTATCATGTGTGTATTGTATTGAGAGGCTTATTAGAATCAAATAGGATGCTCCATCAAAGCCCTGTTTTCTCTTCATAATAATTAAGCAATATAGATTACTGGTAGGTACTCAGAATTTAAAGTCAGATAGCATGTGTCCTGAGGCCAATTTACTCTACCTCTATCTGCTGGATTTTCCTGTTTACTCACAGATCTATCTGTTTCTTACCCTTACTCTGCTCTGGATTGCAGAGACTGATTCATGCAAAGTATACTTTCCAGGCTGTCTTGTTAAGTGGCTTCCAACAAGATTTGGCCAACGCAAAGCAGTAGGAGATTGGAGGTGGGAGGAAGGAAGAAACCAGAGCATGTTTCCCATTTCTCTCTATTTGGGATCCGGTCTCCAGAAATGGCTGAGTGCCCTCTGTGATTATATCTTTCCTAGGCTTTCCTACCTTCTGATGCCTGGCAACACGGCCTCCTCCCTGGATCTCTCCGGCTCCAGGAGTGTAGATAACTTACTGCTATTGCTAATCTCCAGGGTGCCTCATCATCCCTTTATGCCCTATTACCCATTCAAGCACCTTTGTGACTGACACCCCATATTAAACTTCCTTTATTGAACCGGTGGTATGTACCGTGTTCCTGAACTGATACATTCTGTTAGCCTATTTCCTTGCCTGTATAAAGAGGATAACAACAGTAACAGTGTTCTACGGTTGTAGATATTAATTAATGTGTATAAAGTAGCACATAGCAAGTATGCAATCAGTATTGGCTGATCGCAGTATTCTTTCTAATTTCGTTAACTTAACTCTCTAATGCATGAGGACAAGAGCTACCAAATGCTGCCTTTTGTGAGAGAGGAAGCATTTCAAATAAGAAATGGTCATACACATACCTTGTCTATAAACGTAGCTGTTACAGCCATTTTGTAGCTGTCAGTCAAAAAATTAATCCGTTCATTTGATCACATTGATTGGTCGTTTGAAAACCCTGCATGGACAGCAAGTTGGGTCTTCAGATGCACTGCTGGCACGTATTAACTAGCTAACGCCCACCTAAGAACAGCACAACTTCATTCCGACCTTAATCTAATTATGTGTTCATTCGGCTAACGATGCTTTGCTCACAAAACAGGATGTTCACACACGAAAACATTGGTTGACCTAGCAGAGTGGTTAACTGTGATGGTGTATATATTCCATCCTTGTCTCCCTAAATTTAATGTCTGCAGCTTTTAAAAATAGGTTTAGAATGTTTAAGCTTGAAGCGCCCTTACGCAGCCTGATGAGTAGAGCAAAACTCTGCTATGTATCTATTTTCCTACTTTCCGTGGCTCCACCAGTTGTACGGTCCCCTCTTCGCTGAGCCTGCCAATTATATATGCAGCTCCCTGCTGGACAGATACTCTTGGATGATGCATCAGCATCTAAAAGTAACGTGTTCCGAACGGAGCTTTTTATTTCCCCTGAAAACCTGTCCTCTCTCAGTTCTCTCCATCTCGGTAAATGGAGCCATAATTCACCCATGAGGTCTTTAGAAAGACACAGTTTCTAAATTAACCAGAACCCATGAGGATGCGTGGGTATCCTTGATGCCTTCCTTCCTCTCTCTACCCACAGCCAGTCTATCACCAGGGCATGTTGAGTCCCTACACCCCTGGCCACGTCCCTTTGTCTCTACTGCCATCCTGAGCAAAGCCACCAGCATCTCTTGCCTGGATTAGGACACTACACTTCTCGCTGGTCTGCCATGCTTTCTCCTTCCAGTCCCTTCTCCACACAGCGGCCAAAGCTATTTTTTAAAGACATGGGTCAGGTGTTAGCCACCTGCTACCAACTCCTCAGTGGCTTCCTATTAACAACTAGAATAGGATGTCAATTTCTTTCCAAGACCTACAAGGCCCTGCATAATCCATCCTCTGCCTAATTTTCCACCCATGTCCCTTCCCACTGCCCCATTCTGTTCATCGTGCACAAATGTTCTGGGCCTGGCAGCTCCTGGAACACATCAGGCCCTGTCACTGGGGTCTTTCATTTGCAGATCTCCCCACCTGAAATGTTCCTGTCCTGGCTCCTCCCATGGCCATTTCATTTTAGTCCTTGAGCATTCAAGGTAAATGTTACTTGCACAAAGAAGCCTCAGCCAGTCAACCTTCCTAAAGCAAGCCCCCTGCCATTACCTATAAAGACCCATTTTCTTCCTTCTTAGCAACAAAGCAACTCTAAACTTCTTACCTGTTCTGTTTTCCACTACTTTGCGAGCCAAGGGCAGAGTAGGTACTCAGTGAATACGTGGTTGAATAATTGAGTGAATATAAAACATCAGATCCCACATGTTGAGAGTCTACAGTGTACCAGGTAAAGTGATGGAAGGGTAGGATTCTGGAACTTTCTAGCTCAGTCATATTTAATCTAAATCAGTGAGATGGTTAAAAAAAGGAAAAAAGACTCTGGTGTCTGGACTATGTTCTGACCAAGTTTGATTATTTTTAGTGGATTTTTAGTGGATTGATTTAAGGATATATCTTGTTCCCAATCTTTTAATTACAGATTCTTTGAAGAAATACTGAATTAACTGTATGTCTTTCCATGTATTGATCAGAGATTATTTAGTAGTGCACTTTTAGTAACTTAGTTAAAAGGAGGATGAATTATTAGTAGCATGAAACCCAGTTACAGGAAAATTGACCGTTTTTAGGGAATTAAAACTTCCGATGGAGAGCCAAAAGCTATCTGATATTACTATGAGTATCTGCAAGAGGACGTATTCTTTGCTGAACTAGGTAACAAGTTATTCTAGTTTCCTCTGAGGGCATTTCCACCACACTAGAGGGGGCTGTTGTACTGAGTTTGCTTACTTAACATGCAAAATAATCTTTTTATATAGATTTGATGTGGCTTTCCTTAAACTGAGAATCAGAAATGTATAGAATGATGATTTATGCCCTTAACTACCTTTCATATGAGAAAACCAAATTTCTCTTCAGAGGAATCACCAGTCTTCATAGTCAAAGGGACTAGGTGTCCAGTGCCCACCAAACCCTTCCAAATTCATGGAATTCAGATGAAGCAATTGTCCCATGGCCTCACCAGACGTACTTAATCAAGCATTCCTTCGGGCAGGTTGGATACTTTTATTATAGTAAACTGCCCAAAGCTCCACTGAATTATACTGCTTATGTTTATTCTGTGATTTATTCTTTCAGGGTAGAGAAATGAGCATCATTTTCATACATTTCCATCTAGGAAAAGGTGAACCAAATTCTAGATTTAGCCATAAAGTCTTGTTTCAGACTCAACAAAATTGTGTATTTAGGGAATCAGTACTAACAATTGTGTATCTAGTTATAATGAGAGAGAATTTAAGAGGATGGGAGGCTGACCATATGGCATTTAAGGATTTTTTTTAATCTTTCTGTTTTAAAAAACTTAGTTCTCTGATGGTCTGTGAAGCATTTACCTAACTACTTCTAAAATAGCAGAGCCTATATGTGAGGACCCACAGGATGCCAGGAAAGGTGATGGGGAAGTAGAACTCTTTGTTTGGGGGTAGGACTGAGCAGGATGCACAAATCTAGAAGGCATTCACAGGTCATGGTGTGCTCAGAGAATGAAGTGACCTGCCCCAGGTCACACAGTTAGGATCCAGTTCAACACTCTGACTTAGCCCGCATCGCTGTGATATGTACGCCCTTCCATATTGAACACTATGTAGTTCATCATTGTGAGCAGTACATGGAACCAAGTAGCCAAACAAAAAACAGATTTTAAAAAATGTTTTAAAAGACATAGATAGTAAAAGTTAAGTACAGCACCATTGGAAACAGAATTCAGAAGCCTTGACCCCATATTCCGACTCTAGCCACTAAGAGGCACTCCTTCCCAGAAGAAGCAAAATATCAGTTATGTGGTGCGAAGCAGAAAGTTCATTTTCCACGTGAGGACTTTTTACTTTTTATTTTATGTTTTAGCCATATATCACCCAATCATAAAATCAGCTCACAGAGTGAAGAAAAACTCTCTGAGTGAGTGATCGATGGTGTGCACCGGCCCCCTTCGTCCACGCACTGTGGGTACTCGGAGGCCCCGGAGGACCTGTCATGTCACCTCTCTTTCCTCTCCTCACAGGACTGCTCTACGTTGGCTTTAGTGCCTGCATGTTTGGTCTCTACAGCTTCATGCCGGTCGTCATAAAGAAAACCAGCGCCACTTCGGTCAACCTCTCCCTGCTCACAGCAGATTTGTACAGCCTGTTCTGTGGATTGTTTCTCTTCCACTACAAGGTAAGTTGAGTCCGTGCTCCTCTGTGAAGACAGTCCTTGGTGGGAATTAACCTGTGTAGGTGGGAATGCCCGGCTGTGGAACGCCCCAGTGCTGTGTAGGGAAGTAGGAGTGCAACTCCGTGGGCCAACCCCCCGGATGCTCACCCTTCCACTAGAAGACAGAGGCAACATTTTGTCACAAGAGACCAGTAACTACAGGCACTTGATGGTGAAAGGTAAGAAACTGCCATGGAGGGAAGGGCTTTTGGATAAGGGGGGACAGTTTTTCTGACACCATTCAACCCAGAAGCTACTCTTTTTCCAGCCTAACGCTAGTAAGATTTGTACAGTTCCCAAATGATAACCACACAATGGATTCTACCAAAGGCACCCACAGGGTATGTTCTCATTGGAGAAAAGATATAATTCCTGCAATTTTTCTGCTATGCAGATATTTTCATAGCAAGCTTGAGTGGAAAATGCTAATGCACTTGAAGTATTGTCTCTTTACTGAAAGATCAGGGCTTGGACTAAATGAAAGCAAAGCGATCTTTTGAAGCATTTGTTGTTAATGTATCAGCCTGAAGAAAAGAAGAAAGTATTCAGTCCAATCATGGCAGTCTTTTCAAATGCAAGACGACCAACATGCTCACCCACAGCAGGCAGGGTTACGGCACACTGAAGTCAGATGCTATCTTTTAAACACTGCACTCACTTCAGACATTAACAGTTGATTGGAACTGGGATAGGAGAGGAGACCCACTTGTCATTCCTTAACTAGTCCTGTAAGAAAAGGGTCAGTGGGGACTCTGACCAGGGTGAAAAAGGACCAACGTGAAATATCCAGACAGATAAGACCAAACTAGGGCAGGCAAAAGAAGAGGCAGAAGGAAGATACTATTTTTTTGTTTTGTTTTGTTTTTAATGCTTATTTATTTTTCAGAGAAAAAGAGACAGAATGTGAGCAGGAGAGGGGCAGAGAGAGAGAGAGGGAGTCACAGGATCTGAAGCAGGCTCCAGGTTCTGAGCTGTTAGCACAGAGCCCGACATGGGGCTCAAACTCATGAACCATGAGATCGTGACCTGAGCCGAAGTTGGACGCTCAACCGACTGAGCCACCCAGGCGCCCCAAGAAAGAGATATTATTATACTCTGACCACTTGTAGCCAAGTGCTTCAGCAGCGCTATTACAGCTAACCGCGAGCACACTAGCAGTGTGGCCTACTGACGGGGCGTGTTGGCGGGCAGGGGATCTACGACCAGGTCAAATGATGTTTGGAGGCGCCCTGAGAAATGCTGAGCTGGAAAGAGTACGAGATGACCATCTAGAGATGACCAGAGACAAAGCAACTGAGGTGAATACTCAGAAATATTACTGGATAAGCCAAAGGCATAGCCAGGAAACAGATTGAGAAGGGCAAACACGGGTGGAAAAAAGATTACAAACAAGGTTAGCTGAGAGGACCCGAAGCAGATCTGAAAGATGAGAGGTAGAGAAAGTGGCCATGGCAGAAGACAGGGAAAGAGCTGAGTCTATTTACAAGGAGCCCTGTGCCCAGTGTGGTGGCAAAAATGACAGCTTAAAGAAACCATATAGGACTGGACGGGCTTTATTCATTGATTGTAATTTTTTTGTCTGGATGGTACAATCTCTGTTTCATGAGCACACTCTGGTCCTCACAGGCGTAAAAGGAAAAGTCACAGCATATTCCCCCGTTGCTCCTAGCCACACTGTTGGGAGGAGCAGATCCCCTGAGATGCCCCTCTAGCACACCCAATTATTTTCCAGAGCCCTGGGGACCACCGAGCCACGGTCTTATCTGTTCAGAAAAATGGTGGCCACCATTTTTCTTCCCTCCTCTGCAGTTAGGCATCCACGTCTAGTGCCTTCCCACATGTGACTTCGATCCCCAGCAGTTATTCCTGATTGTTTTTATAAGCTCCCAAACTAGACAGATCCCTTACATGTTCCTTACGCAAAGATGACGTGACCTGTAGTTCTGACTCAGGACTGTAGGCACTTTTTGGGCGACCAGGATCCAGCCTGGGCCCCAGTGCCCCTTGTGTCCATGTTCGTAGAAGTCTCCTGTCACCAGGGAGACTTGCTAACAATGCAGATCCATGGGCCGCACCTCTGAGTGGGTACTGGAATCAGTATTTAGGGATGTGTCTGGGGGGGTCTGCACTATTAATAAGCTCCCCTGTGAAGCTATGGTCCTCTGACTCTGAGAACAGATAGCTGAGAGGGATACCTGAACAGCGCCCCTTCCTATGCTTGCACCGACCTTTGGTTGGACCTGGGCTGTCCATATGAACATGCATCAGGACCTGAGAAGGCCGATGACCGAGCTCAGTTCTCGCTCTCGGCTGTCCATCTTCTCCCAGCACATCTGTGTTACTACTTACTTGAGATGAGGAAGTCTGCTGGAGAGGAAACCATGCAGTAACCCTTCATCATGCCATCAGCAGGGAGGCTGTGTTATCTGAAAATTGAATTCTTGTGTTCACCAGTTTGGAGGCGTAGTGGATGTTTTTATTTCTCAAAGCAATATTTCACTATATACGTATATTTTGTTACTATTTAACAGATGCATTTCTTTCATGTAACCATTGGTTCAACACGATAGTTGTTTTCTCTAGTTAAAATGGATTCCTATTGTCTTTTTTAAAATTGAACTTTCCGGGCACCTGGGTGGCCCAGTCAGTTGACATCTAACTTCGGCCCAGGTCATGGGGTCGCAGTGCATGAGTTCGAGCCCTGGGCTCCGTGCTGACAGCTCAGCTTCCGGTCCTGTGTCTCCCTCTCTCTCTGCTCCTCCCCTGCTTGTGCTCTCTCTCTCTCTCTCTCACTCTCAATAAATAAATAAATATTAAAAAAATTAAAAAGTAAACTTTCAGGATAATAATGGATGCACATGCAATTTTAAGAAATTATACAGAGAGATCCCCGTTTCCCCTTCACCTGGTTTTCCCCATTGGTAACATCTTGCAAAGCTGTAGCACAGAATCCAGATATTAACACTGATGCCATCGGCACACAGAGGCACACAGAACACTTCGTCCCCACCAGGGCTGCTCATGTTACCCTTCATGGCCATGCCTACTTGCCTCTCCCCCACCGCCATGAACTTCAGATTTATTCTTCACTTCTCTAAATTGGCCACTTCAAATGTGATATGTAAATGGAATTAACCAGTATGTAACCTTTTGGGTCTGACTTTTGTCACTCAGCATAATTCTCTAGAGCTTCATCCCGATTGTTTCGTATGTCGGTAGCCCATTCCTTTTTATTGCTGAGCACTTTTCCATGAGTTGGATATACTATGATTTATTTAACCATTCCCTTGGTGAAGGACATCTGGGTTTTTTCTATTTAGGGCTATTACAAATAGAGCTTCTCTGAACATTCATGTACAGGTTCTTGTGTGAACAGTTTTCATTGCTCTGCAATAAACAGCCAAGAGTCCTAGTGCCCAGCATATGGTCTAACATGTTTAGTTTTATAAAATACTGCCAAACTGTTTACCAGAGTGGCCTATTGTCTTTTATTTTGAATACATGTTCATTGTGAGAAAGTCAGAAAATTCACATAAATACTATTACAAACTGATACGATTTTATAGTGTATAAATATATATATGTTTTTATAGTATATATGTATTTTAGAGTTCATTTGTATTTCAATGAAATGCATTTTATTTAATAAAAAACATTTAATAAAATACACTCTTACTAAATGAAATTTATTAAATAAAATAAAATTTAATAAAAAACTACTTTGTTACATGCTTTACATAAACTTAGCATGTATATATCTCCTTGTCACTTCATATCTATCTATACATAATATGTATGTGAGTCTGAATGGGTGGTTCTCAACTCTGGCTATGCGTTACAATCACTTGGAGAGAATATAAAATGTGGGCATTCCCAGGTCCCACTCCAGAGAGTCTGATACTGTTTGGTCAGGAATGGGACCTATTAGAAGCTTTACAGGTGATTCATCACTCATCCTAATACACAACCAGAGCTGAGAATCACTCACACACAAGATTATTTTTAATAGATATATAGTAGTCCACGTAATGGTTTTAGTTTGTTTAACCCAGGGTTTCTTGACCATGGCACTATTGACATTTCAGACCATTTCAGGTGATTCTTTGTTGGGCAAAGGGGGCGTGCCCTGTGCGTTATAGGATGTTTAATGGCATCTCTGGCCTTTGCCCATTCAAAGTCAATAGCATCCTCCCAGTAGTGGCAATCAAAACTGTCTGCATCCGTTGATAAATATTGAGAACCGTTGATTTAACAATCCTTAATTATTGAATTCTGGTGATACCTCTCTTGGGCTAATATAAATAATTTGGGGAATTAGCTTATACTAAGTTTTTGCTCACAGTCAGTGTTTCAGTGTTCTTTGTTTAAAAATCATTTTGAAATAAATCTTATAATTGGTTTTGTTTCATTTCTCTTTTGAAAGAGAGATCTTTAAAATAGTTTGAGAATCCTGTTGACCAATCAGGAACCCTGCAAAGAGGCAGTATTTGCAAAGCCCTGTTAATCTTACGTTAACCAATATTACAATATAGACAATGCTGCAGTCCTCCTTCCCCTTCCCTCTCAATGTACCTACAGTTGACTCTACACGTCTGAGTTCTTGCATAAATACTGCCTTGTACTGTTCTTTCCTTGTTTTATGAATAGTATTTACTATATGCGAAGAAAGAAGTTGAATACTCAATTTAAATGTAGAAATTTTAAAAATGTTCCTTTGCCTCTTTTCTGAAACAATCTCCCAAACAATGCTTGAATTTGCAGTCAAATAGACATGGTTTGGAAAATCCAGGACTTTTTCCCCCTGGCCCAGCTTGCCTACCTCCAAAATTGGCCTCGGGGCTTCCCAGATGGGAGGCTCTCCAGAACTGGGTGGGTGGGTCCGAATGGCTTGTAGGTTTCCCATTAGAGCCAGATGGGCCATCTCAGAAAACTGATTTTTAACTGATGCTTATTGGAGGTACTTTTATCATCATGAGCAATTTATGGTCATTGCGAAAATCTTGGCAAGTTTTGCAAAGTTCAAAAATGGTGATGTCATGTGATGTGTGTGTGTGTGTGTGTGTGATGTGTGTGTGTGTGTGTGATGTGTGTCTGTGTGTGTGTGTGATATGTGTGTGTGTGTGTGTGTGTGTGTGTGTGTGTGTGTTTGGGAGCAGAGAGAAGGTAGTTATATTTTCATATATCTTCTTTGGAGAAATGTCTACTTAAATTTCTTGCCCATTTTAATTGTGTTATTTGGTTTTTTATCATTGTAATATTTCTTTATATGTGCTGGGTAGTATATACACTTACCAAATACATGATTTGTAAATATTTTCTCTCACTCTGTGGTTGTCTTTTCATTTTCTTGTTAGTGTCCCTAGAAACATAAAAAGTTTAATTCTGATGAAGTGCAATTTATCTATCTGGTTATACGCTTAAAAACATGAAAGGAACCAAGTCGATCCCACAATGCTCCTCTCCAGGGCTGCTCAGTAATGATTGCCAGTTGCCTCAAATTGCCTGCTCTAAGGGGATGGATGAAAGTCAGCCTAAGGAAGAGAAAATTCAGTTCAGGTGAGGGTGACCTTTGACTATATAAAGAGCGTAGTGGGGCAGAGAGTTTAAGTCAGTAACCCTCAACTTTGACTGCACACTGGAATCATCTCAGCAGTTTTAAAAATACTGATGCTTGGGTCCCCCTCCTGCTGGCCCTGATTTATGCAGTCTGCAGTACATCCTGGGCATTAGAGTTTTGTTTTGCGTTTTTTTTTTCTAAACGTTTTTATTTATTATTGAGAGACAGAGCATGAGCATGGGAGGGGCAGGGAGAGGGGGAGACACAGAATCTGAAGCAGGCTCCAGGCTCTGTCTGAGATGTCAGCACAGAGCCCAACGCGGGGCTCGAACCCATAAGCTGCGATATCAGGACCTGAGCCGAAGTCGGACGCTTAACCAACTGAGCCACCCAGGCGCCCCAGGGCATTAGAGTTTTGAAGCCTCCCTAGATGATCCTCTGATGCCGCCAGAATCGAGAGCTGCTGCTTTAGACTGACTTTCTGTGGCTGCAGGCATGTGGAACTAGGACCAAAGGGCGAAGATTATAAGATTATAGCTAAATATAAAGAATCTTGTGGTCAGTTAGCCATCCAAAAGTAGAAGAGACTGTCTTGGGAGTTCCTTTCACTGGAGGAAGCCGGACACGAATGTGAGAGGAACCATGCGGAGGGGCCTCCTCCGCCAGGACTAACGACTGGCTGGTGCCCTCTGAGACCTCGTTTGGTTTCACTACAGTCTGCACTTATGGTTTATTCCCTCACTTAATCATGATGTCTTTACTCTAAATAACCTTCTGCGCTGGTTACAAATATCTGCAAGTCGAAAGGGGAGGGCTATTTGCTCCCGGATGCTGCTCACCCAGACAGAACTAAATGATTAAATGAACCTCTCCCGTCCAACATTGATTATTTGCTTTTTCTTGCTTTTCACCTTTGGAAGAAATTCATTCTCTTCCCCACCCATCAGTCCACGGTCTGCACCTTCTCTGCCCCTTGTGCTGACTGCCATGCTGACTGGGCAATAAAGCCCCATGTCCCAGGGAAACAAATGACCTAATTCTGAATTAGACTACCTGCATGGTATAGTGCTCTTGCAAACTCGAATTTTACAAGACTTTTGAGAAGTGGTTATACATTTCTCTTCTTTATTACCCGACAACAGTATTGAATCCAGAACACTAAATCTATAGCGATCCATGGAAAGTACAGAAAATGAGCTTAATTGGGCCTCGGAAACCCCCATAACCATTGATGGTGTGTTGGCTTTTCAAGGTTAAAGCTCAATCCGTTATGAACTCAATCCCCTTCTACTTATTGTACAAACAGGACAGTTTTGAAATGGAAAGGATTCGATTCCTATGGCTGCTCTAACACATCACCACATATTTAGTGACTTAAACCAACACAGATCTGTTATCTTTACAGCGTTGGAGGTCAGAAGTCTCACTGGGCTACAGTTGTTAACGGAGCGTGTGGCTTCTGTAGGTTCCAGGGGACGAATCTGTTTCCTTGCCCTTCCCACCTCCTAGAGGCTGTCTGCAGTCCTCGGCCCGTGGCCCCAGTCTCTATCTGGGAGGCCAGCAGTGTAACATCTTCAAATCTGACCCTGGTGTGATCGATCCTGTAGAGCCTGCCCAGACAATCCTTAAATTAATCACATCTGCAGAGTCCCTTTTACCACATAAAGTAATATATTCACAAGTTCCAGGGATCAGGATGTGAATGCCTTGGGGGCCATTATTTCACTTGCCACAAGAGGACTGTTAATAATTACACCAAGATAAGTGAGGGTACGTTGTTACCAAGCCGGACCCTCTCGGACATACGGCTGTGCTCTTTTAGAAGCTGCAGCGGGTCAATGAAGACACGTTCTCCACCTGGAGAGACACTGCACTGTCGAATTTCCCAACTGATTTTTCAAGTCGTTCTGGTTACCTGCTCTTATGTGAGATTAAACAAGAGATCACTCACTCATGCGTGGAGAAAAAGGATTAGGGCTGGGGGGCTACTGAATGTCTCTTGGGTGAAGTATGAATTCAGAAGCATGGTGTGGTAAACAGAGCACGGACCACCAAGTCAAAGGAGCCTAGACTTAAAGTGTGGCTTCTTTTTACTCTTTAATTACCTTGGACCAGTTAGTTATTCTTTCCTAACTTCAGGGTGACAAGACCTGCCTGTGGAGTTTTCGAAGGGAGTAGATCATTTATAAATGGCAACCAGTAGTGATGCATTTCTCCAATTAAATGTATGCCTCAGAATTAGTAATCCCTATCTCATTCCACTTTTAGGATACTAAGTTATTTTAAGGTTTTGTAACAAGGTGTAGCTTTTAACAATTTTTTGTGAGTTTTCTCTTACTCCGTCTTTGAAAAGGCAAAACTGGGTCTCAGGCATACAAATTTAGAAAATATTCTATCAGTCATTTTCTGCTGAATTCCTTGATTCCTTCATTGCTTACAATAGGATTTTTAGGTGATAGCCATAAATACAAAACATTCGGGTGCTGTTAAAATAAAATGCCAATAAATTCTTTTACAATATGCCATCATTGAACATTCTTCAGGAAAATAGCAGCCAGTGTTGAATATGCAGGCTATTCCTTTTTGCTTGACATTTAAAATCGAAAATGGCTTACTTCACACATTTTGCTATTACCTTTTCAAGGTTTAAGATTGCCACAGAATAGCTGTAATAAAGTTGAGAGTAATTACATAAGTAGCGATTATTTTTTGTAGCTGCATCCGAATAAACATGAAATTGATAGAGAAGAAATGAACATTGTACGTTCTCTCTAAATTCTCTTTAAATGCTCCCCCTTGGCCACGGGTCTATACGGTTCCCCACACCGAGCAGCCGGAAGCCACAGGCGATCCTTTTGGAAGAGTAATATTTTAGGAAAATAAGTGCTCTATTAAGCTTACATTCATACATCGGGAAAAATGTTTTTATCCTCCAAATATTCACTACTTTAAAAAGGGGAGAGAGTAATTTCAAAATCACTCGTCCAGGAGGACTACTTCAAACATTCTGGCTAATGTGATTCCTGTGAATTAAAAAAAAAAATTTTTTTTAATGTTTATTTATTTTTGAGAGAAAGAGACAGAGTGTGAGTAGGGGAGGGGCAGAGAGGGAGACACAGAATCCGAAGCAGGCTCCAGGCTCCGAGCCATCAGCACAGAGCCCGACGCGGGGCTCGAACCCACAGACCGTGAGATCATGACCCGAGCCGAAGTCGGACGCTCAACCGACTGAGACACCCGGGCGCCCCTCCTGTGAATTTTTTAGAATTTCATCTGTATGTGTTCGTTGGAAAACATGCTGCATGTTTAGCCTTATCTTTACACCCGATCAGCTTTTTATAACTGCTGCGAGTTGTTTTTGATGATTAATCATAAAAGTTTCTTACATTGTCAACTGGCTACTCTAGCAAGCCACAGTGCATCCTGTGAGGACAGGGGTAGAGTCCCATGATCCTCCCTGTCCCGTTCTGTCAGCCACTAAAAATTTCATCCCATGTGTGCCAGTTTCTCTTACTGGTTTTGTTGTTCTTGTTGTTGTCGTTATAAGAGATTTGGCAAGAAAAGTTTAATAACCCCGGATGTGGGTATAACTTAGTAATATATGATTATACACCAGATCTCAAAGAACTTCATTCAGCAAATATTTATTTATTCTATGCCTGCTATGTGCCAGGCGCAGTTTGGGTGCTTAACTTTTCATTTATAAATAAAGATGACAAGAACACTAAAACTCACCAAGTGGATTAATGCAAAGGCCGAGATTCCAAACCACTGAAACTTGAATAGACCAACAATCTCAAGCGTCCTTAATATCTGAGTGCCGATGCCAGAGAGTTTGCAGAGATTGCGTTAACAGTGGAATCTTTCATTAGCTGTGGATCAGAATCGGGAGCCAAGCAACCGTTGATCCTCTGTGGCGGTGAGCAATGTGAGGAATGGAACTGCACTTGAGCGGCCAAGGCAGGCAGGCTCTGCTGTGGCAGCCAATGAGCATAAAAGCAACAGTGCACATCTTACAAAAATACCCTCACAAGCAGCTTGTTATAGTTCCTTTGGTAAGAATGGCATCTTCAAAGGCTATGATTTTTAAGTTTATAGTACTAATTATAAATGGGAGATTTTGATTTTTTATTATTATATTTTTTTTTAATTTCAGAGAGAAAGAGCCCAAGCAGGGGAGAGGCCAAGAGGGGGAAAGGGAGAGAGACTCTTACTCAGCACGGAGCCCGACACAGGGGCTCAATCCCACGACCCAGGGATCGTGACTTGAGCCGAAATTAGGAGTAGGATGCTCAGCCGACTGAGCCATCCAGGTGTCCCTAAATGGGAGATCTTAAGTTCTTACCTTTTATGACTTTTTTTAAACTGTCACTGGGTGAGTAAAGAATTGGAGAAATTGGCATCATTGAGGCCCCAAAACATTTCACATGAAATACTGAGGTGATAGAGCAATGAACTTGGTTTCCCCGTCCTGAAAACTCAGTATAGAGTCTTTTGAGAGCTCCATCTTCCTTAATTAATTAGGGTAAGTGCTGCTAGCTTCTGTGGATGAGAGACAATGCCTCCTGTGTAGCCATTCAGAAACCCAGACTCCTTCCATCTTGTGGCTCTGCCATCCTCTAGGGCAGGGATTAACAAACTAGGATCTACAAGCCAGCCCCTTGTTTTTGCAAATACAGTTTTATTGGAGCACATGCATGCCCATTTCTTTTTATGTTAACCATGGCTGCTCTTGCCCTACAACAACAGCACTGAGTAGTTATGACAGAGACTGTGTAACCCACAAGCCTAAAATATTTACTATTTAAGAAAAAATTTGCCAGCCCCTGGGCTAGGTTCTTAGAGTCTCTATTTGGACAGCCTGGAGACTTTTATGGCTGTGTCTAGAGTAGTATACATAAACTCTTCCTCTTTCTTTTGGCCAGAACTTGGTCACATAGCTTCACCTAATTGCAAGGGAGGCTGGGAAATGTAGTTAAGCTATTTGTATAGGAAGGAAAGAATATAGGTTCAGTGAACAAGTAGCCAATCTCTGCCACATTAGCAATTCCCATTTACTAGAAATATTGCGAGGCTTAGACAAGTTGGTATAAATCATGAGGCAGGTCCAGAACTATAGCCAGAAGTCTAAATTCTTCTTACATGAATCTAGTCATAAACTACACATCACAAATATTTTGAACTCACATCATCAGGACAAGCTGTAGGGAAAAACAGAATGAGCTAGAACGGTTGCAGAAGTTTCAAATGGAAAGGCTTGTGGTTGCACTGGAGCGTAGCCAGGAAAAACCAGCTAGTTGTCTCCCAGGAGAATGCGTGGGATGTGTTTGTCACCAGGTGCACAGTCCAGGCCCCTCCTACGTACTCAGACACCTAATGTCGTCATCTGACCTGTATGTGTCCATCTTCTGTGGACTAGAAGATAAATGACGCAAGCTCACAGAAAGCTGGGCATCAGCTTGCTGAGACAGAGAACAAAGGTTGGCTCAAACCTGAAGGCTAAAGCAGAACCACCCCTCCACACATCTTTAGGAGCTGCCAAGACTAGTTTTCAACTCTATATCTAAAGTGTTGAGAGCTTTTATGTACTCCCTTCTATGAAAGATAATCCTGTCCCTCCCTCATTTCCTGACTTCTGTTGTACTGTTTTTATATTATCAATGATTTTAACAGTGCATTTTAATCAACATAGTCATTATGGTTTTTAAGCCATATTTCCATACTTACTACATTTCCTATATATACCACCAGCCCCTGAAACACAGGCTCTTGTTTTCTGCATTCTTTATTTTGCTTTAGGTCTCAGCTATCATCACTACTGGTATTGTTAGGAAGCAGGGCTGCTGTGTATGGTTGTACAGGCTGTCCACAGTGCAATTTGTCCATTTCTAGGGAATATTTTCCAGCAGTTGGTAGTTAAGAGCCTTGAAGAAAAAAAGAGTTCATAGTCACTGGAAAAGTGCCATCGGGCTAGCAGTGCATCTGTCAGGAAGTGTTCCTAGGGGCTGTATCTCTCAAGTCTTTAATTCCTTGAAAACACTGCTTATATTTATTTATATTCAAAGAATAATTTTCCTAGGTTACATTTTCTTTTTCTCAGAACTTTATAGTTATTAGGATTTGTTTTGTTTTGTTTTGTTGAGAAACTGAGAACTATACCCAATTTTTTTCAATCTTTTGAGTTACTGGATTTTATCATTCAGTAGTTGGGGTTCCCTCCGCCAAAAAAAAAGAGCCTACAAGTGTCAGATCTCTGGGTTCTTTTTGTTTGAGAATGTCTCTGCTGTCTTTACACTTGTAGGTCAGCTTGGTCTGTGACCTGTCCCACGCCCAGGAGTACAATTGCTCGATGGCCTTGAACTGCCTCCCCCCCACCCCCACTCCCGCCCAGTTTACCATAGAGCCTCAGATAATGGTAGACTCCAGTGCTTCACCATCCTGTCTCCTTGAGAATATGAGGAAGTAGGAAAGGGTTTCTGTTCCTGAGAATGTTTCCTTGACTTTTCCCTGAGTTTGCCTAATCACCACTTAATCTATTCTCTCCAAATTAGAGAGAGATCTGAAAGTAAGTATATTCACCAAAACCGTGAACACAAGGCCAAGGGCAGATAGAATGGCAGAGTTGTCACATGCCAGGCTCCAGAGTTAGCCCACCCGGGTGTTAATTTCAACTCATTCTCTACCAAAGTGTCCCTAACCTTTTCCGTGCTATAGGCCCCTTTGTTGGTCTGGTAAAGCTTAGAGATCCCTTTCACAATGTTTTTACATGTCCGAAATAAAATATGAAGCATTACAAAGCAGGCTGATTATATTAAAATAAAGTTCACAAAATATTTTTAAACATGATGATATGGTAATATACAAATCACAAGATCTAGAA
This sequence comes from Paguma larvata, assembly GCA_030068075.1. NCBI lineage: Eukaryota > Metazoa > Chordata > Mammalia > Carnivora > Viverridae > Paguma > Paguma larvata. The sequence goes on from CM057829.1 coordinate 104,388,958, forward strand.
GCGCACCTAGTAACTACTGTCATTTCAGAGCAGTGATTGAGTGCAGATCTGGAAAGATCTGCAGCAGTTGTCATGTGATATGAAAATCATATGTGATTTCAGTTGGCAAAACGTCTAAGGTCCTGCTAATCCTAATGCAGCTCGTTGCTTACATTTATAATGAAGAAATGCTAAGTGTCAGTTAGAGGTCAGGGTCAATAAAAATCCAGGGTTTTTGTCTAGGTTTACAGCACCCCTGAATTCTATACAGGAACCCCTGATGCTAACCAGTTATACAGCCTTGTGCAAAAGTTACTTAAATACTTTCATCTATAGTTTCTCCATCAGCAAATGGGGGTCGTAATAGTAGATACTGTGTAACCGGCAGCATCAGAGTTCCCTGGATAGAAACGAACACAGGGGCACCTGGGTGGCTCAGTTGGTTAGGCGGCCGACTTCAGCTCAGGTCATGATCTCACGGTCTGTGAGTTCGAGCCCCGCGTTGGGCTCTGTGCTGACGGCTCAGAGCCTGGAGCCTGCTTCGGATTCTGTGTCTCCCTCTCCCTCTGCCCTTCCCCTGCTCACACTCTGTCTCTGTGTCTCTCAAAAATAAATTTAAAAGGTAAAAAAATTTTTAAAAAAAAGGTTACATAAATGTAAATCACTCAATCCAGCGGCTGGCTCAGGGAACACTCAGTAAATAATGCCATTAATTAAGGATGGGAGACTTTTGAGTACTTGTATTTTGTTCTGCACACTTTTAAGTATTGCATAAATTATGTATTGCTGAAACCATAGGCACACTTTATTTTTATAATCATAAAACAATAAAATTGTTTTTATCCTGAAAATACATAAAGCTAGCAATACCCTCTAATCAAAAGGAGGTCTAAATACGAATCTCTGGCATTGCAAAATGGACCCAAACTGCAACCAGACACTGATTAGAAGGTTCTGAATGGTTTATTCTCAGTTTTAATGGACAAACATGAACACAAAGGGAAAGTGGTTTTTTGTCTCTGTTTTCCTCATTATTTTCACATAACTAAAACTCTTCACTCATTACATTGCTAAGCACTAAGTTAGTCATACCGGACTCTCTTTCGCATTTAAATCTATTTTGGGATGTGGTTTTATTTAAAAAATAAATACATTGTAAACCATTCTGTGGAGCCTCAGATTCAGCGAGGTACCTCAACTGAGCTTGAATGTAAATTTGGTGAGTGGCTTTTCGTCCAGTTCCTTCTTGATGTTGCATTGAGCCGGGCATTAGTGTGCAGAACCAAACCTGCTCCCCGTTGCTCTGTGGAGATCTGTCTCAGCAGCTATTGATTGTGCTGGTGTTTCCTTTGTATACCAACCAGCTCCACCTTTAGATAAAGGACTGACCTTATGTAAGAAGTAAGTACAAAGCTCCTGATGGCAGAGTTCCCTCTCTGCTGGATCCCTGGTGTCTAGTACAGTGCCTGGCACTACGTGTTCAGCAATTATTTATTCAAGGCAAGGCTTCTCTCTACAAGAAACAGTAAAGGTTAAACCTCAATTTCCTAGGCTAAACATTATCTAGGAATTTTCACATGAGAAGCAAAAAAGCTGTTGATTGATAGGGACTCTTTACGTCTCAAGTGGATGCGACCAGCTGAAAAGTAAAGAAAAAAATAGAGCCCACAATGGCAAGCCACCATGTTGGTTCATTCTTTGATTGAATTAGTGGATTGCTTAGAGGACATCTTCAGGTAACATGGAGCTTAGAAAAACAGTTCAAAGTCATAGTAACTATTACAGTATGGTGGGGGAGTGGAAGAATGGAGCTCACGGCAGGGATCGAAAACTGGCTGAGAAATGTATTCTTTGTATAGGAAAAATCCTATCTAACATTCAGACTTATTCATAAGTCATCCCGCAGCGAAATTGTGAATTGAGTCATTATCGCATGCTATATTTCCATATCTATATTTATATTGTCTCCATGCACAGAGGTCAGTACACTGGTTAGAGATCGGATTTACATATTTCAGCCTCTGCGAGCCAGGCAGTCTCTCTCACATCTCCTCAACTCCGCCATCGACATGGTTATCTTCCAATAAAACTTTACGAAACCAAGAAGCTGCCAGATTTGCTAGTTTACTGACACCCGATGTAAACTAGAACTGTCCTCACAAACTTTTCACTAATCTTCAGCACCAGGAAGCAGCCATCTCCTCTGACAAGTGTGTCATTAATCTCTTTGCGCTTCAAGTGTACAGATTTGCTTTTAAGGCTAGTCGAATAATTTCTACTTAGTTTTAGCATAAGTGGTGTATGCGCCTTCTGTTTTAGCTCTTGGTGGCCTCTAAGGCCATATCTGTTAGTTCTGTCATAAACATACCCACGGCATGCATGCAGTCCAGTGAAATGTCTTCAGTTTATTGGTGTACTATTTGCATTTTACATAGAGGAATGAGTGGGGTGCCAATGTAAACCGGTAGCCCTGAGCAAAGGTGTGAAAGGGAAGGGATATTAAAGTCATCGCTTACAGAGAAGGATGAAGCAAAGGCATCTGTAGATGTGGAGTGCATTCCAAAAGTTTTGTATGTATAACGTGCCTCAGAAGAACCAGAAATATCAGATAACAATAATATTATCAAATTAACTTTCCCAAAATCACATGTCCAGAGACAAGAGGCCCTTATACACACAGGCTAGACAATAATGGAAGTCATTTCCAAATGACAAACCTCTTTACATTTTGGTATTATCTCACTTTGCCCATCTCCCTCAAAACTATAGTCAGAGACATCATAAATGGCTATGGTCATATCAGTTCATGGATGTCAAATTTAGAAGATAGCTCTAGAGTCTGATTTTTTTTAATGTGTTTATATAATAGTAACAAACCCAAAGTTCAAAATATGTTTAAGCCTTAAGACATTAGATGATTTTATTTTATTTTTTTAGTCTTTTTTTTAAATATAATTTTTTGTCAAGTTAGCTAACATATAGTGTATACAGTGTGCTCTTGGCTTTGGGGGTAGATTCCCATGATTCATCACTTACTTATAACACCCAGTGCTCATCCCAGCAAGTGCCCTCCTCAATGCCCATCACACACTTCCCCTCCCCCTGCCCTCACATCAACCCTCAGTTTGTTCTCTGCAAGAGTCTCTTATGGTTTTCTTCCCTCTCTGTTTGAACCTATTTTTGTAACAAGTACAAAATTTAATTTAAAAGGGGAACGAGAAACTAATACTGCTGTTGAATGTCTGTCACATTTGTGAGAGCACTTCATGGATTTTGAGGATTATACCGTGCTGTGGAAATGTAGTGATAATGATGTTGCAAGATTTTATTATGAAATAACCAAATATCCTAGGCCTGATGCCAATACTTCTTAGTGATATTTTGGAATTAGTGAGTGTTGAGGGTTACTTAAGAGAAGGTGGGAGCTATTCATCAGGTACCAAACTTACTTAGAAAAAAAATTATTAACTATTAAAACCATAATATGGTTTCCCCCTTGACATCTGCCACATCATGATATTCTTTACAATCAATGACTCATCCATTTATTTAATTTTCCTGTCTTTCCTGCTATTTACCAGGTAAATGTGAGAGAAGGAAATCAAGAATTCCAATATGGTTGTAGGAGAAGCTCATTTTTCATTTTGTCAAAGGTTCCCCCTTCCACAGCCATAATAATATTTCTTGATAATGGTTCATTTCTGTGAATTGAGAAAGAACAGCATCCAACTTCATCAATAATCCATTAAGGTTATCCAAGATATGTTGAATTAAAGTTGAGTCCTTCCTATATGCATAAAGATATGGATTGCTTTTAGAAGCTTAAATATAAGGAATAGAAGAACGAAAATAATTACATTGCAATGCAATTAATGAAGCAGTTGGGTGATGGGAAGAGAATTGGGTGGAGGGTCAAGGCCTTGGGCACCATGTCAGCTGTCACTACAAGACGGTACCCTAAGCACTCTACTGAACCTGTCTCATCGCCCATGTGTTCATCATAGTACTCTGTACTTCTCTGAAGGTTGGTTTTAAAAATGATATGAGATGAAAATACTTTGAGGAATTGACAGCAACTTTGTGTGCTAAGATTATCATACTTAAGTAGTGTTGTTATTAATTGTGCTTTCCTAAATATGGTTCTCTTCTTAGAATGCTTCTCAGGTTGCAAGAATGGAGACCACTGGAGAAATGGGAGAACTTTATAGATTAAATACTGGCAGGAATTATACCTACGACAACAAATAGTTTATGCTAGGACCATAGAGGATGTTAAGTGTACATCCTCTCTGTTTAAAGAGATGATGTGTAAAAATAGGGGGAAATGCACCATGAGAAATGCTTAGGAAAAAATCACATACTCACAGAATAGTCAGCTTCGGTGACCGAGATTTAGTCTTCATTTCTCTTTGTTGATCCTCCTCTGAAATGTATTCTATTTCTACTGCCATCATCTTAGTTCAAACACCAACATGTCTCATTTAGACCATTGCAGTAGTCTCCCGGTCTGCCTGCTTCCACTTTTTCATCTCTACAATTAATCACCTGCCAACAGCCAGAGTGATCCTTTTATGCTTTTTTTAAGTTTATTTGTTTTGAGAGAGAGTGTATGCATGCAAGCAGAGGGGTGGGGCAAAGAGAGAGGGAGAAAGAGAGTCCCAAGCAGGCTCCACCCTGTCAGTACAGTCTTACACAGGGCTCCATCCCACAAACCATGAGATCATGACCTGAGCGCAAATCAAGAGTGGACACTTACCTGACTAAGCCACACAGGCTCCCCCAGAATGACCCTTTTAAAACACCAGTTAGATAATACTCTCCTCTGCTGAACACCCTTCTTTCTCATTGCATTTTGAGCAAAATATAAATGCCATGCTGACCTCTAAGGACCTACACACTGTTCCTGAGTAGCCTATGCTTTTTTGGCTCCAACCTCCGCACCACACTCTGTTTCCCTTAGAAAGGGGGAAATAGGGGTGCCTGTGTGACTCAGTTGGTTAATGTCCAACTTTAGCTCCAGTCATGATCTCTCGGTCCATGAATTCAATCCCCGTGTTGGGCTGTGTGCTGACAGCTTAGAGCCTGGAGCCTGCTTCAGATTCTGTGTCTCCCGCTCTCTCAGCCCCTCCGCCCGCTCATTCTCTCTCTCTCTCTCTGTCTCTCTCTCTCTGTCTCTCTCTCTCTTCTCTCTCTCTCTCTCTCTCTCTCCCCTCTCCCTCTGTCAAAAATAAGTAAATGTTGGGGTGCCTGGGTGGCTCAGTCAGTTAAACATCTAACTTCAGCTCAGGTTGTGATCTCACGGTCCATGAATTTGAGCCCCACATGGGCTCTGTGCTAAGAGCTCAGAGCTTGGAGCCTGCTTCAGATTCTGTGTCTCCTTCTGTGCTCCTCCCCTTCTTGCACTCTGTCTCTGTCTCTCAAAAATAAATAAACACTAAAACAAATTAAAAATAAAATAAATCAATCAACATTAAAAAATTTTTAAAAAAAGAAAGGGGGAAATAATCATAGCTTCCTCATGAGTTATTAAGAAGGCAACTAATGTAAATCCCATTAAACAGTGCCTGGAACGGAGGATGCACTCAACTGCGAATTACTACTAAGTGTTAGACATCAGCGACATCGGCTGTCCTTCTAGTTATAGAACTGTGCCCTTTCCGCCTTGGGACCTTTGCTCTTGATGTCCCCCTGCCTGGGCTTGCTCTTCTCCAGCTCCTCCTATGGCCGCTCCAGTCTCGACTTCAGTGCCTCGTCTGCAGAGAATACTTCCGTCACTATCTAAGTAACTTCCACCAGACTCTCACATCTCCCTGTCACCTGTTTGTTTCCTTCATAGTGTGTCCCAAAATCACGTTACAGATTAATTCCTTCTAGTGTTTTCCATCCTGTCTCCCACAACACACTGGAACCTAGGGAGGTCATTATAGCCATCATACTTATCATTATATCCCTAGCTCACGAAATGTAGAAACTCCATATGGATGTACAGTGAGGTGACAACCAGGGCCTCGGCTCACAGTTAAGCTAAGTTACGGAATGAATAATTCATTGCTGAGTCTATTAGTTCTATATGGCTGCTGTAACAGATTACCACAAACCTGGTGGCTTAAGACAACAGAAATTTATTCTCTCACAGTTCTGAGGACCAGAAGACCAAAATCCGTTTCACGGGGTGTGCAGCTGCACCCCAGCAGACTCTAAGCCTCGGGTGGGTGATGGGTCTAGTGATGCCAAAGAAAAGACCCAGAGACAGTGATCAAGAGGGAAGTTTGTTGGGGGAACCGATGCACAGGGAGCATCTGCTGCTGGGATCTACGTGCAGCAAGTTTTTGTATCACAGCAACTTAACCCAGCGACTATCAGTAGCCCTTTCCCTCCTTGCATGGCCAGCGTTTCCAAAACATCAAGGCGTGCCATCTGGACACTCTTCATTACTGGGGGGACGCTCCAGCTTGGCCACCTCCAAAGCCCCTGACCTTGAACACTGAACAACACATTCTGCTGCACATTCTGCTTGCTGGGAGTATAGAGGAAAGACAAGATGTCTACATTTTCAAGATGGTGACTAACAGGGACATTCACAGTGTGCTTGCACCAACTAGCCATCCAGCACGTACCATATACCTGGCCAAAATTCAGCAGTTATGCTCCATCCAGAATCTCTCGGAAGAATCTGTTCACTACCTCTTCCAGCCGCCTTCCTTGGCTTATGGCTATACATCACTACGGTCTTTAAGGGGAGCATCTTCAAATCTCTCTCTGCTCTGTCTTCACATACCTTTCTTTGTGTGTCTAACATCTCCCTCTGCCTCCCCGTGATAAGATACATGTGATTGCATTCAGGACCCACCTGAACCCAGCTATGTTAGTGTGTGCTCAGGCTACATAACAAAATACCACATGCTGGGGGGCTTAAACAGCAGGAATTTCTTTACCACATCTGGAAGCTGGAAATTCAGGATCAGGGTCCAGCAGGGTTCAGTTTCCAATGAAAGCTCTCTTCCTGGCTTGTGGACATCTACCTTCTCACTATGTCCTCACTTGGCTGTTTTTCCATGTGTGTATATAGAGGTGGGGGAGGGAGAGAGAGCTCTCTGGTGTCTCATAAGGACACTAATTCACTAATTCACCTTTATGGCCTCATTTAACCTTAATTACTTCCGTAGAGGCCCCATCTCTTAATATATAAGACATATTCGGGGTCATGGCTTCAAAAAACATATTTAGAGGGGTGGACACAGTTCAGTCTATAGCACCCAGGATAATCTATTACCCCAAAATCTTTAAATTTTATCTAAATTTAATTAGATTTAATTAAATTAAATTTAATCTAAAAAATCAACCTTTTTCAAATGAAGTAATTCAGATGTGAATATACATTTGGGGGCCACTTTTCAGCCTACCACACCGAGGAAGCAAAATGAATTGCTACACTTACATATACTTGTGGATTCTCAAAGATGGTTTGTGCTGATGGGGAGTGGTTGCTCTAAATAAAGTAAAGCAGAATAGAAACTTATGAGGATTCTCATGACTTATGTAATTACACATAATTGTAAGAAAGCTCAACATGAAAATAAGTTCAAACATTGAGCCTATAAACCAGGGGTTTATTATTTGCATTGACAAAAAAGCCTTCCACTCCAGATGGATTGATTGCTGTGCTTTTCTTTTAAGTTGCCAATTCCATAAATGCATTTACAATTCAATTTGATCATGCTGACCTTTTCAGAAAGAACTACTGAGGAAAATTTTCAAATCTATCTGGGCTTTAGCATTTGCTCTTTGTGATGTAAAGCTAACAATAGCTGACATTTATTGAACAATTACTATGTGCCAAGCACTGCACCAAAAGTTTCATATAATATATATGAAAAAATATATATCTATGAAGTATATATTATGAAATATACATGTTATGAAAAGTTTCAGACACACAGATGCACACCCACGTGCGCGCACATACACACACACACATACACACACACACACACACACACAATTCATTTAATGCTCACAACAGCCCCATATGGCAAGTATTATTATCTTTAGTTAACAGATGAGTGACCAGAGGTCTGGAGAGGTAAGGAACTTGTCCAAGACCACAGAGCAAGAAAGTTGCAAACAGAGATGCAAACCCCACCGTTCTGACGAGAGCTCATTCTGTGAGGCACTGCTTGCTATACCCTGGAAAATATCATTAAACACTCCATTTCTAAAACTTGCCATGGAGATAAATTGTTATGAAAGGTTTACGTCAGCATTAAGACGTTTAGTATAACAGATTTTTCCTTTTGCCAATTGTATTAGGATTCTCCAAAGACCTAGAACCAATAGGACATGTGCATGTTTGTGTATCATTCTCTATCTCTAGGAGGGGCAGGGCAGGCTGGGGCGGGGTGATCCGACCTTCAGTCCTGAAGGGTCTGGACCCATTAGCTCCTGGACTGGCTTGTTGAAATTTCTCACTGACTGAAATCATAGGCCATGGTGATACTAAGGAATGCCTAGGGATCTCCTGGATTCCAGACATATTATTCCTTACCTTCATCATGAAGTAGCATCCCAATTCCCCTAGGAAACCCAGATCAGTCACCCCAGCCAGCTCAGCAACGAGAACTCCCTTCTTTGTTAATCGAGAAGCACAAAGAGCCCAAAGCACTTTCAATACAGTGGATCATTGTTGTGTCTCCTGGTAGAAACATTCCTCCCTTTGGAACTAAGACTTTTAGATCGGCAGAGCAAAACAGTGCGGTAAGAGGAAGCCAGAATTTTACTAGTTGATCACTAGGGTATATGGGACAGGGTGCCACTCCCATTTCCGCCTCTAGATTCCATTGTAATGGAGCAGGAGTTCTTTGACATACGTTGAGCTGCAACGCCACCACTTCCGTAAACTAAAAGTTTCACTGGCTTTCAAATTCAGTCTCCTGTAAAATCTCTCCAGCCCCGTGGGCACCCCTGTGTTGTGTGGAGGGAGAATAGATGTCCGATGATGCAAGAGTCTGAAGGAATGCTGGAGCGAAGGCCACCGCCCACGTCCCTCACGCACAGACGTAATCCCTCTTTGACTAGTGATAAGAAGGAAGCACAGAAAGGTGACAGAAAGGAGGCGTCTAATGGCCTTTGTTGTAACTGAGCCTATAATTATACACTCCCACAGAGTAGGCCCCTTTTATTTCACTTCTGGCTTGGCCATTCTGGTCTTCTTTTGCTGAACTGCAGAGAATAGAAATCTGCACGAATGAGGATTTCTATCAGTTCATCAAACCAAGTGAAAATGTCTGTTTGTCATATAAAAGATAATGTCAGAAATCCATTTTTAGCTCCCTGTTGCTGTACTCATGTGTGAAATTACTCACAGGGGAAGATGTCTGCCCGTAAAAGAACCCTTATTGGCCTCGGATGTGATCGGCTGCACGAATTATACTGCCAGATGAATTGGTTTTGCAAATCAAACAGAAGGCCTCATAAACTGAACTGGGGTCGCAGTGCGAGGCAGAGCCTTGCCCTGTGACAGTGTCAGGGCCCTGTTTGCTGCTTCTCTCCTTAACAACATGATGTTTGGAGGATAAGTTGTTCTCCAAGTATATAAATCTTTGCAATTCCTTGGTTTGCTGAAATAGATAGCGAGGCCGTTTGGCATTTTGACTGAGGCACTCGTTGATTTAGTTTCTGTCTTGATTAGATTAGCATGAATTTGGGATTATTTTCTATCTCCTTTGAAGAAAGAATGGGAAAGGGGGGATTGAGGTCAGTACTGTTGGACTCTGGAAAAGACTCATTTTGGTGTTTGTCAGTAGATTGTGTGCCATGCCCACATTTGGTATTTTCCCATGCTATGACTTATGACTTAGAAGAAAAAATAGTGCAATATTTAGCCAGAGAGATTTGGCCTTTTTTTTCTTGAAAAAAAAAAAAAAAGGAATGAGGAGAAAAGAGAATGAGGAGGAATAAGAGAAGGCAAGAGTAGGAGACAGAGCAACAATAAAGCGGTTCTAAAGAATTCGAAAAAGCTCTGGCCTCTCCAGGCAATTTATTTCCAGTTCAGTAAACTCAGAAGACAAACTTTCGCATTTTCAATACTCTTAATAATAATAAAAATGATCTTGTTAGTTTAGTGCAGAGCCAAAATTAGGAGGTCAAGCATCAACTTGTTTATGTTGGCATTTCGGAGGAGCCAAGTCTGTCTAGTTGCCTTGCCCTGAATAGCAACTGGCTCAGACCCAGCAGCAATAAATCAGGAACAGGGGAGAGCCTTTCCTCACAGGAACCCAACCAGGCCACAGCTTACAGCCTGGCCAGCCAGGACCAGCCTCCGCTGCTTCTGCTCCCCTCATGGCCTCCCAAGCTCAAGGTGTGATCCCGCTGAGACACACACAGCTGCTGAGAGATGTGTTGTCGGTGAGCTGTCCTCTCGCTTCCTCCACAGGACACTCAGCAGATCGGTTGTTGCCCAAAGGGTCCGCCCTTCAATTCACGTACCAATTGGGAACCCAAGAGACCTTGGACGCCCCTTGTAGTGATAAAAGCCAATTTTATCAACCCATAATATTTGGATTTAAACACTTCACTATGGCAGCATTGTATTTCGTTGTGATTCACTCTTAGTTAGCATTTTGCCTTGCTTAGTCACTGACGAATCTTTAAACTAGTGTGGAACCTGGACCCTCCAGACTGTGTAATCTGGTTTTCTGTTGGGAACAAAATCGGCTGATTTATTTGTTCTCAGTCTAGAAGTCATGACTAGATGTGCCGGTTGATCTAACTTCGTATGTGCAGTTTATAGCACAGAGTTTGGAAGTACGGGGGAAGTATACTGGTTTACATTGCAGATCATTCAGGAGAGTTTTCACAAACTTAACTAAAACTCTCATTTTTCCCGGGCATGACTTGCTACTGAAATTGCCAGGCCATTTCCCTGCGTGGAAATTTTTCCCAACAGCTTTTGAACCTCACACTTACAGCCTGTGCTGTCTAACCTTGAGCATGACCGTCACTGCCCTTTATTGTTCTACTTACCCATGGCTGCATTGACTTCTGAAGCAACTGCTAAGTTTGCACATTCCCAGACTTTACCTTCCTAGGTATTTTCTGCTAAAGAGTTAAAAATGTGGAAAGGTTTAATTACATCTGTATCTGTTTAAAAGAATAAACTTGGGGCCACCTGTGTGGCTCAGTCGGTTAAGCGTCTGACCCTTGATTTTGGCCAGGTTGTAGTCTCACAGTCGTGACATTGAGCCCCACATGGGGCATGGAGCCTGCCTAGGATTCTCTCTCTCCCTCTCTCTCTCTCTCTCTCTGCTCCTCCCCCCTCTCTCAAAATAAATAAATACACTCTTAAAAAAGAATAAACTTAAATAAGAACTAGAAAGGAAATCATTATTGTAGTCACATATCTTTTGTAATCCTTTCTGTGTGTGAAAAACCATGTGTAAGGACACTTAGAATACCTTGAATTCATCCGTAAGCAGCTTCCTTATGCAGTTCAGAAACCATTTTCAACTCTTACCATTATCGTGCTTCCAAGTGCAGGGCCTCGTTCAATAGCAGACCTGCATCCAGCTGGGGCAAGACAACAGGTCTTTTAAATTTTAGCAGTGATGCCTTCAAGATAAAGCATGACCTGACATGTTGGTATTTCCTTCCTCCATACCTTACAGATAGCCTTGGGGACACGTGAGGGTTTGAAATGTTGTCCTTTGCTCACTGACCACTCATGAGACGCCTTCAGGGATAGTGTTCTCTCACCTACTCAGCTTCTTGCAAGCAAAGTTCAGAAGGCAGGTCCTATCTGGTCAACAGTAATGGCTCACAGGTGTGTGTGTGTGTGTGTGTGTGTGTGTGTGGTGTGTGTGTGTGTACAAAAAATGAGAGACATAGAGAGAAATATTACATGCTGGGTGGATAATTTAGAAGTGAATTACTACATTTTAGGGTTTCCAGTTATATGCAGCCCCCTTTCCTTCTGGCCATTGAGAAATTTTCTTAACCCATATCTCTTTTCTTTCTAATTTGACCTTATTTTCTCCCTCCTTCCAGTTGAATTTCTCTGAGGTTCCCTGGCTCTCCAAGTTAGATCTAAATTGGATCTAAATTTAAATCTCTCCTTTTCTGTCAGATAACTCCAGGAGCTTTACCCAAATCTCATTTCCCTTCACCCCAGTTTCCTAGGAAACCTCACTAGCTACTCTTTTCCAGGTCTTTCTTCTACAAATCACAAGTGACACAGTTTCTTTTTTCTGTTGAATCTTTGTTTTCTCCTGGAGCTAGAAGCACCATACATCTCCCTGTAAGAATCAAAAGAATCTTTTTACTTTGCATTATCTATTAAATAAAAATTAGTTCTGATCATCTATAGGCCCGAGGCCAGTCATTGAGCAAAAATGACCAGAGCCCCACATCAGGAACCTTCCAGAAGCCACATTACACAGAAGCATGCACCATAAGTGCACTCCCCAGGAAAGAAGGAAAAGGCAGGCCCATGGTATGGAGAGGTTGGTACTTTAATTCGGTAAAAGTAGAGCTTCAATCCAGAGTCTTTTCATCCTTGAACCCTCATGCCTCTCAGAGGATTGCCCATGTTCTTCTCTGCTCACCCCTGCCATCTTTTTGGTCCAGGCAGAAAAGGAAAGATGCTCTTGAAAATGGCCCTCTTCCTCACCTATTCTAGTTGGTATATGTATAAATGTACTTTGAATGGCTTTCAAACCATGTGATTTTCTACTTGTAGAGGCCTAAGACTCATTAGAGTCATTAGTTTATTAAAACTCTGCTTAGATGTTTAATTCCACAGCCAAAATGAAAATTCATTGTTGAATGTCCCATTAGCTAAATAGTAATCAGACTGAGATGCCAGCTGGCTGGAGCTAGTTTAATCCCTAGTGGAGGTTGAGGAACTTTGTAGTTTTACCATCAGTCTGGACACCCCTTTGTGTCCCAGTCAAATTGCTTTAAGCAACACACAGGCATTCTCGTGATGCACCATGAGTGCTTTCTGACCCTTGTTAGCAAAGAGACCCCGCAGGATGGGGAAAAGACAGTGGCCAAGTAAACTCTGTGTGCAGCACAATGATGTTGATGCAGACGCGTCCTTTCTCAGCTTCTCGAAGCTCCAGGACGGATAAAATGCACGTGAAAGTGTGTCTGCAGCACAGAACATAGAGCGTCGCCTGGTGGGCAGCATTGGCTGGGGGAGGACCATGAAGTACATTTCAGGCAGCAGCCTGTGCTCTTCAATGGGGACAGCAAGCCTCCACCTGAACCTTGCCCTGTGTGTAACTCGGAGATGGCTTCCGGGCCTCCTCTGGTGCCGAGAGCGGTCCTACTTCTCTTTGCCTAGGCAACTAGCCATGAGTGTTTCTTTGCAGTAGATGAGTTAAGCAGCCTAGAATAAATAGAATTTTTGTTCGACTGATTGGTTTCTTTAAAAGAATGCTCTCTCAGGATAAGGGCGGCATCCAAACCTGGGAACCAGCCTTTTAGGTACCCTAATTCGATTTTCTTTTTTCTGTCTGTCTATAAAGAGGAAAAAAATGAACTTTTCTCTTACTTTTAAACTTTGTCATTGTTTCTAATATTCAGTATTTATCCAGATTAATCATACTGCATGTCTTTCCATTCTCATTTTGGGCTTATGTGCTAAATAAGACTTCCTCTACCATCTATTAATAACATTTCTTGGGTGACTTCCAAGGTGCCTCTGTCATATAAAATCCCATGCTATCTATATTTTGAACAATTTTAGGATGAATTCTGCATGAATTAAACGGAACTGCTTTGGAAGTAAAATATGGGCTGTCGTTCTAATGCTATGTCCCAGGAAAACAATGTGGAGTGGTTTATCATTCCACTTGATGGTTCCATGTTCAGAAAAGGGATGATTCAGGTGTTCGTTCCTACAATGGCAAAAGCATTAGCTTTACAAAGATGAATTTTTAAATATTTGTCATATTGATCAAGTCAGACTATGGGAAACTGAAACCAGAAGGAATTCAAATCCTTCTTGCAGGATACCCTACATGAGATCCTTTGCTGTCCCTCCCCTCCGTTACCAAGTCCTTTCCACCCCACGTCTGTGAAACCACTTGTGTCAGTCCACTGATCAGCAGCCCCGCTCTTCTACCCAGACTCTTGCATTGTCCCTCCCAAATCATCTTATCATTCTCCCGTGACTGACCCCAGATTTGAAGATGACTTTTGGGGGCGCCTGGGTGGCTCAGTCGGTTGGGCGGCCGACTTCAGCTCAGGTCATGATCTCATGGTCTGTGAGTTCGAGCCCCGCGTCGGGCTCTGTGCTGACGGCTCGGAGCCTGGAGCCTGCTTCCGATTCTGTGTCTCCTTCTCTCTCTGCCCTTCCCCTGTTCATGCTGTGACTTTGTGTCTCTCGGAAATAAATAAACACTAAAAAAAAAAAAAAAAGAAGATGACTTTTGGAGTTCATGATTAAGGGTCAGTACTGTGACTTCCCTTTCAGTGAGTTTCTGCTTGCCATTTTATGTATGAGAAATGACTTTGGAAGGGCCCCTGGTGGATCAGTTGGTGGAGCATCTGACTCTTGATTTCGGCTCGGGTCATGATCTCATGGTTTGTGGGACAGAGCTCTGTGTCAGACTCCATGTGCTGACTGCTTGGGATTCTGTCTCCCTCTCTCTCTGCCCTTCCCTCACTATGCTGCTCTCTCTCTCACTCTCTGTCTCTCACTCTCAAAAAAAAAAAAAAAAAAGACATTGGCTTATCAAGTTTAAAGTTAAAAAACATGAAGTAGACCACTGGAACAAGCTGACTTTTTCTTCTTTAATCTGACACTTAACCATAATTAAATTCATTCACTCACTCAAAATAAAAACGAAGAACAAATAACACTTAGTGGATGCCTACACTGTGCCAGGCTCTACACTTGACACTGGTCAAGAAAGACACAGTCCCATAGTTAAGGGAGAAAGGCAATTAATCACTGGTTACATAAGAGTGTTACATATATAATCATTGAATATAAGATAATGCTGTAAACAATAATGACAAAATGGTAATAACAACAACAAAAGTAATATGAACTGAATACTTGTTGCAAGGTAGGCATCTGATAAGTGCTTTATCTAGTTTAATCTTTACAGCCGCTCTCTATGGCTGGTGTAATTATTATCCCCACTTTCCTGATAAGGAAACTTGGACCTGAGAAGGTTAACGTACTTGTCCAAAATGACAGCTAGAAAGTAGCAGAGCTAGGATTGGAATCCAGTTTGTGGTTAGAAAACAGTTCTAGCCTCAGAGGCCCCTTTGGTCATCTCTCCGCCTCCGTCTGCCGCAGCAGAGGCCGACTCACGCCTGAGACCTGCAAGGCTCTTCACTTGAAACTAGGGACACATGAGTGGAGTTTGAAAATGGAAATCATTAATGAAATATTTGAAGTGATTATAAAGTTAGGAACAAACCGATTTCAGGTACAGACTGCAACTCTCGAATGTAGAATTTCAGGAAGCAAATTTAGGGGTAAATAGGTTTTCTGAGATCACCTACAACAGTCCTGAGTGGTCTTCTTTTCCTCCCATTTCATTTTGCCAACAAATTCGTGAATCAAAGTATAAAGCACATTTCTTTTCATTGGGAAAAATGGAATTGATTGTTTCAAGTTAATTAAGTGAAGCTGTTACAAGCTGAGTCTAGTCTATAAATCCACCTGAGGAGGGACTATGATATGGTTTGCATATGAAGAATAAAGGAATTAAAAGACAGAGTGAAGAATGATCTAGAAATACAATCAGAAAATGGTTTTGGCACCTGGGTGGCTCAGTCAGTTAAGCGTCTGACTTTGGCTCAGGTCATGATCTTGCAGTTCATGAGTTCGAGCCCCTGCCAGCCTCTGCACTGGCAGCTTGGAGCCTGGAGCCTGCTTCAGACTCTGTATCTCCCTCGCTCTCTGCCCCTCCCCCACTTGCACTCTCTCTCAAAATAAATAAATAAATAAACATTTAACAAAAAAAAGGAAAGAAAAGAAAATGGTCTGTAATCTTAGCTACCTTGATGTTGCTAAAGAGAGAGAGAAGAGGAGTGGTGGGAAGGAGGGAGAGGGAAGGAGGAGGAGGAGGCAAAGAAGGGAAAGAGGCAAGAAGGAACAGTAGCAGGGAGGAGAAAAAGTTGGAGGAGAAAAAGTTGAAAGAAAAAGAAAAAAACACCACTGCAGCAGGGGCACTTGGCCTCAGGGCTGTCTTCCAGGAGCCATTTTCCTGACTGACTTTTCTACCGTAGCTGTCTTTTAAGGATTATAGCCTCGCAACTTACTTTATAGACTCTCTGGATCCTCTGCCTGTTCTTCTCCCAGCTGCCAATTAATTTTTGTCTTTTTACCAGTGTTTGGTTCTTTTAGAGTATGAGCATCACAAATAAAATAGGAAATCCAATCAATTTGGTGTTCTGTTGACCCATGGATACAGCCCGTGGTCAAGACGGTGACAATAGCTCTTGACTAAAATGAGATTTGGCGTTCACAGCTGCATCGTGTTTTGTCTCCCGGTACCTCTGTGTCTCCACTGAGACGATTAAGTCTTTGACCATACGTTTTCATTTCTCTTTCCCAGCATATAGTTCCATGTGTGATATCAAAGGGCATACAAAAAACTATTAGTTGAACGAACAAATGAATGAACAAATGAATGAAATCGAAATGGCCACGTCTGTATTGTTACCTTACTCTTCCCCAGTAATTACTCAAGCAAGTATTTCCAGTGTAACTACTCAAGAAGGTCCAGAAGTTGTAATTTTTCAAAAGCATATATAAATTCTCGGGCACTTGTATAAATCAGTCTTTCCTTTTTTTTTTTTTTTTTTTTTGTTCAAATCGCTATGAATTGTCAAGCAAATACTTTGGGAAGCACGATGCTACATAAACAGCTCTGCTTGGCTGTTTTCAGATTAGTAGAGCAAGAATGGAATGTTGTAGTGTTTTTTCCCATTCAAGGATAATCTGTTCTTGCAAAGATAGTTACGAAAGTCGATAACAGTTCCTACAGGGAAGACAAATAGTGTCTGAATCAGATTAAGGCACAATAAGAGTGCCCGATACAGTTATGTCAGGGAGGGGTTTGGTATTTATGGCTTCGTTACAACCTTAAACGGAATATCTCTATTTCTTCTGGGTTTAATGAAGCCACAAACAACCACTTTATTGAGTGATATTGGAGTTGGGTGGCGTTTTTTTTGTGATTTTGGTTTTTTTTTGTTTTTGTTTTTGCTTTTAACTTGACCTACTTTAATTTGTGCTTCACTGACTCTCCCACATCAGGTACTCAGACGGGCACTTTAGGGACAATTAGCTAAGTGTTCCTCTGTGTTCACCACAGAGCCGAGAAAAAAGATAAAGAGAATCAATAGGACCGAGCCAGTTTAGGAAGAGAACACTCACTTTCCGTCAAGAGCATTGGCCAGCTCATCAGGCTGCCGGTCCCGGGAGGACACGCTCGGCTCTCCCCGCTCCGTGCCTCAGTGCCGTGGAAGCGGTTCTGCTCTGACTGCTCAGTGACTTTGCTGTCGTGTTCCCTAGTTTTCAGGACTGTACCTGCTGTCCTTCTTCACTATCCTCATCGGGCTGGTGCTCTACTCCTCCACCTCCACCTACACAGCCCAGGACCCCCGAGTGTACAAGCAGTTCCGCAATCCTTCGGGACCCGTGGTGGACTTACCGACCACAGCTCAGGTGGAGCCTTCGGTCACCTACACCAGCCTGGGCCAGGAGACTGAAGAGGAGCCCCACGTTCGCGTGGCCTAGGGTGAGGCCCTCCCCGCCCACCGCGGTCAACTCAGCGGCCGTGTGTTCGCCCTTCATCTCTGTATTGTACATAGAGAAAGGTATTTATTAGGTGCGGTTTACACAGGTGGACTGCAAGGTAGCAAATCTGAAAGCCTGAGCTGAACATCACCGCAGATACGGGCTCCGATCCACCTGACTTAGAGAGATGCCTAGCTAGCGTGTATCCCGATCACAACCCTCCTGCATTAATTACTGTGAAAACTTTTGAATTAAAAGCAAGTATTATTATTATTCGTATTATTATTGTTACTGTTATTACACTAACTTTCAGGAGACTGTTTTGTACTCCTGATGAGAACTATTGCCAGACCCACATGTAGTTAACATAAATCCCACTTTTCTATGGCAAGTCACTTTTTAAGAATCATACTTTATTTTTTTGCACAGTCTATATAAGTGCTGCATGCCACAGGAGCTCCGCCCCTGAGAAGTCTCCTTGTCCTAGGGACCTGGTGGCTAAAATGGTTTCCCCTGTTACCTGCTGGATTGCCTGCTCAATAAGTATTTTGTGCTGTGACCCTTGTGGGGAGGGGCAACTGACCATATAATTCTCTATTCTAGGAATAGATATAAAACAAACACTTTAGCCTTTTTATATTTCAATCTCTGACTACTCCGGGCCATTGCCTTTCTGTTGTGCCACGTGATTCTGCTAAGGAAGTCCCTGTGATAACCGGATACGGAATGTTTCGTTCCTGTGGCTTGTAGGAAACCCCAGAAATAATATCATGTGTGTTTAGGGTGATATATATACATCTATATATTTTAAATCTTTCTGCCCTTTCCGATATCCTCTCTTCCAAAAATGTATTGATTTTACCTTTAATTCCTAGACTTCCTGAGTGATAAGATGGAAATTGTTCAAGGCATTGGAAAAAAGCCATGGCCTCCTGCCCTCTTCATTGGGTGACACCCTTTTTAAAATATACCAGCAGGGAAATTACCCTTATGCTGGAGTATCACTGGTTGTGTAGCCTCCCAACAAGGTCTGACGTGGAGCAGTCTCTGACAAGAGCTTGATCGATTTGACTATTTCCTAGCGATAAAGATGTCCTGAATGAAAAAGTTTGGCTTTTTGGTCGTATTTGGCATCGCTTCAATAGCAGAATATAGCAACACCATATTCTTAGAGATACGGAGAATATTACCGGGCTCTGATAAGGCTTTGAGGGCTATGTCACTGGTCTAATTTTGTTGCCCTTAAATCAAACACAAAAAAATCAAGCAACACTACAGACCTCTACGATTTGGAATAGATTCTATGTGTCAGTATATGAAATAGTCTTTAAGTTCGACTGGCTTCAATATCATTCGAAAAGATCTGTGATAGGGTACAGGGTTTGTAAAGGGGAAATAAATGCTTATGAAACTGTGGGCAATTCAAGTCAATACATCTTAGGCAAACAAAGCAAAACACCAGAGGAGTCCCTATGAAGGAGGACGGACTGCAGCCCCGTCAGGATTCCGATACGCCCTGCACAAAGCTGCACAGGCGGCCCCTCTGCCTGCCTTCTACCCAGGGGGTGTAGTCCTGCCCTTGGAGATGGGGAAGAAAAATCATCTCCTCAGATATGAAGATTTATGGCCATCTCTGTTCAGCCCCCTCAGAAATACATTTTATTTTTGGAGAAAAAAAAATCAGTGTTAAAGCTATTATCAAGTCAGAACAACTTCCCAATGTCTGCCCTCTGCTACCTTTTAAACCAATTAAATACCTTTCTCTGAATATTTTGTCCATTCAGATCTGAAGACCTTTGAAGACTGTGGTTTTATTTTTGTGTTTACATTCCTTTGGCTGGCATAATTTGCTTGATTTATTGCATTTTTAGTATTTATTTTAAAGCCAAATGTTGTAGTCTTTTTTATTCATTTTTTATTACACTAATTCGTAGACACTTAGTAAAGTCTTAGGAGACGTAAGTGGATGAAGATATTCCAAGTCAACTCAGTGGACTGGGAATTTTTTAAAAACTTAAATTTCAAAAAGGTTTGCAACCAACAGATGGCTAAAAGTAGCCATCTGGATTATTTTCTAGGATGTTTTAATTGACTCCATTGTATGGAAACCAAGTGTGAATGTTAAGGTGAACTCACTGCATACCCTATATCATCCAATGTCCTTGTGCACAAGACTTTCATGGCACTGGGGTCCTTCACTGTGTTGATTCATCTCCATTTAGAAAGGCTAATAACATGTCGAACCATCCGAGATCAGGAGTTCCAGATTGGCCCTTCAGAAAATAAAAGAAAATAGCAAAGAACAAATGTAACAACACGGGTCGGTCCTTCAGGAGTGGGGCAGGAAGTGGGAGTAGAACATTAACTCTAGTTGTTTTCCTTTCAAACTATCATAACCTCAGTAGACACCAGCAAAAATCTCAGCTTCCTGACCGACCACCACTCTCTCCTCCACAAGGGAGACTTTAGCAACTTACATAGAATTGGCTTGGGTAAGCGGACCACAGCTCCCCGTCACCCTGCTAGCACTAGCAATAAGTGCTCGTTCTCACTTCCTCGCTGAAGACTTACACTGGGGACAGCGCTTGCCTTGGTCACACCTTCCCACAGCTCCAAACCCTGGACTACACAACCAGGTAGACCAAGCAATGGAAACATTTGCACCACTGTGTCCCATGAAAATGTTTCAATGTTTAGTTTAGATATTGCTAACTTGTGCTATTAACCTTTTGACAAGCGTGTGGTATTGTTTGTTTCGGGTTTGTTTTTGAGTTATAACCATTTAGTAGTCCCCGGCTAGGTCCCAGTACAGATTTTACCCCATGGGTAGGATTCTATTGTCAAGCCACATAACAAAGCACACGAATCCAGACACTGCAAATGGAAAATATGAACCAAAAAGGAAATTTACACCGATAAGTTGAACCAACTTTCCATTTTTGATATTTGCATGCTCCCCTATGGACTGGCTGTGGCAATGTAATGCCTGTATAATGTTTTCAAATAAAAATAAATGCTTTATGAAAGCACCGAGTTCTTGGTTTTCTTGAGTGTTTGTCTGCACTATGACAACCGTGGAAGGAGCTCCCATGGGATGCTGGAAATAGCCATGAAAGTAGATAGCAGGGCACATGTCAAAATAAAAACCAGAAAGAAAATATTTCCAAATTAGGAAGGGCTCAGTTGGTGTCAGGGCTGGAGCTTTGAAAAGCCACAGTGAGCATGTTTGTAATTTACATAATTAATTATTTATCTGAGTACTTAAGAAGGTGCTGGGGGCTACAGTCTCCAAGTCCACGTTTAAAACACATGTAGAACAATATCAATTTCCCCCCAAGAAACAGTTCTTATAAAGGACAAAGTTCAGTGTGTGCTTCCCTCGGCACAATGAGATGAGCACTCTTCCGGAACACAATGTTTGTTAAGCAGGCCTGTTTGTGTCTCTGCTCGGGGCTGACACAGTGTCTTGTCATTGTCCCTCCTCCACTAACTGTAGCCACCAGCAACCCCTTAACTACTTCAGGATGATGTATAAATCCACATGTTCTTGTTCTGTTTACAATCAGACCTCAAAAATTAAAGAGCTGCGAAGACTGTGCGTACGTGAGTTATATATTTAAAATATTTTTAGAAGGAAAACTTCTATCTATCTTTCAGAAGAATAGGAATAGCAGCACACTGATTCTTTTAAAGTATTTTTTTAATGTTTATTTATTTTTGAGAGAGACAGACAGAGTGTGAGCGGAGGAGGGACAGAGGAAGAGAGAGACACAGAATCCGAAACAGGCTCCAGGCTCTGAGCTGTCAGCACAGAGCCTGACGCGGGGTTTGAACTCACTAACTGAGATCATGACCTGAGCCAAAGTCGGACACTTAACCAACTAAGCCACCCAGGCACCTCCCTTTTAAAGTATTAAGTTGAGTGAGATCCATTATGATTTTCCTTCATAAATAGAACAGTCTGTTCTTAACACAAATAACTGCTTCAAAAATGTGACTTAGTTTAAAAAAAGTGTTTTCCTTGAAAAATGTAAATATTTCTCTAATGTGTTGTTTGTTTAGGAGGCTTTTCATCAAAGATGAAATCCATTTGAACTTCAAAGCCAGCCTATGTCCAAATGCCCAGCAAGTCTAAATTATTGGAGTCCAAAGAGTATACATAATAAAGGCATACGACATGTATACTCTGTCTTCCCAGTGAATTATAATTTTCTTAAGAGAAAGAACTCGGTTTTCTAAATGCTTGGAAGTTCTTGCAAAGGTAAGA
Organism: Paguma larvata; assembly: GCA_030068075.1. Lineage (NCBI taxonomy): Eukaryota > Metazoa > Chordata > Mammalia > Carnivora > Viverridae > Paguma > Paguma larvata. Next base: position 104,410,968 of record CM057829.1, read on the forward strand.
TAAGGTAGCACTTGGATGATTTTTGTGACTATTAGCATGAAGAAAAAGAAACAAGTACAATTCAGCAGAGAGCTGTAATATATTATATTGTCTCGATGTTGCATAGGAAAACAAATTATAATATGGAAATAACAGGATCCGAAACCAGATCCATTCTCAGGCCTAGCAAAACATCTTGCACAGGGAAGGAACTTGTACAGCTTTTATTTTTTTTAATGGAATCTAACTTCTTAACCCAAAATAGAAAATACAAGACTAAGATTTCTGTTACAAAATGTTCCCTTTTCTACTACTTGAGTACTTTTTTCTGTAAAATTCCTGTTCTTGGAAAGGAAGAAATCACCGGCCCACTTAAATGCAGCACTGCGGGGCACTTTTTACAGACCCTTAAAATGTTTACCCCTTCAGGTTGGCCCCGGGATAAAAAAAAACAGCAAAGTGAAGTTCTTTTTTTACTTGCAAATAGCGTTTTTGAATTTGTAACATTGCTTCTTAAGTATGCACACTGATCTTTCTTTTTTTCCTGCCTTTCTTCTTTTTTGTTTGATTTCTTTTTTTTTTTTTTCATTTTTTCTTTTTCTGTCTTTTTTCTTTCTGCAAGAATAAACAGAAGGATCACTATGGGCCACCTAGGCAGTGTCTCTGCCCTTCATTCTCTATGTGGTCAAAAATGTTTAATTCAAAAAAATTATAATACAGCTGGGAAATCCCACACCTACCAGATGGCCTTACATCAGGGCCTGAAAGGACAAGCCATTGTGTGTCACTTTTCAGACAGCCAGACAAGTCGCGTCCAAACACTCCTGCAGCCTGATTAACAAGGAAAACTCATGCTCAGAGGGAGCAGGTCTCTGGGAATAGACTAAAATTAGGGGCTTCCATCTGGATAGACAAAGGCCTGGTGAGGGGGGAGACCAAAATCTATCCAATGAGCTCGTTCACCAGACCTTACCATTAGAGCTGGGGACAATCCCATAATGCTTGAAGGATAATTTCAGGACAGATAAAGATAAATATTACTTCACACAATGGGGAGTAATCTTCCTGAACTCATTACCTCAAAGTGATATGTTAAGTCTCCTAATAGATGGGAGAGCTACAATAAGGCATTAAGTAGGCTGTGTAATTCATTATCCAATCTGTTAACACTTTCAAGAGTGAAGCAGACACTATTAATAATTATGCCTGGACAATAGGTATTGGACCCAGTGTGTCCCGTGGACCTGAATGGGCGTTCCCCCTGGCTTTAAGAGATAACACCAGCACGCCCCTCACTGTGGGAAGCTGGCGGCATCGTGGCTAGCCATGTCTTTTTGCCACTAGATGTCACTGTCTGAGGTAAAACAGCAGAGCGAAGTCCACCGCATGCTCAGGAAGGCGAGGCTGTTCCTGGGTCCCCGTTCCCGGAGGGCAGCGCTGGCCTAGGCCCCCGCTTACTGTTCAGGCCTCCTCCTTGGAGACATCTGTGGCCGGGGGTGGCGGAGAGGTGAGAGGAGTTCAATGGTAAGATCTCCAACATCTTCACCCCTTCTTCATTGCTAAATATATAAAGTAAAAGAGCAATAAAGAAACACATGAGGGCTAAAGGGGGCGGTGCTGGTGGAATTATGGGGAAGCAAATTACATTAGACGCTGACACACCGATATGTTTTGAGAAGGGTTCGATGAGGAATAAATGCCCGCATGAATGAATGCATGCTCCTCATGGGAGAGGGGGTAGATTCCCAGGTCGTGAGGAACATGCCTCGCAGCAGTGCTTCAGAGCCCTTCAGCCATTCGGCACCAACATGTCCTCCAACGGTGTCCACAGATGTTATTTTTGTCACGTTTTAGAAAGGCTGGGTCTTGTTCATGCGTTTCTTAGCCTTGCCTTTCTAGACAAGGAGAATTATTTCCTCAGCACCTGAAGAGGTTTGATAAATTTTAAGTAATAGTAATAATTGCAGTTTCACAGATGGTTGGCCACTTGCCAATTTCACAGCAAACTAGAAAAGCAATAAAGAAAATCTACTTGTTCTTAAAATGACTACTTTTCTAAATGAAATTACCAAAGAGAGAGGCAATGGGCTAATCGCTGGAATAATCAAAACAGTCTCATTATGGGACTCCCTGTGAGCTTTTGTTTGAATTCTCTAATGTAGTTTTTGGCATTAAATAGGATTTTAAAAGCTAAATAGGTCACACGTGCATACAAATGGTTGAGTAAATCACATAACTGCTTTATGTGCCCCAAGATTCTGCCTATCAGGCTGCGTTTTAATTAAAAGGAAAATTGTCAGGGATAAAGGACAACTTAATATGAGGGAGTTTGGTGTCAGAGTTGAAGGCTGAGCTTTGACTTGGCATTTAGTTTTCAACTCACAGTCATGACTTGCAAACAACAATGGAGTTCGTTTTCATTTTGGTCGAAAGCTTAGACGCGGAATTAGAGACCTGGAAGGAACGCTGAAAGTTTGTTCAAAATGTCAAGTCATTTTATGACACTTAAGTGTGGGGATGGACTAGATGAAGGAAAGGTGTTTTAGCCTGGAGAAGCGATGTACCTTTGTTCACCACTGGCAAAATTCTGTGGAGAGCAGCGTGGAGTATGATTCTCCAGTTAAAGAGGCTGCTCTGAGATCATTGGAAACCAGAGTCACAGAGCTAAGGCAGATCCTTCCCATTCGGGGTTCAGGCAGCTTGGTCCTTAGGAGGATCGCTATTTCCACCCAATTCTGTAAGTGCGCTCCCAAAGAGAAAAGAAAGGGAAAAGAGCATTTGTCAAAGGTAAATGGATTAACTGTAGTTAGTCCATTAAGGCAAATTTGCAGCTGAGAAATTGTTCCTCTGCTACTCCTACTCAAAACACAGGTGTAAGAGGGCCCTTTGGGATGGGCATAGGCCCTGAGACTCCCAAAACCAGACAACGACCAAAAGCTGCAGTGGTCCACCTCTAAGTGCTGTCCTAGGGTTGAGAGCTCACTGCTTCCGTGGGGAGACTTCTTACCACAGGACACTCACGAGCTGTCGCTCCTATATTCTTCGATGACCTATGGCAGTTTCGCATCACTAGTGAGGCTGCTGCCCTTGAGAACCAAGTCCCCTGCCCTTAAATGAAGGCCAGACTTGCGAAGGAGCTTCTCCGTTCCTCCTGACTACTGGAGCAACGTGAACCACTCAGTCAAGTGACCCTTGTGAGATAAGGATGTGGGGAAATAAGTCATCTAATGAGATCATGATATTGGAGTTTTGAAATTTTAAAAGCAAAAGCTGCCCCTGCCTTCCCTGAAGAATGCTTGTAGAGGTTCATGCTGTGACCTCAGTCTCCTAGAGCCCCGGGAGTTCTGTAGGGCCACCAGCTCCTACTACTGGGTTACCAGGGTTTTTGGTGAAAGCACCCTTCTACTATTTCTCTTGTAGTTGCTTGAACGTATTGCTTCTTCTTGTAATGCGGTCTTCTTTTCTTGATTCTGTGTTGTTGTTTTTTTAAGTAATTTCTATGCCCAACCTGGGGCCCGAACTCACAACCCTGAGATCAAGAGTTGCATGCTCTACTGACTGAGCCAGTCAGGTGCCCCCTGATTCTTGGCAATGTAAAGAAATAGACTCGTATGCATTCATGCAGTGTTATTAACTACATTACCATGATAAAGTAGACTATCTTCCACAGGGTATAGCATACTTCCTGTTTCTAATGAGAAGATACTAGCATTATGAGCATCTGCTTTTTGGAATCATATTATTTCTGTCTAATCCTCCTGAGACAATTGACCCAGCGGCAGCATTCCACATCCTCTCAGCTTGGTTTTCCTACTTCATTAGTTCATTCTTGATAACTGCTTCTTGGAATATTTCATAAATTTTTTTTTCCTTTATAACTTAACTATATTTGATCTTTTTTTTAAAGCCTTTTAAGAAGAAGAGAAAACTTTACCAAGCATCATGATCATATCTCAGATACTGCCTCTAGGCTGTATGCACATTTGTTTTAAAAAAAGAATAGAATTAGATTTTTTAACATTACACTGCATATTTATGATAACACTCTGGGTCCTAAATAACAGTTACTTTAAAATCAAATCACGGTTTAAAAAAAAATTAAAAATCGTTGTATTTCCCAATATCTTTACCTGTCAACACTGTGCTTCGAGATTCCCACATTAGTTAAACACTGTGAAATGTCTTCCTCTGGGTGGAACTGGTTCATGCCATTCAACCTGCAGAATAAACTCATTTTCTTCAATGCGATTATTAGCTAATTCACCTTTTCTTTCTCTTTCTGTCTCTTTTCTTTCTTTCTTTCTCTTGATTTCCAAAGTTGCAAAAAAAAAATGTTTTCTACACTGTTGTTCCATTCATACAAAGAAATATTCTTGAGAAGAAGTTATGACCAGGTAGAATAATGTGGACATAATATATACAGCAAATAACTCACTGCTACCTTGATTATAATAAACCAAAAGCTTTCTTTTTTCTTACGTGCTTTATACTTGGAACAGACTAGTAAGTAAAAGTATTAATTTTGTGTTGGGGAAGTTCTCAGCAATGATTTGTTCAAGTACCCCTTCGACTCCTTTCTCTCCCTCTTCTTCCTCTGGAATATCTAGCACTTTCGACAATAGCCAAATCATGGAAAGAGACTAAGTGTCCATCAACTGACGAATGGATAAAGAAGATGTGGTGTGTGTGTATATATATATATATATATATATATATATATATATACATACAATGGAATACTACGTGGCAATGAGAAAGAATGAAATCTGGCCATGTGTAGCAACATGGATGGAACTGGAGGGTATTATGCTAAGTGAAATAAGTCAGTCAGAGAAAGACAGATACCATATATTTCCATGCATAGGTGGATTTTGAGAGACCTAGCAGAAAACCATGGGGAAGGGGAAGAGGGGGGGAAAAAAGCCACAGAGAGGGAGGGGGGCAAAACATAAGAGACTCTTAAATACTAAGAACAAACTAGAGTTGAGTGGGATATGGGAGGGGGGAGAGAGGGTGATGGGCACAGAGGAGGGCACTTGTTGGGATGAGCACTGGGTGTTGTATGGAAACCAATTTGACAGTAAATTGCTTTAAAAAAAGTATTAATTTTAGAGACGAAAATCTTTTTAAAAAGGCATTAAAATTAAGCCCCCAAACCAAACTAAAGAGAAGTTTTGGTTACAGTCAGATGTTTTGCTTCTGCCCTTGACTGGTTCACTTACAGAAAATAGACAAGTGTAGACAGGAGTTCTGACACTTTCCGTTCAGTTTACATGCTCAGCAATGCGGTAAGACAAGTGCTGGCAAAGACATGTACCCACATAGAGGGAAAGTCAAGATGTGAGAAGAGAATCCAAGTTCACTGAAATTATCCAGGGCACCTTATATTAGCCATGGGTCCTCCTGATAATGATCCTATCTGGACTCACTGTAGGAGGTTCTAAAACCTACCTCATCATGAGGATTTGAGACCATCTTTCAGTCACTTGCTTACAGATTAAGTTCTATTTGTGTTGTGTACGCTAAATGACAGTTTTCTTTAGGGAAAGAAACTAAAAATCTCTTCCACCTCTACTCCTTTGCAACTTGATCTAGTAGCTGTGTCTATTTTTACCTTCAAGGAATTTGTTTCTCTTCATGTTCATCACTTGAACATCTTATTCCACCTGTCAATCTCCAGCAAAGTTGTGAACCCAGGTCTTCAAGATTTTCCTGGGAAGCCCAAGGCCAGCTAGTAAAAAGACCAAAGACATTGTTTTTTGTCAGCATCCCATGGCACATGAGGCTCAGAATGAGATAAATGGCTGAGAACAAAACCGTCGAGTTACGTTTCTCCTTCCCAAATGCGACTATGACTATGTTTAGGATTTGATTCCACTGAATGCCCTTTTCGGGTGGACAAATGAAGCCTTGAAACAAGCCAAACCTAACTTTTCCAGTTGTATCTCCAGTTGCTCCCTTTGTAAAATCGAGTTCTGTTCCTCTGATATCGACAACTGACAATGGACAGAGACTTTCCCCTCCTTTGGGGGATGACATAGAGCTGCAGTAATGAGTGTAAAATCTTCAAGGGGAGGAGGATGACACCCAGCAATGAGTGCCAGACTTCAAAGTCTCCTCCCTTAGATACTTTTTTGCTCATTGCCAATCTTGGAGCATCCTCGTTCAAAATTTTTTTTAATTTTTTTTAATGTTTATTTATTTTTGAGATAGGGAGAGACAGAGCATGAGTGGGGAAGGGGCAGAGAGAGAGGGAGACACAGAATGCAAAGCAGGCTCCAGTCTCTGAGCCGTCAGCATAGAGCCCAACGCAGGGCTCGAACTCACAGACCGTCGAGATCATGACCTGAGCCAAAGTTGGACGCTTAACCGACTGAGCCACCCAGGCGCCCCCAAATTTTTAGAGGAGTCAAGGCATCTTCTTTGAATCTATTACAGATTTCTATGTAGCTACATTTACGATCACTGTCATTTATGGTGCTGTTTGCTGGGCACCGAGTATTGTAGCAATTGTCTCATTTAATCGTCAAAACAATCCTATGGGGTGGAATGTAAAATGTATCTTAATTATTTTAATGAGTTAATGGAGGCATAGATGGATTTTATAAAATGGCCAAGTTTATACAATGATTTTGTAAAGTGGCCAAGTTTATACGATAAGCAATGATTATGAGGCCAAGATTCGACAGGTGTGCCTGACGCCAAAGACATCAGAACACACTATTGGACAAGTTGCCTCATGATACCTCAGAAAAGGATTAGTTGACAAAACTTTTGAGGAACTGTCCACAAAAATGGAATGATGAGCATGTGGGAGAGATATGAAGTCACTCTTACATCCAAAGAGAGAAACAGCTATATAGTAGTGATTAAACGAGTTAACAGAAGAAACCAATGCCAGCCGCACTCATAGCTCATCTGTTTTTCATGGGAAATGACAAGCAGATTCTCCTCTGTGCAGTACCCACAGCAACAGATGGTCTGAAGGAAGGAAACAGTTTCATCGGCCAACAGAAGAAATCCTGACTTGCTCTGGAAGTAGAAAGATGTAGTTGGGGCAATGTCCCACCTGCCAAAGGAGCAGGCCCCCCCCCATGCACCCTCCCCCACACAGACATCCTACACAGGCCACATCCTGCCATCATTGCTTTATCTGCATGCTGCTTAACTTTGCAGCAGCCTTTGGCACAGCCTACCATGCCCTCCTTCATGAAACGCTTCTTTCTCCTGAAGTTCACGGAACTTCGCAGGCCCCTCCTTCTTGCTGTCATTTACTGGATCCTCCTTCTCTTCCACAACTAGAAACATCAGGGGTCCCTATGGCTCTACTCTCCCTTTGCTAGTCCTTTAATCTACACTCAATATCGCTGCTTTAAACATTGCTTCATGCCGATGGCACCCTTGTGTCTCCAGCCCGGCCCTCTCCCTGCCTGCCGCACATCTCCACTTGGACATCCAGTGGACCTCTCAAACCCTAACTTGTCTGAGACAGAGTTTGTGATTTCCCCCCCAAATCTGCTTCTCCTCCAGGCCTCCCCATCTCACTTCAGAGGACCATCATCTACCTGATTACTTAAGCCAAACACCCCAAATTCATGCTCAATTTGGTTCTCTTCATCGGCATCCACATCCAATCACTGGTCAATCTTATCCTATGGCTTGTGTCCTGAGTCTGACTACTCATGCGGTGCTTCAGCCATCTGGGGCCAGGCCACCTTCCTCTCTATGTGAACTATGGAAACTGCTGCCTAGTGCTCTCCCATTTCTACCGCCCTACAATCCATTCTCTGCCCAGGGAAGTCTATCTAAAAACGTACATTACGCCCTGTCATTTCCCTGCACAAACCCAAGTCTCTTTCCATGACTGTTAGAATAAGATTAGGGGCACCTGGGTGACTCAGTTATTTAAACATCCAATTCTTGGTTTCAGCTCAGATCATGAGCTCACAGTTTTGTGAGTTCGAGCCCCATGTCTGGCTCTGCACTGGCAACACAGAGCCTGCTTGTGATTCTCCCTGTCTCCCTCTCTCTCTGCCTCTCCCCTGCTCTGTCTCTGTCTGTCTCAAAATAAATAAACTTAAAAAAAAAATTCAAATGCCCTATCACAGTTCTTAAGACCCTGGGACCTTAAGATCCCACTGAGCTTTACAACTGCATTTTTTCTACCCTCCCCTCAGTCATCGACCACACAAGTACCAACTCTTCTCACAGACTGAGCGAGGCCCTGATGGCCATCAGCCTAGGATGTGTGTCCCTTCAAGCAGCACAGCGCTGGTATATCTCATTTGGTTTCAGTTTAGATGCTCCCTCCCCAAAGGGCCTGCTTTGGTGAGCCTTACCCCAGCCTCACTCTTTTCTATTACCCTGATTTAGTTTCTTCATGGCACTGCGTGCTATTTAAGATAACCCTTTTATGTATTTGTTTCATTGCCATATTCTCCACTAGAGTATAAACTCAGATGGTGGCTCAGTCAGTTAAGCATCTGACTTCAGCTCGGGTCATGATCTTGTGGTTCGTGGGTTTGAGCCCCGCTTCGAGCTCTGTGCTGACAGCTTAGAGCCTGGAGCCTGCTTCAGATTCTGTGTCTTCCTCTCTCTCTTTGCCCCTCCTCCACTTATGCTCTGTCTCCTTCTCTCTCAAAAAATAAATAAACATTTAAAAAAAAGAATATGGTTAGAGTATAAACTTTGAAAGGCTGGAAAGAATATTAGATAGTTGTTTTTGCTTGGAGCAACAGAAACTGGCTCTGACTAGATTGAGGAGAAAGGAATTTGTTGAGAAGGCTCTGATTCTTTGAGGTAGAATTTGAATAGCATTTATGTTCCTAGTTCCATCTGACATATCCTTGAAAAACAAAACATGGCATATAATGATGAGGAAGCATTTTTTTAAGTGAGAAATAGCATTTTAAAAAATATTCAGTCCCTTCACAAATATATAGAGGGGCCAATGAGTGACTTTAGGCCTTAAGACTCATGGCCATTTATCTAAATCTGGGGGGAAAAAAAAGACAATCTTTAGGGAAGGGATAACAATTCCTCTGTAAAAAATATGAAGTAAGACAAGAATATTGATGAACATTGTCTCACATTGTCTCTTAAATAAATTAGTCAGAAAATTAGACTCCAAAATAAGGGAAAATCAGAAAATTATTTATCTTGGCCCTGGTGACAATGGACTCTAAACTTCAGTTTAATAAAACATGAAGTAACCCTTGCTATTGTAGGGGAAGAAAAATCTTTTCTTGACTCTCCTAAGGGAGGGATCCTGGCTGGGTATAAAAATTAAACTGACAAAGACAAGTTAATAGGAGAAAATTATGGAATTTTACTTAGTATAAGTTTTATTTGACACAGAAGCCTTCATCAAAACATGAAGAATCATGGGGCACCTGCGTGGCTCAGAAGGTTAAGTGCCTGACTTTGGCTTAGGTCATAATCTCACGGTTCATGGTTCAAGCTCCGTGTCGGGCTCCAGCTTGGAGCCTGGAGCCTGCTTTGGATTCTGTGTCTCCCTCTCTCTCTGCCCCTCTTCAACTTGTGCTCTATCTCTCTCTCAAAACGAAATAAACATTTTAAAAAATTTCAAAAAAAGAAATGAAGAATAACAAAAATGGTTAAAACTGAGTGTTTTGATGAAGAGTAGATAATCACGGGGAAATACAGGACAAAGGGGGTATATTCTAAATGTAATAAGCTGGAGAAATTCAATAAGCCTGTTTATTTGGATTCTTCTCCCTCATCTTAGAGATAAGGCTGCTCCTTTCCTCCACGTACAGGGAGGGCACTTCTCACAAGAGGTTCTTGGAAACTGCTTCAGGGGAGAAGGGCAGGGGAAGGCCAGAGAGACCTTATTGCTTCTGACATTTTCTCAAACTTCTTCAGCTTAAAATATTCAATATATCGAGTGCCATATTTGGGGGTAACATGTTCCAAACTCTGTCAATGTCAAACTTGCAATTTATTTCCAAATTAAAAATGTAAAATTTAATTGAAATAGTAAGGGTTTCTCCTGAACATGACATGAAATTTACTTATTTAATAGCTCTTTCCAGATCCTCTTGATATTCAGGACAGTATACTTTCTAGAAACAATAATGACTGAAATGCAAATATTCTTTTATGCCAAAGACCAATTATTACCGTTCTGCCATAACGGTAGAAGTTTTGAGATCCGGTAGGCTGGGACTGAATCTTCTCCCTAAGTGACAAAGTCTGGGGGGGGCGGGGTGGGAGCTCAAAGAAACAGGGTTTCCTAGTTCTATGAGCCAGGTGTTTACCCTCTAGCAGTACTGATGGAAAGCAGTTGAGGAGTGTCAGCTTGACTTTCATTATGAAATAAATGCACCTTTACATGAAAAACAGGATTCTGCAAAATATTTTGTAAAAATTCAAAAATACTAATTTTAGAAAGCATTTTCATTACTGTGTGAATCATCCATTTTACCCCCAGAGTCTCTGGCATCAGGCCAGGAGATAACCATCTTCCAGGATAAAAAGAAAAAGTCATGAAAACCATGAATGCATGGAGATAAATAATGGGCAAACCGTTCATAATTTCAAATGTCTTTCATAATGGCTCCATGTTCTGACTTGGGGATCCTTCGGGAATTTTCAAAATTAGAATATCAAAGTGACGCTTCACTTCCTGTCATCTGAGATATGGGAGATGAACGGCACAGAAAGAGTGAAAATTCAAAGACCACACTAAAAATTTCATGTTAGTCAAGAACTTTAAGCTTTTCCTCACAAGATAGTTTTCCAGGGGGCATAGGTAGCAGCAACATTGGCTGACAGGAGTTTTGATTCCTTTCCCTTCTTTGACCTCCCCTGACGGTTTCCAGAGAGCAGGAAATGCAGGCAGGCGGTCTGCAGTCAAGAGCTCTCTGTAATTTCCTCATCCTCTTCTGCCTCTTGAGAGAATACTTTAAGGAATACTTCATATTTCATATTAAGACATCAGATATTGCAATTTCCTCTGGAAAAGAAATGAATGTCAGTGCACATTACAGTCAATCTCATTCTTTAAGGGTTACTTCCAAGGTAAAGAAAAAATATGACCTGGGGATGGAGGAGAAACAGAGCCAGGTAGCACCATGCTTAGAAGTCAAAAAAGGATTGGGCTTAGAAATAATGGAAAACAAAATAATAGTGGCAGATTGGCATTAAACTCTAAAATGCTGGAGTTACTGAAAGAATTTCTTCCTGTGTATAAATGTGGAGAAACTCTAAAATGAACAACCATACAAATAAAAAGCTAATAGAAGTTTATTTTTAATGCTATAAATAAAACAGGAATGGGAGCCTTTAGAAAATAAGGATATAAGAGCTTCCCCTTCTGTTTTGCCACGCAGGGAGTTGAGAATCAAAAGCCTCCACTGGGAGTGAAAAGCAGGATGGGCCACCTGCTCCCAGAGCACTGCCTTGGCCTGGCCCTTTCTAGCAGTGAGGACTGTAGAGAGAGGCAAAAGAGCAGCCTCCGGCAGCCACCATTGAACCTAAACAGCCAACAGCAGGAGAGTCAGTTCTCAGGTCAGCATGGATGCCAACGGATGCCATCCTGTGCTCGCATGGAGGCCTGGGCCTGTGGGATCAAATGGTGTAGCAGTAGGTAGAATAGGAGCCGTCCAAAAGATACATCCACCCAGGACCTGTGAATGTGAACTTATTTGGTGAAAAGGGTTGTTGCAGATGTAATTAAATGAAGGATCTTAAGATACGATCATCCTGGTGGCCCTAAATCCAATGACTAATGTCTGCACAGGAGACAAACGAGAAGACAGAGAGGGCCAAGTGAAAATGGAGACTTCATTTGGAGTCACGGACACAGCCATATCTGTAAATATGGTATGTATGTTCCTAGAAGTTCAGGTCTAAGTTTACACTTGCTAAGATTGCTTGTTCAGCTTTACAAATTAAAACCAACTGGCTGGATGCTATGATTTGCAGGGGAGGGAAAATAGCTTTTTTCTTCACCCATCTAAGTTCTTGACTGGGACCCCTATAACAAAAGACAGATTAACAAGAGAAAAAACATATAAATTTATTTAATATAAATTTTACATGACACAGAAGCCTTCATAAGGAAATAAAGAAGCTCAACCTGTGTGGTTTTTTTTTTAATGTTTATTTATTTAATTTGAGAGAGAAGCACAAGCAGGGGAGGAGCAGAGAGAGAGAGGGAGACAGAACCCAAGCAGGATCCATGCTATCAGAACAGAGCCCAATGTGGGGCTCGGACTCATGAACCATGAGATCATGACCTGAGCTGAAATCAAGACTCAGACACTTAAGTGACTAAGCCACCCAGGCACCTTTCAACCTGAATGTTTTTTAATGCTAGATTTGATGATGAGTAGAGGGTACCTCTCACAGGAAAGTTTTAGGACTTGCTTCAGGGGAAGATCAGAAAGCCCTTCCTGCACAAGCCATTTCTCAAATTCCTTCAATTTGATATATTCACTATGCCAAGGTGCCATATTTTGTGGGTAGTGTGTCCTGAACACCATTAGATTATTAGGATGCTTGTTCTCTAGTCCAGGATTTTCTACTTGACTGGTGAGCTCAAGCTGATTGTAATCTTTTGGAGGACAAGTTTCTGCCCCCCACAAAGTGTTCAAGGACCACTGTCAGTGTCGACTTTGATTTTGATCATTTGCTCTGCCTCTATCAGCTCTACAGATGCCTCTCAAATTACATACAAGTAGAAATTATCCAATTATTTACTTATTATTATTATTTTTAATATTTATTTATTTTTGAGACAGCACAAGCAGGGGAGGGGCAGAAAGAAAGGGACAGAGGATCCGAGGTGGACTCCATGCTGACAGGTTGATAGCTGGAACTCACAAACCTCAAGATCATGAACTGAGCTGAAGTTGGATGCTCAACCAACTGAGCCACCAACGTGCCCCTAGGCTACCCAATTTTTTAAAGGTCTATAAATTTAATACCTCCTGGTTAACTAAATGTTCTATCTCAAATGTTCCTTGCCCTATTACAAGATTCTCTGGCCTGTATGGTATGAGCAGGCATGGCGGGCATGGGTAATTTGGTACAAACTCCTGGATCATGGCTGATATCTTTATCACTTTCTGGAAAAATTAGTCCAGATTAAAGTAATCTTTTCTATAGTTTTTAGTTCCATGAGAAGGAATCTCCTGTGGCCTGTATCATCAAGATTCTTTATTACAACCTGGATACCTTAAGCGAAAAAGGAATTGGAAAAAATATTAGGTAACTCAGAAGCCCAGTAAAGAAGTTGGAGAATTAGGCTTGTAAAAGTGGCAAACCAAGATAAAGACAGAGTCAAATAGCAGCTACTGCTGTCATTGCTGAACACTGCTCTGGCCACTCAACTCAGTTGCCACTGGACACTGTCACCAGTTATAGACAGCGCTGCTAAACCACTCCCACAGTTACTGAGAAACGTATCTCACAGTCCCTTCATCTGCATACCATACACTTAGATGCAAAGTTTGAACATACACTTGGACGAGGTATGTGCCAGCAAGAATGGAGCTCCTCCGACTCACGGCTTCTCCAGTGGTTCCTGTCACCCACCACACTCACACAGTGAGGGATTTCCCTACACCAAAAACCATAGCAAATGGGCTAATCTTCATGGGTTCCATAGAGATCCTGGTCATTGCTATCTAGAACTTAAATAGCACCTATACTGAGACTCAGAATTGGAGGAAATAGATTGGATGAAGACCTCCATCAAGTTTTACATATATATATATATGGCTAAAATTTAAAAAAAAATACAGGGAAACAAGTGAAAATGAGAACACTATAGTCCAAAACTTTTCCAATACAGCAAACCACCTATGCGGGAAGTATATAGTAATACAGACTTACCTCACGAAGCAAGTAAAACCTCAAACAACATATCCTTAAGCCTAGGTAGGAAGTAGGGGGAAAAACACCAAATGAAACCCTAACCAAAAGAAGTAAGGAAATAATAAAGATTAGACTAGAAAACAATGAGATAGAAAGTAGGAAGGAAAAAAAAAACCAGAGTGGATTGTTGAAATCAGAAGTTATTTCTGGGATGCCTGGGTGGCTCAGTCAGTTAGGCATCTGACTCTTGGTTTTGGCTCAGGTCATTATCTCAGAAGTTGTGAATTTGAGCCCCATATTGGGAGCTGTGCTGGCAATGCAGAGCTTTCTTGGGATTCCCTCTCTCTCCCTCTCTCTGTTCCTTACCCGCTCATGCTGTCATTGTCTTTCTCAAAATCAAAAATAGACTTTAAAAAAAAGGAAATAATTAGTGTGAAAAAGTTAAGAAGACTGATAAAACTATAGCCATGTGTGGCAACATGGATGGAACTGAAGGGTATTATGCTGAGTGAAATAAGTCAGACAGAGAAAAACAGATGCCATATGTTTCCATGCATAGGTTGGCTTTGTGAGACTTAACAGAAAACCAGGGGGGAGGGGGAGAGGGGAAGGGAAAAAAAAGCCATAGAGAGGGAGGAAGACATAACATAAGAGACTCTCAAAGAGTAAGAACAAACTGACGGGAGAGGGGGTTGTGGGAGGGGGGACACGGTGATGGGCGCAGAGGAGGGCACTTGTTGGGATGAGCACTGGGTGATGTATGGAAACTAATTTGACAATGAATTATTAAATTAAATAAAAAACTATAGCCAGATTACTCAAAAAGAAAAGGGAATCGGCCAAATAAATAAAACCACAAATAAGAAAGAAATAACAACCAACACTACAGAGATAGGAACTTGTATAAGAGAATATTCTGAAAATTAAGTGTCAGCAAATGGAATAAACTGGAAGAACGGGACAAATTCTTAAGAAATGTAAAAATATCAAAACTGAGACAGGAAGAAATAGAAAACATGAATAACCTGCAAGGAAACTGAATCATTAATCAAAAACCTCCCAACAAAGAAAAGTCCAGGGCCAATGGCTTCACAGGTGAATTTGGCCAAATACTGAAAGAAGCGTCAATACCTATACACTCAGTATATCCAAAAATTAGAAAAGGAAGGGATTCTTCCTAATTCCTTCCAAGGCTAGCTTACTCTGAGATTCAAAGTAGATAAAGCCTCCACTCCAAGCCAATATCCCTGAAGAAGATGGATGCGAAACTTCTCCACAAAAGACTAGCCAACCAAACCCAACAGTATATTGAAAACAAACCAAAAAACAGAGAAACCAAACAAACCAAAAACATTCGACATGATCAAGAGTGATCTATTCCTGGGTTGCAAGAATGGTTCAATATTCCACAAATCAATCAACATGATACACCACATTAATAAAAGAAATGATAAGAACTATGTGGACATTTCAAATACATAGACAAAAAGCATTTGACAAAGTACAACATCCATTCTTCATAAAGACTCTCAACAAAGTAGGGATAGAGGGAATATAACTCAATATAATAAAGGTCGTCTATGAAAAACCCAACTAATATCATCCTCAATGGGGAAAGACAGATTCCTCTTCATCCAGGGAGAAGACAGTGATGTCCACTCTCACCGCTGTTGTTTCACATAGTACTGGCATTTCTTCCCACAGCAATCAGAAAACAAATAGCAACACAAGGCATGGAAACTGGCAAGGCAGAAGTAAAACTTTCGCTATTTCCAGATGACACGATACTCCATTCAGGAAACCCAAAGGACCACTGACAAAACTGTTAGAACTGACTAAGGAATTCAGTAAAGTTGCAGGATACAAAATCAATGTACGGAAATTTGTTGCATTGCTATACACCAGTGAGGAAGCAGCAGCAATAGAAATTCATGAATCAATACCATTGAGAGTCTCTCCAAAACCAATAAGATTTCTACGAATAAACCTAAGTCAAAGACCTAGACTATGAAACTATAAAACACTGGTGAACGAAATTGAAGATGATGCAAATAAAGGGTAAGACATTGCGTTGCTCATGAACTGGAAGAACAGATATTCTTAAAATGTCTATACTACCCAAAGCAATCTCCACATTTCATGCAAACCTATAAAGACAACAGCTAAAACAAATAAACCTAAAATGTATACGGAACCACAAACTACATCTAATAGCCAAAGAAACCTCGAAAGCGAAAAGCGAGGCTGGAAGCATCAAAATGACAGACGTCACTTTCTTTACAAAGCTTTACAAAGGGATCAAACCAGTATAGTACTGGCAAAAAAGCAGACACGTAAGTCAATGGAATCGAATGCAAAACCCATAAATTAAAGCACAAATAAATGGACAATTACTCCTTGAAAATAAAATAAAATAAAATAAAGCCATATAATCTGATTCTCCTTTTAGCTTATGCTTAGTATCTCTTTAGGAAGAGCACATCATACCACGAGGCCTTCCCACTTACACAACAGAGCTGAGAAGTCTCTGAGATGCAGGAATGGGGCTTCACAACACAAACTAGAGTAGTCCTGAACAACACTTCCTTGCTTTTCTCATGTCACAGACGCACATGGACAATGATAACATTTGTAAGGCACAGCAAGGTAAATAGATGTGGTTCTTGGGTTGCATGCACTCAATCTGGGGATGTGCCCAGGTGCCCCCACGGTCTGAAGCCACCTTAACAACTGTGCACATCAACATCTTAGTTCACCTTAGTTCACCCTAGGCCCTCTAATATCTATCCCTGGATTCGGCCTGGTTAGCAGAGACCCGAGCACGGGACCACACTATTTTTACTGAACTAATCTTTCAGGCAATGCCATTAGTGTATACTGAAGGTTGTTAATAAGAGACAGTTTATAATGATTCATCACTGTATAGACTGTACAGATGGCTGTTGCTCATAAAACCACACATATCCTCTCAATTACAGCCCACAGGAGAACTTTCTCTCTGATCTCAGTATCAAGAAAAGCTGTGTGCTCTTGAGCACCTGTTTTTTGGTTTATGACACAGACCGGACACGGGAAATCTTGTAGTAGATCAAATTTCTCTGCTAAACTGGCTCTGGGAGGGTTAGAATAAAATTGGAAGCCTGTGTCTAACATGTTTATAGGACTCCCAGGCATGGGTTTTGATACTAACCTCACACATGGCTCCAGCTCATATTCCAATCCTTATGTATCCTGACAAATTTTCATTTATTTCAGCCTTTTGTATTGCCTGTATTTTTGTAATTCACTTTAGATCATTTTAGGAAGTGAGTGGAAATGAAAGGATGAGAAAAAGAGAAGAAAGGGGAAAAAGGGAAGAAGAAAGGTAGGCAGACTGCCTTAAAATTCTTGACCAATTATATGTTCAGCTAAGTCACACCTAAAAAGGTAAGTTCTCCAAGGTGCAAACTATAATTTACTTACATATACACTTAAACAGATGGCTCTCAATAAATAAATAAGTTATTGTAGATAAAAACATTACCACAACAATATGACTGTACTAAATGCTACTAAAATTGTGCACTTGAAAATGGTTAAAATGATAAATTTATGCTATGTATATTTTACCACAATAAAACATTTTTAAAGCTATCTGTCAAGATAAAAAAAATACTCTGTAGTTCTTCTAAATCTTCAGATTCTTTCTTAAAAGAAACAACTGTCTTATTTATCTTTCTGATGAACCTTTACTCCCCACCACAGCCTACAAAAATAAAATGCATATATTTGGTGTTCAATATGTTTCTTAAATCGAGTTTCCTGAAGATATAAGTAGACTTTACTTGTAGGCAGTCACTTGTGAGTGTGAGCTGGGATTCCCAAAGGTTCTAGTGTAAGTATCCTGCCATCATTCATGCTAACTGAATTTCCTACTATTCCTTTGGGGTAAGCG
Organism: Paguma larvata; assembly: GCA_030068075.1. Taxonomy (NCBI): domain Eukaryota; kingdom Metazoa; phylum Chordata; class Mammalia; order Carnivora; family Viverridae; genus Paguma; species Paguma larvata. The sequence continues at coordinate 104,428,726 of CM057829.1, forward strand.
CATATTAAAAGGCAGATATATTAACTAAAAAGAGAAATATTTTTGTTGTGTAATTTTTTAAAACTGCCTAACTAAGAATGTGACTCTGGGGAAGTGATCTGTAGAACAGGTGAATTTGGGTTGAAGCTGAAGTTAAGAAGAGAAATGCAGTCAGTATTTCAAAGAGGGTACATTCTAGAACACAACAAGCCTACAAAGTCTGGTTGGAGGGAGAATCCATACACTCTAGTGGAAAGACATGAGCTTCTAGAGGTATGGTAAAAGCACTCACGGTATGATCCTGGGAGAAAAGGACATTCAAAAAAGTGGGAGAGGGTGCTGAAATTCTGGAAGGTTTTATCATGAATATAAAGACAGAGCTACTTTCCACCCAAAGAAACCTAGAATCACACAGAACACAAGATCATAGCATTCAGAGCTGGACGGAATCTTAAATATCATTTAATCCCACACTCTTATAACTGTAAAAGTAGAGGCCCACAGAGGAGCAATTGGAGGCGTAATCAAGAGAAAATCCAAACCCCAAGTCAGTGCCACGTCTACTGTACTCATAACTTGTTTCTATTGAGTAGGAGATTTTTATTTCCTGACTTGTGCCTGATTATTTAATTCCAGCAGCTAGAACACCAATGAATTCTCACAGTAATGGAGTGCTTAATGCACATCAGGTGTAAAACCTCACGATGATGGGGGAGAATTCAAATTGCAAACTGCAGAAGGTGAAAATCCCACACCGACTCTGGAATAATATGTGTTAATCTTTCCCTGATGAAGGTGGATGATTTGTTTACATCTTAGAAAATACTTGGCAGTCCTTACTGCCATTTTGCCAAGAAAATTCTCCTTCCAACATTATTTCCACTTGGGCATTCATCATTCCAACCCCACAGGCTAAAAATATAGAGGCATCATGGGAGGGAGCGGTGGGAAAGGGGGCAAGCATATGCCTTGCTGTATGCTACCGCCTCATTCGCAGTTCTGTCTTGTAGCATCCAAAACCGGTTTAAGCCATTTCCCAGATAGCTCCCTTGCCCAGCTATGGGACCCATCTTCCTTCCTATTGATCTTCTTCTAAATTTTCTCCTTTTCTGCCTCCTAAAAGTGCTTTATTCTTTTTATAACCATCTGGTTCATTTTCAATAGGCAGGGTTTTTTCTTCTTTCTTCCTTTCCTCTATTCCCCTCTTTGCAAAACACGTCAAATGTGCACCAATGAATCATGTACATGTACTGTTCACATTTTTCTAGAATCTGAAATCCAAACTCAAAGTAATTCAGAAAAACTTTTTCATTGGTGGATGTTTCCACCCTAAATTCCTCCAAAGATCTGAGGTTTTGGGTAGGTAATAGAGTTAAATTCCCATGGAAATGACAACTACTATAAAATCTTTAAGCTACAGATGTTTATATAGCACTATGTTCCAAAAAATATTTGCAATGCTTTCAATTATTAATTCACTTAATCCTCACAACAACAAGTAAGTACAAGGTAAATACTATTATTATCTCCATTTTTCATAAGAGGAAACCATTGCAAAGATGTTCTATAACTTGCCAATGAACTTGGTGAGCTGGTTATAAAGTTAGACACTTTGGCTTCAAAGTCTGTTCCATTAGGCTCTACCTATGCCATCACCACAAGTAGGGTGAAATGATGCCTTTCCTTGCCCAACTACGCCAGCTGTAACCACATTTTAAACATTAGTTTCCATTGCCTTGAGAGTTTAGGGACAGAAATTAGTTGGCAAATGAGCATGCTCTCCATAGTTTAAATGACCAGTGCAAAGCCATCCCAAGATGCAATGATGGTGCTTTCTTCCTCTTCAAGGCCCCAGCATTCACTCCCTTTTCCTTTCTCATGAGACTATTTGTAGCAATCTCCAACACCAGTCCCCTGAGACTCTGAGTTTGAGAGAAAAGTGCCAGTGAAAATAGTTAACAGTTATTGAATTATTAATATATCATAGGCACTAGTCTAATCGTGGATTATCTCATTTAATTCTCAAAATAATCCTATGAGGCAGGTATTTTTTATCCCCACTGTATATATAGGAAAACAGAGACTCAAGAAAACTATGTAGCTTGCCCAAGACTTTGCTGCCTACTGGAACTAGAGTCTGGCTCCAGTGTCTGGGCTCATATCCACCAGGTATTGCAACAGGGCTGCCGCAGGGAATCGTGTTGCTGCCTCCCACACCGGAACTATCACACAGTTCCTGCCACTGTGTCCCCAGGCTGGAGGATAATGTGCCAATGACTCCTCCCTAGAGTCATTGCATGAACCCCTCTAATTGTCTTCTTTAGGTCATTTACTGCAATGTGAGAGGAGCTTGGAAATGGCTATGGATATGGTGTTGAAAATGGAACTCCTCACTCCTTTGTGTCATTCTTGTCACTCAGCACATCTTGAGGCACTAGGAATCTTTGATAAAAAGATTCAGGAAGTAGTTTCCTCACAGGTCATCCGAAATCCAATCCTCACTTTAGAAGTTAAAAGAGGTTAAAAATAAATAAATCAGTAAGTTAAAGATGTTGCCTCTCCCTCAGTCTCTCTCTCTCTCTCTCTCTCTCTCTCTCTCTCACCCCCTCTGCCCCTCTCCATCTCTTTCTTCTTTTTCTGTTTTGTGACTATATTTTCCTTTCCTTAATAAATCCAAATGCCTTAAACACATTTTCTTCTTTAGGGAAATGTTAACTACGGTAGTCAAAAAAAAAAAAAAAAAGTACAATCTGACTCCATCACTACTTAGGAAATAAAATATATAAATAAATTTTATGGTGATAATCTCAATTGAATATTATACAGCCAATCCAATTAACCTAACAGCATTAGCAGGGAACATGGGTCTTCTGTGAGGCGAATAGAGATTAGAAAGAGCTACGAGGGGGATCAGCTAGATTCGCAGCCTCTGACAGCTTGCTAGCGTATCTTGATACGCCTTGCCAAGAAAATGAGAGTATCAGGCTGGTTTCACATTTGTTGATATTCTTTTACTCTTAGGCAAACTATCTAAATTATACTCATTCCTTGACAGAGAAAGAGAGGGGGAAATATGATTGCCACTGAGACTTCCTCCACTGAAACTGAATTGATAATAGAGGAAAAATCTTCTAGGCCTGAATCTATCTATTATCACCCTATTATCTTCTGTCAATTGAAGGTAGTAGGTTACACTGTGGTGCCAAATCCTCCATGTTAAATGTAACTCTCCGAAAACAAGCAAAGCACTGAACTAGGCATATATCACTTATGCCGTTCTCATCTTTCCAGCTTCTTTGTGTTGTGGTGAGGAGATTTTTGACCAGAGAAGCTTAGGATTTCAACAATGAGACAAAAGAGAAATGCCAAATGGATGGACATCCTGAATCAAAAAATGTGTTACTAAGAATGTCTATGCTAAAGTCCAGTTGGAGGCCAATGTAGAAAGAAACAACTGCATTAAACATCCTGCCAGGTGGGAAGCCTTTGAGCAAGGTTATCTCAGAAGATCCTAAAAACACTGCTCAAATGGAGGGAGAAGGGGGAGGGCCCGCCAACAAAACCCCATAAGGTAGCAGTAGATAGCATCCAAACGTGGTGTAGCGCCCCCAGGATGAAAGTAGGCATCCCACCCATGATGAGGGCCAAGGCACAAGCCAGGGCACCACCCACCGCTGGAGATCGCTCAGGAAAAGTTCCGTGCATCTTTTTCCTCACTGAACCCATATTTACTGAATGGGAGTCACTGAAGTCATTTTTTGGATGATTTTTTTTTTCATTGTAGTAAAATATACTTAACAGTTTACCATTTCAACCATTTTTAAGTATACAATTCAGTGAATTCAGTGGCATTGAGTTCATTCACAATGTTGTCCACCACCAATTTCAAGAAGTTTTTCATCATTTCAAACAGAAACTCTGTACCTACTAAACAGCTCCCCCCTATTTCCCCAGCCCCATAACTCCGAGGGACTCCTATTCTACTTTGTCTCTACGCATTTGCCTATCATAGGTACCTCATATAAGTGGATTCATACAATATTCGTCCTTTTGTGCCTGGCTTATTTCACATAGCATAATGTTTTCCAAGTTCATCTATGTGGCAGCGTGTATCAGAATTTCATTCCTTTTTAAGGCTGAATAATATCCCATTATGGATGGATATACCACATTTTGTTTATCCAATTCATCAGTTGAGGACGTTTGTTTACCTTCGGCTTTTGTGAATAGTGTTGCTATGAACACTGGTATAACCTCTGAAGCATTTGAAGCAAAGGAGTAACATGATCTGATTTCTATTTTAGGAAAATCACCCCTTCTCTCAGGCAGGGCATAGTCAGGAAGCAGATATCCCAGCAGTTAGGCAATAAGGAGAATACACTAAATATTGACCAGATAAATGAAAAGACAGGAGGAGAAAAACACATTATCGCAGGGGCAGAAGCTGAGGAAAGCAGCTGCTACCCCTAGGGTTGGGCACACAGAGAGAGGGTTGCCAAGATGAAAAGACTTGGAAGGAGCCTAGAGAAGGGGCCCCATGGAGTTGAAACTCAGAAACCCTCTTGAGAGCTGAAACTCTTTTTGAGGAAAGAGTGCTGCTCAGCTGGTTTTGATGTCTACCAGCTCAGAAGGGAGATTCACAGGGGCTGAAACCCCAGACTCTGAGAAGAGGGTACTGTTTAAGTAGTGCTGTTGTCTCTGAGCTTTGTGGAGGAAACTTCTGGTATTGGACCCCCTAACACTGAGGAGAGGTGCTCTTCAGCTACTGTTGGTGCCTCCAAGCTCTGAAGGGAGGGCCCATGTGGACTCCCTCTGTCCCTCTCCCACTCCAATGGAGGCATTGCTTGCTGTTGCTAGTGTCTCTAAGTGGGCGCGTGAGTGTTGGAAAGACTGCAAACTGGACTCAAGTGCTGCTACTGGAATGAACTGGCACTGCTGAGTGAACAAGAGAGGTGGGGGAGTCACACTAACAAAAACAGGAAGCTGCCAGGAAGGAGCAAATCCCTCCTCCCACCTCCAACCTTGGATGCTTCTTCTAGTGCCCCCGTTGCCAGATCCTGACAGAGATCCTGACAGGGAGCAGGAATGTGGTTGCAGGGTCCCAGCCCTAGTATCGCACAACAGAGTATGGAAGAAATAACAGTACAGTGGTCCTACAGCAATAGCGGGAGCTGGGGCAGGGGGACTGGAGGAGACAAGCCTGGAGTCAGGAATAAAGTACATTTTTTTTAACGTTTTTATTTTATTTTTGAGAGACATAGAGACAGAGCGTGAGCAAGGGAAGGGCAGAGAGAGAGGGAGATACAGAATCCGAAGCAGGCTCCAGGCTCTGAGCCATCAGCACAGAGCCCGACGCGGGGCTCGAACTCACAGACCGTGAGATCATGACCCGAGACGAAGTTGGCCGCTTAACCAACCGAGCCACCCAGGTGCCCCTAAAGTACATATTGATACACAATCTTTGGAGGTGATTGGTTCAGTTTGCTCTCCCTACATTGGGAATAGTTCCTAAAAGTATTACCTATATTCTGTAACTCCATTCACTGACCATAACTGATTTACACAGGGTGATCACCTAATCCAAGCTGAATTCAGATTCTCTTTCTGGTCTGTAAGATTTGGAAAAGATACACCTAAAATCTTGGATCATCATATCTGAGCCCAGTAATAGGTCTTCAGGCACCTGCTCCTGAGGTTGCTAGAGCTTTCCTGTTCCTTCCCTTCCTGTACTCTTTTTTTAAATCTTTTTTTGTTGTTGTTGTTTTGAGAGAGAGAGAATGCATGTGTGTGCAAGTGGGAGAGGGACCGAGGGAGAGGGAAAGGGAGAGAATCCCAAGCAGGCTCCACACCCAGCACAGAGCCCAATGCAGGACTCGATCTCACCACCATGAGATCATGACCCGAGCTGAAATCGAGAGTTGGACACTTACCCAACTAAGCCCCCCAGGTGCCCCTCCATGCTCTCGATTGTTCAATTCCAACTTTGATTCCATAAAATAATCCAGAAACCTTCTGATAAATTCTCCCTATTCATTAAGCTAGCCAGAGCCACTTTCTTTTACTTCATATTTTCTCTAACTTCTCAGACTTACATTCCAGGGGAGTCTAAGAAACATCAACAACATCAACATTTAGGGTTGCTAAGGATTCTAAGAGAAAGAATTCTTCCAGAGTAAGTGAACTGTGTGAGCACAGAGCAGGAACACCCAAGTTCATGGGCTGAGACCAAAAGTAAGGGAGAAGCAGGAATGGGGAGAGGAGCGGGGTCAAGTGTCCCAGACACAGTGATCAGGTTGAAGGCCCACAGGAAAAAGAAAGCATAGCATGTTGCAGAAATGAAAGCAACTTGGAATGATTCACATAAAGTAGGTAAAATGGGGAGACATGATTACAACAGGTCATTAATGAGGGTTTCTTTTATACCAGGCATGGTTATAAGCCATTATAGGTGGTAACTGATTTAGCCCTTGTAATGATCCAGTGAGGAGGTAATGTGGTTGGGAGACATCTCTCCTTGAGAAGATAGAGACAGATCACCAAATCATATGTGTCTGTTCTGATAAAGAGAATGTTTCCTGCTGGAGGAAGGTTTCTGGATTATTTTATGGAATCGAAGTTGGAATTGAACAATCGAGAGCATGGAAGGGCACCTGGGGGGCTTAGTTGGGTAAGTGTCCAACTCTCGATTTTGGCTCAGGTCATGATCTCATGGTGAGATCCAGTCCTGCATTGGGCTCTGTGCTGGGTGTGGAGCCTGCTTGGGATTCTCTCCCTTTCCCTCTCCCTCTGTCCCTCTCCCACACATGCATTCTCTCTCTCTCAAAACAACAACAACAACAACAACAAAAGATTTTTTAAAAAGAGCACAGAAAGGGAAGGAACAGGAAAGCTCTAGCAACCTCAGGAGCAGGTGCCTGAAGACCTATTACTGGGCTCAGATATGATGATCCAAGATTTTAGCAGATTTGCTCATAGCCCTAAATTTAAAAGGAGTTGGAATCCCCAAGCTCAGGATTTGTTAGCCATGATGCAGACCCATTGTGTGGGTAACACCTACTCAGCCTTACACCCCCATCTTCTAGGGGATCCTGGAGGACAAGAAGAAGCAAGACAAACATGAAGTTTATGCCATCTGCTGTGCTGTGAGTGATAAAGTCCTTTTTCTCTGAACAAGTAGAGTGAAATCTCAGGTTCTTCAAAACTTTTGACAAATGTAATCTCCTTCTTCCTCACGGGAAATGGAGATTCAGAGAAGTTAAATACCTTACTCAAAGCCTTAGCAAGGGAGCCAGAATATGGACCCATGTAGATAAACTCCAGAGTCTCTAGTCTTAACCGCAGTGATGAGGCTGAAGAAGCAAGAAGAAGCTAAATCACACAGGACCTTGTAAGCCATGTTACAGAGTTTAAATTTTATCATATGGGTAGTAAGTAGTCTATTCATTTGGGTGGGCTAACTACCATACCAGTTGGGCCTTAATATTGGCTTATACTTAACAGAAAATTATTCCTTGCTCATATAATTGCTTGAAGTAGAAGATTCTGGTGAGTAGGCAGCTTTTGTGTATATGCTGATTCAGGAGCTAAGGCTCCTTCTGTCTTGTAGCTCCATCAACCCTAGGGTCTTGCTTGCTTCTAGCCAAAAAGGTATGAGAAGAGAACATGGTAAACCACATTTACTTTTTTTTTGAGAGACATAGAGACAGAGCATGAGCAGGGGAAGGGCAGAGAGAGAGGGAGACACAGAATCTGAAGCAGGCTCCAGGCTCTGAGCCATCAGCACAGAGCCTGACGCGGGGTTCGAACTCACAGACCGTGAGATCATGACCTGAGCTGAAGTCGGTCGCTTAACCAACTGAGCCACCCAGGCGCCCCCACATTTACTTCTTAAAATCCATGGCCTGGAATGACCTACACCATTTTTGCTAATATTTCACTGACAAAAGCTAACCACATGGTCACATCCAGAAACAAGGGAGCCTGTCAAACATAGCCCCTGTTTCCTAATGATAAACTGCATCCCATGGAAGGAAGTATAACGTTCGGAGCAGAGGCAGCCACTCAGAGACTTAAACATATAGCATAACAGGTCAGGTTTACATTCAGATCACTGGCTGCAATATGGACATTTGCCTGGAAAGGATAAGACAGGAGATAGGAAAGAAGCCAGGGATCTCCTGCAGTAATACCGGTAAGGCTGGTGGGCAGGCAAGAAAAATGACAAGGAAGGAGGGAGGTGGGTGAAACCAGGAACCATTCAGAAGATGCAACCTATCGGAGGCTCTCTCTGCTCAGGTACAGCCCTCCTCCTCCCTAACCTTGTCTTTGCTGGCCTACTTGCACTCTGTTCATGACTCCATGTCTGTGTTTATACTCGCCTCATAATAATAAATGTTAAAGGAGGGAAGAGACAGAACTAATATTTAAAAAAAGAAAAGTCAAAATGGACACTGTTATGCAGATTCACACACTCGCTCTCAGAGAGGCACACATCAGACCCCAGGTTCTCCTCTCTCCACGGTCCCACTGCAGGTGGAGCGGCGGCGCGAGGTGCAGCGAATACTGCCTTTGTGAATAATCTATGCTTATGTAAGGAGTACTTTCGTGTGTGTGAGTGTATGGGTGTGTGAAAGGGTCTGTGTGCTAGTCTTTATCATAAAGACTAGAGAGACTATGAAGACGGCATGTGGGTCTCCCAGGAACATGACTCTGAGATGGAGCTTGGCGCATAAAAAAGTTTATTTGGGGAGATTTCGCTAAGAGGCATCCCCTATAGAGGCATGAAGGAAGTATAATTGGTCCGAGAGAGAAATTGATCTGCAATGCACCAGAGCTCAGGCAATCCTACACGGAAGTCTGGAGCTTGCAAGGTCTACTAGGGTTTTTCAGAGAAACAGAACCAACAGGATATTATATATGTAACGTAATTTTGTAATTTTGAAGCTAGGAGGTTCCACACTCTGCTGTCTCAAAGCTGGAGACCCAGGAAAGCACATGGTATAGTTTGAAGGCCTGAGAACAAGAGAGCCAAGGCGCAGATCTGAAGGCCTAAAAACTACCACCAAGGGCAGGAGAAGATTGATGTCTTTGCTCAAGCAGCAGGCAGAGAGCGAACTGAGCCCGGCTCTGCTTTTTTGTTCCATTCAGGCCCTCGACAGATCGGATTACGCCCTTCCACATTGGGGAGGTCCCCCTGTTTTACTCAGTCCCCCAATTCAAATGCTAATCTCTTCCAGAAACACCCACAGACATACCCAAAAATAATGTTTAACCAGCGATCTGGGCTTCCCTTGGCCCAATCAAGCTGACACAAAATTAACCATCACAGAATTGTCTTAAATTAGGGCAAGGGGACAGGGCATTTGTACTCTTGCATCAAGTGGTCATATTGGGCATGGGGTGTCCTCAGGAAGGGGACAAAGGCCTTGGGCAAGGAATCTCTTGTTAGCTGAGGAATATCCAAGAGAAGAACTGAGTAAAGAGTTGTCAGCAGCCAACATTCCCTGAAGCTGAGGAAATGCATACCTGCGTTCTGGAACGTGGGATCAGGACATCACACTCAGCGCCTGTAAATATAAACATATGCATGAGTGCTCGATAAATCCTTAATGCTTGATTCTGGCCTTGACACCCCCATACACACATAGACATGCACATTTTGATAATATGAGTGCATTCCTAGAAATAAGACATTATATAGTAACACAGAACTTCTATGATTTGCTTATTATTGGGATATGCATTTCTAATCTATCCTTTCATCCCCTCCTAGAGAAAGATAGTCTCCTTGGGGGCAGATTTTAGCTTATCCCAAAATTAATAATAGAATCCTCTCTTAGAAGTCTCTAGTCCAGTATACGCAATCAGGCATTGGAAGGAGACTGAACTGGGTTTAAATCCTAATTCTACAACATAGAGCTAAGTAGTGACAAACCAGTCATTTAACCTCTATTGGCTTCAGGCTCCTCATTTGGGACAGATGGAAAATTAAAGTACCTTAGTGTTGCTATGATGATAAAATAAGATAATGTAAGTAAAAGCATTTAGCATGATTTCTAGGATGTAGAAACCTTATGGTAAATGAGGCTATGGTTACTCAGGGGTGGATTTAAATATACAATGAGTCAAATCATGCCTGCAAGAAGGGTCTCCAGGAATGGATGTAGTGAGCATATTCCTGAAAACTATATTTAGGTGTAGTCCAGTGGAAGCTGTTCTGTTTTGCCACCACAAACGAATTCTCAATAACCTACAAGCGGTGAAAAGAGGAGAGATTTTGCAATACTGGTGTATTTCCTCTGAGTCACACACATCCCCGCTCTAAACCCCGGGTAAGGTTGTGGTAGGAAATGCAGAGGTTGCTCATCAAGCAGTTAGTAAGCATCAACAAAGGCTTTATTCAGGTATCACCTCCTGCTCTAGATTTTGGGTCCTTTTCTCACTCCCTTGGGTCTATTTCCTTTTATCAGCTAATTCTTAGGCCCCTTGGGTTCCGTGTTTATAAGAAACATTCACTAAATGCCAATGCAGAAAACTACCCACGAGGCTGCTTCCTGGGCACATGGGTGGACCGTGTTTCCAGCGTCCTCTGCAGTCAGTCTGCTGTGACCATCTGATGACCGTAGCCATTGGAACGTCAGTAGAAGTTAGATGTGCCACTTCCGTGGAGGGTGATCAGCCGCCCTAGTATGCTAGGACAGGGGGGTTTCTGTGGATGTGGAACTTTCTGTTTTGAAACCAGGATAGTTCAGGGAAAATCAGGTCAGGCTGGTCACCTTACTTCCTGGCCTCGACCATAAAACCTCTTGCACATCCCCTACTTGTACATTTTCTCCTTCCAGCTTCTTAGACAAAGAGGTATCATAAGCACGGCAACCTTGGAAGCCGTGTTTTAAACCTGGCAGAGCCAAATGTCAACCTGAGTAGTTCCTATCTCCCCACTGATCTGAAACATCTATCATCGACCTCGCACGAGTGAAAAAAAATTCTATTATGTTTGGCCCATTCCTTGTGGGGCCCATTTTCATAGTACCTTAGCCTTTCCCGACAAACACAGTCACCCTACAAACTGAGTTAGAATTATAGAGACTTTACAAACTAATGTAGCATTAAGGCAAGAGCACCTAAAATACACATGCTCGCTTTCTGGGAAGTGTTTGCAAGGACGATGGAATTTCGGGAGAATGAATGGAAAGGAAGGAGGACAAAGAGGCTGATCCTCATACAAATCCAACTCATGGCCACCATGAAAAATTCGCAGATCTCCTCTCAGAGATGAAAGTAAGCATTAGGAAGCGTATCACACACCCAACGGTGCAGGGTGCTCTGGGGACAGAGCAGAGGACTGAGGTCAGAATATATGTGTTCACACCAGCAGCTGCTACTATCATTGGGGGTAAGTGAGCAGCCTCTCTGGACCTTAGTCTCTTCATCTGAGATATTAAAATGTACTTTACCTCTGATCGAGTATATTCTATGAGCCATTCCTGTGCTAGGCAATGGAGATACAAACGTAAGATATGATAAAGTCCGTGAAATAGACAACAGGCTAGAAATGTCTGACTGACAGAGTGTCACCTAGGACTAGAAGCAGGAGGAAAGGGAAAGGCCCATGAGGGATTTAGGTCCTCTCTTCACATTGGTGAGACCACGGGAGTGACTAACTTTGCCCAGTGCTGAGATCTGTAGACTGAGGAGCAGGGGAGCAGAGTCCCACATGCAAGGGGTCTTTTGATCGTCCCGTAGTCAGTGTGCCTTCACACATATATTCAGCACCCACTACATGTCAGGCCTTGTGCTTCCTCTGAAGTCCAAGGGTAAGAAGGACACTGGCCTCTAGCTCTTCAAGGTCCAGCAGGGTGGAGATAAGTGTGTCATAGGAAAGGGAGAGGTGGTGTCATGGCTGAACGGGGCACAGAGGAGGGGCTCATTGGGCAGAAGGACATGGCTCCCGACGGCCTCCCGAGCAGCTGATGCTGAGCTGAGCCGCCGCCCAGCCAAGTGTGTGTTGGCCAGGTGGCAGAGAGAGGGGATGTGATAGAAACAGCAGGCCGACATGCTGGAGGGCTGGTAAGAGTGAGCAAAGTGCAAGGGATGGTGCCCCCAGCGAGAATGCAGGAGCCAGGGCAAGGTCTTTTTTTGGTGGGGGGCACGTTAAGGAGTTTGGATTTTATCCTTAAAGTTATAAACAGCCTTTAAAGGCAGAGGTTTGGCATGAAGGAACACCCCGGCAGCCATGAGGAGGAAGAAGAGGACCATTTTAAGGCTCTATGACATCCAGGTGAGAAATGACAAAGGCCTGAACCAAGGTAGTGATGGAGGCGAAGAGGGAATTACACACACGGGAAGGCAGAATTTACAGGGGCCAGGACTGTTTGCATCCAGGGGTTGCTAAACAGAAGCTCTGAGGTGAGAGGCTCAGGTTATCCAGGGAGCCAGAAGGTAAATAGCAAAGCGCAGACATCAAAGGGCAAAAGTTAGATTGAAAAGTGAGCGGAAATGGTCTCTGTCCAAAGCTGTGAAGACATAATGGAGGATTTGGTAAAATCCTTTAGTCAGGGCAACAGAGGGCCCCTGTCTGACCTCAGAGAGGGTGGCTGCCTCTCCCCAGAGCTGCTGCAGGGTGAAAATCCTCGGGGGAAGAGACAGTGACGTAGCTCAGCCACTAACTCAGAAGTCTGGCAATGTTTAGCTCTGGGGAAAAAAAGACATAATAGCCCTGATTTGCCCAGATACACAGGCCCGGTTCTCATTAATAACCACATTTTTGTTAGGCTGTGATTTGATTAAGTGATTTGTGACTTGATTAAGTAATTGAAAAGATAGTTTATTTAATTTGGAGTCCTTTGGACTTCAGAGCCCAATGCATTTCAAACTGTGCTGTTTCTTGTCAAAACTTTATAGCATCTCTGCCTGCTTACAATTAGAAATTAAAATTAAAAACTGGAAAGAAGGGGGAAGAATTCATTTAACTAAGAAGGAAAAAAGAAGGTTTGCTGTGTCTTAAGAGCTCACTTTGCGTGATGGGTGAGCCGCCACCTTTTCATTTTCCTAACGCTCAGAAAATTATGAGGAGGTAGCCTGTAGTAGAAATTTGAGAAAGAAATTCACTTAGAGAATTTAACTTGTCATTTCTGGTTATTTAAAACCCAGAGGATGTATTTCTCTAAGAAGCCTGTTCTGGGGATACCTCTATCCCACAGAAATGTGTTTTCTGGAAATTCAGAGAAAGCCTTAAAGATATAAGAGTCAAATTCATATTTAGTAGGACCAAGTGCTGAATCTGCTCCCAGCTGGCATGCCATGAGTCAAATGAGCCACCAGTGGCCATATCCAGGCCAGCATGGCCCTTCCCAGAACCAACATGGCAAGCCCCAGCAGCAGAGATGGGGGGTCAGAAGCGGGTGGGGGATAGAAAGTGGCCCCAGAGAAGAGCGTGGGCTCTGCAGGCAGGTAGACCTGGGTTTGAGACCTGCTTCTGCCACATGCTAACCTTTCAGCTTGGCAATATGACCCCACCTTACTAAGCTTCAATGGAACTGCTCTTTATCTCGTCAAAATGGAGCTAATACTTCCTTACTGAGAAACGGTCTGGTCCCTTTTCCCTACAGGCCCCCCTAAACTGATACACATGCTACTCTCTTTGAAGTTAGAAGCAATTTGGTGTCGTTAGATGTACCATTTTACAGATAGCATTTTATGTAACAAATTCTACCAAAGAAGATTTTTATCTTCCAACAGGTAGGAAGCCCTTGGGAATTCTAATCCTAGTTGATCTACTCTCTACGTTCATATCAAAACCTCACTAAATAAACTGGAAAATCACTGATGTGACCTGTTTAAAGTGAGGAGATAAAAGAAGGGTTCTAACTCCAGGGAGATGCTAAGAGGTTCTATCTTGGAAACTGTATGTCGTATCATAAATATAGTCTCATGCTTCTCCCCAGCCACATCCAAAAGGAAGGAGCATAAAAGGCACGTTCAAGATGCAAAACTTCAAGAACACACAGGCAGGCGTAGTTACTTAGCAAATTCTAAATAGATGAGCTTTGTTAATCTGCATTTATAAAATTTATCCTGGCCCAGATTCAAAAGCTCATTAGGAATCTACAGTGTGCTCTAAATTGTAAGCTGTGTCGCTAGGTGTCCCCCAAAAGGGCAGATTTAATGACCATAAACAAATCAGCTAAATATCGTATATATCACAGACCATGTTCCAACAAAGGTAGAGCTAGCCAACTGAGGCTATGCCATGCTCCTAGAGTGTCTACCTAACAGGCAAAAAATATTCAGTGTTAAAATTCAGCTTTCCACGCTGGACTACGATCTCAGTGATCTTCCTCCTTCTGGCCCAGCTGCTGATTAAGGTTCTTGCTTGTAAAGTCCACCATAATGAGCTTGAGCAGAAACACAGTTTCTTAGAGGATACTAGGTAACGTTCCGGAATTCCTGGAGAGATGAGAGAATGGGAACCGTGGACTGAAGGTAGTCACAGTCCTGGATGCAGGGCCCCACTGGTAGGATCGCTGCCACTGACACCTCTAAAAGATGCTGCCTCTCTCTTGATGTAAGGCAACTCCACACCTTACCTGCTTTAAACAGAAGGCTTGTGTGAATGGGTTCATTGGCAGAGGCTGGGTCACATGCCACCATACTAGTTCAAGAAAGACTGAGAAAAACAGGATCCAGATTCCCACATTAGGGAGGCAGGACTCAAGTGGGAATGTCCTCAGATATAAAATGACTACTCCCAAGGCAATGGCCAGCTAGAATATGACGTGTGTAACTGCAACACTATAAAATATGTCCTCGGCTTCACCTTTCTTGGAAAACATTTAGTCCATAACAAGATCAAAGTTCATAAGGCTAAAGGCAGCAAGGTAGCTGTTAGTTTTGAATTGACTTAAGACTACAGCATGAACTCCAAGTTCAAATAAACGCATGTTGATAACAATAATTTTTCTAATAGCCTGCGCAAAATGGGTCAGATCACCAGAGTTGATGTACTTTGTATATGCTATTAAGTAAGCAGCTTAAACATGAAAACAGTAATTTAGCTTCTTATCCATTAGCCTCAGTAACTTCACCTGGCTACATCCCAAGAGACCTTCTTTATAGCAGGTAAAACAAAAAGCTTCTTCCTTTGCCCAGTAGTTTATATGTTGTATTTCATGACTATCTACTTTGCTTGTATGTCCTTTTATCCCCCCTGAAAAGCATGTTTTTCAAAATCGTGCTCAGAAACGAAGGCAGTCTATAAATCAAGGGCAGAGTCCTTGTATACATTTAAATCCATCAGGTGCCTGGATTAAACTGGCAGTGAGTGAAATATAACTGAATCACCCCCAAGATCCTATTAAAATGCCAGTGAATTAAAATATGGCTACTGCAATCCACAAGCTATCATTAGGCTAACTGGGAAAAAATCTAGAAGTATTCCTATTACCGTCAGGAATGATGAGAAAGTTACCTCTATATCACCACTGTTATTTAACATTGTTCTGGAGGTTGAGACATACTGGAATTAGGTAAAAATATAGATGGTAAGTAGATGGAAGGGATGGATGCATGGATGGATGGATAGGCAGATCAATGATAGTTATAAAAGTTGGAAAGAATCAACCTCGGCTAATGATGTGATTATATCTCCAAAAAACCTAGAAGAAGTATCAACTTGCAAATAAAAAGAAAACTCACTAAGAGATTAATAGACAAGACTAATAAATCAGTGGTTTTAATATACACAAGAAAACTGAGTAGGAGATATCATGGAGTGAAAACACCTTCATTTAGAATAGTAACAAACAAGATAATGGGAATTTTAAAAAAGATAAAAAGGAGTAAAGGGGTTATGTATAAAATCTTTAAGAAGGTAATTTAAGAACATTCCTGAGGAACACAAAGGAAGACTTGGATAAACGAAAATCATGCCATGCTCTTGGTATCTATATATTTAAAGTGATCAATGCAAGTACTTACAGGATCCTTTTAACTAGAAAAAGTATTCTAAGAAAAAATCACAAGTCAGAATATCCTGGGAAATTGCTAAAATGAAGAATAATGAGAGGATGGCAGGAGAGGGCAGTGATTAACTCTGCTGGGACAAAAAGATAAAGATAATTGCAGATAGTACTAAAAATTGAAATCAGAAATAACATAGCCAACAAATAAATATGACTTAAATTAAGAATAACAAGACAAGATAGAGAAATATATAATACATCCTTCTCCTTTTGCTTATAAAAGAGAAACTAACAAGGATAATGACTGTTGGGGTGCCTGGGTGGCTCAGTGGGTTAAGTGGCTAACTCATGATTTTGGCTCCGGTCATGATCTCACGGTTCCAGCCCCGTGTTGGAAACCACAACAACAGTATGAAACCTACTCGGGGTTCTCTCTCTCTCTGCTCCTCCCTTGCACAGGCACAGCTCTCTCTCTCTCTTTCTCTCTCAAATAAAAATATAAACTTAAAAAAAAGGATAATGACTGTGTAACAATGAGCATGGGTAGTTTGCAACTGTAAGACACACTGCACAATGTAATGCTACACATGTTAATATCTTGATGAAAGCAGTATTTCATGGAAAACGTAAGCCACCAATAGTGAATCAGGAGATAGGAAACTTGAACTGGTCAATGACAAAGAAAGAGAGAAAAGGCAATCAAGGAATTACTCCTCAAAAACTCCATGCTATGGTTATTTTACAGACAACTTCTTCCAAGTTGTCACAGAATCACTCATTCCCACGCCACATCTGATATAAGGCAAACAAAACGATGAAAACATACCCAGCACATAGTACAAAGTTAGCGTATCCTGAATTCTAAACCTGGGATTGATCTAGTTTTCTTCGTAGGGTGTGATCTTTTACATTTTTTAACTAGGTGTCGAAATATCTTTAATAAACTACTAGGAAGACAAATTCAAAAATATATTTTAAAAATAACAATCTAAAATCAAGTAGTATTTACCCTGGAGAGGATAAGTGTTTAAGAAATGTATTAATTCATCACTTCAACAAGTGAAATATGGTAAAACAGAATTGGTTTGATTAATTTATCTTACGCATTCTAAATTAAGTCTGTAGGAAGACACCAACACTCATTCCTGACTAATAAATAAATAAAGAAATAAA
Organism: Paguma larvata; assembly: GCA_030068075.1. Taxonomy (NCBI): domain Eukaryota; kingdom Metazoa; phylum Chordata; class Mammalia; order Carnivora; family Viverridae; genus Paguma; species Paguma larvata. Next base: position 104,445,840 of record CM057829.1, read on the forward strand.
CGTACAACTCCTAATAAGTAGCAATAAAAATATCTTAACAAAATAAAAAGATATAAAAAGCCAACATTTTAAATGACAGTGAGGGGTGCCTGGGTGGCTCAGTTAGTTAAGCATTCAATTTCAGCTTGGGTCATGATCTCACAACTCTTGAGTTCAAGCCCCACATTGGGTTCTGTGCTGACAGCTCAGAGCCTGGAGCCTGCTTCAGATTCTGTGTCTCCCTCTCTCTCTCCCCCTCCCCTGCTCATGCTCTGTGTCTTTCTCTCTCTCTCTAAAATAAATAAACATCAAAAAAAATTTTTTTTAATGACAGTGAAATATTAGAAGCATGATAACAAAAAGGAGAAATAGGACAGGACTGCCCACTCTCATTATGTTTACTTTAAACTGTCTGGAAGCTTTAGTCCGCACAAGTAAAAGAAAAACCAGAAATAAGAGGTATAGTTGTTAGGAGTGCCTGGGTGGCTCAGTCGGTTAAGCTTCCGACTCTTGGTATCAGCTCAGGTCTTGAACTCAGGATCATGAGTTCAAGCTCCACATTGGGCTCTACACTGGGAGGGATAGTTATTAGATACAAGGATATGACATCATAATTGTTTGTAAAATTATGAGTACCTACTTATTGTATCTGAGATCTCTAAAAAATATTTGAACTAATTAAAAAGTTCAGTAAAACAGCTAAATTAAAAAAAAAACCTTCCCTTTCTTTATAACAGTAAAAATTAAATATTATATTATATATATATACACACACACAGAAAAAAGACACCATTCATAATAACTATACATAAATGACTAGAGATGTACTTTACATGTGCAGGTCCTATATGGAGACAGGTATAAAACATCACGGTAAGACAAATCAATTCTTTATGTGACAAAATTAAAAGATAAGTATAAAACAAAAATTAGGGAGAAAAGCAGACTATTTCCTTTTTAAACAAAAATAAAGTAACCATAAGGAAAAAGAGCAATACAGTTTTACTATATACAAAATTTTTAACTTTAATATTCTGAAAATGCCATAAAAATGTTAAACATAATAGCAAAAAAAGAAAATATGCATAACTCATGTGGCATCTTGTTGATATTTTCAGCATAAAATAGCTTTTATACATTAAGAGACACCACAGAAAAAAAATTGGCAAAGGATAAGAAAAAAGTATAGGTGTACAAAAAGCATATGAAAAAATAATAACCTTACTAAAACATAAGGAATTAAAACTTAATGAAACAAAATGAATGCCACTTTCTTCTATTGGCAAACGATTTGTAAGTGAATGACAGAGACTCCTATACTTCTGAGGCATGTGAAAATTTGCAAAAACCTCACCAAAAGAAATTCAGCAATTTGATTCGAATCTTGAATCGAAATCCATGCCCACTGACCAGATGATTTTAATACTAGTACTATTTACTCAGGAAATGATTTTGTAAAAAAATAGACCCAACAATAATAAGGTAGACTACAGCACGAGAGAAGAAAAATGTAGGGTAATGAGAAGTAGCCACAATGGTCTCTAATGTAGGAGGTGTTGGAAGGGGAGGGGAATGACTGCTGAAGGCCCAGATGTGCTGGTGTTTCTCTGTAGTGCCAGGGGGCACTGTCCCTTGATATTCTACATTGTGCCTCTGTAGGCACAGTAGGCAGTTCACAGAGTAAAGATTGTGAAAGTTTCAGCCGGTTATATATTTGTGTAGATTTGAACAATAGAGGTAACAAAATCTGAACTTTGATTAATTGCTTGTTAACGACTGGGAGTTATCTGTAACAAGAAAGCAAGCCCAGTCGCCAGACCAGCATAGCGTAGGGACAGCCACCAACCCAGATAAGGCTTGTTGACTTAGGGTCTCATGAAACGTCAAAAGTAATCTTTATTGGGCAATTATCCAACAATTTTTCTGTCCATGTCCCATCGGAATATCCCAAAGCATCTATCTGAGCCATTCAGACCCTTGCTGCCATTTCTGGTGACAAGTCAGGATTTTCTAATTAAGTAAAAATAGAGTGTAAGAGAAGAAACTAGCTGAATACAGAAATCACAGACAATGTCTCACTGGGCCAGATAGAGGAAACTTAGATGAAAGTCAACACTTTGTAACTATTGATATTAATTTAAAATTCCTTAAACGCTTGTGACAATTTTCAGCATACCTAAAAGTGATAGTCCCAAGTGTACCAAACACCCATTAAATGGCCTGTGGATGCAGACCTACAGCCTGGCTCTTGCTTAGCTTTATGTCTGTCTCTTTCTTATTAATTATACTAGAACCACACTAGCCCTCCTTTAGTTCTTCAAATACATCAAATTTATTCCTTCCTCAGTATTGATGTATATGCTGATCCCACCCCAGGAATGTCATTCCCTGGAGTCCTTGGATACTTACAAATCCTTCAGGTCTCGGACTAAATGAGACCTTTCTTGACCTCTAAGTTATCTTCAATCAGCCTGAATATTCAGTTCTCAACCTTATGTGTACATTGAGGTCATCTGGGGTTATTTTAAACTATTGATGTCTGGGCTCCATCTCAAAGATTCTTATTTAGTTTGCCTGGGAGTGTAGCCTTGGCATTTGAGATGTTTGAAAAGCCTTTGAGGTGATCCTAATTTGTATGAAAGATTGAGAACCACTGGCCTAGATCTCATCACCACATCTGTTTCCTTATAGCACTTTGCAGCTATAATAGTGAAATGCACTTGTTTATTTATTGGCTCTCTGCATATAAAGGCGGGGTCAGTGTCAGTTTTATTCATCACCAAAAGTATTTGAAGAAGAAGAGCGGATAAAAAAGGGATCAAAATATCCGAGAGTCACGGGACAATTACAAATGTGTAACAAGCATGTAATGGGAATACCAGAAGGAGAAGAAAGAGAAGAAAGAACAGAAGAAAATATTTAAATTAATAACGGCTAAGAGTTTTCCAAAATCAGTGACAGACACCAAAACATAGATCCAGGTAGCTGAGAGAACATCAAGCAGAGAATTAAAAAAAAAAAAAATCCTTACCTAGGAATATCATTAAAACAAAATCAAAACTGCAAAAAATCCAACACGAAGAGAAAATTTTGGAAAAGCCAGAGAATAAAAACACCTTACTTACAGAGGAAGGGATATAAGAGATATATCATACTTATCTTGAGAAACCATGCAGCAAGAAGAATGTGGAGTGAATATTAAATATGCTTAAAGGAAAAAAAAATGACAGCCTAGAATTCTGTATCTAGTGAAATTATCCTTCAAAAATGAAGAAATAAAGACTGTTTCAGAAAAACAAAAATTGAGGGAATTTGTCACCAGTAGACCTGTCTTGTATGAAATGTGAAAAAGAGTAAAAGGGTCTTCAGAGGAATGAAAATGATGTAGGTCAGAAGTCAGATCGACATAAAGAAAAGGAACATTAGAAAAGGAATAAATAAAGGTAAAATAAAATCTTTTTCTACTATTTTTTTAAGTTTATTTATTTATTTTGAGAGAGAGACAGTGCACAGGAGGCCCAGAGAGAATCCCAGGCAGGTTTTGCACTGTCAGCGTGGAGACTGATGCAGGGATCCAACTCACCCAACTGTGAGATCATGACCTGAGTGGAAACCAGGAGTCTGAAGTCCAGTGCTTAACCGACTGAGCCACCTAGATGCCCCAAATCTTTTTTTTTTAATGTTTATTTGTTTTTGAGAGACAGAGAGAGAGAGAGAGAGAGGGAATAAACAGGGGAGGGGCAGAGAGAGAGGAAGACAGAGGATCAGATGCAGGCTCTGTGCTGAAAGAAGTCCACCTTACATATGAAGACACAGATAGATTAAAAGTGAAGCAATGGAGAAAGATGTGCCGTGCTGACACTAATCAAAAGAAAGTAGCTCTATTAATTTCAGACAGAGCACATTTCAGAGCAAGAAAAATTATGAGGGATAAAGAGAAGGATTATATAATGACAAAGGGGCCAATTCTCAAAGAAAACATAGCAGTCCTTACTATGAATGTGCCTAATAACAGAGGATCAAAATAAAAGAGACAAAAACCGACAGAACTACAACGAGAATAAAGGAATGCACTATTATAGTCAGAGACTTCGACAGCTCTCTATTAATAATCGAGGTCCAATGATCAGAAAATCAGTAAAGATACGGTTGGACCAAACAGCACCATCAATTAACGGGATCTAAATGACATTCATAGACAGCTTCAACCACCAAAAGCAGCTCACACACTCTTCTCAAGCTCAGAACATTCACCATGATAGACCACACTCTGGACCACAAAACATATTTAACAAATGTAAAAGTGTAGAAATCATATAAAGTATCTCTCAGTCCACAATGGAAGTAAACTAGAAATCAAAACAGAAAGATATCAGGAAAACCCCTAAGTATTTGGACGTTAAACAACAGAACTCTAAATAACAAAACAGGTCAAAGAACTCTCAGAATGATTTTAAAATATTTTTACTTGAAAAATACAACTTATCAGTTAGTGGGACCCAGTAAAAGCAGTGCTTACAGGAAAATTTATAGTATTGGAAGTAATGTATAATTGTAATTATACATTAGAAGAAAGATCTAAAATCAATAATCTAAGCCCTCACCTTAGGAAACTAGAGAAGGGAGAGCAAAAATAACCTAAAGCAAGCAGAGAAGAAAAATAATAAAAATTAAAGCAGAAATCAACGAAATTACAAAGAGGAAAGCGAGAGAGAAAATCGATGAAACCAAAAGCTACTTCTTTGCAAAGATTAAAAAAAGGTGACAAACCTCTAGGTAGTCTAACCATCTGAATTACAGAAAATTCGACCTGTTCAAAGTCACAGCTAGGAAATGATCTATCTACTCGGGATGTGAGCCCTGGCATCTGGCTCCAGCAGTCAAGCAGTAACCACTACACTTCATTGCGGTTCCCAGAGTGGTGCTAGATCTCCTTCCACAATGGCCTCCTCCTCCATTGGCATCACTTCCCTCTTACTTTCTCAGAAAATGAGGATTGGGGGTGGGGGAGTCTGGGTGGCTCAGTCGGTTAAGCATCTGACTTAGGCTCAGGTCAAGATCTTGAGGTTGGTGAGTTTAAGCCCTATGTCAGACTCTGTGCTAACAGCTCAGAGCCTGGAGCCTCCTTTGGATTCTGTGTCTCCCTCTCTCTCTGCCCCTACCCCGTTCATACTCTGTCTCTCTTTCTCTCTCAAAAATAAACTTTTTTTTTTTAACATTTATTTATTTATGAGAGACATAGAGACAGAGTATGAGTGGGAGAAGGGCAGAGAGAGAGGGAGACACAGAATCCGAAGCAGGCTCCAGGCTCTGAGCCGTCAGCACAGAGCCCGACGTGGGACTCGAACTCACAGATCGTGAGATCATGACCCGAGCCGAAGTCGGCCGCTTAACCGACTGAGCCACCCAGGCGCCCCAAAAATAAACTTAAAAAAAAACCAAACAAATGAGGATTTAGGCTCTCTTTCTTACTGAGTCTGGTCACAATGTTAAAACCCTTTTTAACACAGAACTGTATCAACTGAAAGAAGTTGGCATGCAAGTTGAAACCACTGTCATTCCCACTAGGTCTCCATTTGCCCAAGAATTGCTCCTACTATTTTGAGGGTATTTTTTCCCCAAAGTTATTCTGATTAGGATCTAGAAAAAAGAGAGACAGAGACAGAGAAATGGAAGGAAGGAAGGAAGGAAGGAAGGAAGGAAGGAAGGAAGGAAGGAAGGAAGGAAGGAAGGAAGGAAGGGAGGAGGGAGGGAGGGAGGGAGGGAGGGAGGGAGGGAGGGAGGGAGGCATAGATGTCTTTAGTCTTTCAGAGGCAAGTACTCTTCCATTTGCCTTCCCAGGGGAACCACAGCCTTGACCCTCTCGTGTGAAGTTATATTCTGAAGATCTGCCTTCAGATCTCTCAAAGAAATATGAGAAAGAGGAGACTGACCTCAGAAGCCTTGCTCTGTCTAGACAAGGAGTATGATACAGTCACTCATTTTTACACTGATACTAAACTCCACAGTCTCACATCTATATTCAGCAGCTAGTAAACCTCTCTAGCATTCACTGAACCTGCTCTAAGTTGTTGGAGAAGAAAAACTAGTCATTGGAACAATTACAGATGTCTGAGCCCACAAAGTCCATTATGGTTTGATTCACAAGTTCAATTCCACCTTGCCTTTAGTGAATAATGACTACATCACCAATAGTAGTGAAACTATGGCAGTTTTTCTTCCTTATCCCAAACAATACACACAGAAAAAGAGATAAGACTCTGTCTTAAGGAGCAATAAAAGTGAAAAAAAGTGTACCTATAGGTATTTATAAAAAGTACATTTATAAAAATAAGTATTAGTTAAGCAAATGGAATGACACATTTGTTTGGACACTGTTTCTCCTAGCATAGGATGTGCACATAATGTAGTGACTTGTAAAGAGAATATCGAAGGGAAAGTGTTGAGTCAGCTCTCTGCAAAGATTGAGACTTGAGACAAGGTTGAGTGTGGCTCCTGGAGGGACCTGCTGAGACTGACAGTTTGAGAGGGCTAAGGAAACGATGTCTAGGAAAGCTTCTGGCAGCTTTTCCTAAAATGCACTGAGTATTTCGCAGGATTCTGGCTACTCCCTTACAAAGATGGTATTGCAGATGGCGCACCACTTAATTAGAAACTATTCTATCAATGGTTTCAAAATTCCCTGCCTTATCCTCTAATTAACACACAGAAAAATCATTGATGAAAACTCAGGCTCCTGATCAAACGGGCAATAGTCTTTCCATGAATTGGAACACATTCAACCAAGAGAAATCAGAAAAGTGCTGTACAGGGTGGCTCAGTCAGTTAAACATCTATCTCTTGATTTTGGCTCAGGTCGTGATCTCATGGTTTGTGAGTTTGAGTCCTGTGATGGGCTCCACACTGATGCCCAGAGCCTAGTTGGGATTCTCCCTCTCCCTCTGTCTCTGCCTCTCCCCTGCACACATTCTCTCTCTCTCAATCTCTCTCTCTCTCTCTCTCTCTCTCAAAATAAATAAACATTAAAAAAATTTAGAAAAGTGTTGTCCAGGAAATCCCTGGAGATTTTGACCCAGCCTTTGAACACCCAATGTGAATTATCATATTATATCCTGAGACCAGCTGATATTTCCCAAATATGTGATATCTGGTCATATGTGTGGAGATATGTGTATATATATATATATACACACACATATATATATATGTGTATATATATGTATATGTATATATGTATATGTATATATATGTATATGTATATATGTATATATATATTGCTTGGCAATATTTTAAAAGAGGCTTCTTTCAAGAAGTCAAAAGAAGTCTGGTCATTTCATAATGGAGTAAATAGATCTTGACCAGGGAGTAGAATTTCCAATGGTCTCATTTGCAACATTCTTGCAGACCTAACATTCTTCCTCAGATCAGAATATTCCAAAAAATGACTTCAAAATTCTGAGGAGCATCTTGCCTCCAGAAAGTTCACCATTCAGGCAAAAACCTCTCCAAGAATCCCTTACAAATTTTGCTGTATCATCTTGGTCAAGATACAAAACTATGCACCAAATGTCTACACCTTTAAGTATAAAACTATTACTCTTTGATGATATATAACACCATCATTTTTGAACAATTATTAGCTGTACGGCATTCTACTAAAAAGTCTATAAGTAATAATCACAATCCATACAATACCCTTATGCGAGATACTAATTATCCTTATTTTGCAGATATGCAAACTGAGGTTGAGGGAATTTAAACTATTTCCCAAACTGGTCTACAATGGAATAAATGGCAAAGATTGAATTTGGACCCGACTTAGTCGTTTTTCAAAGCCTCTGCTTTCCCTTCTCTCTCTACCTCCTTTCTTCTCTCTCTCCCTCCCTCTCATTCCCTCCCCCCCACCTCACTGTCTCTCTCTCCCTCCTTTTTTCTCTCTCTCTCCCTTCCTCTCTATTTTTCTCTTTATGCATTAAAAAAGTCTTCACTGCGGTGAACTTACATACAAAAAATGGCACACATTTAATGTACACAATTGGAGGGGCTTGAACATAAGCACGCATTTATGAAACAATCACCACGATCAAAGTAATAAACATATCCTCACCTGCAAAAGTTTCCTCCTGTCCCCCCTTTTGTGTACGTGTGTGGTGAGAACATTTAATTTGAGACAGACCCTCAACAAAATTTTCAGTGTACAATAATACCGTGTCGTCAACTCTAGGCACTGTATTGACATCAGATCCTTAGAACTAATCTTTGCATAACTGAAACTTTACACACATTGACTTCGCACCTATTAGGATGCCAAAAAAGACAAAACAAAACAAAACAAAAGATAAAAAGTGTTGGTGAGGCTTTGTAGAAATTGGAACCAACGGGGCCAATGGTTCATAGGACATTAGAGCCACTCTGCCAGTGAACGTCTCCCATCTGCCCCCATCTTTGCATGACGGGATTCTGGTCCTTCAGAGTATCTATCACGTCCTCATGGAGACATTCCTCACAACCTGACTAAATGTGCCCTCCCCCATTCCAGCCACTCTCTGTGACATCCCCTTACCTTATTATGTTTTTTTGGTCACAATTTTCCCTACCTAAAACCATCTCAGCTTATTTTTGTTTGCTTGTTTCTTTCCTGTCTCCTCCTACTAGAACGTGAGCTCTGTTAGAGCAAGAACCTTGTCTTTTTTGTTCTGCTGGGAGCCATAGTTGGCACAGGACAGGAGCTAATAGATGTACCAAGAGAACGCAGGGATGAATTAATCTGGAATCATACGGTGCCCTCCCGGGATCTAAAGCATGACTTTTGATGTTCTCAAAGAAATATTGACTCTTGAAGAAGACAATTCTAAGCAACTTTTGGAAGTAGTCTCTCTCCAATCTTTAAATTCACATTTTCCTTTTCTCTAGGTAGATCTGAAATATACTAGTATAAGACCTGAAAGGTTCGTATCTTAAGTGTGCCATTGAAGCAGTTTTGGTAACCCATATGAAGACACAGAACATTTCCATCATGCCAGAGAGCTCCTCTGTTCTCCTTCCCAGTCACCCTGCCCCAAACAAGTGTTGATCTGATTTTATCACTATCAGTTTGTTTTGCCTAGAATTGCATTTAAATGGAATCATCCTTGGGGTGCCTGTGTGGCTCAGTCAGTTGAGTGTCCAACTCTTGATTTAGGCTTAGGTCATGATCTCACAGTTGTGAGACTGAGCCCTGTGTCAGGCTCTGTGCTGAGCACAGAGTCTGCTTAGGATTCTCTCTTTCTTACTCTCTCTCTCTGTCCCTCTGCCTCTCTACCCTGCTCATGTGCTCACTCTCTCTCTCAGAAAAGAAAAATGAATCATCCTTTTTTGTGTCCAACTCTTACTTAACGTATTTTGGGGATTCCTTCATGTTGTTGCATGTACCAGTAGTTCATCTCTTTTGTTTCTGAGCAGTATTCCATGGTATGGATTTGTCACTATTTGCTTACCCATTCTCCTATTGAAGGATATCTAGGCTCTTTCTAGGTTTGGCTATAACAAGTAACCCTTCAGATATTCTTTTATAAGGCTTTTAGTGGACGTATGTGTTTATTCTCGGATATATACCTAGGAGTGGAATGTGGGGGTCATAGGATAGATGTGTGTTTAACTTTTTTTAAAATTTGTTTTTAATGTTTATTTATGAGAGACAGAGAGATAGAGACAGAGCCATGAGCAGAGGAGGGGCAGAGAGAGAGGGAGACACAGAATCTGAAGCAGGCTCCAGGCTCTGAGCTGTCAGCACAGAGCCCGATGTGGGGCTCAAACTTACAGACTGCGAGATCATGACCTGATCTGAAGTCGGAGGCTTAACCACTCAGGCACCCCTGTTTAACTTTTTAAGAAACTGCCAAATGGCTTTTCCAGAGTGATTGCACCTTTTAAACTCCACTTTTAATCTCCTCAAATGGCACTGTGAAACTATTAGGCTATCAAATACCTAGAGGTCATCCATAGGTATACACATTAAGAAATAGTTATAGAATATAGTGCAATAAGCCAGAGAGCTCAGAAGCAAGCGTCAATCTCCCAGTCCTCTCTATCCAAGCCCTACTCTTTTCTCCCTCTGGCATTTGGAGAAAGAGGCCCTGACAGTCCACATTGCCAGGGCAGAGGGAAGTCACTGTGCCCTTCCCTTAGTCAAGTAATGCTTTAATCTTTTCCACCATGTGCTTTCTTGACGAGTAGAAACTAGAAGCCAATATTCCAAGCAAGATGGCCTGGATTCTGTTTTGTATTGAGTTTCTTGGCCCATGCTCTTAAGCAGATAAAAAATGGCACATGTCTGGGGCTATTTCAGGCTCCCAGAGAGATGTGGGAGGCTGTCCCTCAGAGAAAATGGAGCAACCAATCATATATCATGCATATATCTGAGCTTTCAGAGGGAGGGTCTAATCTGAGGATAGATTTTCTCACCATTATAGCCACTTTTTTAGACATAAAGCTGATGGCAATGGCACTTGGGGTTACTTATTTCCCATCAAGAGGAATAGTTTTACTTGGTCAAGACCCAGGGAAGTAAGGCTAATGCTCATTGACCTCTCAGTTAACAATGTTTAGTCAAGTAATATTTTAACATTGTTTAAAATCAACCTACTAAGGTCTCTGGATGGGTTCAAACATTCTTGGGAGTATTCATCTTTCTACTGAGTGAAGGAAAGGTCCAAGAACTTTGGTCCTCAATGACTAAGGTACAAGTCAACCCAGAGTGGACAGCCAAGGGAATGAGTACCAGCATTACGATCATCTCAGTTCCCCTCAGATCCACTGAGTCCGATTCCATTCTGGCCCTTTTGTGCCTATCTCAACCCCAGCAGGCCAAAAGCATCCTCGAAGTCATTCTAGACAAGAGGGTCAGTTTCCCAAGAGCCAGAAAAATACTCAGGAACAGAGAAAGAAGGTAGTGACCATCTAAAACCTGGTGCAGAAACCACCCACAAGGATGATCAAAAGCTAGTCCAGCTTCTTATAGTATCCTCCAGTTTGGATCTCGGCTTCTCAGCCTTCTCAGAGCTGAAGAAGCGCCTACAACTTTCTGACTCTGAATCCATATTTCTAGGGCTAGTAGTAGATGTCCAAAACAATCCAAAAAAGTGGTCATGTTTGTTGAGAATGAGTTTTTCCTGCACAGTTGTGGTTAAATCTCCTGCCAGGGAAGAATTTGTGGTGGAATCCATTTGGAATCCTCTGACTGACTAGGTCTCTGGCACAAGGTGCCTAAGGTATTGATTTCCACAGCTCTGACCAAGAGTCACCATGGTCTTTGATATCAGACATAAGGAAATGATTGTCGATCCTATTGTTCAGACCAAGGCCCACGTACTCAATTAGGCTGTTAAACTGTCTTTACTTCCACCCTGGACTTTTTGTAACAAAGTTCACCCTAAAAACAGGATAGACTCTGCTTTCTAGTTACCTTTAGCAAGACTCTGAAAACAGAATAAATGTTATATTTTTTTCTTGATAGGTCATTGACTCCATCCTCTGCACTCCTAAACTTAATGGGTCAGAAAAAAAACCCAGGTGCTGTTCTGGTTTGATATAAGTAGTTATCACATGCTATTTAGAGAGCGTGCGGATGGATTCCTTGGCTCTTATTGAATCCTGGAATTCTGTTTCCAACAGGCTTTCAGCAGCCAGGGCTCTGAGTCATCTGCCCGGTGACCAGAAGTTGGGATCCAACATCATGTGCTGCCCAGATAATGAGGTCAAATGTGCCAGACCCACTGGGAGCCTGATAACTGGCTTATTAACATCCCTAAATGATAGCACTTTTGATTAAACTTCACATCCCTGCCTGTTCCCTCTCTCATCCCTTCTAAAATTAGAGCTGGTATTTTGATAGCCATGCCCTTGCTTGAACTTTAGGATGGTTCAAGGATAGTGGAAAATCATGATGTCCCTAGACTATTACTTACAAGGACAGGGGTTTTCTGGGTCACAAAGCCTTAGGCTTTAATTCAAGCCTTGTTGGTCTTCTTTTCTCTTTGGAGTACACATATATTTTTCTAAAAAGCCAACAAGGTGTAAAAGAAAACATAAGATTTATGCTTAGGAATCTTGTGCTCTAATAGGAAGCTTCTGCTCTGTTGTTTGTATCAACAAACAGAAGTCTGTTATATCACTGTGCTTCAGTTTTTCATCTATAAAAAGGAAAGAATGCTACTTCCTAGAACAAGTAAAAGGATCAAATATGATAATAGATAAAAATTCCCTTGTAAATAATAAAAGCAGTATATGAGTAATTGTATTTATTATTCATATTCCTAGGTTTTCTATTTTGTGTGCAACACTGCTTTGTTTGAGAACTGTAACTCCCAAAGTCAATTTGTCCCATTTTAATTTCAGTGTTCAACATAAAATATTACAGCAGAATTTAGGAATAGCCTCTAATGTAACCATGGACCTAGGAAATGAAGATGATCCAGGATGACAGCTTTAAATCTCCATGAAAGTGAGGAGAAGGCCAAAGGCTGGGCTGTAGACAAACAGAGGACAAATGGATGGTAGATGTCATGACCTAGTGTGAGAGGGAAGGAGAAAGGTCTTCCTGCCATGGAAGAGAGCGTCTGAGGCATCCTGGGGAATTAGGTTAAGGTGAATGTGCAAAGCAAAAACCAGAAGTGGGGAGGCCCTTCTAAAGAATACTACAATGGTTCAGGAGGAAGGCAGCTGGTATTTGGACTTGGATTGAGCACAGGTTGAGGAGGAAGATAGGAAGGTTAGGATGGAAAGTAAAGTATGAACTGAACAAGGACTCTTCAGACTGAAAAATAAAATGAGGATGAGGCAGAGGCTCTGGGGTCAGGACTTGAATGTGAGGATCAGGATGAGGCTGCAGAGCAGGTGTGGTAGGCATGAGGGAGTGAGGGCTGGGTGGAGATTAAGATGTGGGAACTTGAGCTTTTAGAGGGGAGGAATTCTGATTAATGGGAGTGTGTGCATGGGATTGGAAGACAAAAATGAGGGAGTGGAAATGAGAATCGCTGAAGTGGAGGAAGTCAAGGGTCTATAGGACTAGGGTCTCCGCTGAGACCCTCATCGTGGCTGGAGTCTCCCAGGATGAAGTTGGGACTTACGGTTATGATGAACACGGAACCAAAGTTTTCCATAAATTTGGAGGACTGACCAAGACTTTAGAAGACAAGAGTGACAAGGAAGGGGAGGCAATGGGACAGCCCAATGACAGGGGCCCATATATAAATGAATAAGAATGTTATTTGGCGGATGAGTGGGTGGTTCAGTCAGTTGAGCACCTGACTCTTGATTTCGGCTCAGGTCATGATCTCATGGTTCATGAGTTTGAACCTTGCATCAGGCTCTGTACTGATAGCACGGAACTTGCTTGGGATTCTGTCTCCCTCTCTCTCTGTCCCTCCCCCGCTTTCTCTCTATCTCTCTCTCTCAAAAAAAAAATGTTATTTGGAATGTCACCTCTCCTCTCACCTGTGATCTCTTTTTCCTTATCCCATCCTCGGACCCAAGCCCAAAGATGATGAAGGTGAACAAGGATAGCAGCTGCCCCATGACCCTGAAAGTACTACAGATTAATGACACTTCCTGTCTTCATAGTCAGGTGTGAGGATGGAAAGAGAAAGTAGAAGGAGATGCTCTGTGAAGAAGTGGAGGGTGCAGAGGACTCTGATTGCAATTCAAATGGGTGCAGAAAGAGCCATGGAACGGACTGGGTAGGAGGACAGCCACGGAAGAATGAAATCAGAGGCACAACACGAAGACTAGGTGACAGAGGGGCTTGCATTTGGGGCTCTATCAGTGACAAGAGTGAGAAGCCAGGGAATAAACTGACCCCAAGGTTCTGAATGGAACTCAAGGTGAGCTCAGAACAGGGTCCTTTATATGTTCTTTAGGGGACAATGAGTTTGGAGGCACCATCGCCCCTTTTGCCCGCTTGAGTAGGACATAGCTTCTGAACAACCACAAGGCAGTGACCTTCAGCCAGCAAGTGCACCTGCCAGCATGATATCAGAAGTGTAGTGGCCTGAGGTCAGCTCTCAATTATCAAAGGCCTGACTGAACGTGATTCTGACTATGCTGTGACATCCAGGTCCCAGATGATAGAATGGCGTGGATTGAGGCTCTTACTGCCCTTTTTCCTCATCCCTGCTCTCGTCCCCACTTCTTTCCACATCTGCAGCATTACTGGTGACTGCTTAAATGCCAACAATAGGAGAACAGTTAAATAAATTATAGTATATTTGTGCTTTGGAATACCAAGAGGCAATTTTTTAAATGGGGTCAACTTATAAATGTGCATCTAGAAATATCTCCAAGATAATTATTAGGGTTAAAAAAAAAGGAATTGGCAAGATAAAGACCAGGGTAAGATCACACTTTTGGAAGGGAAGCAAAAGAAAGGAAGGAAGGGAAATTCATACTTATGCATAGTGTGTGTGTTTGAGTATGTATGTTTAGGTGTTTATGAATAGAGAAGAATTTCTCAAAGATACTGAACTGATGACTCTAGTTACCCCAGGTGTGAGCCTAGGGGTAATGAGAAGGAGGAGAGGAAGAGATTTTATTACTTACACTATACATTGCTGTAATTCTTTATATTTTTAACAACTATTATTATGTATTACCTTAGTAATTAAAGATAATCCTATAAGCGATTCTATCTAGGTCCGGTCTTTACGAGCTCTGGTGCACACTCAAGTTTTATTCACTTTGGATTTGGGCATAACATAAGCGAGGAGTGAATGTTTACTCAGTGGAAGCACATTGGGGAAACATGGGAGCAGGGATGATGGAAGCAATTTGCAAAATCATTCAGCAGAAACTGGAGAACATTGTCAATGAGTTGGAAAATTGTTCTGAACAATTCGTGGTGAAGGTTGGCGGCTGGGCTGAAGCTGAGGAAGTTGAACTGCCTTGCTTTTGTATGCCATTTGCTATCTTCTCTTTATAAGTGAGAGGCGACATTATTAAAGTCTAAAATTTCATAAGCAGGCAATTTCCCCATTCTTAAATAATGAATTTAAACGTCACACACAAATAATTGCAGATTATAAGGAGTCGTATCCAGAACCTACACTATAAATATTTTGAAAAGTGAATTAAATTTAATTTTAAAATACTGAAAGGTGAAGTTTTTTAAAACCAATTTTCATAGCTGATTTGTTTTCATAATTTTCCACCCAAAGGCTGGGTGAGCACCCTTTCCACCCCATCACTTAAAAACCTGTTAGAGTTCACACCGATGACTTCATCTTATATTAGCTTCCTATCTAAATATACCTCCAAACAAATTATTGCAGACAACTTCAGTGTTAAAACAGCTTTATGAACAAACACAATCTCTCGAACAAGTGTGAATGAGCTGCACTTGAAAATTCAGTCCCTGTCATTACTTTCCAAAGTCAAGGACACTTCACTAAGCTCCCTGGCCCTGATCTCAAGAGAGAAAAAGGGCACAGATTGGCAGCAGACAAGGTTTGTCCTCAGGGCCCCACTCTTGCACACTCTCCTCTGCCCCATTTGGCCGGGAAGTTGGTTCTGTCTCTGCTGGGGTGCCCTACTCGCCGGGCCCTAAATCTCCAAGCACCTCTGCAGGTTTCTTCTGTGAAATGAATACATTTAAAAAACCAGATCAAATGAAGTGCTATTCAGAAAGGGCAAGTCCATACATGTTTTGAGAAAGGGAAAGAGTGTGCGTTCATGAAAAGGTCATAGACATTGCAAATTGCAGGGGATTATGAGAGTCTTTGAATTCAATTTCCTTCTTTGAAAGCTGAAGAAACCAGCTCCCTGGGACCTGCTATGTGACTGCCCAGAACCGAGTGTTATTTTGTAGACAATTTATTGCTAGATAGAAAAAATAAAAATACCTTCAGTACCCAGATATTTCTGGAACATTTTGGTGATGCTGAAAGTATGATTATGTCAAAAATATAGTAAATTCATAGTATATGCCTTATTAGGTAACGATAATATTATACATGGCAATTTCTTGACATGTTTTTGAATTTTTACACTTATTTTAAATTTATGTATGTATGTATGTATGTATGTATTTGGATGCGAGAGGGCAGAGAGAGGAGAGAGAGCATCCCAAGCAGGCTTCACATTCAGCATGGAGCCCACTGTGAGATCACAACCTGAGCCGAATTCAAGATGCTTAACTGACTAAGCCACCCAGGCGCCCCATCCTCTTGGTTTTTCATGCTAACATATAAACATTAATTTAATCATTCAGCAAATGTTTAAATGTGCCAGGCACTATTCAGATACTGGAGGAAAACTGGAAACAAAAGGCTGTTGGAGAGTTCTGCACAGAGAAGAGAATCGATCTGATTTACAACTTTAAAAGACCGGTCAAGTTGCCGTGTTGAAAATAGACCATGAGGCAGAGGTGAGAGGCTGGCAAGGGCAGAAGCAGGAACACAGTTAGGAGGCTTTGCGATACAGATAAGCAAGCGCTGTGGCTTGCACCAAGGCGCTGGCGGAATGAAAGACATTTCGAAGGAAGAGCCAACAGGATTTGCTGATGTACTGTACATGAATGTAGGAGAAAGGAGGAGTCAGGTAACTCCCCCAGAATATTTGGCTTCTTAAAATATAGCAAGTGAAAGAATTCAACTGCCATTAGGAAACTGAAATAGGAAAAACCAGAAAGATAAGGATTGAGGGATAAATTTTGGAATTCTATTTGGGTTTGGAATTCTATTTGGGGAATATTGTTTGAAAACTCTAGAAGAACTTCAAGAGTGATATTAGCACAATCAGACCTAGGAATGTGGAGTTGAGGGAAAATTCTGGGTTGGATGTTTTCTGACTTCAGTTTTGAAGGGAAGATCTTAATTATAGCTAGTCATCACCCATAAAGGCTATAATAATGCATATCTTTATTATAGAGTGTTAGGAACCATTATATTTTATTGATTCAACCAGTGCTTATTTATTAGGTACCGGGCGCTATTATAGGTTCTGGGGGATATAAAGATGATTATGGCCCTTGTAGTAGGTGTCTCGGTCTGGAGAAGGAGACAGAAAATAAGCAACAACAAAATCTCTGACACTATAAACGCTGCAAGAATTTGTTCAAGGTGCTAACGGCAACACAGAAACAGAAATAATTATACCCAGGAAGTCCAGAGATCGTGTTTTAGCAGAGCCTGAAGGGTTGCGTAAGAGTTTTACATACAGACAAGAGTGGGTTGGGCATTCCAGGCACATGTGCGTGGGGGCAGGGACCCACATCCTGGGACCCACAGAATGTCATGTGGGTGAAGCCCAGGCTGTGGAGGGGAAGGTGGCTGTTAATAGCTGGGATGAAGAGAAAATCGTGGGTGTGGGGTGCGGAAGGTATGCTGGGCTGGGCTGCCATGCTACTTCACAAGGAAGAGGGGACGAACATGGGCGGGATGAGTGAAAACACACACGTCTGTGCCGAGCGGGGGCCGCCGTGCTCTGCTGAGCTGTGGTTAATCTCCTGGCGGCAGAGGACATGGCCCTGCTGTCAGGGAGGGAGGGACAAGTGTCAGGAGCTGGCACAGGCTTGAAAGGGGACCCGTCAGTGGGTTCTCTCCAGTTCCTGAGCCCCGGGCCAGCTGCTGCGGGGGCTTGCAGTGGAAGACCAGGCCCGCCCTGGGGAAGGACTCTGCGTCTGCCTGAGAGGCTGGAGAGCCACCAGCCAGCTTTAATCCAAAGAGGGGCACAGTGAGCTCTTCCTGAGCTTCTCCTTCCCAGGAGACTTCGACCAGAATGATCCTTCAGCTTCAAGAAATTCGTCTCATTTGGTTGAAAGGCACCAACAGGTCACAAGCCTGAGCAAAGAGCGCTGGTGCAGATGTCTCTCGGATCCCATCCCACAAAAGACTCACTACTCCCTTGTCATGAAAGACCACTCTGGAAACGCGAGATTTCTGTCCAGTCTCAGGCTATGAGAGTCACAAAAGGAAAGCTTTCACTTAAGATATTTCAGAAACGTGGAGCATCTCTGCAAATGTTTTATCAAATTTGAACAAAGTGTTAAGATTTAGACAAACACAATGTAAAGAATCATCTGTTAAAACTACGTTCAGTGTGTGTGTGTGTGTGTGTGTGTGTGTGTGTGTGTGTGTGTGTGTGTGTTGGCACTGCAGGGATAAAGGAAAAAAATCTAAGGTTATAAAAGAGAATATTCTCCCCCAGCCATGTTCCTCAGGAAACATTTTTCACGGACAGATGGAGGCATTTGTCCCTATGGCGTAAGTGTGTGGTGTGGCTCACATTATATACAACAAGACATCTAGGGTAGATTGTGCCCCAGTGAACACGGCAGGCCCTGAAAGGGGTACCGAGGATGATTCCAATGCTGTGGTGATTTTCCAGGGGACGAAAAGACTTTTCCAGTGTCGCTTTCTGCTATTGGCTTTTAGGGTAGAGAGGTGATCAACGTAGTGTATCATTCCTTTGTCCTGTTGATTCGTTCCCACTTCCTGTCCTTCAGAAAACAGCTAAGCAACTCTATCCTCTTGTACAGGTTTCCAGAATAACCAGGTAGAACTCTAAGTCATTTCATTATTCTGGGGGAGGGTATAAAGAAACTTGTCTACATGCACAAAGGCTCCATTTATTTCATGCATATATATGCATATATGTACACGCACGCACGCACACATACGTACATAATCCGGGGATGTGCATCCAGGTTTTAAAATATCCTATATATGATGCTTCCTGTGCCTTATTATCCAGTCAAATGTCCTGACTCCACAATTATGGGAAGTCCAGTGGTCTTGCCAAGAGTGATCTGAATTTCTGAGGGTATTAGGTTAATATGGTTGCCTCCTTATCTGACCTCTTGCTTTGGCTAGACGGTTTTGTTTATGGAGTCACTGCCCTGAATGGGGGGAACCTGGTCCACATCATGTGAAACTAGCCATTGATTTCTTCTAGTCTCAGAGAGTTGCCAACCAAACCACTCACCCAGGGTCTTTGGATATGAAGGCAACTTTACTAAAGGTTTGGGGGAAAATGATGGCAAGTTTATACCAGACCAACGCATACAAACTTTAAAGCTAAATGATCTTTCCCTGTCTCCGTAAAAGTCCCTGGGCCTCTCCATTTTCTTACTCATACTTCTTATCTCTTTTCTTTTTCATTTATATCCACTTCCCAAGAGCTTAAAAAAAACTCAAAATTAAAAAAATTAATGTGATGGAGAATTTTGAGAATTCTCCATCATGTTATGCAGAATAATTCACTATCTCCATCCTCTCCCTTGACACTCAGCCTCAAACTACATTGTTTACCCAAGAATTTGAACAGGCTCCGATGGCCAGGTATGGCCTGGCCCTCCTTTGGCTGTGACCCAAAGCCACGGGCTATGACTAAGGAACTAGTAGTAGTTAGCTCTGCCTCCTAAGATTACAGTTGATTGTAATGTTCTTCTTTGTGCTTTTTCATAGTTTTCAAATTTTATAGCATAGTTTTTATGGAGGTAAAAATAATTGAATGCTTTAAAAATGTTTTGGGACCCGGGGGGTCTGGGTGTCTCAGTTGGTTAAGCATCTGACTTCAGCTCAGGTCATGATCTCATGCTTTGTGAGTTCAAGTCCTGCATTGGACTCTGTGCTGACAGCTCAGAGCCTGGAGCCTGCTTCAGATTCTGGGTCTCCCTCTCTCTCTGCCCCTCCCCCACTCATGCTCTGTCTCTCTCTCTCTCTCTCTAAGTTAAAAAAAAATTTAAATAACTATTTAAAAAATAAAAATATTTTGGAAAAATAAATCCAGGTTTTTGTGGAAGATAGTTTCTTGGAAGATATTTGTAAAGGGAATTTGACGGAAGCAGAAACTGATGCCAAGTGTGTGGGCTTAGAAACATTTTCTGTAAAGGGTCACAGGGTAAAGTATTTCAAGCTTTGTGGGCCACATGGTCTCTGTCGTAACTGCTGGACTCTGCCACTGTTAGCGGAAAGCAGCCATAGACAATACACACCAAAAAATGAACATAGCTGTGTTCTAATAAAACTTTATTTACAAAAGCAGGTGGCAAATCATTTTGGCCCATGGGCTATTGATTGCAAGCTCCCGCGAAGAGGATGTATCTCTCGATGATCAAGTTATATATGTGTTGGGGGGAGCATGAGTGACCACTCTTAAAAAAAGAGAAAAACTGGGATGATGTGTTTCTTTTGTTTCTGTTTAAAAATGTGTTTCTTTTAAAAATATCTTTCGGAAAGGTTAGGAAGAAAAAAGTCTGGCTCTTTCAGAAAGCCACAGAAACTTAAAAAGAATTAGGATACTCCAGTGTTAGATTCAATGAAAAAGTTGGAGTCGAGAAAAGATAAATCTAGTTAAGAGATTTAACCTCCCTGCTTAGGGTAGAGGCAGCGTGGGGCCAAGACTGCTGGCAATGGTCTCAGGAACCTGAGGCACATGGCCAGTCTCTGCACAAACTAATTCGATGACCACATCAGTTAACCTCTCAGGAGCTTATGTCCTTTCTACTAAATGATGGTGTTCTACCTAGTGAGTCATGAGTCTAGGACTCCTTGAGAGATTATCTCAGAATCTTATGGGAGCTAGGGATGGACACAGCGATGTATTTTCCTTTTTTGTCTCTTAATATTTAATAAACCTATTGAATGCTTCTTGTGGGCCAGATAGTTGCCCCTACATCATCTTATTTCACATTCCAATAACCGTCACAGCTTTCTCCCTGGACGCATCCAGTTGCGCCTAAAGGTTGAGTGTCATTTTTAAGATCTTTTAATATAGATCACAGCCTCTCAGAAGTTAAATGACTTACTTGGTTATTCCAATAATAACAGAACAGGTAGAACCGAGAGGCAAACTCAAGACCCACCTTTTAGGCTACAGCATTCACCCCATTTAATCACAGCTGCATACCTTCCTTTTTCTCAGGAAAGGAAAAATTGGATATCGAAAGGCAAATGGGAACTTTCTTTTGAGAGCACAGAGAGGAGAAATCAGTAGGAAGTTTTCAAAGCACGTGTCATAGGTATAACACACTATTGGGAGAAATTTTTGATGGCAAGAGTGGGTTTAAATGTGAATTAAAGGAACTTTTCTACCTAAGCCTAAAAAATAGAAACTAAGGGGTGCCTGGGTGACTCAGTTAAGCATCTGACTCTTGATTTCAGCTCAGATCATGATCTTGCAGTTTGTGAGACGACCCCACACTGGGCTCTCTGTTGATGGTGCAGAGCCTGCTTGGGATTCTCCGTCTCCCTCTCCCTTTGCCCCTTTCCATTTGCTTTCTCTCAAAAATAAATGAAACTCTTAAAAAAAATAGAAATTAAGGATGGGGGAGGACTAGTTGTTGAAAAGAATGTGAAGGAGGATGCAGAAGCCGATGCCAATCTGTTACCTGAGTGACTATGAAAGGAGTGAACGAGAGAGACCTGCATCCTGAGAGGTCTGTCTCCCACATCAGGGAAGGCATTCCTGCACCTGTGGCTGTGCTTTACAAGGAAGGGGCCAGTACACCTGGGACACGCTGTGGTTTTCTGAAAGAGGATTGATTTCTGCATTCTTCTACTGCCTCCCGACCTCTTGTCAGTGCCCTAACGAAGACCAATAGGTCATCTCAGATCTCACAGAGGCAGGGCAGGGGGAAGGAGGGGTGATGCCTGGCTCATGGAAGGAAGTCGATATCATCTTTGAAGATGACTTCAGATACAGCAGAGGCCAGTGATAACCTTTTGCTTTTGATTGCTGACCTTTTGAGTAAAAGAACTGGTTTTAGCTTAGCCCTGGGTTTTTGTTGAGAAACACGTCCTAGCTTTTCTTTCACGTGTGTGTGTGTGTGCATGCGTGCACGTGCGTGTGCTCACGCATGCTTTCTGGTCACAAAATGCCCTTTTACTGTCACTAATGAAAGCAAGAGAGACCATTAGAGGAAATTGCATTCTCGCTTTGAGTGAGACAGTTCTGGTGGAGAGAGACCTTAGGTGCATTCTCCTGTGGATGTGTTTTTTGGAAGCATCTGGCCAAGGATCTACATAGTCAGAAGAAAAGTGAATCAAGGCAAGATGAACAAAGCAAGTCCACAGAGATGGAAGATCGGTGAACTTAGGCAAGAGGACAATCACCCCGGCCAACAGAGCCATAAGGCTTGACCGGTATTTTCAACTTCAGACATTCCGCTGATGGTTGTGGATGAGGTCAGCAGATGGATCAGTCCTGCCTTTCTCTGCTATCTTATATGTTCCCCCACCATCTTTTTCCATGAGAAAAAGATGGGTTGCATTGACGGTTCAGGCAGTTTTACTGGCTGAAATCACCTCTGTATCAACATAAAAAATTATGTCAGCTTTTAGGAGGCGTTTAGTGGATCTTGCCTGCCTGTCAATTCAGGATGAGGTTTCAAGCCTGAGGACAAGTCTCTATATTAATATTGTGTGTTTTAAGAACTTCAAGTCATCATTATACTTCATCAAACCTTTTGTGATAGAAATCAAGCCAACAAGAACATCTCCAAGCTGACCGGGCCAGTCAGGGGACATATTTGTATCAATCATATTAAAGGTGCTTGACCGGGGTGCCTGGGTGGCTTAGTCAGTTCAGCGTCTGACTCTTGATTTTGGCTCAGGTCGTAATGTCATGGCTTGTGGGTTCAAGCCCCGCGCTGGGGGAGTGTGGAGCCACAGTGTGGAGCCTGCTTGAAATTCTCTCTCTCTCTACCCTCCCCGACTTGTGTGCTCTCTCTTCCTCAAAATAAATAAATAAACTTAAAAAAAAAGGGTTTTTTTTTTAACTTATCCAAAGTATTTAAAATTGGGAGAGAATGAACAGATAGCCAAATATGTTTAGGTGGGTATATCCTAACTGTAGAGAAGGGAGTAAGTCCTGGTTAGAAGCTGTGTTTGGCAAACTGAAAGGGGAAAAGTGATCTCACCTATAGAAAGGGTCCTGTTGAGTGTCGACTCCTGGAGTGGTACTGAGGAAGGCACAGGACGAGGAAAGGCATTTAATGCTTTCTTGGAAGCTTTCCGACCATTTGCTGCCTTTTCAATCCCCCATCACCTTCTCTTCTCACGAATCTTCCTAAAACTTCCATTTTCCACATTAACACGGGAGGCCATGTGCTCACTCTCCCTTACTTGCTTTCTTTTTCTTCAAGGTGTACCTGTAATACAGTCAGCTTAGACCCTGTGACCCCCAAATGCCTCCATTTCATCAGATCTCCCTGAGTCTGTTGGACATCAAGGTTAAATTGGAGAGAGGACTAAACCAAAATTCTCCAAGGAGAATTTCTTCCATGGCTCCCTGCCCTTAAAAGAAGCAGCAGAAGAAAATACTGATACCAAACACCATATAATATAACACATTTTAGGAGAAAGGTAGCTTCTAATTTTAGTGATTGTTTTGTGTTTACAAATATAACTGTTTAATGCAAGTTCTGAAGAAAAGACAATGTGGTTGGCCTTAAGTTGTGGTCAAATATTTATAGGCTTATTCTGAAGTGTACTGAAATTCTGGTTACTCCAAAGGGAAATAATTAGAAGAAATAAGAATAAGTATTTTGAGTCAACATAAAAAAAAAACAAAACAACAACAACAACGACAAAAACAGCCTCTACTACCTTGAAAAGTACTAAACCTCCCAGCACTGGAAATGTTTAAGCAAAATGGCAAATGGGTTGTATAAATTAGGGAAAGCTAAGCAGAAGCAATACACATGCCCAAAAAATTCAGTGACTTGAAGAAAAAGGTTTTTTTGTTTGTTTGTTTCTGTTTTTGTTTCCTCACGTAACAGTCCAAGGCAGGTATGAGGGACCCAGGCTGATGGCTATTCTAGCATTCCAGGGTTGTTCTGGACGTTACCATCCCAGTGTCCTGGAAAGGGGAATGAGCATGAAGAACCACACAGGGGAAGTGGCCCACCCCCCACCACCCTGGTAGCTTTGGCCATGACCAACTGCAAGGAGGGTTGGGACATATGTCCTGCCCCGGCTAGTCACAGGCTTGCTTGGCACTTCAAACATAGTGAGTGGATAACAGGAGGAGTGGATTTGGGTGGGCAGCTGGAAAGCTCTACTTTAGCAAACAGAAGCACTGCACTTGGAGTCAGGCCAACAGTTTGAGTAGTGGTGCATCAATTCAATAGCAGGGGCACCTTGAGGTGAATCATTTAACCTCTCTATGGTTGTGTTTCTTCATCTGGAAAATGGAAGAAGGAACCTTAGCAACATCTATCTTACCTATGTGAAGATAAAGAGGAAAAATCAATACGTCCGAGAGCACTGGGGTTATTAGGCCAACTCTGTGGTGGTGGTGGTGGTGGTTTTAGTTGGAATCGTAAGTGTAGGTGTACACAAATGGTAAGCATCAACACCTCTGTGTCTGTGAACGAATGACAAATCCAGTAGATTTAAAATGCAGCATGAAGATTTTAGATTGGAAAACAGAAGGACTTGCACCTGGACATCAGAAATTAGAGGTGAAGGGAGGCTAGGAATGAGCTATTGAAGAGCATCATAGAGTTTCTTTGTCTAGATAGCCTTAAAAGAAGATGAGACTCTCAAGGTGCATGGGTGGCTCAGTCACGTAAGCGTCTGACTCTGGCTCACGCCTTGATCTCAACAGTTCACTGAGTTTGAGCCCCACATTGGGCTCTCCGCTCTCAGGAAGGGTCTGCTTTGAATCCTCTCTCTCTCTCTCTCTCTCTCTCTCTCTGTCTCTCTCTCTCCCTTTCTCCTTCTCTCTCTCACATACACACACAAATAAAACATTTAAAAAAAATAAAAAGATGTCACTCTTGTTTCCTAGGGATGAGTTTGGAAAAAACATCAGGACTGAATAGAGGACTGTACCAGGTAATCATGTCTCCAAGTCTTTTCTAGACCTATTTTTCCTTTTCTGGCATTAGCCTATTCAAGCATCACCAAATATAAGACACAGCTGAACATTTTTAACAGAAACACTTAAAGTTGTCTCTCCTTCCTGATTTAGTAGTAGAGGAAGGAAAGAGGTATTATTGGCTGGAACGCTGGCTTGTATACCATACAAAACTTTCATCAGTAGAGCTAAGGAAAGTGCTTGAAGAGAACTGAAGGTTTGTGTGTTCTCCCACGGCCTTGCTGTTTTTAGCATGACTTTACAAAAAAAAAAAAAATAGAACTCAGTAAATAATTGATTGGTTTGCAGGCAGAGATGGAAGGACACAGAAAAAGTATGGAAATGTGTAGTTTCACATTTGTTCGTTTGTTCACTCATTACACAATTATGTCCCTGGCACGTGGAATGTATCAGTGAACAAAACACACAAAGAGCTTATATTCCAGCTGGTGAGATACACAATGAGGAAAAGTTATAATAAATAAATTGTATATACTAGAAAACCACAAGTGCTCTGGAAAAGAAAATAGTGGAGGATAGTAAGATTTGTGGGTGGTGATGAAGAGATTGTGATTTTGAATAGGATGGTCCAGGCAGCCCTCACTGAAAAGGCAGTATTTGAGCAAAGGCATGGAGGTGAAGGATCTGGGTCTATATAGGTGTATGTGTAGAGGAAGTTTGTTCTGTGTAGATGGATCAGCAGGGCAAGGGCCTGAGATGGGGACATGCTTGCATCACATTCGGCAGGCTGTTGCGGAGAAGGCCACTGGACATGACACTCCCAGCTACCTTCCTGAGGTCATCCTCTTCCCTTGGGGAAGAACGAGAATGAGAACCAAATGGGGAGAAGAACCAGCAGTTTTTTCTTGGACGAGTAAAGAATTGGGAATACGAATTTTTTATCAGGATTATCAAACTGTGCCAAAGGAGTATCTTTAATTTTAGAATAGAATAATTCTTTGGGACGTCTTTAAATTCCCATTTTAGAACAAGAATTAGGTCATTCTTATGTTCGTAATATTTTTCCTTTCTTAGCCAGTGTATTTCTGTGAGAGGCAGCATAATGTTATGAAAGCAGCCTAGATTTGGGGGACCAGTCTTAAATCAGTTCTGATCCTGACCGCTCCACTAACTAGCTGTGTAAGTTACATAGCAGTTTTACGCCCCGATGTCCTGGCTATAAGAGAGGAGCAATCATCCTGGATGAGTGAAATAGCATGCAGAAGATAAACACCACAGCGTCCACCCCGTGGAATGTGAGAGCACAAACGAACATTGATTTCTCCTGGAAGCAGGGGACTCGGTAGTGATGAGGAATGGCTGCTTCCCGCTATCCTTGAAAAGGAGCTCTTCTCATGGAAACACTGGCACTTAGATTTGAAATGCAGTTGGCCAAAGCTGAAAGAGGAAACTTGGCTTTCCATTCCAACACATTTGGCTTCAATTGGGGGCTCCTTCTGAAAGCTTGGTAACCCGACCTCTGATGAAGAACTGTCTGTGAGAATTCGGCACAATGATGAGAAGAATCATCTCATGAAAAAAATCTATTCTTGTGATGTCTTCAGCCCTGATTCAAAGTCCTGTGGTTGCCAGTAGATCAAATAAAGCCTGGGATAAAACTAAAATCTCTATGGAGATTTGTTCATCGAAGCCAACTTGCTAGAAGGCTACCTTTCTCAATGATTTTACAGTCTGGTATTTTTATTGATGATATTTCAGTTATATACTGTCAATTACACATTTTTCTAACACACCATAGTAATGGCTTAAAGCTCTTCCTAATTATGCAAAAGGCTGTGAAGAATCATTAGGGGATTTCAAATACTTTGATTAAAATGACATTCACAGAATTGACATTTAAATGACTAATTTAGCTCTTCCATTCTCTAAGTTCATCTATCTATATTTCATGTTGTATGTGAAAAGATATTTGGAGAATTTCAGAAGCAAAGCATCACCATCAGCAGCAGTCTATAAAATTAAATCTTCACTGTTCAAAGGAAAAATTCCTATTGCATATAGACAACTTTATTTTTAAATGATATGAACATATTATTGGATTGGAGCACACTACTTCATAACATTCTCTGATTTTCTTCAGCATTCCCCACAGTAATTTATACCTTTGTGTCATGTACGACAGCAGAGGGAAGTACATTTTGGAGTTTAAAAGTTCTTGGTTTTGGGGCGCCTGGGTGGCTCAGTCAGTTAAGCGCCTGACTTTGGCTCAGATCATGATCTTGCCATTCATGAGTTCAAGCTCCACATTGGACTCTGTGCTGATAACTCAGAGCCTGGAGGCTGCTTGGGATTCTGTGTCTCCCTCTCTCTCTGCCTCTACCCCACTCACACTGTCTCTCTCTCTCTCTCTCTCTCAAAAATAAATAAACATTAAAAAAAGTTCTTGGTTTTATTCTTCAATCAACTAGCTGTTTGATCTTGGGCAAAAGAGCCCCAGCTTTCTCAGTTGTAATACAGGGATAACTCATAGGATTGTTGCATAGATTGAACATGAAAGTTTTCTGGAAAACATTAGTACTGGGACTTGATATGTACACAGAGTGAAATGATTACCACAATAAATTTAGTTAACATCTATCCCTGAACATAGTTACAATTTTTTTTCTTGTAATGAGAACTTTTAATATTTACTCTCTTAGCAAGAGGAAACGCCATACTGCTTTCCATAGTGTCTGTACCAGTTTACATTCCCACCAACAGCGCACAAGGGTTCCCCTTTCTCCACACAACACGGTATTGCTAACTTCAGTCACCGTGATGTATATTACATCCCTGGATTTATTTATTATATAACTGGAAGTTTGTACCTTTTGACCACCTTTACTCATTTCCCCCACTCTCTACTCCCTGCCCCTGGAAACCACCTGTCTGTTCTCAGTTTCTATGAATTCGTTTTCTTTTTTTAACTCCACACATAAGTGAGATCAAACAGTATTTATCTTCCTCTGTCTGGCTTCTTTCACCTAGCATAATGCCCTCGAGGCCATCTGTGTTGTCACAAATGGCAGGATGCCCTGTGTCTCATGTCTGAATAATATTCCATTATATATATGCCACGTCTTTATCATTCATCCACTGATGGACACTTATGCTGTTTCCATGTCTTGGCTGTTGTAAATACTGCTGCAACGGACATGGAGGTGCAGATATATCTTCAAGTTACTGTTTTCATTTCAGATAAATTCCTTTAGATAAATTCCCAGAAGCAGAACTGCTAGTTTATAGGTAGTAGTGCTGTAGTTCTTTTTTTTAATTTTTTGAGGAACCTCCATACTGTTTTCCATAGTGGCTGCACTAATTTACATTCCCACCAACAGTGCACAAAGATTCCTCTTTCTCCACATCCTCGCCAGCCCTTTTTATCTTTTGTCCTTTTGATAATCGCCATTCTGACATGGCTGAGGTGGTACCTCACGGTGGCTTTGATCCGCATTGCCCTGATTATTAGTGATGTTGAGCACATTTCATGTAGCTATTGGCTATTTGAATATCCTCTTTGCAAAAATGTCTATTTAGGTCTTTTCCCATTTTAAAGTTGGATTATTAGTTTTATTTGCTCTTGAGTTGTATGAGTTCCTTATATATTTTGGATAGTAACCCCTTATCAGATACGTGGCTTGCAAATATTTTCTCCCATTCCACAGATTGCCTCTCTACTTTGTTTTCTTGATTATTTCTTTTGCTGGATAGAAGTTTTTTAATGTAGTCCCACTTGCTGATGACATTATTAAAGGAAATCCACCAACAAAGAAGTAAATAAAAGAGGCCATTCATGGAGAATGTTAAGAGTATCATGAACCAGAAACGATTAATCCAATTCTGAGTAGCTCTGGTCTAGTACAAAATAAAAATAAAGAAAAAGAGCTAATATATCATTGTATTAAAAGGAAGTCTAGTAGCAGATTGATGGATTTTCCTAACAAGGACAGGATGCAAGTAACATGATCAAAGAGTCAGCTTTACCATGTTGGTCTGCGGGGAAACTGTTGTAATGACCTCGTATAGCACTTGGTGGACTTCAAGCAAGGATTCAGAGCACAGGTGGCAAAAGTAAAAGTGCCCAGGATGTGCCCCGTACCCCCGCACTAAGCACCCAAGCAGGAGTCTTGTTCACAGGAACAGGACGCTCTATGAGGGGCACCCAGAGCAGAGGCTGGACCATTGGACTATTTTGGAGACAATCTATTCCCAACTCCTTCCTGTATACACAAATTCTCTAACTAGGAAGACTTTTTCAATTACCAAAATCCAACCACAATCCTTCTCTGAGATGATAATGTTCTAAGCACTATACAGAACAGAAATGCTTCTGAGCTGGGCTAGACCACAAAGGCCTCGTCTCAGACCGATGAAGCTTGAGAGTGATCTCCAGACAGGTCAAAGGCTACTTTCACTTCAGTTTACTAAAAACCCAGCAATTTTATGTTTAATAGTCTCTTGCTCTACTTTATGGTTTTACCACAGGTTAAAAAAAAGATTATAATTACTTATCTTTTTTTTTTTAATGTTTATTTTGAGAGAGAGAGAGAGAGAGAGAGAGAGAGGAAGAAAGAGAGAGAAAGAGAGAGAGGGGAGGGGCAGATAGAGAGGGAAAGAGAGAATCCCAAGCAGGTTCCACACTGTCAGCCCACAGCCTGACTCAGGGCTTGAACTCATGAACCATGAGATCATGACCTGAGCCAAAATCAAGAGTCAGAGGCTCAACTGACTGAGCCACCCAGGCAACCCTGTAATTGCATAACTTTACACTAGGTTTATTTATTTTGTTTGTTGTCTCTCTGCCTCTGCCAGATAGAAGCTCTCAGAGGGCAGAGATTTTTACCATTTTGTTTACTTTTGTATTTCTGATGCCTTGAACAGTGCCTGACACACAGGAGGTTCTTCTGAATCTATTAATGAACCGATATGAGTGGAAGTGGTTCCTGATGTCCCTCATTCCTCATGGAGACCCACCTGAACATCTGTGTGAACTTCAGCATCTGTGGAGAAGGGACTTCATTAGGTCACAAGAGCCTAGCCCTTTTTGCTGCCAGTAGTCAAGGAGTCACCTTATGAACTCATGAAAAAGTCTTGCTGCATGGTAGGTAGGTATGCACTCTGCTTCCTATTTATTGCCTGGCTGTAGACAAACCACCAATCCCATAGTGGTGCACATAGCAGCCTCACTACTCACTAAGGTACCCTCCTGCATCTAAGCTCTCTCATTCTAAAACCTCTACATATGGCTCCCCTTCTTCCTGTCATTTCGAAGACAGAGTCAGATGGCATTCTTGTATGAATGGCCTCCTGACATGCATGGGCTCACTGCCTGATTCCTGTGACCTGGAGGTCCAGGGGCCCCTGATAACGCTCCTCCTTAGCCTGGCCTCAGGCTAGTCTGAGCAAAAAAGGAGAAGAAAGAAGGAAACACGCTTGCTTGACCATCGGTCTCTATGTCCTACGAGAACAGAAGACGAGGTTACAGAATTGGGTCCAGGGATCCACCTTGGGTCACGTCCTTGCACTCTCTTACACAGCTTGATGTGGCCCTACTTCCTCCACTCTTTTAGATCTTCTTCCTTGCCTTTGAAGTCATAGGATATGAAGTTTCTCATCAGATGACAGCTCTGTCCTCTTTCCTCATGTGGCCCCACTTCTTTCCTTCCTTTGTCCAGGCTGCAGCTCATGGATGCCCAGAGACCATGAAGGCCAGTGCCGAGCTCATCAGGGAGTAAAGCTCCTACCTCAAGTTGCCAGGAGGCACACTTTCCTCAACCTCGTAGTGTTTTCAGAACTAACATCCTGCATATTTTGGTGGAGTAGCTGAGACAACCCAGAACTGTGAAATAAAAAATAACTTCCATCCAGACATATTCTTCTGAATAAGGATAGACCGAGATGTACAAGGATAAATTTTTGGTCTCAGAAACAGTCATCTTTTCTTTTTCATAGTACCCTAATTTCCCACTGATTTCTTACAGCCCAGAATAAAGACCTAATGAACCATGGGGACTTTTCATACATACTGAGTGGGTGTATAGAGATGAGGAGTATTTATAATCCATCAGATTGAAACAGACAAATTCATTTGAACAAGCTAATTGTCCCCTTGCCATAAGGGGGCCAGCTTGTTTCATGGGGGTGCCATTTTACTTCTAAAAGGGCATCTGTACTTCAAAAGGATTTTCTAATTCATGAGCCACCTCTGTTTCCTTCTGTCTTGGGTGAAGTCACTATGCTATCTTTATAACTTCATCATCATTTTCCAAGCAACACACTCAGCAGCTATAAACAGAACATTTGAGAAAGTCAAACCCACACAACTGGTAGGGAAATTGGATTAAACACTGGTCTATAATCACGGTCAAAAAAATGACCACAGGGAAAATTAATTAAAGAGAAATATTTCTGTTGTTTTTAGTGTTATTCTGCTGCTTAACTAACATTTCTTCCGGATAATAGCAATTGACTCCCAAAGTAAGATGGTGATTTAGGAATTTTTCTCCCTAAGGAAATTACGGGTCACTGAGAAGGAGAAGCTTCCAATTTGTCTACGAAAATAATTTGGTGTAACTTGCAACTCATGTAGATGCAATGGAAAGATTTGATTCTTTCTAGAACAGAGCCCTCGTTCTCACTTTGGTTTCCCTGAACACCCTTCATCCCAACACACACACATTAGTTATAAACAACTCACTTGACAACATCGGCTCTTCTTTCCCTGACTATTTGCGGTTGTTCTCTGAGTCCTTCCAATCTACCCATTTGGGCCACAATAATTGCAGAGCAAGATATCTCAGAGGTAGATCAAACATGAAATGACATCTTTCTCGTTCTGGTCTTCTCCCTGGAAGTAGAATAGGATCTGCTTATTAGCAAGTCTTTGAACTTTTGTATTATCTTTCTTTGAATTTTGAAGAGTCATTCTTCAGCAAGCTGCTTTGATTTTTATTTAATTGACATACCTATTTGAGTTCTTGGTTTTAACTGGTGACATGACTTTATTATTTTTTTCTTCCTCTACAACCATATATTACTAATTTAATGTGATGTGGTTTGTGTTTGATCTACCATGGGAAAAAATTTGGTATGGATTTTTTAAATTTAATCTAGAAGAAGATAAATTATAAACAAATTTTCTCTCCTATTTTGGTGTAGCTAAACTGGTAGTCAAAGAAAATGAGTTGTTATGAATTTGGAGCACAGCTCTATACTTTGTATTTAAAGATTGAAAAGAAGGAGGCACCTGGCTGGTGCAGTCAGTTGAGCATGTGACTCAAAGTCTCAGGGTCATGAGTTCCAGCCCCACATTAGGCATGGAGCCTTTTTAAAAAAATAATAATGATTAATTAAAATAAAATAAAAATAGAAAAGAGGGGGAAGCAATTTGTCCTATCAAAAGTAGAACTTGGATAATCAAGTTCTTGGTGGGGGCCTTTTAAGTCCAGACAGGTAAATATACAAATTGCCCAAGGTAAGGAGTGACTGGTGAGTATAGATTTGAAAGCAAAAGAGCTGGGTAATACAAGCTGTGTTATTAAAAACATTATTAAAAATGATACGATATAAACTTTCAATTAAATATATCAAAACCAAATATAATAAACACTCATCATTGCCTAATTGTTTCACTACAGTTAACTATTATCTATGCTCTCGACATGTAATTGACATGTATCACATCTGCGTGGTCAAATAGTATATAGTGACACAGCATCGTGTGCTGATGTGAGCTTGGTAGCTTGAAATTGGCCTTGTTGGAGAATTTATACCTAAAAAGTTGGCATATGGTACAAATCAGCATTTTATTTCTCTCTGGACCTCCAGTTTTTTTAAACATTTACACAGCACACTACTACCTAATAGCTAAGAGCCTTACTATTTCAAAATGTAAGTAGATCTGAAGGGCCAATCTGGGGGCACCTGGGTGGCTCAGTTGGTTAAGCAGCCAACTTCAGCTTAGGTCATGATCTCACAGTTCCTGAGTTCAAGCCCCGCATCGGGCTCTGTGCTGACGGCTCAGAGCCTGGAGCCTGCTTCACATTCTGTGTCTTCCTCTCTCTCTGCCCCTCCCCCACTCATGCTCTGTCTCTCTCTGTCTCAAAAATAAATAAATATTTGAAAAAAAAAAAATGAAGGGCCAATCTGGAGACTTGATTGCTCTAAATACTTTTTGTTTTTTGTTATTTAGCACCATTTCCCCCTTCATCCTGTACCATTATTCCTTTCTCTGTGGAATTCTCCCTTTTTTATTCTATGCAGTTGGGCCAAAGGGCGGGGATCCAAAGACCTCAGTCCTCCCTGGCCTCAGGAGTGGGCTCATGACTTAAGTGAGACCAATCATAGTATTCCAGAGTACTGGCTACCATGACTAGTTACGGCATGAACATATGAGTTGAGCTGGGACAGAATTCTTCTTAAAATGTAACTGATGGATGCCGGCTGGGATTAGGAGCTGCAAATGCAGGCTTGAGGCCGCCACTGGCTATCTTTCCCATAGGCAATGATACGTAGGCAGAAACAGTGCCTTGGAGACACTATTTGAAATCTTCTTGAAGCCGGACAGATGTCCCTCGCCCTTCTCAGGTACCTGAGCCTTTCTTATATGACCAGTAAATATATATATATTTTTTATCTTGGAGTAACATTGATTGGTAAAATTTCATATAATAAATACATGTTCATATGGAGAGTAACTTTTGGGTTACAGTGACAGAGATGCACCAAGGGGTTACACAACTTGATCCACCTTGTGACCAGCTCTTTAGACCAACAGGACATTCTTTAAAAGGGTTCTTATTGTATTTATCAACAAGAATTTTGTGTAAATTTATGAGATTGTACTTAAAAGACTAAATGTTGTATTTGCTTGATACTTTAAGTTCATGAAAGCTAGGGAAAAGGCATCATCTCTCATTACATCCCAAGCAAGCCTCATGTGGCCTAGAGTGAGAAATTTCTCAGGAAATCTTTGTTGAGAGAAGGGCTCTTTCCTGAAGACTGTGCACTCAGCTGTACCATGGCGATGATTCAGCAGTTTTATGCAACACCCCGCAGCTTTCTTTGTGAGAAAAGCATATGGACAACGCTGTTTGATATGAAGCAGAGTAAGCAGATTCAATAAATAAAGAAATTCTAGCTCATCAATATGCTGTTTGACCTTGAGAGTTGGAGTTCTTTCTGTATAAACCAGATTTCCCATTTCTAGCTCTCTGGGCTCAAAGGAACCAAGCAAGAGAAATACCCCATCCTGTTTTATAACAAGCAAATAAAAAAAATTTTTTAATCCATTGGCTATTTACAACGTAATTTAAGACTAAAAACTAAGCTTTTGAAGTTTCAGAAATATTTTCCTAATATATCTCATATCTACCCACAGCAACACCTGACAAGAATGGTTTTGTCCAAAACAAGAGCCGTGTCCCCATTGTGGTTGCAAGCTGGTGGGGGAAGGAGCGGGGGGAGGGGGAGTAATTGCTTCCCCTTCATGTCTCTGTAGAGATGAAGGAGCAGAACTGGGGGGAATACTTCTGGATCTTCTCTCTGTCCCTTTATTCATTCTTCATCATTGGAATAAAAACGGGTCTGTCTGGCGAGACAGCAAATAATTGGACATATACTTATGAAGCCGACCAAGGTGGGGATAAGGCACAGCATTGAAACACCAGCAATATACCAGTCTCTCTTTCAGTTGGCTCTCTCTGTTCTGCTGGTCACTGGGTTATTAACGTCATAATTCTCTGTATGGATGGTTGGGAAAAATGTGTGCTCTGTGGGAACAGTTCACCCTACAGGTAAGGAACGAGGCCCAGACAGGGAAGAAAGGAAGAAATTCTGACCTTCCCACCTTCACTTAATCCTTAGCTCCACCATCTAACATTGTTTATCAGAGGCTGCCAAGCCAACAAGACTGACTCTACTGCAAGGCGCATTTGACTTCTTTTTGCCTGTGTTCGTTGCTTAAGAACCCAGAAATAGTGTCTGTGTGTGATTAGCATTCTAGGCACTAAATACCAACATTGGAATTTGGGCAAGGAAAACTTATACCTACACAGAGAAGGTAGTATTTGGAGGGCTAAGAACCATATGGAGAGCCCAGTATTTTAGAGTGCCTCCTTGCAGCTGGTGCCCTTGAGGTTTTGGTGACAAAATGGTTCAGTCCCACAAGGTTTAGTGTTTGAGTATTAATTACAGTTTTGCCTAGTAACTTAAGCACAGGTCCAGTTTGTTTAGAGAGAAGAGAATTCGTTTTGGAATCAGGATAGATTTTTCTAGAACCTAAAACTAGGTCAGAGGAAACGTTCTTGTGTGTAGAGAGATCTGCTCCTGTATTTGAGAGAAAGTCTTTCTGGGATCTCAGACGGGAGTGGTGGCTCGATTTCTTTAGGGGCCTCGGAGGACGAGGTTCCCACTGCATCTTGATAAGGCTTGTCCCAGGGCCATCAGAACCTCTGAAGATAGGCATAAGTATGAAAGATAAGTTTTAGCAAAATTATTTTTAAAATTAATTGGTTAACCAGGAATGTAGCTACAAAAGGAATGGTATTTATGTGAGCAAATGATAATCAAAGCAGTGGTGTTACCGTTGTTGGGGCTATTTGGGACTTTTGAGTTTCAATGCTAACATCAAATTCTGTTCTGCCTTTACTTTACTTTGAACTTTAGAACCAATGATGGAGATGAGGTTTTAAGGAGGTAGGCTGAAATGGCTTAACCAGAGGCATTTAGAATTACTGCTACCATGTTGTTTCAATTTGGCTCTGAATTAATTATAAGTCCTGAACATGACTGTATACTTCCTATGGTCAGGAAAAGTATATTTTATCAATAAATAAAGAAGCATGGACCCTTTATGAGTATATATCAACTTTTGAGTTGAAAGTAGTAAAAAAGCCCAGTGGAGCTATGGTATCCTAAAGAGGGATCAAGCCAAAGTTGACATTAAGCATCTGGCCTACAGAGTGTACAACCCAAATATCACTAGCCATATAGGAAACAAATATCTTTTTTTTTTTTGAATCTGTGAAAACCTCATGCAAACTCCAAGGCAGGATTTTCTGATAAAAGCTAGGTTGGAATACATTGTATCAGTTGGGGCTTATGTGGGCTTTCTAGTGATGTTTGCATCCAGTTAAAAGAATCTTTATACTCTCGGGACTGCCCGAAGCGACAGGAGGACATCTGAAGAGATTCTGAATGCTACAAAAAGAAAGACCATCTGCCGTGAAGCTGGACCCCATCCAGATATGCTTATGGTTTGAGGACAGAAAGCAAAGGACCATGTCCTGTCCCTGTATCCAGAAGTGAAGGGGAGAGAAGAAATGCCTTGAACCCAGACAGATGGAATGAAAGAAAATGAATGGGTAGAGCCTGAATCTTGTTTCTGGGGCCCAGTTATTCCCAACCAGTCGATCTGGCTCAAACTCAACAGATGTCAAGTTCTAGCCAGACTGCGCCCTCCTTCTCCCACGCGGAGATGGGAGAAGGTGGAGAGGAAAATCTGTTTCCCATCATAGCCCTTACTCTACTAAGATAAGGGGACAAATCTCTTCTTAATGTGGAAATAAGACCCCTAATAAGACTTCATGACAGGAAAGGATTTGGATTAGCTGAGCAGACCAGGTTTGAGTGTTTCACAGGGGAGAACAATAGTCCAGAGCACAAAGGCAGGACAGGGTGACAAACCCAGGCAGGTTGCTGTCCTGCTAAGTGACCTGCACTTTACTAGGGCTCATATCCCAGGGGGGAACTAGGTGACGAGACCCAAGTCTGACTTGTAATACAATGCACGCAAATGAGGAGGTCATTTTGAAAGGGCAGGTTCAAAGGACTCGCGGATACATGAAGTTACCACCAGAATTTACGCTGTTTAGGGCAACAGAAATAATTTCAATGCAATCTCTATTCCATAAGCAGAAATTTCCTAAAGTGTCTCCAACTCTTATTAGTTGAAAATTAGCTATTCCCCACTTATCTCAATCCCCTAAAATGTGGTCCTTTAATCGAGTTTACCTAGAAGTTGTCGTTGTGCAAAAATCTGGCATTTAGGGAACAATGAGTCCCCAGTAATTCTGTACAAAGCCTTAGCGCTTCTACAGGAACTGTTCATGTGTATTAAAAAACAACTAAGACTTTAACATTAATTTGCAATTCATTGTTATACTGCCCAGAAAGAAAAAAAAATGCAGAAAACACATTTCCTGGTACCAGACCACAAATTCCAGTTCAGTTCAAGAAGCTGAAAGAATAGGACCCCTGCCTTCCGAGTGATGCAAAACTCAGCAGGGATTCTGCTTTGAAAATGCAGCTAAGAATAAAGCAGGCTGAGCAAATAACAGCCAGGGGCAGGAAAGAAAGCAGCCAAACTCTTGCCAAAATGTGGTTGCCACCACGATTTAGTCTTTTAGAATCCTTCCCTTTCCAAGTAGAACCCTCTGCAATTTTCTTAGATGTGGAAGCATTTCTGATTGCAAGATGCTAAAAAAAATTTTTTTTTTGACAAGAGCCAGAATTTAAAACTGGCATCAAAACCCGGCCAATGTGCAGCCTGG
Source organism: Paguma larvata (assembly GCA_030068075.1). Taxonomy (NCBI): domain Eukaryota; kingdom Metazoa; phylum Chordata; class Mammalia; order Carnivora; family Viverridae; genus Paguma; species Paguma larvata. Next base: position 104,483,204 of record CM057829.1, read on the forward strand.
GAGAAGAAAGTAACACTGGTTATTTTATCTAGAGATGAGCCGTTCACATTTCTGATAGAGCAATGTCACGTTTGCCTGAGAACAAATTTCTGGTTGTACAAATATCTATCTTGTGACTTTCCTTTTTTTCTTTTTTTTTAAGTTTTCATTGTTTTTATTTATATTTATTTTTTTTATATTTATTTGAGAGAGAGAGAGCATGTGCATGTGAGCAAGGTAGGGGCAGAGAGAGAGGGAAGAGAGAATCCCAAGCAGGCTCCACACTCAGTACAGAGCCCCAGATGGGGCTTCATCCCACAACCTTGAGATCATGACCTGAGCCGAAAATTAAAGAGTCAGATGCTTAACCTACAGAGCCACTCAGGCACCCGTTTTTTCTTTTTTATTGAAGTATAGTTGCCATACAACATTATATTAGTTTCAGGTGTACAACATAGCGTTTCGACAATTGTATAGATTACAAAATGCTCACCATGATAAGTGTTATCATCTGTCATCATACAAAGTTATTATAATATTATTGACCATATTCCTCATGCTGTGTCTGGTGACTTTCACTTGCCTCTGTAAGTGCATGACTGGATGGCACTGGGGATTATTGGGAATAGTCACCAGGGGCTGCTTCCACCCAGAGCAGCCCAGTGAAGCATTTCCACGGTCTTCTCTTTTGCAGTGACAAACACATCCCAGGTGAATGCACCTGGGAGAAGACACACTTCCATGGACATCCACGTGACCGGCCATGTTGAGGCAGAAACTTGCCAAGGAGGATATAGAAGAGGTTCTTATTTGAGAAGACAAAGTTGGGGGTGGCAAGGGTGGAGTCAGGGGAGGTGGGATGCTGTGTTTTTAAAACATTCAGATCAAAATAGACATGCAGGCAGGGAAGAGTCTTCAGGAATACCGAAAATACTGGCACCGACTCTTCATTGTGGAGTGCCTTAAAACGACTAATAAGGGGTGCCAGTGTGGCTCGGTTGGTTGAGTGTAGGACTCTTGATTTCAGCTCAGGTGATGATCCCAGGGTCGTGGGATCGAGCCCTGTGTCAGGCTCCGTGCTGAGCGCAGAGCCTGCCTAAGATTCTCTCTTTCCTTCTGCTCCCCTCCCTTGCTCACACACACACACTCTCTCTCTTTCTCTCAAATAAAATAAAATAGGAGTGCCTGGATGGCTCATTCAGTTCAGGTTTAGGATCTCATGGTTTGTGAGTTGGAGCCCTGCCTCAGGCTCTGTGATGACAGCATGGAGCCTGATTGGGATTCTCTCTCTCCCTCTTTCTCTGCCCCTCCTGCTCACACTCTCTCTCTCTCAAAATAAATAAATAAACTTAAAAAAAATTAAAAAATTAAATGACTAATAAAATGAAAGTTAAGTATCTTCTCTTGAACTTTTATCAAAGTCTTCAGTAGGGAAACCAGTTACTTCTTAGTCCATTTCCCAGCTTAAAGGAAAATTTATAACGCCATTAGCATAGGAATTCTGAAATCTAAACCACCAAGCATCAAAAATATGTGAAAATGACATTCAGTTTTGAGATTTAACTTTGAGTGGGTGTTCAGTCTTCCTAAAACATCCTCCAAATGATCAGCCATCCTGAGATGCTGATCATATGTCTGTGAAGAAGGTGATAGCCTTATGCAAACACATACCTGTTGGCATTTTAGGAGAAAAAATAATTATTAAGGGAAGGTGAGTTGAGATTTGGCATGGAAATCCAGAAAGAAATATCTACAACTGAAACAAAAGGTGAGAAATAAAACGTATTCTGGGAAAAACTTACGGCCTTAGCACAGAGGATTATCCTATGAAACCACTACCTTTGTTTGCCATTTCTCCTTTATTACATAGCTCCATATGCCCTAATTATATATTATATAGCTTATTTAATGTTCTATTCCAATACCTCTTTTCTCAATTCTTCCTTCAACAGATACCACTGGAAAAAAATAAAAAAATAAATAAAATATCTACATGTAAACAAGTACTACAGTTTGTGTTTCTGCGTTCCTAACGGAGGTCATAAAATCAGCCTTTGGGTGATAAACTTCAGTAATCTTTTTTCCCTGCACATAGTAAGTGCTTGTCCTAACCTGGAGTTCCCAGAAAGCAAAAGTCCTCTCTTCACACAAAACAGAAATGGATAAAGTAAATGGCTCACAATTTTGCGTGTTCACTGAATCCTTACCAAGAAGAATCATTTTAAGATTGATAGCTATGAGGATGCTTGCCACAATCAAAGATTTCTACCACCTGGAGTTTCACAATTATTTATTATATGCAAGCATCATGACTTTTCTGTCTGGCTGATGATTGCATTAGCCTTGTGCTTCCTGAGTTTTTGCTGCTCTGTTCTCTCCCTTCCCAACAGGGAGCCACTACAGATTTAATTTTCTCCTTGCAGACTAGAGCAGGGTTCTTTCCAAGTTTGGACATTTAAGATGTTGGATGTTTCCCCCACTTTGGGCTCAGTCCAAATAGAAAAGTAAGAGATGTTGTCCTGGTAGTGGTTTGAAAGTCAGACTGACAAGTGTCACCTGGCCTTTTTCGCTTTGAAAATACATGATCTGGGGCACCTGGGTGGCTCTGTCGGTTAAGCAGCCGACTTCGGCTCGGGTCATGATCTCATGGTCTATGGGTTTGAGCCCCACATCAGACTCTGTGCTGACAGCTCAGAGCCTGGAGCCTGCTTCGGATTCTATGTCTCCCTCTCTCTCTGCCTTTCCCCTGCTTACGCTCTGTCTCTCAAAAATAAATAAATGAGAAAAAAAAAAAAAGAAAATACACGATCTTTCTTCAAATATTTTACAATTAGCCCATACTATTTTCATAAATTTAAAAGCATTTTTAAAATAAAATAAATGATTTGTTGATGATGACTGAGTAAGTGTGGTTACTCTTTGTATGAAATGAAGTAAGGTGAAAATTTTAAAAATGTTTGCTTGCTTCTTTTTAGCTGAAGGGGGAGACAGTAAGTCATCTTTTTTTATTTCAGAAAATTGAATAAGTACCCATTAGTCTGGGAACAAGGTACAACTGGACCTTTTTACTTTCTGTGGCTTAATAAAGGTCCCCTCTCTCCCCTTGGAGCTCTGGAAAGTGACATGATAATTTGTATACTTCTGAAGGGAAGGAATGCTCCAGTCCAAACCCACTTTCCTAAAATCCTAAGGTATTTTCTAACAGATAGAGAAGGCGGAATGGCTCGGACCAAAGCCTGCTGGTTAGAGAAGATACCACAGACCCCAAAGGGGAATTCACCTGCAGTGCCAGGGACGACACTGTGCACATGGGTGTGTGAGGCACCAAAGGCCTAGCAGAGAACGTGCCTGTAGCTGCAAACACCCCCATAACTGGCCAACCTGACGGTGTCCTGCTTAGTATAGAGGCAGAACTCATTTTTTCTCAACTAATTCAAATTAGTTCCACAATTCCAGACCAATGCAAAAGGAGAAGAGAGTTCAAAAGGAAGATCCTATATTCTTCTAAAATTTAGCCACTGATAAGGAAAATATAATCACATTTGTACCCTAAGCTAGTGAAATGCATTTAGTTGTAGTTTTCTTTGTGTTTACTATAGGGAAGGTGAGGAGACAGTATCCCCTCAACCAAGTTCCATGCAGTGATTAGGAGCATGGATGTTTGTTGATGATGTTCTGAATAAAACTTAGCAAATTTATCTGTGTGCCAACTGCACTACACATTTTAACTGTGGGTTTGAACATCCTGCTACATAGGAAAAATACTCAGGAGACCCAAGGGCAGCACGGTAAGTGCAAATGTCAGGATGACTTCAAGAGCCATGGATCCTCTGATCGGAGAGGAGGGCATGCCTAGACAAACTCTATCGGTGAGGGCAGGCTGGGCCGAAGTTTGGGTGTCTGTTCCCTGGATGTGTTCTAAGGCAAGAGGGGAGCTGTAGCTCCTATTTATATGAAAGCCCTTACTCCAGAGAGAAAGGAAGTTCTTCCATGGCTTCTAGGAAGATTATATTTGCCCTTAAGAGCCTTTCTAGCCTAGGTGCTGACAGACACCACAAGCCTTCATTCCTTTGAAACACACTCGAGAGAGGACCATTTAAAGCATTGGAATGAAAATCCATTAAACAGTACCTAAACCAGAATAAGAGGGAGGGAGAGCAGAGATCCATTTCTGAAGGTTGCTTGAGGGATACCCTCTCTAAATATTTAGACCTGTATGGAGAAAGAATCCAGAAGAAACAACAGACACCAATTAATATATTAATAATAGAAAATATTGCCTCATCAAAATATTGAGAATTCTCACACACTCATTGCCTGAATATGTTATACAAGCTGAAAAAAAGTGGGTCATAAGCTACAAAAGTGTCAAGAATAGACACATAGATCAATGGAATAGAACAGAAAACTCAGAAATAAACCCATAATTATATGGTCAATTAATCTTCGACAAAGAAGGAATGACTATTTAATGGAAAAAAAGACAGTCTTTTCAACAAATAGTGTTGGGAAAACTGGACAGCCAAATGCAAAAGAATAAGACTGAACTATCTTATTTTACCATATACAAAAATAAACTCAAAGTGTATGAGACCTGAATCCATAAAAATCCTAGAAGAGAGTGCGGGCAGTAATTTCTCTGACCCTGGCCATAGCAGTATTTTTCCAGACATGTCTCATGAGGCAGGGGCAATGAAAGCAAAAATAAACGATTGGGACTACATCAAAATAAAGTTTCTGCACAGTGAAGGAAACAGACAACAAAGCAGGGGTGCCTGGGTGGCTCAGTTGGTTAAACGTCCTACTTCTGCTCAGTTCATGATCTCACAGTTCATGAGGTGGGCCAGGGTCTGTGCTGCCAGCTTGAAGGCTGAAGCCTGTTTCAGATTCTGCATCTCCTCCTCTCTCTGCCTCTCTCTCTCTCTCAAAAATAAATAAACATTAAGACTAAAAGCAACCTACTGAATGGGAGAAGACATTTGCAAATGACATATCCAATAAAGGGCTAGTATCCAAAATATATAAAAAGTTGATACAACTCAATACCCAAAAACCAAATAATCCAAATAAAAATGGGCAGAAGACATGAACAGATATTTCTCCAAAGAATATACACAGATGGCCAACAGACACATGAAAAGACACTCAGCATCACTCATCATCAGGGAAATACAAATCAAAACTACGAGATTACCCATCACCCCTGTCAGAATGGCTACAATCACAAGCACAAGAAACAAGTGTTGGCGAGGATGTGGAGAACAAGGAACCCTTGTGCACTCTCGGTGGGAATGCAAACTAGTACAGCCACTGTGGAAAACAGTATGGAGGTACCTTAATAAATTAAAAATAGAACTACCCTACAACTTAGTAATCACACTGCTATTTACTAAAAAATACAAAGCCACTAATTCAAAGGGATATATGCACCTCTATGTTTACTGCAGGATTATTTACAATAGTCAAGATATGGAAGCAGCCCATTAATAGATGAACAGATAAAGAAGATGTGGTGCAACGACATGGATAGAACCTGAGAGTATGATGCTAAGTGAAATAAGTCAGTCAGAGAAAGACAAATACCATATGATTTCACTCATAGTGGAACTTAAGAAACAAAACAAATGAGCAAAGGAAAGAAAAAGAGAGAGGCAAACCAAGAAACAGACTCTTAATTATAGAGAACAACCTGATGGTCACCAGAAGGGAGGTGGGTGGGGGGATGGGGGAAATAGAGGGATGGGGACTAGTGAGTACATGTACCATGATGAAAAAAAATGATAAAAACCTATACAGTCAATAATAAGGAGACAGAAATAAAGGGAGTATGTCTCAAGAAGGAGGAGGGGAAGGAGAATAGAGAGAGCCAAATGAAGATAGTTTTTCTAAATAAACATACTTTAATATAACATATTTCCTGCTGCATTTTACAAATTTATCCCTGTTTTGGCCCTTTGTTTTTTTACCTAAGGTAGCCCAGTGATGAAACAAACATTTCATTGTCTAGATTGGGTTCAGGAAGAATTCCTAAAAGTTGCCTGCACCCATAGCCTCAATAATCTTTGAAGTGATACTAATGTCCTATAGTGGAAAGAAAAACAAGCACAGAAAAATTCGTAAGGAAGTTTGGAATAAACAAAAATGGTTACTGAGTACCTTTGATAGAAAACTGCGCATTGTTCAGAGCACATGCTAGGTTAACTTAAGCCTGTTATTGCCTTGAAGCTGTTTTACAACTCTTATAAGTTGTAGATAACTAATAACAAGGCAAAATAATTGTCTATTGACAATTCTTGTCTACTAATATGCAATAAATTCTGACTAGGAAAGGTTCAATTGACTTCCCTTCTCCATGATGGAAAAACATTTTGCAAACACATTTCAATACTCCTGATTTATAAATATGTTTGTTCTTTGGATTCTCTTTTGAATTTGTTGTAATAGCTTTTCTGGTTCCCTCAATTAATGAGTTACATAAAATCTTTGATGCATGTTCATTTAATATTTGTACGACTTATGTTATTTAAAAAATAATAATAATCCTTTAAAAGATTTATGAAACAAAGTCACTATTTTCAGACTGAAAAGAAGTATTCAATTTTTACTGAAAATTGAATCTAGCCATTCAATTAAACTTAAGTGAATTTATATATTCCTGTTACATATTTCTGGAATAGTACTCTTTTTTTTTTAAATTTTTTTTTAATGTTTATTTATTCTTGAGAGACAGAACTGAGCGTGAGTGGGGGAAGGGCAGAGAAAGAGCGACACAGAATCCAAAGCAGGCTCTAGGTTCTGAGCTGTTAGCACAGAGCCCAACGCGGGGCTCGAACTCACTGACCTCGAGATCATGACCTGAGCCGAAGTCGGACACTCAACCGACTGAGCCACCCAGGCGCCCCTGGAATAGTACTCTTGTATGAAAGCATTAATTCATGAATAGATGGACTGACACTTCAAAGCCATTACATGCATTGTTTTTCCATAGTGTCCTTATTTTTGATGACTTCTGCCTGGAAAGTTTTCTTACAAACTGCTCTCAGGCTAAGGAAAAACTAGGATATAGCCAAAGAAAATGTGAATTCATTTGGCTTGCTTTGTGAATTACCACATCAAAGCTAAGATTCACAGCAATGTAATTCTAAAAATAATTATTTGATGACAATGCAGTAGCTACTACATTTGAATAATAACTTCACAACCTGCATGTCAGAGAGTAAGTAAAAAGGGAGCAGGGAAGGGAATGTACCCTCCAGTCCAATCCTTTATACAGGGGAGGGAGACCAAAATTCTGATTGCAGGTAATCTCCTCATTCCCACACACTCAGGCCCCAGCAAAATTAAGAATACATTGGAGAATATGACTCTGGCATATTTCAGCTGTCAATTTCTGCCACCTCTTTATGGCTACTTCAACAGCCAATATTCTCTAACCCAGTCTCTGCTATCAACAGAAGATTTCGAATAACTCTTTCAAGCTAAAATATTAATAACTTTCAACATGCTTTCTTTCCCAAGAGGAGCTTTATTTTATTTTATGTTTATTTATTCAAAAAAAATTTTAATGTTTATTTTTCAGACAGAGCGAGAGCGGAAAAGAGTCAGTGAGAGAGGGAGACACAGAATCCAAAGCAGGCTCCAGGCTCTGAGCTGTCAGCACAGAGCCCAACGCGGGGCCCAAACTCACGAACTGCAAGATCATGACCTGAGCCGAAGTTGGATGCTTAACTGACTGAGCCACCCAGGTGCCCCAGGAGGGGCTTTATTTTAAAAGAGAATCACAATCCACACACACCTAGTCAACTGATATCTGACAAACAGCAACGGCACTTTAATGGAGAAAGACAGTCCTTTCAGCAAATGGTGCTGGAACCATGGGACGTCCACATGCAAAAAACGAATCTAGATACAGACCTTACAGCTTTCACAAAAATTAACCCCAAATGGATCACGGACCTCAATGTAAAACACAAAACTATAAAATTCCTAGAAGACAACACACAAAATCTACATGACCTTGGGTTTGGTAATGAATTTTTAGATAACCCCATCAAAAACATAATCCATCAAAGAAGAAAAACTGGAAAAAAAAGTCTGATTTCATTATAATTAAAAACCTCTGTTTTGAGAAACACACTGTCAAGAGAATGAAAATATAGTCATAGACTGGGAGAAAATGTTTGCCAAACACATCTGATAAAAGACTTGTATCTAAAATATGCAAAGAACTCTTGAAATTCAATAATAAGAAACCAAACAACCCAATTAAAAAATAGGCAAAAGATCTGAATAGATGCCCCATAAAAAAAGATATACAGATGGCAAACAAGCATAAGAAAAGATGCTCAACATCATATATCATTAGGGAAATGCAAATTAAAATAATGAGATGCCACTCCATACCTATTAGACTGGTTAAAATCCAAAACCTTGATAATACCAATGCTGACAAGATTGTAGAGCAGTAGGTAGGAATGCCAAAGGGTAAGTCACTTTGGAAAACAGATTGGCAGTGTGTTATAGAGCTAAACATGGTCTTACCATACGATCCTGCAATTGTACTCCTAGGTATATATCCCGAGGAGTTGAAAACTTTTGCCCACACAAAACACTTGCAATTATTCATAATTGCCAAAACCTGGGAACAACCAATTGTCCTTCAATAAGTGAATGGATAAAATGTTGATATATCCATACAATGGAATAGTCAATGCTAAGAGGAAATAAGCTACTAAGCCGTGAAAAGATACAGAGGTACCATACATGCATATTGCTAAGTGACAGAAGCCAATCTGAAAAGGTTACATACGGTATGATTCCAACATTTTGGAAAAGTCAATACAATAAAAATAGTAAAAAAAATAAAAATAAAATAAAAATCAGTGGTTTCCAGGGGTTTGCAGGGAGGGAAGAATATGTAGGGCACAGAGGACTTTTAGGGCACTCCAACTATTTTGTAAAATACTACAATGGTAGGTACATGACACCATGTATTTGTCAAAACCCATAAAGTTCAAAGATGAACCCTAATGTAAACTATGGGCCTTAGTTAATAATAATGTATCAGTATTAGTTAATCAATTATAAGAAATGTACCATACTAATGCAAGATGTTAATAATAGGGTAAACTACGTACAGGCGCAGGGAGAGTGGGTATGTTTTCTGTGCAACTTTTCTACAAACCTGTAAGTGCTTATAAAAACATAACTTATTAAAATAGAATTGATGAATAAAATGTCTAACACAAAAGTATGAATCACTGGTTGTGAAATAATGGCAGTTGTTTTGTTATAAGCAATTCCCCCAATATCTCCTCAATCACATCAAATAAAAGTGAGCATTCTTTCTATCAGTAATTTGGTCTTCCTGAATACTATGGGGCGATTTTGTGTCATTCTTTCTTCTCCAGCACCGGTTCTTTTTGTCTACTCCTGCTCTAGACTCACTGATGGCCGAACACCAGTGCTGAGTCTTAAATCCTTACATATTTCACTGCTTTCTTTGCTGCCCGTGCATCAAAGGTACTATCGCTTTCATTCTGAACTCAAAAGCCAGATAAAGACGCTTTCTATCCCAGCTGGAGCATTCACCAGTCCTTGGTGTTTTCTTCATAGCCAGCATTCCGTTACACCGCTCTTCATTCTCCACTACAATATTTATTCTAGGCATCTTTTCTAACTCTGCCCCAGGAGTACCTGACCTTTGTAGTTATTGTTTTGTATACTGTCTGCCCCTTGCCAGCATGACTTAACTACTGAGAGCAACTATTCAAGATACAAACAGAATTTAGTGATTTTTCATCACAGATTTTACTACTACTGCACAAAGGTAACATTTATGGAAAGGATGGATAATTACCCCACTTTACACACATTAGGGAATTGGACATTTAATCTAGCTCTGAAAGTTTTAAAATCCATACCCTTTCAAGTAGACTATTCATTCTTAAGTAACTAACCTATGTGTATTCTTGATTATTCTTTCATAAAATTACCCAGAGACTTGAGACGAACAGAATTAAAAAGGGGTCTAAATGTTTAAAATATTAGGATTTTTAGGTGCACCTGGGTGGCTCAATAAGTGTCCGACTTCAGCTCAGGTCATGATCTTGCAGTTTGTGAGTTCCAGCCGAATGTTGGGCTCTGTGCTGACAGTTCAGAGCCTGGATCCTGCTTCGGATTCTGTATCTGCCTTTCTCTCTGCCCCTGCCCTGCTCATGCTCTGTCTCTCTCAAAAATAAACAAACATTAAAAAATGATAATAAATAAAGAAAATATTAGATTTTTAGATACTGGTTACATAGTTTACCTTGTTATTTAAAATAGAAATCAGCAGATTCAAATTATTCAACTGCTACCAAACATTTAAAAGTTTTAAGAAATCTCTTGATACCATATCTGATGACAGCCTTTATTTAACTATTATCATCTAGTCACTTTAATGCTACAAATAACTTTAATTTTAGCAATTACTTTAATAATTCAAATACTTGTAGAAAAAAATAAAATACTGACAGTACTCCCCAATAAAAAAGTTTATCTTTGCTTCTGCAGCCAAAATGTTTAAACAGAGAAATTATCTGAAGCAAATATTCTAGAACGCAACTCTTATTTCCAGTGAAAAACATATGTTTATTGATTGTGCACTAAGTGCCTGGTACTGTGAGGCACACGAGAATAAGAAAGATGTGGTAAAACATAATTCCATCTGAGTTGAATTTTGAAAATTAGAAATGGAGAGAAATTCATCCTAAAGGAAAAAGAAGTATTAAGTTGGCTGGAAATAATTTGTTTTTTAAAAAAATTATCTTAGAGAGAGAGAGGGAGAGGGGCACAGGGAGAGAGACAGAGAATATTAAGCAGGCTCTATGCTCAGTGCAGAGCCCAATGTGGGGCTCGATCTCACAACTGTGGGATCATGACCTGAACCAAAATAAAGAGTCCAATGCTTAGCAGACTGAGCCACCCAGGAGCACCCAATTTGGTATTTTCTGAGCAGAGCTGAGTATCTATTTTGACCAATGTATATACACCAGATCAGCAAGAGGGAAAAGCCTGAAAAATAGGATAAGGAAAAATAAAACAAAAAGAACACGGAAAGTCAGGTTAAGAATTCCTTTAGTAGATAACAATAATTGAAGGTTTTTGAAACTTAATCAGGGAGGAGGAGGCAACATGGCGGAGGAGTAGGGGGCTCCAGTATTTCGCTTGCCCTTTAAAGGGGGACGACTGAAACCATTGTCTCTCTCTCAACTACAAAAATCGGGGGGAAAAGGTGCTAGAGCTGACAAGAAACTAAGGCGAACACAGACACGGCCCAACTGAACTGTGAGTTTAATCTGGGTCGGATAAAACGAACTCGAACTCGGGAAGTTGAGCTGAGGGGAGGGTGAGCGTCTTCGGAGATAGCTGGGAAAGTGCCGACCGAACAACATCTGAACGAGAGGGCCAGAGCGGGTGAGACCACTACCATCCAGGCCCTAAATGCAGGGCTTTTGAAGAGAAGTTCAGTGGCAAACAGCAGCAATCCCCGCGCGCTGCTGGGACCGCACCAACCTCGTCCTGAGCCACTGGGACGCGCGCGGGAGGGACTGGCAGCAGGGACGCAGGCGGCGCCGCCTGCGGAGCACCTCTAACCCCGGCACAATTATAACGAAATCGGGGGGGTGGCAGACGGCCGCACCACCGCGCCACCCTCGCCCAGCGCCTCCGGGGCGCGCGCGCTGCCAGGACAGGCAGGGGGGACTCAGGCGGCGGCTCCTGCGGAGCACCTCTAACCCCCGCACAGTTATAGCCAAATCGGGGGGTAGCAGAGGGCCGCGCCACCGCGCCACCCTCGCCCAGCGCCTCCAGGCACGCACTCTGCCGGGATAGGCAGCAGGCACCCAGGCAGCCCCAGGCGCGGCTCCAGTAAACCACACTAGGCTGGCGTGGGCGGTGGAGAGAGAACAGAAATAAAGGGGCGAATAAAGCCTCCAGGACTGGTGGCGCGGGTCTGGAGAGACGCCATTGTTGTCTCACAAGCCAGGAAGTCACCCCAGAAGCCATCCCTGCAGCAGTGGAGGCCGGACCCGCCTACACTAAACCACGCCCCTCCCAAACTATCAGCAGGAGCGACTGATCCAAGTGGAGATTGCTGCCTGGAGTAACGCCAGTCATTTCTTCTTTTTAAATTTATCCCTCCCTTTCTCATTCCTACCGATCCCCATCCCTGAGCTGGTCATCCAGGGTACTGACTGGCTTAATCATTTTTTTCGTTCCTTTTGTTTTTTGTTTTTTTGTTTGTTTTGTTTGGGTTTTTTTGGTTTTGTTTTTTATTTTTTGTTTTTTGTTTTTGTTTTGTTTTTTAACCCACTCTTTGAGGACATGTCCTACAACCTCTTCTTTACTTCCCTAGCCCTTTTTCTGGAATAACCAGGCCGTATAAGTTCATCTAGACGACATCGATCTTTATTCCTTTTCCCTCGCACCTGTCCTTATTCTGATTTCTATCAGTCTGGATTAAACCCTTTAGTCGCTCTACCTGGGCAAAGTCCATTTCCTTCCTCTCCCTGCACCAGTCATTATTCTGTCTATATATGCTCTGCCACCAGCACACTACATACCCTGTCCTTAACGTGTAGCTGTTACTTCAGGACATTGCCCTCAGAGAGTCACTTGTTATTTTTTTCTGTTGTGAACTGCTTGTCTGGACCATTTGTCGGTACGTTTGAGTATTTCTGTGTTCTGTGTGTCTGTCAGTTTTCCTTTCCAGGGCAACTTCAAGAAACAACACATAACACATCCAGCCAAAATGACGAGACGGAAGAATTCTCCTCAAAAGAGTCTACAAGAAGCAGTGACAGCTCAAGAATTAATGAAAAGAGATATAAGCAACATAACAGAACTTGAATATAGAATGTTAATCATAAAACTAATTGCTGGCCTTGAAAAAAGCTTAGATGAATGCAAGGGGTCCTACGAGGCAAAGTTCAAAGACCTTAAAAACGGTCAGGAAGAATTAAAGAAGACATTGGAAGAAATACAGGGGAAACTGGAAGCAACCACAGCACGGATTGAAGAGGTAGAGGAAAGAGTTAGTGCATTAGAAGACAAAATCATTGAAAAAGAGGAAGCAGATAAAAAGAGAGAGAAGCTGATCCAGGAACAGGAAAGGAGAATTCGAGAGCTGAGCGATGCAGTCAAAAGAAACAATATCCGTATCATAGGAGTTCCAGAGGAAGAAGAGAGAGAGAAAGGAGTCGAAGCGGTTCTGGAACAAATCATTGCTGAGAACTTCCTCAACATGAGAAAGGAAACGGGCATGGAAATCCAAGAGGCACAGAGAACTCCCCTCAGACGTAACTTGAATAGACCTTCTGCACGGCACATCATAGTGAAGCTGGCAAAATACAAAGATAGGGAGAGAATCCTGAAAGCAGCTAGGGACAAAAGAACCCTAACATACAAAGGGAGACCTATAAGGGTAGTAGCAGACTTATCTACGGAAACTTGGCAAGCCAGAAAGGAATGGCAGGACATCTTCAATGTGATGAGCAAGAAGGACATGCAACCAAGAATTCTGTATCCGGCTAGCCTGTCATTCAGAATAGAAGGAGAGATCAAGGTTTTTCCCAACAAACAAAAACTGAAAGAATTTATCAAAAATAAGCCAGCACTGCAAGAGATCCTGAGGGGCATTCTATGAAAACAAGGAGGCAAAGAATACAAACTACCAGACACAGCCTTACAAACATGAAACTTACAGATAATACAGTGACTGTAAGCCCATATTTTTCAATATTAACACTGAATGTAAATGGACTAAATGCGCCAATCAAAAGACAAAGGATAACAGAATGGATTAAAAAACAAGACCCATCTATTTGCTGTCTTCAAGAAACTCATCTTAAACCTGAAGACACCTTCAGATTGAAAGTGAGGGGATGGAGAACTATCTACCATGCTACTGGAAGTCAGAAGAAAGCCGGAGTAGCCACACTTATATCAGACAAATTAGACTTTAAAATGAACGATGTAATAAGAGATGAGGAAGGACATTATATAATAGTCTCAGGGACCATCCAGCAGGAAGAGCTAACAATTGTAAATATCTACGCACCGAATTCAGGGGCACCCAAATTTGTAAAACAACTAATTACAAACATTAGCAACCTCATCGATAAAAATGTCCTAATAGTAGGGGATCTCAACACTCCACTCTCAGCATTGGATAGATCAACAAAACAGAAAATCTCCGCAGAAACAATAGCCCTGAATGACACATTAGGACAGATGGGCCTCACAGACATCTTTAGGGTCCTTCATCCAGAAGCAAAGGAATTTACATTCTTCTCATCTGCACACGGTACATTTTCCAAGATAGACCACATTCTGGGGCACAGGGAAGCTCTGAATAAATATAAAAGAATTGAGATCATACCGTGTACAGTGTCAGACCACAATGCTTTGAAACTTGAAATCAACCACAGGAGAAAGCCTGGAAAATATCCAAGAACATGGCGGCTAAGAAATAACCTACTAAAAGATGACTGGGTCAACCAAGCCATCAGAGAAGAATTTAAAAAATACATGGAAACAAATGAAAATGAAAATACAACAATCCAAACGCTCTGGGATGCAGCAAAGGCAGTCCTGAGAGGGAAATATATTGCAATCCAGGCCCATCTCAAGAAACAAGAAAAATCAATAACACAAATTCTAACAGCACGCCTAAAGGAACTAGAAGCAGATCAACTAAAACAACCCAAGCCCAGCAGAAAGAGAGAAATAACAAAGATCAGAGCTCAAATTAACCATATGGAGACAGAAAAGGTAGTGGAACAGATCAATGAAACCAAAAGCTGGTTCTTTGAAAAAATAAACAAAATAGACAAACCTCTAGCCAGGCTTCTCAAAAAGAAAAGAGAGAGAACTCAAATAAATAAAATCGTGAATGAAAAGGGAGAAATTACAACCAATCCCTCAGAGATACAAGCAATCATCAGAGAATACTATGAAAAATTATATGCCACCAAACTTGGCAATCTGGAAGAAATGGACAGCTTCCTAAATAGCCACACGCTACCAAAACTCAAACGGGAAGAAATAGAAAATTTGAACAGACCCATAACTAGTGAAGAAATAGAATCAGTTATTAAAAACCTCCCAGCAAATAAAAGCCCTGGACCAGATGGCTTTCCTGCGGAATTTTACCAGACATTTAAAACAGAGTTAATTCCTATCCTCCTCAAGCTGTTCCAAAAAATTGAAACGGAAGGAAAACTCCCGGACTCATTCTATGAAGCCAGCATCACTTTGATTCCCAAACCAGATAGAGACCCAGCAAAGAAAGAAAATTACAGGCCAATATCCCTGATGAATATGGATGCAAAAATTCTCAACAAGATACTAGCAAATCGAATCCAACAGCATATAAAGAGAATTATCCACCATGATCAAGTAGGATTCATCCCTGGGTTGCAGGGCTGGTTCAATATTCGCAAATCAATCAACGTGATACATCACATCAACAAAAGAAAAGATAAGAACCATATGATCCTGTCAATAGATGCAGAAAAAGCATTTGACAAAATACAGCATCCTTTCTTAATAAAAACTCTCGAGAAAGTCGGGATAGAAGGAACATACTTAAACATCATAAAAGCCATATATGAAAAGCCCACAGCTCATATCATCCTCAATGGGGAAAAATTGAAAGCCTTCCCCCTGAGATCAGGAACACGACAGGGGTGTCCACTCTCGCCACTGCTATTTAACATAGTGCTGGAAGTCTTAGCATCAGCAATCAGACAACAAAACAAAATAAAAGGCATCAAGATTGGCAAGGAGGAAGTCAAACTTTCACTTTTTGCAGATGACATGATACTTTACATGGAAAACCCGACAGAATCCACCAAAAGCCTACTAGAACTGATTCATGATTTCAGCAAAGTTGCAGGATACAAAATCAATGTACAGAAATCGGTGGCATTTCTATACACCAACAATGAAGCAGCAGAAAGAGAAATAAAGAAGCTAATCCCTTTCACAATTGCACCAAAAACCATAAAATACTTAGGAATAAACCTAACCAAAGATGTGAAAGACCTCTACACTGAAAACTATAAAAAACTTATGAAGGAAATTGAGGAAGACACAAGGAAATGGAAAAACATCCCATGCTCATGGATTGGAAGAATAAATATCGTCAAAATGGCAATACTACCCAAAGCAATCTACACATTCAATGCAATCCCAATCAAAATTGCACCAGCATTCTTCTCAAAGCTAGAGCAAACAATCCTAAAATTTGTATGGAACCACAAAAGACCTCGAATAGCCAAAATAATACTGAAGAATAAAACCAAGGCGGGAGGCATCACAATCCCAGACTTTAACCTCTACTACAAAGCGGTGGTCATCAAGACTGTATGGTATTGGCACAAAAACAGACGCATAGACCAATGGAATAGAATAGAAAACTCAGAAATGGACCCGCAAGTATATGGCCAACTAATCTTTGACAAAGCGGGAAAATGTATCCAATGGAAAAAAGACAGCCTTTTTAACAAATGGTGCTGGGAGAATTGGACAGCAACATGCAAAAGAATGAAACTAGACCACTTTCTTACACCACTCACAAAAATAAATTCTAAATGGATAAAAGATCTGAATGTGAGGCAGGAAACCGTCAAAATCCTAGAGGAGAAAACAGGAAAAAGCCTCTTTGACCTAAGACGCACCAATTTCTTACTCGACACGTCTCCAAAGGCAAGAGAATTAAAAGCAAAGATGAACTATTGGGACCTCATCAAGATAAAAAGCTTCTGCACGGCAAAAGAAACAACCAACAAAACGAATAGGCAACCAACGGAATGGGAAAAGATCATCGCAAATGACATATCGGATAAAGGACTAATATCTAAAATTTATAAAGAACTTACCAAACTCCAAACCCGAAAAACAAACAACCCAGTGAAGAAATGGGCGGAAGATATGAATAGACACTTCTCCAAAGGGGACATTCAGATGGCCAACAGACACATGAAACGATGCTCAATGTCACTCAGCATCAGGGAAATACAAATCAAAACTACACTGAGATACCACCTCACACCAGTCAGAGTGGCTAAAATGAACAAATCAGGAAACTATAGATGCTGGCGAGGATGTGGAGAAGTAGGCACCCTCCTACACTGTTGGTGGGAATGCAAACTGGTGCAGCCACTCTGGAAAACGGTGTGGAGGTTCCTCAAAAAAATGAAAATAGAGCTACCCTATGACCCAGCAATAGCCCTGCTAGGAATCTACCCAAGAGACACAGGAATGCTGATGCATAGGAGCACGTGTACCCCAATGTTCATAGCAGCACTTTCGACAATAGCCAAATCATGGAAAGAGACCAAGTGCCCATCAACTGACGAATGGATAAAGAAGTTATGGTACTTATATACAATGGACTACTACGTGGCAATGAGAAAAAATGAAATCTGGCCATGTGTAGCCAGATGGATGGAACTGGAGGGTATTATGTTAAGTGAAATAAGTCAGTCAGAAAAAGACAGATACCATATGTTTCCACGAATAGGTGGACTTTGTGAAACTAAGCAAAAACCAGGGGGAGGGGAAGAGGGGAAAGAAAAAAAAAGACACAGAGAGGGAGGGAGATAAAACATAAGAGACTCTCAAAGACTAAGAAAAAACTGAGGGTAAGGGGGATGAGGGAGGGGGGAGAGGGGGTGATGGGCATTAAAAAGGGCACATGTTGGGATGAACACTGGGTGTTATATGTAAACCAATTTGAAAATAAACTATTATAACAAAAAAAAAATAAATAAATAAATAAAAAAAAAAAAAAAAAAAAAAAAAAGAAACTTAATCAGGGCTGCCATTTTGAAAATTATCCAGAAGCAAAAATGAAGGATTGATTAGAAGCGGGAAGAAACTTGGCACAGTAAATATATTATGAAATAGTCTAGAAAGGGATTCATTTTGTGTGGTGATAGTTCTTATTAGTATAAAGACCAACCCTAGAATAACTGTACCAAAAATCACTATAGCAAACAACCAGAAGAGATCAAACCTAACAAAAGGCAATATTCCTGGAAAATAATACTTGAACCAAAAAAAGGGGGTGGTGAAATATCCACTGTCAGCCTGAATTTGTTTAAAACTGGCTGTACAAATGTCTTACAAGAAACAAAGATTTCTGCTTCCTGGCAAACCATGAAATTCAGATCAACCCTCCCAGAGTGAACAATTAGAAAATGCTGAAAAAACAAACAAACAACTACT
Source organism: Paguma larvata (assembly GCA_030068075.1). Lineage (NCBI taxonomy): Eukaryota > Metazoa > Chordata > Mammalia > Carnivora > Viverridae > Paguma > Paguma larvata. The sequence goes on from CM057829.1 coordinate 104,501,459, forward strand.
TGAAGACATCATGATGCAACAACAAAAAAACTATAGCTGGGCGCCTGGGTGGCTCAACGCTCAGTTAAGCATTGACTTCAGCTCAGGTCATGATCTTACCATTTGTGAGTTCAAGCCATGCGTCGGGCTCTGTGCTGACAGTTCAGAGCCTGGAGCCTATTTTGGATTCTGTGTCTCCCTCTCTCTCTGCCCCTTCCCCGCTTGCACTCAGTCTCTCTCTCTCTCTCTCTCTCTCTCAACAATAAACATTAAAAAATTTTTTTTTTTTTAATTATAGGCCCATGAGGCAGTAGAAGAAAGAAGCTAAGACAGGTTACCCTAGATTTTGGGGCTATTTTTCCTTCAGGGCTACCTGCCATTTCTGGAAGATATTGCTAAGAGGCAGAGAAGCTAGCTAGAGCTTTCCTCACACTTATGGACCTAGGACAGGGGTCAGTGACATTTCCCTATAGTGAGTCATATGACAAATAATTTTGGTTTGGGGGTCATATGTGTCTAACAACTACTCAACTTTGCCATTATTGCACAGAAGTAGCCTTAGGCAATATGTTAGTGACTGAGTATGAGTGCGTTCCAATAAAACTTTATTTACAAAACCAGGTGGTAAGCTAAATTTGGCCTATGGGTTATAACTCACTAATTCCTGGGCTAGAGGTAAAAATTGGAAACCATAATCCTCTTAGGCTTCAAGGCCCTGATAATGTGCCCTTGGCTTTGGGCTGGGATTCTGCCAGGTGAGTCAGATGTAGAGTGGTTCTCCCAGTGATGCAAACTCTTGGTCTAAATCATCTGAATCCTTGAGTTGATTAAGGTGATTAGTGACCCTGGCCCTCTAGAAGCAAATTTAAATCTTGTCTGAAGAAATACTATTAAGAACCTCAAATATGTCTATAATTTTTTTTTTAATGTTTATTTTTGAGAGAGTGAAAGTGCAAGCAGAAGAAGGGCGGAGAGAAAGGGAGACAGAGGATCTGCAGCAGGCTCTGCACTGTCAGTGCAGAGTCCAATACAGGGCTCAAACTCACAAACGATGAGATCATGACCTGAGCTGAAGTCTGACTCTTAACTGAGTCACCCAGGAACCCCTGTCTATAATTCTTTTATATAAAATATTCAGCTCTCAAAAAAATATCAGGCATATGAATAAGACTTCATAAAATTAAGACAAAAAAAAACAGATGGTAGATGAGCTTTAAAATATTTATACTTAATATGCTCAAAAAATAAATGACAAAATAGAGAATGCTAGCAATAATTGAAAATTCTAAGGAAGGACCAAATAGAAATTCTAGCACTGAAAAATACAATATCTGATATTGAGAACTCAATGGATGGATTTCATTGATAAAACAGTTAAAAGTAGAAATAGTGAATTGAAAGATATATCAGAACATTCAGAAAGAAGAGAAACAAAATAGTAAAGAACATAAGAGACAGGGAGATAAAAAAGAAGATACATATATTGAGAGTCATAAATGGAGAGAAGACAGAAAGCAAGGCAGAAATAATATGTCGAGGAATAATAGCTGAGAATTTCCCAAATGTAATGAAATACATCAATTTACAGATTCAAAGAGTCCTATAAAACCTAAACAGGGAAAATATAAGTAAAACCACTCCTAGGTGCATTATAGCAAAGCAATACTACTACTACTACCAAAAAAAAAAAAAATTGGATTATACATCATGACTAAGTAGGATTTGTTCCTGAAAGGCAAAGATAGTTCAAATCAATGTAATACACAATCGTGAAAAGTTTACCAATTAAGGTAAATATGATCTTTAAATATTTCATATTCTCCAATTCTCAATCTTCTCCTTTTAAAACTCTAATTAAATTTATTAGACCATCTCATTATATCTTTCATGTTTTTCAACCTCCTTTTTGGATGATTTCTTCTTGACTATACTCCAGTTTACAAATTCTCTCTTTGTCTGTCTCTAATATGCTATTTAATTGTTCCATTTAATTTTTAATTATATTTTCCTTTCTAAAAATTCAATTTTATTTTTTCCAAAGTTGCTTTTTTTTTTACCTTAAACTTTTTTTTAAAAAATTTTTTTAATGTTTATTTTTGAGAGAAAGAGACGGAGTGTGAGGGAGGGGCAGAGAGAGGGAGACACAGAATCCAAAGCAGGCTCCAGGCTCTGAGCTGTCAGCACAGAGCCCAACGCGGGGCTCGAACCCACAGACTGTGAGATCATGACCTGAGCCAAAGTAGGACGCTCACCGACTGAGCCACCCAGGTGCCCCACCTTAAGCTTTTTACTTAATTATACATGTAGAGAAGTACACAAATTATAAGGGTACATCTTGATGAATTTTCACAAAGTAAACACATCTGTGTAAACATCTCCCAGAAATGGAACATCCCCAGAAACCCAGAAGTTCCCTTGTCCCTCTTCTTTTTGTTTGTTTGTTTTTTGAGAGAGAGAAAGAATGCATGAGGGATAGGCAGAGGGAGAGAATCTTAAGCAGGCTCCACTCCTAAACACACCCCAACTTGGGGCTTGATCTCATGACTGTGCAATCATGACCTGAGTTGAAATCAAGAGTTTGACACTTAACCAACTGAGCCACCCAGGCGTCACACCTTGTGGCTCTTCTACCACTGTCTCATAGATGAGTTTTGCATGGTTAAACATCGTATAAATTTAATCACATAGCATTTTCTATTTATGTGATAACTACATTATCTGAAACATTTGGGGTCTCTGTTATTTGTTGGTTCGGAATTTATGTTTTCATTATTTATAATTTTGAATTTTGAACTTATGTTCAGAGAGACAAATCCATGAGAATTCTGTGGGGACTGATTCAAAATGCTTTCCTACAGGAAGATTTGTTTTGTCCAGGATTCCATGGACCTATTAATCCAGAACTTGTTAAGTCAACTTCTGGTTTTAGGATTACTTGCCTTATATACGTAGAAGTAGTTCAAACCTCAGTCTATATGAATGTAGGATTATGACCGCAAATTTTCTAGGAGACATATTTTTATCCCCTTACCTGGAGCTAAATCCTTGAAAATAAATTTCTTTTAACCTCCTTTCGCTGGAGGAGGCTTCTTTTCCTCCATCTCTTCTTTCATTGAATATGTGATCTTTGGGAGATTTTGGCTTTATGTAAAGATCTTAGTTCTAACTCCCTACCTTGTATGGACTAAAGCTTATCACCTGTCCTCTATTTGACTGCTAAATTTGAGGGTGATTATTTAGCACAACCACATAATCTAATTTAGCATTGCCAATAACCGTACATCATGAACCTCCAAGTGTGATGAAAAATGCACATCATTCATGTAGCATTTTTAACAAAAATGTTTGACCTCAATTTAATCATGAGAAAGAATCAGAAAAACTTAGACTGTGGCACATTTAGTTAAGCATTAGACTCTTGATTTCAGCTCAGGTAATGATCTTATGGTTTGTAGGATCAAGCCCTGTGTCAAGTTCTACACTGACTGTGCAGTGTAAACCAGCTTGGGATTCTCCCTGCCCTTCTCTCCCTCCGTCTCAAAACAAATATTAAAAAATAATAATAATAAAAATTCAGAAACTTTCTGAAAAGACAATGATTTTTTTTTGAGAAGTTAAAACAGGGGTCTTACATATGTTTTCTTGAGTTAAGCAAATACTTGAATCATTAATGATACAGCTTAAAAGGAGACTTTGGAAGCTCCAAATTAATTTTTGTAAAGCTCAAGTATCTGACATCTTTGAAGATGAGAAGAATGGGGCCATAAGCCACGGAATGTAAGTCTCTAGAAGTCAAAAACAAACAAAACAAACAAACAAGCAAGCAAACACTCCAAAGAAACAGATTTTCAGAGTCTCCAGAAAGGAACACAGCCCTGTCAACACCTCAATTTTAGTTCAGTAAGAACCATATTGGCTTTATGATCTCAGAACTGTAAGAAGATAAATTGTGTTGCAATACACTAGTATGTTTGTGGAAATTTGTTACAGAAGGAATAGGAAACTAAGATGGATGGCTATGTAGGGAAAAAATCACCAGAAAGGATTCTTGGAATGGTGTAACTTACAGAAACGGAGCAGCTCAACCAGGAAGCAGCTTTGGGAAGGGGTTAATTTTGAGCACTAACCTGTAACAGGAGAAGTCCAGTGAGTGGTTTAGAGTCAGGCTTTGGAATTTAAAGGGGCCTGGTTCTTATTATGGCTCTGCCCTTTACAAGCTGTTCCAACTTCATTGACATATTAAACTTTCCTATGCCTTCACCGTTTTCCTGAAATGGGGATGATAATAATAGCACCTACTTCATAAAATATTACAAAGAGAAATAAATGGGTAATTTATGCAAGGTCCTTGTAGTTGGCTGGCATGCGCTCAGATGTTGGTTATTGAGAATGATGATGACGGTGATGATACAGAAGGTACTTCTTGTGCATTGTTTTTTAGTTATCATGGGCCATTAAACAAGCATAACCACTTGTTTTATGACTAAATGATCAGTGTAGAAATAAAAATGTAAATTAAATTACCTTGCTTTCTTGTTTAGGATGCCAGCTGTATGTACTATCATTATTCTCTGGACTTGTGCATGTATGTACTCTCAAACTTAAAGTTAGATGCAACTGCATCCATTTTCCAGGTTATTTTGTTCCTTTTTAAAGCCAGACCTTAGATTTGCCCTCATAAAACCTACACAGCTGGCCAAAAGCCTGATGAGACTGCTATGCTCAAAGAGTGCTGGGCTGGGGAACAACTGTGTCTTGATCCTGCGGCCTGGACCCACGGAAGGGCAGGAAGCGTACAGTCACAGGAGCAATTAACAAGAGATCCAAGAGACAGAGAGACAGAAGTTGGCTGAATAGGATTTATTATCACTTCATCCCCCTTCCATTTAAAGCTCCACGGTCACCTGGAATGATCTATGCTTTAAAGATCATGTTTTCTCCTTGGAGATGGAGTTCTTCCCTTCTGCAGCTAATGACCGGTATTTGTACCTCTCTGTTAGTATATGCTAATTGTTCAGGAAACACAAAGTTTAGTAAGTCAAAGCGCCTGCTCTAGAAGAGCTCAAGTTTGGCGGGAAACCAGGACCCAAACAACAAAACAATAGAAAAAACCAAAAAATTTCTTTGTTTCAGGAAGGATGAGACCAAGTACTTCCCATGAACTGTGGACATTCATGGAACATAGGTGGCAGCATGACAAAGGACAGTTCCCCAGAAGAAAGTGAAAACAAAAGCGCCTCTGGTAAATGGGAAGTCTGATTTTCCAACTCTAGCTCCCTACTGTCTTGTTGTGCATTAAACTTTACTCTGCTTTCCAAAAAGCACAGAGAGAGGGCGCCTGGGTGGCTCGGTTGGTTAAGTGTCCGACTTCAGCTCAGGTCATGATCTCTCGGTTTGTGAGTTTGAGCCCCGCGTCAAGCTCTGTGCTGACAGCTTAGAGCCTGGAGCCTCCTTTGCATTCTGTGTCTCCCCCTCTCTACCCTTCCCCTGCTCATGCTCTCTCTCTAAAAAACAAATAAAACATTAAAAAAATTTTAAAACAACAAAACGACCAGCCAACAAAAGCATATAGAAGGCAAGTCACAATCAATTAGAACACAGGAGTAAAAGAACACCGTTTCAAACTCTGAGAACCCTTCCTAATGGACCTCTGGACTATTTCCAGTTTTTGGCTATTATGAATAAAACTGCTATGAACATTCATCTACGAGTTGCTTTTTAGGCATATGTTTATATTTCTCTCAAACACCTAGAGCATAATTTCTGGGTTACAAGATGTGTTTAGTTTAAACCTTTTCTTATGAGGGAATCAGAGTGATCATGAAGACAGACAGTTTAAGTAAATATAGGTTGGCTAAAAAAGATTTTTCTTTTTGTGATTATATTAAATTTTTGTCAGGACAGCACTGTTATGTAAGTATTTTGGAAATCTTCTATCCTAGGTTCAAACCTCAAACTGGAACTCCTTCAAATCAAGGAGAATGTCTTAACTGACAAGGTGTTAGAGTACCATCGTTTTTTAAGTGTTTGGTTTCCTGGATCCACACTCCGCCATTTTGTGCCATTACTAATAATGTATCTCACACCTCTTTTAAATGGAGTCCTCTGTGTTCCCACACAGAATGGTTCTGTTTGGTTGGGGAAATTGGCACAAAAAGAAGCTCAAACTATTGGCAAAATCACTGGGATATACACACAATCAAAAGCTGTTTGTTGACTCCCCTCATCAAAACTTTTTTTTAAAAAAGTCTTCCTTTCATTCTGAAGGAGAAATCTCTTCACAAATCACCTTAAAACACATTCTAAGATTTTATCCACTCTGTTTTTATTCATAAGACATTTGCTTGCAACCTAAACGGTCCGTGATACATGATTTCCATAGTGGTCCTTCTCCTGCTAACTGAATTAGATGCCTCCTGAAAGACTGACAGCATTACCAAGTTAGCTGGACTGAAAACAGATACTGCTAATCCAAATATCAACCAACTTCCTAGAGACACTGAGGCTGCTGCCCGTATGCATTAGAGCAAGGACCAACAAGGACCGAGGGTGCCATCCACAGGGCATCTCTGGGCCTAGGCTAGCAAACCAACAAAGCTGAGGTGTCAAGGCCCCTGCAGGGTTACCTTTTAATGAGACTGTATTTGTATATATTTCAGTAAGGTTTCAACCTTTGATTAAAAGGGGAAAAATAAAAAAAGATTTAACTTGTCAGTGCAACCTTCCAGCAACAGAGAAAACTGAAACCAACTGAGTCTGTTGGAAAAAGCAGAAAGAAGGCTATTGATTTAAATAGAGATTTTAAAAATTCAAAAGGGGACATAGCACTATTAGCTAAAATAAATCAAGGCATGCCTTTGTATTTATGGCACCTGTCATCAGAAAATCTCAGTGCCCTTCATGGCAAGGCCCTGAGAAAAAAATCCTTCTCAGTAACTATAAAGAAATTGAAAGAGAGACTGAAAACAGAAAAATCTATGTTCTAGTCAAAGATTCTCTTGTGTATTTATAGGAAGTTTTTACGTAAAAACTCAAGTCAGCATATTCTTATCATTGAGAATTCAGTAGAGTCTACAATTTCCAATACATTCTTATATTAACATTAGGCACTTGGAAGACATTCATCTTTTTATAAAAAATTTATTTCTCTGTAAATACAAATTCCAACATCACAAACAATAGTCCAGTGGAAAAATACTTAGCCATTAACATTGAAAACTTTTTTTTTAATTTAATAAATAGAACTTTGGCATTCAAAATTCTAGCTGTAAACCCTATTAAAAAACAAAAACAAAAAAACCCCTTTACAAAAAAAGAGGCCAGAATGATAGATCAGAAGGCATAAGCCAACCAGTGGCTTCACATTCTTTTTACAATAGCTGTATTTCGATTAAGTCATGACCATTGTATTTACACATGAGGTATTCTGGGTGGTTCAAAAACTGAACCTAGTTTACAAAAACCACCAGTCACAGTGACTGATTATTATACACTCTGCTGTGCTTTTAATGTAACCACCTAGCACCTTACTACTTCTTGTCATCACACTAATGTGATGCCAAATTTTATGTTTCTGTATTTAAATATTTATACAAATATGTACACACATATATACACACAAATAACTACATTCCGAAGGAGTTTCCTGCTCACTATACTGGGAAAGGGCTGGGTTCCAAAGACATATCCGATACCCTCCTCTCAAGTGTCCTAAAGTATTTACTTAGTAATGAAAAACTGCTCCTTGCTTAAGAAAAAAATCCTTAATCAGGTCTATTTACAGAAGAACAAGGTGCAATAATCATCAACATTCTTATAACTCATGTAAAACAGAAATGAATGCTTACTGCAGGCAAAAAGGCACAGAAGGTTCTCTCTGTATGCAGCTGCAAGTGTTGTTAATGAAATACTGATTTGAAACTACATTAATATACTCAATACTTTTAAATAACAAAATTCTAAAAATCCAAAAGCTTTGCCCCTTCATGATTAAATGTATAATATTAACATATAGTAAGACACCACCATGGCATCTTGGGGTAAGTTAGAAATTACTCTTTATATCAAATAGGAAATCATTTTTCTTGTTTTGTGAACACCAAAATTTGTCCAAAATGGAAACAAAATGAATTAACTTTGGCTCTGAGAGCTACAGCTACTGGCAGTTTCAAATGATACAGTCTGAGCATGGTTATGAGAACTGCTTCTTACTATAATTACATATCTACAATGATAGAAATTTACATAAGAGAGTGCCAATAATCCAAACTAAAGGTGTGCCTGAGCTGAACTATGCTATGTAAAAATACAGTCCAAGTTCTCAGCTGTTAAGTCATTCAATGAACTATTACTGATATCGAGAAAACACTTTCCCAATACAGTAGTTCCTTTAAAAGTATCCTTTAAGAGATTTCTATTAATGTCTTGAACTATGACAAAATTAATTTATAAGTTCATTAGTGAGTCAGAAATGTACAATATCCATTTTAGCAACACTTTCCAACCCTTGAGATTGTCTCTAATAAGCTACTGAAAGAAGTCTAATTCAGTTTAATAAACTGTCATGACCAAAATAAATTTCACTAAAAAATAATATTGTTAATACTAAATATTGAACCCCATTTCAAATATAAAAAGGGGCCACATTAAAAAAACTTCAGGCATGACTTACTCAGTCAACACTTAAGCTTTTAAAATTAGAGGCCACTGAAAATTTACTAAGTTTAACTAAAGTCATCCTTTTTGGACATCAAATGAAAAGACAACTATTGTGCCTCTGATTCAGTTAATTTTATCTGCATAGGTAATTGGGTATTTTACTGAGATATTGTTACTTTATCCTTGCTTTAGTGTGACTGAGGCAGAATAAACTCAATTTCAAAACCCAGAAGATCAATAATAAATGTTAATACTGCATAAGACATTTCCTAAGAAGATAAGCATTTAATTCACAAAAGCATAATTAAAATTTTGTCACATATCAGGAAATTCTCAAATGGATTTAACTTCAAAATTTAGGTTAATTTTCATCTCAGATATATATCAGTATAATAACTTCTAAGAACATCCCAGTTTAAACTAGGATAAGACACTACAGTGTTTCTATCTGCCCATCTTACTTTACCTAACAGTAAAATCTTTGCTTTCAATGAGATATCACTATTATTACATTCTAACACAAGAGGTTATCTTGAGAGAGGGCAATTTTCTGAAAAATAAAATCAAAATTAAATGCTGACAAATTAGACTACTACTAGCTTCCTTCCCCACCCTCTGCCACGAATTCCCTCCTAGGCTTTCTACTTATTATACAGGTGTCTTCACAAACTCCAGACTCCAAGAGATTACATTTTGTATTCAAACTATCTATTTGAACTATCACATCTTATTTCCCTTTTTATTTATGGGGGGGGGAGTATACATGTTGGAAACTGAAATACATCAGTAGCAGTTTGTCAATTTTCTACTAAGTTAAAATATTTTTATCTCAAGACAGGTAAATTAAGTCAAATTCTTGAAGTTTTAGAAAACTTGTTTAAAAAAATCAAATTATTTTATCCTAAGCCAGAAAACAAAAATGTATCTAACAGTATATTAAAACAAATGATCAAAAGCTTGTTTAAAACAACAATAACCATAAAACCCCAAAACATATACTAAAAAACCTCCATAAGAACCTAGTGACCCAAATCAGTGATTATTTATGTGCATTAGTACTATCACCTTAAGGTGCTTTTACTTCCAAAGCCATGGAGGCGGGGGATAAGGGTATGGGTTTCTATTCAGAGAGAATGTAAAAATGTGTGCTGCGCATCTCTTACCTCTTTCGGATGTTATTATCTACTTTACTGTAAAGGCCCATTTTTATAGAAATTTTTACAAGGCAGAATTCTTTGCATCAGATTTTTGGTATAAATTTACCGCTCCCTGATTGTCTTCAAACCACCAACATTAAAAAAACAAATGAACACATTAGAATGCCACGTTCTTACCATGACTTTTCCTTATTAAGTTAGGGACCTTGGAATGCAGAATCACTATAATGCACTGATTTCTTAGTGCCCAGATCCTAAGGTAAGAGCAAGGAAAACTCAGGCACTGAACAGAAGTCTGAAGTCCTTACAATGTACTATAACTGATTGTTGCAACATAACCTTAAAATAACTTACTGAGCACTGCATATAAGCCAAATTCTGAACTGAATGTCTTCCTCGGTAGTTTCCTTGAAGTTCTTATCCCACATATGTTTTCACTGCTGAAAATATTTAAGAAAAATCTTTTCTAGGAGCAGCCTTTATACCAGTATTTAAGCCTGGCCAAAAAAAAAAAAAACCAAAAAAACAAAAAAACCCAGACATATGATCTATTCTTGCCCGAAACAATATTATCCTGCTCGATTCACCCCCTTTACTCCTTCTACGTCTTACTTAGTCTTGCTCTAGATGAGACCTGATTGCACCAAGAAAACAAACCAGTTTGTAAAGGACAATGACTGCTGTAAGTATATTCAAGAGAATGCAGTAAATGCTCTCAAGGCAGTAAAATACACAGTCCTTCCAAAATACCAACTAAGACAGAAAAATACTCACTTGGACGTTTAAATAATTGTGTGTCTACTTAACAATCAGTTGCATTTCATAGTGATATCTTGTATTCCTGAAGAAGAACTAACCTGGTCAAGTTTGTATTCTATGAAAAACCCTGTTTTTAATGTACTTTACCTAATAAATGGAATTGAAACATCGCCTGGTTTATATTTTATGTTAGTGATGATTCAGATATAAAGAATACAGACTGGCTTCTTCTTAAAGTAGCTTTAACTTTAAAATACATACAAAACTCTTAAATGTAAACGTTTGAGAATTGGATAAATAAACTACTGTTCCAGAGTGACTTTTCAGTTAATCCTTCTTTTACAACAACGGCCTTAGAAGGTTTGCATTAATTCTTTATGGCTTTGCTTACACTGATATATGTAAGTGAAAAACTGTAAATTGTAAGGGACGTGTTACAATCAGTTCAAATTATGTTAATATGCCTTGTGATATATAAATTACAATACTAATGAAAAATTACATTTTTCATCACATCAAAATTTCATACCTCTAAGGCAATCCACAATCACTCTGGAAAAATAGCTGACCTATCTACAGTACTAAAATCAACCCAATCCCACAAACCTCATCATCTCAGCACAGTGGTTGTTCAAAAGACAAATGGTTTTGCCAGCTGTACTACTATTAAAACACTTGCCTGCTGTTGGAACTCTTGTTCAGCCAGCCCTTGAAAACCCCAAAGTACAACTCAAGCTTCTACATGAAAGAAAAGAAATACAAGAGTAAACAGTATGTGTCTTTCTTAGAAGCTTTGCCTTGACCCTAGAAATCCTTATAATTTTGTGAATAAACACACATGCGCGTGTGCGCATGAACACACACACGAACACACATACACGCACACACACGCAAACTACAGATAAAAAGAAATCCTACCCCATTATCTGAAGGGCACTCTTCACAGCTTGGTCCTACAATCAGTAGTTTGAGAATACAAATTTTTTTTTTCTTAAATGCTTTATCACATTTTTCAAATAGTGATTAGTTTTTTTGGCCTGATTAGATAAGCCCCTTTGAAACATCATCAAATCCCTTTTCTCCCCCCAGTAAAACAAATTTACAGAAAAAAAATCCTATGTGTAAGTGATATTTCACTTGTGCCTTTCCATTATGGCTCCTAAAAAGAAATATGAAGAACTGTAACACAGCAGCATTTAACAGTGGGTCATTATTGCTGTGGGACCAACAGTTGGTCATTGGGTAATGCAGTTGTCTCCCATGTCCTGAGCATAGCGGTCTGATATTGTAGTCCTTAATTCATCAATGTCCCTCCGTAACTGGCATACATCTGACAATTTTTTAGTGAGTGTTTCTGGGCTGTAGTCATTCTCAGTCTCTTCAGCTGAACAGTTCATTGCTGTGGAAATAAAATGAACACAAAATGGGAGAGAATGTCTCACACTTTTCTGAATAAAGGTATTTTAGGATTTTTAAACTTAATTATAATTAGAAATACGATGCTGTATGTTCAATGCCAGTCTGGCTCAGGTTTAAATTATGTACCATTCACTACTAAATAGATTTTATTCTTCAGTACTTTTAAAATTTTGCTAATTAAATTGCGTTAAACCCATGCAGTAATACAAACGTTCAACATGTTTAAAGGATGACAATATTCCCGAAGTAGGAAAAAACATGTTCTAATAGCTCTCATCAAGCCCAACTGCAGCATTCATTTCTTCTGACTTTACAAAAATCTGAAAATCACTTCTGTTTTGAGGGGTGATGGCTTAAATTTTTATAGACTACAAAGTGGGTTTATTGGCAAGGAAACATAAATTTTCAAAGTACATGGTAAGAATATATATATCAAGTTGAAACCTTATAACCCCACACAATTGAACTGATGGCTAGTTGCCCAATGGCTGAATAACTGAGGGTGAGGCCCTGAGTCAGCTAGCTTTTAATTATTTTCATCAGTATCTCTCTTTGTCAGCACATCTCAACCTAAAAGCAGATGGAGCCAGTAATTGTAAAATAAGTCTTTCCTTCTACCATCATTGGCATTGGTAGCTTATTGGAGGCTTTAGAGTCTGATTAACTTATTTGTTATTTTAACAAACACTAACTGAACATGATCCAGGCACTATGCTAGATGCTGAGGCCAGCAAAATAATGGATGTGGTGGTTTATTCTTTAATGATTTACATGCACTTTCATAAACAAGCACAGTCAGGTACTGTGAGAAACCTACCACCATACACAGGCTACAGTGGCACAAGGAAGAGGAAAACAAGCTTAACTGGAAAGGGTACAGGTTCACTGGATGGCCCAAGGAAGTGGAATGAACAAAGGAATGTATAAAAGCAGAAAAATCTGAGAAACTTAAAAAACAAAAAAAGTCAGTAACCAGCTCTAAAATGGCAGAGTACAAATTATGAGAGGGAAGTGCCAAGAAATAAGGCTAGAAGTGGCAGGTGGCAGGTGGCAGCTGGAGATTTTAAGTATTAGGAAATCAGAATCGCCATTAGGTTAGATTAACTCTGGCAGCAATGTGAAAAAGTGGATTAGTGGCGGTAAGTGGGGTAGACAGTTGACAAAGAGGCTAGTGCAGAAAAAGGACTCTGGAAGCTTTATTTAAGTCAACAGTGCAATGGAGATGTAATGGTAGGAATGAATGCTAGGAAGGACTGGAACAAATGATAGAGCTCAGCCATCATGAGCTGGGTAGGGATTGGGGACTAGGCACAGGACACATACAGATAAAGGAAAGAATAGGATGGAAGATAAAATTCTAGATTGGGATGAAAGGTGGATGGTGGTGCAGGTTTAGGAAGAGAAGAAAGGTAGGTTCTGTTTTGGATATAGTGAGTCCATGATACCTATGGAAGAGCTGGTCCTAATGGAAGGTTAGTATAGTCAGGAGCTCAGAAAGAACATTCTAGTCAGGGTAAGAGATAAATGTCCATATGGGTCAAAGGTATAGTGCTAACAGGAAACTAAAGAACATGGATAAGATTACTCAGAGAAAAAGATACAACGAGAAAAATAAAAGCATCCAAATTGTTGAGGAAGAAGTAAAATGTTCACTATCTGCAGATGACACTATATGCAGAAAGCCCTTAAGACTACCAAAGAATTGATGAGTGAATTCAGTAAAGTCACAGGATACAAAATTATAGAAATACAGAGAAATATGTTGCATTTCTATCCACCAATAATGAGACAGCAGAAAGAGAAATTAAAAAAACAATCCCATTAACAATTACACCAAAAGGAATAAAATACCTAGGAATATACTTAATCCACGAGGTGAAGACTTGCACATCATAAACTATAAAACATGAATGAAATATATAGAAGAATAGAAGATGACCCCAACAAATGGAAGAACTAGTATTATTAAAATGTCCACAGGACTCAAGGCAATCTATAGATTTAATGAAAGCCCTGTCAAAATACGAACATTTTTCACAGAATTAGAACAATACTAAAATTCGTATGGAACTACAAAAGATTCCAAATAGCCAAAGCAATCTTGAGAAAGAACAACAAAGACTGAGGTATCACAATCCCAGATTTCAAGATATATTACTATAAAGCTGTAGTAATCAAAACAGTATGGTACTGGCACAAAAACAGACACAGAGATCAACAGAACAGAACAGAGAGACCAGATTACAAATCTATGCCTATGTGGTCAATTAATCCTTGACAATAGAAGCAAAAATATATAACGGGGAAGGATAGTCTTTTCAACAAATGGTGCGGGGAAAACCGTACAGCTACATGCAAAAGAATGAAACTGGGCTGCTTTTTTAGACTACACACAAAAATAAACTCAAAATGGATTAAAGACCTAAATGTGAGACCTGAAACCATAAAACTCATGAAAGAAAACAGGCAGTAATTTGTTTGACATCAGCCACAGAAACATTTTTCTAAATATATTTTCTCAGGCAAGAGAAACAAAAGCAAAATCAAACTACTGGCACGACACCAAAATAAAAAGCTTTTGCACAGCAAAACAAAAACCACCAATAAAACAAAAGATGGGAGAAGATATCTGCAAATGATATATTTGATAAGGGGTTAATATCAAAATATATAAAGAACTTACACAACTCAGTACCAAAAACCCCACAAATAATCCAATTTAAAAAAAAGAAACCAAAAAAAAAAAGGAAAGGATACAAAAAAAAATCTACAACAAAAGATTTATGGAAGACACCAATATTTAAGTAGCAGAGAATTCTACAGAAGACTAAGACTAAACAGTCATAAAAGTAGAAGCAGAACCTAGAGAGCAAAGTTTCCATGGAAATCGCGGTAGCTGCACATTTACTAAAAAGAAGGGTGAGATGAACAGTGTCAACGGACAGTGGATGGAGTGAGGGGATAAGGATTCAAATAACCACCGGTTTTTCACAAATGAACTGGCTGGTCAGATTTCCACAGTACCAAACCAAAAGGTAAGGAGTATAGGGTTAAACTTTAAAGACTGGAAGGGATATACACTGGGAAGGGAATGTGGCAAACTTCTTGAATCTCCCTTTCATTCACATTTGGAAAGCTCTCTTAATCGATTAACTGGAAAAGCTGACAAGTACTGTACAGGAAAATACAAATGTAGAAGGTTAAAAATAACTGAAGGGGTGGCCAGCTCTAAAATTTAGGTGAAGAAAATGAGTCTCTGGTGTGTGAGCTTTTGGATCCCTGCTAACTAAACCATCCCATGTTCATCTGGCAAACTCTCCTCCTCTAAGATTCAAGCCAAACTCCAGCTACCCCATGCAGTCTTCACAGCCCTTCCCACGTAGACTTAATTAGTTTTCCCTTTGGACTCCCACTGCCCTCTGCCCATATCTCAATTTACAGTACTTATCACAATGCTCTAGTAGTTTATGTGTGGGCAAGGATGGTGTTCAATTGCATTCTCAGCATCTTAGTACCTGGACTATACAAGGGATTTAAAAATTACTTACTGAGTGAGTGAATATACTTCAACTCTCAAGTGTTTTTACATACCCGCACTCATGTATGTATATATACACCTATTAAGTGGAAGGGAAAACTCTGCTGACATTGCCAAGCACGGTTACTGTTTCATTTAAAAAGGGATATACTTGGATCAAAACTATTACTTGGTTTGCCAAAATAACTATCATGATACCAGATATCATGATACCATCTTTTTGATCAAACTGCAAATAAAACTAGTCCCCAGTCTAGTCACATATTAACCATATTATTAGATAACTGCTCAATACAACATGATAGGTGTGTAAAACTTAAGGTTTACTCTATTCATGTCTTACTTATGTCCATTTCCTCTGTATTAAAAAGAGACCAACATATGTTGATATCATAATGATTTGGAACCACAAGCGGAGATGCGTGTTTCTGCAAAAGCAGCACAGAAGGCCTCTAGGATATGCCTGGGGCAGCTCTCTCACAACTATGTGTGGAGGAAGATGGAGCTGAAGGACAATGCGGGGGAGTGTGACACGCTGAAAGGGACAAAGCCAGAATGTATGCATGACAAGGGCAGCAGATATATGGGCCATGGAAAATAGCTCTTGTGACAGCACTGGTACTTGTATTAAGTCACTGGCATAGAACACACTGCACAGGAAAGCAAATGAGTGTCTTCTCTCAGTTTACAGCAGACAGATGGCTGGGTCATTAACTCAGAGAATTACCACATGAAACCAAATAGAATCATTACTTTTAGAAGAGTAACCGGGAAATCACCCCTAAGTACCACTCCAGTCACATGTTAAAAGATTCAGCAGAGCTCATCCATACAGGCAGATTTGTAGGCAGTCTGCCAAGTGGCAGTCTGAATCAACTGTGACCCTGCTCACTTCTGTAAGTATAATGAAGTAATAACAGGTATTCACGCACCTACAGATTTATTCGGAGATTTATAAATCTAGTAGGAAAGGACATAAAAACAAATAGAGAAAAGGCAGTCAGAAATTCCTGATTCATGAAGACAGGTTTCTAATTCCTAAGCAATATAGTAAGGACAAGGCATCGGCCACTTACATCTGATTCCCAGTAATAACGAAAGATTAGGCTCCTTGCCCTGAGCACGCTGATTAAGAATACTACACAATGCCTTCAAGTCAAACAAACAATAGGACATTTCCTTGAACAGCTGATCAATCACACTCAAATCAGATAGTGGCCACTTAGTGAGTACGGTCTGCTGCCTGGATTGGTCTCCTTCCTGGCCCTGATCCAATAAAGAGCATGTCTCTTCTGTTTGTCTTTGGTTCTGCAATGCATAAAGAAAACAAAAATCAGTTTGTTGGAACAGAGGAAGGTACTCAAACGCCATACATGTTAACATTTTCCACCATCTTTAAACAAAATGTTGGAGTCCTATTACATTCACATTAACACCAAGTTTAACTGCATACATACAGTAGGAAAATGAATTAAAAAAAAGTTTTTATGTTTATTTCTGAGAGGGAGACAGAGTATGAGCAGGGGAGGAGCAGAGAGAGAGGGAGACACAGAATCCAAAGCAGGCTCTTAGGCTCTGAGCTGTCAGCACAAAGCCTGATGTGGGGCTCGAACCCATGAACCGTGAGACTGTGACCTGAGCCAAAGTCAGACGCTTAACCAACTGAGCCACCCAGGTGCCCTGGGAAAAGAATTTAAACAGCAGAAATGATTCAGTGGTTCCTCTGTGCCATCTCACGCCCTGGGGTAAAACTGAGAGAGGCAACAAATCCAGATTCAGTTTCTAGGAGTATCTCGTACCATATGATGTCACTTGACAAGCATCTGGGTTGTGTATGTGCTTTTTTATAGTGAGACTTAGCCCAAGAACAACACCAAAAAAAAAACTATGAAGAAGTTTTAAACCTCATCCTATAGTTTTACTGTTAGGAGTGAAAACGATTTAGTTATTTTGAAACTATCTGTTGCATTCTGAGGAAAAAGTTTTTTGTTTTGTTAATGTTGACAGGTACCAAAAGTCTCAGCCAAAGAGAATAAGAAATACAAGTATAAAATCAAAGAAGGAAACAAAACACCTAATAATCTTGAATTGTGGAATCGGATTTGGAAATATCAATATGAACTCATAAACTGTCATACTCAGAAAAAGCTAACTTCACCTTATCCCCAAAATTGTCACCATCTACTCCTCATCCTGAAAACTGCTAATTAGAGACAATAAAAAGCTTTCCAGTTGGAATTCCATTTCAAAATAACCAAAGAGTCTACACTGATGAGGAAAAGATTTTTTAATAGATGAATGCCAGCTAATAAATATAAAAATAATTAGGAAAAAATATGATTTTAATCATGTAATGATCCAGACAATTACCATCAGTGAATACGAAAACCATCAAGGGAAAACTGCATATTCACAGTTACTTATGTAGCACTCCACACATTCCCTGCTGTTTGCAGAGGCCATAACATAACAAAGGAAAGAATCAGTCTGTTACCATTTTAACCCTGTGAGCTCAGTATTTCTATCACTTACAGTGGGATAACCAAACATATATAATTTGATGATATTAACAATGTCTACAAAGTATTCATGCCAAAAAATGTTTGACTTAACTTACTGACATCTTTAGCTCTTACTTCTAGCTTATAAGAAATAGAAGGGGTAGAGAACAAGATAAATGACACGATGAGGAAGGAATCAGACAAATCTAGAAGGTTGACAATCTATAACTCTATAAGACAACAGGCCCAGGTTTGTCAACAAGTCACTAACATGGACAAAGTGAAAAACTTTAGATTAGACAAAATGAAATGCAACTCGTGGTCTTTTTGATTGAAGGCTGGTTTCAACTGTCATTATAAAAGGCATTTGAATTTCCCAAAGAAATGGGAAATTTTAGTATAAACTAGGTATTATCCAATATCAGGAAACATTATTCTTCTTACTGGGTGTGACGATGGCTCTATGTTTACACATGAAACATCCCTAATTTCTGATGCATTTTTTGGTATTTAGAGGTGAAATGTCAGGATTAGAGTTAAAAAACTAAAGTAAGTATTTTCTGTATAACATGTACTTAAAATGCAAGCCATGTACGTCAGCTGATAATTAAATGAAGAAAGTATAATCTGTTCCAATGATGAAGTGTTAACGTTGCACCTTCCTTAATGATTTTCAAGGATAATTTTGTTTATATTCAACTTATGCTTTATTCAATTACTTTGGGACCTAATCTCTAGATAACATTTGACTACTGTAAGTTAAGTCTGTAGAGTTGTATTCTAACACATAAGAAAAATAAAAGTTTACCTTTTTCTGAATATAATTTTGTAAGAAACCTAATGGATTTAATTAATTGGCACATTAAATTCGGTCTTCAACTAAAAATATTCCATGACTATGTACAAAATAAGCATGTGCTTTAACTTAAGTACTGAACCATTCTTTGACAGCAATTTGAATTTTTTTTTACTCACATCAAGCAATGTTTTTGTTAATCTCTGTAGGTTTCTTTCTTTCTTTTCCAGCTCTTCCATCATTTTTTGAGTAGTCAATTTTTCTTTAGAAAGTTTCCCTTGCACAGACTAGAATAAAGAGAATTGGAAAGCAGAGAATGTTGTTAATGCTAAAAGCAAAATGCAGTCAGGTAGGTAGCCAGGAATACAGGCTCTGAACACTTTGGATCTGTCCTCCCCCCACCTTGGAAGACGAAGCCTTCATTTTAAAACAACCCATACTGCATCTAAAGTGGATGACAGCAAAAAAAAAAAAAAAAAAAAACAAATATCATCTTTACCAAGAAAGCTGATAGTCTGGGTAAAACATGTTAAACCTAAAGCAGCTGCTGTTGAATGCTATGTTACAAACAGCTCTTACTAATTGATTTTTTGTTCATGTATTCAGAGTGTATTAGCAAATTTATACCTCCCATGCTCCATATCCCATTTTTCCTATGGTTAAAACACAAGATAATAAGATCATAAGGGGGCGCCTGTGTGGCTCAGTTGGTTAAGCGGCCAACTTCAGCTCAGGTCATGATCTCATGGTCTGTGAGTTCGAGCCCCACGTCGGGCTCTGTGCTGACGGCTCAAAGCCTGGAGCCTGCTTCTTCAGATTCTGTGTCTCCCTCTCTCTCTGCTCATACTCTGTCTCTATGTCTCTCAAAAATGAATAAACATTAAAAAAAAATAAAAAGAAAGCATCTTAAAAAAAAAAAAAAAAAGATCATAAGACCATCCCCATTTTCTATCATTTGAAACAAAGCTAAACACACTTCTCTCAGTGTATGATATTCCGAGCAGTGAATATGATGAATTCAGGCCAAAGGTCTATTATGTGACTTTGATAAATGAATCTCTTTATTATAAAATTACAAATTATCCATTGTAAGAAAATTCTGAGTGTACCGAAACAGTATACAGGATATTTTAAGAGTACTTGGGTCACTTTAGTTCATAAGTCTGATTTTCAGCTACACACCAAAGAAAACCTTGCCATAAACTCTGTAGTTATAAGTGATTTCTAGGTGTTTTAATCAACACATTTTCCTTCTGTGCGATCACAAGATCAATAAACATATGACCAGAAAAGAGATTTTTCTTTTTTCCCCCCTCACAGGACTATATTTATTTATTCTCAATTCTGAAACTACTTCAGCATGCTGACTGCTTAGATAGTACATAATACACTATGAAGGACTTTTCCCTCTCATATTATATCTGGCTAGAATAAAAGAAGACAGCTGTCACCATGGGATGAGATAAGACTCGGTAAATATAAAGCAGTTTTCTTAGTAACAGATATTCAACTTTGTAGTTTTTTACTTGAATTTGTTTGCTAAACTCTAGAACAAAATCTTTACATTTAGTAACTCATAGGTTGGTTACAAATGAATTAAGCTCTGGGGCGCCTGGGTGGCTCATTCGGTTAAGCATCCAACTTCAGCTCAGGTCATGATCTCGCATTCATGGGTTTGAGTACTGCACCGGGATCTACGCTGACAGTCTGGAGCCTGGATGGAGCCTGCTTCAGATCCTGTGTCTCCCTCTGTCTCTGTCCCTACCCCACTTGTGTGCTGTCTCTCTCCCAAAAATAAACATTAAAAAAAATAGTGTATTAAGCTCTATAACAAGTGTATTTCCTTCCAGGGAAAACTTTATATCCCACAAAATTTAATCTCACAACAGAAAGTCACATGGATTCTGAAATTCCTTTGTAACTGCATGTGAATGAATCAGAAACCTGATTGAATAATACATATTTATTTATCTCGCTGAAGATCTATGCTTACAGGCATTACAAGATTATTTGACAGGAATCCGGAATTCATCCTAAATTTTCTTAAGATTTATGACTGTTTATCTTATTAGAATTGTGGAGGAAAGGCACCACAGAGAAGCTACTCTAAGTCTAACATTTTAACAATCAAAACTGACCCTGAGAGGCATTTTCACAATACTGTAATAGAATTCTTTAGAAAATTCTAGTGTTATATTTTTACCCATTCAGTCATATTGAATGGGACTAATAATTAGCTAGCAAATCTGACTAATATGTTCATATGTAACACTAAATTTAAATTAGTGAAGAAACAGGCAATTTTCTTCAGAATAAATAAGAAATGTTTGGCATTAGTGCTATGTGTCATAAGAAAAAAAATCTGGATTTGGGAAATATATTAAGTTTAAGACATTATGTTGGTTGGGTTCAGGGTACTTATGAAACAGTCCTTTAATATGGGAAAGAGTTTACAGATAAGCTTATCCTAAAAGGACCATACGTTGTACAATCTCTAGACTAATATGAGGGTATGAGTACCATAACTGTCTGACACAACATTCCATCTATAAGATTATTTCTCCATCTTAAATTGTATGAAAAAATATATGTTTAAAGCTTAAGAAAAAAAGGGAAAGGAACATTTCTAGTAAGCTTAGAATGGGATTACTAACATTAGTAACTTTAATTTAACTAACTTTATTTTTCAAATGTCTACAATATCTCTATAAATTTCCAGGTAATAATCATCTTTTAAAAATTCTAAGTTATTAACTTATAGATATTTATCACAATCCTTCTTTTTAGAAAGATTTTTTAATGTTTATTCATTTCTGAGAGAGAGAGAGGGGGAGACAGAACCTGAAGCAGCTCCAGGCTCTGAGCTATCATGGGGCTGGAACTCACAGACCGTGAGCTCATGACCTGAGCCACTTAACCAACTGAGCCACTCAGGAACTCTTATCACAATCATTCTTAATGTTGAAAAATGGTTTTAAAAACAGTTGTTGTTTTCGGGGCGCCTGGGTGGCTCAGTCGGTTGGGCGGCCGACTTCAGCTCAGGTCATGATCTCACGGTCTGTGAGTTCAAGCCCCACGTCGGGCTCTGTGCTGACGGCTCAGAGCCTGGAGCCTGCTTCCGATTCTGTGTCTCCTTCTCTCTCTGCCCTTCCCCTGTTCATGCTGTGCCTCTATGTCTCTCAAAAATAAATAATAAACATTAAAAAAAAAAATTTAAAAAACAGTTGTTGTTTTGAGCTAAATATCTAGAAATGCTGTCGTTTGTCCCATACACAAAATAGCTCAAATGAAGGAAAGATAGCTGCGCCTTCACCAACAAATATCATATATTCCACAAAACCAATTTAAGAGAAAGTATTTTGATTAAAAACTTAGGTTAGCAGTTTTACTATATAAATGCACCCAACTCCATCCTAAAAAAACATGCACTGGCACACACGTGTGCACACACACACACACACACAGACACACACAGACTCACACAGACACACAGACACACAGACACACACACACACACACACACACCATACAGGAGTTTCACAAATACATTTCTTCATGCAATCATTCATTTAGCAAAAATTATAACCAAGCACAGTCTGTGTACTGGGTGATGATGAATCAGTGACAAAACAGTCAAAATTCTTTCATAACTTTTACTAGGAGGTAAAAGAGCAAAGAAAACAAACATAATGTGTGAGTTACATAGTATTGTATATTAGAATTTGACTAGTGCTTTGGAGAACAAATTCAGCATGGTAAGGGAGAGGAGGGGAGATCTCAAATGGAGCTAAGTAGAGGCTCATGGAAAAAAGTTGACATTTGAGCAATGGCTTGAAGGAGGTGAAAGATTGCATCTCATAGATATCTATAGATACCTATAGTGTGTTTCAGTGAGTGCAAAGGTTCTGAGACAGATGGTGTCTTCTGTGTTGAGAAAAAGCAAGAGAGCCAGAGTGGCAGAAAATAGTAAAAGATGAAGTCAGAGAAGGCAGGTGGTATAGGCAACAGATTGTGTAAGGCTGCTGAGCCAGCGAAAAACTTTTGATTTTTACTTTGGAAAAAATGAGGATCCACTGAAAGATTCTCAGAAGAGACATGACATGATCTGGTTTTTGTTTAATAGGTCACTCAGACTGATGAGAATAGACTGTAGGCAACCAAGGATGGAAGCAGGCAGAAATAATCCATATAAAGAATAAAGATGGGTTGGACCAGGATGGCAACACAATACAGGTCAGGAGAAGTCAGATGCTGGATATATTTTGAAGGTAATAAGATTTTTTCACAAATATGAGGCAGAAGAGAAGTCAAGGGTAAGTCTAAGGTTTTTGGACGGAGAAAATGGAAGGACAAATTTGCCATCAATAGAGAAGGGTCTAAACATGGAAGGTAGAGCAGGTTTTACTATTTTCTGTTTGGGGAGGGTAAGAAATTCAACTTGGATATATTATATCTGATATGTACTATTGAGTAGGCAGTTGGATATACAAGTTGTAAGGTCAGGGAAGAATTATGAGCTGAAAGAAGTTAGGGAGTAGTGAGCATGCTCATTACATGCAAAACCACGGGACTGGGCAAGATCACTAAGACGAGTACAGGCACAGAATTCTAAGAAAGAAACAGATGCCCTTTTTGTGAAATATGGTACAATTTTTTGAAAGCATTCTATGTATCTTCAAAATAAACTTTAACTTAAATATCACAAATGCAATTAAACTTATCCCCCTAAATTATAAGACAGAAAAATTTCTAATAAAGTACTTTGTCCAATTTTTATACACTAGTTTACTGGCCTGCCTATATCTTTATTATAATAGGATTGATGCTACAGATGTTAAATTTATTGTCTAGTTAAATAAATCAAATATGAAAATAACAAAAACTTTAAAAAAAGTTCTTCTAAATGTTTTTCACTTAAAATTTTATTGTATGCATTTCAATGATCTAGAAACAAGGCATAAGTCAATCACTTGTAATAATTTATTATTGAGAACAGATAAAAAGTTTCATACTGTTTTGATTCCATTAATAAAAATACCACTATTCTTGCAATAGTGTATGTAACTATACATGAAAGGTAAGATCACAGTGCTACTAGCATTACAAATAGCAATAAGAAGCATGTATACTTAACAGAAAGGTGATAATGGCATCTACAAAGCATTAACAAGGGGAATGCATTCTTTGAGTGGAATTCAGTGATATTTTTTCTCAACACCTTTTATTTATAGTCACTTTTTTGTTTGTTTTAATGTTTATTTATTTTGAGAGCAAGTGTGCGTGTGTGCGAGCAAGTGGAGGAGAGGCAGAGAGAGAATCCCAAGCATGCTCCACACTGTCAGTGCAGAATCGGATGCAGGCAGGGCTCGATCTCACAAACCATGGATCAAGACCTGAGCCTAGATGAAGAGTTGGACACTTAACTGACTGAGCCATCCAGGTCCTATTTTTAAAAAAACTCGTTAAAGGAAAGTTCATCTCCTACATGAGGCCACTCCTTAAAGAATGGGAGAGGTGGCTTTTACCTAATGCATAGAAACAAACACACAGAGTCAAAAAAAAAAAATTGACAGAGTCAAAAAGAACCAGAGGAATATATTCCAAATTAAAGAATAAGAAGACCTTAGAAAAAGGCCTTAATGTAACAGAGACAAGTGAATTCAAAATAGCAGTCATAAAGATTCTCACCAAGGTCAGCAAAACAATGTATGAGCAAAGTGAGAATTTCAACAAATAGAATATATAAGAAAGTACCAAGTAGAAGTCATAGAGCTGAAGAGTAGAATAACTAAACTAAAAATATAACAGATGGGTTCTATAGCAGACTAAAGGAAGCAGAAGAAAGGATCAGTGAACTCAAAGACAGGGCAGATTTCATTCAATCAGAGCAGCAACAAGTAAAGGAATGAAGATGGCTTAAGGGACTGAAAGGACAATCCCAAGCAAATCAGTATTTGCATTACAGGGTCCCAGAAAGAAGAGTGAGAGAAAGGGATGGAAAACTTATTTAAAGAAATAATGGCTGAAAACTTCCCTAATCTGGGAAAGGAAAAAGACATCAATAGGTAGGCAACCAAAAGAGTTCCAAATACGATGGAACCAATGAGACCCAAAGAGGCACATTATAATTAAATTCAAAACTTAAAGACAAGGAGAGAAGCCTAGAAGCAAGGAAAGGAAAACAACTGGTATATACAAGGGAACCCCTATGAAATTCTAGCAGATTTTGAGCAGAAACTGTGTAGGCCAGAAGGGTCTGTCAACCAAGAATACTTAACCTCATAAAGTTGTCCTACAGAAATGAGGGAGAAATAAAGAGTTTTCCAGAGGCACCTGGATGGCTGTCGGTTAAGCATCCAACTTCAGGTCAGGACATGATCTCATGGTTCGTGAGTTTGAGCCCTGTGTCTATGCTGACAGCAGAGAGCCTGCTTCGGAGCCTCTGTCCCCACTTCTCTCCTCCTTCTCTCTACCCTTCCCCCAGCTAGCACATGCTCTCTTCCTCTCAAAAATAAACCTTAAGAGTTTTCCAGACAAGCAAAAGCTGAAAGAGTTTATCATCACTAGACTAGCCTTACAACATTCAAGGGACTTCTTTAGGCTGAAATGAAAAAGCATGCTAATTAGTAACAGGAAAATACATGAAAATACATGAAAGTATAAATTTCACTGGTAAAAGTAAATATATAGTAAAATTCAAAATAACACTATAAGGGTGATGGGTTAATCACTTATAAAGCTAGTATGATGTTTAAAAGACAAAAAGTAGAAACACCTAACTGTGATAGTTTGTTAATGGATACATAAGATAAAAAGAAATAGTGACATCAAAAATATAAAAAGATGGGGTGACTGCATCAAATTAAAAAGCTGCTGCATAGCAACACACACATGCACACGCACACCAAAAAAATGAAAAGGCAACCTAACAAATCAGAGAAAATAACTGCAACTCATAGCTATTAAGTGGTTAATATCCAAAATATATAAAGAACTTAATTAGCAAACAAAAACAATCTGATAAATGAAATTAAATGGGGGTGCCTGGGTAGCTCAGTTGGTTGAGCCTCTGACTCTTGATTTCAACTCAGGGCATTATCACAGTTTGTGAGTTTGGGCTCCGCATCAGGCTCTGAGCCAACAGCACAGAGCCTGTTTGGGATTCTCTCTTTCCCTCTCTTTCTGCCCCTCCCTTGTTCTTCCTCCTCTCTCCCCCCAATTTTTTTTAATTTAAAAAATGAGCAGATTCTAAATACACATTTTTCAAGGAAAATATACAGATGGTCAACAGGTACATGAAAAAGTGCTTAACATCATTATTTCTAATAGCCAAGACATGGAAACAAACCATCCACTGATGGATGAATGGATCAAGAATATGTGGTACATACAATCCGGTTTATACAAATGGAATATTAATCCAACATACAAAAAATAAAAATAAAATAAAGAAAATCTTGTCACTTGCAATAATGTGGAGAGACCCTGAGGGCG
This sequence comes from Paguma larvata, assembly GCA_030068075.1. NCBI lineage: Eukaryota > Metazoa > Chordata > Mammalia > Carnivora > Viverridae > Paguma > Paguma larvata. The sequence goes on from CM057829.1 coordinate 104,527,760, forward strand.
TTACGCTAAGTGAGGGAAGTCAGACAGAGAAAGGCAAATACCATGTGATCTCACTCACCTGTGAAATCAAAAAACAAAACAAAACAGAACAAAAACCCAAAAAATCCTCAGAGATAACAGAGAATAAATTAATGGTTAGGGGTGGGGTGGTGAGTGTAATTAGGGGAAGTGGGTAAAGAGGTATAAACTTTCAGTTATAAAATAAGCCCTGGAGATACACTGTCCAGCATGGTGTCTACAGTTATATTTGAAGATTGCCAAGAGAGTAGATCTTAAAAGTTTTTACCACAAGAAAAAAAAAAAAAAGTAAAGTGTGAGGTGATGGACATAAACTAGATTACTGTGATTGTTTCACAATATATAAAATATCGAATCATTAGACTGTACTCCTGAAACAAATATGTTATATGTCAATTATAGCTCAATAAAAAGGTAAGTAAGTTTAAAAAAAGCATAGAGTTAATGGTAACAGTGTAAGATTTTGTAGTAAGACAAAACTAGGTTCTGAGTCCACACCTTACGTGCTGTGCAACCATGGGTAATTTATTCAACTTTTCTAGGTTCCAAGTTCATTGGAAAGAATTTCTAACCTTGTAAAGGTATTGTGAAGATTATGCAGTGTGTATGCAGACATTTTGGGTGTCTGCCTATTTTCAAATCCACAAGTCACAATCGGTCATATTTGTAAGAAGTCTGCACCTCTCAGTACAGCTCACTGAATCAAGCAGAGTGAACACCTAACCACACCTGAGAACCTGGGATGCAGAGTCTAGGAATTCATCTGCATGACTGGAAATGAACTACAGAATGTAGGGGCTGCGGACAGCTATATATTCTGCTATGTGAGCTAAAGAGTAAAGGAAGTTAGTGTGCACAGAGAGAAGGGAATGAGACACTGCAATGAGAGAAGCAACAAAACCTCTTCTTTCCTGAAGCCTGCTTTTATTCCTACTCATGGGTCCATAGTATCTCTGCACTCTGTTTTTGCTTAGCTAAACTGAATTGGTTTTGTTGCTTTATAGTCAAAAGCCCAAATGACTTTCACCTGGTACAAAATATTTATCCAACAATCACTAATTCCCTTCTTCTTACACTAAATATTAAAAAGAGCCCATTTCTTATATCAAATCATCATGATGTACACTTTAGATATCTTACAACTTTGTCAATCATACTTCAGTAAAGGTAGAAAAAATAAGACCCCATTCCAGTTCAGCACTGTGGGTTTACTTTTCTTGTGGGCAAAGGTTTTTGGTCTGCTTTGTCCCGAGAAGAGTGCCTGGCCCATGGTAGAAACTCAGTTAAAGTTATTGAATGAAAAAAGATGAGAAAATAACTAAAACCTAATTTCGTTTTTAAGTAAAAGGCTAAGTTCATTCATTTAAAAATAGTTACTGAGGATCTTGTACACACAAAGCACTGCACTAAGTGTTGATTTGGATAAGGGTTTTTCAAAGAGCCTAGTGCACCTATTACAAGACTCTTAAATAAATATATCAGAAAACAAAACCAGGCACTTTACTTAATCTCAAGGAGCTAATACTACCACCATATTGCAGAGTAAAAATTTCACTTTGGAGATAAAATTTCCAAATTCTACTTCCAGGCAACTGAATACACAGTGCCTTCCACAGGCTAGTTTTCTGACACATTCTAGTTTAAGATCTTTCATTCCAGGAGAAGACACTTAAAACAAATCTTTCCCCTAAGGCTTAGATAAGGAAGACATCGGACTAACATTTCTCATGTGCATTTTTGCCTTTCTCTTGGGATTTTTCACTTTGAAGCAGCCAGGAGCAATGCCAAGAGCACAAACTCTGAGGTCAGACAGGAATTCGAATTGGAGTTGAGGCCTTAAGCACATCTTTTAAAATCTTGGCTATTTCATATATAAAAAGGTGCTCTGTCTTACCTTGTAAGCTTACTATTGAGGTTTAGAAATAATAAATATAATCAGAGAGCACAGTTCCTGTGCCATGTAATATCATCCTCATCAGCATCCTCACTGATACCTCTGCACTTATCAGGGGCTCTATTTCTCACTTTAGCCTAATTGTGGAGAAATATTAAATCCCTTTCCCTAATAAAAGAATTTTCAGGGGCACCTGGGTGGCTCAGTTGGTTAAGCATCTGACTTTGGCTCAGGTCAGTCTCTGTGCTGACAGCTCAGAGCCTGGAGCCTGCTTCAGATTCTGTGTCTCCCTCTCTCTCTGCCCCTCGCCTGCCCACGTTCTGTCTTTCTCTCTCTCAAATAAACAAACATTTAAAAAATTAAGAATTTTCAAAATATTTATAAACTCTAAGATAAAAAATAAGGAATATGCAAACACAATCAAAACTGCTATATTTTAAGTTTTTGTTTATAATAATCCAAGACCATGTATAGCTCAAATTCCTTTAACTATCATCTTACTACCTTAACTTAAAAAAAAAAAATCTGCTTGAGAATTCTGCTTGCAGCATGACAGTATGAGGAGCCCCTCAGACCCACTCCTCAATGAAAATTATAAAAGAGCCATTTAAAGTTTCTGGAAATGGTCCTCAGGGCACACAGCAAATGAATAAACATATATTCAAGAAAATCTGAAAGAACAGCAATGTCTATAATATTTGACACAAAATCCACTGACAATCCACAGCCAATTGACTGTGGTCTTGGTTCTATATATCTGAGCATACTAAAAATTACTGAATCGTATACTTTAAATGGGTGAATTGCACGCTATGTGAATTATATCTCAATAAAGCTGTTATTTAAAAATCAGCACAATAAAAAGAAAAAACAACCTGACCAGGTTCCTTTTCTTTTCAGCCCTTGGTCTGCTACCAGGCTTACAAGAAAGAACTACCAAAACACTTTAAATGTGTCCAGAACACACCCACGTTTCTCGGAACTACCCCTCCCCTCTTTTTTCTCTTAAATCTCAGTCTTCCCAGTCAATTCCCACTTTGGGAGCAATGAGGCCCCTGAGAACCATGACCACATTTCTTTTTTTTTTTTTTTGAGGATAATTTGTTTTTTGTGGTTTTTTTTAACGTTTTTATTTTATTTTTGAGAGACATAGAGACAGAGCATGAGCAAGGGAAGGGCAGAGAGAGAGGGAGACACAGAATGTGAAGCAGGCTCCAGGCTCTAAGCTGTCAACACAGAGCCCGACGCGGGGCCCGAACTCACAGACCGTGAGCCGAAGTCGGCCGCTTAACCGACTGAGCCACCCAGGCGCCCCCATGACCACATTTCTTAACGACACCAAGATGAGGATGCTGCCTGGGATTCACCCCAGAGATACTGAGTCATCAGGCTCCCAGGGGCCCAGAAATCTAATTAATTTGAATGTTCCTACAGCTTTGGTGACCACTTACAGCACATAAGAGGGTCAAGAGCATTCTTTCTTAATTCAAGAGAGCCGATTCTCTTCCTGCCTCAGAATTCCCTACCTTAGACAAAGAGCTTTTCAGAAGTTGCATCCACCTCTTAATTTTTTTAACGTTTTAATTAAACAGCAACTATAATGTGCATATAACAGGCCTGCATGTACATTAAAGACTGTTCTCTTTAGAAATACAAACATTGGAGAGAAAGACATTTTTTTAAAAACTACTTTTCCTTTGATAAAAGACAATGTAGGTTTTTCAAAAATTAGTATTAATTTCTGATAAGAGTATAGCTTTTCGTGCATTATAAAAGCAATTTCACAAAGGTAAAGCTTTAAAAATTAAAAAAAAAACTAAGAAGAAAGAACTTCATATCAGGTCACATCACAAAACTAGGATAACATAAAAACAGGAGGTAAACATCATACAATAATAAAGTGAAAATATTAAATCGATTTATCTTTTAGGTTAAAGAAAAGCTAAATTCTGCTTATAAGACATTCTACTGGCTTATGACCCATTTTCCCACTGTTTCTACTGAGAAAACCTGCTGGATGAAGGTTTTAAGAGAGACTTGCTAAAAATTGGAATAAAATCTTTGAAGGCTCTGAAAACATATTCTCTTGAATTGTTATAAACAGGACAGACTGTTACAGTTTTGAGATTGGTGGGTCCAACCATGCCTTTAAAAGTGAACATCTTAAGGACCATAAAGCATCACTGTATCTTTTATATTATGTTCATTGTCAGCTGTCAACTCAGAAGGTCAGTTTAAATGGGAAAACTCTTTCAATGAAGAAACAATTTTAGTATGTTAGGAAAAATGAATACACCTAACAAACTTTTTTTTTCTGTATCTCCTCTGCCAAAAGCTTATAATAGTTACACAAAATGATAACAGATCACTGGAAACAGGATTATTTACGCAGGTGAAATGTACTTTTAAGGAATAAACAGGACAGAAGGCAATGCCCAATGAAGAACTAATTCACATTCCGACTGAAGTCACATTTATGGAAATGATGGGGAATGTTCTATTAGAAAATATCTTTTTATACTGTATACTGACAGAAGAAAAACTTGTAGGCAAAGAAGACAGTTTAGCTATACTGGCTTCATAAATGTAAACAAAGGCATTATTTCTAAAGGATCAATGAATAAACAAGTTACTCATGCCAGCTAACAATATCATCTTGACAGGTGAACAAAACAGTTGATAAATCGGTATTTTTATAGCACTAAACTCAGTTTCAAAATCAGTATACTTTTACATAAAGTACTATCTTTATATATTCAAAAACAAATATAACTAGTAGAAGACTGATTTCTCCCCAACATCAGAATCAATAAATCTGCCACTGACCTAAAACAGCTATGAATTTATTTGACTTCTGGTGTATGGTGGTAAACCACAGCTGTATTTAAAATACAGCACCTTCACTCTGTAACAAATGCCTTATTTTTATCTCCTATAAATTGGACCTAAAATGAACATGGCAAGGGATTTCATTTTTTCTCTTTTGTCATAAAATTTAAACTCTAAGAATAATCTGCTTACACCCAAAGCAATGCAAAACTCCAAAAGTCAGCCAAATGAAATTTAAACAAATTTGGTCATCTCGATAGTTTGCAAAGACATAAAGAAGTAGTGAAACATGAAATTCTAAGAACACTACATTTGTTTTATCTACTAAACCCTCTAAAATGGAAGAACTCCCTGGCACCTGTGGAGGAACAAAGAATATGCAAATTATAACAGCGGTGAAATCTTACAATAAATTTAATACTGTACTGATAGTTTAATGCGCATAATTTGGGGCATCCAGGTGGCTCAGTCGGTTAAGGGACCAACTCTTGATTTCAGCTCAGGTCATGATCCCATAGTTCGTGGAATCAAACTCCATGCCTGCTTGGGAGTCTCTTTCTCTGTCCCTACCCCACTCACGCCCTTTCTATCTGAATAAATAAATAAACTAAAAAAAAAAATTAAAAAGTCAAATGTATTAATTCATGTTTAAAAAATGGCTGGAAAGCTCTACTAACACTATAAGGTATTTTGTGTTATTTAGCAAATAACATTTTATTTGTAAAATACCTCATTATAAGGTATTTTTTGTGTTATGCAAAGGAATTTGAAGAAATTAAAAACAGCTACAGCATACAGGAAGGATATCATAACCTATACAGAAGTAAGGCTGGCCATTCCTTATGTAAGCAGGTGGGGAAAAGACTAGTTATTTTTGAGAGAAGGAGGCAGAGAGAGAGGGGGAAGGGTAGAGAGAAAGGGAGACAGAATCTGAAGCAGACTCCAGGCTCTGAGCTGTCAGCACAGAGCCTGACGCAGGGCTTGAACTCACAAACCATTAGATCATGACCTGAGCTGAAGTTGGATGCTTAACTGACTGAGCCACCCAGGCGCCCCAAGACTAGGCAGTTTTAAATAATTAGTAATTAAAGGGAACTGCTCTATTATGTGTATCGACTTGATAACAAGCCCATTAACTATAGTATGGCTATAGTATAGCAACAAAAACTGTCAACCCAACGTGTTCTCTTTAAGATTCTCTACACATTCTTCTACATATTCTTTACATATTCTTCTACAAAATCATTTATACATGGTCATGACATTTAAATGTGACTAAAAGACTTGGTTGATGTGTAAGAATAAACTGTATTAAGATGCCACCACAAATAAGTAAAAGGCATCTTTCAATTAATACAATACATCCTGATAATCTATAATGCGAGAGATAGTATGTGATGAATTAATACATTTTTACAAGTCTTGGCCACCAAAATTTCAGTGTCAAAGGACAATGTTCACTGTCCTTAATTTGGATTGAGATAGCTTTTATTTGACTGATTTCTTGGACAATGTTACCAAGTGAAATATAAATTCCTTTTATTATGGCCTATAATTAATCAGATAATAATGGCTGAAGGAACCTAACCATTTTGTGATTTGAATGGCTTACTGAACAACTGAAGTTATGTCTACAGGAATACAGACTAAAGAGTATAACCTTGTGAACCAATCCAGCAGGCCCACACACTTGTTGAACTGGCCTAATATTTGATTAAAATGATAAATCACTTAACAGTGAAAGACAGCAAAAAACAAAACATACCATCTATAATTCTGATACTTAAACCATTTATCTTTTTATTTTTTACTTCCATTTTTAAGAAGTAAAACAGGGGCGCCTGGGTGGCTCAGTTGGTTGGGCGGCCGACTTCGGCTCAGGTCATGATCTCACGGTCTGTGAGTTCGAGCCCCACGTCAGGCTCTGTGCTGACAGCTCAGAGCCTGGAGCCTGCTTCAGATTCTGTGTCTCCCTCTCTCTCTGCCCTATCCCTGCTCATACTCTGTCTCTATGTCTCTCAAAATAAATAAACGTTAAAAAAAAATTTATAAAAAAAAAAGAAGTAAAACAATTAGGAAGTATAAAAATAAGAAAATTATTCAGTAAAATATGTCCAATGGCTTTCCATCATACACAGAATTAAATACAAAGACATCTACCCCTAAGTGATCTGGCCCCGGACTACTTTTCACCATCACTTCTCACCACGTTTCCTCATAATCACTGCACTCCTCCAGACTAGCAGGAGCACTAGCAGGTCATGGAGCACACCAGACACCTTCAGGCACTGGTGGCTCCCTTTGCCTGAAATGCTCTTCCCTTGGGTGTCTTCATCCAGAACTCTGTCCAAATATTACTTCCTTAGGAAAAACTTCATGACCACTGTATCTAAGGCAGCACTGTCTATCATTGTTCCCTACCCTACTTTTTTAATAATATGTTTCATTCCTTGACATTATATTTCCACTTTGTCCATCTCACCCCACTAAGAAAGCCAGGAATTGCTTCGTTCACTGATGAATCCTCAGTGTCAAGAACATTGCCTGACACAGATGTAGCTGCTCAGTAAGTATCTGGCAAATCAATTAAAAAAAATGAAAATCCATTTAATCCACAAATTTTGGATTGTATATTAATTATGAATCAGACACTCTAAATTCTAGATATGCAAATGAGCTACCATAGTCTCTCAAGAAACTAAGCAGGAGCTAAAAACACAAATGTGTAAAAAACATGTTATATTCTGATAATACAGAAAGAATAATATAAGAAGGAAGAGAAGTGTTGGCCAGTCACAATGGACTGAAAACAGTCCATGGCAGATCACTGATGACCTGATCGCACATTAACCAATGTGTTCTTAGTAGCAGACCACACCCAATTAAAAGCAGGAAAGGTAAGGAATAGAGAAGAACAATCTTCGAAGTTTTCTGAAAACTTGATTTACCAAATAGCATTTTCCTTCTAAAAAAGTGAAAGATTAATATTAAAGAATTTGTAACTTCACTTCAAGTGCTATTAATCTTTTCATATAAATACATACACGCTTTAATATTTTTAGATTATATAGCCTTAAGAATAAATCGACATACAGCTAAATTAAAATATGCACAAAACATTCCTTACCTGAATTTCTAAAATCATTCTTTCAATCTCATCTTGTTGGCTGTCTATTATCTAAAACACAGAAAATAACAGTGTGAACTGAAATTTTATCCACTGCTTTTAAAAAGTACTAATATTTCAAGAAAACAAAGGAAAACACAGGAAATAATGAATTTTTTTTTAAATTGGGGTATGATTTTCTTTTTTACAAAATTATTCATACCAAGTATCCTTTAAATAGACATAGGATTTGGATCACACATACACAGAACTGCAAAAGTCTTTATCTAGCTCTTGATAAAACTCTATGCAGTTTATAAAAATAACTTTGAGACAGATATTGAATAATTTAGGAAGGAAAAGATATCCTTTTGTTTTGCTAAAAAGCAATATAATTTCTCCTTAGTTTGGCTTTTACTAAAATTTGAATTATTTAAATTTACTTCAATTGTCATTTTCAGGGAGACTGGCTGGCTCAGTCAGTAGAGCATGTAACTCTTGATCTCTGGGTTGTGAATTCAACCCCCACACTGCGAGTGGAGTCTACTTAAAAAAAACATGGGGAGCCTAAGTGGCTCAGTCATTAAGTGTCCAACTCTTGATTTTGACTCAGGATCATGATCTCAAAGTTGTGAGATTGAGTCCTGCATCAGGCTCTGCACTGGGCATTGAACCTCCTCTTAAGATACTCTCTTTCCTCCTCTCCCTCTAACCCTCCCCTGCTCTCACTCTCACTCTCAAAAGAATTAAATAGGGACACCTGGATGGCTCAGTCAGTTAGGCATCTTACTCTTTATTTTGGCTACAGGTCATGATCTCACAGTTTGTGAGTTCAAGTCCTGTGTCAGGCTCCACACTGACAGCATGGAGCCTGCTTGGGATTCTCTCTCTCTGTCTCTCTCTCTGCCCACCCCCCAACCCCCACTCAAGCTCACGTTAAATAAACATTTAAAAAATAAAAATAAATAAAAGTCATTTTCTTTCCAAATAAAAACATTCAAACTAAGTTACTAAGTATTAAGCAAAACTGTAAAGTAGCTACAACTTCTATGTCCACAGGCATATAACCAAGGTTAACACAGATTTCATATTTGTTATCAAAGACATGAACTGACCTTACTAGCATTCTCGTTCTGTTCTCTCAGGTTATCATTTTCATTCTGGAGCTGTTTTGCATCTAACATGGGAAGGCGAATTCCATCTTCGAGGCATCTTTCTACTTTTTGCTGCAAGCTGTGTTTTAGGAAGACAATTATATAAAGAAAATCCAGTCTATATGTTGATTTTGGTAGATGACTTCAACATAAATGATGGTCCCTTCTTAGGTCTATAGTATTTTTTAATCAAGTGATAATCAAGACCTACAGACTACATATGAATAAGAATGAGCACCTACATTTCATAGAAGTAAAAAATAACAACTGAGGCTGATCATCTTTTTCGAAATGGCAGATTTGAGACCAGAATCCAAAGCTGCTTAGTGCGTGACATCCTTAGGCCTAATGAAGTTCCTTATGACTCTAATCTGAGCTCTGCAACCTAAATCCTGTTCTTTCCTTCTCTTGCAAAACCAGAATTCCTTGATTATGAGGATTTTGTTTGGGAGCCTAAGAATATGGATGCATGTCTTTTACAAAACTTCATTCTGAGCTCAAAGTTTGTTTCTAAGGATAGTTGTTACCAAAACCAGCAGAATTACATTTCTCCTTCATTAATAAGAGCAGCAATGTACTTATTATTTGACCTAACAGTTTCTCATACTATTCATGGCAGAGACTTGCACTGCCGAAAAAGAAACAACTAAAGGAAGCCCCTCTGGTATATGAAGAATAAAAGATTGAAAGAGAAAAAAGATATTAATCTTGAGAAAAGAAACAATGAGTCATGTTTTGGTTAAAAGGAACTACACTATTAACAGTAATGACCAAAATCAAAACAGAAAGACACCTCAGAATAGTTCCACTCTAGCTTATAATCAGACTTAAGAGTTGCAGAGCACTACAAGAAACAGGCTTCTCATAGTTTGGGTTTTGGTATTTTCATTATTTTTCTTCTTTCAAGTATTATGCTTTTCCTGTGCTTTCTCTCCTTCTAAAAATAAAGAAGTGAAAGAAATGCCATACCTAGATTCTGGACAAAGAATTGACAGTCCCACATGGTACAATAAGGGCTTCCAATTATGTTCCAATATGTTAATTAACAATGGCACCACACAAGTTTTTATGTATTATGAATACAGGGTACTGCTTTGTAATATACTGTTACTTGTCATAAAACTATTTGCTTTTTCAGTCTAAAAGTGAAAAATATATTGCTTTTATTTCAGAATGAGTTTTCTCCCTTCAAATAAGTGTCAAGACACTGCTTCTATGTAGTTACAACATTGAGAAAAATAAATTACATTAAAAACTATTAAGGTCTTTAAAAAAAGGAACCAACTATGAGAAGGGAACAACATATTCTGTCATGAAAAAGTACCGAATAAGTCTTCTTTTATGTACACATTCTCGTTTTATGTTATGAAGCATGCTCACTTAGAAAAGTAATAAATCTCTTGAATAGCAAAGCTACCAACTGCATTACTACAGATCCCACCCATATATTTTACTTACATTTTCACTTCTAATGAAAAAATTTTATTGGATTTTTAAATACCAAAAGTTCTCATATATTCATAAAGTGGGAAACTTAAATATTATATAAGCACAGATAAATGTAATGATATAATTCATAGTCACATACACATCTGAAGTTCTTCTGGAAACAAGAACTTTAGTTTATCATATAGCAGAGGAAACTGAAATAACACCCTTTCCTCCAAGGTCAAGTGACACGGTAGCTATACAAGTACTGAAGAATTACAGAAGACCTTATTTGGTCCTTTATATCTATTTGAAATTAAGAGACAATTTCTGGGATGCTATCTCAGGTAAAAAAAATGGAACACGGATTCTGAAATGCACTGTACTAAGTTTTTCTAATCAACGAGACTAGGCTCAATGTTCTCCAGAAACCTAATAAAAGAGAAAATCTAAATAAAACAGAAGATATACTATCATATTAAATATGTAAAAGCACACAATGGAACAAAACAAATTATTTGCAAGTGTTCCTAATTCTATTCATAAAATGGCGCAGCTTGAGTTTGTGACCAAAGTGCCCTACAAAAAACCCTCTTCTCGCTTTATCTAAGATGAAAGGAAAAGAACATATGGTTGAATTAGTGGAGGTCAGGAAGCTGTTTTGAGACCAGAGAATAGACTATAAGATGTAGAGTTAAAGAAAGGGAGATTAAAGAGCAAGAAAGCAAAAAATTCGGGGAAAATAGTAAAGTTAGGAGGATATAAATTTTGGGTGGCTCAGTTGGTTAAGTGATGGACTCCTGATTTCAGCTCAGGTCACACGATCTCATGATTTGGGAGATAAGCCCTGCGTGGACTCTGTACTGACAGCATGGAGCCTGCCTGGGATTCTCTCTCCCTCTCTCTGTGCCTCTCCCCCACTCACTCTTTCTCTCTCTCAAAATAAATAAACAAACATTAAAAAAAATTACATGAATTTTTTGAAGCAGAGATTAGAAACACTGAAAGCCATAATGTCCCAGATGAAGATGTTTTCTGCACTGAAATCTAAGAAAAAGAGCAGACCGGGCATATTTAAAGCTTTGAAAGTAGTAAAGCAATATTAACATGGAATTATTGGATGGATTTTGATTAGAGTTACATATAATTGGTAAAAGCACAGACTGTATTCCTTAAATTTAGTTTTTGTTGCTTCATTGTCTTATTCTTCCATATAGTTTATATTTGATCATATATTAAGGTTTAAGTTTTATAAAACAGAGTGCATGTAGTTGCATATATAACATAGTTCTCTAGGTTTTTCAGGAATCCAGTGTTAATTTTCCAGATTAAATATATTAGCTAAATATACTAATAAATGGTGTTCTCTGTCATTCTAACTGTATTAATTTAAAAGAAAAGGGTCCTATGAGGCAAAATATATGAGTAAACTTGGAAGATACATGACAAAATGGCCATACCTGTTGTTCCGTAGGGAAAACGGGAGTCAGTTATTTCATTTTGATATATATCTCATTAAGGAGTGAAGTCTGAGAATCTGACTGCCTTTCTTTGTGTACTTATTTTCTGGCAAAAACATCGGATTGTGTGAATACTTTCAGTTCCCAATTGTTTTTTGGTTTTTTTTGTTTTTGTTTTTGGTGGGAAGGGGGGTAGATTTTCACTATTCTCATCTACAACCTTCGGCAAGATGTCAGTATGTTGTATTAAAATGTGAACTCGCAGCCAAGACAACCTGTTTCAATGACATAATGCTTACAGTTCTTAAGAGTTCATCTTTAAGATAACAATATAGTAATAATTAACAAATTAATGTATTTTAAGTGAAATGCCTTATGAAAATATGAATAACAAAAATAAACAAAAAATTACTGAAGGTCTGCTTACCTCTGAACTGTAGTTACCAGCTCCTTTTCTTTCTTTTTCTGGCATATTATCTGTGCCTCTTTTTCTTGACACTGTGCTTTGATCTCTTCAAGCTTTTTTTCCACATCCAGCAGAGTCTCTTGCAAATTTTTGTTTTTTTCTTCTAGAATCTGAAGCTAAGGAGAGAATTCTTAAAGTTTATAACACAAAGAATATTAAATGTGTTTCTGCTAGAAACTACAACCGTGTTCTCAATTATTAACAAGCTATATTTATTAATTATAGTGTGGTAAAATCACACTATGTTTTATCTAGAGCACTTAATAATACTTTATTTCTTCCTTTGTGTGTAACAGGAGGTAGGAGAATGAGATTATGGAGAAGAAAAGAGTGGGTCAGAAATTCCTCGAGGACAGAGAGAAAAGTAAATGATCTCAATTTGGACGTATTTTAAAAATTTTATTTTTAATTATGCTAAAATATGCATAACACAAAATTTACGATCTTAACCATGTTTAAATGTACAATAGTATTAGTACATTCACATTGTTGTACAACTAACCACTAGAACTCTTTCCATCTTGCAAAACAAACTGTATATTCATTAACAATTCTACTTCCAGTTCTGCCCTCAGTCTCCAGCAACCACACTTTGACTTTCTGTCTCTATGAATTTGACTACTTTAGGTACCTCATACTGTATTTATCTGTTTATGTCTGGCTTATTCCACTTAACACTATGTCTTTAGGTTTATCCATGTTTCAGAATTTCATTCTTTTTTATAGGTCAATTATATGTACATGTGACATTTTATCCATTCATCCATCAGTGTTTGGTTTGTTTCATCTTTTGGCTGTTGCAAATAATATTATTATGAACAAATGTATGTACAAACATGTTTGAGACTCTGCTTTCAATTCTTTAGGGTATATATCCAGAAGGGGAATTGATGGTTATTGTCTGAGGAAACATATCATATGGTTTTCCATAGTGGCTACACCATTTTACATTCCCACCAACAATGCACAAGGATTCTAATTTCCTCGCATTGTCACCAACACTTGTTACTTTTTCTTTTCTTTCTTTTTTTTTTAATATTAGCCAACCTAACGGTATAAAGTGGTATAAACATGTGTCTTTACATCTATATTCCTCTCTGTTCCTGCTCATGCAAACTCCTGTGGTACTTCTTTAGTTCCTTCCTGGCACTATCTTCTCTTAGTCTTATAGACAGAGAATCCATTGTAGGTCCAGAGTCTGTAAAATAATGACACTCCATGGATTAAACCAATGATTCTCAACTGAGAGTGATTTCTCCCCCAAGGATATTATTTGGAAATGTTTGTAGATATTTTTGGTTTCAGGGAGGTAGGAGGGAAAAGAGCAGTGCATCTAGTAGGTAGAGGCCAGAAACGCTGTTAAGCATCCTTTAATGCACAGGACAAAATCCTAAAACAAAAAATTATCCACCCTTGACTATCAATAGCACTGAGGTTGAGAATTCCATGATCAGAAAAATTGAGAAAGACTGAAGGGTAGGTTTAACAGATTTATAAATAAGATTTTGAGAAGACTCTGGATAAGGTACTTGTAAAAAAGAAAAATGGTCAGAAGAGGTCAGAGGAATGAATGGAGACCACAGACTAAGGTATAAGAATTTATGGAAAGGTTAAGAAGAATGAAGAAAACAAATCAAATGCCTGGAAAGATAGTCAAAAAACATCCTGCTGAGCCTCGGCTGAGCCAGAGAATGTTGGGTAAAGCCAGAGAACATACGGCGCATGCATGCATGTATGTATGGGATGGGGCTGTCAGACTGGTTCAGAAACTGCCTTTTAGAGTAAAATGTTAAGTAAAAGAGTTAAAATACAGGTTTCTTAAGAAGGTAATCATAGATTAATTAACAAGAAAGATGCTCATGCTTAACCAAAGTTTCTAATGAAAGTTAATCCTAACAACAGCAATTAAACACATAGATTTAACATAATTAGCTAAATATAGAAACAAAACTTTAAATTATAAAAATTATGAAATTTCTAGAGTCAACCTAAGAAAGTAGTATGTTTTCAGGTCATTTAAAGATGAGCATTTTAGTTCATGTTACCTGAAGACTCTGACTCTGCACATCATCTAGAGTTGGAAGATCAGCCAGATACTTTTCCAAGGTCTCGATTCTTCTTTGCTTTTCTTTGTTTTGTTCGGATTCCTTCTGACATTTCTTTTTCAGGCTACTGATATATCTATCTCTGGTTTTAAGCTAAAGAAAAAAGATTATGGATATTCAGGGGCTTTGTGTCATTAAAAAAAAATAACACAACCAACAGTTCCAGGCAGTTAAGACTACCACCAACTCAGGTAAGATTCGCCTTATTTCATCAATTCTAAGATTCACATTTTTACAAACTTTCATAACACTGAAATCAAAAGTTTTGAAACTTTTGTTTGTTTGCTTTTGCAATTGATGGTATCCTACAAATAGCAGTAAGCCAGGTAGCAGTAATGACATAGCTTTTATTGCCTACGCATGTGCAAACTTGGTCAAAGCTATTCATATCTCTGTCATTTCAACACTGTGTACATGTTGCAACTATATGCTTGTTTCATGTTGCAACTATATGATATTTAAAATACCTTAAAAATGTTACATTATAATTTGGCACTGAAAAAAGTTACTGAGTATCTAGAAAGACAAAGAAACAGAGCCACAGGGTCTAATTTAAAAACTTTAGGGGCACCTGGGTGGCTCAGTCGGTTAAGCGTCCGACTTCGGCTCAGGTCATGACCTCACTGTCCATGAGTTCGAGCCCCGCATCAGGCTCTGTGCTGACAGCTCAGACCCTGGAGCCTGCTTTGGACTCTGTGTCTCCCTCTCTCTCTGCCCCTCCCCTACTCACGCTCTGTCTCTCTCTCACTCTCTCAAAAATAATAAAGTTTAAAAAAAAAAAACCCTTTAAATTTGAATTTGAATTTTAAAATCACTGAAGCAAATATTCATCTCGAGAGGGATGACTTCAATTTCTTATTTCTTACAAAGCTGTATCCAAAGGTTTCATGTGAATTAAGAAAGGAAGATACCCGGGGTGCCTGGGTGGCTCAGCTGGATTAGCGACTTTGGCTCAGGTCAGTTTGGAGCCTGCTTGGGATTTCTTGTCTCTCCCTCTCTCTCTCTGCCCCTACCCACCCGACCTTACATGCATGATCTATCAAAATAAACTTAAAAAAAAAAAAGATAGAAAGGAAGATACCTAAAAGTAATAAAAGTTGTTTTGTTACTGACTCGCAAAGAAATTGCTTATCACATACTCAAGAAATGCAATCAAAGCCAGGAGAACTTACCAAAATCACCAGATACTTGGAAAGAGATATGGGCACTAGTGAGACCAATCCATACCTTATGTCGAGACTACTGTTAAGGTATTTATTATGTCATAATTGAATTTGTAACATATTTTCTTTGTCAAAATTACATATAATAAAGGTTTGAAGTACCACTGATGTCATTTTAGGATTGAATAGAATACGTTAATTGAATACCTATTATAGAACACTATATAGGTACATGATTCCAGTAAATCTCAATTTGTGAAGGCTGAGCCGCAGATTTTCATGTACTAATTTTTTCACCTTTCCACCAGGAATATACAATCTTTAGATTTCATTCATATATTCAAAGTTCTTTAATATTTCAGATTATAAATAACATGTGTACACAAATAGTTACCTAAAAAGTAAACTCCAGACTCTTATTCACCTTAAATTACTAATCTTCCAAAAACTTACAGGGTTATAAAATATTTTTACACATTTTTCTCATGTTCACCAGGGAAATAAGTGCCAGTAATTAGCAGTACCATGGTTTACTCTCCCAAATCTTATTAAAGTTAACACTTGTACACAATCTGGTTTCTTTTATGTCTTATCTAATTTCTTTTAAGTCCACCGTATAACAACTTTTATTAAAACAACTTCAATTGGAAAAACAAATCACATCTCCTTTCATCTATTCACTCCACCAACAACATTAGGATCTATTTATGAACTTGGGTGAAGAGCAACACTGGTAAACAGGTAAGTTCTATTATTTACTGGGGCTTTCTCAGGACTAAAGGCAAGTGTGCTGGTGTGACAAGTTGTGAACTTTCAGAACTCACAGATTATTGAGACTGGTAATGACATGAACGACCACATAATGCAATTTCCTTTTTTCTCCCCTTTTCTCTTTTTTTATTGGACTATAATTATCATACAGTGTTATTTTAGTTTCAGGTGTAGAATAATTCAACAAATGTATATATTACCAGTGCTCATGAAAATATGTGTACTCTTCGTCCCCTTTATCTATTTTACTCCCCGCCCACCCAGTACACACTCTGCCTCTCTGGTAACCACCAGTTTGTATTCTGTATTTAAGAGCCTGATTCTAGTTTCTCTCTTTTTCTCTTTGTTCATTTGTTTTGTTTCTTAAATTCCATGTATGAGTGAAATCATATCGTATTTGTTTTTCTCTAACTTAGTTATTTCACTTAGCATTATTTTCCCTATGTCCATCTGTGTTGTTGCAAACAGCAAGGTCCTACTCTATTTTATGCCTGAGTAATATTTGGTTGTGTATATATGTCACGTTTTCTTTATCCACTCATTTAACAATAAACACTTGGGTGGCTTCCATATCTTGGCTATTGTAAGTAATGCTACAATAAATATAAGAGTACATATATGTTTTTGAATTAGTGTTTTCATTTTCTTTGGGTAAATTCCCAGTACTGGAATTACTGGATCATACAGTAATTCTATTTTTAATCTTTAAGGAACTTTCCTACTGTTTTCCACAGAGGCTGCAGCAGTTTCCATTCCCACCAACAGCATACAAGGGTTCCTTTTTCTCTTCATCAACACTTGTTATTTCTTACGTTTTTCATTTTAGCTACTCTGACAGGTGTAAGGTGGCATCTCATTGTGGTTTTGAATTTCTCTAATAATTAGTGACATTTAGCATCTTTTCATGGATCTCTTACAAATGATATATCCAATAAGGAATTAATATACAAAATATATAAAGAACTTATACAACTCAACACCAAAAAACAAATAATATGATTAAAAAATAAGCAGAGGACATGAATAGACATTTTTCCAAAAAAGACATACAATTACTCCTTTTTTGAATATGAGGTCCAGAGATCTTTAGTGACTTAAGTACGAGTCACTGAGACAGAGGTGAGATTTAAATATAAATCATCTGACTGAAAAGCCAGTGTTCTTTCAGTTCTTTCACACTCCACATAACCAAATTCCCAAAACTTCTCTAGGAACCAGTTCTGCCTGGATTCTCCATCAACAAAGCCTATTTTTGCCTTAGCAAATGACCCTGTAAGTTATACAAATAAAAATAACCAGCCTATTTTTACTAAAGCCTCCCTAATTTGCATTTAATTTTTTAAGTGTCTTAAGTGTGACACAAAGATGTCCTCAAAAAGCAGCCAATGGAAGAGGTTAGTCATGCTATCTTCCACTAGGCAAAGATGCCCTGGTTTTCTTTTTTTCCTTTGGCTGGACAACTGCCTTCTTTGCGGTTGTGTCGAGCTTGCTGCCCTTGATCACAATTGTCTGCCAATACTCTCTACTGGATACTATTTATGCTATTTGCTGATCACAAATAATCACTGAGTCTTGGGGGGTTTTTTTTGTTTTGTTTTGTTTTGTTTTTAGCTCTGTTCACTGATGAGAAACTCTTTTTGTTTTGTTTTTTTCACTTACAAGTTTTGTGTTGGTTACTAAAATCTGAACTGAACTCCAGTAATTACCTCCAGGTAAATGAGGTATCACTAATAAATCTTCCCTATTCTATTTATAAAAGGTTACTTTTTTCCCTTTCAAGGAAATATTATTTAGTACTGAGATTATTCCTAGAAGGCAATAAGGAGGGCTCTGCTTTCAGAAGAGGTTTATAAACAAATATATTTTTCTTTATTTTAAATATAATTGTTAAAATAGATTACTGACGAAATGTTTTCCTCTAATTTTTTTAAATAAATCATTATTATTAGAACAAAGCATCAGCTGTAGTGTTAAACTGTCTGAATTTTACTCTTCACTTTTCAACAATTTCTACCAACCTCCAACTGGACAAATTATTCAACTTATCTCAAAGCTTCAATTTGCTCATTTTTTAAAATGGGGATCTAGTATATATCTCCTAGGATTTTTGTGAAGATTAGTTAATATTATATGAGAAATGCATTTAATGCACCTTAACATGCTGTCTGGTATATACAAGAAAGAGCTTAGCAAAAAGCAATTTCTGGGGTGCCTGCGTGGCACAGTCAGATGTCTGGCTCAGGTCATGAGCTCACTGTTTGAGTTCGAGCCCCACATCGGGTTCTGTGCTGACAGCTCAGAGCCTGGAGCCTGCTTCAGACTGTGTGTCTCTATGTCTCTGCCCCTTGCCTGATTGTGCTCTGTCTTTTTCTCAAAAATAAACATTAAAAAAAAATTTTTTTTTAAAGCAACTTCTATTTTTGTTATTATCATATTGAATGTTTTTCTGCCATAGTATCAGTCTTGATCGGGATAACAGAGAGGAAATGCAGAAGGAAAAATGCGATCCAATCTCATGTAGGCCTCAAGCGCTGCTCAGTTCATGCATTATGCATGAGTCTACTTATCAGCCTCTAGATTCCCTTCAAAAACTCACATCATCTCCATGACCTCTGACACAAACTCTAACCCCAACCCCCTTTCTTAATTTCTCTTTGAGAATTTCCATTCTCAACTGCCTCACTCCACATAGAGGCTGCTCCTCTTTCCCACAAGTAGTTCTTCCAGCTTGGCATTTGTTATCAACCTGTCCCTATTTATGTCGGGAATTTGGTCTATCATACACTCACTCTGATATCTTTAATATCTCTTTCTAATTTATCCTTTCCAGAGTCCTTTGCTGGGCTTATCTCACTCTCTTCTCTTCCCTCTTGGCAAAAATCACTAGAAAGCATTCATTCATTCATTCACTATGCCAGGCACCATGGCTGATGCTACATATGCTACAGTGACAAACCGATGCATCAGTTTGCTTTCCTGGAGTTTCCAGAGAAATATTAAAATATAATGATTACTCAAAATTGTGGTAAGCACTGGAAAAAAAAGAGTAAAAAAAGGGGTCAGAAGAGAAAGATATTTAAGCTGAGACTTGAAAAAATAAATAGCTGAGTGAGTAGTGGGAGAAGAGTCAAGTACTAACCAGGTGAAGAGGAAACTTGGGTATAAAGACTCTGATACCAGAAACAAACCCTGACCTGTCTGAGCAGCTGTAAGCACTGCACCATGACACAGTGTACTAGAGGGAGACTGACAGAGCCAAAGGTTATAGAATTAGGCAGGGCCTTTCTGGTCATGGGAAGAATTTGATTCTCATTTTAATGACAATGAGATAGCATTATTGGGTTTTATCAAGTATGTCAAATGACTAGATCTTCATTTTAAAAAGTTTGGTCCTCCACACTATTATCTATCAAGAATGGGCTGGGAAGCTGTGGAGCAACTGGAACTCTCACACACTGATAGAAGTGTCAAATGGTACAAACACTGGGAGAACTGATGTGGTCTTTTTTTCTTTTCTTTCTACCTCACAGGTACATTTATGCACCACAGATGAAACACCACTTCTACAAGTATATAGTGATGTTCCATGTTCCCATCTAACAGAGCTTGCTGAAATTTAAGCCAGCCTGACCAGGTTCCATCTGATGCGTACTCCACGTAAAGCTGGTTAATGAGGACCATAAACAGGTGCAGGACTCAAAGCTTTCAAAGCTTTACTTCTTTTATTAGCACTCCTGATTTTACAAATGATGAAGCCCATTGACCTCATCCCTACCCAAATCTCTTGCTAACCTTAGTATGGTAGGGCTTTGTGGGGATCTAAGCATTTTTATAAGGCTTCAAAGCATCTCAGCACAGGACCACTGGCTCAAAATACCCCAATCCATAGGGCCGACTCAGAAAGGTCACTAAGTGTGCAGAACTCGGGTAGTTTCTTATAAGTTAAATGTCTACCTAATGAAATGTATGACTCAGATATTCCACTCTTAGGAATTTACCCAGGAGAAATGAAAATACTTATATAAAAAATGTCGGTTACAAGAATGTCTACAGCAGTCTTGTTCATAATTTCTCCAAAATGCAAACAATTCAAATATCCATTAACGAGAGACTAGAGACACTATGACATATCTATATAATACAACACAACTCAGCAGCAGATAGGACAAACTACCAATACATGCAACAATATGAATAAATATCAAAGATATTAAGCGAAAGAAAACCAACACAAAAGAATACATATAGTATGACTCCATTTACATGAAGACCAAGAAGATTCAAAACTAATATGTAGTGATAACAGAGTTTCAGAAACATGAATAAAACTGGATAGAAAAGGGGCGCCTGGGTGGCTCAGTTGGTTAAGCGGCCGACTTCGGCTCAGGTCATGATCTCACGGTCTGTGGATTCAAGCCCCGCATTGGGCTCTGTGCTGACGGCTCAGAGCCTGGAGCCTGCTTCACATTCTGTGTCTCCCTCTCTGCCCTTCCCCTGCTCATACTCTGTCTCTACGTCTCTCAAAATTAATAAATGTTAAAAAAAATTAAAAAAAAAAACTGGATAGAAAGAAGCACAAAGGAACTTCTTGTGACTGAAATGTTTGTTTTTGTTAAGTAAACTCTATGCCCAACATGGGGCTCAAACTCATGACGCTGAGATCAAGAGTCGCATGTTCTACTGACTGAGTCAGGCACTCCTGGTGATTAAGATGTTTTGATTGGACTATATAAATTATTCTTCAATTTAAAAAAATATAATAAATAAAATACATGGAATTGTAACAATAACAAAAAAAAAGTGATTGGAGATAGAGGGGAAAGCAGACAGGCAGGGAAAGATCGGATTCAAAGACACCAATGAAGAGGCTCTTACAAAAGCTTTTGCCAAGAGATGATAACTTGGACCACTTTGGTAGTGTTAGACAGATTTTTTTATATATTTAGGAGACTGGCTTAATCAATGTTGGTAAGGTTTCCAACATGCATGAGTAACTGAATATACAGTAATGAACACTGAAGAAAAATTTTGTTTTATATTGTTTAAGAAGAGGCACTCAGAAGGCAAAATAGGATTGTTTTTGACATGAATAGTTTGAAATATTTTAAAGTAACAAAAGATGAGAAAAATCTAGATAAAACATAAAAATATATTTTAAAAATTGTGTCCACTGAATCATAATTTGCATACTTTTTATTAAAAAAGTTTTTTTAATGCTTATTTATTTTTGAGAGACAGACAGACAGAGCACAAGTTGGGGAGAGGCAGAGAGAGGGAGACACAGAATCTGAAGCAGGCTCCAGGCTCTGAGCTGCCAGCACAGAGCCCAGTGTCAGGCCTGAATCCACAAACTGTTGAGATCATGACCTGAGCCGAAGTTGGTTGCTTAACCGACTGAGCCACCCAGGTGCCCCGCACACAATCTTTCAAATAACCAATCTCAGCTGAGAAAATATTTTAATCCCTCCCACATCTATAGAACCAATAAATATTTCCTTAGCTCCCTCCAGATTATGGTATTGTATGGAGCCCCCAAAATACAGAAAAGAAACAAGAAACAGGTATGTAAGTTATTTTCAAGTTAGCCAACATAAAATACATCATATAGCTAAGAGAAACCATGTACATTTTTGTCAGGTTTTGCAAGATCAAAAATTTAACTCACATGTATATACACAAACACACAAAATGTCAACCGAGTGCTCTATTAATAACTCCAAACATGCTTGCAGAAATCATGGTGACTGTTTCAAGATTACTTGAATGGAAGGTTCAGTTAACAGAATAATAAGATGGGTGTATCAAGAGTCGAAAACCAGTTCTGCAACTAAGTATCAGCTTAAGGATCTATACTTCTTCAGTACATTAGGGCTAGCAGGTAATCTACTTGATCTTTAATGACATTATAATGGAAAGAAAGGAAATATGAAAATACTTTAATAAAGGCAGAAAGGTCAAATAAATATAAGGATATATCACATGCATAAAGATATTTGTTTTTCACTACTTGTTCTGAATCAGGGGCTGCAGCTCAAATAACCTGAAGTGACGTTTTTATGAAAAAAAGACCATCTTTATTTCATTTACCAATCCTTGATACCCAACAAGACAAAGAAACAGAGACCCAAAAGAAAAGTTATTTGTGTCACATCTCAGGGTAGGCACCTAACTTAAAAAAGGTTTCACTACTAGTTAGCAAGACAGAATATACTGTGGTATTTTTAATCCCTCAAGAAAATCTCTAGATTTTTGTAGATAGCATAGGCTTTCCTAAAAGTTACTATAAATCTAATCATTTTAATATAAATGTACAACCTGTTATAACACCTGAAATACAGCAGATGACAAAGAATTATACATTGAAGCAATGTTATTGACCTTAATTCAACTTTATTAAAAATATCTACCTTTTCCTCCAATTTCTTCTTCTCTTCACTAAATTGACTTATTCTTTGTTTGAGAAACTGGTTGAGCTGTAAAACCTCTTTTTCAGTAGACGCAAGCTTTTGCTCAAGTTCCTCTTGCTGGGAATGGGACGCTGACTGATGACAAAATGGAGTTTGGAGTGAACTGTCCTCATATTGTGGCTATCAGGAAAGAAAAAAAAAAACAGGTTAAAAATGTGCTTGTCTTGAAAAAATGGAAAGAAATTGGAAATAAGGTATTGTACAGAGAGTATATATACGCTTCTGCAACAGACAGCCCTTGGCATGAATCCCAGCTCTCCCACTTCCTAGTTATGTGCCATGATTAAATCATGTTGCTTAACAATGCCAAACTTCAGTCTTCTCATCTATAAAGCAGAAATAATAAAGTCTACCTTGCAGTATTTTTTTGGTTTTTTTGAAAAACAGAGATAAAATACATAAAGTTCCTAACACATAAGGAAAAGCTTAATAAAGGCAAGTTTTTTGGTTAAAAAGTGTAAGTAGAGACACAAATAATACATTAAATAGAAGTGAAAGGTCTAGGGAAATAAAAACTAAGGAACTAATTCTTCACAGGTAAGTATGAAGTAATTACTTCACAGGTAAGTAATTAGTAAGAACTAATTCTTCACAGGTACAGCTAATATTAAACTCAGTAAGTATTTTTTGAAGACAGATAAAGAGAGTACACGCGCATGAGCATGGGGTGGAGGGGGTGGGCCAAGGGAGAGAGAATCTCAAGCAGGCTCCATGCCCAGCACAGAGCCTGACACAGGCTCAATAACACGACTATGAGATCACAACCTGAGCCAAAATCAAGAGTTGGACACTCAACTGACTGAGACACCCGGGCACCCCATCAACAAGTACTGATCGAATTTTCCCCTTAACTAGAAATGTAAGGTCCATGAGAGAATGAATTATTTTCCATCTTGTTGCTCTTATATTGCTATTTCCTAGAATAATCACTGGCACAAAATAGGAGCTCAAAATATAATTGCTGATTGAACAAATGTATTCTTGCTTCCTTCCATGATGAGGTTTTGTTTGGAATTCAGGTTAGAACTTTCCCCTACCTTGCAGCATTACAATCAGGAAAGGGCAGACAGAAAATACAAATATTTTCTCAAAAAATTAGAATGTCATACTTAAGAGGTATCAATAAAGTAATGTGAAAGTAAAGAGATTATTTTTTCACTTATTCGACAAATATTTACTAAGCACATATGTTAGAAATTGTGCACTAGTGATTCAAAAGTTAATAAAGCAAGTCTCACCAGTTTAATGAAGTGTCACGCAAAGAAAGACACTGAAAACTAAGTGCTAAGACAGTTGCACTGTAGTACCTATGAGAAGGTTTTACAGACGTGAACTTGAACTAGACCTTAAAGAACTCATACTTCACCAAAAGTGGAGGTACAATTCAAAAATTATATAAATAGCATTTATTGTGTGCTGGGTAATTCAAAGATGACAGATTCTACCACTGTCCTTAAAAAACTCAAATTCTAATCAGAGGCATAAGAGAAACCCTCAGATGATTTTATATATAGGGCACCATACCATATGGTAGCCAAAGAGAAGTCATCTTAAGTACAAAGCCTGAGGAGGCAGGAGGATAAATGAAGACAACATTGGGAGAATGAGGAAAAAGGTTTTACTTGAGATACACTTTGAAAATAAGGAGAATTCTGGGAGGAATGGAGAAAGGAATTCGATACCTATGAAATTATTCCTTAAAGGTGAAGGAGAAACAAAGGTTACCTCAGACAAAGTTGAGGGAATTTGTTGCCAATGGACTTGGCTTGCAAGAAATATAAAAGCAAGTTCTTTAGAGAAGGAAAATGATACAGCTCAGAAACTCGGATCTACATATAAAAAGAAAAATCATCAGAGAAGATAAAAGTGAAAGTAAAATAAAAGCTTTTATTTGTTTTAATCTAACATAAATTTATTCAAAACAATAATGGCAACAATGTGTTCACTTAGTGTGTGTTTGTGTGTGTGTATGCTTAAGTGAAATGAATGACAGCAATGAAACAAGAAAGAGGAGGAAAGATTTAGCAGTACTTAATTATTACAAGGAATTTGCATTACTTACAAAAGGTAAGTGTTATCTGCAAGCAGACCTGGATTGGTTGTAAATGTATATTGCAAACTCAAGGGCAACCACTAAAAAAAGAAGTGTAATCTATACACTTAGAAAGGAGAGAAAATGGGATTATATAAAATGCTGAAGTAAAAGCACAAAAGGCAGACAAAGTGTGGAAGACAAAAATAGGAACATATAACAAGTACAACAAAACAGTAACAAATATGGCTGGTTTTAACCCAACTATATCAATAATCACTTTAACGTTTATTTGTTTTTGAGAGACATAGAGACAGAGCATGAGCAGGGGAAGGGCAGAGAGAGAGGGAGACACAGAATCCGAAGCAGGCTCCAGGCTCTGAGCCGTCAGCACAGAGCCCGACACGGGGCTCGAACTCACAGACCGTGAGATCATGACCTGAGCTGAAGTCGGCCGCTCAACCGACTGAGCCACCCAGGCGCCCCTCAATAATCACTTTAAATGTAAACAGTATAAGTACATCAACTGAAAGACAGAGACTGCGTGAGTGGGTCCAAAAACAAGACTTGACTATATGCTCCCTACAAGAAACCCACACTAAAAATAATGACACATACAGATTAAAAGTAAAGGGATGGAAAAAGATATGTCATGCTAACTTTCATCAAAAGAAAGTAGAATAGCTATATTAATTTCAGAAAAAGCAGACTTTACAACCAGGAAAGTTATCAGGAATCAAAATGAACATTACATAAAAGGGTCAATACTCCAAGAAGACTTAACAATCCTTAATGTGTATGTGCATCACAACGGGGCAGCAAAATATACGACATAAAAAGTGAGAGAACTACAAGGAGAAACAAATGAATCCACTATGACAGCTGGAGACTTTAACAACCCTCTATTAGAAATGAACAGATCCATCAAGCCGAAAATTAGTAAGAACACAGTTGAACTTAACAGCATCAACAATTGACTGGATGTAATGACATGTATAGACTACTTCAGATTACATAATCTTCTCAAGCTCACACAGAACATTTACCAAAATAGACCCCATTTTGGGTAATAAAACACATCTTTACAAATTTAAATGAGGAGAGATCGAACAATATATACTCTCAAACCATAATGGAATTAAACTAGAAATCAACAAAAAAGTAGTTATAAAAATCTCAAAATGCTTGATGGTTAAACAACACATTTCTAAATAATATATAGGTCAAAGAAGAAATCTTGAGAAATTTTAAAATATTCTGTACTAAAGGGAAATGAAAATACAGATTATCTAAAATTTGTGAGATGTAGTGAAAGCAGTACTTTGAGGAAAATTTATAACGTCAAGTACATATATTAGAAAACAAGAATGATTTAAAATCAATTATTAAGCTTCTACCTTGGAAACTAGACACAGAAAAATAAATCAAATCCAAAGTAGGTAGAAAAGAAAAATTAGAGCAGAAATCAATGAAACTGAATACAGGAGATCAATACAGAAAATCAATAAAACCAAAACTTATTCTGGAAAAGATCTATAAAATCAATAACCTTCTAGTTCAGGCTAAGAAAAAAGAAAGAAGACACAAATTTACTTATATCAGTTTTTATTTTTTTTTTATTTTTTTTTTTTAATTTTTTTTAACGTTTATTTATTTTTGAGAGACACAGAGACAGAGTGTGAACAGGGGAAGGGCAGAGAGAGAGGGAGACACAGAATCTGAAGCAGGCTCCAGGCTCCAAGCTGTCAACACAGAGCCTGACGCGGGGCTCGAACTCACAGACTGTGAGATCATGACCTGAGCCGAAGTCGGCCGCCCAACCGACTGAGCCACCCAGGCGCCCCTTATATCAGTTTTTAAAGGCAAACATCACTACAGATCCCACAGACATTAAAAATATAATAAAGGAGTATTATGAACATCTCTATGCCTATAAATTTGATGACCTAAAGGACTAATTTCTTGAAAACCACGACCTGCCAAAACTCATAGAAGAGATAAATAATCTGAATAGATCTATTAAAGAATTTGAATCAATAATTAATAGCCTTCTAAAATAGAAAGTGCAGGCCCAGATGGGTTTACTGGTGAATTCTACCAAACATTTAAGGAAAAAATTAATTACTGGCTTTCTACAATCTCTTCCAGACAGAGAAGCAGAAGGAATACTTTTAACTCATTCACATGAGACAAAAATATTACAAGAAAACTGCAAGGGTATTTGCTTGGCTCTCTTGTAACAGCATGTAAGTCTTGATCTCAGGGTCATGAGTTCGAGCCCCATGCTGGCTGTAGAGATTACTAAAAAAAATTTAATTTTTTAAAAAAGAAAGCTACAGACCAATATTTTCCATAAATGGATCCTCAAAAAAAATGGCAAACTGGATCTAACAATGTATAAAAAGAATTGTTTACCATGACCAACTGAAATTTATCCCAGCAATTTAAGCTGGTTCACCATTCAAAAACCAATTAATGTAATCCATCATATCAACAGGCTACAGAGGAAAAAACATTATGATCATACCAATTAAATCCAGAAAAGAATTCTGACAAAATTCAACACTCATTCGTGATAAAAACTCTAACCAAACTTGGAATAGAAGCAAACTTACTAAACTTGATAAAGAATATTATATATTTAGCGAGCAGCAGAGTTAATGGTAAGAAACCTGAAGCTTCATTAGGAACAAAGTAAGGATGTTCCTCCCACCACTGATTTTTCACACTGTACTGGAAATCCTAGAGAATGCAATAAAACAAGAGAAGGAAATAAAACGTATGCCAGTTGGGCAGAAGAAAGAAATAAAACCGTTTCTGTTCACAGACGATATAATCACCTATACAGAAAATCCAAGAAAACAAACAAAAAACAAAAACAAAAACAAAACCACCTCCTGAAACTAATAGGAAAATATAACCAAGGTTGCAAGAGACAAGGTTAACATATGAAAGTCAGTTGTTTTCCTATATACCAGCAATGAACAAGTGGAATCTGAAATTTAAAACACCTTGGCATTTATATTAGCACCCCCAAAAATGAAATAAGAATAAATATAATGAAATAGATACAAGATATAAGTAAAGTTACAAAACTCTGATCAAAGACACCAAAGACGGACAATAAACAAAGAGATATTCCATGTCCATGGACAGAGTCAATACTGTTAAGATGTTAAGTTTTACCCAACTTAATCCATAGACTTAATGCAGTCTCAGGCAAATCTAAGCAAGTTATTTTGTGGGTAGCAACAAACTGATTGTAAAGTTTCTATGAAAAAACAAAAGACCCAGAATAGCCAACATAATACTGAAGGAAAAGAATAAAGATGGAAGACTGACCACCTGACGTCAAGACTTAATAAATCTACAGTAATCTAGGTGTATGGCATTGAGGAAGGACCAAACAAACAGGTCAGTGGAACAGAACTGAAAGCCTAGACATAGATCCACATAATAGAGTCAACTGATTTTTGACAAAGGAACAAATGCAGTACAACGGAGCAAAGAAAGTCTTTTCAACGAATGATGCTGGAACAATGGGACATTTACATGCAAGAAAATGAATCTGGACACAGGCTTTCCACTCTTCACAAAAATTAACTCAAAATGGACTAGAGACCTAAATGTAAAATGCAAAACTATAAAACCCCTAGAAGATAACACAGGAAAAAAACTAGATGACTTTGAATATGGCAATAACTTTTAGATACACTATTGAAGGTAAGATCCATAAAAGAAACAAATGGTGGCACCTAGGTGGTCCAGTTGGTTAAGCATCCAACCCTTGATTTGGGCTCAGGTCATGATCTCACAGTTCATGGGGCTGAGTCCCGCACTGGGCTCTGTGCTGACAGCATGGAGCCTGCTTGGATTCTCTCTTTCCCTCTCACTCTGCCCCTCCCCTGCTTGCACTCTTGCTCTCTCTCTCAAAATAAATAAACATTTTTTTAATGTTTTAAAAAAAGAAACAAATGATACGCTGGATTTCATTAAAAATTTCTGCTCTGTAGAAGACATTATCAGGAAAATGAGAAGATAAACCAGATACTGGCAGAAACTATTTGCAAAAGACACATCTGATAAAGGATTTGTATCCAAACTATACAAAGAACTCCTAAAACTCAACAATAAAAAACAACACAAATTTTAAAAATGGGGGAACAACCTGAACAAACAGATATCTCACTGAAGAAAATATGCATATAATGAATAAACATATGAAATGTTCAACATCAAATGTCTTTAGGGTATTGCAAATTAAAACAACAATGAGCTACCTACCACTATATACCTATTTGAATGGCCAAAATCCAAAACTCTGCACACCAAATGCTGGTGAGGATATGTAACAACAGAAACTTTTGTTCATTACTGGAGGGAATGCAAAGTAACACAGCCGCTTTGAAAGACATCTTGGCAGTTACTTAAACTAAACATACTCTTACCATATGATCCAGCAATTGTGTTCCTTGATATTTACCCAAATGAACAGAAAATATGCTACACAAAAAGCTTCACATGAAAGTTTATAGCAGCTTTACTCATATTTGCCAAAACTTGGCAAAGTAAAATCTTCTTCAGTAGGTGAGTGGATAAAGAAACTATGGTACATACAGACAATGGAATATTATTTAGCACTAAAAATAAATAGGTTATCGATATGATGATGGGGCACCTGAGTGACTCAGTGGTTGACATCTGGTTCTTGAATTTGGCTCAGGTCATAATGCCAGGGTTGTGGGATTGAGCCCCAGGCCTCAGGCTCCATGCTGAGCGTGCAGCAGCTGCTTGGGATTTTCTCTCTCTCTCTCACTCTCTCTCTCTCTCTGCCCTGCCCCCACCTTGCTTGCCCACATGCATACATGCCTGCACTCTCTCTCAAAAAAAAAGAAAAAAGACATAGAGGAAGCTTAAATGTATATTATGAAGTGAAAGAAGCCAATCTGAAAGGTTATATACTGTATGATTCCAACTATATCACATTCTGGAAGAGGCAAAACTATGGAGACAGTAAAAAGACAAGTTGTTGCCAGGGGCTAAAGAAGAGGGGGGAATGAACAGGCAGAGCACAGAGTTTTAGGGCAGTGAAACTATTCTGTAAGATAATATAATAATAGATACAGGTCATTATACATTTGTCCAAATTCACAGAATTATAACACCAAGTGTGAACCGCAATGTAAACTATGGCCTTTGGGGGACAATAATGGGTCAATATGGGCTCAACTGTAACAAAGCTATCCTGTGACAGAGGATGTCGACAGTGGAGAAAGGTGTAGGTATGTGGGGGCACAGGATATATGAGAACTCTGTACATTCTGCTCAATTTTGCTGTGAACCTAAAACTGTTCTAAAATACAGCATTTATTAATTTTATAAATAAATTAATACAAGTGTTTCTACTACAATGAAATATTCCTGGAAAACCACTCAAAAACCGAGGACTAAAAAGAGTAGGGCTTAAGGGAAAAGTAATCGTCCACTTAAAGACTATGCAACTTAAACCAGATTACTAATCAAAACTGTAACTGGGGAGAAGAGTTGAACATCTTGGGCAGGCAGTCATAGTTAATATTAAACAACCACATGCATGCAAGCAGTCAAAATGCTGGCGTCACTTTTAATCAGAGCAGGTCTGGTGGGGACTGAGATGACAGAGGTAGAACTCTGCAATATGGGGACTACATTCAGGTGAGTAGGAGGCAACACAACCTGCCAGGAACTGAAGCTACCTAAGGAGGGAGTGCATTTCTCAAGGAAGTACAGTACAATTTTCTGAAAATGAAGATCGAAGAGACTTCTGCTGCCAGTGCAGCAGGGAGCCTAGGCCTGTTCTGCAGTCTGCTGAAGATTCTAATTTTACTCACACTATTCTAACTCCCCTTGCCTGGAAAAAAAAAAAAAAAAAAAACTACATATGAACCAATGAGACCTGAAAACTCTACTGACATCATTCTACCATTCGTGTATGAGCAAATCTCCACTACAGAGATGTATTTCATAACAAGACAAATTGTAGAACTTCTAGATGAAATTAAGCAGACAGAAAGAGAAAAGCCTGACGCCAGAACTGCTTTAAGCCTTTAAATGGCTTTTTCAGCCTGAGTGTCCCACAACCAGAGTCAGTGAAGAAAGCCTGACTTCCCTTCATTTCTATAACAACACACAACTCCCCCCCCCCCCACGTCCCTCTACCATGCTCCTTCACAGGTTATGCAATTTTACTGCCTTCTAAAATACTGCTGTTCCCTGTCTTTACTTATAGGTCCCATTTCCTTCACTCCCTGGAACACGTGATCATGCCCAAGCTTCAACCACCACCTGGGTGGACTGACAAGTCCTATGTTTCTAATCTCTTCCTTAGACCTATGAATATCAGCTTCATTCTTCATCTCAGTCCCAAATTTACAATATAATATGTAAGTGTAACTCATTATTTTTCTCCTCTAATAGAACTTACTCCTGATGTAGTTATCTCTACCCTGATCTTTGGTGATATAGCCAATCAGTTTTGCCCATCTGAAACTAGGCAATCACTTCTCTCACCATATTAAAAAAGTCATCTAATCAAGCCCATGCTTGGTCACAGAGATGTTTAATAAATATTCTTCCTTTTGTCCTAACCAACACTCTTGTTAAAATTCAGATGTCGATTTAACTTTTGGACTATTAATACAGCCTCCTGACTGGTTTTGCCCCAATACCAATCATCTTAAATCCAGTCTCTATTATGTCCTTGGGGTGACCAAACTAGGATATTTGGTAGAGTGAAAAAGGGTGCTATTAATCATTATGATAGCACAACAGACATTAACTGGAACTGTACCTAGAACAGGGACAAATGGGTCCCTTACTTTTTAAGCCCTGATACAACGTGACCCCTGCTTTACCTCTCTGAGCACATCTCTTACCACTATCCTTCTCTTACTTTGCACTTCATCCATACAGAATAATGTGTAGTTTTCCAAATGCATTATCTCCTCTCTTGCCTTTGAGCCTCTTCACACACAATATACCAAGCCTCAAGCACTATTCCTCCATGTCCTTAACCTGCCTAAATTCTTTAACTTCTTCAGGTTCTCA
Source organism: Paguma larvata (assembly GCA_030068075.1). Taxonomy (NCBI): domain Eukaryota; kingdom Metazoa; phylum Chordata; class Mammalia; order Carnivora; family Viverridae; genus Paguma; species Paguma larvata. Next base: position 104,559,739 of record CM057829.1, read on the forward strand.
GATCAGATATCCTACAGGAAGCTTGAGCCTCCCTCTGCAAAGCTGGTTTATATGTTCTTAGTAGGGATTCCCATAGTACTCCATATTTATTCCATTTGGGCACCTCCAACTTACTGCAATTATCTCTTCTTTACCTGTCTTCCTCACTAGATTGTACACTCTTTGATGAAAATCCAACTTCATTCACATTTATATTACTATAGCCTACACGGTACCTTATCCATAGTAAACAAATGAAGAAATGGATAAACATGTTTTTTGATATAGTCTCCCTCTGGGGGATTCAAGATCATGAATACAGAAAGTATCCTTCATGCCTAAATGAAGGATCCTAAATGTCCCAGCATTTAACACATTAGATGTTTATGTTTTGCTGAATGAGCTCATTTGTAAAGGTGGGACTCACTAATAAAATGCTCATTAAAACCACAAAACTAAAAAATAAATAAATAAATAAAACCACAAAACTTGATAGTAGAAAAAACAGCCAAAGGAAAATAAAATAGAAAAAACTGTATAAATAGAAAAAGGATAAAAATGGAAAGAAAACAAGAAATGATGCATCAATGAAGTGTAATCAAAAATTATTTGGTTGGTCTTTTCCAAGGTTCATATCCATATTAAAAGAAGACATCTCTTCTTCAGTTTTTAACAAAAGGTAAAAAGGATCCTTTATATTTTTCCCCCCTCTAACAAGGCCTGTTAACCACAGGTTAAAATTTTGGTATAGAGCATTATAAAGATAAATCCCTCTTCAGTTCCAGCAATTTTACTACTAAAACAATCTAGGAAGGGTGAATTTTAGGATAAAGACCTAGTTCTCATTTTCCTCCTGTGAGATTTACTGATGTTTAACTCTCAGGTCATCTTGATCATAAGGCTGTTCAAAGTTTTTAAAGGTCAAATACAGTTATTTCCCCAAAATAAGTTTAACATCTATAAATTCATAAACGAATGTTATTTTATGTCAAAAATTCAGTTTCTTTAACCTAGAGTATACAGAGTATGGAAAGTGTATTTTTGTTTGTTTGATGTGCTATGGAATTAGGATGAACAAGCTATGTGCCCAAAATTGTGCATATATAAAATGCTATGCATAAGAAAAAACATTGTTCATACATCCAACATAAAAATTCCTTTGCTATTCTTCACAGAAATTGAAGAAATAACTCTAAAATCTGTGTGAAACCACAAAAGACCCCAAATAGCCGAAGCAATCCTGAGGAAAAAAAAAAGAAAAAGAAAACAAGAAAGCCAGAAGTATCCATGCTTCTGGATTTCAAACTAGCCTAAAAAGTCATAGTAATAAAAACAGTATGACACTGGCACAAAAAAGACATTATCAATCAATGGAATGGAATAGAGAGCCCAAAATTAAATCTTGGCATATACAGTCAACCGATATTTGCCAAGAGAACCAAGAATACTCTATGGGGAAAGGACGGTCACATGAGCTGGGAAAACTGTACAAACACATGCAGAACAATGAAATCGAGCCCCTTATCTCACACTACTCACAAAAACTAACCTGCGATGGATCAAAGACTTAAACAAAAGATCTGACCATAAAACTCCTAGAATGAAAATTCTCCTAGGGGAAAGTTCTCCTAGGGGGAAAATTCATCAATATTGGTCTCGACAATGACTTGCTTTTGGCACATGATCCCAAAAGCACAAACAACAAAAGCAAAAATCAACAAATGGAACTACATCAAACTCAAATGCTTCTGCAAATCAGAAGATCTAATAATCAACAAAGTGAAAAGAAAAACTATAGAATAATATTTCAGAAAACTATGTATCAGAAAAGGATTAATATCCAAAATATAAAAAGAACTCAAGTCAATTAAATAATAATAAAAAAAAAACCATCCAATTAAAAATGAGCAAAAGTACTAAATACACATTTTTCCAAAGAGGGCATCAAAATGGCCAACAGACACATGGGAAAATGCTCCACTTCATTAATCATCAGGAAAATGCAAATCAAAACCACAGTGAGATACCACATCATACCTGTTAGAATGATTATCATCAAGAAGACAAGAAATAACAGATGCAGGTGAAGATGTGGTGAAAAAAGAACTCTTATACACACCTCTTGTGGGAAGGTTAATTGGCACAGCCACTAAGGACCAATAAAATAGATCTACTATATAATCTATCCATCTCATTTCTGGGTATATTTCCAAAGGACACGCAAACAGGATTCTGACAAATATATACCCTCCCATGTTTATCACAGCACTATTCATAATAGCTCAGATATGGAAACAACCCAAATGCCTATCAAAAGACAAAAAGGATGTGGTACATGTACATAGTGGAATATTATCCAGCCATGAGAAAGGAAGATATCCTATCATTTATAATAACATGAATGGACCTTAAGCACATTATGTTCAGCAATTTAAGTCACAAGGAGATATATTAAGTACCATATAATATCACTTATACATAGAACCTACAAAAAGTTAAACCTGTAAAAAACAGAGAGTAAATGGTGGTTACCAGAGGATAGGGGGTGGGGAGGTGGAAATTTGAGAAATAGTGTATAAGGGTATAAACTTGTATAAGGGTACTAAAGAGTAGTAAATAAGACATAAGAAATTTAATGCAAAGTGTAAAGAACATGGAAAATAATATGTACTATAATTATGTAATGTAATAAATATTGCTACTTTAGCAAACATAATATATAAGTGTGTCAAAATAGTGTGCTATACACCTTAAACTTATACATTACACGTCAAATTAATCAATAAAATAATTAAAAAGAAAAGCACTGTTCAAACACCAAAAAATTTTATTTTCTGAGAAATATTTTTTATCATATTTGTTGTTTCTTTTAAACCCTTGCCATTTATCAGCTCTCTATATCTATCTACTAAAAAAAAAATTCATCTCCTATATTTACAATATACATTTAGTATTTTGGGTTTTCCTTGATTCCCTCTTATTAAGTTCCACTATCTTTTGTAATCTAATTTCTCAACAATATTTTAATTCCCCATATAATATTAAATCTCTCTAACATTTTCAGCAACTCCCCTTTTCTATATCCCTCCAGCTATTTCTATATGTCCTTGTAGACTGACTTGGAGAGCCCTCTACTGGCCTGATGCTGTGTAAAAAAACACTTTTTTCAGCTTTCAGATACACATGCCTTTGGTAATATAATAATTTTATAATTCAAGCTAATCCTTTATTCAGAATAATAAAGTTACAAGGATAAACTGCATGGTTCTATAGAACTGTTTTCAGTACAAATTATACTACTTACATAGTACAGAAATACCGCTTTTAAATAACTATACACTATTAATCTCAGTTCCACAGAGCCTTACTGTCATGGGATAGAACTAATAGATAAGACCATACTGCAATGAGGTATTCTGATGCATTAGTTACAAAAGTTTGGTAAACAAGCTGGAATCTCTGTTAAATGCTTCTGCCTCAAATAAGTCTGACAGTTAGCTGGTCTTCAATATTTCCTGCCTTTAAAATACCAATTCCTGTAACATATATAAACAAGTCTGAAAATATAATGGAAAAAAAAAATCCCACTTAAAATGATTTAATTCCAGAAATAAAGGCCTTAATTAGGAAGACAAAAAAATTTCCACAAATAGAAGTTTGTATCTCTATAAAGTTATGAATCCTCACTTTTGACCCTAATAAAAATGCCAATAGTTTAATTTATATTCTTTGGGAAATAAGCCAATCATAAAGTCAACACAGAAAAACATACAATTTTTAAGACAATTTCTTTAAAAAAAAAAAAAGTAGTAATTGGGGAAAGTCACTCTTCCAGCCATATAAATTTTGTTATAAGGTCTCATAGACCCTTTGTCTATGTTCCAGTTAGACTGTACTCTCGATGGCAAAACTAACTTCATTCACATTTCTATTCCGTGCACCTACACATCACTTTACCCGTAGTGAACACAAATTTTGAAGGAATGGGTAAATATGTTACCTTTATAGTCTCTCCCTCTGTAGTTTGAGATTCATCAAGGTAGGAACTATTCATTACCTTTGTGACCTCATAATTTAACACAGTGGATACTTAGCAACTATTCTGTTAAATGGACGAACATGAAGTGAAGATGAAACTTACTTGTAAATGCTCACTAGAATTATAGAGACTTCATGATAGAAAATAATAGATACATGAAAAAGAAATAGAATGACATAAATGGAAATAAAATATTAAGACAAATTCAGAAAAAGTTTTTTCAAATCAAATTATAACACAAAAAGCTAATTTCTTTTATATTTAATGGGCTTATAAAATCATAAGCAAAAAACCAATACCTATCAGAAAAACAAGCAAAGGATATGAAATGACATTTCACAGAAAAGAAATATGAATGGGGCCTTAGATATATAAAAAGAAATTAAACATCACTCAGGAGAAAAACATATTAAAATCATATGAAGAAAACAAGAAAGATCTTAAATCAACAACCTAACTTAACAACCTAAGGGACTAGAAAAAGGAGAATAAACTAAATTGAAAACTATTGGAAGGAATGAAATAATAAGGATTAAAACAGAGATAAATGAAATAGAGGAAATAAAAATAGAGAAAATTAATGAAACCAAAATTTGGTTCTCTAAAAAAAAAAAAATGACAAATCTTCACCCGGATGGATTAAGGAAAATGAAGACTCAAATTACTAAAATCAGAAATGAAAATAGGGACAGTAATATTGATTCTGCAGAAGTAAAAAGGATTATAAGAGAGTACTGTGAGTGATTAACTGTATGCCAACAAATTGGATAAACCAAACACAAGGGACAAATTCCTAAAAACATAAAACCTATCAAGACTAAATCATGAAGAAATAGAAAATCAGAGCAGACCTATCAAGAAGAGATTGAATCACTAATCAAAACTCTCCGCTTCAAAAAAGCCCTTTCCCTGGACATAATGGCTTCACTGGTGAATTCTACCAAACCTGTGAAACAAAACAAAACTAAACTAAAACAAAACAGCAACAACAACAACAAAAAAACAACTAACACCAATCCCTTTTTGAATTTTCCAAACATTGAAAGAGAAGAAACTACCCTTCCTAAGTCATTCTATGAAGCCAGCATTACTTGATACTAAAGCCAGCAAGCCCCTACAAGAAAACTACAGACCAGCATCTTTGATGCAAAAACCCTCAACATGATATTGACAAACTGAATGCAGTAGTATTTTAAAAGGATTATAATTTATGACCATGTAGAATTTATTCCTGGAATGCAAGCATGGTTCTATATATGAAAGCTCATCAATGTAATACACCATATTAACAGATAAAGGAAAAAAACCCATAATCGTCTCCACTGATGCCAAAAAAACACATGACAAAGTTCAGTATCTTTCATGATTAAAATACAAAAAATCAGGAATGGAAGAAAACTACTGAAAGAAAACTATCTCAGCATAATAAAAGCTATATAGTAAAAACTGATAGTAAACATACTCAATAGGGAAATACTGAAAGCTTTTCCTCTAAGATCAGGAACAAGGCAAGGATTCCACTTTCACCACTTCTATTCAACAGAATACTGGAAGTTACAGCCAGAGTAATTAGGCAAGGAAAAGAAACACAAGGCATCCATATCGGAAAGGAAGAGGTAAAACTATCTCTGTTCATAGACGATATAATCTTATATGTAGAAAATGCTAAAAAATCCACAAAAAACTTTAAATTTAGCAATGTTATTAGGATACAAAGTCAACACACAAAAATCTGTTGCATTTCTATGATGCACTAACAATGAGCAATCTGAAAATGAAATTATGAAAACAATCCCATTTATGACAGTATCAAAAAGAATAAAATAATTAGGAATTAACCAAAGAGGTCTGTAAAAGACTTGTATGATAAAAACTACAAAAGAACTGCTGAAAGAAATAGAAGTAGACATAAATAAATGGAAATACGTTTCATGTTCATGGACTGGAAAACTTAATATTGTTAAGATGTTAATACTACTCAAAGTGATCTAGTGATCTACAAATTCAATGCAATCCCTACAAAATCAAATTATTTTGCAAAAATAGAAAAACCCACCCTAAAGTCCATATAGAATCTCAAGGGACCACAAATAGCTTTAAAGAATCTTAAAAAGAAGAAAAACTTGGGGAACTCACACTTCCAGATTTCAAAACTTAATACAAAGCCACAGTAATCAAAACAGTGTGGTACTGTTATGAATAATGTGTGGATAATGAAAGACATATATAGACCAATGGAATGGAATATAGAGCCCAGAAATTAACCCTGGCATACATGGTTCAAATGATTTTGGACCAGGTGCCAAGACCCTTCAAGGTGGAAAAGAGTCTTTTTAACAAACAGTGCTGGGAAAACAGGATTATCCACATGCAAAGAATGAAGCTGAACCCTTACCTAATACCGTATACAAAAATTACTCACAGTACATCAGAGACCTAAACATAAGACCTAAAACTCTAAAACTCCTAAAAGATAACCTGTGGCAAAAGCATCAAGACAGTGAACTTGGCAATATTTCTTGGATATGACACCAAAGGCACAGGCAATAAAAGAAAAAGTAGACAAAATGGGCTTGAAAAATTAAAAAATTTTGTCCACCAGGGCACCTGGGTGGTTCAGTTGGTTAAGCGTCTGACTTTGGCTCAGGTCATGATCTCGCAGTCCATGAGTTCGAGTCCCGCACTGGGAAGTCTGCTTCAGATTCTGTGTCTCCTTCTCTCTCTCTGCTCCTCCCCTACTCACACTCTGTCTCTCTCTCTCTCAAAAATAAATAAACATTAAAAAAATTATATAAAAAAATTTTGTGTATGAGAAGACACTGCCAACAGAGCTTGGGATTTTCCTCTCTATCCCCCTCTCTCTTCTCCTCCCTCCCTCCCTCCCTCTCTCTCTCGAAAATAAACATTTAAAAAAAAAAAGAAGATATACAAAGAACAAATAAGCCATAAAAAGATGCTCGTACTACTAATCTTTAAGAAAATGCATATCAGGGGTGCCTGGGTGGCTCAGTTGGTTAAGCGGCTGACTTCGGCTCAGATCATGATCTCACGGTGGGTGACATCGAGCCCCGCGTCAGGCTCTGTGCTGACGGCTCAGAGCCTGGAGCCTGCTTCAGATTCTGTACCTCCCTCTCTCTGTGCCCTTCCCCTGCTCATACTCTGTCTCTATGTCTCTCAAAAATAAATAAACGTTAAAAAAAAATTTTTTTAATTAAAAAAAAGAAAATGTATATCAAATGAGATATCCCCTCATATCCATTGGGATGGCTACTTTGAAAAAACAAAACAAAAAATAACAAGTGTTGGTGACCATGTGGACAAATTGGAACCCTGTATACTGTTGGTGGAAATGCAAAATGGTACAGTCACTATGGAAAACAGTATGGTGCTTCCTCAAAACCTTACAAATAGAATTACTATATGATCCAGCAATTCTACTTCTCGGTACATACTCAAAAGGATTGAAGGCAGGGTCTTCAAGAGATATTTATATACCCATGTTCAAATAAATATAAAAAATGTTCATGGCAGCATCAGTCACTACAGTAATATGTGGAAGCAAACAAAATGCTGTCAACAGATGAGCGGCTAACACAAAATGTGATATACAAATGATGGAACATTATTCATCCTTTGAAAGGAAGGAAATTCTGATATATGCTTGGGTATGGATGAATCCTGAAGAAACTATGCTAACTATGCTAAATTATGCACTCTTATGCTAAGAGCAATAAGCCAGTCACAAAAAGACAAATACTATATGATTTATTGTATATAAGATAATTATAGTGATCAAAATCATAGAGACAGAAAGTAGAACAGTAGTTGCCAGGGGTTGGGGAGGCAAACAGAAAGTTATTGTCTAACAGGTACAAAGTTTCAGTTTTATAAGATGTAAAGAGGTACGGAAATGGATGGTAGTGATGGTTGCAAAATATTATAAATGTATTTGACATCACTGAACTGTATACTTAAAAAATGGTTAGGATAAAAAAATGGTTATGATGGTAGATTTGATGTTTTATTGATGTTATGTTATATTTCTATGATGGTAGAAATTATGTATTTTAACATAATTCTAACTTTTTTAAAACCATGGAGGTAAGTCCACCACCCTACTCTTTATACAAATCCACTAGAAAGGCAAAAATCTCCCAGTGTGTTAATACAATAGCAATTTGACAATATCAATAAAAATTACCAACTCTTATAACAGCTATAAATTTCACTTCGGAGAATTTAAATTAAAAAATCCTCGCATGAGCAAAACAGTGTTTATAAAAGATATTATTTTTCACAACATTATTTATAGTAGCCCCAAATAAGAAACAACCCAAATTCTGACTACTAGGGACAAGATGAATAAATTATGCTATCTCCATAAAATGGGAAATCGATCAGCTGTAAAATCAAAGGAAAAGGATGCTGTCTTTGTAATAACATAGAAATAATCACCGGAATGTTTTTAACAGAAGTACAGTTGACCCACATTACTTTAGTTTTGGGTGTACAACACAGTGATTCGACAAGCCTATATGTTCTGCTGTGCTCACCACAGTGTAGTTACCATCTGTCACCATACAGCACTATTACAATACCACTGACTACATTCCCTGTTCTGTACCTTTTATCCCCACGCCTTATTCATTCTATAACTGGAAGCCTGTAATTCCCACTCCCCTTCACCTGTTCTGCCCATTCCACCAGGCAACCATCAGTTTATTCCCTGTATTTGAGTCTGTCTCTGCTTTTTTAATCACTGCATTTTATATAATTTTATGTAATATAAAGGAAAAAAAGCAAAGTAAATGGATAATGTATATATTTTGGTACTTTTTGTGAAGACAGAAGAATAAAATACATTTATATCTGGTAATGATACATATCAACTCTAGAAGGATACACTAGAAACTGCTAACAGTTAATTCCTATATGTGTGTGGGAAGGGGATGTGAACTTGACATCTGGAAGACAATTCTTAGACATCTTTTACTATGTATATAAACACGAACATGGTTAATTAAAAAGCATCCTAATATTACAAGGTCAGTATATAATTAACACATGTTTTATTAATAAACAACAATTACAAAATTCTCTACACCTTACCTGCAAACTAGCCGCATAAGAATCTTCACAGTTTACATAATGTCCTAGCATGGCATGTTGTGCCCGTAATTCATTATCCCTTATCCTCTCGTGTAGGTGGCTAATTTGCTGCTTCTGCCTGCAAAACATAAATTAAGGTGACATTATAAAGAATATGCTTTTCTAAGATACCATTAAGAGCAGAACTTTTAATTAGGTGTAAGAGTTAAAAGTATTATTGACCTTAACATTCATAATAGGGAAATTTAAAAAACCACCATACTATGGCTTATGTGGAATACAGAAAGGGTTTATTTATATTGTAGAGTATTTCTTACCTTTTATAAAATATAGTATTTTTAGACTATTCTTCTTAGTAATAACAAAGTCATGTTCTGCTTCCTTTCTTCTTGTTACCTAATATAATAAATGTTATGTCCTCAGTTTAGAATGCTTTTACCTTAAAATCCATTATTTTCATCCGTGCAAATTCTGTTCAACACTTAAATATCCCCTGACAGTTCTGAGAATCTCACTGTCAGAGATGAAAGGTACTTTCATAAATATCATCTAGCCTAACTGCTGTTCTATGCCTGCATCTTCTCAGCAACATCCTAGGTTACACAGTCTACACATAATCATCCCCAGTGATGGAGAACTCACTTGGTGACAGAGTTGCATCCTTGGATAGCTCAGACATTTCACTTTAACATAACTTTATGTTGGAAACAGACACACTGAAGTCCAAATCTTTCCTCAGCAACTCACAGTTTACTTTAATCAAGTTATTTAACTTCTGTGAATATGTATCCTTATATACAGTTGACACTTGAACAATGTAGGGGTTATAGGCACTCACCCTCCCTGCCCTGTCATGCAGTTAAAATCAGCATATAATATTTGACTCCCCAACAAGTTAACTACTAAAAGCCTGCTGTTGACTGAAAGCCCTACCGATAATGTAAACAGTTGACTAACACATATTTTGTATGCTCTATGAATTATATATTATATTCTTATAATAAAGCTAGAGAAAATATTATGAAGAAAATCATCAGGAACAGAAAATACATTTATAGTACTGTATTTGCTGGAAAAAATCCATGTATAAGTGGACCTATGTGGTTCAAACCTTGTTCAGGGTCAACTGTATTTGAAAACTGTTATGTAGCCAGGATCATGTTAAGAGCTTCATATGTATTATTGCTAATCTTCAAAAATCCTTTAATAACAAGTCTCATCGTAAGGTCATGAGGAAGAAAGGCTTTTAAGAAAAAGTAAGGATACATGTGGGTAAACAAATAGCTTGGTATTTTCCAAAATTACTCACAAAGTAACTTTTAGAGCAAGTTAGGTTGTAAGTTTCAGACTGACTCAGAGGGCTTCTTCTACTCTGAGTCATTTAATATTTTAGATAAACTATCCTTAAAGAAAATTCAAATAGAAAACACCAAATAATAAACAGACAGGGGCACCTGACTGGCTTAGTCAGTTAAGCGTCCGACTTCAGCTCAGGTCACAATCTCACAGTTCGTGAGTTCGAGCCCCATATTGGGCTCTGTGCTGACAGCTCAGAGCCTGGAGCCTGGTTCGGATTCTGTGTCTCCCTCTCTGCCCTCCAACCCCTGCTCATGCTCTGTCTCTCTTTAAATAAATGTTAAAAAAAAAATAGTAAACAGATAAATTAGGAGAGTCATGACACTTGTCAAAGACTTTCAAGCTTTACCAAACTCAACTTCCTCTTCTGGCCAAAACAGAGTAACAGACACCAGCTGTGCCTTTCTACCTGACACAATTACAAAACGGAATAAAATACAGGAACAACGACTCTCAAGACACTGGACATCAGTTAATTAGGGACAGTGACTTCTGGCAGATGGGCAAGAAATGAGGTGAGCTCTATGACTGCCAGAGCCTACTGCTGCAGGCCCCACACAGGGAAAGAGGCCTCTCTCTGAGCTAAAAAGACAAAGCTGGGATGTTGGAGAAACAAGGCAATCAGAGCTCACAGTGCATTGTCACCCTGAATATAGTTGAGTGCTAATGAATAAATACACAAAGAATGACTTAAATGCATATGTGGGGAAGGATGGCGGGTGGTGGTCAACCAAAAAGATAAGAATGAACAGTGCCTGAGGCTTACATGGGTCCTAGAAGTGTGCTTGTTTTCAAATGCCACAGTGGAAAACTTCATAATTCACAGGGCATTGTTCAGCAGCAATTTTCAACAAAGGGCAATTCTGACTCCAGAACAAAGTTCAAGAATACAAAAACATGTGACATCCCCAAAATGTTAAAATTTGTAATGCCCAGCATTTGATCAAAAATCACCAGGCATGCAAAGAAGCAGGAAAATACAACCTTTTATTTTTTAAGTGTATTTATTTTGAGAGAGAGAGAGAGTGGGAGAGAGGCAGAGAGAGGGTGAGAGAGACAAAATCCCAAGCAGACTCCACACTGTCAGCGGAGAGCCGGCTGTGGGGCTCGAACCCGTGAACCACAAGATCATGACCTGAGCATCAGTGAACTGTGGGATTTCTTTAAGAGGCCAAATATATGTATAATTAGAATCCCTAAAGTGGGGTAGAGACAGGAAAAATATTTGTAGAAAACTGGCCAAAATGTTTCCAGATTTAATAAGAACTGTACTTCTATAAATCTAAGAATACTAGAGAACTTCAAGCACAAGTAACATGAAGAAAACTAAACCAAGGAATATGTTAACCAAAAGGCTTAAAATCAATGATAAGGATGAAATCTTAAAAGTAGGCTGTGAAAAAAAAGATAAATTCGTTCACAAAGACAAAAGGTAAAAAGGACAGCAGATGTCTTACCTAAAATAATACAAAGAAGACAATAAAGTATTACACTAAAGTATTAAAATTTAAAAGCTATCAATCTTTAGAATTTTTTACCCAAGGTAATTTTAAAGCAAAATAAAAACTATCAACATAGAATTTATCACCCAATGAAAATATCAAAGACGGAGTGAAATAGACCTTTTTGAAAACTTAAAAAGCTGAAAGAATCCATCGCAGCAGACTTCAACTACAAGAAATGATAAAGGAACATCTCTAAGCAAAAGAAAATCAATACCAAATGAAACCCTGGGATCTGCATGAAAGAAAGAAGAGCACTAAAAATGGTAACTACATGGGCAAACACATAACATACTGTTCTTATTATTTATATACCTTTAAAAGACAATAGACTGTGTAAATCAAACAAGCAAACCAACAAAGTATTGTGGGGTTTATAATCTTTGTAGAAGTAAAATGTATGACAAAATAGCTCACAGACTGGGAGAGGAAAAATGAAAGTATATTTTCATAAGATTTTGATGTTATATATGAAGCAGTCTGTAGTAAGTAATATTTGAGAGTAGACTAAGTACACTTTAAAGATGTATAAAAAAACTCTACAGCAACCGCTATAATAACTCAAAAAGAGTTATAGGTAACAAGCCAACAAAGGACGTCAAGGGAATTAAAAAAAATACTAATTTAAGAGAAAGAAAAGGAGAATTCAGAATGGATGAGACAATTAGAAAAGAAACAGCCAAGGCAGGAGATTTAAACTTAACTAATATTAATAATGACAAAATGTAAATGGTCTAAATAACCCCAATTAAAAAGCAAACACTGTCCAAATGGATAAAGAGAAAGATACAACTATATACTACCTACAGTAAACAAAAACACTCCACTATTTTAAAATGTTTGTTTGTTTATTTATTTATTTTGAGAGAGAGCGAGAGGAGGCGAGTGGGAAAGGGGAAGAGAGAGAAGGAGAGGGGTGGGGTGGGGTGGGGGGGCAGGGAGAGAGAATCCTAAGCAGGTTCTGCTATTGGTGCAGAGCCCAACACAGGGCTGCATCTCATGAACCATGAGATCATGATCTGAGCCGAAATCAAAAGTCTGACACGACCAACTATGTCGCTCAGGCACCTCCCTCCTTTTTTCAATAGGAAAAAAACAAAACACTTTTAAAGACACAATTTGGTAAATCTTATTTCTAAAAACTATCTGGATCTAGAAGACTTATGATTGCCGATTATACTTTTTTCTTAAGTGAAGTATAATTGAACATATTATATTAGTTTCAAATGTATAACAATGATTGAGTACAACACACTGATGTGTATATATTGTGAAATAATAACCTCAATATATCTAGTTAACATCACCTGATTATATTTCTTGACAATTATTGACTTGTGCAAGTTTTCCATTTCTTTTCAAGTCAATTTTGGTATTCCTTTAAAATTATTCATTTTCTTCTATGTGTTCAGATTTGTTGATATAAGTTTATAACATTGATTTAAAAATCTCTATAATTTTTTATTACTAATATTTTGAGTCTTTCTTTTTCCTGATTAGTAGAACTATAGATTTATCCATTTGATTAATTTCTCCTCTTATTTTTATTATTTCCTTTGTTCTCTTCTGTGTTTACTACTCTTTTACTGGCCTTCTTAAGTTAAACATTTAATTAATTCTCTTTCCTCCCTTGCTTCCTTCCTCTTCTCTACTTCACTCAAATAAAAGAAAAAGACATGAGAAATGGTGATAATAGTCTAACATAGATATTTTGCAATCCTAGTAAAAATATAAAGAGGAAGCAATAGAATATTTGAAGAGATAAAGACCAAGAATTTTCCAAAACTGTTGAAAAACATCAACCCGGAATCAGAAGTACTTCAATCTCCAAAAATACCAAATATGATGAAAACCACCATAGGCACATTGTAGTAAACTGCTGACAACAAATAGAAAAAATGATTAAATCCAAAAAATAACAAAGAGTGCATTCAATATGGCAGCAAAAAGACTTGTGGGTGACTTAAGAGAAACCAGAGAGCAATGGAATAATATCTTCAGAGTGCTAAAAGAAAATAACTGCCAATCAATGCATTATATATCAACCAAAAGTATCTTTTAAAAACAAAGGTGATGTTCATAATAGACAAGAGATGAAAACACCCTAAATGTCCATCTATGGATAAAGAAAAATGTCATATAAACAGAGAATGTCTAAAAAACAGAAGAAAATTCTGTCATATGCTACATCGATGAACCTTGAGGATGTCATACTATGTCTGCAATAAGCAGTCATAAAGAGACAAATACTGCATCATTCCACTTATATGAGGATTTGATTGGGTTTAGAACATGCTACCCCAAAATATGGCACCTTGGTATACTGAATGTTTTAAGCCAAAGAAGTTTGAGAAAATAGCAAAAGCAAGGTCACTCTGACCTCCTCTCCACCCTTGCCCTTCTTCCCTAAAATGGGTCACAAAACACTCAAGTGGGAAGTGCCCCCCTCAAACCCAGAGGAAAGGTGCATTCATATCTCTGAAGACTAAAGGACCCAAATAAGAATCCTACCAAGCATGTCTTGCTAAATTTCCCCCAGTTTCCTACACAATTACCTTATACTCCTTAACCTACTGTATTCCTCCATGACTATCCATTCTTCAACAAGCTTAACATAAAATACTCAGGTCTGTTACTATGGGTCTTCACTTCCTTATAAAGGCTCCTGTGTCACAGAAAGTTTGTATTAAAGAAATTGGTATGCTTTTCCACTGTTAATCTGTCTTTGTCAGTTTAATTTCCAGATCCACTCAGGGAACCCTAAAGGGTCAAGAAAAATTCCTCCCCTACAGTATCAAAAACAAGTGGTCAAACTTATAGAAGCAGAAAGTATAATGATGGTTTCCATGGGCTGGGGTGAGGAGGACCTGAGGAGTTAGTTGTTGCTGAATGGGTACGGAGTTTCAGTCATGCAAACTGAAAAGGTTCTAGTACTCTACTGTAAAAAATTATATATAAAGCTAAAACTGTACTGCATACTTAAAGATATGTTAAAACAATAGATTTCATGTTATGTGATTTTTTTCTTCACAGTTAAAAAAAAAAAAAAAAAAAGGGTGAGAGCTGGTACCCATTGAGTCCCAGCCCTTCCTATTGCCAAGAATCAATTGAAACAGATGGCAAGGTCCTGACCAGAGTGGAGACTGTCATTACAACATAACGAAAAAGGGATCAGGTAGAATACTTAATAAATATGGCCTTTATAAATCAGAAAATACATTTTAAAAATTTAGGTCAAAACTGTGAAATCAATGAGTTGCTACAACAACTATGTTCCTAAAAGAAATACTGGACCTAGTTAGAAATGCAATGATCCTGTCCCTGATCCAGGGAACAAGTAAGAATAAGCACAAATTCAGTCTCTAGTTGAGAAAATACAGAAAAGCAAAAATGTATCTGTTACCTTTTGAGAAGCTTCCTTTCCTTTTCTAATTAAATTTAGTTTCTGAAAATAGTTGCCATTGTGAGTTTTAAAATCGTTGATGGCTTTTGAAGTCATTATGGATACACTACCACCAAATGAATTATGTGCAATAACCATCTTAAATAATTTATCATAAATGGTTATCAAAGAGACATCCCTCATGCATTACCAAAATAAAAGGAGAGAGGAGGGCTGGAATAAAGGCTCAGGTAGCCAAAGACCTAGGAGAGAAGGAGAAAGACCAATAAAATTTTATTCTTTTAAGTTTTATTTATTTACTTTGAGAAAGAGAGAAGCAGAGAGAAAAGGGGACAGAGAATCCTCATGAGGCTCCATGGTCAGCATGGAGCCTAATGCACGACTTGATCTCACAGCTGCAAGAAAGAGCATGACCTGAGCTGAAATAAAGAGCTGGACACAACCAAGTGAGCCACCCAGGCACCCTGAGATTTTATTCTTTTAATTTCCCATGTATTTCCTTTTTCCCAATCTGTTTCAAAAGAGGGCACATAAAAGGAAAAACCTACAATCATGTAGAAATGTATCCTCTATTTCATTAGTTCACATTTTTCAAACTACTTCTAGTACTGTAAACAAAGAATTGGACAGTTTTTGAAGAACCTGTCTCCTCACCCTTGGCTTCCAAAATCAGCTTTCACACATTTTGGGACAATATGAACTATGTCCCTGGGCTTTAGTTTTGAAATATATTCTAAATATACTTTGTTAGTATTTTTTAATTTGATAAAAAGAGGATGGACTGTATTAATTTTTCTTGGGCTAGTCAGAATTTTCAATTTCTCCAAAGGTGGGCCTGCCAAACAAAGCTAACTGCATAGCTTGAAAATACTCCCAAGGTATATTAAAAGGGTTCTTACACATTTATTTACAAATCTTAAGATTTTACAAGTAATAGATAATCAATAATAAAGAATAATAAAGAAACAGCCTTTGTTCCTGGTTCCTGAGAAGAAAACTCTAAATCTTTGGACTGTTTATTATTAATAACCCCCCTGGAAAACTCTTGTAATTTATGAGAACGAGGTGACTTATGGGCCCTAGGCAGCAGTTTTAGGATGGGGACTATTCACCAGAAAGCCAACCATGCGACTGGAGTTTTGTGACTTTGAGCTAATCTAACCTCCAAGGAGAGGATGAGGCTGGAGGCCAAGTTCAATCATTAGGTCAATGATCTAATCATTGTGCCTACACAATGAAATTCCAATAAAAATTCTGGGAACTCATCAGATTTGTAGCCAGTTGGTTAGAAGTGTGGATAGCCTGGTGATGTCACCTCAGACTGGCATCTGAAGACAGGCAGTTTTGTTGAGGACTGTGTGCCTTAAAGCTGTGGAGTCTGATGCTAACTTAGGGTATTTAATGTCAAAACTGACTTGCAATACAGTAGGCGGAACTGAAACATAATACACATGACTCTTGGAACAACAAAAGTTAGAAAAGTGCATATCCACTGATATGCAGATTTATTTAAATAAACAGTATAATACTGTTAAATGTATTTCTTCTTCCTTATGATTTTCTTAATAATATTTTCTTTTCTCTAGTTTATTTGAAGAGTACAGTATATAATACATGCAATATATGTGTTGACTGACTATGTTATCAGGAAGGCTTCAGATCAACAGTAGGCTATTAGCACTTAGATTTGGGGGAAGTCAACCTGATACAATACATGGATTTTTAACTGTGCATCAGAGTCCCTAACCACCATGCTGTTCAAGGTCGACTATAAACTTAGAAATTGATTCTATTATACTATATGCCTAGGTATAAACAACCAAAATAACTTAGCTAGAAATGAACTATTAAAACTGTTTTTTTAATCAGCTGATAAAAATAATCAAATCTCACTTCAATTCCTGTGATTGAAAATAACTATTTTTGCATTATGGAGTCCTTCTCAAAGTAAAAGACATGTACTACAAATTGCCATGAATAAAATCTCGCATGTTAATTGATCAAACACATACGGTGGAGTTCCGATAATTTTTAATAACCATGGTATGTATATCTAGACCTTGCTTTTTGGGATGAGCACTGATGTTGTATGGAAGCAAATATGACACTAAATTATATTTTAAAAAATATGATCATAAATCTTAGCTTGTAAAGCAATTAAAAGGATGCTATGATTTCAATTAAAAAAGTATCCACACTATACAAAGAATGCACTGATTTTTAAAAGCTTACTAATACAATTATGTGATTTTACTTCCACACACAATTAAATAGCAAACACATACACTGCAAATTGCAAGTAATGACAAAATGAGAACTCCCCTCCACCCCGCCAGGGTCCTTTACTAATAGCATTAACTCAAAATGTCATTGCAGAAGGTCTAAGTGTTGCCTCTCTGGATCAGTTTCAAGTACAAAGACTTATTCCTAAATTTTATCTGATCAATCCAGTAGCAAAAGCTGAGCAATTAAAAGAACTACTAGTATCAGTAACAGTGAAGGTTAATCAGCAACTTTAACCTCTTTTCCATTAAAACGAAGTTATTTCCCCTAATGAATGTTTGGTGAGTACCTATTAAAAGTAGTAAAATGTATAAGAAACAGTCTCTTCTGTGAGGGAGCTGGAGTCTACTGAGGAGAAACAAGCACAGAAACAGAACTATTATTTACAAATCATGTACATCTGGCTACTATTTGCTGATGGTACCCATGCATCTGGCAGTATTAAAACTTTTAAATATATTCACTCATTTAAGCTTCATGCTCTAAAACTAGGTATAAGAAGGGAGCTGCATAAGTGAATGGAACTAGATAAAGAAATGCAAAATTGAACAACCTGAATTATTTTGGATTATTTCCTTAGTACCCTTCTACAGGATAGAAAGTTGGGGAAATAGATATATATTTTTAATAGATTATGTTGATAATTACATGCATTTCCTACTGTCATAGACTGAATGTTCGTCCCTCTCCCCACAAAAAAGTATCTATATTAAATCCCAAAGCCCAATGTGATGGTATAAGGAGATTAGGGGCCTGTGGGATATGATTAGGTCAGGAGGGCAGAGCCCTCATGAATGGGATTAGTGCCTGAATAAAGAGATCCAAAGGAACTCCCTCATCCCTTTTACCATGTGAGGTTGCAACAAGACAGCCAGAAACAGAAAGAAGACCCTTCCTAGACAATGAATCTGCTGGTACCTTGAACTTGGACTTCTTAGTCTCCAGAACAATGATAAATAAATTTCTGTTGTTTATGGACTCAGCCACTCAATCTATGGTATTTAATAAAGCAGTCAAAATGAACTAAGACACCATTAATTTATTTATACCCAGAACGGTAATTATAATGGTGTTCAAAAAATAATAAAAGTTAGGGCACCTGGGTGGCTCATTTGGTTAAGCATCAGACTTTAGCTCAGGTCATGATCTCACTGTTTGTGGGTTCAAGCCCCTCAACGGGCTTTGTGCTGACAGCTCAGAGCCTACAGCCTGCTTCAGATTTTGTGTCTCCCTCTCTCTCTGCCCCTTGCCTGCTCTCTCTTTCTCTCAAAAGTCAATTGATTCTGATTTTTTTGAGGGAGAGTACACCCATATTAATAAAATTCAGAATTTCAGTCTGTTTTAAAAAATATTATTTTCAACTATGTACAGTGAATAATTGTTAACTGTACAAAATATATGTCCATCGGGGTCTATAATTACCCACATATAAAATTCACTTTTACTAAAAATAACTAATATTTTTATACAGACTTTTCATAAAATCAATCAAAACTATCTTCTAGAATCTTCATTTATTTATCAAATATGCAAAGGATGTGAGATGGGCAAGCCTCTTTGTGGGAGAAAAATTTTAAGAGCTAGCCATTTAGAGAAAGGAACAAACATTTATTAAGTATAGAAATAAGAAAGCTGCTACTTCGCAGATACAGTAGTGGTCTCTCCTTCCAGGTGAGGAAGATGGCTCCTCTTTGCCTCTAACGAAGGGTTTTATAAGTTTGTTTTTTAACATTAGCTAACCATACAGAAAAGAGAGTACTCTAACTTTGGGTTTATCATTCACATTGGGCAGTTAGTTTTTCCATTATTATAAGGCT
The DNA here is from genome assembly GCA_030068075.1 of Paguma larvata. Classification (NCBI taxonomy): domain Eukaryota; kingdom Metazoa; phylum Chordata; class Mammalia; order Carnivora; family Viverridae; genus Paguma; species Paguma larvata. The sequence continues at coordinate 104,579,227 of CM057829.1, forward strand.
TTGGAATACCCACAGGGAGCAATTTTAAGAATGCCCAGCCTATGTGGCTTTTACTGCTGGAGGGAGTGGGGTATTGTGGTTTTCTATGAGTCAGATCTTGTGACTCTTTTTATGACCTGCTGACTTGCAGGTTAAGGGTCAGCCTAAAATCAAAATGGCTTTAATCTGGTCAACTTGTCTCTCAAGTCTTTCTTCCCTCCTGCCTCACAAGTATCAAACATTAAGCATATACTAAGTGCCAGGTTCTGTTCAAGATGTTGGAAAAATAGTAGAGAACAAAAAGGTCAGATATCCGTGCTCTAGTTACTCTCCAGTAGATACTGCTTAATAATGGTAAATTTCTAAGCAAAATCTTTTCAAACCTCAGCTATTAAATATACTTAACTTTTTAATATTTTTTAAAGTTTATTTATTTATTTTGAGAGAGTGAGAGATGGCACATGCATGAGCAGGTAGGGGAGGGGCAGAAAGAGAGGGAGAGAAAGAATCCCAAACAGGCTCTGGGCTGATACAGCCCAATGTGGGGCTCAAACCCACAACTGTGAGATCATGACCTGAACCAAAATCAAGAGTCACTTAGCCAACTGAGCCAACCAGGTGCCCTTAAATATACTTAAAAATTTGAATTGGGATTTAATTTTAAGACTAAAATGTCTACTACTTTATCTCAAATAAGCACATGAAAATTAAGTAGTAACTAGCACGAAGAAAAAAAAATGTCTCCTCAAACAATTTCCCCATTACTATACACATAGGTTTAACTATCTCTAAAGTATATATAAACTATGTAGAACCAACATATATCAAAGATAATATAATTAAGTAATATTAATGTTTATTGTTCATAATAATCAGGAGACTGTCTAGTTAAGTACAAAAAAAATTTTTTCAGAGTTTTGGTACTCAAAAATGCAAAATTTTTGAACTATCTCCCCAAATTTCTAAAATTCTAATCTATAAGTCATTTAATTTTAAACATTCACGGTTTTCATAGTTTCTTTGCCTTCAGGTCTAACATACATTAGTTCAAATATTAGCACTTTAAAGGAGCTTTCAAATTTGATAGTTTCCAAGTATAAAACATAAACATACAGCTTGTAGCTCGGACAGTTCACTAGCATTGCAGCTAACTTTCTACATATAAAAAAAAGAGGAGTTTCCAAATGAATTACTCTAATGTAAACGGAAGGGTGGGAGAAAACAGAACAGACCAACCCTCAGTTCTGATATGCATTCTTTTTTTTAAAATATAATTTATTGTCAACTTGGTTTCTATACAACACCCAGTGCTCATCCCAACAAGTGCCCTCCTCAATGCCCATCACTCACTTTCTTTCCCCTCTCGCCCATCCCTATCAAATCTCAGTTTGTTCTCAGTATTTAAGAGTCTCTTATAGTTTGCCTCCTTCCCTCTCTGTAACTTTTTTCCCCCTTCCTCTCCCCTATGGTCTTCTGTTAAGTTTCTCAAGATCCACATGGGAGTGAAAACATATGGTATCTATCTTTCTCTGCCTGACTTATTTCACTTAGCATAATACCCTCCAGTTCCATCCACGTTGCTACAAATGGCCAGATGTCATTCTTTCTCACTACCAATTAGTGCTCCATTGTATATATAAACCACATTTTCTTTATCCATTCGTCAGCTGATGGACATTTAGGCTCTTTCCATGATTTGGCTATTGTTGAAAGTACCACTATAAACATTGGGGTACATATGCCTCTATGCATCAGCACACCTGTATCTCTTGGGTAAATTCCCAGCAGTGCTATTGCTGGGTCATAAGGTAGTTCTATTTTTAATGTGCCGAGGAACCTTCACAGTATTTTCTAGAGCAGTTGCACCAGTTTGCATTCCCACCAACAGTGTAAAAGAGGTACCCGTTTCTTCACATCCTTGCCTGCATCTACAGTTTCCTGATTTGTTCATTTTAGCCATTCTGACTGGCATGAGGTGGTATCTCAGCGTGATTTTAATATGTATTTCCCTGATGATGAGTGTTGTTGAGCAGCATTTCATGTGTCTGTTGGCCATCTGGATGTCTTCTTTGGAAAAGTGTCTATTTTGACCTCAGCCACAGCAATTTCTTACTTGATATATCTCCAAAGTCAACGGAATCAAAAGCAAAAATGAACTACTGGGACCTCATCAAGATAAAAAGCTTCTGCACTGCAAAGGAAATAATCAACAAAACCAATAGGCAACTGACCGAATGGGAAAAGACAGTTGCAAATGGATAAAGGGTTAGAATCCAAAATCTGTAAGGAACTCACCAAACTCCACACCTGAAAAACAAATAATCCAGTGAAGAAATGGGCAGAAGACATGAATAGACACTTTTCCAAAGAAGACATCCTGACAGGGGTTCTTAAAGAGGGTGGGATAAGGGAGGGACAGAAATGAGACAATGTATCTGTAAGACTCAATTTCTTAAACTCTAAGTAAGTAGATACAAAGTATATTTGTTTCAGTAATCTACATTTCTGTGTGCTTGAAATATTTAGTAAATAAAAAAATAGACTCACCGATCAATTACAATTTCTTTCTGCCTTAGCAGTCCTTCTTTTATTTTCAGCACTGATTCCCACTTACTGAAATCTTGATAGCCAGAAGGTGAATAACTTTGACGAGACGATCCAGTTAAAACCTGCACAAATATATTTACACTCTTAATACACTAAAATTGTTTAAAAGAAATATTTATGTGTCATCTAATATTTTCCCAATGATTTTCATTAAAAAATGAGAAAACGCTCCTTTTGATTTTTTTTAAAAGACTGCCTGAAATCACACTTGTGAATAAAACATAACTTGAAGAATTTCAAGGAAGTTCTGAAGTAAAAGTACAAATGTAATGAATAAGTGACAATAGAATATTTAATCTGGCTTATTACAACACTATATAAAGGATCTTATTCCCATTTTGTGGAAGCTTTCTGGAAGTGAGAGATTAATCACTCGCTGCCTAAGGAAGAAGTACAATAAGGCAATGTACCATGGTTAGACTACACAAACATTACTGGAAAGGTTTCCACAAGGAAATAAAAACAGCATCTGTAGCATGCAGACTTCAAATTGTTATCCATCACATCACATTTAATTACATTAAAATTTCTAAAGCAAAAATATTTTCACAAAATAGTAAACATATTTAAAGAAAGTATGACTTAAGCAGGTATAATTTGGGTGATTACTGGTCTCCAGTGTAAAGTACATAATTTAGAAAAAACCTGCTTAGAATTTAAAAGAAATTTCAAATATTTAAAAAAACAACACTGATAAAAGCCAATATGACAGATACCCGCAAATTTCTAAGATAGAAACTGTTGGGAGCCATCTTGGGCACACAGGTTGACACTTTCTCTGTGTGAAAAGGTGGATGTTGCAAGCCTCCTGCCGCCAAATTGGCATCCAAAACCATGTCTTCTAAGGTTAATCTTTCAGGCTTGGATTTCTTGAATTGCCCTCGTTGGCCTAAAGGGATGTAATGCTCTTTTGTTTTGTGCCATTTAAACAAAAAGGATTGATGGATTACATTTGAATGAGAGTAGCCTGACCAGAAGTAATCTTAAAGTTGCATCTTGGGGACGGGTTACACAAATTGATAGCAGTTATGGGCTGGCTAAATATTAGTGTAACTTGTGTAAACATTAGGCCCCTATTATGTAAATTCACTCATTCATAAGCAAAGGAACTTAGACAAGCCTTAGGAATTACCAGGAGGGTTACGCCTCCCTCATTGTAGTTTAGGAAGCTAGACTCTTAACCTTTCTATAGACGATTAACATAGGTATTAAGATGATAATGTATGTGCCCTCTGTTTACTGAGACTTACTGCAACAACAATAAAACCTTGCTTTGTAAACATCTTGTTCTCTACCCTTGCCACAAATTTACCTAACCCTACCTCAAAGACAGCATATGTTAATTAACTTAGGCACAGAAGCAAGTAATATGAGGACAGGATGTTTCAGGCAGAAGACAGAACAAGATGAACAGACTAGGAAGGACAGAAACCAGGAGATAACAGGGAACATAACTTTGTTAGATAGGCAGATATTTGGAGTGTAAGTGACACGTAATATTATATGGGCAGGCTAGCCAGAGATCCTTCTCTGAATTTCACTCTTTCCTTTGCCTAACATACAACCCAGAATGATATTCAGCCATATGCCCTAGTAAAGACACATTAGTTGCTGCAGTACTGAAGTGTTTTTACTATGGCTAGTAACTAGCTGTTGTCCAAACCTACAAAGGTCCTCTCCACTATCCAGGCCACTCGTCAGAACTCTCCATCATCCAACAAATGAAGAGTTACTTCTTGACATTAAAAGGGGCCTTCAGTATGCTCCATCCATAAATGGCAACCTTTCTGATTGGTTGGTTCCATGCACTAGTTAACCCTCCAAAACGTTCTCATCTCAGAACTACCCACCAGCTTGTACTTGGTTGGCTGAACTGAGATTCAAACCTGGGCACCCCAACAAAAGAGCATGTGCTCTTAAGGAAATAGTTACACTGCTTCTACAAAGGCCTAAATAAGGTATGCACAAAATTTCCTATCATCCAAGAGCTGAAAACATTTTTGATAGTAACTGCTCTAAGAGCTAAAAGAGAATTCAGCACCATAAATAAAATTGTTGATATTATGAGAAAGTCTCTACTTATTGCAACTCCATGTTACTTAATGACTACCAATTTAGTAAGTCATTTGATTAAATTTATTTTGTCAAAGTATAACTCAAACAGGAATTCATTAAAACTAGTAAAAGCTAATAAGCAAAATAAAAACCATATGAACAATTCCAAAACTCAATGTAAAGATTTGGAAATTATCAAATGAATGATCTGGTAAACCATTTGTGCTATACTAAATATTTCATTTATTTGATGACTAAAAATGAATATATAACTTATATATATATATAATTATATATTAATATCCTAATGCCAGTTGACAGATATTTTAAGTAATGATTTTTGTATATTGTTATCATGCCTAACAAACAAACAAACAAATAATGCAAATAAAGCAAATAATGATCTGCTTGGCTTATAGCACCTGAATCACTGGCAGAAAGGACTGCTAAAGCACTTATCAAATACTTCCAAGAATATACACAAAACAATATGAAAATTTATTCTTCTGATTTGTAGCTCCCTTGGTCTAAACTCTGGAAAACAAATCGAAATTGAGCTATGAAACTAAGCAAACAGAAATAAAGTAAAAAATAAAGTCTTTCCTTACAATAAACATGCATTAACATTTAAAAATTGCTAAAAGAATAAATATTAAAAGTTCCGTAACGGGGTGCCTGGTTAGCTCAGCTGGTTAAGTGTCCAGCTCTTGATTTTCGCTCAGGTTATGATCTCATGATTCTTGAGATCAAGTCCCATGTCACGCTCTGTGCTAACAGCACTGAGTCGGCTTCGGATTCTCTTTCTCTCCCTCTCTCTCTTCCCCTCCTGCGCTCACTCTCTCTCTCTCAAAATAAATGTAGTACAAAACAATCCTATGGTAATTTCTGTCGGATTCTCATTTAGCCTTGCCAAGACTGAAGTCTGAACTGCTGTAAGTTATAATAAATATAAATTTCATCAGTTCTATGGTGACGGATGGTAACTAGACATAGTGGTGATCATTTCATAGCGTATACAAAAACTAATTGGTATGTTATACACCTGAAACTAATAAACTATTAAATGTCAATTATACCTGATTTTTTTTAAATGTAACATACAAAGAATTACCAAATCAGCAGCATGATAGTCTTACTTACTAAACCTCAAGCCTAATTCATAAAAGTTCAAAGAGAAGAAAAAAACCTGACACACAACCAAATGTTATAGGTAAACTTAAAAACAATTTTTAAATTTCATCAGTTGTTCCTTTTCTGTGTATCTTTGGTAGTAAGGCATTGTTTATATTCTATGCAAAATCATAAAGGACACGGGTGCCTGGGGGAGCTTGGTAAGTTAAGTGTCTGACTCATGATTTTGGCTTGGCTTATGATCTCATGGTTCATGAGATCAAGCCCTAGTCTTAAATATTTATAGTCTCATATGTACACTATACATATACATCTACAAACAAGCCCCGCATCAGGACAAGCCCATGCTTGCACTCTCTCTCAATATAAATAAAGGAATGAATGAATAAATGAATGAATGAAATAGATTTTTTAAAAATCATAAAGGTATGATGGCTGCCTTGCTATCTGAGACTTCACAATATGATTTTTTTTAATTTCTTTCAAAAATCTACTTTAGGTTGAATTTTATAACTTTGTTTAATATGGTTTTATTATCTAATGATATGACCCTGTTATAAAAGCCTTAGATGAAAAAAGTCTCCATAACTGTCATTTTTAGTGATAGGCATATATTAAAATATTTTATGATACAGGAAAATTATATGAAATTTAAAAATCAGGGCTCATAATTAAAGTTTTACTGGAACATAGTCATGTTCATTCTTTTATATATTATCTATGGTTGTTTTCCCCATAAAGTTAGGTAGTTGCAAAAGAGACTACCTCTCTCTCTCTCTCATATATATATATATATATATACGCAAAGAATACTTTAAACTGTATTGTAATACATACAGCATATCAGTAAAACTAAAATTTTACATGAAATTAAGAACTTTCTAAGAAAGTATCAATGACCAAAAGTGAGTCTACTACTTATTACATCAGGTAGTAATTTTACAGGTAGTTTCTATGTAAATGTTAAGAAAAGATAAGACAGTGCAAGAGAAAAATTTTTGAGAAACACAGTAAGGGAGGGCTTGAATAATAATAATAATAATAATAATAATAATAATGCATATTATAAACCAAGAAGATTTAAAATACACTTTGCAGCAAATGCAGAAATTCTTATTAAAACAATATCACCATTAAAAAAATTTTTTTTAATGTTTATTTATTTTTGAGAGACATAGAGACAGAGTGTGAGCAGGGGAAGGGCAGAGAGAGATGAGATACAGAATCTGAAGCAGGCTCCAGGCTCTGAGCCGTCAGCACAGAGCCCGACGCAGGGCTCGAACTCACAGACTGTGAGATCATGACCTGAGCCGAAGTCGGATGCCTAACCGACCGAGCCACCCAGGCGCCCCAATATCACCATTTAAAAAATATACTTCTAATACACAAGTTGACTGAATGAAATTGAAAATATATCAGAATTTGTGAGATGCCGCTAACACAGGACCAAGAATTTATAGCACTAAATCATTAAGTTAGAGAAAAGGGCTCAACTCCATAACCTATACTCCCATCTTCAGAAACTATAAAATATATGCCAAAGCAAGCAGATGGAAGAAAACAAGAACAGAAATTCACTAGTTTTTTTTTTTTAACATTCATTTTTGAGAGACAGAGTATGAGTGGGGGAGGGGGCAGAGAGGGAGGGAGACACAGAATCCAAAGGAGGCTCCAGGTACTGAGCTGCCAGCACAGAGCCCAACGCGAGGCTCAAACTCATGAACTGCAAGATCATGACCTGAGCAGAAATCAGACACTTAACCAACTGAGCCACCCAGGTGGTCAGAAATCCACTAGGTTTAAAACATAAAAACAAATACACAAAAGTCAATGGGGCATAAAAAAAGTGAATTCTTTCAATAAAATTGACAAAACTGGCTACACTGAAAAAGAGAAAATGGAGAAGATGCCAAAGACCAATATTAGGAATGAAACATAAGTATAGGAATGAAACATAAGGTATCAGTACAGATCCTGTAGATAGGAAAACAAAACAATGCAGGAATTATTAGGAGCAACTCTACACACACAAATCAAACAACCTAGTGAATGGGCGAACTTCTTAAAAATACAAACTATCAAAATTCATCCAGTACGAATTAGATCATTTGAATAGCCCTGTAACTGTAAGAGTAATTGAATGTATAGATTAAAAACAACAACGAAACTGAAAAAGAAACCTCTAGGCAAATAGTTTCATTGCAGAATTCTACTTATTGTTTAAAGAATTAACACCAATCTTCCACAAACTCAGAAAAGTAAACATTTCCCAACTCGTTTTATGAGATCAGCAATATTACTCTGATATCAAATCAGATAAAACAGGAAAAAGAAAACTGCAGAGCAGCATCCCTCATAAACATAAATATAAAAATTCTTAACAAAATCAATTAAAATAGACATATGGATAGATAACATGACTAAGGTTTACCATAGGAATGCAATTTATCACATTAATAGAATAATTTTAAAAACCTACTAAAATAAGTAACTTTACCAAGATTGCACAATTCAAGAGCAACATAAAAATAATCATAATTCTAAAAGAAATAGAAGGAAGTTGGAATCTACATGGGAGAGGGGACTTTGTGTAGTGACAAATGGTAATTACACTTATGGAGGTGAGCATTTTGTAATATATACAACTGTCCACTTACTATGCTGTACACTTAAAACTAATATAATATTGTTTGTCAGCTATACTTCAATTAAAAATAAAGATTAAAGAAATATATAAGAAAAAATAATCATAATTCTATGTGTAGCATATAAACAATTACAAATTTAAGTTTTTAATATAATTTATATCCATAAAAATAAGAGATAAAAAATTTAATACATGTGGAGAAGTCTGTACACTGAAAACTATAAAATATCACTAAGAAATTACAAAAAACTATATTTTAAAAAAGGAGAGATGTACTTCAGCATTAAGATATCATTTGTCCCTATACTGATTTACAGATTAATCACAATTCAAATTAAAATCCAAGCAGTTGTTTTTAGAAGTTGACAAGCTGATTCTAAAATTTCTGTGGAAATTTAAGAAAGTAAAGAACTTACAATATTTGATTTCAAGACTTATTATAAAGCTGCAATATTCATGAGGGTGTGGTATTAACATAAAGACAGATGAATGGAACCAGAATAAAAAGCCACAAATAGACCTACCCATATTGGTCAAGTGATCTTTTTTACTTTTAATTAAACTTTTTGAGATAATTATAGATACACACATGATTATAAGAAATAACTAAGTGAGCTCCCATGTATACTTATCCAGCTTCTCTAATGGCCATGTCTTGCAAAACTGTTCTATATCACCACCAGAATATTGACATAGTCGAGATGCAAAACATTTCCATCACCGCAAGAATTCTTCTCATTGGCCTTCCCTGCACCAGCTTTATAGAGATTTTACCTACACAATGTTATGACATATAGCTGCTGAACTGATAAATTTATATATATACTGTAAAACAAGGACCCCAACACAGTTAGCTAACACCTTCACCACCTAATGTAAGTACCATGTGTTTTCTCCTTGTGGGGAAAACATTCAGATCTACTCTTTTAGCAAGTTTCAAGTATATCATATAGTATTATTAACTATAATCACCATGCTGTACATCAGATTTCCAGAATTAATTCATCTTATAACTGGAAGTCTATTACTTTTTGGCCAACATCTCTGAACTTCCCTACCCCTTAGACTTTGGTAACTACCATTCTAGTCTGTTTCTATGAGTTTGGCTTTTTTAGGCTACACACAGAAGTGACATCATAAAGTATTTATCTTTCACTGCATTTGGTATTTAACCAAAAGAAGTGAAACCATATGTCTACAAAGACCTGTAGGCAAATGTGTATTGATAATTACCCCAAACTAGAAACAATCTGTATGTCCAGTAAATTGATAAATAGTACGAACAAACTGTCCTACATCTATAAAATGCAACATGACTCGACAATTGATACATACAACACATGGATGAATCTCAAAAACATTACACTGAGTAAAAGAAACCATACTCAAGAGGTTACATACTGGCAGATTTTATTTATATGACATCTGGAAAGAGCAAATCTATAGAGACGGGAATCAGATCACTGGTTGCCAGAGCTGGGATTAGGTGTTGACTACAAAAAGGAAAAAGGTAACTTTCTGGGGTGATAGAAATGCTGTACAAAATGACTGTCAAGGTATACATGTCTGTATACATTTTTCAAGACTCAAACTATACATGTTTTAAAAAAATTTTAACATTTTTATTTATTATTGAGAGACAGAGCATGAGCATGAGAGGGGCAGAGAGATGGGGAGACATAGAATCTGAAGGAGGCTCCAGGTTCTGAGGCATCAGCACAGAGCCCAACATGGGGCTTGAACTCACAAACCGTGAGATCATGACCTCAGCTACATCTGGACCCTTAACCGACTGAGCCACCCAGGCGCCCCAAACTATACATTTTTAAAGGTTCAGTTTCACTGTATCTAAGTTACACCTCATAATTCTATTTAAAAAAGGGATGTATTTTGTTTCTTACCTATTTCAATAAAATTGATTTTTCTAAAATTAGTTACAAGTAAATGTTTACATATATACCATTCAACAATACTAGAAGTAAAAAGAATTTATCACAAATTTTAAACAATCCAAATACATTTCAACAAATATTCAGTATAGTATAGGTAAAGAACATAATACTACACAGTAATAAAACATATACTTAACACATGGATGAGATTCAGAGACATTACATGAGGCCAAACAATCCAGACAAAGAACCATACATATTCAATGATAATAAAAACCAGAACGGTGAAAATGCACGGGATATTACTATACTATACAAAGAGGGTCATGTTAAATTTATTGGGCATTGGAAACTTTTTTATCTTGACTTGAGTGGTATATACAAGGGTATATACATTATTAAATAGAATGAAGCTATTATAAGACCAATTATAGTTACTTTACTGTATATATGTTAGACTTCAACAAAAACAAATACATACATAATAACCATAGACATTACCTACATGTTATTTCTCTTTCTCCCTTAAAGTAGGGCTAAGGGGAAATGAAGGCCTCGTCTGCTGGGGGAGAATACTTAAGTACTCAAAGGTACACTGTAAGGATACAATACACTATTCTGGGTATAATTTCATTTCTTCCTCACTTTGGGGCTATCTTACATCTCCATATAATCAAGAGATAAAACACCAGAAGAAGTAAATACGGTATGCCAAAAATGATAATGAAGGGTAGCAGAATATGCCGCCCCAATACAAGGCTGTAGGCATTCAGAACATGCCACCCCAAAACATGCCACTTTGAAATATTATTTTGGGCCACAGGCACTTGAAAAACAGCAAATGTTGGGAGAGGCTTTCTCTGAACTCCATTATCTGCCTACTAAAGACAGATCTTCCAAAAGGATCTCAGTTATCATAAATCCCCTTGCTGGAAACTTCGTCAACCAGGGAGGACTGAATCATGGAAGATGAGACTTGTAACAGACACTGACTGCACTCAGACAAACTTTCTCACAGACTACCATAGCTCCCAACTATTCTTCTTAAGGCCCATCCATTTTTCCTAAAAATTCTAAATCTGCCTCTTAAGAACTTCCTCATTTTCCCCTGTGTATCTCCCATATGAGGTACACATATTGATAAACCTGTTTTTCTCTTAATAATCTGTCTTTTACTACAATAGTCTCAGCCAAGAACTCAGAAAGGTGGAGGAAAAATTACTTTTCCACCCCTACAACCACCTACAAACTGATTCTTAAGAGTTGTTAATACTCTACAACAAAGAAGGCTTCTTTTAAGATAGAGGATTATCTTGCTTCCTAATATGAAGAGAGGATAGTATTTTATATTCAAATAACCTTTCCCCTATTGCCCATTAGTAACACATTTTTATCCCAAGTAGTTAGAAAACAATTAAGAATTTCTATTCTATAAAATCATAGCTGGACATGAGAGGCACAGCATTTTGTGGCAATTATATAGTTAGTAAAATACACATCTTTACCATATTCCAGAAAACCTAGGTACTGTTTTGATAGAAGGTGAGTAAGACACACTGAAGAGAGCTCTGAATATTTCTAGAAAAAAAAATATCAAAATTCACATATCAATAAAATAGAAAATTATGATATTGTTCTTCAAGTAGTTGGTCATGTTTCTATGTGACTACAGCCAATATCAGTAATCTAGGAGACATTGATAAATTTATATTTATAGCCTATGAATAATAATAAAACTTTAACTAGACATGAGCATGAAATCTAAAAGAAAATTATAAAGGCATGTAACTCTGTGGCCTAATTTGAAATATAGAACAGAAAGGATATCATCAAAGAAATAAACATCTCAAAATCCATACAAGTCAAACAAGGACACTCTGCACAAGTAAACATTTTTCCGACATATTTGGGATTAAAAGTATTTTATATTCAAATTACCAAACTCAAGGAGTGGAATTTACCTACAAATGCCTAAGATACATTATTGCAATTGTGCTTTATAGATGAAAACAGCAATTTCCTGGCAAAAGAAGAATCATTACTCTTTTGCATCTAGACCCCAACCACCCAGATTTATACACCCATAATACATATATAGGAATTTCTTATTGTAAACAGCCAATTCCACTCTCATAACTGAATAGAGATAGCAGGCATCCATAACCCCAAATACATGCTACTAAGATGAGACCCAGATGCTGTGAAAACTTGCCAAAATATGTCACTTAATGGTCAAACATGCTTCTAAAATAAGCTTACCATACTGCAGCTGAAAATAGCTCAAAATTCTTTGGCCTCGGCTTGGACAAATACTGTTAAATTTAGATAATCTAGTGCTACCACACTTAACTGCAATACAGCCTCTGCAACTCTTCAAGTTCATTATCTCTCCTTCATTTGCCTTTGTTCCTTAGCTTGTTCGTTCATCACTCACAACATGTCACACAACACAGCAAATCTTCCTGCTTCCTGGAATTGGTCTATCTGAAGCAATATCCTACAAGTGCTTTCTGGTAAAAGAATCATGATACTTTACCCAAAAATAAACTCACAAAACTCAGTAAGGAAGATGAAAAAATCCTACATATTACATAGAATTCAAGCAACGTCTATTCACCAAGAGTAGGAAAAACACAGATTATATGATTACTTAAAAAAAACCTGTACATTAAAATAAAATCAATATTATATACTATATTATTATTACTAAAAGATATGTGCATTTATTTAGAAATCTGTATCTTAAGCACACATAATTATTTATAGAGTGTATCACTACAAGTTTTCTCTAACAAAATTCAAACCAAAAGGTCGTATTTTAAAAACATTCTATCTATAACCTCTTCCTAGTGACCAATTCTAAACTGAAATCTCCATCTTGACTTCTGAAATTTAAATTATAGAAGGAACTGAGCTTTAATGATCTCATTATTTCTTCGATTTGTCTTTATTAGTAATTCTGTAATGCTAGCTATATTTGCCATCCTAATACGCTTTACTAAATAATAATGCAAATATACCGAGTTACTTCAAGGGTAAAAACCCTAAAAAAAATTATAAGAAACTGATGAGAGGAATACACACCTATATTTTTTATCTTAAAAAGACATGTGCCTGAAAATAACAAGAATCCTAAAAATATTACCTATTTCCACCTTGCTAAACAACTAAATTACTATTAAAATAACTCTTCTCTTTTGGAAGAAGAGACATTATTCCTCTCAAAGATAATCTACCTTATGTGCAACCTTTGTTAGTGTTACTTAATGTTTTTAAAAAATGCCAACTGGGTGGCTCAGTCAATTGAGTGTCCAACTTCCGCTCAGGTCATGTTCTCACAGGTCCTGAGTTCCAGCCCCACACCGGGCTCGCGGTTGTTGGCCTGTCAGTGCAGAACCCTCTTCAGATCCTCTGAACCTCTCCCTCTTGGCCCCTCCCCAACCTGTGCCCTCTCAAAATTAAATAAACATTTAAAAATAAATAAATGATTAATTAATTAATAAAAATGCCAACAAAGGAATGACCCATCATGAAACATGATCTCGTTGCAGTTATAATGCAAAAGGGAAGGGGGAAATGGTATATCCAAGATTAAGGAGCAAATCGTTTTCCTTAAGCAAATCAATTAGAAGATTTAAAAAAAAATAAAGCTTAAGTCTTCAAATTTAATCATTAATTTTACTTATAAAACAGAATGTAGCTTTATCCAAACCCCTTATAATTTTTTTAAAATTTAAGATGAAATATATTAACAGTAGAATTTAATAAATTTAATTGTAATTAAACAAACATGACAGCTTCTATTGGTAACCAAACTGAAAAAAATATATATAATTGTTAATTTATGAGAGGGATACTGTATAAAATGGAAATAGAGAGAAGTCTATCAAAATGAGATATTTAATATAACATAGGTCTATCTGGGATCTTAGCCAAGGGTATAAATAACAAATGTACCACACTGTAGACCAGATTCTACTAAAACAGAGCACTAACATATTTCATTTATTTTTGAAAACAGATTTCCAAAATATGTTTTATTCAAGTTGTTTATCGCATTTTACTATCAAGAGATAAAAGAAAAATACATAAAAAATGTGTTTTGGGACCAAAGCACTGTCTACATTATTTTAAAATGTATAAAAGGATTTTTCTAAAAGGACAAAAGGAACTATTAATGATGGTTATCTTTTAGGGAGAAAGAAAGGAGACTTTTACTTTATATCAGCTGGATTATTTGACTTTGCTTACCATCCATACACTACTGTTTCTTTTCTAACAGTACAGCTATGGTCCATTACATGTTTTCTTTTCCTATATGTTAAAAATATCTTTTTAAAAAAATATTTCAAGAGTCAACAATGGAAAATCTTCTAAGGGCAAAACTGTTGAGAGGAGTTACAGAGTCCTCTCTAAGAGCATAAAACATGAGCAAGTTGATTGCTATTCAATTTAAATGTCCCTTCACATAGTTTTCTAAAAATTATTAGAATTGGAAATGTTAGAAATTTTTCTTTAACCCTGAGCCCAGTTCAACATCTGGCCCACAGCACATAATCAGCCAAAAGAATACAGTCCTTCAACTATAGTTTTCAGACATCAAAAAAAATTTCTAAATATTTCCAACAGCACAAACAGGTACTGTAATTAGAGTATCACGATAGTAATTATGATAGTGGTTCCTTTCCCAGTTTAATCTGTATCAGAAGCCAGGCCCTATCCTTTTATAATACTTGATATTCAGCGTAGAACCTGTGCTAAATATTGAGCGATCTAAAAATTTATAATTACTTGGGTGCCTGGAAGGCTCAGTCTGTCATGCGGCTGACTCCGGCTCAGTTTGTGATCTCGCGGGTCTGTGAGTTCAAGCCCCGCCTCCGGCTCTGTGCTGACAGCTCAGAGCCTGGAGCCTGCTTCGGTTTCTGTGTCTCCCTCTCTCCCTGACCTTCCCTTGCTCACACCTTGTCTCTCTCTCTCAAAAATAAACATTAAAAAAAAGCTACCATCTCTCAAATTATGACTAATTAAAATCTCATTATTTTTAATAGCAATAATATATATAATAGAAAGAAATATATACATTTTAAAGATTATAGTTCAAAGATCAGTTCATAAACTTACATGTGAATAAAAATCGAAATTTCCTGCCCTTGACATCTAGCCTCATTTCTTTCAGACCCAGCAAATCTATGAATAATCCACATAAATAATTTAATTTTATTTTGCATTTTAGAGATAAATTTCAAACACAGTCTTCAGTGGCCATACTGCATTCTGTGTTGGAGATGTGAAGTCTTAATAGCACTTTCTGGTTCTCTAACATTTATTACACAGATTTACAATTATACAAATATTTTTAGACATTTATTTTAAAATATTTTTAAGATAATTATTTTTTCAAGTCAGATTTAAAAACATCAATATATTAATAAGGGAGTCAACAATCAATTCTTCAAATATCCATGATCTCAACTAAGCAATAAACCTATAAAAATGAATACATTAAAAAGGGTGGATCATGAACAATTGTGCCAAAATTATCCTCTGGATAACAATATTAGGACTGGCCCTAAAACGCACTTATCACCTTTGATCAGTTACTCAAAGGCAAATGAAAACAGCAGATGATAAGATATTCACATCCTTTTGCCTTGTTACATAAGCCTTCAATTTGGAGATGGGTTTAAGGAGGAAGTACAGATGTACTGAGTTGTATCACAACCAAAGGACAACTCTCAGTACATTAAATTACAGATAAAAAGTTACAATGCCCAGTAGTGCCAGGGTGACTCAGTCAGTTGACTCTTGATTTTGGCTAAGGTCATGACCTCATGGTTCATGAGTTCGAGCCCTGAGTTATGAGTTCAAGCCCCACATCGGACTCTGCGCTGACAGTGTGGAATTTGCTTGGAATTTTCTGTCTCTCCCTCTCCCTCTCTCTCTCTGCTCCTCCTCCACTTGATTGCTTGCGCTTTCTCAAAATAAATGAACTTACAGATTTTCTCCTTAAAAAAGAAGTTACAATGTCTACATATAAGGAAGTTGAGCTTATTAATCTTTTTCACTAGGACACTTTGTATCTCTTGCTTTATAAAGTAAACATGAATTTCACTTATCGAAATCCATTTTAACTAACCTTCTCAAGAAAGCATCTATGCTGAAAAATCAGGGTCTAATTACAGTTATATTCCAACAACTTCAAGAGGCCTTAGTATGTAACTGAAGAACAGAAGCTATTATATTTTAGAGATTCTCTCCTGAGGCAAAGACTTCTCTTAAATGTTGATATTATCAAGGTCTTTCTATGAAAGCTCAGACCTAAATTAGGGTAAGATTATCTCTCCCATCCTTAGTGCAAGAGCACAGTTCAAGAGGCCACTTGATCTAAACTAAAAATGTTACTCTTTCAGTTGCTACGGTGGCCATTCACATCATTCTGAATATGTACCAGTTTCAGAGTCTAACCCTCAACCAAAAAATTCTTGTTCTTAGGTCATTTTTCTCAAAGAAGTTCATCTAATTAAAAGGAAGTGCTATCAAGTAACTACCTAACTTTTGAAAATTATTAAATTGGATTTCACACAATCGAATTCATTTAAGGGCTTGGTCATCCTTGAATAGACAAAGTTATAACATGTTTACAGAGCCAGGAGACTGAAAAAGACAAAGAAAGATATCAGATTTATTTATAAAGATGCTCATCACAGTTTTTATGGTTTACAATGGCAAAAATTATAAATCACTAATAACCAAAAAGAGACTAATTCAAAATATTATGGCACATTTATATGCCAAAAATAACAAAGTCATTAAAGTTTACAATACATATTTTAATATATAATCACATCAAAAATGTCCAAACATATTAATAAATAAAAAGTATTCTTCAATGAATATATATTGATTTCTTATTTTAAGAGTTTTTTAAAATATAAGATGCATAAAGACATCCTTTACCTACGACAGTGTCTGAGAACCAGTAAGCCTGTGTTTTGACTAAAGGAATGAATCAGGAACTTATATGTAAAACGAACATGTTTAATTATTTTAACAGAACTATCTAATATAAATGGCCTTTAAAAATAACCACATTTTTGGGAGGTGTTTGGGTGGCTCAGTCAGTTAAATGTCTGACTCTTGATTTCAGCTCAGGTCATGCATCATCTCCCTGTCTGTTTCCACACTGGGTGTGGAGCTGGCTTAAGATTCTCACTCTCCCTCTGCTCCTCCCCCACTTGTGCAAGCAATCATGCATGCTCTCTCAAAAAAAATAAAAATAAAAATATTTGTATATTTGGAGTTAGCTTTGTATAATCCGATAACATTTGAGCTTCAAAGATACATTTGAAATTAATTCAATCTGCTTTCATTTTATGAGAAAACTAGAGTACACAAAGATTGATTTTCTCAAAATCACAAAGGAAGATAGTAAGAAAAAGACAAGAATGACAGCTCAAGTTGCATAGCTCCTCATTAATAAGCCATGACCAACACATATCCACTCCACAAATCGGTATGTTACACACAAATGTCAAAGTGTGAACAAGTTAAAAAAAAATCAAGTGTGTGCACGTAAAATCTTAAATTTTTAAGAAGCAATCATTAGAGACAAAGAAATCAGTTCATCTGAAACCTCAGAAGGTCTCTATTCTCACTTCCCCATTCCTTCAACTTATCCTTTTAAAAGCTCACTTATAATAATGGTAGAATGATATTCTAAATAGCCATTAAATTTAACTTTTAAGGGATAACCAGTATAAGGAGAATAGAAAAAAATAAATCAGCCTCTATTCACGAAGTTCATGGCAAAGAAAACAAATATACTATTAAATATATAAAATCCCCTTCCAACTACTGGTTTATTTGCCTGAATTATAAAAGATATTACTTATGCAATTAAAAATTAGAAACTAACAAAACAGCCTCCTCCCTGCTGATTTTGAACAATGAAGGCTTTTCAGAGGAATAAGAAAGTAAGGAATGGGTTCCAGAAAGAAGAAATAACATATACAATGGCAAAGTTGTCAGATCCATTATGGTTGGAATAGATAAAAGATCAGAAAAGACTCATATGTAAGGCTGCAAAGTCTGGGCTTTTAACCTTGAGGGAGATGATGATACAAAGAAAAGTTCTCAACATGTGACAGTCAATTTTGTACTTGAGAAAGCAATCTGGATAACAGGGTAAAGGTTGAAGAGGAGATAGTGAAGACAGATGGTAGAAAGACTAGTTACAAGGCTTCTATAAAAATTCAGAGGAGAGCCGATAAAGCGATGGGTAAAAAAAGATTTATATTTGGTAATCTGCATTTTATTTCTTAGTGAATGGGGAATCTGGTAGAAGACAGAAACAAAAATGAGTCTCAAATTTCCATTCTGGATGACAAAATAAATGATGATGCCACCATAAAGACTAGGAATGCAAGGGGCTCAAGTCCTGGGGTGCCAACCACAAAGATAATGAGTTTAAATGTGTGGAAAAAAACCCAAACATCATGGAACTGAATTAAAATCTTAACAACAATGGAATAGCATCATGGTTTATAAAGTTCTGAATCAAGTAGCTAGAGGACTGAATGTTGTTTCTGTTGTTGTTAAATCTGTATTCCAGCTTAAGTGTGTGTGTGTGTCCATTTCTTACATTGGCTTTGGTTCTGTCAGCTCCCTTAGTAAAAATATGCAGTTCTCTTATAAAACATATTGTTCTTTATTACATGTGCTAATTTCATTCTTAACCTTGAATTTCCTTGTCCTCCACATGTTATCTTACACTAGTGGTTAACTTCCAAATGTTGAATGTTTCATTCGCATATTACTTGTGAACTGATAGACAAGTTCTGTGAAGCCACAGACCATACTATAACGTTTCTTTCTACCACCCAGAGTGTGTTTCATAAATTTTTCAAAAATTGTGCAAACCTTAGCTTTATGCGAGCCCTTAACTTAAACTAACTGGCCTTTATTGATGTCAAACACTTCCCCATTGCAAATTGGGAAATTTAATAAGGAAAGAGAGTTTGTCGAGAGTTCAGACATTTAGGAAAAAAATCAAATGTTTGGGCCTTCAAGTATCTGGCAAATCAATTCTAAAAGTGAATCTACCTCCCTCAAATGACCATAAGGTTTGTGGGTTACTTTAGAATAGGTCTTTCTTTTGGAGCGTCTGGGTGGCTCAGTCAGTTAGTTAAGCATCCAACTTCAGCTTGGGTCATGATCCTGAGGCCTGTCAGTTCAAGCCCCGCCTCAGACTCTGTGCTGACAGCTCAGATCCTGGAGCTGCTTTGAATTCTGTGTATCCTTTCCTCTCTCTCGGCGCCCCCTCCCCCTCACGCTTGCTAGCTAGCTTGCGGGGTCTCCATCTCTCTCAAAAATAAATAAACATTAAATAAAAAAATTTTAAAAAAGAATTGGTCTTTCTTTTTTCACCACTAAGTAGCACCTGTTCTCTTTCTTACTGCCTTAGGCCCTTCCCTATCCTTTCAGTCTAGGACTTCTGTTCTCATTCTCCCTTTTGTTCTTAGATGTTTTTCCAACTAATTCTTCCTTAGGTGGTTTTAAATTTTAAGGAAGTAATTCTCAAACTTTTAATAGAAAAGTGCCCTTAAGAGTTAGGTAAAATCTTTCTCCCGGCTTGTCTAGCAGGTCTAACCTAAGAAACCTCCCTATCTTTGAAACATTATATGTCTTGGGGCACTGGGTGGCTCAGTCAGTTAAGCATCCTGATTTTGGCTCAGGTCATGATCTCGTAGTTTATGGGTTTGAGTCCTGTATTGAGATTGGGATTTTCTCTCTCTCTCTCTCTGCCTCTCCCCAGCTCTCGCTCTCTCTCTAAATAAATAAATTTTACAAGAAAAATAGAATGTTGTATGCATCACAAAAACTTATGCAAAGTGTGCATTTTGCTGTATTACTTTTGTACTGTAGTATATTTTCCTTTAATTTCATCACTTAAGTTTCCTGAAACTGGTCTACCTTGAAACTTTATTTGCCTCTGACACACCACTCTACAAGTTGCAATTTAAATATTCCATGTAAATGATTACATATATCATGATATTCTTTATATAAAGTTAACTAAAACAACAAAAAAATACTTTCAAGGAATACATTAAAAACGTCATAAGCCTATATAAAAACAAATGCAAAAAAATGAACCCAGGATCTGGAATAATTATTTGCTTGGGTGGGGAAATGGGAACATGGCAGGACCACATGGTTAGATAGGGGTTATTATTAACATCCTGCCTTTTGTTTTAGGTAGTAATCTTAAAGTAATCTTATATCTTAAATTTATAAGATAACTACTATTAGAATAAAAGCTGAGTAACTACATAAATAAAAGCAGGCCATACAATATTCAGAGTATATAAAGTAACATAGATTGCTATGAATCCAATGAGGAGAGAAAAAATTTTTTTTAATTTTTAAAAGGCTCAATTTGGGAAGAATGAGCTTATGGCGTGACCTTCCTTGCCTCTTAACCTCTACGTACAGCAATTTTAAATGATAAAAAGGAAAATTATTTTCTGTTCTTCTACTCTTGTCCCAAGAGTCTCAATCATTCACATCCTTCTCCTCCTCCCCTACAGTGAGCTCTGAAATTGAAAAGGATTTTTTAATTGTCCTTAACATTTCCTTCTTCAGGATTACTCATTCACTAGCACCTTGCAATCTTTCCTGTTTCTTTTATTCACTTGTCCAATCATTCAATCAGTATTTAAGAGTTACAATGAGCCAGGCTCTATACTAGGTAATAGCACCACAGAGAGTAAGCAGTTGTATAAATATGAGTTATTGGATCAGCTCTCAAAGAGCCCACAGTCAAGTCTAGGCAGATAACACTAACAACAATAGAGGAACACGCAAAATTGGCACAAGGCAGGGAGAGCTTAGCTGATGTAAACTGAAACAGCCCTTTGCTGAGAATAAAGTTTGGTAAGGAGGAGGGAGGCTTAAAATAGAACAATAGACTGTTCAGAGGGCCACAGCACAGGGTCAGAGCCCAGGATACAAAGGAATGTGATAAGAGACAAAGCTAGAAAGACAAAGCCTAAAAAAACATACTAAGAGGTCTGGATTTTAGCTTGTTTGAAAACTCAGTCCTCCTCTTGCAAAAAGGGCTGCCCATACAGACACACAGGAACTTTTTGTGTGCCATGGACTTTTCATGGCAGAGTACCAAAGCCTACTGATCTATTCTAAGACTGTTTTTATACCATCAAATACACAGGATTCCAAATAATTTGATAGACACATCATTCTTAAGGTAGTGAAGCCTAAGTTGGGCAGTACATAGTTACTTTCTTCTAGAGAACATGGAAGGGAAGGCGGGGAGGAGGTTTATGGCAGAGAGGGATGATGAACGCCACACTTCAGCAAGGTGATCAAGGTCAGCAATAGTGATGTCGTGTTAATAGTACGTACTCTTGCCATGTGATGAGAATGGTGCTTTACCTCTCTGGTCTTCCTCTCGAAAACACATTAACCAGTCTAACCATGAGAGAAACATCAGACATATCCCAACTGGGGAACATTCCACAAAATAATCTGACCAGCACTCTTCAAAATGGTCACGGTCATCCAAAAAAAGCAAAGTCTCAGAAATTGTCAAAATCACGGAGACCAAAGGAGCCATAACCAATAAATGTAATCTAGTATCCTGGATAGGGTCCTAGAAAAGAAAAAGGACACTAGAGAAAACTGAGGAAATCTCAATATGGTATGGGCTTTAGTTAAAATACTGTTGCAACTGTTATGACAAATGTACCATACTAATGTAGGATGTTAACAACAGGAGAAACTGGGTATGAAGTATATAGGAGCTCTCTATACTATATATGTAATAATTCTGTACATTCGAAATGGTGCTAAAATAATTCTTTAAAAAACAAATAAGATGCATAGGGTAAGTAAATGAATTGTACAAAAAATTATTTTTAAAAAGAAAATTTGTGATGTAGTATTTGTGCTTCTTTATTAATGCAATAAATAACAATATTTCCAGGCAGGCCTAATTGTGGTTATTTTTTAAATTATTTTTTAATGTTTATTTTTGAGAGACATAGAGACAGAGCATGAGCAGGGGAAGGGCAGAGAGACAGGGAGACACAGAATCTGAAGCAGGCTCCAGGCTCTGAGCCGTCAGCACAGAGCCCGATGCAGGGCTCGAACTCACAAACTGTGAGATCATGACCTGAGCTGAAGTCGGCCGCTTAACTGACTGAGCCACTCACCACCCAGGTGCCCCTAATTGTCATAATTTCTGTGATGAATGTAAACAGCACTTTAAGCTTTCTGAAAACAAATACATGAAATTACCTGAGAATCCTATAGTGACAGTCAGTATAGCTAACCCTTCTGCAGTTTGTAGTCAGAACTGAAGATATGCTAAATCTCATTTAGAGTTTTTAATTTTTTTCTATCCAAGTTCAAAACCAATGAACTCAATCCAAAGACTGCAGATTAAGAAACATCTTCTTAAAAGTTTTTTAAATGTTTATTTATTTATGTTGAGAGAGCATGGGCACAGGTAGGGGAAGGGCAGAGAGAGAGAGCAGGCACGGGTAGGGGAAGAACAGAGAGAGAGAGAGAGAGAGACAGAGAGAGAGAGAGAGAGAGAGAGAGAGAGAGAGAATCCCAAGCAGGCTCCACTCTGTCAGCTTAGGGCCCAACATGGGACTCAACCCCAGGAACCATGCAATCATGACTTGAGTTGAAATGAAAACTTGCTTAATGTACTGGGCTACCCAGGTTCCCCAAGAATCATCTTTTAAAGGAAAAGAGAAAATAAATACAGCTGACCCTTGAACAACACAGTTTGAACTGCATGGGTCCATTTATGTGTGACTTTTTTTTAATAAATATATGCACAATAATATATTTTCCTTAGATTTTCTTAACATTTTCTCTTCTCTAGCTTACTTTATTATAAAAAATACAGTATATAATACAAAAACAAAGTATGTGTTCTGGGGTACTCGGGTGGCTCAGTCAGTTAAGCATCCGACTTTGGCTCAGGTCATGATCTCCCAATTCGTGAATTCAAAATCCGCATCAGGCTCTCTGCTGACAGCTCAGAGCCTGGAGCCTGCATCGGATTCTGTGTCTCCCTCTCTCTCTCTGTCCCTCCCCCTGTTTGCGCTCTGTCTCTCAAAATAAAGACATAAAAATGTTTTTAAAAATATGTGTTCTGTTTATATTATCAATAAGTCTTCCAGTCAACAATAGGCTACTAGTAGTTAAGTTCTGGGTGAGTCAAAGGTTATCCGTGAATTTCTGACTGTGTGTGAGACAGTGTCAGCACTCCTTCCTCCCCCCGACCCTGCTCTCCGTGTTCAAGGGTCAACTATACTAACACTAAATGTACACTCTATTTCAGGTTCTCTAATAGTCAGGACATATACTTCATCTCATTAAATTCTCACAACAAACCCATTCCAAAGAAAGGCAGCTTAGAGAAGTTGTTGGTATAAGTCATGTGACCAGAAATATATTTAAAATATAGTCTGACTCCAAATGAAAACTCTGACACAGCATCTTGAAAATATTTTCCCAGTCCCCAGTTGTGGAATTTTGAGGAACACTCTACTGATTATACTGTAGCTCACCAATGCTCCTTCTAAACAACTTTTTATTTGAGCAATCAAGCTAAAACTAAAAAGGTTAACACTTCTTAGAGCTCCATCTGGACGAATAACATGCAGCAACAACAAGTAACTTTGCAAAAGGAAAAGGGTAAACCCAGAAGTTCTACACCTATGCACAAATCTAAAAAGTAAGTTTTTGTCTCCATTTTCCAACAATGACACACATAGTTAACATCCCTTCTAAGGTGGGTGCGTGTGCCTGCCTATGTATGCTTTTAAAGCAAATCTGCCAACATGTGAGATATCTAGGGCATATTTTCTTCAATCAGTGGCAATTTCTTAGTTTATCTAAGTATTACTAATTGTATTTTCTTAGAACTAGAAGTGCTCATACTATAATGATCTATTCCCTAAACTTCATTTTCAAAGGAATGCATAACTGGAAGATAAGCTTAAAACAGACTTTCTAAAAATAGTAAGTTTTCAATAATTCACCTATCACCATCTTAAAATTTCTTAGTTGATGTATGCTACTCTGTGAAATCTATATTCAAAATATGATTCTGTCCCCCCAACATGCCCATCTATCAGGGAATTGTAACTAAATGGATCCGGATTTGAATCCTCAGTCTGTTGCTTAGCAGCGTTGTCATATTTGACAAACCACTGTAAACCACTTTAGGTTTGTATTTCGAACCTAGGTTTTGTATTTCAGTTATCACTAGGAATTGATGATATTAATAAGAGATCCTTAAATACATAAGGACTGAAAGTAAAAAATGCTCGTAGCATTTTGAGCAAAATGTCAAACATTATCATGTAATTTCTTTAATTTGGGGTTTTAAGTTGTAAATTTTCCGTTAGCAATGTTCACAGAGGGTCTTTTGAAATATTATTCTTCTATTAGTTTTAGCTGATTCCTTAAATAACAATTAGCTGATTCCTTAAATAACAAGAGATTTGCTCTAGAGAAGGATTTATCTTTCTTTGGAAGAAGCCAAAACCATCTCCATTTAAGGACACATATGCAGCTGCTGCAACACATTTTAGTTACCCATAAGAAAGTGAAGCAGGCTGAGTTCACTCTACTACTCCTCCAGAATTACAGAAGATATTTAAAAATTAGAATTTGCAGGTGTGTGTATTACGTAAATCGAATATATAGTATGAACAAAAAATTAGAGTAAACAGGAAAATAATGCACAGCCTTTCAAAAGAAATATTTCCCAGCTCTATTCTTAGAAAAACTGTTCTAGAGAAGTTCATATATCATTTCATTTACTAAAATTTCATTTGTATAGTAATTTTCATGAAAACAATTGCTGCATTAAATGCAGCAATCCTTTCAGAAAAATTACACAACTTAAATGTCTAACAAAATACACATCTAGTTTCAATAAAGTATCATTAACTAGGATGCCACTGATTAGGACTCTGTGATTATTTCATTTTTACTAGAAAGTTACTCTTGATACTGCCTCAGGTTATTAAAATTTAATAATATTTTATGGTAGTTGGATGCAGCTGTTAAAAAGTCTTCAATTCTGAAATTTGTCAATTGTAACTTTTCCTGGGGTAATATACATAACAATATGATATACTGTTAAAGCTCTAACTGAAAAAAACAAATTAAATACATGTATTAGTTATTTTAATTATATTTTTAGCTAATTTTTTTAAACTGAAGTCAGTTAGCAGCCTGAGTTTCTCACACACACTCCGTCCCATATACACACTGGTATGAAGAGAACAAGATAGTAAAAGGTATAAAATGTTATCCTGTGAAAATGTTTAATCACTGTTATCGTTAGGAGGTAACATTATGAAACTATAGTATTAGAGCAATAGCAGCAACAACACAATGAAAGTTGTTTGACTTAAGCTAGTATCATTCTCGCTCATTAAAATTCCTGCATATCTATTTTAGTTCTTCAACATTATCACCATGAGTACACAATTATTTCTAAGCCTGAAGATTCATGAATCTTTAAAACGAGCTTTATACTACTGAAAATGTAGGTGTGTGGTTTTTTTTTTAATCTCCCGTATCCTTTTTTAAATTACAGCAAAAAATGTGGCACAAAGTGTAAATGACCTTTCCACACCTAAAGTAAGACAAATGACATTCTAAAAAGTTTGGTTGTGATAAGACTATGGCTAACCAATCATAACTTCAGAATTCTTGTGTGACATCATAAAGACCTCCCTAGAATACTTTTCCTCCTACACCTACTTCAATTGTTCCCATAAGTCTGGTAACAGAGTCAGAAAACTTTCTAACTAAACACCGATAAGACTTCATACAACTCACAATACTCTACATTGTGATCATCACAACAGCCAGGTAAGAAAAGATTTCACTGATTTTGGTCATTCTTGCTTTCTATAATTCAAAAGTACTGAACTTTTTCAAAACAATCATATTTTGTGAATTTCAGTTCAAAATTAAATAAAATGTTTAATATGACAAAAGCCTTAATCTCTAAATAACTGCATATCCATTTGATGACACTAAGAATAAGATTTAACTTTAAAATAATAAGGGTTGAATCATCTTTGACCCTGGTTATTGGTTTATCATTTTGACTTTCATTTTTATTTTGCTTTTCAAAAATGAGTTTCTGCCAATTAAAATCTTTCAATTATGTTACCCTATTTGTTGGTAGTAGAGATTTTATTTCTTCAAGCAAAAACAATGGCTTCATCTTGCTGTGTTACTGTGCTGAAAAATAGGATAGGACTGGGCTTCTCTTTGCATCTGTGATACTATGAACAGTCGTGTGATTGTAAAACATGCATACTGCTGGCATGACTATTCCAATACTATGATTCCTCACAGTAAATAATTAGTTTTAAAAAATATAAAACAAACTACTTTTAAAATGCATTTAAACACGTTTTCCCTTTCTATATAAAATTTTAACAAACTTCTAAAAATAATTCTAAGATTTAATAAATTCAGTTACATATATGAAATCCAGTATTATATCATAAATAACAAGTTTGGAAAATTTTAAAACCCATCAAAAACACATGTAAATTAGAGAATACTAATTTAGCACTTTTAAAAAATAAAGAGACATTACTTTGGCAGAACATTCCTAAATATCTCATTTGAGTTAATCTGATAAAATGTTTATGCTGCCTATTAATAATGAATATACTGTTATCAAGTTATCATCCTACATGGGTTCTCATTATTCTCTCCTGCAATTAGCAGGGGAATGACGAGGGAGAAAGAAATTTTTTAAATGCCCAGAAATGAAGATGATACAATAAATTTTATGACTTCTGTTTGAATTCCACTTATTCTTGATATTAAATCCTTAGTTTAATATACAAAATGTGTATTAATCCTTAAATCTCTGCCAGGACACAAAGATACTACCTCGATTTTATCTTATTTTCATACGTTTGCCACAACGTAAAATTTACCTCTAGAATTCTAAGTTCTTATGACAAATATTAACTCTACTGCTTTTTACAGAAAAGAACTTGTAATTCCACAAACAGCTTTCCTTAAAACATGCCAAAACATTTCTACTTTTGTCTACCACTGAGATACCCTAATTGTCTCTTATTATCTTTATACTGATAAAATAAAATGTTTTTCCTTTGATATCACATAAAAGTCACTTGGTGCTGATGTTTTATAACTGTATTTATGCATTTTTACTCAATTACGTATCAAATTACATTCTCACACTTCAAATGACATATTCATGAGCTCTTTTATGATAGCAGAATTTCACGTCAATATTACTCCAAAAAGTTATTAATTTCTAGAAAGAGCACAAATTCTGCTATTAGAGCTATCCTTAGATTAAAAATGTGTATGGATTAATAGAAATCACAGTTACTGTGACTGTTGTTCAAATTTCAAACATAAATGTCCTAGTGCCAGACATTTTGTCCCAATTAATTTATCTCTATCACAAGGTGAAATTTAAGTACTGTCTTTATTGATAAAGGGGGTTTTAAAACTAAGTGCTAAAAGAAAAAAAGTATCAGATGAAATAGAAGAAATATGAAGGATGTTTAAATTATGAAAAATGTTTTAAAAATGTGAAAAAGCTAAAGTAACTTGCTTTACTAAGAGAAGCCAGTCACTATCATTTCCAAAAACGCAAATATCACAATATTATGACAGTATTTTAGTGGACATAAAGGGAAATAGTATTCCAGAAAAAAAAATGCATTTGGTTATATATCTTTATATGTTCTTAATCTAATTAACTGGAAATAGAACATCTGTGTAAACAAAATATTTGTATAAAATTTGCATAAAAATAAACATTTTAACATATTAAGTGTATTATGTGATATTTTTGTAATGTATTAAATTATTTAATACATTAAATTTTTAAGTAAAAATTAAATGCAAAGATTAGATTAAATCTCTAAGTTAGACTGAATATTTATTACCAACCCTAGAAATAAGAAGGGTCTATTTAAAACTTCTTTATTCTTGAACAATCTTCTAAATGTACTACTGTATACAAATATTTCATTTGTCCTTTTAACTCCCTATATGTTTGGTGCTGCATCTCTATTTTGCAAATTAGGAAACAGATGCAAAAAGGAAAATTACAAGGTCAGAGAGCTAGGAAATGGTGGTACCCTGGTAGGAGCCAAAATTTTAGAACTCTAAACCACATGCACATCACATCCACTGATCAACATGGCTTAAAAATACATCATGACATTGGCAAAGCAAAATAAACTAAGTCTTCAAATACTGTTAATGGTACTCTAAATGTAAAGTTAGAGGACATAAACTTCTATTTCAATTTGAAACCACTCCATTTCATTTAAAGCTATTTTACACATGGGGCATTATATTCTTAAAAACCTACATAATATCATCCTAATCACTTTTAAAGCCAGAAATATTAGAAAGTTACAGATATCCTTGTTGTTAAGCAATAAACCATGGAAGGCAAAACTCAAAGTAACTGCACAGGCTTTAAAAACAATATAACATGCTACAATTGATCAATGTTTCCTTGTATTTAATCTGTTTCATTCCTCAAATATTCACGCCTTTAATCTATTTAGCCTATATACCTAAAAACAAAGTTGTAATTTCTCAAAACTTTTCACAAAACCCACAATTTTGTACTATATTCCGGTTCCAACATTAAACCCTTACCTTTTCTCAATTTCATTTCTGACCTCCTCACATTCTATCTTTTAAAGTATTCTACTACATGGATTGTGAAGTGCTTGAACAGAGGAATCTTGCCTTGTTATTTATGCTACGAAAATGACTAACTTTCATCTAAACAGTGAGTTAACACTGCTTGTCAGAGCAGCAAAGGAATAAAACCTAAAGGTTAAAAATCAAGGAAATGATCTATTGAATCATAATTACATAAATCAGATATTACACAGTCTCTTTGAACATTTCTAGAAATTATACTTCATTTTCTTACCCTACATAATTCTGAAGCATGTATTACCAAATAAACAGGTGAAAATGAAGCCTGGGCCCACATCGCCACTCAACTATATTCACAGTCAACTGAGGCCCTCTAGTGCTTTTTTAAATGTACTCCACCTTAAGGGCTTTAAAAAAAAAAAAAAAAAAGACCAATTCACTTAGATTAGTGGGGGGGGGGGGGGGGATATTTAAAACTGGCTTTCATTTTTCCTTAAAACTTCCCCCTACACTCCCTTCACACATCTTTTCTCCTAAAAGAAAAATGTGAAGTCTCAACTACTACAGGGTTAAGAAGAATACTTTAACTGTGACTAAATTAACTTTAACATAATAACAGATAACAAGGACAAGCACACAGACAAAATAGCAACAGCAATGTGACAATTTCAAAGAAAAAAATCTCTCTATGCTATTGTTTAGCCTATCTTCCTCAAGGCAGAGCTTTACAGTGATAATGTCTCATTATGGGATCAATTTAGAGGTTGAGAATATACTGATTTTTATATTTACACAATTCTTTACGTAACTAGTCAGAAGTAGCCTAAAGATTCTTTAAGATAGCCAGTGTGGACCAACAAAGTTGTGGAATATTGTTTCCACAAAGTAACTTCAAATAGAACCTCCAAGTTAGGCAATCTCAAAAGGAAAAAATTATTCCACCAAAGTGAACTTCTGGATGCCAACAGATTGATTATAAATCTAATGATGAACCGTCCTGATTTAATTCAACAAGTCAAAAAAATGCATACACAATCACTTCCAGATTATCTGTGAAAATGACAACAAATAGTAAGACAAAATAAAACCCCCAAATAATCTTAATACAGATATGTCTAATCTTCTGAACCAATTACATGTAAAAAATTCTTGGAAGGTATCTGTCGGATTGTAGTGTTGGAATACTTGAATTTACTTGGAAAATATGCCCAGATTTACTAAAAGAATAAATAAGCAGTCAAAAAGGAAGCAAAATTCTGAATTTCACAAATATAAGGAATCTCAGGAATTTATGGTTTCAGCAGAGAAAGTACTCCCAAAAAACTGAAGTTCGGAAAGTTACGCAAAGCACTAAAAGTACTTAAATTATAGGTGACGATTACTGCTTACCATACACAGCATTGTTAAGGCTTCAATGTCCTAGCAAGTCATAAAGCAGACCACCAAAAGTTTTCCAAAGTCTGCTGAGACTGAGGATTGTTTTGCGCAACAATGTATCTCATACGTTAAGAAATAGGAAACACTACAAGGTGAGGACCCACGCAGATGGTGATACAGTACCTTCCATGCAAAATGTTGCCTACCATGGCATATTAGTTGAAAGATTAGCATGGCCTCCTGTGGTTTGTTTCTTTCATTTCTCCACTTCAACAAAACAGAGTATTATTATCTTGAACTTGACGGTATTCCCAATTTCACTTTTTTGAGCAAATGAGGAAAAGTGGACAACCAAAAACTTTATAAATCCTACAAAGAATAGTAGAGTTATTCTTCCCATTCCTCCAAAAGTTAGAATACATCCCACAGACATACAACAAAATACTCTGTGGATAATCTTCTGCCTCTTACATGTAACTCAAGAGACAAGGATCTGGCATTTCTACAACTAGACTCCTATCAAAGAGTGTTTCAAAGTCTGAATTCTGATTCCAGGGCCTGGGTGATGAATTAACTTTTAAAGTGTTTTACTCCTCCTATCCCAAACAACTAATCTACATGTTTCTTTTAAAAAGGGGAGCAGGACTAATTTCTAACTCCATTGCTACTGATGCCAGATGCAAGTTCAGAACTTCCCAATACAATCTCTTTCTGATTATCCTAAAAGAACACTTTAATATCATCGGATAATATGAAAATTAAATGAAACTATTTTTTCTAGGCCTTCCATCAAGTATCACTCTATTACACCAGCTTGGCTCTAAGGAATGGAGGGGGAAAAAAGACTGGGAGTTCTAAACTCACAGGATTTTGTGATTGCAGAGAAAAGAATGGTAAATACCTGACAACCATATCATAAATTATGATGCAGTGAAGGTCACAGATAACTCCAAAGATAGAGTTCTGTTCCCACACACAGCTTTTCAATTCCCAACCCATGACAAGACAGGAAGACCCATCATATACGGATGAATTCTGGCTTAATTATTATCATACAGATTTTGGAAATTCAGTAGAATCAGGACTCAACACATTTCAGGTTGTGCACTGTAAAATAAATAGGGCCCAGTAAACTGAAGGCAAACAACTAACATTTCAATATATAAAGCAGATTTGGTTTTGGTTTTAGCCTAAGATTCTAAGTGGTTACAAATCGGTTTAGAATAATAACATATTTCTAAGTTTGACAAGAAACGACACTATTTTTGATTGTTGCCTTTATACTCAATTTGTTTCCAGGAACATAGCTGCCTGTTGAAGCACCGTGATATCTTTAAAGTGTATTCATCCTACTTTCATCAGCAGAGTTCATCTTCCTAGGGCCTTCCTCTTCATATTTCACAAACACCAAATACCCATCTGAACAAAGCCTCATTCTGGTTAATGTTGTTAATACTAACAACAATTTATCTAAGTTGCAATCCTCTGGCTTCATTTCCTTCATCTGTAATAGAGACTTGAGAAGAATATTGGAGATTATGTGTTCAACTATCAAATTCTGTTATTCTAACTGGTTAACCTGTTAGCCACAGCACTAGAAAATTAACAATCTTCTAGAAATAGTAAATTATAAGAATCCCTGTTCAACCTCATTGATTTATTCAAACAGTAACAATCATGCACTGCATACTAGAATACAAAATAAACATGTGGTTCCTTATACTCATGAACTAGAAGTCTACTTGTGGGCAAGGACATGTAAATAAAAATTATAGCACTCTTGAAATAGGTAACACTAAAACCCAACTAAAAACCAGCAGAGGTGATAACCAATTCTACCTAAATGAGTAATGGAAAGTTTCATTAGGAAGTGATATTTAAACTGGGCCTTAAGGATCAACTGAAGTTTGCCTGGCAAAGAATCAAAGGTAGAGCGGGGGGTGGAGGCTAGACATTCCA
Organism: Paguma larvata; assembly: GCA_030068075.1. Classification (NCBI taxonomy): domain Eukaryota; kingdom Metazoa; phylum Chordata; class Mammalia; order Carnivora; family Viverridae; genus Paguma; species Paguma larvata. Next base: position 104,611,621 of record CM057829.1, read on the forward strand.
GGCAGAGCCGGAACAACATGTGCAAAAGACAGAATCAAAAAAGGCAATGAAGTATTTATGGAAAGGTGACATGTTTCATGTGACTGAAGCACCACTCATCAAAGTGTCAGGGTAGGGAATGACTCTTGTATATACTTTTCATAATGAACAACTAGACAGCTTCTTCCTTTTCCCCTTTTCCACGTTTTATCTCAAAATAATTTAAATTCAGAACTTTTAGACCATTTGAGACTTCACAAACATGTACGTTCAAATAGGAAGGACCAGTGCTAGTTCTTATTCCTCTCTTAACTATACTGTTATATATCCTCTTATAAACCAGTCAAATACATAAAAGAATGAATAATGGGATCCTCCCCACAATTACTCAATAGTATAAATTCATTATATCTATAACATGAAAATAAACATAAGCAGGAAAAAACTTTTTTAAAAAAGCCTTTATTCCTACAATATTTTATCTGAGGAATTCAAACAAAAGTAATTAAATTAAATAACATATTTAAGCTGCTATCTAATAAGTAGAAGGATGTTATAAATTAACAGCCAGTGGTGTGGGACAATGAAGAATATATGCTACACACACACATATGCTGGAGAAACACAGGCTGTAACCAAGTCCTTAGGAGAATGAAGTTTGATATAAGTAAGTTGTTTGGATCTCCTCACTACAGACCAACACCAGAAAGGAGGCCAGAGCCTTCACCCAAATGAAGCCCAGTCTAATATATAATTCAAACCTAACAGAGCCAAGATGAGATACCAAAACTACAGAATGTAACCATATATCACATGGTTTCTTTTAACACTAAATGCCTCCTTCTCCCTGATCATGCCTAAAATATATATTCCCCTCTCCCATTCTTTTAGTCCTCCCCTCTGCTCTCTTCAGCACTAGTCTCAGAAACAGAGCTGACTGGTTGAGCTGGGTTTTCATGTGATGTACAGAGATTAGGGAGAAAATGAAATCTGAAAGCTGGGGAAGGTGGTAATATCTTGATCAAGAAGACAACAAATGTTAATGGCCATGATCTCTGGGCAATTGATTATGGTTACTTTTTATTCAATTTCTAGTTGTTCTTATTTCAAAATTAGGGTAAATATCCTAACTGACAATAAAATATCTCCAAATCTTTGTAGCTATGATCTCCAGACAGTTAATTTCTAATCTCTAATTTTTCTATAATAATGCATTTTTATTTTGTCTCATTTATTAATTACCACAATTACTTAGGCAGAAACTAATCAATTAATTAGGCAGAATTTATGGAAGCTCTGAAAAAAAGCAAATGGAAACCACTGCTCATTTCTAAATAAGAACTGTCTGTGGTACACAGTGAGATAATGATAGTTTTATTACTATGCCTTCTGAGCCCGACAGTCTTCAGTATTTAATATCAAATCTTGTTAAAATGTAACTCAAAATAGCATATGCTACAAAACTATAAAATCATAAAAAGGAATGACAAACATTTGCATCTATAGTTCTGATAAAAGACTTCTCATTTAACTATTTTATTTTGGACTAAAATCAACATCTGAAAAATAATTTATTGTATGCATTTCTTTTATGAGATTTTCTCTGAAGCTATCAATTCACTAATGTTCACAACAATTATGCTCACAGAGAAATAGTCTTAATGAAACTGTATGTGAGAACTTTTGCTCAAGGAAATAGTCAAAAATGAGCTGCACCCCAAACCTAACTATACTGCTAGCCATTTTGAGAGGAGGAGGCAAAAACTGAAGTTATTAACACTCCGAACGCAAGATGAATGAGACATCACAGTGACCCTCACCGAAAAAGACACTCAAGAGAGACATGCACGTGCGTGCATGCATGCATATTTGATATCATATCAATATGTGCATATTTGATGTCATAAATACAAATAACAATGAGGAAGATAAATTAATACAAAATTGTGTTTTCACCTGTTCAGAGAGTAGGTTACACACATGATCCTAATCCATTCACTATTTTAACATTCCAGGCTACCTAACGGAAGAGAGTGATTGAGCTCACAACTGGCTGCCAGCTTTTTACCTTTCTCTTCACCATTTAAAACTTCAGACTTCCTACTTTCCTGGTGTCATGGAGAAAGTCCAATATCTCACTCGCTCTGCTATAAGAAGAGCTTCAACCATTGAAATGCCTCAACAAGCACGTCAAAATCTCCAGAACCTATTCATAAATTTCTGTCTCATTTTAATATGTCTCTTGTTGATCTGCATCATTGTGATGCTTCTCTGAAGTTCTGCTGCAATCCCCAGTGATGTAACCTGTCACCATCAGCATAAAATCTGTCATCCCATGAAGACGAAGACGGGGAAATACCACATACCAGACCACTTCCTAAGTAGAAGAATTTCTTTGCGAGAAGGTCAAGATTCAGAACAAAACAATTGTTAGCAAATGTATTCATCTATGGGATCTTGTAAACATGAAAAAAGCTTTATTTTCAAAAATTAACTTCAAAATGACTATAAGTGTGTATAATGTAACTTATCAAATTCCTCTACAGAGCTTGTACGTTTCTACCCCAAATTTCTTCTGAGGATGAACTAGAAGTTTAGTTTTGAAACTGCACTGCTAACCAGTTCACTTCACCTATAAAGCATTAGCTTCACTTTTTGGGGTAAATGTATATTGTACTGTAATTAATGTTCAAGTATTTTTCAGGTTTTCACCAAGTTTGTACCAAAATAATCATTCAAATGAAGTGTCATCATTTGAAATAGCCTACAGATTCCTCATATCTATTACCTTTGTATTATCATTCAGAAGTCCTTGTAGTAACTCTCAAAACCTACATTTTAAGGTAGAAATTGTATCTTTTCTCTGTACTACACTAACATTTTTAAGGTTTATGAGAAACAAGTATGAAAAACCAAGGCCATACTCTTATATAAATAAAATTTCTCTTAACTAATTATTTCAAAGACTTACAGAATTCTAGTATACGTAGGCAAACAATAAATCTGTCCTCTCTACTACATCATGATCAGCAGATGAGAACTATTGGTTAATTTAACAGCTGATAGTGTAATTAGCCATAATTAATACAGTACGAGAATCTAATCTTAATTCAAGGCACTGCAGTTGATCATCTGAGTGCATAACTTACTACACTATGTCTTCCGAATCATGAAATCTTAAGACTTTAGAATGATTTTATAGGTTGTCTTCTATTCTAACCTCGAACTCAATGTAGGCAAGGAAAAGAATTAAAAAAAAAAAAGAAAAGAAAAATATATTATGTCAAGCATTTAAAAAATAAAAATTTGGGTTCCCCTAAATTAATTATTTGATCACATTTTGACATGAACTTTCTGTCCTACTGTTTATTAACAGGATATAGTTATTTTCCTTAATCTATCAACCATATGGTCAATACCTACCTATTTGGTAGGCCATTCTACCATGGTAAATTATAAATTCAGCAATGCTAATCTACAATTATTTTCTTGATGAATACATTTTAAATTTCCCGTGATCATTTAAAAATACCCTCCAACTCATAATAGAAGTTGGAAAATACATTTGCCAAAATGTTGTAATTTAACTTGACTCAGTTTAAAATTAGGCCTAAAGTAATTTATACCTATACTGCATAATCCAGTAATTTTAAATTCAATTCAAGACATATTACTAACATAGCAATTACTAAAAGAAGAGAACACATAATTTACTGACTTGCCAAAATGTGGTCACTAAAAGAATTTGAAAAGTCAGTATACCAACCTGATTTGTAGCACAAGTGCTACTAACGGTATGGTAAAGGAGACACTGCTTTTTTTCTGGGTATCTGAGAGGTACTGGAGATGGGGAGGGAGACAGTTTTGGTTCACTGATATCTGAGAAAAGAGGAAAAAGGAATCTTGTACTGACAGGAAGATTTCTTCAGCAAAGCCTCATCTATGGGTTGGAAATCCCTAAGATCAATTTAAAAACTTATAAATAACAAGCAATACATTCACCTCATTGGTGTCAGTAATTTCTTGTGACAAAAGGAACCAAATTCTATTATTAGCTGCATTGATCTTAAAAATTGGAAAATTTGAAATGCTAAATTCTATGCCTTCCATTATATTGTTCACTATAACATCAACATCAAACTATACACTGTGAAGTTACGGGGGTTTTCCTAAGTAAAATGGAAATAAAATACATTTTTGGTCTTTATTCTGCCCTTAATAGAAGTTGAAATCTTTTTCTTGAAGATTACAGAATACTGTAACTCACATTATAATGTAGAACAAAAACCTATACTTTAAACGGAACTTATTTATTCTGTTTATCATGATATGTAAAGAGTAAGACATAATAAAACAATGTACTTAAAAATGTTAAATATCAAATGTTCTTTCTCCTATAGAATAAATTCTACTCTTACTTTACAGAGTACTAAAAATAAATTTATTTTAAATGTTTAATGTTGCCTTTTATACTTTAGTTGGTTCAAAATGTTTATTTAATGCAAATCACCTACAATAAAGAGAACCTTTTTGAACTCAGTGAAATCTCTCTTTAATAAACTCAATCGATATGAGTTTATATCAAGTTTATCGATATAAAACAATCTAATTATAAGCAGTTTTGATGTTGTAGGTTGTTTTCAGTGACTTTTCTCAAATAAAATAAGATCAAGATTTCCTCGTACAGACACAAGAGGGCAGACCTACATAAAATAATGAATTTCCTACTATCTAGATTTTTACTTCTCCTTTTGATTATTTTTTAGACTCTGGCAAAGTGGGAAAACGATAAATTTTCAAAAAATATTTGCTCTGCTGCTAAATAACAGCACAACTTTAAAATGCATAAAATTATATGCCAATACTATGTAGAAAAGTTGAAAGGTTAAAGTCAAACACATTACTAATTTCCTATAGCATGTATACAAAAACCAAGTATATGCTTTTCAGCTACCTAGTGAATGTATCACAATCTCACATCGTAACTACTTAGAGTGTTATAAGGTCCACATCTTTCAATGCACAGTTATATTTTTTTAACCAGTAAAAACAAAAAATTAAAGAAAAGATACAAAAACAAAAAATAAGAAAACTTTTTTTTTCATAGTATGTAATAGAGTACAAAAAACACTCTCATGTTAAAAATAAAACATTTTCTGGGGTGCCTGGGTGGCTCAGTCAGTTAAGCCTCCAACTTCGGCTCAGGTCATGATCTCGACTACTCTGAATTCGAGCCCCACATCAGGCTCGCCACTGTCAACACAGAGCCCACCTGGGATCCTGTCTCCCTCTCTCTCTGCCCATCCCCGACTCATGCTGTCTCGCTCAAAACAAAATAATAATAATAAACATTAAAAGAAAAATAAAACCTTTTTCAATCTCTTATCATGTGAGACAAAAACAAAGTCATTTCAAGTCATTTGATCAAAATTTTATTTACATTTGTGATTTATATAAATTTTCCAGCAAAACTGTTGAAATCATTAGGTGTCATTATCTTGGCTGATCAAGCCCCTTCATGATTTAATTAGGTAGAAAATCTTATCTTCCTCTTTTTAATAATTGCAACCCAGAACTTAGAAACATCCTAGGGAATATAAGAGAAAAAAGGATAAACAACTTTGCCAATGAAGAGACTGTTTCTTCACTACTGAAATGCACTGTGAGGTACAGGAATCCAATGGACATCGTTTTGTACAGAGGTACAAACCTGCCATTCCCATCTCATTCTTCTGTTCCCCACAAAAGAAATACAAGAGGGACAGAGTAAGGGATACATTCTTTCCAAAGAGAAGACAAGACTTTGTTGTTTATTTTTCTCTTTTGTCATAGTCCTCATAGGGTCAGAGAGATTTTGGGGAGAGTGACAGGAAAGGGATGACACAGCACAGAGAGAAAACCCAAAGACAGTTTGCACATGGCGGTCTATATTCTAACCACCTGAAGGCACAGATGGCTTCTCTTCATTCACAAAGGAAAACGTTTCAGAGTACTACACTACCTGCACTCTAGCTGGAAAACACGGGAAGCAAGGAACAGCATGAGCATTAGACTGCGAGGCTGACTAAATAATTATCCCTAAGAAGAGCAAAACTTCCACATTAAAATAGTAATCTTTTGAGGGAAAAAGCAGAGAAATAAGGTGTGAAGATCAAATAAGATAAGCTAAAGTTCTATATAAATCTATGGTGTTATTAGATTTTAACTTTCGGCCAATTCCCCTCCTTAGTTGTAAAAAGAGGGTTTTTTAAAAGGTGAGAGTTTGGCAGTTGTGCTTGAAAATCATACACATTCTCACAATTTATCAGATGGGCCAATCTTTATTATGGCTCTTCCCTTTATATAAAAATTGGACTAAAAGGAAGTCAATTTTTTTAAGTCTTTTAAGAAACAATTGAGATAAGAACTCTTATAATGAAGATAGTACTTGGAGGCTCCAAGAAGAAGGCATTGAAGACTTTTTTTCTGTAGTAGTCCAAGAAGGGAATAAGAGAAGTGATCATTTAAACACAGCAACTGAAGTGTCTAAGTGTTCTTTACCTGGTTTCATTTTTCTACTACAAAACTTAAGAGCACCAAAGAGACCATCCCAAATATGGTTAATCAAAAAGCAGGACACTCCAGGGCACACGTGACTTTTGTCCCTTTGTAGCCTTCTTCCTCGACACGTACTAGGGAGAAGATTTAAAAAGAAATCTGGCTCTACGGTGCACCTCCAAGCTCCCTAGCCTCTCTGCATTGCTTCCAGATTGGGAAAAACCTAGTTTACAGCAGAGGTTTCTCTGAGCAGAAAGAAGGGAGTGAATTAGGACTTACTCCTTTCATTTCATCCAATTTTCTCAGTTACCTTTCTACCACACCCACTAACTTAGGTTATCCAAACCTGCTATAGGTTGGAAGAGAAATACTCAGCACCCCGGGGACAACTACAGTTCTGTGCAAAAATACCAGCTGGAGAAGTTATCTGCCTGATCCCTGTTGATCCCTGTTCTCCTATAAATCACAAAACACTTGAGAACTAAAATATAACAGGGGCGCCTGGGTGGCTTAGTCAGTTAAGCGTCTGACTTCGGCTAAGATCATGATCTCGTGGTTCATGAACTCAGGCCCTGAGTTAGGCTCTGTGTTGACAGCTCAGAGCCTGGAGCCTGCTTCAGATCCTGTGTCTCCCTTTCTCTGCCCCTCCCCTCTCATGCTCTGTCTCTCTCAAAAATAAATATTAAAAAAATTTTTTAATTAAAAAATTAAACATAATAGTCTTTTAAAAATTACATTTCCTATCTTTCAATCATTTGAATTGATAAATCACAAGTTAAGTTGCTCTTTTCTTATTTGCAGTTCAAACATCATAATAATGCTGGTTTGGTTATGTGGTTTGAATATATATAATCAAGACTACAAGCAGTCTTGCCCAAAACAAGAGTAAGGAAGGCACACGGGACGTGTTAAGGGTTCTCCTTTGAACGTAGCACAACAGGGTGTGTGCATGTTTGGGACTGTACTCAGATTTGTGAGGTGACTAGGTAAGTGACCTTCTTATCCTTTCATAGAATATATTTCCTTTAATCTTTATTATTTTTTATTAGTAGCAAAAATGCACAGTAATTTTAAATGTTTTCTCTAAGGTAAAGTTTATTAATTTCCAATAGAATTAATTGGTTTCAGAAAATACTGTTAATAAAACATGGATGACAGGATTTACAAAAATAATTCTACAGATAATTGCTTTCCCAGTTAAAATGAGCCACGGAAATTATCTTGGAATAGAAAACATTTCCAGATCAAAAAATGTACAAATTTACATGTTACTTTAGGGGATACACACCCGTTTTATTCATCTGTGATATTTTATAAAATGCTTTCCTCAAACTGATTAATAAATCTTGATACTTGACTTTATCTTCTTAAAATAAGCACACCTCTATTTTATAAACCTAAATATATTTCAACCACCACCAAAACTTTATAAATTACTTTACTTCCACTTTCTGATTTTACAAAGAAATGAGAAGATATGCAGATGGCCAATATATACATGAAAAGGTGTTCAACATCACTATTAGGTAAATGGAAATCAAAACCATAATGAGGTATCAACTCACACCCGTTAGGATGGTTATCAAAAAGACAAGAGATAATAAGTGATGGTGAAGATGTGGACAGAAGAGAATCCTTGTGTGTAGTGTTGGTGGGAATGTAAATCGATGCAGCCACTATGGGAAACAGTATGGGTGGTTCCTCAAAAAATTAAAAACAGAGCTATCGGATGATCCAGCAACTCCCCTTCTGGGTATTTATCTGAAAAAAATGGAAATACTAACCCCCAAATATATATGCAATGCCATGTCCACCGCAGCTCTAATTACAACAGCTAAGACGTGAAAGCAACCTTAAGTGCTCACTGATGACTGAATGGATAAAGAAAATGTGGTATATATACAATACATTATTATTCAGTCATTTAAAAAAAATGAAATCTTGCCATTTGTGACATGAATGTACATTAAGGGTATTATGCTAAGTGAATTAAGTCAGTCAAAGACAAATACCATATGACCTCATTTACAAGTAGAATCTTTAAAAAAAAAAAAATCACTGATACAGAGAACTGACTGGTGGTTGCCATGGGCTGAGGGTGGGCAAAATCGGTGAAGAGAATCAAAAGACCAACTTCCAGTTTTAAATAAATAGGTCATGAAGATATAATGTACAGCATGACAACTATAATTAATAATACTATATTATATATTTGAAAGTTGCTAGGAGAGAAAACTTTACAAGTTCTCATGAGAGGAAAAAAAAAAGATTGAAACTCTGCATAGTGAGGGACATAACCAGACTTAGACTTATTGCGGTGATCAGGTCACAAAACAGACATAGCAAATTATTATGATGTAGAATTGAAACTAATGTAATGTTACACGTCAATTATATCTCAATAAGAAAAAGAAGAAAGGGAAAAGAAACTGAGGCCCAAAGAAATGAAGTATTAAGTGATAGGCAGAAAATCATCCAGGTTCCTAATTTGATAGAACCAGAAATAAAATCCAAGACTTCATACCCCAGAATTAATGTTCTTCCAATTATACTGTGCCAGTTCCCGTTTCTGTTTCAAAGCTTCTTTAAATTAAGTATGTTTTTGTTTATTTTTATGCCAACTTAACAAATTAGAAGGAAAGTAAAAGCTAAGGTACAAGATTTAAAATTTTCCATGTTAATCAGTCTCAAATATTTTTTTTAACTTTTTGGTTATCCAAACAATACTTTGGGAGTTTATACCTTTTATGCTTAGTAACTTGTAGGAAAGAGAAAAAACAAAACCATCTGTGTCTAGGGACACACTGTCATATGCTTATAGCAAGTGTGCTACTGTACTCAAAACATCCACTGGAGGGAAGCAAACACTAGACTTTGAGCCTTACCTGCACTGGTGTTTCATTTTCTTGTCGAAACTCTTCAATTTGCTGCTGTTGCCAAGGAGCTAAACTGTAAGAGTCCTCCGTAGTTCTATTTTCCAAAGGGTTTGTCCGCAACTGTTCCGTAAGCCACATCTGAGTCCTCACAGAAGGCTGAATGGGAACTCCACCTACCGCCTGTTGACCAAGCATTAAATATTTTGGAGGTTCAAAAGCCTCTGCATTTGTCATAATGGGCTTGCTTTCAGGTAAGGCACTGTATGTCATGTCCAAGGTCTGTCTCCTAAGGGTGGAGGAGGAAGCTCTAAAGTCCTCTTTGCTACAGCTCTCAAATTTATATTTGCAGTCCAGAGTTGACGATCGTTTTTTATTTATTTCCTTGTCTTCTAGTTTAAGCATCTCCATACTATCATGTAAGCAGCTAGGCCCAATTGTTCTTAGTTGCGATGTTAAAACCTTGCCTCTCTCTGTCTTTTCCAAACCACTTCTTGACTCTTCAGTGTGTACAATGCCACCCTGGCTGCAGTTATCCGGGGCACTGAGTTTGGATAAAGACGACCATTTCCGGAGGGGCCGGAAGTCCTTCATGTCTAGCGAAGAGTCCTGTTCTCCCCTACTGTGGTTTCCCAATGCTTGCATGAGGCTTGTACTCCATTTTGAGCCATCTGACATCAATGATTCCCTGTGTTTGGAAACCGAAGCGCTGGAGTTAGACGGCATGACATGGGCAGTAGGAAGAGTAACCAATGACCGACTAGGCTTAAAAGATAATGTGCCACTCGAAGTTGAATGATCTGGAAAGAGAAAAAGAATGTCAAATTAGTTATAATTAATAGGGGGAGAAATAAGGCTAAAGGGAAAATGCCAAAACAAATATCTGATATGGTTTCTCCGTGCAAGTTTTTCAGAGACAATTTTATCAAAATGAGTTTATTACCATTATGTTTATCTGAAACAAACCATACTTTCAAATATCATTTTCTAAAAATGCATACACAATGGAATATATGGCCATTTACCATCTACTTACAGATGACAAAGGACTAGAAAATAGGTTTATAGTTACCTTATTTAATTATTTTGACTTTAAGAGAAAAATCCATCTCCTCACTGAGAGGTCTTATTCATCATCCCAGTCTCAGAAACCATTTACCAGAAAATGGTATTTTTCATGGTCTTTCCTAAACTGTGGAAATCTATGCCACGCTTAAACATTTTAGCACCTCCTCAAACTCTAATTCAAATCAGAAATATGGTCGGGGTGCCTGAATGGCTCAGTTGGTTAAATTTCCAACTCCTGATTTGGGCTGAGGTCATGATCTCACACTTCATGAGTTCAAGCCCTGTATCAGCCTCTGCACTGGAGGCTGGGAGTCTGCTTGGGATTCTCTCTCTCTTCCTCCCTTCCTCCCCTCCCCCACTCACATGCACTTGCTCTCTCCCTCCCTCCCTCAAAATAAATGAATAATGGAACATAATCAGAAAGCATTCCAGCAATATATTTGTGGATACAGAGTAATTCCTCCATTCCTAGTCTTCCTTAAATGGCATCGTCAATGGTATGATTCCCAAGCTAGAACTCCTCGAGTCTACTTTTTTTTAACGTTTTATTTTATCTTGAGAGAGAGAGACACACAGCACAAGTGGGGGAGTTGCAGAGTGAGAGAAGGACACAGGATCAGAAGCAGGCTCCAGCTTCTGAGCTGTCCCACAGAGCCCGACGCGGGGCTCCAACTCACAAGCCATGAGATCATGACCTGAGCCCAAGTCGAACACTTGCACCGACTGAGCCACCCAGGCACCCCCTGGAGCCTTCTTTAGACAGCTATCTTTCTCTGCACATTCACTAAATCCCTAAATTGTAAGCCTTCGCTTCCAAAATGATTATACAGCTACTGCCTTAGGTCAAGCCTTCCTGTATTACTGTTCTACACACTAACAGTTTTAGTAGGCTCCATGGAAACCCAAAGCACAAATAAAGACCTCTACATTCCACGAAAACTACCATCAAGTTCCAAATTATCATCAAATGTGTCAACTTAAAATTAAACATTGTAAATTTTATTAAAGGATGCTCCGAAAGAGGATAGCAACTGAAAGAATGAAGAGAGAAGAGGTGAGTGGTAAAAGGCAACTTTCGGAGTTTATTCTATATTTTTCCACAGTGTTTGGCACAAACTAAAATATATTTACTATTACTTGTCAGCGCTGAATTGTTTTAAAGAAATAAAATAATGCAAAAATAAATGATGAAAAGGTCATAAGAAAATTCACATGAGAAAGAGCAAGGCAGACTAATTCAAACAATGAAATTCCAGTAGGTCTTTACGCAGAATTTATTCACTTGGAGATGAAGAAGAAAAAATATTACAGATGGGAGAATACAAGCAAAAATATTACAGTGAACATTTATTTATCATGTTCAAGCTTTTCATCAGCTTCTGCAGAATCTTTTAATACTCAGGAAAATTCCACATTATCATGAGTCTAATCTCCCGAAATTAATTTTAGACCTCAAATTCCCAACATATTCTGCAACTATGATGCAGACATTAGAGGCACCAGCACAAGATTTCAGTTTGGAAGGGAGTCACATTAGAAAATGGGCTCTGGATGGACCTTCCATTTTTGGCTGGCGTAGGTAACAACAGAGGCATCAGCCTTCAACAATGGGAACAGCAGCCCAGTAGGGGCAGCAACTGGGCAGCACTGGTGCTTGGCGGGGCTGGGGAAGTGACAGCAACTGGGCAGCACTGGTGCTTGGTAGGACTGGGGAAGTGACAGTAATTGGGCAGCACTGGTGCTTGGTAGGACTGGGGAAGTGACAGTAACTGGGCAGCACTGGTGCTTGGTGGGGCTGGCAAAATAACAGTTCTCAGAAACGATTTGAAACATATTACCTGTAAGTTTAACCTGAAGCCCAGTTTTCCAGCCTTCTCCCCAAATTCTAAGAGGTACCAAACACCCTTAAATAAATTCTTCATCTGCTCAATCAGGTCAGCAAGCTTCTTTTGCTGATTAAGAATACTAACTGATCAAAGTATAAAGCCAGAAGAATGTAACTCCCAAAGTAAGTAACAAATTATCCCATTTATCTGTTGTATATAGTGTCAAGAAAAGTTGCTCAAAGGAGAAAATTAACACTTAGAGAAGTTAAGTATATTGTTCAAGATCACACAGTAAGGAGGATCTGTCAGATACTGCAAGCCTGTATCTAACCCCAGTGGCTGTACCCTAGGGCGGCTGGGGTAGACTTTAGTCCTGCCCCTCACACCCAGTCTCCCATCAACTCCAATACATAATCTAAAGAAATAAAAATCTTTTGTTTGTTATGCAAACACTGCTTCAGAAAAATGTGCTTGATTCCCTCACCCCCTTTCCAACCAGTCTGCCACATCTTAGGTCATATCTATATAGAAATTCTAGAAATGACACTTTGCATTATGTCATATTGCATGCAAACAAAATAAAGTGTCATGGAAATCTGAACTTGAAATATTATATTCAAAGACTAGTATACTATATATTGCATCACAGCCAACAAATTAAAATTTTTAAATAGAAAAAAAGTCGCTCAAGGCAATTCCTGAAAGGTAAAGGTAAACAGTTATGTAAGTCTTCAAATGTCCAGGTAAGGAAAGAGCCTTGGCCTTCATTAAGCAAGAAATGTGATAGCACTGAAAGTTTCCAAAGGAGTAATGTGATTGAAACCATACTTAAAATGATTATTCCAATGACACTGTTGAGAACAGATTAAAGCAAAATGATTACCAACAGGAAGATTAACAGATTATTATGGTAACCAATAGAAAAAAGGAAGGAAATATGCTACTGAAGGTCAGTTCTAAATGGAATTAGGACAAATGTCACTTAAAGTCTATGAAATATCTGTATTAACATATTATAGTATTACATCTATTTACCAACTATATAAATATGTACATGGATATATAAACACACACATTTGTGTCGCTATTCCTAAACAAGTATTTGTATTAAAATCATTAAATATCTTTATTTTTTTAAGTTTATTAATTTTTGAGAGAGAAGGGAAAAAAAAAAAAAGATGAGCAGGGAGGGGAAGAGACAGAATATCGAGCAGGCTCCAGGCTGTCAGCAGAGTCCGAAGGGGGGCTCCCAGTACTCAATGTCACAAGCCATGAGATCTATGACCTGAGACAAAATCCAAGAGTCCAATGCTTAACTGATTGAACCACCCAGGTGCCCTATCTTTAAAACTTAAAAAAAAAAATTTTTAATTTTCAGTTATTTACACTGAAAACAATTAGTAAATAAAGAAAGTGTAAGGTTAAATGTAAGAGTTTTAAAACCAGTCTTTTTAGATTCAAATCCTGGCTCTCCCACTTAGTCACATGTATTCAAACAACTTATTTAACCTCCTTGCATCTTGGTCACCTCGTTCATAAAGTAAACATGACAACAGTGAAGATTAAAAGAAAAAATACACAGAAAGGACTCTGAAGAATTCCTGGTACAAAGCAAAATGCTAATTATTACTACATCACTGAAATAGCTAAGTAAACCTTATTCCATCATATAAGAGACAAAAGAGTAAATATCAATACTATACAAGGAACTCCAATAAATTAAAACAAAAAACAAAATCTAATAAACCAATTTTAAAACATGCAAAGGAAATTAGAAACCAAATCACAGGAAATGAAAACAAATAATATGTTAAAAAAAAAAAACAGATGTTCAAACTCATTAATAGTTAAAGTGTGTTCCCCCCATCCTATTCATAAAATTATTAAAGGCTATAATAGCCTACAATAATGGAAACATAAATTGGTATAGCCTTTGAGAAAAGAGGGGCAATCTGTCTGTATATATCAATATTTAAAATATGCCAGCATACAAGTGAGTATACATAAATCCGTATCTGTTCATGAGCAGAGAAATGGTATGAAAGAATACACCCCAAACTTAACAAAGGTACACCTTCATCATGGAAAGAGGACATACAATGTCTTATTTTAATTTCTTTTCAAGGAACATAACTTTACCATTTGGTCAAACTATCGCAAAGATGTTTTGCGACCTCAAAGAGTTTAAAATATCTCAAATAACACTGTTACTTAAGTATGAATAATGTATCAGGTGGCTGTCTCACTTTCCATGTCACAGCTGAAACCTCTGAGACCAGAGATCACTGTCTTGGCTGTTACTTCTAGCTGATAATGTGCTACTTTTCTGTCTTCCTGTGCTAGCTCGGTATTTCCCAACTGCACAGAAAACCAACAACTGGTGACAAAAACAAATTCCATTATCAGACTAGTATTTACTCCTGCAAATCTGAAAAAAATTGATATATACTACTCAAAGAATATTACACAGAAGATACAATTTATTCCTAAAAGTCACTGAAATTCTCAAACTTTAACATACTAATAAAGTTACCTGGAATCTGAAGCACTATTCTAAGAGATCCTGATTCAGTTAAGACAGAGAGGGGACCAGGAAATACACTGCTTAGTAAGTGACTCTCTGTTCTATTCACTATGACATCATTCCACCCTGGTCTGATTCCAGTTCTGAAGCCTTCGAGCTTAAATAACCTAGGTTCAACTATCAGCAGTAGTATCTGAGTTCTAGTGGAAAAACTTATTGACTGTGACTTTCAGAATTCAGTACTGCCAAAACCAATGATTAAAGCTTAGTTTGTTCACACATATACATGTATATACAATATGAAATAATGAAGAAAAAAATTAAAAATTTGATAGTATGAATATCTAGAAAAAGGAACATTATTTCTCAGACATGAGTACAGAAAATATTAATTTTAACACCTTAAAATGTTATTTTACCCTAATGAAACACAGGCAATTAGGGGTAGACACAATGCAATTCCTAACGTGCTTTATTATGCTATCTAATTGTAGACACAAATCTCAAATGCAAGTTATTACAATGGCATCTGGGCCACATCTAAGTTACCACAATGAAATCTGAAACCAGCAGAGTGTAGTCCTTTTAAAAGCCAGAGGACTGGGTCTACAGCATTCACAGAGAGCATAGTACAGCTAATGGTTTCAGATAGATTTCAGCTTATAAGGGAAAACATATAAGAGGAAGACTTCGCTGTAACCTGATTAATACAAGTGAATAATATTTAAGATAATGTATTCTGAATTCTAAACAAAATCTCAACCTTCTGTTTCACTGTCATGTTGTTATCTGGCAACAGATGAATACATCGATTCTATCTTCTCTTGTGTATATAGTCTCTCCCTCTGCTGTATCCTTCTTAAAGCAAAAAGGAAATGAATTCAAAAAAGACCACACCCTCCAGACCTATATTACAACAATAAATCACAAGTCTTCAAAGATGAAAAAATTAATCAGGAAACTATATAACCCCATATCAAAATATTTTGATTTAATATAACCACTTAATACATTTATCATTCAATGAAATATTATTAACAAATAAATTTTTAAATAAAAATTTTAACTCTAACCTAAAGGCAATAATTAAGTTTCATATACCAACATGATCCTTTTTTCCATTCCTGCTAATGCTTTAATCATTATCATATCAGAAAAAAACACATTTTTATGCCACATGTAACTCTGTCCTTTTTTTTGTTTGTTTGTTTTAACAAATGAACACTTCTAAGCATCCCCTATATTTTTATAAGTGTTTTAAAATATTCTAAACTACATTCTGGTGTGAAAAGAGCTATGGAAAGAAACTTGGCAATAATTAAACCAAAGAATCTCCTAGGAATGAATTCTGTACAAGGAATTGTACTAGGTAGAGAAGACAATGAAAATACATTATTCACAAAAATATGAATATAGCCCTTCCCCTCAGGGTTCATACTTCACCATTACCTACACAGCTGCAGAGCAAGACTAAAGTTTATCATTAGGGAACTACAAAACACTAGACAATGAGAAGTGAGCCAGAGAGAAAAGGCAGACTATTCACAGAAGAACTTTCAGGATGACAGCCAACTGCTCAACAGCAATAGTGGAATCCAGAACACAGTGAAATACTACCTTCGAAGGGTTAATAGTAAGTAACTGGCACCCAAGAATTGTTTGCAAAGGCAAGTTATCTTTCAAAAATGAGGAAAATATATTTTCAGCTAACAAAAACGGACCTTATCATCAACAGACGCACCAAAAGATCTTCTAAGATTCCTTTCGTTTCTTTCACATAGAAAACAAAAGACCCCTGAATTGCAAAAAAGTACGAATTATTTTTAATTAATAAAAAAAAATGAAAATAAAGGGCACCTGGGTGGCTCAGTCAGTAAAGTGTCTGACTTTGGTTCAGGCCATGATCTCGTGGTTTGTGAGTTCGAGCCCCGCATCAGGCTATCTGCTGTCAGCACAGAGCCTGCTTCATATCCTCTGCCTCCCCCTCTCTCTGCCCCTCCCCTGTTCACACTCGCTCGCTCTCTCTCCCTCTTCAAAATTAAACATTAAAAAATTTTTTTAAATAAAAAGTTTTTTAAGTAAACACAAATCTAAAAACTGAAGGACAACTGCATAAAATAAAAACAGTATCTAATTTGTGGGGTAAAAAAAGAATCAAAATGTTTGGCAACTATGGCATATAACTCAAAATGGGATAGATCAGATTCACATGTTTTAAGGTCCTTGTATTTGTGAGAGGAAGACAAAGATTCTAATCACCATTGTAGGCAGTCAAGTTAAGGGTTGCATATTATAATGTCTACATTAACTACAAAAGAATAGGTAGACTTGGTATAACTGTATAGCTAAAGTTGGACCCCTACCTTGTACAATCCATAAGTATTAACTCAAAATGAATCGTAAGCCTAAATGCAACAGCTACAACTATGAAACTCTTAGAAGAAACCACAGGTATAAATCTTTATGGTGTTAAGTCAGACAGTGGTTTTTTAAATACACTACCAAAAGCCCAAGCAACAAAAAAAGTAAAGAATAATTGGACTTGTTCAAAATTTTTAAAACTTGCTGTCAATGAAACTAACAAGAAAGTAAAAACACTACCCACAAAATGGGAGAGAATTTTTGCAAACCATTCTCTCATAGGGACTTGTATCTAGATTATATTAAAAACTCTTACAACTCCATAAAAACACAAATGACCCAATTTAAGCATCTGTGCAGATTTGAACAGACACTTCTCCAAAGAAGATATACAAATGAACTTATGAAGGCATAAGAAAAGATGCGGTACATCATGTAGTCACCAGGGAAATGCAAAACAAAACCACAATGAGATAACACTTCATACCCACTAGGATAGCTATCACCAAAATGAAAGATTAGTAAGTGTTGGCAAGGATGTGGAGAACTGGAACCTTCATATAACACTGGTGGGAATGAAAAAAGGCACCACTGCTTAGGAAACAATTTGGCACGTCCTCAAAAGGTTAAACATTGAGTTACCACATTGCCCAGCAATTCCAATCCTGGGTACATACCCAAAGGAAATGAAAATATGTTCATAGAAACATTACTCTTAATGGCCCAAAGCCAAAATAACACAAATGTCCATCCATTGATGAAAAGATAAATAAATTGTGGTATTACCCATATAATAGGATATTATATGGCAATAAAAGAAAATGAAGTACTAGTACATGCTACAAACTGAATGAATCTTAAAAATATTATGCTAAATGAAAATCAGTCATAAAGGACCACATATTAGATGATCCCATTTATGTTATTTACCCAGTACAAAGATATCTATAGAGACAGAAAGACTAGTGGTTGCTTAGGGAAGATGAAGAGTGATAGCTAATGGATTGCTTTTACGGAGGCCAAAAATGTTCTAAAATTAGACTGTAGTAATAACTGCACAATAATGAGAATGTATTAAAAACCATTAAATTGTATCCTTTGGGTGAACTGTATGGTATGTGAATTGTATCTCAATAAAGCTGAGTTTTGGGGTTTTTTTTAAAGGTTATTTATTTAGGGAGAAGGAGAATGAGCAGGGGAGAGGAAGAGAGACAAGGAGAGAATCCCAAGCAGGCTCCACACTGTCAGCACAGAGCCCGACACAGGGCTTGATCTCGCAAACTGTGAGATCATGACCTGAACTGAAATCAAGACTTGGATGCTTGACTGACTGAGCCACCCAGGTGCCCCAATAATAATGCTGTTTTTTTTTAAAACATGGGTAGTGTGTAATTCTAATAAACTAGAAGGAAAATGGCATGAAGAAAAAAGCCAATTGAAAGAAGGCATGAAAAAATGGAAAAAACCCAAGGTAAAAGCATAAAAGAAAGCATACAATATAGGAAAGTTTAAAAATGCACCAAACTATAATAGTCACCACAGTAGGTGAAAATTTACAAAAAAAAATTTTTTTTCAAGTAATTTTTTATTCCACTTAAAGTTTACAGAAGATAACCCTAAAATATTAAGTCCTCTTTTGGCATTATGATATCTGTATTAAGTATAAGAATAATCACAAAAAACAATCATATAAAAATAATTGTCAAGAATGTTAGAAAAACTATGTCAAGTATCAGTATCATGAAAATCATGCTTTCCTAAATTTCTTGCTTTAACTTAAGGATGGTGAAAAACTGGTTTCGTTACAGCCAAACGTATGGCTTACTCTTTTAGTGATTGTTTACGATACCAAGAGTATGCAATTCTGTGCATAAGCATTTCTGTATATATGAAGCAAAATGAAAACTGGGTTCAAAAAAAGAGAGTGGAGGGCATTTCTTATCTCCAGCCAGTTTATTAGCAATTTAATTAAAGGACAATCTGCGGTACAGCTTAAAAAAGCCAATAACTCAGGGACGCCTGGTTGCTCAGTGGGTTAAGTGTCCAACTTCGGCTCAGGTCATGATCTAGTGGTTCGTGCATTGAGTTTGAGCCCTGCATCAGGCTCTGTGCTGACAGCTCGGAGCCCAGAGCCTGCTTCAGATTCTGTGTCTCCCTCTTCTCTCTCTGTCCTTTCCCTGCTCACACACACACACTCTCTCTCTCTCTCAAAAATAAACATTAAAAAAAATTTTTTTAAGAGGCCAAAAATTCAAAAAAAAACCCATTTTAAAAGCTAGTCAGCTTCCCTTTTACACAAAAACTTCATTTTTTTTTTCCTTAAATGCCTTCTAAAATTTCATTCAACTGTACCATTTTCTGAATATCTCACACTAGTCTCACCAGGCAGTTTACTTGAAAAGAGCTGTAAGTTATTTCTCTTGTAAAAATTTTCACAATTACAACTTAATCTCTTAAGTTACAATGATTTTTTAAATGCAAACTTTCTTAGAAACAAAACACACTCTGACAAAGCAGACAACAAACTATCTCTGTCTGTCCATTTATCTATCCTCTATCTATCTGCAAGTCTGGGGAGATGTGAAGTCATTAATCTCCGCAAACCAACGGCCATGTGAACAGCCTTTCCAGGTCAGAAGTACACAGGCTCATCACAGGGCACTAAAATGAACTAAATTCAGCTCAGCTTGGCCATCAGGTTCAAGCATTCATATTCTACTAGGCCAAGAAACAAAATAATAAACACTGAGAAAATGAATGGATGAATGGATGGATGGATGGATGAGTAACACTGAAGGTAAGAATGAAGTTCATAAAGATTCAAAATATACCTCCAGCAAACAAACCTCCTGAAAACCCACTAAGCTATGATACCATTATATGCCATGTTTAAGAATTTAAAATTCAAATACTTCATTTTAAGAAATAATGTAGATCAACAAGAAAACTAAGTCAAGATACGGGCAAAGGAAAAGAGTACTTCGTTTGCAAAAGAATGTAAATCATAATTGTTTGGATGCTGCCATGAAATGATTTAATTTCACAAGCAAAAAAAAAAAGATGTTCTGTGCATAATCTCTGACCCACTCCCATATGCAAATGAAGAACTAAAGCCCATAAAGGTTAAATTACTTGACCAAGTACAAATCTCAAAATAGAATGCTGGTGTCCTGTTTCTCGGTCTAGTGTTACCTATACTATCCTACCTCTCAGGCTTCTTTCCCTCTCGTTTCTCCCTTCTGAGTACAGATACCTTAAACAGTGGGATTAGGCAGAGCTCTGGAGTTAGACTTGAAGAATGATTTTCGATTGCATAAATTTGATGTTGTGTACATGTGGGTTTCACCATTTTACTTTCTTTCTACTTTGGCATATATCTGGAATTTTCTGTGAAAAAGAAAAAACTCAGAGCAAGAGAATATTTTACTTCAACATGAGGTGTTTTAGAGAAAACATTTGGCAAATAAAACTAATAAAACCTATTAACTATAATAAAATACATAAGCAAAGCAAAGCAAAGAGCCCTGGGAAATTCTTATGACATCCTCCAAAATTAGTAGCTGCTTAGGGCTGGGGGGAATAAGAGTGTTCAGGATGATGGTTAAGGGGACTGGGGCTTATTTTATGAATAATGAAAATGTCCCAAAAGTGACACTGGTAAAATAGATATACAAGCCTGAATACACTAAACACCACTGAATTGTACACACGTAGACCCTATGCCCAACGTGGGGCTTGAACTCCCAACCCTGAGCCCAAGAGTTGCATGCTCTACCAACTGAGCCAGCCAGGTATCCCTGAATTGTATCCTAGAAATGGCTGAATTATATAGTATATGAATTCCATCTAAATAAAGCTGCTTGAAAAGAAAGAATGTACTGTTTTCATCTCCTAAATGTCTCCTGAATGACCTCATTTTCTCCTTTCCCACTCTTTCTATGAACAAGTCACCAAGGATCCTATGTCTCCTTGCATCCGGTTTGGCTCTTTTCTGCTCCACCCCCAGAATCTCTCATCTTCTAGTCACTGACCATGCTGTTCCCTCAGCCTACTCTCCTGCCTTGTGCCCTGCCCTGCCAGTTCCTACTTACCTTTTGGGCCTCAGCTTAAACATCACTTCTACCAGGGGTCCTTCACCTAATCCAGTGGATTTAGGTATGTCCCCCTACCCTATCGATGTACCGTTCCTATTTTATGATAATTATTTCCTATCTGTCTCCTCCACTAGACTTTACGTACACAAGGAACAAGGAAAATGTCTGTTTAATTCTAATCCCTAGCACAGTATCTCACACATAGCAGGCGCTCAATAAACATTGGCTTTGTAAATAAATAAATGACTGAACAACTCCTCATCTTTCAAGGCCTTCATTTCTTCATATGATAAAGATAATGCACCAACTGGTAACTTTTCTGATTTTTCTTCCTTTCTGATATATATTCACAGGATGACCTCAAAATTTATATTACTAAACAGCCCTATTATTTCTTAGTAAAAACAACTAATTAAAGAAGATATGATTAAATTGAAGTCCATTTTTATCAGTCTCTCCTTTTGAAATAAATGAGGTTAATTAGATAAGAAAATTATCTCTAATACAAATTAACAGCTGGAAATTATCAAAGTAAATTATTTAACTCTATCTGTACCTTTTTTTAATAATACATATAAATATGCTTAAAAATCCACCCCAAACAGACTGTTATAAGCTACATTTAAAAACGGGTTTAAAGAGATTTAAAAAAAAAAAAAAAAAAAACACTGCCTGCAAGCCTACCTCCCAGGCTCCATGTCCTAAAGGAGAGGAAGATTATCCCGTGGAAGGTGACAAAGCCAGCCTAAGCAAAAAGTTAAGTTCTTTTATTGCCACAGGGTCCTATACTCCCAGTTTTCTCTTGTTTCTTTCTCCCTAAATCACTCAACTCCAGCACCACATCTAGGTTGTATCCTATACAAGTGCTGCATACTTCAAAAACAACTCCCTTTCAAACTTTCTATGGTAACACCAGCTATTTACAGCCTCCAGGTCTTGGCAAGAAAATCTTGGAAGAACCTGGTGATCTGCCCGTGTGGCCTATGTTACTATTTGGTGGTCTTGCAGACGCATCTATCCTCAGATCACAGATCTATTTTCCCACCAAAGTGAACTGGACACCTCATGAACAAATTACCACACCTGAAAGGTCGTACTTGTACTACTGTTAAATTAGTAACTCAACTTCTTATTAAATAAAAGTCACACTCTTTTAGCTTTATTTGAAATCTCAAAATACCATGACTAAAAGCAAATCACTCCATCATAATTTTAGAATACAGCTCTGTACTAGAGTCCCATTCCTGCTAAGATTCTGATGTAATCCTCTCCTCCATTTTGATCTTTTTCAATTCTCCGGTTCTTGAAAGACATTAAGTTTTCAATAAATACTTATTACGTAAATAAGTGAACGAACCTCTACATGTTGGAGAGGGGAAAAAGGGAAGGTACTTATATATATATAACTGGATGGTCATTTATAAAACTGGATATTTGTAATTCATAGCGCACTTATATTCTGTATTCAATTTCTCTATACTCATATAGATTTTAAGTTTTTAAATAATTAAAATAAAAAAGAATGCAAGTTATTTTTCAGATGATTCATAGAATACTAGAAGGATTTAACAGTGGCCAAAGAGCATCAGTTGGAATATCAGTTAAAACCAAACAATAATAAAACACAGAGAATGGGGTGGGGGTGAGGGGTCTGATTAGACAGTACTCTTCAGTTTAAAGTCTGACAACTTACTTCACAGATGTACTGTTTACTTAAAGCAATGTACCATGGAACTTAATAAAAATGATTCCATGTACTTTGATCCTGTACCCAATAAATTAAGTTTACATTTAGTATACAGAGGTAAACGTATTCAACCATAATTGTCTTGTAGATAAAGAGAAATAATTACTGAGGTAAATAAGAACTCAAAATTTACTATCACAGGTTAAATATCTAAATTATTTAACATAATTATTATTTGCAAAGAGCAGCCAAACTTTAGAAGCCTGTAGCAAGATTGGCTCTTTCCTCCTAAACACTCAATTTCCAACCAAATGTTACATTATCAAAGAGTGGTGCTACCGTACTCTTCTACCCGCTCACCTCCATGTGGGTGCCTACTGGCCTTGCAGCAAACTATGCTCTGTGACTACAGGGGAATGTTCTTTCCTCCCCCCTAATTGAGTCCAAGTGTCTATATCTCAGACCCAAGAAAGGGGAGTTCTAGCAGGAATTATTGACATTCTTACTTTTTCCCATTTCCCAACTGAACAACAGAACTCTTCTGAATTTCAAAAATTCTCCAATCTAAAATCTTCCCTACCTAATCCTTTCCATCCCACCATACTTAACTTTCTCTTTCTTAAAGGAACTAAGGCAACCCCACTGAGGTGAAGTTCTTATCTCTGTCAAAATGATAAAAGAGGTGTGCTCTTGGTACTCCCCGACTGACAGCAGAATACAATTTATCATAGGCATAATGCTATCAATATAAATTTCTTCACATTATATATTAAGTGGGCTTATAGGAGCTGTTTTGAGAAGCCAATGTTGTTTCTACTTGGAAATATATAAACATATACACTCATAAAATCTTTGAAAGTAAACCATTTACAAATTATACACTGTCAATACCAGTATGCCCAATATGTCCAACAGAAATATAACATAAACTGCACTTGTAATTTTAAGTTTTGTAGTAACTACATCTGAAAATGAATAGTAAAAAGGTAAAATTAACTTCTAGAATGCCTTTATTTAACCCAACAAATCCAATATTATGTCATCATGTGATCAGTATTAAAAAGTATCAATAAGATATTTTACATTTTTTTTTTTACACAAAGTATTCAAAGTCCAGTGTATGTCTCACATCTCAGTGTGGACAAGGCACCGTTTAAGCAGTCAATAAGCCAGATAGTGCTAGTGGCTACCATACTGGACACCACACAGCTCTCTATTACTGTTTCCAATAAACTACCTTAAATATCTCCAGAAAAAAACTTACTATAATTTACAACAGTTTTAAGTATATATATTGATATTAAGTATAGTAAATTAAATTGTCAAGTTAAATCAACAGTCTTTGTTTAATAGTCAGCTCCATGTGGTATGTAAATCATGTAGCTCTTTAATATGTATGTTGAAATTTTTACAATAATCTTTCGAAATAATCTTTCGTTTACACATTTCACCTAAAAATTGTCACAACAAACCAAAATAATGCAGCACTTCATGCCACAGCACTGGAAATCAAGAAAGAAGATATACCCTCCTCCAAGACAAATAGGAACAGTAACAGAGTTAAAGCAGCTAAATAAAATATTCTGTAGATACACTCCTAAAACAAACTCAAATTATACTTGGTAACACTGGTCCAAATTTCATGTGTGCTATTTAAAAATTAATATATAAGTATATGCCATGGTAATTCTCAGCTGGGAGTTACGAACAAAGGAAATGAACACTTTTGGATTATTTTATAATGTTTCGGATTTCGTAACGATAGATTTAATTTTATAAATGAGGAAAAAAACACTTTATTGATTTATGGTTAGTGAATAACAAAAAGACAAGGCCAAAGTAAGTAAAGCAAATGGCATTCATATAAAATAAACTAACACAAAGTATGTTTAGTTTATAAAGCTGACATTATATTACAAATCTCAACCTATTAGTTATGTTCTAATTGCAAGGCTATTTTCAAAATTCAGTAATCCTCCACAGTGGTTATTTTCCTGATCCTTTACCATAAAACAGATATGCCATGAAGCAAATCCAACAATTAAAAAGGAGCCTTTGAGTTAGAAGACTCAGGACAATTACCAAAGAACAGAGAAGGTAAAGAGCAAAAGAATAGCTCCCATGAAGTGGGTATTATGAGAACTTCAGAAAGACAGAAATTCAAGGGGGAAAACATATCCTAAAAGGAGTCCAGTACTACATAAGCAAACACACAAAGCTTTCCTTCTAACTAAACAGAATACGTCTGCTATACGTGCCTGCTTTAATATAACTCCTGAAACTATTTCTTATATTCAGGTAACATTTTTAAACAGCTGACTTTGTTTTAGCATACACTTCACCTCTCCTGACAGTCAATCGTAAACGCAATCAAGACCATTCATCACCAGCACCAATCACTCAAACCGTAATTCTGATTCATTTTCCACAGAAGTCCCAAATTTCTATTACTGTCAGTCTTCCAGAGTTCTACTACTCCATCTTACTTTCATCCACCATTCTTCACACTCCTTCCTTATCCTTCCCTAGAACTCTTGCCCTATTTGCCCTATGCTTTATCCATACATAATAGCTTCCAAATAACACTACCTATTGTGATCATCCCTTAAACTCAATGGATTCTTTGGATATTAGGATACTCTGTGTAGTTCTGTGTAATATATACCAGTAAAATCACTCATTGCTTCATGTGTTACTAAAAAACCACCAGCGAAAGGAGTCGGGAGTTCAGCTTGGAGGTAACAGCAAAAACTAATGGAAGTCCAAAAAACATAACATCTTAATGTTGGCCCAATTCAAGGAGAAAGTGGAAATCATGCTCCTGATCCCTAAAAGATTAAAGGAACTTGTATTTAACACAATGAATTAGCAAGAAAAAGTCGTGATATTTGCTACTGTTAAAACAAATTAGTTTCAATTAACTAACTGAAGAGAGGAGAAAAGGTCATTTTCTAAATAGCAATAGAAAAGATGAATAATTACATAATAATACACAGCAAGATCAGAGTGTCTGGAGATTATGAAAAAGAAACTATTACTAGCAATATTCTTAATGAGGTATTTTCGGTTCTCCAGCCAATCATTATGAAAAGGTAGCACACTAGCCTTGATACTGCATAGCCTAATCTGAGGGGAGGGAAGGAGTTTATTTTTAAGCTTTCTTTGGCCAAATTGAGGAAGGAAAATTTCCAGCTGGGACCCATGTTAATACCATAATATTCAATGGAGGTTGAAGTAACTATTTGAAAAAAGATTACTGAGTTTATTTCATTTCTGGATCTCAAGTAAATTTTTGAAAAGTCATAACATACGACCCAAGTTAAGAAAGAGTATGATTTGCTTAAAGCAAACAGCTCTACAATAACACTAAGAAAATCCCAGGGCATCCACTCAGCAACATTTAAATCCTCAGATCTGTTGTCCTTCCCACATCATTCTCTCCTCAAAAAACAATTTAATTTTTAAAGTTTATTGATGAGAACAGCTAATTACATTTTATTAAAGCCTTCAAAGCAGTTCTGTTTTATTTTCAATTAAACTTAGTTCAAATTACTCTCCAGCATTTATTTTATGCCTTCCTGTTTAACCACATATTCTATAATAGAGTGTTCTGGAATGAACTGTGTTCCCTCCAAAGATATATTAAGGGGCGCCTGGGTGGCTCAGTTGGTTGAGCAGCCGACTTCGGCTCAGGTCATGATCTCACGGTCTGTGAGTTCCAGCCCCGCGTCGGGCTCTGTGCTGACAGCTCAGAGCCTGGAGCCTGCTTTGGATTCTGTGTCTCCCTCTCTCTCTCTGCCTGCTCCCCTGCTCATGCTCTGTCTCGCTCTCTCAAAAATAAACATTAGGGGCGCCTGGGTGGCTCAGTTGGTTAAGCGGCCGACTTCGGCTCAGGTCACGATCTCATGGTATGTGAGTTCAAGCCCCGCGTCGGGCTCTGTGCTGACGGCTCAGAGCCTGGAGCCTGCTTCGGATTCTGTGTCTCCCTCTCTCTCTGCCCTTCCCCTGCTCATACTCTGTCTCTATGTCTTTCAAAAATAAATAAATGTTAAAAAAAAATTTTTTTTTAAATAAATAAATAAAATAAACATTAAAACAAAACAAAACAAAAAAACCCCCAGAACCTAACATGGCCTCATTTGGAAATATGGTCTGTGCAAATGTAATCAAAAGATGAGGTCATGCTGAATTAGGGTGGGCCCTAAATCCAGTGACAGGTGTTCTTATAAGGGGAGAGAGCAATCTGAAGACACAGAGGAGAACTAAAGAAAGTCATTAAAAGAGGATTGCTGGTAACCACCAGAAGCTAGAAGAGGCAATAAAGGACAATACATTCCTGGAGCTTCTGAAGACAGCATGGCTCTGTCGACCCCTTGACTTTGGATTTGTGGTCCCCAAAACCTTGAGCAAATATATTTCTATTGTTTTAAGCCACCCAGTGTGTGATAATTGGCTATGGAAGCCCCAGAAAATGAACACAGGGAAGAATGGGTTAATGGTTCTGAACCTGCTTTACTTGTACACTAGGGGTTGAACAAATTAGTAAATGGATGGTAGACGGGAGGAGGGATCTTACTGTTGGGCGAGGGAAGTTACATACAGACAAGCAAGGAAAAGGTTAAAAAATAAGCTCTGCTTTACTAGATTAGAGTCAAGAGACATCAGCATGAAACACATGTTTATCTTAATATAATAAATACTGATGAATACACACAGAAATAATTACAGATATGTGTGTATACACAAGTTAGCAGACATACCTGCATAGCCTTGCTCTGTCCTCTGGGACAGCCTAGAAGCCATGACACCCCAGCAGTAACAAGCATTCCCAGCACCTAGATCTTGACTTCTAAAAATCACTCGCCAATAAAAGGAACCAGGGCTCCTTGGAGAAATCACTGATTCCAGGGTGAGGGTAGAGAAAACATAAGATGAGCATGGGCACTTTACAGTACCCAAAAGTAGGGACATGCTCAAACACAAAAGGATGGGTATGGGGCAGAAAGTGTCATAGGAGCAAACATGAACAGAGTTCCTAATGGCCAAAGCTGTAATAATTTGAGCAACAAAATAAATATTGAGTCATAACCCAAAAAATAAAATATATACACATAGTCCCTACTGATATAAATGAGGGAGATAAGGATGAATCTTTCTTATAAGAGAATTCCAATTAGGGGTGCCTGGATGGCTCAGTTCATTAACTGTCTGACTCTTGATCTCAGCTCGTCTTGGTCTCAGGGTCGTGAGTTTAATTAAGCCCATATTCGGCTCCATGCTGGGAATGATGCCTACTTAAGAAAAAAAAAAAAAACTAATTCCAAATTATATACATTATTTTCCCCTTCAGGATATAGAACTCAGTACCCCACACCCACACCCACTTTGCGTTTGGGCTAGACTTAGTGATCTGCTTCCAAAGAATAGAATATGAAAGGGCAAAATAACAGTTTTATAGTGGAGAAACCTAGCAAACACATTTTAACCAAAGTGATCAAGATTAACATCACCACTGGTACCAGATAAATATCATGTACCGCCTGCTATATGACACTTTCATCTCTGTACTATTCTCGAAAAGTGTAATCTCAATCTAATCATGAGAAAACATCAGACAAATCCAATTTGAGGGACATTCTATAAAATGCCTAACCAATCTTCCTCGACAGTCTTAAGGTTATAAAAAAGGAAAGTATGAGAAATTTTAACAGACCAAAGGAGATTAAGGGAGACATTACAACTAAAAGTAATATGGTATCCTGGATAGGAATTAGGAGCAGAAAGAGGACTTAATAAAAAAACAGGGAAATTCTAATAAAATGTGAAGTTTAATTTTAAAAAAATGTATATATACATGAGCCCACATTGATATAAACAAGTGAATACATAAATGGAATAGAAGGACAAGTATATTTTAAAGAATAATTCTAAATATTAAATTCAGGTACTTCCTCTTCCAGGAAGTGGAGTTTAATCCTCCCCCCTGAGACTGCATCCAAATAACAGAATATAGTAGAAAGCAGAAGGGCTCCTGGGTGGCTCAGTTGGTTAAGTGTCTGACTTAAGTGTCTGGCGCAGATCATGATCTCATGGTTCATGGGATGGAGCCCGCAGGCTCGACACAGACAGCACAGAGGCTGCTTGGGATTCTCTCCTTCTCTCTCCCCCACACATTTGCATGCAAGCGCGCTCTCTCAAAATAAAGAAATAAACTTGAAGAAAAAAAAAAGTGGGAGAGTTACTATATGGTGGAGAAATCTGGTAATCCTGGTACTACCAGTTCCTGGACCTTATTGAGGATTTTTAATAATATATACTGATAGTTTGCTCCTGAATTTTTGTTGCTAGTTTAGGATTCACCTCTTTGGGATCTGCTAGAAAAATTTACTTGTTGTTCTGAATTATAGCTTCCAGAATTTCACTCCTGTCATCATAGTGTTGTTTGTTTTTCCCTGAGTTTTAGAGGGATTTCAGAAAGGAGTTAGTTAAATTAAAGGAGAGTGTTCAATTTGTTATCTTCAGGTAGATATCTGCTTGAATTTTAGGTCTGCACATATAGAGCTACCTAATTATTTTAACTGGATACACAGTGAAATATTTAACCAGGTCCCTATTAATATACTTAAAGTTGTCTCTAAAATTTTACTAAAGAGTGTTACAGTGACTATATTTGTACATATGATCTTTGTTCACCTGTGTATGTGCCGAATCAAGAATATTTATACTTTACATAGGATATTTACAGGTAATTGATCTCTTTGTGTCTCACTTCCTCCACTAGAAGGTTATTGTGAGGATTAAATGAATTATTGTGTAAGGTGCCTAAGACATAGTAACAGCTATAGATAGTTGTTAGTTATCATTGTCAAACTGTCCTCTAAAAAGGCTGAATATATGTACTAGTTTATGAGAGTACTACTTTTCCTATCTATGCTCAGACCCTGGATTATCACAGTCTATTTTTTGGGAAAAGGGACAATTTTCCGCTGTTGGTGAAAAACAGTATCTCATCATCCAGATTTTTATTTCACTATGACTTTGATCATCTCTTTAATGCTTATTGGGCATCTGTACTTTTCCCATGAATTGTTTACTTATATCTTTTATCTATAAAATATTTTAAATTATATAACACTTAAAATTTTATAAATGAATACCTATTTGGGAGCATTGTCCTTCTTTGTAGAGGCTCTTAAAATAACATGAGTTATTATTTCCATGTTAGTTTTATTTCAAATATTTATTCCCAGTGTGTCATTTCTAAAATTTACTATCTTTTATCAGTGTTCAAAACTTTTGAATTTTCATTAAATCAAATGTGTTTTTAAAAAGTACTTAAGTTGGGGTGCCTGGGTGGCTCAGTCAGTTGGGCAGCTGACTTCAGCTCAGGTCACGATCTCGCGGTCTGTGAGTTCAAGCCCCGCGTCGGGCTCTGTGCTGACGGCTCAGAGCCTGGAGACTGCTTCCGATTCTGTGTCTCCCTCTCTCTCTGCCCTTCCCCTGTTCACGCTGTGCCTCTATGTCTCTCAAATATAAATAAACATTAAAAAAAAAAAAATTTAAAAAAAGTACTTAAGTTAATATGTTTGCTAGAGAAATGCTATATATAACAGATATTCTAGCCTTTTATTTTATTCTGACTTGTGATCTGGCTCATCTGTTATAAGTGGCAAGACTTTTATTTATTCTGTATGCTCCTTCTAACACATTAAAAAAAATCCGTCCCCCCCCACCCCTCCCCCGCAACGAAGTCTATTTTACTCTTAAATGCTCAGGAAGTCAAACCCAGTCCCCAGTTGACTCTTATCTCAACATTTGAATGTTTGAATGTCCTTGGAGAAAAGGCAATTCTAGGAGGTGATGTGGATTAGGTCATGTGATTCATTTACAATGAAAATTACTTTTTTTAAAGAAATCCAATCTAAATAAGACCAAAAAAAAAAGGAAAGCAAATCACAAACATATTATGGAATGATCCCGTTTTAGTTTTATTTTAAAACCTGTGTGTAGGTGAATATATGTACAGCAAAAGATCTGGCAGAATATACAACACACTAATAACATGTTACCTCTGAAAATAAAGCAAGAATTAAAGGAGGGAAAATAAAGGGAGATTTTTTACTTTTTGCTCTAATTCTTACATAGGTTCAAATTTTTCAAAGACCACAGATTTAATAATATTTGAAATACAAATCTGCTTTTAAAATTACGTTCTCCTTTATGCTTTTTTAAATGTGCATTTATTACTTTTTTTAAAATTGGGGAAGTAGAAGAAATACACAGAATAATTGATATTAAGGAAAAGTATATTAACCTTTTTTTTCAGTTCTTTCTCTCTCTCTCTCTTTTTTTAAGTTTATTTATTTTGAGAGAGAGACCACAGGAGGGCAAGAGAAAGGAGAGAAAGAATCCCAAGCAGGCTCCACACCGGCAGCCTAGAGCCCAGTGCAGGGCTTGAATTCACGACTGCAAGATCATGACCAAACCAAGAGTCAGACGTTTAACCAACTGAGCCACCCAGGCGCCCCTCTCTTTGTTTATCATTTATATCTGTCTCATAGATTTTCTTGTTCAAGACTACAGTCTAAGTGCACAAAGTTATACTCTCTCCCAACGAAATGACAGAAAAGTAATACAGCAGAAACTCATGGCAATGAAAAATACAGAACCATCAGAGAAAAAAAATGGCAAGAAAATCCCAGAAAGTGGAAAATAAAGGGTTAATTACTGAAGCAGGACAGAATACATGGCATAAAATACGAGTCTGAAAATGTAGAACAGGGAGTTCATTTAGCTGGGAGAACATCAAAGAGGGTTTAACCTCAGAAATATCACTACAAAAGCAGGCTAAAAACAGGAACCTTAACTGAAAATCTATATATGCACTGTCTCGTTGAACAAAATTGAGCATCCAGTAAATACCAGTCCCTATTCTATGACAGAATAAACAAACCCAAAATAAAGCAAGGGTGTGGGTACAAAACTGTGAGGGTGGCAGAAGAAGCAACACTGTTTTAGATAAGCCAGCTGGTGAACTTCCTAAGAAAGAGAAATCTGAGGAAAGAGACACAAAAAAAGAAAGAGATCAAGGAAGGAGAACACAAATCATTTTTAAATTGATGATGATAATTCAAAGAACTGCACAAAGCAATATAAAAATCATGCTGTTAAATCTTCCTAACACACAAAAACGAGTTATCTCCAAATGAGAGATGAAAAAAATAAGGCTGAAATGAGAAATTATTCAAGGTTACAGAGATAATTATGTGATAACAGGTTTAAACACAGTGTAAGCTCTTAACTACCATATTAGTAAGAGCATTCATTAAATCTTTTGGGAATTAATTTACTCATTTATATAATGGTCTAATTAATTATATTTTCTCTAAAGACCCATCCAATTCTAACACTATGACTACTACCAAAAGAAAGTAATCCTACTTATCATTACAGCTTAAGATAATAGTCCATTAGCATGCTGAAAGCTTGAAAAAAAAGTCTCTATAATGGGACATTTTCTTTAATACTTCAGGAATATCGCCAGCTTCCCACTGAAGGACTCTGAAATAAATGTCAATAGTAATACACATTCAATACTATAATACTAAAATGCTACTTCAGATCAATCAAGTAAAAAAACACCATTGTACAACTACCAATATACCTTGCCAACTTCAAGAGAAAAAATATGAATAATACTTAACTTAAACTTACAATAAAATCAACAGTTCTAACAGTATTCATTTATAAACCAAATAAGACTGTGAAAACAGAATATAAAATCTTGTTTTTAGGGAAGGTAAAAAAGAAAATTAAAGAAATAGAAGCACTATATACTTAAATTATATTTATCTTTCAATTTAACAAAATACTTGTCTTACGATTATTATTTTTTACAATTCACATTCCTATTTATCTGCTCCTTCACCACCTTATATGTATTTCCTTCCTTTCCTTGAGTTGTATGTTTTAAATAGTCAACTAACATTAGATGCAAGACCATAATGAAATCAATATTCAATGCAGCTGCTAGCAAAGTTATAGCAAATACTAACAAGTTAAGATTTTTATTAACATCTGTAAGAAAACACTTACAGATAATGGAAAGCACACAATTTTCCCTACACTTCCTACTAAATGCAACTAACAAACTAACAAGACAGTGGTGAATTCCTTGAGTTTTCTTTTTGCCACCCAGCTTTGGAGCTGATAAACAACAGCCTCCCAAAAGAACCAAAGGGCATGGCCCAGAAAAGTCCCAGAAAATCTATTCTCCCTAGCCAATGGACCAGGAAAGAGGAAGCCTAAAATGACAGAAATTTTTCAGACAGTAAATATTCTTCTCCAGCCAAACACCATACAAAAAGCTATAGCTCTACCTCCACCCACACCAAGAAAAGCAAGTGGAGAGCCTAGACTTCCAATCTTGCCACGCTATAACAAAGTTCTCCAAAACAGCCTCACCAGGATAGTTTCAAAGAAGGCCAAGTAGGGAGACATGATTTTCATTCATCCCTGTCTGGCAGTATGGATACCCACTATGCATATATATATTCTTAGGTTATATCAGAGGGGCTTGCCTAACAGAGGGGCTGGGCATTCACAATCTCCCAGCAATACAGAGGTCACCTACAAACAGTGTCAGTAATGATGACCTGAAAAACCTGGACTTCTACTCCCATCCAGCAGTAACAAGGCACTCCCCTCCAAACTCATCACATATCAACAGAGGCCAAGTAGGGAACCTAGACTTCTAACTCAGTCTGGCAGTAAGGAGGTAGTACCTCTCCCCATTTCACATGCCAGAGCAGTACCTTACAAAATCAGCTAACAGGAAAGGTTTAAACATACAAATAAACATTTATAAGAATTTTATATTGTATTTACTTAAGTGTAAACAGTTTATAAATATAAGACATGTGGTAAAAGTATAAATGTAACAATATTTGTTATGTAGTAAATAAATTAAATCTAGAATCTCCGAATTTCAGTTGAAAATCATTTGTCATACAAAGAATAAATTCCCAAAATGAATGAAAAAAAGAAATAAATAGATGCCAACACCAAGATAACAGAATTGTTAAGAATTCTCTGGTAAGGATTTTAAAGAAATCATTATAAAATTGCTTTGATGAACAATACAGGCATGCCTGAAACAAATGACAAAACAAAGCATTAGCTAAGAAATAAAACACTTAACAATAAAAAAATAAATATTTTAGAACTGAAAACTACAATAACAAAAATAAGAAGCTCAGTGGAGAGGCTCACCACTAGAATGGAGCGGGACCCCTCTGCCCCCCAAAAAAATCAGTGAACTCGAAGACAAAACAATAAAAACTACCAGTCTAAATAACAAATAAAAAATAGGAGAGGGAGGGAAAAAAGGAACAGAGCATCAGAGGCCTGTAGAACAATAACAAAAGATTTATGATTTGTTCCATCAGAAGAAAAGAGGGAAAGGCTCAAATACTCAAAGAAAATAATGGCTGGACACTTTCCAGATTTGGCAGGAAGTTCAGATTCAAGAGGTTGTACAAATCCCAAATAGGAAAAATCCAAGGAAATCCACCCAAAGACATGTGATACTTAGTTTCTAGAAACTGAAGACTAAGAAAAAAATCTTTAGAGTAGCCAGAGAAAAATGATAAGAAATTTGTCATCAGAAACCATGGATCCCAGAAATAAGTGGCACAATACTTTTCAAGTACTAAAAAAAAAAAAAAGAAAGAAAAAGAAAAAAAAATTAAAACTAAAATTGAATACCCAATGAAAATATCCTTCAGGAACCCAGGGGAAATCAAGACATTCTCAGTTGAAAAGAAACTCAGGTAATTTGTCATGAGTAGATGCATCCTAAAAAATGGCTAAACCAAAAGGAAACAATAAAAAGAACCTTAAAACATAAAGGAAGAAAGAACACAGAAAGCAAAAACAGTCTGTTTCCTCTTAAATTTCCTAAATTATGTTTGATGGTTGAAGTAAAAATTGTAATACTGTCTAATATACTTATTAATACATAGATAATATTTGGAACAATTCTATTATAAGTATTATAAGTATGGTAAAGAGATTCTATACTCAACTCAAGCTGTTAAAGTTATTTATATTACATATATATACCCACAGCAATCACTAGAAGAGCTATACAAAGAGATACACTTAAAAATACTATAGGGGCACCTGAGTAGCTCAGTTGGTTAGGCATCTGACTCACGATCTCATGGTTCATGAGTTTGAGCCCCACATTGGGCACCACTCTGCTAAGGCAGAGCCTACTTGGGATTCTCAATCTCCCTCTCCCTCTGCCCCTTCCTGTTCACACATGCACATGCACTCTCTCTAATAAACTTTTTAAAAAATGCTATAGGTAAATCCAAGTGGAATTCTAAAAATGTTCCAGTAACACATAGGAAAGCAGGAATATGAAAACAGGAAGAGGACAGAAAACTTAAGTATCAGTAAATCAGTCATTACATTAAGTGTAAAGGGCCTAAATATACCAATTAAGACAGAGATCAGCAGAGTAAATTGTAAATCGTGATCCAACTATATGCTGTGACAAGTAATTTCAACTATAATGACACAGATAGATGAAAGTAAAAAAGCAAAAAATATTTACCATTTAAACATTAATCAAAGGAAAGCCAGAGTGGCTGTATAAGTACCAGATAAAGCAGATTTCAGTACAAGAAAATTACCAGAGACAGAGAAGAATACGATATAATGGTAAAAGGGCCAATCCACCAAGAATACATAGCAATTCTAAATGTGTATGCACCAAGCAACAGAACTACAATATATGAAACAAAAATTTAAAGAACCAACCAAAGTACACAAATCCACAATTAGAGCTGAGACTTTAAAAAACTACTCTCTCAACAACTGACTG
The DNA here is from genome assembly GCA_030068075.1 of Paguma larvata. NCBI lineage: Eukaryota > Metazoa > Chordata > Mammalia > Carnivora > Viverridae > Paguma > Paguma larvata. Next base: position 104,647,462 of record CM057829.1, read on the forward strand.
AAAAGCTAGATAGAAAATCAAAGATATAGAAAAAAACACCATCCACCAACATGATCTAATTAACATTTATAGAACACTTAACCCAACAGCAAAATACACATTCTTTGAGAATGCCCACAGAAGATATGCCAAATAAACATATGCTGAGACCTAAACAAAACCTCAAAAAATTTAAAATAATTGAAATCATAGTGTTTCTGACCACAATGGATCAAATTTGAATTAATAAGAGAAGGATAGCAGAAAAACACCAACACTTTGAAACTAAATAACAAACTACTAAATAACAGGTCAAAAAGGAAATCTCAAGGTAAATTAACAAAATACAATAAACTAAATGAAAACACAACATAACAAAATTTGTGGGACAAAGCCAAAACAGTGCTCAGAAAAATTTATAGCAAAGAATGCATACATCTAAAAGAGGGAAAGTTTCAAATCACTAACCAGATTAATCTCTCACCTTAAGAACTTAGAAAAGAAGGAAAATAAACCCAAAGCAAAAGGAAATAAATAATAAAAAGCAGAAATTATTGAACTGGAAACAGAAAACAAAAGAGAAAAATTAATGAAACGAGAACTGATCCTTTGAAAATATCAGTAAAATTGACAAATTGCTACCAAAACTAAAAAAGAAAAAAGAAAACATATTACCAGTACCAGAAATGGAACAGGAGGTATCACTACAGAGGCTGCAGACATCAAGAGATAATAAGGAAATGTTAGGAACAATTCTACACACATAAATTTGACAACTAAGACAAACCAGACCACCAACTGGGGCTTGAGCAGGTACTACCATAATTCATTCAATTTCAAAGAGAAAATTCGAATAACCCTATAACTATTAAGGAAACCGAATTTATCATTTTAAAACTATGAAAAAAGAAATCTCTAGGCCCAGATTATTTCACTAGAGAATTCTATCAAACATATACAGAATTAATATCTCTCCATCCATTTCTCTTCGAGAAAATAGGAGAGAATACTTTCCAATTCATTTTATAAAGCTAGTATTATTCTGACATCAAAACAGGAAAAGACAGTTCCTCCAAAAAAGAAAACTATAGACCAATATCCCTATGGATACACAGAAAAATTCCTTAACAAAATATTAACAGAATTCAGCAATACATAGAAAGAAGTATACATTATGACCAAATGAAGTTTATTCCAGGAATGGAAAGCTGGCTCAATATTTGAAAAATCAAGCAATGGAACTTGCCACCATATCAACAAGCTAAAGAAGAGTATTATTTATCAAGTGACACAGAAAAAGCATCTGCAAAATCTAATACCCACTCATTAAAAAAAAAATCTCAGCAAAGTAAGACTAGAGGGAAACTTCCTCAAATTGATAAATGGCATCTACAAAAAACCTACGGCTAAGAGTTGTTACATAGCTACTTAACAGCGGAAGACTAAGCACTTTATCAGGACAAAGACAATGTCCACTCCTACTACTCATCTTCAACACTGTTCTGGATGGTCTGGTCACTGCAATTAGTGAAGGAAAGGAAATAAAAGGCATACAGATTCGAAAGGAAGAACATCCCTATTTAGTGATGGCAGGACTGTGTACAGAGTAAATCCCAAGAAATCTACCAAAAAAAAAAAACCTCATAGAACTAAAGAGTGAGTTCAGCAATATCATAAAATAAAGATACAAAATTCAATTTTATTTCTGTGTAATAACAACATATGGACACCAAAACTGGAAATACAATGCCAATGACAATCACTCCAAAAAAAAAAAAAAGAAAGAAAGAAATATCCAGGTATAAATCTAACAAAACATGTACGATATTGGAGAATAAAGTTAAAAAGTAAATAAATGGAGAACTAGACCATGTTATGGACTAGAAGACTGAAGAGAGTAAATATGCCGAATCTGACATATGGGTAAAACAATTCCTATAAAATTCCCAGCAAAATTTTTGGTAGGTATAGACAAAATTATTAAAACTTATATAGAAAAGCAAAGAAATGAAAATAGCAAAAATAGTTTTGAAAAAGAAGAATAAAATGGGAATAATTATTCTACCCAATTTCAAGACTTATTAGGCAAAGAAAATGAACTTCGATCTTATTTGTACAAAAGGATTAAGTCACCACGTTTCAGTTTTCAACATCTTATACATTCCAAGACAGGAGACATCTTGGCTCCTAAGAGGTAACCTCTAAACCCTTGGAATATCCTGCTTAATAAAAGTATCTTTGTTTACTTGGGGACCTTGGGTCACTTCATATAGTCTATGCTAATAATGTGATTTGTGGTGGAAGCTTGAATCATGTGATACCAGCCTGACCTCTCAAGGGCTAGAGAATGAGGTAATCCACACAGGGACTCATCCATGCCAACGTAACCAACCCATAATAAAAATCCTGAACACCAAGGCTTGGGTGGACCTTGCCTGATTAGCAATACTTCGTATGTGCAGTCGCAAATCACTGCTGGGAGAATTAAGCAGACAGGACTCCGCTAGGAAAAGACAACTGGAAGTTTGGGCCTAGTGTCTCCTACACTCTACCCTTTGCTTCTTTTTCTATTGCTGAATTCATTAGTGTGACAGCTCTTCTGAGTTCTGTGATTCCTTAAAGCAAATCACTGAGATGAAGGGTGGTGGTCTTGGGGACACCCAAGCACACTTACTTTATAAAAATTTAACTCAAAACTGGATCATGGAATTAAATGGAAAGGAAAAAAATGATAAAAATTTAAGGAAAAAAAGAGACAAATTTTCAAGATCTGGGACTAGGCAAAGAGTTCTTAGACTTGACCCCAAAAGCACAATCATATAAGAAAAAACTAAACATCAAGTTTAAAATTTCTGCTCTGCAAAAGACACTGTTAGAGCATGAAAAGACAAGTTACTGAGTGGAAGAATATATATGCAAACCATATAGCCAACAAAGAATTAGTATCCAAAATATATAAAGAACTCTCAAAACTCAACAGTAAAATAAAGGAAATAATCTGATTAAAACATGGACAAAAGACATGAAGAAACATATCAACAAAGAGAACAGACAGATGGAAAATAAGCATGTGAAGAAACTATCCAACATTACTAATCTTTAAGGAAATGAAAATTAAAACCATAATGAGATACCACTACATTCTCATCAGAAAGGCTAGAATTTAAAAACCACCAATGCAGGGTACCTGGGTGGCTCAGTCAGTTGTGTCTGACTTCAGCGATGTCATGACCTCATGGTTCACAGGTTCGAGCCCCTTGTCAGGCTCTGTGCTGACAGCTCAGAGCCTGAAGCCTGCTTCAGATTCTGTGTCTCCCTCCCTCTCTTTGCCCCTCCCCCACTCACACTCTGTCTCTCTTTTTCTCTCTCTCTCAAAAGTAAATAAAACATTAAAAAAATTAAATGAAAAACACTTTTTAAAAAATACCAATACTAGCTGGAATGAAGAAAAAACTAGATCATTCCCAATGATCCATTTTCACTGCCACCTTAAATGAAATAATCACTCTGAAAAGCAGTGTGACAATTTCCTTAAGAACTAAACATACAACTTCTATACAACCAGCAAGTGTGTTCCTAAATGTTTACCACAGAGAAATGAAGACGATATGTTTATATCAAAACCTGTGCATGAATGCTTATACCAGCTTTATTCCCAACAGCCAAAACTGAAACAACACAAGTATCTTTCAGGGGGTAAATGGTTAAGCAACATGTGGTCTAATACCGCCAATGCCAAATACTACTTAGCAATAAAAGAAAAGAACTACTGATACACAAAACAACCTGAATGAATCATCAAAATAAATAAATAAACAATAAATAAATAAATAAAGCCAATATTAAAGGTTACATACTGTATGAGTCCTCTTATACAGCATTCTTGAAATGATGAAATTATAAAAATAAAGAATAGATTAGTGGCTTCCAAGAGTTAAGAGAGTAGGGGGAGCATGAGCAACATGAGGTGCATACCCTGGTGACAGAAACCTTCTGTATTTTGACTGTAACAGTATCCTGGTTGTGATACTGTACTGTAGAGCTGTGCAAGATATGACCATGGGTGGGGGTTGGAGGTACTGAATAATGAATGCATAAAATCTCTGTGCTATTTCTTAAAATTGGATGTGAATCTACAATTATCTCGAAATAAATAAAAGTGAATGAGGGAAAAACTAATGTGATCAGAGAAAGAATTGTATTTGATATACAACACTGAACATTATTAAATATTCAAACACTGCTTTATAATTTCTTATTTTAGAACAACAGAATATTTCCCTTAATTGTTCTCCATCACAACCATTCTCTGAAGGCTCATGTCTAAACACTAAGAACTTCAGGTTACCTTCAACGCTGTCAGAACAGGAAGTTCCAATGCCGGTGTCACCACTGTCAGAAGTTATACTGTGTCTCCTGATATGATTATTTCGATGGTTAGATGGAACAGTTGTGGCCTGCCACAATGATTCATTACCAGGTAACCATGCTGATGAGGAATAATCTGGGCCTACAAAGGAAAATATGCAAAAGTTAGCATATTTACAATGTCTATGAGCAGACAGAAGAGATCTTTTTTGCCCTTAGAAAAAATACATATAAAGCAAAAAAAAAAAAAAAAAAAATATCTGTCCAAATACTTAAAATAGACCAGTGATATGTAAGATTCATCAAATAAACTTACATACCATACACCTAAAATTTCAAAGCTGATTTAGCAGCTTCTTTTGCTGAAGGACTCTGATTTCTGCTTACAGGTATTGAACTTTAAATATATACTGCTGCCTTTAAAAATGTCAAATCAGGGGGCACTTGAGTGGCTCAGTGGTTCAGCATCCTACTTCTCTGCTCATACTTGTGAGTTGGAGCCCCACTTTGAGTTTTGTGCAATTAGCACAGAAGCCTGCTTCAAATTCTGTCTCCCTATCTCTCTGCCCCTCTCCCACTCACACTCTCTCAAAAATAAACAAACATGAAAAAAAAATTAAAAACTAAAATAAAATGTCAAATTGGGATGCCTGGGTGGCTCAGTCAACTTGAGCATCTGAACTCTTGATTTTGGCTCAGGTCAGGATAACAGGGTCGTGGGATAAAGCCTCACATGTGGTGTGAGCCTACTTAGGATTCTCTCTCCCTCTCTCTCTCTCTCTCTTTTTTCTCTCTCTCCCCCCCTTCCCCGATCTCCTGCTCATGCTCTCTCTAAAATTAAAAAATATATAATAAAAAATAAAATAAAATAAAATAAAATAAAAATAAAAAGTCAAATCTATCTATCTGTCTGTCTGTCAATGTCAGCACTCTGCTCTGGAATATTTGATACACAGGCATCTGGGATTCCACGCAGAATTAAATTAGCTGAGCATTAGCTGAGAATGGTTCAGGGAAAGTCTAACTGAATCAACTGGATAATCACTTAAGTGGAATATGCTAATGGAAAATAAATCTATTTTTCCTATATCCTTATCATTTAACATTTAAAGTTATTGTGTATTTATTTCTTTAGTTATGTTTCGGTAAAAGTTAAACACCATAGCATATTCTTGGCTCCTTGCTTTATTTTCCCTTGAGTTATATTAAATCTTTATTTTTTAGTTAACATCACCTTTCAGTGTTCTCTCAGTCTTTATTTTTACTTATCTTGTCTGTTTTTAATTTTTATTCACCTTTTTCGGATTCATCTATCATTTTACTTTTCTGCATACTTCATTCTTAAATTATTATCCATTACAATGCCACACGAAGTATATCCATGAACCAGTACCAGTCTGTGAACTATTTATTACTAGTTTATAAAAGTTACTGTTATCTGAAAGAGTAATTTTAAATCTGTTGAATTTTATATAAAAGCTATAGAGGCACATGTCTTTATTAATGGCTAACACAGTGATTCTCAAATTGGAGCCTGAAGACTTATTTGTGGAAGTTAACAAGTTCTATACAAGGATTTTGGGCTTTCATTTCAATGCATTCTTAAAAAATTAATCAGCACATTACAGATGACCTGAATAATTTTAATATCCACATTTGTGTTTTACATTCACAGGTACATTTGCTTCTAAGTAAAGAGCAAATAACACATGGGGCAGTTATCAAAGGACACACTATTGAAACTGGCATCCTAGTGCCTTCTTAGATTTCAATATAAGGATTACAGAAAGATAAACATGTCCATAAAATAAATTAAATCATTTCACCACACTTTCAGGAATAGCCACCATTGTTTATATTAATATTAAAAAAATAAAATTCACAGATTAATAATAAACCAGAACTGAAGCTATTTTCTACCAATATTAATCTTCAGTTTTAATAAAACATTATGTCATATTAATATTAGTTTGAATTTTTATTTACATGTAATTTATAAATTAAATATTTTGGTTTTATAGATATATAAAACAAGTAGCTTTAAAAACGACATACATTTAAATTAACAAGTAGCCTTAAAAACTATATACATTTAAATTAACTAAAAATTTAAAATATCACCCAAAGAGACACTTCTACAAGCTTTGATGTACAGAACCACCACTTAAAACTTTGTAGATTCTAGACCTCTCTCAAAATAGGACTTGCTTTAATTCACCTGATTAATTACTCACATATTAAAGCATCAAGTGAAAGTATTCTGTAACCAGGCCTGCTCTAACTCTGATCTGCCTGTAATCTATACCATAAAGTCTTCTTCAATCAGCTCCTCAGGTAATATTGCCTGTATATGAACTCGAAGTCCTCTATAAATCATTATCAAAAAGGATAACCAGCCCACTACTTTCTTTCCCATGTGCAAACCTATTGGAGAAATATTTTCTAGGAATATCCAGTATAAGCATAAATAGGCTGGGAGTACTGTAAATGACAAAGGCATGAAACTATGTCCAATCTTACTAACAGAGAAATTAAAAAATAGAATTTTTAGATTTTTAAAATTATGGTTAATCCTTGAACAAAAACGGGTTTGAACTGAGCAACTCCCCTTATACATGGAATTTTTTAAGTAAGCATATCAGAAAACTTCTTGGAGATTTGTGACTATATGAAAAAACTTGCAGACAAACTAAGTAGCCTAGAAATAACAAAAAAATTAAGAAAAAGTTAGGTTTGTCATGAATACATAAAATATATGTAGATGCTAGTCCTATTATTTACTCCCATAAAATATATAAAAATTTTATCATAAAAAGTTACAAATTATCAAAACTTACACAAACACTTCCACATCATACACGGTGCCATTCAGAGTCAAGAGAAATGTAAACAAATGCAAAGATGTAATAATAAATCATAACTGCATAAAATTAGTACTGTAATGACTTTGCAGTCACTTCTTGTTGCTACTGCAGTGAACTCAAGTGTCGCAAGCATCCACTTAAAAGACACCATTTGAAGGTAATCCTCTCCAGTAAATTGTGTAGCACAGTAAAAACTGATCTCTCGTGGTTCTCACGTATTTTTCACCATGTTTTGTGCAGTAACATAGACTTCCAACACCATGGAACCCATATGAAGTATGACTGGTGACACTGGAAATGCTCCCAAGAAGCAGAAAAAAGTCAGGACATTAGAAAGAAAAAGGTGAATGCTTGATATGTACTATAGTTTGAGGTCTCTACCTGTAGTTTGCCTTCTATTTCTAGATTAATGAATCCAGCATAAGGGCCACTGTTAAAATAAAAACAAAAGGGAACTTTGCCAAGTTATTGCTGCAGCTATACCAGGAGGAGAGCAAAAAGTTCAAACTTTTTGTGAAATATCTTTCTTGATTTGAAACTACAGCTTATATGTGGGTGCAATCTGTCATAAGAATGGCCCACCTATAGACTCTAGATTGATTTGAGAAAAAGCAAAGTCTCATGGTACGTGATAATTTAAAGCAAAGGAAGGTGAAGGATATAAAGCTGAAGAATTTAATGCCAGCATGGGATGGTTTGATAATTTTAGAAAGAAGTTTGGCTTTAAAAATCTCAAGATAAGAGGAGAAGAAGCTTCTGACAACTGAGAGGCAGTAGAAATAGCAAAAAATTTAAGAAAAAGTTAGGTTTGTCATGAACACATAAAATATATGTAGAGTTCCCAAACACAATTACAAAAATCACTGATGAGAAAGGGTATCTGCCTGAAGAGAGGGATGAATGTATCCTACTCTGGGAAAAAAAAAAAAAAAGAAACTGCCACAAAGGATATTTATTAGTAAGGAAGAGGAATGAACACCAAATTTAATGCAGGAAGGGATAGGCTGATTCTTACTGTTTTGTGCAAATGCAGTCAGGTTATGATCAGGACTCTCCTTATCTGTAAAGCTGCTAACCCCCAGGCCCTGAAGAAAAAAGGTAACCATCAGTGGCCAGACTTCTGGTTGTAGAACAGGCTGAACAAGAACGCTTGTTCTAGACTGGTTCCATCGGCACTTTGTCCCTGAAGTCAGAAGTACCCTGCCAGTAAGGGACTGCTTTTCAAAGCGCTTTTGATATTGGACAAGGCTCCTGACCACCTAGAACCTTGAGTTGGACACCAAAGATATCAAAGTGGCTTACCTGCCCCTAATACAATGTCTCTAAGTCAGCCTCTAGATCAAGAGGTCATAGGAACCTTTAAGATTCATTTTGCATGGTTCCCTATGGAAAGCATTGTAACCATAATGGAACAGAACTCCGAGAGAACATCATGAAAGTTTGGAAGGATTACACCATGGAAGATACCATCGTTACAGAAAAACCTGTGAAAGCCATCAACCCAGAAGGAATAAATTCCTTCTGGAGAAAACTGTATCAAGATGTTACGCATAACTTCACAGGATTAATGACAGAGCCAGTCAAATTATGAAACAGATTGTGGATATGACAAAATACGTGAGAAATTAAAGCTTTCAAGATATGGAGCTTGAAAGAAATTCAAGAGCTAATAGATACCACAATAGAGAAATTAACAGAAGACGGCTTGATGAAGATGAGTGCTTCTGAACCAATGCCAGACAATGAAAAAGAAGATACAGAAGAAGTGTCAGAAAACAAACTGGCATTAAACAACCTGGCAGGAGGGTTCTCATTACTCAACATGGACCTTTCCATGATACGAGCACTAAAAACTAAAGCAAATGGTAGAAGAAAGACTAGTACTGTATAGAAACATTTCTGATGGGGCGCCTGGGTGGCTCAGTCGTTTGGGCGGCTGACTTCAGCTTGGGTCATGATCTCGCGGTCTGTGGGTTTGAGCCCCGAGTCGGGCTCTGTGCTGACGGCTCAGAGCCTGGAGCCTGCTTCCGATTCTGTGTCTCCTTCTCTCTCTGCCCTTCCCCCGTTCATGCTGTGCCTCTATGTCTCTCAAAAATAAATAAACATTAAAAAAAATTTTTTTTTAAAAAAGAAACATTTCTGAGAAAGTGAGAAAGTCAGACCGAAATTACAATGCACTTATGTAAAGTTATACCAAGTGTGCCTGCTTCTACTGCCTTCCCTTCCACCTCCTCCACCTCTACCACTCCTGAGAAAGCAAGACCAACCCTCCTTTTTCTCCTCCTCTTCAACCTATTCAACATGGATGAAGACCTTTATGATGATCCACTTCCACTGAATGAACAGAAATAATCACGCCACACAGTTAAAAAACTTACCTGTCATACATGTAGTCTTGGCATGAAAATCTAGCAACTGTATGGCAAGAACTGTGTGAGATGTTTTTGTGCTGCTATCATCATCATCATCATCACCACTTAAGTATTCACCATGTACAAGATCCTGTACAAAACCTGTACGGTAGTGGATAGCCTATCTTCACATAGGCAGGAAATGAGTAATAGTTAACACAAAATTAATAATGTGTTAGTTTTTTTACTGTTTTATAACTTTGCTTTCCAAGAATTACATTACCATATAGTATGCTCCTCCCTCTCATAACTGAAGAAAACTGCATATCAGCTTATCACACATAAGTGTTTTTTTTTAAATCTAACACTGTTTCCAATTATATATTATGAATATGACTAAATCTATATGCCATTAAAATGTTACAATGACTCATTCATTAGTGTACAGGCTAGGCTACTGCGGAACAATCATATTACTGCTTCTTCATTATCAACGCATGACTCATTATACCTATAATAAAGGAATCTCTTTTTCAGGTTATCTTTTCATTTTTGGTGTCTAGTGTTAGTAACACATATAACATCTATAAGCCTTTGTATCATTTAACACAATATTGATATAGACACTGATGGACAATTCATCTTGTACACATGATATAAACTTACGGTACTAACACACTACAGTACTGTAAATGTATTTTCTCTTATGATTTTCTTAATATGCTTTCTTTAGCTTACTTGATTGTAAAAATACAGTATATAATACATATAACATATAAAATATGTGTTAATCAGCTGTTTGTTATCAGTAAGGCTTCCCAGTTTCAACTGCAAGTTATTAGAATTTAAGTTTTTGAGAGGCGAAAGATTTACACAGATTTTAAACTGCACGAGGGACGAGTGCCCCTAACCCCTGCATGTTCAAGGATCAACTATACTTCTTTTTTTAAAAAGATCCAATTTATATTATATGCCTAGAACACTGAGGATAATTAACAAATGTCATGAATAAAATAACATTCTAATCTTTAATTTAGACTGAATTAATTCATTCTTGTCTCTATTCAAGTCAATCCAGAAGCACAAAGCAGTTAAGAACTAGAAGGGAAATATGCTTACCAGGAAACATAATAAGGAAAATTTTCTCACACTACAGTTATAAGACTATGCTACTGAAACAAGAACTACTTAGTTTCTAGATACATGCTATGGACTTTTAAAAAAAATTACAATGAGGCTCAGCATTCTCTGATGATAAAGTCTAACCTAGGTCCTATCATATTAAAGCAATTGAGGGGCACCTGGGTGGCTTAGTCGGTTAAACATCCAGCTTTGGCTCAGGTCATGATCTCATGGTCCACGAGTTCAAGCCCGGCATTGGGCTCTGTGCTGACAGCTCAGAGCCTGTAGCCTGCTTCAGATTCTGTGTCTCCCTCTTGCTGTGCCCCTCCCCCACTCACATTCTCGTTCTCTCTCTCTCTCTCTCTCAAAAGTAAATAATAAACATTAATTTAAAAAAATAAAGCAATCTAATAATTGACTGTAAAATCAGTTTTCTCTAGAACGAAGACAGAAGCACCTTTGTAAGAATAGCAAAAATACCAAGACATGGTACATTGGAACTTCTCTTTGGAAAACAGTATTTTACAATTTTTAGCACGAATTTCAATTTTTTTAAATAGAATACTGAATGCCCAAGAATAACTTCTTTAAAAATTATTAATATTTATCACACTGGAAATATAAGAAGATTAGGATCAAATGCATTTTTTTAATTGGAAGCAAAAATACATGCAATATCAAGTCTTCCACAATATGTTGATATACCTATAATTATCTGCATTTGTAATAACTACTATTGTTTTTTTTTTTAATTTAGAGAGAGAGTGTATGGCAGGGGAGGGCCCGGGGGTGGGGGGAGAGAGAGAAAGAGAGAGAGAATATCGAAAGCAGGCTCTATGCTCACCACAGAGCCCAATGCAGGGCCTGATCCCACAACCTTAGGAACATGAGCTGAGCCAAAATTAAGAGTCAGAAGCTCAACCAACTGAGCCACCAGGCGCCCCTTACTGAATTTTTTTAATGACAACTCTAAGAATAAGAATAACACCACTGACAAAGCATATTTGTTTTTACATAAAAAGCTGAATACAAATCATGAATACCAAATGCAATGCTTCTCAAAATGAAAGTGATCAGTGGACTGAGACCAACTGTTTTACATAAAACAAAACAAAACAGAAAATATCAAAGCACACTACCCTTATACGACATAAGATACACGTATGTCACATTTTAACACCTCTTGAAATGTTAACAAGCACAAAGTACTTTTACTCAAAGTGGCCTTCAACTGTCCCAATTCTATCAGTAGAAATCAACATATGACTAAGTTAAAAAGGAATAAATCCAGGGAACACAACAACAACAAAACTATTCCTTAACACTTAAAAGTAATCAGTTTCTAAAACTGTTCAGTCCATTTTGAAGATACTAAAGAGAATTACATGTCTCTTCTCCATGCCCACCACCACAGATCATACATTTTGGTTGGACTACTGGAAGAATCTCCCACTGAAATAATTCCACGCAAGCCATCCTCGACCCTACTACCAGAGTTATCTTCTGAGAATAAAATACACTTGTCATTCTCTTGCTTATACAGATCTGTAGGTTCCTTCCTGCAAACTACTGAAGTGTGGCAAACTTCTTCACCAACTACAGCCCCATTTTCTAATCCTTGGCAACCCTACCTCCCTTATGCCAGCTGCCCTACAAACGCTCTCTAGCCGCACACACTTAATCACTGCCGCCAGATAGTCGAGGTTCTTTAATGACTCCATGCTATTTTCCTTCTCTACCTTCTTTAAAAGTCGCAGTTCAGAATCTTGTTCAAAATGTCTTCCGATTCTTCCAGAAGGTATTCAGCGGGATTCAATAATTACTACTTTGTGCTCTCCTAATATATCACTCAAAATTCCAGAACGGGATTTACTAAATTATATTAACCCATCTGTGTAGGACTTTCTTCTCCCTCAGCAAACTAAGAACAGTGAAAAACAACTTTTTTTTTTAAGTCTCTAACAGAGCTGCAGAGCCAGGCAGGGTCTCAATAAACGTAAGTCATTATTACTACTAGGGATCCAAAAAATGTTCATGGTATAAAATTAAAATTCTGGAAGCATTATAATTAGATCTAAAAATATTCTTCCTTTTAGAAGAAGGATTAAACAGGGGTTTTGGGGGGTTGTTGTTGTCTGCTTATTTTAAAATCCAGGAGATCTTTAACTATCCCTTGAGCTAGTTTGTATTTAAGTGCCTATTTAAAGATCAGTAAATATTTTCCAAAGCTGCTAAAAAAACTAGTAAGTAGTTTGAGGGGATGATGGCTAAAATACCTAATAAATCTATAGGGCCAAAAAAACACAAAAAAGTCACAAAAAATTAAAAAGAACATTAAAACATAAAAAACCATTCACATTAATAGTAACCACACATACACACAGAAAAAAATCTCAAAACTACACTGGAGACGATCCAAAATGAAGGAAACTTAATATAGTAATATTTATGTTCTTCATTGCCATCCTCCAGTCCATTTAAGTACTGTTTATCTCTAGGGTAAGTGACTCTACTGGTCCTAATTTTTTTTCTTTTATTACAGAAATAATAGTGTAGCTTAGCGGTAAAAAACGGACTATGAAACCAGGCTGCCTGGACTCAGCATAGCGGTGAGACTTTGAGTCACTTATCTAATCTGCACCTCAGTTTCTTCACACGTAAAAAGAGAAAACAAATTAGAGTATCTCTCTTATAGGGTTTTTGTGATAATTGAATGAATATGAAAAAAAAATTTTTTTAAGTGCCAGGCATAAAGACAAACACACAAATCAATGGAACAGAATAAAGGGCCCAGAATTAGAGGCAGCTGGATGTCTCAGTCAGTTAATCATTCAACTCCTGGTTTTGGCCCAGGTCATGATCTCACAGTTCTTGAGTTCGAGCCCTGCACTGGGCTCTGTGCTGACAGTATGGAACCTGCTTGGGATTCTCTCACTCCCTGTCTCTCTGCCCCTCCCCTGCTCTCTCTCTCCCTCTCTCTCTCTCAAAAATAAATAAACATTAAAAAATAAGGCCCCAGCACAAATCCACACATATATGGTGTATTAATTTACTACAAAGGAGCCAGGAATACACAACAGGAAAATGATGGTCTCTTCAATACATGGAGTTGGGAAAACTGGGCAGCACATGCCAAAGAATAAAACTGAGCCTCTATATTAACACCATACACAAAGATCAACTCAAAATGGGTTAAAAACTTGAACACAAGACCTGAAACCATGAAACTCCTAGAAGAAAATGGAGGGCAAACTCCTTGACAACAATCTTGGCAAAGTTTTTTGGATTTGACACCAAAAGCAAAGGCAACATAAGCAAAAATAAATGGGACTACATTAAATTAAAAAGCTTCTGTGCAGCAAAGGAAACCATCAACAAAATGAAAAGGCAACATAAGGTACAGGAAAAAGTATTTCCAAACCATATATCTGATAGGAGGTTAATATCTAAAGTACATAAGAAACTCATAAAACTCAACAGCAACAGTAATAACAACAAATCAGATTTTTTAAATGGGCTGAGGACCTGAAAAGGTATTTTCCCAAAAGAGACATAAAAAGGCCTACAGGTACATGAAAAGGTCCTCAACATCAACATCACTAAACATCAGGAAAATGAAAATCAAAAGCACAATGAGATACCACCTCACACCCATTAGAATGGCTATTATCAAAAAGATAAGAAATAACAAATATTGCAAGGATGTGGAGAAAAGGGAATTCTTGTGCACTGTTGGTGGGAATGTCAATTAAAATTGAATTTTAAGTAAGCAAAAACTAGTATTCTTTGCTTTCTAAATATAAATAGGGAAGTTCATTTATTAACTACTGTGAATAATTTTAAACACATTACCACAAAAGGTATAAGACTATATTCCTTCAATGTGATTCTGAAATTTCCTTATTCTTAATTCTAGCATAACAAGGAAGAGCTTTCATTGGTTCAGGCTGAGATTAAAATTACTCCATTAAGAACAATGATCAGATAAGTAAGTGGTTTGCCCTTGACAGAAAAAGTATGAATTCAAACCAATAAATATATGCCAATTACTCATTATATAAAGCAAGGAATTCAAGAGGATTAAAACAACAAACAACACAGACTAGAAAAAAAATTACATGCATATTGATTTCAATATGTAAATGGGCAGAAGACCTAGTTTATCTTCTGGTTACTTGAAATGCTGTATTAAAAAAAAAGAAGTATATTGGCAGCCATCTGGAATGAGGACCACATTTAATTTAATCTCTCATAAGCCTTTGTTTCAGTTTATAAACTGGTAAAAATAAGAAGTTTTTAATAAAACCACTACAAATGTGAAGTATACCAAGCAATATTCAGAGGCCTACCTTTGTCTTTCGCTGTAACTATTTAATAGTATCACTAGAAAAAAAATATTCTATATGGGAGGAAATTATGCCAAACCTTAGAAGGATCAACACCATCCAGGAGAAAATAAAAATCCCAATCAAAATAAATTTTCCCAGATAAACTGTCAGACCTAATAAATGCTTTTATTAAGTAGCCATTAACCTCCAAAGAAAGCTGAGTAGGCTAATTATTTCTCAATTAGCCTTTTGTTTACTCATACGTAGGAACCTAAGTGCCACACACAACACATTTAAGTGCCAAAACTAAAACAAAACTTTAGTATTAAAACATTTCAAAATAGAGTTTTGAGAAAAATAAATATCTCCCCCAAATTAAAGAACTTACTTTCTAGTCCAAGTTTTCAGTACATCATTCCTAAAACAAGATGGAATGCTTAGTACTACTCAGAAAGCATCAAAAAAGCTTCTATAATGTCGTGGCAAGACAATATATATTTCTAACTGTCAAAAAACACACAATCTATCTACAATGTAACCACCTTGTGGGAAACTTTGAACTTTACACAAAATTTGGTCCAAATTTTTCATCCCATTCTCTTGCAAGATAACTAAGAACTAGAGTTCATCTCTAACTCTGAATTTTAGTACCAAAAAGTAGCATCAATAAAGCAATCGTTTATTCACTAGAATAAACTTTCTACTATATAGAAAAGGGACAGAACAAAAGTCCTGATTTAAAGTAATTTAAAAGCTTATCAATGACTTGAATTATTTTAGCAGCATGTAATGAAGTCTTAAAAACATTTATCACAGGAGAAAAGAAACAAAAATAGTCACTATTTTAAGGCAGATTCTCAAGCTGAAACATGAAATAAAACTAAATACCAAAGTCTGGCCCCTGATGAAGAAAATCTACTCTGGTGGGAAGAACACTTACACCATTTCAGATGTCTTGAGTCAAGGTTCAGCCAACTGTTCAATGTACAGCATCCCACGAGACACTTCCCCTCCCCTAGTTTTGAAACTGAACATCCCAGGCAAACCCAGACAGTCAGTCACCCTAGCTTGAGAAGTAGGTAAGGAAAAAGCAATTCGAACTTTTAGTTAGCACTTAGGTATCAGTCTCTATGCAACTGTGTGGAGGGGCGCCTAGGTGGATGTCAGACTTCAGCTCAGGTCATGATCTCTCGTTTGTGAGTTCGCACCAGCGTTGAGTTGTCTGCTGTCAGTGCGGAGTCTGCTTGGGTTCCTGCCTCTCCCTCTCTCTCTCTCCCCCTCTGCCCTTCTGCATTGGCACTGCCCTCAGCTTCTTCTCTTCTAGAATATCACACTCTGTGGTTTTTATTCCTACCTCGCCAGCTGCTCCCTCTCAATTTCTTTGGATTCTTCTTCCTCCACCTGACAGGAAACATTAAATGTCCCAGAGCTTGATCCTCTACTGTATTCTCTACATTCTCTCCATGTGAACACCTTTTAACACCATTTATACACAGGTATCTCTCAAAATTCCTACCTCCACCTCTCCCATCTCTCCACTGAACTTGACTTGTATATCCAGCTTCCTACTCGACATGGTGCCTGCACCTCTAAAAAGCATCTCATACTTCATACGGCCAAAACAAGAACTCTTCATTCTATTTGCCATCCTCACTCTGCCCCCCAACTCAGGAAATAGCACCACCAGCCATAATTTCTGAAGCCTAAACTAAAATACAATTTTTGACTCCTCTTGCCCTCCTTTGTCATCTCCAAACCATTAGTAAATCCTTTGAGTTTTCTGGAGTATATTCCAAACCCATTCTCTTCTCCCCAAATCCAATACTACCGCTGTGATTCCAGTCCATCTACTGTATGTAACCTATTAACTGCAATGACCTATTAACTGGCTTTGCCTACTGCTCTTCTTTCCCCATCCTTCCACAATTTTTCCCCACAGAACAGCCAGGCGTGACCCATAAACACCAAGGATAGAGAATGTCTACTCTGTTTGTTGTAGACAACAACTCTGTAGAGAATGTCTACTCTGTTGGCATTCCCCAACGAATGAATGAAACGAACAGTCATCTCTCCTACCCTTTTTAGATCTAGATTTCCCTCACATAGAACAGAATCCAAACTTCTTACGATGCCATGCATTATCTGGCCTCCCTCACCTCACATCCCTGATCTCCATGCTCCAGATTCAATAGCTCTTGATATTCCTCAAACTCCCCAAACTCATTTCTACCTCGGGGCGGTTTCTGTGCCCGTGCCTCAAGACTCCTCCCCTCACGTCTGGCTCCTTCTCATCATTCTGGCCTCAGCTCAATGTTACCTCCTTAGAAAGGCGTTCCCTGACTGGCCAATCCAAAGCAGCTCTACCCATCCTCTGCCATCTCACCCAGTTTCCCTGTTTTCACAGTACTTACTAGGTGAATTCTCTTGTTGGTTTACTTACAGACTGCTTCGTCCTCACTAGAATGTAAGCTCCCTCAGAGCTGGGACCTTATCTTTGTTGTTCAGTGATGTACCACTACAGGCTAGTACAATGCCTACTACACAGTATTTATTGAAAGAATGACTCACAAACATTTGCCAAGTACGTATTATGTGCCAACTGCTATACTAGGTAATAACAATAGATTTTTATAATTAAAGAAAAATAGAAAGTGAAAGATACTAGTATGAAAAGCAATTTGATATTCCTTTTATGCTGACCATTCCCATTCTTAAAATGAATACTTTATATAAATTCTACTTTTCAGAATATTATTTTGGCAGTGTAAAATGCAAATATGCTTAAGGTAGTAATAATAATTAGTATCTCACTGAAGCTTTGGAAGTTACCTAAATGATGACATTTTTCATTTTTTAATGCACACTTTACACATTAGCTCCCGCTAATTAAGCCATCACTCAGTAAAATATTATCTAGGACTCTTCATGTCATCACCATTTTCTCAGAATATGCATACAAACATTTCACCCAGTCAGAAAAACCATGACTCTGTAAAACTTTCTGTTCTCAATAGAAATATTCGCAACATGACAACACTGGTTGTCAACTCACCATTTATTCCCTGGCCTCAGATTAATTTACCAGATTCATTCAAGCCAAGAAATGATCAAGTTCCAATTACTAATAAAGTTCATTTCACAAAAGTCATCACTAAAGTTAGATTCACCCCTCATCCCCCAAATATTATATAATAGAACATGTCCAAATGAGTTCGAGCAAAAGAGTTATGTTTCACTGTTACCACAGCACTTTTAGATCCATCTAATTCAGAACCACAGCAGAAAACCTTAGTATTTGATACAATCATATCAGTTACCACCACTATCATTATGACATCACTAAACACCTTATGGTAATGCACCAACTAGGAAGAAGTAGATTTTAAGCTCAAGGCACTGAACAAATGACATTTCTCCAGATCTTGTGTTTTCATATTTTAGCATACTTTGAAACTATCATATTCTGCCCCCAAATGTTGTAAGGGTTGAATATATTAACATTTTTAAAGTATGATTTAGAAAATGAATCAAATTCAGTATAACTAGGTATAAGTACTCAAAGTATCACTATATCATACTAGATTTTTAAAACATAAGGGAAAGGGGTGCCTGGATGGCTCAGTCGGTTAAGTGTCAGACTTAACTGGGGTCAGGTCATAATCTCCCTGTCGTGGGATGGAGCCCTGTTTCTGGCTCCAGGAAGGGCATGGAGCCTGCTTAAGAGTCTCTCTCCCTCTCCCTCTAATTATGCATTTTGAATAGTAAGGTATTCTCAAATGCATTCAACCAAATACATAAGACATATCACTTGTTCTATTTAAAATTAGCTTTCAAGGAGCGACTAGGTGGCTCAGTCAGTTAAACTTCAACTTTGGTTCAGGTCATGCTTTCATGGTTAGTGAGTCCAATCCCAGCATCAGGCTCTGCACTGACAGTGTGAGGCCTGCTTGGGATTCTCTCTTCCCCCTCTCTCTCTACCCCTCCCCAACATGTGCTCTCATAATAAATGAAAAAATAATAAATAAAATTAGCTTTCTAACCATACTTGCTAATAGAAAAGGGGGAACGGGGAACTTCTGGTTTTTTTCTTTGTATGGAAATATATGAACATATTCATCTTATTTGAATTTATAAACACTTACTCTATAAAGCTGGAAAACTGTAGGTCCAATTTTTAATTTAACAAAATTAAATCCCAAGGTAAAGGTCAAAAGTTAAGTATTCTGCAAACTACACTGGTTATTGTTCCTATTTGATTTTACTACCATTACTTAAAAAAAGTTCCTTCAATATTTTCAGCTGATTCTATATTACTGTTAATTTTCTCTTTAGTCTAGTTACATATTTTTATAAACAAACCAGTTTTAGGATACCTAGAATTAACCCACATACTGAAATAAACTCATTTCAATACCAGAAATTACTTATCCCTGGTTTCATACTGGCCTTCAGGACTAAAATGATTGCTGACAAAATCAGAAAACAACTCTTTGTATTCACTAAATTCTAAAATTGTTCAAGTTAGTCAAAAGATATACTGAACATTATTTTTAAAATATGAATTTTCTTCAAATTCTCATAAAGGAAAAGAAATCCCTGCATAAATCAACTCAGAGGTCATTATCTTGACCTTCACCATGTGTTCATTTGTAAGAGAAACCACACGTAAGTAAGTTTTTCATCTAAGGTGTAACTTTATAAAATTAACTAAAAAATAATTTTAAATATTTATTTGCTGAAGAATAAAGAAACACGGGGCACCTGGGTGGCTCAGTCGATTAAGTGTCCGACTTCAGCTCAGTTCATGATCCCATGGTTCGCGGGTTCAAGCCACACTTTGGGCTCTGTGCTGACAGCTCAGAGCCTGGAGCCTGCTTCAGATTTTATGTCTAGCCCCTCCCCCCCAGCTCACATTCTGTCTCTCTGCCCCGCACCCCCCAGCTCACATTCTGTCTGTCTCCTTCAAATAAATAAACATTAAAAAAATTTTTTTTAAGAATTAAAAAAAGATAAAGAAGCATAACAAAAAGTACATCATTATTACTTTAAAAGAAATCCACTCTCAGCATTTAGCTGGAAAAAAAAATTTATTGGAAAGGCATGTCCTGACTGAGATAAAATATATGCTTTGTAAAGATATCCATCCTATCCAAATTCCTTCAACTTGGGTACTGTTTATAAAGTATCTCCTTCCACTATATTCTTTGCTACAGCAAAGGTCTAGGGCCTGCAATACAACCTCAAAGTCCTTCTTTCAGTTACTTAACTTCTACTCCCTATGAAGTTTTCTTCCTCATGGAAATCAATGGAAAAATGGATACAATGCTTGGGTGATATTATATCTCTAAACATGTTATTACTACAAATCTATTTCAAGAGGTTAGGTTACAAAGATACTACAGATGGCTTTTGACAGGTATAGATAAACTGACACCATGCCCTCCAACTCCTAGGGATAATGAAGTGTCTTCTCACTGAAGCTAAGTTTGATTGTAGGATTTCTAACTACTCAGTAAGCATCAGAAACCTCTCAACTGCAGTCTCCCCTTTTTAGGACAAGTAGTATACATCATAGAGAAGATAATTCCTACTTACATTCTTTTTTCTTTACTAAATCCATGCCTACATTAAATTCCATTATTTCTAAAAGTGTTGCAGAACCAAATTTAAGAGAATGATTTTCAATCTAACCTTGGATTTTAAAATTTACCTATGTCTCAAATAAAGTACAGTATGGTGACTACAGTTAATCCCATGCTGTATGCTTGAAATCTACTAGGAGGATAAATCTTAAGTATTCTCACCACACACACAAAAAAATACTGCAACTCTATGAGGTGATGGATATGTTATATAGCTTGATTGTGGAGATCATTTCGCAATGCATGTATACATCAAAACATCAAGTTGGACGCCTTAAGTATATATACAATTTCCACTTGTCAGTTACATTCCCCCAATAACTGGTAAAATTATATATCTCCAAAAAACCACATCACAAATTTCGAAACTATCATAGAATTGCATTATTTGAAATTTTAATAGCAACTGTGCCTGGTATATTTTAAAGAGCAGAAAATGCTACCAGAAAAAAAAAATCTCACTTCCAAATGCTGCTTCTACGTTTTTTGTTTTGCAAATAGCGTTAAAAATGTATACAAAAATGTTAGTTACAAGAGGAACTCAAAACATTTTGTGGAACGAGGTTACTTAGGAGTTCGAGCACCACCTAAAATTGTAGGTAAAAATTTTACGTCGGTACATATGGCAATTTTTTCTGGATAAAAGGCCTATAGAACTTTCAGCTTCTCGAAGGGTTCGAGAGCCAATTAAAGTGCCCTGAGGAACCGTCGGCGTCAGATAGCTTGTCACAGGCAACCCAAGCCTTATTTTTTTAAGCCTTATCTTTTTTTTAAATCCCAAATTAGGGGAGGATTTATCCCAACCTGGTGGCCCCGACACAACTTCTGGGCGATGCAGGCATGAAATGGCTGTCCGATACAAACCGCTCCCTTCATACTGAACGCGGCAATCTCCAAATTTTCCCTGAAGGGGCCAGGGAGAGGCAAACGCATTAACACCCCCACCGCTCAGAGATCTATTGGCTCCTGCAGGACGCGTCCTCCCTCCCCTTACGCCAGAGAGGGAGCTGCGGGGAGATGACCAGGTTTCACTGAGGGGCTGAAGTCCCCTCGGGGATCACTTACGGAGGAGATGGCATCACCAGCAACCTCTTCCCGCCCCAAAACGCCCCAAGTAGCAGCTGCGGGCGTAGGCGAAGCAGACCCCGGCCCTCCCAGGCGCGCCCCAAGGCGCCGCAGCACGGTCGCAGCGACCTTCCCGCTCAGGTCCCCTTGAGCCCCGTTATCCACGTCGGCCACACACCCCACGAGGGAAAGGGAGGAGGCCGGACAACAAAGCGCAACCAGAGGCGGCCCTGGCGAGCTTGAAGTTGGGGCGCCGGGGCTGCGGCCCGAGAAGCAGCGGTCTGGCCGCCCGGCCGCGCGATGCAGGGGCGGACGGGACCGGGGACGCGGCCCGCCAGATGTCAGCCCCGCCGTGCCGGGATGTCGGCAGCCAGGAGGAAACGGGGCGGGCGGGCGCGCGGCGGCGTCGGGGAGGCGGCCTGAGGGGAAGGCAGGCCTGAGAAGGGAAGGGAACGGCGGCGGGGTCCCAAGGCGTCGCGGTCGACCTCGACCCCCACACCAGCCGGGGAAACTGTCCCGTTACTTACCCGCCGGGAGACTGCGGGCTCCGCCGGGGCTGTCCCGGCCGCCGGCCTCCGGGGCCAGGAAGCGCCCCCACATAGCGGGCGGGAGGGCCGGGGGCGCACGACTCCCCTAGTCCGTCCTCCCCCGCCTTCGCCTCTTGCTTCTTCGGCGGCGGAAACTTGTGCGGAACCTGGGGCCGCGGCAGCACCAGCGAGAGGGCGGGCGGTCTAGTTAACGGCTGCTCAGCGACTCACGGGGAGCACAAGGGCCAGATTCGCCGCGGCACCGGCGGCGGCGGCTGCCATGGCCGAGCCCGCTGCGCTGAGGCCCGGGCCGAGGAAGCGGCGGCTCAGCAGTGACGGCGGCCTGGGTCCCCGGCTGAGCCCAGGCTAGGCTCAGAGCCTCCAGGCGAAGTTGCAGCTGCGGCTTCTCTCCGCCCCCTCCGCCGGCTGAGCCGGAGCCGGAGCCGGAGCCGGGCAGGGTGGGGGCGGGGCCTGTCAGGGGCGGGGCCTCTGGCGTTTACATAACGCGTGCGCGGCGCGGCGCGGGGCGGGAACTGCGGGCCGGTTCCGCGGGGTACCCTTGCGCTGGTTTGCTCAGCCCCCGAGTGGTGGGTAGGCTCGACGCTCCAGCTGCATCCCTCCCTCCCCATGCTCGCGCTCGGTCAGCTGAGAAAAGAGAATGAATAGAATTGGGCCCCGGGGCGGTATCTTTCGGTACCGCCCTCGCTTGGGTAATCCCTAAGGCCCTCCGGGGCACCTCTCTGCAAGAGAAGAGGAAGACTTGTCTTCCCCGCACAACTGCTTGATCTGAGAGGCTCTCCTGGGAGGGGTCGAAGGACTCTTAATCTTATTCGGGATTGGGATTAAAGTCCTCATGAATTCCAGAAACATCGTTTATAGATCGCTTCGGGGGGACACAGAAAAGAAGTCGTTTTCCTGAACTCGCAAATTCAATGGCGAGGGGTGAGCGGGTAGAGAGTAGCAAAATACCTACTATACAAGAATGTACGAAGTAAAAATCAGAAGGGAAAAAGACCAGAGGGTTCAGAGAGGGGCTGTAAATTTTAATCTAGTAGCCCAGTGATGCAGATAAGCAACGAGAGAGTAATGAAAATGATATCAAAATTTGTAATGGGAGTAACTTCCTTACACCTTACACCTTCTGGTCCCTCCTACATTTGATCAGTTCCCGCTTTTCATCTAAACCTACAGTACAGCCGCAAGTAAGTATCTGAGGAAGCACGAAAGGGTCCACCATCCTCTTCTTAAATCTTACTCTTCATTGGCAATATTAGGATCCTTCCAATATTTAGATACAAAATAGTTCATTTAATAAATATCGGTGGAGCACCATAGAAGAAAGCGGGTTCTACACCTGGCTCATGAATCAGAGACAAACTGAAAAGCAAGTCCCTACGTTCAACAAGACTTTGAGTCCAGTGATGCTTTTTGTTTGTTTGTTTTAGGAGTTTGTTAATAACAAAGGCCTCATATTTCTATTTAAACACTTTGGAGCTGGGAAATACTGCTTAAAACTTTTAGAGGTTAAATTACATTTAGTTGTGTAATTACTTACCACATCTGTGTTGTAATTTATTTGATTACAGTTTTACATCTAGTCTCCTTCCAGTAGAGTTCCACTGATTTCTCCAAATCATGAGCAGGTGGCCCAAGGGTCACCTTGTTCTGAGGACAGAAAGTGACAGAAATATGAAAGAAGCATATGATTGATGATTTTTCCTGATTTAAGTGCGCATGAGTTCATTTGAATAGTTTAGGCATTCAAGGTTAGGAACTTGAATAGTTGAGGTTCAGAACAAAGCCTAAAAATTAATAATGATAAATTCCAAAAAGAATTATCAGAAGCTATAGAGCTATATCGAAGTATCCTTCTTTTTTTCATGATTTATAGTTACCATAGTCTCGTATTAGGTACAGTATTTGTTAAACAACAAACTTTTTTTAATACAGTTCTAAGAGATGTATGCATTATTACAAATAAATCTTGGTCTTTTGTGAGTTTAAAATATATTTATTTGTTATTCCAAAAGCTGCCAACTTCCACTCAAGTCTAAGTAGTATTTTAGAAAAAAAAAATCATTTGCTCAGGTTTTCGACATGTTTTTTTACACACGTGAAGGGTGTGCCACTACACACGCAAAAGAACATGTGACACTGAGACTATAAAATATTTTAAAGACCTATTACAGAGTAAGAGGAAATAGTAAAAACATGTTACTTTGGCAGTTGGCACCAAAGATAAAAATTTTTGTGTTCCCACTAGTTAAACTTGAAAGGATACAGATTTAATGCAATTAAAATAAACAGAAGTGAGAATATTCTGTATATGAAGTAAACTGTAACCATTTTTTTTAATCATATAGATTCTGAGTATTCTCAGAATTCCCCTATATCTATATTACACCCAGTATCCATGTTTCTCCGAATAATTAAAATTTATCATAGCAAAGGCTGGAGAGCCTAAGAACTACCTAGCCATTACCAACCCTGATGTTGTAAATTGGCATATTTTTGTTTTGTTATGATAGTATGAAAAAATCATGAGGAAAATCTTATAAGCAAAGACATTTATCCCTGAACTTAAGTATTTCAGTAATTGTTCTTGTAAGCAGAGATAATAAAAGCAAATAATGAAAATAGTGACTGTGTCTGTTTGGGTGTATGTATACAAATACACTTGCTTAGGTGAAATTTAGATACTTAATATCTTGGGACAGGACTTGTAAAAACTATAAACCAGATCGCAAAAGAGTAAAATAGTAGAAAAAACACCATACTAAAAAACAAACTATATTAAACTTTTCATTTAAAATATTGCATTCAAGGGGCACCTGCCTGGCTCAGTTGGTGGAGCATGTGACTCTTGATCTCAAGGTTGTGAGTTCAAGCCTTGTTGAATGGATGTTGGATGTAGAGATTATTTAAAAAATAATAAATAAAATGAAATACTGTATTCAAAAAAGACATTATTTAAAAACCAAAAATAAATGTTGCATTTGTAAATCTTTTGGAGGGGTGCCTGGGTAGCTCAGTCAGTTAAGCATCCGACTCTTGATTTCAACTCAGCTCATGATCTCATGGTTCATGAGATCAAGCCACCAGCTCTCAGGCTCTATGCTGACAGCACCGACCTTGCTTAGGATTCTCTCTCTCCATCTTTCTGACCTTCCCCTGCTCTCGCTCTCTCTCTAAAAATAAATTAACTTTAAAAATATTATTTGGATATGAATTTCTGAACTGATTAAGTTAAACTAGTTTACATGTATTTTTCTCACATAAATTTGGCATATTGGGCAAACAACAACCAGAGAATTGAAGAGTGATATAACAAAGGATAAAAGTGATATTTTAAAATAAGAAGAAAATCTATCTTGTGCATAATATGAGGAAACTTCAAGAGACGTTAATGTTTACATAAATATAAAATATCAAAACCAACAAAATGTAGAAGAATTAAACCATCTGATAACAATTTAAATAGCTCCTAAAGGACAATTGCTGCTTTAGAGGGACAGATTTGTGGATGAAGTCTAAAAAATTCCAAGGAACAGATAACTCTGGTGTATCAAGGGTGTTACAAGGACCATGATACATAACCTCTTCCAGGTCACAAAAATGACAAGTTACTGAATTTATTATGGGTGGTTGTAATCTCAAATAATCATTTATAATAATGAAAAAAATAAAACTAAGAAACTCTTTTAACAGTGGATTTGAAAAATCTTATCTAGATTCCTAGCAAATACATTCAACTACAGAAAGGTAAATAGAAGACATAAAGGTTATTCAATTTGTCTATGCCTCAATTTCCTCATCTGTGATATGGCTGGGCCAAGAGGGTAAGGATACCTCAGCTCAACTCCATGATTCCTGGGAGAAAAAGAAAATGAATCCTACCTATATCTTTGGCTCCAAAGTTGGGCTGCAATGGCCAAAGAGAATGTAGGTAAGAAATGGACCACTAAATCATGGAGCAGTCTTTTCAGTGGGAGGCAAGTCTGAGAGGGATGGAATTTAAACAAAAGACAAAATTAAGTGTTCCAAGGTACCATCAATGTTTACTGAAACTGCTTAGGACTGACATATTTGTGAATGGAAATTATTATGGTCACTACCTGGTCATACTGAGCCTATAGAAAAGATACAAGGTCATTTACAATGAAGGGGGACAGCAACTGTGACAGTGTATAAAAAGACAAGTTCTTCCCTGTCTTTCTGTTCAGACATCAGAAAGGTAAGTGTATGGAGGGAAGTGCGGAGTTCAAGAAAGCAGCTCATGCCTTCACTAAACACGCACAAACACAAACACACACACACACACCCCTCCCATCTAACCTGCACTAGAAGGGAAGAGGACTGTAATAATAACTTAAAATGGTCAAAATGTTATGGATTATATTGAGATGAATTCAGTGGGTTTTCAATAAAGTACAGTTGGTAGCAGTAGTGGGACTTTGGAATATATATATTTAAATGATTCGAGACTTCTTACTAAACCAGTTAAATATTTTATGTAATCCTCACAACAACGTGTCATCAAAATGAAAATAAAAAATAATTTTTAAAAAATGAACAAAGGATAAAAGAGACAGACCAAAAACAGACACTTTAATATAGAGAATAAACTGGTGGTTACCAGAGGGAAGGTTGGTGGAGGGATGGGTGAAATAGGTGAAGGGGATTAAGAGTACACTTATTGGGGTGCCTGGGTGGCTCAGTCGGTTAATGTCCGACTTTGGCTCAGGTCATGATCTCACGGTTTGTGAGTTCCAGCCCCGCATCGGGCTCTGTGCTGACAGCTCAGGGCCTGGAGCCTGCTTCGGATTCTGTGTCTCCCTCTCTCTCTGACCTTCCTCCTGCTCATGCTCTGTCTCTCTCTCTTTCTCAAAAATAAACATTAAAAAAATTTAAAAAACAGTACACTTATGATGATGAGCACTGAGCAATGCATAGAATTGCTGAGTCATAATATTGCACACCCTGAAACTAATATAACACTGTATGTTAGTTATACTGGAATTAAAATTTTAAAAATAAATAAATAAAATGGTTTGTCATTAACAGTCAATATTAGCTCCATTTTAAAGATTGGGAGAAAAAGACCCATAGAGGCAAGGTCATACAGGCAGTAAAGAGCTAGGATTCAGATCTAATCCGTATGATCCCAAAGTCCATGCTTTTCCCATCATGCTCTTTAATATGTTGCAAAACAAATTATAAGATTTTTCTTCAGATGCCGTGTGAGAAGGAAGTGCCTAATTATAGGATTTCTGTATAATGTTTAGGGTTCAGCTAAGATTGGAAATCGTGTGACAATCTGTGGTGTTGTATGATTTTCTTTAGCTGCACCCAGCAGTTTGAGTATAGGAATAAAGAAGGCAGATAGTATAACAGGATTTTGTGGTGTGGGCACTTAGGGAAAGGGGGCAAAGAATCCAAGGATATTGGCTGGAGAATGGGTGAAGTGATGGGAATCTGGGTGTAGTCTATCTGGAGTAAACAGTGAAATCAAGAGAGGGCTGAAATACTGACAATGTTGAAGGAATAAGGGAGTGGAAGTTTCTCATGAAATCGAAAAGCAAATATAATGACAATAAGGAAGTGAATGGTGGAAAGATGGGGCATTAGGGTAAGTGGAGAGAATGTTGTGGGGTTTAAGATTTCAGAAGTGGGGCAGTGGAGGAATTAATCTATGAGGCAGCATTGGAGTTGCACATCTCTGACCTCCCTTCAAGAAAGACTTTGATGTTCAGCCACAAGGAATGTAGTTGACTGACAACTTCCAGCTGTTAGCACCTGAGGGAGGGATCTGCCTCAGCTTTGCATGGAGGTCACACTCTTCCTGGATAGCCCCAGCCTGTGTCTGAGCATGGCAGAGACACTGGGGCCTGCTATTCGTTCCATTGAGGAAAACTTGTAGTCCTCAGTCTTTGTTTTCTAGCTCTGTGTTGGGTTGACTGTGACCTGGCCAGATCTGCACGAGTGAGGGTCTGAGTCTTTACAATCCCATTTCCTGCCCCTTTCATCTTTTGCAGGTGTTACCCTCCAATAAACCTCTCCCACTCCTAACTCCATTTCAGCGTCTGCTTCCCAGAGAACACAACTGCAACGATCTGTGAAGATATAAGGGAGTTGGATTTGTTGTTTTATTTTTTTATTTTTTTTAATGTTTTTATTTTATTTTTGAGAGACATAGAGACAGAGCGTGAGCAGGGGAAGGGCAGAGAGAGGGAGACGCAGAATCTGAAACAGGCTCCAGGCTCTGAGCCATCAGCACAGAGCCCGACGCAGGGCTGGAACTCACAGACCGTGAGATCATGACCTGAGCTGAAGTCGGCCGCTTAACCGACTGAGCCACCCAGGCGCCCCAGATTTGTTGTTTTAAATAGTAAAGTGGGGGTTCTATAAAGCATGATGAAAATGTTTCTGAGGACAGAAAACAAAGGATGGGCTACCAGGAAGGCAGCACATAGCAACACGGACTGAAACTATTACATTTTGAACAGCAGAGGAAGGCAGGATTGAGAAAAATGACAGAGTTGTTGTTTTTTTAACGATTATTTATTTTTCAGAGAGAGCAAGAGCACAAGTTGGGAAGGGGCAGAGAGCGAGAGGGAGACACAGAATCCAAGGAACCGTGAAATCATGACCCAAGCCCAAGTCAGACACATAACCAACTCAGCCATCCAGGCACCTCTGAAGGAATAACAGGTTTATGTGGACTCAGAATACCACTTGGGCACACAGACTCCTGAGAGAAAGTTCTGAGTAGCCCCGACTGGGCTGGTCCTGGCAACTGCGGCCCCAATTAGAAAAATTTGCCACTATCCAAGGTACTTCAGGAGCAAACTACAAACGTGTGAAATTTGCCATGTTCACTGAGGTTAACAGGATTTCAGTTAATTAAGAGTAGTTAATTGGTTACAACTTCTCTACTCAAATAATTTTCAAAAGCGAACATGGTTTTCATAGTTTTCTTACTTCCAGGTAGTAGAAGAGAATTCAATCCAATAACTCTGTTAACTTTGGTAAGTTTTCATCCAAAGAATTTCCCCCATATAGCTTATCAATGGAAGAAAATAGTGATCTCAGGAATTATAGAGTTAACAGCACTGAAACAATTCCTAGAATGATCTGGACTAATTTAAGGATTGGACCTTTTTGCTAAAATTTCAATGGAGGTCCGGAATTTTGATAAGTATTATGTTCAGAAAAAAAAAAAAAACAAACACAAGTCTAGCTGCAGTTTTCAGGCTTATGGGGAAACTGATTTCTTATCTTTTTTCTGATTATAAAAATAATACATGTTTTAAAAAATAGAAAGTAGACAGTATAAAAATAATTATTACTTATTCAGCTAGTAAATATTTATTGAGTACCTAAGTAGGGCAGGGAAAAACTAGGAACAGGTGTGAAATATTGGTTTACCTCTCTACAAACTTTTATAGGTTTTAAAATTTCTTTTGGGTAAACATATATACATATCAATATGGCAAGGGTTGCCTGACGTTTTTCTAACCCACTTATTTCCAAGGAAAGGTGGAGTCACTCTGTACTCCAGTGCTTACAGCCTCTCATACTATGGGTTCCTCTCTTAATTATTTCTATCAACAACATATTGATCGAAGAAGTCACCTAGCCTGACTTAAATTCAATCTGCAAAGTTTGGAATCTGTATTTTTAAAAAAAGCTAAGTAAACTTTTAAGATCACTTTAAAATGTAGTGAAACAATTATTACGTTGTAGTGGTTGTAAATATACATTAAATACGAGGGTGGAAAAAAGCAACATATTTGAATTAGTATATTAAGCAGATATAAGCAAACTAATATTGTGTGGATATTTGTTTCACTTCTACCTCAAAATTTTAGCATATCAAGTTGTTCCATTTTCAACTCATTTTTGAAAATGCGACTGGAAAATGGAGATAACCTTATATTTGAAGATATCTGAACTAAATTAAAATTAATGAATTAAAATTGGTCCTTTTTTTTCTTTACTTTGAGCCACAAACAAGGTATTTCTTAACCATTTTTAATATTTTTGCAATGTTACGTTCAGAGAAACCATTTTTAACATTTTTAACTACCTAAAACTGAGTTTTGAAAGACTAACATCTTACAGACTTTTCTTACAACACAGTAAGACTTAAAAGTTTTTTAAAACCCAGTAGAACAGCTAATTTATACTTTCATTATAATAATTGAGACTTCTGTCTTTAATGAACCTTGAATCTCCAATTACCGGACTGCAAAGTGAAATCACAGAAAAGCCACCTGAATATCAAACACATTCATTATCATAAGTGCTCACAGAGAATATGAGATGAATTAACAATGAACAAAGCATCTACTATTAAATTCACTCTCCATACATGTACTATAAATGATGACAAAATAAATTACATATACATATACATACATATGTATGTATATAAGGTATACATGAAATTATATGACATTTTCCTAATTGGATGATTACACAAATTTTTACATTACTTGGTCTTTATATTAATTAAGTAACTTAGTAAGTTAATTAATTAATAAATTAGGTTCTTTTGGGTTTTTTTCATTACAGATAATTTCCTGATGAAGTTATGGAGCAAACTTAGCCTTAGGAAAGTTAGGCAAGTTATTTATACCATGAAAGATCGCTGAAGGATAACTGTCTTCAACTGAGACAAAGAGAGAGATAGCAGTTAGCATTTATTTTCATAATCTAAAAAATATATATGATCTCAGAAGGAGGGACCTATGAGACACTGAAGAGGGGGGTGAATTGGTGGCATTTGATCAGCATTGGGGTTTGAAAAACGAGAAAGGCATTATCCAGAGAATTCTGCACAGCGGTTGCCTGACCACTGCTGACTTCTTTGCTCACTCTCGAATGTCAGCCTGGTTCTGGCCCAGGCCCAAGAGCTAAGTTTCAGATCATGGCAGGCTTAGGAGAACAGTGCAGACAGGAACATCTAATCCCACCCTGGCTTGCCCTAAAACGGCCCCTGAATTCATCCAGCTTCTGAGTCTGCTGCCTAAAGCTGTTTCTAGAAACTCAGATGCATAGAGCGATGCCACTTTTGCTCCAGTTTTGAGTTTGGGTTTTACCACATAATTTTTTTAAAGAATTTCCATCTTCCCACATACCATCTTTTAGAACAGACTGCTTAAAATTTCTTAGAGGATATGAGTCATAGCTAGCCGATGAAAGTGTACATCTCCATATTTCCAGGACTGAGGTAGTCAGCACCCTTTAGGTACCTACCTGCCGCACAGGAAGCCGGTACCAGGCACTGGAGTTTTCCTGTTGCCTTTTCATCCGGGGGCTTAAAATGAATCTCCTTAAAATGTTTTGGTACGTGTGGGCATTCTCCTGCTAATACAACCTCTGTTGGAAAGTAATGTTTGTAGGCTGCAAAGTGGCTTTCTGCTGAGGTGACAGCCTGCCTCCCAGAGAAGGTGCCAGGAGAAGGAGACCTCGAGAGCCACCGTGAAGCTCATATGCCTTGATCCCTTTTCAGATACTGGCAAAGAGCCAGACCCAGAGTATTGCTACAGTGAGTAGCTGGACGAAGTGGCAGATTGCCAGGTGACCGCCAGACTGTCATTTATAAAGCAATGGTTTTTATAGACTCCCAGTAACCCATACTGAACCCTGTGGTTTCTGCGGAAAAAAAAGAACCAGATTATTCTCCTATTGGAAACAAACAAACAGAACGAACTGGATTTAGGTTTGCAGGATCTATATTGGTCTTTTCAAAATACTTGAGTATTTATTTCGGTAAATAGCCTTTGCAGGATCATATGTCTGTAACCCACACTTTTACTGAGTCTGGGGATGCTCTTTGATATTCCAGTTGCCATTAAGCTTCCCTCGTTCCACTATGCCCGGGGGCTTTGTAATGCTGTCTGTAACTGCCTCATTAACTCTCACCCCTCTTGGGTCTCTTAATCTGATATTTTTTCAATATTATAAGAAGGACGTCATTTAATGTGAAAAGCGTCAAAATAGTCAAAGAAAAAAATGAGTATCGCTAAACTGAGAAAAACATGATTATCATAAAATGTCACCTTAAAATGTTCTCATGGTTTAAGATTTGTATAAACAAAACTAATATTTATTAATGTGTCCTATTAATTCTTGCAAGAGAGGATTACAGTCTATATCCAGAGTACTTCTTTTTTGTGCCATGAAAGCTAAGGTTTCATGAAAGGTTTATAAATACATTTTAATAAAGCCTATTATTCTTTCCTTGTAAAATTAAATTTCTATGAATTCTAAAGTTTTAAATTTTTTAAAATATTTATGTGAGAGAAAGAGAGAGGAGACAGAGAGTGCATGCACCAGCAGGGGATGGGCAGAGAGAGAGAGGGAGAGAGAGAATCACAAGCAGGCTTTGCAATCTCAGCACAGAGCCCAATGCAGGGCTTGAACTCACGAACTGTGAGATCATGACCCGAGCTGAAATCAAGAGTCCAAAGCTTAACTGCTTAACTGATTGAGCCACCCAGGCACCCCATAAATCCTAAAATTTTAATCCTACTTCAGCTAACTATTCATAAATACTCAGGACCATTGTGGGGTTATTTTAGTTAAAATGTTTATGGTTAATTCATTAAAGGATGGAAATTCAGATACAGAAATTGCTTAAGATCTTTACTTTGTCTTATTAAAAAAAAAAAAAAAAAAAAAAAAAAACACCTCAGAGAAAGGAATACCAAGGCTGGAGATCTTAAATCTTTAACAATGTAAATATAATATCACTGGTAACATTTTTTTTGGTTGAACTTAAGAGTATATATAGGTTTATAAAAGCTATAAATACTTCATACAGCATATTCAGAAAAAAATAGAAAACAATTACAAATGAAAAACTGGGATCTATCTATAATGATTGTGCTAATGAGCAATACTAAAAATTACCTCCTGGGCCAACAATATTGTATCATAAAACAGCTTGCTAACTTTCAGAGGTTAATAAGAGGGCAACAACAACAACAACAAAAAAATAAGAGGGCAACAACCTAAGCGTGAAAGGTGAGGTACCAGCACCAGAGACCCAGGGTCAGGCAAGGCTCTACTCCCTGCCTCATTTATTAATGGGACTGTTGCAGTACTATCCCATAAAGCTGTTGTGAGAAGCAAAACCAATCATGTTCGATGAAGGGTTTCACAAATTTTAGATAGTCCAATCTTTTTAAGAAAAACAAAGAGCAGATCATTCAAAAGAGAAACTAGGGTAGTAATGAAAAGTATTATCAAGTGTTGAGCACTGCATCAAAATTCTGCCTGCACTGTTCCATGTAATCTTCATAACAACATGATAAAGAACAGTAGGAATGATTATTATCTCTATTTTATGGGTGAGGAAACTGAGGCACAGGGAAGCCCAGGGAAACATGGTTTGCAACTGGCAGAGTAGGCATTCAAAGCCAGGTCTACCTGATTCTAGAAGCTGAGTACTTTCATATTAGCGTTACGGGAAAAGTTTAACTTCATTAGTAATCAAAGATTTCACAATCGAAAAATATGGAAATGGAAATACAAAGAAATGATAAACATCAATTCCGGTTGTCTCTATAGAGAAAAGGAAGGAAGGCGGGGAGAAGAATTGGTAGAGGGCACACAAAGAATTCAGCCATAGTTTTATATTTTATTTTTACGAAAAACTGAAAATATGGAAATGTGTTAAGATTTGGTAAACCAGGGCCGTAGGTTAGTATTCTTCTTCATGCTTTAAATAATTCATGTTAACGGGGTGACTCGGTCGGTTGAGCATCTGACTTCAACTCAGATCATGATGTTCTTGGGTTCAAGCCCCACATCAGGCTCTGCACTGAGAGCCTGCCTGGGATTCTCTCTCTCTCCTCTCTCTCTGCCCCTCCCTCATGCTTTCTCTCTCTCTCAAAAATAAATAAATAAACTTAAATAATTTATGGTAAAAAATTAAAACAGTGAATTAATGTCACCCTATTTTGTTTATATGAAGACAAAGTAATTAAGACGATCTGGTAAAAGTCTAGAGAAACCAGTATTCTCATACACTTCTGGTGATATAAATTGGTCCAACTCTTTTGGAAACTAATTTGGCAATATGTTTCTAAAACTATAAAAATAATCATACTCTTCAGTTCAGTAAATTTCCTTTTGGTACACTATCCTAAGACACAATTATCAAAATATGCATGCACATTCATATAGAAATATACATTCTGGAAAAACTAGACTAAAGATGTCAAGTGCGGTATTATTTATACTAGTGGAATACAATAATATAAAATTTTAAAAATAGTTAATACTATCCAGCATTTAAAGTAAAGTTTAATTATGAAGGCTACATAGTAATATGTGTAATGATTGTGATGTAACGTTAGTTTAGAAAAGGCAGAATATGAAATTGCATATCACCTAGAATTAAATCGATGAAAAAATAAGCATAGAATAAAGTTTAGGAAGAAACACCTTATAATGATGAGTATGGAACTAGTAGTAGGATGATGAGATCATGAATATTTTCTTTCCTTTCTCTTTCAAATTTTGGATATTAATGATCTGACATATTGGGGTTTTGGTTTGGTTTCTATTTATTTATTTATTTATTTATTTGTTTATTTATATATTTATTTTCAGAGAGAGAGAGAGCACAAGCAAGGGAAGGGTGGGAGAGGGGATGGAGAGAGAGAGAGAGAGAGAAATCTTAAGCAGGTTTCATGCTGCTCAGCACAGAGCCTGACTCAGGGGTCCATCTCAAGGCCGTGAGATCATGACCTGAGCCGAAATCAAGAGTCACATGCTTAACCAACTGAGCCACCCAGGTGTCCCTGACATATTGTTTCTGTAATGTAAAATTATTTCATGGTACAAACCTGGCTTTGGAAACAATGAGATATGTCTGAAAATAAACTAGAATTCAAGGGAGAGGATAAGGAGTTCCAAGGAACACTATAGACAATTCACAGCCAGTTGAGGAGTTCGGAGGAAGGGAAGTCCACCAGGCTGGGGTCTTTAGGAAAGAGTCCCAGTGGAGGAGCCGCCAGTGGCTTTAATAATTGGTAGAACTAGGCCTAGATGAGGGCCTAGGGGAAGGGGGCAGACAAGCTTCAAACAGTAGAAAGATATGAGGTAATGGGCAGGCAATAGCACTTCACGTTTTATTTTCAGTTTTTATCTTCGATTCTTTTTCAGAAAATGCGATGACTTTAAAGTTGTCATGGTTGAATTAATTCCACAAAACAACTGGTTGTAGAATCATAGCAACATAATTACGAGCTGTGCTTCTGGCTCCAAATCTTTCATCTAAAAATAATCACAATGACTGCATATTGGGAAAACAAAGCCATTACCTATTCTTGGGCTCCAGCTATCTCGGTCGTCACTTACTGGAAAATGGATCGTGGGTAAAATAACTGCATGTTTTTAGAACTCTGGTTTGTTACTCTTACCTTAACTGAGTTGATTAATGAAATAATTTTTAAACTTTCTGTCTACAGGCATTCTCCTGAGCATGAACATGACATAGGAAAAAGCACACAAGCCTGCCTGTGTTCCTTAGCCCTGGCACTCCTGAAAAGCGATGTTGTTCCTTCAAGGAGTGTATTTTCTTGTGCAGAAAGGAGCCGGGAGGTCAGGGGTGGGGCTGTGGTGAGTAGGTAAGTCTCCCACATGGGTAAATGAATGAGCCTGTATGCTCCACTGCCCCCCACATACGCCAGCTGTTCCTTGCCCGGCGTCCTTGGGTCAGGTAAATACTCACTGAATAATATATGAGTTGACGGGATGAATGATGATGGTTATCATTCACAGGAGGATGACTCTGTGCTAGGAGTTTATGTCTGTGAGTTCACATTATCCTAAGAATCCTGCTAAGTATAGAACTCAAAGGCCAGAGTTCTTAGGTTCTACTTACTCTAGCTTTTTTTTATCCTTTTAAAAATAAAAGTGGTCCATTGCCATCTCACACACTGGTGAGGATTCTGCTGTTCGTCCCCACTTCTCCAGGTCTCTCTTTCTCTCCTCACATTCTGTTTTCCTACATGGGCCAGATCATCCAGTTCCCCTCTACATCCCTCTTGTGTCCACCTTCCTTTCTTGTATTGCCTTAGCCAGTACCATGAACACATCACCCCAATTTTGTCACTCCCAAAGTATCACCCACATATGACTGTATGTGTAACAGATG
The DNA here is from genome assembly GCA_030068075.1 of Paguma larvata. NCBI lineage: Eukaryota > Metazoa > Chordata > Mammalia > Carnivora > Viverridae > Paguma > Paguma larvata. The sequence goes on from CM057829.1 coordinate 104,683,884, forward strand.
GCTTTTTATGTTCAGGTGACAAGATAAGGAATGGTCCTGTGGTGCCAAAATGACAAACAACTCAATATTGGATATTAAGACTACTGCCTCAAACAGAGCTCCAGGCTGGGCTATTTTGCTGGATTTCTCTCCTTCCTGAGCTCAGTGCTTTCATCTCAAGCTCTAGGACGCTCAAAATACTTCTTTATCATGCAAAACACTTTAGTTCTCGGTCTGGGGCTTCCTTTCTCACCTCCAAAGCAGGCCCATCAGGGTGTTTTGCTACACTTAGAGTCCTAGGAATCGGAAGGCCTGCAGTCTGGTGTAGTTTTAAATAGCACCCCCCAATGCTATGTTATTATCCACATTTTACACAAGATGAAACAAGGTTAGTGAAATTAAGTGATTACCCAAGAAAAGGGGCCAGAACATGAATTAAAAGCTGGGCTACCTAACTCAAAACTTATGCTCCTCCCATTAAACCAGGATGAAAGTATGAGAGAGTCAATTCTTACTGAAGCTTACATGTTTGGCTCTGTTCTAACAGCTTTAGGGGTATTAACTCAAGAAATCCTCACATTAGCTACTATCAACTTCATAGGTACAGAGATAGTAAATAATTTGCCCAGAGTCACATAGCTAACAAATGGAAAGTTCAAGATTAGAACCCAGAAAGTCAGTCTGTATGGTTCTCATCTAGCTACAGTGCTCTACCAGTTACATGCTCTCGGTCCCCTCAGTCCTTAAGTGGCTGGAAAAGGGGGCAGAACTGGGTGACAGTTCAATCTGTACCATGAGAATGACCCTTGATGTGGTTTGGAAATTCACATTTTCTGAAGCCATGAGGGTACAGGGGCACTGTGGGGCCTGAATCTAGTATGAACTAGATTTCCTCAGTGAACTGTGTTATAAACTTTATAACTGTTGCTTTTGAAAATTATAATGTAATTGGGCCTTTTCTTATTTAACGAGTTGCTGGAATTTCACTTAATTCATTTAGGTAGTCATTCAAGATTTATCTATCATGTCCTCTGCATGTCAGGTACAGTCAGGCACTGACCAAGGAAAGATGAATCCTTCATATCCAGGTCCTGGAGTAGCTCAGAATCTTGTGGGGAACTTACAGTCTAGTGCATGCTGTAATCTGACTCATTCGTCAGAACATTACACATTTGATGATACTTGAAGCTTGAGAAAGTCCTGTTTAAGATCAATGTATACAAGAAACGTGTAAGAATTTGTCTTTGGAGAAAGACATATGACTCTCTCTTCAGTGGAAGAAAATCTTCCAACATAAAGAAAGTAGATAAGTAGAGCCTGAGTAACCACCCATGTGACTTTCTAGTCAGGATTCTACACCTACATACAGGTGCATTACATTGGATCACCACTGTTGATGGTACTATTCCTCAAGAATATAGAACTTGCTTTGATTTATTTTATGCTCAAAGTTCCAATCTAAAGTTTGATCTCCTGAGTGGACATGGCCATTAGGGCAAGATGTCCCATGAAGATAACATTAGCAATTCTTCGACAGGAACATCTCTCATTTTAAATTAATAAATAGACATCTTCACTTAGAGATGGATCTTAAATATGAACCAAAGCAGAGGTTTTTGAGCTATAACCCTAGGACTTAACTTGCAAATAGCAAGTTTTAAATTGCATGAAAGCTGTGCATTGTTTTGTATTTGGTGTATATACTGAAGCATGTCAATAGGATTTCAATTAAGGGGAAAAAAAAAGAGAGAGGGAGAGGCCATTTGCAAAAAGTAAACACCTCTGATATTTTGGTCCATTTCTTTATTCACAAGGAATTGAGGCCCATAGAATTTAAATGATTCACTAAAATGGCAAAGGCCAATCTTAAAGCTAAGCCACCACCTCCAACCAATCCATTGTACAGACATTTTACTTCTTGTCCCACAAGGCTCTCTGAGTCTGGAGAGCTGGAAATCAACCAGGCCAGTGTAACTCTAGGAAACCTATATATTTCTAGCACTGCATCAGCTAAGGATTAGAATTCAACTGTGATGATTTTACTAAAATACTGACTGGCATCCCTCATTTATTGTTTATATAATTAGGTGCTACATAACCTAATTTGATCTCGACAGTAATCTATTGAGTTACTATTGAGTAATCTATTGAGTAAGCCCCATCCTTAATTTTTCAAAAGGTAAAACACTCCCAAAAGTGTTGATTTCCTTAAGCAAACACATAGCAGATTTTTTTAAATATTCCAAATTCAAGTTTTCTGACTCTTAGAAAGACAGGGCTTAGTTCATTAGGTTTTTGTCCTATTTGATCCAGCTCACAAGGATTTGCAGTGCCTTGGTAGATGGAAGACCAATGATGTCATCAAATATCTAGAAAACCCTAAAGACTCCACCAAATAACTTCTAGAACTGATAAATGAATTCAGTTAAGTTGCAGGATACAAAATCAATGTGCAGAAGTCTGTTGCATTACTATATACTAATAATGAAGCATCAGAAAGTGAAATTAAGTAAACAATACCATTTATAATTAAACCAAAAACAATAAAATATTTAGGAATAAACTTAACCAAAGAGGTGAAAGACTGGTACTCTGAAAACTATAAAACACTGATGAAAGAGACTGAAGACAACACAAAGAAATTGAAAGGCATTCCGTGCTCATGGGTTGGAAGAACAAATATTGTTAAAATGTCTATACTACCCAAAGCAAGCTACAGATTTAATGCAATCCTTATGAAAATACTAACAGAATTTTTCACAGAACTAAAACAAACAGTCCTAAAATTTGTATGAAACCACAAAAGACCTTGAATAGCCACAGCCATATTGAAAAAGAAAAATGAAACTGGAGGTATCACAACTCCAGACTTCAGGTTGTATTACAAAGTCATGGTAATTAAAACAGTATGGTACTGGCATAAAAATAGACACATAGATGAATGGAATAGAATAGAAAACTCAGAATTAAACCCACAATTATATGGTCAATTAATCTTTGACAAAGGAAGAATGAATACACAATGGGCAAAAGACGGTCTTTTCAACAAATGGTGTTGGGGAAACTGGACAGCTACATGCAAAAGAATGAAACTGGATGACTTTCTTTCGCCACACACAAAAATAAACTCAAAATGGATTAAAGATCTAAATGTGAGACCTAAAACCATAGAAATTCTTGAAGAGAGCACATTTTTCTAGATACCTATCCTGAAGTAAGGGAAATAAGAGCAAAAATAAACTATTGGGACTTCATCAAAATTAAGTTTCTGCACAGCAAAGGAAAGAACCAACAAAATCGAAAGACGGCCTATGGAAAGGGAGAAGATATTTGCAAATGACATATCCAATAAGGCCTTAGTATCCAAAATATAGAAAGAACTTATAAAACTCAACACTCAAAAAACAAATAACCCAATTAAAAAATTGGCAGAAGACATGTATAGACATCTCTCCAAAGAAGACAGACAGATGGCCTACAGACACATGAAAAGATACTCAACATCACTCATCACCAGGGAAATGCCAAAAAAATTAGGTGAGATAATCACTTCACACCTGTGAGAATGGATCAAATAAAAAACACAAGAAACAACAAGTGTTGGTAAGGATGTGGAGAAAAAGGAACCCTCATGCACTATTGGTGGGAATGCAAACTTGTGCACCGTTGTGGAAAATGGTATGGAGATTTCTCAAAAACACTACAACCCCAGCAATCACACTACTACTACTACAAAAAATACAAAAACACTAACTTGAAGGGAAACATGTACCCCTATGTTTGTTGCAACATTATTTACAATAGCCAAATTATGGAAGCAGCCCAAGTGTCCACTGATAGATGAATGGATAAAGAAAATGTGGTATGTACATATATATATGAATATTATTCAGCCATAAAAAAGAATTAAATTTTGCCATTTGCAACAATATGAATAGAGTCAGAGAGTATAATGCTGAGTGAAATAAATCAATCAGAGAAAGACAAAGACCTTATGTTCTCACTTATATGTGAAATTTAAGAAACAAAATGAGCAAAGGAAGAAAAAAGAGAGACAAACCAAAAATAGACTCTTAACTACAGAGAACAAATTGATGGTTACCAGTAGGAGGGAGGTGGGGGAGTATAGTGAAATAAGTTATGGGGATTAAAGAGTACACTTATTATGATAAAAAAAAAAATTCAGGGGACACCTAGGTGGCTCAGTCGGTTAAGCATGGGACTTGGGCTCAGGTCATGATCTTGTGGTTCATGAGTTCAAGCACTGCATCAGACTCTATGCTGTGTAGCTTAGAGATTGGAGCCTGCTTTGGATTCTGTGTCTCCCTCTTTGCCTCTCCCCCCCTCAAAACTAAATAAACTGAAAACAGTTTGAGACAGAGTGTGTGAGCCAGGGAGGTACAGAAAGAGAGGGCAACAGAGGATATGAAGCAGGCTCCATGCCAACAGCTGTGAGCCCGATGTGGGGCTTTGAACTCATGAACTGTGAGATCATGACCTGAGCCTAAGTCGGATGCTCAACTGACTGAGCCACCCAGACACCCCTAAAAACATGTATTTAAAGAAAAATTTGAAAGAAGGAATTAAGAAATATTAAATCAATCTAGATATTGTTTTAAGAGATTATAAATTTCAAATAAGTGATAGTGATTTATATAATAAAACTATAACATTTTATAATATTTTCTAAATTAATTTATCATAGATGATTCCATTACAATATCTGAACATGATATGTACAATCATGGTTTATTTTGGAATCTAAATACTGCTTGAACAAGTTTATCACTGGCTTCAATAGTTATTAATTCATAGAGCAAAATTTCTCTAACTTGAAATTAATAAAAACTAAGAACTATGATCACTCAAAAAAAAAATTTGCATTGCCTATGGAGACAGGAGACCAATGATGTCATAAACCAGAACGGCTTCCAAAATTGACAGATATAAAAGATGGACAACAAAGTTTAGATCCCAAACTATAAGTTGTGGAAATTTGTCAACTTTACAAAGTGACCCATAAAGAGACCCATACTTCCATGAAATATGCTTATTTGTATCCTGAACAAGGTGGTTTGCATTGATATGTATGCCTATTCTTCAAATGAATATAAATGCTCTCTTTTCAATAAGGCATAACTTTAAAGCATTGCTGAATTCATAATTATGTGTTTTGTCTTTATATATTTTCTCCATCAAATTCTACTAAAATTACAATTACTATTATGTGGAGTTATGTGAATTTTTTTATGTTAAAATGAAATAATACTTAAACATTTGGGGACCATTTGTTTCAGGCCAAAATAAAGGGAACAGAACAAGATTAAGATAGGAAATAATTGTTTTAAAACATATTTTGCATCTTTTCCTGTGTTTCTATTTTAAAGTTGTATAGCTAAATTATTACTCTTTGTGTTTCTTGTTGAATGGCTTCTTCTTATCTGGCTTCGTTTATTATGTATGGTCAGATCACTGATTCTCAGAAAAACTACCCTCTAGCTTAGCCCTACATTCCTCCAAGATCATATCATCGACAGGGGTCAAGTTTCTTGCCAGGAGAGCCGATACACACAAGTAAACAAACTGGAAGTAAAACCATGAAATGTTAAAGAAGCTGTCATTCTTGGACAGGACATTGATAACAAATACTATCTTAACTATTAAGTGTCTCTAAAAAAAAAAAAAAAAGAAAGGTAGTATCCGGTCAAACTGACTTACAGAACTGGAACAGTAAACAGAACACAAAAAGGGCTGTAAGCAATACCATCTAGGAACAGTGAGGAAACGGATAGACTCCATGTGTGCTGAGGACTCTGGGAGAAACAGCTGTTCCCTTCTCTCAAAACAAACCCTACTCCAGTCCACTTTAGTTTGCTTACCATTTCAGCTCTGATCTGCTTTTGAGGAGTAAGCCAAATACATAGCCCCTGGTGATTTACCTCAGAGAGGACATTAGGGAAACTTAAAAAACAAAAGTCACCCAGAAAAGGCCCTGTTTTATATCTTTCCTCCATCTCTGGCAGCCTTCCATCCTCAGTCCACCTACCCACCCTCTAGCCCTTCCTTACATTTGATTCTTTGTCAGATGAAACATGGAGACAATGGAAAGCAACTGGGAAACAAACATTTCCTTCTGGTAACATAACCTATTTTTAAATAACAACTCAGAGTCTAAATATTTTCTTTACAAAAACTCAATGAAAAGCCAGTTCCTCCAAGCAAGAGCCTAAAATTTAAGGGCTCTGTACTTTCAGTGTACTACCCGAACTCTATATTCACAAGCAATCTAGGCTTTTACCTCTGGAAACTGAAGTTTAGGTCCTTAATCATATACCCATCTCACTAACTAAACTCTTGAAACTCCACATACAGCTAGGGTTTAGAGGTGGACTATCGAGGCATTACGACCTTTACGTCAATGTAGTAGAACTTAGAACTGACTTCTACCAAGTCTCATAAGCTCCCTGGGCCCTAGATAACTCATGTATAAAATGAAAAGACTGGGACGCCTGGGTGGCTCAGTTGGTTGAGCGACTGACTTGATTTCAGCTCGGGTCATGATCTCGAGGTTTGTGGGATAGAGCCCTGTGTGGAGCTCTGCGCTGACAGCTTGGATCCGGGGGTCTGGCTTGGGATTCTCTGTCTTCCTTTCTGCCCCTCCCCCCGCCTCAAAATAAATAAATAAACAATTAAAAATGTGAAAAGATTGTCCTCAACAAACTTTAATTTTCCTTGCCAGTCCAAAGTTATATGATTCTTAGAGGTACTAAGTGGGAAACAAAAGGCGAAGGGGTATAGCAAATAGAATTATTCTGATAAAGAGTTACACAGCATTTGTCAGCTGGCTTTGCAGTACTTCCTGCCAGAGAAGGCAGACAGTTTTTCCCACCTATTCTGTGTTGGGCTTGCTTATGTGACTTCCTTTGGCTAATTGAAGTTAGCACGCGAGATGCAAGCAGAGGCTTTCCACAAGTTTAACTTTGGCTTTATTTTTTTCTTCTGCAATCTACTGACTACCCACTGGTTCAGGAACGAGGAGATGTGGAGCTGACCAAATCCTGAGCAAGAAAATCAAACGTTTGTTCTTTTAGGCCTCTGAAATTTGGAATTGGTTGTTATACAGCATTCCTGCACCAAAAATCTCACAGAAACCACAGACATCTTGCCCTTTTACTTTTTTGGTGTATTTTGTCTAATGATATGCCTGCCTATTTGGAAATTTATTCAAGGCTGTTGAGCTGCATTAGAGGCATCTAAGTGTTTCAAGTTGACCATGGAAATATTCTCCTTGTTAGGACCAACAGCAGGGTAATTGTCAGTGCTAAGAACAATGCACAACTTAAAATTAGTTTACTAAACTTACTGTATAAAGAGCTGTGTGCTCTTAACCTATATTGAGAAATGACTCCTACTAAGTTGTACTGCGTTAATTTTAAAGACGGTGATCATTATCACTTATAGTGTATGCTTTGTGACCACCTTTTGGAGATATTTCCGTCTATTTTCAGTAACTGGAGAAGTCGTGCTCATCTTGAGCAATTGGCTTGTTTAAATCTATACACATCAACTCTATAACTGGTTGTGAGCAGTCCTGAAATTGCTTGGAAAAGTCAGAGCCTAATGTGGGGCTTTCCACAGCAAGTGCATGTAGGTAAACTTGCCCCCTGGATTCCATTTACCAACATCTCTCCTGGTTTCATCTTTTTTCCTACATGCATTTTCTCTTTTTATGTTTTCCCTATAACTTGCTATTATTACTATAGTAAGAGTTGTTATATTATATGTTTTTTTAGCTACTGTAAATCCTTTTTAGAATAGTATTGAGAATATATGACATTACTATTAATAAGAAAAACATTAGTTTAAATTGTAAAAGTACAATTTCATATCATTGATCCATCAACTCTTTTGTTGTTAAAATTTACTGAGAATATGGTATTTCTTTACTATAAATTACCCCTAAAACAGTATTGTGTATAAAGCACTGATATCCATTTGTACCATTTCAAATCAATCATCAAAATAAATACAAGGATGAAAAACTGTCTTCAAGCTATTTGAAATATGGGGTAAGTTTTTTATTAAATTATATTTAAGTTAATATAATAATAGATAATCTAGTTAATATAGATAATAATAAAGAATTTATATATTATTATTTTAATTATTCAAGTGAATTCTTTTTTTGTTTAGTTTATTTGTATTTATTTTGAGTGAGAGAGAGAAAGAGCAATCAGGGGAGGGGCAGAGAGAGAGGGAGGCAGACAGAATCCCAAGCAGGCTCCATGCTGTCAGCACAGAGCCCTGTGTGAGACTCAGCCCCACAAACTGTGAGATCATGAATTGAGCAGAAATCAAGAGTCAGATGCTTAATCAACTGAGCCACCTAGGTACCCCAAGTGAATTCTTTTTTTTTTAAGTTTATTTATTTTGATAGAGTGTGCAGGAGAGGGGCAGAGAGAGAGAGAAGAAGAGAGAGAATCCCAAGTAGGCTCCATGCTGTCGGCATGGATCCCAACATGAGGCTCGGTCGAATGAACCATGAGATCATGACCTGAGCCGAAATCAAGAGACAGATGCTTAACACACCGAACAACCCAGGTGCCTTTCAAGTGAATTCTTTAATCTGTTTGTGGAACATCTATTATGTGCATGCATGGTGCTAAGTGCTGTGAGCAATAAAGATGAACAAGGTACTTCAATATCCTTCCAAAGCTCCTGTATGTATATTAAGCACTTCTATATTACAAGACTTGGTTACTTTAAGTGCAGTTGGGGTTCACTTAAGAATGAACAAAACTGAGGCAACGTAGGAATACTAAGGGCCTCCAGCAGAAGCACAAACTGGTCTCTGATCCTAGTCTAATTCTCTAAAATATCAGTTAAGAAATTAGTCACTAAAGTCAGGAGGGGTGATGGAGGGGGCAGCAGGAGAAGTATAGGAAACCCCAGCAAAAACACAAAATAATCATTTAGGGTGAGGAGAATAGGAAGCTGAACTAATCCAAGCCAGTAGATGGAAACCATGAATAATCAGTAAGGAATAGAGCCAAATTAGAAGCTAAAAGAAGGGTTCTGTTCAAAGAGATTGAGTTTACATATTTTAACTACTATTGAATATCTAAAAAGATATAAAAATGGGATGTGTGAATTGGCACTTACTATAAGCTTAAGGGGATTTCTATTAAAATGTTCTGTGTCTAGAGGCAAATGTAAAGACATAGGGCAGTCAGGGAGGGACAAATAATAATCCTACCAACGTCTACCAGAAGACTATCAAATGCTCCATATAGAGCAATATCCTATGACACCCAGCTTACCTTCGGTAGACTAAGTCACAAAAGACAAGGAGGAATTCTGTGCTACATGATAGAGTCTCTGGCCCTACTACTATGGGCTATAATTCTTTCCCTACTCCAACAGACAGCTGGAATACTATTTATTAAAGTATAACTGTGATAAATCTTAACTTTTCCTTTTCCCACTGTCTGTGCATAGTATTTGAACAAGACCTGCAAACATTTCTTTTTTGTTTTGTTTTGTTTTTGTTTTTTTATTTATGTTTGAGAGAGAAACAGAGCACTAGCAGGAGAAGGGCAGAGAGAGAGAGAGAGACAGACAGACAGACAGAAGCAGGCTCCACACTGTCAGCACAGAGCCTGAGGTGGGGCTCAAACTCACAAACTGTGAGGTCATGATCTGAGCTGAAATTGGACCCTTAACTGACTGAGCCACGCAGGCGTCCTGACCCACAAACATTTCTGAAACTGGTGAACTCCATGGATGGACATGAACACAATCATAAAAATGAACAAGCCAAAGAACCATCTTTTAGGTTAAAAGTCAGTTTTAATATATAAAACGAGATTAAAAAGAGGAATAAACTTATATGATCACCCCCATGAAACAGTTAAAAAAAACTTTAGAAAATACCTCAATGCCAGAAACTAGAAAGATGCTAGGTTATCAAAATTCAAAAGAACATTATGCCATATGTACACCATATGCAAAATTTAACATAAAAATGGATTGTAGACCTAACTGCAAGAGCTAAAAGTATAAAACTCTTTTTTTAAAATGCATATATATATATATGTGTGACCTAGGATTAGGCAATGGTTTCTAAGATATGATGCCAAAAGCACAAACGGAAAAAGACAAAAACAGATAATTGAACTTAATCAAAATTAAAAATTTTTGTGCTCCAAAAGTGAAAAGACAATCCACATAACAAGAGAAATATTTGCAAATCATATAACTGAGAAGGAACCTTATCCAAAGCTCTTAAAACTTAACAATAAAAAGACAATCCAGTTTTTAAATGATCTGAATAGACAAATTCTCCAAATAAGATAGACAAATGCTCAGTAAGCATATGAAAAGATGCTCAGCATCATTAGTCATTAGGGAAATGCAAATCAAAACCACAAAGAGAGGGGCGCCTGGGTGGCTCAGTCAGTTATACTTATGTGTTCCACTTCAGCTCTGAGTTCAAGCCCTGAAATGGGCTCTGTGCTGGATCCTGCTTCAGATTCTTTTGTCTCCCTCTCTCTCTGCCCTTCCCCTGCTTGCACTCTCTGTCTCTCTCTCTCTCGAAAATTAATAAACATTAACACACACACACACACACACACACACACACACACACACACACACAATGAGATACTGCTTCACATCCAGAAAGATAGCTATAATATAAAAGGATGATAAAAAGTATTGATGAGGGGTGCCTGGGTGGCTCAGCTGGTTACGCACCCAACTCCTGATTTCGGCTCTGGTTATGATCGCGGGTTCATGGGATTGAGCCCAGAATTGGGCTACAAGCTAACCTTGGAGCCTGCTTGGGACTCTCCCTCCCTCTCCTTCTACCCTTCTCCCTGATCCCCAATCTGTCCCCCCCCACAAAAAAAAAAAGAAAAGAAAAGAAAAAAGGATTGGTGACAGGGATGCCTAGATAGCTCAGTCAGTTAAGTGGTTAAGCATCCAACTCTTGATTTCAGCTCAGGTCATGATCTCACAGCTGTGAAATTAAACCTCATTTTGGGCTCGGGATTCTGTCTCTCCTTCTGTCTCTCTGCCCCTCCCCCACTTGAACACACACTCTCTCTCTTTCTCTCTTTTGAAGTAAGTAAACAAACATTTTTTTAAAAAGTATTGATGAGGATGTGGAGAAATTAGAATGCTCATACATTGCTGGTAGGAATGTTAAATGGTGCAGCCATGTTGGAAAATGATTCGTCAGTTCTTCAAAAGGTTAAACATAGTTACCATATGGCCAAGCAATTCTACTCCTAGGTATATCCTCAAGGGAAATGAAATATACTGCAAAGAAATAAAAACATATGTTTATGCAATACTCTATATATGAATGTTCATACTAACATTATCCTAATAGCCAAAAAATTTAAATAACACAAATGTCCATAAACTGATGAATGGATAAACAAACTTACACACACACACACACACACACACACAGAGAGAGATATTATACAGTAATAATAAGGAATAGAGTGCTGATACATGCTACAGTATTGATGAATCTGCTAAGTGAAAGAAGCCAGACACAAAGACCACATACTATATGATTCTATTTATGTGAAATATCAGTAAAGGCAAACCCATAGAAATAGTAGATTAGTGATTGCCATGGCTGGGCAGGTTGGGGAAATAGGAACTGTTTGTTAATAAGTAAATGGGGTTTCTTTGGCAGATGATGATGATGATATTTTGAAATTAGATAATGATGGTGATTATACAATGCTATGAATATACTAAAAACCACTGGATTTTACACTTTAAAAGAATGGATTTTTTGGTATATGAATTTTATCTCAATAAAGCTGTCATTTTAAAAAATAACATTACATATTTAAAATGGGAACAATTTGAGATTAGGAATGATTGCTTTAGAAATAAGAATCGGATCAGTAAAGTTAAAAAAAAAAAAAAAGAATGCAACAGAAGCAGCAAAGAATAAAACTGGAAATTGCCAAAAATCTAACCAATGAATCTGAAGATAAACTCCAAAAATCTTTCAGAATTTGGAGAAAAGTGATAAAGTAATAAATAAGATGAGAGAAAAGATGCTGTATTGAGAACAAATCTAGGAAATTCCAAAAAAGGATTTCAAAAAATAAGGGATGCCCGGGTGGCTCAGTTGGTCGAGTGTCTGACTCTTGATTTTGGCTCAGGTCATGATCTCATAGTTCGTGAGTTCAAGCCCTGCATCAGGCTGTGTGCTGACAGTGAGGAGCCTGCTTGGGATTTTTTTCTCTCCCTCTCTCTCTACCCCTAGCCAATTTGGTCTCTCTCTCTCTCTCTCTCTCTCTCTCAAAATAAATAAGCTTAAAAAAAAAGAGGATAAAATAATTATCAAACCATTTTTTTTTAATTTTACTGAGCAGAAGACTAAGCTAAGATCCAGAGAGTCAGATAAAAAGTTATTTATTTTATTTTATTGCTATTATTATTGCTATTTCTTACAAACTATTAGCTTAAAACTTGTTGCTTAGAAAATTGTGGAGTCTCTGGTCCATGTTATATGTAGCAGAACATTTTAATGAAGTTCTAGATAATTAATTATCTACTGATCTGGAAATCTGGGTCCCGGCTCTGTCACTAACCAACAATGTGGCTTTAGGCAAATTGTTTAGCCTCTTTGGGCCTCCGATTGTCATCTGATAAAAACAAAGAAAAACTTGAACTAAATGACTTTAACACCACTATGATATGGGCCAAAGGAGTGGTGGGAGGTAAGGCAAGTTTAGACAGGGAAAGATAATAAAACCCTTATCTAACAGACTTAAAATATTGAGGGGTGGTGTTAGGAGGGGGCAGGGATGTGCAAGAAAATTTGCCACTGTCCGTAGTGCTGAATCGTCATTGTTTTGTCTGAATGCCAGTTGGAGGAGTCCGGAATTGCTTCGGTAAGCAATATGGAAATCTGAGCATTCTAGAGCAGAACGGTGACACTCTAAGCTCATGTACAACTGTGTATTTAACTACTACATACTATGCTAACGGTCCCCAAACCTATATGTTTAGTAGGGTCCTCTTTCCTCATCTCTCAATACAAGCTTTCAACTATCTGCCAAGCATCACCTGCATTTTACTACACTAGTTGACTTCAAACTCAACTGATCCAAAAATGAGCTGATCATATTCACTAATGGTCTTGTTTCTTCAACTATATTTTCCACCTTGATTAACGGCACCAAAATTTATTCTTTCTCCCAAAGACCCTGGGAGATCTTGTAGAACATTTACTTTGTCTGCTACCTGTGATCAATCACCAAATCAATCATCCTGCCAATACCGTCAGTGAATACCCCTTCATCCATTTCATTCTCTCTACTCTATTGTCATTGTCTTTATTCAGATTTTAAACTTTTATTGCTTACATTTTAAAAACATCTTTCTAACTAATCTATCTTCTGTTTTGTACCCTTTTAACTTACACAAATGATCACGTTATTTCCTTGCTAAAAGGTCTTTGTGTAACAAACTGATAACAGCACAAAATCCAAGTTACTTAAAATGGCATTCAATAACACTTCATAATCTGTTAAGGAAAGAAGACTGTGTATGAAACAGAGACTAGTGTTCAGTACACTTACTAGAGAATTCCTTACAGGTCACTACTCATAGAACAGAAGGGAGGGAGACCAGATTAGCCAGAGGAAAAAGTTGAGCTTTTCTGCAGTCTCAGAAGGCCTCTCGACCCACCCCACAGGGAGCTCTGTAGCTAGAATGACCCTTCAGAATGTTCCAAGTTTGGGTGAGGGGGGAAGAGCTTTATACAATAACACATTGATCAAGGACTAGATGTAGGATGTTCCTGAGAAGAAATATAACCTTGAGCAGTGCTACAGTTTGAGGGTTGTCTTCTAGCAGCACTCCCAGAAACCAGAAAAAAAAAAAAGGTACTTTAAGCATGAAAGGGAACCAGCAGCACATCAGAAAATCTACCATCCTCTTGTCTACCTCTGCATATCCTTCTATGCTTCCTTGATCTCCAGTATTTACTTTATCATAGCACTTACTACACGCTATCTTATTGCCTCTTCTCTGTATTTCTTATTAGTCATCTCTGTGCAACAAATGCTTTGTCTATATAAATCACTGTTGTATAATCAATGTTTGACACAAAGTAAGTCATTAAACAATATATTAAATGAATCATGAAATGGACGAGTAATGCATATTTCCTTTCTCCCTATTCCTTATTCCTTGTGCTCCAGTTAAACCAAACTAATTGCAATTCTTTGAATCTCCCAAGCCTTCCCTTGAACTTGTACCTTGAGTTTGCTCTTCCTTTGGCCTCAAATGCCTTTATCTAACTTGATCATCAGCTGAATGTCCACTTCTTTCAAGACTTACTTAGCTCAGTTGTCACTTTGGAAAACTTTTCAGGCATTGTCACAATCTTCATTCTCTGTAGTTCTATAGAACTCAGTTCCTACCAACTGTGGCAATCCTGTTACTTTTAATTTACACATCTGATCCCCTTTAGGGGATGTGAAACTGTGAACTTTATATCCATTTTTGTTTCCTTGGCACCTAAAGGGGCCTGGCACACAGCAAATAAAGAATGAATAAACAATAAATACAGTTAAATAAATAAATAAATACAGTTAAACAATAAATAAAGTTAAGCCCTAGGAATATTAGCCAGGAAATGTGTGCAAAATGGATTAAACAGGGAGGAAGATAAAGGGGATAAAATCATAAGGTTATACAAGAGGCATGTGGCTGTCCACCCTGAAGTAAAGGTAATTCCTTATTTCTGAAATTAGTTTTTCCCATATGCAAAATGAAAAGCAGAATGATGTCATTGGCACAATTATTGCTTTGTCTAAGATGTCTCAGGGACATTATTTTTCAGTCCACTAAATGCTAACCTGAAGATGTCAAATTCAAAGGCCTCAGGGGCCAGGCAGGTTACCTAAATATGTGGCAGGCCTCTGGGGAACAAAATGTTCATGCAAGTGGCATTCAAGTTCAATGTTTGAATCACGTAGTCACCAAACAGAACAGGCATCTGGACCTGAGGTGGTCGGCAAGCTGCGGAATTACCTCTCCTTCTACACATTTTGAGATCAAACACACTCTGAACTACCCTGGAGCTGAATGGGGAGGGATGTGGACAACCTTTTCAAACCTTGTAGAAAAAGAGGATGTTTCTATATTTTTAGTAAGAAGTTAAATTCTTTCTGAGAGTTTCATAGTCGGTCAGAATAACAGAGCAGGGGGCGCCTGGGTGGCTCAGTCGGTTAAGCGGCCGACTTCGGCTCAGGTCGTGATCTCATGGTCTGTGAGTTCGAGCCCCGCGTCGGGCTCTGTGCTGACAGCTCAGAGCCTGGAGCCTGCTCGGATTCTGTGTCTCCCTCTCTCTCTGCCCTTCTCCTGCTCATGCTCTGTCTCTATGTCTCAAAAATAAATAAACGTTAAAAAAAATTAAAAAACAAAAGAATAACAGAGCAGAAATTTCACTGGCAGCAGAAATAATAATAATAATTTTAAAAAGGAATCTTTTCCTCTATTCAAAATATCTTGATATTTATCCTTGAATTGCTTTTTTTTTTCTAAACAAAGTTTCTTTTCTTATTACAAAACAACACAAGCTCTTTGTAAAATATTTGGAAAATGTAGGGAAAAAAGAAAATAACTCCTCAAAATCACATTACTGGTGAGCAACCTCAACTGGCATTTTAGACTATGCATTAGATTCGAGGTGGAATCGTGGACCTGACATGCAGAACATAGGTAGCAGGGAGGCAGGAAAATAAATTAGTTCTAAGTGTCTGGGAATCTATCAGAATTTATGGCCTAACAGAACTATTAAAAACATTCTTAGGTGTCTCTCAAGTGCCTGGCTGAAACCAGATGTCTGCAGAACATGGACTGATGAAGAGGAGTCACTACTGTTGGAGTGGTACTTGGTTCTGAATCCACAACAGGACTATTGTGCATCTGACATTTACTTTGAGAACTGAATTCTGGACTGACAGTAAACAAGAGGTTTTGAGTCCAGTTTATAAAGAACCTTCACTTGGTTGCCAAGAAATTCAACATAGGAAACTTACCAGTAATTCAACATAGAAAAGTACAGTTTTTGACCTTAATATTGAATGCAGTCTTGATCATTTAAAGATATGGATTTCTACAACTCAACTGTAGAAATAACAAAGACAGAACACATATAACACATACAACACACAGAAAAACACTTTTATAAGGGGCTGTGCTATGTTTTTGTTTAGAGTGTATGGTGTACACTTGGGTACACCTATAGAATCCTAAGATGGAGAAGAAAGTTCGAGAAGCAAGGAATTGGACAAGACAATACCAATTATCAGGGGTTTTAGGTGAAAAAAAAAAACCAGTATGTCCATGATTAATAGTAAGCAGATCTGATGTAATATTTTCAAGAAAAAAGATTTCAAAATCTTTTTATTGAAGTAATTCTATTTTCTCACACTGAATATTTAAATTTTTGTGATTTTCCTTTTTTTTGAGAGATAGAGAAAGCAAGTGAGCAAAGGCAGAGAGAGAGGATCTTACGAGGAGCAGAGATAGAGAGAGAAGTGGGGCTTGTGTTCACCCGATCCAGGGCACGAGCTCACCCAAAGAGGGGCTCAATCTCACCTGATGTGGGACTCAAATTCACGATCTGTGAGATCATTACCTGAGCCAACGTCAGATGCTTAATCAACTGAGTCACCCAGGCCCCCTGATTTTCCTTTTAATAGTACTTATACACCTGTGAAACTTTCCTGCAAACTTGAGATGCTTCCACCCACATTAATATTCATTTCAAAATTATTAATCTCAGAAAACACAAAGAAAACACAAAGAAATTGAAAATGTGGTAGCTTTTGAAATCCAAGCAGCTGTTTATTCAAACTAAATGTCATAAACTGACCTTATTAATAAGGCCTTCTATTTCATAGTCACAGTAGTTTGTAAATACATGCTTACTAATTTGTTGATTTCTTTTATTTGTCAATCATGTTCTTAGTACTTTAGGTACTAGGGTTATACCAGGTGCTGGGATTCAGAAACACAGGCTCTCTGTATGTGAAACATGGGCTTCACCTCCAGGAATCCAAAGTTTAATTCCATAAAGAAGTGTTAAAGAAATCTCTTAACCACGTATTAAGGAAATGAAAGTGATTAAGTACCCAAACGGCACAAGGCCCATAAATGTCTCCTCTACCACTAAGTTGTTCACATTTCCTTGGTTTGTGCTTTAGGTAGAGGTAAGTAAATCTTCAAATAATATTATGCCCCAAAGTTAAGTCCTCCTACTCTTGCAATACACACACACACACACACTTTCAGACTTCTCTAAACTTTTGCTCTTGAGTATCAGGTCCTCAGTACTAAAATATTACTTTTGGAATTCACAGATCCAAATTGGAAATGTTTCTAGAACTTGGGTGTATAGTGTCTGTCTTTCTTGAATTTCCAGAGTGGTAATAATAACCACAGTAAGGACGAGGAACAAGAACAATGCCCAATAGGGAGCTATGGCCCGCACTTGAAAAGGTACAAGATTTCATCAGGCATGGAGATTAAAGCCGTTGGAATTTACAGTTGCTACTAAGAGAAGAAGAGCTCCCGGAGGCTTCCAAGGAGTGATCCATCCTAAATTACAAAGGCATGCATTTTTCTGAATATCCTAGACAAGATGATTTTGAGGATTATTATACTATGGTTAGAAAACTCTGATAGTTACATTTAAATATAGTACATTAATAGGGTGCCTGGGTGGCTCAGTTGGTTGAGCATCTGACATCTGCTTGGTCACGATCTCTCAGTTTGTGAGTTTGAGCCCCACATAGGGCTGACCACAGTCAGCACATGGAGACCGCTTCAGGTCTTCTGTCTCCCTCTTTCTCTGCCCCTCCCCCACTCACGCTCTCTCTCTCAAAAATAAAAATAAAACATTAAAATCTTAAATTTAATTTAATTTAAAAATTAAATAAATTTAGTGCATTGCTTCTACTACTTAAGATTACAGCAATTTGATTGGATAGCTTTCTTTTGGGAAGATTTCCAAACCAATGCTTGGAGGAGAAGCCAGTCTTTTTCATGCCAAGCTGGTGGGAACTCATTCTCCACCCCCAACCTTTAAATGCTTATATGGAAGGATATGAACCATATACATTCCTATATGAAAATTTAATTTTTAAATTTTTTATTGGCTGCTTTGCAAGGAGTCACTTGGCCCAGGTGGGCATGAAAAGTAATATTCCCCAAGGTACACCGCACCCACGCATCCATCTCCTTTCCCAACTCCAGCCGTGATATTGGAAAATCAGTGCCACATCCTGGTGCATTTGCAGCACAGTTTGACAAAGATCACAATGTTCTCATCAACAGAGTGACAGGTCAATGCCCATTTGTAAATTTGAATGCTTTTTCTTACTGAAAGAAGTGATTAGCACCTGGGTGTAACTGTCTACTACAGCTACCTAATTTTGTAAAGCATATAGTAAATTAAAGGGCAGGATTTAAAAATATGGCCAACTCTGTAAAAGCCCTAAACTTAATTATCCGTTTCTTACAGACTTCAATCTGTGGGGTAAAAAGGCATTTGTTGGATCATAGCCTACTCACTTTTGGGGATGATATTTCCAAAGAACTGGGCTTTTTTTGTTGTCGTTTAAATCAGGGAGCCTAAAAGGGTCAGGACCGCCTATTTTGCCAAAGTCCTTTTTTGCCTTGCCAAACTGATTTTCCTTTCAAAATAACTATGTGGAAAAATTAATGTTTAACTTTTGTAATAATACTTTCTCTTTGATTGTTTTTTCCAGAAATTTCATATCTATACTCAACACCCATCCAAAGGATTTACACAGGAAATAGAGACCAAGCTAAAACAAACTCACACCCTTTTCTACAGAAGCCTATTTTAAAATTAGCAGTTAAAAATGAAAATATAAAACTAAACTTTTTCTGCTGAGATACTCTCTCCCTAGGTTGCATTAGAAAATTCCACCCTCACTTAAATGGAGTTTTTGTGTTTATGATCTTAGTTTTCATTATTGTGGCTTAACAAATATACAGAAGGCTTAAAGGTATTTGAAGATGTAAAGAAATCTCATAAATTATGAGCAACCTACAGGAAACAAAAGCTCAGCATTGTTTCTTCCTATACTTCTCCCAATAGGGTTGAACAGTTTCTTTACGCCCCTGAATGCACTCCGCCTTGACATGTCTGAGTATATATCCACCTCCCTTAGGGCAAGACATAATAGTAACCTTATTTCATAATCTCACATAACAGGGCATTATGATCTGCAGTCCTGATTGTTTCCTGCAAGCTGAATTTTAAAGGAATTTAAAAATCTCACTCTTTGAGATATTCATAACCAAGAAGTGAACTCTGACAATTGAGACTATTAATATGCTAATTATTCATAGAATTGTATATTTCCTGTGATAGGAAGATCCGAAAACGAAGAATCTGTCTTCTGTTCTACGGACAGGGAAATTCAGTTTTACTTCGATACATCTATGATTGTCCTTTTGCCTTTGAGAATATAATAGAAAAATTTTGCAAGAAATCAAGATAAGAGGTTGGCCGATGGAACAATCGTGGCACACCACTTAAAAAGATGGAAAGGTACTTAAAACCAGTTAAGTAATGTCAGTCTCCAGTGAATAAACCAAAACTAAATTCCAGATCCTTGCTTGGACTCAGACATCATTTTTTTCTATAGAAATAATGTAATAAGTGGTGTTCCTTTTAGTGGGTCAGATCACAAAAGTATGTGCATCGACATCAACGAAATATTTTTTGTAAATGTTCTTGTTCATAATGAAAAATAATTTTCAAACGCAGTGATATACAAATAAGCAAAACTTTAAAATATGCTTTAATAACAAAGTTCCTGTAAAATAAGTAGAGAGAGCAGTTCTGATCACACAACGGAGAGATAGAAAGAAATTTTGAGGATATTCTTGAGAAGGACTTTTTGGTACTTCCAAGTTTAGAGGTTGATTTGGCAAAGTACTGCTTAATCTTTCCTTTCTCTTGGTACCTATGTGCCTGTCCCACATAAGGGTCATGATTTTTATAGTTGTTTTGAGGAGGAACAAAAGGAATATATACAATACAGAGAAAGAGTGATAGGTGGCAGTGGAGAAAAAAGAGGTAGCAAAGAGAGGAAGAGAAGAAAAAAAAAGAGAAAAGAAAGTTTTTTTTTTAAGTTTATTTGTTTATTTTGAGAGAGAGAGGGGTAGTGAGAGGGAGAGGGAGAGGGAGGGGCAGAGAGAGAGGGAGGATCCCAAGCAAGCTCCATGCTCAGCACAAACCCTGAGGCATGGCTCTATTTCCTGTCCATGAGATCACGACCTGAGCCAAAAGAAACCAACAGTTGGATGCTTAATGACTGAGTCACCCAGGCGCCCCTGAAAATAAAGTTTTTTAAAATAGCTGCCAAAAACTGAGAGAAAGAAGTGAGTGGGCAGAAGATGATAAAGAGATTTCTTACAGAGGAAGAGACCAAGCTGAGAGTTCTGAAAATCAGAGAAATGGGGAATGTTTGGAATGGGGACCATCTCCTGAGAGGGAAGAGACATTATTCCCAAAGCAGACCCCTGGTGACCGGGGGCCACTTGTTGTCTAGAGCAAGGGGAGTTGGTGGGGGGGAGGTACTCTCAGCCAGTCCAATGTCTGTAGAGACCCGGGCTCAATACTATCTGAAGATATATATATTCTTAATTTAGAAATAGTTATATAATTTAAGAAATAACTTCATTGAGGTATAATTTACATGCTTTAAAATTCACCTGCTTTAAGTATGCAATTCAATGATTTCCAGTAGATTTCACATGTTGTGCAACCATCACAGCCACATGGTTTTAGAAAGTTCCCATCACTCCACCCGGTCCCTCCTGCTCCTTTGCAGTTAATCTCTGTTCCCATTCCCAGCCTCAGGCAATCAGTAATCTGCTTTCTCTATATATAGATCTGCTTTTTCTGAACATTTCATATAAATAGAATCATGTAATATGTGGTTTTCTGGGTCTCAGTTCTTTCATTTAGCATGATGATTTTGACGTCCATGTTGTAGCAGCATCAATATTTCTTTTTATTGTTAGACGGCTTTCCATTGTATGGATATATGCTTGAAGATAACATGTTTTGTTTTTCCACTCCTCGGTTAATGGACATTTGAGTTGTTTCCCCTTTTTAGTTATTATGAGTAATGCTGCTAAGAACAGTTGTGTGTAAGTCTTTGTGTGGAAACCTGTTATGTGTTTTAAGCAAAACGTGACTGAGAGTCTCACTCGTTCATGGAAAACACATGATAACCAGGTTTGTTGTGTTCCATGAATCCAGAGAACACAACTGCCTATGAACACTCTCCACACAGTACGCGGAGTGGATTTTTTAAAACAGAAAATCGGATCTCATTCCTCCTCTGATCAAGATCTTCCGGTGGCTTCCATCTCATGAAGAATGAAGCCTTACCCCCTTGCCACAACCAGCAGGGCGCTGCCTGACCTGACCTCTGCTGACATGTTTCACCTCATCTCTTACTACTTCCCTCACTCTTGACTTCACCAGTGTCAATCCTGTTGCTCGTCAAACATAAGAGCGCCTGCTGCCTTCCAAGCCCTTACATAAACTACTCACATTGCCTAGAATGTTCCTCCCAGATCTTATTGGCTTGCCCCTTCTCATTTACGTTTCTCCTCAAATATCATTCATGTAGAAAAGCCTTCTGTGACCACCCTATCTGATACAGCAGCCATGTTTCTCTCTCTCACTATTAGCTTCTGCCATTTCATTTTTCACCAGCACCTGTAGCCCAATAATCTAAAATTACCTTACTCGTTTGTTGACTATCTCCTAACCAGAATGCAAGCCCAGTGAGGCAGGTACTTTGCTTATCTTGTTCTTTGATGTATCTCTAGCATGTTGCATGTGGTAAATGTTCATTATTTTGTTGAAGTAATTCATAAATAAGAAGCAAACCTTGGCTCTCTTATGTATTTGATCTCTACAATTTCTGAGAAGTCAGTTAGATCAGGCTATGAATTTAGCTTGTGAATTTATTTTTTCTTTTTTTTAAGTTTTATTTACTTAAATAATCTCTACACCCAATGTAGGGCTCAAACCCACAATCATGAGATCAAGAGTCACATGCTCCTGTGACTGAGCCAGCCAGGCACCCCTAGTTTGTGAATTTCTTTCTTTTTTTTTAATATTTTTTTTTGAGAGAGAGAGAGAGAGAGAAGCTGGTGGGGGGTGGGGGGAGAAAGAAAGAAGATCCTAAACAGGCTGTGCACTGATAGCAGAGAGCCTGACACAGAGCTCGAACTCAGGACGCATGAGATCATGGCCTGAGCTGAAGTCGGATGCTCAACCAACTGAGCCACCCAGGTGTCCCTAGTTTGTGAATTTCTAAACCACCGGACAGAAAATAAAATAGTGGCAAACCATGTATGTACCATATTTGGTCTTCACATATGTTTATTTTATGTAGCAGATACCTTGGAACCCCATTTCCATTCCCTTGGCCCATCTCTGTTTTTAGTTATTAAGTGTTCAGGTTCACCTTCTGTTGACAAGATCCCAACTCAAGCAGGTATAGAATTATTCCGTTTTCTGTCTTGTGCCTCTTCCATTTCCTGGAGCCACTGGTCACATGTATAAACACAGCCCTGAAGTGAGCTATGTTTATACTCCCTAGGGCAAATGTCAGTCATCAATGTGGGAGCCTTACTTCATCCTCAGTTCCCTCATATAGAAAGTTCTGAAAAAAATTCATACTTCCCAGAAGTTGTAGCCAAACTAAGTCCCTGTGCCTTCAACAGAGACTTAAATAACACACTCTTATATTGACTTTCTCTTCTCATGTCTCACTCTCTCTGTTTCCTGGAATTACATCCTTAACATGTGATCTGCAGCCAAGTCTTTGTCTCAGCCTCTGCTTTCAGTGGAAGCTGAATTGGGTCTATAAAGTACATCGTTTTTTAATTATTAATTAAATTAAATTAATTAAATTTAAAGTTCAAAAATACTTCATGTTAAATTCTGGACATGCCTTATATGGAATTTGGTCTTATATGGGATTTAGGCTTTTCTAATTCTTTGGAGACCATTTTCCATGCCTTTGGTGATATAATGTTTCAGATTACTTATGATTGAACCAGTCTTATAATTAATAATTCATAATTTTTCTGTCTGACCCATAGACCATAGCAAATTTATCATGTCTTACTACAACTCTAATAATCTCCTGCTCTTATATATCGACATTTCTAGAACGAATATTGGGAATACCATAGTGTGTCTGAATCTGTCACTTTTTGAATGCCTTGAGGTTTTTCCTTTAGGGAAATACCACTCTGCTCCCAGTAAAACTGCCAACCACAGGGCACTCCTTCTACAGGAATAGTTAACATTATCCAGGGTGGGCAATCAGAGCCTCCATCTGCCAGTTACAGGATTGATTCAGAGAGCCACACTGGGCCAATCAGAGCCATCTCTTGAGATTTCGATGGACTCACACCGAAAGGCAGGGATTGCATCATTCTCTTTTCATTGGGACTGCTGTGGTTTAAGGTAGATCTAAAGCTGCTAATGGCCATTTTTACTAAAGTGTGGGGAATTTTCCTTGGAAATGGACTTAGTAGAGAGGAAAACAAAGAAGACTGGAGAGAGGAGGGAGAGTTTTAAACAAGAGTAAGACTGAGATAGAGAAAAGGGAAAGAGAGAAAAGCTCTGTCGAATGACAAGACAGATGGTAGTCATTTGAACTTCCTCGTTTGGCCCTGCCTGAAACAAGCAAGAGCTGTCTTTTCAATTATCTTAGCCAAAGAATTATGTATTTTTCTTAAGCAAGTTTAAGGTAAGTTTTTGTCACCTGCAGTTGGAAGAAGCCTGACTAATGCCTGATATGTGTGCTCAAGATAGGACTGGTGGGGTTAGGCTATCCCACTGGAGATGTCTTTTCTTCCTCCATAAAACCTGTGGTATTACCAGGATCAAATATTTGGGGAAGGAGGCCCTCAGGTAGAAATCCAGAGCTGAAGGATAGGTCTAAGGCAGATGGAAGCTACCATCCCTCTCTGGGTCTTAAGAGTGACAAGACCAGCTATCTGGGGATTTGGGCTTGCAGAAACAGAACACAAAAAAGAAAGGAAAAAGCCCTGTTAGGAGTTAAAAGCTGAAGATGAGTAAGTTATCCATTGTATGTTATATTACTTACTCTTATGGTCCTGCTCATAGTAGTAATTGCCATTTCATTATATTCTAGCCTTTTGTGAAGTTTAATTTCGGCATTAAGTCTATCTCAGCTGAGCTAACAGGTGTCCAAGGAAGAGTCATGTGCCCATATATGGGGCAAAGCATTGAAAGCAAGGCATCAGCCTTTGCCCCCCAAAGGCAGCAGGTGATGTAATCATTAAAATAATCCCCCAAGGACAGAGTTCAGAGCTAAGCATTGCAACTATATAGAACAAATCCCCCCTACCAAGAAAAGACTCACCCTCATTGACTAATTTGAAACATCTGGGACTTACAAAAGCATAAGATCATACATCTGAAGTGAATAAAAATATTAATCTCCCAAAAGGAAAAAGCAACAATGCCAAACTTCTTTTAATCTATTAGATTTATTAAGACTTCCTGCTACACTTCCATACTTGGGGCACAGATGGCAGTGAGCTAGGCCAGTACAGAGGAAATAAAACAAAGCATAGATGTATTGACAGAAGAGGGCATGAGGGATTTTTGCTGGCAGGCAAGGAGAGAAATCATTAGAAAGGAAGTCCTACTAAAGCTTGAAATTTGTCTCTTTGGGATGGTGAGGCATCCTTAGTGCCAAGAAGCATGCCCGGCATATGGTAAGCCAAAATGTGAGGCTGGAGCTATTTAAATTCTTCTTACCTCTGATTAGCATGGGCCTGAAGAAATAGGCTTACAAAGATTGTGAAGGTGGAAACCATGGGACCCCAATTGTTGAGATGAGATGGAAGGAAAACACAGAATTCAGGATAGTTTGAAAAGTTCGCGAAATTATGACATTCAGTTCATGAACAAGGATAGTCTGATGATAAATTTTAAAAGTCTCTATGAGAGTTAAAGTTCTGTCTATTTGCTCCTCAGGAGCAGTAATAAGGAAAAGCAAGCACCACAACTTGTATATAAGGTATTGCCTTTCTTTTCCATTTCCAAATTTCATATTTAATTTTAATTTAGCCCATTATTAATTTTAAATACATTTTTAAATTTTCCATGTTTTACTCCTTAGTTATTTGTACCAGCTAGAAATCGATCCAGACAATACTACTGGCAGGCGGATGGACATTTGTCCTTCCTAACTTTTAATAACATCAAAAAGTAAAACAAGGAAACACTCAACTCTGAAAACAATGATAACGCTGCAAAAATTTCTGTTCTTTTGGACCAATACCTCACAGATCGTTTGATCCAGAAGATCTATATCGTCCAGGGACCCTCACTGCAAACAACAGACATGGACTCTGCTTGGTTTGGGCAGAAAAAGGATTTATTGAAAAGATTATAGGTTAGCTCAAAAACTGTCCAGAAGAGGGCTTCCTGGGTGGCTCAGTTGGTTAAAGTGTCTGACTTCAGCTCAGGTCATGATATCGCGGTTTGTGAGTTCAAGCCCCACATCAGGCTCTGTGCTGACAGCTGAGAGCCTGGAGCCTGCTTCAGATTCTGTGTCTCCCTCTCTCTCTGCCACTAACCCCCATGTTAAAAGAAAAAAAAACTCTCCAGGAGAGCAGTCCAGCTCAGAAGCCATGCATCCAGGGATACAACCAAAATCTAACACAAAACTAGTCCTGTGAGGACATGGATGCTGCTGTCACTTAGTGTCAGCTATTAGAGCTTGCACAGTTGACGCTGTTGGCACCATATTTTGTGTACTAGGATTGCTGTCTTGCAAACCAGATGTTGTTGCTACAACCAATAGAAGCACAAGTGCAACCCCTCTTTCCTTATTTTTTAAATTAAAAAAAATTATTTATTTTTGAGAGACAGAGAGTGGTGGAGGGAAGAGAGAAAGAGAGATAAAGAATCCAAAGCAGGCTTCAGGCTCTGAGCTGTCAGTTTGAACCTGCGAACTGGGCGATCATGACCTGAGACAAAGTTGGATGCTTAACCAACTGAGACACGCAGGAGCCCCTCTCTTTCCTTAGTGAGGCAGATGAAGGGACTATCTTTTATTTTCTTTCTATCTATCTATCTATCTATCTATCTATCTATCTATCTATCTATCTATCTATCTATCTATCTATCTACCTACCTGTGTATTGAGAGCATGAAGAGGGGAGAGGGGCAGAGGAAGAGACAGAAAGAGAGAGAGAGAGGGAGAATACCAAGCAGGCTCCATGCTGTTGGCATAGAGCTAGATGCGGGACTCCATCCCACAACCCCAGAATCATAACTTGACCCAAAATAAAGAGTCGGATGCTCAACCAACTGAGCTACCAAGGTGCCTCTTATTTTCTTTTTAATAGATGAAGAAACTCTCACAGAACTAACCCCACAGCATATTTCCTTCAATGTCTTATTGGCCCAAATTGGGTCACACTGTCCCTTGTAAGTCAACCACTCATAAGGAGATTAGATACTGTGATTGGCTAGATTAATTGATTCACCTGCTGGGGTGGAAATGTTATCAGCATTCTTTGGAGTATACAGTCACATGGAGGAGCCTGGGTACCTGTATAAAATTGAAGTTTTATTCATAAGAAAGAATGGATATTGGTCTGTCAGCCAATATGATGGGCATGTATATAGAACCCAACTATCTTTACACATGGGCTCGTTTTATGAGGCCCACCTACATGCTTCTTCCCAAGCCTTCTTGTCACTAGTCCTCTGGTCTTATTCTTTTCATGTCCATGTCAATCTGATGAAATCATCTGTTACTGCCTATTAAGTTATCTCTCTTTCCAGGAAGAAAACAAAGATGTTGTAGTACTCAAAGCTCTACCTCCTGGGAAAATTTTCCACCTTCACTTCAGTGGGACTGAGTAGGACTCAGCGATCTATTTGAAATGGTGCCAGCTGATTATGCAAAGCCATCTGTAAACTATGCTCTCTTCTGTTTTTTCTTCAGTTAACTCATAATAGAGAGTTAACTGCTCATGATGCTGTGTGTTGGTTGGTGGAGAGGTGGCAGTATGGCACGAGTGGGCATAGCAGGAAGACATCAGCATGTGAGACTTGAGCTTTCAGGATCTGCTCAGATGCACTCACTCACATACTATTTCCACTTGGATATGTTTGACTTTATAGCTGAGTAGATCAGATAACATTCAGCTCATGGTAGGTAGCTTCTATTTCATAGGCACCTGGTTTTTATGAGGGCCCAATAGCAAGCCAAGTACTATTCCTCCAAAGAAGGAAGAATGGTTATTCACTGAAGGAGGTATAGCTTTGTCCTACTGGGATGTTTCTGCTGTGAATCTTGCATTTAAATCTTGCCGCACCACAGACTTCAATTGATTTTTAATGACCACTAACCTCACTGGATCCTACAAGGCCATATGGAAAAGCTGCAGCCTGGACCACATGGAGAATTTTCCTTTGGACTCTACTCAAAGCTGTCAGCCTTTCAGGTGTCTCAGGAAAGACCTGAAGGACACACAAAATGTGATATATATTGCTTCTAAAATCTAAAGAGCACCATCAATCACAGCACTCTTTTTCTGGATGTGGAAAACAAATTGTCCTTGACATTGGAGAGGATAAACTCACATGCCACACAAAACAGATCCCAAGAAACTTCACTGTATTAACGTATGATTTATGTCCCACCTTCTGGCATGCCTAGTTTTAGTCTAAAATACCAGCACTTTCTGCTCTCTGGAGCTCATCAGCATATTATCACCGATTTAGCCCTGGGGATGGTTAGACAACCTAATTCTTGTGGACTCATTTATGGTACAGAGAATAGAGAATTAAGATAACCTTGAGTTGAAAATATATTTCTGCCATTTCAGGTGAAATCAAACTACTTCTGGTATTCTCTGTATATTGGAACAGAGAAGAAGGTTTGTCCAGATAACAGCTGCAGTCAGTCCACGGTATATGTTGATTTGCTGCAATAAAGCAACTACACACGGAAGATCACTTGTACTTGTAGTTACTACGTGACTTAGCCTATAGTAATCCCCTGGATTCTTAAAACTCTTCCATCTTCTTTTTTTAAAGTAATTTCTATGCCCAAATTGGGGCTCCAACTCCTAACCTCAAGATCAAGGGTTGTGCACACTTTCAACTAAGCCAGCCAGTTACTCCAAAATTCTCCCATGTTTTGCATTGGCCAAAAGTGGGAATATGATAGGAAATACAGTGGCCTTATCTCAGCATTTTCTTAGGGGGGGGCAATTAAAAAATTACAGTATTTTTAATTGTTTTTAAATTTTAATTGTTTTGATGTTTTTAATTTTAATTGTTTTGATTTATTTTTGTCCGAGAGAGACAGAGAGATAGAAAGCATAAGGGAGGAGGAGCAGAGAGGGAGACACAGAATTTGAAGCAGGCTCCAGGTTTCAAGCTATCATCACAGAGCACAATACGGGGCTTGAACCCACAAACCACGAGATCACAACCTGAGCCAAAGTCAGATGCACAACCAACTGAGCCACCCAGGTGCCTCTCAGTAATTTTTTTTTTTATTGAGGTCTGGGAAGTTGAGGTCCTGAGCTTTCACTAAACCATTCTTACCATAATGTCTTTGGTAGCTTCTACTCAAAAAATCAGAAGTCAGGGCTGGAATTCTGCCATTTGCTGAGGTCATCTATCCCAATAACACACCAGAAACTGAAGGAAGAATCATGGCAAGAGTTCAGGGCTCTATTGGAATGCATCAGTCAGTGTTCTGTGCACTGTACCATTCTAGGTACTTTAAGTAGAAGAGTTTTAAGATAGGAGATTAGGTGCTTACAAAATCACTGTAAAGACTGGAGAGGCAGGTGTTCAAAGACCACCATCAGAACTACTGAGTTCAAGAACACAATGCTAAAACTATAACCACTAACCCTGAAGTATTTTCCATTATACAAATGACTTAGAACCCTAAGTTGCCATCTATCTTGATCATTGTCACTCTCTTACATATAAAAAACTTGCAGAGATTTTTAAGAGTTTTATCATTTTGAACACCATGCCAGCTCTATTGTTATTATTATGGTTAGTATGGCCACCTTGACTTTGACAGTTAAGTGCCACTACTTGCCCTCCTTAGGCATCCCTATTTGAAATCAGGAGTGCTTTCCAAACAGAATATTTTCTTCTTACCCCAGCATATGAAGAGCCACCAAAGTGCTTTTTAAGAAGTGGAATCTTGCATACACCTATAC
Organism: Paguma larvata; assembly: GCA_030068075.1. Classification (NCBI taxonomy): domain Eukaryota; kingdom Metazoa; phylum Chordata; class Mammalia; order Carnivora; family Viverridae; genus Paguma; species Paguma larvata. The sequence continues at coordinate 104,713,230 of CM057829.1, forward strand.
AATTCTCAAGCCCCTGGTATAGGAAACATTTTCTGGCCATTTCTTCCTCCTCCTAGAAGGAAACAGGGAATAGGTGAGCAATTCACACGTGATAATCTACCCCAATATTTATATCTCCATAAAACTTTTCGATTTCTTCCCCTTTAATAAGAAATTTCTAGTATCACAGGTTCATTTAGGATGGGCTACTGTTGAGTACAGCTCAAGAGATAATTAGCAAATAATTTAGACATCTTCCAACTGTTTGAGCTAGAACATGAAATCCAGAATCTCCAATAACTGCATCCCTATTGATAAATTCTATCTGATCTATAACTGTGTTCTTCCCTCCTTAGTCTAGTACTCTTAAAATCCATTTCCACACATATTCTCCATATTTTGCCAACATAAATTAGTAGTCTTTTGATTCCTTTGGTGGGTGTGCTGTCTGTTCCTGGATTTGCTTTATAATGGATCTTGTGAGGCATGTAGAAATCTGAATCTGCTTATAGATCTGGTGATTTTGAGGGGCAATGGAGTGGAGTGTGAAAAGGACTGACTTGCCTTTTAAAACCATTCCATGTGAGATCATTGAGGACTCCTCAGGCTAAACAGGAAGAGCATCACCAGATAGGAAGGATTCTTTTGGCTATAGGCAAAAAAAAAAAAAAAAATCTTATGTGAAACTGGCCTAAAGAGTCAGAATGTTTATTACATAACACAAGAAGAATTCCAGATGGAAGGCAAGATTCAGGAACCTCCGTATATAGCTTTGTCCTTAGGTGAGAAGTCCTCATGGTTATTAAGGTGGCCACCAGGTCACAATGTTTCCTGTTCAGTAGAAGAGAGACCATCCATCTCAGAGTCATGGATTACAAGTCCTCCCATTCAGAGTGACTTGCATTCTCTGCATCAATAATGGTCACCATGGAAATGGCATGTACAAAATAGCATTCAATATTGGGTTTCTGAACTGGTCATTAGGATAGAGGAAAGGAATTAACATGATGGCTCAATCTAATTAGTTTACTTCTGTTTACAGGGATAGGCTGAATACCTGAATAAAATTGAGGTTTCTATTAGAGAAAAGGATGGAGAAAGGTCCATATGATGTAACATCTATTGATATGGTACAACAACTATGGAGAATGAAAAATGTTCACTCGGTAGTCAGAGAAGAATAAATGTGATACAGTATTTAAAATTTAATGCTCAATCTTGGAAAAGGCATTTTTTTTCTCTATATTTACTCTCCATAGATAGCTTTGCTTTGGCATAATGTGGCTTTTGCTTTCTCGTGGAAATTCTATATCTTTGATATTACTTTCTAGTTATACCTAATAATATATATGCTTACTAATTTACTACCTCTTGTTTACCTAGTTAAAAAATGTTAATGCAATTTCAGTTACAAAGTTGTTTAAAGAAAATAAGTGGTGATGGGGGCAGTAGTTTGTGCATTTCTCTAAGTATTCCTCTTGATATACTTGTGCTTTCTAAAACAAGCTGACATTTTCCAAGTGTGATGGATTAAAAATGGTCACAAAATTGTTTATAGCTCCTTTCATCAAGAGGTGGAGTCTATGTTCTACTCCTTAAATCTGGGCTGGGCTTCTGTATTAGTCCGCTAAGGCCGTCGTAACAAAATGCCATAGACTGGATGGCGTATCCAACAGAAATGTATTTCCTCATAGTTGTGGAGGCTGGAAGTCCAAGGTCAAAGTGTTGGCAGGATTGGTATTCAGCGAGACCACTCTCCATGGCTTGTAGAAGGCCATCTTCTCACTGTGGCCTTTTCTCTGTGCATGCATATCCTTGGTGTTGCTTCCTCTTCTTAGAAGGGCACTAGTCCTATTGGATGAAGGCCCCATCCTTAGCACCTTATTTACCCTTAAATTAAACTTCTTAAAGTCCCTATGTCTCCAAATATAGTCACACTGGGAGTTAGGGCTTTGACATAAGAGTTTCAGAGGAACACAACCCAGTCTATTACACCTTGCTACTTGCATTAACCAACAGAATGCTGAAGAAGTGAAAAAGTGACATCCATGACTTCTAACGAGGCCTCAAGAAGCCTTTGTAGCTTCAGCTCTTGGCTTCTTTGGAATCTCAACAATACATGAAGAAGCCTGAGCTCCCCTGCTGGAGAAGCTCTGTGGAGAACTAAGGCACCCTGATTATTAACCCCGGCTAACCGCCCACTGATTGCAATTGCAAATAAGCCTAGCTGATGCCATGTGGCACACAGATGAGTCGTGTGGATGGCACTTTGAACAAGTTTCTGACCCGAGAATTGTTTTCTAATACATGGTGTTATATTAAGCCACTAAGCTTTTTTTTTTTTTTTTTTTAAACTTTTTTTTTATTTATTTCTGAGAGACATAGAGACAGAGTGTGAGCAGGGGAAGGGCAGAGAGAGAAGGAGACACAGAATCCGAAGCAGGCTCCAGGCTCTGATGAGCCGTCAGCACAGAGCCCGACGCGGGGCTCGAACCCACAGACCGTGAGATCTGACCTGAGCTGAAGTCGGCCGCTCAACCGACTGAGCCACCCAGGCGCCCCAAGCCACTAAGCTTTGAGGTAGTTTTTATGCAGTAACAGATACACCAAGACTTTTATAATTTTCATTGATTCTTCATGGCCTATCCTTTTGCTGTCAGTTTAGTGAGATTTGGGAAAGGAGCAGACCAAAAAGTGTATTGTCGTTTAGCCATGCTTAATTAGAAATTATTATATCTATGTTATAGATAAGTGGGGTTTTTTTTAGGTTTTTTTTTAATGTTTATTTTTGAGAGAGAGCAAGCATGGGGGAGGGGCAGAGAGAGACAGAGATAGAGCAGAGAAAGAGTGGGGGAGGGGCAGAGAGAGAGGGAGACACAGAATCTGAAGCAGGCTCCAGGCTCTAAGCTGTCAGCACAGAGCCTGACACAGGGTTTGAACTCATGATCTGTGAGATCATGACCTGAGGAAAGTCAGACACCCACCTGACTGAGCCACCCAGGCGCCCCACGGTAATCCCATTGATTTTTATTCATAGTCTTCTGGTTTTTAAGTCACAACAACATCCATTTTCATGCTTTGCCTTTACTTTTCATTCCCCTCTTACTCTTCTTCCACCACTGCGTCCACTTTCCTTCTTTTCATTTTCTCCCCATTCATTTATTCCATGCTGTCATAGCTGCTTTCCTTTGTTCAGTTCAGAACATCAGCCAGAAGCTTCCTGTTGCTAAGTAACAACATCACCCACACACACCCTTTTCCACTCTTGGCTCATTTCTTCTTCTGCTTTTGTAAGCCCGTGGGTCAAATGGTTTCTAAAAGAAAATGAAGTGTGCTATGTCTTCTCTTCATACCAAAGAGATGCACGCCATCTTGCACATTGCCCCCTTATTACATTCTGACTTCTTGTTTTATCTGTTAATTTTCCCCAGGCTGTGAGATAACACTAAAAAACACAAAACACCCTTTCCAGCTTGGACAATTTATAGATTGGCAGAAGGTATATAGTTTCTGCTAAAGGAACAATGAGGAGAAAATGTTTAAAGTTAGTTACAAGGCATGGCATGGCGTCATGGAGGGCTTTTACCTAGCCTGCTGAATCAAATCCGGGTTTTAAGAGGTTTCCATGAGGATCAAAGGAGCTAGCAAGCCCTTCGTACAGACTTTGACCCTGTTGAGTTTTGTGGAAGCTACTAATGGCCATGGCGAGTGTGGGTTGCATGAAATAAAGGATAAAAACAATACAAGAACCCATCACGCAGTTTTCCAAATCCCCCTCCTTTGGCAGACATCAATCTGACATGATACATGCACCAAAGGCATAACTGGAGTTGTGTCAGCCTTTCTCACAACATGCTCTGAAGAGATTCCAAGTCTTCTGCCACATTTTAATAGTTTAATGGCAATGGTGACTCCATATGTCTAAACACTAGGATGCAGTATCAGAGATATCAAGACCTTGAAAAAAAATCTCCTTTTCACCCTTGCAATGCCATAAAAAAAATTCCCTCCTTGGTGTGAATCCTTTTTCTCTCCTTGGGCATTTACGTAATGCCTGGAGGCCTCCTCTGACAACTCCGGTCCCACACTGTTGCTCTCAGCTCTTTGCCCACAGTCAACACTGAGCCATTTGGGGGATGTTGGAGGCTGCTTTGTTGTCACACCATGACCTTTCTCTTGCTGTGTCCCTGCTCCTCAGGCATGCTCTCTTTGAGGGAAGGACGCAGATCCTGCATGTAATGTATACTTGATAAACTGCCTTAAATTGAGCAATAATAGAACACAGATGCTTTGACAAGGCAGTTGTTTTTAGTTTCATTTTCTAAGAGGAGAAAGAACAGTAGTTTTCTTTATATTAAAGTCCAAGTTCATCAGCAATCAAAGTACCAGAAGTGAAGTGTATGTGTTGCTGTCATTAACTAGATCCGCAGACTGAGCATTTCAGTAGAGAAAATTTTCTAGAGCTTTATTTGTCAGGACCCATTGATATTCTGCAAGTGGGGTCCCTGTGAGACTAAAATCCACTCCAAGGTATTCTAGGAATGCCTGACCAGAACTAGAATTGGCAAGTTACTACAATTTTCCTTCTAGAAGTGAGCCCCTTGAGATGATGTTATGTTTTCTGAGAGGTTCAGAAAACTTTTATATGAGTTCAGTTTTTATCTTCAAGTAATAACAACTGATGAAACATGTATTTGAACTTCCTGGAATTTTTGTTTTATGTGCTGCTTGCTTTAAACAACTGATAATTATATGCAATTTTCACTGCTCTTCGATATTTACTCCTCTCTTCTAAGTCTTCACTCCAACCTGAAGTATTAGTCAACACCACCTACATTGTAATAATTTCTTCTCTTCACATCTCTATGTATTTCATTCCTTTATCCCCTTCCATCCCACCTCACTGAAGTGGTTTTGAGTCTCACAGCCCCTGCTGTCATTGAAAATGGGGGTACGTTCCCGCATGAACAGACTTACTCCCTAGAACATCTAGGTGGTGATATGTCCAGTGTCCTGGAGGCCTCTCTCTTTTATTTATTTTTTGACCCCTCTGTTCATTCAGCCCCGTACAACCTCAGCCACACCCTCAGCCCACCACCTGGAACTGCTTTACCTCCGAAACCTTTCGGCAAGAATTTCTCCCGCCAACCACAATTTCCTCCACTTGCGGCCCTCAGTTAGCTGGTCTTCACACACGCCATCAGGACTATGTCAGGCCTTCACATCAGCCTTGTCCTATCTGTCCCTATTATCCCCTCTTCTCTTCCCTCCTTCCCTACCCCACAGAGATTCCATGGTCCATCACTTTAATCACTCTCTCTGGTATCTCAGCTCCCTTGCTCCTCATTAGCCTGGCAAATACCCAAGTTTGGATGACTTCATCTTTATGTCCCCCTGTGTGTGCCCACGCTACTGCGGTCCCCTGGAGAAATAACAGCATGCATCCGTGCGTGCTAGGCCAACTCCACGTCATTAAGCACTGGTCCCTCAACACTGCCCAGCAACCTTTGTCATATCCCTCCTCATCTACTTATTATAAAGCATCATTCGTTCACTCATTTCCTCAGTCCCTAAATATTTATTGAGTGCCCACTCTAGCAGTAGGCTGGGTCCTGAGAGGTAACTGTGAGCAAAGCAGGCAAGCTCTTACCCACTGAGAGCTGAAGATCTAGCCTGGAAGACTGAAACCAAAACTAGTCCAGAGAAGTGGATTCTTTGGAGGCCGATGTCTGAGAAGAAGGTGAGTGGATGAAATATTTACTATGGCAAGTGGGAGAGAAGGGGACTAGGGAAACACAGGGGGGTTGCTGGACAGCTGTGAGGGACCACTGCCTAATGACACGGAGTTGGAGAAGCACTCATGGCCTAGTCCTGTTATTTCTCCAGGACACCTCGATAGTGTGGGGTGTGGGGCACAGAGGGAAACTTGCAGGCAAACTCACTCGAGGACCTGCCAGGCTTATGAGAGGAAAGGAGGTTGAGACACTAGAGAGAAACCCTATGGACAAGATAATATTTCAGATTAAAAACTACTAATGGGTGTGTAATGTCTTTTTTTCTTTTCTTTTCTTTTCTTTCTTTTCTTTTCTTTTTTGTTGGGGGGAGGGGCAGAGGGAGAGAGAGAGAGAGAGAGAGAGAGAATCCAAAGCAGGCTCTACACCCAGTACAGAGCCCAAAATCATGAGATCATGACCTGAGCCGAAATCAAGAGTCAGATGCGTAACCAACTGAGCCACCCAGGCACCTTCCCCAAGATAATTATTTCCTTTCTAAACAGATACTAGAAGCACAACTGTCCAGAAAATTACTCAACAAGTAAAGGGCATCCTTAGACTCCAAAAAGTTGTCATCTCCTTGTATATTGTTCTGAGAGATATAGAAAACATTGATTTTTGCTAATTACTAGTTATTTTCTCTTTTCATTTTTAACATTACACAAATACCAAAAAATGAAAAAATTCTCCTTAAAAAAACCCCAAACATTACAGAAGTACTCAGAATAAAAGTGAAGTCTCCCAGCATCCCTTTTCCCCTTTTCCACTCCCTGTCCCTGCACAGCAGCCCTATTTAGAGCTTGACGTGTGTCCATACAGTGCTCATTTCTAAGGGGTTACATACAACAAGATGTTTGCAGGCACATACATACACTAGTTGCGGAAACTGCATAGTTAAGTCATCTTTTTGGGAGGGCAAAATGTAAACATTAGAAAGGTGTGTCTTCCTTTAAATAGGAATAAAACTTTACGGCCTAGGAAGCAAATCACTCGGAGCTAAACTCAAGCTACTTTCAATAAAGTGATCAGAGAGCTGAATGATAGAGAACAGTAATGATCCAGGGAACAAAACACAGAATTTACTTGCTAACTCATTATATTGAGATAAGATATCAAGTAACATGAAATTTTTTGATACACTTTTATCACAAATTATATCTAAGTTAGGAAACACAGCAGAGAGGATCTATAAAGATAAGGCCTCTATTAAATGTTTTCACTACAAACACAGAATTTACCCATCTGAACCGCAAACCATCTTTAGCTATCATATCAGGTTGTGAAACATGTTTCCAATAATATAGAAAGTCATAACATAAGGAAACATAGGACTGACAATCGTGCCTCTTGCTAGTCACTGCCCAACTAATTGATCCCTTGAATTGGTTGTATATTTCCCACAGTATAAAAACTCAGTGCAGGGTGCCTGGGTGGCTCAGTCAGCTGAGCATCCAACTTCGGCTCAGGTTATGATCTCACGGTTTGTGGGTTCGAACCCTGCATGGGGCTCTGTGCTGACAGCTCAGAGCCTGAAGCCTGCTTCGGATTCTGTGTCTCCCTCTCAAGAATAAATAAACATTAAAAAACAAAACAAAACAAAAAAACTCAGTGCATCTTTTGGAATGTGGCCTAGCTTTTACAAAAGCTATCTGCTTGCTGCAGCGTGAGTCAAAAAATAGTTTCTCATCGTTTCTAAGATCAAGGACGAACAGTTTCTTCTACCTGTGCATTTCTACATATACAGTTGAGGATAGTACTACGTAATTCCTCTTCTACAACTTGCTCTTTTCATTCGACGAGAGGCTGAAATCCTTTATGTAGTACATGATTTACCTCATTCTTTTTAACTCTTCCTCTTGTTCCATAATAAGAAAACACCATAATTCAAACTACTTTCTTTTCTTAAAACCTCAACTTTTGTTACTACAAACAAAGCTCTGATGTTTGTAGGTGGAATGTTTATGAACATATTACGTGGATGGGATGTAATAAGATACTTACACATCTATTTTTGTTTATGTATCTAAATATTTCTGTATGATACATTCCTGCAATTGAAATTTTTAAGTAAAGAGGACTATACTTTTTTAATTTTTTTTTTTTTACATTTTTATTTCATTTTTGAGAGACATAGGGACAGAGCGTGAGCAAGGGAAGGGCAGAGAGAGAGGGAGACACAGACTCTGAAGGAGGCTCCAGGCTCCGAGTCGTCAGCACAGAGTGCGATGCGGGGCTCGAACTCACAGACTATGAGATCATGACCTGAGCTGAAGTCAGCCGCTTAACCGACTGAGCCACCCAGGTGCCCCTATACTTTTTATCTATATTGATCTAAATGCAAACTTTTATGTGGCAAAATAGGCAAAGTATATAAAAAATTAATTCACAGAACGACAAATCTAAGTCACCAACAAACACTCAAACTGATGAATAGCCAGGAAAATAAAAATTATACTATTAACTAGCAAGCATTTAAAAGACCGATAGAACCTATTACTGGTGGAAATACGGGAGAAATTGTTTTAGCTTTTTTGGAAAGCAGTCTAGAGACATCTATTAAAATGGGGCACCTGGTGACTCAGTCAGTTAAGCGTCCTTGATTTCAGCTCGGGTCACGATTACCTGGTCGTGGGACCAAGCCCTGCATTGGGCTCTGCATTGAGTGCCAAGCACTGAGCATGGAGCGTGCTTAAGATTCTCTCTCTTCGTCTCTCTCTGCTCCTCTCTCACTCATCTCTCTCTCAAAATAAATAAATAAACATTAAAAAAATAATACCAAAGTAAAATTAAAAATACTTAGAGGCTTCAACCAACAAACTCACTATTGGAATCCAATTCCATTAAAACAAAAGTCCAAAAGGTCAGAATATATAACCAAAGATGTTTGGGGCAGCACTCATTTCTTTCCACAAATATGTGTTAAGTGCTGATTACCTTGCCATCACTTCAGAAAAAACAAGACACAGGCCCTTCCCTGAAGATACTCACAGCCTATGAGGAAGACAGAGAAGTTCATAAGCAATTGGAGTTCATGGAAGTGGTGCTAAGGAAGCAATCCAGACCTGGCATGAAGGGCTGCAAAAAACTCACTGAAAACCAAACTTTGCATGACCTTTTAAGATGCAGCATGGTTCTGAGGCCTTGGATTGAGTTGTGTGGCCCAGGACAGCTGAAGAGAATAGAGATAATGGACGTGGGGAAAACACAATCCATAAACTTGTTATAGAACAAAACTGTGTTAGTAAAAGTCACAGGTAATCAATTTTTTTTTCAATGGCAGTGGAGACAGAGTGTGAGGTACAAAATGAAAAACGGATTTAGTTTTGGGGAATAGAATCCAGAATCTATCCTTAAGGATACCATTTAAATGGTAGCCAAAATTTCTATTTTCTTCATAATGCGTGGTATACTCTTGAAAGGTATTTGTAGGGGCACTTGGGTGGCTAAGTCAATAAAGCATCTGAACTTGGCTCAGGTCATGATCTCATGGTTTGTGAGTTCAGGCCCCGCATTAGGCTCTGTGCTGACAGTTCACAGTCTGGATCCTGCTTTGGATTCTTTGTCTCCCTCGCTCTCTGTCCCTCCCCCACTCACGCTCTGTCTCTCTCCCTCTCAACAGTAAATAAACATTAAAAAAATTAAAAAGAAAGGTATTTGTGGAACCAAATAGGAAGAGCATATAAAAAGGTTTAGCTCAGATAAGACTTTCTCTTGAATAGACTTTTCCTCCCTCCCTCCCCTCCTCCCTTCCTTTCTTCCACCCTTCCATTCTTTTCCCCCACCATTTTTCAACAAAAAGGAAAGACTCTAGTCCAGTTGGGATTCTAATCCTGTTAACCTCACTTTGACCCTATTATTTCACCACTTAAGGACGAGGCAAAGTCATCAGCTCTTACATCATGAACTTTAAATGCCAAAATAGTGCTGAGCAATTTTAAAAAACACAAATGTTTATATTAAAAAAATAAAGAATGTCTAACATTAAAAACAAACAAAACAGACAGTTCATTAGAAACTGGTAATCTATGACAACTGAGATTAGCTAGATAATGGATTTCAGGGAGGGACTATTAGCCTGTGGAGAAACAAAAGCAGCACATCTAGGAAAAAGGTACATTTTCTCCCTAACTATTGTCATTAAAGGAAAAGACATTAGGGGGGGGCGGTTCTCTTATGGAAAGGCTGGGACTCCACGGAATAATGAAAATGTTCCCAGTATCTAAGTGCTGCCTGGCATTGCTCCCATATCAACAGCAAAACAACTGCATAGCAACCTACATTTGCCCATTTCCTCACCCATTACTGTTTGTCCAGAGAAAACAACCCTACTACTCCCTGTCTGCCTGGCGAATTTTGTCAGACAGGAGCCAGTCTGTATGCCAAGCTGAGGAGCGACACATGCTGGCATTTCCCACCACATGCTGTTCACCACGTGGGTTCCTGGAGCTGCCTCTTGGCTCCGGGGAGCTCCTCTCCCCTCCCCCACTTCCTCTCACAAAGACAACATGCAGTAATGATTAGCGTGTATGTATGTGAGCTCCCAACTGGCCAAGCACCCTGTAGCCCCAGTGACCTGCTTTATGAATAGTGGAAAAGCGTTTCCAACTTGTTTTTTTGCCTTCTCCGGAGTACATAGAGTTCACACTACGAGCAGAATAGCAGTCACTTCTCAAACAAAGAAAACCCCCTCTAAATGCTGCTTTGCAAGGACTATTTGCCATCTGTGGATTTCCTCGTGGCAGCTCTGCGTACAGAGGACTCTAGCAAGGGCACCAACGTACAAATCCAGACTGAAATACTTTTCCTCTTTCCAGAGGGTATTCCCTTGAACTTTCCCATCTGCCTCTGCATAAGATGTAGAAAATATTATTTATAAAATAAGACTAGTAAATGACTCACGGTGAATAAAAATAAATCAGGGTGCAGTTTGTCATCTTTAAGAGGAAAAAAAAAGTAAAACGCTCCACAGTTGGAGAAATAACTCACTTTTTCAAATCCCCTCAAGGAACGTCTTCAAAAGATAGGTAGGAAAAGGGTTTGGGAGGGTTAAGTTGAACTCAAGAAAACTCAAGAGGCAAGAGCAAGACCAAGACCCAGCCCCTCATGCATATTCATAAAAGGCAACCTGAACTCCTGTGTAAAACCACAGCTCGACCGTGTTTCCTGCATGCACGTTGCCTCCCCCATGGCCAGGAAACAGTATAAGATGAAGAACCCAGTGCCTGGCTTTGTAACACGCATGGTTCGGAAGAATGATGATTGTTCTTCGCAGACTTAACCGACACATTGACTGGATTTTCTCCCTCGGCCTTATGAGAGCTCAAGAAGTACCCATCTGTTGGGATCCATGTTACAGCCATCATTGTGCAAGTGTGAATTTCAAGACTTTGGCTAATAATAAGCAAAAAGGAATATGGCTCTATATTTTCAATAGAACTTTGGACTTTTATTATTAATAGTTTAATGGAGAAATAGGTCAGTATAACACACACGGGAAGATAATTCTAGTCTACACATTGCTTCTCTTCTAAACAGACTTTATACGACGAAATACCCACAGTTGACCTGCTAGCTAACATAAACCAAGGACCTTGCTGTTCTGAAGGAATTTAGGGAGGCCTGTAGTGAGTTTTTCATTCACTCACTCAACAAATAGCTATTGAGTGTCACCATATGGTGAGTACTGTTCTAGGCGTGTGGAAAACCACGATGGACAAAATAGGTAAAAATGCCTTCATCTCAAAGCTTATGACAGCCTATTGTCATGTTCTTCTGTCATTGTCATGCCTTATTGCATCACAGAAGGTCCTGGACCATTTTGCTAAATGTCTTTTAAGTGCCCGTGACGACTCTGTGAATGAAGAAGTTCCTGTGTGTGCTCATGTGTGCTGTATGAAAGAGAGAAAAACAAACAGGTGGGGGGGGGGGGGCTGGAAGCAAAGGGAAAGAAGGAGGGAAGGAGGGAGAGAGGAAAAGACAGCAACACTCAAATACAGAGAATGACCTGGGAGAGATTATTTTAAAAGTGATTAAAAAAAAAAAAAGATTTACCTTTACGATCTAGTAAAAACACAAAAGACACCCAGAGCTAGGAAACACTAAACAGACACAAAAGAACACTCACACAGATGGAAAAAACTTCTATGTTCTATGTTAAGAAGACAAAAAATATTATCAGGATATAAACACTCTCTGATCTAATCTACAGTTTTGACAGAAGACCCAAAATCTTCATAATGATGTTTTGAACTAGATAAGCAGGTTCTTTTTTTTTTTCTTTTAAGTTTATTTACTTTGAGGTAGGGAGAGAAAGAAATGCAAGAGCAAGAGAGAGAGAACGAGTGTGCACGGGACGGTCAGAGAGAGAGGGAGAGAATCTCAACCAGGCTCTGCTCTGTTAGCACAGAGCCTGACTCGGGTCTCGAACTCATGAAACTCATGAACTGTTGAGATCATGATCTGAGCTGAAATCAAGAGTTGGATGTTTAACTGACCGAGGCACCCAGGCGCCCCTGGATAAGCAGGTCCTAAAGCAAGAAGAAAATGCGGGACTGAGACTAGAATGTAATGAGAGAGGGACTAATCTTATCAGATACTGAAATACAGAGCTTCAATAATCAAGAAGGTCGTACTAATGGTAAGCACACAGATGAAACAATGGAACTGAATCAATGCCCAGAAAGAGGTCCAAATATATAGGGGACTATAATATCTAATCGACATGACACATTCCCCGTGGGTCTGCCTGCCTTACCACCACTGTCAAGCATGCTACATTATCCTTTGTCTCTTTCTCACTAAGAGGCTCAGTGCTAATCAGAGGCCCACGACACAGAACAGCTAGGAAGCAGGAAAGAGTGCCGGGCTTAGATGGCAAGAAAGCAAATCATCAATCCTATTTTATCTGTAGCTTGGGGTGACCTTGAACCTATAGCTCAACTGCGCTGAGGTTTGGCTTCACTGTCTATAATGTGAGAATAATAAAAGCTATCTCAAAGAATTACTTCAAGGGTAAAATAAATTGATATATATGAATGTACTTAACAAATTCAGTACCAAAAAAAAAAAAAAAAAACACAAAAAAACCCACAAAAAAACAAAAAACGACAACGACAAGAAACAAATCCTAGTTTAACTAGCTTAACCCCAGACTGATTGTTTGATAGCTGGTGCACAGAGAAATGCTTTTTAAATATCTCAAATCCTCCTTTGTCTTCCAACATTTAAATAAGATTTGGAAAAAAAGAAAGAATGATTTTAAAACTCAGCTTTTAGGACCAATGATTTCTCTACAGAAAAAACTCTTTACAAAGGAAATCAAGGTATTCAGTGGATTGATTAAGAGAAGTTTGGTCACATAGCCCAAGGAAGGACTTTTTGACTTCAACATTTTTAAGGAGAATGTGGAATTTTTTAAAGATGATCTTGGACTGAGATGGGACTAATAGGTCTTTTGGCCGAGGAGGGGATTGGGGGGGAACTGCCTGAGGCCTGAGTGCATCAAAAATGGAAATTGATTCTTGCATAAAAGAAGCTTGAGCAATTTTTGGAGAGGGTAGAAATACAAGCACAATTGCATATAAAAATTTAACTTCTACCTTTAGTTGTCTTGTACAATTCAGTGCCTAAGGGATAAAAGGACGTTAAAGCAAATTGTGGGACTAAAAACATGGAAACCACACACACCCTGGGAAAACATCAGGACAAAAGACAATCTTGAACAGTTTTGGAACACAGTAGCATCACTTGGTGGGAAGGGCCAGGCCAAATCTTCGGCAGATAAATCTTCGGCAGATATCTCAGAGGGGGAGGGCCTTTGAGGGAAAGGACAGTAATGGGTTTGTAGCCACAGTAAAGGCATACAAGACAATGAGGCGAGTAAAAAGGTGATAGAATACTCTCTGAATGGTCCTGACTTAATTTTGTCAGGCAAGTGATCACAAGTATGCTTGCTGCTGGGAAGGGTGGTTTGCATAAAGAAGGAACTCAAGGTGGGAGGGAAAAAAGCTATTCCCATCGTCTAGATACAAAGTTTCGATTCAGTCTGGCTTGTACCTGGGAGAATGTACACAGTATATCGCTTATGGCTTTAAGAAGTCCAGTAGAGCAGGGATCAGGAAATTGGTGATTTCCTGGACAAAATCACGGAGGGGAAAGGTTTGGCAGATTAGGAACATAGGAGGCTAGTAGGAGAATGGAAAATTCACATTAACAGGGAACTTGAGATCTGATAAAGGTGTACAAGGAGAACGGGACGGAAAGTAAGCCTGATTTTGTCTGTATTTACCGGTGGCCAACATATGCCCCAAACTCTTTAAAAGCAGAATCAAAACTTTAAATATAATAAATTCAAAATTCTTATTAAAAATATCATGTTTTTTCATAATGAGGCTAATTTTTTTCCCATTTATAATATACGTAAGAAATATTTATGGAGGCACCCAGGTGGCTCAGTTGGTTAAGCATCTGACTCTTGATTTTGGCTCAGGCCATGATCTCACAGTTCATGAGTTGGAGCCCAGCATTGGGCTCTGTACTGACAGGGCAGAGCCTGCTTGGGATTCTCTCTCTCTCTCTCTCTCTGCCCCTCCCCCACTTGTTCACTCTAAATAAATAAATACTTTAAAACTCAGAAAAAAATGTATGAAGTTCATTGACCTATCACTGACCTATAACTTATTTAAGGAAAATGTATCGGTTACAGGCACCAATAAAAGAATCTTGCCTCCCACCCCATCTTTGAGAGAGAAAACAGCAAAGCAGCACATTTTTGGCAATCTTGCTGAGGGAGGAAATATTTCATGCAATATCACCACCTCCACCATCTGTTTTGCTCTAAAGTTCACCAGCTGCTAAATTAATGCATTTCCTGTAGGTCATCATTTTGGCCCTTCCTTGGATTCAGGTCATTGAGTAGGTGAGACATTTCTAGGTCACTGTGTAGGCTCGGTGAGAACATCAAGGTTGGGGCCACAGTTGGTTGTGACGGAAATACAGGGTGTATACAGTTGTATATGTCGTGATGTCACATAAAAAAAAATACCTGACATCATTATTTTATCGTTCACTCCTTGTTTTTTTTTCATAAATGGATTAATTATTCTCCCAACCTGCCAGATTTGGTTTTGAATAAGCCTCAAGTCTTTTTTTACCCCCTTAAGACAAGTCCTCAATGGATTTTCAAAGTTTGGGGAATTTTCAAAAGAATCTATTACATTTTCAAAAGCTTTTAGCAGAACTTTTATTTTCCTAACGAGAACCCCTACATGTTAAATAGTCAATAGCTGGGGCGCCTAGGTGGGTTTAGCATCTGATTTAGATTCAGGTCGCGGCGCGGTCTCATGGCTCCTGAGTTGAAGCCCTGAGTCAGACTCTAGGCTGTCAGCACAGACCCTGCTTCTTTGGGTCCTCTGTACCCCCCTCTCTCTGCCCTTGACCTGCTTGTGCTTTCTGTCTCTCTCAAAATAAATAAACTTTAGAAAATTTTTTTGAAAATAAATAGTCAATAGTCATGAAAATCTTTCTCATCCTCAAGTTTCAGGGATTGATGGGAAATAGGTCATTTTCTGTGAAACTCTGAAGTGTCTATGGAAATGAAGTCAGTTCCAAAAGACAGCCTAGCATCTTTTGAGCACCAACAGAAAAGCATAGCTTCCCAATGAGATTATATACAAGAGCCAACATTATATGTGGTCTGATGTGCTTTTAAAAACATTAGCCACACCTTGTGGTACACAAAAGCACAGGCTTTAGAGTCAAATAGACCTGGGTCTGAATCATGATCTATGATCAGCAGACTACTTAGCCTCTCCAAGACTCAGTCTAAATATCTCTGAAATGGATATAACGATACTCATCTTAAGATGTTGTTAGGAGAGGAAAATGGAGTAATGTGTGTAAAGAGCTAGCATAGTGCCTAACATAGTGAGTGAGTGCTCAGAAATGGTAGGTAATAACAATAATTATTACAGTAGTAACAACAACAACAGTTGCCTTACTGCATAGGGTATAATCAGCACTGTGGTAAGAAGGAGCTGTGGAATTGGTAATAAGCTCATATCTGGCTAGTCTGACCTGGAATGGAATTTCTAACTCTCCTAACAGAAACAGCATCAGCAAGGCATTAAGAAACCAATATACCATCTGGGTAGAAAGGCTCTTCAATGGATACCTTGAGCAGGTACCTATGACTTTTGTTAGAAGACTTTGACAGCTAAATTAAGCTATCTTCCTTCTGTCAGGATCCTGGAACACTCTTCTATAGAATACACATTGTCTTATTTTAAGAACCTCAAGGGAAACAGATTCTATAACCTCCCTTAACCTACTTCAGTGTTTAGCAACTGTCCTTCTTAGTAAATCTTCAGAACTAATATAAATCCTTTGTGTTCTAGTTTTAGGCCAGTCATCCTACATTTAATTCAGATTTTATTTATACTTGTATTGGTGTGAAACCAAATTACAACTAGAAAGATACGTACACATGTTAACATGAGCTTTCAGCATGAGAATATACTCTCAATAATCAACCGCGGTGAGTTAACATGCAGGCAAGAGTGGCATCGCTACTGTAATCAGAAACACATTAGCGGTGTTTGCTTAAAGGTGCAGCCCAAGTTCACCCTTGACAATTGTCACACACTGACTTTGTGACATGAGTCAGAAATGAGCAGCATTTTAAAAGCCAGCAGACTGAAAGGAACTGTCCCCCAGGCGGTTTCTCCAAGCAGCCTCCCAGGATATTGACTCATGTTCTTTGGAAGGTATCACTGCCTGCCGACCTTCTGGGAGGTCTCAGCCTTCTGCACAGTGTCTAGGATTAATCAAACAGCAATATAAACAACAAATCCAGGGCACCTGGGTGGCTCAGTAGGTTAAGCGTCCAACTCTTGGTTTCAGCTCAGGTCATGATCTCACAGTTCGCTTGGGATTTTTGGTCTCCCTCTCTCTCTCTCTCTCTCTGCCTCTCCCTTGCTCGCACTATCTCTTTCTCAAAATAGATAAATAAACTTTAAAACAAACCAACAAACTCCAACAAATACCCTGAAGCCATCATCAAGGTGTGAGTGACTTTTCTTTATCATTTTGTGTCAGACAAGTGCCAGTCCAAGGGCCACTGCTTTGCTCAGTGGATTAGAAAAGCAGCGCTTTTTAAAGGGACTCAAGTGGATGAGAGCATGTGCCCAGACCCCCTCCCCCCCAGGGCAGAGCCAGGCTAGCTGCCAAAGACCCCAAGACTTTACATTTAGACCAAGTCAGAGTTCCTGAAGAGTGTGTTTTGAAACGTGGTCCCTTAGGTTCTGCCCCTCTTCACCTCCCTCTACCCCCCTCCCAAAAAAACTGGTAAACAATGTTCAGAAAAGTTGGAATATAGAGATGGATTAACCACGAGCTAAGAAGGCATAAGCTTTATTTGTATGGGTAACATCCAAAGCTCTACACCTAATTTATATTCATGATTTTGTGTTGCGTGGACCACAGTTCCCTGGACTGCTCTGAAACCAACTTCCTCTTCTGCATAACAAGATTAATAATATTTTGCCCACACTTCGTGCTATTTTTCTTGAAAGGGACACCAAAGAGAGCTCTGGGACTCACAAATCTGGATCCCACCCCTGACTTCATGCCAAATTCCTCTTTGGGAGATTCATAGTGCTTGTTTGTAGGTTAAACTAAGTCCTGAAGGAAAGACTTCTGCTTAATTTTGTGTGATCTAACGTTTCTTCCTAAGGATGGGACACAGTGACACTCTCTTTTACCCAGGGTGCAGCCTGTCACATGGGAAAGAGACAACAGTCGAGTGAATTCATGGAGTCCTCACGTCACGCCCCCTCTGGAGGTCGGCGTGTCCCCTGATATCCACTTCTCTAAACAGTCCCTTCTTAAGGACGTTTCGGTGGTTTCAGGATCCCAGAGGCCCATCCAGTTCCCAGACATCCATTGGAGTGACCATCTTTTCCAGAGCTTTCACGTCAGATCCATGGCTACCCTCAGTTAGAATCTTCCAGTTCCCAAGCAGGTGTGGCTGCTTGAGGACATAAGGAGAAAAAAGGAGTGGGAAAAACCCTAGGAAGAACAATAATGACTGGTAAACTGTGATTGTAGTTACACCAGGGAAACAAAACACAGACGTGAATATGGTACTTAAGAGGTGTTTGTAATTTTTTGTATAGGAATGAAGTGACAACCATGTTTTCCTTTCTTTTTAAGCATTCCATGTTTAGGGGGAAGAAGGAGACCCTAAGTTCTACTTTAATCTTGGGAAGAGAGGGCTGCCTTCATCCATCCACTATGCCTATCCTGGAAGCCTGATTAGGGGAGAAAGACATGTTCTTGGGCTCCCGGTCTCCACAAAATGCAGCCTACACACTGTCCCCCCAAAGATCCACTTGTCCAAACCTCAGAGTAGGGACCTGGTGGGGAATGGAGACATGGAGGTCTGAGGCATAAATGGCCGATACGATTTCCTGTGTGTGGTAGGCGCGGGTCCTTGAAAAGTTTGTGGGGGCTTTAAGTTTATTTCTTTATTTTGAGAGCAAGAGTAGGGGGGCAGACAGAGAGGGAGAGACAGAATCCCAAGCAGGCTCCACACTTAGGTTGATTTCACGATGTGTGAGATCATGACCTGAGCCGAAACGAAGGGTCAGATGCTTAACCAACTGAGCCTCCCAGGCATCCTGAAAGGTTCGTTCTTGAAGGGCAGAAGTCCTTGTGGCCCTACGAGGAGGTCAGAGGATGGCTAGAGTCACAGCCTGCTGCCTACTGCTCCCTCATGATTTCTAGCCCCTCTCTAAGACCCGGTTTCCTCCTACACGTAACAGAGTAAATGGGGCCTGGTCTGCGTCTAACAGTGCTCAGTAGCAGTTGCACCTGAGCTGGTGAATTGCTCATCTAGGTCGACACTGGCTGTCGAGCAGGCATTAAACAGAAACCACCCATGGGTGCTGCACAGCCTACCACCCATCACGCAGACCAGGCCCCCTGTCATTGTCACTTCCTCCTGCTTTGATTTCACTGCGCAGGTGCAGGTGACACAGCTGGAGGTGACAACGGCTAAATGCCAACAAGGCCAGCCGGCCAGCCGTGGTGCACGTGCTCTTGCTGCAAGCACCCGCGTGGGCATGGGAACGGAGGTTTGGCTCTGCAGCCTCAGCAAGAGGGGTTCCTGCTGCAGAGGGTGGTTTGGGCTCGGGGTTTTGAGGTTTCTGGTTTTTGTTCTTTCACCCAGGAAGGCATGTGAGTGCGGACTTATCTTCCTGGCTGATTTCTTTTGAGTTTACCTTTTTTCTGTTCTTATCTAACTGGACTAACGTTCTTAATTTCATTTCACTTTCTTTTTCCTTTGAAGTCCCATCTCTTCTCTTCTGCTCTTTTTTTTTTTAATTTATTTATTTTGAGACAGGGAGAGAACTGGAGTGTGCGTGCGAGTGGGGGAGGGGCAGAGAGAGAGCAGGGGGAGAGAGGGAATCTCAAGCAGGCTTCCCAATGTCAACACAGAGCCAGATGCAGGGCTTGAACTCAGGAACCGTAGGTCATGACCTGAGCCAAAGTCGGACGCTTAACCGACTGAACTGCCCAGGTGTCCCTCTCCCTCTTCTGTTCCGATGTCCTTCCTCTGCATTCCCATCCCTTTGGCCTCCTTTGTCCCCTAAAGTCCTTTTGCACAGTTTCTGCACAGACCAGCAGATTTGCTTTTCTCAGTAGTGATTAGGGGCGCCTCCTGTGCAGGGGAGCCTCTCCATGCAAACATCTGTGGCTGCCCTGTGAGCCCCTAGACTTAGACAGTTTCACTGTGAACATGCATCTTACACCATAAGCCAGCGCATGCGCGCAGATATAACTGAAACCATCTTTATCCTGGAGCACATGGGGCACCCTGATAATCTTCATTTCTCTCTTCCTTCCTTCTGTCCTTCCATCCATCCCTTCTTCCTCCCGCCCCTCTTGCATCCCTCGCTCCTTCTCTCTCTTCCTCCCTCTCTCTTTTTCCTTCTCTCTTCCTCTCTCTTGCTGTTCTTCAACCTCTAAACTGATCTGAGGACTCATTACTGACATTAGCAGAGGACTGAAACTTGTACTTTGAAAACTACTGATTTGGAAGCACTGTCCACTGGCCCTGGGGAAAAGGCCCTTGCCTTCATTTGCCTTCAATACACACCGTGTGTGTGTATAATGAGAAACCTACTCCTCCTCAAACATGAAATTTCAATTCTCCTGGGGTGAACTGAGAGGCAAGGACAGAAGGAACAACAGGTCTTTAGAGAATATTGTGAAGGCATCTTGGGGTTCAGGAATTGGGGATCATTGCCCTGATGCTTTGAGATTCCCTGGTTTCTCTCATCACAGTGCCCCAGCATTTCCTGTCCCCTTCCCTCCTCTCCCCAAAAGAGTTTTGATAAAGGATCTTGTGGTAAGCAGATTAATGCCCCTTCCCAAAATGTCCATATCATAGTCCCTGAAACCTGTGAATATTTGGTTATGTTATGTGGCAAGGATAAATTAGGCTTGTGGAGGGAATCAAGGTTGCTAATCAACAGATTTTGTGACGGGGAGAATGTCCTGGACTGTTTGGTTAGGACCAATGCAATCACAAAGGTCCTTATACGTAAAAGAGGGAGGCAGGAGGGCAGAGTCAGAGTCGGAGTGATTCAAAGTAAGAAAGGCTCATCGAGACTTCCGGTCTCTGGTTTTGCATGCAAGGATCTTGGAAGTTCCCACTCCATCCTAACAACAACAACAAAAAGCTGAACAGACTGGGAAATTAACAACTCTTCTTAGATCCATAAGAGAAAGGAGGGCGAGCCACTGCCCACAGGCAGTGAGAGAGAGAGACAGAGAATCAGAGCTTCGCTGAGCAGGGACTCAGGAGAGCGCCGTGGGAACCCGTGCCAGGGTAAAACAACCTGCCCAAAGCAGTGCGAGACTTACCTCCAGGGGCTCACCAGGCTCTCTCAATAAGTATGGGAGAAACATCCTCTCATGCTTCTGGCCAGGGGAGAGGGAAAGGAACTATTTTGAAATACACCAGAGCACTCCATTCTAAACAAGGCCTGCCCCCAGGGGAAACTAGTTAACTGGAGCCTAACCAGCTGGGGTAGTCTCAGAGCCTAACTGACCCCGGAAAGGAAATGCCCAATTCCAGCCCACTGTAGCCGTCCCTTCTCACCTACGGGAGAGGAGACAAAACCTGAGACACACTCGTGAGCTCACAGTCCAGAGGCATACACAGGCTCACAGGAAGACGGAGAACCGATCACGGGAGTGTGGAATGCTTCCCCATCCCCCACACCTCACCACCACATTACTGACCGTCTACGTACAGAGTTCCTTTCACCCAGTATACGAGGAGCAGCTACGGAATGACAAGGCATACCAAAGACCAAACACACAGTTTGAAGAGACAAATCAAGCATCAAAGCCAGAAATGGCAGGGATATTGGAATTATCGGACTGAGAATCTAAAACAATTTTGATTAATACACTAATATGGATAAAGTAGATGGTATGCAAGAAAGACTCTATTAGCCATCGTTAGCTTATAAGATGGAAGGGAGCCACAAGCCAATGAATGCGGGCCGTCTCGAGAAACTGGAAAAAGCAATAAGACAGAGTCTCCCCTCCATGCTCTGGAAAGAAAAACGATCCAGCCAGCACCTTGATTTTAGCCCAGTGAGACCAATTTTAGACTTCTGACCTCTAGGACTATAAGATAATAAATGTATGTTGTTTTCAGCCGCTAAGTTTGCAGTGATCTGTTACGGCAGCCATTGGAAACTAATACAGATGTATTCTCTGTCAATTATAACACACTATCAATTAGAGCATTTCTGAATCCAGAGTTTATTTAAAATACCTGCTTTCTGGGGCACCCGGGTGGCTCAGTCAGTTATGCGGCTGACTTCGACTCAGGTCAAGATCTCACGGTTCGTGAGTTCAAGCCCCGTGTGGGGCTCTGTGCTGACAGCTTGAGGCCTAGAGACTGCTTAGGATTCTGTATCTCCCTCTCTCTCTCTGCCCCGCCCCCATTCGTGCTATCTCTCTGTCTCTCAAATATAATAAATACATTACAGGGGCGCCTGGGTGGCTCAGTCGGTTAAGCAGCCAACTTCAGCTCAGGTCATATCTCACGGTCTGTGAGTTTGAGCCTTGCGTCCGGCTCTGTGCTGATGGCTCAGAGCCTGGAGCCTGCTTCGGATTCTGTGTCTCCCTCTCTCTCTTTCCCTCCCCCATTCATGCTCTGTCTCGTTCTGTCTCAAAAATGAATAAAACACTAAAAAAAAAAAAATTAAAAAAAAATTAAACAAGAAAAAAATACCTGCTTTCTTCTTCCAAGGCTGGCCCTGGCACTTGGCAACGACCTCAGGCTGGGAAAGGAAGAATGAATCGAGGTCTGGCCTCCATCAGTAGTGTCACGTGCCAACCTGCAGAGCCACTGAGACCAGGTGGCCGGCTGAGCCCTGGAGGGCTGGGCGGGTAACAGGGATGCTGAGGAAAGTGGGCTTCCTCGAAGGGTGGGTTCTTCCTCCCACATCTCAGCAAACATCATGAAATTCAGTTTCCTTTCAAACTGTCACTTTACCTGTTTGTTTGTTTGTTTGTTTTAGAGAATGAAGGCAGTCATTGCATCTTAGCCTCCAACCTAAGCTAGGAGACCACTCGGCTGCAATTCTGGAGCAGAGATTTTTTAAGTGGTGATGAGTGCGGTATGAGCTCCTATTGGACTAGACCTGGACCTTCTTCCCCGGCGCCTTTTTAAAAAAATTTAGAAGTAAACGCCTTTATTAGGTTTTTTTTTCCTTAAATGTTTATTCATTTATTTCGAGAGTGAGATAGAATGGGGGAGGCTAAGAGAGAGAGAGGGAGAGAGAGAGAGAATCCCAAGCAGGCTCTGCACTGTCAGCGCAGAGCCAGATGAGGCTCAGTCTCACAAACTGTAATATCATGACCTGAGCCGAAATCAAAATCAAGAGTCTGACGCTTAAATGACTGAGCCACCCAGGCGCCCACCTTTATTAGTTTTTGACCTTATAATCTCCCTTTAGAAAGACTATGAATATATACTGGGAAATGTGGTTGTCTCCTTTTTGTAACTGAGATATAATTAACATATAACATTATATTAGTTTCAGGTGTACAACATAATGATCCAGTGTTATATATATTGTGAAACGATCATCACAATTAAATCAGTTAGCATCTACCACCACATAGTTATAAATCTCTCTTGTGCTGAGACTTATCTGGATCCTCTAATTCTCCTCATCCCTTCATGAATAGATTCTACCCCAAGACTGCCAGCACCTGGACAAGAGGTCTGGAGGAAATAACTTAAGCTCCCCAGCCTTAGTTCCCTCCTTGATAAAATGCCAGCACTGCCGAGTTCAGAGACTGAACAGCACACCATCCACTGCAAGCACTTCACCGAAGCACTTGAAGGACAGCGTGTAGATTTTTACTGTATTAGAGTTGCTTTCTCTTTGCTGTGAATCCTAGGTTTTGTGCACACTCCCAACACACCTGATATGGATTATATACATATATACGTATATATAATTGAATATATGCATACATACAAAATTCTGTTTCTGGTTGTGTCTACTCACTAGGGCCAATAACTTCTTCCTCTCTGTGAGGCCAGTTAGGATGATACAGCATTTGTCAGTTACACCAGAGGAATACTAGGTATAGATGTTTTGCCAAGACTTTTCCTTCCAGTACAGACACCGAGCTTAGAGTGCTTCTACCTCAAAATATTCTTTGTGTCCTAGGTTTTTGTTTTATTATTATTATTTTTTAATGTTTTATTTATTTTTGAGAGACAGAGACTGAATGTGAGTGGGGGAGGAGCAGAGAGAGAGAGACACACAGAATCCAAAGCAGGCTTCAGGCTCTAAACTGTCAGCACAGAGCCTGACACGGGGCTTGAACTCACGAACCGCAAGATCATGACTTGAGCGGAAGTCAGACGCTTAACTGACTGAGCCATTCAGGTTCCCTGTGTCATGGGTTTTTAAATTCCAACATGCTGTTTGATCTTCAGGATGCTAGATTCTTTTTTTTTTTAAACGTTTATTTATTTCTAAGAGACATAGAGACAGAGTGTGAGCAGGGGAAGGGCAGAGAGAGAGGGAGGCACAGAATCTGAAGCAGGCTCCAGGCTCTGAGGCATCAGCACAGAGTCTGACGTGGGGCTCGAACCCACAGACCGTGAGATCTGACCTGAGCTGAAGTCGGCCGCTTAACCAACTGAGCCACCCAGGTGCCCCGGGGATGCTAGATTCTTTACTTGTAGACTCTTTATATTTGAGAAGCTACTGAGAATACTAACAGCCCCCAAAGCTCAATGTTTCTAGAATGGATGATTCCATTTTATCATGAGTCATCATTGCCCACCAGTCTCATGGCCCTAACCATGTCCAGCTCAGCCTGTAGTCAATCCTGACTTGATATAAGAGGGGTATCAACTTCAGCCCCAAATTCTAAAAGTTAGGCTCAGTCATCCTTTCTGGACCATCTCTGTGGCAAGATCTGATAACTAGGATTCTGAGTGCTGAGAATTTTGCCTTTCCAACCTGCTAAATTCTCTTCACTTGAGGCTTGAAGCTCTGCCATACTCTGGTCAATCTCCCTTCTAGGAACAATCTAAACCAGGAACTGCTAACAAACTACTCCAATGTTCTCTACCTATCGAAGTTCTTGTTGAGCCCAAGAATGCCACGGCCTGCCAGAATTCCACACTGGCACACCCTGCAACTTTGTTGTAATGGATCACCCCACTACTCATTCCTGCCCTACGGAGTAGCCCTGCCTTGCTACCTGTTCTGCTGACTGCATTTCTTCTTGGCACCTGTTCCCTGGTGCTGGTGTCCCACCCCCTCCCAGGCTGCCTGTTCCACTATAGTTAACTGGGTTATGCCTGGCCGTATCCCAAGATATGCCAACCATTGATAGATCACACTTTGGGAGCCAGAAAATCTTATTAGACTGAAATGTTAATTAGGACAGGAACTCTTGGAATGTAGCAGCAGGCAGAGCCATCAGGGTTTGGACAGTGGGGAATGTGTAAACATCACACTAGAGAATTACTCTCTAATATAGAATATAAAATGAGATGCCTCAAACTGAGGAAAAAAATAAACGGCTGCTGATTTTATAAAGTGTGGAAGTTCTGAAATTTCTTTTTGTTTGCATTTTAAAATCATTTGTAATCGCAGTAAAATACATTTAGTGTAAAATTTGCCACTTAACCATTTTTAAGTGCATAGTTCCGTGGCATTAGGCACATTCACATCGTGCAACCATGGCATCATCCATTTCCAGAACTCTTCATCTTGCAAAACCAAAACTTGTACGTATTAAACAATAAACTCCTCTTTTCTCCCTCCTTCAGGCCATGGCAACTGCCCTTCTACCTTCTGTCTCCATGAATTTAGCTACTCTAGGTATTTCATGTAAGTGGAATTGTACAGTACTTGTCTTTTTGTGACTGGCTTATTTCACTTAACATAATGTCCTCGAGGGGCGCCTGGGTGGCTCAGTTGGTTGAGCGGCCGACTTCCGCTCAGGTCAGATCTCACGGTCTGGAGTTCGAGTCCCGCATCGGGCTCTGCTTCAGATTCTGTATCTCCTTCTCTCTCTGCCCTTCTCCTGCTCATACTCTGTCTCTATGTCTCTCAAAAGTAAATAAACGTTAAAAAAAAAAAATAACGTCCTCAAGTTTCATCCAGGCTTCAGCATGTGTCAGAATTTGCTTCCTTTTTAAGGCTGAAAAATGGTCCATTGTGTATATATATATAACACATTTATTTATCCATTCATCCATAGACAGACGCCTGGGCTGCTTCCACCACTTGGCTATGGGGAATAAAGCTGCCATGAACATGGTATGTAAAAAACTTTTGTATCCCTTTTCCATAGTTTGGGCAATACCCCAAAATGGAATTACTAAGTCAAATGGCAATTTTATTTCTAATTTTTTGAGAAACCACCATGCCATTTTCCGTAATGGTTGCACCATTTTACTTCCCCACCACCAGTGCACAAGAGTTCCAATTTCTCCACATCTTCTTCAACACTTGCTATTTTCTTATAGTAGCCATCTTGATGGGTGTGAGGTGATATTGTTTTATTTTTTTCCAGAAATCATCTAAATTTCCATCCTCTGAAAAGATTTACAAAATATTTATTCAGTCCACATAACTTATCTGACTCTTACTATGTACATTTTGTGGTAAACATTTGTGTTATCCACCAGATACATATAGTTCTCCTAGCATACGGTAGAATCAAATTTTCCCACCCCCTTGAAGTCAGTTATGAACATGACTCGCTTTAGATAATGACACATGAGCAGAAGTGACAATGTAACATTTAGAAGGAAGCTCTAAGAACCATTGGGTGATTCATAAACTTCCCTTTCTCCCGCTTCAATGATTATAATAAAATCAGTATCAGAAAGGTGCTCTCAGTAGCCTGGGTTCCCGAGTGACTATAATGAACAAAGCCTCCTTGCCAATCTGTGATGACCATGTAGAAGGACTGAGAAATCACCTTTGTTGTTATAATTTTCCAAAATGTGGGGGTTATTTGTTTCTGCCGAATAACCTAGCTGTTCCTGACCTGTATACATTTTGCTCCTGTATTTAACTGTTAATTTGTGTTTGCCTACTCTGATTGGATCCTAAGCCCTCTGAAAAAAGTAACTATGCCGTATAGCCCTTTGATTTCCCTTTTTTAAGTCCAGTGCTCCAAACATGTAGACACTTAATGAATGTTTGCTGATGGTGGGTGGCAGAGGTGATGGTGATTATGATGATGATGATGACGATGATGATGATGACGACTATGACAACAATGGTCATAAAGACATGAAGTCCATATTGGACATACTTAGATTTTGAAGCAACTACTTTGGCCTCAGTATTTTTGATTTAAAAAAATACACACAAAAAACAAACACACAGAAAACATCCAGTTAGAAACAGCCTCAAGAATGTCATAATTTTTGAACTTATAAAACATGTACATTTTGATCATAGTTCTTATATTCTCTAGAAGTCTATTCAAACAGAAACTTCTATGTAAACAATGCTTATTCTAATCATAATAATTTTCATGTTAAATTTGACTGTTAGCTATAAATCATAATCAGAGATTGTGATTAAGAAATAGTCTTCCATAAACATGCTTTCAACCTGCAGCTTAGCTGGCTTAAAACATATTTCCCTCTTTATTTTTCTTTATAATGCCCAGTATAGTGTTGGATATTGTGCCATTTCTGTAGTGGCTTCAAGGCT
Organism: Paguma larvata; assembly: GCA_030068075.1. NCBI lineage: Eukaryota > Metazoa > Chordata > Mammalia > Carnivora > Viverridae > Paguma > Paguma larvata. The sequence goes on from CM057829.1 coordinate 104,740,279, forward strand.
ATCTCTGTTCCAGATTCAATGCCCATCCATTCTAGAAATATACTGTTAGCAAATTAAAGAAACAGAGCTATCCTTGGAGTTTAGCTTTGGGTGACCCTAGATGGTTTGACCTGCCATGCATCATTTTCTCCCTGGAAACAAATAAGGGTTTCCTACTTCGAGTCATTTGTACAGCCTTTGGCAGAGGATTATGGTAAAATTTGCCACGTTTTCCTATAAAAACAACTGAGCCCAAATCTAATTTATAATTGGATCTTGAAAAGTATGATTATTTTGTTGGGACTACTTCCTTAAGATTACTTAAGCCCAAGAATTTACTATTCTCGGCGCGTAAAGATTGCACCATGTAAGAATGAAAGAGAAATGAGGTCAATCCTCCTGCTTGCTTGCCCTCAACATGGTCTGTCATCCTCTCCCCTCTCCTCTCTGGTTCACTTGACAGTCATCAATACCATCAATACAGGCTCTTTGTCTCCCACTGCTACTTTCACTTTTTCTCACAGTCCTGGACTTGGAATTTCTCCCCTTTCCTGACCTTCATCAGTATTTCAACCTCCCATCCTTTCTCCAATTACAATACATATCTTCAACATTGATTCCATATCCCTGTTCTCATTTTCTTTTTCCCTAAGTGCTTTTGAGAAAGAAGATAATTGAGGCATGTCACTAAGAGATCACTATCTTCTGCTGACACTGAACATCTCCCCAAATGGATGACTGGGTAAAGTAATGCTTAGAATAAAGACAGGAAGATGTAGTGGAAGATCAAATAGAGGAGAGATGGAGGGTGGAGTTCATTTTGTGGAGTCTGATTGGTGGAGGCTGTTGAATCTCATTTAGAGTTCAATAAATATGTAATGGAGTATGGTGAGACAGGGTTTTAATTTATCCTTGAAAGCTTGAGGAATACTAATTAAAGCTGCCACCAATTATCTGTCTCTGTAACACACTTCCTTTCATTGAAAATAATTAGTAGAATGGACCATTTATTTATTATAAATAAGTACTGTATTAGTCATGATTTCCCAGAGAAACAGAACCAATAAGATATATATGTGTGTATAAGATGTGTGTGTGTGTATATTATATATATCATATATAATATATATACATGGAAATTTATTACAGGAATTGACTCACAGGATTATAGAAGCCAAGAATTCCCACAATCAACTTACTGCCTGTAAGTTGGAGAACCAGGAAAATCATTGATACGACTTAGTCTGAGTCCAAAGGCTTAAAAATCAGGGGGCTGATGGTATAAGTCTGAGTCTGAGTCTGAAAACCCAAGAGTCAGAAGTACAGATGTCCGAGGGCAGGAGAAGATGGATGCCTCAGCTCAAGAATAGGGACAGCAAATTTGTCCTTTCTGGTTTTTTGTTCTGTTCAAGCCCTCAATGGATTGGATGATACCCATTCGCACAGGTGAAGACTATCTTCTTTACTAAGTCTACTAATTCAAATGCTGATTTCTTCTGGAGACACCATCACAGACACATCCAGAAATAATATTTTACCTGCCCTCTGGGCATCCCTTAGCCCAGTCAAATGGACACATAAAATTAACCATCGTATGGAACAAAAATCCACACATTATTTATGAAATCATCATTAAACTGAAGAAATTGTAACTTGAGATGGGTATCCCCACTGTCAGCCATCCTTTTGTGGGAGTGAGTTGGCCTAAGATAGAGGAAGGAAGGAACTTCTTTTCCTGAGACTATACTTCAATATAGGAAGCTGTCTGTGTATGCTCTTTGGAGGAAGCAGCCCCCTCCTCATTGAAGCCGAATAGAAGTTTCCTTTAATGCCTCTTGCTGAGTCTGATTTGGGCTCATGACCCATGGGAGCGCCCTTCTAGCAGCAGTGCCTTGTTGCTCTGTGCTGGATGTCTGTTTATCCCCACCACAGCCCACTGTTTGCTGGGTTGTGAGGACTAAAGAGAACAACCAGCATCCTGCTCAGAGCAACAGGCACACGGAAGTAGAGCAGCCTGAGGAAGCCAGACCCAAGTTAGACTGGAGGGTCTGTGGAGTGCCAGAGAGCAAGGATTCAGCAGATTACACACTTTCTTCCGCCAAGATGTCCAGAAAACACTAAAGAGGTAATCAGTAGAGAAATGGGTTTCTTGTGGTCCGTGAAATGAGGCTTTATTGCAATTTGGATATCAAAGGATGAAGGTTCTTGTTTTTTAGCTGATACATCTAATTAGGAATATGGAGAGAAGGATTTGAGCCTCCTGTTTCTGGTGTCTCAAGAGTATTTCCAATTATTGCAAGAAGAACCACAGCTGTCCCAAACATTTCTCAAGAAAAATTTTTCAGAAAAAACTTATTCTAAAATATAATGTCATCTTGCACCTATTAAGGGATAGCAGACTGACTAACTAGAGTGTGCAACTTGTCCCATCAGAAAAATGAGACTTCCCTGGATACAGTTTTCATCATTTGACTCTTTGGTTCCAAATAGTCAAAGGCTCTCTTCTTCCTCTAATATCAAGCTGATATTCCACTCCGTAATTTTTCCTTCCCAACCATTGAACTTCCTACTTTCTCCCCTCATAAGCTTTCTTTTGCTTTTTTTAAAAAAATTTTTTAACATTCATTTATTTTTGAGAGACAGACAGAGACAGAGCTTGAGCAGGGGAGGGGGAGAGAGAGAGGGAGATACAGAATCTGATGCAAGCTCCAGGCTCTGAGCTGTTTGTTAGATGAGAGCCCGACGTGGGGCTCAAACTCACAAACTGTGAGCCATGACCCGAGCCGAAGTCGGAAGCTCAACCGACTGAGCCACCCAGGCTTATAAGCTTTCTATCCCATAGGTGGTCTCTCTGCCTATGACCTACCATGTTCATCCTGGTTCTTACCTCTGCTTATTTTGTTCACACAACCTGGAACTGGGTGCTGAACAATGTAGCTCTTGATTTAGCCACTGTCTTGAATTATGAGCTAAGAGTTTTAATCTATTTGTTTTGATTCTTCAACTAAATGACAATCTCCTCCAGGGAGGAGGCAGGGTCTCTTACTTCTTTGCTATATTCCTCATTGCACCTAGACCAGACCAGGCACCTTGCATGGCTCAATTAACACATTTTATTAAATCTTGAAGAAGAGGCTGGGAACTAGTCTAGTTCTCATAACTAGTTCTAAGTGCCTAGAATCCCATGAAGAGTTAGTATTTCTTAATGCCACTGTAACAACTCATTACAAACTTGGTGTCTTCAAAGAACAGCAATTTATTCTCTCACAGTTCTGGAGGCCAGAAATCCAAAATCAGTTTCAGTGGACCAAAATCAGGGTGTCAGCATTGCCACTCGCTCTGGAGGTTCTGGGAGTGATCTTCAGCTCCCAGCTTCTGCTGCTTCCAGCTTCTCATGGTGGCCAGCATCCCTAGGCTGATGGCCATGTCACTCTAATCTCTGCCTCCCTGGTCACATTGTCTTCTCCTCTTCTTCATGTCAAATCTCCCTCTGTCTCTCCTTTATAAGGATATTTGTGATTGCATTTTAGGGTCCTCTTGGTCAGTCCAGGATAATTTGCTTATCTCAAAATCCTTAATTTAATCATAGCCACAAAGATCCCTTTTCCATACAAGGTAACATTTACAGGTTCCAGAGATTAGGACCTGATATCTTTAGGGGTCATTATTCAGCCTCCTCCAAGTTATGATTTCAACAATATTCTTAAAATTTGATAAATAAATATAAGAACAATGGAAAAAGAGAATGTTAAACAAATATAAACAAATAAACAAATGAAGTTCTCAATTCAATAATCACCAGTTTACACACACACACATGCATGAGTTTGTATGTCAGCAAAAGTATTTCCTATTCCTTCTTCAGCTTCCCTATAGACTATCTTATTCATAGAAAAAACAAGACCAGAAATAAAACACATAGTCAGGGTATTTAATTGAGACTGGCAGCATAATAGAAAGAAAGATTGGGTTCTATGTACAGACAGATATTTGGTAACTAAAGTATTTTGAATCTTCATCCAAGAAAAATAGCATTTAAGGTTAATATACGTCAAAGAACAATTTGGATAAATAGCCTGAGATAACACATACTTGAATTTGCAAATGTTTCCATCAAATTATAATCTTATTCCATTACTCCTTTCCAAACTCCATGAGGAATTAAGAAACAATGTGAGGTATAATTTTAATCCCCAACATTTGTATAACAATGTATAGTTTCCAAAGCTCTTGATATATCAAATCCAACTTGCTTCTCGCCAAACTTGGTGAGACAGACAAGAGTGAGTATTATTTCTCCCAGACTTCAGATAAACAAATAGATTCAGAGAGTAAATGACTTGCTCAAGAAAATCTGGCCAATAGTTGTCAGACATTAACAATGACTTGGGCTTCCTTCTTTCAAGTCAATATACCTTCAGATACACTAGTATTAATTTCAAGATTAAAATGACAATAATAAATGTAATCCCTATTGAGAAGTGTGCAAATGTGTAAGAGAGAGTTGTCTGCTGATAAGCTGTGTGTTTTGCTGGAACCCTAGCAGTTATTCACTCTACCAATCTGCCTCTTCCATCTTTGTCTGGGTCTACCCCTAACTGGCCTTAAGCTAAATCCAAATCTGGGGACATTCCTGACATACAAAAGTACTGGCAGCTAGACCAGCAATCTGGTTTTTATTTTGGTTCTGTAGCTTAGTTTAATGAGCATATCTTGGAATTCAACTTTCAGTCATTCAAATGATATTATTTATTGATCCAAAAATACGTGTATGGCATTGTGTCAGATACTGTGAAGAACCTCAGAGAAGCATCCATCACTCACTCATCCTTTCATCCATATATCTATTCATGTAATATTAATTGATCATCTTCTACGGCCAGGCACTGGGATCAAAGATGAACAAAATACGGTTGCCACTCTTGAAACTCACAGTCCAAAGATGGGGAGAGACATAATAACTCATCAGGAAAATAAGATGCAATAAATCCAGCACTGGAGTTATACGGAGGGATCAGGAAGGGATTCCCAGAAGCACATCTGAAATGTATCTTTTAGAACAAGTGGAGTCAGTAGGGGAAAGGAAGAGTAGGAGAGGGGCAGAGGACACATGAACAAAGGCCCAGAGCCCAGATATGGCACAGTGTGTTTGAGCCGTTTTCTGCATCATCAGGATCACCATCTCGAATACCATCTCTCAACCGTCTGCCACTGTAGGCTACCAACTGGGAGCCACAGTCACAGGACAGACCCCGGGCAAGGCCATTTTATTAGCTGGGGCTACTATATAGTGTTTGTAGCAGATGAGCTATGTGGGACTATATACTTGAGTTTGTAGCCCTGTCTTCAGTGGAGAAAAGAGAAAGGAGGATCTGGTTTCTCATGCTCCACCAGTCCCAGGATGAGTGAAGGATTAAGAGCACCAGCAATTCACTCAAAGGAGGAATCAAAGAAAAAGGGCAGGACCCAGAGAGATCATTCAGGAGGAAGCAAGAATTTCGAATGTCTCACATTTTCAAGCCTCCCAGCACCTCAGCTGTTTGTCTTGGACCCTTCTCAACATTCCTTTCCTCTTCCTGGTGGGGTGAGGCTGTGGATGGGGGAAGCACAAGCCCTGGTGGTTGGAGTGTGACACTAAGTGATCTGGGAGGGGGGCGTGCAGGCCCAGGGGGCTCAGGACTACCAGTATGCACCTGACTCTGTGTTTCCTAGAGCCTCGGGTGAAAAGCAGGGTGTGGTAAAGCAGTGAGCCTAGAGAGGTAAGCCAGTGGGTGGCTCTGGGGGTTCCACCTGCTGTTTCGAGTAGTCCGGAGCAGTGCTGCCCCAAAAGAAATAAAATGCAAGCCACATATGTATTTTTACATTTTGTAATAGTAATGTCAAAAAAAAAACAGCAAAAAGAAGCAGATAAAATTAATTTCAATAATATATTTCCAAAATTTTATCATTTCAATATGTAATCAGTACTAAAAGTAATTAATGATAAACTGGCTTGTTTTGTTTTGTTTTTGTACTAAATGTTCAAAACCTGCTGAGTTGTTTTACACTAACGCACATCCCAGTTTTGATGGGCCACCTTCCAAGTGCTCAATTGCCACGTGCAGCTAGTGGATACCCTATGGAGAGTGCAGATCTGGAATTTTTCCTGAATGTACACGGAATCACAAAAGGAATTTAAGCATGGGAGTGGTGAGATCATATTTATATTTCAGACATATCACTGTGGCAGATTTGAGGAAGGTAATTTAAAGGAGAGAGGACCGCAGGCAGGAAAATGAGAGAGGAGACAAGGGCACAGAGGTATAAGTGACAGATGACCAGGCTCTGAACAAGGAGTGAGGAGGAGGATGGGAAGCGTCAGGGGCAGTGGTAGTTAGGAACCAGTCAGAGAAGGAGAAATGACCGTAGGTCTTTCAAGGAGAAGGAAACAAATACAGTGAACTGATTATCTAGTGATGAAAATGATGCAAAGCCTAAGAAACGATAATAATACCATATGGAGGCTAGCAAAAACACAAGTCACTGTCACCCCTGGCTGGAAGACAAAGGGAAGAGGTGGAGTAGCCAGAGCCAGAAGCCGGGCCATCTGCTGGGAGAAAGAGCTATGGCTGGGCTGGCTGCTGCAAGCTGGGACAGGCAGGGCAGAGCTGTCACGGGGCGAATGCTAGCAGAGGCAGAGCAAGAGGGAGAGCTACACTGGCTTCTCCCCTCCTCCTACCTGCCAGCTTCCCATGGCGCCTCCCATTGCCAAACCTCCCAGTTGAAAGGGGAATGGACTTCCCTCCTGAATAGAAGGCAGGCTGGGAAGGGGCCTGAGAGCACATAGGTAAATAAACAGTCAGGACAAGGAAACCCATTTTTTTAAACTTTTAAGAGGGAAGTTGGCATAAGTTGAAGGTTGTCTGTGCCTACTCTGGTCCCTCAATATAAGGCCTTATGTACGTATGATGAGGTAGTTTCCTCATCTGTCCTATAGGACTACATAAGGGAGAAAGAGAATCAAAGCTGACTATTAGGTTTCCCAGACCCAGCAATCCCAAACCAGTCTCATCTGCCCCGTACATCTCTCCCTTGATAAGAGTCCTTTCCTAAGGGGACTTGTAATCCTTTGTGTAAACAGGTCTCTGAAGCAGACCCACCCGTCCAGTTGGCCGGATATGAACAAGACTTGTCAAATTCTGAGCAGGGGCTCATATTTAAGACCTCACTTAGTTACTCTAGCTGTCGTGACAAGGTGCTGTCAAATGAGAGGCCTCGAGAAGCAGATCTGGGGAATGAGACCGAAGGCTCGGTGTTAGAGACGTTGGTTTCAAGGCACTTTTAGCATGCAAAAGAAAGATGACTGAGAGACATTCAGACATTTGAGCCTGAAATTCAACGGAGAGGTCATGGCTGAAGATCTAATTTGGGAGTCCTCAGCGTGCTGATGAGAGTACTCTCAGAAAGGGTGTAGAATGAGAGGAGACGCAGATAAGTAAGAAACTCGGGAACAGCAGGACAGAGGGATGTTGACAGAAAGGATGTCAGTGAAGAGGCTGAAAAGAATGGCCCGAGTGGACAACCAGAAAGGTGCCAAGCCACTGAAGCCCAGGAGTGGACTCTTGAACGAGTCTCCGTTCATTCATTCCGCTAATATCATTGAGCTCCTACTCCATGCCAGGCACTGTTCCAGAATGCTGTGGACACAGCAGTGAATGAAGCAATAAAATCTCTGCCCAGATATGATTTACACGCTGGTGTCACTGCAGCAAAACGGTCCAGCTAGACGAAGAATGAATAAAGTCCCATGGATTGAAAACTAGCTGGCTTTAGTGAATAATTGGTGAACTGCTTTGGTGAGCAGTTCCAAAAGTGATAAGCTCAGAAGACAGTTATCCCCCGAGCAAATAGGGAGTGAAGGATAGTGTGTGTAAACCATACTTTTAAGAAGATGTATCAAATGGAAGGGGCAATGGGGCACTTGACAGTGGGTAGCACAAGTTCAAATGAATGTTTTCCTTTGGCTGAGAGATTCTTGCATGTGTTTACAAGATAGCCACTAGAGAAAGGAAGTCTGGAAATTCAAAGAAGCTGAAGATGTGAAGAGGATGCTTGATGGAGCCAGATTCTGAAGTAGACAGGAGGGGAGACCCTCAAAGAGCCTTGCAAGCCAAGGACGTCATCAAAGTTTGCTGTTCTTTTTTTTCTAGGGACCACGAAAATAGCATCCCAATTCAAGAGAAACCTGAGGGTAACATACATGTTTCCCTGAGTTTAATGAGGGACAGAGGGAAGCTTTTTCTTTTTCCTCCTTCACCCCTCTCTTTGCTTCTACCCCGCTTTTCCCACTGACTCCAGTATCTTAGTGGCTAACACATAGGTACAAACAGGACCCAGAATGGCCTCCCCAGCCCATTCAGAGCGCTGCTTGCCGCAACTGTCCATCTAATTGGGTCTTTATATAGGAACACTAAAGTGTAAAACTGACCAGGCAGCAGAAGTGCTCAGAATTCTGGAAGCAGCAGCTGGAGGGGACCAGGCAGCACCCAGCCATCCCTAAGAGCAGAAGGAGGGACGTCTCCATGGGGGCCGCAACTGACCTGGGCTGTTCACAGATGCAAGACAGTCCCAGATCTCCAGGGCATCCTTCCCTAAAGAAGAGTTTTCAGGCCAGTGTGAGCAGATTTAGAAGGAACAGAGAGGCCTGCACACCAAGCCTCCACCCCAGCTCCTCTGCACACTCCGCCTTATTCCCTCACCGTGTCTGTCTAATGAAGACAGAACCGATTTTAAAGAACCGACGTGAGGTGAGTTTATCTTCACAGACTGCACTTTACTGACAGCAGGTCCAACAGGGAGGCCTCTGGCTGCTTGGCTCCTTCCTGAGGCGCGCTCTGGCTCAGCCCGCAGGGCAGAGACCACGTGGAAGGCGTCGCCCTTCCTGGCTTCCCTGGGATCAGCACACCAGCATGTGCTCCGTGCGGTGTCTGTGTGTCAGACACGCTCGCTGAGTTTTCCAGGACACATTTACAAAACTCTTTCCTTCCTGACACAGTCAAAACAAACCCCATCTTCCTGGGATGATGAGGTCAGCCTCTTGCCACACACCTGAGGTTGCAAGCCAAGTCCTAAAACTATATATAATAGTCAAAAAAATATATAACAGAAAATCTCTAAAGGGCATGTAACAGAGAAAAGCTAGAGATTGGCACATGTGTATATGTGTATATCTGCATATATCAGTTTTATATATATATATACACACACATATATATTCCAATATATGTATACACATATGTATATTATACACACATCTATTTACATAAATGTGTGCGTATGTGTACTGGTAGATGCAGATATATAGATAGATAGATTCAAACATATCCACACAACTAAATAATTAATGTGCACTAGAAAAGTCGGAAAATAATCGATTTCATTTAAGTACTCACCTACACTAAACAGAATAGAAAATGGGAGTTTTGGTTTTTAAAAAATTAGTTCTAATGTAATTTGTTTATGGTTACAAAACAACCAGATGGAAAGCAGTCTGGGAAAAAATCTGTTTCATCACTGGAGTGCACAAACACAATTAGAATGCTAAAAACATTAAATCTCATGAAACTGAACAGGACTTTTTTTTTCCTTTTGAATGGCGATTAGATGAATTAAAGCCACCTAAGCACAGTAATCTCTTGAGACTCAATATTCCTTATAGCACCAGCTGCGGGCAAAAGAAAAAGCGTTGGCTCCATTTGAAATCAATCATTAATATTCATTTTTTATCTTGCTACAGCTGTAGTGATGGAGGTCTGTCATCTTTACTTTCCGTGTGGCAATCCATTTCTTTTGAAGAAAGCAGGATTGGCAAGTTTCCCTTATTTGCTTGCTCATTCCGTCATTTGTTCATTTTCTTCTTAAAAGAAAAAAAAACCCTCGAGTGCTTTTCCAGTGACTTTTGAGCAACCTAAGCTGAAATGATTAGACACCCATTTATTGTGACTAGAGAATTTTTTTAAGCCATGTGAGTATTTTAAGCACACTTTTTATTGATTATATTTCAAGTACTAGTTTTTAAAAAGTAAAACCACAGAATAATTCTTGCCATCCATTTCAACAGAAATCTAACATTATGTACATAGAAAGAACCCTGAACAAAAAATGTTCCTTAATTTTTTTAATCAAATCATATTTTTCCTATCAAGTGCACTTAAAACAATTTTTTTTTAATGTTCATTTATGTTTGAGAGAGAAAGTGAGAGTGGGGAAAGGGCAGAGAGAGAGGGAGGCACAGAATCCGAAACAGGCTCCAGGCTCTGAACTGTCAGCACAAAGTCCAACGAGGGGCTCGAACTCACGAACCATGAGATCATGCATGACCTGAGCCAAAGTCGGATGCCTAACCGACTGAGTCACCCAGATGCCCCTTAAGTTTGCTTTTAATAAATACGCTTTTATTTTAAAAAATAGAAAAACATCTAGTATCCTACCATACTCATATAATCATAGTAAGCATTTGAATTTTTCATCATTTTTTTCATTTGCATAGATTTCTGCTAATTGTTATCGAGTTATATTAATAAAGTTTTATTCTGCTTTGTAGACTTAATGTTAACTCCCTGATATTTTTCTTATGTTACTATACAGTATTCCTTTTCTTAACTGTGATAAATACATATAATGTAAAGTTTACCATCTTCACCATTTTTAAGTGTACCTTTCAGTGGTGTAATCACATCCACGCTGTTGTGCAACCAGTCTCCAGAATGCCTCATCTTGCAAAACTGCATCACTCCACCATTAAGCAACAGTGCGCTATTCCTCCCGCCCTCCAGTCCCTGAGACCTACCATTCTACTTTCCGTCTCTATAAATTTAGCCACTCTAAGCACGTCATGTAAGTGGAATCATCCAGTGTCTCTTTGTAGCTGGCTTATTTCACTCAGCATGACGTCTTCCAGGTCCATCCATATTGTTTCACATGTCAGTATTTCCTGCCTTTTTGTTTACATACCACGTTTTGTTTACCCACTCACTGTCGATGGCCACTTAGGTTGCTTCCACCCTTTGCCCATTGTGAATAATGCTACTGCTAACATGGGTGTACAAATATCTCTTCAAGACCCTGCTTTTAATTCTTTTGGGTATATAACCAGAAGCGGAATTGCTAGATCCTATGGTAATTCTATTATTACTTATTTAAGGAACTTCTATACTGTTTTCCGTAATAACTACACCATTGTACATTTCCATCAACAGTGTGCAAGGGTTCCGATTTCTCCACATGTTCGCCAACACTTGCTATTTTCTCAATTTTTTTTTTCATTGTAGCCACCCTAACGGGTGTGAGCCAGAGTGTACAGTACCCTTAGTGAGCATTTTAAATGACTATATAATATGCTGTCTGGTATATGTCCATAATGATTTACTTAACCATAACTCTTTTGTTAAATATTTAGGTTTGTTCCCATTTTTTCCTCTGATTATAAATAATGTTGTGGCAAACATCTTCAGTATATACATTTCCCATGTTTTAAATGGTCTCCTTCGGGTAGATTCCCAGAATTAGACTTACAGGTTTACACTGAATAAATCTTTATTGTAATTGATGCATTCTACTCTAATAATTTTTCCTATTAGGTATTAATTAGCATTCAGATTGTTCGCAGGACTGTGTGGAAGCCTTCCAACTGGTTTCTTTTCTTTCTTTCACCTGTGTCCCAAACAACATATTACACATGGAATAGCTGGCCTACACCAACACTTTCTTTAGGTTTTTTCTGACACTGCCACCAGAATTTCTCTTTTGAAACACAAAGTTTGGGGCGCCTGGCTGGCTCAGTCAGAAGAGCATGTGACTCTTGATCTCAGGGTCGTGGGTTTGAGCCCCACATTGGGTGTAGAGATTAATTAAATAAATAAGAATTTAAACAAACACAAAGCTCATGGAGTTGATCCCTAGTGTTCCCAGATTCTGTATTTGCGATTTGCCTAACGGCTAAAATTTACTTCTAGCCCCCGAACCGGGGCTCCCAGTGTTCTCACAGACAGTCTCGAACATGCACAGACTGGTGAAAACTTTGAGTCACTTGACATGCATGTCCCCAGCTGAGGTCGAAGCTCATGGTACACGTGAGTACCCTGTTTGCAATGTAATTAGGGCCATGGATTTCACATTTTTGTGCTTTTTGTTGGTGATTTCACTGTTTAAAATTGTCCCTACATGTAGTACTGAAGAGCTTTCTAGTGTTCCTAAACACAAGAAGTGATGTGCCTTGTGGAGGAAATATGTGTGTTAGATAAGCTTCATTCAGGCATGAATTAGAGTGCTGCTGGCTGTGAATTCAGTGTTCTGAACCAACAATATATATTAAATAAGGCGTCTTTTACAGAACACACACCAAACAAAGTTATGTATTGAGCGGCTGTGACCAGACTCAAAACTCTGAATTTTCCCTAGAAGAATCGGTTCAGTATTCACCAACTCAGCGTTACTAGAGACTTCTAGAACATAACTGCTACAAACAATGAGAATTGACTATATTTGTGTGCTTTGTTTAAAAACATTTAAAAACTCATTATTATAGTTTTTATTTCCTGAGTTTGTCGTTTAGGGCCTACACCTTTGTGCCTTAATGAATTCTTTAACCTTATCTTTACCTAATCCCCTTTTGGACTTTTGCTGCTGAGAAAGGTTCGCCTACACTGGTAAGAGATAGCTACTTGAAATAAATGCCTTTAGTTCTGCCAACGGAAGGCTATCTGGTAGTAAAAACAAATTCTGCTTTGAGATAAAATTCTACAGTAAAAAGGCCCTTATTTCTCAGGCACCTTAGAAAAAGACTCTTGCTCTTTTATTTCTCCTGGCAGCACCCTGTCTTGGTCTTTGTTTCTAGAAAACTGTTCTGTCGTTAGCATGTTACTGCTTCATCCAAGGTCCTGAAGCCCATTGGGCTCTAGTTTCCCATGTATGTGAGCTCCTAGCGCACTGATGTTAACTCTGACATTCCCTTAGAGTGTACTCAGCCCTGTGGCCAGAAATGGTTCCAGAAAGCGTAACTAAATAGTGATATCACAGAATGGAGCCTTTGTGGGCGGCTCCATTTTTAATCAGCTTCCAGAGGTTTCTGGCATTAAGAATTGCAGATCCTGGGATTTAAACCTGTGTTCAACTCCAAGTAGATTTCTTACTTCAATGTCAACCTTCTCCATCACACTAAACCTTCGATAGTCTGATATGTCTTTACAGCCCACATGACAGTGTTGAGGGAAATAAAGAGTGTGGCATCCACATTCACCTCTCAGCTGATGGCAATGTAGAAGTAGCATCATTGTGCCAAGTAGCACAGTAATCCTGACGCTCTGGGCAGTGACCAGCAGCAAGGTAGCGGTAGGAAGAAGGAAAGTAGAAAGAGAAGCAACCACAGTGTGGAACAGGCTCAGGAGCAGACGCAACATGATGCCCCTTCCCCAAATGTGCTTCCGGGGCAGCCACAGATCTGTGTTATACCTCATGCACAGACATGTCACTCCCACACAAAACCACTACCTATGTGATTAAGACCAAATTCTTCAGCCTCAAACTCATAAGCTGGTGCCAGACCCCCTTCCCCCACCATTTCCTTCTACCACACCTGCCACCCTCGCTGTTCTCCAGCCCAGCACTTTCTTTCTAGCCTTGGTCTGTCTACTGAGCCCGCAGGGGGGAGAGGGGAGTTACACTTCTTCTTTTCTCAATGGTTAGTTCCCCTAAACTGTCATCTTCGCAGGGCCTTCCTGGAACCACTCAGATCGACACAGAGTTGCCCACTCCTTCCTGGATACCCTATTGCATCTTCTTATCCTAACTCTAGAACTGACTGTGTTGGACTATGATTCTTCCTTTTTATGTTTGCCTCCTCTACCAGCCTACAGAGCTCACTGAGAGCAGGGACTGAGTCTTTCTCCTGTTCGTCTCTTATGTCAGCCTGGCGCCTCACATGCAGAGGTGTTCAATGTGTCCTGATGATTAGATGAATGAATGTAGGGACACATTTTTGTGATGTTAATTAACATACTTTGGCCTCAGGGGTCCATAGCTCTCTGTTAACATCTGGCTGGTTCACAAGGTGGAGTTCCCTCTCAAGTTAGAAGATAAGTAGGTGGCAAGACTTGCTGTTTAGTGAAGAAGGTGATCGAGTAAGAGAAATACCAAACCGACCCTAAAGGGAAGTGGAAGATCCACTCCATCCAGTCCAGTGGAGAGAAGGAAGGAGATAAAGATGGAAGTCCAGAAACCAAACACTTAGTCAAGTATGTTCTGACTTCTCTTCAAACAAAATTCCAAAGAAGTGGGTCCCGCTAGTTGAAGGAAAACAGAAAGCAGGGAGACCTTGTGCCCCACTCCCCCATTGGAACTCTGGAAGGAGACACAGGATGGTCGTGAGCAAACAGCAGGCTGGTACGCTCAGAGGGTGCTTTGATTAGCGCCCTGAGGCCCCTCTCCTCCTCTGTAGCTGAAAGGTAACTGCCATGATGATCACAGAAGAAATGGTGAGGCCACTTCTGCACAGAGGCTATGGAATGGACAACGTAAGCCAGAGACCAAATGCAGAACTCAGCTAAGACACAAAGGGGTTCACAGTAGCAGCAAGAGCAGAAGTGAGGTCCAGTGTGCAAGTGAAGACTACCAGACCCTGCTAAGCCAAGGAAACAGGCCACAGATCACCAGCCTCAGGCTTCAGCTGCAGATACCAACAGAGCCCTGTGACCGAAGGGACACCTGGAAGACTTTGTGAAGTCTAAGAGGCCCAAGAGATCTCTGTCTATGGGCCCGAGGCCCTCTTCCAACCCACAAAGTCATATCCATATCTGATCATAGTTGCTTCCTTGGGAAGAGCAGGAATTGGGAAAGAAATCTAAAAGATGCAGTATCGATATGTAAAAGAGCAAGTTAGATCATTAAAAGCAATTAGAGTATATATTTAACAGGCCAGATGGGAGTTCCCACCTCACCTTTATCCAAAGAAGTGAGAGCCTGGAAGGAGGATTTGCCCAGCTCAACGGAAAAGTATATTTGGGGAGGTACATGCATTGCCGTATGCTATATGAATTTTCCAACCCTACTATCAACAACAACAACAACAAAAAGATAAAGGAGAAGCAATCCGGTAGATACATCTAGTGAAAAAGGCTCCCAGCGGTGAAACAGTGATTGTGTTTTGGGGACTTCTGTGCCATTTTGTTCAATAATATGCTTCCTGTTTATACGCTCACACATTCCTCTTTTGTGAGAAATCTGTACTTCCTTAAAACACTGTGAGGAGAAGAAATCAAGCTACTTAAACCCTGATTCTGGGTTTAAAAGTCAGCTCCTGCTGCTACTGCTGCTCCCATCAGGTATAATTTGTGTCAAGGCTGCCTCTTGCTGATACCTTTGGAAGCTCTTTGTGTGCATGGGTGTGTGCACATTTGTGTATATGTGCACACATGCCACTCTTACTGATCTTTGGGCTGGAGGGGTCTCAGGGATTCAAAGCCCAAAATTCACAGTTTACAGTGAAGAGTTGGAGGGCTTTCCACCTTCCTTGGTGTCAGTTGACAAGGACTGAGCAGGCCCCCTTGACTCTGACGCCATGAACTCTCCAGTCTACCTGCAAGCCCTGCTTCCCAGTTCATATCTTTGGCTCTTCTAGCCTCTCCAGCAAAGACCTCAGACTTGATGCCAAAACTCAAGCGCAGACTCTTTCAGTTCTCTGCTCTATGTGGCTTATCTGCCCAACTTCTGAATCTGGCTCTTACAGACCTTGCAGTCTGCATGAGAACTCCAGCTCTGGCCTCTGTAGAGTAAGGAAGGACATTGCTTACTTCTTTTTCCTCCAAAGCCTCTCAATTGCTCACCTGGTAATTGCTGACTTCCCTCTGTCCAGCCCACTGCCTGCCACCCTACCCAACGCTCACAGCTTGCCCTATATCTCTCTGGCTATGACTGGTTGGCCCTGGCCCAGGAAGTGCCTTCCCACACCTACTCTCAACTTTTATTCTTGTAACATTCTGAAAATTCACATGGGGATATATTTTGTTATAGCTAGTGTTACCACATACTCACATGTGTAGGTACCATGAAGGGTGTAACATGCACCAATGCATTTAATCCTCCAAGTGGCCTAAGATATTGCTGTTTTACCAATGGGAAAACTGATGTTTAGGGACGTTAAGAGTTTTACACAAATCCACACAGCTAGTAAATTGTGGAATCAGAATCTGGACCTATGTCTGCTTACTCCCAAGGCCTGGATGCTTAGCTCCACGTGAGGAGTCTTCACCCTAAAGGTGTTCCTCTGGCTCAGAACCCATCTCCCAATTATTCCAGACAAGACCCCTACTCTTCTGAAGCTTCATTATGTAATTCATGCCAATGCACAACTTGTTTTTTTTTCTCCCTTTACCTACATCTCATTGTCTAAGGACAATTCTTTTTAAGGGTAAAATAATGACTCTCACGTTATTATAAAATAAAAACAAGCAATGCTGAGATGCTGAAATGAATTTAACTTGCCTGCAAAACTGGTCAAGATCTGCAGGGCAATATCAATTGCACCTGCCGCTGATCATTTGCATTTTTGCAGATGACAATCATTTGCATTATTATTATTTTCTACTACTTAGAGTACAAAATGTCTCAGAGATAATGGAAGGTGGACATGATGTGGAAGAGTGTGCTACAGAGGACACTCGGCAGTTATTTTTACACATTTTAAGGTTTTTTGCATTTTTTGACATCCTGAACATATTTTATGATATGAATGTATCATGATGTAATCATTACACACACGAATTGGTCTAGATTCAAGTTGTAGAGAAACATGTTCTCTTCAGAATGAATATAATATTAGCACCTCATTTTCCAGCCTTCTTGAAGTGGCATCTATCAGAGTTAAGAATTCCACAACCAACCATGTATTATTCCAAAAAATTTCCCCCAATATCATAGATCACTAACATTTTCCAAAACAGTGTCATGAATAGATTGTACTAGGACTGTCACCTCCTATCTTTAACGGTGTCAGTGTTCACATGGTAGTCAATCACAGGACATTTCACGGAGATAGGAAGTGTTGAAGACCCAATTAAATATTTTGACTAGAATTCGGCCTTTGCTTTGACAGAGCATCCTAGCATGAAACAAATATTTACCAAAAATATTCCGCAACGAGGATATGGGTCTATCTGTAAGATAGAACCCACTAACTTTCTTCCTTCCCTAAACATCTGTTTCCTGTCTTGAGAACTGAGGTTCTTTTGGTCACTAGTAATGGCCACTTACTGAGTAAGGACATACCTGGTAAAAGGAAAAATCTCCAAGACTCCAGGCACAGCCACCCAAGAGTGGTTTGGCAACTGGTGTTCAAGATTCAAGTTGCTTCAGTGTCTAAAAGTCATTTTCTTGCCTCCTGAGGGAAGCAGAGTCTGGGATAAGAATTCATATGCAAATACTTTATTTGGGAGGTATGGGAAATACTTGCAGAGGAATAGAGAAGAGAATAGAGTGGTAGGCAGGCAATAAAGGATGTCTGATTAAGCCACTATGACAGTGGGTGGCGGTGACTGAAGCTTCATCTGGCAGGGAAACTGGAGGAAATGGTGCAAAACAGAAACCCAGATGTATCTTACCCCAGGGGCAAAGGACCTGGGGTAGTATTTATATATCAACTCCTGGGAGCCATCGATTGAAGGCTGTTCCTGAGAGGTGCTAATTTCCTGGTACTTCTAGCCTGCTATAGATTCTGCAAATAAGGCCTTTAGACTCTGGCAGCTGGAGTCAGCCAGAGCCACTGAAAGGCCAGAGGGAGCAGAGGGGATAGGGAGGGGGAGATATTGCTAGTTCCTGCTACCCCTCACCAGCAGCTGAGGAAGGATGGTCTTCCCTCCAGTGCTCAGCATTAGCGTGCCTCAGTCTCTTTCTTGGCCTCTGCTTTCTTGCTTTTTCTCCTGCTACCATATTTCCTAGTTTTAATTCAGCAAGAGAGAGCATGAGAGAGAATCTGATGGACAAACTCACCTTATCATCAACCTTGGTACAGAGCTTATCACCTTGGGCCACTTCATAGACCACTGGTCAGCCTCTGGACTAGTGGTCCTGGGTGAGGACACCCCTGGCTCCAGTGTCTGAGTGTAACAGTCAAGTGACACAGAGCAGGAGCACTGCTCCTGGAGAGCAGCCTGGGGCTGTGAGCAGGACAGCTCCGGGGGCCCAGAAGGCATCATGCACGGTGTGTGCCGACGCGGAGACGGCACAGTCCTGCTTCTGTCGGTTACACGCTTGCCTTCACCTCACTGGGAGGAACAGGTGGGGCTCGAAGTCATTAGAATCCCGAACCTGAGGCTGTGCTTTTTCCATATTTACGTTTCCCTTTAGAATTTAGTTCTTCCGGCTCATCCTAATTTAAAACTTACATTCTACCTCTTGCCAGTTCCATCTTCTCACGTGACTGTTTTCATGAACGAAAGCCTGAGGTATGTGCAGTAGGATTTCACTGTTTCAAGAAGTGCTGTAATTCTTGGCTTCCGGGAGCACATAACATTTAAATGTGGGGACACTGTATTCTAATTGAACCCCTGGCTACCATCTTTATGCTCCCTGAGGGGCCTTGTTCTCTCGGATATACGCTCCTCACCATGTTTTCTTTGTAGCATTCAGCACTCTGTACAACTTCTCTTTTGTTGGGGGTCTTTTTTACTATGGATTTTCCAACTCCCCACATAAGCCTCAGAAGGGCAGATGTCAGAACGAGGTATTCGAATTAATATGTGTTGACTGAAATTATCGTTAAAGCAAGGACCTTAAGGTTTTGTTTGTTTGTTTTCTAGAAAAGAATGTGGGGGAATTAGTTTAGACTGATCCAGTGGCACCTGTGGTTTAGTCCATAATGTGACAAGGACGTGTCCTGGGCTGGCAACCTGCCAGGGGACAGAACTGAAGTTGTGGCCTGGGTCTCATCAGCATGGCTCAGACCAGCAGGGTCCCGCCTTGGAGATGAAAATTTGTGAGGAACCATCAGGTAGCTAGTGGGTTAGCTAGGGAAGTGAACAACATGGAAACATCTGGCAGCCATCAGGGCAAAGGGCAGAGGGTAACCCGCTCAGGCCTGCCTCTTGCATGAATAGAGTGGGTCCTGCCACGGGCCGGCTCTGGGCGAGGAGGATTCCAAGTCAGGGAGGGAATTCACGGCAGCCACATTGCTGACAGCAGCCACCCCACCACAACCCACACTCGGCATGCCAAAGCTCTCACGAGGCCAAAATAAACAGCTGCAGAAAATGATTCTTTGGGAGATCTCCTATACACTGTCCTTCTGGAGATGCTTACGGAGGTTTGCACTCACTGTGCGTGCCAAGAATCAGCACTTACATTTATCATCTGTGTTCTGGTCTTCTTTTCTGATTTTGGAAATTTACATTGGGTATAAAATTTGTAAAAATTTTAAGTAGATAAAATTAAGTAAACAGAACATCAATATTTTCTATCCCGACTGCCCTGCATCCAAACAGTAAAGTCAACAATACATCAGAGGAGAATATTAAATGGCACTCAACCTTTATGTCATTCATGAAAGATACCCTTTGCAGAAACTGAAGAAATGAGAACAACCTCCCTTATGAAACATGCCTATAAAGACTTTGAGACTGCTGTTAACAGGCTAAGTAGCTTTCAGATCAAGGGCAAGGTAGGCAGAGGCTGATTATCTCCAAGTGTGAGAACAGTATAACACTGAGTTTCAGAAAGGCAGGGCAATTAATAGCTGGTTAGGCTTAGAACTCAGAAACCACGCACTTGCTGGCATTGTCCTATGTCACTGAACGTGTGGAGAAGAACTGGATTTCTGTGGTACATCAGGAAAAATGTTTTATTAAGAGCTCCACTGTAAATGTAATTGCTAAACTGTAAGAAAGAATACATAAAAGAGGAGAAAAGTCCAGATGTTCAAGGCCCTAGATCACAATGTGAAGAATGTGTCACATTAACATGTTCACTGTTAAAAGTAAGTCTCAAGGGCAGATTATTGAAAGAAAAGTGACAGCAAAGAATTTCCCCAAACTATGAAGAATTCTCTCTCTTTAGTAAGTGCACACCCATAAATTCTCTTTGCTAATTTTCAATGCACATTATTCTTTTCATTCAAACTGATAATTATGATATATTCTGAAATAATGTTCTTTAAATTAAATGTAAATCTTCAAAACAAGCAGGCTGATATTCAACCTCAAAAAGCCCTGAGGTTTCTTACCATGTTTCCAGATTTACTGCCAAGAAAATAGATTGGTTCTAAAACTACATGAAGGTAGGATGCCTGGGTAGCTCGGTCTGACTACCAAAGCATCTGACTTTGGTTCAGGTCATGATCTCATGGTTCATGAGATTAAGCCCCACATTGGGCTTGGTGCTGACAGCATGGAACCTGCTTGAGATTCTCTCTCTCCCTCTCTCTCTCTCTGCCCCTTCCTTCTCATGTACACTTTCTCTCTCTCAAAATAAACTTAAAAAAGAAAAACAACCAAGAAGTACAGGAAAACTGAAAGCAGTGGGAGTGGTAAAGACGAGCTCAGCGGAGTAATTTGAGACAGATTGTGGAGGATGTCATAGGTCATTGGAGGGACTTTAGTTTTTACTCTGAATGTGTTGGAAAGCTATTAGAGGTTTTAAAACAGAAGAATGTCAAAATCTAATATACTTTTTATTTTAGTTTATGTATTTATTTTTGAAGGAAAGAGAGAGTGCAAGTGGGGCAGGGGGAGAGAGAGAGGGAGGTAGAGAATTCCAAGTAGGCTATGTGCTGTCAGTTTAGAGCCCAACACGAGCCCAACATGGAGCTTGATCCCATGACTACGAGATCATGGGTTGAGATGAAATCAAGAGTCGAACACTCAACTGACTCACCTACCCAGGCGCCCATGATCTAATACACTTTCAACAGGACCACTTTAACTGCTATGCTGAGAATAGATTTAGGTGGGGGGAGATGATGGGAAGTAAACAGGTATAAGCAAGACAAGATATTCTAGGTATTCCATTCTATTGTGTAAGTGAAATATGATGGCTCAGAGTACCAGTAATGGATGTAGTGAGAAATGGTTGGCTTCTAGATATATTTTGAAAGCACCTACAGGAAGTGCCAATTGATTGAATGTACAGTATCCAAAAAGAGTAAAAGTTGACACCAAAACTTTTGGATTGAACAGATGGAAGGATGGAGTTGACATTAACGGAAAAGTGGAAGGCTACTGTGGAACAGATGCAAGACTAGGGAAGGGAGGAATAATCAGAAATTCTGTTCTGGACAAAATTAGCTTGAGATATCTATTGAGTGAAAGATGGATGTATAAGTCTGAATTTCAAGAAAGAGTTCTGGCCAGGAGATAGATATTTGGGGGGCGTAGGTGGCAGTTAAAGCCTTGGGAGAGGATAGCAATGCTAAGGAGTGAGTATAGATAGTGAAGAGAAAAAGAATGAGGATTCAACTTTAGGATATTCCAGGGTTAACAGGTCAGGGAGAAGAGGAGGGCCAGCATAGGAGAGGGAGGAAAGAGCAGCCAGAAAGGAGGGAGAAACACCAAAGGTATGGTGCCCCAGAAGCCAAGTGAAGAGATTGTGTCAAGCAGGAGGAAGTGATCAACGATATCTAATGCTGCTGATCGCTCTGGTAAAATCAGAATTGGGAATTGATCAGAGTACTTAGCAAAATGGATGTCACTGGTGACCTCGACTTGAGTATTTCAAGTGGAACGAAGCCTCACTGGAATGGGTTTAGGAGAGAATGGGAGAAGGGAAATTTAAGACAGTAAGTATAGGAGACTCTTTCAAGGGCATCCGCTGCAAAGTAGAGCAGAGAAATGGGGCAGTAGCTGGCAGTGGAATTGAGGTCAACAGTAGGCTTTGTTTGGTTTGGTTTGGTTTTGTTTAAAGATGAGAGAAATAACAGCAAGTTTGTACGGTGTTGGGAAAGAGCCAGTAAAGACAGAAACTTCAGTAGAGGGGAACTTTAGTCCCTCAACCACTAAGGCTGGTTTCATTTCCCTCTTTAGCCAGCCTGATCCCATGACCGGTCTCTTCTATTATGCCTTTGCTAACCCCCTAGAATGCCTCCCTTTTGTTACTCTTTCCTTCCCAAGCCCACCATTTTCTTTCTTCTCTAGAACTCTTGGGTTGCCAGTTGGCTTGACTACAATAGATTGATGCTACTAACCTCAATTGAACCTACAATGCTGTCCAAGTGTTCTTTTATTCTTATGTTCTTTCATGGTTTATTTCTTAGCAAATGACCAACAGTGTTTATTCTAATTTTTTTTTAAAAAATACTCTTAATCAGCATTTATTCAACACACATTTATTGAGCAACAACTGTGTTGCAGACACTGGGGTCCTGACACCCAACCACCCACTGTTCCTCGGACTCTCAGAAGATAACCTTTACTCCACTTTACTGAAACAACTGATTGAATTTCTTCAATATTCTCCCGTATGTTCTCAATTTTTAAAGACATCCTTTCCATCATTATTTATAAAAGATAAAGTTTCCTTGTTTATCTCAAAGATTAACTCTTTTACTTGGGCCTTGATTATTCTATATCCTCTTATATTTAATACTTTAATTTAATAATATTTAATATATTTAATGTCCTACCAATTAATCTCACTATGTCTTTAACATTGTCCCTCCCCAATTACAGTCCCCTTCCTTCTTCCCAGAGGTAACAACTATACTTACTTTTAAACTAATCGTCTTTGCTTTTCCTTATGATTTATATATATATATACATATATTCATACACACATACATATAAGGCAAATATATGTATATACATATATGCATATACACACACACATATATGTTTTAACAAGTTCACTTTTGACAAACCTGGAGTTCTGTTTTGTACTTTAAGTAAAACGCAAGGCTAGCTTTATATGGAGAAGACAATTTTGGTCCTACTAGAAGATCAGCCAAAGAGATTCTCTGGGTTATAATTTGGCTTCTGCTTCCCCTTTGGGGCCATCTGTACAGGTCATGACTGAGTCCTGGAAACATGGAGTTGGGGCATCTGGCAGGAAAATGGTGAGGGGTGGGGTGCTCTGCATTCCTCTACTAAGCATACCATGGCTTGTCTTGGCTTCACATAAGCCTGCCTGAAGCTCTGATCCCTTTGCTCTCTTTCTGTCCCATCTTTTATTATTATTATTATTAATCTTTTTATTTATTTTAGAGAACGAGAGTACGAGTAGGGAGAGGGAGAGAGAGAAAGAGGGAGAATCTTAAGCAGGCTCCACACTCAGTGTGGAGCCCTGAATTGGGGCTTGACCCCACAACCCTGGGATCAGGACCTGAGCCAAAATGAAGAGTCGGACACTCAACCGATGGAATCGCCCAAGTGCCCCTATTTCTGCCCCATTTCTCCTGTTGTCTCCAGAATAAATTCTAAACTATTAAGACAGCATTACAGTCTTACATAAAGTCCTACATAAAGGTTTCACTACCTTTAAAGCATTATTTGCCACTGTTCCTCTTTTTGCTTCTTATAACCAACTAAACTACTATAGCCACTACACTGAATGAGCAGTATTCATAGGACGCAATCTGAAGACAACCTGGTTCTTTTCCCTTATAGCCCACTCCACTTACTCTGGGGCACTCGTCACTGTCCTTAGTGAGGCTTCAGGCAGCTCGCTCATGGATAATGAGTTGTGTGGTCAACAGGAGTCCTAATAATAGCCTCGTTCCAGTAAACTGTTGAGTCACACATAGTAGAACTCCAAATCTCACTCAAAGCCTCTCTTCCCCAATTTAGGCTGCTCCAAGCTGATGCTATGGGAAAAAAGAGCATGCTTGGCTTCTTCGTTTTTTTTATTGTACCTGAGCTTCTGACCATGCCTCTTTGTACTCTGCTCACAGGGCTAACCCTGGATCCTCATGGAAGGGGATGCAGGGAGAGACAAGGGTAGGAGCAGGAGTGTTTCTGCCTTCACTGGCAGCAGGGAACCTGGCACTAGTTTCCTCCAGCTGGCAGAGATTTAAAGCTGATATTTCTCTTGGAGTGTATTTGTGGATCTATGGAAGCTCCACCTGGAATATATCCCTCCATTAATCCTGAGATGGGGATGATTTTTTCTCCATCCAATGTCCTCACTCAACCCCTTGGACCCGGGAATCCACTCCGTCTGTTAAGGCCACAGCCTACTTTAAGAAGGCTCTTGGGTAGGCTAACTCTCTCTCCATTGTGGCCACCTGTCGCCCATAGAATAATCACTCAAGTACATTTCGTCCCACAACCTCCAGTCCCTATACAATTATCCAGTCACAGAATCTTGACTTTAGGATTTTCCAGTCACGGGTCCAGTAGCAGCCTCTTGTCCTTACAGATTCCAGGGGCATAGGTCCACATCTGAGTAGTATCCTTAAAGTTCCCTTTTAATTGGCTCAAGAAGAAAGGAAATACCTCCAGAGCGGAGGGAGACTGCTGTAGTACTCACACAACTTTCTCCAAAGAAATTATCTGTCAGATGTCTAATCTCTTGCCAACAATAATCTCTTGTATGTAAATTCTAATCTTTTGGACATCCTCCAATTATGTAAGGTGCCAAGAGATGCAAAACTGGTTTTTTGCCAGCCTCCTCCAAAAGTCCTATGAAAGTGGTCTGGAAACTTAACTTTGAACAAACAGGTATGTGTCATCAATTCCTTTAATTCTAACTTTTGGGGGCTGCAGCTGCAACTAAACTGACACAGAACTTGTTACAGGATATATTTTCTTCTAAAAGGCTCTGGGCTTTTCTCTGGGCTCCCTCATGTTATTTCCTCCGCCTGGAATGTCCATCTTTCCATGTCATCTGTAAGGCTCGGCTCAAAGACCACCCCCTGGCACAGAGCCGTCCCAGATTCCCACAGCTACAAGTGACCTTTCCTTCCTTGTGCCATTTTTATCCTTCTCAGATAGTGGTTATCCATGCTCTGCCTTTGCATTGAAATTATTCCTGAGCATGCCCTTTCCCTTACTGGGTATAAAAGCCTTCTGCATAGAGAATCTGCCTGTGTGAGTTTTCGAGGGTTCCTATGACAAATATCACAGACTGAGAAATGTAAATAACAGGAATTTGTTTCCTCACAGCTCTGGAAGCTTGAAATCTAAGATCAAGATGTCAGCAGGGTTGGTTTCTTCTGAGGAACTCTATCCTTGTCTTGTAGACGGCCATCTTCTCTCTGTGCCTTCACATGGTCTTTCCCCTGTGTTGTCTGTGTCCTAATCTCCTCTTCTTACAAGGACATCCGTCAGATTGGCTTAGGGCCCCCCTCAGTGATCTTGTTTAACTTCAGTCACCTCTTTAAAGATCCCGTCTCCAAATCCAGACAGTCTGATGTACTGAGGGTTGGAACTTCAACATATAAATATTGAGGGGACATAATTCAGCCCTTAGCCATGCCTTATTATCTTTATACCCCAATGTGTTGTCCACCTGGTGCTTGTTTAACATGTGCTTGTTGTCCTCCACTGACGAACTCCTTGAAGACTTGATGCCAAAACCCCCGGGAAGACCGCATGAATTATAATGCTTGTGATAAGAGAGTCACGGCAGATTCTGACTCCCTTCAGAATGGGAATGAATTGGAGATAATTCATTCTTTTTTAATAACTGAGGTTTGGAGAGCAAAGGAACTAGTAACTGAAAGAAAAGAGGAGGAACTCATGCTGACAAATTACACCAATGAAAGAGATACATGAAGTATCCTTGGCACATAAAACTAACACGCCCTGGCCAGATACCTTTTTCCCTTTGATGTGGCATACTGCCTGGCAGAGACACCAGGGAACACACTGGAGAGCCTGGCTGCTCCTAACATCAGCGACCTCAAAGCAAATACTGCCTCCCAGCAATGCCACTGCCTCAGTTGGGATCTGTTATCTATGAATTTATTTTGTTCCCCAACATATAGGGCTTATTGTTTCCATAACAGGAAAAATAACACAGACACAGAGTAAGAAAATACATATGTAAAAAAATAATTACACAAGCTAGGAAGCGAAAGTCTTTTCGTCAGGAAATCTATAGCTCATGTTGGAAGAAAACATGGAAAATTGATGTGTTAAACTTCTCAGTAGAGAAGTTTGAGGAAGAGCAACAAAATACACACTAAGAAAACAGGAGAAAAGAAGTAACAAAGATACGAGCAGAAACTAACAAAACAGAAAACAAAGATACAACAAAGAAAATCAATAAGACTTAGGCTGTTTCTTTGGAAAGACCCATAATATAAACAAATCTATGGCAATGTTGATTGAGTAAAAAGAAAAAATACGTAAAGAGTGTTTATAATGAAAAAGGAGCATAAGCACAAATGCAGCAGGTAAAAAAAATTGAAAATGTGATGACAAACATCATGCTAAGTTTTAAAAATTAGAAGGAATGAATAAATTCTTAGAAAAATATAACAACAAATAATACAGACTACATATGTGTCATCTATATGCAGTCTATACATACATACGAGCACGGGCTTGTGTGGGCACATGTGCACATATGTATTTTATAACATGTATCTCAAAAAGAAATACCAGGCCCAAATACTTTCGAAGATAAGTTCTAGCCAGATATTCAGGGAGATAATCCCAATATTAAACAAACAAATTACCCTACAGGAGGAGGACAGATAAAACGAATCCTAACCACATGCCACAGATAAAAATAAATTCCAAGTGGACTAAAAACTCAATATGACAAAATGCTCAAAATCCTAAGTGTAAAAACAAATTATCATTTCATACCCATCATTTTGGGAAAAACAATGAAAAGGCTGATAATATCAAATGTTGACTGATAAGGAGTTAATATCCAAAATATATAAAGAAATCACACAACTTAATAGCAAAAACACAAATAATCTGGTGAAAATAACAGGCCGAGGACTTCAATAGATAATTTTTAAAAGAAAACATACAAAGGGCCACCAAGTATACAAAAAGGTGCTCAACATCACGAATCATCAGGGAAATGCAAATCGAAACCACAATAAGACATCGCCTCACACTGGTTACAATGGTTCTTATAATAAAAGACAAGAAATAACGAGTGATGATGAGGATGTGGTAAAACCAGAACCGTGTGCACTGTTGGTGGAAATGTAAATTGGTGCAGCCACTACGGAAAATAGTGTGGAGGGTCCTCGAAAAATTACAAACAGAAATACCATATGAACCGGTAATCCCACTTCTTAAATTTTGTTTTTGATGTTTATTTACTTTTGAAGGAGAGAGAGAGACAGAGTGTGAGTGGGGGAGGGGCAGAGAGAGAGGGAGACACAGAATCTGAAGCAGGCTCCAGGCTCTGAGCTGTCAGCACAGAGCCTGACACGGGCTCTCACAGCACGGATCTGTGAGATCATGACCTCAGCAAAGTCAGACGCCCACCTGACTGAGCCACCCAGGCGCCCCACGGTAATCCCACTTCTGGAAAGGAAATGAAAACAAAACCTTGAAGAGATCGTCTCTGCTCCTATGTTCACTGCAGCGTTATTCATGATAGCTAAGATATAGAAACAACCTAAGTGCTCATCAATGGATGTGTGGATATATATATGCGTGTGTGGATATATATTCCACACAATGAAATATTATATTATATTCCACACAATGGAATATTATATTATTTATATATGGATATATATATGTGTGTGTGTGGATATATATTCTATATAATGGAATATTATTTATCCATGAGAAAGAAGGAAATCTTGCCATTCGTGACAACATGAATGAAGCTGGAGGGCATTATGCTAAGTGAAATGAGCCAGACAGAGTAAGACAGATACTACATGGTATCACTTATTTGTAGGAATTTTTTTTAAGTAAAACTCATAGATACAGAGAGTAGAAAGTGGTTGCCAGGACCGGGAGGTGAAGGAAACAGAGATTGGTAAAAGGTACAGACTTTCAGCTGTAAGATGAAAAGTTCTGAGAATGGAACGTAAATGTAACATAAAACATGGCCAAGGGGCACCTGGGTGGCTCAGTCAGTTGAGCACCCAACTCTCGATTTCGGCTCAGGTTTTGATCTCAAGGTCGTGAGATGAAGCCCTGCGTGAGAAGGACTCTGTGCTGACAGCTTGGAGCTTGCTTGGGATTCTCTCTCTCTCCCTCTCTCTTTGCCCCTCCCCTGCTCATGCTCTCTCTCTAAAAATACATAAACATTAAAGAAGAAAAACATAAAAAACCCATGGTGAATCTAGTTGATGACACTGTATTATGTAATTGAAGTTTGCTAAGAGAGTAGAACTTAAATGTCCTCATCAAAAAATAAGTAAATAAAAAAGTGATAAACATGTGAGGTAACAGATGTGTTAATTTTACGCATATGTTAATTTAACTAGATGAGGGGACTCCTTTCACAATGTATAGCAACCCCTCATGATGTACACTTTAAATATCGTACATCTTATTGGTCAATTACAACTCAAAAAAGCTGAAATAAAAGGAACTACCAAGTGTTGCCAAGGATATGGCCCAACAAGAACGCTCAGGTACTGCTCTTGGGAATGTCAACCAGTACAATCTCTTCAGAGATTGGAAGTGGATGGAAATGAATTGCCTAAGCATTAGACATTTCCACTCTTCTTCCTTGTTTACCAAACCCTAAAAAATTTAGGGCAGTAACACCCTGAGGCTCAGTGTATGGATCATGTCTGGTTAAAGCCAATCATAACTAACCCATATTCTTTTGCCAGACACCTGCTTTCCCATTTCCTTGACACCAAGGGGTTGCAAAACCATTCTGGCCAATGGAATGTAAAGGGAGATCTGATGAACTCCTGGGTCCCAGGACATGAGAGTATCCAAGGGTGAGGCAGGAGTAGAGGTGTCACTGTACTCCTCACCCATGTCCTCCTCCTAAGTCAAAAGCAGCCTACCCCTAAAACTTAGAAGGTTGTTTCCCCCTTTAGAAACAAAAGCAAAAACAAACACACACATTTTTCCATATACTCTATTCTCTTTTTTGGAACACTGGAATGAGGATGTGATGACTGGAGTTCTAGAAGCCATTCTGTGATCATGAGATGACAAGCAAGAGGAACAAAGCCATCACACTAAGGTAGCAAGAGTGAGATCATGAAAAGTGGCTGGGTTTCTTGTTGACAAAGTTAGGTAATTAAATCTTTATTCCTTAAACAACTGTTAGCGAGCTTTCTTACAACCTGTAATCAAAAGTTTTCTGGGGCACCTGGGCAGCTCAGTCAGGTAAGCATCCAACTCTTATTTCTGAGCATCATCTGAGTTCGATTTAGGTCATGATCTCATGGTCCGTAGTTTAAGCCCACATCAGGCTCTGCCCTAACAGGGAGACTGCTTGGGATTCTCTCTCCCTCTCCTTTTGCCCCTCCGCCATTCCTGCTCGCGTGCTCTCTCTCTCTCTCTCTCTCTCAAAATAAATAAATAAACATTTTTAAAAAGTTTTCCTGATAGAACAGTTGTCTAGCAAAATAAAAGCTAAAAATCCAGGAATTCTTCTCCTTAGTGTATATCCTAAATAATCCTTTCAAATATGCACAAAAAAACGTGTTCAGAAATGTTCATTGCAACACTATTTGCAATGGTGAGAAACATAACAATGACCTAAATATTCGTCAACAGGAAATATGCATAAATAACTTGAAGTCTAGTCAAACAAAAGAATACTATAGAGATATTTAAATTAAAAAACTGGAATTGTGTGAATCAATAGACTAAATCTTAACAGAACATGGAGTAAAAACATGCAAGTTTCAAGAGGATTTATATAGTATGTTACATTTAGATAAAATGGCAGAACATGGGACACAGTATTAAGTGTTGTTTAAAGATGAATTAACGTATAATACACATGTAAACCATGCGTGAGAATGTTAACTATCAAATTCATTATACCATTTATTTTTGCGGAGGAAGGTAAAGAAGTGGTAAGGGGGATTCGACTCCACCTACAATACAAAATCTCAAGTACTCCATGAATACTAGTTATTATAAATACTAACCAGAGTATTCTAAAACTTCTCTAAAGGCACAAATGCTACAGCGTTTCATCACTTTATAAAATGCATCAAGTCCTCCTTGGCTCACTTCGGCCGTGACACATCAAAGCTTACAGCATTTGAATTGCAAAATTTGAGGCCTATAATTAGTGAGAAATAACACGTAGGATCCTCTTACTGCATCAGAGACTCCCGAGGTAATTTCTGTTGGTATCAAAATAATTCAGCGAGTCATAAGTTTCTTTGCAATGTTGGTCACAATCTTTGGCAAAGAGCACTAATTCACGCAACCTGGATTCAATGCTCATGTAAGTGTCATTCCTGCAATTTCTCTTATTCTTGTAATCCTTTCTCTTTCTAAGACAAGTTGTAAAATTGTAATATCTTCATCCTCGTCTCAGAAAGGCCCTGCACTTCAAAATCGCAAACATTTCCAACGTTCTGATATTAAGGCAAATAAGAAGCTACAAGGGAATTCAAGTTTATTGGGGAAAAAAGGAGATGAGAGAAAGCACTGTTTGTCCCAGGCAAACAAAACAGTCTTCGTTCTACATCAAAGGTCAGATAAATATCAGATATAATTAATATTTCACTCCAGAAGATTTTTTTCCCAGTGTCTTAAAAGCAATATTTCTTGCATAGACTTCAAAGTGAAATTTTGCAAAATCTTTTCAGACCTCTGTGCTAAAAGAATTATGCAGAAAAGTACTGATGCCATAAAAGGTCAAAGACATTCCAAAGTCCTATGTTAAGCAAACAAGAAGGGGCCAGGGGATTTTGAATAAATGAGACCAATCCATGAATGCCTCAACTGTGAGTTCAAGAAGTAGAAGACTGAAAATACAGTAAGTGCTCATGCCAACATAGTGTTCAGGGATTGCTGGGTAGGTGATCTTGACAAGCTCTGCCACATCAGGGTGAGTGATACAGTGTCCAGCAATTCCCTGGCCCTTAGAATCAATCCCCTAAGAGAGGGGTGCCTGGGTGGGTGGCTCAGTCAGTCGAGCGTCCAACTTTGGCTCAGGTCATGATCTCGCCATTCAGAGTTCAAACCTCCGTCAGGCTCTGTGCTGACAGCTCAGAGCCTGGAGCCTGCTTAGGATTCTGGGTCTTCCTCTCTCTCTGCCCCTCCCCCACTCACACTCTGTGTCTCTCTCTCAAAAATACATAAACTTTTTAAAAAAAAGAATCCCTTAAGAGAAGTGCTCATTCTAATATAGTGATTGCAGTCTGAGTTGAAAGTACCATAAGCCTCCAGAACATGAGCCAGAAAAAACCCATCCAATCCCTTGAATTGGGAGGTTGGAAACAGGAGAGTGGTGCCATATTTCAGTCCAACTGCAGTGCCCCGTTGTAAGTTTCTGCTGGGAGAGCTGAACGTGCGAGGATGGTCTGGGAGGCTGCTCAAGTCAGAGAGTTCGAATGTAGGCACAAAACAGGGCTGGGGATAGGTGTGCAGAAGTACCAGAACATAGTGAATAAGGAAGGCAGAGACTCTATCTACAGGGAGAGAGGTCTACAGGGAAAAGCAGAAGACACAGTTAGGATAAAGAGATAAAACGAAGAAGGGCAAAGATCAGAGGGGTAAGATGAGGCAGTAGTGAATGTAATGTACAGACACTAAAGAAAAATCAAATTCTGGTGGGCGGGATGAGGCATGAGAACTGCCCCTTTGTGACTTGCTCAGCAGAGCTTCCATCACCCTAAGACCCTCATGGCGATTCAGAGACTCAGCCTCCAACTGCAAAGCCCCTTCAGGCCTCTGGGCTGCAGTCTCTATAGCTCCACTTGCCCCCCCCCTCCCCCCCAGTCCCCAGCTGTGCTTAACCGCCCACACAGGCACAATACTCTCCCTCATTTCCAGTTACTGTGCTTGGGGCACTGCCTCTTCCTGGGGCCTGTGTGGTCTCCAGTGATTCTGAGCAACCTGTTATTCCCAACTTTCCACTTCTCATTCCCGCTCTCTCTGTTCCAGCAATCTGATGTCCCCACCCTGACCACTGACCTTAGGCATTCTCTCCAAAGGCCAACCTTTGGAACCTCTTTCCATTTGGGAAAGAGCTTGCTGGCAGACGCTCTGTGGTTCCACTTGCGTTGTCAAATAGAACAGTGAGCAGGGCAAATAGAGCAGAAATATGTCAGAGAGAAAGACTGAGAAGGAGGCAGCATCATGGATGATGTCTGAGTGAGCAGTTTCAGGAACACAAACTTCGGAGTCTAAAATAAACGGAGAGACAGGAAGGATGAAGGCAAACAAGAAACAAAAGCATCTCTACTCGGAGCAAGTAGGCTGAGGCAGTCTTCTCACCTACTTCTGGTTGTCTTCATTTCCCTCTTAGCCCAGAGGGTCTTGCTCTCTGAATGAGACCAGGGGGGAAGCAATGGAACACAACGGCTTGGGTGAATGTGTGAGGAGAGAGTATTTCCTTACAGCAGCTTCTGATAAGGCCATACTTTCACCTATTGTCTGCCTACTGCTCCTTCAAAGGAAAGCTCTAGTGGCCCTACCAGTTCTAAGCTCTCAGTACCCTATCTGTCTTTTCTTGCCCTTGGGAAACAGAAAGAAAGAAAGAGAAGCTGAGCTTCTGGCTCTGCAGTTCGCTGTTCTGGAACTATCTTTTCCCATCTACTTTGGGTGGCCAACTTGCTTTCTGAACATCCTCTTCCTGGACTTCAAATCTCAGTCTGAAACAAAAGCTGTATGGTGTATTTGAAAGTCGCTCAGAGAGTAAATCTTAAAATTTTTCATCACAAGAAAAAGAAATTCATAACTATGGGTAGTGATGGATGTTAATTAGACTTAGCGTGGTGATCATTCTGCAATACATACATATGTCAAATCATTAGGTTGTACACCTGAAACTAGTATAATGCTGCGTCAATTACATCTCAGTATAAATATTACAGAAAAGGGGCACCTGGATGGCTCAGTCAGTAGAAGCATCCAACTCTTGGTTTTGACTCAGGACATGGTCTCATGGTTTATGAGATTGAACCCTGAATCAGGTTCTGTGCTGGCAGCATGAAGATTGCTTGGGATTCTCTCTCTCTCTCTCTCTCTCTCTCTCTCTCTCTCTCTCTCCTCCTCCCCTGCTTGTGCTCGCTCTCTTTCTCTCTCAATTAAAAAAAAAACATAAATAAGCATTGATTGTTCACATGTACCAGAGTAGCTGGCTCAGTTTAAATGGTATCACCCTAGGGTAAACCATGTCTACTCTGTTTACTATGTTTACTGAACATAGATTTTCCATAATTATTAGTTGACCAGCTCCCTGACTGAGAGTATGTTCGTTTCAGATGGTGATAACCATTCTTTTTCTCTCAAGCAGTCACATGAATTAAATTAACATTCTAGGATAAAAATTAAATTTATATATATCTTTATAGAATTTTTTCTCAGTCCAAATTTGACATCGCATTTTGGTTTGGAGAGAAGTTTGTTGAGTCATAACTTCAAGTTTTCAAGGACTTCACGAAGGGTAAAGAAAAGCTCCCACCCTAAATTATAGAGTTTAGATCACTGGAGTTGCTTTTCCCTGAGAGAAAATCAAATGTTTAAGGGCAAGAGCACCTGAGCATTCCATAAAACACTTGTAACTGTATTATCACATGCTCTCCGTTCTTTCATCTGGATCTCCATCATTTGTTGGTTGGTAGTTCCTATCAGGGCCAGAGAGCATGTAAGCAAACCTGCAATTTGTATTATTTTCATCCTCATCTTATCTACTTCCTGTCAAGTGCCATTCAAGAGACTGCAGGGAGAGACCAAGAATGTGTGCAAAGATCTCTCAGACCCGGAAACTTCCCAGGAGCAACAGCTCGGTAGGAGGTTAGTGGCAGGTTGTAAGCAACACTGCTCTTGCTATTCATCAGTTCAATTTCCCTCAAGTTTTTACCGTGGCCCCAGGATCAGGGTGCCTGCGTGGCTCAGTCGTTTAGGCGTCCAACTCCAGCTCAGGTCATGATCTTGTGATTCCTGAAGTTGAGCCCCGAGTCCAGCTCTCTGCTTACACCTCAGAGCCTGGAGCCTGCTTCAGATTCTGTGTCTCCCTCTCTCTCTGCCTCTCCCCCCTCATGCTCTCTCTCTCAAAAATAAACGTTAAAAAAATTGTAAGTAACTAACTAACTAAATAAATAAAGTGGCCCCAGGATCAAAAATAGCCAAGCTATGGAAAGAGCCCAAATGTCCATCACCTGATGAATGGATAAAGAAGATGTGGTATATATGGAATATATACCATATATTTACCACATATACACAATATATACACATATATATTGTGTATATATATATGTACACATGTGTATATATACATATGTGTATATATATATGGAATATTACTCAGCCATCGAAAAGAATGAAATTTTGCTATTTGCAACAATGTGGATGGGTCTAGAGTGTATTATGCTAAGCAAAATAAGTCAGAGAAAGACACATACCATATGAATTTATTCATATGTGTAATTTAGGAAACAAAACAGATGAACATAAGGGGAGGGGAAAAAAGGCAGAGAGAGAAGCAAACCATAAGGGACTCTCAGTGGTAGAGAACAAACTGAGGGTTGATGGAGGGGAGGTGGGCGGGGGGGATGGGCTAGATGGGTGATGGGCATTGAGGAGGGCACTTGCTATGATGAGCACTGGGCGTTGTATGCAAGTGATGAATCACTAAATTCTACTTCTGAAACCAATATTACACTATATGTTAACTAATTAGACTTTAAATAAGAATTTGAGAGAAAAAGTAAAATAAAATAAACAAAATAAAATAAAATAAAATAGGTCAAGCTCTGGTTACCAGAAGGGAGGCAGGTGGAGGGACAGGTAATAAAGGTGATAGGGATTAAGGAGGGCATTTATTGGGACGAGCACTGGGTGTTGTAAGAAAGTGTTGAATCACTATATTGT
This sequence comes from Paguma larvata, assembly GCA_030068075.1. NCBI lineage: Eukaryota > Metazoa > Chordata > Mammalia > Carnivora > Viverridae > Paguma > Paguma larvata. The sequence goes on from CM057829.1 coordinate 104,775,171, forward strand.
AGACCTGAAACTAATATTACACTGTACGTTAACTAGCTGGAATTTAAATAAAAACTTAAAAAAAAAAGTGGCCCCAGGGAATGGAAGCAGCTCAGAGACATCTATTTAAGGGGAAGAAGAAGGGCTTGAGGGTCTAACACAAAAAGCCTGATTTTCTGCTCAATCGCATACTAGCTGCAATCTTAGGCCAATCAATGAACTATTCTAAACTCCAATTTTCTCATCTCTAAGATATAAGTAAAAATGTATATATACCATAGAAATTTTGCATAAATTTAATCAGTGTAGTTTAATTCAGTGAGGCCCTTGGAGTCAAACTACTTAGGATTCAAATTCTGGCTAGACCAGGCTTTGAATTCTGGGTCTCCCTCGCTCTCTGCCCCTCCCCCACTTGCCCTCTGTCTCCCTCTCTCTCTCTCTCTCTCTCAAAACCAAATAGACATTTAAAAAATATATATAAAAAAATTCTGGCTAGATCACTTACTTGCTATGTGATTTGGGGCTAGTTGCTTCAAGTCGTTAAGCCTCGATTTCCTCAATTTTGATAAAAAATGACTCCTACCTTATCAGGTAGTTGTGTCCAGCAAATGAGAGTATCCCAGGAAGAACGTAGCCCAGGGGCTGACGCATCCTGAGTGTTCAAATGAAGGTTAGCTGTTCTTACAGAACGCACACCACACACAACAAACGTTTCCGGTTCTCTTAACTAGGTTGCAGATTAACAGGAGGCAGTTGTGCTAGAAATGCCTACAGGCAGATCCTTTTCTTTACAAAGCATTTCTTTCTCTCTTTTTTTTCTCCTTTTAAGAATGTTCTGGTACACATTAGCAAAATGCCTTGGGGGAAGGGAGCCTAGAAAGGCTTTAAGTGTCTGTATTTTCTTCACAATGAAATCCAAGTGCTTTCTGAAGAAGTAGTGCCCTGGAAAGGGGCCAGTTAGAGTAAGGCGAAGATTGTAAATAAAGTATAAAGGAAGAGACTTGGTGAGTCCAGATTAAAGATAGATCGTTATAATTGTTAACATCTTCATTAACCTTTTTCTATACATGCTTTTTTAAATGTAAGAATTATGGTTGGTTGAGAAATTGAGTTTTATTTAAGAGGTAATTGTGTAGGTATTTCCAACTGTAGAACAATGTCCCTTGGAGCAGTAATTAAACGTGTAGTTTTGGGAAAACGTTGAGACCAAAGTTTTTGGAGAAGGCGGGTTGGCCCCTGCTGCTGAGCCCAAGCAGGCCACGCCTACCAGCCTCGCCTGGACCCATCTGGGTTCTCAGGGGATTCCGCCACTTCCTTACTTTGTGGAGCTTCCTCAGTGTTCAGCAGACACATCTTTGGTTTGGAGTCATCTTTACTTCCCGTATGCAAGGACATTTTGTGTCCCTAGCCGATTCAGATGTTCATTCTGGGTTAGGAAAAGATGGGGAAAGTTACGATTTTCACTACAATAACCCTTGTGAGTTTTGCCATTTTTCGACTCCTTCACTTTTCCTTTCTGCGAAATGATTTTCTCACCTCAGACACACTAAATGTGTTTAAAAAGTGGTATTTCATGGTTACCCGAAGGCAAGTGGGTGGGGGGTTGGATTAAATAGGTGATGGGGATTATGGAGTGCTCTTGTCCTGATGAGCACCAAGTGAGGTACGGAACTGTTGAGTCTCTATATTGTACACCTGCGACTAATATAACACTGTATGTTAACTAACCAGAACTAACACAAGAACTTCAAAAAAAAAAAAAAAAGCGCTGTTTCACTTGGTAGTCTCCTCCTACCAGGGGCTGGGCGGAATGCGCGGTTCTTCTTTAATGTTTCATTCTGTTTGGGATGATTTAAAAAAGTTCTGGAAACAGATAGTGATGATGTTTACACATCCTTCTGAGTTTACTTAATGCCAATGCATTGTACACTTAAAAATGATTAAAATAGTGGTGCACCTGGACAACTCAGTCCGTTTAGCGTCTGACTTCAGCTCGGGTCATGATCTCATGGTTTGTGGGTTCGAGCTCTGTGTCAGGCTCTGTGCTGCCATCTCGGAGTCTGGAAAAAAAAATAAAAATTGTCAACCATATTCAGCCATGTTTAGTCCAGATAACTGGGAAAATATCACAATAAAATTATTTCTCAAAAGATAAATTCAGTTGTAATACTGAATTATTATCTGGTTAATTCTAGCTACACAGATACTGGATTTGGGCAACAACTAAAAAATATGTTTCCATTTCCCTTCCCTCAAAGGATCGATTTAGTTATGTAAAAATGCAAAAGATTAACAACATCCCCTTAATATTATGATTAATCAATATCTGTTATGCTAGATCATCATAATTTAAGAACTCTGCATCAGTTTCCTGAATCGAGTCTGTATTTTCCCCTTACTATATTAAAAAAAAAAAAAAAAAAAGCAATCCTGGTCTGAGAAGCCTGAAAAGAAACTTCCAATGTGCACCAAAACATTTTGCTTTTATTCTTCATTGCTCTTTGCAGGGAGGAAACGTTTTGTAAGAAAAATCCAACCCAGAAAAATCCCGTTCAGGTCACAATTGACATTCTCTTTCTTAAGATGTCCTCCCACGACAAGCAAAAGCCAGTTCAAAGATGGATCTTTGGGGCACCCCCTGGTGGCTGAGAAAAGTCAAGAACTCAAGTGTCCTGACCCAGAAGGCCAGTGATCTTTGAGGCTTTCTAAATAGCCATCGCCGAATTTTCCATTCAACATTGAAAATGCATTCAGATCAGGAAAACAGGAGGGAGTGGAAAGAATTTGGAATCACAAGACTTGGATTTGAGTCAAAGCGCTGTCATTTACTAGCTCTGCAAACCTGGGTCTGGCTGGTCAGTTTCTGCAGAGCGGAGGATGAATCTGGAATTTCTCATTGGCGATAAGAAGCAATGTCAAAACTAGAGGGGTAGACGATTCCATTTATCTGATGTGTCCAGAAAAGGCAACTTTATGGAGATAGAAAATAGATTGTTGGTCGCCTGGGGCTGGGGATGGGAATGGGGATTAACTATAAATGGGCATGAAGGATCTTACCGGGGTGATGAAAAGGTCCTAAACTGGATTGCACACAACTTGCACAACTTGGAAAATTTCCTAAAAATCATCGCAACGTGCATTTAACACGGGTGAATTTTATGGTATGTAAGTTATGCCTCAATAAAGTTGTTTTTCAAAAAACAACCGGAGGGAAAAGCAGAGTGCATAACCTGTATAAATCCGGATCGGAACTGGGAAGCCTGGAAGGCAGGGGTGAGCAGGAAAAATGCCTAAGGCGGGTGCTGCTCTTCGGAACTTTATTTTGTCCACCTTCCATCGCCCATAGCTCGTGTCCAGGAAGGTCATGAGGTGAGCGCACTGCCTCCTATTGTAGTCTAGAGGCAAGGTTTCTGAGGACTCTAATAGACGTACTGATGGCATTTCTGATGGAGGGAAGACCATCAGATCAGCCACCTGGATGCAGCTACATCGAAATGGCCATTTTTTTGAAATGTAAAAACTATTTTCTTCATAATGTTTCTCAATATGAGGTAATTCAGTGTGGTTGGAGAATCATATGACACTAAGGAGTGGGTTGGACAGAGCGTGTATTTTTATTTTTTAACGTTACTTACTAGAAAACTTGAAAGTGTGAGAATTTATAAACGTATAGGAAGCGGGCACCTGGGTGGCTCAGGCAGTAAGGTGTCTGACCTCGGTTCAGGTCGAGATCTCGCCATTCGTGGGTTCCAGCCCCACATCGGGCTCTGTGCTGACAGCTCAGAGCCTGGAGCTCGCTTCAGATTCTGTCTCTCTCTCTCTGCTCCTCCCCTGCTCTCTCTCTCTCTCTCTCAAGAAAAAATAAACATTAAAAAAGGTTTTTAAAAGTACAGGAAGGAAATTCAGGGGAATATCTCTGTAGAGTTGGGTAGAGAGAAACTTCATAGGAATAATACCCAAACTAGAAACTCTAAACAGACAGTAGATGGGTTTCGTTAGAAGTCAGGCAGGCAAGGAAAGAAAGAGACAAAGAGAAAAAGGGAGAAAGAGAAAGAGAGAGAGAGAAAGAAGGACACAGATGATATAGTAGGAAATAACATTTTATCGTACGTATCAAATGGGTTTGCTGTCTTTAATACAACAGACACACACCAGAGAAAAGTAGGCAAATGATGGATATAGATAATTCACAAAAGGAAAAATAAATGAAGAAATATGATGTCAACATTTCAAATAGCATTTAGCCTGGCTACAAATTGATAAGTGTTATTAAGAAAACAATGAGTGAGGTGCTTGCGTGACTCAGTCTGTTAAGCATCTGACTTCTGCTTGGGTCATAATCTCTCCGCCTGTGAGTTCAAGCCTCATGTTAGGCTCTGTGCTGACAGTTGGGAGCCTGGAGCCTGCTTTCTCCCTCCCTCTCTCTCTCTCTCTTCCTCTCTCTACCCCTCCGCCGCTCACACTCCATCTCTCTTTCTCTCTGAAAAACAAATAAACACTGAAATGGCAGCACCAAGCCGCCTGGTGTGCACTCTTCTGAATAGGAAGGTGAGCTCTTCCAAACATCCTTCTGGCCCACACCCTTCCTGCTGTTCTTGGTCCGGGTAAAAGTTTTGCTACTTCCTCCACCAACTTGTCAACATATTGTTGAGGTTGCCTGTCAAGTGTAGGCTAAAGAGCAATTTGGGGAAACACCTGGCTGGCTCAGTCGAAGGAGTGTGTGACTCTTGGTCTCTGGTTGTGAGCTTGAGCCCCACGTTGGGGGTAGAGATTACTTAAAAACAAACTATGTTTTTTAAAAAAAAGAGCAATGTGGGGGCCTGTGAGGACCCACTGAAGATTGTGTACACCCACACGGATGGGAGTAGATGGGCACAGAATGCTACGTGTTGATAGATTCTCACACCTTGAGTAGTACTTACAGGAGCCCCTCATTGTTTATCGTGAACAGGAGGGACATACGTGCTGGGAGATGGGCCCAGTGGTATCTGACACCCAGATTCCTTAGCTTTGAGCCTTGGACTGCTTGGCAAATACTTAACGCTGCCTATACTGGAAGTATCTGTCTTCCAGTTCCCTTTATCTCCTGGCTTTTCCAGATTTTAACCATACGTCGTGGTCATGTTCAGGGGAGTAAGGAAACTGTAGGGCCAGAAGCCATTGCTCCTGTGAACAAAGGGCTTCGCTTGGCCAACACAGTCTTAGGAAATAGTGACTTGGTTATCAACTGTAGCAGAGCCCACAAGTTGTCCTCCTCATCTTTCCTGTCTTCATTTAGCAAATACAAAACCCAAGCTTTTGCTGGCATGCTTGGCAGCCTCTCCCTTGCAGCTCAACGTAATGAAATGAGAAATTTCTTGCTGATAGTATGTAAGCAGAATCAAAGTGCCAGGACGTCTCCTTAAAGGGGACATTTTCTCTTCCACTAGTCAGGATGCGGGTCCAGCATATGCGGGGGTGAGTTAGCACCTGTGAATTCGCAGACCAGGGCAATACCCCAGGGGGTGAATGGGCTCCAAAGGGGAGAAGCTTTCGGTCCTGTCATGTGGAACTTCCGTTGCATCCCTTGACTGCTCACACGGGGACCGTTGTGTGAAGAGAAATGAACTTCTTTCTACTTTATGCCACTGAATTTGGGGAAGGGGGGCATGCAAAAACCAGTCATTGTTTTTATATTATATGTTTGTAACTTGATTATATTGTTTATTATAGCAATGTAATTATTTCTTTACTTCTCTGTCTCCTCTACACAACTTCTTTCTTTCTGAACCACTAGCGTAGAGGAGGTATTCCATAAGTGTTCGTCAAATATACAAACAATGGAATGCTAGGGAAACTGCAGAAAAGGGAAGCTGGAAAACTAAATACAAAGTTTGATTTCACTATTGCTGTAACCCAAGTTTCCCCAGGACTCCTTAGCCCATCAATGGGGCCCCATCAGTAATGCACGGGGACAGAACTTCTGAATGTCTAAGTACTCATAGGTCCCTTCCCCTGCCCTAGAGGAAAATGATGGTGTTTTCTTGCTCAGCATTCTGTACCACTACACCCCCATCCTGATCAAAACTCACACCTATAGTCCAGATCAGATTAATTCACATAAGGAGCACACTGAAAGGAAGGCTTGTGGCAGGAAAGGCTGAGAATGGAAAGCAGGGATCAGGAGGCTAGAGCGAGTACACTACAGAGTGGACCGAATGAGAGCCCAGGAAGAAGGAGAAAGGAGGTTTTTCAATGAGATGAGATTATAAACTGTGTTTTCTTCTTGAATCTTGCTTGAGAGATACAAGTAAAGATCAGAATTAATTTGTTCTTGATTGCAGGTCTGTGCCCACTGATGGTGACTTAATAGAAAAAGACTGGCCTGAGGACACTAGGATTTTGTTTCCTGACAACAGTCAGAGCTCAAGTCTCATGGATTTTAAACCACCTATTCATGAAGGGCTTCGGCGCCTTCCTCAATTCACAAATTCTTTCTAAGGGTTCTAGATGTTGTCTCTTGTAGCCATGAATTCCACCCCTCATTGTGATGCTGGTTGGTCATAGGAAGGCACAGGCAGGCTACCTGAATCATCACTGCCGACGGCATCCCAGGGGAAGCTGAGGTCCCTGCCCGCGGCATGGTCTTCCTGCACTCTGAACATTGTCCGTCCTGGAACCGCCACCTGAAGTACAGGGCCTCCTTGTCTTCATTTTTCTCTCAGACATATATGCAAAAATTAAAAATAAAAGTTCTTCCTTTCTATTTCAGCTGAAAAACCATCATGCAATTCATATCGTTATGGTCCTCTCCCCCAATTCGAAACACAAGTCAGAGTCAAGCTGGCTCAAACTGGGACCTGGCATTAGTCTAATTAAACTAACCGGCAGCACAACCAGCGCCCTGAGGGCCTCCTCAGCTTTTCAGTCGCAGCTGAAAATGCCCGAGAGGTTAACATACCTGAGCTATGGTGTGGCTCGGGTGGACAAACCACGGCTGGGTTCGTCCCAGTCCCCCGGCTTCAGGGGTCCACACACATCTTTAAGAGGGTCGACAAACTCACTTCTGTAATTCTGCAGTCTGATGAACTCACAGCGTGAAAACAGCCGAAAGTGGTTTCTGAGCTCTGTGAAGCATGATTAGTTTGTGCAAATGAACCAGAAACCTAAAGCCAGGGTATTGCATTTTGAATATTCAGGAGATCGAGTCAATGACAAACAGGACTACTGACTTGCAAAAACGCACTTTGTTCTTACATTTGACAAACATAATCTTGCTTCAGTTATTTAAGATACGGCTTCTTGTGGTTGGTAAGGAAACAATCTGCTGTGCATGTGCAAAGCAGTGACATTTGGGTAACGTGGGACCTTAGGGCAGCCACCAGATGGCTCATTTCTGTGACGAGTGAGGTCCCTGCAAGCCCGTGTGTGAGGCAGTGCAGGCGTTACTGGAATTTCTGTTTTATCAAAGGAGAATGAAGGAATATTACCGAGTGGGTTTTCTGTGTATCCATATTTATTAGTAGAATTCCAGAGTGTCTAAGGCCATAAACATAATCATTTATTCAGTATTCTGTGTGAGGCATTGTACTGAGTACTGATACTAAAACATTTAAGTAAATATATTTGCTCAATAAAAAACCATGACATGTCCTAAAGAAAGAACAGAATATTTGAAACAACTGCCCTAATGTGTACTTAACTTATGTGGAGGACTTAATGCCTGTAGCTATTTGCAGCTCCCAGCATTGCAACATCTATGCAGAAAAATGCAAAATCTCACACACACACACACACACACACACACACACACACACACACACACCCCAGAACTTGGTGGGAACGGAGAGGGAAGCTATGTTTCCCTCTCTAAGTGATATATCCTCTAACCTTTTAGATATTTGAAAGCTAATTTAAGCTCTGAAAATAAGAGAAGACTCGTCTATTAAGTGATCCTCGGGATGCCCCAAGGCAACAGTAGATCCCAAATATAATGATTGAAATGTCAGCATTTCTGTTCTCCTTTTCTGCAGTGGTACAGAGAACTCCATTGTCTATTCTCTCAGGCAGCTCTTGCTGGCAGACTCCCTGTGAGCTCACAGAGGCCAATTCTCCTTCCTTGGGAATGGGGGTGCTGGGGGAGGAGGACTCCGTTTAAAGTTCCTCTAAAGTAAAGGGATTTTTTTTTTGAAATAGGAGACTGAAACTTATTTACCATATACACAAGTCACGTCTGGCAACTGAGAAAATGCAATTTACATACAATGTTAAAGGTTAAAAGTACATAGTATTTGTATTTTACTATAATAATACTACCCCAGGATTCTAATAGGAAAGTTTGATTCCAAGTTTGCATTACACTGATTTGCTCAGCTACAAAGCACGATGGTGGAGGTAATCTTCGCGAGCGTATTTCTCAAGGGTCAAATATTAATGGATTTCATGTGCATGTTTTGCATCTGTAGTTTGGATGTGGATTTTGCCCCTTAGTTCAGCTCACACAGCTCTGGCCCACTGAGAGGAGGATGGGCTCGTCTCAGGCCGTAGGGAGAGATTAGGACACCTGACGCTGGGGCTGGATGCTCGCTGGGTTGGCGCTGCTGGGCTGGTGCCAGGCAGAGGCGGGGCGGCCAACATCCCATTTCGTGGCACTGGCCAGGCCCCTGCCTCTGTGCTGAAAACCTACACTTGAGGAGGTCTTCTTGGAAAACACCTAGAGATGATGGAGAAAAATTGAGTTCTGGGCAAATGGAAAGAACGTGCATGGAAAGAAAGGAAGCGTTGTCTCCCCTCTGTGCGTGTGCATGGGTGTGTGCGGGTGTGTGCACGGGTATGTGTGTGTGTGTGGCGTGTGCATATGTGTGGGTGTCGAGTGTGCTGTGGAAGGGAGTGGGAGTCATAAGGGTACATTGCTAACGCTTCTTGGAGCTTGAGAAAAATCCAATTAGATTTCTACCTCACAGGATGCAACAATAAAAATGAAAAATTTCAGGTGAATTATATATAAGTATGTATTTTTATATAAATATATTATGTATATATTAGATATATTTAGGAGCATCAGCACAGCAGCACTTTGTGACTGATTGGATGTGGAAAGCAAGGGATAAAGAAGACTTATAACCAGATGTGTCCTTCTGTTTGAAGTAGAGACAGGAGACATTGCCTGAATCACCTACCCCCTTCTCCCCACCGACACCTGGCTGCTCTGTCACCAAACTCTCAGATAAGACAGTCCCTGAATTCCTTACCATGACAATTATTTCATTTTGCCACTGACTGAACCAAAACTAGGGATACAGATTCCTGCGTGGTCTGACACAGGAGCAGAACCGTCCTTCCAAACAAGAGGGTAAGGTCCTCGAGATGGTTCTGCCTTTAGGACTCCAAGGGCGTCCTCCGTGGTGCGATCTGAAATGCTAGAAGCTCTTCAGTGGTGTGTGCTCTGGGTTCTCAAGTCATTAGGAGAACCATATCTGACCTCGCGAAGGCACATTAATAAGAAGATTGAGCTGGATAAATCTCAGGATTCCACAATCTTACAAGTGGCCTCTGAAAGATTTCTTTTCCCGAAACCCTTTTTAATCTCATAAAGCCCAAAGAAAGTTAGAAAGAAACAAAGCTGCTTCTTTCCTTCTTTTTCCTTAGGTAAACAAAACAAAAACAAAACAAAAAAACCCTAACGCATTTTCTTTCAATGGGTTAAAATTCTGTTTGACGCTGATTGGAAATTGCACAAAGAAAAACATCACTGTAGGCTCTTCAGTGGCAACGGGAGCAGGAGGCGCCACGTTCCATTCAGCACAGCTGAGGTGCCATGATGTGCAGGTGGCGGCTTCCAAACCAGCACATACTGGAGTCTTTCTCTACAGCCCCAGGCAACTCTAGGAGCTATGTTATTTAAGATTCCATGTGAGGTTATCAATTCTATTGATGAAGTAAATAAATAACTCACCTAATCACAGTGTCTTCTTTTGAGTTCTGCCTTTGGCCATGTCTTACTTGTCGAAGGTGGGGAACAATTCCCTGTGGTGTTTCCATATGTCTTGTGACAGCTCCTGTACCAGACCATCTTTTCAGGGATATTTGTATACAAAAGAGTCTTGAAAGACAGAGAGAGGGTCAGTCTGCTGGGGCAGAGGACAGACATGTTTCCTGACAAGGATAATAAAGGTAATGTCTCTCTGCGAGAAACAGGATCTGCTAATGACACTGACAGGCTGGATCCGAAGACCCAGAGAGGATCCAGCAGAACCAGCCAAGAGGGTCCTTGGCCTCGTGCAGGATAGAAATCAAACATGAGCCAGCAGGAAATGGGAGCAGAGTTTACTGAAGACAGAGAGAGAGCGGATACAGATGGAGCGTCTGCGAGACTTGGAAAGGAATGCAGCAGTAGTCTTGTCTTTCTTTATGATCTGGGGATTTTTATTCGGGATTCTGGTCTGGTGCGTGTGTTCTCTTAGGCATCCAAGAACCATTAGAACAAAGATAGAACAAAGATGAGGGCCCAAGGGTTATTCCTAGGAGCCAGGGGGTCTTGGCTCTGAGATGTCTCGTGCTGGTGATCTGGAATACGCACATAATGGCTTTGTCTGGTCATTCTCACCTGGTCCTTCCTTACATGTTATCTATTCTAAAGAAATCATTAACTCCTTGTCCCTGACAGAAGACATACACTATTTGCATTCTGAGGCATGTGTGAAGTGGGGTGGGGGTGCAGGTCCTAGCAAGAATAGAAGCAGGAAAAGGAGGAAAAAGCAGGCGTTTATGGAGTCCTTCAGTCTCCCCGTCTCACTAGCAACACACTGTAAGATTGGGAATTTCCTAAATGCATATAGTTCTTCAGCTATGTGCACAGCATCCACCCGGGCCCACCTCTGCATCACCCCCATGGGACTTAGGGTTCCGGGAGAACCTATGAGGACATGGAGTTCATGCTGCCTGCTTATAAAGTCCTTTGTCTCTGACCAGGAGTCTCGTGTCTTCTGCCAGCTTCTCATTTGTTAGCTTGAGAGCAGAGTAAAATTTTCAGACACTTCACAATTCCTAACATTATTTTGCTCGTCATCTCTCAGGTCATCATTTGACTCGAAGTTAAGGGAAAGGATGGTGAAGACGTGATAAGGACGACGAAGGCAAATTAAGTGGCTAGTGTGCGTTTAATGGCTCTCTCTGGAGTCCTGCTAGTTTCCTCATTATCTCTACTTTTTCCTTGCCCCCATCAAAGTGAGCATCAGGCCAGTGCATTATTGGGCACACAGTTATTATTATTAATCATTTCACTATATACTAAGTGCCTCTCTGTACCAACTGCTCTTCGATACCTGATCTTCGTTTCTTTTTTTTTTTAATGTTTATTTATTAATTTTTCTCAGAGAGAGAGAGAGATACAGAGTGTAAGCAGGGGAGGGGCAGAGAGAGAGGGAGACACAGAATCCAAAGCTGGCCCCCTGCTCTGAGCTGTCAGCACAGAGCCCAACTTGGGCCTGAACTCATAAGCCATGAGATCATGACCTGAGCCGAAGTTGGACGCTTAACTGACTGAGCCAATCAGGCGCCCCCGTGATCTTTGTTTCTTGCTACAGTTTTGAAAGTTTGGAATTATCCCTGACAAGAGGCTGAGAAGGGTTAAGAAACTTGTCCGATCTCACAGAGTCTAGAGATAGAGGCAGGGTTCCTACCTGTATTTATGTGGTAGCAAACTCCTGTTCCTCCCCAACAACCCCATGCTATCTCAGCTGTGCAAATGAAGTTTCGGAGCAGAGCAAGAAACATTTTAGCAGTGATGGTGACCAATCTGCTTAGTTTCCTCTCCTCAAATAACTACCATTACTCTATTTTCTGATTTGCTGTTCTATCTTATTTGACTCCTACTATTGCCAACCCACAGCAGCTCCTCAGCCCTTATCCCATTAACATTTCTTCTTGAATGTACAGATATTATAGTATTTTTCAGAGCTGCTTAGAAATCTGTGTGTAAAGAAATGGGCTAAGAAGGATTAAGTCATGCATGATCTAAGACAATAATGACAGGAAGTATGAGCTGAGCTGACCCTTGATGGCAATGAGAAAGTAATCCATGACCTCAGCTTCCAGTCTGTGGGATTTAATACGCATCCACCGGAAACCTGAGTTGGGAGCTCACGTCTCCGAGTCTTCTCCATAGGGGCTCATTTGAGGGATGGCTGGCGTCCAGCCTTGTATTTCCAGGAAATGAGAGTTCCATTCCTTGTGGTGTTAACTTTAAAGGAAAGGCATTTCGATGATTCTTGTAAAGAGACGAGCCTTTGAAAGAAAGCTGAATGAAAGGATAGAAAAACCTACAACTGATCCATGTTGAGTTGCCTGGTACCCTCTGCCACATACATACTAGCTGTGAAATTCCCCCTGGTCTGCGAGTAGGTGGTGGGATATCCACTAAATGAGCCACCAACACATACATCCCCAAGCTCCTTTGTTTGCCCAGAATTCACCAAATTCCTCAGCTCTGGGGATATCTTGGGGGATGGAGGATTTGAAAACAAAAGTGTGTTTGCAAGTTTACTCTCAACACCAGTCGCAATACTACCGTATTTTCCCAGCAGATTTTTTATTTGTGGCTGCTTTCTGAATAATTCCAAGGTAAACACACTCTAAAATATATCAGGGTTCAATAGTTTACTGTTAGTTTAAGCTATCATCAGAGCTGGTGAAAATTATACAGTTAAGCCATTTAGAGAGACAGAAATACAAAAAGACCAATGTACTATATAGAGACCGCTATGCTATAATTCCTATAAGAGAATAGAGAGATGCTTCCAACATGTAGAGAATGAAAAGTATGGTACATGGGAATTACAAGATTGATCCAAATCTCTGAGGTTAATCAGCAAGGACGAGAGGCACCTGGGTGGCTCAGTCAGTTAAGCGTCAGACTTGAGCTCAGGTCGTGGTGTCGAGGTCTGTGAGTTTGAGCCCCACATTGGGCTCTGTGCTGAGAGTTCACAGCCTGGAGCCTGCTTTGGATTCTGTGTCCCCCCCCTCTCTCTCTCTCTCTCTCTTCCCCCCATCCAGCTTGCACTGTCTCTCTCTCTCAAAAATAAATAAACATTAAAGAAAATTAAAAAAAAAAAAAGGACCAGTCAAGGGCAAGAAATTTGAAAATCCTTCTCCCTGCTTGGGTGTCTCTTCTTACCTGTTTCCATTCTATTCGGGCCATGAAGCACAGCCTCTCGAACAGTGCAGGAGTGCAATAGAGACGTGGTGAGACCAAGGAGGGGAGCAGGCCTGGCCAGCGAGGGCGCGCTCACTCTCTGAGAGGAAAGAAGAGAAAATCAAGAATGAGTGCAGATTTCAATCTGTTTAAAACAGACTCTGGCCACTTGCACATATAGTTAAAGCAACGCCAGTTTGCGGCCGTGGCGGCCCAGCCTGCTGCTGGCATATTTGGGGGCTGATGTGGATCATTATTACTGCACGTCTCGTTCCGGCGGGCTTTGCAGAGCCATCCTGTGGTTTGATTGGCAGAACAGCAGAGTCTCTCATTATTCAAAAACATCAAGGGTGTCTCTGTGTGTGTGTGTGTGTGCGCGCGCGTGCACATAAATGTAGAAATGAGAAATTCAGTCTCTTCAGACTTGGCCTTCAAAATTATTTTACTTTAGCTTCTGGAACAAGGTTTATTTCTTATTTATGTTTTTGATTTGCATTTTTGGTTTTGGTGTGTGTGTGAAAAATGTGACACAGCTTTTAAAGCAATAGTATGCTAGAGCGGAGGTGTAGGGTGTCATGAGAGTTGGGGTATATGACCCCAGTACGACTCTGTGTATTTCCTTCTAATAGATGTATCTCTGTCCACACGTCTCTGGGCCTGGGAACACCTTCCTCTGCTTTTCTCTCTGTATTACTTCTCCATTAAATAATCTGTCTCTACTCCCTTCTGTTTTTGCCACTTTCCCCCTACACGTTCCTCTCCTTTTCTTCCCATTCATTTATTCAAAGTTGGATTGAATGTCAGCCACTGTATTCTACTGTCTCCAAAACCAGTAAAATTCTTCCTTTCCCCAACTCTGAATCTGGTAGTTTTTTCATGCAGGCACTTCAGGTGATCTTATTTTCAAAACTCAGTGACATTTGAGGAGAAAAGAAAAATTGTTCTTGACCACTTCCCCTACCCGTGATGGCGTTTTCTAGGGAAATACATGAGGTCAATCCTATGTTAGTCTACACGGAATGTTGATGCCCTTCAAGGCTAGTAAGAAATAAGTTGGTAAAGGGAGAATTAGACCTCTAGTTCTAGTCTAGGCCTGTGTCAGGTGTAGACAGAAATGAGACAAAAATTTCTCTAAAAATGAGACATTTAATTAAACTGCTTTTAAACTTCTAAAAACTTTTTCAAACGGAAAAACACATGACTGTAAATCATGGGACAGGAAATGAAAATGTGACAAACTGGTCAAAGTTTGAGATTTTTTTCAAATCTATAAACCAGGCTTTCAATCTTAAAATAATTCAGACTTGTGTCTGGGACACTTGCTAATTTATTTCTTAGAAAACAGACATCTAAAGGGCCTCTGCTATGAGTACCTCCAGAATCCTGAACACGGGGAAGCCTCCAGAGCTGCCTGGCAGGTAGTTGGTACATGTGGGTTAAAATTCATTCAAGGAAAAAAAAAATACACTGGAAATTACTTTTTCCCTTGGAATACGACACTATTGCACTTTCTAAGAATCTCTCAATTGTCTATAACTACTGGAAGGCCTCACGTTCCACACCAGTAGTTCTAGTGTAGTGGCAAACTCAGAAGACATGAGGAAAGACAGTGCTCATTATTAATGAAAGGACTGTGCCCTCTAAGGAAACACAGTGCACTTAATGCTCAGCTTACCTCATCTTTCTGTCAATAAATCCATGCTCCCTAATTGTTTATGGCATCCCTCGGTAGGCTCACTGGAGAGGATGACAGCTAATTAACAAACACACTTTGCCCTTAATTAAGCTGCCCTTTCCTGTCTATGATACAACTTCAATATCAATGAAGACTGTTCCTGCTTTATTCTACTCCCATTATAGAAGTGAATTCCAGAGTAATTTGTTTAAAACATGATCCCATTAAGCTTCACTTAACTAATGAAATGCACGTATTTCGTATTTTAAATAAGGAGGTAGTTCACTTAAAAGATTTATTTCTATGCCTCCCCCTTCTCCTGCTCCTTCTTAACTCATGGTCAATGAGGGTATCATCTGCTAAGGCTGCTGTAACGAAATACCACAGGTTGCATGGCTTACACAACAGAAATTTATTTTCTTGGAGTTCTGAAGGCTAGAAGTTCAAGATCAAGGTGTTGGCAAGGCCGGCGCCTTCTGAGGCCTATCTCCTTAGCTTATAGATGGTCCTCTCTCCCTGTGTCTTCATACCAGCTTCTCTCTCTGTACATGTCTGTGTGGAAATTCCCTCTTTTAAAAAAATTTCTGTTTTTTTAGTGTTTATTTATTTTTGAGAGAGAGAGTGTGTGTGTGTGTGTGTGTGGGCAGGGGAAGGCCATAGAGAGAGGGAGACACAGAATCCAAAGCAGGCTCCAGGCTCCCAGCTGTCGGCACAGAGCCCCGCACAGGGCTTAAACCCATGAACTGTGAGATCATGACCTGAGCTGAAGTTGTACGCTTAACCAAATGAGCCACCCAGGTGCCCTAAAATTTCCTCTTTTTCTAAGGACAATGGTCAGATTGGATTAGGCACCACCCAAATGGACTCATTTTAGCATAATCACACCTTTAAAGGCCCTTTCTCCAAATACGGTCATATTCTGAGGTACAGAGGTTAGGGATTCTCCTATGAATTTGAAGGGAACACAGTTCAGCTCGTAACAATGAAGAAAGGTGGTGTTTCCAAGGAGAGGTAGTAGAGTGTGTGGATAAGGGCACCACTTCTGGAGCAACCCATCTGGGCCCAGATCTTCGCTTTCCTACCTTCCACGCATATGACCTTGGGCAAGTCAAGTATGTTACCTGTCCTACAGTTGTTTCAATTATAAAAGGAGTAAATAATCACGCCTACCTCAGAGGGCTTTTATAAAGATTAAATAAGTGCTTCATACATTGAAAGCTCTTTGTAAATTGTTTCTATAATTATTTCAAGCTTTTTTCCTTAAAATATTTGAAAAGTGCTTATACCTTTTCCTCCTTAGGGAAATGAATGCTGTGTCAATATGCTATAAAAACATGACAAACATCTTGATCCCCCTGGTCAGTGAATTGAAATGATTATCTTTTTAATTTTTTTTAGATCATAATTTTATTTTATATTCAAAACATATTCAAAACCCTTACATTAGGGCAGGAAGTGGATTTGGGCCATATGTCATAGATTTCAGTCAAGACTAAATCCTGCCACCCTCTTTTCCCCTGTTCTGTGTCTTCTCCCTCATTGAACCAAAGGCAGGTTGCAAGTGCGTGCCTAGATATACTTGAGCAAACCTGATCCAAGATCAGGGGTTCTGAATTCAGATGTCTGCGTTCATTTTCACGACAAAATACTCATTCTGGACCAAGGTCCTTCTTTACTGCTATACTCCGGTAGCTAAATATTTCTGGAGAACATCTGATGAGCATGCGGGCTGGTTCCACTAAAATTTCATGGTGTCTAGCCTCTTCTGGGCCCTCTGCACTCCTGAATCTTTTTCCTTATCTCTGGTCCACACTGTCTCCTGTCCTTTTAGCCAGCTATTCCCAACTCTTACTTCACATCAATCCTGTACCCATGACAACTTTCTTATTCTCCACTAGGAATACGGTGGCTCTAGCAACATCAAACTGTGTAACTGCTTACACCCTGTGTTGAATCTCTCCTCCAGGCCTTTGCTCTTGCACAAGGGAATGTCTTGTTTTCTCCCAGGCTCCTCCACCTTTGTCTGACTTCCTTTTACTCTTCTTTGAAGACTTGGCTCAAATATGGCATCCTTGGGGGTGTCTGGGCAGCTCAGTCTGTTGAGCCTGACTCTTGATTTCGGCTCAGGTCATAATCCGAGAGTTGTGGGACTGAGCCCCATATTGGACTCTGTGCTAAAGTGTGGAGACTGCTGAAGATTTTATCTCTCTCTCCCTCTGCCCCTTTGCCAGCTTGTGTGCACACACACATGCATGCTCTCTCTCAAATAAATAATATACATACATTATATACATATGGCATGCTCTTCAGCAAAGCCTTCTTTATTTGGCATTCCCACCAGCCCTCAGCTGGTCTGTATCCCTCCTTGGTGCTTCCAGCATACCCTGTGCACATCTCTAGCTTTCTCTTTACAACACTGCTATACCATTATCTGTTGAACCTGAATTTCCCAACAGACTGAATTCCTTGTGGTCAGCAATGCTGTGTGTTCATTACTGATTCTCACTGTCCAGTGTAGTAGATGCCCTCAATGTGTCCTCTCTTTCTTACATTCCATTGACTGTATTGAAATCATTTGTATACGGAGCTCCTAAGAGACAGAGGCCAGAATCTTATTTGTTTTTCTTCTTGGGTTGATTGGGGCTCTTAGCTGCAAGGAACAAAACCTATCTGTGTTAATTTAAGGACGCAAGGATTTTGCTGAAAGGGATTGGGTAGCTCACTGAACCAGTAGGAAGATCAGAGAGTTGAGCTGGAAAATAGGTGTGAAAAGCAGCCATGGCCACATTCAAAGCCATACCACCAACTGCTTTCCCACTGGCATTGCTGAAGGTTGCTAAAAACTAGAGGTTGTTACAGCATCTGCAATAGTTGTCCCCCTTGGTGAATTATCCACCTTCCCTACTTCCTTCCTACTTCCTTTGAGGCCTCTCTGACTCCCAAATCACACTAAGGTGCATGCACCTGATTGGCTAAGTCTCAAAGTACCAATACCCTGAATGCAAGAGAAACTGGGAAGGTGAGTAGCTGATGTTTTCAGCCTATTCAGAGAAGGTTGGGGAATTCCTCAAATAAGCAAGGTGGATCAGATAAATGGTGGCCAGAAAAAAATGACAGTATCCATTATAGATCCCTCAAGCTTAGCACAGCCTGGCAGATAGCTAAGTGCTAAGTAAAGGCAGATAAAATGTAAAGTATAAATGAATCTGCTCTTTGTTTCTAGAAACTCACATTGCCAAGGGGAATCTTGACCTGGCCCTACAATCTATATTTTCGAAGAGGAAGAGACAGGAGGGAAAGAATAGGAGAAAATAAGTAACATGTGCTAAGTGCCACGATGCAGTCACGTTAGATAAGTCCCTACTGCTGATATGATCCTCACTACAAGGTGACGTGCAAGAGGCAGGGACCAACCACGTCTGTGTTACCATTTATCAGATCCACGGGGCCTAGCACAGTGCCTGGCACACAGTAGGTCTTTTATAGTTATTTGTTGGGGTTGGTGCTGAACAATCCTACAAAGGAGATACTCTGCAATTTTGTTGATGTTCTGGTTAAGTTCTCTAGTAGTCACAAAACTAGTGAATAGCAGCTCTGTCTGGCACCCAATCTCATGTTCTTTTCATCATCACACCTGTCCGGTTGCTAAATATGGATCAGCCAATATGCAGGCTACTGGGACGAGTGACATCAGCAAGATGGCAGCATAAGACGTCCCTCATTTTTGTTTCCTTTAACATCTAAAGTTTGGCGACCATTCACACTCTGCTTCTGTGGGAGTTGTGGGGCCCAGCCCCATCCACCAAGGGACCGGGGAGAGTCTCACCCACCTGTGCACTGGGCAATAGGCAGACAGACCCCAGTATTGGCTGTGGAACTGCCAGCAGCTTGGACACTGGCTCTAACTCCTTTCAATTGACCATAGTCTGGGAGCAGCTGGAAAATGCTGACTTGGGCAGATAACCCACAGACAAGAGGGACTGTGTAGAATTCCCAAGTGGTTAGAGGAGAAGTTCCAGCACTCTGTTGGAGCAAAAACAAAACAAAACAAAACAAGAGTTTGGATGCGTTTGAGTGGGTAAGAGGAACTTTGCCCACATTACCCTTCCCCCTAAGACAGCACAGCTTAGAGAAATAGGAGGCCAAGTATCTTTCCCTTGGGAGACAGGGAGAGCAGTGAGTGAGCCCCTGGGAGGGGGTGGGGCAGTTGGCGCAATAAGTGAAAGGAATTAAGAGGTATAAACTTCCAGCTATAAAATGAATAAGTCACAGAGATGTGATTCATAGCACAGAGGATATGGTCAATAACATTGTAATAACTTTGTCTGGTGACAGATGGTAAGTGGACTTATTGTGGGGATCATTTCAGAATGTAATAAAAGAAAAAAAATCTGATTAAAAAACGGGCAGAGGAACAGAATAGATATCTTTCCAAAGGAGACACACAAATGGCCAACAGGTATGTGAGAAGGTGCCCAACATCACTAATCACCAGGGAAATGCAAATCAAAACCATGATGAGATATCACCTCACACCCGTTAGAACAGCTGTTTTCAAAAAGACAAGAAATAAATGTCGGCGAGGATGTGGAGAAAAGGGAACCCTTGTGCACCCCTGGCAGGAATGCAAACTCGTGCAGCCATGCTGGAAAACAGGATGGAGGTTCCTTGAGAAATTACAAATAGAACTCTGTATGATGCCACAATTCCACCTGGGTATACACCAGAGGAAATGAGAACAGGATCTTGGAGAAATCCCTGCATTCCTCCTTGCAGCAGTAGTCACAGTAGCCGGAGATACAGAAACAACCAAAGCGTCCATCAACAGATGAATGGATAAAGATGTCGGATGTTATACATATAATGGAATGCTATTTGTCTATAAGAAAGGAGGACATTCTGCTCTTTGTGACAACATGGATGGACCTTGAGGGCATCATGCTAAGTGAGAGAAGCCAGATAGAGAAAGACAAATATTGTACTGATATTACCTATACGTGGAATCTAAAAAAATCTGAACTCGTAGAAATAGAGAGTTGAATGGTGGTTTCCAGGGGCTGGGGGGATGGGTGAATTGGAGAGATGTCGGTCAAAAGACATAAATTTGCAGTCAGAAGATGAATACATTCTGGAGAGCTAATGCACGGCATGATGATTATAGTTAATAATGCTGTATTCTACACTTGGAAGTTTCTAAGAGACTAGATTTTAATTGTTCTCACTGTAAAAAAGAAATAATAATTATGTGATGGAGGTGTTAGCTAGAGTTACAGCGGTAACCTTACTGCAATATACAAGTTATCAAATCAACATGCTGTGCATTTCATGCTTATACAACATTATATACCAATTATATCTCAATAAAATATGCAAGCTATTGCTTTTGTGAGACTCTGGGAATTTTTTAAACCTTCTGATTAGCAAAATCTTTCTGAGGATCCTGTGGAATTGGAGTCTGACTGCTTGTCCCCCCCACCTCCCAAAAAATGACATTATTATAAGAGCATATTCTTTCAGATTATAGGCCTTTATGAAATGGACTCTGATCTCCTGGCTCACAGGGTTTCAAAGCTCAGTTACACCCCGGTTCTTTAGGTAGGCATTTTCGGTGTCTTCAGGAGACAGAGCAGGCTTTCTGTAATGAACAAATGGCGAGCCCACTGAGTCGCCCTTGGCATTCTCCTCAGGTGGCCTGTGTGGTTACTGAAAGTGCCCCAAGGAGACTGGTTTTGGAAGTAATGTTTTCATTGTGAGAGCTGAATGCAGGCAAGCCTCCAGGTTTGCCGGACAATTTACACATTCCAGCCTTTTTAGTTCCTGTATCAGAGGTGCTTCGTGCCCCCTAGTGGTGTGAGCGGCAGAAAGAACAAGCTGACCTAGATTCCCTGCCGCTAGGCTATTCGCCTGTGAGAACGATCATCGTCCAAGGCAAGCAAGTGCAGGAAACGAACAAACCCCCCTCAGGACAGTTGTCCAGGGCCCAGAAACTGAAAACCTTTTAATGAGGAAAATTTCTCCATGAAAAAAAATATTTGCACACATCTGATGAAAATAAAAAGGCAACTTTGGCAGGGCCACCCCTTGCCTTCCATATGCGGATGGTGCCTAGAGCCTAACACGTTATGAATGGCCTGGCTTGGTGTGGCACGGAATGGCCACCTTGCAGTGTTCCCGAGTTTCAGAGGTGCCGGACCGAGGCAAAGGCATTGAGGAGTCCCCTGTTGAACCCCGGAGCAGCTGCCAAGGTCTGCTTGTAGGGGAATAGAGACCCACCCTCAGCCCAGAACCCTTGCCACAGCTCAGTGACCATCAGGAAAGGGCTGTGGCACGCTTTTCTCTCTGGCACGATGACCAAATGGAAGATGACTTTGGCCTTGCCCTGACACAGTCACATTTCTTGTGGGAGCTTCCCTGATGCAGTTGACAGAGCACTGGCTTTGGAACTCAACAGTTCCTCCTCCACCAGACACCATTGGTTAGCTGTGTGCTCTGGAAAAATTAACTGAGTCCTTCTGACTGTGTTTTCATCTATAAATAGGGTTAATGATACCTTTCTCACAGAATTCCTGTGAGAACTAATTAAATGATCTATTATCTATCTATCTATCACATATATACAGTGTCTAATATGATGCCTAACACCTAGTAGGTGCTCAATACCAGGGAGTTCCCTTCTCCTCCCATATCTTTAAAAAATTTTTTTAAATAGGTTTTTGAGGAAGAGAGACAGAGCATGAGCAGGGGAGGGGCAGAGAGAGAGGGAGACACAGAATCTCAAGCAGGCTCCAAGCTCCCAGCTGTCAACAAAGAGCCTGATGCAGGACCTGAACCCACGAATGACAAGATCATGACCTGAGCCAAAGTCAGCTCCTTAACCGACTGAGCCACCCAGGTGCCCCTCATCCTCCTATATCTTCATAATCATAACGTTCTTCTCAGATCTCCCTGTGTTTGATGGAACCCCACCAACATCCCTGCAGTCTGCATCTATGGTTCCTGCTCCAGAGAGGGGTGAGACAACCAGACTTGTTCACCTGCTTCTGAAATTTCTCAGGCTAATTTTTTTTTTTTTAATTCCAGTAGAGTTAACACACAGTGTTATATTAGTTTTAGGTGCACAATATCGTGATTCAACAATTCTATACACTACTCAGTGCTCATCATGACAAGTGTACCTTCACCAGGTCTAAATTTGCATTAGGCAGGCTTGTTTTTATTTTGTTTTGTTTTGAAATGACAATGGCGATCAGAGGCTTGAGACTTCTGTCATCTAGCCTGGGTAGGACACAAACAATCTAAATTTTTCTGTGGTGAATATGGATGTCTTTAATGCACTGAGATTCTTATCTGATCCAAAGACTCCCAAGTTCTCTTCACTGACTAAAAAGAAGTTAGAATTGGTTGTGGGTATAAAATGGGTAGGGTGTGGTGACAGCAGGCCCTGCAGTGAGGAGGGGACTTACCAGAGTCAGTGCCCCGGCTGCTCTGGCCACATGCTCTTCCAGCATCCCGTTCAGAAACATCAACTAGCCCAAACCCAGAAGGTTCTCTCCAGGTACTGACACCAACCTCAGTGCTACTCCAGGTCTCACAGGGACAGAATACAGGGGAGGTGGACAGCCTGCTGCCCGTGACACTTTCCCTCTGCAACAAGGTTTTCTGTGCAACTTTTGGCCCTGGAATTCTAAATCCTACTGTACTTGGTAGGGGGTAAGGGGGAGACAGGGCAATTTTCTAGGATCAACAGAGCAGTCCTGAAAACTGTTTCTCATAATCATGTAAGCTGACAACTAATACTGTGGTTAGTACGGTGACGTGCACTACGTATATCCCTTAGATCTGATGATGAAATCAATTAAGAAAATACTTTTAAATACTTCAACATTGATTTTTGTAATAAAATACATCCTATTTTTGTCAGGTGCTTCCCCTAAGTTGTACCTTACTCCTTCCAAGTCTCTTGGCTCTAAGGTGAAGGTGGACTCTTGTGTATAGTCAACACTAGTGAACAAACACCGAGGGGAAAAAAGAGAGGCAGAAATAAGGAAATGTAGATTAAATGGTCATTCGTCTCTCACATGTCTTAATGTCTCATTCAGTAAGTATTTATTCAACATCTGTTATGTGCCCGGCACTCTTCTAAAGTACTGGGGGACACATAGGTGAGTAAAACAGACAAAACCGCCTGCTTGCCTCATGGAGCCCACATTCTGGTGAGGGAAGACAGTGCCATGCTAAGCCATGTTGGAGCCCAAGGAAAAGGAGAAGTCAGTAACATTGATGCCTGACTTTAAAATTTTGATATCTTGCTCATATCATGGATCATTTTGCATTTTTATTTATTTTTTAAATATTGCATCAAAATATTTAATTTGCTTATATTTTTGGGGGGGGGGGCCCATTGACTCTTGTGCCTGAGGTAAATCTCACTCCCCTCACTAGCCCTGGCCATGAGACAGATGCTAGCAGAAGCATGGTAAGGTCTGAAGGGCGCCACCCTTGCTTCCCCTTCAAGGCCTCTGCACCCACTGTACCCAGCTGCTGAGAGTGTTGGCCGCTCACAGCTGAATCCCTGCCCCTACAGAGGTCAAATGACAATGTTTAACCATCAGAAGCAAGGTGGGAGCAAATATCTCACTGAGCAGCCACAGGCAGAGAGACAGATGCACAGAGAGCTGGGGAAATGGCTGGAGTCTCCAGACACAAGATCAAACTGTGCCAGTGTTTCTCAAAGTGTGGTCCCCTGTCCAGGCATCAACATCAGCTGGACATTTGTAAGAAACGCCAATTCTCAGGCTACAGTCCAGACCCACTTGATCAGAAACTCCGGGGATGGGGACCAGCAATTTGTAGGCCTTCAACAAGGCTTCCAGGTGATTCTGACGCACTGATCTATACATTCCAGAGAAAGGATCACGAGGAGGCTAAGGGCAGCTGTGCCAACAAGAGATCAAAATTCTTTGACAAGCTTTGGATCTGAACTAATCTTCAGACTCAGAGCCCACTAACTGAAGGGAAGGCCAGGTCCTCAGGAAGAAGCACCCTGCAACACCTTGGCATGTCTGCATGACAACAACTACCCAAGTCCTTCCCCAAAGGAACCAAAAGATATTTTCTTGGGTAACCATACCCTGGGGAAAGGAAACAGCCCAAGATTTTGAGAACTGTTAGAAACGAGGTCTGAGTTGGCAATGGTAACCAGTATGATACAGATCACGGTCTTCTGGAAGAGTAGATGTGTACGGGGGCTGGGTGATAAATGGACTTCTAGCCCAGGTCCACTTTACAATGGGTTGCTTCAGTCCAGGGGCCAACCCAGTGGTTATGTCCCTGGTCCCTGATATATAATTGAAATAGACAATTCTTGGAAGTTGACAAAATGCCCACATGCATACATTGGTTCCTTGGCCTGTGAACGAAAGCTATCATATTGGGGGAAGGACAACCAGGAGCCTCTGAAGCTTCCTCTATGCCCCTCCTGAGGACAAGACTGCAAATTACAAACATCCCAAGGCAAATGGCAGAAATTAGTGCCACCCTTCGAGACCTAAAGGAAGTGCAGTAATTCCCATCAAATCTCCATTTAACTCATGAGTATGGCCCCTACCCACCCTGGGCTATGTCAGCAGAGTACCCCAAGCTCCATCAACCTGCAGTGCCAACTGTAGCTGTTGTGGTATGAGCCACGGCCCCCTTCACCCTCAGCAGCTGATCCGGAGGCAGTACCTGAAACTCATAGTCTCTTTCCTCTACCATTCATCCTAGATTTCCCTTGCCCTTGGTTAGCACCTGTGACAGACAATACAATAAGTGAGTAAATATTATATTATGTTAGATGATGACAATGCTATGGGAAATTGGGAAGTGAAAAATGTTTTGCAATTTTGAATAAGTTATGGCAGGCTTCACTAAAGACACATGTGAGCAAAATCTTGAAGGTGAGGGGAAGGGCGCTTCACAGATAGAACAGCAAGTGAAAAGGGCCTGAGGCTGTTTCCTGTCTGGAGAATTACACAAACAGCAAGGTTGGTGGTAGCTTGTGGCCAGATGTTGTAGAGCTTTAGAGGTCATTATTATAAGGACTTTGGCTTTTACCCAGAATAGGATGGGAAGCCACTTCAGGGTCTGAGTCAGGTCTTATGACCTGACTTTACTTATTAGGATCGCTCAGGTTACTGTGCTGAGAACAACCTGTAGGGAGTCAAGGAGGAGGGCAAGGCAAAGAGAGAATGTTGTTTTGTACTGGGGTGATAGATTTCATGGGGGGGGGGACGGAGACAGAGAGAGAGACAGAGAGACAGAGAGAATCTTAAGCAGGCTCCATGCTCAGTGTGGAGCTCGACATGGGGCTCAATATGATGACTCTGGGATCATGATCTGAGCTGAAAAAAAAAAAAAAAAAAACCAAACATCTCTTATTTAAAAAAAAATTACTTACATGTCAGAGCTTTCCCCCACTTGGGGTGTGAGGTGGACTAAGAGCATGACAAAGTGAGGAGTTTCTTCTGGGTAATACTTTTCCTCTCTCATTTTAGGAATTAATATAGGCATCACATTGCTAACTCTTGTAAAGGGTTTCAGTCTACAGTGGAAAGGAGGGTGTGAAATGGAGAATCTCATTCAAGTGCCTCAGAAGGACGGAACTTAAGTACTTACAGCCTGACTTCCTGGAAATCCCTAATTTACAGAAGACAGAGCCTCCCCTCCTGACCACTGAACATCTGCCAAGAATCTCTCCCCATCCTCAAGCCCATGGCCTTGCTTTTTGAACTCTGGCTTTTACTCCTTGCCCATAAATATCCCAAACCCTCAACAGACCCCCCGCCTCCCCACGCCGGAGCTTGCAATAGCATACATTTTCCAAACTGCAATTCCTCGGCTATTCCCATGTAAACTAGATTTCTGGAAATTCAAGCTTGCCTCAGTTTACCTTTTTATTTAGGCTGACACTAATAACGTAACTTTGGTCAGGTTACATTCTGACCCAACTCTAGGCTACAGTTACTAATTTGTAAAACCAGGATAACACTACTACCTATGTTATAGACTGCTGGAAGGATCGAGTGAGTTAATACTCTCGTCTAAATACTGAAAAGTGCTTAAGTAATAACTAGCATGTAGTAAGAAATCTAAATAGATAGCTTTTACCCTTTATCAATAGGTATTAATTTTAATGGAGCAACAAAAAGTGAGGGGAGTTGAGAACTATGTTCCAGAAAGTTATCTTTCAAACAAGGAATGTTAAAGACATTAAAAAAAAATCACTTAGGGGCACCTGGCTGGCTCAGTTGGAAGAGCATGCAACTGTTGATCTTGGAGTCGTGAGTCTGAGCCCCATGTTGGGTTAGAGAGATTATTAAATAAACTTAAACAAAAAGGAAAAGAAAAATAACTCTTTAAAAAAACCCCAAACATCTCTTTAAAAAACAATTACTTAAATGTCAGAGCTTTCCCCTACTTGTAAAAGTATCACCTTAATTATGAATAATATTAATGTGAAAATCAAATGTCGTGTGTTAAATGTGTTTTGAAAAGCAAGTACTAATATTATGATGATTGATATTGTTGTGTTGTAATTAAAATCTCCTTGGGGTAAATAAGTACTTAAAATCAATTTAGAAAAATTTCAATTGCTGTGAATTTAATTTTGGCTCAAGGTTTCTTTGAAACTCAGTTTATTTTAGCATTTTTGGAGAAAACAATGATAACACCTATATATCTAATTATAATGAAATTAAAATTTCATGGTTTTTGTAACCTTCGTGAACACATAATGATATTGGGAAGAAAAATGACTGCACGGTGTCTGGCAGGAAACTGCCCATTCAAGGATGGATTGCGTTACACAGATACTTTATTTTGTTCATCTTTACTAGTTCTTAGGGGCAGAGTGAATAAACAAGGGGGGAGGCGTCTCTCCAGGGGTTTACTGTGCTCCAGGCAGCAGTGTCATTCCCCACCACACAGAGGCCTCTCGAAGGTAGCAAGTCAAAGGTCTCCAATATGCTGAATCCCTCAAGGCAGCTTTGGGTTCCCCTTCTTACAAAGCAGTTTAATTTCCCAACGATAATAAAGTAAGATCATTAAAATCAGTATTATATGAATCCTCAATTTAAAATTATCCAGGACTAACTGTAATTCTAAAAGAGCTGAAGTAGGCCTGAGACATAGTATCTTCCTCTCTTCACAGTGGATGTAGTCCCTGCTTTGTTGGCAATTATAAAGTTGAAAATTTGGAAAATGTTAAAATATATCTTAACTGTAGCTACTATTTCTAAAGTATTTTTCAGATATCTTTTGATGCTCCTAATTTGATTTTCATGCAAGTCTTTCTAAAGCCTGTAACGGAGTTATGATGAGAAATTAATGCACAGGAAAATGGAAATTTAATAACCAGTGACAAAGCAAACAGTGTCCTCGGTGGCCGGTAGCCTGGACTGCACTTCCAACCTGCCCAAAGTGACTCACAATCCTTGAAAAACACCTGGTTGCTGTGGTCAGGAATTTACAAGGCTCCCTTACGAAAGATGATGCAAGTACCTTTAGAGCCATGCTCTCTCAACTCAGTAACTGTAACAGAAACAATAAAGGTTACAGAATTATAGAACCTATAACCCCGAAACCCTGTGAGGACAGGTGGTGATAGATTGGCCAATCATGGCCTCTTACTCCATTGTTGGGGACCGACTCCACCCACGGCTCCAAGTGCTATGTTTGTACAAAGTGACCACTCACTCCCTCGTCCCCCACATCCTCCTGAACCAAGTGAACACTGAGCCTGAATCTTTAAGATGAAGATGGGTGAGTCGTCTGGAAAGATCAGAGAAGGGAACAGCAGGAAGCCAGGCCGCAAGGTAGACCAAAAGCTACAAGGCACCTGGAGCACAGAAACCCCAAGTTAGTGCCGAGAACAGGGCTGCAGAGAGGGACTGTGCAGGGGAGCACACTTGCCAAGAGAAGCAGCGACAAGGGACCTTGAGAACCCCAGAGAGGCTGAGAGAACTTTCCAGTTCTAGGGTCATGTTGGCTGGTTAGACTTTGTTTCCTGTCCTTAATGAGATTCCCTGCTATATACCCCGGCAGTGAACCTTTTATTTCAGCTAGCATCTGAAGTTTTCCTTTTTTGTAACTCAGTAGTACCTGAATCAGAAATGCTGAATCCTCTTTTATGGACAAGACCCTTGTAGACAGCAAGGTCATACAGCTGGCTACTCATCATTTGGTTCTAGAAACCAATTTGCCTGATTTTTCAATTTGCTAGGCTTCCTGGTTCCTTTATGTATCAGTTGGCACTGAAAAAGTTAGATCTGAAGTATTAGCAGTATTTCCATCCTGGCTTGGTTTATTATGAAAGTCCTAAATTAAACCATGTTTGCCCCCACATAAAAATGCACCTGATACAAATGTTTGCTTTCTGGTGGTTCAGCGTGGCCAATGCTTAAGGTTCTAACCAAATGTAGAGAAGAGTGGCCTAAAAACCATTTGTGCTCAGAAGAGAAATAGCTTAAACCCTACTTCTTGGGGAGATCAGACCCGGTGTATAAATCCTATTTCCCTTCTGAGACATTATCTTGAATCAGCGTATTTACATAGACACATCAATAATTTAGTTATGTCTAACCTGACATTTCTGTCAACTTTTAAATACAAAATACAATAATACATGATTAACAGTAATATTAATATTTAATAAATATTTAATACAAATGTTAAATTTAGATGCAGTTTTAAGCCTTTAAGAAGAGAGACAGGGGAACTGATATAAGAACAACAGAGAAGTGCATCACAGGGAGCAATTTCTACAGCTTCCTGTGTACGTTATGTCTTCTGGGAAACAGTGAAGGGGGTGTGTGGGTAATGGCTCCCCATACACCATGGGGCAGCTATGACACTTGTCTCCTGGGACATAGACGGCAGAACTCCTAAGGGAGTGAGTACTAACGTGAGCCAGGAGCCTTCTTGTATCCTTCTTGAATGTTAACAATATGGAGAGCAGCCATGGGAGAGGTTATTCTGAACACTGAGGAATGTGCACGGGCCTGGCCTGCCACACTGCGAGTCGTTAGTTTGGAACGAGGCCGTCTGATACACCGCATCTGAAGGACAAGCTGGCTGCAGATAGGCCCTAGTGACCTGGCCTTTGAGTGTAGGCTGGTTCTGAGTTCCCAAATGCTGTGGGCTGCTAAAAGTGAGCTCAAGGGATCCTCCTTGTGGTTGACCTAAGATTTTCCCTACAATTGGTCTTGCAGTAAGTCTACCAGCTAGGCAGCTCTAGCACTTGAAGAAAGTATAGAAATCAGGTACAGTGTTTGTGGGAATTCAACTTTGTCAACCAAGAGTTGAACTCTATTATTAAAGTTTTGGTATAGCTTCAGAAAAAGTTTAAAGTTTAAATTAAGCCAAACAGTTAAAGATATCAGAATAATAAGCTTATTCTGACTGTATTTCTAATAAACACTAAAAATTATAACAAAATTCCTACTATAAACTTTAGACCACCACATATGCACTGAAGATATTATCTTTTACAGGGTCAGAAAACCCTTTTCCTCTACATAGTTATAACAGTTAAAATTCTGGCTAGGTCTTCTCACAAATTAGGTATAATTCTACACTATTAAAATGTTTTCAAGGAGTTCACTGGCCTTCTGACATGCTGATGTAGAATTAAAGGTTATTTTTATACTTTCCTTTACTGACCAGAAATATGATTTTTGAGACTCTACATACTTCCCGCCAAGATGCGTATGTGCTTCTTTGGTACAGGCTAAATACCACAGAAGAGAAGCCCCGTGAAATCACATAGTGTAAGAAAAATAGGACGCAGCAGGACAGAATGTGACCTCAGACATCAGACATTTTCAGCTCTGAAACTACTACGGGGAACCAACAGCGGCAGCAGTACTTCTGACCCTGCGTACCCTTAAGACCTGTGAGTTTGGTTTGTAATACCACCGGCCTGTAAAGGGAATAGACTGCCTTAGGGGTAGCTGATTCTAGGACTTGAGGCAGGAAAAAAAATTCAACATGTGTCTGGAACATGCTGTTATTTTCAGATACTAGGGATACTTTTAGAAATGTCAGAGTCCTAAAAGGACACCGGCATCAACAACGGGACTTCCCATTGACCAAGTCGTCAGATTTTGAGCATCAAATACAAGCACGGCAAGGTAGTCGTGACCCAAAAGCAGGCTGTGATACAAGTTTAATTTTTCAGTAAGTAGGGGAGTTTCATGTTGAACATATTTTATTCCTTCTAATAAGTTTGTCTATTTACAATCTTTATATAGTTATTTCTAACTGGGTAAGCATCAAAGAAAATATACACGGAACCTGTAATTTGGCCAAATGATCCTGACAGAAGAAGGAACTAAAATTAAAAAAATAGGGTGGATTTATTAGCATAAATAATAGGACGCATGGTGAGTACAGGGAATAACCAGGTAGCAGGAGGTACAGGTGGCCATATACAATAATTAAGGAAGAGAGACAATTCAACACTGTATTTTAAAACATGAGTCATTCAGTGTCCTGAGGAGATAAGTAAACTACACAAATCCCTCATTACCAAGAAGTGCAAGCTCCAGAATCAAGATTCCCAGTGAGGAACACAGTCATTTTAAATAGTGAAAACAGAACATATCAAAATACCCTAGTGACAAGCCCACAGGTTAGGTACTGCCAGCCATGCAAAGCTTTAATATGTCCTAACCGCAAGAGATACCAAGTTTCAAAGACGAACATTTATAAGGGAAGAGTTAAAAATTTACCGCAAAAACAAAAACACCCGCATGGCAGGGTGACTTGGTTTGGATCACCCCAGTCTACACAATCGGACTAGACCTAGGATTCAAGCTGTTAATATCCTGGAGCCTCTTTTTCCCTCACGTCTAGTCAGACTACTGAAACTCAGGAAAGTACTAACACTGAGACATCCGCGATCGATCTCATTAGGAACCACAGTACACTGGGAAGTTAAGTAAGTATAGAAGGAACAAGAAATTACCTAAACCATATCTAATGTTTCAGAATAGGTTGAGGTGAATGTACAATAGTGCAGTTTATAATCACTGCTTATATAGGTCTCTCGCCAGCTGTTTAGGGTCTTATTTCAAAAGACTCATCAATTTGTACTCACAGTTTAACATTTTACAGAAAATTTAATTAGTCAATTTTGGAATTAATGTTTAAATGCTCAAGAAAATTTGGGGTTCCTTAATTTTTTTGGTATGAATTTAATGAAGCTATCATTAAACAAAATACATATAGTTTTGGGTATTCTTCACATCTAAAAGCCCCTCAGACAACGGAAAACTCTATTAATTATTGTTTTAAAAATTCATAATTCAGAAGAGAAAGTCTGTAATCAAGAAATCCTAACACCCCTGCTAGAATCCAAAGGAAAAAGTGATTTTAAAAGGACATACGAAAGACAAAGCTTGAGATGTCTGTTCTTACCAAACACAGTCATCATTTGCTTGGTTTTGAAGACAAATGAATCATAACTTAGTAGGAATCACATTTCCATATTAACCACTTGGGTAGATGCCATATCTGATACATTATTGAGATTACTACACATTCTCCTATCCGTAGGACGCTACCTTTAACATAGGCTGTGTTAAAGGTAGCCCCCTCCCCCACCTCCAATGATACAAAGTATCTGAAGCACAAAATGTTAGCTAAAGAAAACTGGGAAAACTCAAAAGGTGAGTACTTCAGAAAGCTACTGTTTGACCAGTTGCCAGTTCTTTAAGAATACTGTGGAACTGTAAGCATGCCTCTTAAAGAAGGGAAAGCATTAGTCACATCTAATCTGACACATGAGAATAAACACAAAAATATTAGAAAAATCGCATCATTTTGGCAAATTACTATAAATAGTCATCACACTCATCACATCTTGGGTGAAGTAAAAAAAGAAAAAATAGAAAATTGTTCATCTAACCTGTTAGCTTTATGAGGGCTACCTTCCTGGCATTTGTTCCTGAGTAGATGAAAGAAGCAATTTCTGGAAGACCCAACCCCCATTTAAAAACAAAACAAAACAAAAAAGAACAAAACGAACAAAAAACCAAACCAAAACAAACAGAAACATCTTTGGGAATACGAGTATTACATTTGCAAAATTAAGTGCAACGTCAGTTAATTCAAGTGCTGGTCTGAATGACACCGCCCGACACTGATTATACAACTTTTCGAGTCATGAAGATGAAGCTGAAATTATAAAACTTGTCAGGGGAGCTGGTATTCTGAATGGAGCTCAATATGGCCAAGAGTTCTGTTCATATATAAACACCACGTCGATACCCCAAAGGTTTTGTGTTGAGTTGGGGAGGCTGACATATGACCTGAAAAAGCTTTTCACGATTACGGCTTTTTTCTCATTTCTTCATCCCAATCAAAATCCAATGCTTCGTCATCTAGTTCTGATAAAGTAAAGAGAGACTTTTTGGAAAGAGTCAATCTCTCAGTCGACCCCTCCAGCTGGAAAGTTCTCCTCTTCTTGGCAGGCGCTGGAGCCACAGTCCTGGGAGGAGGGCTCGGGCCTCTCTCTCCCTGGTTCGCACTTTCAGGAGGAGGAAAGGATTCTGGTTTAGATTCAGAGGGGGAAGTAAACGAAAAGTTTGCCAATTTGGCTAATGTGCAAGCGTGAACCTTACTGCTTTTACTACTGCATGAGACCTCTTCCTTTCCGTCTCTCTGACAAGTAAGACGAGAACGCCCGGTCTTGTTCCCAAGCTCCACTTCAGGCGGGATGGCTCTCCTTTCGGCGGCATGTTCGCTCTCCTCTCCTGATCCATCTTCCTCCGGTGGCTTCCGGGACACCTGCTGTGTCTCATCCTGTGGCTGGTTTGAGTTTCTGCTTCCCAAGGGAGAGGCCAACTTTTGAGGACCCTTTACAGGTGAGGCTGAGTCTCTGCTTGCAACGCGGGGAGTTTCAGGACCTGGGGCGGCTACTTCAGTTGTGCCCAGAGACACAGGACTGTGGTCTTCAGGGGAGTGGATCAGTTTTGACTTTGGTTTGAAAGTAAATTTTGCCAGCTTGGCCAACGGGGGACCTGGACTCTCGGCACTTTCAAGTTCAGGCTCTTCCAACTGAGCAAGGGATTTCTGTCTCGTTCTTTTGGGAGTTTCCCACGTTCCTTGTGGGCTGTGTACGGGACCGGAGCGAGCAGGAGGGCCTGTGGGCCGTGAAGGCACCCCGGCGGGATTCCTGCACAGCTCCTGGACCCTTGCCCTGCGCAGCTTGTGCAGCTTCCTGGAGACGTGCTGCATCAGTACTGAGTCTGGCTCGCCGGCAGACACCGCCGCTTCGGAAACCATTGCTGCCTGTTTTGCCTCTTTACCTTCCACATTGTCTGGCCTCGATGGAGCTTCTGTCTCTCCAGGTGCTGGAAGCTGTACAGTTTCCAATCTGCTCCTTTGGTCTGGCTCACTCCTTTCCTTACCCTGAGATTTGTTCTGGAAGACTTTCAAAGCCGTTTTCCCCCCAGCTGTTTTGGGAGACACAGGAACAGTGTTTTTGGGTTCAATCTGACAAGCTGCTATGCGGTCAAACCAGTCCAAGCTGTCATCTTTGCTATGTTTGTGCTCAGGGGAGTGTTTTCTATTTGTTGATGAATTAGGCCCCATGGGGGAGATGGGACCGGGGAGTGGGCTTCCCTCGGGACTGCCTCCAGCGGAGGACGTCAGCGTGCTACAGTTCACTTCCTGCCGTGCTGACCAGATTCTGCACTTGCATTCTTCTCCTGGATCATTTTTCGAGGATCCTGGGTTAGTCTCTGCCTCCACGGCCTGGGGCTGGGATTGGTACGCACTCTGATTCTGTAACCTGTGGCAGAGATAAATAAGGAAACATGTATTGAAGAGAAGAGAATTTGCTTTAACCTTTCCATTTCTTTAGTCTCTAAGATGCCATCTAAAGGCTTGAGTCAAATATAATTCCAAGTTAATACCAAATACAGTCTCTTAGAGCAGCAGGAGGAAATGACCCTTTCTGGTCAGTACAGAATTTAAGTGCTCTGATAATCATTTTAAACTGAAGTGAAATAAAGGATACGAAGTAGCAGGTTTCTCTACATGTTTAGATGTCTCTGAAAGTCCACTTAATTCAAGATTGTCTGAAGGTCAGCATCAGATACTCATTCTTCTCTCTCCTGTTACATGTTCCACTACAACACAGACTTGTAACGATCTGCACAGGGACTGGCGGCCAATCGAGGGGTTCTTTCGCAGCCAGTCTGCAGGTCAGAAACACAGTGGAAGACTGGAGACTATGATCTCCTCACATCTCTTCACCTAGTCCTGTTTCAGGGCACGTAAAAGTCACCTTCCTCAGGAGTAGGGTCGTGACTCCTCTGTACTGTGGTTCACGCTACCCCTGTGGCATCACGTTCATGACGCACCTCCCCCAGGCAAGTGTGACGTCTTTCCTGCAAAGCACAGCCATATTCCAACACATGTTCTGGCCGGCTGCTATCTAGGTGACACGGAGGTGAAACCTACTGACCTCCCAGAAGGAAGGGTCTGATCGGGCATAGTCATTTTCAATCTTGGGCATGCCAGAAACGGAAATAATGCCGGAGGATCAATTTCCTATAGAGATGACAGTTTCTCAAAAGGAACAGCTTCTCAGTATAAGGGGCAACGTGATCCCACTTCAGTGTGTTAAATTTGAAAAGGAACTAAGCCAAAGAGCAGACGAGTGAATTATTCTAAAAATCATGTGTAATCATAGAAAAAGGTATAGAAAAAATACATTACATTTAAACAAATTTTAGATTTAAATATATTCAAATACATTAAAATGTTAATGGTAGGCCTCTCTGGGCAATAAGATTATAAGTGATTTTTGTCTTAATCTATTACAGTTACTTTTCAAAAATACTCTACTAAGGGGAGCCTGGGTGGCTCAGTCGGTTAAGCGGCCGACTTTGGCCCAGGTCATGATCTCGCAGTCTGTGAGTTCGAGCCCTGCGTCGGGCTCTGTGCTGATGGCTCAGAGCCTGGAGCCTGCTTCAGATTCTGTGCTCCCTCTCTCTCTGCCCTTCTCCTGCTCACGCTCTGTGTCTATGTCTCAAAAATAAATAAACGTTAAAAATAATTAAAAAAAAAACTCTATTAAGAACATGTATTACCTCTTACGATCAGGAAAAAACCCACAAAAATTATGATAAAAATATTGGGTTATATTCACTCACTGTAGATTTGGACGCATCAATACAGCAAAATCCATATTCACCATGGTTACAGCCAAACAAAAAAAACCCGAAATAGGTTGCAAAATTATTACTTTCTAATATACATCAAATTGGGTTCAGGGATATTCATAATTGTTAAAGCTCCATAAAAAATGTTCTAAAAGACAGGGAATTTTAAGGGGTAGAATAATTTAGCCCGACCTTTTAGTCTTATTCTGACTTCGGGAATTAAATTTTTCCCTTTATAAAATGTTTCCGGTTTTACTATACCTTCCTAAAAGACAATCTCTTTTCATTCTGTTTTCAGGTGGATACAATAACCACCATTTGAGGCTGGCTGTCACTGGTACGCATTTTCCAGAAGAAAAGTGTGATAAAGGCACAAATAAGTTTTATGAGTCACATCTGACCACCTTAAGGAATAGACAAGTCTTTCCTGAGGGGATAAACCCATAGGCTACGTGGGCTTTTCTCGTGTCGGAGGTCATGCACTGTCATTTGCAGGGCACCTGGTTTTGTTACTTTGAGGATCGACACTCCTGCCCCTGCATTACAAAGACCTCCCGGAAGAAAAGAGTATTTTAAGGTATGATCCTATTTTGTTAGATCGTTACCTATTCTTCTTCTTCTTCTTTCCCTCCAGGAGGGTCATTGTGAATTTGCTAAGTCCAACCACTATTTTTCCATCACATAACACTGATTCTGAGCTTCACATTCCTTTCCCTCCTGAATCCAGCATATGACAGCTTCTCGTGGTCCAAACGCCCAGTTTCTGCTCAGTCAAAATGAGGAGGCTTTCCAAAAGCCAAGCCAGGCCCGGGACAGGCCTAAAAAGGATCACCTACATCAAACCATAAAAGAACCAAAGGAGTAGCTTTCATCTTATCACTAGGCTCTGGATCATTAAAGAGCCAGGCGACTAAAAGGAAAGGGGGTTGATTTTATACAAGGGGCGCTGGGTATTAGCAACTCAAAGCCAGTCCCCACACTTCCCCCAGGAAGGCTGTGCTGGGGTTTTATGAATTTGAGAGAGAATGCTACTGGATGAAGGCAGTGAGTGAAAGGAGAGAAGCCAGGGAAAGAATTCTCAAGGTTATACTTATTCGGTCAACGACACCATCTCAGTCTCCAAATTCCCCTTCAGCAGCCGCTCTGCTTCTGTGAACTTTCACCGGCCCCCAGCTTCGAGGTCAACCCCAGCTGCCAGACTCAGGGCGATTATTGAGCCCCTCGCCCTGATCACGAAGATACCCCGATGGATACCTCTGCCATTGCTCACTTGGGTGTGACAGGTACACCCTCAACTGTCTAGTTTGTTAGAAGCTCACGTATGCAGGGAGCAAGCAAACGTTAAAGTTCGGGCAACGATTCTCTAGGTAATGCACATGACATGTTCCTTCCCACATTTTAACAAATCATTACAAAGCTGACTTTTGAAACATTGCTTTTGTATTCTTGAGTTGCTACCCTGTTGGAGGAGAAACAGGTTTCCCTCTTTAACAAATACATCGTTCTCAGTGGAGATTTTTTTTTTGTCTGTTAAATATGTGAAATTTTAAACGTCATCAATCTGAGCATGTAGGGAAGGAAAATCACGGTGCTGAAGGGAGGGTCAGAGCTGCTGCTAATGGACCAGGAGGGCCTCCCAGGTGAAGGTCAGTACTAGTTATCTCTACTTCTCAAACTTTCAAAACATACTATTTGGCTGGCCTGAAAGCAATCTGGACCTCAGTCTTCTACCTGTGATTTTCTTTCACCAGGGTTACATAAAGATCAAATATTTATTATGCTTGGAAGAGAGCTTTTAAAACCATTAAGAATTAAATTAAGATATTAATAAACACTATGATTCTTTATGTAAACTCCCTCGCACATGTCCTCTCCTGGTAAGGAAAAATGATAAAGCCAAATTATGATAATATTTTGTGTCTGGGTCTTGCCCTCCTGGGGCCCAGTTTCCTCTTTCTTAACAGCATTCCCAGCCACCTTTCTGAATGGGACCACTCTACTTACATTGACCCAAAGAAACAGAAGAGGACGAAGTAGTGGTAGTGAACAGAACAAAGCCCATTTACCAAGGTTTCTTGATTCCATGGAAACCGCATGTCTCAGGTGTGAACTGTGAGTAGCCAACCTTGGTGCTTCTCACGTAATTGGGAGCCAGCGGTATAAATTCAGGAAATTAATATATAGTTTACCATATATAGTAAAGAATCTGCCAGCGTTCTCCATCAGGCTCACCAAACCAGCAGGCCAAGGAAACGTAGCTGTGGAAGGTGGTTTCCAAAGATGGCAGCCATCGATTCCCCCAATCCTGTAGGTCTATGTCACTCCTCCCGTCAAGAGGTGGTGTCTATTTCCCCCTACCTTGCATGGGGGCTGATCCAGTCACTTGCTCTGACCTATAACATGTGGCAGAAATGATGCTATACCAGTTATGGCCCAGCTCATAAGAGTGCTGCCAGCTTCCATTCTTTGCTCTGTTGGAGCATTAAGCTACGAGGTCAGAATTAGGGCTCCTCTATGGTAGAGAGCCCCCAGCCATTTAAGCCACCCCCGCTAAGGCACCACACAGGCGAGGGAAGCCATACTGGATGTTCCAGTTCACTGAGCTCCCAGCCAAATGCAGGTATACGAGTGATCCCAGCCGACACTAGTGGAGTGGAGACAAGGGAATTTCTGACTCTCAGAAAAGAGAGCAATAAAATGGTGGTGGTGGTGGTTTCGTTTTTGTTTTTTTAAGCCACGGAGCTTTGGGGTAGTTGATTATACAGCAACAGACAACTGAAACAATCCTCTGCAGGTAGTGCAGACAGATTTTCCACTTAATTTCCACTTCCTTCATTTCACTAAATGTCAAACAAGGATTTTCCATTATAAGCCTTTGCTTGGATTTCATTTCTCACCTTTCAAGTCTTCTTAGCTCGTCACTCAAGAGGTTGTGCAGCTCCAGCTTTTCCAGAATGAGTTCACACTGCCTCTGGTACTGCTGCAGAGGGTTTTCAGGAAAGGAAGTGTGGAGTGCATTCACACCTCCTAGCAGTGCACCTCCCTGAAGGGGTTTCAAGAAAATGGAAAATACCAGAGAGAGTCAACCAGTCAACCTGCATAGAGGAAGCATACACTGGAGGCCACTGATCCCAGATCAGCCCTCTGCACTCCCATCTGGGCTGTCAGTCACCTGGGGCCTTTTGCAAATTTCAACAGTTCTCTCCTTGCAGTTCCTGGTGGCAAGCAGTGCTCCAGGAAGCATGCTGTCACTAGCAGGACCATGAGTGCCCCGCAGATGTGCTGAAGAAAAGAGCGAGACCCACTACTGCACACCAGTGGGCAAAAGCAATACTAATGATGCAAAGAATGTTTCCTGACCATGTTTTCTCCTTCTTTTAAATGGTTTCTTTTGGATGTATTTCTTGAAATTATTAGATCTAGATTATGATCACTTTTATAACTCCTGATACACTATAACTTGTCTTGGTTTTTAACATGTTTATAATTAGAGTTCAAATATTAGTGCAAAACACCCTTACCTGCATCGAGGATTCCATTACTGACACCGCTGTAATAGCATCTTCCAGAGTCACAGTGTCACGAAACATCAGGCGAGCATGAGCTAAGAACATTAGGAAGGCAGAAATTTTTTAATGAACACTTGAGGTGATAAATGAATACTTTCCCCGACCCCCTGAAAATTATATTTTATGAATGAGCTACTCATAACAAATTCATTTTAGTAAAACAAGCACAAAAGTCGAATTTCTTTCTTTCTGTTTAAGTAGGCTCCATACACAGCATGGAGCCCGACGCGGGGCTTTAACTCACAACCTGAGATCAAGACCTGAGCCGAGACCAAGAGTCAGACGCTTCACTAACTGAGCCACCCAGGTGCCCCACAAAAGTCTAATATCAACTAGTTTTAAAGTTGTTTCTCTAATGATGGGCCTTATCTTTCACAGCCCATAGCAATTCTGGGTATTTACATGAAAAGTACTCTGTGCTCCAACAAAGAAAGCAGAAAGGGGTTATATAAGCATATATCTAATATTCAATAACTTTTAATCTCCATATTTAAAAATGTATATTTACTTTGAGAGAGAGAGGGAGAGAAGGTGCATGTGTGTGAGTGGGGCAGGGGCCGACAGACAGGGAGAGAGAGAATCCCAAGCGTTGTTAGTGCAGAGCCCAACACGGAGCTCGATCCCACAAACCGTGAGATCATGACCTGAGCTGAAACCTAGAGTTGGACGCTTAACTGACTGAGGCATCCAGAGGCCCATTAATCCTCACTTTCTAGTCTATTAGAGAAATACACAGTATTAAACTCATTTCTCTCTGGCACTTCTCTTTATCTGTGAGCTTTTCAAAACTACCAAACTCACAAGCCTGCATTTGGGGTACTTGTCTTAATATTAGCTATAAATCCTTGACAAAGTGAAGTGCATTTGTTTTATAAAACTTTTTATTAAGCATATATTCTGTCATCATATGATACAGTCAGTTCACATGGAGTTTTTTTTAGAATTATTTGAACAAGGGCTAAATATGAAAGCCAGTATTAGAAAAAAGTCTTGATGTTTATTTACTTATTCATTTATTTATTTAGAGAGACAGATTATGAATGGGGGAGGGGTAGAGAGAGAGACACACACAGAATCTGAAGCAGGCTCTAGGCTCCGAGCTGTCAGCACTGAGCCTGACGTGGGGCTTGAACTCATGAACTATGAGATTATGACCTGAGCGGAAGTCAGATGCTTAACTGACTGAGCCACCCAGGCGCCCCTAGAAAAAAATTCTTGAGATGGATGCTAGTTGTATGTATGCACGTAAGTCTCATGCCTTAGGAATGGGCTCGTCTATTATGTTAGTGGCTGTGAATGGCAATTAGTGAGAAAAAACCAGATATGCTACACAGGAAACAACTGCAAACAAGAAAGAATTCCACCCAAAATCCTAACAGACTACCACTGAGAAACACACATTAGTAAATAAGACTTTCTAAGTGAATCATGTCACCAACAGTCCTCTTCCTTCATGGTGCTACCCTCTACTCAATACCCGTAATCTGTCCCCAGAAGAATGCAGGTTTCATAGTTTAGAGCCTTTATTTTTCAAGCGACTATGGGCACCTTAGAAATTCTTCTTACTCATCTTTGAATTCATGGTGCCAAGCTCCATGCCTTGCACATACTGGGCCCCCAACAGAAGTATTATTTGTTGAAAGAAATAAACCTTCTGCTAATCGGATCAAGCTTTCCAACAGGCGGATGGTGGTCCGGGCAGCGTTCCGGGAATCACTCTGTCTCTGCATCTGGTAGTACCGGAGAAGAACCTGATTGCCCGCATCAGACAGCGTGGGCTGCAGATTCCGAATCAGGCAGAAGTAGGTTTTCATCTTCTCCATGCTCCAGAGCTTCTCTGACTTGCTCGGGTAACCTGCATGTATCAGGTGCTAGGTCAGCAATCACCTCAAGGGCTTTTGTCATGCTCTTGTACTCTTTTTTAAAAAAGATAACCTTCAAGTTTGTGGCCACTGAAACCTAGACCCGACTCTGCACAGCATATAGTTCAAGCACAAGCAGCCTTAGGATCTAAGCTTAAAAAAGGTAGGCTTCCTACAGGGGCTAAAATTATCCAGAATAATCCTGGTCCGTCCTATAGTAATACACGGTATTTGGAGTAAATCTAATTTAATTTAAAGGGAAGCTTTCTGTTTCATAATTTAGTCCAGTTTTCTTTGCGTGCAAGAGGTGAG
Organism: Paguma larvata; assembly: GCA_030068075.1. Lineage (NCBI taxonomy): Eukaryota > Metazoa > Chordata > Mammalia > Carnivora > Viverridae > Paguma > Paguma larvata. The sequence goes on from CM057829.1 coordinate 104,815,952, forward strand.
TGGTAACTATATATCATGAGGTTGCCCTCTTTTAACCACAAAGAACATATTTACCAACTATAGGATCATCCGCAGGCCCCTTTCCTTCTGCTCGTTATTCTGGGCACACTAAACGGCTCCTCTCGCTGCCTTCTGTCTAAGCATCTATTGCCGGTTAGGTAGGGTACCTTGGGTATTTACTTAATTTTATTCAAAGAGAATTTCATTTGGTTATGTCTGCTTTTTCTCCACCAATTTGAATGATTTACCTCCACGTACCTTTGTTTTCTAAGATAAAGGAGGAAATTATACGATCCCAGTCTTCATTCTTGGTATCAAGCAAAACCAGGATCAGATCAAATCGACTTAAGAGCGGGCTGCCAAGAGCGATGTTCACAGACACGGACTCATGGGGGTCATACTGGCCTTTGGGGTTAGTTGCTGCCAGGATGGTGGTCCTTGTGTTCAGCTTGCACACGAGGCTATTAAAAGAGAGGGTACAATTCACTGACAAGTTGAGATTCAAATAAAAAGCAAAATTAAACTTGTTAATAAAAAGAAAATCTTGTTATCTTGAAAATACAGAGAAACTGTGAAAGAGAACATGGAATGATACACGGAGGTATCACAAACACCAAGTTTGAAGGAAGTTCATTAATGGTAGCCTATGCTGAAGGGAAGTTACTGTTAAATAAACACTTCTTATGCCCCTACTATGAGCAGATCCCTCTCTGGGTGCTAAGAGGTGTAGCCAGGCTATGGTAAGTTCTAGACACAGGCCAGACTATGGTAAGTTCTAGAAGGATAAAGTTCCCAGGGGGAGTAAAGATGATGTGTATCCATTTATGCAGTTGGAAGAAATGATTAGAGAAACAATACAAAGTAGCTCTTGAACTGAGGCTTTCACTACATCTGGACTTTTCAAAGTGGAGGTTATATGTATGTATTTGTGAGGGAGTGAAGGTGAGAGGGCAAGGGTGACATTGGAGAATGCTGAGTGGTTAAAACAAAAACTTCCTGTGTGCTCACTTCTTTTGATTTTTCTAAAAGTGAAAGAAACAGAGAGACACAGAGAGAGGAAGGGAGAGAAAGAGGGGAGAGGAGGAGAAGAGGGGAAGGGAGGGAGGGAAAGGAAATCAGGGAAAATAAGGATGGATTAGCATCACTTTGTTTGTTTGTTCTGAGCATAGTGATACACAATGTTACATTAATTTCAGGTGTATAACTTAGTAGTTTGACAAGCTTATACATTACGCCGTGTTCACCACAAGTGTAGCTACATCTGTCCCATTACATGACTATTACAATGTCACTGACTGTAGTCCTTATGCTCTTTTTATCTGCATACCTTATTCATTCCAAAACTGAACTTATTCCCTCTCCCTTTCACGTATTTTGCCCAAACTCCCATTCCCTTCCCCTCTGGCAACCATCAGTTTGTTCTCTGTATTTATAGTTCTGATTCTGCTTTTTTTAAATTTATTTTTTTAGATTTCACTTATGAGTGGAATCATACAGTGTCTGTCTTTCTCAGTCTGACTTATTTCACTCAGCTTAATACCCTTGAGGTCCATCCATGCTGTCTCAAATGGCACGATCTCATCTTTTTATGGCTGTGTAGTATTCCGGTGTGTGTGTACACGTGTGTGTGTCTGTGTGCATGCACACACACACATTTTCCTTACCGATTCATCTACTGATAAACACTTAGGTTGCTTCCGTGTCTTGGCTATTGTAAATAATGCTGCAATGAACATGGGGGTACATATATATATATATTTGAGTTAGTGCTTTTGTTTTCTAACCATGGAATTACTGGACCTTATGGTATTTTTATTTTTAAGGAAACTCCATACTGTCTTCCACAGTGGCTGTACCAATGTACATTCCCACCAACGGTGCACAGGTGTTCCCTATTCTCCACATCCTCACCAACATAGGTTGTTTCTTGTCTTTTTGATTTTAGTCATTCTAATAGGTAATATCTCATTATAGTTCTGATTTGCATTTCCCTGATAATTAGTGATGCTGAGCATCTTTTTATTGTCTTTTGGCCATCTGTACATCTTCTTTGGAAAAATGTCTATTCAGGTCCAGAAAATCCTAAAGAATTCACCAAAAAATCACTAGATGTATTAACAAATGCAGTAAGGTGGCAGTCTAAAAAATTAATACCAAGAAATTTGTGGCTTTTCTATACATTAGCAATGAAGTTGTAGAAAGAGAAAATTTAAAAACAACAGTATTTACAGTTGCAGTAAAAAGAATAAAATACCTGGGAATAGACTACCAAAGAGGTAAAAGACCTATACTCTGAAAACTATAAAAAAAATTGAAGATAACACAAGCAAATGAAAAGATATTCCACACTTATGGGCTGGAAGAACAAATATTGCTAAAATGTCCATACTACCCAAAGCAATCTACAAATTCAATGCAATCTCTATCAACATACCAACAGTATTTTTCACAGAAGTAGAACAAATAATACTAAAATTTATATGGAATCACAGAAGACCCCAAATAGTCAAAGTGATCCTGAGAAGAACAAAGCTGGAGGTATCACAATTCCGGATTTCAAGATATACTACAAAGGTGTCGTGATCAAAACAGCATAGTACTGGCACAAAAATAGACACATAGATCAATGGAACAAAATAGAGACTCCAGAAATAAACCCACGAATATATGGTCAATTAATCTATGACAAAGGAGGCAAGAATATACAATGGGGAAAAGATACTTTATTCAATAAATGGTGCTGGGAAAACTGGATAGCTACATGTAAAAGAATGAAGCTGGACTACTTTCTAGGTATCATGCACAAAGATAAAATGCACTGAAGACCTAAACAAGAGACCTGAAATCACAAAAATCCTACAAGAGAACACAGGCAGTAATTTCTCTGACATTAGTCAGAGCAATAATCTTCTAGATAAGTCTCCTAAGACAAGAGAGAAGAAAGCAAAAATAAACTATTGGGATTACGTCAAAATAAAAAGCTTCTGCATGGCGAAGGAAACCATCAAGAAAACAAAAAGACAACCTACTGGATGGGAGAAGATATTTATAAATCTGATTGGGGGTTAATATCCAAAATATATCAAGAACTTATACAAATGAACACCCAAAGTACCAAACAATCCAATTTAAAATTGGGCAGAGAACCTGAAGAGTCACTTTTCCAGAGAAGATGTATAGATAGGCAACAAACATACGAAAAGCATCGCGTTTTTGAGGAGCAACAGTGAAGGGCAGACTGAGGAGGTCTGGGCGCAGTGGGCAGGTGAAATGGGGAAACTGTGGACAGGACACACGGAGAAGGTCAGAGCAATGGTCCAGGAAGAGGCACGCACGTCCTGAACAGAGCAGTGGTGCCACAGGTATGGATATGGTGTGACTTAGACATTGTTTTTAAGCTTATCGTTGATGGGCAAGTCCTCAAAATAGCACGGCATATTCATTAACAACACCCGAGGAAGATTCTTTTTTTTTTTCTCTGTAAATCTGTATGCTCTCCATTCAATGACCACTTTTACTTGTAGTGGCAAATCTGCCTCTCAGCAGTCACCGCCCTATGACATCAGCACACATGTGCCACATTTGTTAATCTCCGATCTATCTCCAGTTGGCTCTAGTGACCAGTTGATGAGACTGAACAAGTTTAAGAATCTTTATTTGTAGTAAATGGCACAAGAAGACACTCATTAAAGTGTCTAATGACACTAATGACACTAAGGGAGGCATTAATTCCCCCTTTAAAATGAAATCCTTTTTAAAATTTTACTGAAAGGGGTGCACCTGGGTGGCTCAGTTGGTTAAGCATCCCATTCTTGATTTCAGCTCAGGTCACAATGTAGCTGTTTGTGAGTTCAAGCCCTGCGTCAGGCTCTGTGCTGACAGTGCAGAGCCTGCTTGGGATTCTCTCTCTGCCCCTCCACTGCTTGCTTGCTCGCTCTCAAAATAAATAAATAAAAAATTTTTAAAAAATTACTGAAAGGGAAAAATTCTGAATAGTCTACATTTTATAATTTATGTGCCAAAATGGCTTTGTGAAGGCAGTTGTTTAGGCCTGTGGAATCCAGTTTGCCAAAAAAACCAAAAACCAAAAACAAAAACAGAAAAAATAGTAAATTGTTCCTAATTTCACAAAGCACATTTAATCCATACTTAAGCGAGGCTGTTTGCATTTACCATAGAAAATGAATATTACTGCAATACTGGCAATGAAACAAAATATGACTGCATACAAAGTGATTTTTTAAAAAATATTTTCGTTATGAGGTAAAATTGCCTGTTCTTCCTCTTTCTGATCTACAAATACTGATAAGCCATTTCCTGTGTGCAGAGGAGTGTAATGACAATTCAGGAAGGTATACAGTGATCCCTCCTTCAGTTAGTTTCCACAGAACTGCTGGAGGAGGGGGAGGTTCTACACGGTGCCTGCCAGACAATACGTGGGCCACGGGTGATGGCGTCCCTGCCAGCATTAGCATCAGCGAAGAGACACTTCTGTGGAGACTCCTGTATATCTGTAAGGTATATAATCTTAAAGCTATCCATGATGTGAGAAGGGACATAAACAAGCAAAGACAGAAAGAAGGTGGTGAATTACTCCTGAGGTAACTGGGGGAAAAAAAGAAACGAGCTTAAGGAAGGGGGCTGAGGACAATTTACATGTGAAGAAAAAAGGCTGTCTGATGGACAGTTAGTGGAAATGTGAGCCATGAAAAACAGAGGAGTGGTTTCTGGTCATTTGAAACAGGGGAAGGTTGTATACACACCTGGTGGTTGCAGATCTATGATACAAACATGACTGCATTAGAACCAAATGAGGCTTTGGTAAAACACACACACACACACACACACACACACACACAGTCTAATCCTAAGTAGTTCGTGCATAGTACTGGCTCACTAAATAACTACTCACTGAATAAACTCACAAATTAGTGGAGGGTAATCATCATTTTTTCAATCCAGTATGACCTCCACCTCCTTCAATAACAATAATAAAGGTAACTACCATATTTGCAATACCAAGCACGGTGCTAGGCTTTACGTATACATACTAGCCCTAATATTCACAGAAACTTAAGAGGTAAGATAACACATCACCAGCTTAGAAATGAGGAAAACAGAAGTTGAAGGAGGTTAGTAACTCCCCCGCAGGTGACAGAGAGCAGCAGAGCTGAGCTCCCATTCAGACCCAGACCTGCTTAGCTCCAAAACCAGTGCTCTTTTACCTGCAGACTGCCACCCTGGTGTGACATCTTAAACAGTTTCTGTGTGGTCTTCAAATGTTTGTGTGTGTGTGTTTTTCTTTATGTTTGTTTATTTCTGAGAGAGAGAAAGAAAGCACATGTGCACATGGGGAGGAGAGAGAGACAGAGACTCCAAAGCAGGCTCCATGCTGTCGGCATAGAGCCCAATGCGAGGCTCGAGCTCATGAACCACAAGATCATGATCTGAGTTGAAACCAAGAGTTGGACGCGTAACTGACTGAGCCACCCAGGCGCCCCATCCTGTGTGGTCTTAAAGAATCTGTCTGATGGTTTAGGTGTTCACTGACTTGCCTTATCTGTTTCCTACTTGATTTGATCCTCCTTGAAGGGCTGTGAGCTATTGATACCATGCTCACATGCCTGTCACATATTAAATGCTCAATAAACATTCACGAAATACATGATAAATAAAAAAATAATCTTCACTTAATTCAGTATTTCTAAAATTTAGAGCCATTTTATACTTACAGGCTTCAACAGTCATAAAATAATCATGCTAATAATATGTGGTTTTTTTTTTACATTAACTCCAAGGAGTGAAAACATTCCAGTTTCTGAAAAAGCTACTTTTCCATTTTTAATCCACATGTTTTCACTTTCCTAAAAACACAGTGGTAACTTTCCTATTCTACAGTTAGGTTACACGAAATGCTTGTACTCTGACAGGCCCTCCAGAAAGTGCCCTGGGTTTTGCAATGCTCTCTCAGTGCTCTCATTACACCCTTTACGGGGTGATCCCCGTCTGCACTCATGGCCTTCATCATCACCGATATGCCGGTTCCTGCAAATTCAGTTCTCGCCTGTGGCACCGGCTGCTGTGTGCTCACCAAACCCTGTTTCCCCTTCGCCCTAGGCAGAGCCAGACCATGTTCCCCATCCTCTTACACAGCTGAGTCAGACTATGGTAAATAAGTCTTGTCAATGGAATGGGGTGGAAGAACATATGCCATTTCCATGTCAGGCACCGACGTTCCTGTGCAGCCCTCCTCATCCTCTCTCCCTGCCAGCATAGACCAGGATAAGGCCCTGGAGTCAGAGAGCCACCTGAGGGATGCAGCCTGGGCCTTGGGAGAGTGTGTGGAGCAGAGCACCCCACCCTCAACCCACAGGAGGCTGTGACAGAAGCAAGAAAAACCTCCTTTGGCAAAATATTGCAGGAAAGAGATGAGCGCAGGAAAGAACCGACCAGTTTTCAAGGAGTAAGGAAGAGAATAGACAGCTCAGAAATGGGAAGTTTTGAAAGGCCAGAAAACACAACTGCTTCTAGACCCCGGAGCATAAGAGCAAGACTGAAAGGGTTTTGAACAACAGAGCCACAGTAAACTCTCTCAAGCGTAGATGACCCAGGCTAAGGGTGAAGCCTTCAGTTACGGATGGCCTCAAGGCACCTGCAATTAGGTTGAATAAAGGAGAATGGAGGCCACGCTCATGCTCACAGCAATACTATTCACAATGGCCCAGAGGTGGAAGCAACCCCAGTGACCATGGATGGATGAATAAACAAAACGTGTTTTGTTTATATACACACACACACACAATGAAGTATTACTCAATCCTGAAAAGAAAGGAAATCCCGCTACTTACTTACTACAACAGGGACGAACCTTGAGGACATTATACTAAGTGGCGTAAGTCAGTCACAAAAGATAAGTGCGTACGAATCTACTTGTACAGGATTTCTGGAGTGGTCAAATTTATAGGGACAGAAAGTAGAACGGGGATTTCCAGGGATGGGGGGGAGGGGAAAACGGGGAGCTGTTGATGAATGGGTATAGAGTTCTGGTTCTGCAAGACAAAAAGGCTTCTGAAGACTAGTTGTACGACAATGTGAATATGGATGCACTTAATATCACCGAACTGCACACTTAGAAATAATTAGGATGGTAAATTTTACATTGTGTATTTTTTTTTACCGCAATAAAAAAAATGGAGGCTATAATGGACTGAATGTGATTCCCCCAAATCCGCGTGGAAGCAATGTGATAGTATTACGAGTTGGGGCCTTTGGAAGATAATTAGGTATAGATGAGCTCATGAAGGCAGTGCTCCCATAAGGGGATTAATGTCCTCGTGTGAAGAGGAGGAGAGGCCAGAGCTCTCCCCATTCCCCCCTCCCCCGACACATACCTGCACGTGCACACACACCGAGGAAAGACCTTGTGAGCACGCAGCAAGAAGGCAGCTGTTCACAAGCCAGGAAGAGGGTCCTCATGAGGAACTGAATCTGTTAGCACCTTGATCTTGTACTTTCCACCTTCTAGAACTGTCAGAAATAAATGTCTGCTGTTCGAACCCCCAGTTAATGGTATTTTGTTCCAGCAGCCCCCACTAAGACAAAGGCAAAGAAGGAAAGAAAAGGAAAACCCCGCAAGTCAGACTCGAGAAATCTGTGAAGAAAAGAACTCCGGATACCGGCACGGGCATTTGGCTGGAAGCAAAGGGATGAAGCCGATGATTCCGGGAGATCCACACCCGGCCCACAAAGAAACCACACCCCCACTCTAAAGAAAGCCTTTGTTGCTTCCAAGTTGTAAAACAACCTGTAGCAGATATGACACCAAAAGCACAAGCAAAAAAAGACAAAATAGATAAAACGGACTTCATCAGAATTAAAACTCTGTGCTTCAAAGAACTGAAAAGGCCCACAGAATGAATTATTTGCACATCATATAGCCGAGAAAGGAACTTCAATCCAGAATATATAAATAACTCTTAAAACTCAGCAATAAAAAGGCAAATAATCCAGTTGAAAATGGACAAAGGACGTGAACAGATGTTTCTCCAACGAAGAAACACGAATGGCCAGTAACACATGAAAAGAGGCTCAGTATCATCGGTCATTAGGGAAATGCAAATCAAGCCCACAGGCGAGACACTAAAGACACACTAGGACTGTCATAATGACAAAGACAACGACAGCGTTGGCAAGGATATAGAGACACTGGAACCCTCCTTCACTGCTCGAGGGACTGTAAAATGGTACGGTGGTGATGGAAAGGTTTGACGGTGCCTTAAAAAGTTAAATATTGTTAACACGGGACCAAGTGATCTCTCCTATTATATATCCACACAAAAACTAGTACGTGAATCTTCTTAGTAGCATTATTCATAATAACCAGAAAGTGGAAACAGCCCAAATTTCTATCAACTGATGATGGATAAATGACCTGTGGTATATTCATAGCATGGAATACTATCTGGCCACGAATAGGAAGCTATTGGTGGTACATGCCACAGCTTGGATGAACCTCAGGAACATTATGCCAGTGAGAACAGCTGAGGACCAGTCCTGAAGGCTAAAGAGCTCTATGAAGGAAGGGGCCAGGGCCCGTGAATGACTTCATGGGCTAGAACAACTCTTCCACACACTGATGAGCAAGACACAACCTTAGATGGTGTTAAGCCACTGTCTGCTACAGCAGTGGCCGCCCCTGAGTGATAGCCGGCAAATCTCTCTAACGAGCTCTAGATTCTTTGGCTGTAGCAAAAAGGACTCCAATGTCTGAGTGGTTTCCTCACCCAAAGAACCAGTCCAAAAAATAGCCTGTGATGTAATACTCATATATATGTTTCTAGTTATCCAATACTTTTAGAATAGGGCCCCAATTAAAAAAAAACAACAAAGAAACTATTTAGCACCTAAAAAGTGGGGTAAAAAGCCTCACAAAACTATACAAAAGAAAAATATATTAATGATATTCTCACAATCCATGAATACACTTACAAAATTATTAAAAAACAATCACCTTTCACATAGATTGACTCAATGAAGGGTAATAAGAGAGAACAAGACACAGGCCAGGGCAGCCGCTCACACAGAACATCTAGAAAGAACGGAAACTCTCAGAGTGCATGATGTGAACGTACATTTTCCCATCTTGGTGGCACACTCGGATGCCTGTAAGGGATACTTCTCATCCTGTTCCAGAGCCCCCACGGCCCGCCCCCTCCCCCGGGAGTCAGAGCCCTCTCAGCGGGGTTGGGTGGTTGGACTTGTTCCCCACCTTAACCTGAGGTTAATGTGAGGAGGATGCCACCAGAGACGCAGCTTCACAAGATGGGGAGGAAGGGGCAGACAGGTTGTCTGGGTGTGTAGAGAAATCTCACCCGGGAGCAATGGTGCCTAAGCCTGGCTCATCCATGAGAGTCAAGGTTGGCTGTAAAAGCAGAGATTCCCAGGTCCCACCTCTGAGAGTCTGACTGGTAGGCCTGGTGGGGGCTAGGAAACGGAACATCAGCCGAGTGACTGGTGCTGTAGCTCTTTTATGGCTATTAGAATCACATGTACAATAAATGACTACTTGTCTGTCTCTCTACAAAGTCTGAGAATCTTGGGGTGCCTAGACAGCTCAGTCGGTTAAGCATCCAACTTCGTTCTGCTCAGTCATGATCTCATGGTTTGTAGGGTCAAGCCCCACGTCGGGCTCTGTGCTGACAGCTCGAGCCTGGAGCCTGCTTCGATTCTGTGTCTCCCTCTTCTCTGCTCCTCCCTCTGCTCATGCTCTGTCTCTCAAAAATAAAAACACATTAAAAAAAAAAAAAAGTTCTGAGCATTTTGAAAACAAAGGCCTTGTCTTTTCATCTTTGTGGTGTGAGGAGCTAGGAGACAGCATGGTGTTGTTTAGTGCTCATGACAGGTTTAGTGAGCAAAACGATAAATTGCCATTGTGCTTGTTTTTATTTTTTAATTATTTTGTATTTTTTTAAAGATTTAAAGAATTTTTTTTTTATTTTGAGAGAGGGCATGAGAGCGTAAGTGGGGGAGGGGCAGAGAGATGGAGAGAGAGAATCCCAAGCTAGCTCCACATTGTCAGTGCAGAGCCCAATGCAGGGCTCAAGCTCACCAATCACAAGATCATGACTTGAGCCAAAATCGAGAGTCGGACGCTCAACTGACAGAGCCACCCAGGCACCCCCATCATGCTTGTTTTTAAAATTTAGCCTGTACTTCCTACCTAGCCTTGAGAGTATAATTTAGTAGCATCAAATATATAATTGCGACATCAGATTTTCTCCTACAATGGTCCTCAGCAAATAGCAAAGGTATCCTTTATTACTTAAGAGTCAACTGATACCCTGCCTTTGAATTCTAACTCTGTGCAGTGTATACAAAGTGACATATTTCTTTCTATCTTTTTTTTTTTTAACATTTATTTTATTTTTGAGAGAGTGACAGAGCAGAAGCAGGGGGAAGGGCAGAGAGGGAGAGACAGAATTCAAATGAGGCTCCAGGCTCTAAGCTGTCAGCACAGAGCCCCACGCAGGGTTTGAACTCACGAACTGTGACATCATGACCCAAGCCAAAGTTGGATGCTTAACCAACTGAGCCACCCAGGTGCTCCCAAAGTGACACATTTAAAAACACACGCACAAAACTCTGAGAAATTCCCTTCAGCCTTGGAGGCCAGCCAGATACTCTGATTCAATGGTTCACACTATATCCTTAAGCTATAATTCAAATTAAAAAATCTTTCACAAAGCAATCAGAAGTTAGTCACTTGAAATGAGAGAGGAAACAAAAGAACACACACTTAAGAATTCCTAAAAATGATATTGTAAGGTATCAAACACCTCAAAGAAGAACTTGAAGTGTTCTTACAGAAGGGGCCCAGAACGTCTGGGTGATGACGGCCTTTGTATTGCTGGCCAAATTAAGATGTCTTTGAAATGAGGAGTGAAGAGTAGGTAAGGTGTTTTAAGGGTAAAATTCAGAGTATCTTTATTTTACTTTGGTAGAATACATGATTAAGCATTCTCTTTTCATACTTAACCCTTCTAATCTGCTTTCTAATTAACAACTTGATATGTTTATGTCTCTAGAGACATTTTCTCAAGAGCTCTGCATTTGGCAAATAACTGTATATTTTGCATCAGGAAGATTAACAGGCTCCTAATTAGGGACAGAATGAACTTAAGATTCTGAAAACTGTTAACCAAAAAATTAGATGAGCTACTACTGCTGGAGGCAGACCCAACTCTTTCTTAAACAGTAGAGTGACAGACAGAGAAAGTGCCATGAAACATGAACACGAGCCACGATGGAACTTAGATGTTTTTGTTGCGTTGCCACTACCGAGGAGATGATGTGTAAACACTGTGCCCTGAAGGCCACTTAACAGCCAGCCCAAGAGCAAAACCAACGTGTACCATTCTCACACTGTTCTAGAAGTGATATTATGACAAAATAAAAATTTTAAAACTATAAAAGGACAATTCCTCCAGATGGAGGGAGAAAAATATCACATCACTGGTGTAGATGTGACCTGGGGAAAAACCGTAAAAACCACCGCAGAGCCGGACCAGGAGTGACTAAGTGCTGTCTTGATAAACCCTGCCATCCTTTTCGTTTATCTCTTGGAAACCCATTGGGCTCGAGACTTTTTTCATCAAGAGGCACCTGCTATTTAGACTGATTTGTCTGGCTATTCTGTCTAAACTATTGCTCCTCAGCACTGACAAATCCACAAGCACTGATGACTGTTGTATTCCTTAAGTGATTCTTTTGTCCTCCTTATAGTGCCGGACAGGCTAACCACTGGAACGTTCGCCAAGCATGTAACTCCACAATCCCCTCTTCCTAAACTGCAACGTGGGAACAGCAGACTGGACCAGAGATTGGAAACTGACTAAGGGCAGTCGCTCCATAAACCAGCCAGAGGCATCCAAGCTTCTGTTGCATAAATCTACTAGGGACAATCTAATTGGCCCTCTTTTGAGGGTATCTGAAATGGACACAAGAGGGAGAACTGAACTACTTCTAGAGAGAGCTGAATGAGTCTGAAGATCCACAAATACACATACATACCCACAAATGGTCACAGGAAAGTATCTGAGTTGTAATAATGGGAGAGCAGGAATGGCTGCTGCTTCATATCTACTAGAAACAAGCTCCCATTCTCCAAATTATGTTCAGTCACCAAAAAAAGCAGCTTCTTTTTTTCTGTTACTCAGTTTCTGCATTTGTAAAAATGAGGTTATATAATCGTGGTCTGAGATCAACTATTGTGAGAAAGAAATGGGTTATTATATGTGCAATATTTAGAATAGAGCCTGGCACCTAATAAGTACTAGATAAGTACAGATAGCCCTTATTATCCAAACTCCTGCTTTCTGTAAGTAGGAATTTGAATATATGAAGATAATTTTCTGATAAATTCCCTGCTATCCAAATTAAGGAACAAAATAGATTTGGCTAGAGAGAGATACTTGTGTTACTTATTATAGTTAAGTACCTCATCATGCGCCAGACACTATGCTATGTAATTTACATGTAAGAGTAAACTAACCTTTTTCTTTTTTATTGAATTATATTTAACACGTAACATTGTATAAACACAACGTATACAACATGTTGATTTGATATATTTATATATATGGTAATATAGTTGCCATCAAAGTAAAAACTAGCACTTTATCATGTTACATAAATACTATTTCTTTTTTATAGAGGGAGTGATTAAGATGATTAAGATCTAGTCTCTTAGCACGTTTGATGATTATAATATTGTTGTCTACATTCGCTATACTGTGCATCAGATCTCCAGGACTAGTCTACTAGCTGCAAATTTGCACCCATAAAAAATATCTTTCCTTCTCCCCCAGCCTCCAGGCCCTGGCAACCACTATTTTACTCTCTGTTTTTATGAGTTTGGCTCTTTTAGATGCTATATATACAAGTGATATCATACAGTATTTGCCTGCCTGTCTGACTTATTTTACTTAGCATAACGTCCTCAAGGTCCATCCTTCTTGTAAGTGGCAGATTTCCTTACCACATCTTCTTTATTCATTCATTTGTTGACAGGCACTTAGGTTGTTTCCATCTCTTGGCTGTTGTGACTAATGCTGCAGTAAACATGGGAGTACAGGATATTTCGATATCCTGTTTTCGTTTCCTCTGGTGTATACCCAGAAATGGGATTGCTGAATCATATGGTAGTTCTTTTTTAATTTTTTGAGGAATCTCCATGCTATTTTCCATAGTGGCTGAACTGAGTGTATTATTATACATTGCTATCAACAGTGCACAAGGGTTTCCTTTTCTCCACATCTTCATCAGCACTTGTTATGTTGTCTTGATGATGGTCATTCTAAAGGATGTGAGATGATATCGCATTGTGGCTTTGATGGTTAGTGATGTTGAGCATCTCTTCATATACCTGTATATATATATGTATATATGTACATATATATATGTATATGTATATGTGTGTGTATATATATATACATATATATATATATATATATGTATATATATACTTGAAGGTGATTTTTTTCCCCTTCAAAACAAAGAGTTTTGTTAGACCTCATCTAAAGAAATAAAATGAATGATACAGCTTGAAGCATTAGTACGAGCATTTACATGGGAGAATTACCGTTGGCAAGTGCTAACCAGTAGGAGAGCTGAACAAGTCTGAAAGACCCATAGATGTACAGACACACACACACACAAAATCAGAGTATCTCGCAGTAACGGGAGAGAGCGTTGAAGGTGAATACACTTCTGCTGCTGAGGCGGCTGCTATTTTAGATCTACTTTGAACAAACTCCCATTTTCCGAATTATGTTCCAGTCATCAAAAATTGCAGCCTTTGCCGTCCTGGGCACCCTAGCAGGCCTGGCTTATGGTGCCCTTCAGGTAACGTGAGCTTTTCTCATTATAACTTTCAAAGGCCTTTCTGGTTATCATCCACCCTGCAGCACTCGAGGGTTCATCCTGGAGTACAATCGTGTTTTGGATGACTGATCAAAGTTCCTGGACACAGGCAGGAGCCAGGTGATGGTGGTGATAATAGGCCATATTCATTTATCACAATTTTGAAATCCAGAAAGTTCTGAAAAGCCAAGGTGTTCATAGTTAATTTGGCAGGAAAATCTGACCTGAACTGATGTGTCTTTATTCCATTTAGTGTGAAGTTTTATAGCTTCACTGCAATATGATTAAAATGTTTGATTACAGGTGCGGTCGCAGGCACTGCTAGTAGCTTCCATAATATAGGACATATGCACTGTATTACTCTCCTAAAATGAAAACCAAAAAACCTGAATTCCAACATGTATTTGGCCTCAGCAGTTTCTAAAAAGTAGGTCTATAACGGTAACACTTAACGAGCATATTATATATGTGCTTATGTCATAAGTACTTTACATGGATTAATTCATTCATTTTCATAGTAGCCCTATGAAAAGGAATGATTCTCACCATCTTACCAATGAGAAAGTCAAGGCAGAGAGAAGTCCAGTAAAATGCCGATAAGTAGCTAGTAGGTAGTGGAGCAGGAACCTCAACAAAGCAGACTAGTTGTGGGACTCTTTCTCTTATTATAATTCTTTCAATGCCCAATGCATTCTTGTGGAGCTCTTGCTGCAGTTTCCTGAACTTGTTCCACATCTAGCATAGAGCATGTTCAGTATTTCGTGATATAACGTGAAGCCATATTTTATACATATACACAATCTGCAACAAACCAGCCAGCAGCTGAATTCATTTGTTGGCTTAGGTTTATAGTACCTCACAGGTGGTACCTTGAAGGTTATTCCATTCACTCGTTAGATGCTTGAATTCCTTCCACAAAAGTTTCCTATTCTACTTTGAAGGCCCCTACAACCATGCAGGCAGCCTACCTGATGGCTCGAACCTCTAAGAAGTCTTCCTTGTACTGATTCTAAATACGCTTCCCTGAACTTCCTAGCCATTGATCGATCTTAAAGGATACGGAAAAGTTTAATTCCATTTCTATGGATTTGATCCCTTTAAACTAATTGTAGATAACCATTTCTCCAATTACTCTTTCTAGAAATGGTTCGAAGAAAACATGGGTAATGTTTTAAAAACACACAGAAGTTGGTATGATGAGTTAAACGACAAAGAAAGATAACTTAAAAAGTGAAATGTTGATGGCATGCCTAGGTGGCTCAGTCAGTTAAGCATCCAAACTCTGTTTCAGCTCAGGTCATGACCTCATACAGTTCCTGGGTTTGAGCCCTTCGCTAGGCTCTGAGCTGACAGTGTGGAGCTGGCTTGGGATTCTCTCTCCTTTTCTCTCTGCCCCTCCCCTGCTTGCGTGCTCTCTTTCTTTCTCTCAAAATAAAATAAAATGTCAATTTCTAGGTTTCCAGAACACAATCCACATCTCTCCATATATCCTTCAGAGACATTACAGAAAAACAATGAGAGCGAAGAAACCCATAAAACAAAACTAAAAAATAAAAGTGAGAGAGAATAGTGCAAATTTCAATTTACATGGAAATCAACAAATAGACATTAGGAACCAGCAAAACTGATAGAGAGCCCACAATGGAACAGAAAGATGGGTGAAACTAAGTGAAAAGGAGAAGAGACCAATGGGTTCCTCGTGATGGTAGAACACAGACAAAATCACCCTTAGGAGGAAAGAGTGCCACGTGGAGTGGGGAAACATTGTGGAAAGGCTTGAGACCAGTGACATCTGGGAACAGAAAGAGCGACTTGAAAGTTCTCGAGACCAAAGACAGCCGTCTGGGGAAGGGTCCTGAACTGGATGAAGGTGACCAGCAAGGGGCAGGAGTCCCTTGGAGTCTTGGTGATCAGAGGACGGGGGAGATGAGCAGAGGATATTAAAGATCCTACTAAACAAATAAGAAACACAAAATCAGAAGACACATCAACCACCCTTCCCTTAACTTTTAGAAAAAAACACTATCTGTTAAGTAATATGGACTCAGCTGAGATTACTCTAAACTAAAAAAGTTTAGTGCACCATCCAAGCTCCTCACCATCACCATAACAGAATAACTATTCTTGATTTAGGAAAGGATAAAACATTTTATTTTTTTATTATTTCTTTTAATTTAAATTTTTAAATTTAAATTCAAGTTAGTTAATATATAGTCTTGGTTTCAAGAGTAGAACCCAGTGATTCATCTCTTATGTATAACACCCAGTGCTCATCCCTAAAAGTGCCCTCCTTAATGCCCATCATCCATTTAGGCCATCTCCCTACCCACCCACCTCCACGTCCCGCCAGCAACCCTTAGTTTGTTCTCTGTATTTAAGAGAACCTTAGGATTTGCCCCCCTCTCTGTTTTCATCTTATTTTTCCTTCCCTTCCCTTCCCCTATGTTCATCTCTTGTATTTCTTAAATTCCACACATGCGTGAAATCATACAATACTTGTCTTTCTCTGATTTATATCACTTAGCATAATACATTCTAGTTCCATCCATGTTGTTGCAAATGGCAAGATTGCATTTTTTTTGATTGTCAAGTAGTATTCCACTGTATACATATAAATCACATCTTTTTTATCCTTTCATCAGTCGATGGACATTTGGGCTCTTTCCATAATTTGGCTATTGTTGATAATGCTGCTATAAACATTGGGCACAAGGTATGGGCCCCTTCGAATCAGCACTCCTGCATCCTAAATAAATACCTAGTAGTGCAATTGCTGGGTTGCAGGGTAGTTCTTTCTTTGATTTTTTGAGGAACCTCCATTCTGGTTTCCAGAGTTGCTGCACCAGTTTGCATTCCCACCAGCAGTGCAAAAACGTTCCCCTTTGTTTGCATCCTTGCCAACATCTATTGTTTCCTGAGTTGTTAATTTCAGCCATTCTGAGAGGTATGAGGTGGTATCTCATTGCGGTTTTGATTTCTACTTCCCTGATGATGAGTGATGTTGAGCAAAAGCTAAGACATTTTAAGAGTAATGGGAACACATACAACATCCATACAAAACTGCAATAAAATCCTTTATCCAATTTCTTGCCATAAAACCCACAAAGCAAAAGAAATCTGTATATAATATGCTCAGTTGAATTAAATATTCTTAAACAAATATTTGCATATATGAAAAAACTCTCCAACACAGGAATTCAAAAACTCAAAACATGAAAGTACAAAAAGAAGATATATATCCAGAGATGACTCAGGGAAGAAAAAGAGGAGAGAGAGGAAGACAAAATAATTTTAGAAATGAACATTCAAATCTGAGATGCCAAACAGACAAGACACGGGGCTAGAAATATAAATAAAGGGTGCTAAGAAGAGGAATAAAAACGCCATGAGAATAAAAACAAAATGCAGAAGAGCTAAAAAAGTCTAAGACAAAAACGAGTTGCTACAAAACCTAGGCAAAGAAGACCTAAATTACAGGGGCGCCTGGGTGGCTCAGTCGGTTAAATGTCCAGTTTTGGCTCTTGGTTTCAGCTCAGGTCATGATCCTGTGGCCTGTGGGCTCGAGCAGGCTGCGCTGACATTGCTGAGCCTGCTTGGGATTCTCTCTCTCTCTCTCTCTCTCTGCCTCTGCTCCTCTCGTGCTTTCTCAGTCTCTCTCAAAATAAATAAATAAACTTTAAAAGAAAAAAAAAAGAAGACCTAAACTACATGTAGTTAGAACTTCTGGAAAATAAAAACAAAGGACAGAGCTCATATATATAAAACTATAATTCAGGAAAAATTTTCAGAAAGAAACGAATTCTATATTTCAAAGGACTCACTAACATCTAGACAAATGGACTATGAATAATCAATTGAGACACAGCCTAGTAAAAATACTGCAATTAAAACAAAAGAAAAAAAATCCTTCTGGGCCTTTAGGCAAGAAAATCAAATCATGTATAAAGCAAAAGATATCAGAATGGCATCAAATTTGTTAACAGCAATGCACAAAGCAAAACTAAGGAAAGAAAGTGTAAGGCTAGGTCTGTATATCCAGCCAAGCTGTTTTCAAGTATTAAAGCTATGAAAAATAGTTTTAAACCTGCACGAATTCAGTGCAGCACTCAGAAGCCCTTTCCAAAAAATCTGTTAAGAGGATAAGTTTCATTCAAGCAAGACATGTTGGCGATGCTCTGGCAAAAGGACTAATGGTAAACAATGAATACATTTAATATTAGATCAAAGACCAAAGCATCAGAAGGGATCGAAGCAGAAGAAGAGAATGTGTTATATGCACTGACAAAGTATAAATAATACAACCAATTTTTTTCAACCAATTTTTCAACAGTAAAGAGAAGGGAGTTGGGGGGGGGAGCGGAATAAGCTCATTGGTTACCGTATGGGTAATAGAGTAGAGTCAAAGGTATTACTTAAAGCTCCGAACGGAAGATAAAGGGGCTGTAGGCATTATAAAAGGTATTTTTTAAAGGTAAGTGCTAGAACAGGTGTGGCAAACTTTAGGTGACAGGTCAAGTCCAGTTCACCTGTTTTTGGAAATAAAGTTTCAATAGGACACGGCCACATACATCCAGTTACATATGACTGTTGTCATAGACAATTTCGTCAAATTATCCAATCAACAGACGTGAGTAGTTGTAAGAGATGGGATGGGCCTTAAAGTCTTAAATATTTACTATATGGGCCTTTGTAGAAAAAGTTTGTCAACCCCTACTATCTAACAAAAATACAAATCATCATGAAAAAGAAACATAGTAAATTTTTAAAATAGGAAACAGTTGACACCAATTGTATTGGTAATACCAATAAATATAAATGTGCTTCACACATTAAAAGAAAAAGGTTTTCAGGTCATTCATGAAGGAAAATAAAATAAAATCAACTGTATACTCTATAGAAGAGAACAAACTGAGGCACCTGTTTTTGCCCACAGGTCCTGTCCCTATGATATAATAAAAAACATTTCAAAAATAAAAATACAGGGGTTCCTGGGTGGCTCGGTCAGTGGAGTATCCAACTCTTGATTTTGGTTCAGATCATGATCTCATGGTTCATTAGATCAAGGCTCACATCAGGATCTGAACAGAGCCTGCTTAGGATTTTCTCTCTCCCTTTCTCTCTGCCCCTTCCCTGCTCCCATGCATTTGTGTTCTCTCTCCCTCTCAAAAGAAATTTAAAAACTTTAAAAAATGTAAAGAAATAAAAAGAATGAACTGAAGTCTTAAGGTTAAACACGAAGGAATGAATAAAGATATATTATGCAAATACAAATAATATGAAATCAGGAGTTGTCATCTTGATACTAGGCAAGGCAACACTCAGACCAGAAAGCTTTAAGACAGAGCAGTACAAATGCCAAAGCCACAGCAACTATGACCACACAAAGAAAATAATTAATTCAAATAACCTCTGAATATGCACTCTGACCATATATGGCCTTAGTGGAATATATTCTAAGCACAAAAAACAAAACAAACAAAAAGAAAACACCAAACAAATTGCAAAGAAGGCTTGAATATCACGAAGGTTTTTTTTTTTTTTTTTTGGTGGTGGTTACTGGCAACAGTGTTGGCATCATAATTCTGAAATTATTTTGCAGACTCAGTTGAGGTCAGGAACACAAGGAATTCTGTGAACACTTTCATATTCATAGGAAATAAAATAATTTTGGAGAGTCACAAGTTTCTTCTCACCCTGGCCTAACAGGATTGGCCAGAAAACACAGTTTTTTAAAAAGTACATAAATAGCTGCACAGTAATTTGAATCCACTTAATACTGAACTGTATGCTTAAAAATGGTTAAGATGGTAAGTTTCATGTTATGTATATTTTACCATGTGGCAGACACTAAAGTCAGGGTATTGATATGTATCAGCCCTAAGTTGAGAATATCCCTGGAAGAAGGGTAATGTTATTTTCCTTTCAGAGATGACTAAACTGAGGCCCCGAGATGGCAATAATGTCACACAAGATCAAAAAGAAGTAACAGAGACTAGAATTCACCAGGGGTATCTTTGTGCTCTTTCTACCATAACCAACTGACTCTTCAAAAAAAATATTAACAATTAAGTTTTGCTTTATTTTAAAAGAAGGGACACTCACTAATTTTGTTATTGTTGCATATTTGTTGTTACTGAGTAGTGACAGTGGCAGTTTTAAGTGGTTTTACCAAGAACTCACCAGGAAGGAAATAATTCCAGAGGAAAGGTATTTGGTCTCTTAGATAGTAACATCTGCCCTTCCTAAGGATTCTTGTTTCAGGTCATATCCTCTGCATGAAAAATATAGAACAAGACAACTCAAGGTGGAAGAGATTCAAAGCTGTTATATGCCTTTGTTTCGGGTCATATCCTCTGCATGAAAAATATAGAACCTAACAATGCAAGGTGGAAGAGATTCAAATCTGTTATATGCCTAATCTGTTTTTAAATACATTTTAGGGGCACCTGCCTGGCTCAGTCAGTAGAGCGTGCAACTCTTCAGCTCACAGTTGTGAGTTTAAGACCCACATTGGGTGTAAAGATTACTTAAAAATAAAATCTTAAACAAATAAAATTTAAAATTCTTGAATAGTGTAAAAAATGTTAAGTCTGGTTGAAATACATTTTCAGGCCAGCATGCATTAGCAACATTACGTTTAGAAGCAAAAGCAGGGACTCCTACCTGCTCATCTGCATGTGGTGGCCCTGTTACCCCTGGGAACTGGCCGTTTAGTGAGTTCAGAGACCACAAGAACCTAAGCTCTGTTCGTACGGGGTAATTCAGAAATATCTTCACAATTACATTGCTCAAGAAACCCTTTCAAGAAGATGGGAGAAATTAAAAAAGCAAATCACTGAATCTCATTACATAATAATGCAGTTATACAGTATTTACAAACTATGTTTTAAAATGCATGATAAAAATTAAATAGTATAAATGTCTTTATGAATCTGGAAATAGTTATGTAGGGTGTGGAACACATCATAATGCCACCAACACAGAAACCTGACAGTCCATGGAGAAGAACTAGTGTCGTGATAATAACTAGGAGAGAGCAAAGAGCCTTTAATTCCTGGAATGCGGTAAATTATAGTAATCTTTAAATATATATGCCAAAGTGCTTCCGTAAGTAAAAATTCTTACATAAATGTAAAGAAGCTGAAAGGCTAAAATATCAGTCATGATCCATGCCACAGTTCAAAGAGGTATTAAAGTCTGACTAGAAGCCAAGACAAAGAGAAACATTTGAAGAATATTATCTTGAAATCATACAAATATTTACAATAATAACTATAACATTAATGCCTACTATGGTACAATGGTCAAAAAAGTAAGCCCTTGAGAATTTTTTTTTTTTTGAGAGAACGAGCAAGTGAGTGAGGGGCAGAGGGTGGGGGGCAGGGAGAGAGAGAGAAGAGAGAAGCAGGGCTCACTTGGGGCTCATGTTTTACCCAAAGCAGGGATCGAGCTCACCTGATGTAGGACTCAAACTCACAAAATGTAAGATCATGACCTAGGCCGAAGTCAGATGCTTAACAACGGAGCCACCCAGGCAACCGAAAAAAGTTCTTTATATCAGAGAATTCCAAGCACCCATGCAAAACTTCTTTCAGCATATATTATATATTTGACAAATGGTTTAAGGGAGAAACAATTAAAAACTGACTGTAAATATGAGTAGCATGTTTTCCAGCAGTAAATCGTCTCCTTTCCCAACAGATAAAAGAAATCCAATCTGTAAATTATTCATTAAAATTATTTTCTTTGGATGTCACTACAAATTAAAAAGGTGACAAATGCATCATCTTCCCTGGCACAGTTGCTTCTTTCCATCCCCTTCCCATCTATCCTTATGTGGTAGCTTTATTATTCAAGTCCACCATCAGCAGTCAAAGCTTGGGCCATGAATTTGTACCTGTTCATATACTGTTACCAATCAGGAAAGAGGTAAGTACAGTAAGAGTCAGTTGTTTAGAAACTTCGATAGCAATTTGAAACGGTTATTTCATGTATGTTGAATCTAAAAATAAAATATATGTAAAAAATATATAGTATACAGTATAAGTATATAACAGTTATATATTTTTAAAATTAAGGGTTGTTGTGGTATTATTTACATAGAGTAAAATTCAACTTTTTTGGGTGCCCCTCTACAGTCAATTCCTTCTCCTAATGCCCAATCCCTGGCAACCACTGATCTGATTTCTCATCTTCTAATTTTTTCTATTATTTCATATAAATGGATCATAAACTATGTAGTCATTTGTGCCTGCCATCTTTCACTTCACAGTGCTTTTAAGATTCAATCACATTGTCGCATATAGTTTGTTCCTTTATATTGCTAGTAGTATTCTACTGTATGAATTTATCAAAACGTTTATCCATTCACCAGTTGGTAGATTTCTGGGTTATTTTCAATCTTGGGTAACTATGAATAAAGTTGCGATAAGCATTTAGGTACAAGTCAATTTTGGAAATGAATATCCAAATGCTCTAGCACCATTTTTTTGAAATGACTATCCTTTTTCTATTGAATTATCTTGGCATTGTTCTTGAAAATCAACTTTATATCTGTGGGTCTATTTTTGGACCTGTATTCTCTTCCACTGATATGTCTATCTTTACACCAGTGCTCCCCTACCTTGATTCCTGTGGCTTTATAGTAAATCTTGAAATGAAGTGAGTCTTCCAAATTTGTTCTTTTTCTTTTTTCTTTTTTTTTTATTTATTTTTGAGAGAGAGACAGAGAAAGAGTGTGAGCTGGGGCACAGAGGCAGAGAGAGGGAGACACAGAATCCGAAGCAGGCTCCAGGCTCTGAGCTGTCAGCACAGAGCCCGACGCGGGTCTCAAACTCGGAACAGTGAGATCATGACCTGAGCCGAAGTCGGACGCTCAACCGACTTAGCCACCCAGGTGCCCCCAAATTTGTTCTTTTTCAAAATTGTTTTGGCTATTCTAGTTCCTGTGCCTTTCTATATAAAATTTAAAAGCAGCTTTTCAATTTCTGCAAAAAGTCTCCTGGAATTTTAATTGAAGTTGCATGGATTCTAGAGATTGCTTCGAGGAAAACAGGTATTTTAACACTGTCTTCTGGTGAGTGAAATCTGGTATATGTCTCTACTTACTTAGGTCTTCTTTACTTTCCTTCACCAAAGTTCTGCAATCTTCATTGTAAAAATATCGAATATATTTTGCTAGATGTATCCTCAAACATTTCATATTTGTTGATACTATTATAAGTAGTATGTTTTATTCTAGTTTTTAATTGCTCATTGGTAGCATACAGAAATACAATTAGTTTTTACACATCAACCTTGGATCCTATGAACTTTTAAAACTTATTAGTTCTAATACCTTTTTCATTGATTCTTTAAGATCCTCTATGTAGATAAACATTTATATATAAATACAGACGGTTTTAACTTCTTCCTTTCTAAACTGAATGTCTGTTATTTCTTTTTATTGTACTACTAAATTGACTAGGACTTCTACTATAATATTGTAGTAGAAGTAGACTGGACATCCTTGACTTGCTCCCATTTTTAAAGGGAAGACATTCAGTCTTTCATCATTAACTATGAAATGTTTCTTGTAGGTTTTGCATAGATAACATATAAATAGGCAGATGGATCTCTCTCTTCCTGTTTGCTGAGAATTTTTATCTTTATTTTGTCTGATATGTTTTCTGCATCTATTGATTAAACATTGATTGAGATTTTTTCTCATTTATTCGTTAATATTGTGAATTACATTAATCGATTTTCAAATGTTACAGTAACTTTGCACTCTTAGATGAGCTCCAAATGGTTATAATGTATAATCTTTTTACTATACTGCTGGATTTAATTTTCTAAAGTATGGCTAACAGTTTTCATGTCTGTCTGGCTCAGTTGGTAGAGCATGCGACTCTTGGTCTCAGGGTTGTGAGTTCAAGTCCTATGTTGGGGATGGAGCTTACTTAAAAAAAAAAAAAGGAATTTTCATGTCTTACGTTCATGGGGGATATCATCCTGTAATTTTATTTTCTTGTTATGTCTTGGTCAAGTCTTGGTGTTTCCATGGAATCTTTTGTTCCTGTCCTTTTAACTTACCTATGTGTTTGAATTTAAAGTCAGTTTCTGGAGTTAAGATGCCAGACACGTAGAGGGAGCGGGATTTCCCTCTAACACAGTTGTATTGAGGTCAGAACACTCAGAACACCCAGGAAATATATCTGCGGAATGACAGAAAAATCTCTACAGGTGGAGGGAGACAGCTTGGAGGGGCAAAGGTACGTGTATGCAAATTGGGGGAGATAACAGTGTATCAGGGGCACACTGAGAGAGAAAAGTCCCCTCCCTGGAGTACTGTGAAAAGAGAGTATATTGCCCCCTCAAGGGCAAAAGACTCTGCAGGCACCAGCCACATTGGCAGGGCAGAGAGGCACTGCTCCAGAACTGGGTCCCCATGGTGCGGGATCCTTTAGGACATCGGGTGTTGAATCCCAGCCAAGCTTCTAGGAGGCACAGGAGACTGTGGAGCTGGGCAAACTGAATGCTCGTGCTACTCTGTGAGGATGGCCAGAACAGCGTGGTTTGAGACACCTGGTCTGGGGAAGAGAGACTGGGGTGTCACCATTTTCCTCCCCATCACCAACATGGTAGAGCTTCAGGGAACAGCACAGTGGCCCCCAGCGGGGGTGGGACCAGCCTACACCAAACCCCGGCCTTCTGTGCCTGGCATCTGCTTATCTACTGGAGTGGGACTGACACTGAGGGAACCAGACAGCCTCTCCTCCAGACCAGTGCAGCCACCAGTTTCAGGCACCAACAGACAACTGTCCTGTGATTTTGTATGTTAGTCTGTTCTTTCTCTCTCTCTCTCTCTTTTTTTTTTTTGCCTCTTTTCTTCCCTTCTCTTTCCTCTTTTTCTTTCTACCCTCTTCTTTTTTTTTTTTTTCCTTTGGAATCAGGCCCATAATTTCTGGTTTGATTTTTAGTCAATTCTTATTACACATATATATTTTTCTTGCTCTGCTTTGTCTGTGTAATTGGGCGATTTTACTTTATTCATTTACCTCTTTTCTGTATCTCCTTCTTCTTATTTTCTTCTCTTTCTCTCTCTGGATTAAGTCTTATAGTTTCTTTGATTCTCTGCTTGGTCTTTTTTTTTTTTTTTTTTTTTTTTGCCCCTTTTATTTTTCTCTTTGTATGGGATCAGGTCCCCTGCCTTTCTTTCAGGGTTACTTCAATGGACAAATCAAAGCACACCTGGTAGAAGGTCTAAACAATCCACCACTATGAGTAAGGATGACCTTTGCAGAAGACTGACCAGTGGGATAAAGCAGTCAAATATGCCACAGCAGAGTGCATGCAACACACACCCAAAACACTTCCTGAAGTGCCAGGCCCTGGACAGTGTATGGCCCCATTTTATTTTTATTTTTATTTTTTTTTAATGTTTATTTATTTTTGAGAGACATAGAGGCACAGCATGAACAGGGGAAGGGCAGAGAAAGAGGGAGACACAGAATCGGAAGCAGGCTCCAGGCTCTGAGCCATCAGCACAGAGCCTGACGTGGGGCTCGAACTCACAGACTGCGAGATCATGACCTGAGCTGAAGTCGGCCACCCAACCGACTGAGCCACTCAGGCTCCCCCCCATTTTAATATAGTAGTTCTCACAGGTACAGGACACACAGCAAGCTATTAAAACAAGACAGAAACTTAGCCAAAATGATGAATTTCAAAAGAAATTCCAAGAAGAAATGACAGCCAGAGAATTGCTCAAAACAGATATAAATAATATGTCTCAATAAGAATTTAGAATAACAGTCAGGAGACTAATAGCCGAGCTTGAAAAAAGCATAGAGGACAGCAGAGAATCTACTATTGCAGAGATCGAAGACTTATGACATAGTCATGACGAACTAAGAAATGATACAAATGAGATGCAGAATAAACCAGATGCAGTGACAGTGAGGATGGAAGGAGCAGAGGAAAGAATAGGTGAAATAGAAGATAAACTTAATGACGAAGCTGAGAAAGGAAGAGAAAAGAAATTACTAGAGAACGAGGGGAGAATTAGAGACCTAAGTGATTCAATGAAATGAAATTATATTCATATTATAGGAACTCCAGAAGAAGAAGAAAAGAAAGGGGCAGGTTTATTTGAACAAATTATAGATGAGAACCTCCCTAGTCTGGGGAAGGAAACAGGCATCCAAGCACAAGAGGCACAGAGAACTCCCTTCAAGGTCAACAAAAACAGGTCAACATCATGACATATCATAGTGAAACTGGCAAAATACAAAGATAAAGAGAGAATTCTGAAACCAGCTAAGGACAAATGAGCCTAAACCTACAAGAATAGACACATAAGGGTAGTAGCAGACCTGTCCACTGAAACTTGGCAGGCAAGAAGGGAGTGAAAGAAAATATTCAATGTGCTGAATAAGAAAAATATGCAGCCAAGCATCCTTTATCCAGCAAGGTTGTCATTCAGAATAAGAGAGGTAAAGGCTTTCCCAGACAAATAAAAACTAAAGGAGTTCATGATTACTAAGGCAGCCTGCAGGAGATCCTAAGGGGGAATCTGTGAGTGGAATGCTACGAAAACTACAAAGGACCAGAGACATCACCACAAGCATGAAACCTGCAGATAACACGATGACACTAAATCCATATCTTTCAATAATCACTCTGAATTAAAATGGACTAAATGTCCCAATCAAAAGATATAGTGGTATCAGAATGGATAAAAAACAAGATCCATCTATATGCTGCCTACAAGAGACTCATTTTAGACCTGAGGACACCTGCAGATTGAAAGTAGGGGAACGGAGAACCATCTATCATGATACTGGATGGCAAAAGAAAGCTGCAGTAGCCAAACTTTTATCAGACAAACTTGACTTTAAAACAAACACTGTAACAGGAGATGAAGAAGGGTATTATATAGTAATTAAGGGGTCTATCCATCAAGAAGAGCTAGCAATTTTAAATGTTTATGCCCCCAACATGATAGAAGCCAAATATATAAATCGATTATTCACAAACATAAATATATGTATAGATAAAAATACTGTGATTGTAGGGGACTTTAATACTCCACTTCCAGCAATGGACAGATAATCTAGGCAGAAAATCAATAAAGAAACAACGGCCCTGAATGACACACTAGACCAGATGGACTTAACAGATATATTCAGAACTTTTCATCCAGAAGCAGCAGAATACACATTCTTCTCAAGTACACATGGAACATTCTCCAAAATAGATCACATACTGGGTCATAAAACAGTACTCAACAAATATAAAAGGACTGAGATCATACCATGCATATGTTCAGATCACAACGCTATGAAACTTGAAATCAACCACAAGAAAAAATTTGGAAAGCCCCCAAATACATGGAAGTTAAAGAACAGTCTACTAAAGAATGAGTGGGTCAACCATGAAATTAAAGAAGAAATTAAAAAATATATGGAAGGAAATGAAAGTGAAAACACAACAGTCCAAACCCTTTGGGATACAGCAAAGGTGGTTGTCAGAGGAAAGTACATTGCAATTCAGGCCTATCAAAGAAGCAAGAAAGGTCCCAAATATAGACTCTAACCTCACACCTAACAGAACTAGAAAGGCAGCAGCAAAGAAAGCCCAAAGCCAGCAGAAGAAGAGAAATAATAAAGATTAGAGCAGAAATAAACAATATAGAATCCAAAAAACAAACGAACAGTAGAGCACATTAATGAATCTAAGAGCTAGTTTTTTGAAAGAATAAACAAAATTGATAAACCACTAGCCAGACTTCTCAAAAAGAAAAGAGAAAGGATCCAAATAAATACAATCATGAATGAAAGAGGAGAGACCACAAACAATTATCGGAGAATACTACAAAAAATTATATGCCAACAAACTGGACAATCTGGAAGAAATGGACAAATTCCTAGACTCTCACACACTACCAAAACTCAAATGGGAGGAAAGAGAAAACTTGAACAGACCTCAAACCAGAAAATAAATTGAATCAATTATCACAAATCTTCCAACAAATAAGAGTCCTGGACCAGATGCCTTCCCAGGGGAATTTTACCAGACATTTAAAGCAGAGTTAATGCCTATCCTTCTCAAGCTGTTCCAAAAAATAGAAATGGAAGGAAAACTTCTGGACTCATTCTGTGAAGCCAGCATTACCTTGATTCCCAAACCAGAAAAAGATCCCACTAAAAAGGAGAATTATAGGCCAATAGTCCTGATGAACAAGAATGCAAAAATTCTCAACAAGATACTAGCAAATTGAATCCAACAGTATATTAAAAGAATTATTCACCATGATCAAGTGGGATTCATTCTTGGGCTGCAGGGCTGGTTCAATATTTACAAATCAATAAATGTGACACATCACATTAGTAGAAGAAAGAATAAGAACCATATAATCCTGTCAATAGATGCAGAAAAAGCTTTGACAAAATACAGCATCCTTTCTTAATAAAAACCCTCGAGAAAGTCGGGATAGAAGGAACACACCTTAACATCATAAATGCCATATATGAAAGGCCCACAGCTAATATCATCCTCAATGGGGAAAAACTGAGAGCTCTCCCCCTGAGATCGGGAACACGACAGGGATGCCCACTCTCACCACTGTGGTTTTACATAGTGTTGGAAGTCCTAGCCTCAGCAATCGGACAATGAAATGCAATAAAAGGCATTCCAAACTAGCAAAGAAGAAGTCAAACTTTCACTCTTCACAGATGACACGAGACTGTACATGGAAAGCCTGAAAGACTCCCACCAAATAAGTGCTAGAGCTGTTACGTGAATCCAGCAAAGTCGCAGGATATGAAATCAATGTACAGAAACTGGCTGCCATTCTATACACCGATAATGAAGCAATAGAAAGAGATATCATGGAATCAATCCCATTTAGAATTACACCAACAACCAGAATTGTACTAAGAATAAATCTAACCAAAGAGGTAAAAGATCTGTACGTTATGGCAAGTTTATGAAGGAAATTGGAGAAGACCCAAACAAATGGAAAAACATTCCATGCGCATGGATTAGAAGAATAAATATTGTTAAAATGTCAGTACTGCCCAAAGCAATCTATGCATTCAATACAATCCCAATCAAAATAACACCAGCATTCTCCACAGAGCTAGAACAATCCTAAAATTTGAATGGAACTACAAAAGGCCCCAAATAGCCAAAGTAATGTTGAAAAAGAAAACCAACGCTCTAGGCATCACAATCCCAGACTTTAGCCTATATTAAAAAGCCGTAATCATCAAGACAGTATGGTACTGGAACAAAAACAGACATAAAGAACAATGAAACAGAATAGAGAACCCAAAAATGGACCCACAAATATCAGGCCAACTAATCTTAGACAAAGCAGGAAAGAGTATCCAATGGAAAAAAGACAGTCTCTTCAGCAAATGATGCTGGGAAAACTGGACAGCAACATGCAGAAGAATGAAACTGGACCACTTTCTTACACCATACACAAAACTAAACTCAAAATGGATGAAAGACAGGAAACCATCAAAATCCTATAGGAGCAAATAGGCAGCAACTTCTTTGACTTTGGCCATAGCGATTTCTTACTTGACGTGTCTCTGATGGCAAGGGAAATCAGGGCAAAAATGAACTACTGTGATATCAAGATAAAAACCTTCTGCATAGCAAAGGAAATAATCAACAAAACTAAAAAGCAACTCATGGAATGGGAGAAGATATTTGGAAATGACATATTGGATAAACGGTTAGTATCTAAAATCTATAAAGAACTTACCAAACTCAACATCAGAAAAACAAATAATTCAGTGAAGATATGGATAAAAGATATGAATAGATAGTTTTATGAAGATGACATCCAGATGGCTGACAGACACATGAAAAGATGCTCAATATCACTCATCATCAGGGAAATACAAATCAAAACCGCATTGAGATACTACCTCAAAATGGTCAGAATGGCTAAAATTATCAACTAGGAAACAACAGATGCCGGAGAGGATGCGGAGAAATGGGAATTGCACTGCTGGTAAGAATGCAGACTGGTGCAGCTGCTCTAGAAAACAGTATGGAAGTTCCTCAGAAAATTAAAAATAGAACTACCCTAAGACCCAACAATTGCACTAATAGGAATTTAGCCAGAGGATACAGGAGTGGTTCAAATGGGCACATGCGCCCCAATGTTTGTAGCAGCACTATCGACAATAGTCAAATTATGCAAAGAGCCCAGATGTCCATCAACAGATGAATAGATTAAGAAGATGTGGGGGAGCCTGGGTGGCTCAGTCGGTTAAGCGCCCAACTTGGCCTCAGGTCATGATTTCACAGCTCGTGAGTTCAAGCCCCGCGTCAGGCTGTGTGCTGACAGCTCGGAGCCTGGAGCCTGCTTCAGATTCTGTGTCTCCCTCTGTCTCTGACATTCTCCTACTTGTGTTCTGTCTCTCTTAAAAATAAACATTTAAAAAATTAAAAAAAAAAAGATGTGGTATATATATATATATCTGTATATATATATATATATATATATATATACACACATACATACACACACAATGGAACACTACTTGGCAATAAAAAAGATGAAATCTTGCCATTTGCAACAAAATGGATGGAAATGGAGGGTATTCTGCTAAGTGAAATTAAGTCAGGCAGAGAAAGACAGATATGATATGATTTCACTCCTATGTGGAATTTGAGAGACTTAACAGATAACCATAGGGGAGGGGAAGGAAAAATAAGATAAAAACAGAGAGGGAGGCAAACTGTAAGAGACTCTTAAATACACAGAACAAACTCAGGGTTGACGAGGTTGGGGGAGAGGGGGAAAAAGTGTGATGGGCATTGAGGAGGGCGCTTGTTGGGATGAGCACTGGGTGTTGTATGTAAGTGATGAATCACAGGAATCTACTCCTGAAGCCAAGACCACACTGTATGTTAGAAAACTTGACAATATAAATAAACAAATAAAAAAGTAATAAAGTCAATTTCTTGGAGAGCATTTAGTTGAGTCTTGCTTTTCTATCAAATCTGACAATCACTGCCTTTTAATTGTTTACATGTTTATTACTATAATTACTGATATAGTTGAATTTGGATCTACCACCTTGCAGACTGCATTCTATTTGTCCATCTACTATTTGTTTCGTTTTTCTTCTCTTCCTGCCTCATTTGTACTAGTTTTTATTATTCCATTTTATCTCTACATCTGGTTTATTAGTAATGCACTCTTTTATTTTCTAGTGGTTGTTCTGGAGTTTACATCTTTAACTTATTACAGTCTCCTTTCAAATAGTATCATACCATTTCATGTATAGTGTAAGGCCTTCCGTGTCTGTAAGGCCATGATAGTTGATCTGGGCACTGGCCTTGTTGTTTTCTTTACCCTCAATGCACCAGAGATTTCAAATCTTGTCACTGTTGAGCTGCCATTATTCTATGCATCTCGATGGGGTCGTAGCACAATGCTGGATCATTCTCAGTGTTTCTACTCTACCTTCAGCTTTCAGCAGTCACTGCACACCTGCACCATAGGGAGTGTCTCTTTCCATACTCCTGCACCTTCCCCAGTGGCAGACTGCTTGGTACTAGGTGTTAGGCTTATTTGGGGGCCAAATTGGTTCTTGGTCTCCTGGTCTGAAGCAGTGTTTGTGAGCCTGCTTTTCGATGGGATTTTGTTCTATCCCTCCTACCTGGTGGCAGCAGAACCCTGCTCTGTATCTGGTGGTCCGTGGGCAGGAGGAATCACTCTGTCCCATTTCCCAAGGAAATGGATGCTTTCAGGATCCTGAACCTGATGAGTGTTTTCTGCCCTTCAATCAGGAGAAAAAGGCTTTTGCTTCTACCCTTTCCCCAGAAGCAGCACCATTCTGCCTGGCTCCTGTGGAGGGAAGGAAGATGCTCTAACCTCTTCCCAAAGTAGAAGGTTTTTTTTCTTTGTTTTGGGTTTTTTTTTTTTTTCCTCTCTAGCCTTCCCCTAAGAGGCCTTGGGTTGGAGACCTGTGGAGAAGGGCTTGCAGGCGAGAACTCTCCTTATGTTTGGAGCTCCAAACATTATTCTCTGTGAGTTATTCTAAACTGACATGCTAGCCCATGCTTAGAGATCGTGGAATTTTAAAAACTTTATTTTTTCTTATTTGCTTCCATGGCAGCCACCTCTTCCTCTCATGCTCTGTCAAAAGTGAACAGCTGATGTGCCTCATCTCTCCTCAGATGGGCCTCTCACACTTTAGAATTAAGTTCCTTTGGTTTCCTTGTAAACTCAGCGCTCTGATATGTTCAAGGGAAGTTATGATTTTTGTGGGACATCTGCAGTTTTCTTATTAGGATGGGAGTGACATGCTCTTACAGCTTTCCTCACTCTGGAAGTGGAAGAAGAACTTAGGCGTATGTTTTGTATGTCTTTGCTTTTTTATTTCATTCTAAAAATAATTTTTATTGTATTTTATAAAAATATTGCTTTGTGGGACACCTGGGTGGCTCAGTCAGTGAAGTATCTGACTCTCAGCTTTAGCTCAGGTCATGATCTTGAGGTTTGTGAGTTCCAGCCCTGCGCTGACAGCTGAGAGCCTTCTTGGGATTTTGTCTCTGTCTCCCTCTCCCTCTCCCTGTCTCTCTCCCCACTCACGCACACATGTGCACTCTCTCTCTCTCTCAATAAATAAACTTCAAAAACGTATTATTTTGTGATGGATTGAAAAAGACAAAACTGGTCCCTCATCACAGGTTGAAAAGCCTGGTTTCAGTGCATAAAGTATAGTTATGACAAGATTGTCCAACCTATGATTGCCATAACTGAACTGTTTAGCTATAGAACATTTGTTTTGGAACTTATGGCATATTTATGCATACCAAAAAGGTTCATACTAATTCACACCTAGCAGAAGGTAAGGTTATAGGAGTGATTAACCAAATATTTTCACTTTAAAAAGTTTATTCTGTAGCCTATCATATAGCACTGCTAATTTTCTCTTTCTTTTTTTTTTTTTTTAAAAAGTTTTTATTTATTTTTGAGAGACATAGAGACAGAGTGTGAGCAGGGGAAGGGCAGAGAGAGAGGGAGACACAGAATCCGAAGCAGGCTCCAGGCTCTGAGCCATCAGCACAGAGCCCGATGTGGGGCTCGAACTCACAGACTGTGAGATCGTGACCTGAGCTGAAGTCGGCCGCTTAACCAACTGAGCCACCCAGGCGCCCCTTTCTCCCTTTCTAAAATAGAGTCAAAGCATGTGTTCCAATCTTCCCTAATGTAAGGGTAAATTTTTAAGGAATACTTCATAATGTCCCAGATTTTCTCTGGAAAAGGCATATCAAAATAAACCACAAATTCTACCAACCAGCAAAGGTGCTAATTCAATGGAGACATAATGAGAAGAGAAAGTAGCCTGGAAGATATTTAGGAAACCTTACCTTTAATTTCCCCTAATTAAGAGTTTAGAAGCAATAATTATTTTAAAGTATGTTCTCATATCACTTTTATTATGAACTTATCACTTTGGTGCTCTTTTGTTTATCTTTCCCAACAAAACAGCAAACCCCTCAAGAATAGTGCTGTATTCATCTTTGTACATCTCAGTATCTAGCACAGTGCCTGGCATATAGCAGGCTCTTACTGAATATATACAGAGTGAATGTATATTGAGTGAAATGAATAGATCTGGTAATCGTTCTGCCTAGCTTTTTCGTGTCTTTTTCTTACAGGCTATGTCCTCTCATCTTCCCCCTTTCTTTTCATTTTTTTTTTTTTTTTTGCAAGTGTATATAATTAGATCTCACAGAATCTATACACACCAGCGTCTGTCTTTATACTCGCTGCTGTTTGAAGACTCTGCTAGCAGTCCTATGGGCCTGATCAGCTGGCCTCACATCTGTAACAGTAGCATTAGGGCTGAGATAGTTCTACCCCTGTCCTTTTTTGGATGACCCAGCAGCCTACTTGGTGATCAGCCTTTGTAGCCAGAGAAGTTTCCCATAAGCACCTCGGGGCCTGAATGAATGGATTTCTATCTGACTGGCCTACTTTTCCTCCTCGGTGGCCATATGCCACCAGTGACTTATATGCCTCAACCCCTAAACCTTTCGGAGTCACAAACAGGCACATCATTTTATGTTAGTATATTTTATTATTTAGTTTTCCACATCCTGTGATCAACCTTCTATTAGGATAGATAAGAATGCCATTGAAAGCAGAAATTATGTTATTTTTCTTTTGGAATCTTTAAAAATTCCTAACATGGTAATATGTCCACAGTAGATACATATTATTGAATGAGAGAATAAGCTGAATTCCGCATGGAGAGCTCTTCATAAGTCAACTTACATTTATACGTTAGTTTTTCCTTTCTTTCCTTTCCCCAACACCTCATTTTTACTTCCTCATACACCTCCATGGGGAGGCTAATGTGTGCCTTGATGAATGTTAACTGATAATACCTGATAAGACCAAACATATCTTGTAGTTCAATAAGGTTCATATTTTTCCATAATCACATATTAACTAATCTCATTATTCCTGTAGATTTTGAAGAAAAGAAACGCTTACCCAGCCTTAGCAACACTGATGGTTTGTTGCTCCATTGCCTCGTGGATACTGGTTCTGTCATGCTCCTTGAGGCTGTTGAACTCATCGATACAGCAAAGGCCCGCATCTGCAAGCACCAATGCCCCAGCCTCCAAATTCCACTCTCCTGAGTCTTTCACAGCAGTTACCGTCAGACCTAAGGACACAAGCAAGCTATGTCAGCTTTTATTTTCAAAAGCATATGTTATGTCTATGAGGGGAAAGTACCTACATTTTAAAGGGAAGGGCGCAGAGTCAACACTTTTATTTCTATTGCCTAGAATGGATGGCATCAGATAGAGAACTGGTAGTTCCCAAGGAGAGGTGGGTGGGAGGATAGGCAAAGCAAATGAAGGGACTTAAGTACAAACTTATAATTGAGCCACAGGATGTAAAGTACAGCTTAAGGAATATAGTCAATAATAATGTCATAGATTTGTATGGTGACAGATGGTAACCAGACTTATGGTAAGCATTTCGTAATGTATATAAATTTCGATTACTATGTTGTACATTTGAAACAAATATAGTATTGTATTTCAAGTATACTTCAATTAAGAAAAAATGGATGGCCCCAGGACAACTATTTCAGATATCCAGACACTGGAAGGCCTCAGAAGATCCTATGTTCTGAAAATGTTAAGATGTGTTATTAAATATTTTGTAGCAACCAGAAGTCCCCAAATTTTCTGTGTCTCCTTGAGGGTGGGTACCCTCACTGAATGATCTAAACTTTTAAAGGAAGCAAACAGATCTCCGGAGATCTTATGACATCTAATCAAGGTGTTCTGTATTATACGCTGTTTACAGAGAAGGGTCTAAAGACAGAAAACAGTAGCTACTACAGTCCAATGATAAAAATGAAGAGTTTGCTCCCAGTCACTGTGAGGGCGAAGATTCCTTTATATGTCTTTTTTGGTTTTGATTTATCCTTTATACCAGTCAGTAAACCACAGTGGTCAAAAACAAAGGCTTTGTAGTCACACTGCCTTGGATCTGAATCCTGGATCTGTCATTTGGTTGTCATACTGTAAGCAAATTTCCTAATATGTCCAAGCTTCTGTTTATTTATTTATAAGACTCTCATGGAGTCTTATATATTCAAATAGAATGTAATAAAGCTCTTTAAAAGGTGTATGACACATAACAAGTATTTATAGTAACTACTCTTGATAAAAATCGATAAACCTCTGGCTAGACTAACCAAGAGCTAAAAAGAAGAGGCACAAGTTACAAATACCAGGGATGATAGGGGATATCACTATAAACCCTACAGACACTGAACTAATAATAAGGAAATACAATGAACTCTATGCCCTAAGTTTGATAACTTAGATGAAATGGTCAAATCATTTGAAATATATAAACTGCCAAAGTTTATCTAAAAAGGAATAGGTAGCTTGCATGCCACTATATCTATTGTTAAAACTGAATTGACCATTTGGTTAAAAACCTTGCAACACAAAAATCTACAGACTGAGATGACTTCATGGTAAATTCCACCAAACACTTATGAAAGAGCTAATACAAATTATACACAAAAATTTTCAAAATACAGAAAAGCAAGGAACACTTCTCAACTCATTTACTGCAGCCAGCATCATCAAGACACCAAAACTAGATAAAGATGTATTAAAAGAAAACTACAGACCAGTATCTCATAAACACAGATGCAAAAATCCTCCAAAAATACAAGTAAATCAAACAATATATAAAATAATAATAGATTATAACCAAGTGGGGTTCATCTTAGGAATGCAAGGCTAATTTTTTAATAAAAATGAACCAATATAATTTACCATATCAATAAATGGAAGAAAAAAAAAAGGACTACTTCACTGTATACAGAAAAAACACTTGGTAAAACTCAACAATTATTCGTAATAAAAAACTCTCAGCAAACTAGGAACAGAAGGAACTCTTCAGTGTTATAAAGAGTATTTACAAAAATTATACAACTAACATATTTGATGATAAAAGACTGAATGCTTAATCCCACCCTCACCCTCATCCCCAAGATTAGAACAAGGCAAGATCTCTCATCACTCGTATTCAAAATCATAGTGGAGTTCTAGCCAATAAAATAAGGGAAAAGAAAGTAAGAATCATCAGAACAAAAAGGAAAAAAATAAAACTGCTTACATTTCAGACAATATGATTAAGTTTAAAATTCCAAATAATCTACAAAAAAATCTACTAAAACTAGTAAGTGAGTGTAGCAAGGTTGCAGAATACAAGTCAATATAGAAATATCATATTCCTATGTACTAGAAAAAATTTAAAGTTGAAATTAAAAAAGAATATAGTTTATAATAGTACCTGAAAATATGAAATACCAGGGTATAAATTTTTAAAAGTGTGCAAGATCTGGGGTGTGAGTTCAAGACCCACACTGGGTGTAGAGATTACTAAAAAAAATAAATAAAACATCAAAAAATGTGCAAGATCTGCATGCAGAAACTACAAAACGCTGATAAAGGAAATCAAAGATAACATAATCAAACCAAGAGCTATTCCAGGTTCATGAAATGAAAATCTCAGTACTTAATTTTTATGTTATTTTATTTTTTCCAGCGGCCTGTCTTTTTTAATTTTTTAATTTACATCCAAGTTAGTTAGCATATAGTACTATAATGATTTTAGTAGTAGACTCCAGTGATTCATCCTCTATGTATAACACCCAGTGCTCATC
Organism: Paguma larvata; assembly: GCA_030068075.1. Lineage (NCBI taxonomy): Eukaryota > Metazoa > Chordata > Mammalia > Carnivora > Viverridae > Paguma > Paguma larvata. Next base: position 104,853,103 of record CM057829.1, read on the forward strand.
CCAAGAAGTGTCCTCGCTAATGCCCCTCACACATTTAGCCCATCTCCCCCAACCCACAACCTCCCCAGCAACCCTGTTTGTTCTCTGTATTTAAGACTTTCTTATGTTTTGTCCCCCTTACTGTTTTTATGTTATTTTAGCTTCCCTTCCCTTATGTTCATCTGTTTTGTATCTTACATTTCACATATGAGTAAGTCATATGGTATTTATCTTTCTCTGACTGCCTAATTTCACTTAGCATAATACTCTCTAGTTCCATCCATGTAGTTGCAAATGGCAACAAGATTTCATTATTTTCTATCACCGAGTAATATTCAGAGTGTGTGTGTGTGTGTGTGTGTGTGTGTGTGTGTGTGTGTGTGTGTGTGTATCACATCTTTATCCATTCATCTGTCGATGGACATTTGGGTTTTTTCCATACTTCGGCTATTGTCAATAGTGCTGCTATAAACATTGGGGTGCATGTGCCCCTCTGAAACAGCACACCTGTATCCATTGGATAAATACCTAGTAGTGCAATTGCTGGGTCATAGGGTAGTTCTATTTCTAATTTTTTGAGGAACCTCCATACTGTCTTCCAGAGTGGCTGCACCAGTTTGCATTCCTACCAGCAGTGCAAAAAAGATCCTCTTTCTCCACATCCACACCAACATCTCTGGTTGCTTGAGTTGTTTACTTTAGCCATTCTGACCATTGTGAGGTGGTATCTCACTGTGGTTTTAATTTGTATTTCCTTGATGATGAGTGATGTTGAGTATTTTTGTGTGTGTCTATCAGTCATCTGGATATCTTCTTTGGAGAAGGGTCTATTCATGTCTTGCCCATTTCTTCACTGGATTACTTGTTTTTTGGGTGTTGACTTTGATAAGTTCTCTAGAGATTTTGGATACCTGACCCTTTATCTGATATGTCATTTGCAAGTATCTTCTCCCATTCCATCAGTTTTCTTTTAGTTTTGCTGATTGTTTCCTTCATTGTGCATAAGGTCCCAATAGTTCATTTTTGCTTTTGTTTCCCTTGCCGCCAGCGACATGCTAAGAAGTTGCTGCGGCCAAGGTCAAAGAAGTTTTTGCCTGCTTTCTCCTCTAGGATTTTGATGGCTTCCTGTCTTATGTTTAGACCTTTCAACCATTTTGAATTTAGTTTTGTGTATGGTGTAAGAAAGTGGTCCAGGTTCATTTTTCTGCATGTTGCTGTCCATTTTTCCCAGTGTCATTTACTGAAGAGACTTTTATTCCATTGGATGTTCTTTCCTGTTTTGTCAAAAATTAGTTGGTCATACATTCGTGGGTCCATTTCTGGGGTCTCTATTCTGTTCCATTGCTCTATATGTCTGTTTTTGTTCCAGTAACATGTTGTCTTTATGATTACAGCATTGTAATACATCTTGAAGTCCGGGATTGTGATGCCTCCAGCTTTGGTTTACTTTTTCACGACTGCTTTGGCTATTCAGGGTCTTTTCTGTTTCCATACAAATTTTATGATTGTTTGTTCTAGTTCTGTGAAGAATGCTGGTGTTAATTTGATAGAGATTGCATTGAATATGTAGATTGCTTTGAATAGTATTGATATTTTAACAATATTTGTTCTTCCTATCCAGAAGCATGGAATATTTTTCCATTTTTTTTGTGTCTTTTTCAATTTCTTTCATAAGCTTTGTATAGTTTTCAGTGTATAGATTTTTCACCTCTTTGGCTAGGTGTATTCCTTGGTATTTTATGGTTTTTGGTGTAATTGTAAATGGGATTGAGTCCTTGTTTCTTTTTGTCACTTCACTATTGGTGTATAGGAATGCAGCTGATTTCTATACATTGATTTTATCCTGTGACTTTGCTGAATTCATGGATAGGTTCAAGCAGATTTTTGGTGGAATCTTTTGGATTTTCCAGATAGAGTATCATGTTGTCTGCGAAGAGAGAAAGTTTGACTCCCCCCTTGCTGATCTGGATGCCTTTTATTCCTTTGTGTTGTCTGATTGCTGAGGCTAGGACTTCCAAAACTATGTTGATTAACAGTGGAGAGAGTGGACATCCTGTCACGTTCCTGACCTTCAGGGGGAAAACTCTCAGTTTTTCGTCATTGAGGATGGTATTAGTGGTGGGTCTTTCACATATGGCTTTTATGATCTTGAGATATGTTCTGGAAAGTTTTTTTTTAATCAAGAAAGATGCCTTGTTTTGTCAAATGCACTCTCTGCATCTATTGAGAGGATTGTGTAGTTCTTGATCCTTTCTTTTATTGATGTGATGTATTACACTGATTGTTTTGCAGATATTGAACCAACCTTGCATCCTGGGTATAAATACCACTTGGTTGTGGTGAATAATTCTTTTAATTGTACTGTTGGATCCAGTTGGCTGGTATCTTGTTGAGGATTTTTGTATCCATGTTCAACAGGAAAATTGGTCTGTAGTTCTCCTTTTTAGTAGGGTCTTTGTCTGGTTTTAGAGTCAAGGTAATGCTGGCTTCACAGAATGAGTTTGGAAGTTTTCATTTCATTTCTGTTTTTTGGAACAGCTTCAAAAGAATAGGTCTTAACTCTTCTTTAAATGTTTGGTAGAATTCCGCCTGAAAGTCATCCAGCCGTGGACTCTTGTTTTTTGGGAGATTTTTGATTACTAATTCGATTTCTTTACTGGTTATGGGTCTGTTTGAATTTTCTATTTCTTCTTTTTTCAGTTTTGGTAGTTTATATGTTTCTAGAAATTTGTCCATTTCTTCCAGATTGCCCATTTTTTTGGCATATAAATGCTCATAATATTCTCTTATTCTGTTTGCATTTCTGCTGTGTTGGCTTTGATCTCTCCTCTTTCATTCTTGATTTTATTGATTTGGGTGTTTTCCTTTTTCTTTTTGATCAATCTGGCTAGGTGTTTATCAATTTTGTTAATTCTTTCAAAGAACCAGCTCCTGGTTTCATTGATCTGTTCTATTGTTTTTGGTTTTTTGTTTCTACAGCATTGGTTTCTGCTCTAATGTTTATTATTTCCTTCTGCTGGTTTGGTGTTTTATTTGCTGTTCCTTTTCCAGTTCTTTAAAGTGTAAGGTTTGTGTATCTGCACTTTTCTTCCTTCTTTAGGAAGACCTGAATTGTTATATACTTCCATCTTATGACCACCTTTCCTGTGTCCCAGAGATTTTGGTCTGTGGGGTTATCATTTTCATCGGCCTCCATGTACTTTTTAATTTCCTCTTTAACTTCTTGGTTAGCTCATTCATTCTTTAATAGGATGGTCTTTAGTCTCCAAGTACTTGTTATTTTTCCAATTTTTTTCTTGTGACTGATTTTGAGTTTCACAGTGTTGTGGTCTGAAAATATGCATGGTATGATCTCGATCTTTTTGTACTTGTTGAGGGCTGATTTGTGTCCCAGTATGTGATCTATTCTGGAGAATGTTCCATATTCACTCGAGAAGAATCTGTATTCTGCTGCTTTAGGATGAAATCTTCTGAATATATTATTAAGTCCATCAGGTCCAGTGTGTCATTCGAAGCTATTGTTTCATGTTGATTTCCTGTTTAGATGATCTGTCCATTGCTGTAAGTGGGGTGTTGAAGTCCCCTACTATTATGGTATTATTATCAGTGAGTTTCTTTATGTTCATGATTAATTTATATATTTGGGTGCTCACACATTTGGACTTAAATGTTTACAATTGTTAGATCTTCTTGGTGGATAGACTCCTTAATTATGATATAATGCTCATCTTCATCTCTTGTTACAGTCTTTATTTTAAAATCTAGATGGTCTGATATAAGTATGGCTACTCTGGCTTTCTTTTGGCAACCATTAGAATGATAGATAGTTCTCCATTCCCTTACTTTCAATCTGAGGGTGACTCGGTCTAAAATGGTTCTCTTATAAACAGCATATAGATGGATCTTGTTTTCTTATCCATTCTGTTACCCTATGTCTTTTGAATGGAGCATTTAGTCCACTGACATTTAGAGTGAGTACTGAAAAGATATGAATTCATTGCCATTATGTTCCCTGTAGAGTTGGGAGTTTCTGGTGGTGTTCTCTGGTCCTTTCTAGTCTTTGCTGCTTTGGTCTTTTTTTTTTTTCTTTCTCATCTTTTTTCCTGTCAGGGAGCCTCCCTTTAAAATTTCTTGCAGGGCTGGTTTAGTGGTCATGAACTCCTTTAGTTTTTCTTTGTCTTGGGAATTTTTTTATCTTTCCTTCTATTTTGAATGACAGCCTTGCTGGATAAAGAATCCTTGGCTGCGTATTTTTCTGATTCAGCACACTGAATATATCCTGCCACTCATTTCTGGTCTGCCAAGTTTCTGTGGATACATCTGCGGTGAACCTGATCAGTCTTCCCTTGTAGGTTAAGGACTTTCTTCCCTTGCTGCTTTCATGATTCTTTCTTTGCCTGAGTATTTTGTGAATTTGACTATGATATGCCGTGTTGATGGTCAGTTTTTGTTGAATCTAATGGGAGTCCTCTGTGCTTCTTGGATTTTGCCATCTGTGTCCTTCCCCTAGTTAGGAAAGTTTTCTGCTATGATTTGCTCACATAAACCTTCTACCCATTTTTCTCTCTCTTTATCTTTGGGAACCCTATGTTTTGGGTGCTATTCCTTTTTCATGAGTCACGAGTTCTTTAGTTCTTACATCATGTTCTTTTGTCTTAGTTTCCTTTTTTATTTTTATTTTTTTGCTCCATTATTCTCCATAAGTTTGTCCTCTGTACCGCTGATTTGCTGCTCTGCTTCATCCATCCTTGCTGCCATGGCATCCATTCGCGATTGCAGCTCCGTTATATATAGCATTCTTAATTTCGTCCTGACTAGATTTTACTTCTTTTATCTCCACAGAAAGGGATTCTATACTTTTTTCAACCCCAGCTAGTATTCTTATTATTGCAATTCTAACTTCTGGTTCAGACATCTTGCTTGTATCTGTGTCGATTAAGTCCCTAGGTGTCATTTCTTCCTGTTCTTTTGGGGTGAATTCCTTCATTTAATCATTTGGAAGGAAGAAAAAGAGTTAATAAAATAAAAAATTAAAATTAAAAACTAAAAACAACATAAAAAAATAAAATAAAGGATGCTACCTCCCAGGTGTGTTTTGGTGTGACTGTTGAAAGAAGCTTGATAGAATAGAGAAAAAAGGGAAATAAAAGAAAAGGGAAAAAAAAGAAAACATTAGAAAATTTAAAAAAATGAATATGATAAAATGAAATGATGAAAATAAAATAGAATTTAAAAATTTCCAAAAAGTAAAAAATATAGTAGAAAAATTAAAGAAAAATCTTTTTTATAAAAACAAAATAAAAATAATTTTTTCTCTTTCTGTATTCAAGAATAAGAAAAAGGAAAAAAAAAAACCCGAATAGACAGACCAGCAAACAGAATGTAACACAACTGAAATAACATCCAGTTTCCCTCAGGAGTCAAATTATGAAGCACTTTATAGTCCATAAACTAAGCAGGCAGAGAGACGTGTGGTGTTCCACTAGAGTGTGGTGGCCCAGTGGACGGGGCTTGGTGTAGCGGCTCCGTTCTCCACTAGATGGCACTGCTTAGTTCACTGGGGTGGATCTTGTGGTGCATGTAGGTGTGTATGCGCGTGTGTGAGGGAGGGTGAAAATGGCGTCACCCACCACCCAGTCTCTAATATCAGAACTCTGTGTGCTCACTGAACAGCAATCAAGCACCCCTTTGTCTTCAGCTTTCGTCCATTCCCGCTTCTACACTGTCTGTGACCAAGCCATCAGCCTGTCAGGTGGAACCTCCCTCCTGAGTTTTATCTCAGATAGGGATGTCTTTCCAAGGCCCTCAGTTCTGAGGGACTGCAGTTTTGACCCACTCAGACCCTCTGGGAGAGGGCTTCGCCAAGCAATGGCCAGGTGCCAGCCCACTCCCTGGAACGTCTGCAGGACCATGCTGCTGTAGATGCCCAGAGACTGTGGCTGGATGCCAGTCCACCCCAGAAAAAGTTCATGGGATCATGTGGCAGCAGCAGCGTTTTGGGGATCATGGTAAATCACAACACCCACCTGGTGCCAGGCTTCAGAGAACCTTAATGTCCTTGTTCCAACACAAGCGAATGTGGCTGTTCTCCGGGGTCCACTGCGACCTTTGACTGTGAGGAGGACGCACAGGCTCTACCAAATGTACTCCCAGCAGGGAAACACCCTCTCCCCTTGTGGCCTGAGGACCCCTTGGACCTTGCTGTCTGTTCCTGGGGATTCGCCCTTCCCACCAGAGCTCCACCAGGTATCGAACTGTACAGTTTTAGACTCTGTGCTCCCCTATTTATAGCGTCTTAGTGGAATTTAAACCTTCTCCTTTCTCCTTTCTCCCTTTTTCGTTTAGTCCCTTGCAGTCCTTTTCTCCTTTCTCCCTTTTTTTGTTCAGTACACTCTTACTCTTTCTCTCCAGCTGCTCTCAGGGTGGAATGCTTTCCCTGTACTCTCCCCCGTCTCCCTCCTCTCTCCACAAGCAAAAACAGCTCCCTACCCTCCGCAGCTTCTCTCTCCCCTAGTTCACCTCTCTGTGCCACGTGCTTGCTGAGTTCTGTGTTTCAAGTTGTGCAGATTGTTGGTTTAATCCTCAAATCAGTTTTCAAGGTGTGCAAGATGGTTTGGTGTGGATCTAGCTGCATTTCAGACATGAGACCAAAACTCAATATTTTAAAGATGCTTCCTCAAATTGCTCTGTAATTTTCCCTAATCTGGTCTATAGAGTCAATGCAATTCCAAACAAAATTCTAATGGGATTTTTTAAAACAGAAATTGACAAGGTGACAGATCTCCAAAATGTATATGGAGAACCAAAGGAAACAGACGAACAAACCAAGAAAAAAAGTAGGAGGTCTCATATGATCCAATTTTCAGATTTACTACAAAGCTATAGTAATCAATTCAGTGGTACTAGAAAAAGGATAGACAACAAAAACAATGGAACAGAGTCCAAAAATAGGCCCAAGTAAATCTGGCCAAGTGAATTTTGATAAAAATGCAAAAGCAATTCAATGAAGAAAAGATAATCTGTTCCACAAATGGTGCTGGAATAACTGGATAACATTATGCAAAAAGAAAAAAAAATCAATCTTGATCCATACTTCAAATCTGATACAAAAATCAACTCAAGGATCTAAATGAAAAATGTAAAATTTATGGATGAAAACTCATAGCAGAAGATGTAGGAGAAAATCTATGTGAGTTCTTCTGTTTTCCAGTCCAACATTTCAGGAGCTAAGAAGTTACCACTTCTTCAGTAATGAGTAAAAACTTGAACAAACTGAAAAATCAATAATTCTTCTAAGATGCATTAGAGAAGTGAGGTCACAGGGCAAACCAATGCTCCAAAATTATAAAGACAGAAAGACAGAGACTCATACCTTACCAGAGCAGATACCTCCACGGGAACCAGTAATGGTATAAGAAAACTTGAAGTGTAATTGATGAATTCCTGGAAGCTTAGTGTGGAGGACTCTGAGAATTAAAATCTCCATTCATAGGGGGACCCTCATACTTTTGTGAGTTTTACCTCCAAAAGCCCTTCTTGGTTCTCCCATTAAATATGAGCAATTTTCCTCTAATACCATAAGCAATGAGATAGAAAGTCTAAGAAAAAAAAATTCTATAGATTAAAAACACTGAAAAAGAAAGAAAGAATGCCTTTGATGGGCTCATTAGCAGACTGGAAATAGCTGAGTAAAGAATCTCAGAGTGTAAAGATAGTGTAAGTTTCAGTGGAAACTTCCGAAGCTGAAAAGCAAACAGGAGAAAAGGTGGAAAATAACAGAGCAGAATATCCAAGAACTACTTGACAACTACAAAAGGCGTAACATACAGGTAACGGGCAAACAGAATGAGAAGACAGAAAAGAACAGAAGTGACATTGGAAGCATTAATGACTAAGAATTAGTCATTAATTGATTAATTAATGTCAGACACCAAACCATGGATCCAGAAAACCCAAGGTAACACTGAGCTGGAAAAATGTTAAAAAAAAAAAAAAGGGAAAAAAAAAACAAACAACAGAACCCTCCAAAAAACCTACATGTAGGCATGTCATATTTAAACTTCAGAAAACCAAACATAAAGAAAATATCTTGAAAGAAACCAGAAGAAAAATACAACTTACCTGTAGGGTAACAAAGATGAGAATTATATACAATTTCCCCTCAGAAAATCATGCAAGTAAGAAGAGTAGAATGAAATATTCAAAATATTGAGAGAACAAACCCCACCAGCCTATAATTCTGTATCCTGTGAAATTATCTTCAAAAGTGAAGAAAAAATAAAGACTTTCTCCAGAAAAAAAAATTGAGGTAATTTGTTGCCAGCAGACCTGTTAAAGGACATTCTTTATAGGGAAGGAAATGATATAGTTCAGAAACTCAGAGCTATATAAAGGGGCCTGACTGGCTCAGTTGGAAAAGTGTGCAACTCTTGGTCTTGGAGTTGTAAGTTCATGCCCCACACGGTGTAGAGATAACTTAAATAAATAAATAAACTTAAAAAAAAATACTCAGATCTACATAAACTAAGGAAGAACAACAAAGGAGGACTAGATAAAATAAAAACGACAATTTTTCTTATTTTTAGTTCATCTAACCAATAGTAGTTCGTTAAAAATAATAGCAATAATGTATTCAAATAGGTATGTTTATACGTGTCTACGTACAAGTGAAGTGAAGGAGAGCAATAATAAAAGGAATGAGTGGGAGGAATTAAAAAGATTTTGCTATTTATAAGGTACTTGCATTGTATAGTGTTATTTGAAAGTGGGTTTGGATTAATTGTAAATGTATATTGTAAACTCTGGAGCAACGAATTACAAGTTAAAAAGAAGCATAATTGATATACTAAGAAAGGTGAAAAAATGGAATCATATAAAATGCTCAATTAAAACCATAAAAGGCAAAAAAGGAGTGGAAGATAAAAACAGGAACAAAGAGCAAGGGCAACAAATAGAAATGCAAGTATTGGCAAGTATTAATCCAGCTATATTAATAATCACTTTGAACAACTATGGTCTAAATACACAAAGTAAAAGACCAAGATTACCAGAGTTGACTTAAAAAAGACACAAAGAACCAACTATACATTATGTATAAGAAAGCTACTTTAAAATTGAAAATTTAAAAAAAAAAAGAGAGAGAAAGATATACTATGCTAACACTAATCCCCCCAAAATGGGAGTAGCTATACTAATTTCAGACGCAGCAGACTTCAGGACAAGAAAAATTATCAGGGAGAAAGAGGAACGTTACATAATGATAAAATGGGGTCAGCACTCCAAGATGACATAACAATCCTTAATGATTATGGGCCTCAGAATAGGTGAGGCAAAAACCTCATCAGAATAGGTGAGGCAAAAACCAGGGGAATTCAAACAAGAAATAGATGAATTTGTATTCTAGTCAGAGACTTTGCCACCCCTCTATCAGAAATGGACATACCCAGCAGGCAGAAAATCAGTAGGCCATAACTAAACTCAATAGTATCATCAATCAACTGAATATAAACGACATCTATAGACAACTTTGTCCAACAAAAGCAGAATGTAATTTTCTCTCCAGACCCCATGGAATATTCACCAAGATAGACCACATGCTGGATGATAAGACAACCCTTAACAAATTTATTAGAGAAATCATAAATCTTTCCTCAGATTACAATAAAATTAAACTAGAAAGCAATAACAGAGAGCTAGAAAATTCCAAATTATGTGGCGATTAAACAACACACTTCTAAATAACACATGGGTCAAAAAAGAAACCTCAAGAGAAGTTTAAAAATGTTTTGAACTAAATCAAAATGAAAATATAACTTATCAAAATGTGTGGGTGCAGTGAAAGCAGTGCTTAGAAACTTACAGCACTAAGTGCATATAATAGAAGAGAAGATCTAAAATCAATAATCTAAAGTTCCACATTAGGAAACTAGAAAAGGAAGATAAAATTAAATCCAAAGCAAGCAGAAGAAAGGAAATGATAAAAATTATAGCAGAAATCGATGAAACTGAAAACAGGAAATCAGTAGAGAATATCATTGAAACCAAAAGCTGTTTTCTTTGACAAGATCAATAAAATTGATAAACTAAGAAAAAAAGAGAAAAGACAACAGATTACTAATATCAGAAATGAAAGAGGGAACATCATTACTGACCCTATGGAAATTAAACAGTTAATGAAGATTATTATGAACAAGTTTATGCCCACAAATTTGATAACCTAGATGAAATGGGCCAACTCCTTGACAGGTACAATCTGCCAACTCACAAAAGAAACAGACAATCTGAATAGGCCCATGTCTACTACAGAATTTGAATCAATAACAACCTTCTAAAATAGAAAGTACCAGTCCCAGATGGCTTTACTGGTGAACTCTTAAAGATCTAAGGAAGAAATTACGCCCATTCTCTATAGTCTCTTGCAGAAGACAGAAGTAGGAGGACTACTTCCTAACTTATCCTATGATAGCAGCATTACCTTAATACAAAAACCAGACAAAGACATTACAAGATTTCATGAACATAGATGAAAAAATCCTCAATAAAATATTAGCAAACTGAAACCAACAATAAGAATTTTCCAAAAAATCAACCAAAAGAATTATATATCATGACCTAGTGGGATTTATCCCAGGTATGCAAGGTTGGTTCAACGAGCTAAAATCAAATGATGTTATCACATCAACAGACTAAAAAAGAAAAAAATCACACACTAGACTCTAAAGTCCATTAACAGTACTACAGATTTTTAAAACTGTGGTATATCCATGCTGTGGAATAATACAGCAATAAAAAATAAAGTACAGGATAGGTGACATATTAAAACATAATATTGAGCAAAAAAATACATATTCTACAATTTCATTCATGTAAAGTAAATATGCCAGCCAAAACCAAATTAGTGCTAACAGAAATGACCTACAAGAAATACTAGGGGAGTCTTTCAGACTGAAATGAAAGAACACTAAGAGAGTAACTCGAATCCACACAAAGAAATAAAAAGCACCAGTAAAGTTCATACAGAAATATGAAAGATGTATCAACATAGGTTTGTTTGTAACTCTTCTGATCTAAGAGAAAATTGAAGAAAGCAAAAATTACAAAATCGTGTTGATCGGCTTATAACGTATAAAGATGAAATTTTTATGACAATAATAGTACAAAAGAAGGTAGAGGAAAGATGGGGCACTTGGGTGGATCAGTTGACTTCGGCTCAGGTCATGATCTTACGGTCTGTGAGTTCGAGCCCCGAGTCGGGCTCTGTGCTGACAGCTCAGAGCCTGGAGCCTGCTTCAGATTCTGTGACTCCCCTTCTCTCTGCCCCTCCTCTACTCGCACTCTTTCTCTCTCTCTCAAAAATAAATAAACATATAAAAATTTAAAAAGAAGGTAGAGGAAAGAGAATTGGAACAAAATTTTTATATACTATTAAAATAATTTGACCTAGACTGGTTTTACATTAAGATGTTATAACAACCCCCAAGACAATCACTAAGAAAATATCTAAAAAAATATATAGTAAAAGAAACACCAATGGTATTAAAATGATACACAAGAAATTATATTAAACACAGAGGAAGGAGGTAATGGAGGAATACTGCAACAAAGAAGACATAGCCATGTAGAAAACAGAGTGGAAAATAGCATTCATACAACCTACCCCATCAGTAATTACATTAAATATAAACAGAATAAACACTTTAAAAAAAAGCAGTTTGTAGAATGAATGCAAAAACATGATCCAACTATATGCTGTCTATAAGAGACACACTTTAGACAGTAACCAAAAGATGGCTGCAGTGGCTATGCTAATATCAGACAAATATTTTAATAAAAATTTAAAAACACGTTATGGTGAGAATAGCATTCACAAGTGAAGATATAATCACACTGGCTTTTGCACTAGTTAGATAACATCTAGAGCAGGAGTCAGGAGACTATGATCTATGGGCAAAATCTGGCCCAACCACTTGTTTTTATAAAAATACTTTTTTTGGAACACAGTCATGCCATCATTTACTTATTGTCAGTGGCTGCTTTCACACTACAACAGCAGAGGAAAGTAGCTATGACAAATACTGTGGCCCCCAAAATCTAAAATATTTATATGTAGCCTTTTACAGAAAAAAAGGTTGCTGACTCTTGACCTAGAGTATTAATGTTTACTTTGAGATACCACATTTTAAAAGAAATACTAAAAAAAGGACAAGGGTAAAAATATAACAAAGGACAAGGAAATAATGCAATTTAAAGAATATTTTATGGCATAGAGTATGATTAGCTTGAAAGAAAGATTTGAAGATGTGAAAATAATTTTTATATATTTAGAGAACTATCCTGTGGAAGAGGTATTAGCCTAATTGGGGGCGGCTTCAAAAGAAATAACAGAGACCCAGATGCAGAGTTTTTAAAGGGATCTAGTGGAAAACTTGAGGTGTTTAAAATGGAATTGGCTGAGGTGCTTGGGTGGCTCAGTCGGTTAAGCGTCCGACTTTGCCTCAGGTTATGATCTTGTATTGGGCTCTGTGCTGAAGGTTCAGAGCCTGGAGCCTGCTTTAGATTCTGTGTCTCGCTCTCTCTCGGTCCCTCCCCCACGAGCACTCTGTCTGTCTCTCAAAATAAATAAACATAAAAAAAAAAATAAAATGGAACTGGCTACCTTACATAGTAAAGTAAGTTTTCATCAAAGTAACTATATAAGCAAAGGTGAAATGTCTACTTATAAGAGACAGTGTAGAAAGGCATACATGCAATGAATAGGTGGGTATACAAAAAAGGAATTAGACCCCATATTGGGTGTACAGATTATTCAAAAAATAACAAATAAATAAGTAATTAGAAAATACTCTGAAAGGAATGAAAATTAAAACACAACTTAGCATAACTTATGGGATGCAGCTAAAGCAGTTATTAGTAATTTATAGCTATAAATGCATACATTTAAAAAGAATGAAAATCTCAAATCAAGAGTCTACGCTTCCACTTAAGACACTGAGGGGGTGGGGGGAAAGAAAAAAAGAAAAGCAAACTAAACCCCAAACCAAGCAGAAAGAAAGAAATAATAAATATTAGAGCATAAAGCTGAAATAAAAAATAGAGAAACAATAGAGAAAATAAAACCGAAAGTTGACAATCCTTTTTGGTAACTGACTAACCCAATAAGAGAGAAGAATCAAATTACTAAAATCAGGAATCCAAGATGATATTATTAACGACTCTGGTAAAATAAAAAAGACAATAAGGGGATACAATGAACAACTGTGTGTTAACTACTTATATAATCTAGATGAAACTGATGAATTCCTAGAAAGACACTAACTACCAAAACCCACTCAGGAAAAAAAGAAATTCTTTGTAGACCTATAATTAAGTGAAGAGTTTGAATTAGTAATAATAACAAACTACTCACTAACCTCCCCCCCCCCCCACGCACAGATAGCTTCTCTGATAAATTCTACCAAACATCTAAAGAATCAAATGCCAATCTTCCACAACTCTTCTTTAAACGTAGAAGAAGAAGGAATCCTTCTATGAGACCAGTATCACCCACATCCCAAAAAGCAAAAACATCACAAGAATACTAAACATGTCTTATGACTACAGATACAAAAATCCTCAACAAAATACTGGCAAACCAAATCCAGCAATATATGAAAAGAATTCTACACCACGACTAAGTGGGATTTATCTCAGAAATATAAGATTGGTATACCATCCGGAAACCAATTAATGTAATATTCCCATGTTAATAGAAGAAAGGATAGAAAGCACATGATCATCTCAATAGAGGCTGGAAAAGCATTTGACAAATTTCAATACTCCTTCATGAAAAAACATTCAACAAACTAGGAACAGAAGGAGGGCTTTTTCAACCTGATAAAAGGCATCTACAGAAAACTCCCAGCTAAACATCGTTCTTAATGGTACAAGACTGAATGTTTTCCTGCTAAGATCAGAAACAAGATAGGGATGTTCACTCTCACTACGAACATTGTACTGGAGGTTCTGGAAAGGGCAATTAGGCCAAAAGACATCTAGATGGGAAACAAAGAAGTAAAATCATCTCTATTTGCAGATAACATAATCTTGCATACAGAAGATCCTAAGGAATCCACTAAAAACTTATTATAACTAACATATGAGTTCAGCAAAGTTGAGGGACATAAAATCACTTTTTAAAAATCAACTGTGTATCTATACACTTACATTGAAGAATATAAAAATGTATATTAAGAAAATAATACCATTTACAATAACATCAAAAAGAGAAAAATACTTAGGGGCGTCCGGGTGGCTCAGTCGGTTAGGTGTCCAGCTTGAGCTCAGGTCAAGATCTCAGAGTTCATGAGTCTGAGCCCTGCATCGGGCTCTGTGCTGACAGTGTGGAGCCTGGAGCCCACGTTCAGTTCTGTGTCTCCCTGTCCCTCTGCCCCTCCCCTGCTCATGCTCTGTCTCTCTCTCTCTCTCTCTCAAAAATAAATAAACATTAAAAAAAAAGAATAAAATATTTAGGAATAAATTTAATAAAAGAAATATAAAACTTATATTCTGAAAACTACAAAACATTGTTGAAAGAAATTAAAGATGATATAAACAAATAAAAAACTTCCCATGTTTACTGACAGGAACACTTAATATTGTCAAGATGGCAATATTCCCCAAAGGGATCTACAGACTCAGTGCAATCCCTCTCAAAATTTCAACTGTCTTCTTTGCATAAATTGACAAGATGATCCTAAAATGCATATGGAAATCCAATGAATCCCAAAAGGCCAACAAAATCTTTAAAAAAGAACAAGAAAGACTCACACTTCCTGATTTCAAAACTTCCTACAATCGAGACAATATGGTAATGGCATAAAGTTACAGACCAATAGAATAAAACTGATTGTCCAGAAATAAACCCACAGATTTATGATCAGTTCATTTCTTTAATGTTTTTATTTATCTTTGAAAGAGAGAGAGCGCACGTGTGCCCGCTTGTGCACACAGGTTGGGGTGGAAGAGAGAGAGAGGGAGACACAGAATCTGAAGTAGGCTCCGGGCTCTGAGCTGTCAGCACAGAGCCCAATGAGAGGCTCGAACTCATAAACTGTAAGATCATAACCTGAGCCAAAGTTGGATGCTCAACCGACTAAGCCACCCAGGCGCCCCTATGGTTCGAACCCTTGATAAGAGTTCGAAGACAATTTATTGGGGAAGGAATAGTCTTTTCAAATGAAACTGCTGGGAAATTGGACATCCACACGCAAAAATAGAAATTTGGAACTCTACTTCACTTCGTATACAAAAAAATAATGCAAACTGGGTCAAAGACATAAATATAAGGTGCTGAAGTACAAAACCCTTAAGAGGAAAACCATCCAGCAATGCCGCTCTGGGTATTTATCTGAGGAAAACAAAAACATTCACCAGAAAAGATACATGCACTCCCATATTCACCGCAGCATTATTTACAATAGCCAAGATGTAGAAACAACCTAAGTGTCCACTGATACATAAAGAAATTGTAGTACACATACACGATGGAATATTATTCGGCCATAAAAAAAGAATGAAATCTTGCCATTTGCAACAACATGAATAAACCTCGAGGGCATTATGTTCAGTGAAGTAAGTCAGATAAATACTGAATGATCTCTCTCACAGGCAGAATCTAAAGAAGTTCATAGATACAGAAAACCAAGCTTATAGTTACGGAGGACAGATTGGTGGTTGCCAATCCATTGGTGGGGAGGGAGAAATGAGAAAACTGGTTGTGTTTTTTTTTAGTTCACGTAAATTGCATAATTTATAATAAAAAACTTTCAAAAAATGAAACTATTAAAATCCTGGAAGAAAACAAAAATAAATAAATAAATAAATAAATAAATCTCTTACAAGAAAATGCAGGTGTAAATCTTCACGACCCATGAATTAGGCAGTGTTTTTGTGAGATGACATTAAAAGAACAAGCAAAAAAGACAAAATAAATGCATTAGACTTCATTAAAATTAAAAGCTTCTGGGCAGCAAAGGCCGCCACCAGAAAAAAGAAAACAAAATAAACGACTCACAGAATCAGAGAAAAAATTTCCAAACCTGAAAGTCTCTGATAAGTGACTTGTGTTTAGAATATATAAAGAACTCTTACAACTCAATAAGAAAAAGACAAACAACTCAATTTTTTTAATGACCAAAGGATCTGAATAGACATTGCTCCACAGAAGATATACAAATGGCCGATAAGAAAATGAAAAATGCTCAACATCTTTAGGCATCAGGGAAATAGAAGTCAAAACCACAATGAGATATCACTTCACATATCACCCATGGCTATAATCAAAAAGGCATAATAACAAGCGGGGAGGTGAGGGCGTGGAGAAATTGGAATGCTCGCACATTGCTGGTGGGATGCAGCCACTATGGAAAACGGTCTGGTAACTCCTCAAGAGGAGTTACTCTATGACCCAGCAATTCCACTTTTAATTAAGCGTATAACAAGAGAAATGGAAACATGGGTCTTGCACGAAAATTTGTAAACAAATGTTCAGAGCAGCATGGCTGCTATTAAAAAAGAAATCACTGTGTAATCATACTGAGGTTCTTAGAAGTGGATTATTTGCATGCTGGATTCAAGGCTTTGGCAGGCACAGATTCTAGCAACCGAAATCTACCAATTAATTACCTAGTAGCTCATTTGTGAAACCTTTCCCCTTCCTATCGTTTCTAGTTTTTGGCCTTTTCCACACGATCCTGCATATAAGGCCTCCAATCTCATGAAGCATTCTTGCCTAGCTTCTGTCAAGTGAGTCTCCATCTAATGCCGATTGTCTCTATAGTAACCGACGAGGTAGAAAAACTGCTATGCATAGCAGCGGCTTTGTGCAAGCAGTACTCTAGCCTAGAAAGGTTTTAAAGATTTCAGTCCTTTCTCTACTTATCACACACTTCTCTTGGTATCAGGAAAAGGTGAGAGCCTCTAATGACAAGAGAGGTGGAGGGTTAAAGAGAAAAGGACTGAATGTAAAACATGAAAGAAGATGGATGAGTGGAGACTGAGTTCAAGAGGAAAACGAGTTTAGAAGGAGCTCCATTCATAGGAGGAGTAAGAACACATGGTAAAAAAAAAAGAAAAACAACCAAAAACTAGATTCAAGAAATGGACAGTAATTAATAAGCATTTCCATTCATATTCTTCTGGTCAGAAACAATGCATCAACATCAACAAATGTCTACCACAAATATAATTATGGTGCTTCAGAAAGGAACTGATATCACTGATAGCTATCCAAAGGGTGTTTCACAGTAGAGTCCATTTATGGATAAGAGATTAGACATCGTTTGTATCTTCAACAAACTTGTAACCTAATGATGGGTAGAAATAACACAAAACAGCAAAACTGTTATCAACAAGGTGGAACACAGACTGGGGGAAGGGGGACATACTTTATGTAACAAATATGGAAACCTTATAAAAAGTATATGGATGCATTCCAGGATGTATAACTCCATCCTCCCCCAGATATCCCTTCTGCAACAGGAGGCGTGACATCTGCAGCGCCTCAAGGGGGAGAGGCCCATAGGTTTGCATTGGCTGGGCTTCCTCTCACAGCTAGTACATATATACCTGGGCTAACTTCCTTCATGGAGCTTTGTTCCTCAAGAGTTCATTAATCAAGACATTCCTACAATGTCTGCCACTCTGATACCAATTGCTTTTTCTACATATTAAGGCCACTTTAAATATCAAACACAGAGGAGAGAAAATACAGAAGCAGTGGGTCAGCAAATAAAGAGTTTATTTTCTGTTTTTAAGTTTATTTATTTATTTTGAGAGAGAGAGAGGAGAGAAAATGCTCACCTGCGAGCAGGGGAGGGGCAGAGAGAGGGAGACTGAGAGAATCCCAAGCAGGCTCTATGCAGTTAGCTAGGATCCCAGCACAGGGCTTGATCCTATGTACTGTGAGATCATGACCTGAGCTGAAACCGAGAGTCAGATGCTTAATTGACTGAGCCACCCAGGCGCAGAAGGAAGGAGTTTCTGAGCCCCAGTGTCCTCATTTGTTAGGTGAAAATGATAATACCTTGCCCTCCTACTATACCAGTATGATCTGAGGCTCAAAAGCAGGTCAGTTAAAAGTTCTTTCCAAATGGGAAAGCACTGGGTCGCCTGGGTGGCTCAGTCAGCTAAACACCCGACTCTTGATTTTGGCTCAGGTCATATCTCACGGGTCCTGGGATCAAAGCCCACATGGGGCTCCACGCTGACAGCACAGAGCCTGCTTGGGATTCTCTCTCTCCTTCTCTCTGTCCCTCCCCTACGTGCATGCTCTTTCTCTCTCTCAAAATAAATAAACATTAAAAAAAAGCAAATGGTAAAGCATCATACCAATATATATACACACACTACACACATGGGCACATACATACGCACACAGCCTTTACTGTAATACCACGTGTTGCCTCCCAAAGAACTTCAACAACAGCTAAAGCTGCACCTAGCACTACCTATTTGGTACCATACAGACTTGATTACATAGTTATCTTTCCTGCCAATAAAGTCTATGAGGATTATGTTCACGTGTGTTTTGTCTCTGAATATTCCACAGAGCCGAGCACCCTAATTTCACATAATAAATGTTCTCTATACGATAAGTTACTAAAATCATTACTGTAGAATTTATTCCTTTTAGAAATATAAACTGCAGCAAATCTCAACATTCTACAATTATACAGAAAATCTTATCTAAAACTATT
This sequence comes from Paguma larvata, assembly GCA_030068075.1. Classification (NCBI taxonomy): domain Eukaryota; kingdom Metazoa; phylum Chordata; class Mammalia; order Carnivora; family Viverridae; genus Paguma; species Paguma larvata. Next base: position 104,871,816 of record CM057829.1, read on the forward strand.
ATTAAATTTTGATATCCTATAACTAATAAATAATAAGGAACCCTTTAAACTAACTAAAGAGCATACTATAACAAGTCTGAAATTAGAACTTTTTTAAAAGATGGGGACAATAATCCAAATGTCTCTTCAGAGAGTATTAAACACAGGGTTAATGTAATTACCCCAGGTGGAAACCCAGGATTTGAAAGGCAAGATGTTAGCCCTTCCATTCCTATGATAACTTCTGCAGTAGGTAGGAGCCAAAACTTGATTTATATCTTAGTTATAATACATTTTAATTCAATATATTTTAGTTCAATCTAATTCTAGTTCACTTTAATTCACTCTTTCATCTTGTTTTGTGTGTGTCTTCATTTGAACTTCAGTTTAAGATGTTTAGAAGCCCTCTGTAGAGGAAGCAAGCTGTATCTTGTCCCTTCGGATTTTAAGCTGTATGCCCAGCACCAGTGGGTGCTTTCTCTGCATAGCTACAGGACACCACTCCGCACCCCACCACAGCCTACTGGCATGGCTAAGTGACCACTGCATTTTACACCACAGAAAGGCGTGGTAATGGACCAATAACTGGATTAAGTAAACTAAGATTGCCAAATAAACCTAATTATGAAGAGAAAAAAATTATAGCTGTATTAGTGTGCGAGGGTTGCCATAACGAAATACCAGCCTGGAGAGTTTAAGCAACGTAAATAATTTTCTCACAGTTCTGGAGGCTAGAAGTACAAGATCAAGGTGTCCGCAGGGTTGGTTTCTTTGAAAGCCTCTCTCCTTGGATTGCAAGAGGCTGCCTTCTTGCTGTGTCCTCACATGGTCTTTTCTCTGTGTATGTGTGCCCTTCGTCTCTGTCTTCGTCTCTGTCTTCGTCTCTGTCTCTTTTCATGTCCAAATTCCCTCCTCTGGGATACCATTAGATTTAGGGCTCACTTTAAGGAATTCAATTTAACTTAATCACCTCTTTAAAGGCTCTATCACCAAATAAAGTGACATTCAGAGGTACAAGAGGGTTAGTGCTAAAACATATGAATGGGGGCGCCTGGGTGGCTCAGTTGGTTGGGCGGCCGACTTCGGCTCGGGTCACGATCTCACGGTCTGTGAGTTCGAGCCCCTCGTCGGGCTCTGTGCTGGCGGCTCAGAGCCTGGAGCCTGCTTCGGATTCTGTACCTCCCTCTCCCTCTGCCCTTCCCCTGCTCACACTGTGTCTCTCAAAAATAACTAAACGTTAAAAAAAAAACTAAAAAAAAAACAAAAACATATGAATGGGGTTGGGGGGCGCAATTCAGCCTATAACAATAGCTAGCTAGGTGTCCTAGATGCACCCTTTGTGCATCTTAGAGTCCAAATGATCTCTTTCAGCCATCCTTCCATACAGAGAGAAGCAATTTGGGGGATTATATTCTTTGTAGCCCTCCAAGCATCAAGTGGATCCCCTTGGGTACCTAATAAATGAAGACACTGAAGGTGACCCATCTGTTACAATATGATCTGGTGTTTACAAGTCACCAAAAAGTTGTCCAGCAGTCTTATAAATTGTCTCTGGAACTAGAGTGATGCTTTTACAATTTTTTCCACCTATGATATGTACCGGTTTATTTAGAAATATGCTAAGGCACATCTGGGAACCCCTTTGGCTTATCCTGTAAAGTACTGTCAAAGGTGAAGAAAGAAACTATTGGAAAAGATGCTCAAAAGCTCCTGAATGTTTGCGAGAGGCAATAATAAAAGAGTTAGGACAGGCAACAAGAGAGGCCTTGAGACAATATTTGCAGCTTCCAGTGGACTATTAAAGAAGGTCATTTTCCCCTTAAATACTGTTGCACACATGTTACACAAAGGGTTTTAAAGAAAATAAGCGAAACTAGTGGTATCCAGATAAATCTTTTCAGTGCTTGATGCAGCATTTCCACCAAAAGCAAGTTTTACGGTAAGATATACCTTATTATGACACACCTATGGTCAGATTGCAAAATACACTTTATTTTACAAGCTTGTAATGTCATTTTTATAAAGCAAGTGAATTAGAATCTCCTCTTATGAGTGCCTGCAATAATCAGAAAACTGCATACACCATTCTCAAGGGAGTCATGTTTTAATCTTCAAATGGCCATTTATCTTACATATCTAGTGTATCTTAACAGCATATGGCAATTAACGCTTTATCTTGGCTAGTGTTAAGACCAGCACTAATAAGAGTAAACAGAGAATATAGTTTATCAGTCACAGTAACCTGAACTATCACCACACTAAGGCTCCTAGTCTAACATAGACAAACAACTGGGCTTGAGGAAATCTTTTCTGGTAGGTCCTATTTTACTGTTTAATTCACTGACAATAAAACGAGAACTCCCTGCTACAAGCAGTGTTTCTAAACACGGGGAGGCCTGGTGTTAACCTGTGCCATATTAACTTTCAAAAGACTATCAGGTAAAGAAACCTCATCAACAACAATCTACTTAAGTACGAAAAATGCCCAAAGAATGAGAAATCAAAATCCTGGACACTATACTAAGAAACAATTCTTTCAGCACAGATGATACTTAAAAAATAATACTTTTCTGAATTTCATTAGCCTAAGTCAGTGGTTTCACTTGAAACACTTAAGGAAAAAATTGATGGTTTATGAGCAGCAGGTAATAAATCATTATGTCACTCTTACTAGGTAAACAGAAATTGTTCAACAACCCCACAAATGTGTTAAAAGCTCTCCCTTTCCCCACAATGGTAGTCAAACATAAGAAATGAATCAACATGAATGCAAACGAATCAAGCAAAGACTCCTCAAAACTTGTTTGTGGTGCCGCAAATTTTTATTTACTAACGGATTAGGTCAAAAGTTTTTTGAAAAATCACATGTCCTGGTATGCCGCTGTGTTCTTTACTCTTCCTTTCCCTTTCCTATCCTATTTTTTGCCCTTTGGTTTCCTGACACTTCCATTTTCTCTTTTTATGTTCCTGGTAAGCTCACGAAACAGCAGAAAACTAGGGTGTAACTCATCACATAGCTGGTAATCTTTTTCTTGTTCTGGGTTTTTCCAGATTAGAACGGGAGGAAGACCCAGGTGCAGCCCAAATATTACCTATTCAGATTTTTCATGCAAAGTGCGCGTGGAAAAGCCTCTCTTCGCCCTTCATTTTGTGTCTACTGAACTAACGGCGCTGTAGTGCCCAAACGCAGATATTGACCAAGAACTAGATTTCCAAAATGGCTTTGCTCCTTTCGAGCTGGCGTGGGGTCTATAAAATACAATTTATTTCCACCGCAACCAACCCTCTCTACCCCAAATGTCCCTCTCTACGTAGGGAGCTGAATCTAACCCAGTGTAGACAACCGAATCACATCTATTAAATTCAGTAGAGAGAATGCACAGCATTTGGACTGATGTAAAAAGAGCGTTATAAGGAAAAAAAAAAAAAACAACCCAGAAACCACACGAAGCAAACCCGAGGGGCGGGCGTCGCCCAGAATCGCGCCCTCCCGTCGCCTCGCCGGCCGCGAGCACGCCTCCTCGCCGCGGCCACGCCTCCTCCGACCCCCGCCCCGCCCCGCCGCGGCCACGCCCGACGTGAGGCGCGGGAGCCGCCGGGCCGGGGGCGGGGCCTGTGCCGCCCCTCCCCCCCGCCGCCGCCGGCGGCGGCCTCCGCGCGGGCCTCCCAGCCCGTATTCCACTCACTTTGTTCTCCGCCTTTGTCCTAATCCACACCAGCAGGTGGAGCCGCAGTTAAAGTTTCCGAGTCCATTCCGGGAGCGGGAGCCCATCTTGCTCGCCGCCGAGGCTCTCGCTGGAGGAGGAGGGTCAGAGCTCGGGTGCAGCCAATCGCGGGCAACGCTGCTAGTTATCAGAGCAGAATGGGCTGTAGTTTAGTGAAATAGGAAAGCTGCAAAACACTGTGGAGTGCTCCCGTGTAAATAAAAAGAGGAAAAAAAAGTTTCTCAAGTCGCCGCTGCACGACGTCGGGCAGGCGCCGGGGCGGGGGTCTGCGCTCTCCCGAGCGGCCGCGCGCTGGACTTTATTGTGCCGCAACAAGCCCCCGTCCCCATTGTTTGTGTTTTTTTCAAAATATGGCAAAGGTTCAGGTGAACAATGTAGTGGTGCTGGATAACCCTTCTCCTTTCTACAACCCGTTCCAGTTCGAGATCACCTTCGAGTGCATCGAGGACCTGTCTGAAGGTGAGTCGGGCGCCCGCGCCCGCCACCGGGCTGTCAGTTGCGGGCTGCAGACGTTGAAAGTTTCCCGGGCCCGGCCTCGCGCGGGCGGCCGGTGCTCGGCGCCGGACGGGCGGCAGGCTCGGCTCTGCGGAGGGAAACTTGAAGTTGATGGACGACGGCCGCCGAGGCGCGCGCGGCGTTCGGCCGCAGCCGGGGCGCCTGCCGTGGCTCAACTTGCGAGGAACTTGTTCGAGCGGAGGTAGCCATGTTGTCAGCTTTGTCTGGCGGGCGGGCGGTTCGCGAGACCCGCACTCGCGCCCGCGGCGCCTGCCGGGGGTCGCCCCGGGCTGGCCCCGCGCCGTGAACGGCCTCCGCGGCCCCGGCACGGAGGCTGGGAAGAGGGAGGCATGTGTGTGGTCGCGCCGGCGAGTTAGCAGCGGAGCCATCTTACCAAGAGTAGAGAATTGGGCCACCGACCCCGGCGTCACGACGCCTCCTCTCCGCGCCGCGGGTGACGAACACGGCGCCCCGCCTGCCCACCTTCCTGCTCCCGAGCGAGAGGCAAATCCATTTTTAGAGCTTACGCTGGAGTTGCCCTACTCTCCTGGGTGGCTGTGCCCGGCCGCCCCGGGGAGGAGAGCGAGGCTGTCCTCGCGCTGATTTCTGGCTCCCTGGACCAACCAGCGGGGGAGGCGGGCGCAGGCTCGGCCCCTCGGCGCCGCGGGTCGGGCGCCGGCGCTCCCGGGGGACCGCGGGTGCTCCCCGGCGGCACTCCCCGGCCCGCGCCCGGGATGCTCGGAGCGCCCGGAGATGCTGGCGCGCAGGCTCGCCCCGACCGGCGTGGACTCCTGTTCCGTAATGACTGAAACCTTCTCTCCTCTAGCTCAGGAAGAAAAATATTGCTAAGCTATAAAGTTACATTTAACCCAAAAGCAAAAATAAGTAAAACACTTAAAATAATTCCCAGGACTTAAAATCACTAGCTTCTCAGTCTGAAAGACTTTCTCCAAGAACGTGCTGAAATCTAATCAAAATAACTCCTCCAAACACCCTGAGCATAAAATACAAAAGTGGGCTAGGAAATAAAAGATAAAGTCCTAATGGCAATGCAAAAATTTTTACTATTTTTTTCTAAGTTCGTATTAAGGTCTCCAAAAATATTTTTATTATGTGCAGTAATAAATATTTAGGAAGCTAAAACTTGACAAGGTTTTTTTAATCTTTGCTTTTAAATTTTATTAAAATAATCTAGTGCTTGACCTTTCAAATTTTGAAAAAAAAATTTAGCTTCATCAATGGTTATATTACAAGTATATTTAACAAAATGCATTTAAAATTATGCAAATCATGGCATATAAAGCATTTTCACTTTATGAATTAGTTTTTAATATCCACAAAATGTATTTTATGTAGGGTGCTAGGTTTTCAAATTGTAAAAGCAATACATGCTCATTGTAATAAACTTTTTAAGTTATACAGAGGTATGTAAAATAACAGTCCTCTGTACTCAGTGCCTTCCACCTTCTCCTGTAATTATAATTAACACTTTAATCTGTGCTCTTCAGTAAGTATTAATGTATAAAGCATATATGCACACATGTGTATAATATGTAGGTCACGTTTTGAAAGACAATTCATTTATTAAACTAATTTCTAATAGATCACTGATAATAAAATTAAAGGGGATTTTTCTTTCTACTCCGAAACCATTTGATGTACTTTCCCAAAGTACTACTATAACCATTTTAGGCCAATTCTCCATATCCAGCCAGTTGGTAATCTTTCCTTTTTATTGGCACTTGTATATAAAATTGGGCGAATGCAAGTGAACCCGTTGATCAGTCCATTCCAACTTATACCGTAGCATTTTAAGCTTTAGAAGTTATTCAAAGTACAAGTATTTCTCAAGTGATGCCTTCCATTTTAAGAGCCAGTTTTGGACAAGGATGATAGCTGATTCAGGATGTTACAGGGCTTTGACACTGGATGGTTGAAACTCACCATTCATGGAAGCCGAATTACGTTTCATTTTTACCTGGGACCTACTCAGAACTCAGCTGAATGATGTCAGAGTTTTTATGATACTAGTGTCAACAATACGCTTCCTTCCACTTGTACACCTCTCCCTAGAGCACTTATACTGGGTATTTAGCATGTTTTAAAAGAGTTTAAGCTGAGTCATACTGAAAGCTGCAAAGGAATCTTCAAAGAGGTGCCATGCTTGTGTACTCCACCTAGAGGCTATGTGGATGGAAGAAATCGAGTTTACCTAGCAAAAGCTTCTTACAGGTTCCGTACTTTTATATTACAGATCTTTAAAAAATCAGAGGTTGGCCACCAGTTTTCATACTTTAACTTGACAGGAGACCCAGGATGTGTTTGATCTGCTGATCCCCAAGTCTGTCCACATTTTGATTGACCTTCCTGCTAATCTTTGTTATGCCCTCTGTGAACTGCTGATTCTCTCTCTACTCAATGGAGCTTTTTATTTTTTAAGTTGGTCAATACCAATAATTCTAGCTACTGTTAGTTGAATACTTACAATGTACCAGAATTGAACATGGTGTTTCCTGCTTTTAAACTTCAGGCTGGTTCTAATTCCCAAAGATTACATACTTTCCACTAGATCACAGATCGTCCCAAGTAGTATAATTAGTTTAAAATTCACTTGGCGACTTCCCTCACTCCCAACCATAAAGGCAGATACTTGCAGGCCGGGATTACCATGATTAGATGAAACAATTAGGTAACTTTTTAAATAAATGAATAAACTCCTTCAACAGATAACCTGTGCATCTGACTCGATCCTTTCCTCCTTCAAATACAGGGAACAGGAAAATGAAAGCAGAGTTAAAAAAAAAAAAAAAGAATAAAACAACTGATGCTAATTTATAAATAAATACTGAGCATTTTAAACTCAGTGGCTATGGCAAGGATTCTGTTAGCATAAAAATTAAGGTACATGTGTTCCCTGAGTTACAGCCTGTGCTCCTTAAGGGTAGATTATCTTTCCATGGCCTCTGCTCTCGCCCGTCTCCTCCCACTGACAATTGTGAACACACACAATAAAGTTCCTTTATTCCACTATTCATTTGAGAGCCAGATATGGAAGAATTCTTCCTAGTTTCAGTTTTGGAAAGAGCCCAGGCTTCGGAGTTGCAGAGACATAGTGTGGGTTCTGATTTCTGAGTTTGCTAGCTGTGTGAATTTGGGTAGATAACTTAGCCTCTCAGGGCCTCAACTTTCTTGTTTGTATAATAGCATAATTAAATCCATATGATAAAGCTGTTGAGATTTAAATAACAGGTGTGAAACTGGCAAGACCAATGCTCAGCACATAGTAGGTATTTTATAAGTTTATAAATTCTGACTGTGTTTCTATGCCAGACCACAAATGCCAGTTTACTTTCTACCAACTAGGAGGCCAAGAGAACTATATGCATTAGTACAAATAAGTACATATTAAATGAACAAAATATGAAAACCTCCGAGTGAGAGTTCCCAGTCTTACACGCACTTGGCTAGTTTAATAGCTTTTACACCCCTTTCTTAAAAGTTTCTCCACTTGGCTTTTGGGTTTCCTATGCCACTGGCCAATAATTTTGTAATTTTATTAGATACCTATCTAGTAGGTATCTCAAACTTAACATGTCCAAAATGAATTCCTGCTTGATTTCATCCCCTACCCCGCTGCAAAAAAGGATTCTTGCTGCCTTTATCTTCCAGATTCATCCAGAGTGTCCCTGCTTCTCATCCCTATGGCTACATGTGGTCCAACCTACCATAATTTCTTGCCTCAGTTATTAAAATATCCTCCTGTTTCTTGACCCTGTCTCACAGTCCATACTGAACACAGGAGCCAAAATGATCTTCTAAAATGAAAAGTGGGTATTGCTACCCCTCTAGTCAGAACCCTCCCAATAGCTTCCTGTGCCATTCAGTGTAAAAGCCAAAAATCTTTACAACGACCTTTAAAACTCTGTGTAATCTAGGGTGCCTGCATGGCTCTGTTGGTTAAGAGTCTGACCTCAGCTCACGGCTCATGGGTTTGAACCCTGCTGACAGCTTAGAGCCTGGAGCCTGCTTCAGATTCTGTGTCTCCCTCTCTCTCTGCCCCTCCCCTGCTCACACACACTCTCTCTCTCTCAAAAATAAAAAACAAAAACTGCATAATCTGGCCATGCCCCTCACACCCAATCTAAGGGTCAGTTATTTTCCCTTTTACTCATTCTGCACCAGTCTCGGCCTCCTTACTGCTTCTTCAGCATGCTAATAAGCATGCTCCTACTTCCAGATATTTGCTGTTCCTTCTAACTAGATACTCCAATTGCTTCCTTCCTCTTTTAATCTTCATCAACAAATAGATGATCTTGTGAAATATCAGATGCAGGACCTTGCATCTGTCAATGTGCTAGAAGATAGAAATGTAAGTGGTCTAGAAGAGAGCCATGACTTACATAATAGGTCCTCAGAAAACGCTGACTTAGTAGAACTGGATTCTCAGTGACCTAGAAACACCCCTTTGGGAGTGCTGTAGTCGCAGCGTAGTTAATCCAAGGGTGGGCCGCACTGTGCTAAACACCCTCAGAGGACCAGGAGGTCTCGGGTAATCTGTATTTGCAGAGCTGTCTTCCTCCTCCCCCTACTAAGCAGGAGACTCCTTTGAAAAAGCAGTCGTTTTACCCATCTCTGGGCCCTTGCTGCAGAGCACACTGTAGAAGGTGCTCAATAAAAGCTGAACTACATGGAGCGGTTGAATGACATAAAATGTCTTGAGTTGCACTTAAATGTGTGTTATTCCTCCTCATGCTTGTTCCCACTGTATCTACTCTGTTGTATAAAGTGGCACAAGGATCCTTGGTCTCCTCTTTCCAATTTAAAGAATATATTACATGAAGAGGGACCATGAGGAAAAACCCAGACTATGGTCCCTTTGACAGCTGATGAGCTGAAGCCCCTTCTGAGCTACAAGAGAGTTTGCTAATAATGATTTTCCACTTTGGAGTTTTTCGGTAATGTAGATCTGTGCAATATAGTATGGGGCAGCCCTTCCAAAGTGTTTTAAGTAGGTTCTTAAGAGATGACATATGAAAAAAAAGGGGGAGGGATTCCATAGCCAAACAAACTTGGGAAATGCTGGATTAATGTTACTGGTGGACTTGACTGAAGGAAGTTTCCGAATACTCCGCCAGTGTGCTTTATTTATGAATCCTTAAGACAGGTTGTACACTTCGCAAGTTTTTGGCCATGTCTGGTTTGTTTATGAGGGGCTCTAACCAGGGACTAGTGTTTCACAAAAGAACATTTAGAGAAACTCTGTTAAGCAATGTAAGAATTTTATAAGGAGCAGTTCAGTGCCTTTCTAGACTTTCTGCTGTGAGGAGCCAATTTCAGCAGCCAATAATTGGCTTAAGTCGACATTAAAATAGGGTCTTTGATATCATCTCATAATGTAATTACTGAATATGAAATAATGTTTTGGTTTTTAACCCTAGACTTGGAATGGAAAATTATCTATGTGGGCTCGGCAGAAAGTGAAGAATACGATCAAGTTTTAGACTCTGTATTAGTGGGCCCTGTTCCTGCAGGAAGGCATATGTTTGTATTTCAGGTAAGATTGTTCTTGGTAAATATGTATGCCAAATACGTTTCTAAACTATGTATCTCATGGTCCTCATCCATTTCCTTTTGGGTTAAATCACTCTGCTTCTGCTGCACTCACTTTTTATCTGCCTCTGTTGTGTTTTAGGCAGCCTCTGTAGCATAAAGGAATGCCACCTCTTGATTTTGTGTGCTGAGATGTTAATGTGATGTTTACTCCAGAGTTTGCACAGCATGCAGTAGAGCTTAAACTGTGTCATGCTCACATGGCTCTTCCTGCGAACAGTCCTGTAGTATCAGACCTTCAGAGTGGCTGTCCAGCAGCCCAGTGCAGGGACTGAATGCACACTACCAACTGGTATAGTTAGTAATATGCATCTCAGTTTCTGGTTTCAGCCACCAGAAGTACTGACCATAAAAACAACTTTATTTCAGCACACTCGTGACTGAGCTAGGTTAGTTAAGTATGCTACTAGAGAGAGATCTGCATAATCTTGGATCATTGGAATTAAAGTCCAGTGTTTTACTAAAGCATCTAATCTACACATTTTATAGAGAATTACTGTTACAAATCTACTACTCTATTTACTATTTGTGAGGGGAAATTCCAATACAAATTACATTCTCAGATACTACTGACAGTATTTGGGTCTCTGCCAGGGCTTCAGACACTGTCTTCTGTATTCAAAGTGTTACTTCTTTTAATCCATGTTAAATTGTTGTTTAAAACTATTCAGTTATTTCCCAATTATCCATGCGTATTAGAGGGAGATATTTATAGTAGCCCAAAGAGTAGCCATAGGTTTCAAAAAAAATAAAACCACTATTAATTTTGTTATAAGTATTCATACACAACAAAGTCCCATCAGTTAAATAGAACCCACTGAAAAGACCTCATCCAGAAGAAAATTAATTCTCTATATCCCTGATCTCCCTTTTTTTATTTTCAACTTAAATGAATACTGTTGGCCAGATAATCCCATCCAATATGGGCCACGAATCATGATTCATAAACATATCGTTTCTCTAGGGCTGCTACCTATCCCTCCCCTCTCCTAAATACAAAATTCAGAATTGTGTCTCCTAGCCTTAGTGCTTTTTATTAATAAGCAACAAATGATTTACTATATCTAAACAAATGGTTAAGAGAAGTTCAAATATATTAGTTCATATCTATTCATTAAAAGTGCTGTTGACCAGAGCCCTGTGAGTGCGTAACCTTGGTGAGAGACATGGGTACCAGCGACTGTGTAGGGGCAGACACTGCAGTTACAGACCTGCTTCACATCCTGCCCTGTTGCTTATTACACACTTGTGACTGTGGACAGGCTCCATAGCCTCCCGTAGTCACGCTACTCATCTATAAAATGTGGAGAATACCCTACCTCCTACGAATGTTATGAGGATTAAGTGAGGAATAAAGAATTTAAGTACCATCACTGACAAGCAGTGCCTTACTTCTGTAATTAGAACTAAATTTTTATTCTCTTAAGTTCTTGAAATTGTTAAAGAAGTATTTGCTTTGACCCATAAGCTTGGAAAACTCGTATTTCACTGATGAAAATTCATGACGTGGTAAGAAACTTGGATTGACGTGTACTGATAGACCTTTTTATGCTACTATAAAACCGGCAAATAAATCCTTTGGCTTTGAAACAAACCGTTAAATGATCTTTTCTGTGTGTCTATGTTGTTAGAACACTGTTAAAGCTTTTGGCTTAGAGTGAAAAATACATTCAAAGATATTTCCCTCCAGTGATTTTCCAGTAGTTTTACCTTGGTATCAGTGTTCATGTTTGCCAAAAAGGACAGAGAAAGCACCATGCGATTTAAATCAGATGGTCAGCCTGTGTATTTAAAAAAAATTCACCATTATCAGCAAAAAGGGACTAACAGTTTTTGTTTTGTGCTTTGAACAAGCTGCCATCGTACTCTCCTGGTCTGCCATGAGTAAACATCCCTTTCTTGGGAGTGTGTCAAAGGCTAGCAGGAAGATGTCCAGACGTCTGCGTAGTACTGCTGGTTGGAGTTAAAAATCTCCACCTACCACTTCATCTTTTTTTTTTTCCTTAATGTTTGTTTATTTTTGAGAGAGAGGGAGAGCACGAGCGGGGGAAGTGCAGAGAGAGAGGGGAACAGAGGATCCGAAGCAGGCTCCACGCAGACAGCAGAGAGCCTGATGCAGGGCTTGAACTCAGGAACCCTGAGATCATGATCTGAGCTGAAGTCGGATGCTCAACTGACTGAGCACCAAGGCGCCCCTCCATCACTTCATCCTAAGTGATCTAAGAGGACTGTGAGTTTTTCTACTTGAATTTGGATTTGCTCAAGTTGAATCCTTTGACAATCAGATTTTAAAACACAAACATGGCTAGAACCAATTTACTGAGGGGATGGGAAGCACTATGGGAGGAAAGTGTCCATAGCAGTGCTAAACTACCCCTGTTTCCCCATTCTCCACCCACTTCCAGGACATTAGAATTTCTTTGGGTACACTGGAAGTAACCTAACCCTTCTCGGAAGGGACACACAGGATCTGTAAGACAGACAGCATATTCTCAGGACAGGCCCTCATTCCCCTCCTGATAGCTCTCCAAAATGATCATAAATTACTTTAGGTCAGGCATTGAGTTATGAATGAATTTCAAAATACTAATCATATACTGTGTGCCCAGAGCTGTGTCAGATACAAGATGATAAAGATGAACTGGATACGATATCTGGCCAGGACAAAGCTTAGAATCCCAGCAACGACTGAAAGATAAACATATTTAGATTATTGGACATACCTTAGTAGAGGGTTTGTGTCAAGTAATGTCAGTGCAAAAACATTACTATTGGGGCACCTGGGTGGCTCAGTTGGTTAAGCGGCCGACTTCGGTTCAGGTCATGATCTCACCCTCTGTGAGTTCGAGCCCCACGTCGGGCTCTGTGCTGACGGCTCAGGGCCTGGAGCCTGCTTCAGATTCTGTGTCTCCCTCTCTCTCTGCCCTTCCCCTGCTCACGCTCTGTCTCTATGTCTCTCAAAAATAAACTTTAAAAAAAAAACACACACATTACTATTAATTCCACCTTCTAAATTAGAAAGGGCTTCCCTAAAGAAGGATACATTTTGTGCAAACTTAGATGAATTTTTTTCGGATTTTAGAGAAGAGCCTTACAGGCCAAGGGAACAGTATATGCAAAGCACAGGGGCATGAAAGATTACCAGTACATATAAAAGAACTCTAATTCCAGAACAAGAGTAAGAGGTGTGGAAATAAAGGGAGTGTGAATGAGCTGTTGAATGGGAACAAATTGCGAAGGGCCTCATAAATGACGTTAAAGAACACATTTTTATCTCAGAAATGGGAGTGATCATCAGGAGTTTTTACAGTTGGTGAAGGGACAGGAATGGATCTTTGCCTAGCTAATGCTAGCAGAAGTGCAAATAGCAAGCGAGCTAGGCAAGACCAGTTAGAAAGTTGCAGCAGGATTCCAGAGAAGACATGAAGACAGGAATGGAGTCTTCAGAGATGAGAAGTCAGTTTAGATTGGCTGGATGTGGGAGGCAGGGAAGCAGGAGGTGACTGAAGTTTTCAGCCTAGATAGATATTTTACGCCTTTTTGTGTCATCTGCATGTAATAACTACACAGTAATCATTGGTCTTTGATATTAATGGCCTGAGTGAGAATCCCAGACAGGGGTGTCCCAAGCCAAGGCCCCAGCTGAAGTGTTCACCCAGGCCCAGGGATGTTCGTTAGTGTCCTGGTACTGCTCAGAATGGCTGCCTCAGGTCTGTGTCCGTGCCCACCAGTCTACGACTCCTTCTAGCCTACATACCGCCACCGATGGGGCCCTAGCCTTTGCTCATGCTGTCTGCTCTAGCTCACTTGCTTCACCTTCTGCGCTCCTCAAGACTCAGCAGCTGGATTCAAAACAAGGTCATTGAGTATGTCTGCTCAGACCAATCTTTACCTTCATTGTATTTCCATAGTATGTGTGGTTTAAATAGTACATTATATTTTAGTGCCTATCAAAGTCATTCATAATAGATTAATATTTTTGAAAATGTGCTCTATAGCTATTTCTATTCTATTTTCAGTTTTATATTAATTTACCATTAGAATGTCTGAGGGGTGGGAGAGTGGCTCTGAGAATGTGTGTCCTGGGTATAAGAGAGACACTGGTATAATAAACATTTGCTGCCAACAGGCTATGTGGAGATCATTGAATATTTCCTAATTTAGGTTTGAAGATTATGACTGCGGGGAGCCTGGATGGCTCAGTTGGTTAAGCATCTGACTCTTGATTTCGGCTCAGGCTATGATGGATGTCCCAGTCATGGGATTGAGCCCTGCATCAGGTTCTGTACTGGGCCTAAAGCCTGCTTAAGATGCTCTCTCCCTCTCCCCGACTTGTGCTTGCTCTCAAAAACAAAAAAAAAACAAAAAAAAGAAAAGAATGACTGGAAAAGGGTAGTCAATTAGACTATTCATTTAATTATTTGCTATATTTTATAAAAGGTTTTATAATTGAATATTGCAATTATTGCATGAACTACCACATAGTGTAGCTAGATTTATCTTCCTAGAAGTACTGAAGTTTTCAGGTACCAATAGTAATTAGGTATACCATGGAGAAATATTTGAGCTGTATTTTCTGGCTTTAAGTCAGTCTTAAAAATGAACATTTGTCTTCCCAGTATGATGTCCAAGTTTTTGTTGCTGCACCCTTAACTGATGATCCTCAAGGTAATCAAAACTCCAGTCTTGCTTGCCTTTTTGTGATGTGTGTTTCTTTTCTCTTTAAATTATTCTAGGCTGATGCACCTAATCCAGGACTCATTCCAGATGCAGATGCAGTAGGTGTGACAGTTGTGCTAATTACATGCACCTATCGAGGTCAAGAATTTATTAGAGTTGGCTATTATGTAAATAATGAATATACCGAGACAGAATTAAGGGAAAATCCGCCAGTAAAACCAGACTTTTCTAAGGTAACATTCTGACTATTCCTCTTTCATTACTTTTACTTTTTTTTTTTAAAAGCAAGTGCCAATTCATAGTATATTACGAAAATACCTTTGAGACAAAATAAATTTGAGGTCTTCGTGCTAACTGGGCAAACTAATTGTTCCATTGCCATAATTGACCTCAGACCCTACCTCCAAGTGAATCATGAGTAATTAATGTTGGTCAGGCACCTTGAGAGTCTCTGATGGTTTAGAAAATTGAAAAAAGCCTCCCGTAAGAAACAGCTGTTTACAGCTTTCTATGTGGCATTTCCCACACATCATGATTCTATTCATTTCAGCCTTTACGACATACAAATTCATGATCAATCAAATGATATTCTTGGTCTATAACTCTTCCAAAATTGTGGGGGAAATTTTTGTGTTTGTTTTTCATATAAATATTGTTATCTGTGTGTGTGCGCGCGCATCTGAGCGCACATGCACGCACACACACATGTATGCATATGTATGTTTTCCCTTATCTGCTATTCTTAGAGGTTAAACTAAAGGTCTTAAATATTTCTGGTTATGGAAAACAGCTTCTGAGTGAAAATCTGAAACCTGTGGTTCAGAAATACAAATTCTCAGAAATACTTAGTATTTCATAATTTTTCCTGAGAATTGTAACAGTTTAGTAACCGATGTTTTACGGGAGATTGAATTCAACACTCCATCTGCTGGATCATGCAAGAAAAATTACATGGGAGTATAATGAAATGTTCTTTCTGGTAATAAGGTAGAATGCTTAATCCTGGTATGGGACCTTCCATTGACTCAATGTATTAGTTACTTACATGGCACCTTGTATAGCAAAAGAGAAAAAACTAAGGAAACTAAGGTAGGAAACCACTAATGAGATGTTATATGAGGAAATTTTTCATTTTCTTTGAAAATATTACTGAAAAGATACCACATCAATCTACAAAACATACTAGTTTGTGACATAAACTAGTGAAGAATTCTGTGAAGAATTCACCTCAAAAAAGAAGAGATTCTCTCCATTTTAGGAAACAAGTATAGAGGAGTTAGGTATTTTATTGGTTAATAAGAGATCTGGATGCATTCTCTCAGATTCTCTACATCCTGTTTCCATTAGGCTAAAATAATTTCTTTGCTGTAGCCCTGGGTCCTTGTGTACTAGTTACGTTAAGGTGCTTCACTTGACCTAATTATGCCTTTGTATATGAACTTGTTAGCCCTTTAGGAGTACTAATCTAAAGAACCATTCTATTTAGTTTCTATTTGTATATGATATCTAGCTTTCTTAGTGTTGACTATGTATATATTCCCTTATTCCTTTAGCTTCAAAGGAACATTTTGGCATCTAATCCCAGAGTTACAAGATTCCACATTAATTGGGAAGACAACACAGAAAAACTGGAAGATACAGAGAGCAGTAATCCAAATCTACAATCACTTCTTTCAACAGATGCGTTACCTTCAGCGTCAAAGGGATGGTCTACATCAGAAAACTCACTAAATGTCATGTTAGAATCCCACATGGACTGCATGTGACCACCTGCCATCCCTTTAGTACAAATTAAGCTATAAAAACACACAGAACTATTTCCCTGAAATTCCGTAAGTACATAGTCAAGACACAATGTGAAGAATTTGTTTAAAAAACATCCTGTAGAAAGTTTATAAGAAAACCAGTATTTGAGCAAATTGTGGAATATAAATACAACTATTTTTAAGTAATTTTTTTCTCTAATGTGTTATTTTATTTGTTCTGAAACTAATCTGATTAAAACATATATATTATTTTCTTCTCCTCTATATGTAATTAAAGCACTTATAAAGAAAAAATATAAATCATTAGACCAGGTTGTAAAGCTGTTTTAGCCTTTTGGACAATAATCTTTGAACCACTATTTTACTGGCCTTCAAGAGAACAAACTTCACATCAAGTAAAATGTTTCTTCCTGTGATAAATAGTTTGGTTTAATGTAAGGGGCAAATTTTCATTCTTTTTTGTCATGTTCTTAAAGAAGGGATCTAAAGTCAAGTATTTGCTACCAGGAACTTCAGGAGCTGATTTTCTAGGCCACCTTGAAGCCTCTTATGGCTGCTATTACAAGGAATGTTAGATAGCATTCAGTTTGGTTTCTAAGATGACAACAAATGTGGTTGTTTATTAGGTCCTCTGGCTATGGTTTTTCTTTTATAACAGTTCAGGACATCAGAATATTCCTTGAATGATACACCATTATCACCTATAGAATTCAACATGTCAAGAGCAGATACAAACTTCCTAAGTTTAAAAATAGGATATTATATCGCTTTTCGGCCTTTTGGCTAAGATCAAGTGAAGAATAGGATATTATAATGACTTACATGTATTCATTAGATTTATAAAAATACTATGAACTTTTCAAAACTGATTTGGTAGATCATCTGTTGTTGGCAGCATTTATATAAACACAGTGTATTTGGGAAGGTGTATTTAGCTTTACCATAAGAGAGAAGTCACTATTTTGGAAATATATATATTTTCACATATGTGGTACTCTTCTCCATATCCCTGGACATTCATGCAGAATAGGATTAGGCATATTTGTGGTTGACATATTCTAGATAGCCTTTCCAGATAAGTTTTTTAAAAAGCAATCTTGGAAAGGAATCCATTAACTAAGTGGGCCAAAGGGTTCTTTTTCTTTGATGAGAGCTAAGTCCTTCCTCAAAGTTTCTTATGCTCCATTAAATTAAGTGTAGAATATTCTCATTACTCTTGCTGCTAAGCAAGACATTAGCCATATGATGCAGAGTTATGCAGTGCCTTCATATCTAAAACTTTTATACTGCACTTTTTAAAGCTTTTATTTTGAGGAAGTGAAAAGGGCATTTGTCTGAATATGGATTCTAAGTTGTATATATTTCCTGTCATTCTAAAAAAGTGAATTTGTGAAGCAAAATTTTGCTAAATGTTAAATTTTGAAATTTAATATACCAGATCATTAAAATACTGTCCACTAACTAGTTCATATTTAAAAATAAAATACATCCAACTGTTAAAATTATATGAAGAAAATTTCATTTTTGTCTAATTGCAATTAAAGAATGTTAAAATATTAAAATGAAAATAAAAGTAAAAATTTCCAACAAAGAGCTCAGTAATTAATATAACAGGAAAAGGATATGTGCTTGTTAGAAATAAAGCATATATAAGCCAAGTAACCAATAAAACAATTTACTGCTGAGTTTTTATTCTAATTATAATGATCGATTTTGTATTGACACCAAGGGTTAGGTTTTTACATCAATTTGTAAACAGACAGCTAATTTTCACAGAAGGTTAAGACTTAAAAACTATGATCTCTTATTTAAAATTTTTATGATTCTGTAATATTTAGAATTCAAACAGTAGGAGCTAAGAAGCTATAGCATGTGGGTTTTATTTTACCCATTTAGCTCATTTATAGACATTATCTGAATTGTAGCTAAAATGTCCGGAACAATTTTTCTCCTTTTTGATCACAGTAAATAGCTCTGGACAGGAACAAACTACCTATGCCACAGAAGAGAGAGGCAAGTAGGTTGGAGGGAATGAGGATATCATTTACGCTGAGAAAACATTCAGGAAGTCTGAGGAGCGTGCATGCATTTGTTCATCTATAACCTTTTATAACCTTAGGCTTCCTGTGGTCTTATCCTCTTGTTTAAGATTTGGGATTTCTGGTTTTACCAAGAAAGTCTAAGGCAGCAGTTTTCAAAACTTTACTGTAATCCATAGTTAAAAAACAAATTAAAATATGACCCTGTAACACAAGTTATTTATATTAATTTTCATGATAGTGCACCCTTATAGTGCATCTTTATGTGTGCAGTATATTCTAGTATCTTTCATTGTATTTCATTTTTAAAGTGCTGGTTTTCACTCACTGAACTTGGCATTTATGACTCTTAAGTTGGTTGCAATACACAGTTTGAAGAAAGGCTAATTGGGCCCTTTGAGTAGATGAGAAGTAGCAATAACTTCCTATAGTTCTAAAATTTATATTTCCTATACCTGTCTCTTCTGTCATATTTGGATTATTATCTTTACATTTAAAAAAAGAGGGAGGGCCGCCTGGGTGGCTCAGTTGGTTAAGCATCCAACTTCGGCTCAGGTTACGATCCCATAGTTCATGGGTTCGAGCCCTACATCGGGCTCTGTGCCAACAGCTCAGAGCCTGGAGCCTGCTTCAGATTCTGTGTCTCCTCGCTCTGCCCCTCCCCCAGTCACTTGCGTGCTCTCTCTCTCCTCTCAAAAAGAAACATAAAAAAAATAATAAAAGAGGAAAAAGTGCTAGTGTAGTGTGAATCAGCAGACATTCACTTGAAAACTGTCCATATATTCTGAAATTACTAGTAGCTCAGCATATAGCTTGGACTCATTTCTTGGCACCCCATATAATTAACTTAGGAAACATTCCACATAGTTAACTTGGCAAACACTTTTATTTTTTTGTTACTGATATCATTTTATACAGAACTCTAGAACACCAGGTCATAGGAAGTTTTAAATGCACATAAAGTGTTCTTTATATTTCTTGCTTACTACCCTTTCCAGTATGCTGAACCTTGTTTATGCCTCTCAGTTTACAAATCCCTTTTTATCAATGCTTAATGTACTATTCAGTGATATTTCAAAATCTGAGAGCCCCTTAGAATAGGGCTCTCATTATGTAGGACCATTAATACAGCTTTTGCTGCTTTATGATAAGTTTTACAGTGTAAGCTTCTCCTAAGAAATTTCAGCACAAGCCATGGACATTAGGCTTCCCTTAACAGGTAGCAAATCACATTGTAAAATGTGTGAAACCAAGAGCCTATAATAGAAGTACAGGAGAGCAGTTTTCTAAACCAAAACAGTATAAAATACAAAATGGCATCAAAACATTTTTAAAATTTTTCCTAAACTTACTTTATAATCAAATCTTGACCTTGTATCTGAAAAGGCTTTTATATGTGCTTATGAAGAATCATTACAACATAAGAATGAAGCTCCATGCTGTAATGATGAAAGTATGCTTTCCACAGATGAAGACAAATTCCCTACCTAAGAACTTTCAGTAGGAGCTACTGCTGCCCATGAGATCTATGAGCACAAAAATGCCTCAAGCTCTACGCCATTGATCTACTTTTGTAAAGAAAGATTTTTCCCATTTATCTCAACCTTCTGTTTCTTTTTTCCCAAATAGGATGTTTCAAAACTCAGATGCAAAAAGATATTTTGGGTAAGTTTTAGGAAAATAACTTTAAATGAAGGTGGAGCTTTTAAAATATTTCCTTAGAGCTGCAAAAGTACTGCTTTGTATTTCCATTTTTGGCGGTAACTCAAGAAATTAGCTTGAAATTTATCCTATTTAAGGTACTTTTTCATAAGAAAAAACCATTGTGTTAGCATCTGTAATATGGTTAAATTAATTGAAACTGCCAAGTAAAATACCTGCGCTTGTAGATCCAATTCCTGTCGTGAGCACAGATCTCGGTGTAATCTTTGCGGCATACTTGAGGAATTGAGATTTCCCTGTGCCAGGATCCCCAACCAATAAAAGATGAGATTCACCTAGAAAAAAGTTAATAAAGTTTTAAATTTCTATGAAAAGACCTATGAATAAGTATAATTAATCAAAAAGAAAATAGTCCTGTTGGAATGGCATCATGAGTTATAGTTTATGTTTCTGCTGTATACTTAAGGTCATTTAAGTTAGAATTTAACTAGATCCCCTTAGAAAGGTTAACTATCATAAAATAACAATCTTTAAGTGATTTCTAAATGTGACGTTTAATATCTAAGTTAGTAGGCTTTGTGCTCTTTCCAGATGTTTAGGCGTATGTTTGACATTTAAGACATTTTTGGCTTCTAGAGTTGTTGATTTTATTTAATCTATTTTTAAATACCAAACTACTTGATTAAATTGTTCCTTACAAGCCATACAGATATTTTATTCCATTTTTATTTAAGTATTTTTAAGTGTTCAAGACTTTATAAGTGCTTTATACGTATCACTTACGATTACAACTTAAGTGAAGACCTTTTCATTTAATGAAAATTTTAATACTATCTACCTTAAAGTACTTATTTTCAAATGTAACATAAATGAATATATGAATATCCTGTGGTATGTACTGTCTCGCTGATCAAGAAAACTTATTTAGTAGTATTCAAGTATTTCCTAAATATATTAATAGGAAACTCCTATTTAAGCTCCACATTTAGGAGAGTGCCTTGCAAATAGTAGGTGATCAAAACATACAATACATACACACCTTATTACACTATCCTATATTGTACCATATGGTTTTAGAATTCTTATTAATGGCCTTATGTATAACAATGTCCTTTTAGGCTTTGGTTATTATGACCCTCATGTGGCCTATATGAGCGCCATAATAAACCTACTCTATGCCAGATTCAGGTCAGTTAAATGTGTTAGCTGCAAAAGAGCTTTTTGCCATTTGAACATAATTATACAATTAAAGCAATCTTTGCTTGAACGTGTGACCTCCAGCAGCACCTCGTGGCAGAGTGCGCATCTGGTACCTACCAGCAGAAGGGGAACCAGCAGGCAGATGACTGCAAGCAGCAGTCTGAGAGAAACACACGGACAGTCACAGATGGAGAGACGCTGACTTGGAGATACTAAAAAGCAGTATTTCTAATCTTTCCCTCTTGAAGAGAGACTGGGGATCCAGTGAAAACATAATAACCAAATGTAAAGATTTTATTTTGTGGCACTTTTATAGGTTGGAGCAAAAATATATATTCATCAAAAAAACTTAAGATTTCTTTTAGTCTTTGGAATTCTACCTTTTGATATACAGATGCTGGACTAATTAACAGACAGACAACTGTCATCAGGTATAAAAGATCATGGTTAGAAAATAAAGGTCAACAAGCAAGTTTTATTCAAAGAAAAATTCTAGCTTCTCACCTTGTCTGTATTAGTATTTCTGTTTTAAGTAGGTACTGACCTCTGACCCGTGTTCCTGTAGCATCAGTCCTTTGGATCCCACCAGCCAGCACCATGGCCACAGCAAGCTTTACTAGATACATCCCAAAAACTTGAGGGCACAAGCTGGCCAATATTTCATTCCTTCCTAGGAAAGGCAGCAAGATGAGATATTACCGACAGTTTTCAAGAAATCCTATCTGAAATCTCCCTTCCATGAACAAAGTCTGCCATCTAAAATGATCATGAGGATCGTTTCCAAATGCCTAAAAGGAGTGAATAACTTTGACTTGGTTGCAAAATGCCTTCTCTTATTAATGCCATGATGTGAAAAGTCTGCTTTTCATTCCTTTTATTTTCATGCCTGATTAAGTTTCCATAAATTTATCATACTTTGCAAGGGACAGAAAGGAATCTCCTTTACTTCCTCATTAAGCCAACATTATCCCTTTAAAATACCACTACACTTTCTGTGCAGTGATTTCAAGTAAAATTACTCCACTGTCTAAATAAAATGAAGGTGCTTGATCTCAAACAATATGTCAGATTGTAGGAGCCAGTAATCTTTAAATACGAGAAGTACCTGGAGCTCATGGAGCTTCTCCAGAGGTATAAGAGAAGTAAAATCACTCCACCCTAGAAGTCAATTCAGCATTTGCTCTGAAAAGTTTGGCAAAGTCTGTTTTACCTAGAATAAGGGTATCAGAGTATTTAAAAGATTATAAACTACAATTCCAGCAATCCAAGCCACAAGTCTTGGATTCTCCTGATCATATGCTTTAAATAAAAGAATATCACATCTGAGTTCTGTTTTCAGTAATGTCAAAATCTGAGAATCTGCCTATCCCACCTATAATTAAAGTAGGTATGTTATATGACGACTGGCGTAATCAACCAGCAGGGGCTCTTCGAACCTATGACATCCTAACAAGCCTGTCCAGAGCGGTCTTGTACGAATTCACTACTGTGATGGTACTCTGTGTGTCTACAGGCTGGTAACTCTGCAGGTTTCAGGATTTCCATGCTGAAACTCCTGTTTCAGAGGTAGATCTTCTGATGAGGAAAATAATCGTGTAAGAACTCCTTTAGCTTTTTCCAGTTCCAGAAGCTTTTCTGCGAAAGCATGAAAGGAGAGAAAGGGGCTTCCTCCACAATTTATGGCCCTATGCACAAAAGCTGCTTTCTGTAACGAATCAAAATTGATCCAGTGGCAATTAAGGCAGGAATGGTGAAGAAAGGAAACTTTTTAGTAACATGGGGACCAGAAAACAGAAGTAGTGAATCCTGGAAGGGGGAGCTCATTAACTGCTAGAGGGAATTCCTCCCCTTCCTGAGGTAGAAAACCCAGAGAAAAAAGATGGAGAAAAGTTTGGAATCTAAGCAAGTAAGACCTTACAGCAGAAAGGTAAATTCTGACCAGAATCTAGAGATTACACCTACAAAGAAAGTAGCCCCAACAGGTAGGTTTCAGAGCAGGCAAAATGACCTGGCAGACATCTGCGCCAAAACGTCAAGTGCCGCTTCTGCTGAATAAATGTGGACTCAGTGACTGATGTGCTGACAGGAAACCTATGCCAGAGCACAGGCTCTGGGGTCAAACACCTGGATTCACATTCCAATGCTATTACTACCCGTGTGACCTTGGGCAAGTTTCTTAACCTCTCTGCCTCTATTTCCTTCTCTGTGAAATGGAGATGACAATGGTATCTCATAGAATTGTTGAGGATCAAAGGGATTAATAAGTGTATAGCACATAAAACAACAGTCTGACACACTTAACTGCTAAACTATTATATTAGCTGTATTACTTGTGCTTATTTCTGATCTCAAGATTTCCTCACAATGTAGTTAACACAAAAGGTATACTATAAAGGCAGGTCTGAAGTACCAGGGAAAAATAAAGGGAAAGAACAATTCCCTTAAATTTGTTGTTCCCTTAAATTTGCATGTTCCTTGAATCATGGCAATAGATGCTGCCATGGCTGTATCATGGAACAGAATTGATTAGAGTGAATACTACCCCCAAACCTGTCTCCCTCCCAAATTTCTGGTTCTAGACCATATGAAGTGTATCTGCAGCCAATTACCCCACTCTTGTGGCATGGCTCTCTGTTACCCTAATGAAGAGAACCTCTTAGATCTAAGATAACAGAGTCACCCCAGCCTGGGCCCCAAAGACCCCAATCCCTACATCTGGGTTTCTGTCCAGCACCTAAGCACCAGGTTCTGAGGATCCCTGAGGTTACTATGGACTGGAATAAAGCCTTCAGCTCCTCTTAAACAATACTCACAGTATGAGGTCTTAATGAAACAGATCCACCTCTGAGGGAACCTTTGGCTTTAGACTAGTAAAATGAAGACACCCTTCTGGATACAGTTCCCTACCTTCAAACCCTCAACTAGCATACATACACCTTGAAATGGTAAAATACAGTGTACTGGTACTTAGGAAACTAAGCAGAATCCATTCAGACTAAAAAAAAAAAAATGTTGCCTCATTTTCTGTCTTCTTCCATTTCTCACAAGGTCATTATATTTACTTCCTCTTTTTATCCAGTAAGTAAGTTGTATATTCATAACCTAATTAAAATAGACTCTTTTTAATCACCAGCAAAAAGCACTTCTCATGGTTTGGTTATAGAGCACCTGTATGATGCCCTTCCTTCACTGTTACAGGAAGAGCTGGGCTGTGGCACTGCGATTAATAAGAAATGACTGTGGTCCAAGGAAAAGTTATGGATTTTTTTAAGGACCTGATCCTAACAATTTCAAATTAAAAAAATTCATTTAAGAATTCTTCTTATAGGGCTTGCTTCCTAAAGCCACAATGTGGAGAATTTAAGTTTCTTTCTGTACAGATCAAAGAATGATCAAGAACTACTACATTACATGCTATCTGCAGAAGCACAAAAATCATCCCACAAAATAAAAGCGAACTGCCTAAACTTAGGCAAGTTAAGAATTTTATTTTGTGAAATGGTTATCTGTCCAGTATGTGATTTCAGAATAAAGTAATCGATATGTGTGAGAGTTGAGGTGAAGTTTATCAGAAATAGTCTATCACTGGCTTCAGTGTATTTTTCTCAGAAGATGCCCCCACGGAAGAATGAAAACAGACATTTGAAGGTTTAATTGGTGTTTTATACTTTTGGAATTTTTAAATAAAAAAAATACTCTATGAACCCAAAGCCTTGTGTGATGTTTTAGTCTATGTAATTATATTTTAATTACACAGTCAAAAGTGTTTGCTGTATTGGCAAAGCTTATTTTTTGCATCTATCTCTCATCATCTCTTTCCTACTTAATGCATATTTAAAAATCTTTAGCTAAAGTTGCATGAAGTTAATTATCTAAGGTACATCAGAAAAGAAATAAGGCTTTATTAGGATGAGGGTTCATAGTAGAGTGAGTTTTGCCTATTTAAGGAGGAACTGTGTATTTGGTGAAAAGGGGAGAAAACTGGCAGTGTAAGAGATGTCTAAAAGAATAAAAATGGAAAATTTCTTATAATTCAGCCTTGACTTTCCAGGAAGGTCTCTAAATAGAAAAGACAACACGAAAAAAGAGCTCAAAGGGAAACTGTGACCAGAAATACTGACGAATGCTACCACCCTTTGAATTTGGCCATTGAGTTATACAGCATGTAAGGCGGCCTCCTAACCACAGATTTTACATTTAACTACTGAAAGAAATGCCATGAATAATTATCAGCTTTATGCCCTTAATCACAAACCTGCAAAGGGATCACTCTTATAGGATTCCCAAAAATCTTCAAATTCCTTTTGGACCTCCTCATCCATGATGATCCCTGTAGACTGCTCATTATTTACTTGGACATAATTGGCTTTCAGGACTATCTCCACCTCACAGCGCACATCTTGCTGAAAGGGCTTCCACCGTTGCATTACGACTCCGTAAATAGTGAGGTCATCGCCTAGGAAGGAGCACCAAGAAGCGGCAAAGTCCAGTAGTACCACACTGCCTGCTAGGCACAGACTTGCATGACAAAGAACCAGAAGTTAAAAAATAAACCACTCTCGGGGCACCTGGGCGGCTCAGTCAGTTAAGCGTCCAACCGACTCTTGATTTCAGCTGAGGTCACGATCTCACAGTCCTGAGTTCCAGCCCCGTGTTGAGGCCCCGCTGAGCACAGAGCCAGCTTAGGATCTTCTCCGCCAACTCTCTCTCGATATAAATAAATATTTTTAAAAAAAGAGAAAGAAGGAAACCACCCTCCTACCAGGTTTAGAATGATACACACTCATCCAGAAAACAATTTGGAGCCAAAAGAACACCACAGATTTTGTATTTTTTTCTTCTTTTTTTTTTTTTAACAGGCACTTGTATCTCCACAGCTAAAAGCTCAGTCAGCATTTTTCTTTTTGTGAATCTGCTACACGATAATCACACCAATTACCCTTCACTGGGAAAACAGTTTACTGGATGATTTATTCATCATTATATTGGGCAAAATGTTCATCTCAGAATCCCTAACCATATAGTTCTCATTTAAAGAAGAGGTGGGAACTGCAGCTAGAGGGTGAAACTATCATCAATCTGGTGTCAAGAAAGGAGACAATCTTGTGATAACTGACACTAGCTTTAGTTTCCCAGATACTAATTTTTACCTATATTTATTAATATTTTACTTACCTGACTTAAAAAAAAAAGACGAATAAGAAATGAGTGAATTATTGTTCTACTTCAAAACCCTTTTCCCTAAACGATGAACACACAAGATATGCCCTGCTTGATCCTTCCTGGTTGGTTCCTTCCCACCTGAGTAAATTCTCCCATTCCTGGTGAGAAGATGATTAAACTTTTACAGATTCTCCTCAGAGGCCTTGGGTAGTTTAGGGGCACATTCTCCAAACACTGACATCTGTGCTTATTATTACATACAATTCAATGCATCAATTAACAGGTATATATGAATGAATGGTTAGAATTCAGTATGCTGGTACTGGAGAAAAGGGGGCCAGAAGAATAGAAGACAATCCTAGTCCTCAAAATCTTGTTGAAAATAAGACGTTGGATATACCCCAACCCAATCTGGTGGCATTTATAATTTGCTCAACAAATAGTGTCTCTGAACTAACTGGCAAGTCTTCATATCTAAGCCCATGTCAAATATATGGTATTTGCTCATGCAAAATTCCTTTTACTCTCTAAATTTCAATGTATACGGTGTAATCTGCAGAGCTTTTGATTTTCTGAAGAAAAATGTTCTGTAAATGCTAAACGCATGGAACTGGTGGCAGCGATTACAGAATAGGGAACGTATTTCTAGCCAAAGGCAGCTTCATAAAAAATGGTGAAAACATACATGTTTTCAAGAGCCTTCCTAAAACCACTGCTTGGATGGTTTCAAACCCAATCAAAAATCATGATCATTTACTACACTGTCTGCTCACAATTTTTAGATGAAAATGACTGCGTCAACTTTTCACAAGCACTTGGCACAGTCCTTTCCTGCGGTCATTTTAATGCATTATACTTAGGTGGTTTCTAAAATAGTCCAATGAGGAACTTAACTTTTAGATAGCGCACCCATAAGTCATCTGAATTCAGTAATTCAGTGATAATGTGGGAAATGTGGACTGCTGAAGAATGGCCAAGAGCACGGATTCTGTCCAGTTTGGATTCGAATCCCAGCTCCACTGTGGCTATGTCCTTGGGCAAATTACCTAACTTTGTTGAGCCTATGTTTTGACCTAGAAAATGGGAAGAGTTACATTTATATCACAGAATGACAGTGAAAATTAAGTTAGATAACGTTTGTACATTATTTCACATAATATCTAGAATGCAGTAAGTGCTCAACAGGTAAATATTAGTATTATACTAAGCCTTGTTATCATACTTAAGCACTTGTGTAATGAAAGTTGTAAACAATGTTATTGTCAGGAGGCTAAAGTTCTTACTTTTCTATAGTCCCAGCTCTCCTGCCGCTCAGTCCTCAGCAGCGGCAGCGTATTCACCACTGCAGCCACACCCCAGCCGACCGGGTCTGACCTCCTGCTGCACTGGCAGTTCTCAGGACACGACCTCCAACTTTATTACTCTGCATATGTCAGTCTGAGGTTCCCAACCAGACTGTAAATTCCTGAAGGGCAAGGATTATGCCATTTATCTTCTGATTCCCGCAGAGGTTTGTAGCGATGGATAAATGAAAAAAGCGCTGTTGACAGACTGCTTCCAGGCATTATTGTTAGTGACATGTGAAAGAAAAATAGCTTCAGATTTTTTCAGTACAGAAAGAATTCAGTTTAGATGAACTGCATGAAAACATCTTACTTTTTTTTTTAGAGTTGTTTTTTTTTTTTTTAAGTATTAATTTATTTATTTTGGGATGGAGAGCAGAGACAGAGAGAGAGAGAAAATCCCAAGCTGGCTCCTCTGCATTGTAGGTACAGAGCCCGACACGGAGCTCAAACTCACAAACCATGAGATCATGACCTGAGCCAAATCAAGAGCCAGACACTTAACCAACTGAGCCACCCAGGTGCCCCGATAAAGAATTCTCCTTGACTCTAGATACTGAACACTTCTACTTCCATAGTCTTTGCCTTATAATTTTAATGAAATGGCAGCTCAGTAAATATTTTATAAACGAAGCATTTGGAGAAACCTAGGGCTAAAAAAAGAGAGAAATGGTGGAATTTGGAGAAATGAAGCACTTTTGATCTGTCTGGTAGTGGAGAACAGGGATGTGGAGTAAGAGGTCAGATACACTTGTTTCCATCCAGGGGTTACACTTGTGTTATATATTTTCTATTGAGATTAAAGGGTGAGATCAGGAAATACTTAAAGCAGGGAATGTTGAGGTGAACTATAGTACCAACCATTTCCACTTTTTGACCTGCTTTCAATGTAACTTAAATGTTAAATAGCAAGTGGAAGTTGCTGGGCAAACAGTAAAAGCAAGTTTTTAAGTTATTTGGAATAAGAAGAAGAAAGAGAAAGAAGAATCTCATATCGTCCTCACAAACAAAAGTCTGGTCAAGGCCTGGGAATGTGTGTAGGGAGCAGAGCTGCTGGCTTTCAGGGAGACGGGCTACCATCTGCCTTCTGTAAGGCTGGAAGGAGGAGCCTGAGAGAAGCAGACTAGGACAACCGTTTTCTGGGACTGAAAGTCTGTAAACCCAAAAGACTTTTAATTTAAACTGTGTACTAGAGTTTTTAGTACCTGTCAGTTCTGGTAAGAAGAGATGGAGAGGGAACAGGATAGATAAGGATACTGGCGTTAAAATATGGAAAACGTCAGTTACTTCGGTTAGAGAAAAAGGTTTTGATTAAAACTTTTAGATTATAATCTTGAAGGCAGTCTGCTTCTTTCTGAGATCTTTGCCGTTAGCTGACAAAGCCATGTAAATTTTACAGCCCTAGCCCCTACCAACGGCTGAAAAAAGCCCCCTTTATTCTCTCATTCTTTTTGCATTACATATGTAAAATACTGTATTTGTTTCAAAAATATATCACATTTTATTAAGAACATCTCGTGATATTTAAATGTGGTCACTGCAGAAGAGAAAATACTATTTAGCCTCTTAAGCAACACTGCTGATTTACAAAACCAACACCTGGTTTTGAAGGTTATAAATTAAGGTTAGGAACATCTTAATTTTTCCAATAAAACTCTTCCCTACCATTTTTTTTTGGTAAATACAGTAATTTTAAAATTCAATGCAGAACATTTCCATTCTACACATATGGGCCAATATTAATCCTTGCCCTCCCACAAATACTCTTCAGTTTGATTCTTCCTAGGCTCCCCAACTGAGCAGAATAAGAGGGGCAAGATGAGTTGAGATGGGGCAAAAAAGAGCTTAGGAGTTGACTGGTTAGCCTCAAGATGAAAACATAACCAAGAACGACATCACGACAACCCGTGTGAAGCCCTCCGATTTCCAGAACAGCACCGAGGCTCAGTCTCTGATTTGCTTGGAACACTGCAGGTCATCCAGATCAACGGCCTTCATGAGGCCTAAGTCACTAACAGATGCTGTACACCCTCTGCTTGGCGGTGGCTGAGAAAGGAAACCATCGTCTGATAAAATCCACCTTCCTGGAGCTTCAGCCTACTGAAACTCAACAGTAATCTTCTGTAACTATAATTCTACTTCTGTATGACAGCCTTCCAATTAATGAAAAGTGAGCCGTCATGTCCTTCCTGAGGCTTCTTCACGCGAAATACAGTTCTTTTGGCAGGGTTTCGAGTTCCTTCGAATCAGGCAACTGGCCAATGGAAACAGTGAGAACCCTCAGAGGATAATCGATGTGACTCCTACAGTGGTGTCACGAGCACGGAGAGAGGAACAATCACCTCCTTTCTTCTGGATGCCAGAAAGAGTACAGTAGTATCTCACAGAGTCATGCTGTCTGATCCACTAAACCCACTACAATTTTTAAAGTTGCTACTGTTAAGCAAGGATGTGCTGAAGAGACTCCTGGATGAAAAGTCAGTGGATCTGGGTTCATGTTCTAATTCTGCCACTTAACTCTCCAAGTGACCTTGGGAAAGTCAGAGTCTTCATTTACAAAACAGTGGCTGGACTGGACTGCTAAGCTGCAGCTTCTTTCCTGCTATGTATCCCCTCCCACCTCCAAACCAGTTTCTGTTCTCAAGGTGAAAAATGAAGCCTCCACACTCACTTCCCAGTGTTCACGTGAAAATAAAAAGTGGCTTTTTCCCAGTCAATATTTTAGGACCTCCTATAAAAGCTAGCAAAAGTTAATTCTCACCAGATTTGCAACTGTCTACTAAGTCATCTTCCAGGATAACCTTCATAGATCGTGGAATACTTCCAACAGATAGCCTCTGAACCTAGCAAGGAAAAGGAGACACATACTAAGTATGCTTAAATACACACTAAGTATTCGGAAGCCTAGCAGTCTTGAAATTACTGTTTCTGTTTCCCTAGTATTATCATACAATTTAATTATGGGGATTTATAAAATTTTCTTGAAAATTGTGCCTACTGTTTACAAACTCACTAAAACTAAAGTAAAATAAAAACACCAATACGGGAAATATCTCCAAATATAATCTACTTTCTAAAGGTTCAAAACAAATACATGCTCCACTTATTAAACATAATACCAAAGTTATTTACCTAGAAAAAACATGCAGTTCTTTCTTGACCTCTAGTCCTAGGACCTGGGCAAATCACTCTGTTCCTTTGATCATTCCTTAGTGACAGAACCCTGGTTTTATTTCACATGGACATGTACCCAGTAAGAAGACTATTTCCCAGGCTCCCCTGCACAGAGATATGGTCATAAGGCCAATGTAATGAGTAGACATGCCCCAGGAGACTTCAAAGAGGTCTACTCAGATGGAGACTTGGGTAGATAGCCAGTGCTGCTGCCTCTCTCTCCCTTTTCCTACTCTCTGACTAGCATACAGCGATGAAAGCGTTGTAACCACCATCCTAGATTATAGAGAACCCTAAGAATAGAGGCCACATGTTAAGAATGGTGTAGGAAGACACAGGAGTTTGAGTCTTTGACACTGAACACACCTTTGTGTTTCAGCAGCAAGGAAAACCACACACACTCTCCCTTGTTAAAGAATGTCTACGTATACCTCATTTGACATAGCAAATAAAATTGGGCCTAAACCTCAAATCCTGACTACTCCAATGTTTAACAACCACTTAAATCCATTTAATTTTTCTCCTATCCCTTAAATACAGCTAGTTTGAACTTCTTAAATATGCCCTTAATTTTAACATAATTATTAAATCATTTCACAATCTTTTTGCCAATGCTCTCTATGCAGAGATGATTACTGCATGGTCTCTAAAGACTATATTCTGATATACACGCAACCACACTGTGTGATGACACAAGTCCCATTTGTAATCCTTTATGTGTTCCCTACTCTTGGTAATTTGCCCATTGCTGAAAAAAACCTTCTTCAAAGTTGTAATTTTTCTCATTTCTTTGATCATTTACCTGTTCCTGAATTTTGATTTCCTGATAATCTCTACACCTTGTTGGAGATGAAGATAAACCTGAGAGACACGTGAATTTTGAAGAATCACAGCTCTCCAAGCTGGGACAGGAGGACGGCCGGCAGAAGGTATAGTACAGTTCAAAGTCAGCCTTGACCACAAATACATGCTTGCATTTGTTACACATGTAATCCCGCTCAAACTCCAGGATCTTCACCACACTTGTTCGAATCACTGTCCCAGTGACAGATAAAAAGTGTCCCACATCCTTGGTTTTAGGGATGTGTTCCCTCACCAGCTCAGGACAAACGGGCAACCCTAATGGAGAAAAACAACAAAAAAACTACATCAATTTATGTCTTGGTATTTGACTCTATGGAATAGATTCTTCTCATATTTCCTAGGGTAGAAGGTATAATTTCAGAAAAAAAATTCTGAGTTTTACTTTAGGAAAAAATCAGATCAGATTCAATTAAGAAAACAGAAAAAAGATTATTTTACATAACGATGATCATTGGACTCTTTAAAAGTACATATCCAGGAGCGCCTGGGTGGCTCAGTCGGTTAAGCGTCCAACTTCGGCTCTGGTCATGATCTCATGGTTCGTGAGTTCGAGCCCTGTGTCGGGTTCTGTGTTGACAGCTCAGAGTCTGGAGCCTGCTTCGGATTCTGTGTCTCCCTCTCTCTCTGACCCTCCCCCAACTCAAGCTCTGTCTCTCTCTCTCTCTCTAAAAAATAAATAAACATTTAAAAAAAAGTACATATCCAGATGACATAATAACCAGGATTAAAAAAAAAAAAGGATTGATTTTCATAAGAGGGCTATCTCAGTAGAATCTAAATATGTAACTGTAACCTCATTCAGCAAAGAATATACTACCACCTGTGACACATAAAATCAACTGATGACTGCGTAAACCACAAAGCTGATTGATAAAGGGAAGGCAGCATAATGACCAGAGTCCCACAGTGCTAGAAGGCTACTGCCTTTTTTAGTTAGGTTCAGAATTTATTAATATCCAAATCTGTTTCCAAGCTTTGAATTACCTCGAGCTTTACCTACAGCATCATTTTATCCTTTAAAAAACTTGTGTTTTTTACCCTTAATCAACAGGCAACTTAAAAGGTACAAAGTGCCAAAGAAAATTCTTAGGCAGAAATGCCCATTCTCACTTTTGGCTGCCATGAGCCAACGGAGCACAGAGATGCTGGCTGTGATGATCGAAGGCGCCTTCTAACAGGTTTATCAAGGTAACATTTGTTATATTGGTTCATGCCCCATGGGCCAGTGTCTTGTCCCCAGAATTCAGCAGCTCTGAAATCTGGAAAACGTGCACACTGAAGATGGATCTATCAGATCTGCCCAGTCATGAGAAATAACTGTAATAGTTATGATTAGCACATTTTCTCCCTGTTGATAGATCTATTCTGAAAGTCAATTAATTATAATAATGAGATAGTTTGAGAAGTATAAAATTAAAAAAAAAAAGCAGATGAGTTATATGAACTGTATGCTTAAGGCACCAGGCTACACATTAATCTGGTGTTACAGGTTACAACTCTACAGACAGACTTAAATTTTCCCTGTTGCTGGCTGAGACTCTCTGCATATGGTATATTGTATAAACAAGGCAGGTACTGCCAACATTTGCCACTGTAACTCCTTTTTCTGTCCAAGGCTGACCCCAGGGCTGACAAGTGTGATACTGCATGGGCAGGAATAGACAGAGAAGCTGGACAAGGATTAATAGGTATTTTATCCATTAAAAAAAATCCATAATATTTCTCACTGTTGATTTCAGGCATCTGTTAATTCACCTGTGTATAGCTAAATGTTGAGCTACCAAGAATATTCTGATATTTCTAGCTACAATCAGGTAAAAGCCCTACCAACCACCAAAGCTTCTCATTTAAAACAGGTCTTGTTCTCATGTCCACATTGCTTAACTTTTAGGAGTATCATGTCCTTTTTTAGTTTATATCCTAAAACATTAAGAAAGAAATGACTAAGTGGAGATTTCTCTTATCTGGCCTTAATTGGAATGAATGTATAATATGGCAGCCCTCAACACTGCTTTATAGATTCTCACCTCCTTTTCTTTTACTTTTGCTCCCTACATCAATACTTTTTTCAAAACTGAGATATAATTTGCACGCCATAAATTTACTCTTTTAAAGTGTATAATTCAGTGGTTTTTAGCATATTCACAAAGTTGTACAACCATCACCACTATCTAATTCCAGAATATTTTTATTACTTCAAAAGGAAAGCCTGTACCCATTAGCAGTCACTACTCATTCTCCTACCCCTAGCCTCTGTCAACCACTAAGGTGCTGTCTCTATGGTAAATCTATTCTGGATATTCCATATAAATGGAATCATAAATAAGTGGTCTTTTGCGTCCGACTTCTTTTACTTACGAATAATGTTTCCAAGACTCATTTATGTTATAACACGTTTCTGTACTTCATTACCTTTTATGGCTAAATATTCCATTGTATGGATATACCACATTTTGTTTATCCATTCATCAAATGATGAACATTTGGGTTGTGTATACTTTTGGGCTATTATAATGCTGCTACAAACATTAACATGCAAGTTTCTGTTTGATGATCTGTTTTCAATTTTCTTGGGCATATACCTAGGAGTGGA
The DNA here is from genome assembly GCA_030068075.1 of Paguma larvata. NCBI lineage: Eukaryota > Metazoa > Chordata > Mammalia > Carnivora > Viverridae > Paguma > Paguma larvata. Next base: position 104,906,109 of record CM057829.1, read on the forward strand.
ATTGCTGGGTCATATGGTTAAACATATTTTTTGAAATAATGTTATTTTGTGTTTGTAAAAAGTCACTTAGAGAACTCACTAAGTGTTCTCTAATGTAAGTATACAAAGGATAGAAAAATAGGATTATTCAAGTGGGAAACAGGATTACTAATCGAACTTCCTTCATGAAGTATAAACAAAATCTACCAATAATTATGAGCAAGGTAAGAAGAATAGAAAAATATGGATTAAGAAAACTTATTTTAACAACTATTTAGATTTTTTTAGTATCCATTCTCCCATCCTTGGCCCCTTAATATCATTTTGCATCCCATTTCCACTCTTCTTATTCTAGTTTCACTTCAGATGCAAACTGATTGCTCAGTTTAAGTTGTATTATCAAAAAAAAAAAAGTTGTATTATCAATATATTATAGCTGAAGGAAAACTAAAATCACAAGAACTAGTATGGGAAGTGTTGTATCACTCTGATGCCTTGCATAACTGCAGAACACCAAGGAAAACTACAGACTGCCCAGTGTAATTTATCAGGCTCTTTGGATATTTAATATGCTGAAATTATATGTAACTGATGAAGTCTTATATAGTTATTTAGACAGATATTTGTTATTTCTGGCTTACAAACAAATTTTAGTTTGAAAACAAGTAAATGTAATTTTATTATAGGTTTCTCCTAGAAACCGATCTTTAATTTGATAGTATCTTACCATAAATAGCACCTAAGAATGGAAGAATAAAACACCATTCCCGCCATTGCTTCTACAATAACCCAGGAAAGAAATAATGAAGGCCTAAGTCCAAATCTCCTCTTGTTAGAACCTTTCCATGGCTGCCCACAGATCTAAGAATAAGGAACCAAGTCTAAACTGGACTAAAGTGCCTTCCTCTCATACCAAGCCCTCTAAGTTCTCACTCGAACATTCACATACAGTGTCCCCTTTGCCTCGACACTCTCCCCCCAACTCTGCTCCTCAAAAATGTCCACACTAAGAAGTAATGTAGTTGAGAAAACAGATTCTGGAGCCAGAATGTCTGGGTTTAAGTCACAGCTCTATTACCTACCAGCTGTGTGATCTTGGCCCAAATTGTAACCTTTCAGATTTCCCTTCTGTAAAATGGCAATAACAACAAAACCTACCTCCCAGGGTCGTAAGACTAGTATAATTCATATATGTGAAGTTTCTTAGGACAGTACCTTGCATATAGCAAACACTATTTATTATTTATTTTTGAGAGAGTGACAGAGTGTGAGCAGGGAAGGGGCAGAGACAGAAGGAGACAGAATCTGAAGCAGGCTCGAGGCTCTGAGCTGTCAGCACAGAGCCTGTTGCAGGACTTGAACCCACGAACTGTGAGATCAGGACCTGAGCTGAAGTCGGATGCTTTACCAACTGAGCCACACAGGTGCCCCTAAGCAAACACTACTTAAATATCATCTTATATGTGATATTTTCATTTTTCCTGCTTAAAAGATCAGCTTAAATATCCTTTTCTAAATAACATCTTTCCTTAACCCACCTCAGGTTGAATTTTCTCTTTTATGTGCTTTAATACACTGTTCCTCTCTTTCATACCACTTATTGCAATTTAAATAATTATTATGCTTCCACACTAGAATATAAATTCCACAGGAGCAGGACTAAGGTAGATTTTATTCGCCATGCTTTCTAGACAGTAAACGTTCAAAACATACTTGAAAGAAAGACGAATGGCAAGGCTAGGAAGTGGGGGGGTAGACAAGAGAGAGATTAAGGATACTATGTTAGCTTTGAGATCATGTAGAGATAAAGGTTAAGGAAGAAGGTGAAATTTAGAGTGATTCCCAAGTCTCTGGTTCCTTTAACAGCCAGGGAATTCTGCAAGGCACATAGTAATCAAACAGTAAACATCTACTGAAAGAATAAACAAGGAAATACCATTTTCAGTTGGAGTGGGACACAGAGTGTAGAAAAATCCTAAGAACACTTTTTTTTAAATTTTTTTTAATGTTTATTTATTTTTGAGAGACATAGAGACATAGCGTGAGCAGGGGATGGGCAGAGAGAGAGGGAGATATAGAATCCAAAACAGGCTCCAGGCTCTGAGCCGTCAGCACAGAGCCCGACGTGGGGCTCGAACTCACAGACCATGAGATCATGACTTGAGCTGAAGTCGGCCGCTTAACCAACTGAGCCACTCAGGCGCCCCAAGAACACTTTTTGATACACTGAGTTTGCAAGAAAATATCTAGCGTGAGACATCTGATAAGCATGGTGATATTTTGATACAGTGCTTAAGAGACAGATTTGGGCTAAAATTAAGAAAAAATATATAGCTGGTGTAAGTTTCTATACAGACAGCAGCTGAAGCTCAAGGTCAGAAACAGGGGCCACTCTATGAGAGTGCAGGATCCAGGAGCATATGGCCACATCTGAACCAAGCACCTACAGTTCAAGTAAAGGACGAGGCTCCTAAGAGGAAGGAGAAGCCACAGCCAGAGAAAAAGGAACGGGCAAGAGGGTGCTGCCAAGTGGGGCCAAGGTGGGAATTCATAAGGTGGGAGGAGTCAATTGTATCAAATCCAGCAGGAAAATAAAGGAAGAGAAATACTGAAAAGTGACCCTCAGTTTGGCTAGGAGACTGTCGCTAGCAAGGCTGGTGAGGGTGGCTTCAGTGTGGTGGAACTAAAGGATGAATAGGAGGTTCTACTGGAGAAGGAATGTATTCTGTCAGAATATTTACTTGTGAAAAGGAGAGTGCGTGAAGGATGAAGAGGGACACAGAGTTGAAAGAGGGTACTTTCTCCTTCTACAAAATGAGCGAAACCTGAAAGAGAAAATTCAGATATAACTGCCAAAAAGGATTCATGGTCATCCTTGCTACCCCCTTACCACACTCCCACGGACTTCATGCTCACCTAGGGGTTTGGCCTGACTGGGTGACTGACTTCATAGCACACGGTTTACCCACCTCCCTACCTTGGTCACTTACAACCCCCTAACTGACCTCAGGATGCAGGTTAATGTTTCATGTAAATCAAGGCTCTGGATTAGGGGACATGGCTGGACTTCAGGAAAGCTCTAAACTTCTTGAAATTCAGGCAAAATGTTATGTATATACACATATGCACCTGCTGGAGAGGGTCCATACTTTCTCAACATTTAACCCTGAAGAACTTACTTAAATCCTCCATCCCATAATTCTATTGACTTGCATATGATTCCAAGAACAGAAGGAACTTACACTGTGGCAACAGTTGCTAAATCTCCTCCCCAATTCTAACTTAATAATAATGCCCTAACCTCTAGTGTGTCCCACTCACGCCCCTGGTCTTAGATCACATTCTACAAGATCTCCTCCAAATGCTGTAACAACATGACAGTGACATTCATAATCACTTACTGACTGTACCACTCACTTAGGGCCTTAATCTCATATTGCTTCGCGTTGTTCCTTAACCATTTTACATGTGGAGGGGAGAGTCACTTCTTGAGACCCTCTTCATGCCTCTCTGTGCCCAGCCCAGTTCTTTAATAAGGACTTTTCAATAAGGAGAAAATTAGTGACTAAAAGAGGAGGGGGAATGGGCTTTCCCTCTCTCTCTCACCTCGCCTTGTCCATATGTGGCCTCAAATCTCCCAGTCCAGAACAAAATGCTTCAATTTTTCGGTGCACACAGGGACTTCTTACCTCTGTACCTTTCCTTAGGCACTTTATTTTGCCTGCCAAACTCTCCCCAGTCACTCACAGCCATGAAGACTGCATTCAAGTTTTCCCTTCCACAAGAAAATTTCCCTCAGTCCAGGCTAACACCCGCACACTCACACAAATGGAATACGTAAGCAAAATGGTCAAATGAATGCACCATTGTATAAACAATGCCTTTCATGTCTAGAGAAATCTGCTGTCAAGAAGAATGAAAAGGAAGAATCCCGAAACACTTTCCATTCCTTGCAAATGATAACCCAGGCCTCCGCATGCCGGGTCACGCTAAGTCTACACAGACTGGTTTTATTTCAGTCAGCATAAGGAGATGTACTGGAGAGGTATCACACACTTGGGAAGAAGGTACCTGGGAGGGAGAGGGAAGCAGGGCTCAGTTCCAAGCGTCCCGCTTATGCTACCCAACCTTTTCTGTATTCCTCTACAAGTGTAGCCAGGATGGGTGAAATTTCCTGCAGCTCGCCCCCAGCAAGAGTCCCATGACTAACACAATTACGACTTCTCTGAAGAAAAAACTATGTAAACATTACACCTAAATTTTCTAAGAAAATTAGCTTCCAATTATCTTCCATACTTTTAAAATACAGGGCAATATGTAATTTTAATGTTCTTACATTGGAAACAAAAGAGCAGTTTACATTTACTGGATCAAGTATATGGTGCCTGTTAGGAGAAATTTGCTTTTTTTTAGAAATTTTGAGCAAATCTGTCTAAAATATGGCAGATTAAGTGGTTATGTGGTATAGTAAAGTAACTACTATTTTAAGAAAAAGACAATAAAGGTGAGTATATTTCATCTTCATATTCTTTTCGGACTATTATGATTTTTAAATAAACTTACAAAGATAAAGGAAATAAGATGTTAAGTCAAATTTACCATACACAATCAAAATTTTAGTGCTAAAAAGGTGTTAAGAGACAGTGCTTGGACAGAAATGGCAATATATTTTAATCTTTCTGTCTTGCTATATATGTTACCAAGTAACTATACATGTTAGATATAACATATGTATAGGTGTTACTAAGTAACACAAAACCTTTACCATTCTCTGACACATTCAATGAGAAAGTACAAAAAGAAATTTTGGAAATAGACAGTGATATAGGTCTGTATCTGTGCTAGAGACACTTCCGTATCAATTAGTTCAGGTCGCTTGTTTCCAGCATGCAGGTCCTGGAACAGGAACAGCATCATCTGTAACAAACGTACATTCTTGGGCCCCAGGCCAGACCTCCTCAATTAGAAACTCTGTGGGTGGGGCCGAGCAATCAGTGCTTTAACAAGCCCTAGAGTTGCTTCTGACTGCCCTTAATGTTTGAGAACCACTACTGTAAACAACACATGAATGCTATTTTTTCCTTCTCATTTACTCTGATGCTATCTTTGTATTACAAGAACTTTCATCAAAACCACTGGAAATAGCAAGTAAACTGTAGGCTAATAAAAATCCCAGAAGATAAAGAGCAATGCATATCCTGAAAAAACAAACTGCAATACGTCTTAGATTCCTGAGGAGACTAAACCACAGAGGCAACCTATGTTTTCATAATTAAATGCCTTGCCTGGAGTCCAAGATGAAGCTGCAATATACTTAAAACCAGACTACTTCCATCTCTGGTTCATTCTGCTTGGGACGCCTCCATCCCTGCCTTACCTTCTCTTCTTGAAATCTCCGAGGAGCATTCACTCCCTGTTCTATGAGCCTAATATATCTTGCACATACCTTGAATAAGGCATGCATCACATAAAAGCTGCCATTGAGCTCCTTTACAATTATGTTTAATATGTACTTAGGCATATTAAATATATATTTAATATGTATCTTTGAGCATACATATACCACTTGGTAAATATCTGACTATACGGCTATCTCCTCTACATCCTTGAACTCCTTTGGATGAGGGGCTATACCACAGTAGCAGGGTTTCCCAAGGGACTAGCAAATGCCTACACATGATACGTTTGTAGAAGGAATGCTACCATGATAGTAACACAATTTGCAATTTGCTTTTTCAGAGAACTAGAAAAAAAATAGGCTAATTTATCAGAAACCAATAGGGTCACCTAGGCAGACAAAATTTTGGTAAACTAAGGATGGAAAAATATCTAAATGTAAGGACAGCCTAAAACCATTCCTTTTTTTTAAATTTTTTTAACATTCATTTTTGAGAGTGAAGGAGACAGAGTGTGAACAAAGGAGGGACAGAGAGAGAGAGAGAGAGAGAGAGAGAGAAAGAAGAGAGAGAGAGAGAGAGAGAGAGAGAGAGAGAGAGAATCTGAAGCAGGCTCCAGGCTCTGAGCTGTCAGCTAGAGCCAGACGTGGGGCTCGAACTCACATACCACAAGATCATGACCTGAGCTGAAGTCGGATGCTTAACCAACTGAGCCACCCAGGTGCCCCCTAAAACCATTGCTAAATACCATTTCAATAACGTTAACTAAAGCCTCTTTTAACAATCTTTTCACAACATTATTTTAAGGAAACATTTGTTCTCGATCCTACCAAGAGATTATCTAGTGTGCTGGATGCATAAATATTTATAATATTCATAGTTTTATTCTAAAATAAATGCTATTTTTTTTTCAATTAAATCAAATGCATGGTCTTTTGGGGGATCTTAATTTTTTTCTCCAAAGATTTCTACTGTACTGATTCATCTTTTTGGAATCACAGCAAGCATTTTTGTTGATTATAAATCCTCACCTTTCTGAAATGCACTATAAAGTATTTATTTTTAACCTAACGGTATGTGTGTTCTCCAGCTTAATCACAGACTACAGTAATTCAAAGATACAGCTTTGCCACCAGGGGCCAATGGCCCCACTGCAGCTTCTTAAAAATTAAGAGACTTAATCTATCATTCATTCAACAAAAACTGAGTGCCTAATAGGTAGGCCGGTATAATGTTAAACTTGATATATAAAAAATAACAAATTTCCTAAAACAGTTTTGAAGATTACTAGATAGAATCTACCACTTTTCTAATTCTTTGTATTATCTATTATCAACGTTTTTGTTAGTAGTCACATAAGCTCATAAGGCTGCTTTGAATTATAATTTTATACACACATATCTACGTGTACATATGTACACACGAACATACTGTTGTCTCCACACATTCTCCTTCCCCTTCTCCTCCACACATTCTGCCTCCCCCATTGGCATGGCTAGTACCACAGCCTTCCAGTGTCCAGTATAAAATCATTATTCGGCTCTAAAAGTGACCATCGACTACACAATAGATATATTTTTCAGTATAAATATCAATTGATTCTTAGTGTTCTGAACTCAGTAGGTGTTGGGATTTCTCAAAATGTGCCTTGAGAATAACATGGCGGTAAAGTAAGTGAATCACCTGATATCCTGGCATGAAGATTCTGCTTCATAGAGGCACCCTCAGGCTGAGAAAGCGACTGGAGAATTGTCAAGGCTGATCTTCGCAGAGCACTATCAAAAACTGTTAGTACTTCATTTGGGAATGTGTTGAAATATTCCCCAATTTCCATGTTGGTCTCAAAAAGGGTCATGGCATTAACCACAACTGAGTAATGAGCATCTTCATCTCTTTCCTTCAAGATTAGAAGAATATCGTTCTTATGGTATTCTGAAACATAGGATTCAAACACTTGACCAACCAGCGTAACTTGATCAGCATTCATCTTGAATCCAGGTAACTAAAGAAAAAGAAAGGACTGTATTACACCTTTGATATTGCAGACTTAAACACAAGTTAACAAAAACGATCGGCTGTAAATCATCCTGACTTTGGGTCACACTATGAACTCAAAATATTATTCAAATTAAAATCTTAACTCGATTGGAATTACCTGTTATAGTCACTTACTAGATGTATTTTTTAAGAAAGTGAAGTTAAACCTAAGTCAAAGAATTATGTTGGTACTGATTATTGAAATCCAAAATGGTCCGATGCCTTTCCTGTATCTTTTCCCCAAACTACCTCTTCATTAACTCTATGATAAAAGGCTCTTCCCTTTTCTTTAACCACAATCAGTATATACATTTGCTCTCAAGTATATCTTAAATAGCGGTCTTCTGGCTACTAAAATTACTTCTGCTAGGGTTCTTTGCATGTGTCCTGGTTCTAGGTTTTATTCATATAAAGAATATATCCTTCTTTCTCTCGTGTCACACACACACACACACATTCATGTGTATTCTGCTACATAAATGGAACATATATGGATAGCCAGGTTTTTTTTTAATGTTTATTTTTGAGAGAGCGAGACAGACAGAGTGCAAGAGTGGGAAGGACAGTAGGAGAGGAAGACACAGAATCCAAAGCAGGCTCCAGGCTCAAGCTGTCAGCAAGAGCCCGACGCAGGGCTTGAATTCACCGACTGTGAGATCATGACCTGAGCTGAAGTCGGACACTTAACTGACTGAGCCACTCAGGTACCCCCGTGGACAGCCAGTTCTGACTTGAATAGTTAACAGAGTCGCCTCAGAAATTTACATTTTGAGGTTAACTTGTTTCCTATTTTCTCTTTCTAACCTAGGAAACGTACTGGCCTCAGCAAAAACAGCTATCAAGAGTATAAAGAAACTAGATAATTAAACTGAGGAAAGGAAAGGAAAGGAAAATTGCTCTTTAAATGATAAATAACCAGGACTGCAAATAAATACACCATATTACATCAATTCACCTATCTCATTCCCCTGGCAATCTATTTTTTGAAAATTTGTATCTACAGATTAAAAGGTCCTACCCCCATTCCAAGTTCATGTGTACAGGCAGATATCTATCATGTTCACAGTACCATCCTGGGAAATAAAAAGCACAGTAAAAGATTCTCAATGCTCTCAGAGAACCAAGGGACAGATCAAATGAAACAGTGCTCTAATAGTGGTAAAAATGCAATATGGATAGGAGCACCAAGAAGAAAAGGATTAAATTTAAATGGGGTGACAATCCCAGACGTGGCAACGGGCACTTCCAAGTAAACTGTTGAAATAGATCATCTAAGAAAATCTTATTTGGCTTGGAAAACAGAATACTGGAGGACAAATGTACTTTGACTTATTTCATTCAACCAACATTTATTGCATTCAGTTCAACAAACAGAAAGATGATAAAAGACGGCTCATGAAGTTCACATTTTAGCATCCTAACTAGGTGTTCCGATGCTATTTATTAGCACTATTTTGCTTTTTCTAGGAACCTACTATTCTAGAAGGTGTGAAAGGAGTTAACGGGACTATGTGTCACAGGCCAAGGATTCTAACAGCTACAGATGCCAGTCTGAGACTGACATGTATGCGTATATCCAGGAGAATGAGTGAGAGCAAATTAAGGCCAATGCATCGACAAATAATTCGCTTTTATTAGGTAATATAAATTCAGCCAAGTATAAAGCATAAAAAAAGCACTTGAAAAGTAACTAATCATACAGTACTTCCAGGACGTGGCCTTTCCTTAAAACAAACAAACAAAGAAACTGGACTCCCAAGAGTTGCTACAAGAGAATCTTTAAGATTCTATAAATACATATTAAATTTGGGAGTCACAAGTTTAGCAATTTAAAAGACAGTTCCACATAGGGCAAAGACCGGGTAGCTGCGGAATGCATGATTCGAATTAAAGTCAGATTAAATTTCGCCTGGCCTTTTTTGAAATAGCATGTTTTCTGAAAACAGCATTCCCTCTGCAAAATCTGCGCAAAACTGTTCAACTGTTTCTAGGCAGTTTGCTATCCCTACAAACATGCTCACTCTTACTGTTCTACAATTTCAAGTGCCCTTTCCTTTTACCTATTTGAGTATCTGGGGTCAAAATACAAGCACGTGCTACCTCATCCTCCGGACCAAGTGAAGCGCAGGCAAGAGCCAACTGGGCGAAATCAGCCGCGACTGGCAGCCTGACCACCGGGAATCCCCGCCCGCCGAGCGGCCGCCGCACCCACCCGGAGCCACGCCCCCTGGCCGGTCCCCGCCGCGCCGCGTCTAAAGACCCGCCCCTCTCGCCCGCTGCCCGCGTCTTGTGGGCGCCTCCTCCCCGCCCGCCTGCCTCGCTCCCCGCGGGTGCTGGGTGAACCCGGAGCCGGGTCGTACTCAGAGAACTGCTTTCCATACTTCTGTCTGTGGACGCAGTCGGTGCCCTACAACACCTCGGCAGGTTCTGACACTTCCCTGGCTCCGCAACCGGGCACTTGGGTCGCCCGACCAATCCCGGAGTTGAATAGTTTGAGAACTAACCAGATGCGGGAGAGACTTGGGACGAACTGCGAAAGAAAAAAAATAATAGTAACAGTGAAACTAGGCAGCGGCTGTCACTTACTGGCGGATATGCAGTGTTAGAAGTCACCGGGGACGCGCTGCTCCCAAGGCTGAGGGTCGCGGAGAGCTCGGGCCTGGCGGCGGGGGGCGCGAGGAGGCCGCTGGGGGCGGGGCGCGTGCGCCGGCCGCTCCAGACGCCGCCGGCCGCGGGGGCGCGCAGGCTCCGACGGGTCCTCCTGGCGCCTGGGCGAAGTAGGCGCCGCGCCGGCTGCTCCGCGGGCTCGCGCACCAGACGGACGCCGAGCCGCGCGCCGCCTGGACTTCGCCGTTCGGGCGGCCCTTCCGGGTGGAGAAGCGGGAGGGCGAGCACCCCGCCTGGTGCCGCGGGACGCGAGACGGTGGAGCAGGGCGGGCTGGGAGGAGCCAGGAGGGCCGGGGAGGGGCCCGGTGAGTTCCAGGGCGGGGTTAGGCCGAGCCTCCCTCCCCAAGTAGAGCGAGAAGAAGGGGGCTGTGCGGGGGCTCACATGACCTGTACGGGTCGTGCTTTTGGTCTAAGGACTGGCAAATTCAAGGTCACAAAGATTTTCTGCTGTGTTTGTCTTTTAGAAGTTTTAGGATGAAGGTTTTATAGCTTAGGTCCTTTGACCCCTTTTGAGTTAACTTTTGTATATGATGCGAAGTAAGGATACTAGGTAAATTTTGCATATAGATATCTAGCACCGTTTGTTGAAAGAGGTATCCTTTTTCTACTGAAAAGCCTTTGCACTTATGTCAAAAACCAGTTGATTTTGTATGTGTGCGTCTAAGACTTTCTGTTGCCAGATCTATGTGTCCATTTTACAGAAACGCTACATTATCTAGATCACTGTAGCTTTATAATGAGTCTTGAAATCAGATAGTGTTTGGCCTCAAATTTTGTTCTTTTTCAAAGTGTTTGGGCTCTTGTGTTTCATTTTTTCTTTTTTGGGGGGGCGGGGCTCTGTGTTTCTATATGAATTTTAAACCCAGTTTTTCGTTTTCTATTAAAAAGCTGGGATTGTTGGGCAGCCTGACCAGCTCAGTTGATGGAACAGAGGGCTCTTGATCTTGGGGTTGTGAATTCGAGCTCCATGTTGGGTGGAGAGATTATTTTAAAAAATAAAATCTTAAAAAAAAAAAAAAGCTGGGATTGTTATTGGGGTCGCACAGAATCTGTGGGTCAATATGGGAAGAATTTACATGTTGATGATATTGAGTCATATACCTTTGAACAAAGGAAACCTCACCATTTATTTGTCATATAATTTCTCTCAACAATAATTGATGTAGCAGTTGTAGCTTCTGGGATGGGCATGCCACTGGCTGGGCTGTGCCTTCTGGGCAACAGAGCAGGTTCAGTTTTCATTTGTGCCCCTGGGCAGCTGCCTTTGAGTCTGTAGCATCAGTGATAGCAGAGGCAAGAGGATGCCAGTGACCAGTGGGGAGTAGACACTTGGCAAGGCCTACAGTTTCAGAAGTGCCACCACAGCCATGGCCCCGGTCAGGGTGGGAGATGCCACCCTTTCCATGATGGTTTTTGAAGGGGAACCTGGGAACAAGGTGAACCTGACAGAGTTTTCAAGGGCAAGAAGAGAGTGCTATTTGGAGTCCCTGGGGCCTTTACACCCCCTTTACCCCCAGTGTTCCAAGATCCACCTGCCAGGGTTTGTGGAGCAGACTGTAGCTCTGAAGGCCAAGGGAGTCCAGGTGGTAGCATGTCTGACTGTTAATGATGTCTTTGTAGCTGAAGAGTGGGGACAAGCTCACAATTTGGGAGATAAGGTTAGGCTCTTGGCTGACTCCCCTGGGGCCTTTAGGAAGGAGAAAGAGGGGCATCTGTGTGGCTCAGTCGGTTAAGCGGCCGACTTCAGCTCAGGTCATGATCTCGCAGTCCGTGAGTTTGAGCCCTGCGTCGGGCTCTGTGCTGATGGCTCAGAGTCTGGAGCCTGCTTCGGATTCTGTATCTCCCTCTCTCTCTGCCTTTCCACTGCTCACGCTCTGTCTCTATGTCTCTCAAAAATAAGTAAACATTTAAAAAAATTTAGGAAGGAGAAAAATTTCTTACTAGATGATTCATTGATATCTCTCTTTGGAAATCCACTGTCCAAGAGGTTCTCCATGGTGATACAGGATGGCATAGTGAAGTCTCTGAATGTGGAGAGGCCCTGGGCCCAGATAAATTCCTTCTACCCGTTTCCTGCCCAGCTCTGGACAGAAGGCCCCAGTGCAACTTCAGTGGGGGCCCACCAGTGGGGAACCTTGCCCAAATTTCTGCAATAAACTTTTGCGGTTTGCAAAACAAAATAAAACAGAAAAACAATAATCTTTTGTTACATCTGTCTCTAACTCAGATTTATCCTTTCGTTTTGTTTTGTTTTTTGTTTTGTTTTTTTTTAATTTACTATTGAAAGGCAGAGAGAGACAGAGCATGAGCAGGGGAGGGGCAGAGAGAGGGGGAGACACAGAATCTGAAGTAAGCTCCAGGCTCTAAGCGGTCAGCACAGAGCCCGACGTGGGGCTTGAACTCACAAACTGCGAGATCGTGACCTGGGCCAGTCATCGACGCTTAACCGACTGAGCCACCCAGGTGCCCCCAGATTTATCCTTAAACTCTTGGGGAGTGGAAAATAATAGTTTTTGATGCTATGTAGGTGATATTTTCAATTTCAAGTTTTGATTGTTCCTTTCTAGTACATAGAACTATTGATCTTTTTACATTTATTATTTCAGTCTTAAAAATTAATAAACAATTTTTAAGAGCAGTTATGGGTTCACAACAAAATTGAGCAAAAAGTACAGGAAGTTCTCATATAACTCTTCCCCTCCCCACCCCTAAACCATATTCCCCACACTCCCCCACCCTCCCACACTGTCAGCATACATACTCTTACCAGAGCGGTGCATTTGTTACAATCAGTGAGCACACATTGACACATCAGCATCACCCAAAGTTCATTGTTTACAGTCTGGTTCACCCTTGGTGTTGTACATTCTATGGGGTTTGACAGATGTATCATAATAACATGTATCCACCATTGCTGTAACATAGAGAATAGTTTCACTGCCCTGAAAATCTTCTGTGCTCTATTTATCCCTCCTACCTAATCTCTAGCAACAACTAATCTTTTTATTATCTCCATAGTTTTTCCTTTTCTAGGATGTCATATACAGTCGACCCTTAAATAACACGGTTTTGAATTGCATGGGTCCACTTACATGTGGGGTTTTTTTTAATAGTACTGTAAGTGTACTTTCTGATCCTTATGATTTTCTTAACATTTTCTCTAATTTTATTATAATACGGTATATAAAGCCATATACAAAATATGTGTTCTGTATGTTATCAGTAAGGCTTCTTATCAACAGGCCATTAGTGGTTAACTTTTTGGGGAATCAAAAGTTATATGTGGGTTTTTAATGTCTATGGGGGAGTCAACCCAAACTGCTGTGTTTTTAAGGGTCAACTGTAGTTGAAATCATACAATAGTTAGCCTCTTCATATTGTCTTCTTTAACTTAGTAACAAACATTTCAGTTTCCTCCATGTCTTTTCATGGCTTGACAGCTCATCTCTTTTTGGTGGTGAATAATAATCCATTATCTGGATATACCACACTTTGTCCATTTACCTACTGAAGGATATGTTGGTTTTTGTGTAGGTATAAGTTTTCAGCTCCTTTGGGTAAATACCAAGAAGCATGATTGTTTATTGAATGAATCCTATGGTAAGGGTATGTTTGGTTTTGTAAGTACCCCCAAAATGTCTTCCAAAGGGGTCTACAGTTTTGCATTCCTATCTAGTAGACATGTAGTGGTATCTCATTGTTGCGTTAATTTGTTAATTCCCTGATAACATATGACAGTGAACATGTTTTCATGTGCTTACTTTTCATCTATATATCTTCTTTGATAATGAGGTGTAAGTTCAGGTCTTTTGTCAATCTTTATGTCAGGCTGCTTGTTTTCTTACTGTTGTGTGTTTTTTGTGTTTTTTTTTTTTTTAGTTTATTTATTTATTTTGGGAGAGAGAGAGAGGAAGAGACAGAATCCCAAACAGGCTCCACCTCTCAGCACAGAGCCCAACATGGTGCTCGGTCCCACAAACCCGATCATGGTTTTTGGATTATGACCTGGACCAAAATCAAGGATGCTTAACTGATTGAGTCACCCAGGCGCCCTGACTTATTGTTGAGTTTTAAGAGTCCTTTATCAAATGTGTCTTATAAATACTTCCTCCCAGTCTGTGGCTTTGTCTACTTTTTCTCTAGACATTCTCTTTCAGAGAGCAATTTTTGAATTTTACTTATATCCAGATTATCAATTGTTTCTTTTGTGGATTGTGCTTTTGGTGTTGTGTTTAAAAAGTCATCACCATTCCTCAAGTCATCTAGGTTTTCTTCTGTGTTTTAGACTTTTATAGTTTTGTGTTTTACACTTAGGTCTATGATCTACTCTGAGTTAATTTTTGTGACGGGTGTTAAGATCTGTGTCCAAATTTTGTGTGTGTATGCATGCATAAGGATGTCCAGTTGTTCCAATAACATTTATTGAAAAGACTGTTTTTGCTCCATTTGTCAAAGATCTGTATTGCCTTTGCTCTCCTGTCAAAGATCAGTTGACTATATTTATGTGGGTCTATTTGTGGGCTCTCTCTTCTGTTCCACTGATCTATTGTCTGTTTTTCACTAATAGCATACTATCTTGATTACTGTAGCTTTATAGTGAGTCCTGATGTCAGATAGTGTCAGTCATCCAAATTCGTTCTCCTTCTTTATTGAGTTGGCTATTCAGGGTCTTTTGCTTCTCCACATAAACTTTATAATCTTTTTGTCAACATCCACAAAATAGCTTGCTGGGATTTTGATTGGGATGGGGCCAAACTATAGATCAAGAACTAATGTTTTGACAATTTTGAGTCTTCTTATCTATGAACACGAAAGATCTATCTCTCCATTTATTTAGTTCTTCTTTGATATCTTTCATAAATTTTATAGTTTTCCTCATATAGATTTTGCATGTATTTCATTAGATTTATACCTAAGTATTCCTTTTGGAGGGTACTACTGTAAATAGTAATATGTTTTTAATTTCAAATTCTACTTGTTCATTTCTTATATATAAGAAAGCACTGACTTCCACATTTGTATCCTGCAACCTTCCAGTAATCGCTTATTAGTTCTAGAAGTTTTATACATAGATTCTTTCAGATTTTCTACATAGATAATCATGTCATCTGCCGATAAATACAGTTTTATTTCTTCCTTCTCAATCTCTGTGAATTTTATTTTTATTTTTTTTTATTGCATTAACTGGAACTTCTAGGAGACACTCTTGCTTTATTCCTGATCTTAGTAGAAAATCAAGTTTCTCACTAATAAATATGATGTTAGCTGTAGGGATATTTGGTAGATGTTCTTTATCAAGTTGAGGAAGTTCTCTATAGTTCGCTGAGAATTTTTATCATGAAATAGTGTTAGATTTCATCAGTTACTTTTTCTGCTTCTCTTTATATAATCCCAATATTTTCCTTTATTAGCCGTTGATATGCATGATAGTAACTGATTTTCAAATATTGAAACAGCCTTGGATAACTTTATAAATCATACTTGGGTATGGCGCCTAATTCTTTTTATACATTGTTGGATTCAATTTGCAAATATTTTGTTGAGGATTTTTGCATCTATGTTCATGGGAGATTTTGGTCTCTGTTTTTCTTGTAGTGTCTCTGTGTCAGATTTTGGTACTAGGGTAATATTGGCTGAGTTAGGAAATCTTCCCTATGTTTCTGTGTTCTGCAAGAGATTAGAGACAGTTGGTATCACTTCCTTCTTAAATGTTTGGCAGAATTCACTGGTAAACTCAAGTAAGCCTAATTCTTTCCTTTTGAGAAGGTTATTAATTGTTGATTCCATTTGTTTGATAGATATGGACCTATTCAGATCTGTTTTTTGTCTGCAAATTTTGGCAGATTGTATCTTTCAAGCAAATGGTCCATATCTTCTAGATTATGAAATTTATGGACATTAAGTTATTTGTAGTATTTCATTATTATCCTTTTAATGTCTAGGGGATCAGTAGTGATATCCTCTCTTTCATTTTGTTATATTAGCAATTTCTACCCTCTCTCTTTTTTCTCTTAGTCTGGCTAGAGGCTTTTTGATTTTATTAATCTTTTTTTTTTTATTTTTTTAATGTTTATTTTTGAGAGACATAGAGACAGAGTGTGAGCAGGGGAAGGGCAGAGAGAGGGAGACAGAATCGGAAGCAGGCTCCGGGCTCTGAGCCGTCAGCATAGAGCCCGACGCGGGGCTCAAACTCACAGACCGCGAGATCATGAGCTGAGCTGAAGTCGGCCGCTTAACTGACTGAGCCACCCAGGTGCCCCTGATTTTATTAATCTTTTTAAAGAAGGTTTTGGTTTTGTTGGTTTTCTCTATTGATATCCTGTTTTTAATTTCATTGATTTCTACTCTGTTATTATTTCTTTTCTTTTGCTTACTTTGGATTCAATTTGCTCTTCTTTTTCTGTTTACCTAAGGTTGAATCTTAGATGATTGATTAATACCTTTCTTTTCTAATATATGCATTCCATGCTATAAATTTTGCTATAAGCACTGCTTTTGCTGCATCCCACAAATTTTAATAAGTTGTGTTTTCATTTAGTTCAGAGTATTTTTTTCTAGTTCAAAATATGTTTATTTAAAAAAATTATTTTAATTCATTTATTTATTTTGAGAGAGAGAGCGTGAGCAGGGGAGGGCCAGAGAGAGAGAGAGAGGGAGAGAGAGAATCCCAAACAGGCTCTGAGCTGTCAGCACAGAGCCCGTTGCGGGGCTTGAACCCACAAACCATGAGATCATGACCTGAGCAAAAACCGAGAGTCAGGTGCTTAACTGACTGAGCCACCCAGGCACCCCATCTAGTTCAATGTATTTTAAAAATTTCTCTTGAGATTACTTCTTCCATCCATGTGTCATTTACAAGTGTGTTGCTTGATATTCAAGTATTTTGTGATTTAACAGTCTTCTTTCCATTATGAATTTCTAGGTTACTTCCATTGTGGTCTAAGACATTGTATGATATATATTCTTTTAAATGTGTTGAAGTTTGTTACAGCTCAGAATGTGTTCTGTCTGGTGAATGCTTTATGTAAGTTTGAGAAGAATGTAATCTGCTGCTATTGGATGAAGTAGTCTATAGATGTTCATCATATCGAGTTGATCGATGGTGTCATTGAGTTCAACACTGACCTTACTGATTTTCTGCAGGCTGGATCTGTCCACATCTATAGAGGGGTGTTGAAGTCTGCATTTCTCTTTGCAGTTCTATCAATTTTTGCCTCATATATTCTGAGGCCCATACACATAAAGGATTATTATGTTTTCTTGGAGTGTTGACCCCTTTATCGTTATATAATGCCTCTCTATATCCATGATAACTTCCCTTGCTTTGAAGTCTACTCTGTCTGAAATTAATATAGCTACTCCTGCTTTTTTTGATTAGTATTTGCATGGTATATCTTTCTTCATCCATTTACTTTTAATCTATAGATCTTTATATTTAAAATAGGTTTCTTGTAGATAGCATATAGTTGGATCTTGTTTTTTTTTAATTTGCCCTAACAATCTCTACCTTTAATTCATATATTTACACCATTGACGTTCAAAGTGATCATCGATATAATTGGATTCGTATCTACTACATTTAATAATATTTTCTGTTTGTTGCCTTTGTTCCTTTTATGTCTTCCATATTTTTGCTGCCATTTGTGGTTTTAATTGAGCATTTATATGATTCCATTTTTTCTCCTTTCTTAGCAAGTCAAATATGCTTCCTTTTTAATTTTTTTTAACTTTTTTTTTTATTGGTTCCCCTAGAGTTTGCAATATGCATTTACAGTTATCCAGGTCCATTTTCAAATGGCACTATACCATTTCTAGGGTAGTACAAGTAAGTACCTTAACTGTGACAAAGTAATCCTAATTCTTCCCTTCTGTCTCTTGAAGCATTGCTAGTCATTGATTTCGTTTATATAAGCTTTTAAGACACAACCATACACAAATACATCGTTTCTATTATTATTTTTAACAAATTCTTATCTGTTAGATCAATTAAGAATAAGAAAAATAAAAGTTTTAGGGGCACCTGGGGGGCTGACTCTTGATTTTGGCTTGGGTCTTGATCTCATGGTGGTGAGATTGAGCTTCATGTTGAGCTCCAGGCTGAGAGTAGACCCTGCTTAGGATTCTTTCTCTTTCTCTCTCTTTCTTTCTCTCTCTCTCTTTCTCTCTCTCCCCCCTCACCCCCTCCCCCACCCGCCACACACACACACACACACACACACGTTCTCTCTCTCTCTCACACAATAAATAAGTAAACTATAAAAAAACAAAGGCCGAAAGCAAGGGAATTGAAAGCAAAGATGAACTACTGGGACCTCATCAAGATAAAAAGCTTCTGCACGGCAAAAGAAACAACCAACAAAACGAATAGGCAATCAACGGAATGGGAAAATATCATCTCAAATGACATATCAGATAAAGGACTAATATCTAAAATTTATAAAGAACTTACCAAACTCCACACCCGAAAAACAAATAATCCAGTGAAGAAAGGGGCGGAAGATATGAATAGACACTTCTCCAAAGAGGACATTCAGATGGCTAACAGACACATGAAACGATGCTCAAAGTCACTCATCATCAGGGAAACACAAATCAAAACCACATTGAGATACCACCTTACACCGGTTCGAGTGGCTAAAATGAATAAATCAGGAAACTATAGATGCTGGCGGGGATGTGGAGAAGCAGGCACCCTCCTACACTGTTGGTGGGAATGCAAACTGGTGCAGCCACTCTGGAAAACGGTGTGGAGGTTCCTCAAAAAAATGAAAATAGAGCTACTCTATGACCCAGCAATAGCACTGCTAGGAATCTACCCAAGAGACACAGGAATGCTGATGCATAGGGGCACGTGTACCCCAATGTTCATAGCAGCACTTTTGACAATAGCCAAATCATGGAAAGAGACCAAGTGCCCATCAACTGACGAGTGGATAAAGAAGATGTGGTACATATATACAATGGACTACTACGTGGCAATGAGAAAGAATGAAATCTGGCCATGTGTAGTAACATGGATGGAACTGGAGGGTATTATGTTAAGTGAAATAAGTCAGTCAGAAAAAGACAGATACCATATGTTTCCACGAATAGGTGGACTTTGTGAGACTAAGCAAAAAACAGGGGGAAGGGAAGAGGGGAAAGGAAAAACGACAGAGAGGGAGGGAGATAAAACATAAGAGACTCTCAAAGACTAAGAACAAACTGAGGGTGAGGGGGGTGAGGGAGGGGGGAGAGGGGGTGATGGGGATTAAAGAGGGCACATGTTGAGATGAACACTGGGTGTTATATGTAAACCAATTTGAAAATAAACTATTATAAAAAATAAAAAACAAAGAAAAAAATTTGTTATTTTACCTTCACTTAGCCCTTCTTCAGCGCTCTTCCTTACTTTTTATAGATCTGACTTTCTGAGCTATATGGTTTTCCTTCTTTCTAAAGAACTTTTAACATTTCTTACAAGGCAGGTTGGCATGCAACAAATTCTCTCAATTTTCGTTTGTCTGAAAAAGTCTTCTCTTTATTTCTACTTTTGAAGGATTATTTCTCAAGGTACAGAATTCTAGGTTGTTGGGGGTTTTTTCTCAGTACCATAAATATTTCACATTCTACTCTTTTCTTTCTTGTAGTGTTTCTGAGGAGGAGTTGAATATAATTCTCCTCTATAGGTGTTTTTTTTTCTCCTCTGACTCCTTCCAAGAATTTTTCTCCATGACTGATTTTCTGTAGATTGAAAATGATATGCCTATGTGTAGTGTTTTGGCATTTATCCTGGTTGCTATTCTCTGAGCTTTCTGGATCCTTGCTTTGGTATCTGACATTAATTTGGGGAAATTTGCAGTCATTGTTGCTTCTAATATTGCCTCTTTTTCTTTTTGTCTTTCTTCTCTTTTTGGTATTCTCATTCCATTTATGTTACATGTATTGTAGTTGTTCCATGGTTCTTGGGTATCCTGGGGGTGCTTTTTGTCTTTTTTCTCTTTTCAATTTTGGAATGTCAATTGACATACCCTTAAGCTCAGAGATTTTTCCCTCAGCTGCGTACCATCTGCTAATGAGACCATCAGAAGCATTCCTCATTTGTTACAGGATTTTTAACCTCTAGTATTTCTTTTTGGTTCTTATAGTTTCCATCTCTCTGCCTAGCTTTTCTATATGTTCTTGCATGCTATCTATCCATCAGTCCTTAGGATATTAATCATAGTTATTTTATTTATTTATTTCAGAGAGAGAGAGAGAGGGCGCAAGTGAGTAAGGGGTAGAAAGAGAAAGAGAGAAAGAGAAGCGGGGCTCACCCGGGGCATGTATTTTTACCAGAAGTGGGATTCGTGTTCACTCAAAGCAGGGCTGAAGCTCACGAACTGTGAGATCGTGACCAGAGCTGAAGACAACGACCTAACGACTGAGCCACCCAGGCGCCCCAATTAGAGTTATTTTAAATTCCCAGTCTGATAATTCCAGCATCCCTGCCATATCTGAGTCTGTCTTAATGCTTGCCCTGTTTTTTTCAAACTGTGTGTTTTTTCTTTTAGTATGTTTTCTAATTTTCTGTTGAAAGATGGACACAACGTACTGGGTAAAATTGCTGTAAATAGGCCTTTAGTAATGTGGTGGTAAGGTGTGGGGGAGGGGAAGTTTGATAGTCCTATAATTAGGTCTCTGCTCTAGGTAGCTTTTGCCTCTGGACTGTGAACTTCACTTGTTCTCAGTCCCCACAAGCATGGAAGGGACAGCATGGTTGTAACCATGGGCCTCGCAGTGGGGGTGAGGGAGGAGTTGTGTATTTCCCTTCCCTCCTTTGAAAGGCTAGAGCCAGGTGGAGTTGAATGTTTCTCTTCCCCCAGGCCATTTAGGCTCTGATAAACCCCAACAGGTTAGGCTCTAGTGAACTAGTTTCACCTAGGGCAGAACTTTTTCAGAAACAATGCTCTGGTGTGTTTCAAAATGGTTCCCTTTTCCCAAACTGTTGGAAGAACAAAAGGATTTTTCTCCAATATTCACTATGAAAACTTCATGAACTCAGACGTAAAACTCTCAGAAGTGCGAGTGGGCTCCTCTGAAGTTTTTCTCTTTTTGGACTTGCCCACACTAAGCCTCAAGGAATTCATCAATTACAGTTCAAGTTTACCCACCCTGGCGTCCATTCTTGTGGAGGTTTCCAGCTCAGTTTCTGCTCTGGTAAGTCGTGATTCTCGGTATTAGCCTGTTGTCTCTCCAGTTTGGGGTGCAGTAGTTTGCTCTGTGACCTCACTTTTTTATGGATCTAAGAAGAGTTGTTGTTTATTTTAGCTTTTCAGGTTTTTACTTTGTAGGATGTAGTGGCAACTTTCAAGCTTCTTAAATGCTGAGCAGAAACTGAAGGTCTCAATTATCTTTTAGAGAGAGTTAAATAACAAGAAAGTAATCATATATATTTACACATGTAGTTGTGATTTCCAGTGTTCTTCCATTATTTCTTTGAATATTTTCCCTACCTCTTCCCTTTGGTGGCTTCAATTACACATATATTTTTTTAATGTAATTTTCTTTTGTCTAACTGTCTGCCGTTGATATTTCTTCTCATACAGGTCTTTTGGTTATGAAGGCTTACAGCTTTTGTATGTCTGAAAATGTCATGTATGTATTTTTTTCTTATTGAGGAATAATTGATATACAGCATATTAGTTTCAGGTGTAAAACATAATGATTTGATATCTAAGTATAACATACATATTTTTAAATTGTAGTTGATACACAATGTTATGTTAGCTTCAGGTGTAAAACAGTGATTTGACAAGGTTGTACGTTCTGCCATGTTCACTACAAGTGTAGTCTGTTAACATACAATGCTGTTACAGTACCATCCACTGTATTCTCTATGTCATACCTTTCATTCTACGGCTTACTCCATAAGAGGAAGCCTGTATCTCCCACTCCCCTTCATTGATTTTGTCCATCTTCCCCACTTCCCTCGCCTCTGTCAGCCATCAATTTGTTCTCTGTATTTACAGATCTGTTTCTGCTTTTTGTTTATCGATTTGTTTTTTATATTCCACACATAAGTGAAATCATATGTATTTGTCTTTCTGTGACTTACTTTACTTAGCATAATATCATCTAGGCCTATCCATATTGTTGCTATATATACACACACACACACACACAAACATGCACACACACACCACATCTTTGTCCATTTGTCTCCCCACGGACACTTAGCTTGCTTCCATATCTCGGCTATTGTAAATAATGCTGCAGTGAACATATGTGGGCCTGTATTTTTTTGAATTAGTGTGTTTGTTTTTTGGGGGTAAATACCCAGTAGTGGAATTCCTGGATTATATGATATTTCTGTTTTTTATTTTTTGAGGAACCTCCATACTATTTTCTATACTGCTTCACTCATTTATGTTACCATGGCCGGTGCTTAAGGGTTACTTTTTCGTCACATCTTTGCCAACACTTATGTCTTTTGTTTCTGATTTTAGCTATTCTGATAAGTGTAAGGTGATACCTCATTATGGTTTTGATTTGTATTTCCCTGATGATTAGTGATTTTGAGCATATTTTCATATCTCTTTTGGCCAGCTATATGTTATCTTTGGAGAAATGTCTATTCAGGTCCTCTGCCTATATTTATTCAGATTATTTGGTTTTTTGGTGTTGAGTTGTCTATGTGCTATATATATTTTAGATGTTAACCTCCTATCAGATATATCACTTGCAAATATCTTCTTCCATTCAGTAGGTTGCTTTTTCATTTCGTTGATGATTTCCTTATGTTTGAAAGTTCTTTATTTTGGTGTAGTTCCAATAGTTCATTTTTGCTTTTGTTTCCCTTGCCTCAGGAGATGTGTCTAGAAAAAAGTTGCTAAGGCTGATGTCAAAGAGGTGACCACCTACGTTTTTCTTTTAGGGGTTTTATGGTTTCAGATCTTGCATTTAGGTGTGTAATCCATTCTGAGTCTACTTTTATGTATGGTGTGAGAAAGTGTTCTAGTTTCCTTCTTTTGCATGCAGCTGTCCAGTTTTCCCAACATCATTTATTGAAAAGGCTCGCTTTTCCCCAGTGTGTATTTGTGTCTCCTTTGTCATAGATTACTTGACCGTATAAGCATGGGTTCATTGCTGGGTTCTCTATTCTGTTTTATTGATCTACGTGTCTTTTTTTTTTTTTTTCCTTAAGTTTATTCATTTTGAGAGAGCATGCAGGAGAGGGGCAGAAAGATAGGGAGAGAGAGAGAATCCCAAGCAGGCGTCACCCTATCAGCACAGAGTCCAAGGCAAGGCTTGATCTCAGGAACTGTGAGATCATGACCTGAGCCGAAAATTAAGAGTCACGCACTTAACTGAGCCACCCAGGTGCCCCTGCTTTAGTCTTTAAGTGTCTTTTTAAGCTTTTAAAACTTTCATTATTTTATCACTTATCCTACTATTCTCTTCCTGTGCTCACTCTAGTACAGCAACAGTGCTCTCGGTCAGACATTCCTGGTTCTTGTCTACCTTAGCACTCTGCATTTTCTGTTCCTCGGGCCTAGAATGGTTCATCCACAGCCCCACTCCCTGCCTTGTACTCCTTTCTACTCTCCTTTATTTTGCTCCATGGAACTTATCACTCCCATCTGACAATGTACATTCATGGCTTTTCCTTATTTTTATCATATATATGCATGTGTATATCATTTTTACGAATATGCATGCACACTCCCACAAGGATATAAGCTCCATGGAGCACACAGCAGGGATTCCCCTGCACCCCCACTGGCATATCCCTAGTCCTAAAATAGTCCTTGACACATCGTATGTGTACAATAAATGATGGAAACATTGCTGTCTTTAACTATAAGATTTTTAACAATTTACTTGTGACTTTTAATTTTACAGTTTTTATAGTGAGACTAGTTCACAAGATTCACACCTCTTTTCAATGTTTTGTGCTCTGCGAACTCAAACTATATTGCCTAATAGAGTCTAGCTGTCTTTTCAGAAAAGAATAGGACTCTTTATTTTTTTATTTTATTTTTTATTTTTTTTTAACGTTTATTTATTTTTGGGACATAGAGACAGAACGTGAGCAGGAGAAGGGCAGAGAGAGGGAGACACAGAATCCAAAGCAGGCTCCAGGCTCTGAGCTGTCAGCACAGAGCCCGACGCGGGGCTCGAACTCACAGACCGCGAGATCATGACCTGAGCCGAAGTTGGCCGCTTAACCGACTGAGCCACCCAGGCGCCCCTATTTTTTAAAATTTTTATTTTAATTCCTGTTAGTTAACATACAGTGTCATGTTAGTTTTAAGTGTACAATATACTGATTCAACAATTCTACACATTGCTAGGTGTTCATCATGATAAATATATATATATATATATATATTTTAAAAATGTTTATTTGAGGGTAGGGAGAGAGGGGAAGAGAGAGAGGTAGAGAGAGAATCCCAAGAAGCAGGCTCCATGCTCAGCACAGAGCCCGATGCAGGGCTCGATGTCATGACAGTGAGATCATGACCTGAGCTGAAGTCAACAGTTAGATGCTTAACTGACTGAGCCGCCCAGGTGCCCATGATAAGTGTATTCTTAATCCTCATCACCTCCCATTTACCCATTCCCTCCAACCTCCTTCCCTCTTATAACCATCAGCCTGCTCTCAATAAGAGGGCAAGAGTCTGTTTCTTAGTTTGTCTCTCTCTGTCTCTCCTTTTTCCAGTTTGCTCATTTTGTTTCTTAAATTCCACATCTGAATGAGATCCTATGATATTTGTCTTTTTCTGACTTACTTCACTTAGTATTATACCCTTTAGGTACATCCATGTCATTGTAAATGGCAGAATTTCATTCTTTTTTTATAGCTGAGTGATATTCCAGTGTGTGTGTGTGTGTGTGTGTGTGTGTGTGTGTGTGTGTGTATCACATCTTCTTTATCCATTCATCAATTGATGGACACTTGGGTGCTTCCATATCTTGGCTATTGTAAATAATGCTGCAACAAACAGACGGTGCAGGTATTGTTTTTGTATTATTTGGGTAAATACCCAGTAGTCGATTGCTATAATGTAAGTTAGTTCTATTTTTAATTTTTGAGGAGCCTCCATACTTTTTTCCATAGTAGATACACCAGTTTGCATTCCCACCAGCAGTGCAAAAGGGTTCTTTTTTCTCCCAGCCCCACCAAAACCTGTTGTTTCTTGTACTGTTGATTTTGGCCATTCCGACAGGTATGATGTGGTCTCTCATTGGAGTTTTGATTTACATTTCCCTGTTGATGAATGATATTGAGCATCTTTTCATGTGTCTGTTGGCCATCTGTGTGTCTCTTTTGGATAAATGTCTATTCATGTTTTCTGCCCAATTTTTTAAAAAAGATGTATGTGTGTATATATGTATGTGATCTCTACACCCAGCATGGGGCTTGAACTCAACAACCCCAAGGTCAAGTTGCTCGCTCTTCTAATTGAGCCACCTAGGTACCTCTTTGCCTGTTTTTTAATTGAATTATTTGTTTGTTTGGGTGTTGAGTTGTACATGTTCTTTTTATATTTTGGATAGTAATCCTTTTTTCAGTTAAGTCATTTGCAAATATCTTCTCCCATACACTGGCCCTCTTGTCTCATGGGACTATCTAGAAAAAAAGTTGCTATGGCTAATGTCAGAGAAATCACTACCTGTGCTCTTTCCTAGGATTTTTATGTTTCAGTTCTCACATATAGGTCTTTTATCCATTTTGAATTTATTTTGTGTATGGTGTAAGAAAGTGGTCTAGTTTTCTCAACATCATTTTTTGAAGAGACTGTCTTTTTCCCATTTGGATATTCTTTCCTGGTTTGTCAAAGATTAATTAACCATATAATTGTGGTGTGTCTGGATTTTCTATTCTGTTCTATTGATCTCTGTGTCTGTATTTGTCCCAGTACCATACTGTTTTGATTATTACAGCTTTGTTATATAACTTGAAGTGTAGAATTGTGATGCCTCCAGCTTTGCTTTTCTTTTTCAAGATTGCTTTGGTGACTTGGGGTCTTTTATAGTTCCATACAAATTTTAGGATTTGTTCCACTTCTGTGGAAAATGCTGTTGGGCATTTTGATAGGGATTACATTAAATGTGTAGATTGCTTTGGGTAGTATGGGCACTTTAAGAATATTTATCCTTCCAGTACATGAGCATGGAATGTCTTTCCATTTCTTTTGTCATCTTCAATTTTTTCATCAGTGTTTTATAGTTTTCAGAGTACAGTTCTCTCACCTTTTTGGATAGGTTTATTCCTAAGTATCTTATTTTTGGTGCAATTGTAAATGGGATTGTTTTCTAAATTTCACTTTCTGCTGCTTCATTATTGGTGTATAGAAATGCAACAAATTTCTGTGTATTGATTTTGTATTCCATGACCTTACTGAATTTGTTTATCATTTCTAGCAATTTTTTCGTGCAGTCTTTTGGATTTTCTGTATAAAGTATCATGTCATCTGCAATAGTAAAGTTTTACTTCTTCCTTACTGATTTGGATGCCTTCTATTTCTTTTTGCTGTCTGATTGCTGGGGTTAGGACTTCCAGTACTATGCTGAATAAAAGTGATGAGAGTGTATATCCTTCTCTTGTTCCTGATCTTACAGGCAAGGCTCTGTTTTTCCCATTGAGGATGATGTTAGCTGTGGCTTTTTCATAAATGACCTTTTATTATGTTGAGGTATGTTTTTTCTAAATCTACTTTGTTGAGGTATTTTGTCGTGAATGGATGTTGTACCTTGTCAAATTTTTTTTCTGTATCTGTTATGCGATGATCATATGGTTCCTGTCCTTTCCCTTATTGATGTGTTGTAAAAGTTGTGAATATTGAAGCACACTTGCAACTCAGAAATAAATCCCACTTGATCATGATGAATATTTTTAATGTATTGATGGATTTGGTTTGCTAGTATTTGGTTGAGGATTTTTGCATCAAATTCATAGAGATATTGGCCTGTAATTTTTTTTTTTAGTGGTGTCTTTATCTGGTTTTGACATCAGAGTAATGCTGGCCTCATAGAATGAATTTGGAAGTTTTCCTTCTTCTTCTATTTTTTAGAATAGTTTGGAAAAAATAGATATTAACTCTCCTTTAAAAATTTGGTATAACTCATTTGAGTACTGATTCAGTTTCTTTGCTGGTCGTCAGTCCGTTCAGGTTTTTTATTTCTTCCTGTTTCAGTTTCGATAGTTTCTATGTTTCTAGGAATTTATCCATTTCTCCTAGGTTGTCCAATTTGTTGGCATATAGTTTTTCTAGTATTGTAAGTGTTTGTGTTTCTGTGGTGTTGGTTCTTATTTCTCATTTGTGATTTTATTTTTTTAACCCTTTTTTTCTTGATAAGTTTGGCTAGAGATTTATCAATTTTATTGATTTTTTTTTAAATAACCAGCTCCTGGTTTCATTGATCTGTTCTATTGGTTTTGTTTTTGTTTTTGTTTTTTTAGTTTCTAACATTTATTTCTGCTCTAATCTTTATTTCTTCTGCTGGTTTTAGATTTCGTTTGTTGTTGTCGTTTCTAAGCTCATTTAAGTGTCAAGTTAGGTTTGAGATTTTTCTTGCTTCTTGAGGTAGGCTGCATCATTAAAATCTTCCCTCTTAGAACCACTTTTGCTGTTAGGGTGCCTGGGTGGCTCAGTTGGTTAAATGTCCGACTTTGGCTCAGGTCATGATCTCACCATTGGTGAGTTAGAGCACCACATTGGGCTCTGTGCTGACAGCTTGGAGCCTGGAGCCTGCTTCAGATTCTGTGTCTCCCTCTCTCTCTCTGTCCCTCCCCCACTCACACTCTGTCTCTCTCAAAAATAAAAACTGTTTAAAAAAAAACAGAACCATTTTTGCTGCCTCACAAAGGTTTTGAAACATTGTGTTTTCGTTTCCATTTATTTTCATGTACTTTTTAATTTTCTCTTTGATTTCTTGATTGACCTCTTCATTCTTTAATAGCATGTTATTTAACCTCCATGTATTTGTGTTCTTTCCATATTTTTTCTTGTGGTTGACTTCTAGTTTCATAGGATTGTGGTCAGCAAAAGTGCATGGTATGACTTTGATCTTCTTATATTTGTTGAGGCTTGTTTTGAGACCTAACATCTGTTCTGGAGGATGTTCCATTTATACTTAAAAAGAATGTGTATTCTGCTGCTTTAGGATGGAATGTTCTGAATATATCTGTTAAATCATTTGTTCCAGTGTGTCATTCAAAGTCATTGTTTCCTTATTGATTTTTTGATTAGATGATCTGTCTGTTGATGTTATTAGGATATTAAAGTACCCTACTATTGGGGCGCCTGGGTGGCTCAGTCGGTTAAGAGGCCGACTTCAGCTCAGGTCATGATCTCACAGTCTGTGAGTTCGAGCTCCGCGTCAGGCTCTGTGCTGACGGCCCAGAGCCTGGAGCCTGCTTCAGATTCTGTATCTCCCTCTCTCTCTGCCCTTCCCCTGCTCACGCTCTGTCTCTGTGTCTCTCAAAAATAAATAAATGTTAAAAAAAAAATAAAGTACCCTACTATTGTTGTTTTATTATCAATTAGTTCTTTTATGTTTGTTATTAACTGCTTTATATATTTGGGTGCTCTCATGTTCGGTGCATAAATATTCACGGTTGTCATTTCTTCTTCTTTGATTGTCCCCTTTATTATTATATAGTGTCTTTCTTTACCTCTTGTTACAGACTGTGTTTTAAAGTCTAGTTCGTCTGGTACAAGTATTGCTGCCCTGGCTTTCTTTTGACTTCCATTTGTATGATAAATATTTCTTCATATTCTCACTTTCAACCTGCAGGTGTCTTTAGTTCTAAAATGAATCTCTAGTGGATAGCATATAGATGGGTCTTGTTTTTTTATCCATTCTGTCACCCTATGTCTTTGGATTGTAGCATTTAGTCCATTTACATTCAAAGTAATTATTAATAAGTATGTACTTATCGCAATTTTGTTACTTGTTTTGTGGTTGTTTCTGAAGATTTTCTCTGATCTTTTCTTGTCTTTCATGGTGTTCTGATTTTCTTTAGTGATGTATTTGGATTCCTTTCTTTTTATTCTTTGCATATATATTAGTGATTTTTGATTTGTGGTTACCATGAGGTTTATATATAACATCTTTTGCATATAGCAGTCTATATTAAATTGATGGTCATTTAACTTTGAACCCATTCTTTACTCTTCTCCTCCCTACGTTTTAGGTAAAGGGTGTCCTATTTTACATCCTTTTATTTTGTGAGTTCCTTGACTGATTTTTTACAGAAATATTCAATTTTCTGCTTTTGTGTTTCTCCTACCTTCATGCTCTCTCTTTTGGACTCTCCTTTCCAATCAAAGAGTTCCCTTTAATATATCTTGCAGGACTGGTGTAGTGGTCGTGAACTCCTTTAGGTTTTGTTTGGGAAACTCTTTATCTCTTCTGTTCTGAATGTTAGCCTGCTGGATAGAGTATTCTTAGCTGCAAATTTTTCCTATTCAGCACTACGAATGTATCATTCTACTGACTTCTGACTTGGAAAGTTTCTGCTGAAAAATCCCCTGATAGCCTTATGGGGTTTCCCTTGTATGTTTTTGTCTTCTTTTGTCTTCCTGCTTTTAAATTCTTTACTTTGTCACTATATTTTGCCATTTTGATTATAATATGTTTTAGTGTGGATCTGCTTTTGTTGATTTTTGTTGGGGGTTCTCTGTGTCTTCTACATTTGGATATCTGTTTCCTTCCTTGGATTAGGGAACGTTTCAGCTATTATATCTTCAAATAAATTTTCTGCCCCCTTTTCTCTATCTTCTTCTGGGACTCCTGTAATATGAATATTATTACTTTTGATGGAGTCACTGAGTTCCCTAAGTCTGTTTTCATTTTGCATAAATTTTTGTCTTTTTTTCAGCTTGATTACTTTCCATTGCTCTGTTTTCTAAGTCATTAATTCATTCCTCTGCTTCTTTTAGTCTGATGTTCATTGCATAAGAGTGTTTCTAATCTCTTTTATTGCACTGTTTATCCCTGATTTATTCTTTTCTGTCTGTGTTAAGGATCTCACCCATGTTTTCTATTCTTTTCTCAATATCCTTATAATCATTGCATTAAATACTCTATCAGGCATGTTACTTATATACATTTCACTTAGATCTCCAGCCATGCCCTTGTCCTGTTGTTTAATTTGGGACAAATTTCTCTGTCTCCTCATTTTGTCTAAGTCTCTGTGCCAGTTTCTCTGTGTTAGAAAAGTCAGTTACATCACCTGTTCTTGATGGTAATACCCTTATGAAGAAGGGGCCCCGTAGTGCTCTACAGTACAGTGTCCCCTTTTTTCCCAGGACCTTGACCTTCTGGATGTGTCTCTGATGTGTGCCGCATGTGCTCTGTTGTTTTCTCTTGGCAGTTTTATCCTTCAGACCAGTCGCCTGCAGAGGCTTTCTTTGCCTCTCATGGGTAGTGTTTGGTCACTGGCCTGAAATGTGGCACATTTTAACTAGGTATGATCTGGTCTCTTGTGAAATGGGACCTATTGTCATTGCTGCCAGAACCAAGGCTCCACAAAACTCTGGGATCAGAAGATGCAGTATGGGGGGAAGGGTTGCACTGATCTTCTTAGGAGGGGGCCTGTAGTGCTGGGACTGAGGCAAGCATGACTGGGAAGGGAAGTTCCAGCAGAGTGTGGTGGCACAAATCCTGGCATAAGCACAGTAGGTAGCGAGTGCACGATGCTGGTTCCTGCAGGTGACCCTGTGCCTATGCTGAGAGACTGGGGAGGGAAATGGCACTGGCCAGTTACTTTGTACCTGGAGGGGTTTTCCTGAATGTTGCCGCTCTGGAATGTACTCCGAGATGAGCAAGTGACCTCCCCACTGTGTGCCACAGGTGCTCTTCAGACCCACTTTCTCCATGCTATATGTCTGTGGACAGTTTGACCTGCCTTCTCTTTAAGAGTGCCCCGATGCCTCCGGGCTCTCCCCAAGCCAAGCCCACTGACCTTTAGTACTCCAGGCTTTAACCCCCACCATCGCCAGAACTCATGAAATTTGTTCCCTCCCACTTTCCAAACCAATTGCTGTGGGGAGTTGTTTTCCCCATGTGATCCGCTGAATGTTAGACTGACTCCCTTCTCTGGGACTGTGCTCCCTCCCCACTGCAGTGGCCACAATCCATTTCTCTTCCAAATCGCATCTCTGCACTTCCTGCCTTCTTCATTGTGGCCTCTTCCCTACCTTTAGTTGTGAAGTTTGTTCTGCCAGTCTTCAGGTTGATTTCTGAGGTATTTAGGATGATTTGATAGTTTTCTAGTTGCATTTGTGGGACAAGGTGAGCCTAGGGCCCTCCTGTTCCATGGCCATGTGTCCCTCCTCCCGGTCAGGCCTCTTATGAAGAGGACCATACTGAGTGCATAGATTCATTTTGACTAGACTTGGTTTCCAAGAAAGGAGATTAGTATGTTTACTGGTTACATCCTTTCTTTCAGAGGGCACGTTTATTGCTTTAATGCTTATTCTTAATTCAACAGCGATGTTCATGTTTTTCTCTGATCATCTCAGTGCAAGAGTAGGTAGTGGTATTGCTAAATCCTTTATAGAATGGGTTTAGAAGAATTTTTTCCCACAGATCACTTCTCAGTAAACTACAGAGTAAATTCTAGGCTCTAATTCTATTATCTGAAAGAACAAGTTATGGAAGTCTTAGAGAAACTTTAGTTTGTAGTCTTGAGGCAGTCATGTTCAACCTCAGGGAGTGTGCAAGATGAACCACTGTGATGCAGAAACATTTGTTGGAACTTCTATTTATATATATTCTATTTTTTGAGTCTAAAAGACATTTAGGATTTATTATAAAAATTGTCACTGAATCCTTGTCTATATCAGGTTACTTATCAGGTACAGTTCTTGAGTTCTCCTGAGGAAGGAGAGAGAGGTCTACAATGAAAGGGTTGGACAGTAACACTGTAACTCAATTTCCTTTGTTTTCTGTTGGGAGTGTTTTGCAGTTCGCATATAGCCCCTACAGGTTGTATATTGTTCAGAGTATATATATTTAATTAACAAAACATGTTGGTATATGAATGTATAGTTATTCAGATATATGTTAAGTTACTCTAGAGATTATATATTTCTCTCTGCTGTAAGTTATTTATTTTGAGAGAGAGAGAGCATGTGGGAGGAGCAGAGATGGAGAGTGAGAGAGAGAATTCCAAGCAGCCTCCACACTATTAGTCCACAGCCAAACATGGGGCTTGAACCTATGAACCATGAGATCATGACCTGAGTTGGAACCAAGAGTTGGCCACTTAACTCTTGGTGCCCCAGAGAATATGTATTATATAATATATTTATTGTATATATATTGTATATATAATAAAAATATATATATCATATATTTCTCATTTTAACTAAATTAGCATTGAAAAACTTAGATTTTTATCATCCACTATCATTAGCCTTCAAGTATAAATGCTATCATCATAGTAATGGTTTATCTTTCTACATAATGTATGTATCAGTACAGTAATATACATATCTATATAAATTAGTTACTTTAGCTACTACTTTGATATTGTGTGCTCAGAAAAGTTTTGCTTTCAGAGTGTGATAAAACATTGCTCTAGACTTTGCATAAGGGTGAAAATTCCTGAAAAAGCCTCTCTTTTTTTCCTATTATTGAGATATACTTAGCATACAATGTTATATTAGTTTAAGGTGTACAACAGTGATTCAACAATTCTATATATTATATAATGCTCACCACAATAAGTGTAATTACCATACAGTGTTATTACAATACTATTGACTATATTGCCTATGCTGTACTTTTCATCTCTGTGACTTATTTTGCAACTGAAAGTTTATACCTCTTAATTCGCTTTATATGTTTTGCCCATCCCTGCACCCACTTCTCCTCTGGCAAACACCAGTTTTTTCTCTGTGTATATGAGTCTGTTTGATTTTTTTGTTTGCTCATTAATTTGTTTTGTTTTTTTACCTTTTACATACAAGTAAAATCATGTGGTATTTTTCTCTCTGACTTACTTCACTTAGCATAATACTGTCTGGGTCTATCCATGTTGATACAAATGCCAAGATCTCATGCTTTTTTATGGCTGAGTAATAGCCCATGGAGAGTTAGGTTGTTTCCATATGTTGGCTATTGTAAATAATGCTGCACTAAACACAGTGGTGCATATCTTTTAGAATTAGTGTTTTCATTCTTTTTGGGTAATACCCAGTAGTGGAATTATTGAATCATATGGTTTTTCTATTTTTAAGGAACCTCCATGCCATTTTCTACAATGGTTGCACCAATTTACATTCCCACCAACCAGTGCATGAGAGTTCCCTTTTCTTCACATCCTTGCCAACACTCGCTATTTCTTATCTCTTTGATACTAGCCATTCTGACTAATGTGAGGTGATATCTCATTATGGTTTTGATTTGCATTTCCCTGATGATTAGTGATATTGAGCATCTTTTTTCCTGTATCTGTTTTTTGGGGGGAAAAGTCTACTTAAGTCTCTGCTTATTGTATTATTTATTGTTTTTGGTCTTTAGTTATATTAGTTCTTTATGTATTCTGGATGTTGACTCCATGTTGGATAGGTTATTTGCATATGTCTTCTCTCATTCATTAGGTTGCTTTTTTGTTTTCTTGATGATTTCCTTTGCTGTGCAAAAGCTTTTTATTTTTGTGTAATCCCAATAATTTATTTTTACTTTTGTCTGAGGGGACATATCCTTAAATATGTTGCTGATGATTATATCAAATAATACCTATAGTTTCTTCTAGGAGTTTTATGATTGAAGTCTCACATGTAGATGTTTACTCAATTTTGAGTTTATTTTTAGATGGTATAAGAAAGTGGGTCAGTTTTATTCTTTTACATGTGGCTGTCCAGTTTTCCCAGCACCATTTATTGAAGACATTATCTTTTTGTCGTTGTATAGTCTTGCTTCCTTTTCGTAGATTGGCCAAGGTAGAGAGAGATGGGTTTGTTTCTGAGCTGTCTATTCTATTCCGTTGATCTCTGTGTCTGTTTTTGTGCTACTACCATACTGTTTTGATTACTGTAGCTGCGTAGTATTACTTGAAATTGGAGATTGTGATACCTCCAACTTTGTTCTTTCTCATCATTGTTTTGGCTATTTGAGATCTTTTGTTGTTTCATACAAATTTTAGTATTATTTGTTCTACTTCTGTGAAAAATGCTGTTGGTATTTTGATAGGGATTGCATTGAACTTGTAATTGCTTTGGGTAGTATCTACATTTAACAGTTTTAATTCTTCCAGTCCATGAACATAATGTACCTTCCTATTTGTTTCTGTTGTCTTCAATTTCTTTCATTAATGTCTTACAGTTTTCAGATTATAGGTCTTTCACCTCCTTGGTTAAATTTATTCCCAGGTATTTTACTCTTATTGTACTCTAATTTACTCTATTGTAAATGGGATTGTTTTCTTAATTTTTGTTTCTACTAATTCATTATTAGTGTATAGAAATGCAAGAAATTTTTGTGTATTGATTTTGTATCCTGCAACTTGACTTATTACATTTATTTTAATAGTTTTTTGGTGGAGTCTTTAGGGTTTTCTATACATTAGTATTATGTTATCTGAAAATAGTGACATTTTTACTTCTTTATCCATTTGGATGCTTCTTATTTCTTGTATGATCACTGTGACTAGGATTTCCAATATTATGTTGAGTAAAAGTGGCACCAGTGGACATCCCTTGTTTTTTTTTTTTTTTTCCATTCCTGATCTTGGAGGAAAATGTTTATCAACATTGAGTATGATGTTAGTTGTGGCTTTGTTATATGTGGCCTCTGTTATGTTGAGATACGTTCCCTCTAAGCTCTCTTTGTTGAGAATTTTTACCAGGAACAGATGCTATATATTGTCCATCTTTTTCTGCATTCGTTGAGATGATCATACGGTTTTTATTCTTACTCTTATTAATGTGATATATCACGTTGATTAAATTTTTAAAAAAGCTACCCACTCTTGCATTCCTGGAACAAATCTCACTTGATCATGGTGAATGCTTTTTTTTTGTGTATTGTTAAAGTTGGTTTCATAATATTTTGTTGAAGATTTTTGTATCTGTGTTCATGAGGGATATTGGCCTATAGATTTCCTCTTTTTTTGTAGTCTTTGGTTTTGCTATAAGGATAATGCTGGCTTCTTAGAATAAATATGGAAGTTTCCCTTCCTTTTCTATTTTTTGGTATAGTTAGAAAAAATAGGTATTAATTCTTCTTTAAAGGTTTGGCAGAATTCACTTGTGAAGCCATCTGATCCTGGACTTTTATTTGTTGGGAGTTTTTTGATTACCTATTCAATTTCATAACTAGTAATTGGGCTGTTCAAATTTTCTGTTTCTTCCTGTTTTGGAAGACTGTGTGTTTCTAGATATTAATCTATTTCTTCTAGGTTGGTTGTTTTTGTAGACCTTCTCTGTCCCTTATATTCTTGCTCTCTTCCCTTGTGGTTTGCTAGTTTTCTTTAGTGTTATATTAGGTTCCTTTCTATTTTTTGTGTATCTGTTTTATGTTTTCAATCTGTGGTTACCACTGGGTTCTTCTATAACATCTTATATATGTAGCCATCTGCATTAAGTTGATGGTTATTTAAGTTTGAACAAATTCTTTTTTCATTCTTTATTTTTAAAAAAAAATTTTTTAAAAGAAGTCTCCATGCCCAGTGTGGGGCTTGAACTCACAACTCTGAGATTAAGAGTCACATGCTACATCAACTGACCAAGCCAGGCACCCAAGAACACATTCTAAAAGCCTTACTTTTTTATTCCCCTTTTCCATTTTTTGCATATGGTGTCATATTTTATATCTTTTTATTTTGTGTAACCCTTGACTAGTTTTGGTAAATTGATTTTGCTGCTTTTGTGTTTTTTTGTTTTTTGCTTTTACTTTCGTGTTTTAACTTCCACGCTGATTTTAGAAGTGACTAATCTACCTTTACTGTGTATTTGCTTGTACTTGTGATATTTTTTCTCTCATAATTTTTTTCTAATTATGTGTTTCTTTTTCAGTTAAAGAATTCCCTTTAACATTTTTTGTAAAGTTGGTTTAGTGGTTATAAACTCCTTTAACTCTTGTTTGAGGAGCTCTTTATCTCTCCTTGTATTCTGAATGATAAACTTGCCAGATAGAGTACCCTTGGTTGTAGGTTTTTTCCTTTCAACATTTTGAATATATCATGTTACTCTCTTTTGGTCTTCAAAGCTTCTGCTGAGAAATCTAAGAGACTTATATGGTTTCTTATTTGTAACTTTGGTCTTGCTGCTTTAAAAATTCTCCCTTTATCACTGTTTTCCCTTTTTAAAAAAATGTTTATTTATTTTGAGAGAGACAGAGTGTGCATGGGGGGGGAGGGCACAGAGGGAGAGAGAAAATTCCAAGCAGGCTCCATGCTGTCAGTGCAGAACCTGACATGGGGCTCAAAAACTCACAACCATGAGTTCATGACCTGAGCTGAAATCAGGCACCTCTACTTTTTCCCATTTTAAGTACCGTGTATCTAGGTGTGGACATCCTTGGGTTCATCTTGTTAGAGGCTATCTGTACTTTGGATCTGTTTCCTTCTACAGATTCAGGAAGTTTTCAGTTACTACTTCTTCAAATAAGTTTTATGCCCCCTTCTCTCTGTCTTCTCTGGGATCCCTATAATGTGAATATTATGCTTAATGATGTCCCTGAGTTCCCTTAACCTATTTATTTTTTCTTATTTTTTTCTTTTTTCTGTTCATGTTGGTCGCTTTCTGTTACTTTGTCTTCTCGATCTCTGTTTTTCATCTTCTAATCTGCTGTTGATTCCTTCTACTCTATTTATTTCAGTTATTGAATTCCTCATCTTTGACTCATTCTTTTAATATTTTCTGTATCTTTACTGAAGTTTTCATTGAATCCATCCATTCTTTTCTCAAATTCAATGAATTTCTTTAGGACCATTATTTTGAATTGTTTATCAGGCATATTGCTTATCTTCATTTCATTTAGCTCTGTAACTGTGATTGTTTTCTTGTTCTTTCATTTGTGACCTGTTCCTTTTCCTCCTCATTTTGTCTGAATCTCTATGTTTGAGTCCATATTTTAGGTAGATCATACACATTTCCTGGTCTTCAAAGTAGTGGCCATGTATAACAGAGGTCCTGTGGTCCCCTATAGTGCCATCTCCAATTGCCACCAGAGCCAGGAGCTTTAGAGATGTCTATGTGAGCTGCATGTGCCCTCCTGTTGTGGCTGAGTCTCATCTACCTTCAGCCCAGCCAGCTGCAGTGACCCACTTTGGGGTACACTCTGTAGAGTTTGCTCCTTCTGCTGCTGCAAGCATGGCTGCATCCTTTGGGCTTGCTCATGGGTGGGTTCAACATTCAGCCTATCTGCAGCTAGCCTCTTTCCCATAGCTGCAGGAACATTGGAGGGCAGGAATTGCTCCTTTTGTAGTCAGCTAAGAGGCCCAGCTGCAGGAACTGTGGGTATGTTGATGTGTGAGGTTATCTCCTTTTCCCAGGGCAGGGGTCATTTTGGTGTGGTATCGGTTTTGGCTGAGGCTGCCTGCCGTATGTGGCAGGGACAGAGTCACTTTTGAGGGAAGCCTGCTGAGGTTGGCAGGTTAGGTCAGTGGGTTTGGTGGGGAACCCAGGGGTGGGGCATTGGTGGAAAGATGGAGAAAGCTGGCATTGCTGTAGCTAGTGTCTGGCTACCTAGGCTTGTTGGGAGAGTGGGAAGTTGCACCTGCCAGCACTTTTCTTCCCAGAATAATCTCCTGCAGATCCCTATCCTTCCTATGCTTCTTCGAAGATTAGTCAATACATCTCCTTCACATACTCCCCAGGCACTTTTTAGACTGCTGCATCTATGCTGTGTCTGGGGCTGAGTTATTTAGTATGCTGGTTCTTTAAGTTGGGGGTGGGAGGTAGGGGTTCAGTTTCCTATCCCCCCAACCCCTCTTCCAGAGTTAAGCCTGCTAATTTGTAAAGTTCCTGGAGTTAAGCCCTGCTGGTTTTAGAATCCATATGTTTTGGGGGCTATTTTCCTAGTGCCATTCCCCAGAGCCAGGGTTTGCCTGGTATGGGGACTGGTCATTTCACGTCTCTCTGCTCGTGATGTCCCTCCCATTTGTGGTTAGTCTTTCTGGGAGTTTGGTTCCCATCCACATCTCCCTCGCTCCTACCCTTTTCTATGTGGCTTTCTCTCTACAATTAGCTGTGGAAGGTCTGTTCTACCAGTCTTCAGGTAATTTCCAGAGTTAGTAGCATAGATGTAGCTGTTATCTTGGTGTCCATGGCAACAAGATAAGCTCAGGTTCCTCCAACTCTGCCACCTTCCCCCAAACCCTTTCTAGTCTCTAGTTATTTTTACTATCTCTGTGTTCTACCATGTGAATCAAACTTTCCTGGGGGTGCTTATTAAATGATGATTCCTTGGCTCACTTGAGACTCCCAGAATAAAAATTTCTGGAGGTAGAGCCCTGAAATCATTTTAAACAAGTTACCTAGGTGACTCATGCACACTGACATTTAAGAACCACAATTAGATGGTATTTAACTATTTTCCCTCAGTCTTAATTTTTGACATAACAATTCCTGAGGCCATTAGTAACTTTATTGGTGAAGGTAGGGTATTATAAAAAACTAAAGTGAAGGCAGCTATCTGAAGATGTTTTTGAGCACTCCCAATTTCCCATGAAAGTTTCTCTTTTCATCTACTACTGAATTGTTGAGAGAAAGCAATCAATCTGCCATATGTTTTTGTACAAATGGGAATATCACATTGTTTTAGCTTTTAGTTTACCTAAAACTACCAGGAAATGAAAATACACCTGGAAAAGTCAGCAAGACAATATGAAAAACTGATTTTAATAGAGACTACTCATAGAATGTAAGTTTAAGCCTTTTTTTTTAAAGGATATATATTTTTTTCAATGTTTATTTATTTTTGAGATACAGAGACACAGCCTGAACAGGAGGGGCAGAGAGAGAGGGAGACGCAGAATCCCAAGCAGGCTCCAGTCTCTAGGCTCTGAGCTGTCAGCAGAGTCTGATGTGGGGCTCGAACCCACAAACTATGAGATCATGACCTGAACTGAAGTTGTACGCTTAACCAACTAAGCCACCAGGCGCCCCATAAGTTTAAATCCTTTAAAAAATGTTTTATTAAGTAATCTCTGTGTCCAATGTGGTTCTCAAACTCATAACCCTGAGATCAAGAGTCATATGCTTGACTGAATCAGCCAGGTGTCCCTGTAAATTTAAATCTTAATACCAACTTGTTAGCTTCAACATAACATGTAAAAGAAATGCCCTTCAGAGGGCACAGACTTGCCTGGATTAATAAAGATAATGTGGTCGTTAGTTCCCAGTGTACATGTTTTGAATGAGTTCTTGATTGCAAGTAACAAAATCAGTCAAAGTAGCTTGAACAAAATTATTGTGAAGATGGAGCCTTTTATGAAGGAATAAATTCAAGCCTCAGGGAAGGGCTTAACTGAGGAACTGAAAGCCATCAGGGAACTCTACGTTCCCCCTCTTAAGTGTACTTATCTGTTCTGTAGTTTTCTTTACTCCTCAGTTTAGTTGGAGTTGGTAAACTCCAAGGCTTATATGTTACAGGTGCAGCTATATGATAAAACTAACTCAACTTTTTTTTGTACCCAATTCTAAATTCTTCATGGGATAATTAGATTTGTCCAGTTAGAGCTCTGTGTTGACCTTTGGTCTAATAAGCTATCCTTAGGTTGGCCAGGTCATAGAGTTAGCGATGACTGCCAGAGGCCAGCCCTGTCGATCAAGGAGTGTTTGTAGGGAGTGTTTCTAGAAAAAACAAAGGTGATATTGATTCTCTAGGTGGGCACAGATCTAGGTGGGTTAATTCTCAGGTGCCCCCAAATGTCTGTAATTTTGTGGGGACTAGATATCTATCCATTGACTTATCCAATTCTGGGGCCTCAAACTCCTGTTGCCATAATTAATTTTATTAAATATCTAAATGGAGCATTACAGAGTAATGATCATTTATTACTCAAACACTTTAAAGCCTATTCTGATTGCTGGATTAT
This sequence comes from Paguma larvata, assembly GCA_030068075.1. Classification (NCBI taxonomy): domain Eukaryota; kingdom Metazoa; phylum Chordata; class Mammalia; order Carnivora; family Viverridae; genus Paguma; species Paguma larvata. Next base: position 104,946,213 of record CM057829.1, read on the forward strand.
CTTTCTAGATGGACATATCAACTTGATCCATGGCTAGCTCTCACAGTCAGTAAAGACACATTTGCCATATTTCCTGGTAATGATTTTTTTTTTTACCTTGGTGTAGTTTATTTCTTTATTTTTTGTTCTAATTCCAGTATAGCATACAGAATTATATTAGTTTCAGGTGTATAATACAGCGTTTCAAGAATTCTATGCATTACTCAGTGCTTAGCAAAATAAAGTATTCTTAATCGCCTTCACCTGTTTTACCCATCCCCCTCCAGCCTCCCTTCTGGTAACCCTCAGTCCTCTGTAGTTAAGAGTCTATTTTTTTGGCTTTTTTCTTTTTTTCTCCTTTGTTTATTTGTTTTGTTTCTTAAATTGAACATATGAGTGAGATCACATGGTATTTGTCTTTCTCTGACTTATTTCACTTAGTATTATATCCTCTAGATCTATCCATGTTTTGCAAATGGCAAGATTTTATTCTTATTTATGGCTGAATAATATATATGCCACCTCTTCTTTATCCATTCATCTGTTGATGGATACCTGGGTTGCTTCCATAATTTGGCTATTGTAAATAATGCTACAGTAAACATAAGGGTGCATATATCTTTTTGAATTAGTCTTTTCATGTTCTTTCAGTAAATACCCAGTAGTGGAATTAAGGATCATATGGTAATTCTACTTTTAGTTTTTTGAGGAACCTCCATAGTGACTTTTCCACAGTAGCTGATCAGTTTGCATTCCCACCAACAATACACGAGGGTTCCTTTTTTTCCACATCATCACTAACACTTGTTGTTTCTTATGTTTTTTATTTTAGGCATTCTGACAGGTGTTACTTCATTGTGGTTTTTGATTTGCATTTCCCTGATGATGAGTGATGTTGAGCATCTTTTCTTGTATCTGTTGGCCCCCTGCATGTCTTTGGAGAAATGTCTGCTCATGTCTTTTGTAATCAGATTATTTGGGGTTTGTGGAGTTGTGTAAGTTCTTTATATATTTTGTATGCTAACCCTTTATCTGGTTTGTCATTTGCAAATATCTTCTATTTAGTAGGTTGTCTTTTAGTTTTGTTGCTTTCTTCTTTTGCCATGCAGATTTTATTTTGATGTTGTCCCAATAGCCTATTTTTGCTTTTGTTTTCCTTGCCTCCAGAGAGAGATCTAGCAAAATGTTGCTATGGCCAATGTCAGAGAAATTACTGCTTGTGCTCTCTTCTGGGATTTTATGGTTTCACTTCTCACATTTAGATCCTTAATCCGTTTTGGGTTTATTTTTGAATATGGTGTAAGAAAGTGGTCCAGGTCCATTGTTTTGCATGTTGCTGTTTAGTCTTCCCAATAACATTTGTTGAAGTAACTTTCCCATTGCACATTCTTATGCTTTGTTGAAGATTAAATTGACCACGTAATCGTGGGTTTATTTCTGGGCCCTCTATTTTGTGTCATGAATTTATGTGTTTGTTTTTGTGCAAGTACTATACTGTTTTGATTAGTACAGCTTTGTAGTATAACTTGAAATCTGGAATTGTGATACCTCCAGTTTTACTTTTATTTTGCAAGATTGCTTTGGCTATTTAAGATTTTTTTATGATTCCATACAAATTTTAGGATTGTTCTAGTTCTATGAAGAATGCTGTTGGAATTTTGATAGGAATTACATTAAATATGTAGATTACTTTGAGTAATAGGGACATTTTAGCAATATTTGTTCTAGTCCATGAGCCTGGAATATCTTTCTATTTGTTTGTGTCGTCTTCAATTTCTTTCATCAGTGTTTTATAGTTTTCAGAGTACAGGGTTTTTACCTCCTTGGTTAAGTTTATTTTTTGGTGTTTTAGTATTTTTGGTGTAATTGTAAATGGGATTGTTTTCTTAAATTCTGTTTCTGCTACTTGATTATTAATGTATAGATATGCAATGAATTTCCGTGTATTGATTTTGTATTCTGTGACCTTCCTGAATTCATTTATCAATTTTAGTAGTCTTTAGGGTTTTCTATATGTTGTATCATGTCATTTGCCAATAGTGAAAGTTTTACTTCTTCCTTACCAGTTCGGGCACATTTTATATCTTTATGTTGTCTGATTGCTGTGACTAAGACTTGAGTATGATGTTAACTGTGGATTTTTCATATATGGCCTTTGTTATGTTGAGGTATGTTCCTTCTAAACCTACTTTGTTGAGAGATTTTGTCATGAGTGGATGTAGTACTTTGTCAAATGCTTTTTTCTGCACCTAATGATGACATGATTTTTATCCTTTGCTTTGTTAATATATATTATGTTGATTGACTTCCTAATGTTGAACTACCCTTACATTCCTGGAATAAATCCCATTTAATTGTGGTGTACGAATTATTTTAATGTCTTGTTGAATTTGGTTTGCTCAGAGTTCATTGAGGACTTTTGCATCTGTGTTGATCAGAGATATTAGCCTGTAGTTTTCTTTTTTTGTAGCAGCTATGTCTAGTTTTGGTATCAGGGTAATGCTTGTCTTATAGAATGTATTTGGAAGTTTTGCTTCCTTTTCCACTTTTTTTGGAGTAGTTTGAGGGGAATAAGTATTAACTCTTCTTTAAATGTTTGATAGAATTCACCTGTGAAACCATCTGGTCCTGGACTTTTATTGGAATTTTTTGAGTACTGATTCAATTTTCTTGCTGGTAATTTGTTCAGATTTTCTATTTATTCCTGATCCAGTTTGGGGAGGTTATATATTTATAGGAATTAATCCATTTCTTCTAGGTTGTCCAATTCATTGGCATATCATTTTTCATAGTATTCTTATCCTTTATATGTCCATAGTATCAGTTGTTATTCCTCCTCTTTCATTTCTGATTTTTTAAAAAAATTTTTTAATATTTATTTATTTTTGAGAGACATAGAGACAGAGTGTGAGCAGAGGAAGGCAGAGAGAGAGGGAGACACAGAATCCGAAGCAGGCTCCAGGCTCTGAGCTGTCAGCACAGAGCCCAACGCGGAGCTCGAACTCACAGACGGTGAGATCATGACCTGAGCCGAAGTCGGCCGCTCAACCAACTGAGCCACCCAGGCGCCCCCATTTCTGATTTTGAGTCTTCTGTCTTTCTTTCTTTTTGTTAAGTCTGACTAAAAGTTTATTAATTTTATTGATCTTTTCAAAGAACTAGCTCCTGGTTTCATTTATCTACTGTTGTTTTTTTAGTTTCTATTATGTTTATTTGTTATAATCTTTAAATTCTTTCCTTCTAATGGCTTGGGGGTTTGTTTGTTCTTCTTTTTCTAGTCCTTTAGGTGTAAGGTCAGGTTGTTCATTTGAGATTTTTCTTACTTCTTGAGGTAGGTCTGTATTGCTAATAACTTCTGTCTTAGAACAGCTTTTGCTGCAGCTCAAAGATTTTGGACTGTTGTGTTTTCATTTGTCTCCATGTATTTTTTATTTCCTCTTTGATTTCTTGTTTGATCCATTCATTGTAAGAAGCACGTTATTTAACTTTCATGTGTTTGTGCTCTTTCCAGATTTTTTCCTGTGGTTGATTTCCTGGTTGGGAAATATGCATGGTATGACATCAGTCTTTTTGAATGTTGAGACTTGTTTCATGACCTAACATGTGATCTCTTCTGGAGAATATTCAATGTGCACTTGAAAACAATCTGTATTCTACTCTTTTTGGATGGGATGATTTTAATAGATCTTTTAGATTTATCTGGCCTGGGGCACCTGAGTGGCTCAGTTGGTTAAGCCTCTGGCTCTTGATCGCAGCTCAGATCTTGATATCAGGGTTGTTAGTTCAAGCCCCAATTTGGGCTCCATGCTAGGTATGAAGCCTGCTTAAAAAAAATGGATCCATCTGGCCCAATGTGTCATTCAAAGTCATTGTTTCCTTGTTGATTTTCTGTTGGGTGATCTGTCCATTGATGTTAAAGTCCCTTACTATTACTGCATTATTATCAATTACTTTCTTTATATTTGTAATTAACTGCTTTATGTATTAGGGTACTTCCATGGTGGGTGCATACATATTTACAATTATTATGTTGTTTCATTGGATTGTTCCCTTTATGATCATATAGTGTCCTTTGTCTCTTGTTGGTGTTCATTTTAGGGTCTATTTTGTCCAATATTAGTATTGCTACACCAGCTTTCTTTTCACTTCCATTTGTGTGATAACTTATTTTCTACCCCTTCACTTTCAATCTGCATGTGTCTTTAGGTCTGAAATGAGTCCCTTGTAGACAACATGTAGATGGGTCTTGCCTTTTATATGTTCTGTCATCCTGTCTTTTGAATGGAGCATTTAGTCCATTTACATTGAAAGTAATTATTCATAGGTATGTACTTACCGCCATTGTGTTACTCATTTCTGGTTGCTTTTGTAGTTCTTCTCTGTTTCTTTCTTTCTCTGTTCTCTCATAGTTTGTTGTCTTTCTTTAGTGATATACTTGGATTCCTTTCTCTTTGTTTTTTGCATGTCTATTACTGGTTTTTGATTTATAGTTAGTATTAGGCTTATATATAGCTTCATAGGCATATAGCAGTCTATAGTAAGTTGATGTTCTCTTAAGTTTGAACCCATTCTTTCACCTCCCCACTTTTCTATGTATTAGGTATATAATGTTATACTTTACACCCTTTTATTTTGTGAATCCCTTGACTGATTTTTATGGATATATCTAAGTTTACTGCTTTCGTCCTTCCTACTTTTCTTACTCCTACTTATGGTCTTTCCTTTCCACCCAGAGAATCCCCTTTAACATTTCTTGTAGGGCTGGTTTAGTAGCAATGAATTCCTTTAACATTTGTTGGAGAAATTCTTTCTCTCTCCTTCTATTCTGAATGATAGCCTTTCTGGATAGAGTATTCTTGGTTGTAGATTTTTTCTTTCTTTCTTCACTTTGAATATATCATGCCACTCTCTTTTAGTCTGCAAAGTTTCTGCTGAAAAATCTGCTAATTGTATTATAGGGTTTCCCGTGTATGTAACTACTTTTCTCTTGCTGCTTTTAAAATTCTCTCTTTATCCACTAATTTTTGCCATTTTAATTACTATGTGTCAACCTCCTTGGGTTGATTTTGGGGGTTCTCTATGCCTCCTAGGCCTGGATTCTATTTCCTTCCCCAGGTTCAGGAAGTTTTTAGCTATTATTCCATCTGATTCCTTTTATCTCTCTTCTCCTTCTGATATCCCTGTAATGGGAATGGTATTACACTTGATGCTGTCATTGAGTTCCTTAGCTGTTACCATTTTTTATTCTTTTTTTTTTTTCCTCTCTCGTGTTCTGCTTGATTTCTTCAGTTACTTTGTTCTCCAGATCACTGATCTTTTCTTCTGCTTCCTATAGTCTACTATTTATTCCATCTAGTGTATTTTTTATTTTAGTTATTGAGTTCTTCATCTCTGTTTGTTTTCTTTATGTTTTCTATCTCTTTTTTTGAGAGTCTCACTAAGGTCTTCCACTGTTTTCTCAAATCCAGTGAGTATATTTATGAGCATTACTTTAAAATTTTAGTAGGCATATTACTTATTTCTGTTTCATTGAGCTCTCTTGGTGTGATTTTGTCCTGTTCTTTCATTTGGGACATACTTCTCTGCCTCCTTACTTTGTCTAACTCTCTGTGTCTATTTCTGTGTGTTGGGAAAGTCATCTGCATCTCCTGCTCTTGCAAGTAGTGGCCTTATGAAGAAGAGGTACTGTAGTGCCCGGCAGTGCAAAATCCCTGTTTACCAGAACCTGGCACTCCAGGGGTGTCCCCTTTGTGTGTTGCTTGTGCCCTACTGTTGTGGGTTTGCTGCATTTGCCTTCAGTTCCATTGTCTGCAGTGCTGTCTTTCCCTGTTGTGGGCAGGGTTTGGTCCCCGTGTTGTTAGTGGGCTAGCATGGGGCCCCCCTTGGATTTGAGTTGCATTAGATCATGTGTTTGCCAAAGATGCAGTAACAGTGTACTGCAGTGTGCTTTCCCTGTGTTGTCACCTAAAAAGCTTTCAATGGTGGGTGGGGCCAATAGCCAGACTAGATTTCAGTCCCCAGCCTGCCACTGGGGCTGCAGTCAAACTGGTATATGTAGTTATCTTTCCTTTTCTCCAGGGCAAGAGTCACTTTGAAATGGTGCTGGCCCCTCTCAGTGCTGCTTGCATACTGCCAGGCTTGTGGCATCACTTTGGATGTACTCTGGTGAAGGGTTTATTGGAGGGGGCAGGTCTGTAGGAGAATGTGGGGGCAGAGGCACAGTGCTAGAATGGTCCGTGCTGGTCTGCTGTGACAGGGGACCTGTAGCCCACCTGGGAAAACTGTGGAGGCCAGCCAGGTGGCAGGTGGCTGATCCGCAGAAGCAATGGGAGCAGTGTACACTGTTAACAAGTTAGGTGAAAGGTGTTGTGTCACACTGGTTCCCATTTTCCTAGGCTGGTAGTGGGAGAGGGAAAGGGTGCCCCTCTACCTTTGTGTTCTTGGAGATATCTTTCAATGATCCCTGCCCCTTCGGCATAGGCTCTGAGATTAGTAAAAAAATCTCCTTCTGTATACCCCAGGCATTTTTCAAACTGCTACTTCTATGCTGTATCTCAGCTGTGCTGTCTCTTTAAAGATGGGGACTCTACTTTTCTGGATTTATTAGAGTTGAACCCGCTGATTTTTAAATTTCCAGATATTAAGTCCTACTGGTTAGGTCCCTTTGGTTTTCAGAGCCAAATGTTATGGGATTTCATTCTCCTGTGCCTGGGAGCTGGGTGTGTGGATCTGCTCTTCTCCCCTCTCTGCACCTGCTAGTCCTTCCTTCCCACAGACAGTCCCATGGGTCCATTTAGTTCCTGACCACATCTTGGCCCTTTCTATCCTCTTTAATGTGGCTTCTTCTTTATATTTAGCTGTGGTGAATCTGTTCCTCCAGTCTTTGGTCAGTTTCTGGGTTATTTACATTGATGTGGGTGTTCTCTAGTTGTATTCATGGGACAAAATGAGCCTAGGATCCTCCTACTGTGCCATCTTCCGCAAAGATCTCCCTGATTTTTCAGGAAAAGTGAATTGTGGTCCTATTTTTAATTATTAGTAGAAAAACATGGCTCAACCCCAACACAAACATATTTTGAACAGTATCTGGCACATAAACGTTATTTAATGAATGTATTACCTGAAAAATAAAATCAGTGACTTTTGCACAATACATAGTTGATTTATAGCATTGCCACGCCGCAAATTGAATTTTTTCCTGGAAAGAATTTTGCAGCTAAGTTATACACCAGAAAGTCATGCAGCTCTAAACAGATGCTATAGGGATGCATGACTGAGACTGTTCTTTGGTTATTGTGGGTGATATCAACAGCTGCTTTGAAAGCATTCCAGCCCAAATTATTTCAGCTATGCTTTATGACATAGTGCTCTGGAATTCCAGTAAATGGTGATTTTAAGAACTAAAATAGATTCAATTAAAAGCAGCTTACTGAGGAAAATATTTTTTGCTCAAAATGAAATGGCCGGAGAAGGTAGCCAGGACATAGGTTATCTCAGATTTCAGGATTTGATGTCAATTCTGCCATTTCCAAAGCATATGGTTCTGTCATCAGTCAGAAATAAAAAATAGCAGCATTCCAAGTTTTCTCAGTAGTAGCTTGTCAGATTATAATCTCTTCTGGCTAGCCAAGAGGCTACCTGAGAAAAATGGTATTTCGGGAATGTTGTCTGAGGGACTTTTCATTTTCAGTCTCAGTTCTATCCTAGGATCAAGTTGTGTAATTTCTTCATTGAGTTATTCTTACTATAATTTTCCTTTTTATCAAAGTTTACTTCAAGAAAACAGTTTTGGGAAAGTCACCTGTTTTATTATACTAATAACTGAGAATATCATTTGCTGCTTTATCCAGTTGTCTTTTATAATGAAGTTCTGTGAAAATTCCTTCCACAATTCTAGGTTAGAAAAGCTTTTTCTCCTCCCTGGAAGCCTTCCTCTTCTCTGATAATAAAAATCAAATGACCGTATATCTTATCAGTCCAGTTTAAAGATGAATGAGGCAAGTACTGAACTTTAAGTCATTATATTGGCCTTCAATTACATGTTTCTATTCTCCTTTGAGTCCTGATTTTCTGCTCCTATTTAATTAGTAACCTTAATAAAGAATATTTTAATCTATGTCTTCTTTGTAGTCACTTCTAATTACTTTTTAAAATGAAGCAGTGTGTGTGTACATTTTTAACATATACATAAATGAAATGTAAAATGAGAGTTTAGAATGTAGAAGAATTTTTGTGTATGTACAACCACATACGTGTGTGAATATATAGACACACACAGAGTTCATTTCTTTTAAAGATACAGACCTATTTCTTTTAATTCATTTGATAACCCACTAGAAGTTTGGCCTTGTATCAGAAGGGAAAGCCCAAAGATAAATGATACGGTAATTGACTTTAAGACCATTTGGGGAGACTGAGAATAGATCTTTGGTCCTATATCACCTTTTAACGAGGCTAACCCAGACTATTCTGTTTAATACTGCATTGTGCCCACCTTTTCTCATCCCCTGCACGGACACCCTACCATCCTTTCTCTTTTCTGTGTCCCTTACCACTTTCTAACATTCAGTAGGTTTATTATGTTTATTGTTCATTGTCCATTTCCCCTGATCCCGAGCTCCATGAGGACAAGGATATTTGTACGTTTTGTTCAATGACATATTTATCCCAGTCACCTTAAGGAATGCCTGGCACATAGTAGCTACTTAATAAATATCTGAATAATTGTAATATAAATGCTAAAGGTACACATAGAAAAGAATGGCTAGTTCATTGTGTGGGCATGAAGAAAACTTTCACAGAGGAAGTGACAACTGAGTTCTGTAGGTGGTAACAGAAAGGTATTTCAGTCACAAGCCCTGAAAACTCAGGGATATGAAGGGTAAATGCTTTGGTAATACTAAAGGTAGAACCCATGTGTTGGTCTGTACATGACCTTCCCCTAGCATCTCCTTCTCCAGTCCTTCTCCACTTCTCTGACTATATGTGCGAAGCATCCTCTGTTCATATGCTGAGATTTAAACATATGCTGAGGCACCAAAGGTACAACATTCACATAGAAAATGGGATGTAGAAAAAAGCAAAAGGAATGAATCTTTAAATAAAATTATGCAGAGTTACTGGGATAGTACGGAACTACTTAGTCTTCTTTTTTTTTAAAAGAAGAAGTCTAACATCTGTCACCTTACATAATTACGCATTTTTTATGGTAACTTTTTAAAAACATTTACTTAATGTTTATTTATTTATTTATTAATGTTTATTCATTTCCTGAGAGAGAGAGTGTGGACAGGGGAGGAGCAGAGAGAGAGGGAGACACAGAATCTGAAGCAGGCTGCAGGCTCCCAGCTGTCAACACAGAGTCTAATGCAGGGCTTGAACCCATGAACCAGGAGATCATGACTTGAGCTGAAGTCAGATGCTTAACTGACTTACCCACCAAGGTGCCCCTCTTATGGTAACTTTTCAGATCTACTCTCAGCAACATTCAAATATGCAATACGGTATTAGAAACTAGTTACCGTGCTGTACACTACAACCCCAACACATTTATAACTGAAAGTTCTCACCTTTTGACCCCCTCACCCATATTTCTCCCTCCACACTCCCTTTACCACCCCTCTGCCTCTTGTAACTACCAATATGTTCTCTGTATCTAGGAGCTAGGTTTTGTTTTTGTTTTTGCTATTTTATGAATTTTATTTATTTTGAGACTGATTGTGTGCACATGTGAGTGGGAGAGGGGTAGAGAGACAGGGGAGAGAAAATTCCAAGCAGGGTCCATGCTGTTGGTGCAGAGTCCGACAACAATCTCATGAATCATGAGATCATGACCCAAGCTGAAATCAAGTCAGACATTTAACCAACTGAGCCACCTACGCACCCCTGTTTTTGCTATTTTAGATTCTATATATAAGAGAGATAATGTGTTATTTATCTTTCCCTGTCTACCTGTTTCACTTAGCATAATGCCCTAGAGGTTCATCCATTTTGTGACAAATCGTAAGATTTCATTCTTTTTTTATGGTTGAATAATATTCTTTTGTAGAGTGTGTGTGTGTGTATGTGTGTGTGTGTGTGTGTTTATTTATCCATTTACCCACTGATGGAGAATTAGGTTGTCTCCATGTCTTGGCCATTGTAAATAATGCTGCTATGGACATGGGGGTGTGTATATCTTTCTGAGTTTGTGTTTTCGTTTTCTCTGGACAAATACCCAGAGTGGAATTATTGGATTATTTAGTAGTTCTTTTTTTTTTTAAGGAATTTCCATACTGTTTCCATAGTGGCTGCACCAGTTACATTTCCACCAACAGTGCATGAGGGTTCCCTTTTCTCCACATCCTTGCCAATATTTCCTATTTCTTTTTGATAATAGCCATTCTGACTTGTGTGAGGTAGTATCTCTTTGTGATTGCAATTTGCCTATCCCTGATGATTAGTGTTGTTGAGCATCTTTTCCTGTGTCTTGGCCATTTGCATGTCTTTGGAAAAATGTCTATTCAGATTCTCTGCGCATTATATAATCAGATATTTATTTATTTTTTTTGCTATTGAGTAGTATGAATTCTTTATATATTTTGGATATTAGCCCCTTATCAGCTATACAATTTGTAAATATTTCCTCCCATTCAGTAGGTTGCCTTTTTGTTTTGTTGATGGGTCTCCTTTGCTGCACAGTTTTTTAGTTTGATATAATCTACTTGTTTTCCTTTTGTTACTTCTTCTTAAAAAAAATTGTGATAAAATTTGACGTAAAATTGATCATTTTAATGAGTTTTAAGTATACAATTCATGGCATTAAGTATATTCAGAATGTTATGCAATCATCACTACTATCCATCTCTGGAATTCTTTATCATCTCAAATTCTATACTCATTAAACAATAACTCTCTTTTATTTCCTTCTGTTCATTCCTGGCAACCTCTGATCTTTTTTTCTGTCGTTGTGAATTTGTCTATTCTAGGTTCCTCGCATAAGTGGAATCATAACAACGTTTGTTCTTTTGTCTGGCTTATTTCACCTGGCATTTCTTTCAGGGTTCATCTGTGTTATGGCACGTGTCAGATTTTCACTCCTTTTTAAGGCTGAATAATATTCCATTATATGTATGTAGTACATTCTGTTATTGTGAAATAGTAGAAAAAATATATATTGGTCTCTGCCCCAGATTTCTGGATGCAAAGCTCCTAAAACTCTTGTAATTTCCTAAATTATAAGAACCCTGGGAGCAATCTTGTTTTAGTATTGCGTCTTTGACCTCATCTGTGACACAGGGTTCCTAAAACTCTTTAAGTTCCGCAGTGATAAGAGCACTAGTTTTATTCTACTGAGGTACCTCTAGGTGGGGTCCTAGATGGGGAGAAATGACCAGAAAGTCCAAGCCATGATTAGAGACTTGGAATTTTCAGCTCTTACCCTCCATCCTCCAGAGAGATGAGAGGGGTTAGAAATGACATTAATAATTGATCATGCCTACACGAAGAAGCCTTCATAAAATCCCAAAAGTATGGGATTCAGATGGCTTCCAGGTTGGTGAACACATCTATACCAGGAGGATAACGCACCCCAACCCTCATAGGGACAAAACTCTTGCATTTAGGAACATCTAAGACCTTGTCCTATGCATCTCTTCATGTGGCTGTTTATCCTTTATCATATCCTTTAATAATCTGGTAGACATGTTTCCTGGAGGTCAGTGAGAACTCAAGCAAATTAACCAAACCCAGGGTCATTATACCCTCCAGTGTATAGCTGGTTGGTCAGAGGCACAGGTGACAACCTGGACTTGCCACTAGCTTCTGAAGTGTACATATGTGGAGGGGGTCAGTGGGGGAAACGGTCTGTGGGACTAAACCCTGAAGTTGTGAGATCCCATGATGTCTCTGAGTAGATAGTATCAGAATTTGGTTAAATTGAAGGACCCTCAGCTGATGTCAGAGACTTCATTGTTGTTGCCGGAGGGGATGGGGAGAAAATGCACACATTTGTTGGCCGGAAGTGTCAGAAATGAATGTTTTGTATGAGGAGTACAGGAGATACACAGGGGATGGACTTGAATTGGGGTATTTCCCTATAGTAGAAGGAAAAGATTGGGTTTTTAATTTTAGTTATCTGTTCATCCATTGATGGACATTTGGATTGTTTCTACCTTGTGGCTATTGTGAATAATGCTACTATGGCCACGGGTATGCAGGTATCTGTTCGAGTTCCTATTTTAAATTTTGCCTTTGAGTGTATACCTACATGCAGAATAGCTGAATCATATGGCAATTCTCTTTAACTTTTTGAGGAACAGCCAAACCAGTTTCCACAGTGCTGTATCATTTTACATTCTCACCAGCAGTGCCAAAGAGTTCCAGTCTCTCAACATCCTTGCCAACACTTATCCCTCCCACTTTTTTATTTATTTTTAAAAATTCCATTATAGTTAACATACAGTGTTATATTAGTTTTAGGTGTACAATATAATGTTTCCAGAATTCTATACATTACTCAGTGCTCATCAGGATAAGTGTACTCTTTTGTTAAAAATTTTTTTAATGTTTATTTACTTTTTTTTTTTTTTTTGAGGGAGAGAGACATAGTGTGAGCAGGAGAGGGGCAGAGAAAGAGGGAGACACAGAATCTGAAGCAGACTCCAGCCTTTAAGCTGTCAGCACAGAGCCTGATGCTGGGCTCAAGCTCATGGACTGTGAGATCATCACCTGAGCTGAAGCTGGAGGCTTAACCAACTGAGCCACCCAGGCACCCCAGGATAAATGTACTCTTATTCTTTTTCACGTATTTCACCCATCCCCTCTCTTGCCTCCCCCCTGGTAACCCTCAGTTTATTCTCTATAGTTAAGAGTCTGTTTTTTGGTTTGTTTCTTTTTATTTTCATTTGCTCATTTGTTTTGTTTCTTAAATTTCACATATGAGTCGGGGCACCTGGGTGGCTCAGTCAGTTAAGTGTCTAACTTCTACTCAGGTCATAATCTTGTGGTTCATGAGTTTGAGCCCCATGTCAGACTCTGTACTGACAGCTCAGAGCCTGGAGTCTGCTTCAGATTTGGTGTCTCCCTCTCTGTCTGCCCCTCCCCCCCCCTCAAAAAAAACAAGCATTATTTTTTTTTAATTTCACATAAGAGTGAAACCAAAATGTATTTGTCTTTCTCTGACTGATTTCATTATACCCTTAGCGTTATACCCTTTAGATCCATCCGTGTTGTTGCAAATGCCAAGATTTCATTCTTTTTTTATGGTTGAATAATATCCCATTGTATATATACTACTACTTCTTTATCCATTCATCAATCAATGGACATTTGGGCTACTTCCATAATTTGACTATTATAAATAATACTGCAGTAAACAGACAGGTGCGTATATCTTTTTGAATTAGTGTTTTGTGTTCTTTGGATAAATACCTAGTAGTAAAATTATTGCATCATAGGGTTAATTATCTTTTTAACTTTTTGAGGAACCTCCATACTGTTTTCCATAATGGCTGTACGAGTTTGCATTCCCAACAATAGTGCAGGAGGGTTCCATTTTCTTGAAAAATCACATCCTTGCCAACACTTGTTTCTTGTGATTATTATTTTAGCCATTCTAACAGGGGCGAGGTGATATTTCATTGGGGTTTCGATTTACACTTCCCTAATAATGAGTGATCTTGCGCATCTTTTCACGTGTCTGTTGGCCATCTGAGTGTCTTCTTTGGAGAAATGTCTGTTATGTCTTTTGCTCTTTTTTAAATTGGATTATTTGGGTTTTTCTTGGTGTGTATGTTGAACTGTGTGAGTTCTTTGTATATTTTGGATGCTAACTCTTTATTGGATATGTCATTTTCAAATATCTTTTTCCACTCAGTAGGTTGCCTTTTAGTTTTGTTACTTGTTTCCTTTGCTGTGCAGAGCTTTTTATTTTGATATAGTCTCAGTAGTTTACTTTGCTTTTGTTTCTTTTGCGTCAGAAGACTTATCTAGAAAAATGTTACAACCAATACCATAGAAAGTACTGCTTGTACTCTCTTGTACTCTCGCGTTTATTTCTGTCCTATTCTGTGCCATTGATCTATGTGTCTGTTTTTGTTCCAGTACCATACTGTTTCGACTACTACAACTTTGTAGCATAATTTGAAATCTAGAATTGTGATACCTTCAGCTTTGTTTTTCTTTTCAAGATTGCTTTGGCTGTTCGCAGACTTTTGTGATTCCATACAAATTGTAGGATTATTCTACTTCTGTGAAGAATGCTGTTGGTATTTCAATAGGAATTGTATTAAATCTGTAGCTGGCTTTGCATAATATGGACATCTTAACATCTTTGTTCTTCTAGTCCATGAGCATGGAATATCTTTCCATTTGTTTGTGGCCCTCCCACCTTTTAAAAATAAAAGCCATCTTAATGGGTACGAAGTGGTATCTCGTTGTTTTGACTTGACTTTTCTAATGACTAATGATGTCGAGCATCTTTTCATGTGTTATTGGCCATTTGTCTATGTTCTTTGGAGAAACATTTAAGTCCTTTGCCCACTATTGAATTGGGCTTTTTGTTTTTGTTGTTCTTATTGAGTCTTAGTAGTTATTTATATATTTTGGCTATTAATCCCTTATCATATATATGCTTTATGAGCTTTTTTTCCCATTTTGGGGGATTGACTTTCACTTTATTCATAATTTCTTTTGATGCACAATGGCTTTTAATATCGCTTAAGTCCTATTTATCTATTTGTGCTTTTGTTAGCTATTATTTTGGTGTTATATCCAAGAAATCATTGCCAAATCTAACATCATGAAGGTTTACCCTATGTTTTCTTCTAAGAGTTTTATAGTTTTAGAATTTATGTTTAAGTCTTTGATCTACTTTGTGTTAGTTTTTGTATATGGTGTAAGGTAAGGGTTCATCTTTGTTTTTTCTTGTGGATATCTGGGTTTCTCAGAGCCACTTGGTGGAAAAAACTGTCCTCTCCCCCACTGAATGGGCTTGGCACTCTTGTCAAAAATCATTTGACTATATGTGGGAGAGTTTATTTCTGGTCAAAATTTCAAAATTTTATTTCAAAATTTTGACTACTAGTAAAATTAAAATTATATCGTTAAAATTAAATATAACTACTTTCAGAAAATTAGAGAGATATTGTATTCCAAGGATTACCAGAGGTGGTTCATATGTAGTAATCTTCCAAACCAAAATTAATGCGGTATCGTCCATTGTCACAGTGGTATCATGTAACAGAGAATGTTAGAAAGTTTATGACAACATAAAAAAAGTTATGCATATCATTATTTTCAAAGAGTATGTCTATTCCAAAATATGTTGTCGTTCTCCATTTCATAGATGAAAATAATACTTAAGAGACTTCTATAGATAATTTTTAGCTGGATCCAAAGCAAGATACTGCTCTCAATACTTTTATATGCCTTTATCATTAATACATTTTTAGAATCTGAATACTTAATTCAGAACCTGTTTGTGATATATTTCCAAATATCTAATTTGTATTATTTTTCTTACAAAGTTTTGTATATGATTCCTGTGGACCTGAATAAAGTATTCCAACCATGTTATATTATAAATTTTACCTTCTCTACCCCCTAATCCACATTAATTCTCTCTACAGCATGAGGAAAGACACAGCAAAACAAACCAATCATGGTTCAGCTGTTCAAGAAGCATTCTTACAGTGTGCCATATGTGTGCTCACACTCTCTCTTGCTTGCTCGTTCTCTCATTTTCATTCATTCTCTCTCTGATTCTTTGAGATTCTCTCCATAGGACCTGTCTCTTTACCCCAGATTTAAAATCAGAGTGTTGGGGAAAAGCTAGCAGCTAGAAGCTTACTGTTTGATGATGAAAAGCCTTAAATATAAATACATTAAGATATTATGTTAGGAACAGAAACAAGAGTTTTAATCATACCTATATATGTGACTGGTTATGAAGGAAGTGACCAAATGAGATAAAAACAAAATAACTTATATGTAAAAATCAGCTTGACCTCTTCCAAAGTAAAAGTGATATTATGATTTACAATAAGAAATATTTGACCTTTGTCCCATTTCTGGCACAGAGCTTCTACAACCATTGGAATTTCCTAAGTGAGGAGGGTATTGGAAGTGTCTTTTGTTATGTTAACCAGGTGATTTTTGGATCCTACCTAAGGATTGGTGCTCTGCCAAGAAGGCCAACCCTGTGATTAGAGGGTTGGAACCCTAGGCCCCCAGGGAGGGAAGAGGGGTTGAAGACTGAGGTCAATGACTAATGGCCAATGATTTTCATCAGTCATACCTATGTAATGAAGCCTCCATAAAAACACAAAAGGACACCGTTCAGAGACCTTTCCTGTTGGGCAACCAGAACACTTCCATTTGCCACTGTGCCAGGCCCCAAACACCAGGAAGACAGAAGCTTCTTTCGTTGGGATCTTGCCCTATGTATCTTTTCATCTGGATGTTTATCTATAACCTCTAATCTTCTTTGTAATAACATCAATCTAATGTGTAAATCGGTTTCTTGAGTTCTGTGAGTGGCTCTAGCAAATTAATTGAATGCAAGGAGAGAGTTGCAGGTACCTCTGATTTATAGCCAGTTGGTCAGAGGCACAGATAACAACCTAGCCTTGGGATTGGGGTGTAAAGTGGAGAGCAGTTTTGCAGACTGAGCACTTAACCTGTGGGATCTAAGGCCATCTCTAGGTAGTGTCAGAATTGTAGGACACACATCTGATTTGGAAAATTGCTAGAATATTTGGGCCAACCCCACCCCTATTCCTGACACATACTGGAAATTGGCGATCAGAACTTTTAGTAAGGCAGTTGGTGGTATATGTCCACTGTAGTTCTACTTCTAAAATCCTACCATAAAAATAGTGTTAAAATGATAAATAGCATTTTTACCATTGTTATCACATCTCTGCAAACACTCTTATTCCTTTGACCTCCCTCCTGTTGTTGTACTTACCTAAGAAAATCCTAAACCTGGTGAAGTATAACTACCCATTCATATAAACCTGTACGCAAGTAGCTGCAGATGGCCAAAGAGCACAATCATGCTGATGGGTTTCGAGATATATAGCCTCTGATCTCAGTCGCTTCTTGATAATCCTTTTATTCTTTAGTGTATTTGTTCTTCTACTTTCCAAAACAACTATTTACTCACCTATTGCAATTTATATCTTTCCCAAACTATCTCATATTATCTTTGTAGGAAGGTAGGGTAGAAGGTATTTTTTTACCCAAACCTGAAGACTGAGTCACAGAGGTCTTTAAGATACCTGTCAATGGCAGAGCCAGCACTAGGGAGCCTCAGAGGAAGTGAGCTTCCTATCGCTGGAGTATCCAAATTCAGTCAGGGTTGTTATAGGGGAGATTTAAGCATTCTGTCAGAGATTAGACAGATGGCTTTTAAGGCCTCTTCAAACTCCGAGATTCTAGGATTCCATGTTGCTTTTTCTATCAAAATAAATGTTTTGCTAAAACTGTTTTTCTTCAATTATAGGGTTAACCCCATCTGTGGGGTGGGGGGAGAGGAAGAGAGAGGTAGAAAGGCTTGAATCTCATCCTAGGGTTTCTGTCAGTCTGGAGACCAGACCCCAGGAAGGGAGGGCAAATCAAACTGTACGTAGGACCCTTTGGCAGAGTGTCATGGTGGCATAGATAATGGCTGTAGGTATAGGATCAGCAAGGACAACGTTCTCACTGCAGGAATGACAGGCAGCTCAATGGAGGTTTCCTGGACCCGCCTTCCTTTGAGATGCAGTCCTCTCTATTTTTTTATTTTTATTGTTTCCATGGAAAGTATTTAATTTTTTATTGGTGTATAGTTGACATACAATGTTACATTAGTTTCAGGTATACAACATAGTGATTTGAAAAGTCTGTACATTATGCTATGCTTACCACAAGTGTAATTACCATCTGTCACCATACAGTAAACAGACTATATTCTGGTATTACAATACCAAACTATATTCTCTATGCTGTACCTTTCATCTCCATGACTTATTCATTCTACAACTAGAAAATTATCTCCCACTTCCCTTCACCATTTTGCCTAACCTCCCACCCCTCTCCCTTCTGGCAGCCATCAGTTCTCTGTATTTACGGGTCCGTTTCTGCTTTTGGTTTGCTTATTCGTTGTATTTGTTAGATTTCACATAGAAGCGAAATCATATGGTATTTGTCTGACTTCTTTCATTTAGCATAATACCCTCTAGGTTCATCCATGTTGTCACAAATGGCAAGATCTCATTCTTTTTTATGGCTGGGTAGTATTCCATTGTGTGTGTGTGTGTATATATGTGTGTGTGTGTGTGTGTGTATGTGTGTGTGTATATATATCATATCTTCTTTATCTCTTCATCTATTCATGGACACTTAGGTTGCTTTCATATCTTGGCCATTGTAAAAAATGCTGCATTAAACATAGTGCATAGATCTTTTTGAATTAGTGTTTTTATTTTCTTTGGGTAAATACCCAGTAGGAATTATGGGTTTTGTTCTTTATGTTTTGAGGATCTTGCATGCTGTTTTAGTAGTGGCTACAGCAATTCACATTCCCACCAACAGTGCACAAAGATTCCCTTTTTTTCCGTACCCTCATCCAACACTTGTTTTTTATCTTTTTTGATACTAGCCATTCTGACTTCTATGAAGTGATATCTCCTTGTGGTTTTGATTTGCATTTCCTTGATGATTAGTGATGTTGAACATTTTCTTGTGTGTCTATTGGCTATCTGTATGTCTTCTTTGGAAAAATGTCTATTTGGATTCTCTGCCCATTTTTAATCAGATTATTTGTGGGGTTTTTGGAGTTGTAGTTCTTTGTTTATTTTGGATGTTAATCTCTTATTGGGTATGTCATTTTCAAGTATCTTCTCCCATTCATTAGGTTGCCTTTTTGTTTTGTTGTTTCCTTTGCTGTGCAAAGGATTTTTTGTTTAATCCCAATAGTTTATTTTTACTTTTGCTTCCCTTTCCTGAGGAGACCTATCTTGAAAAATGTTGCTAAGGCTGATGTCAGTTAACTGCCTGTTTTCCTCTAGGAGTTTTATGGCTTCAGGTCTTATTACATTTAGACCTTAAATCCATTTTGAGTTTATTTTCATGTATAAGAAAGTGGTCCATCCATTCTTCTGTATGTATGTAGCTGTCCAGTATTCTCAGCACCATTTATTGAAGGAGCTATCATTTCCCCCATTGCATATTCTTGCCTCCCTTGTCATAGATTAATTGACCATACATCATTGATTTATTTTTGGACTCTCTAGTCTGTTCCATTGATCTGTTTTTCTGCTAGTACTGTAGTGTTTTGATTACTACAGTTTTGATTACCACAGTATATCTCGAAATCTGGGATTGTGATACCTCCACTTTTCTTGTTCTTTTTCAAGATTACTTTGGCTATTTGGGTCCTTTGTGATTTCATACAAATTTTAGTGTTATATGTCCCAGGTCTGTGAAAATGCTATTGCTATTTTGATAGGGCTTGCATCGAATCTGTAATTGTTTTTGTGGACATTTAAACAATATTCTTATATAAAAAAATTTTTAATGTTTACTTTTGAGGGGCGGGGGAGACAGAGAGGGGACACAGAATCTGAAGCAGGCTCCAGACTCTGAGCTGTCAGCACAGAGTCCCATGCAGGGTGGAACTCACAAACAGATCATGACCTGAGCCAGAGTCAGACCCTTAACCAACTGAGCCACCCAGGTGCCCCTAAACAATATTATTCTAATTCATGAGCATGGAGTATCTTTCCATTTGTTTGTGTCATTTTCAACTTCTTTCATCAATGTTTTAGTTTTCAGAGTTCTTTCTAACTGACCTCCTTGGTTAACTTTATTCCTAGGTGTGTTTTTTGTTTGTTTGTTTTTAAGATTTCATTTTTAAGTAATCTCTACATTGAATGTAGGGTTCAAGCCCACAGTCCCAACATCAAGAGTCACATACTCTACAAAGTGAGCCAGCAGGCACTCCTATTTATTCTTTTTGGTGCTATTGTAAATGGGATTGTTTTCTTAATTTGTTTCTGCTACTTATTAGTGCATAAAAACACAACTGACTTCTTTGTATTGATTTTGTATCCTACAAATTTGCTGAATTCAATTCTTCTAAGTTTTTTGGTGGTGTCCTTAGGGTTTTCTGTGTATAGTGTGTCATCTGCAAATAGTAAGTTTTATTTCTTCCTTGTCAATTTGGATACCTTTTATTTCTTGTTTTGTTGCTGTGGCTATGACGTCCAATACCATATTGAATAAAAGTGGTGAGAGTGGACCAAGATCCTTGTCATGTTCCTGACCTTAGGGAAAAATCTGTTTTTCATCATTAAGTATGATGTTAACTGTGGGTTTTTCATATGTGGCCTTTATTATGTTGAGGTATGCTCCCTCTAAACCTACTTTGTTGAGTGATTTTTGTCATGAATGGATGTAGTACTTTGTCAAATGCTTTTTCTGTACCTATTGATACGATTTTTATCCTTTGCTTTGGTAATGTAATGTACTTACTGATTTGCTAAGTTGAACTACCCTTGCATTCTTGGAATAAATTCCACTTAATCATGGTGTATGATTTATTTTTAAATGTCTTGTTGAATTTGGTCTGCTCATATTTTGTTGAGGATTTTTGCATCTGTGTTCATAGGAGATATTGGCCTATAGTTTTCTTCTTTTCATAGTGTCTTTATATAGTTTTGGTATCAGGGTAATGCTAGCCTTATAGAATGTATTCGGAATCTTTGCTTCCTTCTCTACTTTTTTTTGGAATAGTTTGAGAATAGGTATTAACTCTTCTTTAGATGTTTGGTAGAATTCACCTGTGAAGCTGTCTAATACTGGGTTTTTATTTGTTGAGAATTTTGATTACTGAGTCAGTTTTGTTACTAGTAATTGGTCTGTTTCAATTTTCTATTTCTGGTTCAGTTCTGAAAGATTATATGTTTGTTTCTAGAATCAATCCATTTCTTCTATGTTATCCAATTTGTTGGCAAAGAATTTTTCACATTATTTTCTCACAATCCTTTGTATTTCTGTAGTGTCAGTTCTTTCTCCTTTTTTCTTATTGGATTTATTTGGGTCTTCTCTCTTTTTTTCTTGATGAATGTGGCTAAAGGGTATCAGTTTTGGTTTCATTGGTTTCTTCTGTGTGTGTATGTATTTCATTTATTTCTGCTGTGATTTTTATTATTTCCTTCCTTCTATTAACCTTTGCCTTTGTTCTTTTTCTAGTTCCTTTAGGTGTGAGATTGAGACTTTTGTTTGTTTCTTTAGTTAAGCCTGTATTGCTCTAAATTTCCCTCTTGGAACTGCTTTTGATGCATCCCAAAGATTTTGGACATTGTATTTTCATTTTCATTGGTCTCCATGTATTTTTTTTATTTCCTCTTTTTGTTTCTTTATTGAGCCCTTGGTTGTTTAGTAGCATGTTATTTAGCATCCGTGTGTGTGTGTGTGTGTGTGTGTGTGATTAACTTCTTGCTCCATACTATTGTGGCCAGAAGAGATGCATGATATGATTCTAATCTTCTTAAACTTATTGAGATTTGTTTTGTGACCTAACATGTGATCTGTCGTGGAGAATGTTCCATGTGCACTTGAAAAGAATGTGTCTTCTGATATTTTGGGATAGAACGTACTATATATATCTATTGAGTCTATTTGATCTAATGTGTCATTTAAAGACACTGTTTCCGTATTGATTTTCAGCCTGGATGATGTATCCATTGGTATACGTGGGGTGTTAAATTCCCATGCTATACTATCAATTTTTCCCTTTATGTTTTGTTGGAATGATTCCTTTATCATTATGTAATGTCCTTTTTTTTTAATCTCTTGTTATAGTCTTTGTTTTAAAGTCTATTGTTTGACATATGTATTGCAACTCTCATCTTTTTTTACTTTTTGCATTTGTATGGGATATCTTTTTTCATCCTTTCACTTTAATTGTATGTGTTTTTAGGTGAAAGTGAGTCTCTTGTAGGCAACATTTAGGTAGGTCTTTTTTTCCAGCCAGTATGGCAATTTAAAAATTCTACATCTAGTCATGCTATTTATTACATACTCAAAATTCTAGAGGATAAAGTTCAATTCCTTACTAAGCATTTCAGACCCTTTGTAACATAATGGAAAGAGCACAGGTTTTAACCTTTACTAGTTGTATGCTCATGTTTTCCATTTGAGTTGTTCATTAAAAATGTTTAATTCTAATAAAAGGCTGGATCCTCGAGGAATGGTTGTTCTCTTATGCTATGTTCTCTAGCTTTTACACATTGGACCCATAGGATTGCACCTAATTCTTTGGATGTAGCTGGCCTGTGCTTTCTTGACACTTGTTCTAGTTTGTACATGAAACAGCCCTATCCTTGGTCTGGTTAATTCTTTCTCATCTTTCAATGTTACAGTTGGGTACCATTTCCATGTCAAACTTTCCCTGTCACCATTTAGGTAGAATCAATCACTTCCTCCTCTCTGTTCTCATAGTACACTCCATAAATCTTATTTGTGTGCCTTCTGAGATTGCCTGAAAAAGAAAAAGCTTGGTCCTTGACTATTTCAGCAAGTACATGGCTAGCTCTTTGAGAACAGATGTTCATCGCCTCTGTGCCTAGCACAGTCACCTGCATGAGTACTAATCATCAAATCCTTGGAAAATAATCTGCAAATATTAGATATATACAAACTAGGGATAGGAATATGTGCTTATAACTAGATTTATTTTCTGAAATAAGCATTAACCACTTTTCTTAGAAAATTCATTCTCAGTGGAAGAAAAAATTCAGAGCAAGTATTTTATATAAACTTTTTTTTCCAGGATAACTTAAAAGAACATGCCAACTGTGCAAACTCCTATGCAGTGGCTTGTTTCTTGAAGATTTGGTGAAGATTAAATAGCATAATCTTTCAACTGCCCTTGAGCACAGCGTCCGACACATAATAACCATTTAGAAAATTGGTCTTTGTTGTTACAATCATTCATAGACCAGGTATTTGTATTTATCTTGTTCAGCCAGATTTTTCTAAAATCTACATTGCTCAGTCAACTAAATTTGGCATTCCAGTTGTTGAGTCCATGTGTCAGTAACAAACTAATTTCTAAGACAAATTAATAATTTCTAAGACAGATTAAGATAGAACTGACTGTCTCACCAAATAGCCTTTGGCTATAAATACTAACTCTACTAGAAGTTCTAGATCCTCGACTATCAGAATAGTACAATATAAGTCAGCAGTATTTTCTATAGTTGAAAATCTACAATTTCCACAAGTGTTTTCATTACAGTCTTATGAATTTAGAGGACACAGTTTAGTTATAGTTATACATGGTAATGGAACAAACTAGTAGACTATATTTACCTATCCTGATTTTGTTATGATTATTAAAGTCAAATAATTTGATATTTTATTATTATGCAGAAAAATTTTTTGGGTCTTACATATAATTAAAAAATATTTAAAAACTCTTACTAGAAAAAAATGAAAAGCACTGTTTGTTCTAACAAAATTTATTATGCAGTAATTACAAAGGTTAAAGACTCTTCCATCTCAAATAAAAATAACTGTTATAATTACACACATAGTAGAGTGATTCTAATAAATAGCACAGGAAATAGTGTATTTTCAAATTAGAGAGACAAATACTTTCTCATTCACAGTGTTTGACATAGGAAAGCCTGTTCACATAATGGTCTGTATAAGGTCATGCTCTTAGGAACAGTCCACACAGAGCTGTTGCCAATACAACTCTTTCAGAACGTGAAGTACCGGGCAAACCACTCCTGGCGCTGGGGATCGGGAGAAGCCACCGGGGAAGCTTCACTCTGAGGAGGACTGAATTCATAAAAAAAGAGAGACATGTAACCCAGCATTAAGCTGTTTTTGCAAAATGAAGGGAAAGCACACACACAAAACAACAACAACAACAACAAAACCCATCAGTGTAGATGACCACAAGTGGTTCCCTGTGTTTAGATGTGTTTTGTAGACCCCCACTACACTAGATTGGGTTCTCCACTCCATGAGAGTGTGAGAGTGCATCAGCAGCTCAGATGAAGTCAGGTTAAGGAGGAGCCACATCAAAACAATTACAAAAAAAATACAAAGAAAAACCCAAAATCCCAACAGTTGAGAAAAATAATGTCACCTCCTTTGAATAAAGAAAATTCAGGAGGAATTGTCAGACATAAGAATAAGATAACATTCCTCTTTTTCAGCACCTTTTCTTCTAGTTAATTAAAATTTCAGAATCTGACACAAGCATATGATGTGTCCTCAAATATAACTAACTTAACTAAACCGTGGTACAGCATTGTTACTACATGTATATTTATATTGAACTTTCATAATTCCATAAGCAAATACTCTATGGGGAAAGGAGTACCATTCAGAAGCCAATTTCCCCTCCATCTTCAAAGTTCAAATTTATACTTAATTCTAACTTTGGACTAGTTGAGAAAATAAAAGAATCCCTACCGTCTTTGGGGGAAATAACAAGGCACGCAACAATGTGTAATGGAAACTCCAGTAGTCATGTTCCTTGAGCTCATGCACATGCATCTTACTGATACCTGAACATACCCATGCACAAGGGAAAATAAGCAACACAAAATATTTAGCAGGAGACACATTCAAAAACGTATTTGACTATTTTTCATTCTTGCTATTTTTTCTCTTTAAAATAATTTGTCATTAACTATGTCATCACTTACCCTACAAAGACAGTCTACCTGTAAGGCTATTACTAGTGACACTGCTGAGAGTTAGTAGGAAGAAGTTAAAAAGTAAATTTAAAGCAGCACAGAATCAGTAATAGTAAGGTAAACATAAAAAAAAAAACAACCCAGTACTTTCTGACTTTATTTAACAGATAAACAATTGGGTTTCATTCAAATTCTCCTTGTGAATACATTTAATCAAGTATGAGGTTAAATTAAAATTGGAATGTCAATGGTCAAAAAATTTTTTTTAATTTATTTTTTGCTTACGTAGATCATTAAGTTCCCAGAGCTTACATATATTTCATTTTGGAAATAAGCATATATATTTGTAAATAAGCCTGGTAAACAAGAGAGTGAAAAAATATAACAAATAAAAAATAAAGTTCTGTAATCAAGATGATGAGTGAAAAATTTGCTACAATACTCAAAATGATGCAACTATCCATAAAAAAATTCTAAGCATATGAATTAGCACTTCTTTCAGTATATAGAAAAATTGACAATAAAAAAAAAAATCTTAAGAGCCAAAAAGGAGTTCTCTAAAGAAGTGATAAATACATTTCGAAAAGATTTCACAGTAATATATTTTTTCCTATGCTGTTCTTAAAGTAGTGAATTTCTGCAATGTAAGAAGGTAAATTTCTCAAGTTAAAAAAGAAAAGAAAAAAATCATTGGTGAGACGGGGCTCACCTCAAAAATGTCTTGGGCTCTTTAGGTGGCACTGGCTGTGGAAGTGGTTTGCTGCTGTTGAACTCGGTATCGTGGACTGGAGAATTGGGAATGGGAGCCAGGCGGTTAGGATGTCCATTGCCCACTCCACCAGATTCCAGAGCACTTAGATTGGGAACACTCACAAACCTGTTTGTTGGTGATTTATCATTCTTCTTCTTTTGCTGCATTAAAAATAATACATGTGAGGATAGTCCCTGTATAAGGACAAATGAGAAAATAGGAATAGTAGAAGATATAAATTTGGCATGGAAGAATTTTGGAAGCTTTATGTTAAACTGGGATGTAAAAATGAACCAGTGTTACCCAAAGTGTGGTCTGGGGATCCTTGGAGGTGTTCTCTATCTACACGGAATCCTCACAGACAGACATGCTGGTGGGCCGGAAAGAATGAGGATTGGTGTTCATGGGAGGGGAGGAGACGGAAAGAATGCCAAAGGGTAAAGAATACTGAGAGGAGATAGGGAAGGAGCAGGTCTTGCAGATACCACAAGGTTAAATGGATTTGGGCTAAAAATTAGGAGAAAAAGGTATAAAGTTAAACAGTTTTAAAAGACAGGTCCATGAACTTTAGCCTTCTGTCAAAGGGAGGCAGTCCTTGCCTGGAAAAAAGAGGAAGTGAAAAAATGCTTGGCAAAGTAGTTTGAAACATATTCCACATTCCTACTTAAGACCTAAAAGCTAGCTGATTTAAGAGAGAAAATTAAGTCTGCATCATGAAATCTCATTTCCCAATTGATAGTATCACTAATTGGCTAATAATCTTCTGAAAACATTTAAAGATTATAAAACAAAAGTGATCCATCTTTTTTTTTTTTTTTTAGTTTTTAGTTGGTCTTTATATTCCTCTTGGTGTCTGTTAATTTTAATCTCAGATTATCAAAACCTATCAACTTACAAATCATTACCTTCAGTCTCCATTTTATTCACACCTCTAGAATCAATGAGCAGCATCTTGTTGTGCAGAATAAAAATTCACATGTTGCAAGGTATTTTTAATACTGCCATCTTTTAGTAGTTAAATGTATGCTAGTTAAATTTATGAAATATTTTTCTGCAAAATGATTCATGTTTAAAAAAAACAGCCTCATTGGCCTTTTTCCTTTATTTACAAAGTAATGATCTTCCTCTCTGCACATTGCCCTCTGTCATATTCTGTGAATCACGGAGTCTCTGACAAAGAGTCTTTAGTGTAACTGAAAAAAGAAAGAATGTCTTCTAGAATCGTAGTATTAGTGAAAGGTGAAGTCATTCAAAAGTTAACAAAGATGTATCTTGTGCAGTTTCTTGTTCTGGTCACCAGAGGGCATAAATAAACCCATTTTAGGTTTCTATTTGAAGAAATCAAAAATATTATTGGTATTATTATAAAAGTATTATTGGTATTATAAAAATATTATAAAGTTCTACAGTTATGGTTTTATAGCTAAAACTAATTCCATAAAATATATTAGAAATATTTTCCTTTTTTTATTTATCTTGTTTCATTCAACAAGTCTCGTAGTCTTGCTCTCTAATTAAAAGCTTACTTCACCCTAAATTATGGACTTAAAAACTGAAACTAACTATATGAATTAATTCACCAATTATTTACTGAGAGCCTTCAATGTGCCAGGCAGTATTTTAGGCTCTGAAGATCCAGCTATAGGCCTCCCTACTTTAGTCATTCTGTTTCATACAGCATTTAAGTTGCTCTATGTTAAAGGTTTAAGTTTAAAGTTTGGAGCACTTTAACTTGTGAAGGAAGGATAAAGTCCCACGTTCTTAACAGAGAAGTTTTTATGAGCTTTGAAAGCAAAAGTTTCTGGCTAAGGGCGTAATAAAATTAGGCACGATGGGCAAATTAATTAAATCTGAATCAAAAGATAGCTTTAGCACTACTACTTTATTTCTACTAATGATTTCTGCCAAAAGCTATGTAAGTCCCTGTGAAGCCAATACACATTATTATTTATTCTTATTTGCTTTATTCACTTACCTGTGGTAGCTTATAGAATATGTGATGAATTTGCAACTGAACAAATAATTTATTGAATACCTACTATACCCAAAGCACTATGAGGGGAGCCATAGGAAGTGTAAGACTTAGCCATGTCCATCTCATTTGTCTACAAGGCTCTTCTATCTGGCCTAAGAGAGTAATAAAGATCAAAATGGGCCATCTTCAATTTTAATTGTCATGAGAGGTCCTAGACTGAGCGAAGTAAAGCCTTTTTCCAAAGACTGGTAGGCAACAAAATACATGTCCAATGCAAGGCCCATTAAGATGGCAAGCCTTAGGCTTTACATTAGGGACAGCTGTTAGGTGTACAGGGCTGGAGTACCTTTAGGATCCTACAGAGAATACTGAACACCAAGAAAATGACAAGAAATTATCTTGAGGAGACTTAGAAGTTAGTTTTCTTTGGAGATATGAAAAACAAGATGGTAGGAACAAAGATTTTATAATATAAATAACATGTTTTAAGGAGTATGAATTCTCAACCAAAATATTAGTCTCATTCAGTGAAAATGTATACATAAAGAATTCATAGATTTTAGTCCTAAATATTAAATTTTAGAAAACATTCTTTGGGAGCTTTATCCTAAGCTTCTCTAAATATTAAAATTTTTAAGCAAGTTTTAAACTACATCCCTATTTTATAGTGTTTACAGCACATACCTTAGTCAATGGATTAATAACACCAACAGAAGGGCTTGAGTTAAACATTTTGTTGAAGTTAGTTTCTCGATTGACTAATTCCAGCTGATAAAATTTATTATCCTCCTATGCAAAAAAATTATAAACGTCACTTAGACATTTTCTATTGAAAATTTAAAACTGTAATATAAGAAATGCCATTTCATTCAAAATTTATACCTGAAGATTTATATACTTGGTTCATCAAAGATTTTTTTATTTTTTTTTAATGTTTGTTTATTTTTGAGAGTGAGAGAGAGGCAGAGAGAGAGGGAGACACAGAATCTGAAACAGGCTCCAGGCTCTGAGCTGTCAGCACACAGCCCCACACAGGGCTCGAACTCAGAAACCACGAGATTGTGACCCTGAGCCACCCAGGAGCCCCTAAGATTTCTAAATCTGATTGCCGGTGTCTTAAGGACTGCTGGTGGGATGGTTATCAAAACATTTCAACCCTATGCTTTGCTCTTCTCTACCCTTTAATAACTTTTTCCTTCAAAACTGGATCAGAATGTTTTCTTTGGTCCCATCTCTATTCCAAACAGTGGGCTGTGGAGTTTGAACAGGCTTAACTTACATTCATGGAGTTATGTTCATGGTTTTATTGTTTCTATAAAGGTGACAGTGATACATCATTATTCTTCAGTTCTGCAAATACATTTGATCTTGCCCAATCTCTCTGAGACCTCAATGTTAGTTGACTTTTGAATAATACAGCTTTGAACAGTGTGAGTCTACTTACACAATGATTTTTTTTTCGATAAATACATGTAAATGTGTTTTCACTATGATTTTCATAGTAACATTTTTCTCTCTAATTGTAAGAATACAGTAATAATACATATACAAAATAAATGTTCACTGACTTTGGTATCAGTAAGACTTCCAGTCCACAGTAGTCTATTAGTACTTCAGTTTTAGGGGAATCAAGTTATATGTGGATTTTCAACTGTGCAGGGAATTGGTGTCCCTAACCCTTGCATTATTCAAGGGTCAACTGTATTACAGCAGTGGTAATCACTGACCAGAGAAAAAGTGACCTACATATAGATAAATCCTTTGCCTTTCGCTTGACCAGTATATGTGAACTGAACAACCAAATTTTAGGAAGTAAACACATGAGTGTGAAATGTAGGACTGTGCTCTAGTAGAACTAAATTCTTCATTCCCTTCTTGGTTATCACTACCATTTGTCTCATTAATCTCAGCCCACGTGCTTCAGGGTCCCCAGAATCAAGGTATAGTGGAAAGAGTGTAGAACAACCCTTAGCTGGATTCCTAGCCTTTCACCAACTAGATGTTGCTTGGTGTGTGCTTTATTCTTTGAAGTCTAATACCTATCCTGTTGTGAGGATAAAATACAACTATATCTGTGACATATGCTAAGAACTAGAAAAGATATTTCTACCATGGATGAAATATACTTAATACATTTGCTAATAACTTCATGTGTGGAATGTAAGGTAATCAAAGCAATCTATGAGGGCTGTGCTCATGTTCATAATGCCTGTGAAATCTTGCCAATGTCTGCTCCTGGGTCCATAATGAACCCTAATCTGTGACCTGCTGCTTTTGGCAGGAACTTCTAGTCCCAGCCAACAGGATGGCTTTCCTAGATGCTGACATAGATAAGTTAAAGAAAAAGGACTTCAGAAATAAATGCTTCTAGGCTCTCTTTTCATGTTAATGTCCATAGTTGTCAGTTGAAGAGATCACTGAGCCAATAGAGTGATTAGCATTCAATTTGTAGTGTTACTCTGAAAGATTTTTTTAGTGACTGTAAAAAACAATAATTATTGATCAGAAGACTCTAAAATGTTTCATGAATTATGAAACATTTGTGTATTTCTTATTCTTGGAGAATAATAGCTTCAGTGAAGGCAGTCTATTTATTGTTAAATCTGTGTTTTCTTCCCTGATGGACTGGCCAGAGACCCTAACGGCTCGGTTTGGACCGAGATTCTCACGAGAGAGCCTGTAACCTTTCTTAGTTAGAACCCAAAGAAAACGCAATCCTTTTTCCATGGAGTATCTCTTTGCATCAGGGGAAATTAACATGACTAACTGGAAGTATCCCAGGATGATGCATGCACGTGTTGACTCTTCTTTCCTATCCAATTCTAATTCCACATGAACAATATGTATATTGTTCATATAGTATATTAACTGTACGTTGTATATAACTTCAATAGTATATTAACTGCACATTGGCAATGACATATTAAACATTACTGAAAAGAAGCACAATTCTCTTACCCTAGTACCAAATTTTAAAGTACTTGGTATTTCTTATCCTAATTCATAAATATTTTAATAAACTTTCAATTACAATGCACATATTTTAGACTTTCAGTTTTCACTTAGCATTACTTCTTTTCCATGTTTTGCCAATCCACAGTCTATTGATTACTAACATGGTTACATCCCACTCCGCCCCCTCCCCCACAAGTCTTACAATTAGTTTCTTTATGACTTGGTCTCTTTCTGTAAGCATGGCTTTTAATTCTGTAATCATCTGTATATCTTCTGGTTTTGATTCTCTCATTAGATATTTTTCTTCCATTTCTTCTAGTCTGAAAACAAGAAACCGTTAGTTCATTGATAGGACTCAGACACATCCTTTTTAGTGCCTACAGTTTTCAAATTAGTCCAGCTGAACACATAAAAAAATTAAAACCAAACCTTTTTTCCTTAAAACTTTTCAGCAGAGTAACATGACTGCCTCAATAGCTATAGTGTTACTAAAGGCTCTATGGGGGTAGATGATGTTTATTAAAGACTTTGCAGGTTACTTTTGGAAGAATTCACTGATTGTAAGTCATTTAACAGTGTGGGGAATGAGGTGAGGTAAGTTCTGGAGAGAAATGATATATCGAATAATACCTCTAAATACAGGTTTGATGCTGGAATTGTAGTCTTACTATCAGGAGAACTTACTAAAATTACACTCCTGTGTGATGACGTAAGGATTGGTAACATACAGAAGAGGGGCAAGAAAAGATACAGAGGAAAGGGAAACAGAGGATACATATGAACATCATTCTTTCCCAGTTTATGAGAAACACAATTTAAAAAATTCTGTATTATCAGCTAATACATGAGACTACAGAAAGGGTACATCAGATAATTTAATTTTCTCTTTTTCTGCCCCGAATGGGACGAGCAGGCAACAGGACTGAATGCCACTGAAGACTCCTAGGATGGAGGCCACCTTTTATGAGCAGAGGCTCCACAGACCTATACAGAGTCCAAAAGTATGGGACAGGACAGAATGAAGAGGATACAAATGGAAACTGCTGGCTTAGCTGGGGGCATGGGGAAGAAGTACTTTCAATTTTAGAAAATTTAATTAGAGCATTTTACTGCTTTCAAAATAGAAGGATAGAACTTAAGCTCAATAAAATCATGGTGAATGAAGATGCACAGAAAACTTATTCACTCAACAAATACTGAATAACTTCTAGACAATCTGTCTTCTAGGATTCTGTGATCTACTCCCACCCCCCAATTCAAGAATCTCTGTGTATTCTAGGAATTTTAGCAAACTCCTACACTAACTCAGCCCAAGCTAAGGTTCTAGTCTAGAGGGTTTAGGGAGGTTGTGTTGGTGAAGGAAGTGTGGGATTAGAAAGTGACAGTCTCAGTCAGAATCAGTTGGTCTTTGTCAGTTCAGTTTGAGGTTAGTTTCACTGTCTTTACTTTTGTTCTTTTGTCACAATGCCGACTGAGTGAAAGATGTGATTCACTGGGCTCCCATAAAGGGACCTTGCATTTTATCGTGATACGGTGTTTTAAGGGCAACAGTTTTAAGAAGCTTGAGAAACAATAATCCAGTCAAGGAAAAAGGCATTGGGTTTAATACTGGGGTAGCCACAAGATGTCACTGTAGTACTTTATCATTAAACACAAAATACAAGATTTTTGAACTGCTTCCTGCAGCTAAACAAGAATATTTGGCAGTAAATGGTTGCTAAAAAACTCAATTTAATGCCTTATTTAAAACAATTATGAAAACACACACACACAAAACAGAACAAAATTTAAAAAAATAAAACTATTATGTCTATCGTTTTGTTGTAGTACAATGAAAAGTTAAGGAAAAGTGAGTCTAAATCACTTACAATCCCTGACCCACCTTTTTTGCTCTGAGCCTCAATTCTAGTGTATGTTTTCATTTAGTTTAAGCATCCTTTACCTACAAAATTATCATCAGTTAATCCTCTCCACAAAATAACTTTATATCACACACACAGACACACACACACACACACACACACACACAAAACCTTTTAAAAGATACCTGGATATTAAAGGGAAAATATAATTGATTAAACTGAAGAAAACATTCATTTAAATACAAATGGGAAAGCATTAAAGGAGAGAACAAGTAAAATGATCTAGATTGAACTTGCAAGTATCTTTCCAGAATTACTAAGTCTTCCAAGATTCTAACAGGAAGACCCCTAGATATTACTCTGATTCATTTCAAGCCAATGCTGGTCAAAACTCTCTCTCCTTCAGTTGTCCCTGCGAGCTCTTGGCCAGCACTGCTTCCTAAAGACTAGGTGTGAACAACTGGTGGTAAGGAAATGTTCTGAGTTTATTCTCCTTTAATCTTTCCGGTCACAAGAAGGGAAAAAGTCTCAGTTTGGTTCTATGTATCTTAAACAGCCTTCATAACATATGCTTCTTACCCTATTTCACGCTCAGGCAGGCCTGCAGCAACGAACAGCTAGCTAGGGTCTAATACATTGTTTTATTTTCACAGAATTTACGTTTGTATAATTACAGCCTAGCTTCATTTATTTTAAAGTTTATTTATTTTGAGAGAGACAACATGAGTGGGGGAGGGGCCAAGAGAGACTCCCACACACCTCTGCACTGTCAGCATGGAACCCAATGTGGGGCTCAAACTCACAAAGCCATGAGAATGGGGAGGATGCTTAACCGACTGAGCCACCCAGGCACCCCTAGCCTAGTGTCTATTTAGAAGAATGGATACGATTTTTCAGTAGTGATAATGGTTTTACTGCAGAAATAAGTTTTCTTGTTAAAATTTTTTAATTATAGTAGGTCAATTAAAAATATGAAAACCATATCAAAGGGAGCCGGTAGCCAGAAATGACCAAATTCTGAAAGGTTAATAAAGCCTGGGAAACACTGCCTTGAAGGAAACGTACAAGTTTATATAGTCTTTTACTCAAAATACAGATTCCCATTAAAAGCAATACAAGAGAAAACAGAAGTAAAACATATATAATTACTAATTAGGTCACTGTTGGATTGTCCCCAGGCATGCGTGCTCTGATTTTTTTTGGCTCTGAGAATATATAGGTCAATGTCTAGGGTTCGTGAACAACACAAACCAAAACTATGAATACATAAAAAAGCTGTATAAAGCATATAAAAACCTTTCCAAGGTGGCAGTACTCCTATGCTTTTTTAAAATTGACAAAGTAAATTGAAATTTTAGGCCAAACAATGGTGTCAGCACACACATATTTTAGAATCATAATTGTATAAAAATAAACTCTATTATACCATCCTTTTCTATAGTAATCGAAGAAGTTTAATGCTGAATCTTTCTTTCCCCATAATTTATGGGCACAGACTCCAATGTATAAGAATAGAACTACTTTCTCCTTACCTCACAAAATTTATGAACAGAAAATGGTAATTTAAAAATCAACAACAACAAAAAAAGCGATTAGGGTATTATAGATAAAAGAACTCTTTTATCAACAGCTTTTAAAGAGTGAGTGGTAATTCTGATATGGTGGAGTGTTTTTTCAATTAGGGATTACTTACCTACTTAAAAGCCCCATACAGAAAACTCAGTGCTTCTCCCAAAAAGAAACTATCTTTTTGTTTTGGTACAGTGAGAAGTTAATGTAAATGTAGACAATAATAAACTCTGAACTCCCCTTTTTGCATAATAAAGATGTCATGACCACAAGTTCTATGTAGGTTTAGATTTGACTTAAGTTCTTTAAAACGGCCATTTTTTTCATTGTTTCTAAAACAAACAAAAACTATGAGGTATCAGACACAAGGCTTTTACTACTACACCATCCAGGAAAATAAAACAATTTCTATAGAATATCTGAAAATCTAAGACTTGAATACCAGCACTAGAGAAGAGGTTTTCTAATAATCATTCCATAATAATTATAGAACTCATCACCATTTCTACAGTGTTTAGAGGGTACTTCCATTCTTTAAATTTCTAATCCCCTCTTCCCTGGAGTCCAAACAGGGTTTGGGTGTGGGTGGGGGAGGAGGGCGGTAACAGAAGCAAGAAGCTTCCAGCTGCTCCAGAGGCCCCTCCACTCCAGGCTTCAGCCTGACCCATATTCTTCCAGCCCTTCCACTACCACCCACTTCTACGATTCCACAGGGCTTTTCCAATTTTGAAGACTTAAAGTTGGCATGCAGTTGATTAGGAACTTCAGTAAGGTGCCCATAGTCCTTTGCAACAGGCTAAGAATAGTTCAAATGTTGTCCCTCCAGCTCCTTAACCTGGAATGCAGGTTGGATTCCAACCTTGCTCCTTGCTCACCATCACTGACAAGGCAATCAGCAGGTCCAAGCAGGCTGCATTTAAGGATATGTTACAGAAATATCCCAGTTGTCTAAAACCATGGTTTCCAGGGGCGCCTGGGTGGCTCAGTTGGTGAAGTGTCCTACTTCAGCTCAGGTCATGATCTTGCAGTTCGTGGGTTCGAGCCCTGCATTGGGCTCTGTGCTGACAGCTAAGAGCCTGGAGCCTGCTTCAGATTTTGCGTCTCCCTCTCTCTCCCTCCCCTTCCTGTACTCTGTCTCTCTTTCTCTCTCAATAAAACAGAAACAAAGAAAAAACTATGCTTTCCAAATATGGTAGCCACTAGTCCATATGTGGCTGTTTACATTTAAATTAATTAAAATAAAATTAAAAATTCAATTCCTTGGTTGCACTAGCCACAATTCAAATGCTCAGCAGCCATTGTGGCTAGTAACAACTGTACTGGGCAGAGCAGATACGGGACATTTTCGTTATCACAGAAAAATCTGGGCAGTGCTGGTCTAAATACATTTGTGTGTGTGTTTGTTTTCACCTAAAAGAGTAAATACCTAAGCTAGAGCCTAATTATATGATAGCAGCAGTTTTCTGGTGGAAAAAGAAATACAGTTGGTTAACATGGACCTAGCTGAAATATATAAAAAAATGGTAGATCTAGAAAAGCAGATAAAATATTTGACTCATGAATAATACTAATTCGATTATTAAAAATCACCTTACTTAGCAAAACTACGTTATCTACTATTCCTGTCTACTGAAAACTCCTAATGTGTAAAACCATATAAAACAGAATAAAGTAAAAACAAACCTTTAATCTTTGTAAATTAACATTCCTAAAGAGACAGGACACACGGACTGACACCGGTTGTTATTTTTGTGAGCATGTTTTTTCAGACTGTGAAGAGGGGGATACCAGGATTTCGGCCTCTGCCCAATGGGTAACACCGAGGCCAGGAGAAGGGAAAGCCAAGAGGGGTTTATTGTAACTAATTTTTGCAAAATGCCTAAGGTGATGGATGAGCTCTTCTACATGGAAG
This sequence comes from Paguma larvata, assembly GCA_030068075.1. Classification (NCBI taxonomy): domain Eukaryota; kingdom Metazoa; phylum Chordata; class Mammalia; order Carnivora; family Viverridae; genus Paguma; species Paguma larvata. The sequence goes on from CM057829.1 coordinate 104,981,899, forward strand.
ATACCTGAGCTCTTACTGTAACTCAAAAGGATTTAAAAATTACCTCCAAAACCAGCAAACACCAGAAATCACCATAACTGGGAAAATGATCTCACGAGTCTCCTCACCATTTCAAGTGTAACTTCATGATGTGATACAGGTTAGAGAGAATCCTCAAAAAATACATTCAGGAAATATTCCAGTGCCTACTAATGCGAAAATCCTGTGTGCGTCCATTGCAGAGTACTGACCTCAGGAGCAGCCGCTGAAGTAAATGCCAACAACTGGGGGTCTGTTTTTTGTTTCAGCTGAAGTGGATGCGGTTGTGTAGATGTTACATATATGTAACGAGAGCTACTGTGAGCATTAATCAGTTAAATGAATAAAACGTGAGGAGATGATTTTTGGACTGGGGGAAGGTAATCAGGTAGTAACAACAGGAGATTAGACTGTAGAGGAAACACAGGAGAATCTCAGAAGGAAACTGTCAGTGTGGCGGACAAAGACGGATAGGGCACAGTGGCACTAGGAGTTTAAGTTTCACTTTGAGACTAAGTAGTGGGATTAGTCACTATTTTGACATTACTGAAGCATGTAGAGATATTTACATATTTTTATTCAGCATTTTAAATCGACTGGAAGAAGACAAAGGTGAATAAACCATTTGCGGCAGCAGTTTAGAGTAGATTAATTCTAAGATAATTTAAATTGGACCAGGGTTTAGGCCACAGAGCCGGAGTGAATGCTATATGCACACTGGCTGTAAGGGCTTCGAAATGGGTAGAAAAGAGAAGAGCTATCAAATACTTTCTTAAAGCTTTAGGTTACAGTGAAAAATCTTGGTTTTAACAATACTGGAGTTACGATGTATGAGTAGTAACTATTTGTGATGGTTAACTCACATTAATTTTTAAAATCAAAATTAAATGTTTGTTTGTAGGAATTCTAACAATATCTCTGTAGAGCAAAAGAAACTTTATAGGTTTTGCTCTTGTTATTCTGAAGTCAAGCTTTCAAAAACTTTCTATCCCCACCTCCAATACCCAATATCCAGTCTCTAGAGGGAAGTACTGTCATTAAAATTCTGTATTTGTTTTTTAAAATTTTTTGATATTTGTATATAAAATGTGTATTATTAGTTTATGTATAGGACCATAATATTCCTTTTGGCCACAATACGCCCTTTGTACTTAATATTACGTAATGGACATCTTTAGAGTTTTCCCCATGGCATGTTGGTTCAAGAACCTGAGGGACAGGCTTTAGGCAAGGACTGTCCTAGCAGAACTAGAGCAGTGGCAGCTGGGAAACAAATCATTCCATTGCCTTATCCTCGTTAAATAAAATATCATACTCCAATCACGATCTGTAATGTAGCACTTACGTTTTCTTTTTTAAGTATCCCTTAATTAGATTTAAAAAATATAGCTAATCTGAGGTTAGACGCAGTCTCCTCAGTTTATGCCCCACATACGAATTGTCTTTAATATAGCATGACTTACGACACTTGTAAAGCTGCATTTATTTCCTTGAGTAGCTCGTTAGTCTTATTAAAATCTGCCCGCATGATATTTTTCTCTCTGAGGTGGTCTGCTGTCATGACATCCAGCTCTTTTTCAAGTCTCTTGTTTAAATCTTGTTCATGCAACCTGTTTTATTTTTAGTTAAGAAAATGTTATTCTGAAATCAAGCTTTCAAAAACTTTCTATACTCTAAAGATTTGAAATGGTTTTATGTCTAATACAGAGAAAATTAATGGAAACAGCCTACAGTAACTTACTTTGCTCTTATCGCCTAGATTGTTAAAGTTGTCTCCTTTAATGCTTTTTAAATGATATTTTATAAAGATTTTAGTTAATTGTATAATTTCCAAAGTTAATGAATACATACATATTGTTCAAAATACCAACATTTTATCTATGTTCTAAATTATAGCAGTCAACACATAAAGGAGTGGTTTTCGATATCTACCAGAAGGCAGTCTAGTCATAAAAGCAGGCATGTATTGCTAACTACTGTCATAGCAGTCTTTCAGATAACACTGTATATTCTGTCTGCTGTGATTAATGACATACCTTATCTGCTGGTTAGATTCACTTCGTATTCTGAGAATTTCTTTCCCCTTGAATTCCAATTCTTTGGTTAGGGCACTTATATTTTCATGAAGGTGCTGTACCTCCTTATCCAAGTCTGAGATATGATGCTCTCTGTGCCTTAATTCCTCTTGTAGATCTGTGATTCTACACATATGTTCCTTACTCTGCAAAATACAAATATTTTTTTTAAAAATAAGCTCTATGCAGAGCTTGAACTCACAACCCTGAGATCAAGAGTTGTATGCTCTACCAACTGGGCCAGCCAGGCGCCCCTACAAATAATTCTTCAAGGTATTCTAATATTTACTTTCTGCATTCATCTAAAGGAAAGAAAAGGACATACCAGAATGTCAAATGTAATGACACTGCTTCTAAAGCAAACTGCTGAAATAAAATCTAAAGGCCTCTTCTTTTTCCATATATATATGAAGTGTTTATATGGATACAGTTTATGTGGATAATAGCAGGGGAACACGAGGCCCAAAAGACCATAAGAAGCATATCTCCCACACATTTTACAGATGAGGAAACCATTACCCAAGAGATATCTGTCCAAGGAGGATTTATAATGAATGGTAGAGCAGAGATTAGAATATAGGGCTCCTACATACTCACCAAGTTATATGGGCTTATAGTAAAATGCTGGTGCCACTATCCTTCAGTCTAAAAATGCCCTGCATCTAGGGAGGCCATCCCGACACACACATATCATATGGCTTAGAAAGCAGACTTTGTCTGCTTTGTGCCGATCTAACAGTTAACCTTGTCGAAAAGATAAGCTCCTTTCCATATTCCTAGAGGTCACTGTTTTTCACGATGTCTACCTAGATATTGTCAATTTCAATGTCGGCATAGTTGAAGAAAATATAACTTTCCTCCATGGTTATAAAGTGGCTCATTTAAAACTTCGTAGCAATGAAGAGAAAATTTGAGCTGATTATTTAACAGAGCCAAAGACTAACAAAGTAAAAGTCTTAAATCTAATAAATAATGGCCTTCATTGTACTATGCCTAGAAATCCATCTACCTGGATAGACATATATTCGAGATCATAAATTCGCTCACACAAGTACACTTCATCAAAAAGCAAAGTTTAAAAAGCATAAATAGTACCTGTGCTAGAGTGACATGGAAATATCAATTATCTTTTTTTTTTTTTTTGAGGACCTACTACTTCTATAGCTATGCTATCCAGCACGACTATTTAAATTCAAGTTTAGTCAGGCTCTGTGCTGACAGCTCGGAGCCTGGAGCCTGCTTCGGATTCTGTGTCTCCCTCTCTCTCTGCCCCTCTGCTGCTTGCACTCTGTCTCTCTCTCTCTCTCTCTCTCAAAAAAATAAAAAAAATAAAAACATTAAACATTAAATTCAAGTTTAAATTATTTAAAATTAAACAAAATTGAAAATTCTGGTCCTCGATCACACTAGATATATTTGGCCCATGTGGCCAGTGACTACCACAGTAGATAGCAGATACAGAACAGGTCCATCCATAGACAGTGCTGTTTTGTAGTATGCTGTCTTCGCTCTTTGTTATTCCTATTTCATTATCGTTTTCTCAGGATGCAAGTAAAATTCAATGTATTCAATTAAAGAGTCATAAAACGTAATTTTATGACCAGTATAAGTCAAATTGTCTCATTTCCCTTTAAAAATAAAACTCTCTGATATAAGCAGTAAATAATAACTAGTGTAAATACTAGTTATTACAAAATTTTCAGAAAATTGTGAACATTCAGATCTAGTCACATTTAAGGAATCATCACATAACAGAATGTTCTTCTTTACCTGTCTTCTGCTGATGTCTATGCTTCGCTCTAATTCCATTTTAGCAGCTGCCAATTCTTGATGATGACTGTGCCGTAACAAATCAATTGCTGCTGCATGCTGATGGTTTAGTTCTGATCGTAAGGAAGCTGGAATCCAAGGGAAAAAAGAACTTTAGTATATTGAAAAATATTATTGATACTTTACATAAAAATTATAAAAGTCACAGAATATTATTTTTAAAATTAGGACACATATATGCCCATTAAAATATCATAGACTGTCATAGAATGTCATGAATTTAAAGGTCATCTAGCTTTGATAAGAACAGGAGAATTTTCAGCTGCTCAATAGATCAAGGAATTTCCATATATGCTTTTAGTTTGCCAGTAAGGTGCTAATGGAGATGAAATATTTTTAACCTTTCTCATTCACTACTAGAATAATATCATTTTAGAGATGAATAGTACCAGAACATATAGTCATTTAGGAAGCAACTTCTCACCCAGGTAAGAATTCTTCCACAATATTTCTGAAAGGTGTTAAGCACTGGCTGGTGAATGTTCTTAGTGATACGTAAATCATTTTTATTTGAATTTGAGATTATTTGGTACAATCCACATTTACTGAATGCCAGGTACTATAGTAAGGGAGAACAAACTATGACCCTGTTCTAATAACTGCACAGGCTATAGGGAAAGGCATCATGCCAGGGAATAAAGTGGAATATCAGAAATGAATATTCAGGGGCACCTGGGTGGCTCAGTCAGTTAAGCATCTGACTTCGGCTCAGGTCACGATCTCACCGTTCCTGAGTTCGAGCCCCGCGTCGGGCTCTGTGCTGACAGCTCAGAGCCTGGAGCCTGTTTCAGATTCTGTGTCTCCCTCTCTGTGTGTGCCCCTCCCCCACTCATGCTCTGTCTGTCTTTCTCTCTCAAAAATAAATAAAAACATTTAAAAAAAATGAATATTCATTGTAATGAAAGCACAGCAGTGGAAGCACCCACATATCTTGGGAGAAGGAAATTAGGAATGCTGTCACAAAGGAAATGTCACAGTACCTCAGTCTTCAGCACTGAGTAGGGGTACCAAGTGGAGAAAGAGAAAAGCATGAAGGAGGAGGGATAACACACACAAGAGCAGAAAGAACCTAATCTAGGTAAACTGTAAGAGGACGGTGTGGTAGATGCCCACAGAACGAGTGGTCATATTGGAAAGAAAATGGAGCCTGGTCTGAGAAAGTTTCAGCATAAAATGCTTTTTACTTTAGGTTCGTGGTTCTCAATCTGGGATATGGGTGGAAGTCTGAGGGACTTTTAGAGTATACAATATCATCATCTGAAACATGAATTGTACTTGAAGATTGGGGGGAAAGCCACTATTTTCATGTTAATACAAAGGAGATCTGAGTAAAATGCAAATGATATATTTTAAAGCCAAAACATGAGATGACTTCAAAGAAATGCTGTGCTTGTAGCTAGTCAATTTACGCTCTTCCTGAGGCCTCCATGTAGGGCATAAGTTCAGTCTCCCCTGGTATGAAGGGCTGCTTCAGTGGGAAAACGTGACACGCAGTGAGGTGGGACCTGGGAGTCAGTGAAGGCTTTAAAGTTGGGAAGTTACGCGGTGAGATTTGAGCCTTACATGTATTAGCCAGATCGGAGTCTGAAAGATGAGCTGCAGGAACAAAGATCAGCAAGAAGGTTATGGCAGTAACCCAGGTGAAAAATGATAGGACTATGAAAAGTGGAGGAACTAACAATGTGGAAGCAAAAGAAAATAAGTTCTCGTAGCTTCCCGGCTTGGGCAACTGGGTAGACATTGACACCCTTAGTTAAAATGGGAGGTACAGGAACGGCAATACAATTTGGACCTGAGAGACATGGTGATCTAATATTTAAAAATACAGAGTATAAGTTACAATATCTTACTTTCTAATATGCAGTAAGAAATAGAAATCTAATTCACAAGGAAAGCAGTTTGGTCCAGAAATACATATTTGGAGTCACTAGCACAAGAGATGGTAGTTGGAGCCATAGGTGTGAATCCAATCAACCAGGAAAAGCCTGAAGACTGAAAAACAGACCAGAAGTCTGGGGACTAAAGATTGGGAAGCAGTAGTATTTAACAGATGCATGGAAAACAGGACTAGCAAATGAAGATCCTTAAAAAGCAGGGGCCAGAATGCAGTGCGGTGAGTATATGATCATGGAGACCAATGGGAAAAAAGGATTCAAGAAGATCAGAGAGGTCAAACGATGCAAACAGGGCAAATATGATGAAAGCCAGTGAGAATATATGGATTTGGAATTTCAAAGTTCAATGGTGACTTCAGGGAAAGTAATTTCAATAGTATAATGGGGGCAAAATTGTAGACCTGACAAAGGACTAGTATCTAGAATACATGAAGAACTCCCCAAACTAAACAGTAAAAATACAAACAATCCAATTAGAAAAGATACACAGATGACAAATGAATACCTGAAAACATGTTCAACATAAGTAGCCGTTAGAGGAAATAAAATCCACAATGAGATAATACCACACTCCTATCTGAATGGCTAAAATACAAAATGGTGACATCAAATGCTGGTCAGGATGTGAAAGAAACTGTCACTCATTCATTGCCGGTGAGGCTCTGAAAAGGTACAGCCACTCTGGAAAATAGGCAGTTTCTTAAACTAAACCTACAGTCATCATATGACCCAGCAACTCTACTCCTAGGCATTTATCTCAGAGAAATGAAAGTTTACACTTACACAAAACTCAAAACACCAGATGTCCTTCAATGGGTAAAGGACAATGGTCCTTCAGCAATAAAAAGGGACAAATTATTGATACATACAACAACCTGGATGAATCTCCAGAGAATTATGGAAAAAAAAACCATATTATTCCATTTATAACATTTTTTAAATGACAAAATTATAGAAATGGATAACAGATTAATGGTTACCAGGAATTAAAAGTGGGGAGGAAAGGGAAGTAGGTGTCGCTATAAATGGGCAACAGGGCTCCTCATGGTAATGGGAATGTTCTGTGTCTTCACAGTATCAATGTCAGTATCCTGGTTGTGATATGAACTGCAGTTTTGTTTTGTTTTTTTAATGTTTATTTTTGAGAGAAAGAGAGAGAGACAGGGTGTGAGCAGGGGAGGGGCAGAGAGAGAGGGAGACACAGAATCAGAAGCAGGCTCCAGGCTCCGAGCCGTCAGCACAGAGCCCAACGCGAGGCCCGAATTCACGAACCTGCGAGATCATGACCTGAGCTGAAGTCGGCCACTCAACCGACTGAGCTACCCAGGCGCCCCTGAACTACAGTTTTAAAAGATGTTACCACTGGGGGAAACTGTATAAAGTGTTCAGACAATCTCTCTGTATTACTTCTTACAAGCTCATATGAGTCTGTAACTATCTCAAAATAAAAAAGTTTAGTTGAAATCGCAAAAAGTCCTTTTGTCAACAAAGAGGTATTTAATCAAGTTTCAATGGACTGAACAACAGTGCTAACACTTGGCCTGTTTTTACTTCTCATACAGTTGTGGAAAGTCTGTGCTCCCCTTGGGCCAGAATTCTCCAAAGGCTACCTCTGCATTGGACGATATGCTCTTTGTATATAAGGACAGAGCAGCAGTTCATTTTTCAATTCTCCTTGCTCACCAGTTTCTGTAGCATATAAACAGATATTCCACAAATGTCTGATAAATATTCTCTGATTTTCACCCTGGCTATCACAGTGGCTTGTCACGGAGGAGAGAACTATGACAACCTGGCCTAGGGCTCCCAGCAACAGTAGAGATCATGTATTGGGTCAAATGGCTTTGCTTTGAGGCCCAAAGTAGTCACAACACCTTGGTCTTCTTTGTTCCCAATTTCTACTTGGAAACCAGATGCCACTGAAATGTGACAACACACAATAAAAACTACTAAGAGATTTGGGGGAAAAAACCAAACAGAAGGAAAATGAGGTGGTAGGAATACAGTTATAGAACACACCAAAAAAAAAAAACCCCAAAACTCTTTAAATACCTATGCAGTATTTCTTCAAAACTCAACTGATCTCTTCATAAGAAGGATAGTGATCTGAATACTTCAAAGATTAAAATCCCAATAAAAAATATCTGAAAAATACCTATACAAAAAGTCAGACCTAAACAGGAGTTTTCTCATACAAACAAAATCCTGACGTGAAGAAGGAGGAAAAAAACCAACCCTATGACTATCAAGTCTAAGGACACTGGCTCCCTACATATCTATTCCTTTCAGTCACTGGAAAGTGGAAAGTCAGGGCAACTCCATTTAGTCTCTTAACGGTAGGTGGAAGCCCCAGTGAGTGTTGCTTACATAGCCAGAGTCCGGAGAAAGTTGAGGGGACCTCACTTCACTGTGTTGTATCCATTCTACTCCTCCACACTGACCTCTTCATCGGGTAACTTCAAATATGCAAAACACTTATTCATTTTGGTGTGTCAGAAATTAAAACTAAACTTTGTGATTTCATGTTGAATTTTAAAGAAGAATATACAAATAAATATGACAAGATTATAATCCTTTCAAAATACCAAGCATAGCCTTTCCTTCATCTTCTAATTCAAACCGAAGAGTCTGAAGTTCCTGTTCCATTTCTATCCGGAAGCCCTCCATTGACTCTCTGTGTGCATCTTTTAAGGACTGAAGCTCTGCAGAATGTTTTTGTTGTAAATGATTTTCAAGAGCCTAAAACAGGAGAAACGTATTCAATTTATTATGTTAGACTACAGGAAAGAAAAGGAAAGCAAAATAAAAAATTATTGGGGGGGGGAGCAAAAAATAAATTAATAATATTACTAAAACTCGTTTAAGAAAAACAAGGCATTTTTAATTCATCTTCAACAATATTAGATATAACGACCATTAGAAAATAAATATGGTCACTTCAGTAGAACAATCCTCATGAAACCAGTTTGATCCAATGTCTTGTGTTTGAACTGGGATGTAGTTTACCAAATCCACTAAAATCATTTTCTGAAGGTGCTGAGGGGTGTAAGCCACCTAAATGAGTAATTCCTCTGTGTGCACAAACTTAGGAAGAGAGGACGAGGGCATTAACAAGAAAAGGTCTCCTTCTGATTAGGAAAAGAGGTGACAGATGGCTTTTACAACTCCAGGCTTATCAAATACTTTGTAGCAACCTTCTACAGGCATTTGTGAACAGAAGCAAAGCCATGAGAGTAGGGAGCTGGAAAAAGAAACAGACCTCAAGCATGATTAGTTCTAAAAGCTTAACCAGAGAAAACGCACCACATATATGTGGCTAAAACTAAGAGAAGATACATGGCCACAGGAGAAAACCAGAGCTCAGCGTACTTCGTTTACAGACTGAACTGTGACAGGGTTTTTCTTACCATAATCTGTAACATGAAAGGTTTCTGAGAAAGAGAGAGATTGTAACTAGGGCTGTATTTCCTCAGCCGTTACTCTAAAATCCTGTTTTTATAAATTAATCTTTGGCTACTTATATTCACTGTTTCTAAAGTGTTTTATTTCTGAAAAATAAAGCATAGGTTTCTTTACATATAATAAAATAGGGAACTTTTAGCCCAGACAACATTAGTTACTTAGGTAGGTTAGCTACGTAGTGATGCGCAACTTTTGAAAAATGATTAATGTTCCAAAGAGACTAAATGTGTGTAAAATTAAAGTACCGATACAAGAGGTTGTATGTTATTCTCTTTCATAAATGATACCAATGAATAGATTATTTAACTGTCAGGCCTAATTTTTTGTGTGTATGTGTGTGCCTGTGTTATATTAAAGTACAGATGACATACAATATTAGGTTCAGATACACAACATAGTGAGTCAACATTTATGAACACTAGGAAATAATGACCAGAGGATAATCACCAGCTATCACCATACAAAGTTGTTAGAATATTACTGACTATATTCCTTAGATTGTACTTTACATCTCCAGGTCTTCTTTTATAATTGGAAGTTTGTACCTCTTAATCCCCATCACTTATTTTGCTCATTCCCCCCGTCTGGCAACCACAAGTTTGTTCTCTGTATTTATAAGTCTGTTTAGGTTTTATTTGTTCATTTGTTTTGCTTTTTACAATTTCTACATACAAGTGAAATCCTACAGTATCTGCCTTTCTTGGACTTATTTCATTTAGTATAATACCCCTAGGTCCATCCATGTTGTCATAAATGGCAAGATTTCATTCTTTTAATGACTAATATTCCATTGTGTGTGTGTGTGTGTGTGTCTGTGTGTGTGTGTGTGTGTGTGTGTATGATATCTCAATCATATCTTCTTCATCCATTCATCTATCGATGGATACTTAGGTTGCTTCTGTATCTTGGCTATTTTAAATTATGCTGCCATGAATACCAGAGTGCAGATATCTTTTCATTTTCTCCATGTAAGTACCCAGAAAGGGAACTGCTGGATCACATGGGAGCTCTATTTTTAATTTTTGGGGGAACCTCCATACTGTTTTCCACAATGGCTACACCAGTTTACATTCCCTTTTCTCCACATCCTTGCCAATACTTGTTATTTCTTGTCTTTTAATACTAGCCTGGAATCAGGGCTGAGAAGAAATGAAGAGTTGGATGCTCAACCGAGCTGCCCAGACACCCCAGATATTTAATCCATTTTCGGTTTATTTTTGTATATGGCATAAGAAACTGGTCCAGTTTCACTCTTTTGCACATAGGGGCCCATTTTTCTGAGCGTCGTTTATTGAAGAGACTGTCTTTTCCTCGTCATATATTCTTGCCACCTCTGTTGTAGACTGATTGACTATGTAAGTGTGGGTTTATTTCTGGACTCTGTATTCTGTTCCATTGGTCTGTGTTTTTTGTGCCACTACCATACTGTTTTGATTACTAAGCTTTGTAGCATAGTTTGAAATGAGGAAGCATGATAGCTCCAGCCCAGTTGTTCTTCTCAAGATTGCTTTGGTTGTTAAGAGTCTTGCAGTAGTTCCATACCAATTCTTAGGATTATTTGTTCTAATTCTGTGAGAAATGCCATTGCATTTTAAAAAATGAAATTGCTATTATTTTCAATTCACATTATATAGACAAACATTAACTTCTGGGGAGAAGGGATTTTAATTGTTTTTATATTAAACACCCTGTGCTCATCATGACAAGTGTTCTCCTTAATCGCCATCACCTATTCCACGCATCCCTCAACCCATCTACCTGCTCTGGTAGCCATCCAGTTTGTTCTCTATAGTTATGAATCTATTTCTTGGTTTGCCTCTCACTCTCATTTCCTTTTGCTCATTTGTTTTTCTTAAACTCCACGTGAGTGAAATCATATAGTATTTGTCTTTCTCTGATAGACTAATTTCACTTAGCATTATATATTATATGGATGGTTAGCTCCATCCATGTCACTGAACAGCAAGATTTCATTCTTGCATGTTTATCCATTCATCTGTCAATGGACACTTGGGCTGCTTCCATATCTTGGCTATTGCAAATATTTCTGCTTTAATATAGAGGTACGTGTATCGCTTTGAATTAGTGTTTTTGTATTCTTTGATAAATACCCAGTAGGGCAATTGCTGGATTATAGGGTAGTTTATTTTTTTTTAATGTTTATTTATTTTTTTGAGAGAGAGTGTAGGCAGGGGAGAAGAAGAGAGAGAATCCCAAGCAGGTTTTGTGCTGTCAGCACAGAGCCTGATGTGGGGCGCAATCTCACAGACTGTGAGATCATGACCTGAGCCAAAATCAAGAGTCAGATGCTTAACCAACTGAGCCACCCAGAGTGGCTCAACTGAACTCCCAAGGGATCCTTTTCCTCCACATCCTTGTCAACACCTGTTGTTTCCTGTATTACTGATTTTAGCCATTCTGACAGGTGTGAGGTCATCTCTCATTGTAGTTTTGGTTTGCATTTCTGTGAAAATAAGTGATGTTGAGCATCTTGGAGGAATGTCTGTTCATGTCTTCTGCCCATTGTTAATTGAATTATTTCTTTTTTAGGTGTTGAGTCTTAGAAAGTTCTTTATGTATTTTGGATTCTAATCCTTTATCAGATATGCCCCGTGCAAATATCTTCTCCCATTCAGTGTTTCCTTCACTGTGTAGAAGCTTCCTTTTTTGATGTAGTCTCGAGTTTATTTTTGGTTTTGCACCCCTTGCCTCAGGGAACCTATCTAGAAAAAAGTTGCCATGGAACGTTGTCAGAGAAGTTATTGCTTATGTTCTCTTTTAGGATTTTTATGGTTTCAGGTTTCATATTTAGGTCTTTAATTCATTTTGAATTTATTTTGTGTATGGTGTAAGAAAGTGGTCCAGTTTAATTCTTTTGCATGTTGCTGTCCAGTTTTCTCAACATCATTTGTCAAAGAGATATTTTCCCATTGGATATTCTTTCCTGCTTTGTCAAAGATTAACTGACTACATAACTGTGGGTTTATTTCTGGATTTTCTATTCTGTTCCATTTATCTGTATGTTTATTTTTGTGCCAGTACCCAAACTCTTTTGATTACTACAGATTTGTAGTGTAACTTGAAGTCTGGAATTGTGATGACTCCAGCTTTTTCTTTTTCAAATTTGCTTTGGTGATTTGGGGCCTTTTGTAGTTCCATACAAATTTTAGGATTGTTTGTTCTGTGAAAAATGCTGTTGATATTTTGATAGGGATCGCATTAAATGTGTAGATTTCTTTGTGTAGTATAAATATTTTAACAATATTTATTCTTCCAGTCCATGAGCATGGGATAGTCTATTCATTTCTTTGTGTCATCTTCAATTTCTTTCATCAGTGTTTTAAAGTTTTCAGAGTATAGGTCCTTCACCTCTTTGGTTAGGTTTATTTTTAGGTATCTTATTATTTTTGGTGCAATTGCAAATGGGATTGTTTTAATTTCACTTTCTGCTGCTTCCTTATTAGTGTATAGAAATGCAACAGAGTTCTGCACACTGATTTTGTATTCTACGACTTTACTGAATTCATTTTTCAGTTCTAGCATTTTTTTTTTGTGTGGGGAGTCTTTCAGGTTTTTTCTATATAGTATCATATATATCATATCGTATCATCTGCAAAGGGCGAAAGTTTTACTTCTTCCTTACCAATATGGATGTCTTTTATTTCTTTGTGTTATCTGATTGCTCTGTCTAGAACTTCCAGTACTGTGTTGAATAAAAGTGGTAAGAGTGGACATCCTGGTCTTGCTTGTTCCTGACCTTACAGGAAAGGCTCTGTTTTTCCCCATTGGGGGTGATGTTAGCTATGGGTTTTTCACATACAGTTTTTATTATGTTGAGGTATGTTCCTCTAAATTGACTTTGTTGAAGGTTTTTATTATGAATCAATATTGTACTTTGTCAAATGCTTTTCCTGCATCTATTGAAGTGATCATATGGTTCTTATCTTTTCTCTTATTGATGTGATGTATCATGCTGATTGATTATTGAACTCTTGCAACCAGGGAATAAATCCCACTTGACCATGAGAATGACTTTTTTTTACTGTATTGTTGGATTCGGTTTGTTCATATTTTGTTGAGGATTTTTGCATCTATGTTCATCAGAGACTGGCCTGTTGGTCTCTTTCAGTGGTGTTTTTATCTGGTTTTGGTATCAGGATAATGCTGGCACCACAGAATGAATTTGGAAGTTTTCTTTCCTTTTCTGTTTTTTGCAATACTTCCCAGAGTAGGTATTAACTCTTTAAATGTTTGGTAGATTTCAACCGGTGAAGGCTTCTGATCCTGGACTTTTGTTTGTCGGGAGTTTTTTGATTACTGATGCAATTTCTTTGTTGGTAATCAGCCTGCTCAAATTTCTTTATTTCTTCATGTTTCAATTTTGGTAGGTTATATGTTTCTAAGAACTTATACAGTTTTTCTAGTTTGTCCAATTTATTGATATATGGTTTTTCATAATATTCTCTTATAGTTGTTCATATTTCTGTGGTGTTGGTTGTTATTTCTCCCCTCTCATTTCTGGTTTTATTTATTTGGGTCCTTTGTCTTGTTTTCTTCATAAGTCTGGCTAGAGTTTCATCAATTTTATTGATTTTTTTTTTCAAAGAACCACCTCCTGGTATCAGTGATCTATTTTTTTTTAGTTCTATATCATTTATTTCTGCTTTAATCTTTATTATTTCCTTCCTTCTGCTGGTTTTAAGTTTTGTTTGCTCTTTTTCTGGTTCCTTTGGTGTAAGGTTAGGTTGTTTGAGATTTCATGAGGTAGGCCTGTATTACTATAAACTTCCCTCTTAAAACCTCTTTGCTGCATCACAGAGGTTTTGAACTGTTGTGTTTTTGTTTTCATTTGTTTCCATGTACTTTTAAATATCTTCTTTTATTTCCTGGTTGACCCCATTCATCGTTTAGTAACATGTTATTAAACCTCCATGCGTTTGTGGTCTTTCCAGATTTTTTCTAGTGGCTGACTTCTAGTTTCATAATGTTGTGGTCAGAAAAAGTGCATGGTATGACTTCAGTCTTCTTGTATTCTTTGAGGCTTGTTTTGAGGCCTAATATGGATTAATTCTGGAGAATGTTTCATGGCACTTGAAAAGAGTGTGTATTCTGCTGTGTTAGGATGGCATGTTCTAAATATATCTGTTAAATCTCTCTGGTCCAATGTGTCATACGCAGCCATTGTTTCCTTGTTGATTTTCTGTTTAGACAATCTGTCCTTTGATGTAACTACGGTGTTAAAGTTCCCTACTATTATTGTTCTATTATCGATTAGTTCCTTTATGTTTGCTATTAACTATTTTATGTATTTGGGTGTTCCCATGTTGGTTTTGCATCAATTTACAACGGTCATATCTTCTTGTTAGACTCTCCCCTTTACTATTAAGTATCCTTCTTTGTCTCTTTAGTCTTTGTTTTAAAGTCAGTTTTGTCCAATATAAGTATTGCTATTCCAGCTTTGACATCCATTTACATGATAAATGTTTCTTCATCACTTTCAACCTGCAGGGGTCTCTAGGTCTCACATGAGTCTCTTGTAGAATGCCACTGCAATTTCGATAGTGACTGCATTGAAGCTGGAGATTGCGTGGGTAGCATGCAAATTTTAACAATATTAATTCTTCCAAACCATGAGCACAACATATCTTTCCACTTATTTGTGTCATCTTTGATTTCTTTCATCCACATCATAGTTTTCAAAGTACGAGTCTCACCTCCTTGGTTAAATTTATTCCTAGGTATTTTACCCTTTTGATGCAATTGTAAATGGGATGGTTTTCTTAATTTCTCTGATAGTTTGTTATTACTGTATAGATAACCAACAGGTTTCTGTATATTAATTTTGTATACTGCAACCTTCCTGAATTCATTTAATAGTTTTTTGGTGGTAATAGTTTTTTGGTGGTAATAGTTTTTTGGTGGAATCTTTAGGATTTTCAATGTATACTATCATGTTATCTACAAATAGTGATAGTTTTACTTCTTCCTTATCAATTTGGATGCCTTTTATTTCTTTTTCTTGTTTGATTTCTGTGACTGGGACTTTGAATACTATGTTTAATAAAAGTGGTGAAAGAGGGCTTTCTTGTCTTTTCTTAGAGGAAAAGCTTTTAGCTTTTCTTTGTTAAGTATGATATTAGCTGTGGTTTTGTCACATGTAGCCTTTATTATATTAGGGCGTGTTCCATTTATACCCACTTTGTTGAGAGTTTTTATCATAAATGAATGTTGAATTTTGTCAAATGCTTTTCCTTGCATCCATTAAGATGATCATGTGATTTTTATCCTTCATTTGTTAATGTAGTAAATTATACTGACTTGTAGATATTGAACCATTCTTGTATCCCTGGAATAAATCCCATGTGATCATAATGTATGGATTTTTCTAAAGGTATTGTTAAATTTGGTTTGCTAATATTTTGTTCACAGTTTTTGCATCTATATTCATCATGGATAATGGAAATATAAGGCCCAATTTTTAACCAAAGAAACTTCCTTAACTTTCTAGACAAGATCAATAGACCATAACTTATTGGATAGGCTAGTCAGCTGTCTTTAATGGAATGTGACTTTGTTTTAACAATGTCTTTGTATCCTACTACTTCTTAAAATAGTTGCCTGCATCCAAATAAAGGATTAAAAACAACCTATATCATAAATGGACTATATATTGTGCAAATTATTGTTAGTAAAACTGCATTTTCTATCAAATATTTTGTCTTAATTATAAAGTCCTTAGAAGAAAATAAAAAAATACAGCATTAAGAAATAAACTGAACCAAAATTAATCATACTAAGACATGTCAAACTAGTGTTTTACAAAGAAGGATAATATAACTATTTGATTTAAATCTATTTTGTATGACCTTTCTGTATCACTACTTATTCACATAGCCTTTGCGTATGTATACAGGGAACTATACTATTTTAAAGTCTCCAATTTCACTTCATTGTGAAATTTTTATAGGAGGGGAAATAGTGTGAGGACAAAAATATGGGATAAAAAAATGTAAGTTCCTTAGATACATGTGCCTTTTGTAGATCCACCCTGAGAGAGAAAAATGAAAAATCTGATGAAAGGCAATTATAAGTTTGAAATAGTATTAAGTGATTATAATGGTTATAGCTCAGCAGGACCATGCTAAATTTATTTAATCACCATCAAGTATATGACGAGTCAGATGGTGTATTGGTCTTATCATGAATTTGGCATTATGTTGGGAAACAGAAATAAAATGTTGGCCCTAGTCTAGTTTGTGTAACTAGTGTGTATGCTTAATCATTCTGACCCCCATAAGAAAAATTCTAGAAAACACAATGAAATAATGCAATATATGATTTTTTGGAGGCAACAAATGAATTCTTAAGGACATGAAGGCTGATAATTATTAGGCTGTTGGATAACCTCTGCACATATATCACATTAAACTTACTCTTTGTTCCTTTTCCTTTTCTTCTTCCATAGTTTGAAATGCAAGGACATGTGCTTCTTTTAAAGACTTATGTCTCTGTTGATGTTGTTCCTCTAATTCTTCAAGCTCTTGTGTAAGTCGTTGTCGTTCTTGTGTGAACTGGGCTTGTAGTTGCTGCAAAGAAGTCTGAGACTGGGAAAGCTGCATCTCCAGATTCTGTTTCAGCAAGGAAATCTACACCGCAGAATGGTACACAACGAAGAATAAATACAAGGCATATTTCACAAATTTCTAATCAAAGGGAAAAAAGCATTTCAAAGATACTAAATCAAGTAAAATAATTGCCTTAACTAAGTATCCACTTAAAATGTTTTGCAACATATCATAAATGTTTAATATTTAGGTATCACCACTTGTAATTCTATTTTTAATAGTTATTCTAAAAATAGACAGTTTTATTGGTATTAAGTTTGTGGACTCTAAAGAACACCCCACATTTAAGCTCACATTTAGAAATACAGTGAATACCTATGTTACACTGCAATAAAAATTCATAATATGAAATAAAAACAGGACAACTAATGTTAATGTATTTATTAGGTTACAGTCCTTCAAGGAGATAGTAAAAAGAGTTAAATTGCTTATTTGTGAAGTGGTAGAGTTGAGTAGTCAAGAGTGTGGACTCTGAGCTAAAATCCTAGCTCTGCCACTTACTCGATCAATACCTCACCAGGCCATGTGAGTTGAAGTGTGTTACTATACATAGTTCACCTATAACACACCCTGGCATGTAAAAAGGGCTCAATAAATGTTAACTAAGATTATCTGAGGATGAAAAAAAAAATACTATTTATAAAAGATTTTTCCATTTATAGTTTAGAATCCTTGTGTAAAAAGGATTTTCACTTTTTAATTTTGATTTCATTCAAAGGATTTGTAACCTTCAAGCTTTTTAAAACAACAAACATCCCACAGTCCTCTATTTATATCCTCATAATGACAGGTACTTTTCTTTACTTATGGAAAACTGATATGTCACTCCTTTTGAAACAGACATCACCCTTAATATGTCTGCATTGCTTCTGGGTATTGTAAAATACTTAAAATTAAGTCCCTTTTAAAGAATAAAAGCACAAAACACAAGTATACATACATATATACATACATATATATTTTTCATTTATGTGTTTGATATAACCATTTAATTTGACCTTTTTCTCTGCTCCTAAACAGGAAAATGTAACTTGGAACTAGATAACTCAACCATATTGTAATAGAAGTCTGAAGCTAAGAGGAACATAGGAGAACGAGATAAAAAGTTGTCAAATGTGTTCCATTAAGTAATTTAAGATGCTGTATGTGTTTATATACAAGTAAAACAGTTTCTGTGGCCAAGAAGACTAAGGGAGAGAGGAAACTGTAAAGTGAGTTTTGAAAATGGGACAAGATTTTCTTTTGCTTGATGAAAGGCAAGTATAGGATGCTTCACATGTCTCACAAAGGAAAAGGGACCTGGGAAAGACAAAGGGTGGGGAATCATAAGCGATGCAAAAAAATAAGACGGAAAAATAAGGAGAATATTACAACAGCAGCTAAGTCCATACTTATAGAGTAGGAAGACTAAGACAAATTATACCATGTGACTTCTCACCATTTTATGCAAAGAAAATCAGGATGAAATGATATTAAGGACAACCCAGAAAGGAAAAAGTACATTACAAAAGGGTAAAAGGCAACAAAAACGTGTTGTTTGTGAACACTAATGTGTAATTGGTAGTCATTTTATTCCCAGCTCGCTGGCCCTTGAAATATAAAAGGCACCTACCTGCCCACTCTCCTTCCAAGCTCAACCCTTGTCTCAGACCCAGAATGGGGACCCATGTGACACCCTTGTCTCTGGCGATAACTTGTTAGATCATATATAGGAATGTCAGGAAAAGACTATGTTACATGTAGAATAATGATCGATATTGTCAACGCTATTAATTGGCCCCTGGCCAAGTAAGGACCAGTGAACAAACTGCTCACTAAGCTATCTGCCCTGGTATGCATCTGCATACACTCAAAGAAAAGGGGTGTGTTTTTCCAGCTCGCATACGGGTACCATATGGACTAGTAGTAGCCCTGGGTCCAGTCCTTTAATTAAGTGTGCACTTAGATTAGTAAGAAGCCAATCAGTTCATAGCAATGTATCTTATTTTCTGCAGCATCCACTTCAAAAATTCACTGCATCGAAAAGAGCTCTCCCATATGTTAATCTGACTACAATTGACTCACATTTTATTTAAAGATAAAACTTATGAAGAAATAGAGTATTTAAAATGAGAAACCACAGTAATAGAACAATAACACATTTAAAATCTAAGGACATTTTTGGGGTGCCTGGGTGGCTCAGTCAGTTAAGCATCCAACTCTTGATTCTGGTTCAGTATCTCCCAATTCCTGAGTTTGAACCCTATGTTGGGTCTGTGCTGTGCAGAACCTGCTTGGAATTCTGTCTCCCTCTCTCTCTCAAAAATAAATAAACTTTAAAAAAATTATAAAAAAATAAAAATAAAAAATAAAATCTAAGGACACTTGCAAACCTCTCTAGCTTAAATAAAATACATTAAAATATTTTACCTCGTAATGTTTACCTTGAAAAAATTCCAAAGTATTATTTTTTATTATGGGATATAAGATTAATCTTTATATCTCTATTCAATAAAATATAAAGTATATGCAAAAAGACATTATCATGCAATTTAGTATTCAAATATACTGAGATATTCTGTATTCTTAACTTTAAAAGCACACCAAAATAATATTAAGGCTATCTAAAATCTCTAGATTCATGCTCAGTACCATCAGATGAATTATATGCAGAAAGCCTTTATCATGCAACGCAGCATCAAAACTTATTTTGCTCATTTTATAAATAAGTTAGTAGCATTGCATTAAATTATCAGCCTTAATTCAATGTGAAAATTACAAGACACTTTAAAACACAGAAATAATGAGCAAAGCAATGAAAATGAACTAATGTTTCATGTATAGCTATAATTTAAACAGCTTAGTATACTTTATGGAAATACCTATTAATATAAAACTTCATTAATTCAAAATAAAAGAGAACAAAGATAGACTTTGCATCAAATAGTATAGGCAATCTTTATCAGTACTTTTATTACAGAGTTATAGAAAGCCATTTGTTGAATAGATGAATGAGAATGGTTGTTCAAATTATACAAAGTATGTAGATATATGGTATTAGTTATTTACATTTGTTATAAGTTTAAATTTTAATTTTTTTTTGCTTTCTTGGTTTTAAATAAACCAAAGAATCCTTATTTCAGAAAAGAATGTTAGTCATTTAAAAAATTCTTGCCACAGGAGTTGGATATGAATTATATAGTATATTCTACTGATCGATAGCTATGAGATACTTTGCAAATGATTTTAAAGGCCAATAGTAATTGCCACCCTCGGACCTCTACCACTTAAAATGCTGATCTCTTTTCTAAAATAAAGTGTTGTAAAATTTTCAAAAAGACTAAAATTAAAAATATATGGATACATTTTTCTGGAGAAAGGAAAGCTTTATCTGTTTCCTACAGGGCAATTTCATAAGGATTCTGTGCCTTCACAATGGTATATGAAAAAACACCCTCAAGAGAGAAAATGAATCAAATCTGAAGTACTGAATATGACAGGATGTCAACATGGGGTATGGAATTATGTTAGGCCAAAATACTTAATAATTTTGATAAGAAAAGTCAACACAAATTGTAAGAAAGTCTAATGATAACAGTTCACTACTTTCAAATATATAAAGTAACATTAAGAACTGCTAACATAGGCTTAGAGGACAGTAAGGAAAACTTACTAGTATATCAACAACTTATATAAATGTTCATGTAAAATATTGGAAGGTCCCTGAATATTTTAATCCCTTTTTCTTTGTTTTTGTTTTTAACCACTAACTCGATATTTTTGAAGAATCTAGCAAAAAAAGTAAATTTAAGCTTAGGAAAATTATGACCATTCTGAGAAAATTCTGAATTGTTCATAATTTCTTGGTATTTTTCTAAGAAAACCTATAAACTGAATTTATCCATTAAGAACCACAAAAATGCCTACTTAATGTCCTTAAGATATTTCTGTAGTATGTTTCCAAACACCCTTTCACTCTTAGCTGAAAGAAATTAGAAAGCTCTTATAAAGAACGAAGGTCTCAATAACCACTTGTCTTTTAGAACAAGACAGTACATAGCAGACAACTTCTTGCATCGAAGGCTAGGCAAGAATGTGTGGAGGGGGTGGTAGTTGCTCACTCTGGGGAACAACACTGACACAGTCATCTTTTGTTTGGATGAAGACAGCTTAGAAAAGCTGATCCTCAATGACTGATGACACCAAAGGGATTTAATTAATGGGGATTTCATTGTGTCACCAACTCCTTTTACCTTTTCTGTTGATGAATCCAGGCATTCTCATTCTAGTTACTGATAGATTTAACTTCAATTTAAGATTGTTTTTTCATTTATAACTATGTTGTCACAAGTATTCTGGAATACAATTAATTCTGATAATAATCTTACCTTATCTGGGTTCATATTCCTATCCCAATCAGTACATCTGTCAAAAAGCCTGGATTAATATAGTGATCATGCCCAAATCCTTACTGTGTTATATGTGAATTTCTAACTGTAGCCTTATTTCACCAACATTGGGATAAACATCTTTGTTGCTTATTTTTAAATACATTTTTTAGGGGCGCTTGGATAGCTCAGTCAGTTAAGTGTCTGACTATGGCTCAGATCACGATCTCGCAATTGGTGAGTTGAAGCCCTGCGTTGGGCTCAGTGCTGACAGCTCGGAGCCTGGAGCCTGTTTCAGATTCTGTGTCTCTGCCTCTCCTCTGCTCACGCTCTTTCTTTCTCAAAAATAAATCAACATTAAAAAAATTTAATATATTTTTAAAATGGTGTTAAATGTATTCATGTATTTCTAATTATTTTTTAGGTGGAAAGCAAAGTTTAATTTTAAAGGTAGATAAAGTTGTCTCTTCTTGCATAGTAGAAAGAATTTAGGAAGGTATGAGGAAATAGTTTCACTCCAAAAAATCAAAATTTTACAGGACGTCTCTAGACTCAAGCTCTATGAGTCCTCTAGGACGGCAGTTGGCAAATTGCAGACTGCTGTACATTAAGTTTTCTAGAACATGGCCACACAGATTCGTTCACATATCGTCTATGGTCACTTTCACCCTCCAACAGCAACAGAGTCGAGCAGCTGCCAGAAAAACTGCAGGGCCTACGAGGCCAAAAGCAGTTACCATCTGGCCCTTTATAGAAAAAGGTGGCAGACCTCTGCCCTAGGATATCAAAAAAATATTCAAAGATGTTCAGCTTTGTTCTTTTAAAGAACAGTGTTAGGAATGATAAAAAAATCTCATTTTTTCTCTTCAGATTAAAATGAAAAATTTTTAATGAGTGTTTATATTGGAATATTACTTTGAAGCTTAATTTCTGCATATTTAAATAAAAACAATAGCTTTTGGCAATTCTTAGGAAAGGGACTTATTTCATTTCACTTAAATCTTTTAATAAGTACAACACTAAAATATAAAATATGTCCTGAATCTCATGAACCTTCACAACTAATACTTGTTTACTGATACTACTTTTTCAAAAAATAAACTAGTTTAGCAAAAGAAAAAAAATATATTTACACTTATTTCCCTTGTTTTGACAGTTACTAGTTAATAGTTTTCAAAAACAATTTTCAAAGTAATTTAAATAATGAATTTTATGTTTGAAAGGTAAAATCTTGCTTGGCTTTGTAATAAAACTCTGCTTATTAATACAGTGTGGTAGATGTATGCACATACACAAACAAATGGCTCAAAGTTAGAAGTTTTTGTTACCCATATACAAACATAACTTATCGAATGCCGAAGTGTACTTTTTACATCGTAAGTTAAAGCTTTAAAGCAGTGATGATATTTATGCAAAATCAAAAGTGCAACATGCCCTTGTGTACAAACTGTAAGTGCCGTTCACTTACATTGTTGATAGATTTATGCAAAGCTTCACCCAGAGAGTGCCGCTAGGAAGGAAAGATCAAAGGAATAAAGGGAAACATTCAGAAATCAACTAAGTGAAAGAAAGAGGAATATAAAAGGGAGAGTAAAACACAGAACATTAATTATAATATGCTCAAGAAAAAATAAGTTGAAAACAGTTTTTGAGAAAGGAATTAGACCAAAAAAATTAAGACACACAATCTAAATTATCTGTAGTCCCTTAAGACAGTATCTGATGTTTGTGCGGTTGGCAGACTTACCTATGCAAAGTACTAAGGCCAGTACATATAAATCAGAGTTGAGTTGGAAAGATAATGGTTATTGAAGGACCTAGAAGAGATATTACTGTTCTAAATTCTTCCCAGAAATCTACAATATAAAATGCCTCAAAGCATTATACTCGGTACTGGGATAAGCTCATGAAAGACTTCTCAAGAGAAATGAGCAGATGAGAACTGAAACACTAACTTGATTGACTATATAATTTGGGGGCCAAAAATAAATACAATACGCTAATCTTTAAAAATGTGAACATTTAATAATAATCTGATTTTATACTCAGGGGAAAGTAAGAAGAGACGCTTTTATATTTCTTCAGCCCATTTTCTGGGATATATTTGGCAAAATTATTTATAATCTGGGTTCATTTTGCAGAAGTTCACTCAAATTTTCAGTGATATAAAACAACTGGAAAAACCCACACCTTCTCTTTCCCCAAGTATGAGAGAAAATGTGATTGCATTTTCAATTGCCTTATTTTTTTTTGTTTCCAAAAATACAAAATAGTATTTTAAATTTACATTAGTAATTTAAATAGAAAAGTTCCTGTGGAATATTTTTTACTTTGGACAGTATGATTAAATTTTCAGACAGAAAGTAATTCTTTCATAATGTGATTATTCTTGGTGTGTCATAAACTAATCTAGTTTTTATCTGGTAAACAATTTTTTACTAATAATTCAGACTAATATAAGAAACAGTTTAAGATACAATATACCAGAATTATAAAAATAAGTTGAGGAAAAAAGATTAATTTCTATTTGGTTATTCTATAACTGGTCAGTTAAGGTTTCTCATTTATTTAATACATAAAATTAATTACAGAAGACATAATATATATTTTGTATATACATATATACTTTTTCTTTTATATATATTACTTATATTAATTTTACTTTTTCTTTACACTTCCTCATACTCAGCATTCTTTATATACTAATTAGACACTTCTCCAGACTTCACGAAACTTACAAAAAGCTGAGGGACTTTTAGTTGTAGAGTTTTTTTTGTTTATTTTACTGCTTTTATTTCTCAGAAGTGATGTTCTAGCTCTAGAAGTTAATCTAAAATATATGGCATTTACTTATGAAGTAGATTTGATTTTTCACTCTTTAAGGTGTTATCAGACAAAAATATGTATGTTATTTAGGATTCCTGAACTAATTGATAAGCTAGGTTAACACAGCATATCATAAAATGGCATGCCTGGTGTTCCCTTAGGAATTCTAGATTTTAGATTTTATACAACAGAAGTGTATTTGAACACTTGGAATCTAAACTCACATGGGCACTGCCTCTGTCCACACACTGTTCCAGGCTGTGAAAATATCTAAACCAAAAGACATGGTCCTTGAGCTGTGACCTGGGGTGACTCACATCAAGACGTGGCCATGGCAATGCGGAAACGCACTAGTGCTATGGGTCACAATACTCTAATTGGTTAACACAAAAAACAAGATTTATTTTTTCAATTAAAAAATCTTTACTGGAGTACCATTAAATTCCCGGAACTATCTTAAGTACAGAGTGATATAGAGAGTTGAATAAGACCATAAAACAAACATACAAAAAAACAAATTAAAAAATAAAAAGTTAATGATGTAGTATTCTACAATAAAAAAAAAAGGTTGCTGTGATACGAAATGACTGGAAGTAATATTGGGTTGATGGTAAGGAAGGATCTTTTGAAAGAAGTGACATTTAAACTTGAAATCAATGAAAAAGCCAGCCACGAAATGAGATGGTTGATTCTGGGGAAAGTGTGTCCGGGAGAATGGATTAGCTAGCACAGAGTCTGAGGCGGAAATGAGCTGCGAGTGACTGGATGTACATGTGTATGTGATATGTGTGCTGGGGGAAGGTTTGTGAGGATGACAAAAGATGGGTGATTTTTCAGGGGCCAGATGGTTTAGGGTCTCGTAGGACAATAAAGGAGTCAGAATAAGAGCCTAATTCAATGAAGTGCCTCAAGAGAATTTTTAGGGGGGGGGCATGACAAGATCTGATTACATCATAAAAGACTGCTTTGAGTGCTATAAAGAAACGTGACATTGGAGAGGGTGGCTAGAAGGCTATTATAATGGTGGCTTGGCACAGTATCTACTAGGGTAGATGGAAGCCGATGGTATGTTTTGGAGATGGAATAAATAGGATTGACAGATTACATGAGAGATAAAGGAACGAGAAATCAAGGAGGACCCTTCAGTTTTTGTTCTGAGCCCCAAGCCACGCCAAGAAGTAAAGTGATGGGTTGGCGGATGAAGACTGGGAATCCAGTCTCCTGGATTCTGGAATTCTGAGTCAGGCATGGGAACTCTAAGATGCCAATTAACCAACCAAATGATTTAGAGTTCAGGTGAAGATATCGAGGCTAGAGATATAATTCTGGGAGTCACTGACACATACATGGTATTTATGCCACAACACAGATGAGATTCCCCAAGTAAATCTCTGCTTGAAAGAATACTGGATGAACTAAAAATCTGTAGGCAAAAATGTTATTTGGCAAGCATTCTATATAAGCAAGATCCATGTTGATAAAAACTGATGCCCTATATAATATTCCACTTGTTTTAAAGCAACTTAAGCTTCTTGTTAGTTTTTGAGATGAATGAAAAGGGCCTCAAGACATCCTCTTCAACTGATAGCACTCAGGTATCTCAACATAGAAGGCCTACTGAATGTGTTTCAGGATTTCTTTTCTTGAAGGATGAATATAATCAGACTTTCAGATGAGAAAGAAAACGGAAAATAACTTTAAAAAGTTGCTGTGCTTAGTAAGAAATTTAGAGTTTTGTATGTAAGAAACTATTCTCTTAGGAGTCATTGCATTTGTTCTAAACCTGAGTTTGTTCATTTAGAAAACAGCACAAGGTTTTACATGTTGGCAATTTGCAAACATATTGGTGTGTAAATATTAAAATCCACTGAATTACAAGCTTTTGGAGGACAAAGACTAGGTCTTATTCACAGTTTGTATCCAAAGTGCCTACAGGTATGTGGCAAAAAGTAAATGGGTCAGTGAATGCTTATTTCAAGACTAAATGAATGATATGGACTTTTACTATTTAGTTTTTGCTACTCTCTACCTTACTGCTCCTTTCCCCCATAATAACATAAGCAGTAAAAAGAAAGTTTCAAAATTAAAAAGTGAAAAGTTACTTAGAAAAAATGCAAATATCAGTATCATGCAGAAATCCTATTGACAAAGGCCAAAAGATTCTAAGACTTTGAAATGTATCCTCTCAAAGAAATTAACTAATGAGTATACCAAATATACTATTTGTCCTGAAAATGCTGATCTGAACAAAGACTGACAAGAGGGGACAATATTCATTGATTGGCACCTAACTTGTCCCACTGTATTCTATTCTCCGTACTGCAGAGTTTTGAAATTACAATACTTCAATATTTCATACTCCTGATTAAAATCTTTCAATAGCTCCTCTTCGCTCTTTAGATAAAGTCCCAATAAGACTCCAAGTGATCCAAGTCTGCTTATCTCCCCAGCCTCCTGGCTCTCTATTCTCCAAAGCGAAGGTGTTTGGGGGCTGCTGGAGGGCCTTTGCACATATGTCCCCTTCTGCTCAGGATGCTCTTCTTTTCCTCTTGCCCTGACTCCTGCTTCTCTACCAGGTCTCAGGTAAAGGATCCTATAGTCAAAGAAACCTTCGCCAAGTTCCCATTCTATTTTAGGTCCCCACGGTACACATGCTGTGTACTACAGTTATAACGAGTTAATGTATCCAACTGTTATTTCTATTTTCCTTCCTTTCTAGATTATAAGCATTGGGAAGGCAGAGATCATTATGACTCCATTATGGGTTTAGCACACTACATGGTATATTAGAAGGACTAAATTTTTGACAGATGTCAAAATGTCATCAAATGTCGACAGAAAAACATTCTCATTACTAAAACAAGAAATGTCATTTATCAAATTTTTTACTTCCTTGAAACAATAGGTATAATGATCTTACACTGGAATTCAAGTAAAATATGATAAAGCTTAATGAAATGTTCCAAAATTCAATATTTAATATGTAACATAGTAATTTTTTAAAGCAAATTCTATAGTCTTTTTCTAATATTAATTTCAAGGTTTACTACTATCTACAGAAAAGCAACCAACAAACCTAAGTTTTAACAGGGAAAATCACAAGTTTAATAATTCTCCTAGGGGTGCCTGGGTGATTCAGTTGGTTAAGCATCCAACTTCAGCTCAGGTCATGATCTTGTGGTTCACAAGTTCGAGCCCCAGATCGGGCTCTGTGCTGATAGCTCAGAGCCTGGATCCTGCTTCAGATTCTGTGTCTCCCTCTCTCTCTGCCCCTCCCCTGCTCATGCTCTTTCTCTCTCAAAATAAATTAAAAAAAAAAAAATTAAAAAAATTCTCCTAGAAAGCAGGAAAAAACCCTTTTGACCTGAGCCGCAGCAATTTCCCATGTGACACATCTCCAAAGGTGAGGGAATTAAAAGCAAAAATGAACTATTGGGATCTTATCAAGATAAAAAGCTTCTGCACGGCAAAGGAAACAACCAACAAAACTAATAGACAACCGACGGAATGGGAAAGGATAATTGCAAATGACATATCGGATAAAGGACTAGTATCTAAAATCTATAAAGAACTTACCAAACTCCACACCCAAAAAACAAACAATCCAGTGAAGAAATGGGAGGAACACATGAATAGACACTTCTCCAAAGAGGACATTCAGATGGCCAACAGACACATGAAACGATGCTCAATGTCACTCATCATCAGGGAAATACAAATCAAAACCTCACTGAGATACCACCTCACACCGGTTCGAGTGGCTAAAATGAATAAATCAGGAAACTATAGATGCTGGCGGGGACGTGGAGAAGCAGGCACCCTCCTACACTGTTTGTGGGAATGTAAATTACTGCAGCCGCTCTGGAAAACAGTGTGGAGGTTCCTCAAAAAAATGAAAATAGAGCTACCCTATGACCCAGCAATAGCACTGCTAGGAATCTACCCAAGAGACACAGGAATGCTGATGCATAGGGGCACGTGTACCCCAATGTTCATAGCAGCACTTTTGACAATAGCCAAATCCTGGAAAGAGACTAAGTGTCTATCAACTGATGAATGGATAAAGAAAATGTGGTTTATATATACAATGGAATACTACGTGGCAATGAGAAAAAATGAAATCTGACCATGTGTAGCAACATGGATGGAACTGGAGGGTAATATGCTAAGTGAAATAAGTCAGTCAGAAAAAGACAGATACTGTGTGTCTCCACGCATAGGTGGATTTTGAGAGACTTAGCAGAAAACCATGGGGGAAGGGAAGAGGGGAAAAGAAAAAAGATACAGAGAGGGAGGGAGACAAAACATAAGAGACTCTCAAAGACTAAGAACAAACTGAGGGGTGACGGGGGTGTGGGAGGGAGGAGAGTGGGTGACGGGCACAGGAGGAGGGCACTTGTTGGGATGAGCACTGGGTGTTATATGGAAACCAATTTGACAATAAATTAAATATATATAAAAAATAATTCTAAAGCAAAAAATAGAAGAAAAATTCATGAGTAATTGTTCAGTATTTAAACTAATGTAATAACAAACATATAATAAATGAAATTAAGGTGGAGACAAGCTAATATGTTAGATAATTCTTAACACTTTTCTCAGAGATTATCTAAAATAACTTTATCATCATATACCCATTGAAACTTTCCAGATCCCAAAGGCTTTTTTTAGTATCTTGTCATATGAAATAGAAATATATTAAGTTGATTTCTTATTACAATGCTATCTCAGTGTTCATAAGGACTTTTCAGATGTGTTCTAGGTCCTTCTACCTCTGAAAGAGGCACAAACTGTTCTGCATTTCATCAAAGGTCTTACTACAGTATTTTTCAGTACATACATATATGCTTAGGACACATTAATAACTACTCAGTATTTTAAGCATCTCTTTTTAAAGCCAGATGTAGATACCATTGTTCCATCTCTTCATTCTCTTCTCCTAAAGGTACCAATTTAAGAACTGGATAAACTTATTCTTTAGGGAGGTTTGGGTAGGGAAAAGAAAATTAAACATTTTTAGATTTGCAAATTAATTCAGAAAACAATTTAGTACTGTTTACCTTGGAAGAAAAAAATCTCTAGACGAAGAACACTAACAATGTAAGTCTGATAAAAGAGGATATAATATAGTTAAAATAATGTCATTAATTTTTTTTTTTAAAGAGGGCGCAAGTGAGTGATGGGTGGAGAGAGAGAGGAGAGGGGGAAAGAGTCCTGCGAGGGGCAGAGAGAGAGAGAAGCGGGCTCACCGAAGGAGGGCTCACGTTCACCCATGGTGGGGCTTGAGCTCACCCCATGAGGGACTCGAACTCACAAACCATGAGATCATGACCTGAGCCAGTCAGATGCTTAACTGACTGAGCCACCCAGGAGCCCCAATGTCACAGGTTTTGTTTTTTTTTACTTTAGAGAAATGACGAACAAGCTTCCATATTTACTAAAATACTACATATTAACTCTGAATCCAGAAACTAAAGTATGAAAGACAGTGGATGTTGGCTGCTTTTTGGTAGACTTTAATTCCATTGCACATTTTCTGAGAAAGCAAAATTGGGTCCTATCTGCTATTTTCCCTCTCTATTCTATGTGGCTTTTCTCTTTTCTCCATATCTTATTACCCTTCACTCTTCTGCTTTTTCCTTTGACTTCCCTTTTCCCTACTCCAGTCGTCTCTTCTCCCAGAGCTCAGGCTAGATCTCTGATGTTTTTCTACACAGCTTCCTGCTCTCCTAAGGTCTAGGGAGAGGGTTCGGAGCCTTCATGGCCAGCTGCGTTGACGTTCTCTCACTGCTCAGGGCTCTGTCAAGGTCTTCGAGCTAGCTGGAAAGAGATGACTATCCCAGCTTCCTTTCTAATCTCTTCACCTCAGAAACCATCTGTATCTGTTCTTTCATTAAAGGTAGTATTGTCATTCTTTTAAAACAAACATAAAAACTGATGCAAATATAATCTGTTTTCAGTAGGCAGAAATGCAATTTCTAAAGAGAATTCCTTCCTAACATAAGACTTAAGAGTTAGAAGATGGAGCTAGCAAATGAGCACTGAGCCAAATTTACTCTGTGAAGTTTTGATCTAAATAGTCTAGACCATTGGTAATAGGATTATAACTGAGAGCCATGTGTATAATTTTAAAAGTTTTCAATAGCAAGGGTCACCTGGGTGGCTCAGTCAGTTAAGCATCTGACTTCAGCTCAGGTCATGATCTCATGTTTGTGGGTTCAAGCCCTGCACTGGACTCTGTGCTGTCAGCAAGGAGCCTGCCTCGGATCCTCTGTCCCTCTCTCTCTATCCCTCCCTTGTTCACACGCTCTCTCTCTCTCAAAAAAAATAAACATTAAAAAATAAACTTTCTTCTTAAAAAAATTTTTCAGTAGCCATATTTTTAAAAAGATAGAATTATTTCAGGGTTCCTGGGTGGCTCAGTGTGTTAAGTGTCCAACTTCAACTCAGGTCATGATCTCATAGTTCATGGGTTTGAGCCCTGCATCAGGCTTTGTTATGGCAGTGCAGAGCCTGCTCGGGATTCTCTCTTTTCCTCTCTCTGCCCCCGCCTCCCCCCCCCCCCAGCTCATGCTCTCTCTCTCTCAAATAAATAAACTTAAAAAAATAAATACATAAAAATCAGAACACAGTCTGCAACAGCCATAAGAAGCTGGCTTCTCAGTTGGTCTTGATCAACAACTTTTTTTTTTTTTTTGAAAAATTAAAAAAAATTTTTTTAATGTTTATTTTTGAGAGAGGGAGAGTGCGAGCATGAAGGGGGAGGGGACAGAGAGAGAGGGAGACATAGAATCTGAAGCAGGCTCCAGCCTCACTCAGGAATGGCAAGATCATGATCTGAGCCAAAGTCGAATACTTAACAGACTGAGCCACCCAGGTGCTCCCAGCACTTTTTTTAATGCTCTATTTCTTATTCATGTCATTGCTCTTTACAATTGAGTATGAAAAATTCTAAAATTTCCTGTGATGGTAGAATCAATACATCTAAAACCAAACTTACCATCTCATCATCCCCCTTCTCCCCAGTTAAGGAGCTCATGACTTCCATTTCTCAGAAAATGCTCTTCCTTTTTGATTATTCTGGCTTCGTATTTTGAGTCAACTTTAACATTTATTTCTCCTTTACCAAAGCATTCCATCAAATTACATGATTTTTTCCTTTAGAGTTTCCCTTGTATTCTCAGTGAAATAAACTTAATTCAGGTCCTAAATGGGTAGAATTATTTGTACTTCATGTATTTGACAACTTTCTCTTCTGTAGCTCTGCCTTGGTTTTTGTTTACTCCATTCAACAACTATTGAGTGCTTACTATATGCCAGGGAGTTAAGGCGGCTGGGTATGAATAGCACAGATAAAAACCCAGTTCTCATGGAACTACATTCTAATAGGGAAAATAATGAATATGGTGCTATGTAGTTATAAATGTTTCGAAGAAACACAAAGCATAGTAAGAGGACACAGAGTGATGGAGGGTGCTATTTTAGAGAAAGTGACTAAGGAAGATCTTTTTGAAGAGATAAGATTGAGCAGAGAATTGAACAAAGTGAAAGAACAAGCCATAAAGACCCAAGGAAAGTGGGTTCCATGTGGAGGCAGGTGCAAAGGCCCTGGCATGGATTAATCTTGGTGTGTGTGGTTTCCAGGAACTCCAAGTCTTCCAGCAGGACTGTAGAAAAGGAAGGGAAGGAGTGGCAGGAGATGATGTTGATACGGGACAAATCATAAGGCTACTACAGGCCACAGTAAAAGTGTGGATTATAATCTAATGGTGGAAAGTTTGAAGCAGGAGCGTAACATGACCCAACTTGACATTTTGAGAGCATCACTCTGACTGGTTGGGAAATAATATGTAGGCGGGCAAAAGCAGCAGCAGGAAGACCAAGTACAGGTTCCATTTGCAGTGTAGGAGAGAACTGCAAGTGGCTTGGGCTAGGTGGTAGTGGAGGAACTGCTGGGAAATGGGCAGATCCTGGGTGTACTTTGAAGGGAGAGCAGCAGGAAATGCTGATGGATTGATTGGCGGCACAGTGCAAGGAGTCAGAGATGGCTGAGCAGTGAATGGATGGCAGAGTCTAGGAGGAAGAGTCTGGTTTCGGTTGAGGGGTGATGGTTGGGTGCATCATGTGTATTCAAGAGTTCTGTTTCCATATCATCCTCACTTCAAAATCTCAAGCACATTAAGCTCCCTAAAATGAAAATTTCACCATGTTATTCTCCTATGCATAAACCTTTGACAGAGTCCTATAGCTTACTGAGTGAACTTTGAACTCCTATGCTTGGAAGTCAAAGTTTTTCACAATCACCTATCTCCCTGACTATAGGCACCTCATTTTTTCTGTACTCCTCATACACAGTGCTTGGGAAATAAGAGTATATTCAATAAAACATCAAATGAATAAAAATATTTGTGTTCATCCTTTACCCTAGTTGAAACTCACATTAAAGCTGACCTCCTTAATGAAAATTTTCCCGGTCACTTCGGCTATGTCACTCTTTCTCTATTCCATACTACCACCCAGTGGTAAGTTGATAAGTATGTCGGCTCCCTGAACAATAAAGCCCTGATGTGTAGCACATGCTGATACTTGTGGTGTAAATACTCCCAGCATGGATGAACTGCCAGCCACCAACATGTTCCAGAATATGGAGCTGAGAAGGCCCGTACACAATCACAACTATGGGAGCTGGTAGGAGCCAGAGCCAGCACCTCATTGCTCCTACAATATCCAGACCATCTATAGTTACTCACTGCAGAGTGGCTTTTACTGTAGGTATCTGTATGCAAATCTTCCTCTGTTAGATTGTACATATGTGGAGGGTAAGACTTTGCCATATACAATGGTGGCTATGACCAGCTCAATAACCTTGGGGATTCAAAGTTCAAAATGGAGAGTCAGACCCAAACAACAAAGTCCCACAGTTCTATGTCTGAATGGTCCGGGTCTCTCCCGAATTTCTCAGTCCACTGATCTGAATGAGAGAATTGGAATATAGAGTCATCATGTTGGACCCCAAATAAAATCTGCCGTGAAAACAAGGTGAAATAAATATATGATGACATTTTAGGATCACAAATAGTAAATATGATCACAGCTGACTCGATATAATCACTTTTCTTTAGACAGAGTTGAGGAGTAAAAATGTAGTTCTTTTATCTTAAAGGAATTCAAATGTACACACTGATTAGCCCAAGAAGCATACCTAGTGTTGGACTAAGGTATAATCATTGGACAGAAAGAAAGAACACCATGAAATACTAAAACTAAAAATATGAAGTTAGATTCTGATCAGAGCACAGAATAAAATAATAGCTTTGAGAAATTTTGATAAAGTGAAAAACATCTGAGTGACGAAAAGTGAAATTCTTAGGCCTTTCTTTGCCCATTTCTTGATAGGTAAGTTTAAATCAAATTTAATTCTCAAGAGATTAAGCTCACAGGAAAGGAATTATTTCTTCTTTGCTCTAAGCCAAATGAAATACAGGTAAACCAAGGCACAAAAACAGACTTGTGTTCAGTTCACTCAAAAATAGTTAAAATATGCAAAAATATAGATCCTCTGATACTTTTCACAATATATGTTTCTGCCTAAGGTCTGGCTGTTCCAACTCTGTTCCCCACTGTTACTCTTTAAATGTCCCAAACCCCAAGCTGGGTCTATTTTCCCTAAATGCAGAAAGGTCCTGGCAGTGCTCGGGATAAGGGGATGAGTGAGCCAGTAGAGTGAAATTGTTGTAGAGCTCAGGGCTGGGGGTGGAAGGTAGGAGGAACAGGGCTTGGTAGGATCAGGGGAGGGGAAAGCCATAGAGCAGGTACAGGGCACAGGCTCTAGGAATCCATCCAAAATAATGAAGGGAACAAGATCCAAAGGGCCAAGAAGGAGGAAAAGGGCCTTTGCCCATAACAAAGTTCCATTAAAAAGCCTGCTGGTCCTGGGGCGCCTAGGTGGTTAAGCATAACAACTCGTGGTTTCAGCTTAGGTCATGATCTTACAGTTTGGGAGTTCCAGCCCTGCCTCAGGCTCCGTGCTGACAGCCTGGAGCCTGCTTGGGATTCTCTCTCTCTCCTTCTCTCTGTCCCTCCCTGCTTGCTTTCTCTGTCTCTCTCTCTCTCTCAAAATAAGTAAAAATTAAAAAAAATTAAAAAAAAAAGGAAGAACTAAAAAAAAAAAAAAAACACCAGAAACAAACCATCACCTCTTTCTTTAAAACAAAACGAAAAAATCGCTGGTCCTGAGGTACCTGGGTGATCCAGTCAGTTGAGCATCTGACTCCTGATTTCAACTTACATCATGATCTCACACTTCGTGGGACTGAGCCCTGGGTCCGGCTCTATGCCGACAGAGTGGAGCCTGCTTGGGATTCTGTCTCCCTCTCTCTCTGCCCTGCCCCAGCACACTCTCTCACTTTCTCTCTCTCTCTCTCTCTCAAAATAAATAAATAAACTTAAGGGGAAAAAAAATCAACTTGCTGGTCCTGCTAGAAGGTTTTGTCCTCTGACATGGCTAGAAAGAGTACAACTTTGATAACACAATACCCTTTTTCATTTCAATGTAGAATCCTTTGTTCAACTGTCTTCCTAACTTTCTTCAGGCACAGAAGATCCTGAGCTACAACTGCCATTTGCCGGTTTTATCCAGCGTACCGTGTATGCCCTCTGTATTTTAGAAGCGGGGAGAGGGGACGCCATAATTTTGGAAATGGACTGATAACACAGGGCAGCACAGAACAGTTTCACCTTCGGAGGCAATTAATTCCTGGTTATATTGATATTTATGGTTAATCCGCTTTGAAAACTGATCAAAAAATGCTTTCTATAAAGTGGCAAAGATTGGAGCCATTATGTAATAAATTATTTTATTATACACAGAAAACCATATGCAAAGCATTATTTCCTCTCAGAAATAAACAATGCAAACAGATATCAGGGCAGAGAGGGGGGAGAAAAAATATCACAGGAGCATGGATGAAATCTGATAATTTTTTATAAGAGAGATTGTAGGAATAATAAAATAACTTAGTAGAAAACGGAGGGGAGAAGTGGTAGGCCCTCTTTACAATGCTAAACCCAGCCAAAAAATGTCTATTAGTCAATACTTTGTGACTGGAAAACAAGGCAGACTTTGGGTGGGGGTGGTATTTTTTATCACATATTTGAACTAATTAAATCTTTCTAAGGAGAGAACATCACCGAGTAGTAGTACCACTGTACTATCTCTAAACAGGAATGTAAAATAAGTGTATAGACGGTCACCTAAGCAATGCTAACATAGTGCCCGACTTCTGGTGAGAGTTGTTTCCTTCTTACTTTTGTCTGAGTTTCAAAGGTTGCAAATTTATTCACAAAAACTCATAAATATTCAGGTATACAGGCTCCCTTTTAAAGCAACATCATATATTATTATGAGAGACCAGACACGAATTGGCAGGCCCCAAGAACTTTGAGAGACACTGCATGTGTGTACCTATGTAATAAATTATCTTACAGAGAGCCTATCCTGTTTATTGTGAAATTCGCGTTGATCACAAATAGGAAGATAATAGTAGATTTCTAGCACTAAATTATGGAGCTGCTTCTCGTCCAAGCGCCGCATTTGTTTATCCACTGGTGACTCATGCAGCCAGTCTTACTTAATAGCTGGCTTTGCAGGAGAATTCTAAGAATTCACTTAGAAGTTGTATAAAATGAGTGAAAATGTGCACATTCTTTTAATTATAATTAAAAATAGAAATAAGTGAGCCTGACATTGGAAGATAGACTTAGGAATATCACTACCTTTTGTTGATAACATTTTGAAGCATAACAGGCAATATCCTTTTGGTGAGAAAGAAGGAAATTGCTCACTTCTGGTACGGTTTTAGGCAATCGGGATGCATTTAATAAATTTTACCTTCTGGGATCCAAATGATATCTAATGGCTTAAAACAAGGTTTTAGACTCTCAAAATGTGGGTAACTTTTCCATTTAAAAATCGCTAATGTGTTCAAATCAAATGTTAAACCAAGAACATGTTAATTCTTCTCAGAATTTAGGGCTGTATATGTAGTATTATTTTAACACAGTGTTTCACAAGCTAACAAATACGTCTCCTTGATTTTATAGATTTAAAAAATTTTAAATTTGTCCTATGGAAAAAAAAACCCAAAATACAATGAATTAACACACAGTATTTTATAATATTTCCCTAGCTAGAGAATGTCAAGGAAAATGAACCTTCATAATGTACAGACTATTGATTACCTGGTTTAGGAGATCTTCTACTTTTTTCTGCCATGAATCCCTAGCTGCGTTTTTCTCTCTCTCTTTTAACTGCAAAAGTTGAGACATTGCTGACTTCTTATCCTCTTCATGTTGAAGTCTTAACTCTTCACGAAGTTTAGAACACTCTTGTCTAAAATAAAACAAATGCTTTTACTTTTTAAAGAGAACTATTCCTCTCAATAGCTATAATATAACTGTTCACAGGTTTTCTATGTATTTAATTAATCCTCCTCGAAAGTCAACTCAGAATAAAAGTTAATGATTTTAGTCAGGCTTAGAGGACTCTACAGTAGGTTGGCAACTTACCCAGGATCACTGATTTGTCCGTTATCAAGGGCAGAACAGGTACTAGAATAAGATTTCTGACTTGAGATTACTATTTTATATTCAAGAAAATAAAATCAGAAAAAGTATTCAAACAGAAAAAAAGAATTCCAATTTCTCTGCATCTAATCATGAAAAAAATTCATTAAAAATACTGTCCATATGATTTTAACAATAAGACAATATAAGCCATATAACAGAAAAGCATCTTTGCACATTGGTATTTTTTTTTTTTTTGAGAGCGAGAGAGAGAGAGAGAGAGAGAGAGTGAGCATGAGCGGGAGAGGGGCGGAGAGAGGAAAGGAGACACAGAATCTAAAACAGGCTCCAGGCTCTGAGCTAACAGAGCAGAGCCCGACGTAGGGTTCGAACACATGAATGCGAGATCATAACCTGAGCCAAAGTCAGACACTTAACCGACTGAAGCACCCAGGTGCCCTGCACATCTGTTCCGATAAGATTACATCACAGAGTAAAAAATGTACCTAAGGTTTTCTGTCCATTTTATTTCTAAGTCATGGGCCATTCTGTCCACTCTGAGCTTCTCTTCTTCTTTCATGACAGCAAGTGTTTCTTCATGCTGTTGTCTTTCTTGTTCTAGCTCACCCTGAAAAATAAAAATTCTTCAGTGAAAACAAGTGTTCAAAAGCAAAGTCATTGCTGGTTAGTTCAAATAAGCAGAGTGCTTGCATTATAACTTTTAAATTCTTACAGCACAATAACTGATAGTGCCATTTATAACAATTACTCAAGATTTTCTGACAGTATGTGGCACACATTTTATATTTTAAATGTCCTTCTGCAAACTATGTTTTATCAAGGCTTATAATTTTACAAATTATTTTAAATAGCTTAAAGTTAGCATAATTAATATCTTTT
The DNA here is from genome assembly GCA_030068075.1 of Paguma larvata. NCBI lineage: Eukaryota > Metazoa > Chordata > Mammalia > Carnivora > Viverridae > Paguma > Paguma larvata. The sequence goes on from CM057829.1 coordinate 105,019,461, forward strand.
TAAATGTTTATTTATTTACTTAGAGACAGAGAGAGCTGGGGAGGCAGAGAGAGAGGGAGAGAGAGAATCCCAAGCAGGTTTGGTGCTATGAGCACAGAGCCCGATGCGGGGCTCCTACTCACAAACTGTGAGCTCATGACCTGAGCCAAAATCAAGAGTCGGATGCCTAACCGACTGAGCCACCTGGGCTTGCCAATAATCTTAACTAAACTTTCCATATCATGGGTATCTATTATCTTCATATATATACACATTACATGGATATATTCTTCAATTCATTCATATTTATAATCAAAAGTCTGCTATTTATTCAAAGCTGAAGCATTATAGCTATACTCCACTGACTTGATTAAAATAATTATAAGACATTTTGGCTACTATTTTTATTATGTAACTTCAAAACAGTGATCCATGTGTTTAGTGTTATGGGATCATAATATGACATATATGAAACCCCTGTAGAATAGCATAAATCAAGTGGCTCTCTGGAGCCTCGGGCGAGATATGACCTGTTTGGACGACACTGGCAACCATCAGTCCCTGCCAGCAGTGGAGCTGCTCTCTGGCTACAACAGAAGAGGAACAGATGATGGTGCTTCCTTCTGTTCTAACAATGACCCTTTCTGGATCACCCACTTCCTAACAGCATGTGTTGTAACACTGCTCAGGGGCGTATCCAGATTAATGGGACAGAAGCAAGTCAGTGTTGAAACTGCCATTCTACGCTGGTGACCTGGCTTATGGCAGTAAATTCTGAAAACTGGATTCGGCCGTCTTAGCCAACCGTCCTTTTCACTAAGTATTCTGCCCCTAGGGGCTACTATTTTTTCCACCACATGCAGCATTAAATGGGGTAGAATTACTTAAGAAGTATTTCTTTTACTGAAAGCAAAGTACTTTATCAGACGTTAGTGGGGTAAGAAAAGAAGTAAAGAAAATACTTGCTCTTTTTTTTTTTTCCAAGTGTTTTCACACCCATCGGCTCGTGGCATCTCCATAACAAGATGGAGTAATGGCGGAAACTCTAAACTCTAAACTACAGATTTACAAATGTTAAACCAGTACTATCATCATTGTCATCAGCATCTTACTCCTTATTTCCCAACTGTGACCTAAGGTGTCTTAAGTGCAGAGTCAGCCTTATCCATGTCTGGATCCCACACAGATATCAACCAACAACTTGACATATACTCGGGATCAATACCCATTTTACGATGCGTTCATTTATACAATACACAACAGAAACTCAGCAGGGAGGAGAGGAAAAGACTCACATCCAGAGAAAACTCCTGATGTTAAGGAGCTTACCTAAAGTTGCGGTAAACTGTGATGCAATATCTGTATTTTTTCAATTAAAATTGTCCAGCAGAACAAAAAAAATGGACAGTTGCCAAGGTTTTGCTTACAATGTTTAGTACATTCCACTAGGTGATGGAAGAGCAACGTAAATGTGAGCAAGGACCTTAGAGAAATAAAACTGACTCCAATACTAAGCCTAAAAAATTAAATTTGAAATAATATTAATAAAAGGCAATGTTTCCTGAGTGCTTACTATTTTACTACACACTGTGCTGTAACTGGCTTACCCCATGGACTTGTTACAGTAGTGGTGTATGACCCCTCACCACTCCTGCAATGTGCAGATGAGTAAGCTGAGGCTTATAATAAGTAACTTGCCCAAAGTGACACACTAAGCCATGAATCAAGAAATCACACCCAGCCAATCTGACTTCAGCGCCCACACTCTAAATCACCTCTCTGAAGGAAAAGTAAGAACTCTGGATACTATACCCTTAGTTGATAGGGATCCTTTACTTTCTCAGGCAATCTAAATATTTGCTCTGCTGCATGAGAATGGAAGGGCACAGAGCCTTTCGAAATTTGTACGTGACAGAGCATTGTTTAGTTGCTACACATGAGTTTGAATGCTTACCAATAAAAGAATTGTGCATCCTAATTGTCATGGGTTGAATTGTGATTCTGAAGAGATATGTGGAAATCCTAACTCCTGTACCTGAGAATGTGACCTTATTTGGAAAGAGGGTCGGTGAAGATGTAACTCATTAAGAGGAACTCATACTGGGATAGGGTGAGCCCCTAGTCCTTTGCGATGAGTAGCCTCATAAGAAGATGTGGGGGGAAAAAAAGGCAGGGAGCCTGGGTGGCTCAGTTGGTTGAGTGCCTGACTCTAGATTTTGGCTCAGGTCATGATCCCAGGATTGTGGGATTGAGCCCCAAGTATGGCTCCATGCTGAGTGTGGAGCCTGCTTAAGATTCTCTTTCTCTCTCCCTCTGCCCCTTCCCCTGCTTGCGCTCTTTCTCTAAAAAATTTTTTTAAAAAGTAAGAAGATGTGAGGACACAGGAAGAATGCCACTGAACACTGGGGCAACTGAAATGTGACACAAGCCACAGAAGGCGTGGGGCCACCAAGGAATTGGAAAAGGAGAGGAAGGACCCGCTCTTCTAGGTTGAAAAGGAAGAATGGCCCTGAGAACATCTTGATTTTGGACTTTCAGCCTCCAGACTGTGAGAGGATAAGTTCCCGTTGTTTTAAGCCACTTAGTTTTAGTAAGAAAACTTTATTTAGTAAGTTTAAGTAAGGAAAGCCCTACAAAACTAATACACTATATACAATGTCTGTTTACAAGAAACTTTATGCAAAGTAATTAAATCATATTTTTACCTTGCTGATGTTTAGATTATAGCAGGAGTATAAAATTACCTCCACATTTATTAGAGCATCCTTGGTCTCCTTCAACCTGCCTTTAGTCAAATCGAGCTCATTTTGAAGTCTTTCCTGGGAGTCCTGAAGACTAGCAATGAGTCCTTCCGCAGAGCCACGACCTTGTTCACTCTTCCTTACCAGATCTTGGAGGCGGCCGATCTGCAAGTAAATACAGTACTTTTAATATACCTCACTGTTATTGGCTAGCAAAACGGCCATGTTTGTTTTCTTGAAGTCTCTCCTTTAGTGGTAGTTTTACTGAACGGCTCTTTTATCAAAGGAACTGAAACCAGATGATTATATCAAAGACAGAGGAAAAAGTTTTTGGATGAAAAGTCCCTTTAAAATTGCTCTTTAAAATTCAATCACTTATACTTCATTTGAACCCAGTTCTCCTACTATTTATAAAGTGACTGATTTAGGTCAATATTGATAAGCTGGTAAATAAGTTGTGATTTGTTTCCATACAAAATCTGTCTCATGAAATTGTTAAGAATTGAACTTATACACTCTTGAAGTTAGGAGCTAATAAGACTATTTGTTCATCAGAAAGATCCATATCCTTGAGTTATGAGAACTACAATCAATAAATGAAATACTTTAAATTATCTAGGAAACCGCTATGAAGTAAAAATCTCATTTTTATAAAACAGCCAAGCTGATCAAAACCCTATAGAAATAAAAACTGCTAATTTTAAAATAACACCTGAATATTTCTCATTGTAAATACAGACATCATAAAGAAAATTATCAACATTCTCCTTCAACCTCCTTTCATTTCAGCACCGCTTTTCCTGTCCTCTTTCCATGTAGATGTTTATATACTAAATAATTCTGGTGATGGTAACATTTTATCTTGTAAGTATCTTTAAAAGGATACCAACTTAATAAAATGACCTGGGAAGCTTCCATTTTTTCTGTACTCAAAAATTTTCACAGTTAAGATTTATTTGTTTAAAAAAATTTTTAAGTTTGTTTGCTTATTTACTTTGAGGTGGGGGAGGATCAGAGAAGGAGGGAAAGAGAGAATGCCAAGCAGGCTCCACGCTGAGCCGGATAAGAGACTTGATCCAACAAACCATGAGATCACAACCTGAGCCAAAATCAAGACTCGGACCCTTGGGGCGCCTGGGTGGCTCAGTTGGTTAAGCCTCTGACTTCGGCTCAGGTCATGATCTTGCAGTCTGTGGATGTGAACCCCATGCCAGGCTCTATGCAGACAGCTCAGAGCCTGGAGCCTGCTTCAGATTCTGTGTCTCCCTCTCTCTATGCCCCTCCCTGCTTGTACTCTCTCTCTATCAAAAATGAATAAAAATTAACAAAATAAACAAATAAATAAATAAAGTAAATAAAATAAAATAAAATAAAATATGACCTGGACCCTTAACCAACTAAGCCAGCCACCCAGAAGCCCTTCTGTTTCTTAAAAATTTTAATGAAATTCATCCATTAAAATCCTCTGGGCCTAGCGCCTCTCTAGATACATGTTGAGAGTCTTTATTTCATGATTATAATTAGTTTGGTCAGGTTAATCAACTACTTTGAGTCATTTCAGAAATTTAAAATTTTTTACAAACACATCTTTTTTCCTAATTTAAAAAGTTTAATAGAATATTTGCATATGATATTCATTCCATGTTTCAACATTTTCTCTGTCACTGAATTTATGCCCCCTTTCTCTAGTCAATCTAGCTTATTTGTATCTTCTCTACTTCTTGTGTTGATCTGGCTTGCAAAAAAATTTTTGTTACACAATCCAGATAATTTTCAAATGCACGAGTTACACGTACAAATGGAATACATGTAAAAACTTATACGGGCGCCTGGATGGCTAGGGCGGTTAACCGTCTGACTCTTGGTTTCAGCTCAGGTCATGATCACATAGTTCGTGAAATCAAGCCCCACAATGAACTCTGTGATGACAGCGCGGAGCCTCCTTGAGATTCTCTCTCTGGCCCCACTCTGTTCTTCCCCTGCTCACATGCTGTCTCTCAAAAATAAATAAATTACAAAAAATAAAAATAAAAAGCATATATTATGGTTATTATCATAAAGAAGATCTGTTCAAGAAACTAGGCATATAATTAGATAGAATTAACATGTTTAAATAGACGAAAACCTTCAAATGCTGCAGAATTAAACATTAAAAATAATAACTTTCTATGGTTTACCAAGGCATTATAGCATGCAAACCAAGATGACCCTACTTCACTAATCTTCATACCCATATTGTCTTTCATCATTCCTACATCTAGCAAATTTACACCCCCTTTTCAAAGACCACCTCCCATATCACATTTAAAACTTCTCCAAAATCACATTCTCCAGAGCTTTTAGGAATGCTTATGGTAGAGAATCACTCCCTCCTCTCTGAACTTTAAAAATACATCGTATTTATCACCAAATCATAACAGCCACTTGAAACTATGAGTTCCTTGACATTTTGTCAAAGTATCCCTACCAGCTAGAAGATATCATGCAGTCAATAAATGTTTCCCAAATCACAAAAGGTAGGCAAATATTACTGATGTAATTTGGACTATACTTCCAGCTTTTCTGGAGACCAATTTAGTAATAAATAACAAGACTTACAACATTATTCCTGCTCTTTGACCCAGTAATTTCATTGAGGGCAAGAGCTACACAAAAAGGAAATAATTTTGAAAAATGAACAAAAGCATTAATAGAACCGATAATCTATCCAATTACCAGTAAAAATAAGACCCTGATAAACAGGGTTCAGAGAAGTCTTCTCTAAGACCTCAGGCTCCTCAGGGTTTCAGGGCTCATGGCTGAAATATGCCTTGGTTGGTCACTGACGAGGACGTAGCACTAGCCTCAGGAGACTGCAATCCTACTCTTCTAGCCATGGCCTTTGCATGATAATCCTTTCCCCCCAAGTAAGAGGGGCAACTCCTTAAAATTATTAGTATTTATTATAAAATATTTAAAACAGTAACTGCTCAACAAAGAAAATGCTCTAGCAACTATGGTAAAGATATACAATGGAACACTATATGAATATTTGAAATGACTAACATGTAGACAAAATTAAATGTAAATATTGATATGGAATAAAGTTTTATAAATCAAGTACACAAACGTTGTGAATATAGATTGCAACCTGACTAAAATGCACATATACATATTAAATACCATTGGAAAATCTGAAATTCTGAAAACATTCCTCATGTTCTTTTTTTTGGTAAAATTGATTAAGTTCATAAAGAGTAATACTCAAAACTTTAGCACCTACCAATCAGAGCCTTTGAAAGGAATATATTATAGATATTCCAGAAAAGACTTTAGAAACTCAATCCTTGTTCTCTAAATCAAGGCAATAAATATCCTGTTTGTCCTTTATTATTACCTAAATGCTAGTGTACCCACCACAGGACCCCGAGAAATGAGTTATTTGTGCGTTGCTGTGGGCTGAATTCTAATATGACCCCTCTCTGACCCTCGTTTTCCCTGGAGCCTAGGCATATGATGGGATATTGCTCCCGTAATTGCATTATGTTATTTAGCAAAAGGGATCTTGTAGACGTTATTAAGATCCTTAACTGTAGTTGACTTTAAGATTATCCAAAAAAAGACTACTCTAGGTGGGTCTGACATAATTGGGTGAGCCCTTAGTAAATGATAGATGAAAAGATAAAAGTCAAAAAGGACACAGAATATTTGGAACACAGAATATTTGAAGAAAATAACTTAAAATCTTGTTCAATGAACTGGTATACAAGACTACATTGAAAAATTGGACACACCCAGAATATTAAATTTCCTTCATGTATAACAGTACAAGTTTCAAAAATTGCTTTCATACAATTTTTAACCATGATGCAGTTAAAGTTAAAAACCATGTCAATTCACATAAATCTCCCAGAGAAGAAAAAGAAGTAAGTCTTTCATTTTATGAGGCTAATAGGACCTTGATTCAAAACTAGAAAAGGATGGTATAAAAAGGGAAAAGTACAAAGCAATATTATTTGAGCTTAGGCTTAAAAGACTATCAAAATGAATATTAGTAAACTGAATCTAGTTATTACACACCAAAAAATATCTATATATAATCTATTATGACTAACTTGGGCTTACTTTAGAAATCCAAAGATGATTTAATGTTAGAAATTTAATATAAGGTGCCACATTAACAAATCAAAGAAAAAAGGATAATCTCAACAGATGCAGAAAAATCAACATCAATTTGTAATTTTTTTAAGTTAAGAAACTAGAATTATAAGAGAATTTCCTAAACCTGATACAGAGCATTTATAAAATAAAATTTTAGAGAAGCATGATAATTAACTGTAAAGTGTTGACATCCTTCACTTTAAGAGCAGGAAACAAGAAAGCTTATTACTCTAGGGATCTCATCCAGCAAAGTAGGACCAAAAAAAAAAAAAAAAAAGATGTCCAGGCTGAAGGAAAGGGCTCCCCTTACTTTCAATCTTCAGGTGTTTTTAGGTCTAAAATGAGTGCTTTAAGCAGATATAGATGGATTTTCTTTTCTTATCCATTTTGATACCCTATGTCTTTTGATTTGAGCATTATTAGTCCATTAACATTTAGAGTGAGTACTGAAAGATATGAATTTAGTGCCATTGTGGTACCTGTAGACTTGGTGTTTCTGGTGATGTTCTTTGGTCCTATCTAGTCTTTGTTGCTTTTGGTCTTTTTGGTTTTGTTTCATCTTTTCTCCACTCAAAGATTCCCCCTTAAAATTTCTTGCAGGGCTGGTTTAGTAGTCATGAACTCCTTTAGTTTTTGTTTATAGGAAACTCTTTATTTCTCCTTCTATTTCAGATGACAGCCTTGTTGGATAAAGAATTCTTGGCTGCATATTTTTCCAATTCAGCACTTGAATATATCCTGCCACTCCTTTCTGGCCTGCCAGGTTTCTGTGGATAGGTCTGCTGCAAACCTGATCTGCCTTCCCTTATATATTAAGGACTTTTTTTTTCCCTTGCTGCTTTCATAATTCATTCCTTGTCTGTGTATTTTGTGAATTTGACTATGATATGCCTTGGGAATGGTCGGTTTTTGTTGAATCTAATGAGGTTCTCTGTGCTTCTTGGATTCTGATGTCTGTGTCCTTTCCCCAGAGTAGGAAAGTTTTCCACTATAATTTGCTCACATAAATCTTCTGCTCCCCTTTCTCTCTCTTCATCTCCTGGGCCTCCTACGATTTGGATGTTATTCCTTTTTAATAAGACACTGAGTTCTCTAAATCTTGTATCCTGTTCTTTTGCCTTTGTTTTCCTCTTTTTTTCTGTTTCATTATTCTCCATAATTGTGTCTTCTGTATCGCTGATTTGCTTTTCTGTTTCATCCAACCTTGCCTTCGTGGTATCCATTCGAGATTGCATCTCAGTTATGGCATTTTTAATTTTGTCCTGATCTTTTATCTCCACAGAAGGGAATTCTATGCTTTTTTCGACCCCAGATGGTATTCTTACTATCATGGTTCTAAATTCTAGTTCTGACATCTTGCTTAGATCTGTGTTGATTAAGCCCCTGGCTGTCATTTCTTCCTGTTTTTTTTTTTTTGTTTGTTTTTTTTTGTTTTTTATTTTGGGGTGAATCCTGCTGAGTTCTGTGGCTCAAGTTATGTAGATCATTGTATTAATCCTCAGATCAGTTTCCTAGGTGTGCAAAATGGTTTGGTGCTGATCTATCTGTGTTTCAGGGATGTAGCAAGCTGAGGATCTCCATGATGCTCCACCATTTTCGATTCTTTCCTCTTGGAGTGTGATTCTAATATGGCACCAAAACATTACCAGGGTACTAAAGCATAACTGAGAAAGTATCTAAAAGGAAAATCAATTACATGTTTATTGTAGCTCTTCTCAGTGAGATTACAGTGTGTAGATTGGAGGAATGCTTAAACCATTTGCAATTGAGAGTAGACCCTGGGGGAGCTTCATGAGAAACACAGATGGTCACTAAACTGCCTTCTAATGAGAGTGGGATACCATAACTGCAAGGATCTTATCCTGCCAAGAGAAGTATGCAAATATGGAGCAACAGTGAATAATCTTGGACAAAAGAAGAGAGGTTGACCTAGTACAAATATAGCTATAACACCTGCTTTTTTAAAGTTCATTTTATGCCACTTCACTTTCACAAAATACCTACAGTAGTACCTGTTTTTGCTAACAGAAATAATCTGGAGAGATTTTCACTTTTACCAAAAAAAAGGGTAAAAGTAAAATAGCACTCAGCATCTGTTTTGCAGTGAACCCTCATAGAGACAGCATGCACCCCAGGAAATGAAAGGGTCCTACCTAGCTCCTTCCCTGGGCACCACACTCAGCATCTCAGTATCACACTACCATAGCTTTGAACTGTGTCTGTGAGCATCTGTGCAGTTTCTGGATATTTTTTGTGTGTATCTGTTAGCAAGATGGTCCTAAGTTTTCAGAAAAGCCTAAAAGAGGTTAGTTTTGGGGTCTTGGAATGCTCAAAAATTTTCCACATAAATTAATTGTAACTGCTTATTTGCTTTACACCATTTCAGCTAACAAAAGCTTTCCCAGGACACTCTACCTACAGATAAACAGGGAAAACCTACAATAATCTTAATTCTATCATTCCCAAATCTAGTGATTGGTGCCTTCTCTGGATAAATGTTTAAAGATAATTAAAGAAGACTGAGTGCAAATGATTAGCATGCCCAGGGGCACTCCTGTTTTGGCGTGTTTTCTGTGAGCAGCAGCTGAGTGATGAGAAAGCAGGACCTAGAGACTCTTGGGAGAGATGACGCTAGTGAGGCAGGAACAGCTGACAAGATGAGAAATGTCAAGACAAGAACTTGTCTTAGGAAGAGCACTCTACAAGACAAGACTGTCCACATGAAGGATGAGCTGGAGTAGAAGAAAAAAAGACAAGAGGGTGGTTATTCTAGGGCATAGGTGAACCTGGGCTACAGAGAGAAAGGAAAAGAACAAACGATATTAGAATTTTTAAATTGTCTTTACATTTATTCACAACAGAATTTGTGAATTCACAGAATTTATAATATTCTTTTTATAGTCTTAATATTTTCTGAGCTAAACAATACTCATAGCATTTAAAAAGTATTTTAGATGTCACTCTCTAAATCCTAGAAAATCTCTCTTTTTAAAATGGAGATACAGTGTAGAGAATACTAAGTCAGTGTTTTACAAAAGGGTGGATAAACCTCTTCAATTTTCTTTCATATGGTGACGTTATCCTTTGTTTGCTTTTCTCCACAAAAGCACCTTGGTCTGATGTTTTGGGTAGTAAATTTTTACCTGGTAAGATATAACTAATGTATTATGAAAAATTCAGCATCAAGCAAAGTGATTATTTTTATCTTAGATATTTTACCATCTCTGGTACAATATTACCAAATAAGGATGTTACGGATAAGACATAACACAAATGATAAGCCTAAAGAATTCTTGCCTCTTGATTGGCTGTATTCAGCTTGTCTTCCAGCTCCTCCTTCAGGTTTTCCAGCTCTCGTTGAAGTTGACTTTTATCCTCTTCCAGGTTTAGTTTCTCCTTTTTATATTGTTCCTCCAATTCCTTAGTAAAAGACATTTTTAACAATTAACAGAATTGCGAACATTGTATACTTCAAAGACTCCAAGAAAAAGACTACTATTCTGTTTTATATATTGATAGTTTGCTCTTCAAATTAGCCTTATTGTTAATTAATAATATGGGAGTTATTAGTAACCTAATTAGTCCTAGGGGCTTAGGTTCTATCATTCTGAATCACTTATGATGTGGTTAAATAATTACTTTTAAACAATGATAAGAATATTTGACTGGTTTAGATCAAGTTAAATCAATAACAGAAATGTATGATATAAGTGATAATTTGGGGAGATAAAGAAAAATTTTAACTATCTCTTGAATACAGAATTCTTTTATATTTACATAAAAAAATCCAGTAACATTTCTGGAACATGGGAACATAGTCAAGAATTACCAAGTACAAAATTAAGGCGTCTAAAGAAACAATGCCAGTAAAACTGATACTTACTAAAGAACACCTACTATCTGGCATGCTACTCAGGATGTGTACTTGGGATACGCAGGTATTGACACATGGGGCCTGCCCTTTATAAGCTCAAGGTAATAAGCAATTAAGGAATATGTGATTAAAATTAAATGTCCATAGGGACTACAGGGGTACATGGATGGAGAACTGGTAAGTTCTAACTTGGTGAGGAAACCTTCCGAGAATGCAATTCCTAAGTAGAATTTGAAGGAGTACACCAGTAAGGAAACGTGGTGAAGCAAGAGGGAAATACAACGTGTTCGGCAGAAGAACCATAGAGGTACAAAAGAGCCTGGTATGTTACAAGCAGTTCAATATTTCTATAGTGGAAAGTGAGAAGAGTAATAATGGGGTTCTGGGGAACTCCCAAGACAAACTCCAGGTTTAATGACTTTCTGGGATGACCCACAACCCTCAGAATATAGTTGTCCTCACAGCTATAATTTACGATACAGCAAAAGGATACTAAGCACAGTCAGTAAAGGCATATGGGGCGAAGTCTGCAGGAAGCCAGGTACAAGCATCCAAGAGTCCTCTCACACAGGACTCTCCAGCAAGTTGTGACAATCATGTGAAATGCTGTCTTCTAGGAAAGTTCATGAGAGGCTCAGTGCCCAGGTTTCTTACTGGGGACTAATCACGTAGGCACCCCCTGACTAGCATGCGCCAAACATCCAGACTTCATGAAGGAAAGCGGATGTTCAGCATAAACTGTATTGTTTGCATAAACATCTTAGGTTCATGAGCTATTGTTATCAAGGAATGGTGGAAACCTTCCCAAAATTCGAGTTCCCAGATACTAGCAAGGGCCAACCTTGCACCATGCCTTTCTAAGGACGGCAGCTTCAGGCGTTCAATGGTAACTCTTTTCTGCATGGATTCTCTATGTCTTCACTTTCAAATGGGGTGGGTAAACTTAAGTTATGAAAGAAAATATAATCCTTTTTCATAACTAAGTAATAAGGAATGGAGAAGTCACCTTTAGGTAAAGGTTCTTTAAAAGATAATGTGACATGAGGCGCCTAGGTGGCTTAGTCGGGTAAACGGCCAACTTCAACTCAGGTCAGGACCTCACAGTTCATGAATTCAAGCCCTTCATCAGACTCTGTGCTGACAGCTCGGAGCCTGGAGCCTGCTTCAGATCTTGTGTCTCCCTCCCTCTCTGCCTCTCCCCTGCTCATACTCTGTCTCTGTCTCTCAAAAATAAATAAACATTAAAAAAATAATAAAAGATAATGGGACATTGGAGAAAGTCTATTCTAAAAGGAGGCTAGTTTGAGCTTAGGCTCTGATGTGAGCTAGCTAGGCAAGAAAGGAATGAAACAGCAAGTGATCAGTTATTTTGAGAAAAGAGAAGGGTATAGATAAAGCTATCATGAGTTTTGACTATGTTCACACACGGGAAATGCATGTCTTGTGTTTTATAGCAACCACATTTTAAAGAAAGATTGCAAGAAACATAAGTAGCTTAAAGCAGATTTTTAGGTGGCTCAGAAATTGAAATTCAATGGGCAAGGGTATAATTAGGAGAGAAGTAATGAGGCAAAAATGATATTGATGAAAGATGCCTAGGTTCTAGCACTTAGAACTTAATATAGAGGAATAAAGAGAGGCAAAAAGCAGAACACCTGCAAGTTAAATATCACAATAAGAGAGAAGAAGGCTAAAGTGAATAAGGGAGAGGGACCAGGGGGCCAACATGGCAGAGGAGTAGGGGGATCCAGTATTTCGCTTGTCCTAAAGTGAATAAGGGATATAGAAAGGAAAACACAGCAACAAAAAATAGCTATGGAAGAGCTTACTGAAGCAGCAGTTACCACTGAATTCTTCACTATAAATCCCTGAACAACTGACACACGCATATAGAGTCAGTAAGTATGCACATGCACCACGTAATTAAAGCTGTACAGATTCCTTCTGGAACAGTGAGCTGGCACAGAGAAAATGACAACCACGATTTTGAGAAGTAATGTGTCATAAACATATAGGAGTAAGTTTAGACAGAAAAAACATTCTAACAGGAAGTTTTATTTAAATTTTTAATTAAGTTTGAGTGTTAAATATTTTTTCCAACTAGTTGTGTCACAAAAGGAAGAGACATAGAGGCAAAGCTCTCAATTCATATCCCACTTCTTCTATATACTAGGTTGGTGGCACTGAAAAAAATCATTTAGGTTTATTAAACCTATTTCACCATCTGTATAATAAAAAATGACATTAATCTCCAAGTCTTAAGTGATAAGGAATATACAAGAAAGCTCTTAGTAAACTGTAAAATGTTATCAGGTAAAACATACAACAACCCTCAGTAATACACGCCTTCATGTGGTGGTTAAATGCCTTAGGGTTGGACATCTGAAACCTGAGCTCAAGACCTGACTGCCTCTTACCAGCTGCATGTGTTCGAACAAGTGTTCAACCTCTCTGTCCTCCATCTCCTCTTCAGTAGAGTGGGTGCAGCAATTAAGCCTGAGTATGGCAGGGATTAAGTAAAAAAAAAAGATGGAAAACACTACTGCGGTGCCTGGCACACTCTAAGAAATACTAAAAACTAACGTTTATGTATCACTATGTGCTAGGACATGTCTGAGTTCTTAATGTTTTATCTCACTTAGCCCTCACAGGAACATTACAAGATGGATCTTCTCTTCCTCTGTCACTTGAGGACACGCATGGCTTTTGAGGCCCAAGATTAGGCAGATAGTAAGCAAAGAGCTCAGTGTAAGGCCCAGGTCTGTCAGACACCTTGTTTTTTCCACTATGTCTCATGAAGAGACAGCTCAAGATCAAGGAGTACTTCTACCATGGCTCCTACAAAGTAGGAATGCCTCGTATCAATTTATACACAGGAGATGTTAAGAATCGGCCATGAGAATGAAGCAACTCATTACTCTACAATATGGGTCACACTGGATCATTACAGAAACCCCTCCAGTTCACGATGTAATGCTCCGTTGAATTTATACTCACCACTTGCAGTTTTTTCTTATCCCTAATTGCATTACTGTGGACAGCCTCAATTGCCATGTGGTGCTTCCAAGCTAATTCTTCCAAAGTCTTAGAATGAGCCTCATTTAATTGGGCCACCTCCCCTTCCAATCTATTTTGCAGGTTTTTTAGCTCCATCTCATAATATTCTTGCTGAGTTTTCTTTGCTTCATTTACTTTCTAAAATTAAGGCAAATAAAGATCAATAATTACACCTGCTTTTTTCATTACTGCTATTAGTATTCTGAATACTCAATAAATTCATAAATTTGAATGAAGTGAGTACTACGGGATTTAGACTTTGGACATGAGTTTACATCATTGGTGTTCTCAGAAAATGACAGGGTAGCACGGACAAAATGAATAATTTTAACACAAGTAATAAAACAGGCTATTATTAGGTTAGAACCAAGTGTGAGTTAGCACATCTGTGAGCTTAAGAGAGAAAGGCTTCCTGTATGTCAAAGCTGTACACAAAATGGCCTACCAATTTACCCACTCAGATGATATTATTCAATACAATTTCACTGAGTGACAATTATATGCTTTTTGAGCAGTCACAGTCTAGAAAAAGGCAAAAGACAACGGCAATATAATTTTTTACCTTCTATGAAAGGAGTGCACATCACACATTGCAAGAGTATATAGGAAAGGAGCCTAGCCTGGACGGGGTGGGAAAGGATGTGTGTGTGTGTGTGTGTGTGTGTGTGTGTGTGTGAGAGAGAGAGAGAGAGAGAGAGAGAGAGAGAGAGAGAGACATATATACATACATCAGGGAAGGCTTTCCAGAAGAGAAAACATCTGAGCTGCTGATGACACAATCTCTCATTTAATTCTCACAAGCCCATCAGGAAATGAAAGAGGAGAAAATTTCAAACTTAGATCTGATGTCAAAAACCCGCATTCAAAACCATTTCCAGCATTTTGAAAAATGAGCGGTAGTCAGCCAGGTGATGAAGTTCAAGTAAGACGGAAAGACCATGTAGGTGAGAGGCGTGGACGGACCAGCAGTTTCGAGGCTGGCAGTGGTGAGGAATGAGGCTCAGCAGGGAGCACGAGTCAAATGACAAAAAAGAGTCTTTTATGCTAAGGACACTGGACTTTATTCTGACAGGAATGAGAAACCATTGCAATTTACATAACTCATATTTTTAACCACAGTCATGTTGGCAGTAGGCTAGTGAGTTAACTGAGGCAGGGAGGGCACTTAGGAAGCTGTAACTGAAATCCAGGCAACAATGATCTAAACCTAAACCTAGAATCCATGAAAGGGGATGAAGGGAGATGATGGAATAAAAATATATTAAGGGAGCAGAAAGCCAATAGGACTCGGTAACAGGTATGAGGGTTAAGGAAACAGTAATCAATAAAGATGGATTTATGAAGCTAGACAGACAGTAGAGCTGTTGGTTGAAAAAAGGAGTAAAAAAAACACCAAAGTACTTTTGAGGGGAGAAAGTTCTAAGCATGCTGAGAAACCAACATATCTTGTGGGAGTTAGACACACAGGACACGAGTTTAGGGAAAAGATGGGGCCTTGACCAACAGATTTGGGAGGGATGACTTAACAAGTGACAGCTGATGTTACCAGAACAGATAAGCACGTAGAATGAGGTGAAAATGCTGGGGAATGCTGGGAAAATGCTGGGGAATGAGGTGAAAATGCCTCCCTCAAAGGTAAGGGAAGAGACAGAGAAGGGAAGCTCACAAACAAGACTGCAAGCCCGGGGAGGCAGGAGGAAAATGTGGGAGAACATGAAATACCAAAAGGGATATGTTGTAAATCAGAGAGAAATAAGTAGCACTGTTAGATGAAAGTCACCAAGTCCAGCAACCAGGATGTCACCAGAGGCTGGGGCAAACACGCCTTCTGTGGAGTGGTGGTGAGAGAAACCACACGGCACTCCGGTAAGGAGTGAACGGGAGGCGAGCAAAGGGGAAGGAGAACAGACCTATTTTGAATATGCCTGGTTGGTGAGGGGAAGGAAGTGTCCAAAACTCCCACTTGGTATTGTAAATATCTGAAAAGCTGCGATAAATATTCAGCAATTACTCTACAAATGATAGGTCTTATTGGCTGAATCTAGAGATTCAATATGTTGGCATATGAATTTTCAGAGCTCGATGCTTGCCAAAAGTTTTATAGAAATTTCCTAGGTGTATATGCAATAATATATTCATCAATACAAAAACATATGATCAACCACAAATGTACATTCCGCTGAAAGAAGAGTTTATTCAGTTTCTGGTTGAAATACGTTGAAATGTCTTAAGTTTTTATATTATAAATTGTTAATAATATTCTAAATATGTATACAATAGAGGAGAGTCTAGCTTTTTACCTTTTTTCCTCAAAATAAAAACAAAAACTTACTAGAATTAAGAAATGGACTGTTACTGGAGCTCCTGGGCGGCTTAGTTGGTTAAATGTCCAACTCGATTTTGGCTCAGGTCATGATCGCACAGTTTTCGTGAGTTTGAGCTCCATGTCAGCTGCTTGGGATTCTCTCTCTCCCTCTCTCTATCCACCTCCCCCACTCTCTCTCTCTCAAAATAAATAAACATTAAAAAGAAAAAAAAGAAAGAAATGGACTGTGAAGCAGAAGTAAACAGTTTAAATCAAATCTGAAAAAGAGGAAATCAACTTTTTTTCTTTTCCTTTCTTTGGTGGGGGGGAGGGGAGTGAACTCTACTGCTTTTTACCTTCTCCAGTTCCAAAATCTGCTGCTTCTGCTCTTCATCCAGACTCTGAGTCTTGCTTTGCAAAAAAGCTCTTTCTTCTTCAAGCTGAGATAATCTCTCATTGGCCCTTGACTTTTCTGATTCTAGATCTTTAATTGTAACCTCCTGGGTCATCTGAGTCGCTTGAAGCATTCCAATATGACCTACACCCCCAAAAAGAAAAACTCTGCAATTTAAAATTTGTTGTAACTGTGGTGTAAAGCTTATTAAAAGTTCATATTTAGTGACACAAGTATACTTAATACCTGAGTGAAATAAATAGTCTGCATGTACAAACAGTACTTTGGTTTCTTCACTGTATAAAATGGAAATATTTACCACGGGATTGCTTCTTATCCAAGTAGAATCATTTAAACTAGGAAAAAGTCTGTCTTCACATCACTGCATCACTGAAGTTGCTCCCTGTACCCAGGGCCCCTGTTTTGTTAAGATGGCAAACTAAACAAGTTGAAGCAACTCAGGGATGCATGTAAATGCCTTGGGAGTCAAACAGAGAAGATACACTAAGACTACAGTGCCAAAATGAGTAATTTCTTCTTTTCTAATCTCTTCTTTATTCAAATTCTCAAATAAAGAGAAAGAAATCTGTACACAGGGAGTAAATATGGCAGGCAGGGGTTTGGTTGAAACTGAATATGTTTTAGACATGATCGGATAAAGAACTAAGGTGGATTAAGAGATAGCTAAGGACTAAGCAAGGTTATCAAAGAATAAATAAATGACAACACCAAAAAAGGGGAGGGGCAGTAAGAGAGACAGATGAAAAACGAGTGTGAGAAAAAGGTCTCAGAAAGCACGTGTTAGGACGGTGGTTCTCAAAGTGGTTCCCAGCGGACCTGGGAACTCTAGCCGGCACTGAAGATCTCCCAGACCTGCTGAATCAGGAGCTTTGAGGCCGGAGCCCAGTGTCTATGGTTGTACAAGCCCTTTTTTGGGTGATGTTCATATACACTAAAGTTGAAAAACTACTTAGGGGAAAGGTCATCTGGGAATTCACAGATGAGCCAATCAAATCAAATGGCATTCTCAAAGAACTACTCCAAATGGCTTCACCTGGCACCCTAACCATGGGCAAAATGTAACTTCAGATCTGACATGAATCACCCACCTCCTCTAGTATGGGTTCTGAATTAGAACATTAGCTGTACAAGGATGGGCAACTCAGCTTTAGTGTGTAAAAGGTCCTTATTAATAAGCCAAATGAAATGAGGCACTATAATTCACATATAGTTCCACTAATTTAAATACTTTAAAACATGTTTTTAGAGAACAAAACCTTCTTAGAATGCTTCATTGTTCTTTTAGTGAATGAGTTATCGGTAACTCTTCATTTTTGAATAAAAGTATATTCTTAAAAATAAGTTATTATTTCCTTATTTTATGATTAAGGAGAAATTAGAGTCCTTTAAAATATTTAGAATCTAAATAATGTTAAATTATGTGAAGGCGAATTTTGTCTTGAATTAATATTTTAGTGTTGGTTTTAGCTAAGGAATACATCAAGAACTGTCATCATACATACTAGCTTTGAGGACAAGGTCTGAAGCTTGTTGCTGTAAACATTCTCTGGCTGCTGCTAGCTCACTTTCCACTTCCTTGTGCTTGCTTAGTAAGTCCATCTCTCCCTCCTTGGCATCATCGAGCTGTTTTTGAAGAACCTATGATCAAATAGCCATTATTAATATGCAAGAATGACGCTGAGCTAATTAGCTAAGCTAATGATGCTAATTCACTTAAATTACAAGCATCAACTTTCTCTTATTCAAAAGTCACAGTTAATAATACCTCGTTTTAAATCTGTTTTGATAACACTTATAACTTATCTTCGTAAATCATATGACCCAATCATGAAGGGCTATTCAACCTTTTTTAATCCACTCAAATGCTGCACAGATATTAAAAACAGCTATGGAATTTTCTATACCAACAAAACAAAATTTGTAGGGACTTCTTGGCTTTTTTTCAAACATGTGCCATATCCCTATTTAATTCAGGTTTATGCAGCAATTTTTTGATCATTGTGCAGACCATTATTAATGAAGGTAAAGGAGAAAACAGAATTAAAACTAAAGCCCAATGCTTTAACTCTCCCAAATCGCTTGTGAAAAATATTAACACGTTATTTCGATAGAATTCTTTCATTATCAGTAAGGTTTTAAGTTATCTTTATGGGCCTTTAACATCTGAAATTCTAGCAGTAAATAATAACTACTAAAGTTGTTAAAATTTACAGAGTAGTAAAAATTACCCCTTTCTTGATTTTTCTCACAAAGGAAAAGCAGAAGAAAGCAAAATGGAAAAAAAAAAAGTTAAAGTAGTCTTAACTGAAAAGAAAAAGACAAAACTGGGGTATCCATATGTTGGACATGAGAGTCTTTACTTACCTGAACATTGTTCTCTGCTGTGACAAGTGCCATCTGAAGCTTTTGGCATCTGTCGCGAAGACTTCCAGCTTCATCCTGTACCATCTGTAACTCTGTCTTTAATTTCCCTATGGTTTTTCGTAAAATTGCTTCTTGTCCCTGAAATTCTTTTCTAAGATCGGCTTCCTTTTCTTTGCTAGCCTGGAGGCTTTCCGCCGTAAAGAGCTGTGACCTTTTCAAAGTATCAAGCTCATGCTCATAAAAGGACTGAGCTTTATTCAACTTGCCTTCATAGTCCTCGATTAGCTTTTTCCGTTCAAGTCTTAGCTCTTCCAGGGTTTGGTTTAAGGTCTCCACCTCCGCCCTGTGCAGCTCCTCTGCCTTCTCCTGCCCTTTACCCACCGAGGCGCTGTGATCCTCTTGCGACTTCAGCAGCTCTTGGATCTCCCGTCTGTGAGCAGTTCGCAAATCTTCCAGTGCCAATCGTTTGTCTTTTTCAAACTGTACTTGGAGTTGTCCAAAACTCCGTAATCTTTCCTCGAATTTCCTTCTGATCTCTTCAACCTCTCTAGACATGGTCACTATGCGTTGGACATGCTGGGCTTCTGCACAGAGTTGCATGTCCTCGACTCTGTGCTTATAAGCTTCAAATTCTGTCAAAGCCTGCTGCTTCATTTTTATGTGGTCTTCTAATGAGGCTTCTAGAACCTGAATCTTTCTCTTCAGGTCTAACTCCTCTGTGACTTTGCTTTTATACTGCAATATTTTTTCTCTGGTTTCTGCGAGAATCTGTTGGATTTCTTCTTCATGAGCATCTTTGAGGGCCTGAATCGCAGATTCGTGCTCGTCATTTTTAGTATTTAAAGCATATATTACCTGCATAGTTTTAAAAAAAGGGAAAGAATTCAGCAAACCATGTTCTTTTCTTACTGGAAGTTAATTCTTGCATTTGGATTGATATTTTTCAACACACAAAATTGGGTATGGGAAATACCAAATACTGCAGCTTCATGCACTGTTTTAGATTTATAGATTGATTTACTTAGCAAAGTTTTGCCTTAGCACAACCTCAGTAGTTGCATCTGAAGACTCTACTACAAATGAAACAGTGAGAAGAAAAGAGACAAAGGAGGGCTAGAAGAAAGGAGTCTTCCATAGGGTCCAGTCTAATCTGGGGTGAGGAGAGCAGAAAAGCCTCAAACTCCAGTGTTTTGCCTGAGTGGAAGTTCTAGGCCTTAAGTCTTCTTAAAGGCTCTTTCATCTGTTTAATGTCCAGTATGTTCTAAGTTTAGAAATTTCCTTTTCTAATTCCCCTATGGTCAGTTTTTATTTTATTTATTTATTTATTTATTTATTTATTTAGTTTCTTAGAAATTTATTTTTTTCCTTTTTTAAATTTATTGTCAAATTGGTTTCCATATAACACCCAGTGCTCATCCCAACAAGTGCCCTCCTCTGTGCCCGTCACCCACTCTCCCCCCTTCCATACCCCCTCTCCCCTCAGTTTGTTCTGTGTCTTTGAGAGTCTCTTATGTTTTGTCTCCCTCCCTCTCTGTATCTTTTTTCTTTTCTCTCTTCCCCTCCCCCATGGTTCTCTGTTAAGTCTCTCAAAATCCACCTATGCGTGGAAACATATGGTATCTGTCTTTCTGTGACTGACTTATTTCACTTGGCATAATACCCTCCACTTCCATCCATGTTGCTACACATGGCCAGATTTCATTCTTTCTCATTGCCACATAATATTCCATTGTATATATATACCACATCTTCTGTATCCATTCATCAGTTGCTGGACCCACAAGCATATGGCCAACTAATCTAGTTGTCTCCTTACAAAATCCAGTTAGTTCTTTTCTGCTCACATATCAAACACTGTACTTTTACATCGCCTAATTTTCCCTCTGTGTCCAGGCAAGCCATGTTTCTAGAGGCAGAGTATCCTGGCCACAGGTCTTTATTTTCATTTTAGTCCTTGGATTTTAATGATTCCACTGAGATTTCCCCAACCTTAATTACAAGTAACAACATAGTCCCTTTATAGTGATGCTTCCATTCTTGTATGTTCCTTGGTTCCCTCCATCAAACCGCTGTGGCCAAACGGTGCAATAGTCATGACTAGTACTTAAGGCTTAACAGAATGCACCCACTAACTTCTGAAGTAAAAAAAGAAAAAAAAATGAACACTATACAATCCGACAATCCAGAAACTAAAAAATCTGCGTCCTAGAGCTTTGCTCATTTTAATGTGATCTTATTCTAGCTTCAGATATGGATTCCAGCCCCAAAAGCCAGAAACTGCAATTAAAATGCAAAAGTGTTGCAATTTCTTTTAAAGAGAACTTATTTATGCAGCCTGAGGCAACAGAGACAAACTACCTGGCTCTTCACATATCCTGCTGACGCCAGATCCTATTGCTAAATCTAGGTGGTCACCTGCTAGGCCTGCAGCTGTACCTGTGGAAGGAGAACACACTGGAGGCTTACCCCACCGCCGGGGCTTCGCTCTGTCCACACAGGGCTTTGTCTTCCAGAATCAGTCCCCTCTTCACATACTCACTTGGTCTGCTCTAACTATTGAGAGATGTAATCATAGCAACGGTAGAAAGATTGAGAGATGGCAGAATCCCATTTGTCTTGCCAGCTACTTTACCTGCTAGCTACCTCCAAAGGAAAATATGTGCACTGAAGGGAAATAAATGCTCATTTCCAGTTTCTCTTTTTTTAAATAACACTAATTCCAAATCCCAGGTTATGTCCATAATGACGTAGACAAGATCCCCATAGAGGACTCCTTTCATTTACACATTTAAGCTTAAAGATGGCCTATAACAAGAAAGCTGGACGACTCCTAAACCTTCCCCCAGGATCTTACCTACCCATCATGTTGATGCCCAGAAAAGACTGGAAGAGGCACTAAGGGGGAAAAATGCCAACTAGCTGGAGAGAAGTCCATTTGCTAGACTGCTTAGAGCAGAGCTGGCGTAGGCCACAGGAGTCAGACCTTCCCAGGCAGTCTGCACACATCCCCTATCTAAGCACATAGAAGGAAAAGAGATAATACAAAGAGATGGAATCCCTAGAGAAAAATAAGCCACACTTTTCATCATCTTATCCCAGGAAATGATCTTGAAAAGGACCACTTCATGGTGGGATTCCATATAATCACGGATGAAACAATATGGGAAGATGTAAGTTTCCCCTTGTCAACAATTCCTTGAAATACTCTTCTCTTTTTTCTAATACTTCATTTCCCTGCAGTCTTTGAAGCATCAGCTCAAGTCCTGTATCCTCTAATAAGGCTTCCAAGACCATCCAAATCCATGGGAGTCTATCTGTTCTTTATATCCAATACCTTCATTTCCTTACCACTATCCATTCCTGTAACTCAGTAAATGTTAAACCAGTTAAATTTGGGGGTCTTGACAACAATTTTGGCAAGCTGGGTGAGGATGTCAGAGACCCTAGGAAAGTAGCTGAAGATACAAAGCACAGTAGCATACAAAAGTGTGGACTAAAAGGTGAAATTAAAGGAGGTAAAAGTAGAAACTAAAGCTTTAGGTTAAAAAGAATAGAATTTAAGAAAAATAAACAAAACATTTGACAAATAATAGGGAAATATGGTGAGGAGCTCTATTTCACTTGATATTGCATTCCAGAGGTCGGCAACTATGGCCTGCAGGCCCAATATGGCTGCTGGTGGTCTTTGTAAGTAGTTTTTTTTAATGTTTTTGTTTTTGGGTTTTTTTTTTTTTTTTTTTTTTTTGAGAGACATAGAGACAGAGTGTGAGCAGGGGAAGGGCAGAGAGAGAGGGAGACACAGAATCCAAAACAGGCTCCAGGCTCTGAGCTGTCAGCACAGAGCCCGACGCGGGGCTCGAACTCACAGACCATGAGATCATGACCTGAGCCAAAGTCGGCCGCTCAACCAACTGAGCCACCCAGGCGCCCCTGTAAGTAGTTTTAATGGAGCACTGCCTATGCCCCTGTGTGTATGTGTAGTGTACAGCTGCTTTCCTGCTACAATGACAAAGCTGAGTAGTCATGGAAGAGACCTTACTAGTGACTCCTGTTGTGATGTACACTTGACAAGCCATCTTATCAGCCAAAGTTGGCAGCCAAAAATAAAAAATATCTGAATTTGCACTAGCTTTGTTTATCTTCTAATAAGTAGCCCAGGGTACTTACTACTACAACTTCTTAAACATTAAGAAAACCAGTTATTTGATTCTAAAAGTATATATGTAAAAGAAATACAACATTATACTGGCCATATAGTAGTATCTTCCAGGACAGCAATGTTAAAATAAAGTTTCTAAAAACTTAAAAAACACCAATAACAAATTAATAGTGCTTTTAAATAACCATTTAAAATACACCACTATAAATGAGAATGCTATATATGAATTTTCGACTTTACATTAAGATGTAATATCTTCTAACTGTTCACTTTTCTACATAATTACAAAGGTAACATTTTAAAGTATCTCTCTCTGATTAATTATTATTTACCACACCAAAGAAACAGAAATGTTCTATGTTCTTTGAACACATAGAAAGTAGACTTGAAGTAACAGAATTGATCCAAACTGGATTTCTCATTGTAGGTAAAATAACTTAATTTCTCCAAGCCTCAAGTTCCTCAATATTAAATAGAGATCATATTTATTCTATCTGAGTGACATCATTGTTGTAAGATCAACCTATCACTGACATTTAAAAAATGATATTATATAAATATTTTTCAAAAAATATAAAGCACTATGAGAAGGTAAGTCTTTTTTTTTTATTCATTGTGTCACTTATTTATGGAGAAAATGAGAATAACTTTAAAAATTTATTTTTAATGTTTATTCATTTTTAAATTTTTTTTAAATTTATTCTTAAGAGGCAGAGAGAGACAGAGCATGAGCAAGGATGGGCAGAGTGAGAGAGGGACAGAGAATCCAAAGCAGGCTCCAGGCTCTGAGCCGTCAGCACAGAGTCCAACGCGAGGCTGGAATGCACAAGCCGTGAGATCGTGACCTGAGCCAAAGTTGGATGCTCAGCTGACTGAGCCACCCAGGCGCCCCATTCGTTTTTTTTTGTTTTTTGTTTTTTTGTTTTTAATGTTTTATTCACTTTTGAGACAGAGAGAGACAGAGCATGAGTGGGGAAGGGGCAGAGAAAGAGGGAGACACAGAATCCAAAGCAGGCTCCAGGCTCTGAGCTGTCAGCACAGAGCCCAATACGGGGCTCGAACTCACAGACCGTGAGATCATGACCTGAGCTGAGGTTGGATACTTAAACGACTGAGACACCCAGGCGCCCCGAGAATGAGAATAGCCTTAAAAGAAACTTAGGTAAGTAATCATAATAACCCATAAAATTAGCTATTATTTTCCACATGGGAAAAGAAAACTCTCTAATATCTCTTTTCATAAAATATTTTCAAAGACATTAAGGGACATTTGCAGTTTTTCTGGGACTATGAGCACTCAGAGAATGGGATAGCACAATCATTACAGCAATTTCATGTAATTTCACAGCTCCAGCTTATGCCAACAATGCATGATTTAACTACATATTCCAGGATGAATAAGGAATAGTCAGTAATTTTTACTTTTTCTAGGAAGATTTTCAAATAATCTTACCCACTGATAAAACGAGAACAAGTCTAGATCTTGTATTTAAAATGCTACTTAGGTAACAACAAATAGTTTCTGAAATAGTTCTCATTCTTGTCTGCTATGAACTGTATTGCGTCCCTCTTCTTCCCCCCGACAAAATTCATCTAACTGAAGCCCTAACTGCCAGTATGATGGAATTTGAAGGTGAGGCCTTAGGGAGATAATTAAGTTTAGACAAGATCATGAGGGTGGTGTCCTCATGGTGGGATCAGTGCCTGTATCAGAGACACCAGACAGCTTGCTTCCTCACTCTCTTTCAGCCATGTGAAGATACAGTGGGAAGATCTTTGGCACTTTGTTATGGCAGACTGAACTAATACATTGGCAACATAAAAAATTCCCACTAAAATCTAGCTCATTAGCAATAAAGTACATTCATTGAAAAGTATGTGTGTATTAACTCAAAATATGTTAAGCTAAATTGCTGCATATTATACTGCCAGTTTTAGCAATGTTGAAGTAAGGGAATCACTGAATAAATTATGGTAAATTCATACAATGTAATATCATGAAACCATTAAAAAGCACATCTCATTTAGGAGAATATCTCATAAGAAAAAGATTGTAGGAGAAGATTAATACACAATGCTATATCAGTAAGATCCAGTCTTTCAGAGAGACAAACGTTAGTGTGAGTGTGTGTGTGTGTGTGATACAGATTGAAGGTATGTAAAGAAATAAACCAAATTTTAACTGGGATATTCAGTATTTCTAAACCTTCTATAATGAACGTATATTACTATTACAGTCAGAAAACATTAAATCCTTTTAAATTTTTTTTAACGTTTATTTATTTTTGAGAGACATAGAGATAGAGCATGAGCAGGGGAAGGGCAGAGAGAGAGGGAGACACAGAATCCGAAGCAGGCTCCAGGCTCTGATGAGCCATCAGCACAGAGCCCGATGTGGGGCTCGAACTCACAGACTGCGAGATCGTGACCTGAGCCGAAGTCGGCCGCTTAACCGACTGAGCCACCCAGGCGCCCCCATTAAATCCTTTTAAAAGATTAACGTTAATAATATTAAAAAAAGAATACTCAAAATGCCTTCATTTTAGAAAACATATCAAAATGCAAAAAGAAAATTAAAGGAACAGTCATTAATTACCAAGAGATATCCCGAAAGTTTCTTTTAAAATCACTCACTGAAACATTTATAAAAATCATAAAAATTTTAAAGTTTTACTTATGAAATAATTTTACTTATGAAAGAGATCATATATTTTGAGAAAAAGTTTAAAAGTCTAGTTGCCTAGTTAAAATTTGATACTTACTGGCAAATCTTAATGGTCAGTTCCTATTTCATTTATTCTTCTCTTCGGCAAAAATATACTGCACACCTGCTATGTGCCAAGGCCTATAACTGGCACAGTAAACACAACTGTGAACTGGGTGCATATACATGGTATCTATTCTCATGCAGCTTGGTGGAGACCAACCTTAAAGAAAGATTTATTCCATTGGTCAAATTAAAATTTTGATAAGTTAGACAAAGGAGAATAAAGACAAAGTGAGTTTTTGCAAGGGATGGGAGTGACAGTGGGAATGTAGGAGTTTCCCCTTATTCTCCATGAAATGTTTACTTTATCTCAACCAGAATCTCTTCATTCAGTCAAAATGTTAAGGAGAAAGTACAGAGAGAGAATCGTGAGCGGAAGGCTCGGAAAGAGTAGAAGAGTAGAGGGGATGAGCACCCACAGACAGGCAACATGCCAGACAGATGAGGAAGAGTGGAATGGAGAATGGAGGAAGAGCATCAAGGTCTAAGATGGACAGTACATCTTGTCAAAGGCTGAATAAAAATCAAGAAAAATGAAGACTCGAAGACCCTGCAGCCAGAATTTAAATCTCAGAAGCAGGTCTTTGAGAGCACATTCAGTAGAGTGGTGAGGGCAGAGTTGGAGGAAAAGTGGCAAAAGGGGCTGAGTGGATGGTAAGCGAATGGAGGCAGTTCACTGGTAGAGAAAAGTTCTAGGAAATGGTGGTAAAAGAAAGGAAACAACCAGGGACAACTAGGATAATGGCTTAGGAGGCAGCAAAGTCTAGGGAGAGCACTTTTTTTAAAAAAGAGGAATTGAAGATGTGACCCAGGAAGGGTCGATTGTAGAACCGAAGTCATAAAAAAGTCTGAGGCTGGGCTTGCCTGACTGGCACAGGTGGGAAGACTGGTGCTGGCTGAGAGTAGGAAAGAGTCCTCCCAAGAGAGCAAGGCTTCATGAAGACTGAGATTTTTAGGTAAAGAGGGACGGTGGACAACTCCTGTCTGACTGTTTCATAGTCCTCCTTAATAGGGAGAGGAAATTATCCTTGTAGAGTGCAGACGGTGCTGCTCTCCAGTGGACATAAACCGTGCTGCTCATATTAGCCGGTGAGGCCAGCCCCAGCCTTCCCAGCATGTCTCACTGAAGACGGCCGTGGACACACAGCACCCACAAGCAGACCTTTCTTATCACTGCTCCTCCAGATGTTTCCCTGCCAGTCTCAATCTTTATTGTTTGCTTATTTGAAAATTCTGGAAACTTGTTCACTTTCCCTTTCTTATCAATGTCAGAGACAGACAGACCAACAGCAGAGAGGGAGGGAGGGAGGGAGAAAAGGAGAGAAGGGAGGAAGGGAGGATTTATTCTCAAGTATACAAGTACTATATAAGGCACAAGGGAACTTACAAAGTAATAAAAGAGCAATCTCAGATTCGATCATGAAAAAAAAAAGATCTTGTACATTGTAAACAAAGGAAGAATAAAATATATTTTTATTATTAAACACTCATTTCTTCTAATTGAGATACTCACCAAAAGGTTACTTTGGGCCTTAAGGCACCAAAGTTGAAGAATATTGAAAAGAGATACTCGAACTTCTCAAAAATAGTGGGTTACTGACCTCAGCCATGTAGGTTCTATTCTATCTGTTCTAGAGCAATAACACAGACCACTGCTTTACACCATAATTTATGTTCAATAGTACAGACCAGCCTTATAAATAAAATTTTCACATATTATCAAATAATACTGGTGAGCTCTAAATAATACTGGTGAGCTCTAGGTGGTTTACTTAGTGAATCTAATGCTTCTATGAAATGGTTCACCTTTTTGGAGCCGGTATAGTAGTCGCATACTTGCTATATAAGGACATGTTAATAAAATGTGTTTAAAACTTTTTCTTACAATCTTGAGCTCACCTCCTCCCACTCTTTTTTTTTAATTTTTTAAAAATGCTTATTTATTTTTGAGAGACGTATGAGCAAGGGAAGGGCATAGAGAGAGGGAGACACAGAATCCGAAGCAGGCTTCAGGCTCTGAGCCGTCAGCACAGAGCTCGACGTGGGGCTCGAACCCACAGACCGTGAGATCATGACCTGAACCGAAGTCGGCCGTTTAACCAACTGAGCCACCCAGGCGCCCCCCAGACACTCTTGAGGTAGCAGCTACATATATGTAACTAACTCTGAAAATGACCTGAAGACTGGCAGAACAAACCTTCCATAGCTAATCATAGAGAGGAAGCCACACTGAAAAGAATAGGAGGGGCATAGACATGATTGGGAACCAACCCCCCTGTAAAACTAACCACAAACAGGAGGGACACCATAAGCACAAAGAAGCAAGAGGAGAGACCCCACACCAGGCAGTCTAGGCACTAGGGATCTGCACTGGGAATACAAGCCTCCATAACATCTGACTTTGGAAACAAATAAGCCTTAACTCTGAGAGTTTTAAAAATCAGTGGGCTTAACTCTAGGAAAGCTGAAAGGTAATAGGAAACTGAGTCCATGCTCTTAAAGAGCCAGCATAATAACTAACTCAACCAGAGACACAGGACTTAGGGTGTATATGAAAATTTATTTACTAATGTCAGAATGTGCACCTGAGTGGCAGGAATATTCAGACATCCCCAGGAATACAGTGCTGACAGGCACCATTTCTCTTCCCCACCTCCCCAGGCTAGATAGGTGGACACTTCTTGGAGCCAGAGCTAACACTCTCCATCTATGTTGCTAGCACTACATTCTCCTGTGAGAAGAACCCACCTTAGCAGGCATCCTCCAAAGCAGCTTCCATCCCACCACTCCCCATACGTAGCTCCAGCAGGGACATGTACCACTCCAAACTGAAACTTGCCCATAGGAGAGGGTGAGATAACCCAACACACCACCATGTGTGGTGCTGCTCCAGCAGTTGAGCCTTTTAGCTGGCTGCACAGGGAGCAAGCCCTGTTATTCTATGGACCTATAGTTATGGCAGAGAGACTAACTGCAGATAAATAGCCTGCAGGTAAATAGCCTGACCCCAACCTCACCCACCAATGAGCTGTAGGCAAACTGCCCAGTGTGCCCACAGAGGGAAAAGCAGGTCAGTGCAGCCAGCTCAACTGCAGGCAAATATGGCTCAGTCACAACAGCAGGGGGCATGTAGCCCATACAAGAGATACCCAGTGGAACACCTGGTTCTGGTCACCAGGGGATAATGCATTACAGGACAACACAGGACCTCTTTTACATAAAGCCACTAATTTCAAGACCAAGAGGTATGGCTGACCTCTCTAATACACAGAAACACAGAGAGTTAAATAAAATAAGGAGACAAAGGAATACTTTCCAAATAAAAGAATAAGACAAAATCACAGTATAAGAGCTAAGTGAAATGGAGATAAGCAATATGCCTGATAAAGAATTCAAAGTAATTGCCATAAAGATATTCAGTGGATTTGAGAAAAGAGTGGAGAATCTCAGTGAGAACTTCAAGAGAAAACATACAAAGGAACCGGTTAGAGAGAAAATTCAGTAACGAAAAAAATACACCAGAGGGTAAAAAACAGCAAAGTAGAGGAGGCACAAGAATGGATCCGGGGTCTGGAAGACAGGGTATGGGAATGACCGAGCTGAATAGCAAAAACAAAAAAGAATAACAAAAAATGAAAACAGGTTAAAGGAACTCAGTGATAACATCAAGCATACTAACTTTCACTTTACAGGGATCCCAAAATGAGAAGAGAGAAAGATAGGGGCAAAAAACCAACTTGAAGAAACAATAGCTAAAAATTACCTTAATCTAGGAAAGGAAACATTTAGGTCCAGTAAGTACAGAGAGCCCCTAACAAGAGGAACCCAAGGAGGTCCACTCAAAGACACATAAAAATTAAATGGCAAAAGGTAATGATAAAGAGAGAATTTTAAAGCAACAAAAGAAAACAGTTACATATAAGAGAAATCCCAAAGGCTATCAGCTGATT
This sequence comes from Paguma larvata, assembly GCA_030068075.1. Lineage (NCBI taxonomy): Eukaryota > Metazoa > Chordata > Mammalia > Carnivora > Viverridae > Paguma > Paguma larvata. The sequence continues at coordinate 105,049,212 of CM057829.1, forward strand.
TTTCAGCAGAAACTTTGCAGGCCAGAAGGGAATAGCAAATTCAAAGTGCTGAAAGTTTCAACCTGCAACCAAGAATACTCTACCCGGCAAGGTGATCATTCACAATAGAAGAAGAGATAAAGAATTTCCCAAACAAAAGTTAAAGGAGACCATCATCACTAAGGCAGCCTTAAAACAAATGTTATGGGAAATTATTTGACTGGAAAGAAAGGGCCATAACTAAAAGAAATTTATAAAAGGGAAAAATTTCACACGTAAAAGCAAATGCACAGGAAAGGGAGTAGATGAATCACTTGTAAAGCCAATATGGAGATTAAAATACAAAAGTACTAAAATCAGTTATACCTACAAAAATTAGTCAAGGGATACAAAAAGTAGAAAGATGTAAAATATGATATCATATATATAAAATGTGGAGAGTGGGGAGTAAAAATTTAGTGCTATTAGAATATGTTCAAACTTAAGAGACCACCAACTTAACATAGACTGCTATATGCATAACATGTTATATACAAACCTAATGGTAACCACAAACCAAAATCTGGTAGGAGACATGCAAAAAACAAAGAGAAAGTATCACTAAAGAAAGCCAACAAACCATGAGATAACAGAGCGAGATAAGAAAGGAATAGAGAAGAACTATAAAAACAACCGGACGGGAGCCCCAATGGCTCAGTTGGTTAAGCATCCAACTCCTGACTTCGGGTCAGGTCATGATCCCAGGGTCATGGGATCAAGCGCAGCATGGGGCGCCACACTGAGCATGAAGCCCGCTTCTCTCTTACCCTCTCCCTCTGCCTCTCCATTTGCAAGCATGTGCATGCCACGTGCGCACCTGCTCTCTCTTCAAATTAACAAAACCAGAAAACAATGAACAAAATGGCAGTAAGTACATACCTATCGATAATCGCTTTAAATGTAAATAGATAAAATGCTTCAATCAAAAGACATAGGGTGACTGGATTAAAAAGAAAAACACCCATCTATATGCTTGCTAACAAAAGACTCACTTCTGACCTAAAGAAATATACAGACTAAAAATGAAGGGATAGAAAAACATGTATCATGCAAATGGAAGCCCAAAAAAAACCAAAAAAACAAAAAAAGGTGGAAATACCTATTTCAGGAAAAACAGACTTTAAAACAAAGACTGTAGCAAGAGACGAAGAAGACCATTACGTAATGATAAAGATCAATCCAACAAGAGAATATGACAACTATAAATGTTTATGGACCCAAGATAGGAGCATCTAAATACATAAAACAATTATTAACAGACATAAAGGTAGAAGTTGACAGTAATACAATAACAGTAGGGATGGTACATTTACATCAATGGATAAATCATCTAGACAGAAAATCAATAAGGAAACAGTGCCTTTATTTTTTTCTTTTTTAATTTTTTTTATTTTTCAAGTAGGCCTCACACCCAATGTGGAGCCCAATGCAGGGCTTGAACTCACAACACTGAGATCAAGACATAAGCAGAGATCAAGAGTCAGACACTTAACCAACTGAGCCACCCAGGTCCCATGAGAAACAGTGCTTTTGAATGACACATCATACCAGATGAACTTAACAGATATATATCTATATACATATATAGATATATATTATATATAATATATATATATACAGAACATTCCACCCTAAACAGAATACACATTCTTTTCAAGTGCACCTGGAACATTCTTCAGGATAGATCACATGTTGGGCAATAAAACAAGCTTCAATACATTTAAGAAAAGTGAAATCCTATCAAGCATCTTTTCTAACCACAAAGGTATGAAACTAGAAATCTATTACAAGAAAAAAAAACTGGAAAGAACACAAACACATGAAAGCTAAACACCATACTACTTAGCAACCAATGAGTCAAACAACAAATCAAAGAGGAGACCAAAAAAACCATGGAAGCACATGAAAATGAAAACACAATGGCACAAAATCTTTGGGATACAGCAAAAGCAGTCTTAAGAGGGAAGTTTTTATTTTTTTAAAAATTTATTTATTTATTTTGAGAAAGAAAGCATGAGCAGGGGAGGGGCAGAGAATCCAAAGCAGGCTCTGTCCTGTCAGTGAGGAACTCAATGCGGGGCTCGATGTCACCAACTGTGAGATCATGGCTTGAACCAAAATCAAGAGTTGGATGCTTAACCAACTGAGCCACCCAGATACCCCATAAGAGGAAAGTTTATAACATTACAGGCCTACTTTAAGAAACAAATTCAAATAAATAACCTAACATCATACCTAAAGAAGCTAAAAAAAGAAGAAACGCAAAGCCCAAAGCTAGGAGAAGGAAAGAAGTAATAAATATTAGAGCAGATAATAAATGAAACAGAGACTAAGAAAAACAATATAGAAGATCTATGAGACCAAGAGCCAGTTCTCTGAAAAGATCAACAAAATTGATGAACCTGTGGCCAGCCTCATCAAGAAAAAAGATAAATACATAAAACAAATAAATCAGATACGAAAGAAGAGAGGTACCAGTCAACACCTCAGAAATACAAAGGTGTGTAAAAGAATATTATAAAAAAGCATATGCCAACAAATTGGACAATCTAGAAGAAATGGATAAATCCCTAGAAACATACAATCTTCCAACACTGAATCAGGAAAAAAACAGAGAATCTGAAGTGACCAATTACTAGTAACAAAATTGAATTGGTAACTAAAAATTTTCCAACAAACCAGGACCAGATGGCTTCACAGGTAAATTCTACCAAATATTTACAAAAGAGTTAATATCTATTCTTTTCAACCTATTCCATAAAAATAGAAAAGGAAGAAAAAGTTCCAAATTTATTCTAAGAAGACAGCATTATTCTGATAGCAACACCAGACAAACACAGTACAAAAGAAGAAAACTACAGGCCAATAGCTTTAATGAACATAGATGCAAACAGCCTCAAGAAAATATTAGCAAAAAAAATTCAACAATACACTAAAAAAATCATACATCATGGTCAAGTGGGATTTATTCCAGGATGTAAGAGGGGTTCAACATTTGCAAAATTGATCAATGTGATATATCTTCCTTAACAAGAGGAAGGAACATAGAAACCATATGATCATCTCAATAAATGCAGATAAAGCATTTGACAAAATTTAACACCCATTCATGATTTAAAAAAAAAATTCTCAACAAAGCAGGTATAGAGGGAATATACCTTAACAGAATAAAGGCTATTATATATATTCATATATACATACAACAATTCCACAGCTAACATCATACTCAATGACGAAAACCTGAGAACTTTTCCTTTAAGATCAGTAACAAGACAAGGATGTCCACTCTCATCACTTTTATTCAACATAATACTAGAAGTCCTAGTCACAGCAATCAGATGAGAGAAGTAAAAGTCCATCCAAATTAATAAGGAAGAAATAAGACTGTCACTATCTGCAGGTGACATGACACTATCCATAGAGATAAGACCGAAAACCTACTAGAACTAAAATATGCATTCAGTAAAGTTGCAGGATACAAAATTAATACACAGAAATCTGTTGCATTTTTACATACTAATCACAAAGTAGTTGAAATAGAAATTTAAAAAAAAATCTCATTTACTATTGTGCCAACAAGAATAAAATACCTAGGAGTAAATTTAATCAAGAAGGTAAAAGACCTATTACTCTGAAAACTGTAAGACACTGCTAAGTGAAATAGAAGAGGACACAAACAAATGGGAAAGTATACTATGGTCATGGATTGCAAGAATATCATTAAAATGTCCATAGTACCCAAAGCAATCTACAGATTCAAGGCAATACCTATCAAAATACTAATAAGTATTTTTCACAAAACCAGAACAAATAATACTAAAATTTGTATAGAACAAACAAAATATCCCAAATAACCAGCACAATTTTGAGAATGAAGAACAAAATTGGAGGTATCACCATCCCATATTTTATGATACACTCAGAACTGCAGTAATCAAACCAGTAAGCTTCTGGCACAAAAACAGACTTGTAGACTAACAGGATAGAGAGCCCAGAAATAAACCCAACCTATAAGGTCAATTAGTATAGGACAAAGGAGGTAAGAATATACAATGGGGAAAAGACAGTCTCTTCAATAGATGGTGCAGGGAAAACTGAACAGCTACGTGTAAAACAATGAAACTAGACCACTTTCTTATACCATATACAAAAAGAAACTCAAAATGGATTAAAGAATTAAATGTAAAACTGAAACCATAAAATTCCTAAAAGAAAACATGCAGCAATCTCTTGAACATCAACATTAGCAACATACTTATAAATATCATATCTCCTTAGGAAAGGAAACCAAAGCAGAAATGAAACTATTGGCATTATACCAAAATTAACAACTCTTGCACATAAAAGGAAACCATCAGCAAAACAAAAATATAACCTACAGAATGGGAGAAGATATTTGCAAATAGCATATCTGAAAAGGGTTAATAACCAAAATACATAAAGAACTGATACAATTCAACAGCAAAAAACAAAATAATCCAAATAAAAAATGAGCAGAGGAACTGAATAGAGATTTCTTCAAATAAGACATACTGATGGCCAATAGACACAGAAAAAAGATGTTCAACATCATTAATCCTCAGGGAAATGCAAACCAAAACCACAATGAGATATCACCTTACGCCGGTCAGAATGGCTCATATTAAAAAAGATGGTGAGAATGCAGAGAAAAGGGAATCCTTGTACACTGTTGGTGGGAATGTAAATTGATGCAGCCACTGTGGAAAACAGCATGGAGGTTCCTCAAAACGTTAAAAATAGAAATAGCATACGAATAGTAGTAATTTCACTACTGAGTATTTAGCTGAAGAAAACAAAAACACTAATTCGAAAGGATATGTGTATCCCTATGTTTATTGCAGCATTATTTACAATCGCCAACGTACAGAAGCAATACAAGTATCCACTGATAGATGAATGGATAAATAAGATGTGTTATATACACACAATGGAATATTACCCAGCGATCAAAATGAATGTGATCTTGCCATCTGTAACATGAATGGACCTAGGGGGTATTGTGTTAAATGAAGTAAGCCTGACAGAAAAAGACAAACACTGTATGACTGCACTTAAATGTGCAACCTAAAGAACAAATAAGGGCACCTGGGTGGTTCAGTTGGTAGATCATGCAACTCTTGATCTCAGGGTTGTGGGTTGGGCCCCAAGTTGGGTGTAGAGATTACTTCAAAAATAAAATCTTGGGGGCCAACATGGTGAAGTAGGGGGATCCATAATTCCCATGTCTTTCAAGCAAAGAAGGCTGAAGCCAAAGGACTCTGAACCCCAAGAGTCTGAGAGGAAAGGAGACGGAGCCTATCAGGAAAAAAACGGGAAAACCAGACAGCCCCAGAGGACTGAGAACTGGGGGAGACAAAATGGGCCACGGTGGCATGGAAGGGAGGGAGCCCCTTCTTCGAGTGACAAAGGGAAGAGAAAGAGCGGCTGGGGAGGCTGGGGAAGCGTAGGACTGTACCTGGACAAGAGATAAACCTCGGACCAGGACAGAGAGGGACCCCATTCCCATCTCTAACTGCAGGGCCTTCTTCAGCCTGGGGCTGGTGCCCCCGTTTGTACATCTGGGGAAGTGGGGAGTCACCCCTGGGTTCGGTGGTGCGTCAAGGGTGCAGTTTACGGCAGGAGAAACTGGTCACAGCGGTTTCTGAAGCGCTGCAGCACAGTCATGGGATCAAGTAACGTGGCATCATTAATAGGCACAGAGCGCAAGTTTAAAACTCAGATAAGTGTGGGACACAGGAGACCGGTGGAATGAGAAAGCCCGCCCTGTCTGAGCCAGCAGCACAGTGACGACAGATCCAAAGAAGTGACTTGGGACACCTGGTCCAAGAAGGGACTAGGGGTTGCCATTTTTCTCCCCATGACCACCAATGTGGGGCCTCAGGGATCCTTCTTTGGGGCCCACAGTGGAGGCGGGACCTGCCTACAACAAACCACGCTCCTCCGCACTGGAGAGATAGATGCTGTGGAACCAGACTGCAGCTTTGCCTGGATTAACTCTAGGTCAATTCTTGTTATTTAGATATATTCTTCCTTTTCTCCTTCTCAGTTCTTCCCTCCTCTAGGCTGGTTACTCTGGTTACTGTTCTGCTTAAACAGACATATTTAATCCATTCTCTTGAGACATGTTCTACACCTCCTTCTTTCCTTTCTCTCTCTGTGGAATAATCAGGCCATATAGTTTCTCTGGGTAACTTTATCTTCGTTTCTGTTTTCGTGCCTCCTTCCTTATTCACCTTTCTCTCTCTCTCTCTCTGGATTAAACCTTTTAGTCTCTTGCCTGGTAAATGTTCATTTTTTCTTTTTCACCACCCCTGTCATTCTCTCTTTTTACACGCTCTTCCATCAGCACTGCCACCACCCTGTTCTTTACTTGTAGCTGGTGTTTTTCGGGGTTTTTTGCTGTTAGATTGTCTTTTGTTTTTTGTTTCTTTTGTTTCTGTTTGTCTGCTTGTTTTATGTGTTTGTGCATTTGTGTGTTTTTGTTTCCTGTTTGTCTTGTTTCTTTTCCTTTCCAGGGCTACTTCAAGGAACAAACCAAAGCACACCTGTTGGAAGGTCCAAAATGTCACTACAAGTAGGGAAATAAAATAACCAAAGTCACAAAAACAGAGAGCAAATAACACTATCCAAAAAACACCTCCTGAACAGCCAGGCCCGAGACAGTGTATGAGCCCCCTTTAATATAGCAGTGCTCACAGGTGCAGAGCACATAACAAACTTTTAAAACTCAAAAGGGGCAGAAAACTAGCCAAAATGACGAAATGGAAGAATTCTCCTCAAAAGAAATTCCAGGAAGAAGTGACAGCTAAAGAATTGATCAAAACAGATATAAGCAACATAACTGAACAAGATTTTAGAATAATAGTCATAAAATTAATCACTGGACTTGAAAAAAGCATAGAAGACAGCAGAGACTCCACTGCTGCAGAGATCAAGGATCTTAAAAATAGTCGTGATGAATTAAAAAATGCTATAAATGAGGTGCAAAATAAACTGGAGGTGGCCACAATGTGGATTAAAGAGGTAGAAGAGAGAATAGGTTAATTAGAAGATCAAATTATGGAAAAGGAGGAAGCAGAGAAACAGATAAATTGATCCAGGAGCACGAAAGGAGAATTCGAGAACTCAGAGATGCAATCAAATGGAACAATATCTGTATCATAGGAATTCCAGAAGAAGGACAGAGAGAAAGCGGCAGAAGGGGTACTTGAACAAATCATTGCTGAGAACTTCCCCAGCCTGGGGAAGGAAACAGACATTGAAATCCAAGAGGCACAGAGAGCTCCCCTCAGACATAACTTGAATCCATCTTCTACATGACATATCATAGTGAAACTGGCAAAATACAAGGATAAAGGGAGAATTCTGTAAGCGGCTAAGGATAAACGGGCCTTAACACACAAAGGTAGACACATAAGGGTAGTACCAGACCTATCTACTGAAACTTGGCAGGCCAGAAAGCAATGGCAGGAAACCTTCAATGTGATGAACAAGAATAAATATGCAACCAAGAATTCTTTATCCAGCAAGCCTGTCATTCAGAATAGAAGGAGAGATAAAGGTTTGCCCAAACAAACAAAAACTGAAGGAATTCATTATCACTAAACCAGCCCTACAAGAGATCCTAAGGGGCACTCTGTGAGTGAAATGCTTCAAGAAACACAAAGTACCAGAGACATTGCTACAAGCATGAAACCTACAGATAACACAATGACTCTAAACCCATATTTTTAAATAATAACACTGAATGTAAATGGACTAAATGCTCCAGTCGAAAGACATAGAGCATTAGAATGGATTAAAAAAACAAAACCCATCTATTTGCTGTCTACAAGAGATTCATTTTAGACCTGAGGACACCTTCGGATTGAGAGTGAGGAGATGGAGAACTATCTATCATGCTACTGGAAGTCAAAAGAAAGCGTAGTAGCCATACTTATATCAGACCACCTAGACGTTAAATTAAAGGAGATGAAGAATTAAATTAATGAGAGATGAAGAAGGGCAGTATATAATAATTACAGGGTCTATGCATCAGGAAGAGCTAACAATTATAAATGTCTATGCACCGAATTCAGGAGCACCCAAATACATAAAACAATTAATCACAAACATAAACAATCTTATTGATAAGAATGTGCTAATTGCAGGGGACTTTAATACTCCACTTACAGCAATGGCTGGATCAACTAGACAGGGAATTGGTAAAGAAACAATGGCCCTGAACAACACATTGGACTAGATGGACCTGACAGATACATTTAGAACACTACATCCTGAGGCAATGGAATACACTTTCTTCTTGAGTGCACATGGTACATTCTCCAAGATAGATCATATAATGGGTCACAAAGCAGCCCTCAATAAATATAAAAGAATTGAGATCATACCGTGCACACTTTCAGATCACAATGGTAAGAAACTTGAAATCAACCACAGGAAAAAGTCTGAAAAACCTCCAAAAGCATAGAGATTAAAGAACATCCTACTAAAAATGATTGGGTCAACTGGGAAATTAGAGAAGAAATTTAAAAATATATGGAAATAAATGAAAATGAAAATACAACAATGCAAACCCTCTGGGATGCAGCAAAGGCAGTCCTAAGAGGAAAAAAAACATTGCAATCCAGGCCTATAGCAAGAAACAGGAAAAATCACTAATATGAAATCTAATGGCACACCTAAAGGAACTAGAAGCAGAACAGCAAAGACACCCCAAACCCAGCAGAAGAAGAGAAATAATAAAGATCAGGGCAGAAATAAACAATATAGAATCTAAAAAAAATACAGTAGATCAATGAAACCAAAAGTTGGCTTTTTGAAAAAATAAACAAAATTGATAAACCTCTAGCCAAGCTTCTCAAGAAGAAAAGAGAGAGGACCCAAATAGATAAAAATCACAAATTAAAAAGTATTGGTTACAACCAACCCCTCAGAAATACAAGCAATGATCAGGGAATACTATGAAAAATGATATGCCAACAAACTGGACAACCTGGAAGAAATGGACAAATTTCTAAACACCCACACACTACCAAAACTCAAACAGGAAGAAATAGAAAATTTGAACAGACCAATAACTAGTGAGGAAATTGAATCAGTTATCGAAAATCTCCCAACAACCAACAAATAAGAGTCTTGGATCATATGGCTTCCCTGGGGAATTCTACCAGACATTAAAGCAGAGTTAATACCTATCCTTCTCAAGCTGTTCCAAAAGATAGAAATGGAAGGAAAACTTCTGGACTCATTCTATGAAGCCAGCATTGCTTTGATTCCCAAACCAGACAGAGACCAGGCAAAAAAAAAAAAGAGAACTACACACCAATATCCCTGATGAATATGGATGCAAAAAATCTCAACAAGATACTAGGAAATCAAATTCAACAGCATATAAAAAGAATTATTCACCATGATCAAGTGGGAATCATTCCTGGGTTGCAGGGTTGGTTCAATATTCGCAAATCAATGTGATACATCACATTAACAAAAGAAAAGATAAGAACAATATGATCCTGTCAATAGATGCAGAAAAAGCATTTGAAAAAATACAGCATCTTTCTAAATAAAAACCCTGGAGAAAATCAGGATAGAAGGAACATGCTCAAACATCATAAAAGCCATTTATGAAAAGCCTACAGCTAATATCATCCTCAATGGGGAAAAACTGAGAGCTTTCCCTGAGATTGGGAACACATTCCCTGAGAATGTCCACTCTCACTACTGTTGTTTAACATAGTGTTGGAGGTCCTAGCATCAGCAATGACAACAAAATGAAATAAAAGGCAACAAACTTTCTTTTGATGAAGTCAAGCATTCACTTCCCAGACATGATACTCCACATGGAAAACCTGACAGACTCCACCAAAAGTCTGCTAGAACTGATACATGAATTCAGCAAAGTCAGAGGTATAAAACCAATGTACAGAAACTGGTTACATTTTTATACACCAATAAGGAGGCATCAGAAAGAGAAATAAAGAAACTGACCCCATTCACAATTGCACCAAAAACCAGAAATACCTAGGAATAAACCTAACCAAGGATGTAAAAGATCTGTATGCCGAAAACTATAGAAAACCTATGAAGGAAATTGAAGAAGACACAAAGAAATGGAAAAACATTCCATGCTCATGGATTGGAAGAAATATTGTTAAAATGTCAATACCGCCCAAAGCAATCTACGCATTCAATGCAATCCCAACCAAAAGTGCAACCAGCACTCTTCTCAAAGCTAGAACAATCTTAATATTTATATAGAACCACGAAAGACCCCAAATAGCCAAAGTAATATTGAAGAAGAAAACCAAAATGGGAGGCATCACAATCCCAAACTTTAGCCTCTCCTACAAAACTGTAATCATAAAGACAGTATGGTATTGGCACAAAAACAGATACATAGACCAATGGAATAGAATAGAGAACCCAGAAGCGGACCCACAAATGTATAGCCAACTAATCTTTGACAAAGCAAGAAAGAATATCTAATGGACAAAAGCCTCTTCACCAAATGGTGCTGGGAGAACTGGACAGCAACATGAAGAAGAATGAAACTAGACCACTTTCTTATACCATACACAAAAATAAACTCAAAATGGATAAAAGACCTGAATGTGAGGCAGGAAACCATCAAAACCCTTGAGGAGAAAGCAGGAAAAAAATCTCTTTGACCTCAGTTGAAGCAATTTCTTACTTGGCACATCTCCAAAGGCAAGGGAATCAAGAGCCAAAATGAACTACTGGGACCTCATAAAGATAAAAAGCTCCTGCACTGCAAAAGAAACAATCAACAAAACCAACAGGCAACCGATGGAATGGGAAAAGATAGTTGTGAACAACACAGCGGATAAAGAGCTAGTATCCAAAATTTATAAGGAACTCACCAAACTCCATACCCAAAAAAACAAATAAATAACCCAGTGAAGAAATGGGCGGAAGACATGAATAGACACTTTTCCACAGAAGACATCTAGATGGCCAACAGACACATGAAACGATGCTCAACATCACTCAACATCAGGGAAACACAAATCAAAACCACACTGAGATAACCACCTCATGCCAGTCAGAGTGGCTAAAATGAGCAAATCAGGAGACTATAGATGCTGGAGAGGATGTGGAGAAACAGGCACCCTCTTACACTGTTGGTGGGAATGCAGACTGGTGCGGCTGCTCTGGAAAACAGTGTGGAGGTTCCTCAAAAAATTAAAAATAGAACTACTCTATAACCCAGCAATAGCATGCTGAGAATTAACTCAAGGGATACAGGAGTGCTAATGCATAGGGGCACATGCACCCCAATGTTTATAGCAGCACTTTCAACAATAGCCAAATCATGGAAAGAGACTAAGTGTCCATCAACTGACGAATGGAAAGGAAGATGTGGTTTATATATACAATGGAATACTACTTGGCAGTGAGAAAGAATGAAATCTGGCCATTTGTAGCAATGTGGATGGAACTGGAGGGTATTATGCTAAGCAAAATAAGTCAGGCAGAGAAAGATACCACATGTTTTCACGCATAGGTGGATTTTGAGAAACTTAACAGAATACCATGGGGGAGGGGAAAAATTCACAGAAAGGGAAGGAGGCAAACCATAAGAGACGTTTGAATACTGAGAACAAACCGAGGGTTGATGGGGGATGGGGGAGAGGGGAAAGTAGGTGATGGGCACTGAGGAGGGCACTTGTTGGAGTGAGCACTGTGGGTTGTATGGAAACTAATCTGACAATAAATTATATCAAAAAATAAATAAAATCTTAATAAAAAATTATAAAAACAAAATGTATGAACAAACAAAAAACAAACTCAATGCAGAGAACAAACTAAACTTGTGGTTGCCAGAGGGTAGAAAGTTAGATGGATGGACGAAATAGATAAAGGGGCTTAAGAGGTACCAACTTACAGGCATGAAATAAATAAACCATGGAGATGTAAAGTACAGCACAGGGAATACAGTCAGTAATATTATAATAATTTTGTATGGTAACAGATGGTTAACTACACTTGCGGTGGGCATTGAGTAATGTATAGAATTGTTGAATCAGTATGTCGTACACCTGAAACTAATATATCATATGTTAATTAAACTTCAATTAAAAAATCTTTTCTTTTAGAGGTGATGAAATTGCACAAATCCTCCCATAATTTCTCACCTATTCTATTGATAATCAAAAATAGCACATATTTTTGCAACCTAGATTACAGGAGGATTAATCATTGCAATGTAAGAAAATAAACAGGTTAAAAATAAATTATAGGCTTATAGAACTCAATTCAAAAACTAGTCCCAAGTAGCTCCATACTAGCATAATGGACACAAGGGGAAAAATAACAATTAGGAAGTCACAAATGAGCATGCAACTTAAAGAAAAGCAAGCAAGAAGTGAAACCCACAGAACATCACTTACTGTAAAACAAATGTATGAAAGAGAAAACCCCTCTTTCAGCACGAAGCATGAGCTCTCGCATGTGTGCACGACACACACACGCACGCACACACACGCGCGTGCGCCATACATTTTCTTTTCTTGAACCATCTCAAAATAAATTGCAGATATCAGGACTAATCACCCCTAAATACTTTAGTATATATATTTCCCAAGATCAAAGACAATAGCATCATCACACCCAAGAAATTTAACCTAGTGGAACACACGGCCTGTATTCAAGTTTACCAAATTGTTCCAATAGTGAAATTTATATTTCCTTTCTCTATGGATGCAGATTCAATCGAGGATCCCACATTGTACTGAGCTTATTACTTCAATATACACAAGTCAAAATATAGAGAAGTCAAAATATAAAACTAAGCCTTCTTTTCCCCCATGACATTGACTTTTTTTTAACAGAGTAGGGAAGGTTGTCTTGTGGAATAAATATGAGAAACTTTAGGCGCACCTGAGTGGCTCAGTCAGTTAAACCTAGACTCTTGGTTTTGGCTCAGGTCATGATCTCACCGTTTGGGAGTTCATGCCCTGCATCAGGCTCTGTGCTGACAGCGAGGAGCCTGTCTGGGATATTGTCTCCCTCTTTGTCTCTGCCCCTCCCCTGCTTGCTCTCTACTTCTCTCTCCCTCAAAAATAAACAAACATATGATAAAGACTTTTATAGAATTACGTCAGGTTCCTCTTGGTGGAAATTTTATGTTGTGTTTTCTCGACCCATCCTGTTAGATAATGCCACAATACGAGGGCACATTTATCAGTCTGCTTTTCTAATGTAACTCTTTCCTCCACCCTCTTCCAACCCAATCCCCCTCTTTGATGATGTCCTACTCACAGTTTAAAGGCCATTTAGAATTGAGGCAAAAATTACAAAACAAATTTAATTTTGTTTACAAAAGGTTTAATCCCTAAGAAAAACCATCTTACCAAATATGGCAAGCCCTTCAAGGGAGCTTGTTGTGAATAACAGTTATTCCTGTGGGTTCCTTGTCCTTTCTTTCCCTGAGTAGGGTTTGGAAGCCAAAGGCCAGGCTCGAACTACTCAAAAGAGTGGAGGGGATTTTTCTAAGAGTCTGTGAGAGCGGTGAAGAGAAAAGCAGGCTGAGTATTTAGAGAGGATCTTAACATGAGCTGTTATATGATACGATATGCAATATATATATTGAGATGCAATATATAATGAGATTCAAACCCTCTTTTTAAATTTTTTTTAAAGTTTATTTGAGAGACAGAAACAGTGCAAGTGGGGGAGGGGCAGAGAGAGAGAGAGAGAGAGAGAGAGAGAGAGAGAGAGAGAGGAGAATCCCAAGCAGGCTCTGCACTGTCAGCATGGAGCATGACATGGGGTTCAAACTCACAAAACCACGAGATCATGACCTGAGTCAAAACCAAGAGTCAGACCCTTAACTGACTGAGCCACCCAGGCGTCCTGAGATGCAAACCGTCCTAACCCATTTTCTCACAAAATATTCTGCCATATAGCATTTGCCACTAATGACTATAGAACTAGGGAAATACATTGAAATACTGGAGTTCAAGGTGAGTGGAAAGGGAACAGATGCTACCTGCCCATAGAGTAGTTTAGTCCTGGCAATCAATTACTTCCAGTTTTTTTCTTTGTTTGGTCCAAGTTCTTTTGTTTTAAGTTAGAAAGAAAAAAACAAACAAACACAAAGCCTATTCTTCATACATTATATAATCAAATTAATTCCAGCAAGAGACTTATGTCCAAATGAAACATTTACAAGGCAGTTAACAAAAAAAGCTCATTTGGATTTATTTAAGCCAAGGGCACTATAAAACCCTAATTTAAAAAGAGCTTTAGAACCCAATTGCTTTGAGAAAGAATTACTTTTAGAGATATGTTTGTTCTCTATATCTATAATTATTGTTGGAAAAGTCTTTTGAAAAATGTGTATAAAGTCTAGAAATGGTGGACATATTTTTCTCTATGGTAATGTAGAATATATTTTTCCCCAGAAAATTTAACCTGACTTCTGAAACAGCAAATAGAGGTCCCACTGTAAGGTTTCTTACGTAGGGTTTGTGCAATGAGACCTGTACTACTGAACAACAGCAACGAAATTAAAAATCAAATTAAAACCAACAGACTTTTACTGAATACCTTCCTATGTGCTCAGAAAATTTTTAATATGCATTCTGGCAAAGAAAAGTATACATGTTCCTACCTAATCCTAAATAGAACTACCTAAAATAAAACACACATAAAATAATGGCAGACAATTTTAGATAATATATATTCGGCGTCAAGCTACAGCGTACAGAATACCACATACAGCATGAGAAGTTTTCACTGGGGGAGTTTCACTACACAAAGACTGCAGTAAATGGGAAGAAAGCAGCCCACGTTAAGGCACAAGACAGGAATGATTCTGGTGGCTGGTACAGTCAGATCCTGAACAGAGGGAATGGTGAATGGTAGGGAAAGCCACCTAAAGTCAAAAATAAAAATTTCCTGGTATTAATTTTGTCCCTGAAATTTAATTGGGAAACAGGTCTCTCCAGTAAATTTAGATTTAGAATCTATACATAATTTTCCATTTGCATGCCCACTATAGTGATGGACACAAACATCTCTTAAGTTGGGATGAATCTTGCAATCAATTTGCATCATAGTTGGACAGTACTTTTTCCCCTCTAAGTGTCACATAAAACAATGATGCATCTTAGAAATCAACCATTACTATGAACTGAAAACATTATGAAGCCATTAGGAAGAATGGATAAGGGGGAAAAAAGTGTTTTATGTTTAAAGTCGAATACAATCAATTTGCAACTCTACAAAACACTGCCTGAACTTCTCGCTCACGAGAAACAGAAATGCCCAGATGATCCAGAGCAGGAAGGGGAAGGAGCGTATCTAAACACATCCTTACAGAAAGTGAAGAGTTCAAAACAGAGAGACCAGAGGATAGAAATCAAATGTAGAAATGAGAAATTATTTTTCAAAGTAGAAGTTGAAAACTTTTCCAGAGCAGAGCTCGGGAAAGCATGGGGTAAAATCACGATATGATGATAGGAAGGTTGTTTCCCAGTTTGTCAGGGCAGTTGAGCCCCCAAATCATCACTTGGATCCAGCAAACAGTTAAGTTGTTTCTACACTGGTACAAATAGAAGGGAAGTGAATTGAGAAAAGTGAGCTAGAAGAGCTCCAGACTGGGGAACACTGGGAAGAGGGAGGGGATGAGGCATAAACAATCTAACAACCCATCAACTGGAAGACAATATTTACAAAAGACATACCTGATGAAGAAAAGATGGTTATCCAAAATATACAGAGAACTCATAACAAACGATAAGAAAATGAATAACCTGATTATAAATGGGCAAAGGTGGCTCGGTCTGTTAAGCATCTGACTCTTGGTTTTGGCTCAAGTCATGATCTCACAAACCATGAGGTCAAGCCCCGAGTCAGACTCTGCGCTGACAGCGCGAGCCTACTTAGGATTCTCTCTCTTCCTCTTTCTCTGAGCCATCCCCCGCCTCAATCTTTTTCTCAAAATAAATAAATAAACTTTAAAAAAAACCAAGCAAAAGATCTGAACAGACACCTCACGAAAGATATGCAGGAAGTAAATAAACATATGAAAAGATGCTCAACATCACATGACATCTGGCAATTGCAAATTAAACGAGATACCACTGCAAATCTGTTAAAATGGCCAAAATCCAGAAAATTAACAACACCAAATGCTGGTGAGAATCTGGATCAATAGGAACTCTCACTGACAGCTAGCAGGACTGCAATATGGTATAGCCACTTTATAAGCCAGTATAGACTTCATATAAACTTAGTATCACTTAGCATAAACTTACTATACTAAGTTTAGTACAGACTTGTGGAATCACTATGTTGCATGCCTGAAACTAACGTAGCACCGTGTGCCAACTATATTAAAAAAAAAATTTAGCAGTTCCTTACAAAACTAAACATGCTCTTAACATGATCCAGCTACTTGCTCTTCAGTATTTACCCAAATGAGTTGAAAATATGTCCACGCAAAAGCTTACACACATTGTGTTTATAGCAGCTTTATTCATAACTGCCAAAATGTGGAAGCAACAAAGTTATACTTCCGTAGGTGAAGGGATAAGCTGCTGTATTCCCAGACAGGGGATATTACTCAGTGTGAAAAGGAAATAAGCTGTCAAACCTGAAAAGGCACGGAGAAACTTTAAATGCATATAACTAAGTAAAAGAAGCCATCTAAAAAGGATACATAGGATATTCTGGAAAAGGCAAAACTATGGAGACAGTCAAAAGGTCAGTGGTTGCCAGGGAGAAGTGGCAGATGACTGCCTAGATGGAGCACAGGGGTTTGTAAGTCAGTGAAAGGATTCTGTGTGACACTGGATGATAGATACATGTAATTACACACTTGTCAAAATCTACAGAACGCAAAACACCAAGAATGAACCCTAATGTGAGCTCTGGACTTTTAAGTAATTATGCTGTGTCAGCGTAGGTTCATCAGTATAACAGAGGTGCCGCTGGAGTGCAGGATGTTGATAGTAGGGGGTGCTGTGTCTTGTAGAGGAACGGGGTATACGGGAATCCTGTACTTACCACTCAATGTTTCTGAGAACCGAAAACTACTCTAAAATATAAAATCTATTAAAAACAAAATCTGCATCCTAAACGAGTCCCAGTTTCCCTGTCCTGCCCCAATTCCGAATGCCAGGAGTCAGACTTACAGGCCCCCAGCAACAGATTAAAGAATCCTCCGGAGGGGCACCTGGATGGCCTGGTTGGTTAAGCGTCTAACTCTTGGTTTCGGCTCAGGTTGTGATCTCACGATTATGAGGTTAAGCCCCACGTTGGGCTCCTCGCTGAGCATGCAGCCTGCTTGGGATTCTCCCTCTCCTTCTCGTCCTCCTCCCACTCCCCACGCTCTCTGTCTCTGTTTCAAAATAAATAAACATTTTAAAAAATTAAAAAAGAAAAAAAAAATCCTCTGGAGAACACAAACCACTCAAAAGACAAGTCATACTGACATTTGGGTGTGTTCAATTAAAAAAATATATATCATCTGACGGACCTCCAGTTTCCACACTGGATGTAGAAAGATAGAAGGAGCAATGCTTCCCAGCAACAAAAATACCAAACACCTACAAAATCGCAAGTTTTCCTGAACCTTGTAGAGAGCCAAGATCACTCTAACAACACTAATAGTTTTTCATCACACGAATGGAGAAAAATCCTTTTTGTGACCTTTGAGGTTGTACCTGATCTGTTCCCTACTCCTAACCTAAGCCTAAAGCCATTTTTCCCAAATGAATCAACAAATATACCACCACAGACAGGAGAGGAAGCAGCACTAGCTGAGACAGACCACTACTACACAGGCTGTGTTGAGAGGCACTGGGAGCAAAACTCATGGGGAGTTTGAATTTCTATGTGAGTTTTCTTAAAGAAAGTACCCCAAACTAATGAATCAATCAAAAGCCAAGGTACCAGTACCTTTTAAGGAATTCAATAAATATGCCTTTTTTGTAGGTAATGGGAGAACCAGTGAAGGTTTTAAGCAGGAAAATAACTTGATCTTTCATTTTAGAAAGTAAAATTCTGACTGCACTGTGGAAGATACATTAGACGGGTAAGACGTGTAAGAAAAAAAAAAAAAAAAAAAAAAACACCAGCCAATATGTATCAAAATAACCTGAAGTTCCTAACATAAGCTTCGTAAAGGAGAGATGAGACCTGGTTGTTTAGAGGTATTTGGGAACTCATACACAGCAGGGAAACTGGTGGCTGATTCGAAGCGGGAGGAGACATACCCTCTACCAGTTGTTCGGTCTGTCAGGGAGGTTATGCACCTCTGCAAACTCCATTCTATCTTCAACCAGGGCTCATACCTGACGAGTTACAGGGGACTTGCATGGCCCCTAACTGAGAGTACTCACATGTCTCACCCCTCTGCCACCCACCCTTACCCCCAGACAGGGACCTGCTGTTTCAAATAGACCTGGGCTGGAACGGGATAGAACTCAGGAGCCTCTGACTCCCAAGTCTACAGTTTTTTGCTTCTATCTTCCCAGCAGAGCAGGCACTTCTAAAAACACATCATCCCAAACTTCTGTAGCCTTCTCTAAGGCTTAATCGTTTTTCTGCCGAGTAACCAAGAGGATATTATGCTCCCATTAATAACATTTTAAAATGTATTGTATTCCTTTTTTTTATTTTTGAGACAGAGCACCCACAAACAAGCAGGGGAGTGGGGCAGAGAGAGGCAAAGAGAGGCAGAGAGAGAGAGAGAAAGAAAGAGAATTTTAAGCAAACTCCATGCTCAGTGCAGAGCCCAACGCGGGGCTCAATCCATGACCCTGGGATCATGACCTGAACCAAAATCAGAGTTGGATGTTCAACCACCTAGGTGCCCCAACTTTTTTGAGACAGTACATGCACAGATGAATGGGGGAGGGGCAGAGAGAGCGGAAGACAGAATCCAAAGCAGGCTCCAGGCTGTCAGCACAAAACCTATGAGCTGTGAGATCATGCCTTGAGCCAAAGTCAGATGCTCAACCGACAAAGCCACCCAGGCACCCCTCATTTGATCACTGTGGTAGACATTCTTACTTTTATCTAGGAATAGGATGCAATATGAGATTCGCCAAGTGGCCTTTTAAAACTACACGCTCATTCCCCCCCTTTCTGATAGCTACCAATACACTCACCAAAGGGAGGGGTTGAGTGGAAACAAGATTAAGAACCACCTACTGCTTTCCTAACCTATTTTATAAGAATATAACCTATTTTATAAGAATCCAAATTCTTTTGGATATATAACAGTAGTGTCCCAAATTGAATTCTAAGAGAATTTACTCTGTGGTTTTTGAAATACCTTTTCTGTTGTTTCCTATGGTGATAAACATTTTCAGGTCTCAATCTACTTCCCAGCAGGAACTACACATGGTTTAATGAGATGAATATTATGATGCTCTCCCTACTGAGAAAATCTCAGTGCCATCCTTCAGTGAAAGGATCTGAAGTTAAGAAAGGTAATGAAGTTTCAGGAAAGAGTTTTAGTGTTGTCAATATTCAAACTCTTAAGAGAAAAAAATTATTTAATTTAGTGACCAAAACAAACAAAAAATGCCTATTCATTTACTAACCCACATATCTCTACTTTTCTATCAGAATTTTTTATTTTTTTAATGTTTATTTATTTTTGAGACTGAGAGAGACAGAGCATGATTGAGGGAGCCGCAGACAGAGAGGGAGACACAGAATTGGAAGCAGATTCCAGGCTCTGAGTTGTCAGCACAGAGCCCGACGCAGGGCTCGAACCCACGAACTGTGAGATCAAGACCTGAGTCAAAGTTGGACACTTAACGAACTGAGCCACCCAAGCACCCCTTATTTTACATTTTATTTCTGAGAAAGAGAGAGCACACATGAGGAGCAGAGAAAGAGAGAGAGCGAGAATCTCAAGCAGGCTCCATACCCAGTGTGGAGCTGGACATAGGGCTTAATCTTAGGAAAGTGAGATCATGACCTGAACTGAAATCAAGAGTTAAAGAATGCTCAATCAACTGAGGCACCCAGATGCCCCTAACATAATTTTTTAAAGAAAATATTGTATGTAACCCTGAAAGGGAAACTATGCTAAATTAGTGAATTACAATAAAATAAAGCATGCTAGCTTGGCAACTGCATGCAATAATCCAGATTTTTCCAAAGTGTGGCATAGGTGATGACCTTAAGGTATCAATACATTTACTTTAATGGTCACTAAAATGACACAAGTAACTCATCAAATCTGTGAAGTCATACATTATTATTTAAGGCAAGATTAAAGCAGGAATAATTCACACAGACTTCCTATAGGCCCTATGTTCAAAAATGGTCTTGTTGAGCCCTGAGTAACTAAACATTGTGACTTTTTTTTTTTAAACAACCGTTTTGAGATATAATTCACATACCATAAGATTTGCCCTTTTAATGTATACGATTCGATTGCACAAGGTTATACAACCATTACCACCCTCTAATTCTAGAACATCTTCACCGCCCTAAAAAAACCCATCACCATTAGCAGTCATTCCCACTCCCTGCTGGCCCCTGGCAACAGCTAATCTACTTTGTATCTCTATGGATTTGCCCATTCTGGACATTTCAGAGAATGAAATCATACAATATGTGTCCTTTTGTGTTGGGCTTCTTTCACTTAAATGTTTTCAAGTTTCATCTGTGTTTTAGCATGTATCAGTACTTCACTCCTTTTTATGGCCGAACAACATTCCATCATACAGACATGCCACATTTTGTTCACCCATATCAGTTGATGGACGTTTGGGTTGTTTCCGCTTTTTAGTGAAAACAAATAATGTTACTATGAACATCCATGTACGAGTTTCTGTGTGGACATATTTTCAATTATCTTGGGTATATACCTAAGAATAGAATCAATGGGTCATATGGTAACTCTACATTAGTCTACTGAGAAACTGAAAAACTATTTTCCAAAGTGGCTATATCATTTTATTATCCCATAAGCAATATATAAGGCTCTGATTTCTCCACATCTTTGCCAACACTTTACTATTTTTGTAAATTATTATACCTGTCTTAGTGTGTGATCTCATTGTAGTTTTGATTTGTATTTCCCTAATGACTAGTGATGGCAACTAATTCTTTGTTAAATATGCATGGTACAGAAAACACACATCTCTAGTGTCAAATCACATACTACATTTCTTTGGGCATTATGATGTGCTTTTTTTAAAAATTTATTCAATGTTTATTTATTTTTGAGAGAGAGTGAGAGACAGAGCATGAAAGGGGGAGGGGGAGAGACAGAGAGGGAGACACAGAATTTGAAGCAGACTCCAGGCTCTGAACTGTCAGCACAAAGATGAATGTGGGGCTCAAACTCACAAACCATGAGATCATGACCTGGGCTGAAGTTGGACACCTAATCGACTGAGCCACCCAGGCACCCCTATGATCTGCTTTTTTGTCCTCTGCTACTGTCTGGAGTGGGTGTGGTTATTATAAGCTCCTTCCCCCTTTCAGCTCCTGTCTTGGTAACCTTCCCAAAAGCCATGCTCTTTGTCTATTAGCTTGTTATCTTCTTTCTCCTACAAAGCCTATACTTTCCACTTCATCTCTGAGGGCTGGTTCTTATCCGGTTCATGCTTGCACCTGGATAATACATGCTTGGCTTTCCTTCGCACAGCCTTGCCCTCATCCCAGCAGCCTCTGTCAGCCCTGCCTCTGTAAACTTCAGCTTTTCCCTCTCTCTCAATTCCCTCTTGTTTCCCAGTCTCACATTCCACACTTCCAAAGTCCTTCCTACTTTTTCCACATTCTAAACCACCTCTCCCTTTGACTCTAGCCTCCTCTCTGCCCCTCTAGTTCTCTCCATGTTCCTCCTTCCTAAATATGCCTAGACTACAAGCCCTACAGACCTACTCCTTCACCTACGCTTTGTCCTGGCACTATTAAATGTTATCCCATTCCCTTTCTCTATTCCTCAGTTTCTCACTGTAGTCTGCAGTCTGTCTGCCACTTGATCTGTGAGTAAAAGCAATGACAGGAGAAAACATTTCCAACTGAAGAGCTGTGATGGTGAATTTGACGTGTCAGCTTGACTGGAACATGGGGTTTCCCAGGTGTATGGTCAAACATTACTCTGGGTGTCTGTTTCACCATAACTTTAACATTTGAATTTGTGGGCTGAGTAAAGCAAATTGCCTCATCAATCAAAGTGAAGACCCAAATAGAACAAAAAAGGCTGAGTAAGATTTCTTTGTCTGTTTCAACTGGACCATTGGTCTTTCCTGCCCTGGGACTAGAACTACATCATCAGCTCTCCTGGGTCTCCTGCTAGCTGATGACAGATCTTAGGCCTTCCCAGCCTCCATAACCACGTGAGCCAATACTTCATAACAAATCATATTTATATTTCTTAACACATATTGCTATGGCATATTTAAAATTTTAAGAGTTTACTTGAGCAAAACTTAATTCAAATTAGGCAGTGCCAAACCAAATGTGGTTAACAGAGCATTCCACTGACAGGAGCTAGTGGAGACTTTTTTATAGGGAAGAGGTAGAAGCAAAGCAAGAAAATTATCTGATCGGCTACAGCTTAAACTCTAGTTGGCTCTTTGTGATTGGTTGTCTGTAGGTTTAGATTTCGTAACCTTGAGACATTCACAGGCTTAGATTTCGGTTTGCTTACATAGGGTGTATACATGTGTGCATGTGCACACACACACACACACACACTCTATTGGCTCTGTTTCTCTGGAGAACCTAATACAGGGACTTAAGCCATAGAAACCCCTTAACTCACAAATAGGAAAATAAGCAAAATTCATGTAGAGGAATTTAGATTTGGTCCAGTGAACAAAAAAGAGAAAATGACTATTTGTGCAGGGGTTACGCTTATTAATAGTACAATAGCACTAAACAAGACAAATTGAAATGGGGAGAGTACGAAAGTCAAGAGACTACAAAAATGAGGTCTGCATGGATTCCTGCCTGGGGAAATGCAAATGAAATGGAAAATCTGGGAGAAATATCAAAGAAACAAAAATGCAAGAAAAAAGAAAGATAAAATTTAATTTCCAAAGTTCCATTCTAAAAGGAGAGTAGAGTCAGATAGAAATGCTATAGTTAAGAAAGGAAACTAGATCTTTGGTTTATTTCTTTATTCTTTGGCATGTGGAAGACCTGATGGAGATGATTAACTTAATTTTGGACATGTGGCATTTGAGGTGATGGCAGACATCCAGGTACAGATGACAATCTTAAAAGATGAAATGGACAGAAGCTTTCTAAAATTAATTTAGGATCCTACCATCCCACAGCAACATTTTACGTTCACCAGAATATATCCCTTGTCTTATTCAAGGGCGTCACTTGGCATTGAACACCAAAGTAACTGGTTCCTGAACCACAGTTCTGCCATGCAGTTAGTTTCGGCTCTATCACTAAAATCTTCAAATATCTCCCAAACTAATATTATTCATATCATTTACTAAGAGCTTCCTTCCTCTCCAAAGTGATGTAAATTTGAGCACTCACACATGCTGATCATTTACATTGTGATAAAAGGAAGCCAAGAGACAAAAACTATCGTAAATACTCAGGATTCAAACCACAAGATCACTAACCCTCTTAAATCCTCCTAGAAATAGGACTACGTCCTATGTAAGTCTGGTCTGTAGGGCACTCACCAGTGTGCTAAAGATCTGAGTTTCTTTCTTCCTGACACAGCCACTACATCTGTCACCATATGCCCCTCTCTTAAAGGGGCTAAGAGGATAGAAGTAAGAGCTTAGTCGGAGGGAGAACTTCATTCCACAATATGGTTAAAAATTAACGTAGCGTAACTTGAAACCAGGAAAGGCTGTTGCCCCAATACATACACTATTACCACTGAAGCAAAAATCCAAAATCTCAAAGATCTCAAATCCAACATCTCAAAAAGTCCTGAAACTATGGTCCTCCTGCTTACTGTCCCAATAGGCAGAAGATGACAAGTGGTTAAGCAGTGACAATATCCAAAGTGCACACCATTACATAGCGTAAGGTCTAAATTTCTGCTATGCTTATAATAAAAAAAAGCTTTTCTTATTACCATATATTACCATAAATCTAATAATGCCTTTTTAAAATGCTGTGGGAAAGTGTCTCTGCTAATCTGAGGATTCTCGATTTGTGTTCAAATGGCAGGAAGAGCTCTTTCCTAATAATTTATATTACATTACCATCTCTCTTATTTTTTTACACCCTTAAAAGTCTGTGGCTAATTACTGAAAAAGCTATAAATGTGGATTAACTTTTTCCCATATTCCCAGAAAGTATACACTTTAGCAGACTGTGTTTTCCCAAAATGGTCATAATATTTCCCATCCCACATGCTCTTCTGCAATATGACCTTGCCACTCCCCCACGAAGGAGTCCAATTCTTTCAAATCTAGGCTGCCTTTAATGATTCACTTGTAATCAACAGAATGTGGCAAAAGTGATAATGGATGACTTCCAAGCCTAGATCTGTAGAAGCCTTGCAGCTTCTTCCTCAGTCTCTGGAGGACTCAGGCTGCCATGCTGTGAAAAGCTAACATTACATGGAGAGGGCATATACGGTCCTCTAGTCAACTGCCCCAGCTGAATCCAAGTCATTCCAGTCACCCCAGTCTAGGCACAAGGTGAAAAAAGAAGTCTTCTTACAAGTAGATTCTCCAACGCCGGCTGTTTCGACTCCCAGCTGAACAAATCACACTCATCCATTCTAGTCTTTCCATCTGAAAACCTAGACATCATGGAACAGAAAAACCAGCCCTTCTGTCTCTTCTATGAATTCTTAACCCAAGAATTTGTGAGAATAAAATGGTTGTTGTTTCATGCAAAATTTTTGGGTGGTGTGAAAGGCAGCAATGGATAACCAGAGCAGGAACAAGTAACTGGAATGGGTATGCTGGGTAAATGTGGCCATCCCCTCACTTTAGTGACCATATTCCATGTTTTTCTTCCCCTTCATGTTACTGAAACTTTCATTCTCAAAGAAATTTTTTTGCTGATTTTGTTAATTTCCTCATTTATCTTGACAGTTCAACTTTAGAAACCATCGTATCTAATAAAATAATTTCCTAGTGTTTGATTTTCAGCTTATTCATTTTAAAATCTGACTTCTAACATTCTCTCCACTTACTAGTCTTTTTTGCCCTTTTATTGTAATTTATGTTTGAATTAAGTTATGTCTAAAGACATAATTAGTTGAAACAAGATGTTGTGCACCCAACTATAACCATGATAAGTAAACATTCTGTCAAGCGTAAGAATTATTCAGCACTTGTCGTAAGCAAAGAACTATACCAGTACTTCAGGTTTTATCATTATAAATGCCTTATTAATGAGTTAGCTATATTGAATTCTATATATCCACTCTTCATCCGCAAGTCCTATTTTGCCAGAAAAAGCTTACTTTACTGTTTAACAAAAAGACTATCCTTGTTTAATATATAATATTAACTCTTAAAATCATTGAATTTTTATAAATGTAGTCTATTTCATAACTTGCTATTATATTTAATAAGTATAAATTGGTCACTCACAAACCATAGCATAAAAAAATCAAGCTCTTCATTTTTCTGACCGAACTTTCTTTTTCCTTTTTAATTTTTTCTTTTTCTTTTTTTGTCTTTTCCCCCCCTTTTTTAAAATTTAAATTTTAGTTAGTTAACATACAGTGCAATATTGGTTTCAGGAGTAGAATTCAGTGACTTACCACTTACATACAACACCCAGTGTTCATCACAAGTTCCCTTCTTAGTGCCCATCACCCATCTAGCCCATCTCTTACCCACCTACCTCTATATGCTCCCCACAAAACACTCATTTCAGACCTAAAGGCACATGCAGATTGAAAGTGAGGGGATGGAGAATCACGTAACATGCTAATGGATGTCAAAGGAAAGCCAGGGTAGCCATACCTATATCAGACATACTAGATTTTAAAACAAAGACTGTAACAAGAAATGAAGAAGGCATTATGTCATAATTAAGGGATCTATCCACCAAGAGGATCTAACAATTATAAATATTTATGACTCCAACGTGATAGCACCCAAATATATAAATCAGTTAATCACAAACATAAAGAAACTCACTGATAATAATCCAACGGTGGTAGGGGACCTTAACACCCCACTTACAGCAATGGACAGATCACCTAAGCAGAAAATGAACAAGGATATAATAGCCTTGAATGACACACTGGATCGGATGGACTTAACAGATGTATTCAGATATTTCGTCCTAAAACAGCAGAATACACATTCTTTTCTAGTGCACATGGAACATTCTCCAGAATAGGTCACATACTACATCACAAATCAGCCCTCAATAAGTACAAGAAGATCAAGATGATATCATGCATATTTTCAGATCACAATGCTATGAAACTTGAAGTCAACCACAAGAAAAAATTTGGAAAACCCTCAAATACATGAAGTATTTGAACATCCTACTAAAGAATGAATGAGTTAACCAGAAAATTAAAGAAGAATTTTTTTAAAAAAATACATGGAAGCAAATGAAAATGAACACACAGCAGTCCCATACAGCAAAAGCAGTTCTAAGGGGTAAGTATATTCCAATTCAGGCCTTTCTCAAGAAGCAAGAAATGTTCCAAATACAGAATTTCATTTTTTTATGAATCTGCAACTACTTGCCAGAGAACAACTTAGTCCTCTTGTTTCGAAGTGTTTAGTCATTTCTAATTAAAGTTTAGACGTTCCAGAAGATATTCAGTTAAAACCAGATATTATCATCCCAGTGACAATCAGAAGCTCTGTTCCACAGACCTCGCTTGCATTATCCAAGCATTCCCACTAGGCTGGGCCCTTCTAGGGGCGCTTCTACGAACATTCTGTTTTCTTACTGACATATGCTAGGGTGAACATGCTGCACATCTGGCCAATATTATCCTCTTGCTGATCTGGAAAGTGCAGTGGAAAAACACTGGGCAAGACAGTGGCGGCAGTAATAGTGCAAACAGTCTATGACAGATAAAGAACAAAGTAAAGCAAGAAGCGCTGATGAACAGAAAGCAAATGAAAAGATAGAAGAACCATAGGGGCTGGAGAATGGGTAAAATGTGAAAAAAAGAAGGGAGAGATGAAAGGTTAAGAAGTCCATTGATTTAATCAACAAATTTTTACAGAGTGCCATCCATTTGGTTTTTCTGGAGTTTAAGACTGAGAGAAAAATATGTCAAGTAGCTTGAGTAAAGGTAAAAATCACAGAATCTGCAAAGGTCAAGAACTGTGAGACTAGGATGTTAGATGGGTCACCCATGGATAGCGACTCTGCTAGCAAGGGAAGCAACAGAGAGACATGTAGGAGGAAGACACAGTTGGCCTACACTTCAAGAACTGTATTTACAGAAGAGTCTAGGAGTAATGGTTTACAGGTTTCAATGAGAGCTAGAAGAAAGACGTTGTCTCCAGGACCTTCCACTGATGAAATGTGTGAAAATAAGCAGTGGTCACCTACAAAGGCAGTGGGAAAAGCAGTATCCTAGGGAGAGAGCCAAGTTTTCAGTTAAAGCAAGCAGACAGAGTATTTGATGATGAGATATGGCTGCAAAGAAGTTTGTTCAACAGGGAGCAAGAGTTCTAGAGAGCAAGTATAAAAACTCAACAAGCATCCAGGAAAAGGAAGCACACAATTGTCTGAGGATAAGCTAAGTGACCCAAGGACCAGCATTTGGAGCCAGGGCCCAGGGACAGAGATATGAGGTAAGATAGAATGAGCTGGTTTGAAGCTTCCAGATGTGCTCTGGTCTTACCATTCTGAAACCAGCAGACTGTAAGCTTTACATAGGATTCCCAGTATGTTAGAGACAGGCAACCAGGGTTAGCCTTACTTACAACTGTCTTAACTTTGAGAAAGTTACCTTAAACATCTCTAAGCCTTAGGTTTTTTTCCTGTAAAGTGAAGAGAATAATATCCAGTTGATAAAGTCAAAATGATGAAACAGAATAATGTACCTAAAATGCTTAACTCAGTGCTTGACACACAGTACTGTATGACATATTTTTCAATTTGTTTTGCTTATCGATATGGTCCTTCCAAGAACTGGCAGCCAGGTACGCATGGGACAAGAATGCGTAGGTCCACTGTCTCCCATTTTGTGGTAAAAACAGTTGTGCTCGGTAGAAGAAATGAAAGGATCAGAAGGCTCTTACTGATCTGGCCAGACTTTCGCTCAACATGAAATATGATGAGGGTGGCCAAATACTGCTTTGTCTCAGGTATGTTCTTTCTCAGGTATGTTCTTGTACATCTGGTAGGTTGCAAGCTCCTGAAAGATGAGCTCCTTGACCTGTTTATGTCCTCCACAGTGTCTAGCATTTATTAGATGCTCAAAATGGCTCCTGCATGACTACCCCTATAGGAATAAAGTAAAACAGGCAAAGTTTCATACCCCAGACTTGGAGGTTATATTTGGCACAGTATCTCTTCTTTTGCTAAATAACTTTGATGCTAGTTTTCTAAAAGATGTTTGGATTTTATAAAATGTAATTTTCATGTTTAACCTTTAAACTTTTTGTTTAACAAAGGTAAAGGTAAAGGTAAAAAAAGGTAAAAACCTGAAAACATCCCCATATACCTAGTAAATAAAATATTGATATTTTTATTCATGTTATTATTTTAAGGATGACAAACTGCAGAAATTTTATATAAATTAAAAATCAAGTTAAAAAAGACAGTTTGCGAGGCACCTGGGTGGCTCAGTTGGTTGAGCGGTCGACTTCGGCTCAGGTCATGATCTCACGGTCTGTGAGTTCGAGCCCCGCGTCGGGCTCTGTGCTGACAGCTCAGAGCCTGGAGCCTGCTTCAGATTCTGTGTCTCCCTCTCTCTGCCCTTCCCCTGCTCACACTCTGTCTCTATGTCTCTCAAAAATAAATAAACGTTAAAAAAACTTTTTTTAAAAAGACAGTTTGATCAAATTCACAAACACATCACATTTTTCTTAAACATTCTAGTTTCTTGTTTAATATTTATTGAAGACCTATAATTTTCTAGTTGCTAATAAGAAAACTTAAGATAAGATTCTGCATTCTAAGACAATATATTCCACCTTATTTAGCCATCTGACTACAGAACAGCTGCAAGCTAAATTCCAGTATCCATCTTCACCCCCTGGTTCCTTCCCACTGCTCATATTATTATACTCTTTGCAATCCCTGACCCAATAATTAAATATCAGATCAAACACCTACCACCCACCATACAAATAAAACTAATTGTTAACATCCTCAGAACCCCATTTCTGCCCCTGTTGGCCAAAGACACAGATTCTCTTTCAACAGAAGCCATATCCTATGCTACACCTAACTCATCATGGGATACAGAAGTGATTTGGGCATTCACCTCACTACTCAGTGCTGCCTTCTAAAAAGGGTAACAAGGCACAGTCAGACAAACTGTTCTATTATTTAGTTTTATCACTGCACCTGCCTCATGACAGTAATAAACCAGCCTCTGAGTTACTGCCCACATTTAGTATATATTTAGGCATGGGACTCAGAAATTTCCCTCCTATCACAAATGTCATTACCTTTGGAGATTTCAAAAATGATGTAGAATCAGGATGCCTGGGGGGCTCAGTTAAGCATCTGACTTTGGCTCAGGTCATGATCTCACGGTTCGTGGGTCCAAGCCCCGCATCGGGCTCTGTGCTGACAGCTCAGGGCCTGGAGCCTGCTTCAGATTCTGTGTCTTCCTCTCTCTCTGCCCCTCCCCCACTCATGCTCTGTCTCTCTCTCTCTTTCAAAAATTAACATATAAAAAATTTTTTTTAATTCATGTAGAATCTAAAAGACCATACTTACGGTCTCAAAGACCATACCATTCCTAACTCTAACAACTGTCACTCCCCTATAAACATTCTCGAGACTGTACTCTGCATCTCATTTTAACTTGTTCCACCTCACAAATGTTATAACTCCTTGCTGTAAACCTCAACTTCTGGGCATTATTTACATTCACACCAATGCTCCTCTCAATTCCTAAATTTTCCTTAATCTATCAGCTCCATCTTAAGCCCACTTCCTTCTCCAGGCAGCATGCAGCCCAAGGGTAGATTAACTGAACTACTATCTATTGAAGTTCTTTCTTTTTTTTTAATTAAAAAAGTTTTTTTAATGTTTTTATTTATTTTTTAGAGAGAGAGAGAGACACAGAGCATGAGTGGAGGAGGGGCAGAGAGAGGAAGACAGACTCTGAAGCAGGCTCCAGGCTCTGAGCTGTCAGCACAGACCCCGATATGGAGCTCGAACTTGTTAATCATGAGATCATGACCTTAACCAAAGTCGGACACTTAACCGACTGAGCCACCCAGGCGCCCCTATTGAAGTTCTTTAACTCTTTTAACCCCAGTCTTTCTGTTATACCCATCAGTCAAAACAAAGACTCTGGATTAATCATTTAAGAACTGCCTTCTTCTCTTCCACATTTGGTGAACAACGGTCCTTTCCATAGGACTGCCTAGGACTTTACAGAAAACTGTGGCACATTCAAATGGAGACCAAATACCACATCTCATTTCTCTTGGGGCAACAACACATCTCACTGGATCCTTTCACTTGTCTCTGGTCAGTGATTTTTTTCTCCTCTTTCCCCCAGCAACTATACTAAATATTTTCTATTCTGCTTAAGGCCCCAATCACTCATGATTTTAATTACCACCTATATGCTAATGACTTTAAATTTTTATTTCTAGTATTGATCTCTCCTTTGGGCTTAAAATGAATATCCAAATGTTTGCTAACTATTTCTACCTGGATATACATGGCCGTCTCAACTGTGAATGCATTATCTCTCTCCCAGCAATTCTGCTTCTCTCTTGGGGTAACCAGCCTCTAAAATGGCCCCCACTGATCTTTGTTTCCCAATATTCAAACTTTGTGTGTTACCACCCTCTCCTCTAGTACACCGTGGTTGGTGTAACGAAATAAAATATGGCAAAGGTGGTGATGTGTCACTCTACGATTATATTGTGCAAAGACTATATTTTCCATCTTGGTCTCTTTCTCCAATCCCTTGGATCAGTTGCTGTGGAGAGGCCCACGTAGTGAAGGACTAAAGTCTCCTGCTAACAGCCATAGGAGTGAACTAAAATATGAGGCCTCCAGCCCCAGTCAACTCTTCAGCTATCTCATGAGAGCTAGAACCACACAGCAAAGTGACACCTACATCCCTCAACCTCAGAAACTGTGAGATAATAAATGTTTGTTTTAACCTGGTAAATTTGAAGGTAACTTGTTACACAGAAATAGACGTCCTTCACATACTCCTATCTTAGTTGACATTAATATCTATCTAGTCGCTCAATAATTAACATTCATTCATGAATACCTACCATGTGATGAGAGACCTATTATCCTTAATCTTCCATTACAACAGATCTTCATAAAGTCCTGACAAGTTTACTTCCTGTTTCTTAAATCTGCCCCTGAAGATTTTCCAAATCTCTCTGCTCTCTCTACTATCACAGTCCTAACCCAGGCCCTCATAATCTCTCATCAATACTATATTCCAATAACCTCCCTATTAGTTTCCTTGATTCCCATCTGTGCCTGTCAAGAGTGAGTGATTTAAGACACAGAGAAGCAGCATATAGATAAGACTTAAGTTGGCAGGACCAGGAGAACGTTTTCTCAAGGAATGAATGACCCCAGTATCTTCGTAGACAAGTAACTGAAGTTTGATAGTCTTGACCGTTTTAGTAAAATAGAAAGCAGCTTATCTACATGATGTGTATAGATCAAGAAGCGAAGAAGCAACGGTGGGCAATTCAGGGAGGGAGCAACATAAAATATTGCACCAACACGGTGTGATCAGGTAGAATTGGATCACATGATGTTGCACAGAGCTATCAATGTCCAAACCTTAGTTTCCTCTAGCTGCTATAACAATTTGTCACAAAGCTAGTGGCTTAAAGCAACATACATTTATTAATATTATAATTCTGGAGATCTCAAAAGAGTTTCACTGGGCTAAAATCTGGAGGCTCTTGGGGATAATTCATTTCTTTGCCTTTTCCAGCTCCTAGAGGCCACCCCTATTCTTTGGCCCATGGCCACCTTCCATCTTAAAAGTCAGCAATGGCTGGCTAAGTCTTTCTCACATCCCATCACTCTGGCACTGACTCACCTACATCCCTCTTTCACTAAGACTGATTCTTATGACTACACTGGCCCCACCCAAATAATCAAGGACAATCTCTCTATCCCAAGATCCTTCACTTAGTCACATCTGCAAACGTAAAGTAACATATTCAAAGATACCAGATATTGGGCTGTAGACATCTTTGGGGGTAAGAAAGTGAAGGGTGGCATTATTCTGCCACAGTCCAGTTCGAAAATTCCTCTGGCAATGCTCCACAATCCAGAAACAGAAAAAACAAAGAGCAAAGGTGACTCGGGATTAGAATTAAAGATATGCAGAGTCAAGAGAAGAATTTTAAAATGACAGACTTGACTTCAATTCAAAGTCTTACTTTTTCTAGGCCAGTTAATTTTGCTAACTCCTTCAAAATCACAGAGTGCTCTTATCTGGGCTCCTTTTTCTGATAATCACCAGGGGATTGGGACAAGAAGGTATAGATAAATATGAACATACTCTATTATTAACAACATTGAAAAAACACATGCTCTAGGTCATTTAAGAAAGGTATAGGTCAAGATAAAAAAAAAACAGTAAGTCTAATTATCTGCCAAAATATTCTATATTTGAATAGTTTAAGTTTTCTGTACATTGTATAAAGTTAATTCAGAAACTTTCAGCCAAATCTGCTGAATCTCAGAGAGTATAAGATTTGTAGTTATCTTTAGATACCTAGACAAAGGGTTTTAACAAAAACAACTCCCACACTGACAGTTTATACTGAGAAGGAAGTAACTGCAAATATATTTTAAACAAACAATGAATACAAAAAGTAAGACTTTTTTAATTAAATTAAGTCAACATTATATTTTCAAAGGTTTCACTCCTTGCCATGGAATATTTTTTATGTTTTATTCCTTTTTCTGACTTAGATTAAAGGTGGTAGACTCAAGTTCAGATTGTGAAGATCACAGTTTACATACAAGGAGAATATCTGGGTGCAATTTTGTCCCATGTTTATGATTATAGGGTGGCTACTAGGTGACTGGCAACTCACACAAAAGAGGAGTATTCCTGCCCCCACTATCCTTTCCACCCATTTCATCTGTGGGTGCTTAGAGAGATATTAAAAGTCAAAGTTACTCATGTGAGGGTGTTCAGGGTGTTCATAAGAGTCATAGTCACACAGGCCCATAACAGCTGAAAACCCAGGACAGAGGCTAAGTAAACAGCAGATGCAGTTCTGTACCCATTCTTAGATACAGTAGATGCTCTTCATTTGTGGATTCTGTATTTTAAGTTTGTTGACTTGCTAAAATTTATATGTAACCTCACAATCTAACAGTCACAGTTTGTTAATCTTCATTCACACATGAGTTATAGCACTGTTGCCTATGAGTTCACTGTTAATGAATCAATTAGATGTATATACAAAATTGTTTTTAGTGTTTATTTTTTAGAGAGAGCACGCCAGACAGAGCATGAGTGGGGGAGGGGCAGTGATCTGAAGCAGGCTCCAGGCTCCAAGCTGTCAGCACGGAGCCCAACACGGGACTTGAACCCATGAACCACAAGATCATGACATAAGCTGAAGTCGGATGCTTAACCAATTGAGCCACCCAGGCACCCCAATTAGATGTATTAGATAAGGTGCCATTAAACAGAAACACACATAAAACGAGGCTATGTGTTGATTGGCTGATGAAAATGTGACCAGAGGGTGTCAGGTACATAACCCTGTATTCCTCCTAGAACATAACTTGATAGACTATAACCATCTCGAATAATGAGAATCAACTGTATTTTATTTGCTGTTAAACTTTTACTTTTGATAGCTGTGGTCCTTAATAATGTAGAATACATCCCCATCAAAAGAGAAAATATATACAAAAAACATACTTGTTAAAACTGTGTCAGCAAATGCTAAACCAAGGGGTAGGGGCCTGGAAAATGAGTAAAAATTGACATTTACTGGCCTCCTCTCCTACACAAATTATCTCATTTAATCTCTACAATACTTCTATGAAACAGGCTTTGTTATTCTCATTTTAAAGATGAGGAAACTGAGGCTCTAACAGGTCAAAACTATTAAAGGTCAAACGCTAACACATGGTGAACCTGAAATTCAAACTGAGATCTGTCAAACCCACTGAATCACACCTCTGACCTATAATGATGGGCACTGCTGCCTCACTGGGCCATATGGCTATGGGACTGTGGCTCTCTGGCCTGCCCATAAGAGACCTAAAACTAATACAGCCCCATCAACTCCTGGGTTTCAGAAAACTGAAATTTCCCTTACAAGACCCCTACCCCCTGGACAAATATGTTATAGACTTGTAGGCAGAGAATGTGTTGACGTTATTCTTTATTATTAAAAACCTTACTAAAGACAACACCAGAAGGCACTAGATACGTTTATCTAAGAAAATGAGATAAATAAGTTCTACCCAAAACAAACCAAAAGGTTGCCCATAATTAAGCATTTTAAATTTTCAGATTAATCTGTTGATTAAGATGTTCACCTACTTCATTCTGGTCATATTTTCTCACAGATCTATTGGAAAAAAAATAAAAAATGTATATAGTCCAAAAGTGGAATGACAAATGAATAGTATTAATTAATTAATAGTGTCTGGCACAGCATCTTTCATGGACTAGGCATCCAACAAAAGTTTACCAACCATAAGGATCTACATGCTCTATTTAAGCAGATCTTTGGGGATGTATGGGTGGCTCAATCGGTTAAGCATCTGACTTGATTTCAGCTCAGGTCATGATCTCATGGTTCATGAGTTTGAGCCCCATGTTAGACTCTGCGCTGACAGTGAGGTGCCTGTGTGGGATTCTCGCTCTCCCTCTCTCTCTCTCAAGATGAACAAATAAACTTAAAAAGAAAAAAAGATTTAAGTAGACCTTTTGTTACTGTAGGTAGACCATTCTATCAAACATACGTATACAGACACACACACACACACACATCTCCGGCTCAAAATTACAAACACTTTGCTTTTAAAGTGTTTCACTGTTGGGTAGATTCCTAGCAGGGCTATCGCTGGATCATAGGGTAGCTCTATTTTCATTTTTTTGAGGAACCTCCACACCGTTTTCCAGAGTGGCTGCGCCAGTTTGCATTCCCACCAACAGTGTAGGAGGGTGCCTACTTCTCCACATCCTCGCCAGCATCTATAGTTTCCTGATTTGTTCATTTTAGCCACTCTGACTGGTGTGAGGTGGTATCTCAGTGTGGTTTTGATTTGTATTTCCCTGATGATGAGTGACATTGAGCATTGTTTCATGTGCCAAGAGACACAGGAATGCTGATGCATAGGGGCACGTGTACCCCAATGTTCATAGCAGCACTTTCGACAATAGCCAAATCATGGAAAGAGACCAAGTGCCCATCAACTGACGAATGGATAAAGAAGTTATGGTACTTATATACAATGGACTACTACGTGGCAATGAGAAAAAATGAAATCTGGCCATGTGTAGCCAGATGGATGGAACTGGAGGGTATTATGTTAAGTGAAATAAGTCAGTCAGAAAAAGACAGATACCATATGTTTCCACGAATAGGTGGACTTTGTGAGACTAAGCAAAAACCAGGGGGAGGGGAAGAGGGGAAAGGAAAAAAAGACACAGAGAGGGAGGGAGATAAAACATAAGAGACTCTCAAAGACTAAGCAAAAAACTGAGGGTAAGGGGGATGAGGGAGGGGGGAGAGGGGGTGATGGGCATTAAAAAGGGCACATGTTGGGATGAACACTGGGTGTTATATGTAAACCAATTTGAAAATAAACGGTTATAAAATTAAAAAATAATAATAAAAAAATAAAGTGTTTCACTGGGCAAAACATCTAAGAATAAGTATGGGATACTATTTAGTGTTTCAGTTATGAAACATTTTTTGAAAGAGATGAAATTCTGTTACCACCATGCTTAAGGAGGAACATGATGAAAAATGCAAATACCTGTGAACACACAGACCCACATCCAGCAGAATAAACTAAATCTTACCAATCAGAAAGTCAATGTCTAGAATTTGTGTATATTCAAACTTTGCACTTCACTTTATGACAGAAACAGTGCATATAAAAAAAGTAACAAAATTTATTCAGAAATAAAATTTCAGGGGCACCTGCGTGGCTCAGTCAGTTAACTGATTTCAGCTCAGGTCATGATGTCAGGGGCATGAGATGGAACCCCGCATTGGCCTCCATGCTGAATGTGGAGTCTGCTCAAGATTTTCTCTCTCCCTCTACCCCTCTCCCCAGTTCTCTGTCTCTCAAGAATAAATAAAATATTTAAAAGAATAAAGAGATAAAATTTCAGTACTTGCCATAGGATTAGTATAGGTTTAGTCTAATCTTCTATGCATATACTGATTATAACACTGATTGAGAGGTAATAAAGGACTCTGTGGAACTTATGAGGGGTATGGTTTAAATGTAAAGATATTATTTTGGAAGAAGAAAATTTACTAATCCCTATGGTAACTTCTAGTTAACTAAAATAACTCCTCCAATAATTTTGAATAGGGGTTTATCTTAATATTTTACAAAAATTGTTAATTTTAGAGATAACTTAAATATTAGCAAGGTACTTTGTAAAGCAAATTTCCATTTTTAAATCTCAAAATAGAGATGGTATATATAAATAAGGAAATACAGACTTGTAATTTTTATTTGTTTGAAATTTTTTTTAACGTTCATTCATTTTTGAGAGACAGAGAGACACAGCATGAGCAGGGGAAGGGCAAAGGAAGAGGCAGACACAGAATCCGAAGCAGGCTCCAGGCTCTGAGCCATCAGCACAGAGCCCGACGCGGGGCTCGAACTCACAGACCGAGAATCATGACCTGAGCTGAAGTCGGCTGCCCAACCGACTGAGCCACCCAGGCGCCCCCAGATTTGTAATTTTTAGAATTCATTAAAAATACTGTCTCCTTGGTCCATCTGGGTGGCTCAGTTGGTTAGGTGCCCAACTTCAGCTCAGGTCATGATCTCATGGTTCATGAGACTGAGCCCTACATTGGGCTGCTGTCAGTGCAGAGCCCACTTTGGATCTTCTGTTCCCCTACTTTCTTTCTCTCTCAAAAATAAACATTTTTAAAAAATACTATATCCTTTATAATAAATTAGGTGGCACATTAGGACCTGAATCTAAACTGTCCAAATCCCAAGGATTCTGTTTGATCACTAAGTCTTTTGTTTTCCATCTACTAGGTCCTTTGGTAGTTTCAACCTCCCTTTATATCTCAAAATGAAGGTAAAAGATGGAGGACAAAAATTTACATATTCATCTTCACTAATTTTGTACATTCTCATTAAGGTTTAGTAGGAAAGATGTAATCAATAATGAGATAAGTTTGAAACCTATGAATGACCATACTCACTGTTGTAGTTTAACAGAAAGCTAAGAATAAAAAGTTTATTTTCTAAAATATTTGCCTTGTCTCAAATGTGAAGTATACCAAAATACTGACTATAATTGGCAATCCCCAACCTGCGAAGACTGGTGTTTCCAAAATTCATTTTTATATATTAGTTGATTGACTGACAGTCAGAGTATTTTCAATATTTCAAAGAACTGTTAAGTTCTCAGCTCAATCTAAAAAAGCCTCTGTGGTTCAGATCACACTTGGCATATAAAATATAACTTTGATAGTAACATTTCCCCACATCAAGGTACCATTTTTAAGATCGTTTTTATTTACAAAAAAAAAGAAAAGAAAAAAAAAAAGACCCCGAATTAAGTTAGCAATTGTCTCCCGCCTTTCCTCAGGTGTTTATCTCTAAAACGGACTGAGGGAGATACCAATTCTGACACTTACTTAATGTCCTCTCGCTCATAAGTGGTCTACAAAATAGAAACTTCCGATGGTGAAAAAACAAGTATGGCATTACATATTCTCATCATTCACATCAATCCCATCTCATGGAATATTATTCAAGTTTATCTGAATACTCAAAGATCAGAAACTTTTTAGATCTCCCAAGATAAACCGAAAGGACAGAATATAAGTCGTTTTTTTTTATTCCTCCATCTCGCACCCCAATTACCTCCTATTGTCATTCAGAAGCTAAGTGACTTTACAAACTCAACTTACTCTGCATTCTCATCTCAGATTTATGAGAATCAACATTTTCAGAAATACTAATAACTAAAAACATTAAAGTATCGGGATTTACTTACTAATTCAATTAAAATGACCAGACTGTGTCACCAGCATTTTGCTGAACCTTCCTCTTTCACACCACTTTTTAAGAGGTTGGCAATTATCCTTTACCATTCTGTTGGTTGCCTATTAGTATCTAAAATCTGTAAAGAACTTACCAAACTCCACACCCAAAAAACAATCCAGTGACGAAATGGGCAGAACATATGAACAGACACTTCTCCAAAGAAGACATCCAAATGGCAAACAGACACATGAAACGATGCTCAATGTCACTCATCATCAGGGAAATACAAATCAAAACCACACTGAGATACCACCTTACACCGGTTAGAGTGGCTAAAATGAACAAATCAGGAAACTATAGATGCTGGCAGGGATGTGGAGAAACAGGCACCTTCTTGCACTGTTGGTGGGAATGCAAACTGGTGCAGCCACTCTGGAAAACGGTGTGGAGTTTCCTCAAAAAAATGAAAATAGATTTACCCTATGACCCAGTAATAGCACTATTAGGAATCTACCCAAGAGACACAGGACTGCTGATGCATAGGGGCACGTGTACCCTGATGTTCATAGCAGCACTTCCGACAATAGCCAAATCATGGACAGAGACTAAGTGTCCATCAACTGTTGACTAGATAAAGAAGATGTGGTATATATATACAATGGAATACTACGCAGCAATGAGAAAGAATGAAATCTGGCCATGTGTGGCAACATGGATGGAACTGGAGGGTATTATGCTGAGTGAAATAAGTCAGGCAGAGAAAGACAGATGCCATATGTTTCCACACATAGGTGGGCTTTGCAAGACTTAACAGAAAACCAGGGGGGAGGGGAAGAGGGGAAGGAAAAAAGCCACAGAGAGGGTGGGAGACAAAACATAGGAGACTCTCAAAGACTCAGAACAAACTGAGGGGTGAGGAGGGTGTGGGAGGGGGGAGAGTGGGTGACGGGCACAGAGGAGGGCACTTGTTGGGATGAGCACTGGTTGTTGTATGGAAACCAATTTGACAATAAATTATTTAAAAAAAAGAGGTTGGCAATTTAAGAGGTTTGTTTATTTTCATAAACAAGTAACACAGAGAGAGGGGTGAAGGGAGAAAAACTGGTAACCTTCCAACTTCCTGCCTTCAGGAACGAGACCTAAGCAACAATCTAATTAAGAAAGCAAGCAGTCTAAGGAAAAAAATTTAACAGAAACCCCTAGTAATAACTCTGACACCAAATATGACAGTCTCCAAATCAATTAAAACATTTTTTAAGTCTGGAATGACTAAAGCTGTTAATAAAAACATAAAAATATTATGACATTTATCTGAAAATACAAAAAGCAGCTCTGTTACAAATCAGCCGAAGTCATAGTTACAAACTGTGCAACCTGCGAATCCAGAGAGACGGCACATCACATGGGTTCACCCTTCCCAGAAATCTGTGATTGAGATGGTAAACACAACATGGTTCCAACATGAGAAAACCACCACCAAAACAATACCGCTCTGGCTTTTTAGGAGATGAGTGAGTAGTATTAGTTGGAAAGAAGATGGACACAGGGAAAAGACAGCTGCTAGCACAGCTGCACTTTTCTCGAGTTCGTGTTCGGGTTCTGCCAGGGGCAAACTGTACAATCTTCAAATGACTTTGGCCCTCAACTTTCCACACCTATGAAATGAGAGGGTTAGGCTGGTCAGAATCTGTGATTTCTTCCACCTCTAAACTTTTTAACTCTAAAGGCAATGCCTTTATCAAAGCTTGGACAACTGATAAATAGTATATCAAGTTTTTGTGCCCACTAGTAAAACACAAGAAATCAGTTCAAACCACTCAACTATGACTAAAAGATTATACCGAAGCTACTACATAATAGAATGGCAAAGCTGCAATGAAACAAGGGAGGGGGGAAAAGAGGCTGCACTTGGTATGTGCTAAACTAAAACAACCAAGTCATAACCCAAACTGTATATTATCATGAAACAGTATCTAGGTAATTCAAACAAACTAGTGAAAAATGGGTTGTATTTAACATACAGAAAACAGGACTGTCGGAAAATTTCACTAATATATTGACACATTCCGGTTTTGGATACAGTAAAAGCACTTAGTATTAAATGACTGATCACGAGACTACTTTTTTATTTCCTAGAATCTGGTATCAATTATCATACCTTTTGAAATGACAAAAATATTTATATTTTAAACAAGGTGCTTTACATTTTTATTTTTGCATCAAAAATATGAGTATATTATGAATACAGCTTTTGAAGCAGTTTAAGGGGAATCCAGTAAATATTTAAATATTTAAAAGTACTTTAAGTCCACTGAAACGATCTAGCATTAACCCAGAAGAATAGCAAATACAGTCCTCAAAACTATTTAGAGTTTAACAAAATTACTTGCTACAGCATCATCACTATCACCACCTTCAATAAATATTTATTAAGCTTTTATATTATGTGCAAAGTATTCATATTAAGGTTACATGAAAAACTAGTCTCTACAGCTGAGGAAATTACAGTCAAATGAGAGAAACAAGACACATTTATAAGCACAATAAACATTATTTCACAAATCTGTATTATTAAGTACCAACATGAAGTACAGACAATAAATGTTATAGTAATTCAGAGTAGGGCAAGCCTAACAAGGCCTAGGTTGGTCAGGGCAGTGGGGGTGGGGACATAAGTTAGGTACTAAAATATTAAGAAGGACTTGACTAAGCACCAAGAACACAAACTATTCCTGCTCTTTGGAAACTTATACCCTACCTTATTCTAGTTATGTCAGTAAGTGATAACTAGACTGAACTGTATCAAAAATATAATCAACTAAGGAGGCACTGGATGAGCAGCTAACATAGCAACATATTAAAAGGGAAGTTTCTATTGAGAACCAAAGACAATCAACATTCCAAAGCAGGTGTCAGAATAGTCTCAAAACTTCAAAAAAAAAAAAAAAAAAAGGGCAGTCTAAAGAGAGAAGTGTCAAGATGTGCTATCTACTACACCCAACATAAGTGAGAGAAGCCCCAAAGAGGTCAGAGAACAGGATTTTGGAATAGGTTTCCTAGGGGAGAGCTACGGAAACAAGTGTCCTTGCCTACAAGAGAAAGGACAGATGCTTGTCATCTAAAGCCTAGGGTAAAAGGCTTTAATGGGACCACTTGAACACCTTAATATGTCTCAAGCACTTAGAGGAATATACTGAAGTGCCATCTGATTCATCCTGGAAAATCTAAATGATGAGAAACTGGATGAAGCAGCATGTGAGAGTAAATGAGAGACGGCTGAGTTGGGACCACTACCAGGGTCTGTCTGGACAAAGAATGATGCTCCCAATGCTCTCCCTATGGGAGAGAAACAGAGCGAGCTGGGGTGGGGTCACCTACATATATCCAAGAGGGTTACCTGAAGCTTGAACGGACCTCAGCAAAATAAACATGAAGGCCCTGCAACATCCAAGAGGCTGAGGAAGGTGTAAGCAACCAGCCAGAATACAGATGCAGTCTCACTGTCAAGCAATCTGAGGTGAGGACCCTGAGCAATGGAGGTAGGAGGTGGAAGATACAGGAGAGAACGAATGAGCTTTAGATGTGTGCCAAGTCCACAACAGCACTGAAGCTAGATCACCATGCACATTCAAGTGAAGTTTACTACGAGTCTTTTCTCTCTTCTCTTCTTCCTTTTCCAATGGGGGTGGGAGGGTGGAGGGAGTGTTAAATCAGGAACGGCATGACAAAGCAAGAGTAGAAAGGCTCAGGCAGAAGAAAAATGTCATGATGCCCCCCTTCCGGATTATTGGCTTCCCCCTTGCAGTAGGCAAAGCTGGGACTGCGCATGGGAGAGAAGCGTTGTCCTTAATTTAGATTCAGTTTGGGGTCTTTATTTGTTGGCACTGAACATTTTAATAATCAAATTGAGACTTCTGCAATTAGTTACGGAAGGACAACTTGTATTATCTAAAAGCAACTAGAAAAGTCAAGTTTATTATCTACAGGCAGAAGACGAGCCAGCCTCACAACCTGAAAGGGACAGTGAGTAACACACAAAAAATCTGTTTGATAATTACATTACATATATTGCTTTTCACCCTAATACAATAAAGAGGCAACACAGTGGAGAACTGAGAAACACACAAACGTGATCCTATTAAACATAACTCAACCCACCCAGCTTCTCTGCCTATCCTAAGATGGTTCAGCCATTAACGATCCCAGAAACCTGCCATAACATGACTCAAGAATCTAGAAGCGATTCTTAAAATTTGCTGGAGTAGCCTGAATGTAACAGATTCACTTTAAAAGGCAAAGACTGTGTCTTGCTCCGTGCTATATGTCTAACACTTAGCAAAGTGCCCCTTACATAAAAGGTGCTTAAAAAACTACTGTTTTTTCTAGGAGATGGCTGCTATGTTAGATTCTAGGGAAATAGAATCTGAACAAATATGTCTCGAGCTGAGCTGGCTTTTTAGTTACAAATATATTGAGTCTTACTATGTACAAAATTATAATACAGATTACTTTCATCTTTATCCTTTCATAACTAGTCAAGTATTTGAAAAATGCATGTATTTTCAATACTATACTATAACAATGAGGCATACATGTGAAAAATTTAAACTCAGCTATTCAAATAGAATGTATATATTTTTAAAGAATTTAGTAGAAAACTCTCTGAAGAAATAGAATGTAACAATACTATTATATGCAAACTATTTTAAAAAAGAGAGGAGTATTTTAAAAATATATTATCTAGTATTGTATTAATATTCTGTTGGCATAGAGTCTCTCTTTTCAGTGACAGCCTGAATTAAGAGCCTACTATCTGAGAGAGTTATAGTACCATCATCCCTCCTTTAAAGATTAGGAAACTGAGGCTCAGAATTTAATGACTTGCCCAAGGTCATATTACTAGTAATCAGTAGAGCAGGAGTTTTAATTCAAGAAAGTCAGATTCCCAAGACACGCCAAGTATAATGCTGAAGAGCTGAGTACTACGGACTCTTTCCAAAATCCTATTTTAATGATTATAATGTCTAATTCTGAAATATATGCTAAGCCTCCAATCTACCTCTACTAATGTGAATTAATAAACTTCCTGAGTGAAAATTCTATGTAGCAGATACCAGTAAAGTTTCTAACAGTAGATATATCAATCATGATATCATTCTGATGGTATAGTATTTACAAGAAGTGTTTGTGACTGTAAAATTTGACAGTTTCCAAAATGGTACATAAGGGATGCACGTCTTATTGTATGTTTCAGGAACTAAAGGGTGTTGGCTCTAACAGAGTCCTATTATCTGATTATTTCATCGTCACATATTATCTTAGTAATAAATGCAAGAGACAAGGATGGGAGAGATATTCCAGTATAAGTCAATGCTTCTCAACATGAGAGGAGTCCCTGCACCTCCCAGGGACATTTGGCAATGTCTAAAGACTTGGTCATTGTCATGATGGTGTGTGCAGGTGGGGAGTGCTCCTGGAATCTACTAGGGAGCACCAGGATTGCGGTTAAACATCCTATAATGCACAGATCTGCCTGCTCCCAACAAGGAATTAGCCAATCCCAAATGTCAACAATGCCAAGGCTGAGAAATTCTAGTATAAGGATTAAATGTCCGAGGCGCTTAGCAGAGGAGGTGGTGTGAGTGTTTAGAGGTTGTAACTATAAACACTAAACCAGAGGATCCAAGTAACACTCAGTAAAGATTAGGAATAGCACTCAAGCCTTGAGGAGCACTGGATGGGGGCAGCTTCCTGCTCATTAGAGTAAAGCTGGGTAATCAGAGAAGGTGATAGCAGCTTCTACAAATACTCTCAATTTTAACAGTTGTGCTATTTTTTTTCTGACAAAAGAACAGAA
Source organism: Paguma larvata (assembly GCA_030068075.1). Lineage (NCBI taxonomy): Eukaryota > Metazoa > Chordata > Mammalia > Carnivora > Viverridae > Paguma > Paguma larvata. The sequence goes on from CM057829.1 coordinate 105,093,397, forward strand.
AATTGAAAAAGCATAAGTAAAAAGAAAAGTAGTTTACTGGAGAGATGAGAAACTTCTTTTATTAAACTGCACACAGTTTTACTACCGACTTGTTTCTATTACGTACATCAGGAACCTAGAGATTACAATCTCAAATGAGAACAATGGGTGTTGTGGACACACCATAAGAAAAGCCAGAATAAATAAATATCCATATGCTTCATTCTGAACATCAGTATTCTGAAGACCAAACGTGATTTCAGGTAACCCGGCTTTGAGCTCCGAAAGGTATAAATGCCCTGATGGTTTATACTATTGTTTCTTCCTGGGCCTTCTTCCTCTGAATATGGGGATCATCTGTCACAAGATTAACAATAAAACCTGGGCACATAACAAGCTCTGAGACAGAGTGGACCTAGAACAAAAACCAAAAAACAAAATTTCCCCCAGTGTTGCCTTGCTTTGCGTGGCTGAGTTTTACGATCATGTTCTTGCTCCTTTTTCCTTTGCTCTTCTCAAGGAGCCCTCCTTCTTCAGTCCTATCATGTTAGTTTTCTTTCTACCCTCAATCATATTCTTCACCAAAATCTTTTTACCCTCTTTTCATTCCTATTTCACTCCTGTTTCCAGCTAGGTCTTACTCTACCCTCTCAATAGTGCCAACTAGGACTGAAAGTATGTAATGGGAATTTTGGAGTTGAAAGAGTCAGACTTACCTATTAGTAAATGCCCACGATACCCACCTCTCTTCATCATACCCACACTACTAACAAGTGGTTAGCCAGCTCATCTTGAACACAATAAGATCACCTTTACTAACTTTCTGAAACCACGAATCACTTGTTCCCATTAACGGGTATTGAAAGATTGCTCATGATATCCAAACAGAAGGATAGAATCTGAATTGCTCTTGCTTCATGGATTATCAACTCCTCATTATCAACACTAACTAGAAAAAAAGCTCACCATCCTAAACTACGGTTGGCCAAATTTGCAGGCTTATGCACTTTGAAAATTATCGTTTGATAGAAACATTTAACTAAGTGCAGCCACATGATTCATCTAACAAGCCTTGTTTGACATTTTGTCAGGGTAGGGAATGACTCATTAAATCCCCAAAATGGCACGCAAGGTATGTTTTACCCTCCTACATTGCTCAGGTTTATTCTCCCCTAAGTACGTATCCAATAGAAGATACCGATTAATTGGGAGGATTCTGGGTCTTGTTGGGTAAATACGGTACTGTACTTAATACAGTAGTATAAAGGCTCGTGAAGTCTGGGCAGATGCATGAGAGCAAAACTAAAGTGAAATATTATTGTGCAATAAAGGAAGTAGATCCTAATTTGTTCTGTGCTGGCTTACCCCTAAAGGGAAGCGGGGTGCGAGTCCCATACACCCAGCCGTGTGGTTGAGTTACCTAGTTTAAATGAACATCTCCGGCGTTCCACCGAAGTTTGAACAGTGCTTGGAGCTTAGTCTCTGGCTGTTGCTTCCTAAAAGAAGCCCCCTTCAACTCGCCCCGGGCGCCGGGCTCGTAGCCTCCCAGACTGGCAACTGAGCCCGTCGCGGCCCACATGGGGTCCCCGCCGTGCCGACCCCACCGTCACGCTCTTACCTTGGTGAGCTGGGCGATTTTCTTGCTCATTTTCAGGTGTAGGTCTTGGCTATAGTCCATGCTGTGCCCCGCCTGCTGCGCGGCGGCCGGAGAGGGCGCGAATTTGGCCGCCCCTGCCGCCGAGCCGCCGTAATAGTGCTGCTGCCAGCTCATGCCCGGGGTCGCCATCTTCCCAATAGACCCCGGCCGGGGCACCTGTCCTCGCGCTCCGGGGGCGGGCCGCCGAGCAACAGCGTCTGGGAGGCAAGAACCTGGGCGGCCGCTTCCAGACCCGACCCCCGGCGTTTGAGAGCCGCGGCCGCAGGCGTCCTCCGGCCCACTACCCTCCCGTCACTCCCGTCCAGGGACGGGGCAGCCCCGCCGGCTCGAGGCCGCGGGCGACACCAGAGTGGGGCAGACGCCCGGAGTCCGGCGGCGGTCCCGGGCCCAGACCGCTCTTGCCCGCTCTTCAGCTGACTCCAGGCGGGGGCGTCGTGGGTAGCGTGGCCCCGCGAGTCCCGCTCCCACCCGGAACCAGGGACCTAGCAAGACAGCCGCCGCCGGGGTTGCGGAGGGAGGAGGAGACGGGGCGGGCTGGTGCGGGGGGAGGCGGGGACATGGAGGAGGACGCGGGAGCCGCGGAGCCGCCGTTACCAGGGCGCGCGGCCCGCGGAGCGCGCGGGGACGACGACGTCATTTCTCCGCAGCCAAGCCCCGCCCCGCGCCGCGGCCGCCAGCCCCGCAGCCTCACGGCGGGTAAAAGGCTCCTCGGGAACGCCCGCCGGGACCGCGCCGCCAGGTGCTTCACCTTGCGGTGGGAATCCCCGAGCCCTCGCCTGGGCGGCGAGCCCCGTGTGCCATACGTGGGGCTCTACGTAAAAATTTCTGCGAGAGGATGAAGCTGTGGTCCTTTCGATTTGCAGAACGTGTGCTGATTTACTGACGATTTTCCACGTGCAACATCGCGTGCGCTTGGGCTGAGTAGCTTTTCCCCCAAGAAGGGCCGTCAAGCTCACATCCAGTTCCCTCCCAAGACTGGCCTTAGCACCGCAGTCGTGGGTAATGAAGTAGCTGGGAATGGAATAATCCCTGCCTTGAAGCTTTCAAATTCATACAAATATGATGGTTCCAGTGTAAGTAGGCCGACCTACTAAGTGCCAAGCATTGTCCTTCATTCAACGCCCAGTATCTGTGTGTGGAGAGATCACACCTCATCAGTCAATAGCATAGCACTGCACCCCTACTTTTCCCCAGTCTTAATGGAGACCAAGACGATTATATATAAAATCTAGTTGTCTGGAAGTAAAGGGGAAAAACAGAAGCTGGAACAAGATGCCAGCTCCTTAAGGATTTGGGGTTGCGCCAAAATGTGTCATTACTTGTGCATTTTCACCTCTCTAAATGTGTTATTTCCTACTGATTTTCTCCTAACATCTCTACTCCTGTAGGTCAAGTGATTTTTTTATTTTTAGTGTATCTTGTGTTGAAGTAAATAAATCATTTTAGGGCAATCTTAACAGAAACTTTAAAAATGCAGAATTGTGCCTATTTTAAACACTCTGTTCTCCAGGCAGTTTTGCAGAACTGAATTCCCCCACGTTATAATATGTGATTTATCTTTAGCATGTAACTAACCATTGAATAAACTTGAGATTATTAACAAATCCGATTGGGGGCAAAAATCTGACTGTGACAAAATCTAAATCAACAAGGTGAAGATTGAATATCCTCATGAAATACTTCCAGAACTGTTGGAATTCTAGAAAGGAAGACTGAAATTGGCTACATCTTTTCCCAGGTGCTAGGTACTCAGCCCAGCCCTCCCCTCAGCCCCCCAAAATAAGTTGTCTAGTTCCAAGGTTCTGAATGGAGCAGATGGCCAAAAACAAATATCATGCAAATTTTGCTTCTCTCTTAAACTCTAATGATTCAATGAAATTAAAGAGAATTAGGAGCTAGTGTTATTTCATCAAATTCTAGGTATAGAAGATTAACAATCATTTTTGAACTTATACATCCTTTACATTTTAAGCAGAAATGTTCAAAAGACTCCCCATTTCCTTAAATTTTTATAATTAAGTCTTGCTAGGGCTAAGGTGTTTTTGATTTTGTCTCTATAATATGGTGGAAAGTGTATAATACTGGAAATAAGGAGACCCATGTATAGCCTCAGGTGAACCTGTTTGCTCCTCAGATGCCTCCTCTGAAAAGAGACAATATTTATCAGTCTCTTCCCACTCTAATTTGGCAGTTAGAGGTTGTGGCCCTGGTTTACACTGAGCCCTAGCACATGAGATCCTGCCATCACTGTACAGCATAGCCCAAGAGGAGCCTTATCCTAAATGCCATGCTCACATGACATCCAGTGTCATTCCATGAATTTAATATGTTTGCCCTACCACAATGGGATAACAGGTCATCTGCATAGAATTCTATTCAATTATAAATAATATAAACATAAAGAATAATATAATATACCCATAATCCTATTATCCAGAATCTCACTTTTTAAAAATCCAATAAAGAGGTGTGCAATAGGAGAGACAACAGGAAAAGCTAGTTAGGCAAGAATTCTTTATTCTTGTTTCTCTCATGAGATGGTTTATGCAGAAATATTTATTGAAAGCCTATTGTGTGCCAGGTGCTGTGTTAGGTGCTGAGGTTGCAGTAATGAAAAGAATCAGTCTCTGTCCTCAGAAAGTTAGCAGTCTAGTGGGAAGCACAAAGAATAAGGTGCAATGTAATGTGGTGTTAAAGGAACTCACAAAAGGGGCACTTAACCTCGCTCGAGGTTTCAGAGAAGACTTCACACACACAAAAAGGCAGTAACTGAACAGACTTCTGGAGGATGAATTTTTCAGATACAAAGGGTAGGAAGGTGGACTACAAACTCTGAAGATAGAAAGGGCAAAGCCCTGAAGGTGAGAGAGAACATAATCCACTTAGGGAGCAGCAAGTGGTATGATATGACTGGAGCAGAGTTTGACGGGATGTCAAAATATGAGAGAGCAGATATCAAGATTATTCGTGGGGGTGGTGCTTATTTGCCTTGATAAAGGGTTGGGACTTTATTCTGAAAGCAATAATGAACTACTGAAGGGCTTTACAGAGAATGAAATTATCAGATTTGCACTTTAGTAACGTAATTCTTGTGACTATGGAAAATGGATTCAGAGGCAACTTTATAGGCAAGGAGACTAGTTATGAAGCTCTTGCACTTATTCAAGTGAGAGAGGATGGAACATTGACTTAAATTATTACAGTGAGAACAGAAAGAAATGGATGCACGTGAAACATCTATAATGCAAAACAGATAGGACATTGAGGCTGAGGAAGAGATAGCAGTCAAGGGCTCCACGTGAGACAGACTACAGGAGGAGGGACAGGTGGGGGAAAGGGATAAGTTCAGTGTAGAACATGTTACTTCCAAGGTGCCTGCAGGACATCCAAATGGACATGTTCAGTTGCAATCCAATACAGAATAGGAGAAGTAATATGGCAATCAAATTTGAATACAACAGGAGGTTGCTTACAAGAGGAAACCAGAAGCTATTAGTATATGAAAAGAAGCATCTGTCTAGGCAGGTTGTCATCTATGATAGCCTCAAGCTTCTCTTTGAAGAGGAGCCATAACCCATGGATGGAAGCATCAGGCCAAAAGAAACAATACTGGAGACATGGGCTCATAGTAAAGTAAGGGTAAAGGCTGGTGCAGGGCAACAGTCACTGAAAGCTGGTAGAGGAATAAGCCGGAAGTAAGAAGAATTAAATTGCCTCTTAGAGCTGGAACAGAACTTCATGTCAAAACCTATTGTTTTATATATATCGAATATCAGAAAGGTAGAGTTGTGGGGTGCCTGGGTGGCTCAGTAGGTGAAGCATCCAACTCTTGATATCAGCTCAGGTCATAATCTCACGGTTCGTGAGTTCAAGCCCCACATTAGGCTCTGTGCTGACAGTGTGGAGCCTGCTTGGAATTCTCTCTCTCTCTCTCTCTCTCTCTCTCTCTCTCTGCCCCTACACTGCTTGTGCACCCACACTTTCTCAAAATATATAAGCTTAAAAATTTTTTAAACAAAACATTAAAAAAAAGAAAGGTTGAGTTGCACAGATTTTTCAAAAACAGTAATAGAGCTAGAATTAAGACCTAGATATTTTATACACCAGTTATTTCTGGTTTACTAGGCAATAATTTAAAGCTATTTATAGAAGAATCTTTGTTCTGATGTTCTTTGACTAGAACTTTCTTATTCTAAAACCTCAAACCACTGATATTTCAATTATGATTTACATTTGGAATGATGCCTCCCAGGCTCTCAAATTCCTTGCACACTTTCTGAATTGTTAGAAATGATAGGGGGAGGGAAGAATAAACTGGTAGTGGTGGTTGTACGGGCCAATTAATGAAGTTAATGAAGTGTCCATGACTCTTTGCAGAAGGGTCCTAACTAGTGATATCATGGTTACAAAATTTAGTAAGAATTTATGAAAATAACTTTTTTTCCCTCAAGACTCCCAAATTGTATATACTTCAGACTCCAGAAAACCTAGGTTAACCCAAGCAGCAGTATCTAAAGTTAAGAATTAATATTAGGATTGGCGTGCCTGGGTGGCTCAGTCAGTTATGTGTCTAACTCTTGATTTTGGTTCAGGTTATGATCTCACATTTTGTGAGATTGAGCCCTGTGTTGGGCTCTGTGCTGACAGCATGGAGCCTGTTTGGGATTTTCTCTTTCTCTGCCCCTACTCTCCTCTCAAAAATAAGTAAACATTTGGGGCGCCTGGGTGGCTCAGTCAGTTAAGCGTCTGACATCCGCTCAGGTCATGATCTCGCAGTTCGTTAGTTTGAGCCCCATGTTGGGCTCTGTGGTGACAGCTCAGCGCCTGCAGCCTGCTTCAGGTTCTGTCTCCCTCTTTCTCTGCCCCTCCACTACTCGCACTCTGTCTCTCTGTCTCTCTCTCAAATATAAATAAACATTCAAAAAATAAAAAAATAAACATTAAAAAAGAATTAATATTAGGATTGAAATGTGAGCTTAAAAGTTAGTAGACCAAAAGTGCAGGCAACAAAAGAAAAAATAGCTGTATTGGACTTCATTAAAATTTAAAACTTTTGTGCATTAAAGGACATTATCAGCAGAGTAAAAAAGCATCCCACAGAATGGGAGAAAATATTTGCAAATTATATATCTGATAAGGGAATAATATTCAGAATTTATTTAAAAACTCCTATAATTCAATAACAACAACAAAACAATCAGGGTAAAAATAGGCACAGGCACCTAGCTGGTTCAGTCAGTGGAGCACACGACTCTTGATCTGGGGTCATGAGTTTGAGCCCCACATTGGCATAGAGACTACTCTTAAAAAATGGGCAAAGGACTTAAGTACACATTTCTCCAAAGAACATATATGAATTGCCAATAAACACATGAAAAGAGGCTAAGATGCTCAAGATCACTAATAGAGAAATGAATATCAAAACCACATTTAAATACTACTTCACACCCATTAGAATGGTGATTATAGAAACAAAACAAAAAACAACAAGTGTTATGTGGACAAATTGGGATGCTTGTACATTGCTGGTAGGAATGAAAAATGGTACAGGCACTGTGTGAAATAGTATGGCAGTTCTTCAAAAAATTATATATAGTATTACTATATGATCTAGCAATTCTGCTTCTGAGTATGTACCCAAAAGAATAAAAAGCAAAGACTCAAAGAGATATTTGTATACCAATGTTCTTAGAAGTATTAAAGATGTGGAAGCCAAGGTAGCCATCAACCAAATGAATGGATAAACAAAATATGGTATATATATACAATGGCATATTATTCAGCCTTAAAAAGGAAGGAAATTCTGACACATGCTACAATATGGACAAACCTTGAAGACCTTATGATAAATGAAATAAGCCACTCACAGAATGACAAATACTGTATGATTCTACCTATATGAGGTTCCTAGAGTGGTCAAATTCAGAGATACAGAAAATAGAAGGGTGAATACCAGGGACTGGAGGGAGATGGGAATGGGAAGTTATTATTCAATGGGCACAGAGTTTCAGTTTTGGAAAATAAAAAAGTTCTGAAAGTGGATAGTGGTGATAGTTGCACAGCAATGTAAATATACTTAATCCACTAAATGGTATTCTTAAAAATTGTTGAAATGGTATATTTTATGTTAATGTATGTTTTAACACAATAAGAATATTGACACTTCATGATCTCATAGTTTGTGAGTTCGAGCCCCACATCGGGCTCTGTGCTGACGGCTCGGAACCTGAAGCCTGCTTTGGATTCTGCGTCTCCCTCTGTCTCTGCCCCCCCTGCTCACACTCTGTCTCTCACTCTCTCTCTCATAAATAAACATTAAAAAAAAAGAATATTGACACTTATTTCTTCAATGAAACATACCCTCACTACCTTTGGGAAATCCATTCCAGAGAACAGGTAAACAGAGAATACTGTTCCATCAATCAAGAAGTATCTATTGAATGATCCCTTTATGTAGTGAAATAGTCATTTCCCATCCCAGGTCATGGTTAACTATAGAGAACATCTAGATATAAAGTTTGAAAGAAGAAAGAGGTGTGGAAATGTTCTTCTTTCTCAATTTTTCCTTTCCCATCCTTCCTATTTTGATGAGAAGAGTCATAGTATTCAAATCAGAGAGTCAATTGAGAATGGAACTAAATATCTACAAAAATGTGTGTTTGAGCAGGTGATCTCAAAGGAACCTTATGCATCACATTGTTAAGCCTCATGGGAATTTTTAGTACTTGAATGAAACTTAGTCTAAAGTCATACAATAAGGCTTAATAGCATAAGGGACTCAGAATTAATAGAGACTGTGTACAAGCAACTGAACTCCAGTGGAATCAATAAACACACCAGATTTTTGTAGAACTTCACACATGTACAAAACTTTTTTTGTGTTAAACATTTTAAACATTTTCCAAATGACATCCATTCTTTTGGTGCCAGTCTCTAAGGATAATGGAAAGAGAATCAGAATCCTCATATTCCCAGACTGATTGTGCCACTAAGCCACCTCTTTTTCTTCATCTGTAAAGTTAGGACATTGACTAAATGGTCTTGAGTATTTCCTATTTTTCCCATATATTACGTGTTGAATTATTTCATATTTTTAGAACATATAATTTTATTATGTTTATTTGGGTATACTACAATCAGTCATGTACCAACTCTTGAGTTTACCTCCTAACACATCCAAAGCATGGTACACAGTATAATCCCAAATAAGTTTGAAGATCTGTCTACATAAGTGGTAAATCCAGATGATTGCAAGATGGTAGACATTACTATAAAAGAGTATGACTCCTGTTGACTATTATTTGTTTACGTCTGGGGCTGTGTTTCTCTCTCTCTCTCTCTCTCTTTCTCTTTTGTTCCTTCCCCATGAGTTTAGAAAGCTCATCGCTGTCATATCAATCAATTGAAAGTGGTATAATACTTCTAAAATGTTTGATGCACAAAAAAATGCTCACTAAATATTTCCAAATTTTAATTTCACTTTCTCAACCAGAACTATAATTAGTTTTTCCTTTATGAATAAAGCCAACCCTTTCTATAAGCATAATCAACCAGCAACTAACTAGTTTATCTATTCACTTTGTTTGTATTCCTCAGAAAGCAGATTGAATCAGGTAGTTTATTAAATAGGTAATCTTGGGAAGCAGAGAAACTGAGAGAGATAAGAAGGAAAAGGAATTTGAGAATACATTACTAAGCTGGCTACCACATTGATCAGTTGGGACTCAGTTTTACTAAGGACCCTCCAAGAAACCATATAGAAGGCATCTCAGAATTTTCCCACCCAAGGACAAAAGGCTAATGCATTCATCAACTGACTACTCTCACTCATTAATTGAAAGCAGCTTCCAGGGAATTAATCCTCTCATATGTCTGGTCATTCAGTGTAGACTTAGTGAGCTCCTGTAGCTTTATAAAGAGAGGTAAGTCGAGAAGACAGAGAGATGCAGTAGGCACTGGAGTAGGAACTGTGGCATGCATGGGAACTGTCCAACACCTCTGCAGCTGAAATCAAATGAAGTGCCACAGGACACCAAAAGAATCTGCTACAATCTATCAATGAAACTTTTCAGATCCATTTTTGCCCTATATAAAATCATCCAGTCAGTCATGAATTCTTTACGGTCATGGCTTAAAAGACCATGGTCATGGCTTAAAAGTCCTTCCCAAAAGGACTTAAGCTGGGGCCACTGGGTGGCTCAGTCAGTTGAGCGTCTGACTTCGGCTCAGGTCATGGTCTTGCAGTTTGTGGGTTTGAGCCCCACGTCGGGATCTGTGCTGACGGCTCGGAGCCTAGAGCCTGTTTCGGATTCTGGGTCTCCCTCTCTGCCTCTGCCCCTTCCCCACTCATGCTCTGTATCTCTCAAAAATAAACATTAAAAAAAAAGGATTTAAGGCAAGAGAGTTTGTGTAGCAAACAGATGTCCCATCCTGCAACTGGTCCAAAGACCACAATTTATATTCCTCAGGTCCCTTCTCCACCACCCATTATAGATTTTCCTTACCCTTGGCAAGCATGTTAGCTGGTCTGAATTATTTGTATGATGGAGAGACCCAGGTTTCATCCTTAGGAGGTATGCCCTTGCTCTGGTCAGGCAGACATTGCTTCAGTTTTTCATTCAGTGCTATATCATCAGACATGAAAGAACAAGGGGAATCCTAGTGAATCTTTTGAGATCTAGAAATATTCCTCCTTGTCTCCATTATTTAGCAACAATACTAGGTGCCGATGGCAACATATCAATTAACCTGCCAGTATAAAAAATGCCTGTCTTTATCTGCATGTATCCTGGCATAAAGAGCCAAAGTAAACAGGTGGTAGTCATTGCTATAGATTTTGTGAGATTCTTGTTGTACTCCCTGGTAGTAGAGATTTTCTCCTTCCCACCAACAGTAACCAAGATCAATAATTTATTAGAGCCTAAGGATGTGAGAATAGGAAGCACAAATTCTACAAGAGGTGTACTGGGTATGATGCTGAGAGGAGTCATTCCTACCTCCCCGATTTGGTTTGCAGCATCATGTATTCTAACTATTGAGTACACAGCACCATGTATTTGTCATTGGCTCAGTGCATATACCTCATCATGTAGGACAACTCCCAACCATACAGGGTGTTGTCCCCAAACTAACTGAACCCTTTTTGGTCCAATTTAACACTGTATCAGATCAACTTCTTCTAGATTATGTGGTGTATGGTAGGAACAGTGGATCCTATGCTCTTGTATCCATTGTTGTCTTATTGTATCTCTTTTACTATGGGTCTTTTAGTCCAAAATTATGTTATTAAGGATACCATGTCAATAAATACATCATTCTGTAAGCCCTCAGATAATAATCCTGAAAGTGATGCTATGGGCAAGGAAGCCAAGAACATATCCAGAATAGGAGATGCTTCCTGTAAGGATGAATCACTTCTTCCCCCAAGAGCAGGGTGAGGAATCTGATGTAATCAACTTGCCACTAAGTGCCTGGCTGATGTCCTTGAGGGTTGGTACTTTATTGAGTGCTCAATATTGGTCTTTGTTGCTGACAAGTCAGAACATCTGCAGAAGCAGTAGCTATTTCATTTTAGTAAGAAGGAGCCAATACTACTGGGGCCATGCATGGCCTCCATACCTACTAATAAGGCTACTGTGTGCATGGGCCCGTGGTACTAGCATTGGGGTATTAAGAACAGAGGCTGGTTGAGATTTACATGAAGAAAATCTTGTCGTCATGGTTGCTGTTGTCAAGAGTTATGGTTGTTAGGAGTCATGTATGCTCTCTGGGAGACAGTTTAAGACATAAGGATGTGCATGTTCATTTCTACTCCTACACTTCATATGCCTCTCTCCCAAGCTTTATACTTGACAGTATAATCATATCCATCCTAGGCTCCTGATCAATGAGCCAGTAATTCACCACTGCACAGGAGAGCATATATATCCTTATATCAGGCTAGTTCTTCTTCCATACACCAAGTGCCTGCTCCAATCTCTGCCCACTATGAGATTTTCTTTTTAGCACCATCTTTAGTGGTAGTAATCCTATGGATGGGATATAGTATGATAGCAGGCCATTTTCACTTGTATCAACATATAGAGCCAAGCCATCTTTAAAATAGGCCTAGATTTTTTCCATTCTGTCAATTGGTCACAGTGAACATTTCATGAGGCCATAGGTGTGGAATGACAGAATCACTTATGCAACAGAAGGTGGTGACATGGGAGTCTGGTCACCTGTTTGTGAAATTACTTGTGCCCTCTGGACTTTCTCAGACCTGATCCTGTATGTATCATTTCCATCATCTGATGGATTACTGCTGTGCAAGTTCACCTTAACTTAGGTAATTTGACAATGTACTTCCATTTGCAGTCTCTTGATGTCTCATAGTCAGGTGCTCAGTCTTTAGTAGGACCCTGTAGTATAAAGAAACTGCTTTTCAAAGGGTGGGTGGTTCTTTATAGCAGGAGGCATATCTTGACTCAGAATTATAGAGCTCTGAATTGTCACTCTCTGTTGGATACTTCTAGCATCACTGAATCTATTGGGTCATATAGTCCTAGCAACAAGGAAACTTGTACCCTTGCCTGAACTGCTGCAAAGTCTTCTTTTCTTTGAGTCTTATTTGAAAGTGGAAAATTTCTAAATCACTCAATAAATGGTTTGGGGCAGTATCTGAGACCAAACTTGGGCTGTACTTCTTGCCAAGTGTTAGGAATGTAAAATTCAAGTACTAGATATATCCATCCCAGTTATGCATTTGGGGCTTGGGAGGGTACCACAGGATGGCCTGCAAACCTACTGGAGATGCCATGTACTCTGGTACTCCACTTATTCCCTGGCTTCTTTAAGTCTCCTCTTTATTGAGGAGGGCATGATGGCATTTGGGCCTCCAGTTATCATTGGCATCTTATTTTTTAAAATATAATTTATTGTCAAATTGGCTAACATAGTGTGCTCTTGGTTTTGGGGATAGATTCCTGTGGTTCATCGCTTACATACAACACTCCAGTGCTCATCCCAACAAGTGCCCTCCTCAATGTCCATCACCCATTTTCCCCTCTCCTCCACGCCCTATCAATCCTCAGTTTGTTCTCTGTATTTAAGAGTCTCTTATGGTTTGCCTCCATCCCTCTCTGTTTGTAACTATTTTTTCCCTTCTCTTCCCCCATGGTCTTCTGTTAAGCTTCTCAAGTTCCACATATAAGTGAAACATGATATCTGTCTTTCTCTGACTGACTTATTTCACTTAGCATACTACCTTCAGTTCCATCCACATTGCTGCAAATGGCATGATTTCATTCTTTCTCATTGCTGAGTAGTATTCCATTGCATATATAAACCACATCTTCTTTATCTGTTCATCAGTTGATGGGCTTTTAGGCTCTTTTCATAATTTGGCTATTGTTGAAAGCATTGCTATAAACATCGGGGTACATATGCCCCTATGAATCAGCACTCCTGTATCCTTTGGATAAATTCCCAATACTGCTATTGCTGGGTCATAGGGTAATTCTATTTTTAATTTTTTGAGGAACCTCTGCTCTGTTTTCTAGAGCAGCTGCACCAGTTTGCATTCCCACCAACAGTCAAAAGGGTTTCCATTTCTCCACATCCTCATATGATTGGCATCTTAGATTCTGTATCTAATAGTCCTTGAAAAGTCTGGGTAGGTGGCTATAGGTTCCCTTGTTGAAAGAGTTAATGTATATCCTTATGATGGGGCTGCATGGTCTTTCCTTGAGAGGATTAGGCTTCTTTTTCAGTCATTGGGCACTTGGGCTGGGAACTACCTCAGATCTGGAAACTTAATGAAGAATTATGATTTTTTATGATCAGGATCCTGATTCCAGCCTGCTGCTCACCTGCTTTTGATTTTATTCTATTTATGAAAGTCAAGTAATACTTTCACTGGCTGCCTATCTATCTTATCTCTAGGAATATAAAGGTCTATTATCCACTATCCCAAATCTCTAGAATTGAGGAACCCTGAATTACCCCTCTAGTTTTGTTGCCTATTACAGTAATTATGCCTTTGATGTTTAAGTGCAGCTGCCTGGCTTCTAATATCATGGAATTCTTTCATTCCCATTGACCTTCAGAACCGAATTCTATGGTAGCATTTTCTTCTGTGAGCCCTGGTTCATAGAGTACACTGCCACTGAGCTTTTAAAAAATGCTATCACATTTCCTATTGCCCTGGTAAAGGAAATAGTCTCGGAAATGTAGTCAGTCAGGGGGTCTCACATTCTCACATAGAAACCCAATTCTAATATATCTACCTCTTTGAGTCTTCTGATCTGTTCCCTAATACTGTGATAGGCAGTTCTGGCGTCTCTACCTTGTTGTCATATCCCATCCCAACTTCAAGGCACCATCCCAGCAGTGTGTTGGGACAATCCAGGTGTCCCTGACAGGATGTTAACCCCTGAGTCATGTATGTGTTCCAACAAACTCTCCCCTATTCTGCTTTATGTCCTACTCATCCTATTTTATATAACACCTTCAAATCTATTCCCCTAGATCTTTCCCTCATTCCTGTCAGTACACATCAGTCAGATTCTCTAATCTTACTTTCAGTAAGTTATTTCTTCCCATAGCCGACTCTACCTTCCCTCATATAGTACTCTAGGACCTGACTCTCATTAATCTGCAAAGCAATCAGAGGAATCAATGGAGAAGATCCCAAGGAGGATAAGCATCATGTTGACAGGCATTCATCTCAGGGTGGTGCCCATCCTTTCAAGGCATGGGAAGACTGCTTGAGGGGAGTGGGGAGAGACTGGCTTCTACAGCCTCCATTATTCAAGAATATCCATGGTTTAAGATCCTCACATATCCTCACAGATGCCTTCATCTCAAGTCTCAGGGTCCCTGTCTTTCTCTGTCAAAGCCATAATGCAAGCATAGATCTTAGACCTGCATGTTCAATCTCATTTGCCATTCTGCTTCTTTTAAGATTACATTCTGAACCTGATTTTTAGCACAGTCTGCTCTTTTGCTATAGGGTCTCTTTACTTTCTGTCCTGGAGGACATCTGACTTTCCCAGAATTCCCTGAGTTGATAATTGGCTCAACTAAGTTTGTCTCTCTTTCTTTAAGGCATTTTTAAGGCTTCTAAGGCAGTTTACAAAAGCTAGCCAATATTACTGCTTGTATAATGATCATAGACTCTTTTCTTCCCAGTATTAGAGATACAGGATAAGTGCACTTTCCCTTCTACCACATCTTATCCACTGCAGTTTCAAGTTTGATATTTATGCCAGAAGTATGGGCATCACAATTAACACCAGCAATGGGGTTTTTGTCTCCATCTGTCTCGTGAGTAAACCATTTCTAGAATATCATCTTGGGGGTTCACTTTTTAGGGTTATACCTAGTATCTCTATCTTAATTTGAGTCCCTGAAGTAAGGACATGCATTTAGGGAATTTATTTGAGAGATGAATCCAGAAGGTTGGAGAGAGGACGTGAGCTTATCAAAAGAAGGAAGATGTAAAACGCAGCAAAGGGTATGTAACTGAGCTAACTACCACAGAGGGTAATGGCACTCAAGTGTTCTGAGGATCCTCTGAGGAACCATATAGAATATACCTCAGAATTGTCCCTGCAAAGAATGGGAGGCTAAAATTAATTCTCTGGATTCCATGCTCCATTGTTTGAGGCATGCCTTGAGGTGTTTCTTCCCTACACTTTGGGCTTGCCCTGCACTGAGCTATATAAGCTCCCACTGCTTAAGAGAAAGACCTGGGAAAGAAAATCAAAGAGATGAGATGATGGGATTCTGTCAATATGCATGAAAGCACACTACAGCTGTTGCAGAAAGCAAAGGTGGGCTAAGTGGATACAGTACAGGTTAACAAGAACATCTGCTTTATCATCAAAGCCAATCCCATATTCCAGTAAATGGTCTCCTAGTGTCCTTTAATCAAATATTATCATCTCTCCCTTGTTAAGAACCCTAAATTATAGGCCCTATCCATTCTTACCAGAATAACTTTTATCTCCTCACCAGCAGTGGGTGAGAGAAGAAACAATCTACATTATTAAATTAGTGCTAAAGTTAGGAAAGATCCTAGCAATAAGAGTTGTGTGATTGTGATTTCCTATCAAGTATATGTGTGTGTGTTTTATGTGTGTCAAGTTATTGAGGGAAGAGATCTAAGCAAATTATCAGTCGTTCAATCCCTTACTCCTGGCACTAAAGTCTAGTGCCCAGGAGATAGAACTTTGCTTTACTTTTCATGGCATTCTCTGGGAGGGTCTCTCTAAGAGAATGTTAAAACATCTAGAGGAGTAATAATATACATTCTTCTACTCTTTTGTGAACTTTTGGTCCATCCTTCCAGATAATGGGAAGACTAGGAAGAAAGAAAACGGTAATGTTTAAGAATATTACTAGTATTGACATTCTTTGCTAGGCTGAGATTCAGTATGTGAGTGACAGCACTTTGTGGAAATGTTTGGGTACGTGTCTATCTCTCCCCTTCCTCCTTTAGTCCCCTCACTCCTCTCCAACTTGCTCTTCTCAGGTCCTAACACGTCATTGGCATTGGTTAATATCGGCTAGTCTCTAGACAACTCATCCAAGTCCAGAACTTAGAAACAAAGCAGTGCATTTTGGCACCATCCTGCTTGAAGCGGCCTCTCTTTTCTCATTTGAAAATTTTATTGTTTCACTCTGGAGGATGAGAAATGGGGTTCAGAAGGAAGAATTCAGGGTGAACAAAGAGTGGGAGCCAGACGAAAGCAATAATAAGAGTTCAGATTTTAAAAAGTTATGTCTAAAGGAGTATTGGGGTCAGAACAATGACAACATTATTTTCTATCCTTTCCATCTAGTGGTTGACACTGTTTTCTCTCACCTCTGCCTCATGATTGGTTTTATTCACAACTTGAAAAGTGCTGCTTCCTTTTTCAAAAATGTTTATTCACTTAAGTAAATGAGCTTAGCTTTCAACTTTCCACCTCTTTTCCTCTTTTTTCTTCCTGTCTTATTCTTTAATTTCTCACACTACCTTTATAAAAAGAACAGTAAAAAGAAAAAACTGAAACAAAATATGAAACATCTGAACATACACCTGTAAAACACATTGTATATATCCGTGTAACTGAACTAAGAAAATGAATAACTGAGATGTCTTCCTTTATGTTTCATCCCAAAGTGAATTCTGCCACAAGGATTTGTGTACAAGTAGTTTTTTTTGGGGGAAGTGGTCACAGGAAACACAGTGGAGGAGGGGAAGCAGGACAGGAATGGAGGGAGACATGGTAAAAGATGGCGCATTATTACTAGGAGGGTTATTGCCATAAGCAACTAGGTCACAACCACTGTAGACCCTCTGAGAGATTGTGTAAAACACATCTGATGAATGGATAAAGAAGAGGTGGGGGGGGGTGCCTGGGCGTCTCAGTCAGTTAGGCATCTGACTTTGGCTCAGTTCATGATCTCACTGTTTATAAGTTTAAGCCCCACATCGGGCTCTGTGCTGACAGCTTAGAGCCTGGAGCCTGCTTCAGATTCTGTGTCTCCCTCTCTCTCTACCCCTCCCCCACTCATGCGCGCGCGCTCTCTCTCTCTCTCTCTCTCAAAAATAAATGAATATAACAGAAAAAGAGGTGGTAAATATACAGTGGAATATTAGTCATCAAAAAGAATGAAATCTTGCTATTTGCAATGGCGTAGATGGAGGTAGAGTGTATTATGCTAAATGAAATAAGTCAGTCAGAGAAAGACAAATGCCATATGATTTCACTCATATGTGGAATTTAGGAAACAAAACAGATGAACATAGCAGAAGGGGATGAAAAGAAGAGAGAGGGAGGCAAACCATAAGAGACTCTTATACAGAGAACAAACTGAAGGTTGATGGAGGGAGGGAGGCGGGGGGAGGGGCTAAATGAATGATGGGTATTAAGGAGGGCACTTGTTATGATGAGCACTGGGTGTTATACATAAGCGATGAATCATCAAAGTCTACTCCTGAAACCAATGTTATACTATATGTTTCCTAACTAGAATTTAAGTTAAAATTTGGAAAAAACCCACACATCTGAAATGGTCCCAACAAGGGATGAAGAAGCAGGAGTATTTACACATCAATATTCACCCATTACAGTAACTCTCTTCTCACCTGTAGGGGACACATTCCAAGACCACCAGTGGATTCCTGAAATCAAGGATAGCACCAAACCCTAAATATACTATATTTTCCTATACGTACATACCTGTGATAAAATTCAATGTATAAGTTAAGCACAGTAGGAGATTAACAACAAAAACTAATAATAAAATAGAACAATCATAGCAATATGCTGTAATAAAATATATGTGAATATGGTCTTTCTCTCTCTCAAAATATCTTACTGTACTGTAATGACCCTTCTTCTTGTGATAATGGATTATCTGTTTTACTGGGTTGACTGCAGGTAACGGACACCATTGAAAGTTAGACTTTGGGTAAAAGGGCACTTCTGTATTGGTTGAAGTTAGCTCCCAAGGCCTTTACTCCCCAGGAGTGTTTGAGCAGATAAATACTTAAAGTAAGGTAGTCATTGGAGGTAAGCAAATTTTCTACCCAAATGAAGCTTACCTCCAGAATAAGTTGTGGGTATGTGAGCAGAGCATTAATGTCAGAATTGCATATCTTTGTCTGAAAAATCATCTGCTAATTTAGCCTTTTTCTCTCTGTATTGAATTGAATGATTGTTTTAGTTTTCTTAAAACATTAAAAGTACTTTTCTTTTTTTAATTTTTGAGAGAGAGACAGAGCGTGAAGAGGGGGGTAGAAAGAGAATGAGACGCAGAATCTGAAGCAGGCCCCAGAGTCTGAGCTGTCAGCGCAGAGCCCGACACAGGGCTTGGACTCATGAACCCTGAGATTTCTTAGAACATTAAAAGTACTTTTCTATATTCTTCTTATGTTTTTGTAGGCTCCATCATAATAGTAATATTCTATTATGTCTCATGTTTCTCACAATACACTTCCAATAATTTCTTTTAATCTCAAAATAATTCTTGAAATAAATATCATTAGCTTCACTTTACTATAAAAGAACTGTGGCTAAGATAAGTTAAATATTCCCCCACAGGGCCATAAAGCAAGTTGCTGATACTCAGACTTGGCTCTTTTGATTCTAACCTTGGTGCTTTTCCCACAGTACTCTCTTGTTTCCTATAATAGCACAGAATTTCTTGAGCATAAATATAGGATGTAATATAATAATAATGCTTAAATATTAAGTAAAAATCATTTTAACATTCTTTATGTGACTCTCTCTTACTCATATCCCTAGCAGGTGCGCCTGAAATACATAAAAGAAGATAAGGAACCTCTATAAAGATACAAATGAAGTTAAATAACGGAGGGTATAAATGGAAGCAACACAAGTGCCCACAGGCAGATGAATGGATAAAGAAGATGTGGTGCACACACACGCGCGCACGCATACATGATAGAATATTACTCAGCCATAAGAAAGAATGAAATCTTGCCATTTGCAACAACCTGGATGGATCTAGAGGGTATAGTGCTAAATGATATGAGTCAGCCAGAGAAAGACAAATACCATATGATTTAACTCATATGTGGAATTTATAAACAAAACAAATGAACAAAGGAAAAAGAGACAAACATAAAAAAGACTCCTAACTATAGAGAACAGACTGGTGGTTGCCAGAGGGGAGGTGGTTGGGGGGTACGGGGAAATAGGTGAAGGGGATTAAGAGTACACTTATGTTGATGAGCACTGAGTGATATGTAGAATTGTTGAATCACTATGTTGTGCAGCTAAGACTAGTATAACACTATATGTTAATTATACTGAAATTAAAATAAAAAATGTAAATGCAAACTAAAAAAAAGACTAAATGGTATGAATCCATTCTAAATAGCGCAATACTAGGAAGAAACTGAACAAGATACTCACATGGATTGGGTGTCAGGGTACAGGAAGGAAGCTGCACGTTACTGTCCTTCCCACATCAGAAGATCAGGAGTGTCATGTTCATGAAAAGAGTGAAGTTGATTTTAAACACAAGGTATCAGTCACTTAGGATTTGCTATAGACCATGGTTAGTGGAACTCTTCATTTCCCCAAGTAGGGGAGAGAATTTCTGGGATGAGAATTGTTGAGGATAAGTAGACTTAATAGGCAACAGTGCCATTTCTGTTCTCAAGATGACTGTGACTTGCCTACATTGAAAGCCTAAGGCAACGTTAATAAAGTATATAAATTTAAGAATGTATGTAGAGTGGTCTCTGAAAATATGTAACAATAAAGGGTTTTATGTTTCACTGCCGAACATCCAAAACACCTACCTCATCCCAGATTGGAAATGCCCAATGCATCTTTATCTATCAATTCTGATAATAGTAGTGGACTTTGTGGAAGACAGAACACAGGGGGGGTGGGTCTCACCTGTGAGAAGTTAAAGAGAGCTGGCTCCATAGGGTAGGTGCTTTTTTGTAGCTAAAGTAAAGAGGAAAAATTACCCAAGAAATTATCAAAGACCAATAAGGCATAAGAAAGAAGGCCTATGCCTAAAATAATTTCTATTTGTAATCAGGTTCACAAAGTAAAAGGAACTATAGCAAAATTGAATTCCAGTATGTATCAGGAAAGCAGAGAGCTACTACCCTGGAGAAAACATGATTTAGCAAAGTCACAGAAAAACAATATGACTCTAAAAGCAGGCTTAAATCAACTCATCTGCCAGGAAATATTGGGAAGAGGGTATATCAGGCCTTGGTTTGCTATAAAAGATCCATTCCCCTATTTTCTCTTAACGGGATTCCAGGTTTGTTTAGATATCCATCTCTCCCACATGTGATCTTGGAATAATCCTCAGCATAGGGGTCAATGCTAATTGGTCTGAATCAGTTATGATACCCCTATTTTCCTGCCAGGATCCGGTTTATGAGTATGTGGTCCAGGGACCCGATTCTTACCCATGAAGAGGATGGATGAGGGCTTCTAAGTGAGGCTGCCTGTGCTAAAACACAGCCCTCTTTCTGCCTCTGGACAGGGTCTACACGTAATGCTGAAACTGCTACATCCATCTAGTCACCGGCCTCAGCATGAGGCCAAGACACTGATCATACACTGTGGAGTGGAGAGACAAAAAGAAGCTGGGTCATTGATGACACTGGTGAGTAGCTGCATCAATCTTCTGAAACTGTTTACTGTTTCAGGACTTTCTGATATACGAATTGATGAGTTTCTATTACTTAAGTCAATTTGGGATTTTTGTAACTTACAACGAAAAACATCTTATCTCATGTAAAAGTGAGGGCGGTGGTGGTATATCTTCCATCCCAGCATGCAGACTTTGCCCTTTCGATTAGAAAAGAGGAGCAGGTCAAAACTAGGAGGCAGTGGAAATATTATAATTCCACTTTATTTGTCAGAAAAGATTCAGAGAAAGCCTACTTCCAAGGAATCATATCCATGATTTCCAGAAGCAAGAAAAAACACATTTTTTAAAAGAAATGGAGAAAAAATAATTTAAAAAGAGGGAGAAAGGTTAATTATTTTCCCCAGTAATAACTCATTGTGCTATATATTTGAACATGAGGATTTTTTTCTCATCAGATTTCTTGGTATATAATTGATATATAACGTGGCATAAGTTTAAGGTGCAGAACATAGTGATTCTATATATGTATATATTGCTAAATGGTTGCCACAAAAGGGTTGGTTAACACAGTCATCACTACATAGTTACATACTTTTGTGTATGGTCAGATCTTTAAAAATCCATTCTTTCAGCAATTTTCCAATATACAATACAGTATTCTCAACTATAGTCACCATGCTGTATACTACATCTCCAGGACTTTATCTTATAATCGGAAGTTTGTACCCTTTGATCACCTTCAACCTTTCCCCAACCTCCCACCCCATTCCCTTGGCAACCATCGATCTGTTCTGTTTCTGTGATACTGTTTTTTTTGTTTTTGTTTTTTTTTTTTAGATTCCACATACAAGTAAGATTATTCACATACAATTATTTGCCTTTCTCTATCTGACTTATATTTCATTTTGCAAAATGCCCTCAAGATTCATCTATGTTGTCACAAATGGCAGGATTTCCTTAGTTTTTAAGGCTGAATAATATTCCATTATATATATTTTTTCTTTATTCATTCATCCATTGGTGGACACTCAGGTTGTTTCTGTATCTTAACTGTTGTAAATAATGCTGTAGGGAACATGGTGATACATCTATCTCTTTAAGATAGTGATTTCATTTCCTTATGATATATACCCAGAAGTGGGATTACTGGATCATATGGTAGTTCTATTTTTGATTTTTCTGAGGAAGCCCCATACTATTTTCCACAGTGGCTGCACCAATGTACATTCCCACCAACAGTGCATGAGGGCTCCCTTTCTCCACAGCCTCACCAACATTTGTTATCTCTTGTCTTTTTGTAACAGCCAGTCTAACAGGTGTGAGGTGGTATCTCATTGTGGTTTTGATTTGTATTTCCTTAATGACTAGAGTGATGCTGAGCACCTTTCCACGTACCTGTTGACCACTTCAGGTCTTTGCCCATTTTTTAAAATATTTTTTTATTTTATTTTTATTTTTTTAACATTTATTTATTTTTGAGAGACATAGAGACAGAGCGTGAGCTGGGGAAGGGAAGAGAGAGAGGGAGATACAGAATCTGAAGCAGGCTCCAGGCTCTGAGCCATCAGCACAGAGCCCGAAGTGGGGCTCGAACCCACAGACCGTGAGATCATGACCTGAGCCGAAGTCGGACACCTAACCGACCGAGCCACCAAGGCACCCCTTTGCCCATTTTTAATTGGATTATTTTCTTTTTTGCTATTGAGTTGTATGAGTTCCTTGAATATTTTCAATATTAACCCTTATCAGATATATGGTTTTTAAAATTTTTTTCTCATTCTATAGGTTACCTTTTCATTTTTCTGATAGTTTCTTTAGCTTAATAGGAACTTTTGCAGTTTGATGTAATAACACTTGTTTATTTTTGCTTTTGTTACTTGTGCTTTAGGTGTCATATCCATATCCACTGTGAACACCAATGTCAAGGAGCTTTTCCCCTGTATTTTCTTCTACGAAGTCTATGGTTTCAGGTCTTATAGTTAAGTCTTTAACCCATTTTGAGTTAACTTTTGTGAATGGTATAAGGTAGGAATTCAGTTTCATCCTTTTGCATGTGAATATCCAGTTTTCCTAGCACCATTTACTGAAGAGATCATCTTCTCCATTGAGAATTCTTGGCTCCCTTGTCAAATAGTATTTATCCCTTGTTAAATAGTTAATAATTATGCATGGGCTCATTTCTGGACCTTCAATTCTGCTCATTGGTCTATGTGTCTGTTTTTATACCAATATCATATTGCTTTAATTACTATAGCTTTGTAAGATAGTTTGAAATCAGTAAGTGTGATGCCTCCAGCATTGTTCTTTCTCAGGATTCCTTTGGCTGACTGTTTGGGCTTTTCTGGCTCCACATAAATTTAAGATTTTTTTTCTATCTGTAAAAACTATTATTGGAATCTTTATAGGGGTTACATGGAAGATATAGATTGCTTTGAATAATATGTACGTTTTACAATATTAATTTTTCCAAATCATAAATATGGGATATCTTTCCATTTATTTCTGTCTTCTTTAATTTCTTTCATCAAGGTATTATAGATTTTGGTGTAGAGACCTTTTACATCCATGGTTAAATTTATTTCTAGGTGTTTTATTGTTTTCGATGTTATTCTAAATGGGATTGTTTTCTTTATTTCATTTTTGGATAGTTTGTTGTTAGGGTTTAGAAACACAACTCATATTTGCGTATTGATTTTGTATTCTGCAACTTTAATGTATTTGTTTATTAGTATGAACAGTTTTTTGGTTGAGTCTTTAGGATTTTCTTTTTCCTTTTTTAAATTCTTAAATTTATTTATTTATTTATTTATTTATTTATTTATTTATTTATTTATTTTGAGAGAGAGAGAATGCAAATGAGCAAGTGGGGGAGGGGCAGAGAGAGAGGGAGAGATAGAGCCCTAGGCAGGCTCTGCACTGTCAGCGAAGAGCCCATGAAGGGGCTCAAACTCACAAACCATGAGATTATGACTTGAGCCAAAGTCAGATGCTTAACCAACTGAATCAACTCAGCCACCCCAAATTTTCTATATATAAGATAATGTCATCTGCAAACAGAAACAACTTGACATCTTCATTTCTGATTCAGATGCTTTTCTTTCTTTCTTTTTTAACCTGATCACTCTGGGTAGGACTTCTAGTACCATGTTGAATAGGAGTGGTGAGAGTGGGCACTCTTGTCTTGTTCCTAATCTTAGACGAAAAGTTTTCAACCTTTCCCAATTGAGTATGATGTTATTTGGGGGTTTCAGGATAATTAGTTTTTTAAAATATTTGAATTTACAAATATTCCAGATACTAGAGCAAGAGAAATGAGGAAAATATTTGCTCATGAGGATATGGAATCTTAAGAATGGGAACTTAAACCTCTTTAGGGCTAAGATGATGTCTCAGATTTGTATTATCAGAGTCCAGCATAGTGCCTGATAAATAAAGGCTTTTCAAATGAGTCATCTGAAAAACTGGGAAAATTTGGTAACATACAGAAAGGATCCAAATGGTATCTCACAGAGAGTATCCCTACAAAGATTCCAAGAATGAAATCTTAACTGTGCAATTTTAAGATGCCAAAATTCACCAAGACTTTCATTATTTAATTTTTTAAAAAAATGTTGCATGCTTTCAAAATTATAAATTTTATTTTATTTACATGTAAAAAACAATAGCTGTTTATTCCTTAGATGTCAACTCCATACTTCTTTTCAAAAAGCACTATGGAAAGAAGGGAAAAGAGTAACTTTAGAGTGCAGAAACTGACAAACAGGGGCTCCTGGGTGGCTCTGTTGGTTAAGTGACTGACTTCGGCTCAGGTCATGATCTCCCAGTTCATGGGTCTGAGTCCCATCCGGCTCTGTGCTGATAATTCAGAGCCTGGAGCCTGCTTCAGATTCTGTGTCTCTCTCTCTTCCTGCCTCTCCCCTGCTCGTGCTCTGTTTTTCTTTCTCTCAAAAATAAACAAACATTAAAAAAATTGCGAGCTAGACTAAATAGATTTAAAAAAAAAGAAGAAAACAAACTGACAAACAATACCTTAGTCGGTTGATCAAGATCAATTGTGATAAGTTATTTTGATAAGCATGTACCTTTGATATGATATGATGAGTTGTACTTTAGCTCTGGGGTCTCCCTCCCCCAAACTCATAAGCCCTGTCTAACTACGGGACACACATAAGGCAAATCTCAGTTGAGATGCTCTACAAAATACTAACCAGTACTCTTCAAAACTGTTAAGGTCATCATAAACAATGAAAGTCTAAGAAACTGTCACAGCCAAGAGGAACATAAGGGGATTTGACTATTAAATGTAATGTTGTATCCTGGATGGGGTTTTGGAACAGAATAAGGACATTAAGTAAAAATTAGGGAAAACCGAGTAAGTATGGGTTTTAATTGAGAATAATCTATTATACATTAATACAGAATGTTAATAATAGGAAAAACCAGATGTGGGATATTGGGAACTCTGTACTATCTTCATTTTCATGTAAATCTAAAATGGTTCAAAAAATAAAATTTATTTTAAAAACATATGGACTACAAATAATTAAAACAAAAATACTAACTTTCTAGCTATGTTTCCTGTTTTTTTAATAATTTCCATCTAATACAAAGTTGTTTTTACCTTTTTGATAATAGAAATATACATAATAGCGTATTCACATCACAGAAATTCATTATAACACATACTTTGACAGCAAATATCAGTACACTTATTGCCAAGACACATAACAAGTTAGTTGGCAAACATTAATTTTAATTAATTATGTGCAACTAACTTAAAGGCATCAGTCATGAACAGCCAAGTGTCAGTAGGTTACCAATTCTATACTTAAACAAATTGCATCACTAGCCAAGGTCAGAGGATTGTCTTGGAATTTTGGCATGCTTTTTATAAACTGCCATTTTTGAATTGGATATCACCAGGAAGAGAAATGCTATTAGAGATCACACTGATTTATTTCAAAAGGGAACATATCAAAGGATAATTTGTATAGCTATTACTCAGAGTGGGACCTTTTGTCTTTTCATCTGTTTTCGCAGTCTTATGACTTTGAAAAAAAAGTAAGCCAAGTACTGACTATGCTGTTAGGTTCTTTTGCTAATTTAACTGTTATAATTAGAGGTCATATGAATTATTCGGAGCAAACTCAGTATATCTTCTTAATTGCTTGGCTTTCACCTCAGTTTTGAAACTAATTAACTGGATAGACTTTGGTAAATTACTTAACCTTTTTGTGTCTCAGTTTCCTTATCTCTAAAAATGACAAATAGTAATTATCACATATGACACAAATTTGTCATAATGGTGATAAGTAAAGTAATAAGGCATGAAAAGTACTTGATAGGTAAAGTATATTTCAGAATACTAAAGGTTCTTTGTAAATACAAACATTCACCAGAAAAAAAAAAAAAAACTCTGAGTGGCTATGGTGAATGGGGATGAGTCTGTAAGAATAAAGATTAGTAGTTGAGATTAATGTTTTCCATAAATGAGGAAAAACCACATATTGTGTTGTTATACTCATTTATCCAGGTTACCTACTTTGTGGAATATTTCTGTAGGCCATATATCTTTCGTTCATAGCTCTCAAAGGAATCTCAAAAGTTGGGGGGTAAATCTATTATCCCGAAGCTATGATAAACATTAATTACTAGAAAAATAACACCTAACATCTAGTAAACACTAAATGTAAAAATTGCATATGGAAAATAATTTCTGCATGATCCTAGTCTGCCAAAGCCAAGAGCCTCTCGCAGATATTTATGTTCATACTGTTTTCCTACATTGCCATGAGGTGGTAAAGTTTTTAAAAACTCATATTTATTAATATTACCCTGAATGTGAACTTAAGGTTTCTGAGGCAGAGCAGATTATTATTTGTGTATGGAAAATAGCTGTGTTAGTTTCTCTTTGCTCCAGTTGTCCCTACGGCAACACAGTAAGAAGTAGATCCAAATTACACACACCAGAGTTTGTAATGTAGGCACAGAATCAGGAAAATATAAATCTGGGTGTTTGTATAAGAAGAAACAGCTGTCTCCCCTCCCCTCCTGAAAGGTGGGGACAAAAACCTTTGTTCCTTGAGAAGGATCTAGGTTCTCACTCTAACCCTTTGAAATATAAATAAATCTCTCCAGGGGAAGATAAGACTAGTATCTCCAGAAAGGGTTTTTAGCAATTTCATGGGGCCCAAAAGTGTTGGGCTAAAATGTGAAATAGTAAGCATTCTATCGCTGTAGGCTTCGAGGATCAATTTGAAGGGCATATCTTTAAAAGGATGCCATAGATGGAATTTCTATATCAGGAAGGACGATGGCATGGAGAATCCCCAAACTTTCTTCTTTTCAGTTTGTGATACAAATAAAAAGGGCATTGATTTTTTTTTTTTTTTTTTTGCTATTAGTAGTCTGAGGAAATTTAAAGCATATTTATTAGGTAGCAACATTTTTTACAAATATCAACTGAATTGGGATAAAAGGTCAGTCAGGCCAGGTCCTCCAGAGATCAGAATCAGGATTTCTGGGAGTGAGGCCCAGAATCTATGTTTTAATGAGCTCTCCTCACAATTCTCACGTACTCAGAAGCATGAAGAGCACTAATGATGACGACAATTTTTTTGGTGTAGAGTTCTTGTATGATTGCCCTTGCATTCCTTTTCTTATTTATGGTTTATATAGGTAGCTCATCCAGACTTTTGATCCCTTGATGTAGGGTAAGCTTTTTTGTTGAATGACTATGGGGAAGTGGGAAGAACTGGAGAGCTTGCTTAGAGCAGAGTAGAACCATCGCCAGCGACCTGGGGTCTCTTTTCTCTTTTGAAACACCGTTAACTGCTCTACACCCCATCGTGGCTGAATTGCACTCCTCTGGACCTCAGCTTGCTTTCTCTAATCAGTGGCTCTAGAATGAGGCAAGCCCTGGAGGCTGTTTTTGCCTCTGGCAGTGTTTCATAGTGGTGTTCTGGATCTGCTACTCTTGAGAACAATTTCTTGAGTTTTTTGTTGTTGTTGTTATTCTTTTTTTTTTTTTTTAATTTTTAACGTTTATTTATTTTTGAGAGACATAGAGACAGAGTATGGGCAGGGGAAGGGCACAGAGAGAGGGAGATACAGAATCTGAAGCAGGCTCCAGGCTCTGAGCCACCAGCACAGAGCCCAACACGGGGCTCGAACTCACAGACCATGAGATTGTGACCTGAGCCGAAATCGGCCGCTTAACCAACTGAGCCACCCAGGCGCCCTATTGTTATTCTTTAAGTCTCTCCACCTTTTCAAATCATATACTTCAAATTTCAGAAGTCAGCTGGTATCCCAGGCCCTCTCCATGGATTGAAAGTGGCAGTACCTCCAGAGGTTGGGTGGCTTCTTTGGAAGGAGTTACCCAGGCCTTGATGGATCCTTTGGTAGAGAGCAAAGAGAGCTGCCGGTCCATGAGCTGAGACTTAGTACTAGCTTGGCACCCTGGGATGCTGCTAGGTTTTCTCCTCATCGAGGGGCTGGGTGGAGTTGGGAATGCTGGAACCAATCATTTCTCTTCTCCAGAAAATAGGATTGACCTTCCCTAGTAAACTTCAAAAGTTTTTCTTCCTAGTGTTTGAGGGCACCCATGAGTTGACCCAATACTACAAACCTAAATCTGTTCCCCACTACTTTCCAAAACAGGTTTTCCTCCCCATTCCATAAAGAAGTCAACTGTGTTCTTACCTCCTTGCCTTTCCTTTCTTTCCACTTGGAATGTTCCTTTTCTTTTTTTAAACTTCTCCCTTCATAAATTCTCCCTGTTCCCATCTCCTCCTCAAAACCTTTCTCCACTATTCTTTGTCTTATATTCTCAATTTCTGTAGCACTTATCCTCTGAACCACATAATTTAGCCATTAATTACACACTGTGCTATATTATTTGCTCTAGTGTTAATATGTCTTAGTTTTTTATTCTCCAACTAAATTATAAGTATCACAATGACATTTCACATCTCTTACTTTACAAATGCAAAAACCTGCTCTTAGTGTACAGAAGAAATTAAGGTCACAGATTTAGAACTGGTTTTAGCACTTAAGCTCCACCCCCCTTCTCCACTCCCTCGTCCTATTTAGTTCCATTCCACTGTGTCTTCTGATTCTGGAATATTTTCTTTAAGCCCTCTCATTTTATTTTTTTAAATGAATCCTCTTTCTCTCTATTGAATGTTGAGAAATAGTCATTTTGCAGGATGAATATGTTAACTATGTACACAGACCATCATGTATCCTCAAAAATATGACAGGATATAGAAGGAAACAGGATTATCTTGATCTTGTGGCATTTTACTCGAGTTTTTATAGCATTGTGGTAAAATCTGACCAACTGAATCTCAATAGAGACTCCCACATTCCTGAGGATTTTTATGAGAAATTTTAGGAAACCCAGATCTATTTTTATTATTTAAAAAGTCATTCTTGGGGTGCCAGGGTATCTCAGTAGGTTAAGCTTCTTACTCCTGATTTCAACTCAGGTCATGATCTGAGTGACCCCTGCACGGGGCTCTGCGCTGACAGTGCGGACCCTGCTTCGGATTCTATTTCTGTCTCTGCTCCTCCCCTGCCTGTTTGCTCTCTCTCTCTCTCAAATAAATAAACTTAAAAAAAGTCATTCCTTTCCACTATTTCCACTCCTAAATGTCATTCCTTTGTTTATCTAAAAGCCTATTAATTCATTATTTTAAATGTTACACAATAGCAGCCTTAGTTAATTATTTTCAGGTGCACATCTGATTAAAAGATAATTCCTCACTATATTTTAGGCATATTTCTCAATTAAAAAACAACTATATTTTTAATTAATTATTTCTGTCTTTAAGCACACTTTTAACTCATCTTGCCATGTCAGAGAAGGTCCATCCATCTCACTCAGAGATTGGGCTCTGCTTCAGCGGACATAAACCTGACTATGATGATTTAGCCAAATAGGGGAGGTTTTTCTTATATAACAGGAGGTAGGAAATCCTACTGGAAAGTAAGTAGTCCAACTAGAGGTAGATCACCCAGGGATGGTTAGCACCCCACCAAGGTTATCATTCCCAGGCTGCTTTTTACTTTGCAATGTTGAACTTGTGGCTTTTCTTTTCCCGGGTCTTTTCCCGGGTTACAGTATAGCTGCCGCACATCTTATTTCCCATCCAAGTTTTAGACAGGAAACATACAAATTAAACACACAAAGAGAAAACAACAACAAACAACAAAAACAGTAAGGAAGGAGGAAGAACCTATACCAGAAAAGTAAAACTATCGGATCTGTAGACAACTTGAGCATGCATTTCAAGGGCAGAGCTGTGTCACGTGGACACCTCTGGCTGCAGTAGAAGTGAGGAAATATCTTTTTCAGTGTTGTAGGTGTACCCTGTGGGCCTAATAAAAACTGGAGTTTTTATTATTAGAGAAGAAGATGTTAGAGAAAAAGATATTGGGTAAGCAACTAGCAGTGTCTATCACAGAAAAGCCAGAGGCAGGTTACTTGCAAACAATTAAAACCTACTTTCATAGTTTCAAGATGTGGCAAAAAGATTATTAATGTATGTGTTGTTGACTGAGACCACACTGTTGAAAGCTCTGAGCAGAATTTCAAGCACTCAGGTATCGCTTCCACTGATTAATTAGGCTTTTATATTTTGCAATAAAGTACTCTTTACTAGTTAAGCTCAGATAAATACTTCAAGCGTTTCTTACAATGAATGCAGGAGACCTAGAGAAAAATGTCGATTCCACTTTGTTTAAAGGGGAAAAATTTAACGTCTGTGCTTTTGCGCAGCATTATGTCTAGTTTATGGATATTTGCTGCCACCTGCAGTTTAGACTTGATTTCACTCCGGCTGTCCCCTGTAACTGGAACATAATGACCCAGGGAGTAGAAAGGAAGAAAATTTCAATAAGAGTATCCTTGCCACTGCTGTAGCTGTATGCTTATTCAAAATGGAGTTTCCTATTTGCGCACCCATGTTCATAAGCAGCATTATGTATAATAGGCAAAAGCTAGAAGCAACCCAGGTGTCCATTGACAGATGAATGGATTAACACAATGCAGTACATATATATATACATACAGTATATATATACATATACATACAGTATATATACATATACATACAGTATATATATACAGTATATATATACATACAGTATATAAACATATACAATATATACACATATACATACAGTATACACACATAAACATACAGTATATATACATACAGTATATATACATACAGTATATATGTACATATAAATATATATACATATACATACAGTATATATATACACATACAGTATATATATACACATATACATACAGTATGTGTATACATACACATACAGTATATATATACAGTATATACATATACAGACAGTATATATACATATACATGCAGTATGTATATGCACACACATACAGTATATATATACATACAGTATATATATGTACATACAGTATACATATAGTATATATATACATGTACATACAGTATATATATACATACAGTATATATATGTACATACAGTATGTATATACATACACATACAGTATATATATGCACATACATACAGTATATATATACACATACAGTATATATATACACATATACATACAGTATATATATATACATATATATATACATGCAGAAGAATATTACTCAGGCTTACAAAGGAAATTTTGACACATGCTACAACATGGATGAATGTCTTTGAAGACAATACGCTAAGTAAAATAAGCCAGTGACGAGAGGACAAATACTGTGTGAGTTCACTTTATATGAAGCTCCCAGAGCAGTCAACCTCCGAGAGACAGAAAGTAGAAGGGTTATTGCCAGGCAGTGGGGGAAGGCGGAATGGGGAGTTAATGTTTAACGTATAAGAACTTCGGTTGGGAGGAAGGTCAGAAAATTCTGGAGATAGATGGTGGTGATGGTTGCACAACTAACAAATGTACTTAATGCTCCAGGACTGTATGTATAAAAAATGGTTAAAATGGTACATTTTATGCTATGTCTATTTTAGCATAATTCTTTTTAAAATATTGAATTTCCAGGAAAGCGAGTAAGGTGATTCTATAGAATACAGAAACCAGACATACTCTAATTTCTATTACCATGTACTAACAAATTGGCACCAAGTCTTTTGGGTTTCTCTACTCCTGAAAAAGTAGGTCCCTTGCAGCTGATGAAGAGATTGTCATGTTCTAATCTCTATGCAAATTGTTTTGGTAGTATCGGGGATGCAGTAATTTAGTGTACTAATGTACTACAAAAAAAGCATGTAGCAGATTCAGCTTCAGGTAAGAAGGCAAATAAGGGTAATTTGGGCAATTCATATTTCTCTAAAAAAGCAATTTCTTGGTATATGGAGCTGAATATTTTCATTACAAGAAATAGTTGGAAATCTTTTATTGGAAGTTTACTGGACTTTATATAAAGCAGTGTTCTTATTCCTTTTCCTCTCTCAGTTTCATGGGCTTCCCCTCCAGCACCAGCAGTTCAGAGAAGCTGCTTCCTTCTCACTCTAAAGAAAAACTGAATTTTATTCTTTCAGGAATAATATAGGGAGAGTGACTGAAGTCGTTCTCCATAAATTGAGATGGTCATGCAATTTTTTAAAAGGAAACATGTATAGAAAAGCCAGACACTGAATTGAGAAAGATACTTGAAATATCAGAGAAGATGAAAAAGGACAGGTGCAGAGCCTAGGACATCCATGGGAGATGTGTGCGTGGGAGGCTGAAGAAGAATGACTTCTGCAACGAACAGCAACGGCATTACTAATGGTCAGAAAGGCTATTTGAAAGACACATTTCCTTATCGTAAATGCTCTGTGCAGCTTTTGAGAAAGGACAGGGGGACGTTGTGGGACTTGTCTATGGCAACAGAGGGGAGTGCAGTTGATTGACGGCTCCCTGCTGCCCCTCTGGGCCCACACTCCCCAGGGTGGCTCCAGCCATCAACTTCCTGCGGCAGAGGTGCATTCCCTGTGGGAGGGGATACTGCTCTCTGGGGCAACTTTGGCTGGGCTATTTGGGGACTTTCTTATGACTGTGCTGCATCTGAGACTCCTACAGGATTCCAGCTCTTTCCCCTTGTCCTTCCACAGGTGTGGGGCCTGCCTCGCAGTGGGAAAACTCTTCCCTTCCGCTGCTGCCTTCTCCCCATTATCCGTTATAGGCACTTCCCCTGATAAATCTGTTGCTTGTCTAATGCATCTGGGTGTCAACTTCTCAGAAGTCCCAGTTTACATACCAATAAACACACCAATTTACCAAGCTAAGTATTCAGGACAATCATGCTGGAGTCTGCCCTTCCTCTGAGAGAAAGACCCAGTCATCAGGACTTGCTTCCCTACTCTCCTCAGGCCACCTCATAGCCCCAGTCCCCAAACACTCACTTTCAGCTTACTTCCCTCAACTCTTTCTCCTCCTCCTTCTCCTCCTCCTTCTCCTCCTTCTTCTCCTCCTTCTTCTTCTCCTCCTTCTCCTCCTTATTTCTTCTTCTTCTTCATTGATTTATTTATTTTGAGAGAGAGAGAAAGAGCGTACACGGGTGTGCATACATGTGAACAGGGGAGGGGTAGAAAGAGGAGAGAGACAGCACACAGCTTGACGTGGAGCCCAATCCCACAAACGGTGAGATCATGACCTGAGCCCAAATGAAGAGTCAGGTGCTTAACCTACTGAGCCACTCAGGTGCCCCTCAACTCTTCCTTCTTAAACACACTCACTGTATCCCTTGAAATTCTAGAAGTGTGAGGCCAACAAACTCTTGCACATGTTCAACCTGCCATACCTCCCCTCAAATCTCTCTGGACTCTCAACATCTTTCCTCTTCACTACGGTTAAGAGGCCTGACGGTGCCCTGAGGGCACTGGTTCTCCTGCAGCCTTCTCAAGTGCCCGTGGTGCCTCAGTGCCAGAACATGGAGTAAGAGTCCTCCTCACTTCCCACGCGCACTTCTGAAGCCATTTTTCTTCCTTCCTTCCTTCCTTTTTTTTTTTTTTTTTTGATGTTTATTTACTTTTGAGAGAGAGAGACAGAGACAGAGAGACAGAGTGTGAGCGGAGGAGGGGCAGAGAGAGAGAGAGGGAGACACAGAATCTGAAGCAGGCTCCAGGTTCTGAGCTGTCAGCACAGAGCTCGATGTGGGGCTCAAACCCACTGACTGTGAGATCATGATCTGAGGCAAAGTGAGACACTTAGCCACCCAGGCTCCCCTTCTTTTTTTCCTTTCTTTCCTCCACCCCTCATCATGGTCCTTTGAAGTTCATGCCATACAGGTATACCTTGCTGCTATCATTTCTTATTCATGGAAGCTTTAGTTCCTAGTTCGGTATCTCTCTCCACCTATGATTGTCAGATTAAGCAATAAAAACACAGGATGCCCAGTTAAATTTGATTTCAAATACCACATATGTTTTTATATGGCAACCCTCACTCCTCCCTTACTCTCCTTATCAATTTCGGTGGTTCAGTGTCTGTGTGGGTCACTGGGCTCTTGGTTACTCACCTCCTAACCTCATAAGATCTTGCCTGTACTTCAGCACCATGTCTAGAGTCACACTCAGAAACATTGCATCCTCCAGATCTGTTTAAAACATGTGATTTGTGCCTTCTGCCTTCTACTTTACATCCTCTAGAACAGGAATTGGCCAACTATGGCCCACAGGCCATATGTGGCCCAAGGACAGTTTTTTTGTCCAGCTTGCAAGCTAAGAACATTTTTTACATTTTAAAAGGGCAGTAAAAAAATCATGGAAAGAGACCAAGTGCCCATCAACTGACGAGTGGATAAAGATGTTGTACATATATACAATGGACTACTACGTGGCAATGAGAAAAAATGAAATCTGGCCATGTGTAGCAACATGGATGGAACTGGAGGGTATTATGTTAAGTGAAATAGGTCAGTCAGAAAAAGACAGGTACCATATGTTTCCACGAATAGGTGGACTTTGTGAGACTAAGCAAAAACCAGGGGGAGGGGAAGAGGGAAAAGAAAAAAAAGACACAGAGAGGGAGGGAGATAAAACATAGGAGGCTCTCAAAGACTAAGAACAAACTGAGGGTGAGGGGGTGAAGGAGGCGGGAGAGGGGTGACGGGCATTAAAAAGAGCACATGTTGGGATGAACACTGGGTGTTATACGTAAACCAATTTGAAAATAAACTATTATAAAATAAAAAAAATAAAAGGGCAGTAAATGTAAAAACTAAATAATACATGACAGAGATTGTATGCGGATCACAATGCCAAAAATATTTACTATCTAGTACTCCATAAAAAAGTTTGCTGACCCTGTCCTAGAATCTTCTCCATTCCATTTTTTTTTAACTTATTGAGGCCTCCAATTCATTGATCTCACTTTTTTTCAGCATCTGTCAACTTTCCTGACTTTACTTTCTCCTTTGTCTAGCACAGAGTTCCTGCCTTTCTCCTTATATCACTCATGTATGCCTAACTTAACCAAGTTACACCCAACTCTACTCTTTGTGCTTGCACCCCCAGCAGCTGAGTTTTGCTCAAGAAAAATCAGAAAATCAGGTTGACGAGGACCACACAATCATAGAACGCATATTCAACCTGCCCAGTAGTTCTAGCCTGTATGCCCATTCGGGACTTTCCTACACTCTGGGGTGACCTAGCTTCTCTCTCATCAGTGTTCTTGCAGAGTTGCCCCATTTCCTTCTTGCTTTATACCCAAACTTCTCAAAATAGTTGTCTACACTCACTCCACAACGATTCTTGAGTTTTGTCCACAAATCTGTTTCTCCCGGTCTCAGTTGGAGCTCACAAGAAAACAGAGCCTGTGGCAAGGTTTAATGCTAATGCTCTGAGGTGACCACAAAGGAAACCAAGGCAGGGAGGCATTGGAAGCCATGCAAGGTGACGGGCTACAGCCCTGGCCACAGTAAGGACTTGAACTTGTGGGTTCTTTGGGCAGGCCAGATGGAGAACAAGCCAATTTCAGGAGAAGGGTAATCTGCACACTTCCTATTCCCTTTTTGTCTCCCATTTTCAAGGTGACAGGAGTAGCCAGAGATCCTGGGTGGGGTTGGTTGGTCAATCTTAGGGTCAGAACAGTATTTGCCCACAGTGCTGGCTGAGGCAGGACACAATACCCAGAAGGTCAAGGAGACAGGTAAGGCTGTGGAGATCCAAGGAGGTGTATAAGATATGTCTATGTCTTAGCTCAGGCTGCTATAACTGAAGACCATAGACTGGGTGACTTAGACAACCATGTTTTTTCTCACAGTCTGGAGGCTGGGAATTTCAGGATCCAGGGGCCGGCAGATCTGGTGTCCGGGGAGAGCACTCTTCCTGGTTTGCAGACAGCTGTCTTCTCATATCCTCACATAATGGAGAACAGAGAGAGAGAGAGGAAGCAAGCTCTCTCACATTCTTCTTGTAAGGGGACTAATCCCATCCATGAGGGCTCCACCCTTGTGACCTAATTAACCCCCAGGGTTCCACCTTCTCATACCATCACATTGGAGTTTGGCTTCGACATATGAATTTTGAGGACAATGACATTCAGTCCATAGCAGCCCAATATACTCTCTCAGTTTCCCTTTTTCAGAAGGTCCATACCTCCTCCAACACATTTTTTTCCAGCCAGAAACCTTAGACTCCTCCTCAATTTTCTCTCTTTCATTAGGCTCATTCAATAAAGTTGCAAGTACTGTAAGTTCTACGTTCAAAAGATACACTGAATCAATTTTCTGTCTCCATTGACAGCGCATCACTTGTACACCGGGTATAATCTCTTAGTTTGTCTTTTGTTTTTTTTGTTTTTCATTTTATAACCTATTCACCACATAGCAATGGAAGTTGTCTTTTAAAATGTAAATCAGATCACATCAATTGCCTACTTGAAACTCTCAATGGTTTTAGTTTCACTTAGAATATAATCCAAATACTTCACATGTGTTACAATTCTAAAACTGTTTACTGAGCCTATATTTTGTGGTAGATATGGTTTGTAAACACTTGGGGCACAAAAGCAAACAAACAGGAAGTGATAATCCCTGCCTCATGAAATTTATATTCTGACAACAGGAGAACATTGATAAGCAATGCATTTAATAAGTTCAAATAAGTGCAATGCTACCAATAAAATGTAGACCAGGGTAGAGGGGTTTGGCAATGCTGGGGAGGAGAACGGTGATTCTAAATTTGGTCATTAGGTTTGGAAGAAGGTGATGCCTGATTAGTGAGTTAGAGGAGGTGAGACTGTATACAGAAATCTGAGGAGGAGGGAGAACATCTAGGAAGGTCAAATGCTCTAAGGCAGAAATGTGTCTATGTTTTAAGACTTAAGGAAGTCAGTACAGGTGGAGTCTGTGAGTGAGGTTGGCGAGTAACTGGGTGCCAGGTCATCTATGGCTAAGTAGGTCAATACATGGCCTTGGGCCTTTCTCTGAGGAAATGGAAAGTCACGATAGTGATTTAAGCAGATGAATATCATGATCTAAGTTACATTTTGAAATCATAACAGTAGGAAGTACAAAAGCAAGGACATCTATTGGGAGGCTCTTGCAGTAATGAAGGCTGTTGCAGTAATTGAGAGGCTGTTAGTGGGCATGCGTCAGCTTCCAGCAGAGGTAACAGCATTTCTTAGCAGATTGGCCTGAGAGACGGAGAGGGGTCAATGATGACATCAAGGATTTCAGCCGGAGAAACTGGAAGGTTGGAGTTGCCATCAACTGAGATGGGCAAGGATGCAGGTGGACTACGTTTGGGGAAGAAGAGTGAATGACAGTGAGCAAGGAGCTAAGGTCACTGAAAAATAGGAGGATGACAGCTACAATGACAGGGAGTGGAAGATGTGATCTGATGGCACGAGATTGAATGCAGGGGAAGACCGGGCAGAGGGAAGGAAAATCAGTCTGAAGACAACATTAAGAACTCCTGTCCTAGCTCCAGGTCCTGTGGTCTGTGGGAGAAAAGCACTGCGGGAATGTAGGGTCTTCACAGGAGAGCCAAATTTCCATTACAGCCAGAAAAGGAAGAGAAGTATTCAGAGAACAGCACATGTGCGCAGGGGTCTTTGCTGATGAAGAGGGACTGTGAACCCCAGAAGGCACAGTAGGAGGAGTTCACGAACTGGGGAGATGTGGGAAAAGGGGCACGAAAGGGACACAGGGAGCCTATGGGAAGTTGAGTACAACATATAAGGGGGTGTGGGCTTCCTGTGAGTGACAGACGTAAACAGAGACAAGGCTATGATGATGGAGTGAAGGCTGAGGGTGGCGGCGAGGCTGTAAATGCTGAGGAATAGGGCAGTCTGGGGGAGCCAGGTCTTGGTCTTGGTGTTCAGATCTCCCTTCACCCCACTGATGAGGGCAGGTCTAATGCAGGTGTAACGTTGGGCGCTGCCCACCTCATTTACCTCATCCGGTATCAGCTTCCTCTTCAGCACTGTGCTGTAGCCATCCTGGCTGTCTGGTAAGTTTCCAGAACTGAGGTCTTTGCAGCCTCAGGGCCTTTGTACTTGCAGTTTCCTCTGCCTGAAATATTCTCCTGTCAGCTGCTTGCATGGGTGGCTCTTCTCCTTTCTCAGCATTTACCTAAAATATAACTTCCTCCGTGAGGCCAAGCGTAGCCACCTCCTGCTATTCTTGATCATAGTACCTTTCTAACATTCATTAATCCAGCTGTTCTTTTACACATTGTGCTTAGATGTTTATTCAAATTAAAGATCTGGGAGGACACTGGCTGTATCTGTTATGTTCCCTGTGGCATCCCCACAGACTAGTACAATGTCTGGTATAGTAAGTGCTTAGTAAGTAATTATTGAATGAATGGAACTCAGCCAGGGGAACAAGAACCCAGAGGAAGAAGGCTATTTCTACAGAGGGATAAAGCAATTAACTGTTCATCTTACCCTCAGCTGATTGGTTCTGTAGAGTGTTTACTAAAATCTGCCACCTTTGGGAGGAAGGAGTGGCAAACCAGACCAGGAAATGGCACGTCCTTGGACTGGTTTGTTAGTTCCTTTTGTCGTTGGCTAGAAAAGCCTGTTGGAAATGGTGGCCCTGCTTTCCAGAATGTCACAGAGCAGAAGGGGAAGAACCGCAGCTCTTGAGAGCAACGTTTGATTATTGCCTCTTTGTTTTCCTTCCTTTTATTGGCTTGTGAAAGGCTTGGTTGTGGCCACAGTGAACTATAGATATGACACTTGTTTTGGATTGGCTCTCTGAGCATTAGCGTGGTGGTTCTTGGTTCAAATACACATAATTACAGGCTAAGAGGAAGAAGGCAAAATTTTCCGCTTTGCTGACATACATCTCTGGGTTGAGATGTCTCACCCCTGGAAAGAATGCAACAGAATTGAAAGCAAAAACAAAATAAGATAAAACACACAAATCATTTTCTATCCCCCTTTTGATAATTGTCCAATATTATAAAATAAGGATATATGAACAAAATGGAATATTATAGATTCCTTAAAATTATCAAAATGTGGATTATATATAAAAATGGACTGATGCTTACGTTCGATATGTGAAAATAGAATATATGATTAATACAATGTATTTATATAGAGTATAAAATTATATACTGCAATTTCTAACATACAAATATTAATAGGAATAAGGATTTAAAGTAACATGTAAAGGAAAAAAGTTATATTGGAGTGGTAGATACAGAAATGGGTTTTTAACTATCCTTTTCTACTATTATATTCTTAAGTTGAGAAGCCCTCAAATCCCTGTAGAGAGCCTGTATGTACATGAATATGTAAACAATGTCTTTCGTTGTACTTTATGTTTGGCTTCAAGAATCATATGTTAGGGGTGTCCGGGTGCCTCAGTCGGTTAAGTGGCCGACTTCGGCTCAGGTCACGATCTCATGGTTCGTGAGTTCAAGCCCCACGGCGGGCTATGTGCTGACAGCTCGGAGCCTGCTTTGGATTCTGTGTCTCCCTCTCTCTCTACCCCTCCCCCACTCGCATTCTGTCTCTCAAAAATAAACAAACATTTAAAAAAAATTAAAAAAAGAATCATATATTAAAGAGTCTTCTGTCTGGACTTGGGTTAATAGAAGCTCCTTTTACAGCGCATTCTCATGATGATTCGTTCATTTTCAACACGATGCTAAATTAGTCTTGCTAAGAATGTCTCTGAATTTACACCTACATTTGTCAGTGTTTATATAGGTATAGCCTCTGAGATTATTTGGAGAGTCAGGATAGAATCGTACACGTGCTTGAGTTTAAAAGGTCTCTATATTGGCACACCTGGGTGGCTCAGTTGGTTGAGCATCTGACTCTTGGTTTTGGTTTAGATCATGATTCCAGGGTCGTGGGGTTGGGCTCCGTGCTGGATATGGACCCTGCTTGGGATTCTCTCTCTCTCCCTCTGTCCCTCTCCCCTGCTTTCTCTCTCTTTCTATAATTAAAAAAAAAGCAAAGAAGTTTGTTTAAAAAAATTTTTTTTAATGTTTATTTATTTTTGAGAGACAGAGAGAGCATGAGCAGGGGAGGGGCAGAGAGAGAGGGAGACACAGAATCTGAAGCAGGCTCCAGGCTCTGAGCCATCAGCACAGAGCCCGATGCGGGGCTTGAACTCACAAACTGTGAGATCATGACCTGAGCCGAAGTCCGCCGCCCAACCGACTGAGCCACCCAGGCGCCCCTCTAGAGTTCTGATTCTTATGATCAGTGCTGTCTTCTGAGAACTCTGCAATTCTTCTGCTCATGAATTGCTGTCTCCCTCAAAGTAATTTAGTCTTTCATTGTTTTTTTTTCAATATACACTCCATACTAGAAGTTCTGGCAGATGCTGGGAATACAAATAAGAAAATATATGGCTCCTCCCTGAAATGAGCTCATCATCTAGCAGTTTTTTCCTATAGCTTCTCTCAGGCGGGTGTTGATGCCTCCTACTGCAGAAGAGTGGGAATGATATGTTGGCAAAAGGACTGAGCTTCGCTTCTTTTCATAGGGCTGGGAAGTTTTTTAAAAACCAAAGTTATATAATTAGTTTATATTAATTTATTCATAAAGTTGTATCATTAGTTGAGTTGCTGACAGTCTACTAGGAGACCTCTAGGACCTATCCAGAGAGACACAGGAAGTATGACCTGCAGCATTCAAGAACAATTCTTAGTGCTTATAATAGTGAAAAACTAAAAAGAACAAATGTAAACCAATATAAAAAATAGTAAAAGAAACAATGAGTAGGGGCAGCGGTAACTTTGTCAGTCAAGCTTTGGGGCCCTGGAGCTCGGTTGCCTCTATTGGAATGTTGGCTCTACCACTCGCTAGCCATAAAATTAATTAAACCTTGATTTCTTCCTATATAAAATAAAATTTCTATGTGAGAATTAAATCTATTCCATAAAGTTGTTGTCAGTATTAAATTAGATAAAGTATATAAATGGCTTAGAACAATGCTTAGTGCACATTAAGCATTTAATAATAGTTTTCTTTATATTGCGGTAAATGATCTTCATAGAAGATTGGTAGCCATTAAAACTCTGTTTCTGATGAGTTTGTAAGAAGGCACAATTTTAAAATTATCAGTGAACACGGTATAATCACCACTATAAAAGATAAGAGACTAGAAGAAACTTCAACATGTCATCAGTTTTTCATTTTCTTTTAAGTTTAAAGTTTCTGTTTGGATTTTGATTCAGAAGTCTATCCATGGTTTTCTTTCCCAGCTTTATTGAGTTATACTTGGCAAATAAAATGTAATATGCGATGACTTGATATATGTATACTTGCATCAACAATAGTCACCGCATCATATATCAGATCCTCAGCTTTTATTCATCGCATAACTGAAAGTTTTACCAATCGGAAAATTTTACGTTTTACCAATATCTATTTCTCCTGCCATTCAGCTCTGGTAACCACCATCCTACTCTCAGTTTCGAGGAGTTCCATTTTTTTTTTCTTCTTTAGATTCCATGTATAAGTAATATCATGTAGTTATTTGTCTTTCTTTGTCTGGCTTATTTCACTTAGCATAAGGCCTGGGAGATCTACCTATGTTGCTGCAAATGGAAGAACTCTCTTCTTTTTTAAGGTTGAATAATATTCCACACTATGTCCTTACTTCTTTATTCACTGATGGGTGTTAAGTTGGTTCCATATCGTGGCTACTGTGAATAATGCTGCAATTAATATGGGAGTCCAGGTATCTGTTGGAGATAATGATTTTATTTCCTTTATATACATACCTAGAAATGGGATTGCTGGATCATAGGGTAGTTTTATTTTTGATTTTTTGAGGAATCTCTATGCTATTTTCCATAGTGATTGTACAAGTTTAAATTCTCCCTAACAGTATACAAATGTTCCCTTTTCTTTACATCCTCGCCTGTATTTGTTATTTCTTATCTTTTTGATAATAGACATCCTAACAGATGTGAGGTGAATCTCATTGTGATTTTTATCTGTATTTCCCTGGTCAGGGATGTTGAACACTTTTTAATGTGACTGTTGACCCTTTGTATGTCTTCTTTGGGATGATGTCTATTCAGGTCTTTTGCCCATTTTTAAGGTTTTGCTTTCCTTCCTTCCTTCTTTCCTCCCTTTCTTTTTCTTTTTCCTTCTTCTTTCCTTCTTTCCTTCCTTCTTTCCTTCTTTCCTTCCTTCTTTCCTTCTTTCCTTCTTTCCTTCTTTCTTTCCTTCTTTCTTTCTTTCTTTCTTTCTTTCTTTCTTTCTTTCTTTCTTTCTTTCTTTCTTTCCTTCCTTCCTTCCTTCCTTCCTTCCTTCCTTCCTTCCTTCCCTCCTTCCTTTCCTTTCTTTCCTTTTCTGCTTTTGAGTTATAGGAGTTCCTCATATATTTTGGATATTGATCCTTTATCAGATATGTGGTTTGCAAGTATTTTTTCCCACTTGGTAGATTGCCTTTTCATTTGTTTCCTTTGCTGTGCAGCAGTTTTTTAGTTTCATGTAGTGCCACTTGTTTATTTTTGAGTTTATTGCATTTGCTTTCGGTGTCAAACAAACAAAAAAATCTTTGCCAACACCATTGTCAAGGAGCTTATCCCCTATGTTTTATTCTAGGAGTTTTCTGGTTTCAGGCCTTATGTTCAGATCTTTAATAAATTTTGAGTTATTTTTGTGTATGCTGTAAAGAAGGGGTCCAATTTCATTTTTTTGCATGTGGATATCCAGTTTCCCCAGCACCATTTAAAAAAGATGTTTATTTTGGAGAGAGAGAGAGAGAGTGAAAGAGCACAAGAAGGTGAGTTGCAGAGAGAGAGGGGGACAGGGGCTCTGAAGTGGGCTCTGTGCTGACAGCAGTGGGGCTCAAACTCATGAACTGTGAGATCATGACCTGAGCCAAAATTGGATGCTTAACCGACTGAGCCACCTAGGCGCCCTTCCCCAACACCCTTTATTGAAGAGATTATCCTCTTACTGTTGTATACTCTTGACTTCTTTGTTGAAACTTAGTTGGCTGTATATGTATGGGTTTACTTCCAGGTTTTGATTCTATTCCATTGGTCAATATGTTTGTTTTTATGGGAATACTATATTGTTTTGATTATAGGTTTACAGTATAGTTTGAAATCAGTAAGTGTGATACTTGCAACTTTGTTCTTTCTGAAGATCGTCTTATAATTTTCAGGGTACAGATCTTTTTCCTCCTTGGTTAAATTTATTCCTAAGTATTTTATTCTTTTTAATTCTATTGTAATTTCTCCTTCTGGTAGCTCATTGTTAGTGTATATAAACAACTGCTTTCATATATTGATTTTGCATCTTGCAACTTTACTGAATTTGTTTATTCTGACATTTCCTTGATGAGGTTGTTGCAATTTTAAAATAATTCTCACACCCTGAAGCTTGCCTTTTTAAAGTGTACAATTCAGTGGTTTTTGGTATATTCAGAGTTGTGCAAGCATCAACACTAATTTTAAAATGTTTGATTTCCACAGAAAGAAACTGTGCCCATTAGTTGTAGTAGTCTTCATTACCTGGCTTCTCCCAGCCCCAGACAGCCATTAATCTACTTTCCATCTCTATGGATTTGCTTATTCTGGACATTCACAGAAATGGAATCATTATATGTAGCTTTCTGTGTCTGGTTCCTTTGGCTTTACATAATGTTTGAAGGTTCATGTATGTTTTAGTACTTCATTCCTTTATATAATCAAATAATATTCCAGTGTGTGAATATACTGCATTTTGGTTATTCATTCATCATTTGATGGACATTTGGGTTGCTTCTATTTTTTGGGTATTATGCTCCTATGCACATTCATGTTTAAGTGAGTTTTCAATTATTGGGTATATACCTAGGAGTGGAATTGCCATGTCATATGGTAACTCATGTCTAACATTTTTAGGAACTTCCAAAGTGTTCCGTAAAGTGGCCGCACTATTTTACATCTTACCTATGAGACTTCAAATTTCTTCCTATTTTGTTCTAGCTTTTTGCTCATGGCCATCTCAATAGGTGTGAAGTGGTATCTCACTGTAGAGTTATTGCTATTTGAGGGGAGAAATATATTACATTTTTAATAGAAAAGTACTTTTTAAAAAAGATCACTTTAGATAGATGAGCAGTACAGGAGTTTCAATTTGAGTACCACTTCTATTCGTTTTAAATAGTTC
The DNA here is from genome assembly GCA_030068075.1 of Paguma larvata. Classification (NCBI taxonomy): domain Eukaryota; kingdom Metazoa; phylum Chordata; class Mammalia; order Carnivora; family Viverridae; genus Paguma; species Paguma larvata. The sequence goes on from CM057829.1 coordinate 105,137,742, forward strand.
CTGAAATTGCCTGATCCAGAATTTACAAAACTCAGTGATGTTAGAAAATCCGGAGTGGCGTTTATACTTATTAATATTTTAGCAGCACCAACATTCTAGGACAGACCTCTAAGATATTTGTGAGTGATTATTTGATGATATCACTTTTGCTCGGCTTCATGCTAACTAGTTTAGAAGGTTAATTGGAGTGAGAATAAGGCAAAGTGATTTCTCAAACTGGCATTAAGATCTGAACTGTCAGTGAAACAGTGTGGTACTCTACTCTGCCAAGAAAGTGATGCAGTACCTAACAGAATTTGGCTCTATTTATTATCCTTTCTAAGGAGACTATTTGTCACCTTTTTCTTTGAGGGTGAATAAATGGACCCGTTCCCTGGGAAGACTAGTGCTCTTTCTGTGTAGGGTTGTGGATGTTTATAGAAGCACCAGATGGTCAGCCCTCAGCCCTTCCAGTCTCAGTCACCAGAGCGAAGTGGGAAAAGGACTCTGAAGGGCTTATCTTACATAGAGAAGGCTTCTGGGGGAATTCGGGTATTGCCAGGCTAACTAGATCAAGCTCGTTTCTTAAACCTCTGCTGTTTATGATGACAGCTCATTGCTGTTGACACTAGTCATAGTATGTATAGATGGTTTTGTAACAGAATCTTTGGTGAGACAGATAGGTATTTAGGAAATAAATATAAGCAGTAATTTTTTTAAACGATAGAGAAATAAAGCAGGAGACATTTGTTTCTTCCTTACTCTATTTTTAATTCTGTCTAAATTACCTTTTTGCTGATTGTGGAATCAGATTACAGTTGTCATATGTAGCTTTATTTTTTTTTAATGTTTATTTTTGAGAGACATAGAGACAGAGCGTGAGTGGGGAAAGGGAAGAGAGAGAGAGGGAGGCACAGAATCCGAAGCAGGCCCCAGGCTCTGAGCCATCAGCACAGAGCCCGACGCGGGGCTCGAACTCACAGACCGTGAGATCATGACCTGAGCTGAAATCGGCTGCTCAACCGACTGAGCCACCCAGGCGCCCCCATATGTAGGTTTAAATAAACCTCAGACATGAACATTTCCAAAGCACATATTCACTATATATTTGGACATTTCCAAAGTCATATTCACTATCGATTACTATTTATGGAACCTTGTATTACTGATAATAAGTAAAATTGGCCTTGAAAATTCTCATTTTACTTCTTTTGTAAAATTTAAAGTGTTCTTGGGTATTCATAGTCTTAGCTAATCAGTGTTTATGGAGTTATAGGTTGTAGTCAAAGAAATTTTTCAATTCAAAGGATTTTTATCTTTTCATTTTATTTGGTTTAACTATACCTGGTCTATAAATGACTTGAATTCTGTCAGAGTTACTCTGGTTCTTAGCCACAGCATGGACGACTTCGTATATGTGTTAACAATGCAAAGAGCTCTATAGTATCAAAGTTCATCTTACAAGTTTAACAACTTATTGACCGGCAATATTTTATGTAATTTTTTTAGAATAAATTATGTTGAAACTTATGCTAGCAACTCTTCAATTTTTAAATCAAGGCAATAATTATAATTATAACTAGCCCATTAGCTTTAACTTTATGCCAGCAATTATAATTACAATTTAAAAAATCTACATCTATTTATAAAAATTTTACCTGGGGGTATAAAAGCCTTCTCATACTCTATTAAAAAGATGATGGTTTTATACGCTATTAAAATGAGTCATGCTGAAATCATTGCTTATGAAGGGTTCATCTAAATGATAATGGCTACAAAAAGTAAGTTATACCCTGATAGTAGAGGTTTTTTTTTTTCCCATCTGGCAAATCTAAGAATACTTGAAAAGATGTTAGTCATGAACAAACTAATAGCCTAATTAGAAGATCAAATAAACCCTGCCCCAGTGGTTTATTTCATTTTACATCTTTAAAGTACTTTTGGTAACAGTTACTAACCTGTGTATTCTAAACAGATACAACCTCAGAACCTTTTATAGTGTAACAGTTATATTTTTAGCTTTCTTGGGGTTATGTGTCTGATAAAAGCCATGATCCCTTTGGCCTAGGAAAACACATATGTGTATACGTAATTATTCATAAAAATTCCTGGGATCCATAGAGTCTGAGAATTTCTGTTCGATTAGTCTCAGAAAATATTAATTGCAAGTAAGCTAATTTTACTAAGCTTTGAAAGTTCTTTGAAAGGTGTTATTTAAAAAGTTTTCTTTATAAACATTGTTGTGGCTTGATAATTTTGATTCATTTAAAGGCCATAGCATTTACTAATAGTTTTCTGAGGATAAGATTTCAGAAAATTTATATACAAGTTTGCTCTCAGCTGGCTTTATCTACCAATCAATCAATCAATCAATGTATGTTAACAATTACTAATGTGGCCATCTTTAAGCAAGTCCAATAATGAAATATTTATTTTTACTTCAGGTTTGTTCATTACATTCATTGAAGAGCTAGTTATAAGCCTAGATGGCTGCACCAATTTGCTAACATTGTTGAAGATTTTGCATTTTCTGACACATAAGTTCCACATTCACAACTTTGCACCCACAACTGGAAAACTACTTTGACTTCCCAAAAGAGTTGGTCCAATTCCACCGTGGGTCCCTAGGTCAACATTTTGCGAAGAAAGGTTTTTAGAGTCTTGCTCATAGCATGCACCACAAGGATGTTGTTAGGGGCAACTAGCAAGCCTGCAAGTGGGGAGTTTCCCTGTAGCACACCAAGCAGGTAGTGGAAGGTAGGATGTTACCTTGAAGGAAGAGCTTCTCAACGTGGATGCCTCAGTCAGGGTCCCAAGAGAAAATAGATGGCACAATCAAATGAGGATAATTTGAGAGAGGTCCATCTATAAAGAGATAATTCCAAAAATGGGGCTGAGGTAGGGAAATTATTACGGTAGCACAGGAATCTGGTGAGGTTGTCACACCCCTAGGTCTGAAGGGCCAAGACAAGAGAGAGGTTACCAGAAGCTAGAGGTTACCAGAAGAGTGGTAGAGAGCGGGTCACCTTCTGTCCAGGGATATGGCCAGCCCAGGGTGACCTCTGGAAGGGAGCCAAGGGACTAAATGCCTCTGTCACTTTCTTCCCACCACTGATCTCTTGTTGGGCTCTCTTTTGGCAAGAACCCAATAAGAGTGTATACCGGGCAGCCTCCAGTGGCCGAAAGTGCTAACAGATAACAGGTAGAGGGTGTTCTTCCTGACAACTCTCAACCCAGAAGTTAGATGTTTGAAATACCTCATATGTCAATCATGGTGACATATTTAAAAATTGTAAGAAAACACTGTAAGGGTGGAAAATTTCTCCCTTCGTCATTTCTAGATTCTTTGGCTGGTGTAATAATTAAGTTGATAGAAGATAGATCATACAGCTTTCTCAGTCCTAAAGTCCCTGTCTCTGGTGATACGGATGCTACCGGGAAGGTAGCTTTCACATGGGAGATTTATCTTCTGCATTCGGGGAGACAAAAGAGGCTCAGAGTACCCTTCTTGTACTGGTTCTTTCTCAAGTACTCTTAATGCGAAATAATCAATACAGCAAAGTGGTATATTTTGAAGTGACGTATTTTGAACCCCTATAATATACATCCTATAAAATCTATCATCTTAATCAGTTCTAAGTGTACAGTTCAGTAGAGTGGAGTATATTCACATTGTTGTACAACCAATCTCCAGTTTTTATCTTGCAAAACTAAAACCCTATATCCATTAAACGACTCCTCATTCTCCACCCCTCCCCTTGCTTCTGGCAAGCACTATGCCACTTTCTGTCTCTGTGAATTTGGTTACTCTAGATAACCTCATAGAAATGGAATCATACAATATTTACTTTTTGTATCGATGGCATTTTTAAGGCTAGTGTTCACAGGTGTTTTGTAGACACGTTTAACTGTAGTCATTTATAGAACATTTTCATTTTGAAATAATGTTCCACTTCCTGGAGATTCCAAATGTCACAGATTTGTGAAATAACAAGTAACACCAGAAATAGGGCATTAGAAATACAGTTGACAAAAATCGGTGTACTTTAGGGTAGAGAAACAATTTTTGATAGGTCAAGTTCGATACAAGGATGTGACAATCAAGTATTAAGTATAGAACACAAAAGTATATCAGCGGAGAACACACAGTTTTCATACCAAAGGAGGAGGTGGGTCAGTGATCTTGGACCTGAGAGTTATTTTGCATACTGCCTGCTGTGGGTTTCACCTGTATCCTCATGGACACTGGAGTTTAATGTAAGAGTCTCACTCTAGTGATGTTTTAGATAGCTGCGTTTTATCATAGAAGTCATAGGTTAGCAAACTGCATGTAACTGACACTATAGTGTGGACACTAGTGCTCTTTTAAAACTTTTATACAGCTTTAATTCCAAACCCTTTGTGCATTTATAAAGAGTCCATTAGGTATTGCTCCGGTGTATTCCCAACTCCTTTCCCCAGGTGTAAGGGAATCTCACTCCGGTGAAAATCTTTCTACACCGTTCATACCCCTCTGTTACAGACATGTCCAGGGTGGGGAGGGCGGACGCACATTTGTGTGTCTGACTACTTCCCCTACCAGCCCAGGGCAAGGGCTCTTCTTCTCCATCCCTACCTTTTCTATACCTGTTAGCACTTAGTGCAAAGCACAGAACATAGTAAATGATATGTACATTTTTGTTGAAAGAAAGGAAAAAGTGATACAAATATTTAAAGTAACCATCGAAAGAAATCAGAATATGTCACCTCCAAATATGCTTCTTTGATTTAAAAATTATTTTGAACTGAAGGCAATTAAGGAGCAGTGAACACAGAAAAATGTAAATTCTCTTTTTACTAACTCTTATTAGCCCCAAGAAGGCACCAGAAGAATCTTCAAACAAACCTGACTATTAGTTCTCTCCCATATATTTACATTTCCACAGTTTTCTGTCCTTGGAAGCCTAAAACTCCATTGTCAAAACCAGTAACAGAGAACCACCACTGCATCAAATCTCCCTCATGCTTTGAATCTCTTTCCAGGGAGAGTCCAGTGCCTTTAACGGCTCAACTGATTAGGTCAGGCTCTCCAAGGATAATCTCCCTATCTGAAAGTCAACTGATTTGGGACCTGCAAAATCCATTCACTGTAGCAACTAGGTTAGGGTTCCATTGAATAACTGGGGAAAGATGTATGCACACTGGCGGCGATGAGGAATCTCAGAATCCTCTACCATGGGGTAACAGTGAAAGAACAAGATCTAGGGTGTCACAAGGGAAACAGGTAGCTAAGACTGTTCTCTACCCTTCAGAAAAAAATAACACATGCAGGTTATGGGAGGACATATTCTGGGTATCTGGTGATGTCATTGGACCTCACAGAAGAGGACTTAGCCTAGCAGTTAGGAGACCTGCCCTTGCCACTAAGTAGCCACATGATCTTAGTCAGATCTTTTAACTTCTCTGGGTCTGGAGCTGAGGGGATTGAATAGATCAGGAATTCCCAACCAGGTGGGGAAGCAGGAGTAAGACAACTACCCTGAAGTCACCTGGGGTGCTTTTTAAAACCAGGCATTTCCCCTTCTTTCCCAAGCTGTAACAGTGCTGGCAGGTGGGAGAGAAAGGCTGACAAAGGGGGACATGAAGTGTGGAATTGTTCTTCAGGTCATTCACTCACTTACTGGTTCATTCCACAAATATCCATTCAAGACCACCTACTTTGTGCTAAACACTGTGCTGGGCCCTGGGGAAGTTAGAACCAAGCACACAGGCTCTCTGCTCGCCTACCAACTAGCCAAGGAGACAGAGGCAACTGAGTACAAGATGGTGAATACTACTGAGTGGGGGCCCTAGGGGGCTGAAAGCAGGGGTCCTTCTTGAGGATGCTGAAGGAATAGACATTAGCTGAGGGAAGAGGTTGGAAATGCAATGGAGTGAGGAAGGTGGAGACATTCATGCAAGGAAAAAGCATTTATTTAAAAAGTTTTTAAACATTTTTGAGAGAGAGAGAGGGAGAGAGAGAGAGGGAGAGAATGAGTTGGGACAGGGGCAGAGAGAGAGGAAGACACAGAATCGGAAGCAGGCTTCAGGCTCTGAGCTGTCAGGACAGAGCCCAACGCCAGACTTGAACCTACAAAGTGTAAGATTATGACTTGAGCCGAAGTCAGATGTTTAACCAACTGAGCCACCCAGGCGCCCCAGGAAAAAGCATTTATGGAGTGGAAGTCTAAATGGCTAAGGCACGTTTAAGGCATTATAATTAGCCCACTATGACCTGAGTTGGTACAGGCCATAACTGGCCTTATAAATCATGTTAATGAATTTGGATTCTTATCCTAAGCACAATGGAAAAACATTAAAGGGTTTTAGGCAAGAGTAACTTAGAGATTAGTCCTTTAAAAGTATCATCCTGGCTACTGTTTGAAAAATATAGTGAAGAGGGTGGCTATAGCAGTCGGGAATACCACTGGGCCAGAATGGCATCGGCGGGTTTAGAGAGAAGGCAGATCTGAAAGGGACGCAGAGTGTTGATGGTTGCATTCAAGGAGAGATCTGTGTATCTCCAGATACAGGAGCTACAGGATTCAATATGGTTGCATGTATTTTAATTCACAATTGCCCCATTATACTACTCAAGCTGTCTTCTCCATTCACAAGATGTTTAGTTACGACAAGACAGGAGAACTTCTGTATCCTTTGGACTGTTTATTCCATTGGTTTGGAATATTCTACTGAGAGTAAGTATTTAAGCAGGATACAGAAGATTTGGGTTCCAGTGCCTGGTTTCCTTATCTGCTCAGTGAAAGGGTTGAATTGAAAACCTCAAAGACTAATTCTTGTGAACCCATGAAATCCACTTGGAGATGCTGGACAGACTCCAGTTTCTTCCCAGGCTCGCCTGAGTTGCTGGCTGCTGTAACAGAAGAATCAGTGGAAACCCCAGAATGCAGTACACCTTTGGATCAAGGGCTACCCCAAAAGAAGACGTTTGCAGTGCTCTTGCCCCCGGAGTATCACAAAGTTAAGGGCCAGAGACAGCCATGCATATAAACTCGGCTTTATAGCCTGGTATCTCTGGAATTTGCCCAATGTGTCACATGGTGGGTTATCTACCTTAGGCACATGGCGTATTCAACTAGATTCAGTTTCCCTTTAATTTCTCCCTTCTCAGTGAAAGAAGATGCATTGAGTACAGTAAATGACATAAATTCTACATAAAATGCATGGAGTTCGAAAACTTCATTTTGCTCTGTAATCAGAAATTTCAATCGGCAGTGGAGCTACGTGCCTGGGCAGACACCTGAATGTAATTTGCAGGGGATGGCCATGAGAAAGCTCTTCCTGTGACTTATCTACTGGGGCCGACCTGGGCTCCCCCCACCCAAGGCAAAACCAGCCATGTAGCAGATATAAACCAGCCATGTAGCAGATATTGTGGGACATTTCCACCTGTTAGGGCCCAGGCCTATTTAATTGGGTGCATATTGCCTTTTTCCGACTATGTCTCAAAATTTCTCATTAGGTACATTTTAATCTAATTTCATTCTCATAACTGCTTAGAGGATTTGTAGAAAGCGCACGTTACCTTAGTCCACTAGAGGGAACCAGAGGGATTTAGACATTAGAGCCAATAAAGACTACAACTAAGGTTGTTAGTGTCAGTATCAGAGAAATTTCCAGGGTTCTTAAATTGACTTACTGTCAGAATCACTGGGGATTGTTTTTTTCTCTTTCTTTTTAATTCATCTGAATTTAAAAAATAGGCTTTATTTTTTAAGAGCACTTTTAGGTTCACAGCAAAACTGAGTGGAACAGGAGTTTTAAAAATATGTCAGTTTCTAGGCCCTGCTCTAGATCTATGAATTCAGAAGCTTTGAGGGTGGGGTCTGGGAATCTTTATTGAAAGGGTTTTTGGGACCTCTGCCTTAAACCAAAAATGGGGCAAGAACACACTGAACCTTATGTAGCACATGGCAAGAGAGAAACTCACAAGGATTAAAAGGAAAAGCGGTTAAACACTTGGAGACTGTCAATATTTAGAATGAGTCATATTTTTCCAAATAATTTCAATTGTTAAATAGAATTCATGTGGTTTATTTAGAGCCAGAGGAAAAATCTGAAAACCACCATTACAACAAGGCTTCTAGGCTCCAGAAATAAGATTTTAGGGAACCCCAAGTCATGAAACGTTATTTCTGAAATAAGCATTTCATGAAAGACCGCCAGATTCCTGTGGATCTTATCCAGGGAACAGAACTAAGTGCTCAAGATCCGAATGCCACCAGACACAGATGTTCCCATAGTATCAAATACATTCTGGCACACTGGCCGAAAGACACAAGCTGCTTCAAAAAATTACAGGAAGAAAAGAGGGCACATGGATCATCGTAGGAGAAGATAAAATTTTTTTTCACCATAAAAAACAGCTTAAAATAAAATGAAAGTAGTCTTATTGATTTATAGGAAAATGTGTTACAAAACCCAGATGATACGAAGCAAATCAGCAATCTAGTTTAAGAAACACTGAACTCTCTGTTCTTATGGGTGCTAATAGCCTTGTGGAAATTTACAAATTTGTTTAAATTGATGTCAAACACCCAGAATCCTGTGATAAGGTCCTTTATAAAAGGTCTCTGAAACCTAGCTTGAATATCAAATAGAAAGTCATAATAATGCTTTTACACACGGCCCTCTGCCCAGGTCCACCCTGACTGAGAATTTGCTACAATGTCATATCAGAATTGTATTTACTGATGGTCAATGTTATTTCCAATGTCAAAGGTAAAAGGGAACACCTCTTGATTTATTGCTCCCTCTAAAGACAAAGATTCTGAGCACAGATTTGAAATATTTCTCCTTAAAAAATTTTCTGGATCAATTAAATAAAACAACCATTTTAAAAAGTTACCTGGCCCAAAAGGCCCAACAGACCCGGATAAGTATGGAAACAAGATTCCTCACTTCAAGTGTTTGCCTGAGGAATCTGGGCAGATTGGCAGCAATTTTAGAGTTCTTTATTATTCTTTCTTCAAAGGTTTGTTTACTCTGTATGAAGGGCCCTTACATACTTCTGTAATCTAACTACTCAATCACAAAATACAGTCCTGTATGATGTTTTGTGTTATGGATATATTTCAATACAGAAAAACATCAGAGTATTGGGAGATGAGGTATGTGTAGGGGGGAGCATTGCAGGGGAAAATCTATTTTTCGTTAATTTATTCTCAAACTGCATTTGCAAGGGAAATCACGTGAAGGAGAACAATATGGTAATTTACACTTAACTCTCCCAAGTAAGCATAATGAATAAAATGAATAAAATTCCATTTCTAGCTAACTTGATTATCTATCCTTTCCTACATAATTATGTCCCATTGTGAGAACAAAATTTTAAGGTTTTTTTTCCTCATTAAAACATTCCATTTTTTCTGTTTTGAAATAAATGCCAAGTTCCTTGTAGATTTTAAGGACATTAAGCATTAGACTATAGAACATTTTTCTTGTAATAAAGAATGAATTTGCTCTGTTAGCCAGTCCCTAATAACTGCAGGATCAATTTCAGTTCCTCGCCTGTCCCTCTCTGCTAAAGGTTTTTGCTCCTATCAGCCTATGGTGGCAAATGCAGTACAATATGCAGTAAGCTAGTTGGCCGCAAACACTGGTAGCTCCTACTCGGCTGGCTTGACTAGAGGATAAGAGTTCTTGTTTGAGGTTCTGATACAACTCCAACCCCAGGAGACCATTAAAATTGTCAGCTGGTGTACAACAGCTGCCTGGATCCCACTTTCAATAACTCGTGTGCACTCCAAAGCTACATTTTTGCAGAAAAAGGTAATTCCAACTTTAAAGCCACTTCTTGTTCACTTGCAAACTTCTTTTTTACTCAGTCTCTTATTTTTTCACATGTTCACCACTCCCCATATTTCTACCCTGTTAATCCCACTGGTGAAAGGTATCTCTGATGGATTATAGCTTGCTTTTCCTTAGAATGGGATATAGCCCTCTAGTACTTGACAGCGCAGTGATCGAAACAGCTCCTACCAATTGTTGGAAATGGTCATGTGAGGTGAAATCTATTTACTACCCTGGCTTTAAGTTCTACCTTTCAGATACGTTAGATTTCAATTAATTTTCCCCTTGGTAGTAAGGAGCTTAGAGGATGGGTAGAACTGGGACCCAGATGTTCACATAATGCTCCCTTCATTTTAACCAGTGCTTAGAGTTGAGAATATTAGGGGACAAAGAGCCACACCAGGCAATAAAGACAGGCTTTGTTCATAAATGTAACTGGTCTAAGACTTATCAGAGAGTTGAAAAACTGAGTTGTAGTAAATCTTGTTTGATTGTGCTTGTTTATACTTAATTGTGGATATTTTTGTGTGACCAAAGAGTGACCATCTCATCAGAGCTTTGAGAATTAGTAAATTCTCAGAAGGAAGCATGTATTCAAAGGAGAAAGCTTGGCAAAGTGTTTGGCACATAAGAAAATACTAATTGGTTGTTGCCAACTGCATTCAGCGGCTCAGTTTCTATACAGGCTTTTTCATGTCGGATTTAATTTATTCTGGATTGTTTTACTAATTTATTCTGAAATATCTTGATTACAAAATGTTGGAAACCTAATTTAGATTTTCATTTCTGGTAGTGTGGTAGACTAGCTATTCAGAATGAGATTCCTAGTTGAAGTGCAGAAATCTTAGGTAAATAAATTTTTAAAAGCCTTCCTTCATATCTTCTTTCATGCACTGGAAAGCCTGAAACAGAACTGAAAGCAGGAGTTATGGAAGGTAAGATATTAACTGTAGTTTTAAGTATGTATATTAGAATAGGTTGGGTTGCTATTAAAAGGCTAGAATAACTTTAAATAGAGAAGGAAAAATGGAAAGAGAAAAACATAGTTAATCTAAAAGGCAGCAAAAAGAGGCATCCATATTGGTGAGGAAGAAGTCAAACTGTCAGTATTTGCAGAAGACATAATACTATATTTAGAAAACCCTGAAGACTCCACCAAAAAACTCTTAGAATAAATGAATTCAGTACAGTTGCAGGATATAAAATTAATATACAGAAATTGGTTCCTTTTCTATATACTAATAATGAAGTAGCAGAAACAGAAATTAAGAAAACAATTCCATTTACACTTGCTCTCAGAAGAATAAAATATCTACAAATAAACTTTACCAAGAAAGTCAAAGACCATGAAAACTATAAAACACTGGTGAAAGAAATTGAAGGTGATGCAAACAAATGGAAGGAAATTCTATGTTCATGAAGAACCAATATTGTTAAAATTTTCATACTACCCAAAGCAATTCATAGATTCAATTCAATTCTTGCCAAAATACCAACAGCATTTTCCAAAGAACTAGAATTTTTTACAGAACTATAAAAGACCCCAGACAGCCAAAGCAGTCTTGAGAAAGAAAAATGAAGCTGGAGGCATCACAATCCTAGATTTCAAGATATACTACAAACCTATAATAATCAAAACAGTACAGCCCTAGCACAAAAATGGACACACAGATCAAAGCAGCACAAGAGAGAGCTTAGAAATAAATCCATGCTTATGTGGTCAATTAATCTACAACAATGGAGGCAAGAATACACAATGGGGAAAAGACAATCTCTTCAGTAAATGGTGCTGGGAAAACTGGACAGTTATATACATACAAAAGAATTAAACTGAACCACTTTCTTATACCACACATGAAAATAAACTCAAAATGACTTACACACTTAAATGTGAGACCAGAAACCATAAAACTCCTAGAAGAAAACACTAGGCAGTAATTTCTTTGACATCGACCTTACCAACATTTTTCCAGATACGTTTCCACAGGCAAGGAAAATAAAAGCAAAAATAAACTATTGGGACTACATCAAAATAAAAAAGTTTTGCACAGCAAAGGAAACCATCAACAAAACGAAAAGACAACCTACTGATGGGGAGAAGGTACTTGCAAATGGTATCTCTGCTAAGGAGTTAACATCTAAAATACAGAGAGAACTTATACTACTCAACTCAAATACTTTGATTAAAAATGGGCAATGAACCTGAATAGACTTTTTCCCAAAGAAGACATACAGCTGGCCAACAGACAAATGAAAAGATTCTCATCATTACTAAGTGTCAGGGAAATGAAAATCAAAACCACAATGAGATATCACTTTACATCTGCCAGAATGGCTAGAATCAAACAGACAAGAAATAAGTGTTTGCGAAAATATGGAGAAAAGGGAGCCCTCATACACTGTTGGTGGGAATGCAAATTGGTGCAGCTACTGTGAAAAACACTATGGAGATTCCTCAAAAAATTAAAAATAGAAATATTACATGATGTAGGAATTCCATTACTGAGTATTCACTCAGAAAATGAAAACACTAATTTAAAAACATATATGCATCCTTATGTTTGTTGCAGTGTTATTTACAATATCCCAAAATATGGGAGCAACCCAAGTATCTATCCTTAGATGAATGGATAAAGAAGATGTGGTTATGTGTACACACAGACACAGAAACAGACAGATAGACACATACATACACACAGAAAGGAATATTTCACAGCCATAAAAAGGAATTAGATCTTGGGATGCTTGGGTGGTTTAGTTGGTTAAGCGTCTGACTTAGCCTCAGGTCATGATCTCGCAGTTGGGGAGTTTGAGCCCCGCAATGGGCTCTGGGCTGACAGCTCAGAGCCTGGAGCCTGCTTCAGATTCTGTGTCTTCCTCTCTCTCTGCCCCTCCCCCTCTCACACTCTGTCTCTGTCTCTCAAAAATGAATAAACCTTAAAAAAATATTAAAAAATGAGATCTTGCTATTTGTGATAACATGGATAGACCTAGAAGGTATTATGGTAAGTTAAATAAGTCAGACAGAGAAAGACAAATACTGTATGATTTCACTTATATGTAGAATCTAAAACACAAAACAAAGTAACAAATAAACAAAAGCAGAAACAGACCCATAAACACAGAGAACAAAGAGATGATTGCCAGAGGTGAAAGAGATAGGGGGGTGGGCAAAATGAATAGACAGGAGTGGGAGATACAGGCTTCCAGTTATGGAATGAGTAAGTCACAGAAATGGAAGATACAGCATAGTGGAAATAGTCAATGGTATTGTAATAGTCTTGAATGGTGACAGATAGTAGCTACCCTTGTGGTGAGCACAGCATTACATATAACCTTGTTGAATCATTATGTTGTATACCTGTAACTAATGTAACAGTGTGTTAATTATACTTCAATAGAAAAATAAGTAAAAGAAGGCAAGAAAGCTATAAGAAAAAAGATAGTAAAATAAATAGAAATCACATGATATAGACCTAGAGATAAATCCAGATATATAATCATAATAACTCTCTAGCTAAAGGCAAATTTTATCAAACTAAATAAGATTCTGCAATATACTCTTTGTAAGAGATATACGCAGCATAAAAAATAATAACAAAATGAAAGTCAAAGGGTTGAAAAGGCATATGGGAAACATCTAAATGAACACTAGTACACCTAAATTACTATTAGACAAAATATAATTTAAGTGTTAAATATGAAGTCACTTAATGATGGGCGAAGTTAAATTCATCAGGAGGATGTAAACAATCAAAACTTGTATGTACTTAGTGAAGTCTCAAAATACAGAAAGCAAAAATGGACAGAACTATACCAAGATAAATCCTTAAGCTAGTGGGAGATATTAAATATCTCTCAGAGTAAATGATAGCAGACAAAATATCTGTATGGATATAGAAGATTTAAAAAGCAAAATCAAGAAACTCAATCCCTCAATTTGGAGTACATACTTTTTTTTAAAGTACACGTGAAACATTTAGAAAATTGACATTTTGCTAGGTCATAATCATAGCCTCCTCACCCACTGTATATAAAGCCTTAAGTCAAAGAAATGGTACCACATAGATCACTTCTCTAACACAATGCAACTAACTTAGAAATCATTAAACATAACTAAGAAAATCCTATACATTTAGATATTAAAAAAACATATATATAAGGTTCAAAAAATCATGGAAATTGGAAAATATTGAGATCTGAACAAATAAAAGTACTACCCAACAAATCTTTGGAGGTTCAAATAAAGTGGATTCAAATACAGAAAACTTATTTAATAAAAGGAAGAAAGGCTCAAAATTAATGAGTTAAATGTCTAACTTAAGAAATTAGAAAAATGGAATAAACACAAAGAAAGTAAAAGGAAGAAAAAAATGCAATTGTGGAGTAGAAATAATGAAATAGAAGACAAACACACAATAGAGAGGGTCAACATATTTCAAATTTGATTCCTTGAAAAACTAAGGAAGAAAGGGAGAATATTCTCAACGTATATCATGAATGAAAAGGACAAAACTAAAGATATCAGAAAGTCATTATGAAAAAAAGTCAATAAATTGCAAACCTCGATGGAATGAATTCACTCATATAAAAATACAACATGCTAAGTCTATCCCAGGAAGAAATAGAATGTGAAAAGTCCTATAACCATTAAAGATATAAAATTAGCTAAAAATCTTTGCACAAAGAAGTTTTGATCTTCGGATAGTTCTAATCTTATACGGGCACTTTCAGAGAATAGAAACTGAGGGAGTATTCCCCAACTTATTTTATGCAATCAGCATTACCTTGATGCCAGATCTAGACAAGGACATTACAACCCAAATAAACAAACAAAATCACTCTCGATCATGACCATAGATAGTAATCCTTAAAAAGATTAACATTAGCAAACTGAATCCAAAAAGGCATAAAAAGATTGTACATTATGATTAATTACATTTATCCCATGAGTGTAATATTGGTTCACTTGTAATTTATTTACTACCTCATAAATTGAGAGAAAAATCATGTGATTATTTCAACACATGCAGAAAACAAAACACTAGAAAAACCTCAACACTTATTCGGATTTAGAAAAATTCTTGGCAAACTGGTAACAGTTCTTATCACAGCTTGGGTTCCTCAGTAAGAAGAGTCTGAGATGGAGATTAACATACAGGAGGTTTATTAGAGATTGTTCCTGGTATTAGTACCTCTGGAAGGAAAAGAAAGGAAGTAGAGGTACACAGAGGGAGGAGACGTTGAGTTGTAGCGTAGCCTCTGGGAAAGTCTCAGCCAACCCTAAAGAGAGCTCTGAAATGAGGCTGGCCCTTTGGAATTGTCCTGATTTGGAATGAGTACGTTGGGCCTTACCTCACGGCAGGCAATCACCTGAGGTGGGCTGCTCCAGGAAGTGGGTGTGACATAGGCGCGGGGACTCTTCTTAGCTGAAGAAGGCAGACAGTTGAGGACTATCTGCTAGCAGGACTCCTACCTGCTGGGAGAACTACTTCAGCTCCAAAGAGGGACCTCAGAAGCACACCATAGTGTCCTTTTACAAGCACATACAAAAAGCGTATAGCATAGGTCATATTTAATGGTAAAATGTTGAGAGATTCCCTTTAAGGTTAGAAAATCAAGACAAGGAGGTTCATTATCACCATTTCTATTCAGCATTGTGCGGGGAGGCATGAAAAAAGAAAAGGTTTAAAGATTAAAAGATAGGGGCGCCTGGGTGGCTCAGTCGGTTAAGCATCCGACTTCGGCTCAGGTCATGATCTCATAGTTCGTGAGTTGGAGCCCCGCATCGGGCTCTGTGCTGACATTTCAGGGGCCTGTTTCGAATTCTGTGTCTCCCTTTCTCTCTGCCCTCCATTCATTCTCTGTCTCTCAGAAATATAAGAAAATATTTTTTAAAAGTTTAAAAAAAGATTAAAAGATAAAATGAACGTGAATTGCAGGTGATGTTTATTTTTGTCACAATCTACAAATAATTATAATAAAAAAGAGTATCAGAGTTGTTGAATGCAAAGTAAAAATATATATAGGTATGTGTATATATGTGTGTCAATTGCATTTCCATATTAAGCAATAATTTAGAAAACTTTCTTTAAAAATACTATTTATAATGACATAAAAGTGTAATTGGAAATAAATAAAAAATATATAATACCTTCATTGAGAAAATGATATAACTTTATCAAGAGATGTTAGAAAATGTCTAAGTAAATAGAAAGGTATATAATATTTATAGATATAAGGTTTCTTTTTAAAAATTTTTATTTATTCCGACAGAGAGAGAGAGAAAGTGAGTGCAAGCAGGGGAGGGGCAGAGAAAGAGAGGGAGAGAGAGAATCCCAAGCAGGCCCAGAGCTGTCAGCACAGAATCTGATGTGGGACTTGATCCCAGGAACCATGAAATCATGACCTGAGCCAAAATCAAGAGTCAGATGTGTAACCAACTGAGCCACCCAGGCACCCCTAGCAGACTCTTAAATAAATATATTAGTTCTTTCTAAATTGATTTAGAGATTTGATGAAATTCCAATAAAACAAAAATACCACTGTGGTTTTTGTGAAATTTGACAAGTGGATTTGAAAATTTATATGGATGAATATAATACCAGGGAGAAAGAAGAAATATGGGAAAACTTGCATTACTGGATATAATGACTTATTATCAGACTACATAATTAAGAATATAATGTTGATATAGGATGAGACAGACAAATGGAACAGAACAGGAAATGGAGTCCAGAAAGAAATCTGTGCATATACAGAAACTTGATTTGTATAGATCAGTGGGAAAGAGCAGATTATTTCATAAATAGTTTAAGGACAATTTGGTATCTATATATTTTTTAAAAATCTGAAGATAGATCTTTACCTTATATCATAAACAAAAATCAATCTAGGTGGTTAAAGACTTAATGTGAAAGGCACAACCATACACATTTAGAATAACATATAGGGAATATCTTCAAATTCTTGAATAAGGAACAGTTTCTTAAAGAAGACACAGAAATGCAAATTACACAGGAAAACATTAACACACTCGACTATATTAAAATTAAGCATTCAGGTGATAAAAGACACGGTAATGAGAGTTAAAAAAAAAAACAAAACAACTCGAAAAATTGGGAGAAATCATTTGCAACTCTATTATCAACAAAAGATTAATGTCTAGAATATAAAAACTTAGAACAATTAATATAGGAAAGGCAAAGAAACCAAAGTAAAAATGGAGAAAACATATGAGCTAGATATTTACAAGAAAGGAACACAGTCTATAACCAGAGGAAAAGATGTCAGCCTCGTGAGTAATCAGGGAAATGCGAACTAAACTAAAAATGAGCAGTATAAGTTATCAGTTATCTTTTGCTCCAAAACTTAACAACTTAAAACTACAATAAGCATTTATCACCTCACATAGTTTCTGTGGGTACAGAATTTGTGAGAATTTGTGATAGTTCTTGCCCAGGGGTATCTCATCACGTGATTGAGGTCAAGAAGTTAGCTGGGCTGTAGTCTGCTAAAAGCTTCACTGGGATTGAAATATCTGCTTCCAAGATGGCAATAACCAACGTCAGCTTGATAGCCATGCAGGTGACCCTTGTGGAGAAGTAGCTTAGTGTCTTTATAACATGGCAGCTGGCTTCTCCCAGAGCGAGTGATCCAAAAGAAAGTCTGGCAAAGCTTTGATGTCCTTTAAGAGCTCACCTCAGAAATCATATTCTTTTATTTCTACAACATCTTATTATTTATGTACTGTATTTATTGTGGGAGTGCAATGGAATTCCTTCCTCTGGAAGGAGAGGAATATCAAGAGGCAAGATTCATTGAGAACCATCTTGGATGCTAGCTACCTCAGGCATAATTGCACATCTAACAGAATGTAAACTTAGAAGTCTACCACTCCCTGTCATGAAAGGGACAAAATTATACTTACTAGGACCACATGGGAAAAACTCAAGGCAGGAGAGTTATTGCATTGTACGGTCCCCTTTTCTTACTATTTTCCTGGCAAAAGAGAGGAACAAGGACCATTAAGCCATATTGTCTCTCCTTAACCCAAGAGGCTAGAAACTCTGTCATCTGCATGTACAAATATAAACTGGCACAACCATGTTAAGAAATACTTGCATTTCCTATGTGGTTTGCACTTGTATACAACCTGTGATCCGGCAACTTCACTCCTGGTACACGTGTTAAAGACTGTTTTACACATGTGCCCTAGCAAAGATATTCACAAAAGCCTTACTCTAAATAGAAAAAATTCCTAAATAATCCATTAACGAATAAACTATGGTATAGTTCAAGAGGAATACTATACTGTAAAGCAAAATGAATGAACTAAGTATATGCATCATTCAAGTAATCTCAAAGACAATGTTGAACAAAACACAAGTCACAAAGGAAAAGGCACAATTTATTCTTCAGAGATCTATATATAGGAGATAAAACTATAAAGACAAGAATGATCAATACAAAAGATCAGATGGTAGCTACTTCTGTGGGAGAGGAATACCCCTGAGAGGGGCACTGATAACGTTCTGTTTCTCAATGCCATGCAAGTTCATTTTGATTCTTTAAACTCTACAGACACCTTTTATAGTCTTTTTGCAAAGATGATATGCTCCACAACAAAAAATTGCAAATTAAAGTGTTCTTAAAAAGAGGGGCGCCTGGGTGGCTCAGTCGGTTTAGCGTCCGACTTCGGCTCAGGTCATGATCTCACAGTCCGCGAGTTCGAGCCCCGCGTCGGGCTCTGTGCTGACAGCTCAGAGTGTGGAGCCTGCTTCGGATTCTGCGTCTCCCTCTCTCTCTGCCCCTCCCCCACTCATGCTGTCTCTGTCTCAAAAATAAATAAACATAAAAAAAAGTTAAAAAAAAAAAGAGACATAGCCCTGGCATTTTAAATTATTTCAGTGAGCAAAATGTTCTAAAATATTCATCATTACACATCAAGTATCTCTCCTTCCTCCATTCTCCATCAACACAGAAAAGTGTAAATATATCAAGTCTGAAAAAGGGAGCAGAGTTTCCTCAATTCACAAATGTTACCGCAAAAGTCATGGTAATTTGCCCTCAGAGCTCCTTTTGATTCATTGTCTGGCTCCAGATCCTTGATGTGTATTTTCAGGAGAATAGCTAAAATAGACTGAGAATAATAAGCTCAAATCTAAACCTCATGCAAAAGAAAAATTAGAATTTCATTGAACTTTATTCACCAGGTGAATCCTGCTCCTTTTCAGGTCTGTGGCATCCATGCCATTTTAATATTAAAATATGTATTACTCTCTTTATTCTTCTTAATGTTCTGCAAATGTTTCAGCATAGAAGTCTCATTAACTCCAGATGAGTTACCCAGATGGCCCTAAATATTAGGGTTCTCCTGATGATAAGAGGATCAATAGAAAAATATTTCCAGAAAGACAGTACAATTTTTCTAATGTGTATACTAATCACTAAAAATATTTTTATATGAAAATATTTCCAAGTTGCAGATAACTTTCAATAATATATATATGTATGTATATATATATATTTTAGCTGCACGATTATATCAAAATAATTCATTGGCATTAAAAAAATCAGCACGGATTTGATAGACTGGACTATCAGCGGGGTTCATTGGGTTCTTTTTTTTTTTTTTTTTTTTTTACATTTGACAGTTCATATTTTACTTGATTTGTCCACTGGCAATGATATTCAGAGTAGAGCTACAGATCACCAGCCAGGGTGGCTCCACACAAGCCTCTGTTTCCTGACCCATTGGTGGTGGCGGTGCTCCTGGACAAACAGGAACTCAGGTTTAGCCCCTGGCTCTTCCATTTAACTCTTTCCAGAGTTGTGGTGAGGAAACCAGGACTATAGAAAACCCAAGTGTTGAAAGCTATCTTTTACCTCCTCTGATTCAGGCAGTAAGTGCTGCATATGGCCACTCAGTAGTGTGAAGCCATAACACATCTAAGGGTGGCCTGGGGCACTTGTCAATGTGGGTATCCTGAAAAGTGAGGGTCCTTCATCATGGAGCTAAACACACACACCTGGCCTCCTGGGAGTCTGAGAGGCTGAGGGGTCCTGGAAGGTGGATAAGGGCAGGCCTGGCTGTTGCTTTATACCCAGGAGGTGAGCCAGCAGATAGATAAGTAACCACGGATGTGAGCTACTAAAACCAAATCTGACTGATGAAAACTATCAAAGAATTTACTGGAAGGATTGGGGGTACCTAACTGAAGAAACAATTGACCCATCAGACTTTGGAAATGGCAGGAGTTAGGGTAGATCCAGGAATCCAGATTCTGGGATCTGGATGGTATATTTTTTCCTAGGTACTATCATCAAACTAAATTCACCTCAGCATTTCTCAGTTCTTGTATCACTGTGCTTAACTTTCAAATTCCTGCTATAGTCTGGCCTGGTTTGGGTCATAGGACTCTTCTTGACCAGAGGAAGTTATGCTGGGATGGACAATTTGACCCAGATTGCTACAGTGATAGGTTTGGAATGGGATGGGGGCAGATCCTGTGTTTTCCAAAGGAAAATCAGGGGTTGTTCCTAAAGAATGTGGGCATTGATGTTGGGCCGGCAAAATAGCAGATATCCGCTATAACCCTTTTATCAGAAATTAATTTTGCTGTATTCTGACCTAGAGCCACTGTACCATTTAAGTGAATGCTATACACGTTTGGGCCTTAGTCTGCTTGGGTTGCCATAACAAAATACCAAAAATTGGGTGGCTTGCACAGGAGAAATTTATTTTCTCACAGTTTTGGAGCCTGGAAGTCTAAGATCAGGGTACCAGCACGGTTGGACCCGGTGGGAGCCCTCTTCCTGCCCATCGATGGTCACCTTCTCCTTGGGATCTCCTGTCTCTCTCTTCCTCATATAAGGCCACCAATCCTATAGGATTAGGACCCCACCCTTATGACTTCCTTTAACCTTAATTGTATCTTAAAATTCCCATCTTCAGATATAGTCATATTGATGGTTAGGGCCTCAAAATAAGTATTTTGTGGAGACGTGATTCAGTCCTTGGCAGGTACCCATTATAGGACTCACCATTTGCTAAATAACTCACAATGATAGTCTTCTTGTCCTCATGCACAAATTCGATTGCAAGGGCTGGTGAGTGAGTGTTGTTTCCTGAGCAACACGTCGGGGTTTGTCAGGCTCTGCGGAGAACCCTTCCTGTCCTCCTGGACCAAGAGGTCCTGCACCCCAAGTGAAAGGCTCTACCTCTGATGGCTCGTCTGTCTCTACTATTTGTCTGCAATTCGGCCCTACAGCAGTCACTGCTCCAGCCTTGGTAGTGTCTCCTCTTCTGTCTTTCTGACACCCCACCAGAAATTACTAAGAGAGGCCATGTGCAATTGTGGAAAACTGTGGAAGTCAGAGCACCTGTATTCTATTCCCAGCTCTAGCATTTACAAGCTGTGTGACTTTAAGGAAATCACTTAACTTCAGTAAGCTCACGTATGCCACAAAAGTGTGTTGCTTTCTTACTTACAAATTCAGGGCTAGGAGCTGAGAAGTCAGTGATGCGTGCTATGAAGGAAAAGTGTAGGATGCTACAGAACATGTGGGGAGGGTGAGCAGCCTCCAGCTAATCTGATAGTGTAGGTCACTGAAGTCTTTCTGGAGGAAATGACCTTGGATAAGAAAAATGAAGAAGGAGCAGGAGTTGCCTGGGAGCAGTAGAGGGGGCAGCGTGGGGTGGGGTGGGGGAACACACAAGGCAGAGAGAAGAGCATGTGTCCAGGCCCTGAAGTAGGAGGGACCTGGCACACTGAGCTTTGCCTGGATCAAAGAGAGGTGCATGTAAGGTGAAGGTGGGCAGGAAGGCAGATGTAAAAGCAAGCAGCCATTAGCCCTGTCAAAGATTTTGTTCTCTGGGGCGCCTGGGTGGTTCAGTATTTCAGCTAAGGTCACGATCTCACAGTTCGTGAGATTGAGCCCCGAGTCAGGCTCTGTGCTGATAGCATGGGGCCTGCTTGGGATTCTCTCTCTCCCTTCTCTCCCTGCCCCTCCCCTGCTCACGTTCTCTCACTCTCAAAATAAACAAACTTAAAAAAAAAAAAAAAAAGATTTTGTGCTCTGTCCTAGGACTTAAGGTGGGAGCAGGGGAGAGGCATGCTCCAATATGTGTTTTCAAAAGATCACTTGGACGACTAGACTATGGAGTATTGGATACAGGTAGGGTTGACTATGGGTATGTCAGTGGTTAGGGATAGGTTGGGAGAGGAGAGAGAAATAAATGTGTTAGTCATCTCTAACCAAGATTACTATGCCCACGTATTGTATTATTATCTACTGATTGGCTCAGAGTGATCTTTACTGAGTAATGCATTCAACAACATTTACTGAATCAGCCACTTTTCTAGGTGCTGACGATACAGCAGTGAAACGCAGACTCTGCCCTCACCAAGCTTATTTTCTAGTAATATGATACATTCTATTGGGTTTGGTGTAGGGTCAAATGAGATAAATAAGCTACCCATCTGTGTATGGTTACTTGGGATCTCTAGTTCACGGATTTCTAGAGAATACAGGTTTTCAACTTCCTTCCTGTATTAGTTTTTATATGGCTGCTGTAACAAATGACCATGAACTTAAAACACCACAATGTATTACCTTCCGTTCTGGAGGTCAGAAGTTCAAAACGGGTCTCGCCGGGCTAAAATCAAAGTGTAGGCAGGGCTGCATTCCTTCTGAAGGATCTTGGGGAGAATCTGTTTCCTTGCCTTCTCCAGTTTCTAGAGGCCACCTTTTTGGCTCATGGCCCTTCTATCTCCAAAGCCAAAAACCTCCAGTCAAATCTTCCTCACATCCTGTCTCACTCTGACACTCATTCTCCTTCCTCTCTCGCTCACTTATGAGGATTCCTGTGATTACATTGGGCCCACCTGGGTAGCCCAGGAAACTCTCCCCATCAAAAGATCGTTTGCTTAATCACATCTGCAAGGTCCTTTCTGCCACATAGGGGAACACACCCACAGGTTCTGGGGGTTAGGACATGGACGCCTAGGGTGGGGGGCATTATTTTGCTCACCACTCCCTGGTGTAGCTTTACCGTGTCCAAATCATGAATGGAATTGTTTTCTCTCTTTTCGGTTTTGTTCTCAGTGTGTGACTGAACAGTAAAGGGAAACACAGGGAACATCCGAAGTTGGATCAGTCTTTTTTTTTTTTTTTCTCCTCGTGTCTGAGAGATTTCAAGAGAATCCCAGAGAGCTTCCTCTTTATGAGAGGGTCAAGTGTCAAAACCACAGCCCTCTCTCAGTGCTGCTACAGAGAAGAGCTCAGCAGGTTGTTTCTGGCTCTCGCAGCTGACTCACTTTTCTCAGAATATTCCAGCCAGTATCTGGAAATCTTTAACTATGAGTGCTCTGTTGAGCAAGATTCCCTCCCTGCAGGGTTACTTGTTGGGGGGCGGGGAACACTTTAAAGAATATCCCCTGACACTTTTTAGAGCACAGAGGTAGGAAAAGATTCAGGTGAATAAGAGAAGATAGGGAGCTTGTGTCCTTATGGAGGAAAAGCAATTCCTTAAAGTATTATACTTTCCCATCCTGCTGCTATGAAGGTATGAGAAGAAAACACCACTGAGGATTGTTAGTGACCCACTTAAAACTAAATTAATTGGCAGGATATAGTTTTGGAAGTCTCTCCCGTGGCGGCTCTGAAGGAGCTCTGAAAAGGCAATAAAAGGCTGTGTTCAAGTTCCCCTTTTTCTTTCAAGCTAATGACTAGGGTTTCCTGATTCCAGGTGAGAAAGCGACCACTCACTCAGGGCAAGTAAAAACTTACTCCCTTCAGATGCATGGTTGTGTGAGACACACGTGAGTCTGCGGTGGCTGCACTTTGTTGGGGCTGCCAGGTTTGGTTTGGGTCTCAAGCCCCAGCGAGTGACTGAGGTTAAGGTCTGGTAGTGGGGGTGCTTTAAATTCTGTGGTGAAAACAGATTTGAGGAGGAGGGTGGATACTGGAATGTCCAAGAAGACAAGGCCATATCTGAAAGGAAAAAGGTGCAATCTGCCCTCATGAGTTGCCTCCTGTGTGACAGAGACAGGAGTTGACAATAAAAAGCTACGCTGACAAAGGGGACAGGAGAAATAACTTTCTGGCCAAGTGTCTTTATTGTTTGCCATATGCCATGCTAATGGGTCGTCTGGTCAGATATGCTTTTTCAGGGAAAATGATTATCCATTTTCCCCTGCCCTGGCCTGGTGAGAAGGCCCCTGGGGGAACCAGCCAATGAACTTCAAGTGGGAAGGGCCTTTTCTTTGAAGGACAAATGCACCAGGGGCACCCAATACGCAATATCCACTTTCCTGGACTCATCGGGCATCTCTTTCTTCCTTTCTCAGCCATTTTCAGACTGTGCTCTCTGCTTTCCGTCAGTGCCTGTAATCAGCACCATCTCATCCGCACCTTTCCTCTGCTTGCAACACAATGCCTGCAACCTGGTTCGCTCCTTTCCATTCTCTGTGCCACAGTCTCAAGTCTCAAGGGCACCAGCAGAAGAACAGAGAGACTCCTTCTGCCAGAAGCTGAGTCTCCTTTCCCACATTCCAAGCAGGAACATGTGAGAAAGAGGGCGGGGGAGGGTCTTTCTTTCCCTTTCAGAATCCTGGCATCAACACCCTGCTGGGATTTGTGCACGGTGCTTCATTGTGCATTGCGGTCTAGGGCCGATGTCTTTCTATTAAAGCTAGAATTGATTCACTAGGTAATAAATTGAAGAATCCTCCCCAGGCTTTCCAGCAAAATTACTTATGCTATTAGTAGCATTAAACAGGCTTTTACAAGTGGAGATAAGCTCTCTTGAAGTTGCGTGCATGTCTGGATGCGTGAAATCCAGGGCTACCTTACGTGGCTGCGAATAGGTCAGGACCAGAGGAGAATGTGGACTTTTGCGTCTTGAGTCCCCTACTTAGATTTGTTCCTATGATGAATTAATCTTTAACGCGTTCACTAGAAAGCCATAGCTCATTAAAACTAGACACAGAGGACAAAAAATAACAACACTTTTGGACTCTGACTTTGCCTTAGGGTTCAGGGGCCTGCCTACTCAATTTGCCCTGGTGTGGATCTTAAAGCAAAGCTGCCTCTGTCAATAAATCACCAGGTGGCCCCGTCCAAGTCTCTGAGCGGTCTGTGTCACCAGTCTGTCACTTCTCCCTCTGGCTGCCTGCAGTTTTGACAGTTGGGTGCAGGGCTGGCGCAAATCTAAGCAGTCTGGATGCCGAGCTGCTGAGCCGTTGAATGCAGAAGATCAGCTGGACTCCTTTAAATAAAGTCCATCTCAGGGCCCCAGAGTCACATGTCCTGGAAAGGGGCCGTGTGATAGATGATCAGGTGACATTTTCCGATAGAGGAGCTCAGAAAAATTTTAAGTAAAATCTTCTGTTATTGTTATTATGGCCATCTCCTTTAAAGGAGATTCACAAATTCTTTTTAAATAAAATCATCCCCTAATTTGATCTCTTCTAGAAGCGCTGATTTTCATATGTTGGAGAACAATTATTCCTTCAGAGGAACAGGGCACATGGGTGACTGAGCCATTTAGCAGCAATATAGTTAAAGTGTGGAGAGTTAATCATTTCTCTTCCTACTCCCAGTAAATCTGTTTTGTGTGTCCCAGCTTGGAACGTTATGGAGGACAAGGAGGAACATCTGAGGACAATATATCAGTGAGGCAGCACGGGCCTCCCTGGGGTGCGGTATTTGTGGATGTGGGGACTATTGAATGGGCCGGGGAAGGACGCAGCGACCTTGCGGGCCTGCCGGTTTCAGTTCCTGAGAGTGTCCCAGGCACATCGTTTCTGCCTGTCCTCCGGGGAAAGAGGGTAATGAAAAGCAGCAGAGGACGTGTTCTTCAGAGACCAAAAGTCACAAAAAATAGAAAGGGTAAGGAGTCGACTTTATCTACTGAAGCCCACACTTAATGTTCTTCCTCCTCTCAGGGACGAAAACGACATTGAACATTTAACGACACACAGCGAATGCAGTCCCTGCCGGAACCAGAGGGCCACTCGGTAAACAAGAATGGACTTAACACTCTAAACCAAGCAGCACAGAGAGAAGGAGTTGGTTGCGGTCACAAGACACACGAACTGTCAGCCTAGCCATAATCGTTACTCCCTTCCAGGGTGATGCTTCAGCATTCACAAAATACATCTGCCGCTCACAGAGCAGGGTGGGTGTTACAGGCTGAAGTATGTCTCCCTGTAAGTAATGTTGAAGTCCTAACCCCGGTGCCTGTGAACATGCTCTTATTTGAAAGTAGAGTCTTCGCATGTGTAACCAAGCTAAGATGAGATGATACTGAGTTAGGATGGGCTCTAATCCAATGACTGGTGTCCTTATAAAATGAGGAAAGTTTAGATTCACACAGAGAGAAGAATGCCATGTGAAGATACAGATACACCAGGGAAGAAAGCCATGGAACAATGGAGGAAGACATTGGAGTTATGCCTCAATAAGGCAAAGATGCCAAGGATTTCCAGAAACCACCAGCAGCTAAGAGAGAAGCATGGAACAGATTCTCCCTCTGAGCTGCCAAGAAGGAACCAATCTTGCCGACATTTTGATTTGGGACTTTAAGCCTTCAGAATTGTTACAGAATACCTTTCTTTTGCTTTAAGACACCCTAGTTTTGCAGTATTTTGTTATAGCATCCCCAAGAAACTATCTTATAGTTTTATCTTATAGAAGAAGAACACAGGTTTCAGAGATGTTAAGGAAGTTACCCAAGATTACATAGCCAAGAGAAGCTTAACATGGAGACTTAAAAAAACCCAGAGCAACGTCTTCAAATCCAAGACCCTCTTCCCCACATGACCTCTGAAAGTAGTTGGCACAGACGTGAATAAAAAAGAGATGTGTAGCAATTTCGTTCTGAGTATATACTCAAAAGAATTGAAATCAGAGATATTCGTACCCCCATATTTATAGAAGCATTATTCACAATGGCCAAAAGGTGGAAGCAATGCAATGCCCATGGATGGATGAATGGATGATGAAAATGTGGAAAGTACGTGCAATGGCATACATGCAGCCTCAAAAAGGAAGGAAATATGACACATGCTACAACATGGAATGAAAACCTGGGGTGCAGTTTGGTAACTGAGATAAGACAGTTACAAAAAGACAAAAACTATATGATCCCACTCGCATGAGGTATCTAGAGCAGTCAAATCTGCAGAGACAGAAAGTAGAAGGGGTGGTTGCCAGGGACTGGGGACAGGAGGAAGTGGGGAGTTGCTTAATGGAGATAGAGTTCGGTTTTATAAGATGTGCCAAACTTCCAGAACTCCTCAACAATATAAATGTACTTAGTACTAATAAACTGTGCCCTTAAAAATAGTAAATGTTATGTGTGTTTTGCCACAGTTTTAAAAAGAGAGGGATGTGGACGGGGCTTGTTCTGATAACAGGAGGGTTAGCTCGGCCTAGCTACGAGAAGACAGCCAGATTGCACACGCTGGTTTCCTCACACCGGAAGATAGTGTGCTGCCTGCCTGTGACCTGCATCCAATGGAAACTTTCAAAGAAGGGAGGTCACCTGCCTTTCTGCAGGAGGCCGGGGGGCCCACACGCTGAGTTGCCAGCCTTGCCCTTCACACCACTATACATTCCGCCACTGTTACTCCAAATGCTGTTAGAGGCAGCTTGGCTCAGGTGTTTAGCATCTGCCCTTGAGACTTAGCTGTATTCTTAAAAGATTTGAGGAAAACACCCATTTATTTGTTAGTAGAAGAGTGATTTTAATTGCACCACCTCCTGATTTTGTTAGCTTGTGGTGAAATGGAGAGTCATGAGGTTCCCTTCCATGGACTATTCCCTTCGTCTCCAATCCCACGGTTTTTGGTGGCAGAGCTCTGGCTCACCGGCTAAGAGATGGTTTCAGCTCTCTGCTTCTTGGATAAGACCTGAGCACCGAGCAGCTGTGAGCTCCTGGGCAGTGGCCCCTGGCCTCCTGGAGTGTTCTGTCAGCACTCTACGTGGGTGGTACATGCCTCCATTTTGTTTGCACCTTCGCTTGTCTTTGTGCTGCTGACACACATTTATAGTCTGATTCATCTGATGTTTACAACTCATTCTACTGAGAGTTTAAGGGGTGCAAAGGGGCTCCACAGATATATAAACATCATAGTGTTATATGAATGTGTTGGTTACTCTCCATCTTGTCCTTTAGATCCATTCTTTGCCCTTCTCTGCTGACCTCTAAAAATGACAAGTCCAGTGCTCCCCTTTGTCTCTGGTTTCCAACTGGGTTCAGCCCCTGGGAGACCATGGCAGGGGAGAGCAGGCATTCATGGTGGGTACTCCCTCTGCTGCCTCCCTGCTGGCCTGTGGCTGTATTCCTCTGATGAGGCTGCAGCTTCTGCGGGTGTAGAGTGGGGTGACCCGTCATGGCTTTAGCTTTCTCAGGGTTCCAGCAGTAGCTTCCTCCTCAAATGACAAAATGAAAATTTAGTAGCAATGAGTTTGATGTCCTTCATTCAAGGGAAAACAATCCATGGATTGGGGGAGCTCAGTGCCTCACAAACAGTGGAGCACTCTTCCAAAGGAGTCTGGGCCAGGGTGAGTTTTATGGAGTGTTAGAAGTGGTAACATGGCAACAGGGCAGGATTGGCTGGGGCTGCATATCTGACCTTACTAGAAAGATCAAGGAACAAGGAAATAAGTAAAGAGCCCAGAGTTGGCTTAGAGTTTGGGGATTGGCTGACTAGATATACTGGGTTCCTGGTTAAGTGGAACATTTACAGCAACATGAAAGTTCTGTTGCTGACATAGCACCCTGGGGAGAAGCAGCCTCGCCTTAGGCCTAGAAATACTTCAACACTCCTTTTGCCCTTTAGGCTTTGGGGTGTAACAGCTGACTGTTGGTGCTAGGCCCTGGGTGTTTCATTATCTTTTGCTGGCTCTTTAATTCTTGCCCACACCTCTATAAATAGCTCTATCACTAAACCCTTCAATTACTCCTTCGAGTACCATCTGAATTCTGCTGAGACACTGACTGATATATAGTGAGTGCCAGGAGAAAAAAATATTATCACATAGAACCAAGGAGCTGGGAAAGGATAGGTAATATAAAAAAATACAAATCAAAAGTTGATTGATATACTGAGGATTTCTGACTCACTGACAGGAATTTTTAACGTGAAAGGCCCAGCACTTCTACGGTTGATTCTGTGGCTTTTTATTTTTGGTAGTCTTAAAATCTTTCAAGACTTCCACTTTCTGTATATTCTGTCCACAGGTAAGTGTGAATGTTTTGAGGACCAGCTATGAGGAGAAGCTCCAAACTGGCAACCTGGTCCAAAAGAACAGTATTAATAACAGTAATAGTGGCATTAGGAGAGACAGCTAACGCTCATTGTTTACCCTATGCTGCGAATTGTGCTCAATCTTTTATGTAGCATCTCACTGGAATCCCCACAACAGCTACGTGAAGCACACAGCCTCTTTTACAGAGGAGGAAACCACATTTAGAGACATTTGCTTTAGATTTTACAGCTGGATTTCAAACCCAGGCAGCCTGATACAAGAGCCGGGTTGTTCCTGACCACACAATTTTCCCCAAACATGGCCCTTGGATTCCTGCTGGTGTAGGAGACAATTTGGGGGCAGTGTGTGAGCGAAGAGTTTGATTTGATTAGTTATGTGTTTATGTTTAGGATTACTCTCTATTAATGACAAGTGATACTGGTTTCCCATTTTCCATACTGAGTTGGTTTCCCTTTCTGAACAATGTAAAGGGGAAGACTACATATATTTAAAGAAAAATATTAAGGAATTATGTAGGCCGAATATGGATATGACTCAAACGATGAATAAAGCTTGGGGGACACTGTGTCACTCTGCACTGGCCCTCCGTGAGCTCCAAAAGTTGACACAGAACAAGACTCTGTGAGAAAGTAAAAAATTAAATATCTACCCATCTGCTCCCAAATGCCATTTCTGATAAATATACCCATATTTTGCCTATTACCAGAGATTGTTTGGTTACAGTTTTGCCACAGCTAATGGGTCTGTGCCACTAATTGACTCATGTGGAGTTGACGATGAAGAGAATAATGTCAGTACAACATGGCAGTTGTGTGGGTTCAGGTGTGACTTCCTAGCTGAGGGATGGTGTACAAGCGTGAGTATGGTTATAATCACTAACAGGACCGGAAAATCCTTAGTTCCCTTGTTGCATAGATTGTGCTTACAGCATCTTCTTGCTCTACTTGAATTAAAGTAGAGGCTCCCCAGTCTTGTATTTGCAGCACCCCTGCCCTCTCCGAATCATGGCCACTGCACTTCTAGGAAATCAAATACAGTTTCTCACCAGGATAGGGCAAGGTCCCCAAGCCCTAATTAGGGGCATTAAGATGCCTCGTAAGAAAATGTCAGACTCTGATTCATGTTTTGTACTTCCCCCAGGTGCCCACAAAATGTGCCACCTTCCTGCAACCACCACCACCACTGCCACCACCACCATTACCACCACTATCACCACCACCAACCCCACTTCCCCCTCCTGAAGCTTAAGTCTCTTCCAAGTTCCTCATCCAATCCTGCCTCAGGCAGCAAATAACCAGGCCACATATTAGTGGCTACATAATAGTGGCAGGAAGGAGGGCTTTCAGCATGAGCCCGTTTGTGCTGTTGGTCGGAGCCATTACTACCCCAGTATTGACCACTGGGCTTCTAACTAGTTCTGTCTCCTGGAAGACTTGATTCTGACTGGGAATAGGTGGGGTAAGGTTTTTGTTTTTGTGTTTTTCTTCCAATTCCAAGTCCTCATTGTCTGCCTCAAGAGGAGGTCTCCATCGTGAATTGTTTACTCTGAGGCTGATCCTTGGGGCCATAGCACCTCAGGGCTGAGAGACTGAATACAACAGCAGGCCAGACCATATATAAAAATCTGCAGCAACCTGCCCAGAAAGCCTCATCTACAATAAAGAATGCAGGAAGCCAACCCACTCACTCTAAGTCAGACTTCTAGGAAGCCAGATTGCTATCTCCAGTGACAATCCAGGAAGCTGAACAACACCTTCTGTACAATTGGCCCCCGATGACCAGGACTTGATTAATAACTGACAGCTTCCCTGATTTTTGCTCTTGTTTGTAACTTAGGGCCAATCACAGAAAGCAAATACGTATCCCTAACCCGTCATATAGGAGGCCCCACTTCTAGTTAACCTGCCTACGGCTTCCCCAGACAACTGCCTCCAATAAGGGCACGCCTGAAGTCTTTACTGTTTTCCATTCTAAAGCCTCCCGCCCTCTGTCTGGAGTCTCTGCCACAAGGAGGGTGATGGTGGCGGACTCCCTTGTTAATAGCCAGCTCAGAATGAATAGCATTTGCTTTTCTCCTCTGGTTGATGTTTGTTTGTTTTCCACAGAGCACAACCCATGCTTGTCCTCTAGGGCCCTGCCTGATGATGGTGACTCCAGACCCTAGAGTCTCCTCTGTGGACAGGATTCCCATCACCTTCTGGGAGAAGAGTGTGGCCAGCAGTATGTGTCAGCATTAGCACTTTTCTTTCTTTCTCTTTTTAAAGTTTATTTAGTTTGAGAGAGAGGGAGAGAGAAGAGGAAGGAACAGAGAGAGAGGGAGGGAGAGGGTGAGAACTCCAAGCAGGCTCTGCACAGAGCCTGACATGGGGCTCGAACTCACAAACTGTGAGATCATGACCTGAGCTGAAACCAAGAGCCAGACGCTCAACCCACTGAGCCACCCAGGCGCCCCAGCATTAGCACTTTTCTGGGGAGAACACAGGCAGGGCTCAGCTGGACTCCCGAGTAACATATGTAGGTTGCCTTGCTTCTTTTATGAGCCAGTGACCAGGCAAGACTGTAACTGGGGTTTAGCTCTGGTTCTTTATTTCCCAGTTCTACTCACCCCACGAGGGGTGAGGTCTAGCCTTGCTTTCGCCAATTCCTACTTCTCGAGGATTAAAGTCTGTCTTATGAACGCAAACCCACTAGAGTGGCCCTAATCCCCAGTGGATAAATTTCCTCTCTGCCAACTGTCTGTCTTTAGGGCCA
The DNA here is from genome assembly GCA_030068075.1 of Paguma larvata. Taxonomy (NCBI): domain Eukaryota; kingdom Metazoa; phylum Chordata; class Mammalia; order Carnivora; family Viverridae; genus Paguma; species Paguma larvata. The sequence goes on from CM057829.1 coordinate 105,169,587, forward strand.
TGTCCGGCTGCTTGGCTTCTCCTTGTCCTACCACTGCTCTGCCTCCAGGGATCCTCAAAGCCCTTTCTTTCACCCTCTGCCAGCACACACACCACTCCGCCTGTATCAGATGTGGACTAGCCAGCTCCGTTCTCGATCAGATGTGGACTAGCCAGCTCCGTTCTCGCAAGCCGCCCAGCACAATCCTATCTGAATCATTCCGAGATTCCCTGCCAGGCTTGGCTCTAGCCAAATTTTTGAACAGATTGCGAAGTGACCACACGATGGCGCTAGACAGCTGCCGATGCTCTCGGAGAGTAGGCAAACTACGAGGTCTCTAGGGAGTCCAGATCTGTATTTCTCTGTTTTTGTGAATGTCAGAAAACTGAAAAATGATAATAGTCAACAACATCCAGAAAATCTTAATATTATTTTGCCAAGAACTCTTCCTAATCAATGGCCATTGGTGTTTGACACTCGCCAGACATCAATCAACTATCCTTCCTCTGCACACATCCCCACGCCCAGGGCCCTCTTCTCCACAGCAACCCACGCACTTTCTGTCCTAAATAATCTGCCAGTTGCCGTGAACCTGAAAATACACACAGAGAGATTTAAGAAAGATTAAAATGTCTTACCTAAGCATGAGTGAAATGATTTCTCCTTTTGTTTTGATCCATCGTTACACTAAGTAAATAGAAGACTTTTCCCTTTCCGTATGCATAGCTGGGCAAATCACATGCACGAATGAAAACTGCCCACATCTAGAAAAATCTCTCAGCTGCTTTGGCTGATTAGTCACTACATATTTACATAGCAAAGGCAAGGTTGCCCAGGTAATCATACAAACATTTGATATTTTCCTACACCTTCCCTGGCTGATGCAGATTCTTCGGAATTGAGGCTTGTTTTTGCACACGCTTTTAAAAACAACACCAGTGAGGTTTTCTTGGACTTCTTATTTTTTAACGTGACGAATGATAGCCTGGTATTCTCTGAGCTCTGTGTGAAGGACAGCAAAGCACAGTGGGGAGAAATACATCTTCAGGATCAAGGTGGAGGGGAGGGGGTGGCCTGAATCCTGGCTCAACCCTTACTTTATTCGTGACCTTGGCCAAACGTTCTCAACTTCTTTGGCCTTTGATACGCTTATCTGTGAACTGAAGTAAAGAGTTTTTGACTTCTAAAATTGTTTGGGGGGATTAAATAAGATAATACAAGTCTGCATAGTAGGGGCTCAATCACTGCTGCTCCGTGTAGACGGGATGATCACAGAGCATAACCTATGGTCGAATAACTGAAAGATCAGGAAAGTTCCTGGTGCTCCTTTGGAGGTCCCACGTGGTGATTAGGAGCATGGTCTTTTGAGTCAAACTATCTGGATTCAAACCCCTGTTTTGCTATTTTTGGCAGCAGGTGAATTCAGAAAAGGGAAGATAAGCTTTCCAAGCCACGGTATCCCAGTTTGTCATGGTGATAACTGTACACCCCACCTCAACATTAAGAAAATGCAGGTGTTAAGGGTGGAATTTTGTCTCTCCTCAGAAAGACGTTGAAGTCCTGATCACCAGTGGCCAATGAAGGGGACCTTATTTAGTAATAGGGTCTTTGCAGATGGTCAAGTTAACATGAGTTCATTGGGGTGGGCTCTAATCCAATGCAACTGGTCTTCTTAAACAGAGGAAATTCAGACACAGAGACACTCACATGGGGAGTACACCATATGAAGGTGGAGTCAGAGAATGCCAAAGATTGCCACTAAACCACCAGGACCTATGAAACAGATGCTCCCTCAAAGGTCTCACACGCAACCAACTCTGCAGACACCTTGATCTCAGACTTCTAGTCTCCAGAACTGTGAGACAAGACATTTCCATTAAGCCACCCAGTTTGTGGCACTTTGTTATGGCAGCCCCAGGAAACTAATACATGGATGCACTAACTCAGTGCTTGGCACCTAGTAGGCGTTCAATACATGTGAGGTATTATCGCTGTTGCTGTTGGCCAGTAAGTCCTCTCACCTTTTCTAACATCAGTTCCTTTGCACAGGAATATTCTCAGCTCCTTTTCCTGCTTAGTTACTAGAACCTACGTTTTATTGTGATGCTTAAATACGTGCAGAAAGGAATCTACGAGAGCAGATTTCAATCAAGCTGTTGTTTAGATTTTTAAAAAATCTAAACACTTTGAGCAGAGAGTCCCTAAACAGAAAGCCTGGTGTATAAAGAACGATTTGATGCAAGGTAAGGGTGGAATGAAACAACTTGCATAATTAAATTGCTGGGCATTCTGGCAGGTGTCCTGCCCGTGGCTCGCAGGAGAGAGCTAGCAGTGCCGAGGGAAGGAAGTGCCATTCTGATTCGCTATTCACATATCTCAGGGGAGTGGAGCTTCATCTCACGAAAGGCACGAGATTCCGAGCAGGGCTCCTTGGTGGCTGCTTTATTTTATGCTTGTCCCATGACAGCACAAAGGAAGCCGTTTTAGTCTCTCATTTCTTGATATAACCTGTCTCGCTGGTGACAACGAGGCAGAAATCTTGACTGATCTGGCCTGTGACTTGATTTTGGATCTTGGCATCCGGACTGACTCTAAAACTACCTCAGAGAAGTTCACACGCTTCTGACTCCCAGGAGGCGTTCAATAACACGTATGTGTAGTAAGACTAAATGAATGGCAAAAAGAAATATGTATTTTACTCATACTTGATTCTGGGCCTTAAAGATCATTAGGACAGTGCCACAGGAAAGTACGCTTCGAAAGTTTGAGGTAGGAAGCATTGGTGGTCTTTCTTTCTGGAGAAATTAAAATTACAAGCATTCCCTTCCTCTCATACATGCTGTGTACAAACAATCCCTAGAAATGAACTGTCTGGAGTATTTTATTTCTTAATTAATCCAGTTTTGCTATTTGGTATAAATAGGATGATGTTCAGGCTGAATGAAAGGACAGGAAAGTTTAGGGGATACAATCCAAGGAGGAGTTTCAACTCCCTCCACATCTGCTGCTCTATTTTGCTTTAAATTAGATTTTAAAATTAATTTAATTTTTCATTTCAAGTGGCTCAGCTTTCTCTCAGCCCCTCCTCTTGTTTTTCTAGCAGGTGGTTCTCCTGTCTGTGTCCCTGGGACTTCGTTTGGAGACCAAACACTATTTTCTACATCATCCGATAATTCTTTTCCTGTATAATATTATAAACTATGTATTATATATTATATATATTCCCATTATATATATTTTCCTATTATTTATAATTATAATATGTATATGTATGTATGTGTGTGTGTATATATACATATATATATATATATATATATATATATATATATATATATATATGTATATACTTATGACCTAGGCAGACAGGTAATATCTCAGTAAGAAGAATATGACATCATGGGGCGCCTGGGCGGCTCAGTCGGTTAAGCGGCCGACTTCAGCTCAGGTCATGATCTTACGGTGTGTGAGTTGTAGCCCCGCATCGGGCTCTGTGCTGATGGCTCAGAGCCTGGAGCCTGTTTCAGATTCTGTGTCTGCCTCTCTCTCTGCCCTTCCCCTGCTCACGCTCTGTCTCTATGTCTCTCAAAAATAAATAAATGTTAAAAACAAAAAAAGAAGAATATGACATCATTTGGCAGGACTACGCTTATTGGTATATGAAAACAATAAATCTCCTCCACTGGTATTAGAAATTCTACCCTGTGATTCACCTCTTTCTTGGAGCACCACCCTCTTTCCACAGGCAAGCACTCAATGTACACAATACACAGTCCTGTACCTCTTCACGTCAGTTCCTCATCTGGAAAACTGAGACACAGCATGGGGCTAACTATTGCACAAGGCTATTGTTGGGAATCAAATTTTCATGTATTTATTAATAGTCAGCTTCCCGCCAGGCAAGATTTTTATCTGCCTGATACAAGAAAATCATGGTAAAATAAAATTAGGGAATCAGGAACAAGAATATTATATACAATAACAGAAAGTAAAGACTAAGTTAGGAACGACATGTGCAGGTATTGGGGGTGGGGTGGACAAATAGTTTCTGTAATTAAGCTTTGAATATGACTCTGAGATCCTTGAAAGGTCAAAGCCAAAGGCCAGTTACATGGTTTTCACCATCAAAGAAAAGAGTAAGTCCTCTAAGAGATGACATGTGGACTTGAATGCCCTTAGCCCCATCAGCTTGTGGGCACAATGAATGCCGTTTTCATTAATAATATACTTCCCTCTAACTTCTGGCCCCAACTTGTCAGTCTTAGCACCTTATCTTTCAGTTACTGCTCTTCTCCACTTCCTAATATTTTGGTATTTCCTTTAGTCACCCTCAGAAACAGTAACAACAACAACCACCAGACAAGAACGATTGCCCGTGGACATCCATTTGTGCAAACAGACAGTCACCCATTTCCTGCTAATGAGATTTGGGATCCCATTTAGGCTTTCCTATGGAAAGTGTAGGATTGCTTCCGTGTGTCGCTAATACATTTAAAGCCATTTAAAAAGGGGAAATAGAAGAGACTGAAGACAAATGTGGCCCCTTCCCCAGCTTTGCCTTGGCTCTGGGCTTTTTTGTCATTGTGAAACCTAGGTTTCCTTAGTGTTCTTAACAAATAAAGGTGGCTGTCTTAGTCCACTTAGGCTGCTTAGCAGAATACATAGATTGGGTGGCTTGTAAATGACAAACATATATTTCTCACAGTTCCAGAGGCTGGGAAGTCCAAGTTCCAGGCGCTGGCAGATCTTGTATCTGGTGAGAAACCACTGCCTGGTTCATAGACGGCCATCTTGCTGTGTCCTTCACGTGGCAGAAGGAATGAGGGATCTCTCTGGAGTCTCTTACAAGGGCACTAATCCCATTCATGAAGTCTCTACCCTCATGACCTAAGCACCTTCCAAAGGCCCTACCTCCAAATACCATCACATAGATTTCAATACATGAATCTGGGGGGACACATTCAGTTGATAGCAGTGGCAGACTCCTCTCTAAAGCAGTGGGGCAGGTAAGATATGGAGAACTCAGGTCCTTTTTAAGTTGCCTATTTTGAACACAGCTGAAGTTCCTTGAGTAGGACGGATAATGCAAAGTTAGGGAGCCAAGAAACCATTAGTTTACCTGCATTTGGACAGAGGACTAGGCTGCTGACCAATAGTCTGTTATGGTTTCTTCCCTCCTTCCTTTGCAGACCTCCTCAGACTGCACTCCACAGATCCTCAGCAGAGTATTAACCCTCATGCTAGGCATCATCATTTTTATTGACTTGTCTGTCTCTCTTTCTGGGTTCTATAGTTGCTGGAGGGAAGGGATTTTTGTCTTTTATCTCAATATCACCAATTCCTAGAAGATTCTTAGTTCCAAAATGGCAGAAAATCCATTTTGTTATTTTCTGTACCTCATGCTCAATCTCTAACAAATAATTGTTGCAGGAATAAATAAATCAGCCAGAGGATTATAGGCACTGATTAAGTATTTGTTCAATTAATGAATTGTACGTGGAAGTTAAATCTTATTTTTATGCAATCGGGGAGTTAACTATCTTGAGAAACATTTAGTATGTACTGTATAAAGTGACTATCTTATCACTTAAAACCTCTAGTTCTGTCTTCAGGCTTTCTGATTATACAAGTGATACATGTTCCTTGAAGAAAATCTGGAAAACACAGAAGAAAATAAAAATGAAATTAGCAACTGTTAATATTACCCCATTCATACTATACATACAATTTTTATATGCTTTTTACTTGATCGTGAATATTTTCCCACATCATTAAATCTTTTTGGTTAATGTCCTTTTTAATGGTAATGCAATATTCTAACTTACTGATGTGGCTTAATTTTATTAGGTATTTCTTTTATTACTTCTAATGTAGGACGGTTTTGAGTTTTAACTATTGTAAATAATATGGAAGTGAAAACTGACTATAAATTTCTGCCTGTGTTTCTTTGTACTTGGAATAGATTTCTAAAACTCTTCTTTTTCTCCCAAGTTGTCCAGGGCAGTATACTGGTACATTCTGCCTTCCATTAGTGACCCTGGGTAAAGGTAAACATGGTTACCAGGTATTAACTTGCCAATTGTCCTTTTTTTCAAGATAGTGACCCAATAATTTCTACTATTCTAGCCTTGTGACTTCATGTATCGCACTGTTATCTCAGCCAGTCTTGCCATGCCCGCCCCCTGTCCAGGATAGTCTGGGTGCTCGGGACATTTCTTTGACATCCAAAGAAGGGTTTTGAGAAGGGAGATTGATGGGGTCCATTCAGGAGTGTGCTCTTTAGGTGGAAAGAATAAAAGGTAAGTGCATTTTTATGATAGCTTTCAGTCATCCTGAACACCTATCGACCTAACCAACCCCCTGAGTTTATGCCCCTTGTAACCCTCTGAAGAGTACTCTGGACTCAAACAAACTCAAGGACATGCTGAGTCTATAAACACAGCATGTGGCAGTACATCATCCTTTCCTTTTTTCTGCCTAAAATATCTCGTTAGAGGAGGAGATGGGTGTACTTTAGGCCAGTACATTACCTAATGAATGCCAGCTTCCATAGCAGGAGGAATAGCTTATCTTGACTGTCCAGAGGCGGTTCTTTTCGTGGCCAGGACCTAAGTGGCTAGAGTAGATTCTAAACTGGGCAGAATAGGAATTGTGAGGCTAAAGACACAGACCTGGTCCTGGGTATGAGCTCTGCACTAGGGAGGCTCCTGTGTAAATCCTTCTGCGGCTGCCTATGATCTCCAACTGCACTGGGATAGCGGCTGAGTGGTCGGCATTATAAACCATAGCTAATGGCTCAGCATGGCATTCAGCATGGTCCTGTGGCTCAGAAGAGGGTCGGGAGGGACAGAATGCTGAGGGCCCACTTCTGTTTTTAGAAATTTTATGCGTTACAGGTCTCTGAGAGGTCGGCTGGTCCAGAAGAAAGAAAATCTTTAGGAAGTCAAGGGAATTGGAGTCATGTGTTGGGAAGCTGTGTGAGTTGAGCACAGAGCCAAGGACAGGGTAAGAATGGTGGCAGACGGAGGGTGTAGGTCACTGTTAATATGCCCAAGTTCATAGCCAACCAGTAGTTAATTCTGCTCCTCTGAGATTTTTTGTTTGAAAACAAACACCCTCCCCCCTGACTTTTTCTGGAAGGAAATGACAGGTAGGGTTAAAGTAGACATTTATTAATTAATAGCATGAACTCTAAATAAACGATACGCACACTTAGCTGTAGCCGAAACACTGCGGTTTAAAAGAATATCACATGGCCAACAACCCTTGCCAATATATTTTTACAAGGCTGTTAAATACTGCCAACACTCTGCAATGTTGAGCCAAATTACCCTGGAATATTGTGGTACAGGCACAACACCATGTTTTTGTGAAAGACTGGAGATGCCAGGGGAACAATCCATATAGTTCATGAACGTGTCAGCGAGAGCCAGAAAGCATCGGTAGGAGGCAGCCTCTTAGAGCCGAGGGTCTCTCCTCTGTACCTCTGATGGCTGTGGGCATAGAGTCCGGCTGAGTGGGACATCCCCTTTGGAGACAGGAAAGCCCAGACCTGGGTTTGTCTTTCAAAACCCCAAGAATATACGTAGAGCTGGGAACTTCTCCTGGCCTCACCTTTGCCTGAGTGTAGGCTGCCCTGTAAAGTGCCAGTGATATTTTCCAAGAGCCAATCTCAACACTGGCTGGAGCTCAGCTTTCAGGAGCCTGGAGCAGGTCTCCTTGAGATCATCAACCTTAAAACAGGCCAAGCATCCACCAAACGCTTCCTGCATCTGTGCCAGGCCAGGCTGCTACCTGTCTTAATTGATAGATGCGCCCCCTGTCCCTTTCCGGAGCAGCACTGCTTCCCAGCCCTCCCAGTGTGGGTTCCTTCCTGCCTCTCCGAGGCTCCTCTTCATTCCCTGACATTTAGCCAAATTGCATGATTAGTCAGCTGTGGTTCAGTCTGCATTTCAGTACTTGGAGAGGCAGAGGCCGTGGAGTTTGGCTAAGATTTGACTGGTAACCAAACCGGATTAGAGCTGAGAGGCTGCCATGTGGGCAGATGGGTTACTCACATCTGGCTTTTTCCAGAAGTTCTCCACACAGCTGGTCCTTGCCTCACGTAGCACATGATCTCCCACACAGCAAGCGGAGAGGTGCATGTACTGCTGAGCGAAGGCATTGGGAGTTACTGGGGAACAGCAGCTACACACACCATCCACGTAAGCACATGACACTTGCCACAGAGCATGGGTAAGTGTGCTGTAACTGTTGACTGAATGAAGAAACCAAGGATTTCAGTCACAGGAAACACTTGGAGAGAGGGAAAGAGGAACTCTTTTTTATATACCAGAAAATGTAGATGACTAGTCCTTTTCCAGGCAGCCACCACTCTCCCCAGCCCAGCCTCCACCCTCTGAAGGAAGGATGATCCAGAATATGTAATGGGGATACATTTGCCTTCTCTTTTCCTCCCCTGCTGTTTTTCTGCCGTTAAGACTAAGTTATGACCACTGAGTAGAGAAGGAAGAGGACTTGACCTAAGGGAAGTCCTTGCCAGATGGAAAAAGGAGAGGTGACTGCTCTTTGCCTCATAGGTGGATATAAAAATGGGAGGGGACATGCAGCGGAAGGCCAGGGGTCAGCTGTGAACGGCCTGGTGACCATCTGCTGTGGCTAGGTGAGGTGTCGGCAACAGGTAGAGGGGTAGATTCTGTCACATCGTCATGGACCCTGAAGCCCCTTCTCACTGTCGCTCTCTCCTCACCCACCCCAGCTCTCTGTCATGAAACGTTTCCTAGGCCACTGTGGTTGGAACCTGGAAATGCAAAATAAAAGAACAAAAATGGACGGTGCCAAAACAGTGCAGTCTGTGCTTGCCATCTGCGAGTTTTCAGAGTGATTTTGCTTCCAACCTCCTCTCCAGAGGCGGCTGACATTATTTTCATATGCAGCGCTTCCCATATCCTGGCAGCCTTCTTTGGCTGCCAGAAATAGAGTATCAGGGTCGAGAAGCTTCCCCAGAGAACCGATCCATTCAAGAAGAACATCCTCCGTGGCTGCCCACTCCCTGGGACCTGAGCAGCCCTTGCTCCTGGCCATGAATCGAGTGTGTGACTCGTGCCGTCTGGAGGAGGCCCATGTGTGGTGTAAAGCTGAGAGGGGCTGTGCAGCTGTGCTTCCATCATCAACAGCAGCCCAACACGGGAAACCTTCAGTGACCCTGCATTTCTTCCTGAAGAATTCGAAACTTTCTCCCTTGCTTTCAACACCCTACTTAGTCTGGCCCCACCCTGCTTATGCAACTTGTTTTTCACTTGCTTTTCAACATCCCTTCTTGAGTTGGGTTGCCCTGTCGGCCTTCTTTAATCACTGGTGGCCTTTATCACACATTAATTCTCTTTCTCTCTCTCTCTCTCTCTCTCAAAACTTCCCCTGATCTCTTATGCCAGTTTTCTCTCCCCCAACTCATTTAAAACTGCATTGAGGTCAGAGTCACTGCCTAATTCTTCCCTGAAGCCCTCTCTTGGTAAATACAGGCAAGGGTGGCACTTTCCCTGGGGTTCAGGAATTGGGTCTCCTCCCTGGGACCCAATACTTTTAGCTGTGACCTGCCGTGGAACAGGGAGGGACCAGGCAGCTAGATCCTGGAAGGGGAAGAGGAATGGGAAGCCACTGGGTGACAATCTGGATGAATAATTCCGGGAACTCATTTACATGCAAGTGGAACAGGTCCTGGGATGGCCACTTGGGCTTCTGCCCCTTCTTGTCATTACTCATCTTCTCCGGTCCCTCTAGGCTGTAGGGGAGGGCTGGAGAGAAACCACTGGGTACAGTCTGTGGGGAAGGAATCCATACCACCTCAGTGTGCTGGGCTGCTCCCTGCTTGGAGAGGTCTCTGTGAAGGAATGAGATCCTGCTTTTAGAAATCTGGCTGCGGTAGATGCCCATCTAAGCATCTGCACCTCTGAAGTGGGAAAGGCAGACTTCTCCCTTTTGACGTCAGCATTTTGCTTCCTCTCACTGGCCATGTGAGAGGTGGGAGAAGCCCCAGCCAGAGAAGTTGAATCTAGCTTCTCCTACCCTCAAGGCATCCCAGAAAGGGACAGCATTCCAGATTCCTTGGTGCTAAGCATTTCTCTCCTGGGAAGGCCCCCTCCTGCTCTCTGTCCCTTCTCCAATGTGCCTCCTTCTTATCCAAGAACCTGCTGGTCCACACGCACTTCACTCCTCACAGAAGTAAGTGGGGAGCTCTTAGTGGCATACAACCAGGGGGCCCGCATGATACTGTACATCCGGATAAGACCCCACCCCCCAGTTTAGAACCTGATCAAGTATGGGTGTGAGAATGGGGAGGAGAGACAGGGAAGGAAAGAGAAACCCCTTAGGAGCAAGACTTCCCCCTTGACCTTGGGTCTCTAGGGTGGTCCAGTGTCCACTTGCTGCGAGGGGATTGTGGTGGCTGCAAGCTTGGATTGCTGGTTGGGGGTGGTGAGAAGATTCAAATTTGTTAGGAAAACCCCCCTTCGAATACTTTCAAAATACTTGCCCTCTGCTACTTTGAAGTGGGGCATAGCTCGTATTTTCCAGACCTAAGCTTGGGCTCATTTGTACAAGCTGTGCCATCTGAGGTGGAAGAGGTGGAAAGGAGAACTTCTGACATTTGTGAAGGCCCCACTCTGTGCTACATGGAACTTTATGCTTACTACTGCATCCTCACCAGACCTCACAAAAAGCTTTGAGATATATGTTGTGCCCACCAGGAAAGGAGGGCTGAGAAGAGGGGCTTGTCCCTGACAGTGGTATCAGTGTCCCCTTTGCTTTTCACTCATGCCCTCGTGCACTTCACTCCTGCCCCTTTTCCTTGTCATTCCTGACCTTCCATGTCCTATCCCCTTGCCCCTTTGTACCTTACGTCCTTTGTTCTAGCCAGTCCCTCTGTCTGGAGCACTCTTTCCCTGGATAACCCAAATAGCTTCTTGGCTAATTCTTCATATCCTTCATGCTTTTGTTCCAATCTCTTGGTCTCAACGAAGTCCACCCTGACCACTTCATCTTTATTCTGCAGCATGTGCAGCACGTACTATCCCCACACTCCTGATTGTCTTAGCCTATTCTACTTTAAATTTTTCCTATAGTTCTCATCTCCTAATATTTTTATAGTTTGTTGTCTTCTGCTGAAATGTAAGCTGCTCAGAAACAGGAAGCTTTGTCTGTTTGTCCACTGATATTTCCAAAGCACCTGGGATAATGACTGGCATATGGTAGGCTCTCACTCAATCAACAGCTGAGGAATTAATTAAAGAAAGGTCACCCTAGCTTCAATCTAGCAAGAGGCAGGGCTGGATTCTAACTCCCAAGCTAACCTCAGAAACCATGGCCTGTTTTCGTGGAGAACACATTTTTGGCCACTCAAGGGATGCCTGTTAATTAGATTTTTCCATCAGACTGCTCCCTCATGCAGGGATACCAAACATATCTGTGAACACAGGGCTTTGCTTTGTTTTTCCTGGGTGACAGGTTTGCTGGCATCCTGCATGTCCTGAAGAGGTGGCATGCTTCTGGTCACAGGGCACCAAGCTCTCTAGTGCTTGGCAGTGTCCTGAATGGGCTTTCTGGAAACAACACAAGCTGTTGGGTCCATGCTGAGTGCTCAAGAAACATGCTTGAGATCTCTCCAGCTCAGACACCTGTCAAATCCAGAATTGGCTCCTGGCCTTGCTTGAAGGATTTGCTCTCTAGGAAATGATGGAGGGAAACAGCTGGGGCTTGTAAGGCAGGAGCTGGAGGTATCAGGGCAGGGCAGAACCTGAGAGGGCATGAGAAGGAGCCAGGGGAGAAGGGGTCCAGGCATTGTCTGGGTGGCTATTCTTTGGGCAGAAATGCAGCTGAGCCCCTAAGAGTTGGGTTTCTGTGGTGGTTTTCTCTTTTTTGCTTTTAATTAGGGCCTAGGACAGAGGTGCTTTACCCTGAGGAATTGTAATGTGAAGGGAGCACTGGACCAACCCTTCATCAGTTTCCTTAGAACATATCTTCCCTGAACTCCCACACACCTGATCCTTTACTATTGTTATGCTGGTGGTTTTGATTTCCGTTTTGTCTTTCTTGTTTTTGTTCCTGTTATTATTATGTTGGCATTAAGGACAATTTTCATCATAATCTCAATAGCTTGGTAATAGAAATTTAGACATTGTATGGATTCTGAGTGAAAGGAAACATTTATATTTATTCTCATACTTAGTGGCTCAGTGTTAGTGTTTCTAGCATAGCTCGGGAATTAATGTTTTAATGAATATCCCTACTGCTCAGGAATATCATTCTGGAACATATTAATCCAGTCAGAGAGCAGCCAGTTAGGCTGGTATTTGGTCAACAACAAGCATTTCTTTCCCACAAAAGAGAGTAATGGGATTAATTTAGCATTTCCTTGCTCATAGCATCCATTTAAACATAAATCTCTATATAGAGATCGATTGCACATATAACCATAAAACGGAGTATTTGGGGAAATATTATGATGAGGAAAATTGGAACACAAGCACAAATCAGGCCTTGGCTTGTGACGTACAGGAAACCAATGCATGTTCTCGGGAACAGCACTTAGAAAATGGACTTAATGAAAATAAATCACTTCTATATATCTCCCATTGCAAGAAGTTGACATCTGTAGATATCTCAGTATTTGGAATGGCCATGGCATTGCTTTAATTAATTCCAGATGATTCTGGCTGATTCAATTTTGCTCCCAATGGGTATACATTTTCTCCTCATGAAAAATTTTGTAACAGACTTTTTTCAAGGTATGTCTCAGGATTCAGATTGTCTCTTTTTGATCACCTAACAAGTGAATAAAGAACATTTTTGAAACAACACCCTGGTGACTTGAGAGACTATACTTGGCTTTCCAAAGTGTATAGTTTTGTTGTTTTTTTTTTTTTAAAATTTTTAACGTTTATTTATTTTTCAAGAGACAGAGTGTGAACGGGGCAGGGGCAGAGAGAGAGGGAGACACAGAACCTGAAGCAGGCTCCAGGCCTTGAGCTGTCAGCACAGAGCCCAACGCGGGGCTCGAACTCACGAACTGTGAGATCATGACCTGAGCCGAAGTCGGCCACTTAACCAACTGAGCCATCTAGGCACCCCACAAAGTGTATAGTTTATCAGGATGTGCTTTGCCCCTGGCCAACCTTACCTGGTGTTGCAGAAAATACATAGGGTGTCACACACAGTAGCAGCTTCCTTTTTCACGTGTGCATCTCTTCCTTGGTATTCTCAAAAGACCTCCCAAATGGATAAAAAAGAGGCTCTAATTCTTCATCATCCATCATCTAGGATCACGGAAGAAAAATGAGCAATTTTAGCAAAATTCTCTGGATACAAATAGTGCAAGGAATTTACATTTGGGGAGCTCCTGGGTTTACTCGACCACCTGTATTTACTTGGTGGCTGTAGCATCTATTAAATATTGTGGTTTCCAATATTTTTCATCTTCTTTTTTTATGTATACTTTGAGAGTCTGGTTAAAATTTTAGATCCTCATTCCTGAAAAGTGCACACACACTCACAGGCCCATCCATGGATCCCCACGTCAACAACTGCTCACCTGACACCATACCAGGAATGTCTCGTGTTTATGTTCCTTGGTGTGCACTCTTGAAATGTGCCCAAATGCATTGTTTACACTGAAACATGTACACACACTACAGACATATATGAATGACATCTTCTCCATTAGAATGATCAAATGAAATAATGTGTGGATGATATCCCATAAAAAGCCAAATATGAGACTGTTGATAATATTATTTTCATCGGGCATTTAAAAATTCAGCACTAAAGCTGTTTGTTGACATTGTAGCAAATAATTTATTTTGTGGAAACTGCTCTAAAATATGACCTTTCCATTCTCATAATCCAAATGCCTCTTTATTCTTGTTTCTTTTTAGTGATTCATTAAAAAGAGTCCCACAGCATGCCTACCCTCCGCCATTTACGGGATGGGCACATTTGGGTGCATACCATATGCAAGGCCATTTGTGTTCTGTAAAAAGACCACTCCTTGGCAGTACTCTGATGGGCTTACAACTTACTGTAAGTCCAACAAAGGTCTTGCTAAAAGCAATTAAGTCCTGACCCGAATTAGTAATTTTATTAATTACATTTTAAGCAAGCTAATTACTTGTTTGTTCATCCTATTTCTTGTTACGAACGGATTATAGACCATTACTAATATACCACATTAGATTTCACATCTCCTGTACCATAAACTGGAAATAAAACCAGTTCAGCGCTTTGCTAGGATTGGTTCTAAAGGATGTCTGTTGCAATCACCCTCTCGTTCAGGCTTCGGAAGCAGATAACCACTCAGGAACAATTTATGAGCTTGCTAATTCTTTTTTCTCCTCTGTGCCTTTGGCGGTAATATACAACTCTGGTATGGAGAGCCCTCAGGAGTGTTGTCTAAATGAAATTCTTAGAGTTGGGCGGAAAATAACTTATGAAAGGAATAACTTTGTCCCAGCATATGGTTTATGGATAGTGAGACTTCTGCTTAACATTTGGGAAGGAGGAGTAGGGAATGGAGAAGCTGGGAATTGGAGAAACAGAATGTCTGAGGGAAGAGTAGGGATAGAAACAATGTTTATTCCCTATTTCATAACTCAGTAGAATCACATTTGAACTAGTGCCTTCATGCAAAATCTTCGATAAAGACCTTTGAGCATACACGCCTTTCCGTATACTGAAAGGACAAGAACCACCTATCTATGTGGACTGAAGTCAGAAGAAAAAAGAACAAAAATTATATTCATACTGTTTCAGTGCATTCAGGCTGCTATAATAAAGTGCCACAGACTGGGTGGCTTGTAAACATTTATTTCTCACAGCTCTGGAGACTGGGAAGTCTGAGACCAGGGTGCCAGAACATTTGCTGTCGTGTGAGGGCCTAATTCTGGGTTCAGAGTATTTTTGTCGTGTCCTCATGTGGTAGAGGGGGGAAGGGGGCCCTCTGAGTTCTCTTCAATAAGAGCACCAGTCCATTCACAAGGGTTCCACTCTTGTGACCTATCACCTCCCCAGCGTTACACCTCCAAATACCATCACACCAACAATTAGGTTTCAACATGTGACTCTCAGAGAAACACATTTAGTCTACAGCACACACTCATTTATTAGATACTTATTATATATTGTGAGCTAGCATCAAGGATGAATAGGCACCATTATAATATTTTTCTATAAAAAGGAAAACATTACTTACATATTGTCTTCCAGCCAATCAATTTTGGACTTTGAAGTTGTTCCAATTTGCCTCCTAATACTGCAAATTTGTTTCAACCAATCTCCTAAGTTGGATATTTTGGTTGTTTCAACATTTACAAATAACACAGAGTAGCAACAACTAGCTGAAAATACATTAGCAAGAATAAGAATAGCTCCAGTCCCAATTCTGAAAAAAAAAAAAAAATTCTTAAATTCAGGACTCACAAAACATTGCAAAACAACCCCATCTGCAATCAAATGGTCAAACTTGGCAACTGGGACTGGGGGTACTAATTTTTGACCAAATTGTAGTGCAAACTGGACTTATATTTGTCCAATTTGTAAAGTTAAATTGCTTTTGATGGGTTGTTTTGTTCTAAATCACTACTAGAGAGAGTTAGACTAGCAACACATGCTTGCAATATAATATAATAATTACACCCATTTAGGTTTGTATGAGGTGCTACCAGAACAAAAAGGAGCAAGACAGAGAAAGGTTCAGAGGTAACCTTTGAACTGGGCTTGGAAGAGAAAGCATTGCCATCTAAACCAAGTGAGGAATGCAGAACAAAATACTCCCAAATGTCTTTTCTTTAAGTATTTTTTTTTTTAATCACAGGATTCTATGCTGGTGAGCACTATTAAACTAATAGAGTCAGTGTCTTAAAAAAAATCTAAGTTATCTCTCTTGCATGATCATTTAGCTTTCATCATTTTTATGCTCCACTAAGTAGGATATAAAACTAGCCTGATGTATTTGGGTTGGCAGATAAAGGCTTAAAAAAGTGCTATCAGTCATATGAAAATTTGGACTTAAGATCGATTGTGATCCAAAGCAGGGTGGCCAAAGTTTAATCACTGACTTCTTAGACAATCAGCTTGATGGCCATGCTTTCTGCAGGTTTTATTCTAAGCCAATCTGCCCTTCTATTGTCTGAGAACAAGTGCTTCATGGACTCACAGATTTCTTCCCCCCGAGTCTATTCTTTGATTGAAAAGCACTTGTTAAACTTTCTTGAACTTTCGTGGATGGGCAGATGTGGCTTCTCACTAGCAAATTGACTACCAAGATAGGAAGGATCAAAAGTATGTGCAATATTTTTGCTGTGTTGCTCAGGGAGGGTACATAGATCGTTGCAGTCAAAGCCCTCAAGCTATTAATTTCTAGCAACTGGCAGTCTTAGGGCTTCTTTTTTTCTATCAAGACCCTCGAGCTAAGCAGAGAACCCAAATTGTGAGCCTCATAGTCGCTTATAGTCGCATTTACCTGTTTTTTCTCATATCTATTTCTTGAACGTCCTCAGCTTGGCTCTGCTTATCAGTGAACTACATTTCCCAGATTCCTTTGCCCTGTTTTCCTGATAGTCTTGACCAATGGAGGGCATTGGTAAAGACTGGCAGGCAGAAGACAGGGAGAAGCAAGGGTGTTTCTTCCATTCATTGTGTTTTTAGGGGTGTCTCTGGCAGTTGCTAAATTACCTTCATGATTCTAGCTCCTGTTGGGACAGTTGCTTCCCTCTGTAGTTTCAGTTCCTGCCAGAAAGTCCTCTGTTGTGGATCTAACTCATGCTTTGACCATTTCTCATCTTTGATGACATCGACTCCACCTTGTATCTTTCCGTTTCCTGCCAAAGATACTGGCATCTTGCCATTGCTAATTCCTGAATTGACATCAGAATTCACCATCCCATTTGGCTTCTCAGCTCACCTATCACCTATGCAACAAACTCCTTGTGTTAAACCTTTTTTGAGACAGTGGTTTCTGTTTCCTGGCTGATACACTATTTGTAATAATTACAAAGATAATGACCACAAAAGAACATTGGAGTAATTCTCACTTTAAACTGATCTCTTGATAACATGATGTCTACTCCTGAGGCTTCTATCTAGGAATTTTGGTATTTTAACCATCAAAATCACAGGAAAAGGAAGGTCTCCCTGACACCTTTTGAGGTGTGGGGTACATCAGTAGTTTAACCAAAGGTGTTAAGGCAGTTCCTAATATGTAGTGGGGAGCCACTCACCAAGTGACTTCTGCCCAGTGGAGCAGTAATTGGCACTTGATCTTGGATTTTTCTTATTGTCAAATGGATTTTTCCTTCTGCTTCTAGCTTTTTATGGAAATATCATGGGCAAAAATGTAATGTAACATATTTTCAGGGGGGGGGGAGGGATACATATGTCTCATTTTTTACCTTGACACCTTTTACTCCAAATGAGAATAAAACATTTATGTTAGAGAGTATCAAGATTCATTTTAAACAGAATATCCTCTATAGTTAATCAATAGATAAAGACTCTGGAGAAGTCTTTGCTCCTGCCTAGACGTGCTGAAACTCTTATTTAAAGACTGAGTTGTGCGCAGGAGCCAAGAATGCTTTTTGGTTTGGCAGTCTTTATCTGATCTCTGTGAGAGGTTAAAAGCCCAGATATACAATGCGGAAATTTTGAAACTTCTCCTTAATGCAATCATCATTGTATGAAGGAGACCAAAGTAAAAAACAATCTATCCTATACTTTTTTAAAGTGGCAAAATAAATCCAAGTTCTTATTAATATTCATTATATATGTTTACATTTTGATCATGGTTTTGACATAAGGTTTTTATCCAGCGATTGAAGAAATCCTGTATACTGATTTATAATAGTGACAAAAGTCACTATCAGATATTTAGGGATCGATTAATCTCTCTAAGATCCTTTGCTTTTCTTCTTCTCCGTTATTTGTTCATTTATATTAACACCACGCTTAGAAGTGAGAGACAAGATAAGGTCTATGAGGGGGAAAATTCTAATCAGTTAGAATGGTTAAAGAAAGACCACCTTGGGAGAAAGAAGCTGAACTTATTTAAAAAATATGATCATATAATTATTAACACATTTACTTCAAACCTAGAATTCTTTGTCCTATTATTGGAGAGGACTACAAAAAGGCTGCAGACACTAGAGAAGGAGTTCTTTATCATTTACATCACTATGGTATCCCTCAAGTGTTTCATTGACCTGAGGAAGCCAGCTCCGGATGCGTGGCATGCTGTTGAGACCTTTATCTATGATGACTGAAATGACAACCCTTTACCCCCAAAACAAAATACACTAAACAAGCCAAACCCTAATGGAGTTAAAACTATGTGATGGGTCTGTTCATCTTCATGACAATGAGTATTCCAGAAACAATTAAAATGTAGGAACACAGCTTGGGCTCTTATGGGTTTTTCCTGAGACAATTGATATAATTTGAACATACTAAAAGATGAGAATACTGTCCTATTTTTGGTGAGTTTGCTTTTGCAAGTACAATGATGCAAATTTTCTAATGACAGCTTATAATTAGGTATCTCACAGTTAAGGTAAACACTAGATTATCCACCAAAAATAGAATCTACATTCAACTTTGAGTTAGTAGGGCCCAGCAGGAGATGTGTTCTGTTGGAGGCAAACTTAAGATGAAAATTATGTTTACGTATCTTGAACAGAAGTTTGAGACTTTTTATCCATTTCTTAACATTTTTTTTTCACTCTTTACCAAATGCTCTCTTAGTGTCTCCTATGCGAGGATCGAAGGGCATGGTTGGGTTGGAAACAGGTATGTGCCAGGTGCTGTATATTAGGTGCCTTTTCTAGTCTTTAGTTCTATGAAAATAAGAAGCAAGTCTACCTTGCTGCTCCCTGCTGATTTCCTAGGACCTCAGACAGTGTCTGGAACATTTTTGGTGCTTACTATTTGTGGAATGAATGAATGAATGAATGAATGAATGAATGAATGAATGAATAAAACAAATAATGACACCATAGTATGATGCATGTGAATAAAAGTGTGGCGAGAGTGTGGCAGGCCAGGAGAGGCAAGGGGAGCTTTGAACACTTTCTTAAGCAGAATCTGGAAGCAGAACCATGAGCCCCTCATTAGGAGCTAATACTCTTATGATCTTGTGGTGGGGAGTCCTGGGAAGAACTGGGAAGAGGAGGGAGGGGTACTCTCACATAATTTGTGTTCTGCGTCCTGTAGAAACTAAGGTCTTTCTTGTCTTTTTCTTTCTTTCTTTCTTTCTTTTCTTTCTTTCTTTCTTTCTTTCTTTCTTTCTTTCTCTCTCTCTCTCTCTCTCTCTCTCTCTTTCTTTTTCTTCCTTCCTTCCTTCCTTCCTTCCTTCCTTCCTTCCTTCCTTCCTCCCTCCCTCCCTCTCTCTCTCTTTCTTTCTTTCTTTTCTTTCTCTTTCTCTCTCCTTTCTCTCCTTCCTTCCTTCTCTTCCTTTCCCCTCTTCCTCCCTCTTCTCCTTCTCCTCTTCCTCCTTTTAGGCAGGTTAAGCAGACAAATCAATTCTCAATCAAAATAACTATTCACTTTTCTTTGGATGTGATTAGTTTTAAGTTACTATAAGTGATTTTCAAATATATAAGCTGATTTGGGGAGCAATACTGTTCTTTCAGAAGAGTTATTTCAGTAATCCTGCCTAGTTCATAAAATTGAGTTTGTTGGTTTTCAAAACTTCTCTGGGATGAAAACAAAACTAACAGTTCAGTTTAACAGGAGTACTTAAGTGGTAGCCACTGTTTTATTTTCAAGGGATTAGTTGAATATATCAATGACACAATTGATATGATGTTCTTACCAGTGCAACAATCGAGCAGGGTGATCTGTATTTCTTTTCTTCTACAAATGCTAAAAGAACAACTTTTGTTCTTCAATAAAGAAAACAATTGGAAAAGTCTTCAATTAGTGAGTGATAGAGGTGAAGAAGGAGCTAGATATTTGTCTTCTCATGTCAGAAAATAAATGCTAAATTCTGACCTTGGAAGGTGAGCAATAACTTGTGTTTGACACAGTCTGATCAAAGAATGGCATCCAAAAAAGCCTAGGGTAGCTGGAAACAGCAGGCAACATAATAGCAAATGTGTTATCATATCAAAACAAGCAGGAGGCTTCTCAAGGTAGAGATGATTCCTTTGTTGGCTATAAGAGCTGAAAATTGGGGCTGGAATTTATGGATTAGAGGCATAATCCAGCCAGGCATAGAACCAAGAACTTGTACATATATTAGTTATTTTAATTCTCAGGAAGTAGGTACTATTATTCCCATTTTATAGATGAGGAAACTAAGGTTTTATGCTTGTAATCTGGATGTAGAGGGCTCTGGTCCATATACAGAAAGTTCCTGCTGTTTCCTATTCCAACTTTCATGACAGACATCACTCAAGGCGTAACTTAGTTGCTCCTCATAGGCTAATTGCTCCTCTCACCTTACAGATGAGGAAACTGAGATGTGAAGACTTTGGTGCTTGTTCCAAATGACACAGGAAGTTAATAACAGAGCTAAGTTTGGAATTCAGCTGTCTCAATTCCTAGGGAAGTCAACTTCCCATTGGCCTAACCGCATCTACTTTCTACTACCCCTTCTATACTGTATCACAGAAAGAAGAGGAGACTAGAGGGACTTAATTTGCTATATGGCAGAACTCAAAATGAATATAATCTGGTTAAGATTATGTAAGACACAAAGTTATCAGTTTGGCAATGGCAAGACAGAAGACGAATATGAGTAGCAGTAAAATGTACTTAGGGTTATATATTCAGTAAGGTTAAAGTGTGTATTGTGATGAGATTTTGCACCCAGAGGAAGAGCGTTTGTATTCCTGTCACTAAGTAGAGGCATTGGGTTACAATGAGCCAAGGTCATGTCCATGAAGTGGGGCCAGTAACACCGTGCCTGCCTTAAGTTGATATGGTGGTCACCCATTCTGCTTTTAAGCCACGTGCTTCTACTTTCTACAAAGAACTCCAAAAGAGTTGCAACGTCAGGAACAAAGTTCCCAATGATTCTGTGAAGGAGGCTCATTCACTTGTTTCTCCTGGGAGAATTAAAAAGCAAAAGAAAACAAAACAAAACTCTCAGGTGCCAGTAGTTTTGGAAAATGCTGCTTCAAAGCAGTACATTTTATGGTCCTATTGGCAGAATTATGAATTAATATGTGCTCATAGCCTAAGGCCAAAATACCCCAGTATGTGGAGAAGCTTTTTAAAAAAGCTATACATCTATTACTGTTTTCTAAGGTTTCATGGTAATTTGCATTCACCGGGGAATTAAATGGATCTGTGACACAAATTTACATTAATTTATTCAGTAAGTAATGGCATGTTTTAGGGGGTTCAAAGTGATCGTCGTAATGGTGAGCCAACAAATCTGATGATTAGCATTGCAATGAATGCAAAAACACAAGGCACAAGGGAGAGAAATGAAGGTGTTCTTCGGAGGTCGTTTCCAAGAACATCTTATATATTTACATGGCACATGGCAAAACTAGGAATTCTGTGTAGTTTGTGCAAGCGATAGTCATGTTAAAACTCAACAAGATCAGTAGATAAGACTTAAGAACTGACTTTAGAAGCAGCTCCTGGGAAAGAAAGCAAAGGAAACAGTCACTGAATGAAAAGAGCAGTGATTGAAGTTAATACTTTTGAGATTCCCTCAATAAGAAGAACTATGTTTGAAAATCCAGCGTGAATCTGTTTCTAAAACATTCAGGTGTGTGGCTTCTTGCTCAGAAATGCTTTTGTAAAAGGATAAATCTATGTTTCCGAAGTGATCCAAAGTAGAACCGTGGTTCAAATCGTTGTGCTTATATCTTGAAGTAGAAACAAAATATGCTTGTCATGACCTTGCTAATTTATTCATTATTTCTTCTGGGAGGTTTGTGACTTCCACGAATGTACAGCTTACAATTTCCAATTTATACAATTGTATGGCTTACAATCGTGGTTTCCAACGTTAGGATGCTTGGTAAGAACAAAAAGATCTAGTTCAACATGGATATTCCAGGGCCCCATCACAATTTTGATTTGCTAAATTTAGGGATAGGCTGTAAAATCTGCATTTCACTAGGACTTGCAAGAGACTCTGATATAGGTGAATAGTTATACCTTGACAAAGAGCCTTAGACCAAGTTTCAAGGGTGAGCTCTGAACTTACACCTTTATCTTGGGGTGGTTTGATGGCTACAACGTATGCATTCATATATCGTTCGTTTTTTTAGTAGCATAAATCTTACCGAATCCTTGTGTCTGGAAGCACAGGTCAGAAAACAATTCCTGTCCTTGGGAAAACCCCCCAGTTTTCTCATATTTAAAGTAAGAGTTAGACTACATGCTGTCTAGAGTCCTATGTGGTTCTGATACTTTATATGTGTATCTGATGCCTGGCAAATATTTCTTGAAGATCATGACTCATGTGTTGGCCAGTGTGGATGGAATGAGCCAGGAAAAAACAGAAATCAGTCTTTGGGCCATCAAATCAGTTAAAAAGATTAAATAGATACCCCTCCCCTCCTCCCCTCCCTCCCACGTTTCAGCCCAACTGAGGGAGCTGGAATGGCAATTAGATATACAAAGTATATGCTCAAATGAGAAAAGAGTTATCTAGTTTTCTTAAAATGTTTAGCAACTGTCTATATATAATTATCAGAAATTAGATGTATTGAGTGCCAAGCTGCCATCTCTGTGGATGGTTGATGGTTAGTATAATAAGAATCAAGTTTAGAATATCATTTAATAATTCTGTCAGCAATGAGAAGACACAGCAGGCATTATGTGTGTTACAAATAACTCGGAAGGTTCCCATTTGAGTAGCTATATGTTAAGTGAAAAACCAATTCCTTTGCTTGATGCTGCAGAAATAGTTTTCTTATGAGACAGAGATTATGAGATTAAATCGTAGAAGTAGTAGGCTCTTCAAATAATAACTACTGAAAAAAACTCTATATTAGAAAAATCACGACTTACATCTTTCTGGTGTATCATGTGGTGTGGGCCACTCAAGATATAAGTTGTTAAAAATCTGGTTGGTTGAGAGTTGATTCTAGCCACAAACACATATCTACTCCATATCTCCTTAAAACAACTACAGGTAGCAATAAAAAATGGCCATGTTATGATTATTTATTTAAAACAACAGCATGTCATATAATACTTATACCTAATATTCAAAAAGAATATGCTGCTTATTGGGGCACCTGGGTGGCTCAGTTAGTTGAGCATCTAACTCTTGATTTTGGCTCAAGTCATGATCCTGGGGTCATGGGATAGAGTTGCGCTGAACACGGAGCCTGCTTGGGTTTCTCTCTCCCTACCCCACCCCTCTCCTCCATCTGCCCCCTCCCCCACTCGTGCTCTCCCTCTAAAAAAATAATAAAAATTACTCCTTATTAAAAGCTGTTTGAAAATAGCCATAGCAAAAGTTAGGAATATAAGGTTCATGCCTTCATTCAGTCACCCGTTCACCAGACTTTCACCATGTGCCACCAAGTGCTAAATGCTACTTGATGGGCTGCATGGGGCAGAGGAAAGCCAAAGGAAGTAATTTTCAGTTCTCATGGGGATTAAATTTTAAGGGGGTAGAGAGACAATAAGCAAATAAGTAAATAAATATGTAACCCACACTTCGAGAAAGCCTTAGACCAGTTTTCGAGGGTGAGTCCTTCAACACTAAGGAGAAAATAAAATAGAGCAAGGAACGAAGAGTGAATGGGAATTTTATATGAATTTGTCAAGGAAGCTACTCTGATAAGGTGACACCTGAGTAGAGACCTGAGTGAGGTGAGAAATGTGCCAGGAAAACACTGGGGGAAGTGATGGACCTAGGGGTATTTTGCTAAGTGAAATACAGCAGTCAGAGAAAGACAAATACTATAAGATTTCACTTAAGTGTGGAATCTAAAAATAAAACAAATGAACAAACAAACAGGAACAGACCTATGAATACAGAGAACAAACTTGTGGTTACCAGAGGAGAGGGGTTAGAGGGTTGGGTGAAATGGGTGAAGGGGAGTGGGAGCTACAGGCTTCCAGTTTTGGAATAAGTCACAAGAATGACAGGTATGGCATAGGGAATACAGTCAGTCAGTGGTATTGTAATAGCATTGTACGGTGCCAGATGGTGGCTACAGTTATAGAGAGCATAGCACAATGTGTAGACTTGTCCAGTCACTATGTTGCACACCTGAAACTAATGTTAAGACTGTGTTAACTATCCTTCAACTAAAAAGTTAAAAACAAACATTGGGGAAAGATTTCTAGGCAGAAGAACAACCACCAGAATGTCTGAGACATTCTAAAAAGTCCAACATGAATTTGGAAAACCTAGGCTTTTTCATAAATATTGGAGGCGCTCTGTAACTGAAGTTCTCTCTTTTCTACTAAGCTTCTTTCTACTCAAATCCTAGTAACCTCCTGCTCTCCCAGACTTCTAGAGCAGAATTTAACTGGCAACTAAATGCTGTTTTGTTTTGTTTTGGTGTTGGGGAGAGTCTCATTTCCTCGACTGGACTGTAAACTTAAGAACAAGAATCGTACTTCATGCTATTTCTTCCACTAACTCCCCATCTCTACTCTATATGCCCTGGTGTTGAACATATTTTGGACTCTTAATATGATATTTGATTAATCAAAAATATATATGCAAAACTTTTTGCAATTTTAAGTCTTTAATGAGAAATGTTTCCTTGTCTAGATTCTCTGGGGGTGGTATGGAATCACTATTAGGATTAATAATAATTATTACTATTTCAATTTGCAATTGGACGTACTCACCCTTCATATACAAAAGCTTACTTAAAAGGAGAAAAAACAACAAATGAGATATATTAAAAGGCTTTATTCACAATAGAGAAATTTTACAAATATAGTTTTTAAAAATTATGTGTCAATCTATTATGTTTCCCATAACATTAGAGATTTATATAAAGTTGGAAATGGCAGAATAATAGACTTATGTACAAATTAAAAACAATCAATGAAAAGAATGGGTACTACAATATGAAGGAGTCATGACAAACATCATCGAGTTCTGTAAATTTCCATACAACTTATATGTGTAATATTAATTTGCACAGTATACCAAAAACATATGCAGAAACACAAAATTAAGTGCTATTTTAATTATTCACCTTTCAGAATGTGGATACATATGTAAACTTAACTGCACAGTTTTGCTGAAAATGAAAGAGTCTGCCTAAGGACTTCAGTTGTTTAAAATAATTAACACAAAATACAACTTTAATCAAATTACATCACCATAATAATAATCTCTTGCTTACATTTTTGGTGTTTTGGGGACTTATGTTAAAAAATCCAAGTTCTAGAATTGGAAAACTTTGTTCTTGCCACTGGCAGAGCAAAATGTAGTACAATCATCTTGCCTATTTATATCAGGATACAAAAGGTACATTATAGTGCAGTGTGTACACATGACCTGATTTTAATATCCTCTCTGCTGCAGAAATGCATATCGGCTTTGTGCTCTTTCAAATCAAGTTGAAAATCAAGGAAAATAAATTAATTTAAGTTGCTAGTCCACGGACATTCACGTGAAAATTATCATCTAAATACATATGGCCCGATGTTTGCAAAAATCTTTCACACTTTGCTTTGAAGTCCTGGGAAAAAAGGACTCTCGACTATCCATTCATTTCACAAGGTGAGCTGAAGATATGAGTGGAAGGAATTATTCTGGGTCGCAGGAACTCATTAACATGGCAATAATGATGCACTAAAGGATCTTTTTCATTTACTAACTTTATTAGTTTATTCTTTGACATAAACCAATGTACAGTACTGATAAAAGAGTAGGTCACACAGGTCGTCCTTTCAAAGGAAATCTTGAAACACTTTCAAAAGCGGAAACAGCTAAAACAATGGAGTCTACTGAGATCTAAGAAAATTAAAAACGTTATGTTGAACCATATGAAATTGCGGATGTAGGACAGTTTTTACACTACAAGTGCAGCAATTTCATATGGTTCAGCCTAATTCATGAGGTTGCACTGCCCACTCCAGGTTGAAAATGCAGGTGCTCAGAGTCTCTGTTACTCAGTAAATGCATCATCACATTAGCCCTTTCATGGGAAATATGACATAGGGTGCCACCAAATTTATTCTTGGGAAAGTCACTCATATCTCAAAATAATGCTTATTCTTAATGAAGAATTGTATAATTATTTTGATCTGTTATAGGACTGTGGGGAATTAGGAATGTCCTTTCCTATCTATTGCTTTTAAGCTGGGATCTCTATGTTGAATTTGACCAGACAAAATGTACTATATTCTTATTTGGTCTAAAAGTCTATTAGATTTTTTTCAACTGACCAAGAATAGATACATTAGCAAAGCTTCTTTCAGAGTTAAATCCTGCTTTCGTAAACTGAAATGGAATAACTTACTACATTTGAGAAAGGGCCTTTTTCAAATCTGAAAAATCTGAACCAAATGTAATGCTTTTTTTTGATAATAAGAAAAAAGAACCTTAAAGATGAAATACAAACTAAAAACCATGTGAAATACTCACCCTTTTTTAGAGTGACTCAATTTCTTCCTATACTCAGTTAAAAGCAAAAACTAATGCACTAAAAGTTATACTGTTTCCTTTCAAAAAATATAATTTGGTAATAACAGAGCTCTGTGAAACTTGAATGCTCAACTCATTGTGTGGTGGGGAATGGAAGAAATTAACCAGGCCATGATCCAGAAATGACACAGGGCATTTAAAGTAAAATTTGAGAACTAATTCACAAATTAGGAAACACTAATATAATTAACTAACAAAAATACACCGTGGTTCCAATGAAATGAGGTCAACATGAGCTGATCCTTTTGGGATGACATTCTAATTTGAATTAGAATGTGAGTGAAGTATTTTAGAAGACATTCTATCAAATAATGATAGACCCGCATAAAGAAGCTGTCTGTCACAGTTATAAGATCTGTCTCTGGTGGGTAGACAAACCAGATTAACATAAAATTGAAAAGGAAAAAGCTTTTTTAATATTTAATTTATTATTATGGCTTTTTGCAACATGGCAAAACATTACAGCTTAAAGCAGACATCATCTCCTCATAGAGGAGGAAAAAGTTTTGCAGTCAAATCGAAGTTGTAATTAAGAGGTCATTGGTATACCATTCTATTCAGTTCAATAAAAATGATACACCTTCATGAGCTCCAGAGATTACTTAAAAAAAATGTAAAAACCTATGATCCACTGACTGAATAATAAAGGATAGGATAAGGAATTTAGGTCCATCTAAGCCTATGATAACAAACATAAAAGACTGCAAAACAATTTCAGAACTTAGAATAATCACAGACCTATTGATAAAAATTCATCATGTGCCTGAATACCAGAACAGGAATTATTAAGGTATGCAGTGAAAGGAATGGAGCCGAGTAAAATATAAAATGTCTTTTTATTTTTCATTGACTTCGACTTCCTTTTTATTCGTGGAGAGTACAGGGAGAAGATGGGCCTCGGTATTGAAGATCCAATGTTCCAGTGGAAGCAGATCGTCGTCAGAAAAAATTAAGTACAAATACCTGGAGAGAGAAACGTGAGTATATGAGACCCGAGAGGCCGTGTCGGGCAGTGAAAGCAGAAACACACAGCAAAGACCACATCAACTTCTCCATTCATCTTATGGAGAATCGCGGACCACAGCCAAGTATTGCGACGCCCTGAGGCAATCCAGGCACTAATGTGGACTAGTGAAGCTGCTTTGAGTTTGGGTGTTCATGTGTGAAAACCCACAAAGCAGTCCCAAGTCATCAAACGTATGTAACAACTGGAGACATACGTGCAATTACTGCCGGGCATGCAGGATGGCATTTGGAAGCAGTCATAGTTTATACTGTTTGAATGTGTTCATGATAAAGACATCGACAAAAAGTATCTGACCAGGTACCCCCGGCACATACTTTCAAAATACATTGCACTTACTTTAGTGTCTCCGCCAGGAAGAAGCTCTGCTGCACATCGTCATAGCTCTCATGTCTGAGGTAAACATCTCTTAGGCCTGAATAGCCTCCGTTCACCCTGCAGTGATTTTCCAGGGCCTATATTACAAGGAAGAGGGAAAAAATGGTCACACTTCAATAAACGGCCACCATTTTTGTTTACGAAATTGCCAAACTCAAACAAGGCTTCGTACCAAATGATGCACTGGAAGAGTTTTTACGATTTAAAAAGCCGCAAAATGTAAATGCGTGTAAAGTATGAAAAGTTAAAGTACACATGGACAATATATCTCACCTAATTTGAAACACTTCTACACTTAATTTTGAGATAATTTTCCAGTGATTTTCGCGGTTTGGTTCCAGACCACTTCCATAAGTGAATATTGTGATTAAGTGAATCGAGCAAATTTCTTGGTTTCCCAGTGCATATAAAAGTTATCTTTGCATGATACTCTAGTCTGTTAAGTGTGCAGTAGCATTATGTCTAAAAACAGTGTACATACCTTAACTAAAAAAATACTCTGTTGCTAAAAAATGCTTTAAACATCAGCTGAGTGTCCAGTGAGTTGTACTGTTTTTGCTGGTGGAGGGTCTTGCCTTCATGTCCACGGCTGCTGACTGGTCAGGCTGGTGGTTGTTGAAGGCTGGGGTGGCTGTGGCAAATGCTTAAAATGAGACAACAATGGAGTTTGCCACATCAGTTGACAGTTTCTTTCACAAATGGTTTCTCTGCAGCACACAATGCTGTTTGAGAACATTCTACTCAAAGCAGAACTTCTTTCAAAACTGGAGTCAGTCCTCTCAAATCCTGCTGCTGCTCTATCAACTGAATGTATGTAATATTCTAAATCCTTTGTGGTCATTTCAACAATCTTCACCAGGAGTAGATACCATCGAGAAACTACTTTCTTTGCTCATCCATAAAGAGCAACTCCTTACCCGTTCAAGTTTTGTCATGAGATTTGGCAATTTGGTCACATCTTCAGGCTCCGCTTCTAATTCTAGTTCTCTTGATATTTCTATCACAAGTGCAGTTACTTCTTCCACTGAAGTCTTGAACTCTTCAAAGTCATCCATGAGGGCTGGAACCAACTTCTTTCAAATTCTTATTAATGTTGATATTTTGACCTCTCCCGTAAATGATGAATGCTCTTAATGGCATCTAGAATGGTAAATCTTTTCCAGAAGGTTTCAATTTACTTTGCCCAGATCCAGAGGAATGACTATCGATGGCAGCTATAGCCTTATGAAATGTGTTTCTTAAATGCTTAAAGTCAAATGCGCCTTGATCCGTGGGCTGCAGAATAGACGCTGTGTTAGCAGGCATGAAAACATTAATCTCATTGTATGTCTTCACAGCTCTTGGGCTACCAGGTACACTGTCAATAAGCCGTAATATTTTGGAAAGAATCTCTTTTTCTGAACAGTAGGTCTCAACAGTGGGCTTAAAATATTCAGTGAACCATCCTGTAAACAGGTGAGCTATCATCCAGGCTTTGTTGTTCCATTCTAGAGCGGCAGAGTAGATTTAGCCCAATTCTTAAGGGCCCTAGAATTTTCGAAATGAACTGACCAGTTGCATTAGCCCTTAAGAAAAGAGTCAGGCTGTGCTTTGAAGTTTTAGAAGCCGGGCTTCTTCTCCTCTTCAGCTATGAAAGTCTTAGTGGGCATCTTCTTCCAAGAGAAGGCTATTTCATCTACACCGAAAATCTGATGTGTAGTGTAGTCACCTTCATTAATGATCCGGGCTGGACCTTCGGGAGAACTTGCTGCAGCTTCTGCATCAGCACTTGCTGCTTCACCTTGCCCTTTGATGTTATGGAGACAGCTTCTTTCCTTAAACCTCACAAACCAACTTCTGCCAGCTCCAGGCTCTTCTGCAGATTCCTCACCTCTCTCAGCCTTCACATAATTGAGGAGAGTTAGGACCTTGCTCTGGATTAGGCTTTGGCTTAAGGGAATGTTGTGGCTGGGTTGATCTTCTATCCAGACCACTAAACTTTCTCCCTATCAGCATTTCACTTTCTTATCATCCATGTGTTCACTGAAGTAGCACTTTGAATTTCCTTCAAGAACTTTTCCTTTGTACTCACAATGTGGCTGTTTGGCACAAGAGGCCTTCCTCACTAAACCTAATCATTTCTAGCTTTTGATTTAAACTGAAAGATGTGTGACTCTTCCCTTCACCTGAACACTTAGAGGCCATTACAGGGATATTAATTGGCCTAATTTCAGTATTGTCAGATCTCAGGAAATAAGGAGGCCTGGGGAGGGGGAGAGAGATGGGGAATGGCTAGTTGGTGGAGCCGTCAGAACACACAACATTTATCGACAAAATTTTGTCTTATAAGGGTGCAGTTTGTAGTGTGCCAAAACAATTAAAACACTAACCCCAAAGATCACTGATTATAAGTTCACCATAACAAATAACAATGAAAAAGTTTTAAATATTGTGAGAATTACCAAATGTGACACAGACATGAAACAAACAGCAAACGCTGTTGGAAAAATGGTACCGATTAGACTTTCTTGACACAGGGTAGCCACAAACCTTCAACTTGTAAAACAATACAAATCCACATAGCACAATAAAGCCACGCACCATAAAATGAGGTATGCTTGTAGTTGTACTTGGTCCCCAAGCCTAATTCTCTCTGGCTCTAACAGAAAAAGTTTGCTGACTCCTGATTGAGAGAGACTGTTAATGTCAATTGAGATTATAAACCCAATAACTTAGAAAAATCTACTGGACCCACAACAGCTGCTACAACACTCAGAACATCGTATTTTATAAAAACTGATTGTGGAGTACTAATCAGCGACATTGGTGACAGATATAAAAGAAGAAAATGCAAAGCAGTGAAAAAATGTGGCTGATACCTATTTCTAAAAAAATTTTTTTTTTTTTGGTCTGGGATGGAAGAAAATAGGATGAGTCCATTTCTTAACTGTCTGGAGAGAAATGATGCTACATTTCTGAAGTTCTCTGACTATAACGAGTATTTGGAAAAGAGACGGGTTGGGCAGTGTGGGAATGAAAATTTAGGTAACAACCTAACACAATTTGCGGGCTACATGAATAAAGAAAATAGCTCATGATTTGGTACTTTTTAAAAGCCACTGAGAAAATAAGATCAACTTAAAAAAATGCTTTGATTATATTCTCTGTAGCAGACAAGCAAATCAACCAGGGAAAGCCTGTGGAAAGGAACTTTCGGGTCCTATTATTTTTTTTCCTTCCTTCTTTTTTTTCTTTGACAGAAGTTCTTTTTGATTAAAAAGTCAAATACCAGATACACTGGACTAGACCAGAGATTATTTGTAAAAAAGAAAACAAACAAACAAACAGGATTTGTAAGAAATGGACAAGCTGGTTGTTATGGAACATAATTAAATCCTACTTCCAGACATTTCCTTAAAAAGATTTTAACAATGAAACCTTTCCCCCCACCTCTTGAAGTTCTTTGGTGATGAGCTAATGAGAGCACCAGGCACGATAGACTGCCACTCCTCTCTCCCATAGAAATTTCTGTACGTTCCTTCTTTCAGTATAGGGAAAGAGTTGTCCTGTGGGGTAGACAGTGCTCAATCTTTTTTCTTCTTTTCAGTTCACCCTCATTTTTCTTTTTGCTCAGTCCTAATGGGGGGAGCCATAGTGGTCCAGAGCACATTTTAAAATCTTAGAAGAGGGGGCCAAATCCCAGCCCTAGACTCCCTGTAACCTCAGACATTTCTGGACCCAGGCAGTGTCCCTTTGCTCAACATGGGGTTGTCATGAGAATAAAACAAGATGAAGACACACTTAGCATAGTGACAGGAACCTTTAAGAGGTTTTTGGCAAGTTAACGACAAAAAAAAAGGGAACTGCCAGAGGCTTTTTTTTTTAACTTTCAAAAAATGAAAAACCTTCATGTCAAGTCTAAACTTTGAAACATTAGGAATATGAAGCTGGGGATCAGCAGCCCTCCTGCGCACTCATAACAGGTCCTGGTTTTACAGTATCTCAACAGTGGGAGTGGTCACGTATTTGTCCTGCACAGTCTGATTAGAACATCATTTTACTACAGTCTGTTCTTGAGACTCTCAGACTCTAGGCACAGGGATCACCTCGATTTTATGTACATGCTTACATTATTAGTGACCATATGTGGCTGGGAAGTGCTAATGGCAGAGGAAAGAAACATAGGAACATCATGATTACAGTTACTGGAAGTGTAAACAAAGTTTAGATAAAGGGCAACCCAGACACCAAGTGACTGTACCTTTTTAGCAGGCAGAAAGGTAAGAGAATAGCGAGCACCATGAGTTAAAATTCTAAGTCAGAAAGATAAAGAAAAACATTCTCTTATCTTTAGGTTAAACGGGTTAGATAAACAGCTGGTCCACGGAGACTGCCAGATCCCAGGGAACAATGCTAATAATAAAGCCGAATGGTTGACTTTGGTCTGAGCTCAACGGTAGAACCTAGCAAGACAGTCATATCAACGAGTCTGGAAACAGGGATCAGGACAGCGAAGGGAGAAGAAAGGACTGGGAAGACAATATGGAAAAGGTCAGATTTAGGAGACCAGAAAAAATGTGCAAAAAAAGAAGAAATATAAAATCCCTATATAAGGCTTATCTGCTACTGTATAATCTATACATACCTATATTTATAGACATGGTCAAATCTATATTTACCAACACGTATATGAATGCATATGTATAATTTATAGTAGAGCTTTATCAGAATATTATATATACTCAGTTGGGGGGAATTTAATAAAGTTTTCATGACATTATTGAGAAAAAGCAAAACAACTATCAGGTACATGTTATTTCCGTTATGTAGAATCACAAATGCATGAACATGTGTGATTAACGGATTGTTGGTAATTTATGGAAAAGTTTCTAGGGCTGCATGCTGGATTATATAATCTCATATCTTGTTCAACATTATTGTGTTTGACTTTGCCATTCATGAATTCGGTTAAGACCTGGAAAGCAGGTTTACTGAGTGTATCATGAAAGAAGGCTGGAAAGGGAGAATTTCGTTAGAAGACAGGAGGGCTGACAAATACTTTACAAATAGCAAGTATGGGTGAAAACAGGTATGGAACAAAAGAGATGTCACGACGTAACTAGTAGCTAATACCATTTGATCACGATTTCAGTGTAAGCCTGGAAGTTTACAATGTACTCAAAGAACAAGTTGGACCACAGGCTGTGGGGAATCATCCTCGGAAGGCATGTTATTGAGTCACCCAGCTCAGCGCTTGGAGGCCGCACACGTCATGAGGAGGTGGGTGGAGGGACATGATGGGTGAGGAGGGAGGAGTTGGAAGAGCCAGATAACTGAGGAGCTCCAGATAACTGAGGAGCTGAAATATAGAGGAGAGAAGGGAGTTTTCCTCAGGACCCCCAGCACACAAAACACTGTAAATTCTGGTTTCAAAAGGAGTAACTTTCTAACACTTTCAGACATTAAAAAATGGAATGAATTACTTTATTAGTAGTATATTCCTTTTGCTACAAAGTCCTTGAATTGATGAGGAGTAGCCATTTGGCAAAGATGAAGAGGAGTCTTTTCTCTGAGTGGAAGGCTAGACTAAGTGATTTTGAAGATATAGTCCTATACTTGAGTTTGGCTTCCCCTAAAAACAGAGCATGAGACAAAGGTTGGATGAAAGAAGTTTGAGGGGATGAGTAGGGAAAGTGAACCGGGCTAGGGAGAAGAGTCAGTGAAATATGTCAGTGAAATATGTTGAATGGGTTACAGCTGTGGGCCACGAGGGCTCCCCACCCTGCTGGAAACCATCTGAGGAAGCATGCAGAATGCATCTCGGGGTTATGCTTCAGAGAGGGAAGGCTGATAGCATTGTCCATCAACTCTGTAGCCTCAATGCTTCAGAGTTGCCCCTGTAGACTTAACTCTCTCGCTTCCCAGACCACAGCCAGCTGCCTGGGACGAAGCCTGAAGGCGGGAGTCAGAGCAGCTGAGACACACCAGGGAGCCCCAGTGATCCTGCCCACCGCAGCTGGGCTGAAACAAAGGAGGGCTGGGGGGTGTGACACAAGGGAAAAAAGTGCCACCATGCCATCTAAGTCTATGATTCTGTGCTTTAAAAAAGGCAAGTGCCCCAGCACTCCTCTGTCCCCACCACACCTCAAGTTCTAGCAGAAGTGCTAGTGGCAAAAAAACAAGGGGGAGTCATAAGTCTTTGTGGAATTAAATGATAATCATTTCTGTGGCTGTGGAACTTAAAATTTAATAATAAGCCTTTCTACATATCTCCTTCAATATCACAATATGTATATTAATATAATTGTCACATGGAGCAAAGCTGAAGCCAAGGATATAGGATGACAACCGACAACACTCAATTTAGGAAAAAGTCTGATTAAAGCTTTAAAAACTATGGAAAAGTTGATCTGCTAGACTGATAGAAATCATTGAACATTTTTTCCTGAAACATTTAAGAACAAGAAATGTAAACAGATTAAAATATCACCTCTACGGCTTCCCAGGCCCATTTCCTGTACTTTGGATCATGAGTCAGTCGCCACATGTACATGTAAGTCTCAACAACCTCTGGCCGCAGGATGTAGTATTTTTCATTTTGCCTTGTAGCAATGGCTTCCACACCACCATCGAATCTGAAAGCTTCTGGTCCCAGCTTCATAACTAAAGAGCATGCACAGTGACAAGGGTTATTGCCTTGGACACTGCTTAGTTCTACAACTTAAATGAAACTAGAAAGTACTTTACAACATTTGAGAGAGACGCCAAAAACAATCATTTTAAGAAATGGTTACAAACATCACATAATAAACAATGTTCGATATATTTTTAGAATATAGTCATCTCTGAGTCCTTTTTAGAAAATGGCAATGAAGTTTTATTTTCTTTCATTTAACCACCATTTACTGAGTGCCCCTCAGGTAAACACAAGGCACTACAACACCCCTTATTAGCTGACAAACTAATTCTAAGTCATTATGTCATAAATTAAGTTATTTAATCTCTGTGCTTCAAACTCCTATTTTATAATCATTTCTGGGGATCTAGACTCTATTTCATGGAGATACTGAGAAGATTAATAACGGTTTTTAAAATACTAAGTTTCTTTTGCATCTAGGATAGAGATTCTTACCCAATGTGGTTTACCTAAAGCAGGGTCAATAAATTAGACCGGTTTAACCCTTTATGATGTCAAATTTTGTTCCTTGGTAAACTAAGAGTAGGTATTTTTATGTAGAAAAGCTGTACTCCTTAAAAGTAAAAAAATTATAAATTCCTTTAAAATATTAATCATGAGCTTCCAGTTTCATGAGGCACAGTGGATATTCTTTTGATGGCAGCATCAATGACAGTGTTCCTTATGAATGAAATAAAAGCATGTAGGAATATACTGAAGACGAAGAAAAACTTGTACTCACATGTGCGATTGTAAGATTCATAACAGGTTCGGGCAATTTCAGCCCCGAGTTGAAGGTAGTGTTGGGTCAGGCCTGCGGGAGCGTCGTCGGCCCCGAGGGCAAACATGCCTCCAGCAAAGCAGGTCAGGTGGCCCATCTTGTGTTCCAGGAGGCCCCCTTTCCACTCCGCAATGTAAGTCAGTCCCCTACTAGACTTGCGGATCAAGTGAGTCTCGATTGCCTGAAAATAATGATTATTTTCAACATTTTTAAATCTTCTCTCAAATTTATACTAAAAACACTCTTAACACTCAGAGAGAAAAAGAATATAACCTCACTTATGGTTTGAGTTTGGTGCTATAAATCCAATTCAATCTGAAATTTTATGCTATTACTTTTTTGTATCTTCTTCTAGCGTATGCCTTATTAGTTTGGTTAGTTAGAAGTATCACTGCTGGGCCAGCCCAGTTGGTTTTGCTGGAGTCCACGACCAAACACTTGTAGTCTTCATACAACAAAAGCTGTCTGCTTCTCAAAGATAGGCCACTGGTGTAGACATAATACCTAATTCATTTCCAGTTTCACAATGGAGAAACAGCACAAAGCACAGGCCCTACTGTGGATGAAGAACAGAGCGTATTTGCTTATAAAATCAGGCTGTTGGTATTACCCTTCCTTTTGCTCTCTTAGGCTCAGAAGGTGGCAAAACTGAGTGGGAAAGATGTGCTGTTCTTCAATCAGTTTGCTTGGCCTCGAATTCAAGCTCTGACATTTACTATCTGAGGATTTAGTAGGTAATTCGCTTACTGTATCCCCAAATCTCAGTATCCTTACCCATAAAACGAGAACAGTAGTATCTACTGAGAAAATTCAGCAACATTTAGTTTATGAAGCAGTCGGTACCGTCCCTAGCACTTGATAAAGTTCATTTATCATTCACATCTCCATTGTGGTAACATTTGAATTAAATTCCTCCCTAATAATTCTATTAAAAGCCACATGAGTGTACAATGAAAAAAAAAAAAAGACACAGGAAAAGATGCTCATCACTTATCATCAAGGAAATACCAATCGAAACCACAATGAGATACCACCTCACACCTGTCAGAATGGCTAAGATCAACAACACAAGAAACAATAGGTGTTGGCGAGGATGTGGAGAAAAAGGAACACTCACACACTGTTGGCGGGAATGTAAAATGGTGCAGCCGTGATGGAAAACAGTATGAGGTTTCTCAGGTAATAATGGAACTACCATACGATCCAGCAATCACACTACTAGGTATTTATACAAAGAATCCAAGAACACCGATTCAAACAGATACATCCACTCCTATGTTTATAGAAGCATTATTTACAATAGCCAAGATATGGAAGCAGCCAAAGTGTCCACTGATTGATGAATGGATAAAGAAGATGTGGCAATAATAGAGTATTATTTATCCATAAAAACAAATGAAATCTTGCCATTTGCAATGACATGGATGGAGTTAGAGAGTATAATGCTAAGCAAAATAAGTTAGTTAGAGAAAGACAAATACCAGATATCACTCATATGTGGAATTTAAAAAGAAAAACAAACAAGTACAGGGAAAAAAACGGAGAGACAAATCACAAAACAAACTCTTAATTACAGAGAACAAACTGATGGTTACCCGAGGGGAGGTGGGTGGGGGATGGGTGAAATAGGTGATAGGGATGGAGGACACTTGTGATGAGCACAAGGTGATATATGGAAGTGTTGAATTATTATAACATACACCCGAAACAAATATAACAGTGTGTGTGTGGACTGACTGGAATTAAAATAAAAATTTTTTAAAAAGGAATAAAGATCTGTAAATTGGGAGGAAATGATGTTAACGAAACTGATCTGTAAAATATCTTTTATTTCTGCCACAGGATTGTTGATTTCCTTTCAAATAGATGGAAAACATAAAGTAAGCCTTATATTTTAAAAAGCAAAAATGAAATAGAACTGTTTGGAATCACTAACTTCCAATTACTATAATAGTAAATATTTTTTTCCCCTCCAAATTACTTCATAGAAGAAAAAGAGCTAAGACTATGTCTATACCTGTTATGCTATTATTAAAAAAAAGTTTTTTTAAAGTCTGTATTTATTTATTTAAACTTTTTATTGTCAAATTGGTTTCCATACCACACCCAGTGCTCATCCCAACCCGTGCCCTGCTCAGTGCCCGTCACCCACTCTCCCCCCTCCCGTACTCCCCTCAACCGTCGGTTTGTTCTTAGTATTTAAGAGTTTCTTATGTTTTGTCTCCCTCCCTCTCTGTGTCTTCTTTCTTTCCCCTCTTCCTCTCCCCCATGGCTTTCTGCCAAGTCAAAAGGGAGTTTTTTAGGAAGCACATTTGGGAATAGTAGACACAGACAAAACTTGTGATTGAAAAGAATGAATGAAAGTGAATATACAGATAAAACCTTTCCTATCTTTATTGGAAATAAATACATGAAACCAAGATGGTAAGAAATAAATGAACATACTACTGTACTCATCAACTGTGGTTAGCTAGTTTATTGATGGTCTAGTTACAGTAACATTTCATTCTTATTCATGCAACTGAACATCTTCACTATTTATACTTCTCATAGCACAAACTGCAGTAAAGTTCTTCAAGCAGATACTTGTTCATCACCCAAGAAATTATTCTTTCTACATGGCAAAAGTTATAGCTTTGGAGCCTGGACTAGTGAAACATTATTACCCTGTTACAGATCCTGACTAAAGTACTATATCCTTTTTTTGGCATGGTTCTGACCAAGCTGCTATCTCTTAAAATAAACTACAATGAAGTTCCAAGACTTTCAAAGCAATGTTTGTGTGACAGTGGGAAAATGTAAATAAATACAAAAGAGGAAAAAATCGTCTTTAGTGGCTCTAAAAAAACGTGTCAAATCTACAGAGAATTGCTTAGGAAAAAAGAATATTACATATGTTGTGATTTCAGCCTTCCATATTTGAAAAGAATTAGTTTGATGAAACCTTTAGAAACTTAAATGTCTAACACATCATCGGCCCAGCTACCATTCACTCCAATGGACATCTGGTAGAATGAACATCCACCACTGTGCATTCTTAGTTTGTCGCTAGAGAAGAACCTAACAGCCAGTTGAAAGCTCAAAGTATTTTGTTATTAAAACAAGCAAAGAAAACAGACCATGCTGGGATTCAATGCTGTCCAAAATCCACTTGAGGCTAAAACCAAAGAACTATATCCCCAGTAACTCAACTGTCCAGAACAATAATGTAAAGGACCTTCTCCCTAATAATAATGCTTTTTTAATCTACAGCTTAGGCAGAAAGAAACTTTGCTATATAAGACATGGCTACTTTTCAAAATCAGAAATGTAATTGTTCTAGCATTGCTTTCTAAGTTGAAAATATAATGGATTGGAAATGTTTTTACTATTAAGAGAAACAGGAAACACTTTACTTCATTTGTTCTTAATGGATTTTCCTGTCCATGATTTGTCTAAATACAATATATTAAAATCTGTGTGAGTATAGTCTGGAAACTGGGGGAAAATATTTCAAAGCACATTTTAAAGCTACCTTTCAAGATCTCAGGGGCCTTTTTAAGATTAGAATAATTAAAATATCTGCCAGGATAGCAATGAAACCCATACAGAAACCATACAGTATAGAAAAGAATTCCCCAGCTTAAAACCTGAAACCTCATAGGAATGATGAAATACAAACCTGGAAGAGGCCATGTGAGCCATATCCTACTTTGCTTTTTATATTCATCATGCACCTTAATTAAGGGTGTGCTAAACAAAAGCCAACGCACTAAAGCATTCTGGTTCCTGTATGTCAAGCAATAAAGAGTCATATCTGCTGTACTTAGTGATGCTTCTTACTGACCTTGGGAGGGAACCACAGTAATATTCAATCTGGACCACCAGAGCAAAGGAAGTTGCATTTATATTTCAATGAATAAATTGGGCTATGTCTAAATTACCCAGACTTCCTTCTCAGGGAGACTAATTTTAGAACAGTGGCTACATTATTGGAATTATAAACTTCCACTTTTCTCCCCTATCAATTAATATTCTCAATTATAAAATAT
Source organism: Paguma larvata (assembly GCA_030068075.1). Taxonomy (NCBI): domain Eukaryota; kingdom Metazoa; phylum Chordata; class Mammalia; order Carnivora; family Viverridae; genus Paguma; species Paguma larvata. Next base: position 105,209,067 of record CM057829.1, read on the forward strand.
TCTCAATTATAAAAAGTTCCTAAGTAGTCAATAAAAAAGTGATTTTTCTGAGGATTTAGCCATACATTTATAACATTATTTGAGATGCCTTGATAATAATTAATATTAAGAAAATGGGTTACCATCTAACATACTTATCAATCACAAAGTTACTCAGTTCTGCTAAAAAACTTTGTTCCTGAAAAAGTTGGGTATGAGCATTTTATGTAACACAATATTCTTCTTTTAAAGCTTTTTATACTTTCAAATTTTATTTTCATTTTCGACTGAAGCTTACATTTGCTTGAGGCTTTGTTCACTCTCACACTGGCCACCTCCTATAGACTTTGCTAAGCAGTTTCTAACTTACTTTACTAAGTTACTGCATGTAAAGAATACTTAAATGTACTAGGGAAATTCTTATTCACAAATAAATCCATAGTGGTGGGGTAAAAAGAAACAAGTGTTGACACAAACTTTAGTTTGACTTTTGTTTCCACAACTAACCTTTTTCTGAGGTTCAATTCTCTTATCTGTAAAACCAGGTAAATAATACCTAAACTACTGTGAGGACACAAACACTTCATTTAAAGTATCTGCCTAATACACCACTTAGCACACAGTAGGCATTTCAACAAATCTTTCTTCCCTCTCATTGCTCCTCCATTATGAAGGATCACAGGAAACTATTAATTAGTTCAGATTTTTATTTGAGAGAGCTGTCTATCTCTGGAGATAAGTTTATTTGAAATAGAGGTAGCCATTCGGGATGTGTGTAATCATGGGAAATTTTATTTTTTCTTTCTTTTTTAATGTGTATTTACTTATTTTGAGAGAGAGAGAGAGAGACAGAGAGAGAGAGAGAGAGAGAAAGAGAGAGAACCCCAAGAAGGCTCCGCACTGCCAGTGTGGAGCCTGATGCAGGACTTGATCTTATGAACTGTGAGATCATCACCTGAGCCCAAATCAAGAGTTGGACACTTAGCCGACTTAGGCCCCCGGGCACTCTTTGGGCAATTTTAGCTTTGTCAATTTTCAGAATATGAATTTAGGATTTATTCCTGCCCATGAGTTTGTGACTCGTGTAAAATAAAACACTTTCAGCTGCCCTGTTAGAATGAAACAGGTATGATTACTATTGTTTTATTAGCAAACACTGAACTCACCCTAACTGGAAATATTTTGTAATCCACTCATGTGGTATTCCATTTCTCATTAAATGCCGATTAATACGCAAGTTGTAAGTTATTTTAGTGACAAAGATGATTTAAATATTGGGTTTACCTGAACAGCATCAAAATACATCTTCTTAGCTTCTAGATCTGTCTTGTCGGACATTAACCACGCCTTTAGCAAATATTCATAAAAGCTGTCTCCGAGTCCTCCAACTGATACATGATCTGCAAAGAGAGGAAAATGAATTTTAGAGTGATTCAGGCTTTAATTCAGATAATGCAGCAAAATCACATTAGTAACTAGGATGCAAAAGCCTACGTCAACTGCAACTCGATGTTACATTTAAATTCCAACAAATCTCTTGTTTTTCAGAAAGATACTCTGAACCGAGCAGATGTGCTGTTAACTAATGCGATATACTCTAAATAATTACCAGGGTAGTTTTGTAAACATGAAGATAGAATATATAATAATCAACCCCAATTCCCAAAATCTGTGTCTCTAGTTAAAGCTACCAAATTATGTATATGTTCACAGTATATGTTCAAATAAATTTTTAATTGCTTTAGCTCTCACTAACATAAAGTATGTCGAATACTATGAGTATTAACAAATCTTGAGAAGAGCTGGCACATGATAAAATGCAGCTCCTCAGCCTCTTTATTATTATTATGAGATAAAGTTTCTAGTGTTTTCAATCTGCAAGGTCAAAATTCTTTGCAGGAGGCCGATAACAAAGAAGACGGGGTAGGAGACGTTCTTCCTGATACTCCATTCCCACAATCCTCCTCCTCTGCCACTTATGCCGGATCCACTCCATATAGTACCACAATTTTGTAACTTAGAGGGTAAGTATCCTCAGTAAAAGTCAAAAAAATTAAGGCTCGGCAAGGCTAAATGAGATCGCAACACAGTAAGTGCTGGCTGACTCCACGGCCCGCACATGGTCTCGCGCTTGGAACTTTTTGCTCTCTACCTTGTGACACTGAATGCATTCTTTTGCCTACTGCTTGAATTAATACTTTAACTTTTCAAGCACATCTACCTACAGAAACAGAGACATCTATTTGAAATATCATTCCTAGAATTCACAGAGAATTTGAGCACTAATGATACAGTCTTATTTAGGAAATATGCATTTTAAGTTTCATAACTCAAACCTCATTTTACATAACTATTACTTTTTTTAATTTTTTAAGGGGAGAGCAGGGGAGGGGCAGAGAGAGAGGGAGACACAGAATCCGAAGCAGGCTCCAGGCTCTGAGCTGTCAGCATAGAGCCCGACGTGGGGCTCGAATTCACAAACCGTGAGATCATGAGCTGAGCCCAAGTCAGATGCTTAATCGACTGAGTCACCCAGGTGCCCCAACATAACTATGTTTTTATAGTAAGACCTTTGTTGACTTTGTTATATAAAAGTGAATCCGTTTTTACACAGCTATCGAGACAATTTTCTCCTGACACCTACCCAACAATTCCACTTGGAGGCTTATGTGGGGATAGGATTAAACAGGTTAAAACTGAATTTATACTCTTGTCCTTCACAACCTTACCTTCTGCTGTTGGTCCCTGCCTCACTAAAGTGGCACCATCATCCTCCAACTGTGCAAGTTAGACATCAGAGAGTCATTCTTCACTTATTCTTTCTCCCCTCCCTATATCCAGTGAGCTCCTGAACTCTACTAATTTCACCTCTTATACAGCTCTTGAATCATCCACTCCTCTGTCCTCACCAATACGATCCTGGCCGAAGCTACCAATATCCCCTGCTCTTGAAGCTTCAGTGGCCAACTATTTGGCCTTTTGTTACTCTGATAGCATGCAGCTGTTTACATTTAAATTAATTAAAAGAAAATAAAACAGTTCCTCAGCCATATTAGTGCTCAACAGCTACATGTGGTCCTTGGTTACTGTACTGCACAGGAAAGACACAGAACCTTTCCATCACCACACTGAGTTGTAATCACTCCATTCTATTCCCCCATTAATACCAGAGTAACCCTTTTGACATGTGAACTGGATCATCCCTAACTGGAAGCCTTCAATGGCAAAGCCTCAAATGCTGCTCTTCAGAGCCTGGGAGGCCCTGTGTGGTCGCCATCTTACCCATATCACCATTGGTTCTGCTCTGACTGCTTTCTATTCTCTTGCCAGAAGGCTCTTCTTTTGTCCTCTCAAAAGCAGGTGGCTCTACTGCAGGAATTCTAAAGGCATGGTTCTCTCTACCTGATGTGCATTCCCTGACTCCTTTCCCTCTCAGTAGTGATTCTTACTCACTCGTACTTCATATCTAGGATCAAACGTTGCTTCCTCAAAGATGCTTTCTTTCCCTGACCCTCACCTACTGGGTTCCCTCACTGTACACTTTTTGATCACACATGTTTACTACACTTGGCAATTTCATAAAATGGTGGAATTTCTTCTGTCTTCTCTACAAGGTCATGATCCAGGAGGCCAGGGACTTGATCCACCATGTTGCATGGTCCACATCAGCCTCTGAAAGTAGCTTGCATATAGTGGGTACTCAGTCTACAATTGATGAACAAAGCAAAATTCTTTTTTTTTTTAAATATTTATTTATTTTTGAGAGACAGAGAGACAGAGCATGAGCAGAGGAAGGGCAGAGAGAGAGGCAGACACAGAATCCGAAGCGGGCTCCAGGCTCTGAGCCATCAGCACAGAGCCTGATGCGGGGCTCGAACCCACAGACCGTGAGATCATTACCTGAGCCAAAGTCGGACGCTTAACCGACTGAGCCACCCAGGCGCCCCTAAAGCAAAATTCTTGTAAGTCAATTTTAGTAAGGACTATATCCATTCATATAGAAGGGCTATATTTTTAAGTAGTGAAATATGTGATTTTTATTATTGCAGAATGTCCAGATTTACAGTTTTAATTTTGATGTAAAATTAGTGTTTTTACAATTGTAAGGCTGATTCTTAAAACAGCAGTGTTTGAAGTGACCTTTGCAATTTCCTAAATAAATTACCACAGAAACCTCTGACATTTACAAACTAAATACACTAAGTACTATCTCATCAATAACAAGCCCTGTTGTTATAAACATGATTGCAGGAGACAAATGCAAGTGATGCATGGTAAAGCAAATCACTGTCTGGTTACTGTCAAAATAACAAGGTCTAGATGAAGTAATAGGAAATGATGGCCGTGATCCAGACATGCCCTTCAGAGTTCAAGCACTGAGAGTTGAAAGCTAACAGCCAGAAGCAGCTTCATTTTCTTCCCCCTCGGGTTATGATTCTATAATGGATGGAAGAAGCAAGTTTGGGCAATCGATGATTTTTAAAAAAGGAAAAAGGGTTACATAATAATATATTTGTTTTAATTAATTTTGGTAAGTACCAGATAACTTTCTATATTTTTATTTCCTGCCTATGGATTTTTCGTATTTGGAAAGAATCAAAATAAAGGAACATAGAAGAGAAACAAGAGCAAGCTTTTTTGATAACTTAGCATATCGCTCACTAAGCTTTCCCCAGTCTGGAGGACTGTTTGTGTTGGCAACAGAATTCTGTGTAAATATTTAGTGGGTGTGGGACAGAACATGTCTGATTTTATCAGCCGGAAGGGACCGCCCACTTCTAGAAAGAACATATATGGTATTTTTATTCCCAAATGTTCTAAAGGTAATGTGTACTACGGTCGCTCAAATATTTTGCTCTTCTCTATAGAAGGCAATTTACTCTTTCCTTCCCGAGAGGAATAGATCCCATAAAAGGATTCCTACTACTTAAAGAGATAAAACAAAACAAGTAGTAAAAGAATCAAGACAAAAAGAACAAAAGGGATTAAATACTGAGTATCTTTAATTTTTAATAATTTGTACGCTTCATCTGAATCTGAACGTCTCAAAGCATTCCTCCAATGATGCAAGTGACACTATATATGTATTAATCAAAGAAGAATGATAATTGTTCTGTCTATAGACAGAGTCTCCCAGCTGTCCTCAACAGTTGCAAGATCTCTTTATATTATCAGTGACCAGGACCTATCGCTGTTTCAGCCAAAGCTGAGGGGCAGGGGCAACTGTTAAAGGAGAATAAACAGAACTATTATTAAAAGCAGAGACAGAAAGACAGACTGGATACACAGTGCATGAGGATTCACAATATTCAAGTATGCAAATACCTCTTACGTGCAAGATACAGTGTGCCTGGCTAACAAATATTACTTAGGCAAAGTCACTGGCCTCAAAAGTTCTGGGTCCCTAGGAAGACAAGGATGTATACAAACCATTTTGAAAAAGACAATGATAGGAAAGTACCCAAAGTGTTGGGGCAGACAAAGAAGGGGATGAGTAGAAGGCAAGTGAGTGCTAACAAATTCCAGCCAGGGTCTCGAAGAAGAAGGTACCCCAGAAGAAAAGGCAATTGAGCTGGACCTTGGTAAAGTCAGAAGAGAGGTAAAAGGGCCAAAGAAACAGCACAAACCAAGACCTGGATATGGCCAAGAGGGCTTCGATTAAAGAATGAAAAAAAAAACAAATGGGGGTCTCCCTTGTGGCTAGAACACAGGGTGGAGGTGCAAGAGGTGGAATGGACATGAGACTCATCACCCTATTTGTCTGCTATCAGCAAACTGGTCCATGAGCAATCCAAATATAAAGGGCCCTTTGTACCGGGAAACATGGCCAAATACACAAAATGTTGGTGACCCAGAAGGTGAAGCCAGAATATTCCAGTACAACGGATACTTTTTGTTCCTCTTCGCAGTGATTTCTCAATCACAGGAAGAAAACAGTCAAAGATAATTTTTTTTCCCAATTTTTAAAATCATTCATGAGACAGAAAATGCTAAAACTGTGTGTCCTTTTAGAGAATCTTCTCTGGTCCTTGTACTCAGAAAGTTACTCAAATTCTATTTTATTTCAAATACTCTAATGGCCCTCAAACTTTTAATCTCAGCATACTTTACACTCTTAAAAATTAAGAAATATTCCAAATAACTTGCTTATGTAATATCTATAAATATCTACCATACTGGAAACAAGACTTAAAATATTTAAATTAAAAATATTTTACTCATTTAAAATAATACAACTATTATATTAACAAAGTTTTTTCATAAAAATGTTATGTTTTACAGAAGAAAAAATTAGTGAAAAGACTGATACTGATTTACATTTTTGCAAATCTTTTAAATTTTTGCTCTACTAGAAGACAGGTGGATTTTTGTATCTGCTGTATATTCAATCCATTACTATATGTCATTCTGGTGGAGATACACAAAGAATATTCAGTCTCACGCAGTTACACAGTTGGAAAAGGGAAGGGTATTTCAAGAATATTTTTAGATAAGTGTGGATATTTTTCTTTGATACTAAAACAAAACTTGACAAGTGGTTTTTATAAAGGTTAAAAAATTTTAAACACTGGTTGTAAGGTGGAATTAGAAATTTTTGTACTTTACATTAAAATCCATTGGCCTATCATGCACTTTGAATGGATCTTCTTTCTTATGTGATTTTGTAATAGCATGTATTAGTCATTTGGAAAATACTGGTCCGCTGAATTATGCGGATCTCCCAAATGCTGACACCGTAAATGATACAGCATCAAAAACCATATTTGTTAATATGAACACCAATCCCATCAGAAAAGTCTTTAAGTATTGGTTAAAGGCATCAAGGTCATGGCAGCGTATGTACATTTCCCGAAATTCTAATTTTCATTTAGAAACTCAAATTCTGTCAAGGCACAGACACCGTCAGTTTTCTTTGAGGTGACAGGCTCGTTTTTGAGAATATGTCTACCAATTACCCAACTCCAAATAACCAAAGTTTGTCTTCAGTTGTTCTTTCAAGTAAAAATGGTAATGCATGAAGCCATTGATGGCTGGGTCGGTAACTCGAACAATCACACACGTGCTTTACTATGTGGCAAACACTACTTTCTATTATGCAGCATGGAAGCGTACTCAGTGTCTGATATTTACCAGGTTTGATAATCTTTTTCATTAGGGGGGTCTGGGTGGCTCAGATGGTTTGGTATCTGACTCACGATTTCGGCTCAGGTCGCGATCTCACGGTTGGTAAGTTCAAGTCCCCCATGGGCTCTGTGCTGACAGTTAAGGGGCCTGCTTGGGATTCTGTCTCTCACTCTCTCTGCCCCTCCCCTGCTTGTGCTGTCTCCGTCTCTTTCAAAATACATAAATAAACTTAACAAATAATTTTTTTCATTAAAAATATTCCTAAGTGACTCTGGCATATTTTTATTTCTTATTGTCAGTGAAGAATACGATGATTAGTACTCTCTGGCTCCTCTACCACGGTTCTCTCTGTGGCCTCAGTAGTTTTACCCACCGCTGCTTTCACAACAGAAGTGCAAATGTAAGTGTCGGCACAGTGCAGGAGACAGAAAGTCTTAGTATTATTATAAAAATAGCTCTGACCTTATGGGCCTCCTGAAAGTTCTCAGGGACATCCAGTATATGAAGACCACACTTAGCCTAAGTGCTAGCCTTGATTATGGTCTTGTGGTCTCAACAGCATGGAGATGCCTGCCTTCCACAAGCATTACAAACACAGATTTTAGCACATTTTTTTCCCTACTAAATTATTCTTTGAGTATAGTACTTCTAAAGTAACAGTGAGGCATAATCATCTAAGAATATAATTTTAAATATGAAGAAAATACTCAAATTAGAACAAAATTGTAAGGCATTGCTAACATCCCCAGCACAGTCAGGCACCTCACTTAGTATTCTGCACTTTCTCTTAGTTGCTGCGTTAATCTACCTTTTTTTTTTCCTACAAGTCTACTTAAGAACATTTCTTTCAACTACTCTGAATCTTCATACCACTGATCAAAGTTCCTAAGGGATTTGGAGTGAGGGCTTCTTGCATAATACTTTCTCCTAATCTGAAGGTGATTCTACTGGGAAGAAATTTTTATCTGCTGGCTTAAAATTAAGTAGAGAAAACACCCTGTTTGCTCTTTCAATTTCCTAACCCTTAAAGATTCAGGTTCCTCTCTCATCTTGTAGCCAAGAAGAAAAAAAGAAAATGCTACAAAGTAGAATGATCTAGCTACTCTTGTGCAAAATGCTGAAGGTTAATAGCACAAAGGGACAATTTTTCTATCCATGTGACCAGTTTGTTTAGGCTGACATCCCCACACAACCTGATCAGATCTTCCCTTCCTGATTAATAATTTAAATGTGCTTACAATGTCATCATGCTCACAGTTACCCAGGAAAAATAAGCCATCTAGTTCCCTGGTAACACTTACAGTCTGTCTTATAACAGGCGTATGAAAGGAACCATGCCCACTTTCCCCTTTTCAAAACATTCCTCAAAAAGATTTGTGCGTTTCTGTGCTCCTTCTCTCTGTTACTAGAACAGTGCGGGTACCATAAAGAGCTGAAACGATTCTAATCTTTTGACTTACATTGACCCCACTGTCCACTACTGGGATTCAGATAGTTAGGATAAAGGCCTTGTGGTTTTTCCAGGTTGTTCAGCACTGTTCGAATATTCATTACCTACAACAGAAAAGAAAATGTTACTACAAAAATGTAAAAAATAATTTTGGTGCCATTTTCCTCTTTTTCTCCATTACATTTTTCCATGTTAGGAAAGAATTTAGAATTAGAACAAAGATAGTCACCACTGGCTCACAAAAATAATCGCAGTAAGTGAATACAGTCACACTGATCTGCCAGACACCATAGAAGGAACGAGGGATATATCAGTGGATAAACAAAGTCATTACCCTCTTGGAATTTGCATTCTTGGGGGAGGAGACAGATAATAAACACATAAATATGTCAGGTGGTGATAAATGCTGTGAAAAAATTACAGAGAGCAACGAGACAGAGTGGTGTGAGGTGGTGAGGCTGCATGCTTCGTCAGGGACGGCAGGGGAGGCTGACGTGAGGGGATCTGAGCAGGAACTTAAAGAATCAAAGGAACAACCATGTGGAAAGTTTGAGGAAGAGCAACCTAGGCAGAGGGCGGTGCAAGTGCAAACTGAGGAGAGTGGGTTTGGCAAGACCACTGAGGCTGCGGGTGAGGAAGCTAAGAGGAGAATGTCAGAAAGCGGAGGAGAAAGGTAACCAGGCCCACACCATGCAAGCCTTGTGGGCCAAAATGAGGGCTTATTTTCTTTCTAATGTGATGGGAAGCCACTGAAGTCTGGTGTTCTTGCAGGATGGGTGTGACTGAGGGTTCTACAGAGTCCAGGTGACAGAAGATAGGTCCATGGAACAGGGTGGCAGCTGAGTCACAGGACAGAGCCAAAGCATTTCCTGATGGATTCGACCTAAGGTCTACCAAAAAGAGAGGAGCCTGGATGACCTCAGATTCGAGATCTGAGTCACTGGGTAAACTGAGGTTCATTTCTCCAGAGAGTGAAGACTGAGGTAGAAAGAGGTCTGAGGGTTGAGTCTGAGGCATTTTTTTAAGTAGCAGCTCTCTTTTAGATTTCTTAGTGGAAAAGTTGTAGAGAGAGTCTGGGACACGGTGGGACCGGAATTACAAATTTGGACTCAAAAGCACAGAGATAGTACGTAGATCCATGAGACTGGATGAAATAATGTCGAGAGTGAACATGAAAAGGAGGCCCGGGTTTGAGTTCTGGGGGTTTCTGATATTTAGAGGTTGGGATGCTGAGGAATCCAACAAAGGAGACTGAGAAGGAGCACTCCACTGAGGAAGGAGGCAAACCAGGGTAGCACCATAAGCCTGCAGCCCCATCGGTGTCTCATGGAGAAGTGACCGAGTGCATCAGATGCCGAGAGGGTGATGAAGATGGGACGTTAGAATAATCACCAGACCTGGTAACGTGGAGCTCACTGGTCACCAAGATGGGTGTGGCAGGGCGAAAAGCCTACTTGGAAGTGTTCAAGAGAGTGGGACGCAAGAAGAGGGGAGAACAGAGACAACCCTCCCAAGGAATTCTGCTGTAAAGGGGGGCTGAGAGATGGGGTGAAAGCTTAGGGCAGAAGTGGTGGGGTGAATATAAGTTTACCCAAATATCTGAGTTTGTTTCTTGAATATTAGAAACAGATTCAATTGCTACCTCAAATTTAAATTATATTTTGAGTTTAAAAAGTCTTTCACATACATGGTTCATACAGTCCATACAACACTACATATTTTTAGATAAGGAAAAAATGCAGAGGGGTGAAGAGAACTGCTTGGGTGTAGAGAAGCAGTCGTGTATCCCAGGCTGCCTCACGCGGAGTTAGAAGGTGCCGTAAAAAGGCAGCGGGATTCCTGCTTGGTAAAATGAAATGCTGCATGTAACAAAACATCAATAAGAACTATATTAAACTTGGTTGTTCTTTTCCTACATCCAGTATTACCAAATCTTCCAGGAGAGGATACCATTTCTCACAAGTGTGGCTTTGCAATGCAAGGTATATTGGAGAATCTCACCTTTTCAGCAAAGATGGGGTTTCCTGATAAGTGGCTCAAGTGTAGAAACTCCAAATGCAGAGTTCCGAATTCTGCCAAAATACTGCTGCCTCCTGAGGCCCAGGGCCAGTTCCTTCCAATCCCACTAAAGAAGAGAAGAGATTGAAGAGCTATGGGTCAGACTAATGCTAATTTTTGCAGCTCTAAATAATAGAAGTGAAAGTGACAGCTTTTGAATAATGGCATCTCAGCTAATAGTCCACTCTGGATATTTAAAAGTATCCAGCATAGTTGGCTTTGGCTATTGGTTTCAGGTTTGACTCTTATCTACAAATTGAAAACAAATATTGACTTCAGTCAGAAAAAAGTTGCTATGTACTTGCTCTTGGTGAAGAAATATTTTGGAAGGTACAGGTGCCATAGAGAGACACATACCCGTTCCAAGTTGAATATAAAACACACCCAACATGTCCGAAATCCCAGCTAAAGTCTTCCAACATTTTAATTAATTTCAGCCTGAGATTCCATGGAGTACTATAGACATTCACATTATATTTAAAGTTTTTCTTTGATATAAATGTCATTGATTCATTGGTTATAAACTCACTTGGTTATCTCTCCCCAAACCCTGCCTCCACTTAATACTTTCTTTCTTTTGTTTTTACTTACACTAGTTTATCTATTTTCTAAGTATATTTTCCAAAGCACTCACTTATTCTCTGACCCATTTAATCTATGTTCAACACAATTATGTAATTCAAATCTGAAAGAGGTCAAAGGCATGAGCTTCAAAAATTATTGCCTCATTGCTCATTTTGGAGAAATAAGTCTTAAAAAGAGTTAGTCCTAAATATACATAACACACAAATACACATAAAATAGCTTTAGAGACACGGTCATACTCCTGGGTACAGTGTGTTTTTGGAGTGCCACTTAAAAAGTCAAGACTTATGTGATATTTGAAATAAAGAATCAAGTCAAGGATTTGATCAATAAATCCTTTTGCAGAAAGCTGAAAACCCACATTTTGGTTTTAGTTCAAATGTGCATTTATTGCATAGTCCATTTGCCAGGGACTATGTATGGTACTGGGTTCAAGTATGATTTTAATCACTCTTTCCTTAAAGACCTTATAGTAGAATATGAGAGAATGACCAAGGCATAGATAATTCCAACTAAATACGGTAAGTGCCAGGATAAACGTGTGAAAAGTTCTCTGAGAACCCAGAGCCAGGACATATAATCGTACATGGCAGGCAGGCACAGAAGACTTCTTAAGGAGGAGACTCCCAAGTGATCCTTGAAGAATGAATAAGAATTAGTCAGGGAAGAATGGTGAGAGGGAGCATCTGCATATTGAGAGCACATAGAAGGGCTAGTCAGGAACTGCAAGAAGCTCTTGACACTGGTGAGTAGAGGGAAGGGAAGAGAAGGCTATGACCAATTGGGCCAGGCCTTGGAGGCTTGTGGATTGCTCACTTTCCTCCCTTTCCAAGTTGGCTCTATTTGAATACTGCTCTTGATGTCCCCTGGATGTCCCCTGGATTTCCTCCCTTGTTTGTTTTTTCCTTCAGATCATTTACAACCCTGGGTAAACCCTTCCAGCTGTCTTAACCTCTGTTGGAGGGCTGCTCAGTAATACTGAAGAAAAGGAAAACAGTACAACAGAACAACTGGTATCTAAAATTCTAGGCTGGTCTCACTGTTACTCTGTTTCTTTTTAGCGTAGAACCTATATTTTATCTTCTAACATAGATTTATAGTAAACATAATAAAAAAGTAAACAGAAATAAAAGAGGTCTCAAAATCACACTTACTTAAAAAATGCCTTACATTTATTAAGTTCTGGGAATGCAAATCAGTTTCTATTTTCTTGGTTGGCTTAGATGAATGGAATAGCCAATCATCCAAATAGGATGAACAACTACTTTAAAATCTTATTAACATATGGCAAGTGCACATAGTAATTGGTCATTAGTTTGTTGTCATATTTTTTTGTAATTCCAATCATTCCATCACTGACCAAAGTCAGTAAGTCTAATGAAGCAAAACTAAAAATTTCCATGTTCTAGAGAAAGTATTAAAATCAAAGCCACAATATCAAAGTAAGAGGGAATGAGGACTTTGTCGGAGAGGGAAAAAGACAATATGCTAGGAACGCAGCCCTATTCCCAGATCTGCTAAACTAGTTCTTTTCAGTTCGGGGTATGAGGGTGTGGTGAGACACTCACCTGGGAAACTCAAGTAGTATAGGTACTAAGCTAAAACTCAAATTACTCTTGTATTTGTGCATTTGTTCCCTGCTATCAATGTTAAGAGAAAACCACAGATACACTAGAAAAATTTCATTTACACTGATTTAAAAAGGATTGTATATATTCCTTCTTTCTCCTTTGCACATTCATATCAGAAGGAAATCAGCACACTTCTCTAGCACTGTTTAATTATACAGGAGCAAGAACAGTAAAAGCATTAGCAAAGGATATGTCATGCTAACAGGAAGAAAGCTGGGTTTAGAATACATGGCATGTTTATATGAAAGAATGGCTTTGGTTACCATTCTTTCAAAACACAGAATTAATGTATTTCAGTAAAATTGCAAGATCAATAGTTGTGCTAGCTTCTTAAATATAAGTGAGAGAAGGATTTCATTTGAGAAGTCAGAGAGAGCATCGTTATACCTAGATATTTAATAAGGTCTCTTGCCTTTTCTTAGGCAAAGCTGCAATGATGAGAGATTGGTCTGGGGAAGAGTGTGGGGCACACACCACAGGCCATCACAGCTAACATAGGTGTGTACTGGGGGAAATGGCTGCCCGTTTGCACAGCAAATGTGTACTGAATCAGAACCAGTTCTGAACACTCGTAGCATGATTTCTAAGGTCTTTATGTCTCTAAATTCTAAGTCTATTAAAGAATCAATATATTTATATGGCTTTAATTTCTAAACTGATATATACAAACAATGAGCGTTTGACATCAAAATGGTGGGTTTATGACAAAGGGAAATGAGTACAGAGAGAGTTCTGCTCCTTTGATCTGGGGGTCAGGATACTCTGGGCATCCCATGATTCCAAACACTAAAGCTTTCTAGACCTCTGGGTCAAGATCAATCTCATCTGAGAGAGCAGGGGATTTAAAATGTCTTTAAGCTCAGTTCCGTTACCACAGCATTTTAAAGGCAGTCGTTGTGTTCTTTATTTTATAAACACCAATAATACTTCAGAAAAAAAATTAAAAACAAAATAACAGTTTGTGTTCAGAAACTATTAGTTCCATCAGGTAGGCATAAAAGGGAAGAATATTTAAATATTCCCAATCTCGTTATAATGATTGCATTTTAAGCGAAAACGATGAGTCAGCATATGGACATGTATACACAAAAAGGCAATTAACATGATTTGGGAAGCTGCCAAGTGTGCAGTTCAAAGAATCCTGGAACAGAACTTCAAATTTTTGTATTACTCTAGCTTCACTTACTTTTGTTTCCTCCAACCCCCAGTTCTTTCATTTTAAATTGGAGTATTATTTAATACATATCTTTCGATGTATTGAAAAAAATTATTTTTAATTAAAATTTTCAGTATTCTACAAAGGTAATAATTCCTTAAATGATAAACCATCACGACAAAAAAATAACTCATTTTGGCAATCACAACTAGAAACATGTCTTTAAAAACTGAGTCACTATGATTCTTTTGAAAATGTGAAATTCTATTCTGTTGCTTTAGAGAGTACAGCCTGAATGTACTTTATTAGCGGTGGTTATATACTTCCACACCCTACTGCACTAAAAAACAAGAAGGCGTAATTATTTACTGACCTCATAGCTCTGATAAGCAGTGGGCATTATGCTTTTTCTCCCCCTCCCTCCTGGGAATGGTTAATATCCAGAGAAAGGAACTACCATTCTAATATTGCTATTCTATTCACGTTTGAATCCCATGGGAGAGCTGCTTACTCCTCCTAGAGCTTGTAATGAATCCAGTAGCTGGAGGGCTGTTCTGGATTGATGGTATATCTCTTCAAAATAATCTTAAATTGAGGTACCCAAAGTGATATGTTTGCCCGGATATAGTTTAGATCATTAAAAAATACATTTGGCTATTTACTATAATCAAATGCAACAAATAAAGCATTTACAGAACTGAAACAATTGTAAAAAATTGCCAGATGAATATATAAACAAAGCATTAAATAGTTACACAGTCTTGATTAGCTATGACTTTCAATCTACTCTTCCTTGCTGCTTGCTGTTCTTGCACAACGGGAAATGGGCCAATAAACCATTGTCTTGAGGATTCTTGCCTGAATAATTTCTGATTAGCTGATCAGTAAACAAACGCCCTTCAAGTTCAAAGTCCAGAATAAGGTTACTCCTTCAGGCTGTGAAGTTAACAAGTTTTGGAAGAAAAACATTCCCCACATTCTGTATATTATGATAAAGCCTTACTTATGCATGCCAATAGAGGGGCACACGGGGGATATTTAATTCAAAAGAGCAGATAATCCGATATTATTCCTTTTGGATTTTAGCACAAATTAGGAAAGAATAATTAGAAAAGTTCATGAACGATTGTTTCATTTAACTGTATTCCCAAAGCTAATTGATTTTGAGATTAAGCAATTTCAGCTTCACTTATTACAAATGCCTCCTTCCTGAGCAGATTCACGCAGTGCTGATCTTTCAAGTCTGTAGTCTAAGACCTCACTGAGAGTTGGACTAATAATTCCAGGGGACTGGCATTCTAAGACTAGGCAAGGTTCTACTGCAGCTCATCCACACAAAATTCAACTGGGGAGGATGATTTCCCTGAGGGCTAGCCACAGGGAAATGGTGGCTAATAAAGGCCAGTCATTTGATTGGATTAATTCACCATTCATGCTTTACTGCCTCTGAACAGCAGCACTGGGGGCGATTATATTTCCAAAGAATATGCACATTAAATTTTTTAACCAAAGACCAAAACAATGTTTTAAAATCAGCCACCTTGCTCCATCTTAGGGGTAGTTATTTTTGACAGAATTGAAACTAAATACTTATTATTTAGGTTATTCTCACTGTCAATACTGCTGTCCTTGTATTTGACTATGTAGGATTGGAGCAGAGGTTGGGGTTTGCAAAAATATAAGTGGTGAGGGGGCGCCTGGGGGGCTCAGTTGGTAGGGCATCCGACTTGGCTCAGGTCATGATCCCACGGTTCACAAGTTGGAGCCCCTTGTTAGGCTCTATGCTGACAGCTCAGAGCCTGGAGCTTGCTTTGGATTCTGTGTGTGTGTGTGTGTGTCTCTCTCTGTCCCTCCCCAGCTAGTTCTCTCTCACTCTTTCTCGAAAAATAAATAAAACATTAAAAAAATGCAAATGATGAGAAGGTCTCGCTAATTCCATAAATAATCTGCTCCACATGTCCAAAGATGCTAAAATTTTGTTTTCCAGCAGTCCTTTTGGAAAGATCTCTTTGCTAAACATTACCAACAGACTGCAAGTAAGTTGAATTCAGTTTCTGCATTGGGCGAACTAAGACATCCTATTATCAGGTTTGGGGAACACTCCTAAAAAGGCTAGTAGTACTGATTAGGAAGCATTTTAGTGCATTTAGTATGTGTGGGCATCACATACATTTACTTTATTGTACTTTAAAAAAATCATATTCTACACGTTCTTTTAAACATACATCACATTTTTCTTGGACTTTTCCCATACCGATCAATGTACATCATTGTTGTTGAGTGAACAGTACCTGACTGTATGGATATACAGGTGACCCTCGAACAACACAAGGGTTAGGTTGACCTCCCGTGCAGTTGAAAATCCATATATAACTTTTGACTCCTCTAAAACATAACTGCTAATAGCCTACTACTGACTGGAAGCCTTATTGATAACATAAGCAGTTAACACATTTTATATGTTGTATGTATTACATGCTGTTTACTTATGATAAAGTCAGCTAGAGAAAAGAAAATGTTAAGAAAATCATAATGAGGAGAAAATACATTTACGATACTGTACTGCATTTATTGGAAAAAAATCCACATATATGTAGACCCACGCGGTTCAAACCCATGTTATTCAAGGGTCAGTTGTATTCTAGTCTATTTAAACATATTTATTGATAGACATTGAAACTATTTTCATTTTTACTTTTTGTCATTTTACTTTTGGTGGTAGGTCTAGTTCTTTTTTAAAGCTAACTAATTTTCACGCAAAAATGTCTACATAGATTCCAGCTGGAAGATGTTAATTTAATTGTCAAAACCGATAATGAAGACGGATTCGGGAATGTGTATTGAAGGCATAAATGTCTACTGTTTATAGAGTTATTTCTTAAAAGAGTTATTCCTATTATATCTTGCCACATTTGGTAGCCGCCTCTAGAACTCTTAGGATACCTTAAATTCATCTGCTGTAAATCATTATATCAAGCTCTTTAAAACCAGGGAGGGAGGAATCACAAGTAAACATTTATAGCAGACACTTTTCTAACAAACCCCAGGATGGAATAGGAGATACTATATTCCATCTTCAGAAATGGTAACTAATATTAATTTGCCAGACATTTTAGAAACAATTGTTTCATTACTGTAAGAGTTTAACACATATCATCATTCTAAGACATTACTTAAGATCCAAGACTATAGTGAAATTTGGCTATGTTTATTTCTTTGCCTTCCATTCTATGGGTCTATGGATTATCTATGGATCGAGATAAATGAAATCAGTTCAGATTTTAGGCTTTTAATTCTTCAAATTCTGTTCTTCAGTCTCTTTCTGTAACCAGGATGGCCAGGATTGCTCCCTTCTAGATTCTAAGATGCTTTATACATAAAGCATCCAAAGTCTAATTCCAAAGTCTAGGTCAGTGCCAAGAAACAAAGGTTTTACAATGGAGTATTACTTGGCAACCCAAAAGAATGAAATCTTGCCATTTGCAACTACATAGATGGAACTAAAGGGTATCATGCTAAGTGAAATTAGTCAGTCAGAGAAAGACAAATATCATAGGACTTCACTCATATGAGGACTTTGGGATACAAAACAGATGAACATAAGGGAAGGGAAGCAAAAACAATATAAAAACAGGAAGGGGGACAACAACATAAGAGACTCTTAAATATGGAGAACAAACAGAGTAACAAAGGGTTACTGGAGGGGTTGTGGGAGGCGGGATGGGCTAAATGGGCAAGGGGCACTAAGGAATCTACTCCTGAAATCATTGTACTATATGCTAACTAACTTGGATGTAAATTAAAAAATAAATTAAATAAAAAAGATATGATGCTAAATTATACTTAAATTAAAATTAAACTTTAAAGATTACATATATAGGGGCACCTGGGTGGCTCAGTCAGTTGAGCGGTCAACTTCAGCTCGGGTCATGATCTCACGGTCTGTGAGTTCGAGCCCCATGTTGGGCTCTGTGCTGATGGCTCAGAGCCTGGGGCCTGCTTTGGATTCTGTGTCTCCCTCTCTCTCTGCCCTTCCCTTGCTCATGCTCTGTCTCTATGTATCTCAAAAAGAAAATAAAAACATTAAAAAAATTTTTTTATATATATAAAAAAAGAAACAATGGTATTTAATATATGTTTCATTTAATAAAATTTAAAAAATAATGAAAGGTCTATGTCTTTGGCTCTTACACCTAAATTATAGCTAAATAATAAAGTCCTATATTTAGAGTTACCACATGAAAGCCCTTTTATACACAATTTAAGAAAAATATCCCTTCTAGTCTGGTTACTAGTTTTCTACCACAAACTTGAAGTAATCTGAAGTTGTGATTTCTAAGAGTTGAAATATGGTGAAACGAGAAAAATAAGGAGATGGTAAATTAATTAGTATGAAACATAATTTTATTCCATTTAAATGATTGCCTTTTATTCCATTTTCTGTCCTTCTTACTTTCATGATGTTAAGCTTTTCCTTTTTATTTTTATTTTAAAAAAAAATTTTTTAACATTTATTTATTTTTGAGAGAAAGAGACAGATGTGAGTAGAGGAAGGGCAGAGAGAGAGGGAGACACAGAATCCGAAGCAGGCTCCAGGCTCTGAGCTGTCAGCACAGAGCCTGACACGGGGCTTGAACTCACGGACTGCGAGATCACAACCTGAGCCGAAGTCGGACCCTCAACCGACTGAGCCACCCAGGCGCCCCAAGCTTTTCCTTTTTAAATAAAATAATGATGATAATAGGTAGGGTTATATTTTGGTATTTTTTTTTTAATGAAATAAAAACACTGGCAACCTAAAGCCAGCCTCTCAATTATTAGGGAAATTCTATGTGGTCCATGAAAGCTAAAAGTTTGGCACCATAGCTGAAGCTCTGTAACGATGACTATTGGAAAGGGTTCACTATCAATTATGTCAAAACTAATGTTAGTTTTTGGCGGAAATTCTGAAGTGTAAGAGGGTAATATTAAATGATTTTGCTCAACAGGTTAAAACATAGGTACTTTGGGGGTACATCTTGCCAAAGTCAAGTAAGAATGAGCCAGTCATTCAACAGTAATTTATTGAGAGCAGGGCACACGTGCAACGCAAAACACTGTGCAGCGTAAACATCAAACACTATGTGAAACACACTAAGGTCTTCTATCATTTTAGATGTCAAATATTTTATTGAACTCAATTAATAAAGGAACCAAGGAGCATTCGAGAAACTGGTTGTTTTTAGGCAATGCTAGGAGAACCCCTCTAGCCTACCTATAACGCTAAGTCATGTCCAACAGCGCCATAAATGGTACCTCTTAGATTACCTTTTCCACCAGACAAAATATTTGTATGTCTACAAAATCTATATTTCATCAACATTCTACACTTGAACATGTAACCTCACTAACTCCAGGGCCTTTAATCAACAGTATATAGTTCTTTGAACTCAATATAATCCTCGAGATAATCTTTTACCCTAACGTGACATGATAGCACACCCACCTTTTTGCCTTATTTTCAAGTTTCAGATAACTTTTCTCTGTAAGCGCAGTATTTATAAGCAAGAGTTTTGGGAGTGATAATGACTTCATCTGGAATACAGGCTTAGAAAAGGATCACTGAAATAAAAATCCTCAATTTACTAAAGAACCACCTGACTTTGGAGTTGAAATACTTTTTTTTTCTTCTTCTTTTTTTTTTTTAGATGGAGCAAAAAAGTGTGAGATGGGGAGAGAGACCAAGGGAGAGAGAGAATCTCAAACCTTAAGTGCATGGAGCCAGACTTGGGGCTTGGTCCCACAACCCTGGGATCATGACTTGAGCCGAAATCAAGAGTTGGATGTTCAACTGACTGATCCCCCCAGGCACCCCTGGAGTTGAAAAGAATTAATGGGGTTTCTCAGTGAGTATGTGTGGCGGGTCTGGCTTTACCTGGATATTGCTTTAAAAAAAGATCCTTCAGCATCTTTTTTTAAAAAAAAAATTTTTTTTAAATGTTTTTATTTATTTTTGAGAGCAGGAGAGACAAAGCATGAGTGGGGGAGGGTCAGAGAGAGAGAGGGAGACACAGAATCTGAAGCAGGTTCCAGGCTCTGAGTTGTCAGCACAGAGCCCGACGCGGGGCTCAAACTCACAGGCTGTGAGATCATGACCTGAGCTGAAGTCAGACGCCCAACCAACTGAACCACCCAGGCGCCCCCCTTCCAGCATCTTAACGGTCAAGGTGGTTTGGTCTGAAATTTTGGAGGGCCGGTTATAAGCTGCAACTCAATTAAATTTTTGTTCAGGCACCCGAGTAGAAGCAAAACAGTTTTGGAGAATCATTTCTATTTCTCCTTTGGGCATTCTTCAGAGGTCTTCAGCAAAGAGATCAAGAGGGTCTAATTAAATTTTTATGAAAGAAAGTGAGCTTCCTCTGACCAGTATGGTATATAAAGCACATTGATACATCATTACCAAGTTCAACAGATCCTCACTGTAGGTTTTTTTGGATATTAAACTACTTGGGAGTAATTGGGAAAGATTCATTCCCTAATGCTTAATAAATTAGTTATCACTATACTTCAGAGTGGGCGATAGATTCTTTTTAATGCTAAATTGAGGAACCTGTAGTGGGAAAACATAGCTAAATGCTACAAATACTATTCAAATACCCAAATGATGAGTTAACAGTGAGAAAATTCAAGAAAATAGATGAGTCTTGCTGATCAGGGCCAATAATTAATGGGTTCTTTTAAGGTGCATTATGTAAATTCAGATTATTTCTTTTAACATCTAATGGAACTCTAACAAACCAAAAGAAAGTAGGCAGTTAATTAAACTACCTTACAATTTAAAATAGTAGTTTTCCTGGGTTTTGAATTCTTATGTAAGAAGTATCACAAACAAAATCGTGTGCATAGCTTGTGGTAAGAACAAACAGATTCAGAGATTACTCTGAACAGATGCTGGAGAATAAAGCTATCAAACTACTTCATTCTCATTTTCCTGCCTTCTGCCTACAACTTATGGTTTAGAGGCTGTGGAATACTGTGTTACGAAACAGTTTGGCAACTAAAGTTTTAAGAACATAAAGATTAGGAAAAAATCATGACAAGAGAATGAAGAGGTCAATAAGAAAAAAGAGGAAGAGTACATGGTTGAGGAAGCCTCGACAATAAATGCAGGTATCCTTCTCAACAGAATATGAAGCACTGTGGTTGAAGTCAGCATCTGTTCTGTTTGGCCCTCAATGACATCCTTATATAAATGTAGTCATGGCTAAAGGATCGTCTGTGCATAATTAGCTGTCTGGTGCCTTGTGACATCTTCTCTGTTACTTAACTATTTACATGCTTTAGTTTATCTCCCTTACTGGAGAGTAAGACCTAAAGGCAGAGATACAGTTGTTTCTTTACTGCCTTCCTCCCCCTACCCCTACGGATATTCACACAGGTATAATAATTTGATGATTGTTGTATTTATATATTTCAGCAATAAATCCATTCCTAACATTACTGTAATCAATGTGTTTCCTATAAAATTCGGGAATTACTTTAAGCAAGGTTTATTAGTCTCAATTAAAATATTTTATATGTATTGACACTTTTATGCTTCACTTTAACTTACACGTTCATATATATTCAAGCAATTAAGATTCTTTACGTTAGAGGAAAAAGATACTGAAAAATATAACAACACTAACTTTTACAAAGTGAGAATAATCAAAATGGGTAGTTTACATAGTCTGAACTTTTGGTAGCCTCCTAATGCTTATACTGAAATTTAACAATGTTTCAAAATATTAAATAAATACTTGGAGGGGCTTCCATAGTAAAACTACCTATTATCTAGAAGAAATATTGAACACATATGAGTGATGGCAGATATATATCTGTAGCTTTTAAAAATCTTTATTTAAGGTGTGTTACCTATGTAAAATGCAAAAAGGAAAACGTCAGTATACTCGTTTGAGGCCATACAATCACTCTTATTTTACCTTTAAGGAAATAAATGAGTGCTGACACAAAAAACTGTAGCTTTTGGTAACTTTCTTAGAGAACATTACAAAATGCTAAAATGAAAACATTAAAAGAGTGCTTTGTAATTGGAAATGATAATCATCCATTTCACCTATAAGAAAAAGTTAGGGAGGAAAAAATACCTTCCTTTTTTTACCTTCTGGCTAATGGACTCTGAGCTTTACACTGCAGTAAGGGTACAGTGCTGACCCAGAAAATTCTTTTTAGTGATTAGGCCCAAACACTAGTGTCCTGAACTCACTGAGGATGGGTTTGGTGATGTCATTAAAAGAATCTCTGAGAAATAGAGGAATTTGGAATGGAAGGGAGAGGCCTCATTTAGGACAAATTAGTCTAAAACTAAGTAAGACTGAGACCAGACTTTCCAGATAGACCTGGTTGAGATGAACTGCTGTAGATAAAGCAATGACCCAGAAACAGGATTCCAAGGTTTTACAGATGGAGGCTACTCTTGCTACAAATTAAATCTCATAGCTTTGATGGGAGCCTTCTTGTTCCTTGAATGCCAATTTAAGAACAATAACAATGTTTATGGGCTCTCCCCACTCCTCCACTCAAAATGAAAATGTTCTCTTCTATCTCATGGGGAAAATGTACATTCTTAGAATTTAAGATTACCTACTTTGGTTAATAGTAGAATGCCAGTGTGAAAAATGGCACGATTATCCTGTAACGTTAAGCGCTAAGAAGAAAATAAAACAGTACAATGTGACAGAGTCTGACACGGAGCTTCTTTTGATGGGCTTATTGGAAAGACCATGTTGGAGGGAAGACTTTCAAGCTGAGACCAGCGAGATAAAAATGAACATATCAGCAAAGACCTGGAAGTGTCTCCTGAAAGTACCCTAAGGTAGGCAGGATGCTGCAAAGTGTGCAAAAAAGAGGCTGGGCTATGGCTGAAGGACATTCAGTGAGGGGACTCTAGTGACAGGGACACTAGCAAGCTGATAAAGACATCTGTAAGGCCAGAGCAAGCATTTGGATTTATTCTAAGTGCAATGAAAAGTCACCAGGGTTTTACACAGGAGGTGATGATCTCTGATTTGCATTTTTAGAGTTCCTTCTCGATACTGTGGGAAGAATAGACTATATGAGAGCAAGATCGGAAGTAAGCAAGCAAACAGGTATTTAGGCAAGAAACAGATGGTGGCCTGGACTAGGTGCTAATAGATGGACAGATGTGGAGGGATTTGGGCTCTGTCTGGAGGTAAGAGCTGTCAGAAATATTGGATTTGGGGACGAGGGAAGACAGGAATCAAGGATGATTTCTAGATGTTTTTTGTTTTTGCCGTTAGCAGCTGGGTGGGTACTGATGCTATTTACGAAGATAGGAAACACTGAGGCAGAACAGGGCATGATACAGAAAAGCATGAGTTCTGCTTTTCTGATGTGGGTATAATAACCACTGTTCACAAGTATAAGGAAAAAGCCAGATCTGATCATTTTAATTTTCCTTTTATTTTTTTAGGTTTTTATAAGGATCAGTTTATTCAATGTGAGAAACTTTTCTTTTTCAATGGTATTTCTGAAATTATTTAAAAATTATGAAAATAATATTTGTATAATAAAACGGTAAAAAAATACAAAAGATTATGAAATGGAAATGAATTTGTCTCTTCCTTCAGATCCTACTATTATTTCTGAATAAACATCGATCAGTAATTTACTGAAATCTCTCTTGAAACTTCCTAGTGCATGGTCACTAGACACATTTTTTAAAAGTACAAATGGAAGTATACTATACACATTACTATATCCTGTGTTTCATGAAAAAGTGAAGTATTTAGTAGTTCTGCCTCATTCCAGTTGCACAGTACTCCAGTGTGTGGGTGTACGGTGACTTATTTCATCATTATTTTGTCTCAAGTTTCACTGTTTATTAAACAATGGTGCACATTCATGAATAGGTCTCCAGAATAAAATCCTATAAGTGGAATTTCCAGGTGATAGAGTATATATTTAAATTTAATAAACAACCTCCCAATTACATTCTAAAGGTTTTGCCCCTATACATATTCCCTCTGAGTTGCATGAGAATATTCTAATTGCTAACTCTGGGCATTTATCAGTTTTTTAACTCTTAGGGGTGGGAAGATGAGTGAGATAGATCAAGGGGATTAAGAGATACAAACTTCCCCTTACAAAATAAGTAAGTCGTGGAGGTGAAAAGTACAGCATAGGGAAGTTAGTAAGACTGCAAGCATGTTGGTTGGTGACAGGTGAGGATGAGCACCGAGAAATGTATAGAAATGTTGAATCGTTATATTATACACCTGAAACTAATATAACATTGCATGTTAATTATACTTTAAAAAATATGAAACATATAAAGAAGAAAATTTTTAAGAGCTCGATCTATCTGCTAGGTAAAAAAGTAACATCTTAACGCTGTTTTAATTTGCATTTCTCTTTTCGAGCTTCGGATGATCAGTGGCCAATGCACGATCTTTTTCTAACAAGCATATGTTCATGAACTTGTCTCATTTATAAATTGGTGTCACTGTCTCTCCCACTTCTATTATTTTTTATAAATTAAAAAAATACACAGTTAAAAATTATATACATTTCAAAATGAATTTTAAGAAATGCGTACTATTATGAGTGAAACGATGCAAAGATCAATTGAGAAAAAGCTCATATTGTATTCCTGCCCTCCTAGGATGCCCGCTCCCCGCCCATCCTAGTTAGCCAAAGTTCTCATCTACGTGCATACGAGCACATGGGTATGTGCATGTATCAAGGATTTGTTCTTCTCAATGAAATGGGATTACAATATACACTTTACTTTTCAAGGTACTTGCTTCAATTAGTAGCTCATCACAGATACCTTTCTAGGATAATAATTTTTTTTTAATTTTTTTTTTTTTTTGAGAGACATAGAGGCACAGCGTGAACAGGGGAAGGGCAGAGAGAGAGGGAGACAGAATCGGAAGCAGGCTCCAGGCTCTGAGCCGTCAGCACAGAGCCCGATGTGGGGCTCGAACTCACAGACCGCAAGACCATGACCTGAGCTGAAGTCGGCCGCCCAACCGACTGAGCCACCCAGGCGCCCCTAGGATAATAATTTTTAACAGCTGCATAATAATATTTCATAAAATTCATAATCACATTTAATTAAACCAATCCTCTATTGACAAACAGGTAGACCTCTCTAATTTTTAAATACTATAATCATACCATATTAACCATCCTTAGTTATAGTAAAGCTCTTAGAATGAGGTTTTTATATATTAAGAAAACTTGCCTTTTATTCATCATGTGTTTTGCAATTTTTTCCCCAAGGTGCTGTTTTTCTTTTGACTTTAGTCATTTTTTTCCCTATACTAGTATTTATTTGGTAAAAGTTTTGCATTTTCCCCCCTATAAACGTTCTGGGTTCTGTGCTCTGTTTAAAAACTTTCCCCCTCATTATCAAAGATTATGTTTTAAAAATTATGAAAATCTGAGCAATATCTTCTTTAAATTGATTTAACAGTGAAAATGATGGTGTTATTGTATTTAAGTAAGTATGTTATATTTTTAAACTATAAATATTTTTGTTTCTCACATCATTTATCACTTTTTAAAAAATTGTATTAGGCTCTCCTATTCAGTAGTTTAGCTCATTACAGCTAACGAATATTTAAGTAGTCTAAAGTTAAGTTCTCTTAGTATTTCTCTCTCTCTCTTTAAATTTTTTTTTAACGTCTATTTATTTTTGAGAGACATAGAGTCAGAGTATGAGCAGGGGAAGGGCAGAGAGAGAGGGAGATACAGAATCTGAAGCAGGCTCCAGGCTCTGATCGGTCAGCACAGAGCCCGACGCAGGGCTCGAACTCACAGACCGTGAGATCATGACCTGAGCCGAAGTTGACCGCTTAACCGACTGAGCCACCCAGGCGCCCTTCTCTCTCTCTTTAAAAAAAAAATTTTTTTTTATGTTTATTTGTTTTTGAGAGACAGAGAGAGGCCGGAGGAGGAGTAGAGAGAGAGAGACAGAGGATCCGAAGCAGGCTCTGCGTTGACAGCAGAGAGCCTGATGCAGGGCTCAAACTCAGGAACCACGAGATCATGACCTGAGCCTAAGTCGGGTGCTTAACTGACTGAGCCACCCAGGTGCCCCATTTCTCTCTCTCTCTTTTTTTTGATCTTACAGCAAAAGTTTACTGATTTATTTCTTCCCTATAGCGATTTAGTAGTTGCATTGGTATTTCCTAATTAAGAGAGGGGGGAAAAGGTTGCATTCACTTAAAAATGGACAACATTTTATCCAGGAGAACTTATACGGCAGAGAGGCTACAGGTAAATGAGAGAATGGGCTCGATCGTCTTTAAACATTATTTATGCATTTAGAGAATTTTCAGGTGTAACCTTTGGCAAGTCCCTTAAACTCTGTAAGGCGGCAATCTCCTGATATTTAAAACAAAGTAATACCTGTGCAACCCACCTTGGTGGATTTGCACGGATCAAACGGAATAATACACATGGAAGTGCTTTGAAACCATAGAGAGTTTAGCCCAGAAAAGTATTTTTATCTTTTGCATTAAGCAACTGACATTTAGCTAACCAAAAGAAATCTGGTTTTGGGTTTTTCTCTTCAATTTTAGAGATGTCTACTCAATAAAAATAAATTCACCAAATGTTCACTTGGAGATAGAAATTATAACACAAGTAATAATGAAACAACGTAAGGCATTCCCAGGAGTTAAAAATGTAACAAATTGCTACTGTTAACAGCCAACTTTCTTACAGCAATTTAATTGCTGTTCAACTACCAAATATGTAGCACTTCGAGAAACCTCTTACACGTCTTACAAATCTTCTAGAAAAAGGTAATTTAAAAAAATATTTCTAGTAGTAAGAGACAGCTGCACGGACCAATAACATTTTATATGCATTATTTAGGAAGAGCACAAAACTCCTGTCCAGTGATTTTTTTTTTCCATCCAAAGGTACAAACTCTTAGTCTGTTTTGGGCAGGTGTAGCATATCCCTTCTGTAAGGTAGCTAAGTAATTAATTATGAGTCCTTAATGAATCATCATTTAAAAAAAATCCATCTACTTATGAATATTCAGAGGCATAGGAAATTAGCAAAGATTATTCTCTCAAATTATCTCCTGCAAAATGAGGACTTTTGCCACAACATTCATTTTAGAATGATTTTTAAAAGCCTACCACAGAAATCTTTCTTGGCCCAGACTTGCTCATTATGCCGACTACTTTATTATAGATAATATGCAGTGCTCACAAAGGACACTGTGATTTCCATAACTGCTGATCCAATCAACTGGGCATCAGTGGGTTAAACCCAATAGGAAGTTTAAAGAAAGGGTAAATATTTGATAGGGATTTGATCAGGGATTTATTTTACTTGGCAAGTTTGAAGAGATGTGCAAAACAATTGTATAAAAATTAATCTAGGCTTTAAATTTAATGAAAATTATTTCATGTAATGTCTTATTTGCAGGTAGAATTGTTTACATTTCATTCTTGTTAGAATTATCTGTAGACAAATGAAGCAATGTAACCAATGTCAAAAATAACAGTTCATCACAGACATACTTAAAACATAGCCATTGGGTACTTCTTCGAAATGAGGGCACGACAGGTAGAAGATTGTTTATATAATTCACTTAATCTTTTTTTCAATAACCATGTAGGTAGTATTATTATCTTACTGTTTACCAAAAGAAACTGAGCCTTAGCAAGATTAAATGATTCATCTAAGGTTTTCAGTTAATTGGCAGGGACAGGATGGGATTCTATATTAGGTTGATTATTTTTACTACGTGGGGGCCACACTTTTCATATACTACATCATGTATGTTAGGGGTTAATTAGCTAATTTCTGGGTAGGAGACTAGGAGAGCAATGGGAATTTATTAGCAATGAAACTGAGATATTACCAATCAGTATTTATTTGAAGCAATATCATATCTTAAAAATAGAATAACATACACAGAACAGACTCTTAATATACTTTTTTCTTTATGATAACACTCCCCAGTACAAACGTGTTATAAAGAGATAAAAAGAAAAATAATTCTGATAAGTTGCAACTAAGTAAAACAAGTTCTGTTTTTTAATGCCAATGATGACTCTGAGTGTCTGGGTCAACAACAGTTACTAGATCCACAAGCCCAATACTTTATCAAAATCTGAATGTCTTTTGAATGCGAGAAAATTATTTTTTTATTTTTAAAGTATCCAATTCTTAAAAGTCATACTCTCTCTTAATATATATATTTATTAGATATAAAATATTTCAAATTAAAAAGCATAAAAAATTTTACTTCCAATTCCTGTCCCATTCACTCTTTACATACTTTTTTCTTTTTCACGGATAATAATTGTTTCTTGATTCTCATTCCAAAGAAATTTTTTGTATATACTAACCAACATGAATATCATATATAGTCTTTTTACATAAATAATAGCAGACTAAACACTGTTAAAACCAATTCTTGTTTCATATCTAGAATGCTCACAGACTCATCTTTTAAAACTTTATTTTTAATAGAAAAATTCAAACATATAAGGTACGCAAAAGTTCAATAAAAGCATCTAGATTTACTCATATGCCTGCCACCTAGGTTTAACCACTATTAATATTTACATTGCCATATTTGCTTCACCTATCTTCCTATTTGTGAGCATATTAGTATTCTGGGGGGGGGATTATTTTAAAGAGATCATAGACACCGAGCTATTAAATATTTCAGCATTCCTCTCCAAAATGTAGAAAAATCTTCCTACCTATAACCATGATTCCTCTCCAAAATGTAGAAAAATCTTCCTACCTATAACCACGATGTTATGTGGTACCAAAGAACGTTAATTTCTTCAAATCATCTAATGCCTAGTCTTTACTCAAGTTTCATCAACTAATCTCAAAATATGAAGAATCATTACTTTTTACAGGGCTCTTTTGCTAGCCTCAGAGAAATATTATAGCCTTTATCTAATATGAAAAGTTTATAGTGTTTATTTTTAAATTTTGGTTGTTGTCTTTTTATTGTTATTAGTGCCTTTTATCTCTATCCAAAAATAAAAACGATGACAAAAAACACCAACCGTCTAGACTCCATTTTGACATTTGCCCAAGAAACTTTCTTCATTATGACTAGTCTTCCACATTTTTACACTACAAATTGCCTACATTCTATCCTTATCATATTATTCAAAAGGAAAGGAAATCATGGTTGCACATCCCTGTGAAGATATGAAAACCACTGAGTTGTACACTTTAAGTGGGTGAACTGTATGGTATGTGAATTGTACCTCAATAAAACAGCTTTTAAAACAAGAAAAGGGAGGGAATAAATAAATCCTCATTCTTAAATAGCACCTGAATAAAGTTAGTTCCCTAAAATAGGTTTTAAAAGGTTTCCAAGGATTCTTGTTACTTAAATAAAAACCTAATAAGTAAACTAAATAAAGCTCCTACTCATTCTATTATTTTGATTATGTGACCAAAATACAACTCTGACTTTTGCTAATGAAAGCATAGCTGTGGAGACAGTTTTATTTTTAAAAAAGGATAAATCAGAAATAATTTCTTTCTGCTTTATAAAAACCAACCAAATAACTCTCTTAGCAAAAAGAAAATCTCGTATTAAATTTAAAGTTATGTGACTTGGAAGGAAATAATCTTGTTCCAGAGGCAGTACTGACAACTGGTACAAGCATTCTGCAGGGAAGTTTGGCAAAATGTGTCAAAAGTATTAATAATATTCACACACACTAATTTAAAAATTCCAATTCCAGAAATTTATCCTAAAGATATAATTATGATTTTATCCCCAAGTATAAATATTTATATCCCCAAGTAAATCCATGGCTTATGCATTCAAATACTATTTATGCTAGTGTCAGACTGAGAAGAACTTGCCTATCTAATAAGAGAAAGGTTGAAAACTGACAGACCATTTAAAAGATCCAACAGCATGCAGCCATCAAAGATCATGTCGTAAGACGGTACTGAATAACCTGGAGAATTCTTTATAACATTATTGTAAAAGTGGAGGGACTTCTGGCTTCTGCTAATGATGAAGGGTATTGGTTGGCAAATACTTCATTAAGTTACAATATATAATCTGGATGTTCCCTCTGTGTGTGTGTGTGTGTGTGTGTGTGTGTGTGTGTGTGTGCATGTGTGTATTTAATATATATATATATATATAATATATATATATATATAATACAACTTTTTAAAGGCACTAGAGAGTGAGCAAAAGCAAGCATAAACTAAAGGAGTGTTAATCAGTGAAAGACAGCAACTGCAATGATCTAGAATTTAAGTTAGTGCCTTTTTTCCTGATCTCACAAAATCGCAGTCTTACTGTAGATAGGGTTAAAGGTTGGCAGAGCAGCTGACAATTTACTGAGGGGAAGGAGGCAGAGTGAGGGTGGTCCTAGAAATCTATGAGCCATGGAAGGGGTGGGACCAAAAATCTGAGTATAACCTCTGCCCAAATCCCTGGAGGACCACTAAATAAGACACCGGTGGATCATCAGGAAAACATCTGGCAGAAACCAGAAGAACCTTGTGAATTTACTGCTTTTTCTGACTCAGGTACTCCTGTATCCATACCTCATGAGGAGGCAGAAAGCAAAAGGCTTAATGATTTCATGTATCAGAGCTTGGTGATGGCTTACCACAAACTTTGTCTAAATCCTTGACCAAATGCTAAGTTGCACAGGTACAGAGAAGATCCCCAGGAGGCCAGACTGAAAAAACAACAGCTGGAAACTGAAAAACTGAACAGAAATTTCAGCTGTTGCACACTGCAGGAGAGACAGAGTTTATGGTTTGAATCTAAGAGAGTTAGAAGCTTGCTAAGCAACAACAACAAAATAATTTTCAGAAGAACAGAACACATCCAGTTTTGCTAAACATATCCACAATATCTAGTATTTATCCAAAAATTACTAGATATGCAAAGAAACAGGAAAATGTGACCTATACTCAGGAAGAAGGACAGTTAACAGTAATGGACTCTGAGTGGGTCTAGATGCTGTATTTAGCATGACTTTAAAACAACTATTGAAATACATTCAAAGAATTAAAGAGCAATCCCTATCAAAACAACACTAGAATTCTTCACAGAGCTAGAACAAACTATCCTAAAATTTGTATGGAACCAGAAAAGACTCCAAATAGCCAAAGTAATCTTTAACAAGAAAACCAAAGCTGGAGGCATCACAATTCTGGACTTCAAGCTATATTACAAAGCTGTAATCATCAAGACAGTATGGTTCTGGCACAAAAACAGCCAGATAATCAATGGAATAGAATAGAGAACCCAGAAACAGACCCACAAATGTATGGCCAACTAATCTTTGACAAAGCAGGAAAGAATATCCAATGGAAAAAAGACAGTCCCTTCAGCAAATGGTGTTGGGAAAACTGGATGGCAATCTGCAGAAGAATGAACCTGGACCATTTTCTTATACCACACACAAAAATAAATTCAAAATGGATGAAAGACCAAAACATAAGACAGGAAGCCATCAAGATTCTAGAGGAGAGAACAGACAACCACCTCTTAGACTTTGGCTGCAGCAACTTCTTACTTGACATGTCTCTGGAGGCAAGGGAAACAAAAGCCAAAATAAACTATTGGGACCTCATCAAGATAGGTCCTTCTGTATAGTGAAGGAAAACTAAAAGGCAACCGACAGAATGGGAGGAGATATTTGCAAATGACATATCAGATAAAGGGTGAGTATCCAAAATCTATAAAGAACTTATCAAATTCCACACCCAAAAAACAAATAATCCAGTAAAGAAATGGGGAAAAGACACGAATAAATACTTCTTCAAAGAAGACATCCAGATGGCCAACTGATACATGAAAAGATGCTCAACATCACTCATCATCAGGGAAATACAAATCAAAACCACAATGAGATACCACCTCACACCTGTCAGAACGGCTAAAATGAACAACACAGGCAACAACAGATGTTGTAAGGATGCAGAGAAAGGGGATGCAAACTGGTCCTGTCACTCTGGAAAACATGAGTTTGGAGATTCCTCAAAAAAATTAAAAATAGAACTACCTTACAACCCAGTAATTGCACTACTAGGTATTTATCCAAAGGATACAAAAAGGCTGATTTGAAGGGGCACATGCACCCCAATGTTTATAGCAGCACTATCAACAATAGCCAAAGTATGGAAAGGGGCCCAATGTCCATCGACTGATGAATAGATAAAGAAGATGCAGTATATGCATATACAATGGAATATTACTCAGTGATCAAAAAGAATGAAATCTTGGGGCGCCTGGGTGGCTCAATTTGTTAAGTGCCTGACTGACTGGCTCGGGTAGTGATCTCACGGCTGGTAGGTTTGAGCCCTATGTTGGGCTCTGTGCTGACAGCTCAGGGCCTGGAGCCTGGTTCAGATTCTGTGCCTCCCTCTCTCTCTGCCTTTCCCCTCCACCTCCCCCCCCCCCCCCCGCTCATGCTCTCTCTCTCTCTCAAAAATAAATAAACATTTAAAAAACAGAATGAAATCTTGCCATTTGTAACAATATTAATGGAACTAGAGTGTATTGTGCTGAGCGAAATAAGTCAGGTCAGAGAAAGACAAATATCATATGATTTCACTCATGTGGAATTTAAGAAACAAACAGATCAACATAGGGAAAGGGAAGCAAAATAAGATAAAAACAGAGAGGGAAGCAAATCACAGGAGACTCTTAAATACAGAGAACAAACGGGAGGGTGATAGAGGGGAAGTGAGTGGGGGATGGGCTACATGGGCAATGGGCATTAAGGAGGGCACTTGTTGGGATGAGCACTGGGTGTTATATATAAGTGATGAATCGCTTAATTCTATCCTTGAAATCATTTTTATACTATATATTAACTAACTTGGATTAAAAAAAAACAAAAAAAACCAAACCAAAACAAACAAAAAACAAAACTTAACTTGAAAAAAAAAGGGAAACTTGGCAAAGGGATGGGCAGAAGAACAGCAAACTTGAAGATATTCACAAAATGATCATATCTGAATCACAGAGCAAAAATAGGCTAAGTTTAAATGAACAGAGCTTTGGAGGCCTGCAGACTAACATTTAGAAGTCAAACAGAACGTAACTATAGTCCTAGAAAGAGAGAAAGAAGAGACAGAAAAAATATATATGAAGAAATAACAGCTGAAAACTTCCCAAATTTTGTGAAAAGCAGAAAGGTACTAATCTTAAAAACTCTGAAGTAAACTTCAGAAGGATAAATATGAAGAAAACTATTCCTTGGTAGGTACATCAGAGTCAAACTTCTCAGCAGAAGCAGAAGCCAAAGATAATGAGAATATTTTGAAAGCAAGCAGAAAATAAACAGCAAATTATAAACATGGAGACAGTGATAACACAATGACTGACTTCTCACAGAAACAATCTAGGCAATTACTTGCAAAAATTACATATTCAAAATGTTGATAAAAAATCTGAAAACTAAAAATTTCATATCTGATGAAACCTTACTCCAAAGAGGAAAGGGAAATAAGGATTTTCAGATAAGCAAAGGCTGAGTTCATTTGTTGCCAGCCGACCTGCAGTAAAAGAAATACTAGAAGAAGCTACTCAGGCTGAAGGGAATGATTTGTGGATGGAAACTCAGATCTAGAGGAAGGAATTAAGGGCATTGGAAATGGCAAATTATGGATGTAAATGTAAGGTTATTTATCTATCTATGTCTGTCTAACTATCTCTGTCTATCTATTTGTATTTTTTCTTTTCTAAAGGATAGGGTGATTAAAAGAATGATATTGTTGAAAACAATTTTCCTATCTTTTACCTGAAATGCAATATAAATTCTAAGTAGATTATAATCCCTAAAGCAAGTCTATATATCTATATACACACCTAAGTCTATTATATAATGTATATATATGCATGTATATATATCCTTGTGTGAATATATATATACACACATATACATATATATGTAGCACTATATTGTACATCTGAAACTAATACTGTATGTTAACTAGACCGAAATTAAAAACGAAATTTAAAAAAGGATATAATAATACAGAAAAGGAGAAAAAGAGGAACGGCAGGCAGCATGAGCTCCGTATTTGTGTCCCCTCTCACACAGGGGTGGGGAACGGTGGCCTGGGTGGAGGCTGTACATGCAGTAGGTTTGCATTACAGTCTAGGACACCTTAATCTTTTACAGGAACTGCTGACAAACTTGCCCAACGCTTTATCCAGAAGGGGATATTATCTTTATTAACTTGGATGGCTACAAAACAAAACAAAATACAAACCAAAACTGTCCACTTCCCTAAAAGACATGTTAGACCCTTTATCTTCTGAGGCTGTGTAAAACATCCTTGAAAAGACTGAAAAAAAGCTGATGCGATTCAACAATTCCACCTCTAAGTATTTACATAAGAGACATTAATGCATAAAATATTCACATAAAGACTTGCTCATGAACTCTCAAAAGCAGCTTTGTTCATGATCACCAAATACTGGAACTAACACAAATGTCCATAAACAGGAGAATGGAAAAACTATGGTACGTCCATACAAAATACTACTCAGCGGTATGAAAGAAACAAGGCAAAAAAAAGCACATACTATATGATTCCCTTTGCATAAAATTCTAGCAAGGGCCAAACCTATTTATAGTTACAGCAACATATCAGTGATTGATTGCCTGGGGGTCAGATCGGGGCGAATGAGTGATTGCAAGGGTTTTGTGGGCGATGACATGTTATACACTGCGATTGTAGTGGTGGATACATGCATGTATGTTTGTCAAAATTCACTGAAATTTACCTTCAAAATCGATGCATTTTTGTTTGTAAATTATGTCTCAATAAATTCGATGAAAGAAAAAATGGCACAAAAATTTATTTCGTTGTTGTCTCTTTAAAAATGAGAATTGTTTATACTGGATTAAAATTCTACAATCAGAAAAAACTAACACTTATTAAAAGCATTTATAAAAGATTAATTCATTGATTAGAATTATAAGAAAACTTGTCATTATTGAGATATACACCGATAGGATCACTGCTCTACATTTTAAAATCCTTAGAAAACTGAAGTTTTTCTAGATATGTTAAAATAACTATTGGAGAGAAAAAGGAGACTAGAAAAACATGCTCAATTTTCTAGCTTTTAGTTTAACATATTCAGTGGAAAGCTGAACAATGTTGGAATATTAAACTTATCAGACTTGTGAAAGTGACCTGGTTTGGAGAGACGCCTGTCATGCAGCTTTGTGGTAATTATTTATTGATTCTTCACCAGCATACTTATTCCTTGATAACTTAATCAAAGAAAGTTTTACCTTTAGTGTAATAGCAAAGAATCTGATTAACTTCATTCTAACCCTACAGGTGTTTCATGTGTTTACAATGAATCCAAAGCTTTGGTCAAAAAAAAAAAAAAGTCACACTCTAATAATATCATGATACTGTGATATTGACTTAGGGTTTTCTTTAATATACGGCTGACCCTTGAACAACCTGGGGGTTAGGAGCACTGACCTCCCTGACACAGCTGAAAATCTTCATATAACTTCTGAGTCCTCAAAAGCTTAACCTACTGTTGACTGAAAGCCTTACTGATAACAGAAGCAGTTGATTAAACATATTTTGTATGTTATATGTACTATATACTACATTCTCACAAGAAAGCAAGCTAGAGAAAATATTATTAAGAAAATCACGAGAAAGAGAAAATATACTTACAGTACTGTATTTATCAAAAGAAACCCACATTTAAGTGGACTTGCACAGTTCAAACCTGTGTCGTTCAAGGGTCAGCTGTATGTTAATAATTCTTAAACACGTTGTCATGATTCCTTGAACAAATTTTTTTATTGAGGCACTCGACCATCTAGACTTGCCATTCAAGCACCTGTCTTTGCCCTACCCTCCTCTTCCACAGAGAGATTCCCCTGCCTATGCCCCACTGCCTGGATGGCCCACTCTCTCCCTTTCCCTAGATCTCATCTACACAACTGTTTGGTCTCAGCCTGAAATCACTTCTTTGGGAGAGCCGTCTCTGACCTCCCTGCAATTTGACATATATTTGTGATTAATCAATGTCTGCTCCCATAGACTAAATTCCATGAGAGCAAGCTGTTTGTTGGTTTGTTCATTTTTACCAGTTTATCCCCTGCCCCTGGCACAGGGAGGGTGCGTAGGAGGAGGGCGTTTATCTGATGTCGGCTGAATAAATGAACAGGTTTCTTAATAAACGAGCAGATTTCCTTTAGCCGTTGCAATCAGAGCGCTGGTCTAATTCACCTAACTACTTTCCCCCAGCAGCTTCTCTGTGCCAGTGCTCACCGCAGTTTAATACAACGGTAGCAACTGGTCATATATAAAATATAAAACCCGACCTCAGGTGATAATCGCAAGAATGTATCTGGGATGACATGGTCTTTCTGCTGACTGGTACCATTCTATGTTGTTCTATAAGTGAGCATGCTGCTTTCTTGTCTTGCCAAAGAATTACTGAAACTTATTTTACCCTGTCATTAACCCTTGAAACCGCTTATCAAAATGTTAAGACGTAGACTGTGATTGGGTAAAGTTCCCTGAGTGTTAGAACTATACTCCTGAGTCTAGAAAGATTTTCACACAAAGGGATCTACCTAGAGTTTAAAAGGCAAAGACAGGAGAACTGAACTTCTGGATCACTGTCTGGGGAGCAGGCCAGTGATTAATGGGAGTATTTGCCTCTCTGCGCTGTGATGTTCCACTTTTATCATTCCAGGCTCACTGGACTAAAGATCTCGTGTATACACTCTTAATAGGACTGACTTTCCACCTCATCTTCTAATTATAATCCTTTCCTACTAGAAAATTACGAAGGATATTTTCCCAAAGTGGTATCTCCACTTTGAAAATGAGCCTACCTGAACAAAACATCCTCTTCCATTACATTCTTCTTCCACTCCTTAATGTATCCAAATAAAATTTAAATCTTTTTTTAAATTGTATTTATTTATTTTGATATAGAGAGAGCATGGAGGGGGCAGTAAGAGGAGGGAGAGAGAATCCCAAGTAGACTCTGCACCATCAACATAGACCCTGATGTGGGGCTCGAATTCAAAAACCATGAGATGATGACCTGAACTGAAGTCCAACACTTAAACAAAATGAGCCACCCAGGTGCCCCTAATTTAAATATTTCTTATGATTCATATGTTTGGAAGTCTTATTTTCTTATCATGCCAGAAGAAGAGAATCTAAACAGTATTTAAATAAATCATGGGACTTGGTACACAAGTGTTTAAGGTTTAGATAATGGGGAAGCCTTAATCTCTTATCTAGCTACGTAAAACAGAAAAATAGCAAATGGTGAAATACCAACTTGTAAAAGGATGCCTATGTTATTTTCACTAAATAATTAATGCCTTATTTACAGAATAGAGATTTACCAAAAAGATAGTATTTCCACTTGTACCTGAATGCATTGTTTTTTTGTTGTAGGGGACAAATAATTGATCATATTATTTTTTTTAATTGACCCAGAAGCTTTCATCTCCATGCATTCAACACACAGTTATGCAGAACTTTTTAAAATCCCACAACTCAATGAAATAGCTTTTATCTGCAGTAAGAAACACAGTATTAGGAGAAAAAGGAAAGGAAGATGATTAAACTTGTCCAGGGTGAGGAAGGGATAAGGTAGAGAGAAAGAAATTGAAGAAATCTTTGAGAACAGGTGACATAATTGGACTTTTGAAGACAGCAGAATTTTTCGGTGGCTAAAGGGTCTGCCTAGGACAAGGGGCTATATATGCATGAATGTGGGGATTTGAGAGCACAGTGCCTATTTGAAGAAAAGCACTACAGCTTTGGGGAAGCTATTAAAGATTCTAGACTAAGGGAGAATGTGTGGAGAGCAGAAGGATAATATATTTTGAAGAGACGACTCTAGTTATGAGATATATATTTATATTTGTGATATATATATTTGTGAGATATACATCTCACCTATTTCTAAGATATATATCACCTTTTATAAGATATATCTCACGTTTTTGTGAGATATATAAATATATATATTAAATTTATATATAATAAATATATATATCTCACAAAAGATGATCTAGCACTCAGTAGGATATAGGGATTAAACTCTGTAGTGAGGGTTGCGCTACGGATCTGGATTAAGGGGTGGCTACTGCCTTTTAAAATCTAGAGGGACTCTGGATGTGTCTGCATATAAAGGGCTTGAAAAAGGCAATGGAGTTAGCCTCAATTGTTGATCCATTCATCACCTACACCTACCTTCATGCAGACAGGGAAGACTAGAAGGCAGAGATGAAACAGCGATTCCCCATGTGAACTGTCTGTGTCATGTAGTCAGGCTCACACCAAACTGTGTGTTTGTATCCTTGCCTTGATTATAGTCACACTCTTTACTGCTAAAGGTAACTATGTGTCCCAGCATCTTTTGGGCCTCTTCATCTGTGCACTGAAGAAGGACCTGGACACTTGCCACTCACCTGTCACTGCAAGAGCATTCCCAGCCTGGGATGACAGAGACAAGTAAGGCTATTCCACCAGGGCAGTGTGGGGTGCTGGGCAACACTAGGGCAGTCCCGCAGATGCAGGGAGATTTGAGGAAAGCTTCTTGGAAGAGGTGCTGTCCCTGCAGTGTCTTAAAGGGGAAGGGAGAAAGGGAAATTTGTTCCAGATAGCAGTAATGTAAAGACACAGAGGAAAGAGTAGCCATGACACAGTCGAGAAATTCTACAGCTTGAACAACAGAAATATAGATTATAGAACATCTTTTTGGCTAATTTTGATTTTATACTTAAGGTAATGAGTAATCACTAAAGAAGAAGACATAAGGAAGTGACATGACAAAATTTCCATTTTAAAAACATTCCAACGGCGTGGAAGTTTGGAAGATGTCTTGGGAAACTGGTGGCAAGACAATCTGTTAAAAGTTACTGCAATGGTGGAAATAAGTGATGGTGAGGGCCTGAGTGGAATAGATGGAAGAGAAGAACCATAAATAAATTAAAAAAAAGAAGGGAAACATTATGAATGAAGAATCAGCAAAAAAGAAAAAGGATGGAGGGGTCGGAGAGGGGAAGGGGCCCAGGAAAAAAGGTCCTGGAAGAATGATAAGGGGGTACATTCAAGAATACAAGTGTTACCACTGCAGACTCTTTTCTTTTTTTTAATTTTTTTTTAATATATATTTTTGAGAGACAGAGAGAGAGAGCATGAGCAGGGGAGGAGCAGAGAGAGAGGAAGATGGAGAATGCAAAGCAGGATCCAGGCTTAGAGCTTCAGCACAGAGCCTGATGTGTGGCTCGAACTCACAGGCCATGAGATCATGACCTGAGCCAGAGTCAAATGCTTAGCGAACTGAGCCACGCAGGTGCCTCTGAATACTCTTTTTGAGGAAAGGGGAAAGAATGGGATTCAAGTGATTCAGGTACAAATTTTGGACTTAGTAACAGAATACTGAGATGTTTTTATTTAAAGGCATAAGAGTTTTATTTAGTTCAAATAGTTCCAAATGATTTCAAGAGGAAACTCAAACTACAGAATTGGATATTTATGTCTGTGCCAGACTAGATTAAATCAAATTAATGAAACTTTAAAATATACAGATATTTGGAATTCCTCTGTAGACTACAGAGAAGGCAAAAGCATAAGGCATTGATATTAGGCTGTCTGGTTGCCTACAGCTTATATACTCATAATTCCTCTTGCTGCCCATCTCCTCCCCTTTATACTCTTTTCCTTAGGATAAACATAGTAATAAATACATTTTGTAGCACCTTTTTTTTTTTTTTGAAAAGAGACCTAGGTTTTACTGTCTTTAGAAAAACTCAAAAAGCAAATTTATTCCTTTTATGGATTATTGTATACAGAGCTTATACTTACCCTACCAATCCCAGTTTTTGAAACTTCTTTTTCAAATGTAAACATGAAATCATTACTCTCTTGGTCATGGGCCTCAGGAACTCAAATTAGCAAATTCTGTAATTTGAAACCTTTTGAATCTAGCAAAAATTCTGGATATTGGCAGCAAATAAGTCATCCATTTTAAAATATGACTCTTCCAGTACAGACTGATACCCCCAGCCATTTTATTGCTTACCCAATCAATATTAAATATTAATGTCTTCAAGCACTTTCTGACCTATTTCATATTAAAACCAATAACTCACCTTAGAAAATGTTCTTGATCTAATTAACAATCTTTTCAGGCACACGTCCACAGCTGACCCACTTTAAAGTGGAGAAAATTAATACAAATAAAGGAGAATGTGGCACAAGATTATTTAGTCTTACAATATTTAGAGCTGGTTAAAAGTAATTTAGAACTTCCCTTGAAGCCAATTTAAAAAATATTCTCAAGAGTAATCTAAACACGATCAAAGTCCACTTAATATAATGAGACAATATGCCCAATATAAACTGCCAAATGATAAGACATTGGTCCTGGGCTTGACAAAGGTAAATGACATTTAGATATTTATTGTTTACGGCAGCAGCCTTTGAAGCAGAAGGCAAGATTCTTAATTAGAGCGCAGGAAGAAACTATCAAAGCTGCTATTTCTAAATTTTTTATCTGAAAGGAAAAAAAAAAGCCTTATCAAATTAAATATTCAGATATTCGTTGCTCCCCTCGCTTGGTGCTTGTTGTAAAAGGCTCTACAAGAGAGCCCGTGAGGATTCTGCAGAGACGACACAGTGAGAAGAGGTCGGCAGGGACCTCACTTGTCTTCCAGCAGTCAGTGACTTCTGACATATTGTGGTTTATGAACCACAGAATGTCACTGATGCAGTTAATTTTAAAATCCAAGACCTTACATGGCAGAGTAATTACGATATTACAATTCTTCGTAAAGAGATGGGGAGAGACCATGAAAATATTTTGCAACAAACAGAGATTTTTCTGATTACCTTGAGGCAAAGAATTTAATCAAGAGTTGACCTTTCAGAAAAAGAAAATTGTCCTTATTTGCTGATGTTTACTGGGACAAGTGGCTGTCAGGAGTATGCTACCTATGAGATGATTTAAAGAAGCCAAAAAAGAGGAGCAGGAGGAAGAGGAGAAGGACAACAAGAAAAAGAAGAAGAAATAGGAAGAAAACAACACACTTATTCTACAACTTGAAAATAAAAGTAACAACATGGATCAACTCTGAATTTGAAATGAACTCTAACGAAAGATCATTTTGAAACTGGACATTTCTGAAAATATTTATGAAAGTGGCTCACCGCACAACTCATAGAATGGAAGTTTCTATCCTGCTTTAAAATATTCTAAAGGAAAAGTTCCAGAGATTTTTGTTTCTTTTACTTCGCAAGAACAAAGGATGATGTCAGCAAAGACTGACATTTTCTGGCAGAATTACAAGAATAGTCTTTGCATAACCAAAGGATGGGATTTAATGTTTTCGAAAAGTCAGCCAGTGCCACACTTCTCTCACCAATACAACTGTTCCCTTTTCCTTCTGGACAGAGTTAGATCCAAATTTTGAAATAAGTAAAACCGAATGAGACCTTTGAAACACTCCTTGTATCTATCACAAGCCTTAAACTGAAATGGAAAAAAAAAAATCACACTGCTCTAAAATTATCATTCATGTACTTTTTTTTTAAAAAATGTTTATATATTTGTATTTGAGGCGGGGTATGTACACGTGAGTGTGCCAGCGAGTGTTAGCAGGGGAGGGATAGAGAGAGGAAGACAGAGAACCCCAAGCAGCTTCAAGCTGTCAGTGTATAGCCTAACAGTGGTGATACGGCAAGGCTCAAACTCATGAATCCGTGAGATCACGACTTGAGCCGAAATCAAGAGTCGGATGTTTAATCGACTGAGCCACCCAGGCACCCCAACATTCATTTATTCTTAATAAAATACTTTATTTTCTCATCTATTTCTTATCCTTTAAATTTTTACTTTTCGAGTGATTGTAAATGTATAGGGCATATTAATACAGCAGTAAATGTATACATAATTTACAAATAAGAGTACATGATCTGGGGTGGGTGCTCAAAACTATTTCACTGATAAGAGGGCAAAAAAGCTTATAAACCGTGGGCTTATGGTCCTGATATAATAGTGGGCTGCAAATTCCATCATGCGATTAGTTACAGTAATTGCATGTAAATAAATGGCTAAAAGTACTGCATTTATATGATGTTCGGGAACCACTATTTTAATGCCCCACAATTAATGAAACCACCACAATTTTAGTTCTTATTGCAGTCCTTATTTTAGGCTATTCCAATAATTTAAAAATAATTCTTCTTCAGCATGTAGTTAAATTGTGTACTTGACTTCCCTTTGCTGTTCCAGATAATGACAGGTACCATGAGGAGGTCTCTACAATGCTTCTCTTGTTTGAGGAAGACCATGAGTTACAAATTGAACACATGAGAGGCATGTTACAATTACAGAGGTGTGTATATCTATTATACACACACCCACGGATACACACACTTCTTTACATGAAAGCCCATTCTTCTGTGCTAATGTCTAACTTAAACACAGATAGTATAGATGGGTGGTATGGATGGCTACCATGATGATTTCAGGATCCTGAAATTCCAACATGATCCACACTTATGTATCTAAAAGACGCCTGACTTCTTGAATTTCTGTGTTCTGTCATAAACATTATCCCAGGAAAACTGATTCAATTTATTAATTCCACTTTAACAAATGAGAAAACCAAAGCCTGGAGAAAGAAGATATGTGACCACATCATTTTTTAATGGAGTCATATTCAGTAAAATGCAGCATCTTAAACATATAGTTTGGTGCACTTGGAGAAGTATTTATATTTGTCATACTATTCTTAAGTAGTGGAAGCAGGACTTCTATTCCTGTTCTTTCTGATGTCATTTTCTTAAACACAATCAGCAAAGTTGTAGAAATTGGCACTGTCAGATATTAAAAAATTATGGCAAATCTGTAATTCATAATTCATTTATTTCCCAAAGCCCATTTGCAGAGTGCCAACTAAGTATAAAAAGGCACTATGCGGACAGCTCTTGGGGACTTAGATTAGGACAGGACATTCTATGGCTCTCCAAGGAGAGAGAGCACCCACCCCAAGGGCACAGGCATAGAAAAAGAGAGAGGAGAGAACCCAAGAACATGTAATCATTTTGTTCAAGGCATACAGAAGATCTCTTTAAAAATCATATGCTTTAAGGAGTTACCAAGTAGATTCACTGACCTCTGCAATAAATACTGAGTATTTAATATTTAAATATGCAGTAATATTTAAAAAGAAAGTAACACAACAAATCTAAGGTATTTGTACACTGTACTCACAGCTATTAGAAGTGATATGCACCTTAAAATGGTTTATGTAACTTTTATTGTACTTCCAGGGGGTAGAATAGATTTACGCTTAAGGTTTGGAAAAATGCTCACTGATAGAACCATTATAGTAATTGCACTGGGTCTGTTTATTAATTTGTCACAATTAAGTCAATAAGAGCTTTACTAATGTCCTATTACTTGATTAGTTTTGAAAGTG
Organism: Paguma larvata; assembly: GCA_030068075.1. Classification (NCBI taxonomy): domain Eukaryota; kingdom Metazoa; phylum Chordata; class Mammalia; order Carnivora; family Viverridae; genus Paguma; species Paguma larvata. The sequence goes on from CM057829.1 coordinate 105,252,549, forward strand.
ATTATCTTAAGAACTCAACTTAATTGGAAGCCTCTCAATTTACAAGGTACATTAAACCCTCAGTAGCATCTTAAGACTATTCAACATATGCAGGTCAATTACCAGTAATCACTGTTTTGTACAAATGTTCCATAAAAACTATAGCATGACATGACAAAGAAGGAAAGTGAGACCTAATTAATAACGCTAAACTCCAATTGACGTTTCCAGGATAAAAGGGCAACATGGGCATTCATATAAGGTCTTCCTAAAACTAGGTCTGTTACTAAAAATCAAATAAAGAAAAGCTAGCAACGCTCTACCTTACAGATGAAGATAATTTGTCATGACTGCTAAATCACCAAGTGGCATTGCCTGTACTCACGCCCAGCTACACATTAATTTCCAGATTAGTAAATTGCAATTAATTCTTATTATTGCTCCATCACTTTTCTTTTTCTAGTTAATAAAAGAGACTGTAGTCAATTACCATTCATCCCATTTTTTAGAACGGCTCAACGACAACTGCTATGCATGAGCAGAAAACACGGAGTGGTTAATGTACCCACCGAGACTGTAAGGCTTTTAAAAATTATCGGCTGTAGTATAAATATTTTATATTGACCTTCCAATTCCCAAAGATTCGATGTAGTTAGTTGAATATTTACGATGATTAACAATAAGGGCTGAGAAATTGCTTTGATATCTAGGCTGATTTCCAAACATCTAATCAAATGATTTCATAAGCTTTTAAATTAAACTTTATTAATTAGATATTTGAAAGGTTTGCCCCACACTAAAAACATGAGCCTGGGTCTTGAGATTAATCACAGGAAAATTGATTGCTGCTTCATTAAAAACCTGGGATAGCAGGCTCCTTGAAAAGATTATTCCACTGCTGACCTGTAAAGGCATTGTATGAGTTATGTGTTCTGACTTGTTCCTAATTTAAGTCCTGTACACAGAATACATTTCCAATTGCCAAGTCTGATTTGCCACCAATTGTGCGAATACAGTGAACAAAGCTGAATCCGTAAAATACTAGTTAGGTGCATTTGAAAAACTTGCGATGAAAGCCACTTTGAGTTTGTTGCATTCAAATAACTATAATTGTCCTTAAAATTGTCCTGGGGAGTTAACTGCTTCAGCAGTGGGGATGCTGTGGGGGAAGGAGTGGTCATATTTAACAATCCAGTTCAACGCATTTTGTACCAAGGATCTATCTGCCAAGAACTGAATAGTGAGGAAGGCCTTTTAGCAGCCTTCCCACATACCACAAGTCATTTTTTAAGGGATTTAAGCAGCCCTCTTGGGGTAGATTGTCTCTCAATTGCCTACACATCACCCTTGATAAATTTCTGCACTTTAATTACTCATATGCTGTAATTTAGCTTTAAGTGTGGGTACTTCAGGAAATACAGGGGAAAAAAAACAACACATTTTTTCAGCATCTAATCCATGGTTGAATAAAACATCAGCTAGTTTTTTCCATTCACATGTCGACTTTCTGCCACTGCCCTACCGGAAGCGGAGCAGAAGTGGTCTGTGGCAGATGGGAATTCATGAAGCAAGAGGGTGGGGTAGTGTAGAGAAGTAATGAGGACTGTTAGAGGCTGTGTTCAAAGACAGATAGGGTCTGCTCCTTCCTCCAGGGAATAAAAGACACTGAAAACCTCATTTACCTGGGTATTAACTTCAATTATGGCCAGAGGAGTGGGAAGAAATGGAATAGTCCAGGCACCATTCGGTTCTTCAAATACTTACTGCCTCACAATGCATGACTAAGGTATAGCCAAGCATCCTTTATTCAGAGTTTCTTGTCCCTTAGGTCCCAATAAAGGAGGGTATACACAAAGTACCTTTAAATTAAGTGTTGCTATCCTTATTGTCCACTTGCAATAAATAAATGCCTTTAGTTTGGTCAAGCTAGGGAGTTCTTGGCACAGACATAGTGATCTGATGCTTGGTGAGAGAATTAAATGATCCAGAAGCAGCCTAGGCTCCCTCCTCCTCTTCTGATGGAAAGATGATCACAGCTTCTTGGGCTCTGGAATGTCCTCAGGTACAGGACCAGGTCACCAACTGCTTAAAATAAAGTTGCTTGGAGCCACAGGAATGGCTTTTACACAAATGGCTCTCTGTTTTATGTTATCCTGAAGTCCTTCATTGAAAAATGCCTTTTTGTTTCTCCATCTATGCTAAAATGGACCAACACTTGCTTTCTAGTCTTACTGGATTAAAAAAAATTATAGTGTAAGGGAAAAAACATGTCAACTCTTTTTGGGTAATTAATGTCTGGAATCAGTACTTTCCAGAAGAGGCCATAAACTGCTTTGAATTAATTGAAAAATTTGGGTAATTATTAACGAAAGTAACTTAGTCATAGAAACAGAACCTCCTCCCCCTGCCACTCCTCACCCCTCAAGGATGTTTGGAGTTGGGGCCTTCACTGAGCAGCTCTGAGATTTAAGAATCTAAATAGCTCTTATGGTTCATTTCTTGTATTACAATGGTGCTCAAAGTATGGTCCGTGAACACCAGCGGCATTGGCAGCATCAGCTTCTGCATCAGCCTGGATCCGGGTAGAAGTGCAAATTATTAAGACTTACCAAAAACCTGTCTGGTCAGAAACTCTTTGGGTGCAGCCAGCAATATTTGTTTTTAACAAATTCTACAGGCAATTCTCATATACTCTAAAATTTGAGAACTACTGTTATATTAAAGCTGGGTATTTTCACACCAATTTTCTAATATTTCTATATTTCAAAAGGTAAATTGACCATCAATGGTCAGGGAAATGTTTTCAAAGGTAATTGAGAAGAGAAATGAAGCCATCCTCAGCATATAAACACTAGACTTAATGGAGTGATTCTCAACCCCAGTTGAATATTGGAATGGCTGAGGAGGTTTGAAAAATGCCAAGACTGCACTCCAAGCCAAATAAAACAGACCTGGGGACAGGAAGGCAGCAAAAAAATGTATATTTTTAAATGCCCTAGTTATTCTAAAGCACTGGAAAGGTTGAGAATCACTGATAGAAAGTAACTATAGCAGTTGGACTCTCAATAGAAGTGAGACAGCCTAAGAACTAGGAAAGAGGGCTATATAGATGTTTATAGCAAGAAGGCACATACCTTCTTCCGGACCAGGTTTATGTCATAGTAATTAAACACTAGCTAATATGTGGGACTTGGGAAAATACCATTGCATTTTATTACCTCACACACTTCTTAAATCTTATGGATAGAGCAGTTCTTATTTCTAGAGGAGACAGTTCACCAATAAATAAAATTTTAGAGAGGAGACTGAGATTGGATCCTATAGGCTGATTCCAAAATATTCTAAAAAATAATAAATGTTTGAGTATGGACTCACCAGAATCCTATATGTATTACATGGAGACATTCTCTCTCTGTTTCCAGCTGGTTCTACAAATACCATCTCTCTTCCTGACATGGAAAATGAGACTTGAGAATGGGTTAGAAAGAAGCACTGAGTGGCTTAAAAACGTAAAAACTGCCATAAAAGAAGTACCAAAACCAAATTAGTTTTAGTTATGTGCTATTTTCTGTAATATACTATACACACCACATAATTTTATAATGAAAATTGAGATTAAGACAAAAACTTAGTAATAATTTCAATTTATATTTATTTCATACCACTTTGAAATGATTAACCTCCTTTTATAATTAATCCATTAGATTTCCACGAAAGCTTTATGAGGTCATCAGGATAAGGACAATTATTGCTATTATTTTAATTTATGAGAAGAGAACTCAGTTTAGTGACTTATCCAAGGCCAGGAGCTATAATGACAATGTTCATAAACAGTAGCTTTAACTACAGTACTAATATTCTAGTGTTTGATATTAATACCTTGGTGCATGTCAGTATCAAAACCTTAAAATATGATTATCATTATTTCTAGAAAAGTATAAATGGCCAAAAGAATGAAAATAGATAAAAGAGGGAAATCCAATTTAGTAAAACATTCAATCGGAAAAAATAAAAACAGAGTAGGTTAGCTTAAGATGCTTGGAAAAAGTGAAACTTCCTTCTTTTCTAAGGTGGCTTGAACTTTAAATTCTTAGCAGATCCATAAAACATACAAATAAAAGATAAAGATACGACTCAACTCGTATTTTACACTCAGGTTGTATCACTGCTACAAAACCTTTTTTAGCATTTTGCACCAGAATATTTTTGTAAATCATTAAACAAGTTTGACCTGTTCATGTTCAAAAAATTTGTTTCTTGGTTTTTAAAATATTATTCTTGTGACTTAAAGTAAGAAATTGTATTTGCTTCATCTTAAAATTTAACAAATTTAGTAATGTGCATATTTATATTTCAACTGTCAAATAAAACACAGGGAGATATATAGAAAATATTTTTTAAAATATTTAGGTTAATTAGACGGTTTTTCATAGTTTGTGAATACTGAAACCAACTATAATGAATATTTAAGCATTTTACACTCCAAAGTAAAACCCAATAAGGGGGCTAGTGCCTTTTGTTACTATAGTACATGTTTCACACGGGATAATCTTTCACTATTAGAAAACATTAAGCTATATGGTATTCTTAATTAAGGCCCCATTTCAGTTAAAGTAAAGCAATTTGCAATTTAATTATAATAATAATACAAATTGCAATGTAACTAATGATACGGTATGCGTTTGTGTTGCATAATTAGAGCAGTCAGTAAATAAGGCTTTACAGAGCAGGAAATAAGAGCAGGTGAAGGAGCTGTGCTATTCATCACCTTGCTGACTAATGAGCGCTGGAATGGAGATCAGTCATTGCCCAGCACACTCCTTGATGTGTGCCACAAAAGCACAGGCTGTAGACAGCTCCACTAACCTAATATAACCATCAGGCAAGTGTCAGTTTAGAAAAATCCACCAAGAGAAACAAGTGATAAAATAGTATACAGCTAAAACTAACTCATTTATCAAGAAGGACAGAATAATTATTAGGAATGCCCAGACTGTATGCCCTGTGATAGAAATGAGTAATGGGAACATTAACGATATTATTTTAAATTAAGAACACACTGGAGAAAACCCCAAATCTAATAAGTTTGCTCTACCTAGGCTTGAATTACACCTAGAAATATGGCAACAGTGAAATGCTTGATTTTACAAACCACAGAGGTGGTTTTTCTTCTGTAGGGTGGAGAAAAAGAACGCATAGGGCCTCCTGTTCACAGTAGTAATAAGATCAGACATCAAATTTTGACATTTTTACATTAGAGAAATTGAGTTCTACCAAAAATCTAATCTACTAAAAAGGCAATACTTTCCTTTTAGCCGAAGTGTTATATAATACACACATCTTCATTCTACTATCGTAGTGGTGAAGCTGGTATGTTAGTCGAATCAGGTCCTGTGTATGACACCTAGGCATCTGTTCAAATTAACACTTGCTATTAAATCACAATTGCGATTAACTTACAACATAATATAGCAGCAGCAGCAGATAATTAAGAATTATCACATCTGCAGCAAAAGACATAATTATATATATATTTTTTTCTGAACAGATTTTTGGGACAGAATTCTGAATGTGGAATATGAGTAAATTATTTAGATTATCTGCTATTCTCAGTTTGCACAAATGCTGCACTTCAACTTGGCTTATTGGTATTTTGGCTCCAAATACATAAACCTCCTCAATTCAAACTACTGCCTGCTTTAAATTCAACTTGGTGAGTACTTATTATCTCTCCTTGGTACAGACCAGCTTACATTCGTCAATTACATGAGAGAGTGTATAATACAGTAACATATGAAATGTATATTCTGCTTTAGCAACCAGGCCGTGAATATCCTGAGGGAAAGATCATGTTGGTTATCTTTTTAAATAAAGTGAAGAGAAACAGAAAATCTTCCCAGGACCCACAGAAACTTCATCACAGCAGGGACTAAAATAAATACTTATTTCTTACAACCGAAAGGTAAAGAAACCAATTATCTTCAGGCAATAACCTGAATACTAGAGGGATGTTAATACAAAATACCAATAAGTTCACATTTTTTGGTTAACATACAGGTGTTGGCAAAGAGCAGCATCCATATTTTTAAAATTGAGAAGGAAGGTAACTATGACATTACAGAGAGCATATTCTATACCTTTCCCATCATAATTATTGCCAAAATTTTCAAAGCCAGTCAACAGTGAGGATGTAGCTATTCTATTCTAAAAAGCATCCTCAAGTACTTTTATTCTTGTGGGTATCAGTCCACAGATACTCCCTTATTCTGAGAAGATAATTAAGAAAATATGTTTTTGTCAGACATATTTTTTCCCCTCTCCTTTGAAAATTCTACTGGTGACAGTTGTCAGAAAACTAGAAAAGAAGCTCCATGCCAGCTGGCCCATACTGTAAAAATACAGGTACTCAGAGGAAACGGCCTATATGCACAGGTTGACATGAGCGGCAAATCCTGAAATGCAGTTATTACAGACAAACATGAAACTCTGGCTTCTTTTCCTAGAGAATATTCTTTAAGATGACAAATAAGCCTCACAGCTGGAAGGAGAATGAATTCGATGAGTATATTTGATTACGCAAAGCGATATGAGGAGTTTCAGTGGATTGATGTCACTATTAATTCTGCCATGGCTTATTTTGTGAATTTGAGCAAGTAAGTGGGACTGAGAATGGAAAAAATATATAATAAAAAATTTCACATGGATTGCCCAGAAAGAAATTAAAAGTGTTCCCATAAGATGTCAAATGGTCACCTAATTTCCTCTAGTCTGACAGGAAAACATTAGAGAATACATAAATAAAATAACACATTAGTTTTTAACATATATAACTTTCCTATAACCTTTGAAATTAAAAAATTCTAATGTAAAACACTATACATTCAAAATAAGCTTTGATAAAAAACTATGTCTCAGTTAATGAATTTTCAAGAGGTATAGATATAAAAGATAATAGAGGATTCAGTATTTAAGTTTTTAGAAGTATTCCTTTATGTACGGAAAACTATCTCCACTGTACGCCAAGGATACTTTTAACTAAGAAAAAAATCCTCTTGGCTGTTAGAAGCAAACACCAAGTAAAACTAAATATGCTTGAAAATAATCTAATTTCTTGCGCTTATTTTGAGAGAGGCTAGAATTAACTGAATGGTATGAGCACCTTACAATAATTGACTGAACTTCAGCAACAATGGGGGTGCATACCTCTGCTAGTTTTAGCAGGGCCTGATTTAATTACCTTCCAGGAAGCAATGCGTATTAGTTCCACAGAATCTTAGAGAAAAAGGTTGGAGTGATCATTCACTCCAGTATTTTAAATCTGGGGTTCTTAGGTTCTAGGTGGGGTCCAACGGTACTGTTAGCTTTTGGAAACTGTGTAAAAATACGTGTAGTCAGGAATGTGCATTTTATGAAGAGAGGGCCATGTTTCATCAGAATTTCCAAATGGCCTATAAACCTGAAAAAGTGCACAAAGCAACTACTGAAGTGGCCTAACTTCCAGTTTACAAATACTCCTGGAGACCTGAAATGATTGCTCTAAAGGCACTCAGAGTAGCTGTAAAATACTGAAAACCAGGTCTCCTGATAACCACTTAACTCAGTGTATTATTATGCTCATATTGTTTTTTCTCAGAGGGTAAGCAGGAAAAAAAAGTGTTAAATGTGCAAAGTGTTTTCATAACCAGGTCTTATTTCAGGTGGTGGAGTCGTGTCTAGGTCAGAATATCATCTATAAATACAAAGTCCAAAGATATGGAAGGCCATTATATGTGATGTACATGAGCCAAACAAAAAACTCACAGACCTCCAAACAAACACCATACCGCCTCCAGGCCAAGCATATACCCACTCTTGCTTTGAGCCTCTGCAGCATACACTATGACCTTCAAGGTGGCAGAGAAAGCTGTAGGACCTCTAAAGTGAAAAACAGATCCTGAGATATCAGGATCTCTGTCAAACAATAGAGACCTCGAGTTAACACGGCCTAGTTGGGAGGACTCTCCCTCTCCCTGCCTTACTGACTCAACATCCCTGCCCCAAACACGCTCACTCACACACACACACAGTTATAAACAGGTACAGTGTGATGTCAAGGCATCAATATATAACATACAAATGAAAACAAAGCATGACATTTAACTGATTAATCAAATTAATTTCACTATTTAAGATTAATTTTAGGAAAGAAAGTCACTAAAGTAAGTAATTAAGAATAAGTGTGCATTAATCCTGCCAAATCATCCTGTACATCCTCTTGGCATTTCTAAAGCAAGAAAACTGTTTAACATGTTCGCTGTGTGTATAAATGTCTAAGTACATATTCTATCTCTACCATTTACATACAATATGATGTTGGGCAAATTACTTAATTTCTCTGCAACATAAGTTCCTTATGAGTTCCCACTAGTAAAATGGAGATAGCAATGGTATTGAGCTTTTTCGGTCACTGTGGGATTAAATATGGTAATATATTTTTCATCATCACCATCACCATCACCACCACCATCACCACCACCATCACCACCACCACCACCATCACCACCACCACCACAAGGAGGTACATATGTAACTAATTACTTATGGGGAAGACAGGGTTAAGAAAGTAGCTTAAGATAAAACTGTTTATTGAAAAACTGTTTATTGAATTTCAACTATCGTGAAAATTCAAACTACGCCTTGAGAAAATACCAGAAAGTCTGTTTAGCCTAGGTTTTCTTGGAGCCAAATTCCCGTGGACTTGGTATAACAGGATTCTCCACCCCAATGGGATGAGAAGGTTGGGCTGACCTGGGTCAATAGAGCAGTTCCCTTCCTTCCTTACAGCTGTGGGCAGGCCAGCCCCATGTGCTCCCCATCTGTCGCACCAGCTCCTTACATGGGAGACCTGATTAGTCCAAGGTTCTGGCTCTGCGGTATCTCTGCCAGCAGGCTAACTGAAGTAAGTGCTCTTAGGACTTGGATTCTTTGGAAGTGAAATGCTTTGATGATGATTTTAAAGATAATGGGATGTTCTTGGTATCTACAGGGAGATAATATTCAACATCACCCAGAAATAGTGAAAACCTCGAATCATGTTTGGCTTGGATGACTCTGTTGGGGTCACACCATCCAATGATAGGGACCCATCTAAGGCCAAGGAATCTGGGAAACTATTAGCTTCCAACACAAGCACAGATGCCAAGACTTCCAGTGGTATCAGTCTCTGACATCATACAAGAAATTATCCATCCAGTTAAAACACAATATTGAATATTCCAACTTAAAATTCATGTTGTTAAAATGAAGAATTTTACCTTTTTATATTCAGCAATGCCCAAGGTATTCCAGAGGGAGTATGAAACGCAGGTAGCAATTTTACCCCAAGTTCCACTGCTTTCTTTCGAAATATCTGAAAAGTTAAACAGTTACATAAGCTACTATTGTAAGCAAAATGAAAAAGTGTTATACTATTCTCTCACATTTAGCACTTTTCTACTTTAAAATTTTCTTTATATGAAAAAATGAAAGTTTCTCAAATTAATAGAATTACCTAGTAAAACAAGAATGGTCCAGGGGGCCACTGTGCTGTGGGGCATTTATTACTAATCTTGGTTGCACATTAGAATCCTGTTGGGAGATCTGAATAATACTGACGTCTGGGTCACACTCTCAAGATTCTAAATTCTATGGTTTGAGGCTCCCGGATGACGATTTTTTTTTTTTTTAAAGCACCACAGGTGATGTCAGGTGATTCCAATATGCAAACCAAAGAGAGAACCACTGTTACTGGAGGGTAAATCCTGGACTGAAAATCGGGAGACCTGGTCCTGTTCCATCTTCACTGATTCAGTAGAGCACAGAGAAAGGAGAAGTTTTAAAAAGACATATTATTACAAGTAACCTACATGTCCTCTCAGTTCTTTGCGGTTTTAACTTCCTCTGATGGTAAGTGTAGGTGAAATGGAAGACACAAAGTTAAATTAGGTACAGGTTATGCCCAAAATTTATAAGGAAGATGATATATGCACATAAGTATCTAGAATATAGATAAAACAAGCACTGGAGATAAAATCAGCTGGGAGTGCAGATGTGCTCTGTAAGGCTGTATGGTGAAGACAGCATTTAGATGAGGGCTGTACTCAGCATGTAACAGGGCTAGAAATACTAGAAATCGAGGCAGGAAGTGGAGGTGGCATCCCTGGGGGCTGTCAGTGTAAAAAGCACAGACACAGGCAAGTGGAGGGTCTGTGGCAGAAATGAAACAGGTCGGCTTGCCTAACCCAAGAAGAGGGAATACCGGTGAAGAAGGTCAGACATATATGACATGGGCCCAAATCATGGAGGGTCATACACGTAATTCTAAGAATCTTATTCTGTTAAAATGGGAAAATATTGACAGTTTTTAAGCAGACAGTTCACTTGAGCACATTGTGCCTTAGGAAGGGTAATGACATGACATAGTCTCACTGAAGGAAGGCCCGCTACAGCTTTCCCTGTGACGGCTGAGGCACCAAGCAGGTGCCTGGCCCCTCTGCCTTCCTATACTGCACAGGACTGAGCATGGTGGGAACTTAACTATTTCCTTTCGCTTCTTGTGCCAATAATGGAGATATGAGAAAGGCTTGGGAAACCCTGAAAAGCGTGGAAAAAATGGAAGCAAACTCCTCTCCCACTCAGTGGAATAGCACTTGTGTAGCATTTCCAGAGGGAAGGGTTCCAGTCCATAATTCCTGGTCTAAGTCCTGAGCCTCCCCACAGAGAAATCCGGGCATGCACTGAGCTCCCAGACTGAATATACTCCAATAATGCTAATGTTGATGCTATTTTGAAAACCCTACTCTTTTTTTTTAATAATTTATTGTCAAATTAATACAATACATACAACACCCAGTGCTCATCCCAACAAGTGCCCTCCTCTGTGCCCGTCACCCACTCTCCCCCCTCCCACCCCCCCCTCAGTTTTGTTCTTAGTCTTTGAGAGTTTCTTATGTTATGTCTTCCTCCCCCTCTGTGGCTTTTTTTTTCCCTTTCCCTCTTCCCCTCTCCCCTAAAAAACCCTACTCTTTTGCAATCTCTCATTTAGTAATGAAAATTAAGGAAGTAATGAGTTTAACTGTAAAGTTTTGGTTGACAATCAGTTTAGATAAATTAACATTCCTGGTATACAAATGAGGACACGGACATTTGTAGTATATAGAAACCACTAGAAAACAGAGGTACCATTTTTTTCCACAAATTATTATAACTCTCTTTAAAGTAGACGATTTCCATTTCAACAACTAACAGTATATGGAAGGAGAGGAGAAAGAAAAAAAACAGATCAAAAGATATATTCTTGCCTCTCTCTGCCTTACTCTACAGAATTCCAAGTTCTTTTCTGCTGAAAGGGATTATCCAATCACCACCCAGCCATCTGTTGACTTCCTAGTTTCCACTTTTTAAACTGTTAATTAACTCCTTTTTCAAGAAACTTACATAAGATGGAAGTCAAATGATGCAATTAAAACACCATCGTGGATATTATAACCATATGGCGTGGGAGGTTAAGGATGCAGGCTTTGAAAACACAATGCCTGTATGTGAATGTTAGTTCCAACTTCTTCAAATTGGGTAATCTTGGACAAATCACTTAATCTGTCCTAAACTTCCTCATCTATAAAGTGGGGATAACTATAGCATTTACCAGGGTGCCTGGGTGGCTCAGTCAGTTATGCATCCAACTCTTGATTTCAGCTCAGGTCATGATCTCATGGTCTTGAGATCAAGCCCTGCCTCAAACCCCATTCTGGGCTACACACTGAGCATGTTACTTCCTTAGCATTCTTTCTCTCCCTCTTCCTCTGCCCCACCCCCGTCTCAAAAAAAAAAAAAAAAAAAAAAAAGCCCACATCGCGTTTACTGTTTTAAAGGTAGTGGAAAGAAATGAATCTGTTTTTATATTGAAGGATCTTAAGACACGAAATAATCACATAAAAAGGTTAAGTTGTATCATTATGGTGATAACGATAATGGCATTTTCTTAAGAACTTTCCCTAGGAAGAAATGCCTGAAATTCTTTCTTGTCTTGGCTTTTATCCCACTGCTGTTTTGGTACCTTCTACTCAGGTTGTGTGTGTGTGCACTGTGACCCCATTACACATACTCTTACCATCAGCATTCATTCTCAAGACCTAAGCCCTCAGTTCTCATCACCTGTTTGCATTTCCTAATTCACCTTTTCATGTCAAGTCTAGTGCTGTACTTCTGCTTGTGTGCTCACATCACGATTTGGGTGTCTTGTTGTCTCTGATACGACATGTCCAAGATGAAATAATCACTTAATATTCCATGCAACCTTCCCCAGTTCCATCACTGACACTGTTCAACCAGTCCATGGGGCCTAAGAGAGGAGGCATTTTGACTATTGATTTATCACTCTTTAGTCATCAAATGTCAATGTTCCTTTCCCCAAAATGTCTCATATCTAATTCATTCCCTTTCCATGATATGAGCATAGCCCTTGTGTTCATCACCAGGTACAATGAAATGGCATGATAGAAAAAGAAGGTCCTCTTGGGGCACCAGGTGGCTCAGTCAGTTAAGTGTCTGAATTCGGCTCAGGTCACGATCTTGCAGTTCATGAGTTTGAGCCCTGGCTCGGCTCTGTGCTGACACTCAGAGTCTAGAGCCTGCTTCAGATTCTGTGTCTCCCTTTCTCTCTCTGCTCCTCCCCTGCTCACTTGCAGGCCTCCTCTCTCTCAAAAATAAACATTAAAAAAAAAAAGAAGCCCCTCTTACCCAGTCTCTCACTCTCCAGGATTCCCCCTCCTGTTTCCAGTAGTCTGTATCAATATTACTTCTTCTTCAAGGAACAATAATGATTCCCTATTGTCTAAAACATCAAGTTAAAACTGATCTGCTGACTTTTCAATGACCTCTGTGAATCAGACCAATTTATTATCTTCCATTCTCTCTAAGACCACTCTGGCTCCAGCTTGAGTCATGGTCTTGAGCACTCTTTCAAGGTCAGTCCATGCTAGTATCTTTTTTTTTCTTAAATGATTTTCCTCCCAGCTTTACTGAGATACAATTGGCATGTAACATTGTGTATACCAGGATGATCCGATTCATGGATACACTGCAAAATTATTACGACCATAAGCTTAGTTAACATCTGTATCTCTTTGAATAATTACTTTATTTATTTATTTTTTGGTGGTGCAACCCTGGTATACTTATTTGTAGAGTGTTCTCACCTTGAAACACCCTTTTCTGCTTCCTGGTGACCAATCCAAATTCACCCATTCCTCAAGGCCCAGTCTAAATCCCAATTCCAGGCCAAGATCTTTGCCTTCTGTGAACTCCTACACTGACAACTGGCATCACATAAGGTAGCATTTGATTACAGAAGCCAAGATACAGACCTGCTTTCTTGTGTGACTCTCTTGTACCCCCAAGTAATTTTCTTTTCTTTCTACAAGCAGAGAAAAAGACCTCCATTTCTCCTTCACTCTCTATTATACATATTCAACCCAGATTAAGTCATTTGTGTTTCTTTTTTTTAATTTTTAAATGTTTATTTTTGAGAGAGACAGAGAATGAGAATGAGTAGGGGAGGGGCAGAGAGAGAGATTGAGAGAGAGAGAGAGAGAGAGAGAGACAGACAGACAGACAGACAGAAGCCAAAGCAAGCTCCAGGCTCTGAGCTGCCAGCACAGAGCCCAATGTAGAGGTTGAACTCATGAACCTTGAGATCACGACCTGAACTGAAGACCGACGCTTAACCAACTGAGCTACCCAGAAGCCCCAGGTCATTTTGTGTTTAAATTTATTGATATCACCAACAGTATTCCTATGAGTAGTAGGTGGGAGAATATTTGTTTTCTCAGTTAACAGAGAGAAAACTGCAATGCTTGTGTCTTGAGGTTCCCTAGTCCACCTTTGCTGACTCCCTGGCTCTCTGTATGCCTAGCTCATGCTTAGCTTCAGGAATCCACTTTCATGACCCCTTTTTTTGGAGGTCTTTCTTAACAACCCCATGTAAAGTTAGCCATTCCACTTACTGTTCATCATATCATCTTGTTTATTTTGGTCCCACCATTTATCACATCCCTAATTAATGTATTGTTTGTTGTTTGACAATCCCACCAAACATAAACTTCATGAGGGCATGGACTGTCTTCTTTGTTGCTATATTCATATACCTAGTATCCAGTAAGGTAGCTTGTACTCCGTAAATGTTCATTTAATAAATGAATTAATCTAATATTAATAAACATACCTGGGGCACTACAATGAGAAACCATCGATATTCTAGTGTTTGTGAAGTGCCCCATCCTATTCTCTACTACTTTGTATTGTTGGCAAATAAGGAATTATGTCAAATATTGTGGAGTCTCAGCCCTTGGGCGCAATTACAAAAAGTTTTGGGTGAAAACATTAATTAACATATTGAGGCTTTAAATGAAGTCATATGTGAGACTCAATTGGAATTGAGCCAATTCCAATTCTTAATGTTTGATTTGTTATCTCCTCCTGAAATATTATGACATGTTACTTGGAGGAGGAATCCAGATTCTCGAAGAGAACGTCTTTCTCCTAAAATGCTAGTATGCAACAAAATTCGAAACCAGCTTGTAAAGTTAATGCTGTTAAAAGAATGAAGGAAAAATATCACAAATCATTCTAAAGAACAGTTAAGTTTTAACTGGCACAGGCTGGACAACGTGGTGAAAGGCAAATGATCACAAAAACCACACTGAAATGGTGTCTCAGTGCTCTGGAGGTCGCGCTGGAGCAGCCGGCACTTGCATCCTGGGACTGGCTCTACCATGGCTTCAAGAGGGGCCTGGTGTATCACTTAACTTTTCTGGTTGGCGGTTTCCCCTTAAATGGGCTTATAGAAAAGCTAGTACTCAGAACTCATAAAGCTAGTTCTAAAATGGGACTGGCAAAAAAGCAAAACTACTACCGTTTTTTATAAAGATAAGAAGTGTTAATTTGCCATCAAATTCTTAGTCAACCTTGGTTTCCAGGATTTGCTGGTACTTCGGTTTGGTAGGGAGGATTTCATAAAGAGAGCAAAAAGAAAAATGACGGTTAATAAAATGTAATCCATGCTGATAATAGAAGATATTTTCTTTTCTAAAAAAAATGGCCATTAAAATCAAACAGTTTTTGTACAACATGCACCAATCAATTTGAGATGGGCAGCTGCTTAGGACCCACAAGGAATCTTCAAAAAGATCCTGCATCACAGAGACTCTGATGATATCCATAGCAAAAAATCAAAACTAATGTAATTTGCTGAAAGAAGGGTGGCAAAATATGATGAAATAGCTTCTAAAATCATCTTTCGAGCATGTAACTAACAAATAGGTTTAAATTAAAACTTTTATGGCCTCGAGTTACGAATTTCAAAATAACTGCACCAAAACTGTATCTTTTCATTACATTTGAGGAACATCATCACAGTCTTACTGCTGTTTCTGATCAGTGTTTTAAAAACTTCAGAGTTTAGAATCTATCAAATAAAAACATTTATCTTTTTACTTTACCCTTACAGATAGAATTAGACAAGGCCTTAAACAAGATGTATGGCTTTTTTTTTTTTTTTTTTTTTTTTGCCTTTATAGTTTGCAGATCCCTGAAGAACTGTACAGGAATATTTACACACCAGAGCGAAGAGTAAGGAAAGAGGAAATGAGTAAGAACAGACGGCTCTGGTGCTGGAAAGAACCAGTTTCATTCAGACATGCTTCAGTTTGAAGTGCACAATCAATATCAAAGCCTTTCTTCAAACGCTTACGCTGAAAACGTCACTGTTAAAAGATCAAACACTAATTCCCCATTAGTATAAGCCGTGTTTACCTTTTACTCATTTTTGCTACATAAAGCTTTCAGCACAAGATGCCACAGATATGATAAATATCTTTGGCTGAAAATAACTGAAATAACCTGTCTATCATTAGCTGAGTTGATTAACACACATAACGCAGGCCGAATTTAATCATTCAACCAATAAGTACTTATTGAGCTACTGTGGTTTTTAAATTTAGAGTGCAATTGCTAACGGTTTAAATATTTGAATAAAGATATATAAAAATAGTTAATCCAGAGGAAATTTAGAGCTGGAAGGGACATCAGAGGTCATCTAGTTCTATAATCTTGGCGTACGGATGAAACTGATGTGCAGAGAGGCCCTATTCCCCTAATTAAATGCTCTGATGTGGGACAGTTCAATAGTAGCTGTGGTTGGTGAATGCCAGCTTCATTCCACCCCAGATACAAGTGACTCTTCTGACCCAGAGATACTCCCTTGTGTTCTACGTATGTATGTGTGCACGCATCTTACACTGCCTTTTTCAAATTTTGCATTCCGTCTGCAATTCCTTAAAGCCCAAAACTGACATTTTTCTAAATAAGACTTATTTGTTGTATTTGTCAAGCTGCATCACAAACTTCATTTTTTATAAATTTAATTAGATGAATACTTTTGTCAATTGTTTTGTTTTTCTTCTCTATGATTCAGTATAATTCAATTTTTAGTCTTTAGGCAATTAGATGAAGTGAGTGTTCTTCCTTTTCCTGCAAAAGTAAAGTACTAAGATCCCCCTGAACATGATTTTTCAAAATAAAAAGAATATGCACGCTAATCTGCCAGTAATCATGAGTCATAACCAAGAAGAGTCAATGTAACTGTGCCTTAGCCTGGGTTTTCTAATGTATGAAAGCCACAGAATTTAAGAGAAAGGAAAAAACTTCTGATAAGTATAATTTTAAAACCTGGATATAGAATGCGCTGGTGAATAGGCATTTTTGACTTAGCTAGCTTTCTAAAAATATTCACTTCTCATGAAAAAATTAACAGTGAAATTTTTTTTTAAAGTTTGCTTTTATACTGTCCCCTAGTCGAAATGAATAAATGTTGATAAATGAATTAATAAAATTGCATCTTGGTACTGATTTTTTCCTGAGGGTTCCAATTTTATTCCCTAGCTTCTTGGGTTTTTTCCTGAGGGCTCTAATTTCATCCCCTAACTCCTGAACAGGGAAGATATTATAAAGTTAAGTGAGCAGGATGAAAAATGGGGGGAAATACTAGAGAGGATTTCGGGCTGCTTAAGGTCAACATCGCAGTATTATGTGGGCAGGAACCACTGTCACCTCCTCCTGGAACTGGTCTTAGGATTTCCCTGAGCATAAATAAGCCAGAGTCAAGGTGGCCTCGTAACAGGTACACTGAACAGGCAGTCAGGAGACCTGGGTTCTAGTTTACAGTCTGCTACTTTTCAGTTCTGTCACAATGAAGATGGGCTTCATCTTAATCTAGTGCCTTCATGAAGGGCCCTAGACAAGACACTCACTGAGGTACTTTTCTGCTCCATACGATCTGGTTTTAAGACTTAGGAAGCACTTTACTACATGTTTCTTGATGTGATGGGATATTAGAGAGACTCATGAGAAAACAAAGATCCCTGATCTCAAGGAGCTGACAATCAGGAAGGCAAAGTCAGGCATATAAAACCACATAAACATAAAATATACGCCATGAAACAATAGTAACCAACACATAAGTAGAGACTAAATTGAGTGATATAGGCTGCAACTACGGGAATAAAACAAAGAGATTGAGTTAGGTCCTGGGGGTGAGGTAAGATTGGAGAGGTGGCACTTATGTGGGTGCAAGTGGGTGTTCATTTGGGGGTAGGTATGTATCTGTTTGTGCACCTCCGCATTAATGTGGAGGGGGACAGGAGATCAAACAGAAGGGGAGACAAAGGAGCCGGACAGAGAGCAGGGCAGAGAGGTAGATTTATAGGGCCCGGCTGAAATAAGACAAGTTCATTAACCTTAAATATCAGGGAGAGAAGTTAAGGGGTTGGTTAAAAGAGCACATCATGGGTCAAGCAAGTCCCAACACTTACCACCTTAGTGCCTCCCACTCACAACGAGTGTAGGGATTTCTCAGTCAGGGTCCTGAGGAACGGGGCAGAGAGAAAGGCACTAGTTCTCACTGGTTATGCAACTTTTCTTAGTTGTAAGGGGCAAAGGTAATGACAATGCCAGGAAATATTATAATGGTTTTGTGACAGAGAAAAGATCCTGAGAAATAATTAGGGTCTTTTAAAACACTTTCTCAAGAAGAAAGTAAAAGTTTATTGTAGAGATAAATGGGGCAGTGTGGAGTTTGGAAAAAGTAAATAGTATGATGACAGAAAGTTATGTGTCCCTCTTCTAACATACATTTAATATAGAAGTTCTAATACACATTCAAAATGCACAGAAAAGAAGAACAGAACCAATGGCTATATAGCTCTTGCACTGAGAATTATCCTTAGGTGTACCATACATTGTGTTACCTTAGATGTTCTAAAAAACACTGGCCGAAGAACAATAAAAAACAGCATAAAAGCCCAAGCCATTATACAGTGCTCAGAGATGAGTTGTTGAGCTACTCATCCTGTCTCAGTTTTGGTCTTAAAAACATGGGCAATTCACCAACATGAGGTTTTGAAAAATATGCGATATATTGATAATAATACTTAATATTAGTTAAATATGCCAGATAGTGTCTGAACACACATTTCACATCAAAAAGAAAACATCTTTTTAAAGAAAACATAGTCCCTGCTCAAGAGACAGGAAATTATGGAAATATGTACTCTATCTATGATTTCTAATAGAATTTGTGGAATCCACCACATAAAGGTTGTTATTATGTGCTATCACAATGTTAAAACAGGGACTGTTCTGTTTATTATTACATTTGCAGGTAAATATCGCAAATCATTTGAAATACACAGAATCCAGGCTTGGAAACCTTTGTCCAACAAAAAGATAAGAAGAAAATGACAGCTTCATCCATCCAAGTACATTGTGATTCCTTGGCATTTTTGAGTTGTAAGACATTCTATGATAGGGATTTTTCCAGATACCAAACCTCATCTCTAAAGCACATCAAAATATTTGTAGTTTAACCTTGTTATTTGTATTGGTTTTAGAAACATGTTTATCTGTTCTTTTGATTTAGTGAAATGTACAGTTAGCTTGTCCTGCTGACTCAGCATCTGTATCACATGCAGACACTGTGTTGGGACTAAGCACTCTAGCTCCCTGCCAACTGCTAACAGAGCTGTAAGGTCTTGAGCACTCCCTTAACCCTCTGTGTCTCAGTTTTTAAATATGTGAACAGGGAATCATTTTCCCAAATCACAAGAAGATGAAATGTTATTAAGTGTGCACGTGCTTTGTAAAGAGCAATGATAGTTACCATCATCATTCTTCTTTGCTCTAAGATTGTGGTTCCCTCAGGAATAACTGGAAGATATTAGGCTTTTTGTCCATACACTAAATGATCCAAAAACTGCTGAGCTTTTATGTCTGTTTTCTGTAGTTGTAGCATTTCCTTTGGTTATTAGTTATCAGTTCATTATAGTGAAGATTTCTCACTGTTGTGTATTTGTTCTCCTTCTAAATTGCTGGCTAATTTTGTAAACAGTTGTCTGTACCAGAACCTGAGGATAAGTCAAATGTCTCTTCCGTGTTTGTCTTCTGTTGAAGGTCATGAGCTTCAGGAAATGTGCCCTAATTTTGTGTCAGGTGACTGAATTTGAACTATTAACTCTACTTAGATGAAAAAGCAGTGAATTAGTACAGTAGTTAGCAGTAGTAGCTTGCAAATTTGCAAAGTCAACTACTAAATACCTACATCTACATAGGTTCTGTTTGCTTTTTTGAAAAAAAAAATGCAAAATGTAAGCTACTCCTTTTTCATTCTAAGCAAATGTAAACCCATCTGATTCTACGTCTAATCCCATTAATTTGGTGGTTTTGATTTCTGCATAACCCTCTTTTATCAGATAAAGAACACCTCTAAATTGCCTTTGGGCACAGAGTTCATAATTAACTAGGTCAACTGATGGATGAACACTTTAAGTTATCAAATGGTGATGTTGCTGGACAAACACTTGGCAGCAGGGCCATTTGTCTTTTACGTTTACGCCTCCCTCAGCATTGATTAACCTGGCTTAGCCTCAGCTGCCTCATCTACAAAATGGACAACTATACCTTTACACCTGAGAACTCAGAAGGTCCTTCTCGTCCCCACTTTTTTAAAATTTTTCCTATCATACAATGAATATATTCTTATTATTGAAAAATCATAAAATAAAGACAAAAAATAGGGTCCCATTAATCCTATCTGCCTAGCTACAACTATCGTTAACATCTTAAGTGTCTATTCTTCTAAATGGTATTGATTGCATTTTTCTGAAAAATGGCAGTCTTCCATATGTAATGTTTTGTAATGTTTTAAATCCATCCCCAGCAACTTAATCTACATCAAACACAACATTCTATACCAGAAGTCAGCAAACATTTTCTGTAAAGTGCCAGATAGTAAGTGCCAGCTACATACTCTCTCTCTCTCATGGGTTTTGAATTTTTTTCTTTTATAATCCTCTAACATGTAAAAGCCATTCTTAGCTCTGGTAGTAAAAAACAGGTCTCAGGATGAATTTGGCCAGAGTGCTGTAGTTTGCTGACTTGTTTTACATTAATGGATACATGTCTGTAATATCTCTTTTAAAAAAGCTGTATCATATACCAGTGTGTATAAACATGCCAGAACTTAGCCAGATTCCTATAACTTGACACTTAGGTTTCCACTGTCTTGATATTATAAAGAGCAGTGGAATGAATATTGCTGTATATGCTTATTTGTAATACGACTATATCCTCAGGGTAAATGGTTGAAAGCAGAATTTCTGGTCATAGGGCATCTGCTCATCCATTCACTCACTAACGACAGATGTAGAATCAGAGCAGCCACAGACAAAATATAAACGAATGGGTGTGTCTGGAGTCTACTGCCCCTGTATTATATTAACTTTACTGAGAGCATCTTAAATATTTTTTACTTATAATAAGAGGTTTAAAATTTTTTTTCATATATCCTATTTCATGACAACACTACATGTTTTTAATAGACCAGTGTTATATTCTCATACCACCAAAAATAATTCAATGCTTGTATTAATAATAATCATAATATCAAAATGTTATATAGCTCAATACTTTTCTACTAGAATTTCAAAAATATCAGATTGAAATAATCTGTGGGTGCTTGGGTGGCTCAGTTGGTAAAGCTTCCAAGTTTGGTTTAGGCTCAGGTCATTGTTTCATGGTTCGTGAGTTTGAGCCTGGTGTTGGGCTCTATGCTGACTGTGGAGCCTGCTTGAGATTCTCTTTCTATGTCTCTCCCCTGCTCATGGTCTCTCTTTCTCAAAATAAATAAATAAACTTTAAAAAAATAAAAATAAATAAATTTAAAGTTATCACTTTGAAAAAAAGAATGAATGTGGGAGGCGTTTCCTCTTTAAAATACAAACATATAATAACTAACAGAAAACATAATTTATCTTGTCCATTGTGGCCACTCTTGCACCATCTGAATGCTTTTTAAAGCTATTATATACACACACGCATGCACATGCACACTTCAACATAGCTGAAACTTTCTAAATTATAAACTTTCAGAAAGAAACCTCTTCTATAATTCTGACCTTTAAAAATGTCAATTCATTTATTCAACAAATATTTATTGAGTGCCTATGTACTACATGCCAAGTTGCAAAAGGCACTTGGAATACATAAGTAAATAAGACAGCTGTGGTCAATGACTCATAATAACACTTGTTTTTGAAGTGTAACTCTGGAAAAATGTCCACAGTATTTGATGATAGACAGGAAAGGATCAAGTAATAACTTCCGTTTCTTTTCCAAAAAGAAAATGAGAAAGAAAATTATATTGTTGTGAGCACTGCACAAGATATTAGACAAATCCTTGCCATCAGCCAGACCATGTAAAAATCAGTAAAAGCGTAAGAGATATATAGAAAGACAGCTGTATAAAACTACAGAGAAAATTATCATTTAGATGTTTTTAGAGATCTTAAATTCAGTTTTAGGCAAAGCAGACTTCCCCCAGTATGATCTGTATACACCATATACACATCTTTTCTTCAGCGATTGGTCAACATCTTGAAGGTTATCATTCAGATGGGAATCACGCTTGTGGCTAAACAATTGATTAGATCTGTTCAGAAGAACTAGCTCTAATAGAAAGACTGGGATAGTAGCACTGTATGTTTAAAAAAGTAAGTCACAAAGAAAGACAAATACTGTATGATATCATTATATGTAGAATCTATAAAGGCTGAACTCATAGAAACAGAGACAATGGTGGTTGCCCAGGGGCTAAGGGGGGAAGGGAGTTGGGAAAATGGGGAGATGTTGGTCAGAGGGGACATACATACTTCCAGTTGTAAGATGAAGAAGTTGTGGCTATCTAATGGACCGTGTGGTGACTGCAGTTGATGAGAGCGTATTATATACTTAAACGCTGCTAAAAGAATAGACCTCAAATGTTCTCGCCACAAAAGAAATGGTAATTATGTGAGGTGATGGAGGTGTTAACTAATGCTCTGGTGGTAATCATACCACAAGATATAAGAGCATCAAATCGTCATGTAAATTTTACTTACACAGTGCTGTAAGTCAGTTATATCTCAGCAAAGCTGGGCAGGGGTGGGGGGAAGTATGACTCAGAGTTCTGAGATAATGCATGGTGAAGAAAACATGGCATTTGGGGATAAAAGAGGAGTAAAAGAGAAGTGATAGAAGATGTCTGGCAGTCCTAAGGCCAGTCTAAGGGCCAGGCAACAGACCCATAGGTCAAGATGACATAGAAACAGAGTCAAGGTCTTCTAACATGAAACAAAGAGCAACACACAGGATAAAAACTTGATATGAATGCTGAAAATCTCACCTTTAAAACAGAGTAAGAATAGACTACTTTATTTTTTTTTAACTTTTTTTTTTAGCATTTTTATTTTATTTTTGAGAGACATAGAGACAGAGTGTGAGCAAGGGAAGGGCAGAGAGAGAGGGAGACACAGAATCCTAAACAGGCTCCAGGCTCTGAGCTGTCAGCACAGAGCCCGACGCGGGGCTCAAACTCACAGACTGCGAGATCATGACCTGAGCTGAAGTCGGCCGCTTAACCGACTGAGCCACCCAGGCACCCCAGAATAGACTGCTTTAACTTTGGCCCTAATTTTAGTCACTATAAGGCAGTACTTTGAAGATAACTGACTGAGAACCATGGGAAACAGCAACTATCTTTTCTTTAGGAGTTGTGATATAAAAATAAAAACAAAAATTCTGGCAAATTCCAGCATGGATCTTGGACTTTGGAGGAAATAAAATTTCAAAACACTTAAAAGATCTCCATTCAATAATAAAGTAATGACAGAAATTTGTGTCACATATTGGGATAATGAGAGGGCTCTTCTATTTACTTTAACCAGAGCTTCCCTTCATATACATGAAACCCCAAATAAGTTTTGCTCCATTTGATACAATGTTTGTTAGGTTTTAGGAAAGGACCTTCATCATGATTCCCAATAGAGGAAATGTTTCCCTCAATATATCTGATGTAGTAAATTAGGACAGAGTTTCCTGAACAATGGTGACAGTCAAATCCGGATGTCCATTATTTTTAGTTCTTTTTTTTTTTTTTTTTAAGGAATCCTGTTGGTTGTAAGAGGAGATTTCATGGCGTTAGGTCAGTGGTTCTCAAAGCGTGGATGGATTTCAGGCTAGTGGCATCAGCATCACGTGGGGGCTTGCAAGAAGTGCAAATTACCAGACTCCCATTCATCTCTACAGAATCAGAAAAGCTGAGGGGGGGGGCATAAATCTGTGTTTAATAAGCCTTTGCAGGGCTATGGATATACACTAGTTTGAGAAGCACTGAATGTGAGTGGACTCAGGTAATTCAAGAAGAATGAGAAATAAATTGATTGGAAACAATATTTATTTCATCCAAATATTTATATAACACCACAGGTATTACATGGTTTCTGCAGTGAACCAAGCAAAAATCTTTAATAATCTTTAAGTTTAGCAAATTGCACAAGAGGTATTAAGCCACATGACCCTGAATTCACCGTTTAATAGCCAGCTCTCCATTTGCTGTTCGCCTGATATTTAAGAGCAAATGGGACAGCCAATTCCTAAATGAATGGCAGTCATCACTGCATAATTTCGGTCTTATGTGCTTGCCACTATGGTTTAGGGGCTTATTTTACTGTTAGTCATGTCTCTAAGTCACTTAATAGCATTAGAATGGAAAGATACGGTCAGATTTATGAGGCTGAGAACAAACCTCCTGTGAGTGCTTTATACCACATTGAGAATCTAATTACTGGTTCGCAACACAGCATTTATTAGAAATTTCTCCCTTTGCACAGACTCTGTTGCATATCAGCACACAATAGTATTCAGTTTTGAAGGGACATTTGTATGTAAAGTAACTCATATCTATTGGTGGTAGTTGACAGGTAAAATAACCCTCTTTTAGCATAGGACAAATCATACAAAGTTAAAAACAACAGAGGGAGGGAGATAAAACATAAGAGACTCTCAAAGACTAAGAAAAAACTGAGGGTAAGGGGGATGAGGGAGGGGGGAGAGGGGGTGATGGGCATTAAAAAGGGCACATGTTGGGATGAACACTGGGTGTTATATGTAAACCAATTTGAAAATAAACTATTATAAAATTAAAAAAAAAACCAAACAACAATTATTTTTAACAGTGAGAGCTACGCCAATATTATAGACCAGGAATAATGTAATTGAGAAATACTTGTACAATTAGGCATGTCTTAAATTAATAGTAGGAAGAAGATTTATGCACAACTTTCTTAAGAGAGATTTTGGGCTTCTTTTCATTAAAGTTCTTAACAAGGAAATCAGCAGGAAAGAAATGGAAACTAGCGAATATATGTAAATATTTCTTGAGGTCTAGACCCCTCAGGAAACTTGGAAAATTTAAAAACAAAGACCTTTAAAAAAGTTTCCTGAGGCCTTTCCAAACTCTTCTTATAGGCTAAACTTCATTTTTCAATGACTGATTAGAATCTAAAACAGGGGGTAGGGGTTAAGGAATCAACGTATTGGTTTTGTGCTGGTTGAATAAATTTCTACATTTAAAAAATCATAATAAAGACTTTCCACTAAGGAATGCAAATATATTAAATAATCACACAACTAATTATAATGACAGAGCACATGCATTTCAGTAAAGTGGACTGCAAATCAAATATTTTGAGGCAAATCCTTTTCTCCCCATAAGTTTCCTTCTTTCCTTCTTTGATTTTTTGCCTTCCTTCTTTCCTAAACATTTTCCTCTTTTATAGGTCTTGCAGTAATACACTTATACTGTGAACCGACAAAATTTCAAGATATAAAGAATATAAAGAGATTTCACTCCAAGTTATCTCTAACATGCTAACCATATTAAAAGTGAATATTCATATATAAACCATAAAATCTGAACATCCTTTATTTATATTACTGTCCACACTGGGATGACAACCTCTGTGAAAACACAATCATTTAGTGAGAACGCCCAACTTCAGGGATGCCAGGAATAAGGATATTTAAGTAGGCTTTCAGCCATGTAACTTCCCAAAGACTGAACTGCATAAATGATTTTGGCCAAGTAATAACAGCTTATGCTTATATAGCATTCAGTATATTCCAGTGACTCTTCTGCGTGTCTACATCTAAGTCACTTAATCCTTTAAAGAAGCTTCTGAGGGTGAGAAAGGTTAACACCCCTCATTATGTTCACACAAAGCTATGAAAAGTAGATCTGTGATTTGAATGCCTAAGTCGGCTGCTACTGAAACCAAGTTTCAGAGTAACTCTGAACAAAATTTAACCTGCGTTATGAGACTGAATTAATGAAAGGATTGCTTATTGTTCTCTATATCTGTTAATCACTGTATATGTTATTAAGTATACAGTGGCTTATAATTTGAGAATTTTCTACCACACTTAGGTGGTAAATAAAGAACTGTTTCAAGTTATTTGGATGGTCTGTTTATAAAATAAAAAGATGAATGCTATTTATCTTCTTTAGCCAGCACTTTAGGACATGTAGAATATTTATATATATACTGTATATTTGACTTATGCTTGCTTTATGTCTGATATATAATCTATAATTTATATGTATCAAGTTAACTCAAATACATTAAACATTCCTTTAGAGGGAAGAGACCCAAAATAGATCCCAAGATCCAAAATTGATTCCGCCCAAGCTTGACTCTCCTTCTGGGCATTTTTTTGTTATTAATTTATTTAAAAACTTATTTAAATTCTAAAGATGCACAGAGATTACAGATACCACAACCCCCAACACACACACACATAGAACATGTACAACCTAGGGTAGTATCATAAGACACACATCCTAGTAATCACCATCTAGGTCAAGAAACTGGATTTTGCCAGCCCCACCAGAGACCCCTGTGTGTTCCAGCTCGGAGACAGCTCCTTCCTTCTCTCCAAAATTAACCACATCCTGACACTTAATTCCCGTCTATTTATCAACCAACTGTTCATCCTTAGACTTAAAAAAAAATACTACAACTTTTGGGGCACCTCGGTGGCTCAGCCTGTTAAGCCTCCGACTTTGGCTCAGGTCATGATCTCATGGTTCATGGGTTCAAGCCCCATGTCGGGCTCTGTGCTGACAGCTCAGAGCCTGGAGCTGCTTCAGATTCTGTGTCTCCCTCTCTCTCTCTCTGCTCCTCCCCGGCTCATACTCTGTCTCAAAAATAAAATAAACTTTAAAAAACAAAAAACAAAACAAAATACTAGAACTTTTAAGCCTCTTTTAAATCGCAGACTCTCCCTTTTCCCCTTTCTTTTCCTTATAATTTACCAGGGCAAATCTGAGTTATTTGAATGACACTAACCACATTATGCACATTCATGTGTGGTGTAGTTCAACACATTTCTTCCTCTGTATGTTTGACAGAATGGAAGCTGATCCAGAGACTTCATCCCCTTGGCAAGAGTCAAGGTGGGATGTTCTTTTATCAG
Organism: Paguma larvata; assembly: GCA_030068075.1. Classification (NCBI taxonomy): domain Eukaryota; kingdom Metazoa; phylum Chordata; class Mammalia; order Carnivora; family Viverridae; genus Paguma; species Paguma larvata. Next base: position 105,279,447 of record CM057829.1, read on the forward strand.
GAGGCACATATGTGGTTTGTTCTCCTTTTGAGGAATTAGCAGCTGTTGATGATCATGGCCTAGATTCATTAATTCCTCAGGGTTTGTAAAAATGGGTGATTTTTACTTTGATCATTTTACATTCATTTTTACCAGAAATAATTTTATTAAGAGACACTTTGCTTATCTACTACTTGGTTACCAGTGATACAGTTCACACAGAAAGGGCAAGATAAATGCTTTATTTTTCTTTATCAATTTTCAAGGTTATAAATTGCCCCATCACTGCTTTGAAGGTGATCAATTCTTTTTGTATTTTAATATCATTATGAACTCATCTATTTAAACATACCTAATGGGTTTTAATCTGTTCCATTTCTCATTTTTACTAAAACAAAATTCTCATATTCGTCAGTGGAAGCCTCTTTTAAGTTGGCTCTTAAGTCCTTCTGACATTACATTAGTCATCTTTGTTATCTGGTTTAATGAGATGCTTCAGACTAGTCTTGTACATTTTGTATTTCAGCCATTTCTGCAGGAAGCCCTAGTTAGTAGGAAACAGAAATTCAAAACCCAGTCTGGGTGCTGGGGATGCTCATGACCACTGAAGTCATCATTGTTTTTAGGCTTCTTCAGGCCTAAAAACGTGTGTGTGTGTGTGTGTGTGTGTGTGTTATACAAATACACATATACCCCCATGAATGAATGTTAATGTTTTAAGATAAAATATCTCATAAATTCATACTAATATTTACAATCAAAATTCAGAACTAAAATGTTTTCCCTTTTACCACTCTTATCATACACTTCACCCATATAAGTGTACGTTTCAATGGTTTAAGTACAGTCACACTAAATTGATTCACCACAATAAATTTTAGAACACTTCTATTTCCCCTAATAAAGAAACAGCATATCCATTAGCAGTCGCTCCCCATTTCCCCCCAACCTCTTTGGTCCTAGGCAACCTCTAATCTACTTTCTTTCTGTCTCTACGGATTTGCCTATTTAGGACATTTCATAAAAATGGAACCATACTATGCAGGATTTTGGTTGATTCAAGCTTGTTCTGTGTTAGATTCACCAGGAAGGGCTCCTGGAACAAGTATTCTCTAATTTCCCTGCATGGTGATAATAATTTGCCCATGTCCTCTGAAGCTGCCAGAATTCCCCCCGAGTTTATCATTAAAATGGGAGATCTGTTTATAATGGAAAGCAACTGGTATTTGTTTTGGGGTAAGGAAGGAGTTAAGACAGTAACTTATTCCATAGAAACGAATCAGTGCATGTTTCTCATCCTCTCTGTGTCCACACAGTTTGTTTTCTTTGCAGTTCTTCTCTCTGCTTTTTAACATTTTTCCTCCACGGAACACAAGATTTTTCCAGGGCATAAAGATGTCCAACTTTCCTACTTCTTTTTCATTGCCAGGGATTTACATATCTGCACTGCCTATGCAAGAAGCATAAATCCACATCACACCAAAAGCAGGCGTTGTGCTTACACCTAAAAATGAGTTAGGGGGATCTGAATTACAGGAAGAAAACCTGTCTCACCACACCCTCCTCTAATATACAACATTCTGTAAGGTTGAAAATCAATGTGTCATAGTTCGAGAACACTGGATTTAGAGGATGCTTTGAAGACATTTGTTCCACATTTGTTTTAAATCAATGAAAAAAATCTGAAAGTGATGAAAGGGCAGGCTCAAGGTAAAGTCCACATCGAAACGCAATCCCAGATTCTAAAAACAATGCTCTTTCCACTCCCTAAGAGCTACTTCTCGAAGTTCATTAGGTGGACCACTCCAATACAACAAGTATGTCAAGTAGCCCATTTACAAATTGTTTACCTATAGGCTCAAAATCTGGCTATTTCCCTCAGAAATACAATTTTAAGTCGTGAGAGGCTCAGGATCACTACACAAAAATCTATTCCCATTACAGGATCTCAGACAAGTAAATATCCCATAGCTGGAAGGAGAGGCAGAGTTTTCGGGCAAGGAGAGAGTGAAGTGAAAAAAGACATTGTTGGCTTTTTATTGTATCTCTAGATACCCCCAAACATTTTTTAAAAATTATATTTCATATTTAGACATTTCCAGTACCCGTATACCCATAACTAAGCTCTACCGATTTGTATAATAGTCATATAGTCGAAATTGTTTTGGATTAAAAAAAGATAAAGCAAATAGTACAAGTTTTAAAAATACAGATTCTAAAACCCTGGGTTTACATTATAAAGTGAATCTAGATTTTGATGAGAAGCCTCAGAGTGTCTGGTAGACTATATACTTCCCTCTTTATAGTCACTCTCTTTTTCTCTCAGACAAGGTTTCCTTTTTCCCCTGGCTCATTACTGAACAGCTATTCTCTTCTTCCTCAAACAAGCGCGCATTGCTTTGGAAGCTTCTTAAGAGATATTTACTGCTGTAACAGCCGGAGAAAGGTTCTCTGCTACATCTTCCCTAATAACTTCTTTCAATTAGATCTTGTAAAGAAAAACAAAGTCACAGATTGTGCCCAGTGCCTCAGTGTTCCCAGATTTCTTTCCATGTTAAAAATGAACATAAACTTTATTAATAAATCTATACACTTAACAAAAATAATTCTACTCTTTTGCCTTTTAAGTGGTTGATGATAGAAAATGCAGAGATTTCCCATTTATATATATGTTCTTGGAATATGACATACTCTATTTTGTATCAGACATTAAGTTGTTTTGCATATGTGCGTGCACATGTGTGTAACAACAAAAAAATCTCATTACTATAATCAGCCCTTGTCTTTTTAAACTGTTCTTGGTAATACAAAGAGCTGGATTGGAGATGATGCAAGAGTTTATGACCACTCTGTTTACTTACGCTTTGTGTCACCTCTATTTCTACATGAACTGAGGATAATATTAACATTGAATAGATGGTGTTTTAAATAAACCACCATCTGAAATGGAAATCTATAAATTGACTATAAAGAAGGAAATTCAATTATCACTGAGTAAAGTCATTCTCTTTATGAAACAGATGTCAGAAAGAGAAAAAGGTGACTTTCAAGACTCTACGGGCTGGATTCTTATAAGAAAAGTAAAAAAAAATTTAAATCTGAAGATAGGTTAGAACAACTGAATCCTGAGTAAGTCTAGGGGCAAAAGTTTAGTAATCATTTTTTCCCCAAGTCTATTGTAATTTTCCTTTAATATTTTTCTGATAAGATTATTACTAAACTAGTTCACCACTGAAAATTTGATAAGCATAGAAAAAACAAAAAGGTAGAGGCAATATATATATTTAAGAAGTTTCTTATGTAATTGTTCTGTTTTCCATAGCTTAAATCATTATACATGAAATTTTGTATTTTGCTTCATTTATATATCAATAATTATCCATGTCATTAAATAAATGAACAAGAATAAATGTTAATGGTTGCACAGCACATCACTGTATGGAAATTTCATGATCTGTTCTATCATTCTCTTACTGTTGGATATTTGAGATGTCTCCTCCTAATAATGAGTACATAAAATATATCCATTAGCTGCTTTAGGCATAATATGATTACATTTTGGGTTATTTTCTTTGGATAGATTCCCCAGTGTAGAATAACTGAAGTTAAGTAAATATCTCTATTTAGGATCTTCTTAAATGCATATACTTAATAGCTTTTCAGAGCAGTTATATCAAATTACATTCTCTTCAGCAATGCCTGAGTGAATTTTTGACCTACTCTTACCCAACTGGGTATTAACATAGTTTTTAGTCTTTGCTAGTTTGATGGCAAAAAGGGGAGGGGGCAGATGCGTTGAAGTGTTGGTATTTTACTTTGAGTATTTGTAAATTATTAATCTGCATCTGTCTGAACACGGAGGAAAAGCATTAGAGTAAAACCAGTGAAAGGTGCGACACCAGGCACCGGTGAAAAGGGATTGGCACTAGTGTGAGAACTGTCCATTTATCTGCAGACTAATTAAACTCTATTATTTGGGGTGGTACCTTGGAATTCCACAATATATGGACCCCTAGGAAAAACTCCTGACGGAATGCCAGGTCACTGGATGTAATCTTAGTTAAACGTTAGGGGTCCCAGTTTTGAGTCTTGTCTTTTGATAGCAGTTAGCATAATTAATAGAAAACATTCTATTAAATGCTGGCTTCTGCAAATCTTTAATGATTATGATAAGTAGATATTTAATCATTTTGTTGCGGTGACTTTTATGACATGTGACAATAAATCTGAGTTTTCCAACCTCTCCTTGTTTAGTGAATATAACAGAAAAAGCCAATAGGCAACAGGATTCCAAATTTTTATTCATAGTCAGGAGGAATTTATTAAAGTGCTGTCGACATATGGTAGATTTATGAGCTATTTCTAAATCCTTTTTGGAATTCTCTAATTATATAAAAGCATTCCAATTGTATTGGTAAACCTTCACAATTTATGTCTGTTAATAAAGCCAAGATATTTTAGTTTCATTTGAAATGATAAGGTACTACTTTTCTCTTTCATTTTTCTTTATCAGAAAATATGATTCAAAATTGAAAATACTATTCTTTTTAAATTATATACACTTACATCATTCGGTGCCCTCAATTGCTGCCATCTTCAGTATGTGCCTTACTTATAAAAAAGTTGAATATATACCTTAGTTATAGTGTCACACTTGATAGAGATTTTATTAACAGTTTGAACTGTATCTGATACAGAATAAAAAGAAATTTGATGTTAAAATCACATAGATGTTTTAGACACATCGCAAAGTTTTTGCTACATGTATTCACTGGACAACGAGAAGCATTTTATTCTACTGATGAAGGGATGACATGAATGCAGTGAATAAATATTTTCAAATACAACTTGAGTACAAATCTGTTATAATCTCGCAAGTGTTATTACGCATGTATCACACAATTTAGTTTTCATATCTCAATTATTTTTTGCTGTTCAGGAAGTGAAAGATTTCACAGGTTATATGAAGATTGCTGCTAGCTCATTATATGAGAAGCTGAAAAGATAAGCAAGCAAATAAGAAAAAAAGATTGTGGTACTAACCCTGGTAGCTCTGGCTTTGGGAAGACTATCCGGGCAGTCCTACCATCTCCTGTGTGAATCAGGAATCAGGTGCACAGGTTTCAGTGTATCTACAACATGGAGATTATGCAATTTCTCCAGTTTTGACTATGGCACGCAAGAAACCCTCAAGAAACCGTCTTATTACCACCATTATCATCACCACTACCGTCCTCCTCCTCCTCTTCTTTGTCCCAAAGTTAAGAGAAAAATCTATCATAAACTCAACTCCCAAGTTTCTCTGGAATGTTCTTTTCTCCAAATCCTCAGTAGTGTCATTTTGGCCCTGACTTCAATTCGACCTAAAGGTCTACTATCACATTTAGTCACACAATTGTCTTGTATTTTCTTTACAGCACTTATTGCTATTGAAATTATGCGATGAACTTATTTATCATACTATTTCCTTACATGTACATTTCCTGAATTGGACTTTGTCAAATTTGCTCATTGCTGAGTCCTCCAGAGAGAAGAACATAGCCTAGCACATAATAGATGCTCAAAATAATCACAGATGGCACATCGTATTTGCTGAATAAAGGTGTGAATCATAAGTGACTAAATGTGTTGATAGTTGCCTGCCTGACAAGATGATAGAGCTTTAAGGTCCTCTACCATGAAATCTTCAAAATTAAATGCTGAGTTAGTATTATTCTAAGCCCAGTCATAAAGCATTAAATAGTCATAAAGATTAGATAGCAGAAGCTCAACATAAATGCTATAGTTGTTTTCCAAAATTAGCAGTTAAGTCTAAATTGAGTAGTAAGTGTACTTTCTACCTGGCCAGAGGAAGTCTGTGACAGAAGACTAAAGTAAGAAGCTCCTATTTAATAATTATATATAGTGTTAGGCATAAGAATTGAGACACAGAAGTTAACAGTGATTTATTAGAACTTTGTCTATTATTCTATGGATAACTTAAAAAATCTATTAAAATAAGATTAAACAACTAAATGCATCAAAATCCATTTCCCAAAATTCAATTTCCCAAAATTCATTTGTAAAGTGCTAATACCCAATGTGCGATATTTAGAAGTAGGGACTTGGGAGGTGATTAGGTCTTTAGGATAGAGTCCTCATGAATGGAATTAGTGACCTTCTAAAAGAGACCCCAAAAGCTTCTTCACCCCTTCTGTCATGTCAGAACACATGAAAAAGATAGCTAACCGTGAATCTGAAAATTGGTTCTTACCAGACAGTAAATCTTCCAGGACCTTGCCCCTGGACTTTCGAGCCTCCAGAACTTGGAGGAATAAACATTTGTTGTTTGTAAGCCATCTGTCGTATTCTGTTGTAGCAGTCCAAATGGACTAGGATAATACCTAAATCCCAAACCATAAAATTTTTGCCAAAGCGAATTTCTGTAAATAAAATAGTTTCATATACTAGGTAAGATGTAATTTAAAGAAAACCCAAAACAAATTCACATCGCCACAGTCAAATTTACTGTATGTATCGTAGGTAAAATTTCATCTAATTGTAGCTTAAAAGAAACAGGTCTGCATAGGTACACAGATGCATTAAATCCAACTAATTAGCTAATATGTGTTGTTTACATATCTACTGCCAACTCTAATCATCTGTACTAACTTCTAAAGGCTCTAGAGTCATGAATGTTTGTCCAACAATCTTATATTTAAATTTCATACTGTGTGAATACTTCCCTCTTTTTTGTTTAAACGGTGACCATTGTTCAGTACATATTTTCACACACATTTACGAAAAGAATGTAAACAGTGTTTATACTTTGTCAAATTTAAAAATAAGTTCACTGATGCTTGGCAGCTGTTTTTTTTAAAAGACTGAATTTTACATTGTATTTTTTCGGTCAAAATGTATTGCATAGTCAGCCAAGCAGATAGACTCTGGCAAATCCCTCCCTAACCATTTAGTCTTGTGATGTTACCCTGGATCATGACATCACTCAAAACCCTTTCATTTTTAAAAGCCCTTATTCATCCATCCCACTATATAGCCTTTACTTTCAGACCGTTCAGCCACCTGTAAATTACTGCTATTCCTGTTCTACTTTAACTAAACTTTGGGCAATTTAACCAGTCCATTTTTTAACCATACTGCTTTTTTTCATACTGTTTTATACTCGTTTTAGACAGTGTAGTCTGTAATTTCAATAATATTTTTGCCAATAGCTCAAAATCCATGCATTTGTCTCTGTCACTTCTGCTTAATAAAACCCAATTAAAACGAACCACCTACCTTCTCCTCTTGTATATGAGCCTGGGAACCTGGGAAGACTGATGCTACTGTGAATTCATGGTCACCAACCAGACACTGTCCAGACACTCTACCATGTTTCTCTAGTCAACCGTCTTAGAATGACAATTCTGTACTTTATACACTCAACATATGTTCTCTCTCCAAGTCTAGGGAGATGTCCCTGTCTTCTCCTTCATACAGTTAACAGGGGCCATCAGATGGTAATTATCTCACACCTCCACCACCAAATCTAGTCACTGACAAGTTTTCTCCTCCACTCTCAGTCTGCAGTGGAGGAAGGACCCCTTCCTAAGGCCATCTGTCCTCTGAAGCCTATCTTCCTCCACCTTCTTAAAGACGGTCTCCTCTTAAATGAAAGATAATTTCAATTCTATGCTATTACTCTATCAAAAGTACTCTCAGTAAAGTCACCTATGACCTCTGTACTGCTATGTAACAGAGATACTTTTCAGTCCTTGTAACAATCTGCCCCAGCAGCAGCCTTTGACACAGCTGAATGAATACTTCCGAACACTATTTTGTCCTGGCTAATCACATTCTACTGGTTTTCCTCCTACTTCTGGGCCCACCACATCTCAGTCTCCTCTACTGCCTTCTTCTCACTAATGCTTAAATGTTAAGGCCCCCTTTTGTCAATCTATTATATGCTCTGGGCAACCCCATTTCCTTCTATTCATTCCTTCAATGGTCATTTAGCTGTCCGTGACTCACGCGTTCAGGGTATAGCCTACTACAACTATCTTGTATGTTTGAGATCCCTAGTATCTAGCTGTTACTTGGTATCTTGTAGACAGAATGCCTGAGTCTGAAGCCCAGCTCTGCTGCTTGGCATGCCTTTGAGCAAGTTACTTAACAACCTGTGCTCTGCTTCTACCTTCATAAAATGAGGATAAAAACAATACCTATTCTTATTTTATAGGGTTGTTGTGAAATCTAAATGATTAATATTTGTCAACAGAGACTGTCTTTCCCTTGTTTGCTGTTTCTGCAGTACCAAGTGCAGTGCCTCGAAGCAGGTATTCCATACACATCTGCTGATTCAGTAAATAAATGAATTTACCAGATGGCAAATTACCACAATTCTGAGGAATTTTCTACTAGCCCTATTAAATTTTAAATTCCTTGTTACAGCTACCTTTTGGTACCCTTCTAAAGGACACCACAATTTCAAAGAAAAAGAATACAGAGGATATCCTGGAAAAATACAACTTCTGTTTAAACACACGCACACACACACACCCTGGTATTAGAAAGCCAGGTTGATATGATTCAGGCAGTAAAAATGATTTGGAATACCGGTTTTAACAGACATTGTGAATTATGAAATGATTCAACATAAATATAAATATATTACTTCATCTCTTTTATTAGACTTCTGTAAAACCAGAAAAGACTGCCCTGGGGAACACTTAAATCAGAGAGAAGTGGTTGAAGGAAAAGCACCAGGTCCTCAATGCCTGGTCAACACAACAGGGTGCCAAATGGCAATGATTAACTCTCACATCAGACAACAACAATAGTGCTGACAAGCATTCCGTTTTGATAGGGTAGTTATGCCTGTTTGTCAACTCGACTTTTAAAACTTGTAAAGTTAGGGGAGAGGTCTACAATAGAAGATACTTCAAGGAGAAGCAGATCTTTGTAGACTAATGCTAAAGGGGTAGCCTTTTACCTGAAAAGTTCCTGAAGATGAGTATTCCTATCCCAAGGTACAACACTCCACTTATTACCTTGATGTCACAGGGAGGAAGTTTCTTCCTAATGGTACAGATGGATTCCGGCTTGGGGATCCTTGGAAAGTTCCTCTCCTCTCACAAATTCCTATCTTCTGCTACTCCTGGTGGTTGGAAAGGCTGTACATTTTAACCCGAGTCAGTGGCCACTGTGGCAGTCATTAACACTGTTCACTAAATTTTCCTCCTGGGGATACAGTGGTACTATGCATCCCCTCCCCCAACCTTTTAAGTTACATTGGCCATGTGACTTGCTCTGGCCAATGACATGTGGGCTGAAATAACAGGTGTTTTTCCAATAGATGCATTACAAGCCAGCGTGCATTTTCTAGATTCTCTTTTGCCACCTCCACCCTCCAACTGCCTGACTCCACAATCTTGGCAAATGGAAATGATTCAGATGACAGCTGCTCCATCAGTCTGGGCTCTGAAGGGCAGATGAGAAGCAAAGTCATGGACATGGCATATAGCATGGGCAGAATATATAGAATGTACAGGCAATATTGTCTTAAATCACTGAGATTTTGAGGTTGTCACTATATCATTCCTAGGTCTACACTCACTGATGTGAATTTGTAGTTTACTTACTGGGTCGAAGGTACTGTGCTAAACTAAAACGGATACAGATATTTCAATAAGAAATAAGTTAAGGGTGCCTGGCTGGCTAAGCTGGTAGGCCATGTGACTCGATTTTGAGGTCGTGAGTTTGAGCCCCTCGTTGGAGGTAGAATTTACTTAAAAAAAAAAAAAAGAAACAAATTAATTTTCTGACTTTCCCTTTCCTTTGGGCATGAACCTTTCTTGTTTGGTTTATAATCAGAGAGAAATCAGTCCAGTTTCTGCCATTCATACATTAGTACGAATAAGTTTTAGAGCTGGAATTATTAGCAAACTGTAGAACTGCTTTCATGAATTGTAGAAAGTTCTTACTGATAAAACTTCTGTGGTTTTACAAATAATTATAAATACAGGATAGATTTTTATACAGAGAGAAACATATATAGCAAACCTGAGTTAAAGAGTAGATATGATTACAGTAATTCACTCTAGGACAAAAAAATGTAGTCACTTCATTTAACTAAAATGCATATTATTTATAATCAATCCCATATACTCCTAGATCTTTTAAAGTACATATTAAAGTTCTAATCATAATAAAATATTCAATGAGAGATGGTTATAACTCATTAACCATGGAAATTTAATAAGCAAAATTACTATACTCTAATATCACTTTGAACCTTTTTTTAAAATGTTTATTTATTTTTGAGAGAGAAAGAGAGAGAGAGAGAGAGCATGAGAGGGCGAGGGGCAGAGACAGAGAGGGAGACACAGAATCTGAAACAGGCTCCAGGCTCTGAGCTGTCAGCACAGAGCCTGACGCGGGGCTTGAACTCACAGACCGTGAGATCATGACCTGAGCTGAAGTCGGACGCCCAACTGACTGAGCCACCCAGGCGCCCCCACTCTGAACCTTTTTAAGTGAAAATAGCTGTTCAGTATATCATATTCCTTTCTTTTATAAAAATTTCAATAATAAGTGCTAAATAGTAAATTTAATACCTAAAGTATATGTAAAGATCAACCTAACTAAGAAGTCATAGGGTCAAACACATCAGTACAAATAACATAAGGAAACAATTAACAGCATTTAGGAAATATGATTAAAAGTTTTCTTTTTCAGAAAAGTAGCATTAGTGTACCATTAAATGACTAAGAAAGCTTTAGCTGGGTACTTTTCTCAAACTAGAGCAAATATACATTGTATAATTCCTTTCCTATTTACCTTTTATAATTTCTTCTTATGTTTACAATTTCACAAAATGTTCTCATGTCTATTCTGTTTACCATAAGTGTAAACAGTGTAAACATAATGTTCTGTCTATTCTGGTTACCATAAGTGACCAACAAGATTTAGTATAATTAAATTTTGATACAGTCTCTAGTTGACTGGTTTTCAAAACTTTCTACTTCACAGAACCAGCATTTATAGAACAGACTAAAAAAAAAAAAAAGGAAGATGTTCTACCAGGGTTAGTGGGAGGGGGCTGAGGTGGGGAGTGGGGTGCAGCTGCGTGGGCTTACACAGGGGATTAGAGATTGTGCATATTTTCAGTCACCTTATCTTTTTGTCTCCACGCACTGCCTCAGTCTTCCAGGCCATTTGCTTATTTACGTTATCAATGCACAGATTTTGTTTTAAAAGTTAGAAGAATTTTCTGTTGGGGTTTTAAAAAAATAAAGGTCACAGAAGGCCTGATAAAGGTTTAGTCACAAACATAAATATTTTCTAGTGCTAGACACATGGTGCTCAGCAAAGGGATATAAAAGCAGCAGAAACTTAATCCTTATTTTTGAGTTACACAAACTCTACTGGGGAAAAGGGCGATGGGGGAGTAAGAGGACCAGGAACAAGAAGTGGTAACAGCACGTGCAGAGAATGCAGGAAGGGAGTTCCCGACTCCTCCGTGTAGGAGTGGAAGTGGTACCAGCAGTACAGTCAGGGAGGGCCTCACTGAAGGATCATATCTAGGCTGGGGGAGGTGAGAGAGCCATTCTGGGGATAGTGAGTATGGATACAAAAAGTGCAGAGATGTGCTTGGAGTATTTTAGGAGGGAAAAAAAAAGCATATTGTAGTTAGAGAGGAAGCTGTGTGAGGGGCACAATGAACAGAACCAGAAATGTTAAGCTGAGGCCAGATTATTAAAGGCTCTGTAGTCCAAATCAAAAAGACTTAACTTATAAAGCCATACAGACCAGTGCAGGTTTGTGGGAAGGGCTGTGTGGCACAATCACATTCTTGTATCATGTGAAAGTGCAGAAATGATGGAGGGGCTAAGAAGCTGGAAATATGGTCAGGTCATGTGGCTATCCCTGAGTCCATTTTCTGCCTTCTTATCCTATCACTGCAAAAACAAAACTAACAAACCAAAACACAAACCCTTTTTCTTACAGGTCTATTCAAGTGGTGCTGTTTGGGTTTAGGAGAGTTAGGTTTCCTTGCCAGAAGATAAGATCCACAGGGCAGAGAGTAGAGGGGCTTTTATTCTCAGGTATGCCTCAAGGCAAGAACAGTGTGCAGGGCGTGGCAGGAATGCAACCAGCATCACTGAAGAGATCAGACTTCTCTCAAGTTGTGACTCCCTGCTTTATCTGCATGGCCGTCCAATACCACACCACTTCAGGGTGCTGCTTGGCCCAAACGCACACCTGCACGAGCTTTCCTGCTGACGGTCTAACTCGTCTAACAACCCAACACTTTCCTGTTAGCCTCTAACTCATCCTCCTCCAACATGGGTCTTCCTGTTATCAAGTTCTTCCCCAGAACCTTACTCTCAGTAAGAATATTGACGAAAAGGAGAGAGAAGGAGCTTTGGAAATCCAACCCTTTTCTCATCTTACAGTGTATTTAATGTTCTTATTTTTACTATTTCCTTTCCTCTTTTTCTAATTAATACAAACTTAGTTAACCATAAGTTTTTCATAATATAGACATTTAAAATGATGTATTTTTCTAAGAACAACCTTGGTTACCTTCCATTGAATTTAAAGGGATGCTTATACTTTAGTTGTTTGTTGAGTAGTCTCTTTTAATATTATAGATTCATTCCCTGAGCCAGTTATTTAAGAAATTATTTTAAAAATTTCATGTGGTTTCACCATTTTAAATATATGTATCATTTATGTTTAATGTTATATATTTTTTAAAATTTTTATTTATTTTGAGAGAGAAAGAGAACCAGCAGAGGAAGGGTAGAGAGGGAGGCAGCGGATTCAAAGCAGGCTCTGTGCTGTCAGCAGGGAGCCCCATGTGGGACTCGAACTTTCTAATCATGAGATCATGACCTAAGCTGAAGTTGGATGTTTAACCAACTGAGCCACCCAGGTGCCCCCAAGTGTTATATTTTGGCTGTAACATTATACATATACTTTACTAAAAAATAATTTATGGTCTGTAACATATAATAAATATTCTTCAAGAATCCGATTACCTAAATTTTCTATTTCATTATGCCGTTTTTTCAAGCCTTTTTAACTGCACGGCTCAAATCAGTTATTTATTAATTGCATAGGCTTAATATATTTTGATCTTAGAGTATTACGATTATGTTTTTTTTAATCGTTTTGATTGTGTGTTTTTGCAGTTATGCTCTCTATTGATATCTCTGCTTTCTGGATTCAAATCAACTTTATCAGAGACCATAATTAAACTACTATCCAGAGAGGAGGCTAAATCTAAACCCGATTTTTATAATTTAGGCAAGATTTTGGGAGATAGGTGTTAATGTATTTCTGGTGGATCTTTTTTTTTCCCGTGTTTATACCAGATAGTTCTACATTTTATACAGAAAACTTAGTGTATATAAGGTGTTGTGTGGGTTATTTTATGTTATCCAATTTTTAGTGTTTATAAAAAAGCAAAACCAAATTATTATTAATTCTCTCCTCTTTTTTGCTCTGACTGCTGGGAAACCCAAAGACAAATTTCTGCCCAAAGCCTGGTTGGCTGTACCAGCTGTTTGTTAGTGGTATTGTGACTTAATATTCTCTGACTTTGTCAGTCAGAGAAAGACAAATACCATATGATTTCACTCATATGTAGAATTTAAGAAACAAAACAAACAAGCAAAGAGAAAAAAATAAGAGAGAAAGATACAAAGCAAGAAACAGACTTAATTACAGAGGACAGTGTGATAGCAGAGGGGAGAGGGGTGGGGGATGGGTGAAACAGGTGACAGGGATTAGCACTGGGTGTTGCATGGAAGTGTTGAATCACTACATTGTACACCTGAAACTAATATAACGCTTTATGTTAACTAACTGGAATTGAAATAAAAACTTAAATTAAAAAAATATTCTGGCTTTATTCTCTATTTTCAACAGCTCTGTGTGTATTATGCACGTTTCCTGTAAGTCACTTTAATTTCTTTGCAGATTAAGGCAGGAGACGGATGGATGGTCTGGAAGATGACTTTACTCTCGTGGACTGTCGCAGATACTGTGTTTGAAGGGGAACCCCATCAATGCCTGAGTTTCCAAGGGATTTCTAAACATTTTTATAATCATTAATCACAAAACAAACTCTATAAAATTGATGGCTAGAACCGTAATACCCCAAATGTCTGAATCCTATTACGAGAAAACAGTAAATCTTTCTACCACTAAACTCATATTCTCAATCTTATTTCTCTCTTCTCCACTCCATAATCCTACCAGCTTTCTGTATGTTTTTCCCCTTGACATTCCTAAACTCAGAGGCATTACCTACTTCTCTTTTCAGGAAGTCCTTTAGCAATCTTTTGTAGTGGCACGGAGCAGTGAATTTCTTTTGGTGAATTTGGGGAAAAATACTTTTGCCACCTTTGAAATGGAGGATATCTTGGCAGAGTAAACTGATTTAACAGAAGGATCCATTATGAGTGTTTCCCCTGTGTTAGATCAGATGTCTTTGTTACCTTTATTCACTGACAGCTAGTTCTTCAATGGTTTTATCATCCAGGAGTTGGTTTTTTGTTTTTCTAGTTCACATACATAAAACATACTAGTCAAATGTTTCCTCTGATCATGATAGTTCTAAATTTCTCTCTTAATTTACAGAATAAAGTACTTTCGCATATCAGGAAAATTTTTTTCAAGCATATCATTAAATTTATCAGTTTCTATATGGTTTGTCTATTTCCTTTGACACTCTTACTCATCATAGTGACATTTTGTCTTTTTTTGGGGGGTGGGGCTTCTAAACATCTACTCTTTTCACTCTTCTAACAGGGCCTGAATTTCCCATTCAGGAATTATCTTTACTCAGTCTTCAAGGGATACTGAATTCAAACCCTATGGAAGATTTCTTCTGCATATCCCATCCTCTCTTTCATTCCTCAAGATCCCTAAGGGGCCACATGTAAACCAAACTGCCAATTGATGGCTTTCTCCTGGGCCTTTGTGTCTTAACAAAGGTAGAAAAAATAGGGCATGTTTATTAATTCTAAGATGTCCCAGAGTGATTATCGAGCCACGGAGAGTGTCTGTGGCAACTTGAGACTTACTTCCAACTTGTTTTCAGCCCTCACTATGAGTCTGTGGCATTACTATATCCTGTTAAATTCTCTTTCTGCTCAAGAAAGCCACTGGTTGCGCCTGTAAAACAAACAATATGTGATATATTTATACACGCTACTTCCCACACGTATCATTTTCTCTTATAATGTCTTCTTTTGCATTTGTCTTGTTTCAATATCATTTTTGCTTAGGTTACTCTTACTCTACAGTGAGGTTTCTTAAAATTTGTTCTGGGAAACAGTATTTGTAACTCAGCAAATCTTACACTAAGAAAAAAGGAGAGAGGTTATAGTTAAGTATGGAAAACACAGGGATAAATAAAATTCAATTGGTTTCTTTTTCTGTACATTTTGAATTTCTAAGACAGAATATAAGATGTAGCTTTTTCTGAACTTATTTTTAGTATGTATACAGATACAGAGTTATCCTGACATATCTAAAAAAGAAACTAGTGCTTCGTAGAACACATTTTGGGTAATGATATTCTAGATGCTGCTATTTACTATCTCCAATGAGGCTTTTGGTTTCCTTTGAGCTTATAATAGAGCAATACTATCTCTGTTATTTATATTTAATACCGATCATTACTATTTAGTATTCATCTTACCTCTAACCTATCTGTAATTCTTATGATTATTTGCATCTCTTATATAGACTGAATATCTTGTGGCTTGACTGTTTTTTTTAAATTTTTAAAATATTCATTTATTTATGAGAAAGAGAGAGAAAGAAAGTGGGTGAGGGTAGAGAGATGGAGATATGGAATCCCAAGCAGGTTCCGGGCTCTGAGCTGTCAGCACAGAGCTGGACGTGGGGCTCAAACTGATGAACCATGATTCATGACTCGAGCTGAAGTCTGCCACTTAATCGACTGAGCCACCCAGGCACCCCATGGCTTGACTGTATTTAATGGCATTGTAAAATATTTTAAATGAGCTAGGATGTTTTAAAAGTTTTTGAATATGTCCCTGTAATTACAGTATTTATCAACAGGTATGTCCTGTTCCCATTGCAATTTTGGTAGGTTTAGAATTCCACTGGCATTCTTGATCACTATTTAGTGTTTCTAACTGTAATTTTCCTGAAGCATGTAACACAAGCCAGTGGTACTTCCTCTTCTGTTTCTGCAATATAAATTTAAAAATCTTGCATTTAAATCAATGTGGAACTATGTACTTTTGATGGTAATTTATAAGATGTTCTCAAAATACTCCTGAGCCTCAGCAGTGAAATGGGAAATGTTAAATTATTGTGACTTAGTAGCCTCCGTATGAGATGATTTAGGAAGATGAACTTCCTAGACAAGATAAATAAATACCTTGATTTACATAAAAATATATAGTACAGAACTTTATCAACAATCTGAGACCAACTAATTCATAATTTGGCCATGTTGATGTTCTTTCTATTAATGAAAGCTCAATTTTTTTTTTTTCATTTTGATGTGGAGATTCTCTGTGGCACGCACAGACTTGAAGTAAAGTAATTCTTCTTGACCACATTCCTGATAGCCTACTCCCTGAGTGCTTAGGGTAAAATAATTTTTCTTGACCACATTCCTTATGGACAACTCCCCTGAGTGCACTGGTCAAATGAAATTGTCAGTGATAAGGCAACTGAGAGGAAAAAAGAGGAGATGATGTTAAAACAGTCTAGTACTTATCACTTCTCACCCAGCAATCCCACTTTAAAGAATACATATTAATCAGCTGATTATAGCTACATTATCCAAAATAGAGGGATACTAGAAACAACTCAACTATCTAACATTTAGGGACTGGTTATGCAAAAACTAGGCTGAGAAAATGAATCCTTACATACCAAAAGTACATTCTATAGAAACAGAAAAGTATGTAGGAAAGAAAATAACTTAAGTAATTTTTATAAAATTAAAATACAGACAATCTAGATGTAATGAAACAATATTTTGCATGGAGATAAGGACAAAGCAAATACAATAATTATTTTCAATGGAGATGTTCTTTGTAGTCTTTGGTTTACTAAAGTTATCTAAATACAGAATAAAAAAGTACCTTTACAAGATCTGAGGCAAATGATTTTATCTATAGGCAAAATATCTGTGGGTATTATAGTTATATAATTTTTATAAAATAGGTCTGTAATAAGTACACACACAAATGAAACATATATATGTATATAAACTTAAGACACTGTTACATGTGACAAAAAATCCCAAATAAACATGATGCAAATTTAAAAGAAATGTTACTTGTTTCTCTTTGTATGCTCAATTAGCCTATTTGAGCCCAGATATATAAGGATGCAGTTCTTATTTCCTCCAAATTGTCTCACCTCTGCATAAATGATGAAGACAGAACCAAGTTCATCCTGAGTATGTCATGTCAAAAACAATGAGAATACCAGGCGTGGGACACTCAAAGACAAATATCCTAAAAGCAGAAACTTGCTAACTAAAATAACATTAATTTTCAGGATGTCTTTTTAAAAATATGGATTCTCTGGCTTAATGCTTAGAACATCCTAAACTAAACTGAACACACGAAGTCATGTGGGACTGGAAAAAAGGAAGAAGAGGCATGATGTGCCAGAAAGTCTCTTTACCCTGGCTGAGAAGGCAACCGAATCCATAACGAAGAAAAGAATTTAACACTTAAGCAGGACAGATATAGGGGAATATAGAAACCATTTATATACTTTAAACATATCTATGGTAGAATAAACTCTAAAGGCAGAGAGAACGTTAAGATTGCACAGGCTGTTTTCTTATGGCTAGGAGAGTACTCGAGAGACAGGAACAAAGGAAAGCAGCTTTTCTCATTAAACATTTATTGCTCTGCTTAAATCTGTTTGAAGGAGCACAGAAATACATGAAATCCAACACCAGGTAAGATCCACTCTGCTCCTAGCCACAATGCTGAGGCTCACACAAATCTGACTGACGTGCAATTGAAATATCTGACTGTTTTGCCTTGACGTCAGCTTTTAATAGTGTCAACAGTAAAGGTGAAGTCCGTTCCAACAACTTAGTGGAAACTTAAGATATTCATAAAGTTGTCCAAAACCTTTCAAGAAAATAGCATCTGTGCTCTATAGAAGCATGATACAAAAATCCTTTCTTAATGTATCAATAAAAGGCAGCCAAATTAAAAATTCCTGCTTTCCCCTGAACAGATAATTAATTGAGTTTGCTTTAGGAAGAGCTCCAAAGCACTTTACATGGGGACATGCTGGCCTGCAGGGCTTCTGACTGCAAGGCCCACTATACCTCACTCATCCTCTCAATTTCTTAAACACTGTAATTTTTAAATCTTACCTGTTAAAATTTCTTTACCTTCAAAACAGTTTTTATTAAGCTAATGTTATGCTAACATTAAAATAATTTTTAAGGAAAAAGATTCAGTCATGGGTCTGCCACTGCACTAAACCTCTTTAATTGGTCGACAGGCATATCTGATTTATAATTGTAAACATACCACAGCTAACAGGATGGAGCCAGGCTTTCTTAAAGGCATTGCTTAACATTTCCTTACAACTTGTGCCCAAATTTCCCAGGATGCTGGTTTAATTAGTATATATTGTATGAAAATTCAGTGTATGCTTGAGGCCCATCAAAATATGAGAATAGGTACCATAAATAGCACATTTTACTCCAAAAGATGTAATTTTATAGTTTCATCTTACCTCTTCTCCAGACAGATAGTAGGCTGAGAGTAGTCCACCAACAAAGCGTATATTTACTTCAAAAACAGAAACTTCAGCATTCTGTGGAAACAAAATAAAGGAGGCTCATACATAAATGATAGCACACAATTGAGAAAAATACCATATGATAAAATGTGCTAAATATTTAAAATTTACTCAGTCTTATGTTTGCCCAGGCAATTTATATATAAGAGAAAAAAGTCCTGCCTTTTAACAATGTCAAAATATATGTAAATAAAAATAATTTTGCCTCTTAAAAATAACAATTATAAAATATTTATAAAAGCACACTATTTCCTCCCTCTGTTCAACAAAAGATACAGTACTTAGCTGGTATTTTGTATCTGTGCAGATACCACAGGTCCAGGACATTTTATTTTTCTGTTCTGTTGTGCTCTCCTTTGATTTTATTCATCTACCTGCTTTTTCTTCCTGAAAGGCCATTCAGACTCTTTCTACACTGGCTGGTGGCCGAACACTATTCTAGCATTCTTCTCCCACCATGTTAAAGTAGCACAGCTAGAATGCAAACAGAATTTGAAGTTGGAGGGCACCTGGAGTCCAGGTGTTTGTTCCCAAATCCTTGCCTGTGGTCTAGGATGGTCACACCTTCCTGGGAAGAAATTTCAGTGCCAGACCCTGTGCTAATCTCTACATGAATTATGTCCTTTAATCCTCACATTAACCCTGTGAAATAATTACTAGTCTTAATGTCCATTTTACAAATGGAGAGACTGAGATGTATAGTGGTTACTGTGATATTTTTAAGGTCGGACAATAATTAAGTAGTTGAATCAGAACTTGACTGGAGTATTCCAATTCCTGGCCCATGGCTCCGCGCTGTCCTGACTCCTATATCACCTCCCATGATAATGTACCTGAGTCCCTTTATTAATGGTCATATCATTGTGGCATGCTATTACTAGAAAATTTAACCCAGCTAACGTACAATAGGTATAAGATCCTCTTCAATCTCTGGTTAGCTTCCTTTCACGCTCATTGGCCTACTCAGTGGTTGTTCCCTTCTGTGCAAGGTCGAACCATTCATTGACAATCATAGGAACTAACAGCAAACTATATTATATGGAGTCAATATCTTACAGATGAGCTTAGTTAAAATCATCCAAGATATTCTTTTAACAAATATTTATCAAGCAACTACTATGTGCCAGGCACTGTCATAGGCTCTAGGGTCATGATAATGAAGGCTGACAAGGTCCTCGAACTCATGGAATCTACACTAGTGGGAGGAAACAATTACAGAAAAGAAAAATACACATAGATTTTCATTTAATTCCCACATGCTCTGGCTAAAAAGTTAAAAGGATCTAACAATGAAAGCTAGGCAACTGCTTACAGTGAAAAATTTTTCAGAAAATTTCCTGCAAAGGATGAAAACAACTCAGGAGAATTACTGGGCCAGACTTAGGCAAAAGCGTTGTAATATAAGACTCTTCGGTGAACTCGTTTAACAGTATTTCATAATTTGCAACATGCACCTGATATAATTTGACTCTATATAAGGGCAATTTATCACTGAGGTGCATCATTCTGAATAAGCATTGTACGCCTATTGGTAAAAGCTTTTATATTCCACAAAATTACTGATAAGGAAAAAGGAAGGGAATTCATTAATTTGGTTCACACAGCTATATTTCTCATGTCTAAAGGTAACAACGTCTTTTAGTAAAGTCTAATGAATTTAAACTCTCATATTTTTACTTGTGTTTTTCAGCTTTTAAGCCTGAGAACAGTCCTCGGCATTTCTGCCTACTAAAATCTGTTAAAGTGATTTTTATATTCTTATTCTGGTTATGGGTTCATTAGATATGCATTCTCTGCCTCCTGTGAAAATTTTGGTTATCAGTACTTTTATATAGACATCTGATAAAAATTATTGCAAGGTAGAAGACTGAGTCATGTCAAATATCATCAGAAATATATTTTCAGCTAGACATCAATCACCTATTGGGTACAGCTGTTCAACCAGATATTGACCCAGCGATGTATTCTAGAACCTAATTCTGCTTATCTTGCTCTATAAAATATTGAGAAATGACCTTGCAAAGTACCATGCTCAAGGTCAGTTGCTTTGCCTTTTGAATTTCATTGGATCTAACAGTCTAGCGAGTGTGTCCAAGAAGCAAGTTTGGCTTCTTAGTGAACCCATGCAGCTTTCCAGTGATTGCTGTGTCCTTGTCTTTAAAAGCCTTGTTCAAGAATGTCGCATCACAATTAGGAGTACTCAAGAGTCATCATATTCTCCTTTTGAAAACCAGAATGACATTAGAATTCCCAACATATTATTTTTTCTACTTCTTTTCATCAAAGTTAAATCTAAATTACTTAGAGACCTTAATTTGAGAGCTCTTTCGACATTCT
Source organism: Paguma larvata (assembly GCA_030068075.1). Classification (NCBI taxonomy): domain Eukaryota; kingdom Metazoa; phylum Chordata; class Mammalia; order Carnivora; family Viverridae; genus Paguma; species Paguma larvata. Next base: position 105,300,582 of record CM057829.1, read on the forward strand.
GGACTATATTATGCTATTAGGTCAGAAGACTGAGATTTAGATGCTTTTGCTCACTCTTTATGGATCCTTAGTTTAAAAGGACGAAGAAAATAAAAATTCTCCCACCATAGCAAATTGGTTTTCTATACTGGAAACAGCAGACCATAAACACACTACCCTAGAGTTAGAAAGACCTGGGATTGAAGGCTGAGTGTAAGATCCCAGGCAAGTCACTTACTCTCTTTGAGTCTCTGTTTTTGTCTGTTTTGGTAAAAAGGGACAATGCATTCCTTACAAGGTGCTAGGAGTCTGTGACTGTGAAGCACTGTGCATGGCGCCCAGCATAATACACTCAACAGAGAGCTGCTACCATTACCCCCTACACAGTAACTCAGCCTACATAAACGAAGGCCTATCTTAGTTTATTTCATCAGGGGTTATTGGAAAATCAGAAACTCTGGAATCCTAATATTCTCAATTCTAGAATGCAAACTGATACATCTTCTCTGACCCTTGTGGGAGTCCTATTTCTCAATGTCTAAAAAATCCTCTTTTGAAATATAGTATTTTGGCCAAACTTCCTTTTGGGTTTGATATGTTTTATATATGGTATCTGAATTTTCAAAAGGGAATTTCTACCATCAGCATTATAGGCTATATTTATTAATTTCTGATTATGATTTCCATTCAAATAATCTTATTAAATTTAAGTGAATATATTCATCCCATTGATATTCATTTAGTATCTTTTAAGATGTTCTAAAACTTTTCCTGTGACTTACCCTAATGACAGAGAGGAATTAGGGCAGAGAGAAGACAGTATGTAAAGGAGGGGAGCCCTAAAAAGCCTGTAACACTAAAATCTTGTGTGGTTTTTTTCTAACTATGAATTTTGCAGTCTCCTTAATCTGTGTTTGTTTTAAAATAAAATTACCTTCCTTAAATCTTTAAGTAAGGTTACAGTGCAGGGATATACTTCATGTATTCTACGGCTTCTAGTACACTGTCATATGTGGCTGCCAGGTTGAGAAGCTGGTCCAGTCTTCTGGCTAAAGTGCATGCACCTATTAGTTAATATCACGAATGACAAACAAGGAGAAGTGGAAATTTTTGCCCGAAAGTCTAACAATGGAAAAGTGTGGACTGGAGAAATGGCTCCTTCATTTTGACTTTCCTCTACCAAAAGGCTTTGGATTGAAGGACACAGTTAACCACATTCATATATAAATTTAATAAAAATATGGTATAACTAAGGTCATACCGAGAATCAAGAGGTAAGTATGACAAATTATGGAAAAAATAGGCTGCAGTACTAATCTCTTATACTGGGTGTCTTAAACTTATAATTTCTGTAAGTTTATCCCTTAATATTCCTGTCCTCTAGTTCGCTATACATCTAGTGAATTATGAGATAAACTGGTAAGGACTGCTAAAATGGATAAAAGAGTTAATTCAATAAACCACTATGTACGTCCCCCTCTCCCAATCCTTGATATTATGCTCCATCTTTCTACTAACTTCCTTCAAGTCAACAGATTTGATTTGATTTATGAGCACAAAGAACCTAACTCTATCTGGGCAAGAGGAGAAGTGAATACTCCAAGATCCTTGTTTCAGAATGAATGCCTGCAAGATTAACTTTCTTCCACTAGACAAGATAGCATTTTAAACAACTCAGAAAAATTTGTCAGGTATTAATAGGTATTTTTATAAGCAATCTATTCACCAAAAATTTCTGTAAAATGATAGATTTTAATAGATCTCAGTAAGTGAAATAATGGGCTTGACCATTAGAATAACAAATTTAGTTTATAGCACAGATTTAGCCATCATTTTCTGATTGAGGAACTACTGAGGCACAAGTTTCCCCTGAAGAACAGATGTATTATTTCTTTGCACAAGACTTATCATAATTAGAATCAAGCTTATACGGGTCAGAGGAATTCTTAATTCTTATGATTCCACATGGCATGACAGATCTGATTGATTGCATTAAATTGAAAAAGACCACTTGGGAAGAGGACTTTTATTTTCAAAAATATTTTAATAATATTCTGAGTATTTGGTCCCAATTCTTAGACTTCTTTTTTTAAGGGTAATTCTCTGAGCCCTCGAATCAGAGACTACTTCTTCGCTAGCTATTCCTCCAAACTCCCCCCAGCTTTCTACTCAACGAACTGTAAGTGAGAAGCAAGCATTAATAACTGCCCTACTCCAATCTGATGCAGTAACTACATTTAATAATAACTGCTCCACTCCTAACATACATGATAACTATGCTTTGTCTTATTGAGGAATATGTTGGAAACAAGATGACACTTGGAAGTTGATTACAAGAGGGGTAACTGCTTATACACCGTGCCTATGTTTAAGCTTAGCAGACACCTTTGTTTATAAGTAGTATTTTGAAGCATGTTTTGTATTATTGAGGATTAAAAGTATAAAACTCCTTTTAACAGATTAAATTGCAATATTAAACAATGGAACTTGGTGTAACATACGTCCTAGCAGTTTTAGTTTCACGTTTAATGACATGATAAACCTCTCAGGAGGAACAAAGTGTAAGTTCTTTAGGCCACAAAGATAGCCCATCTTCTTTATGTGAATACGTTGGTTTTACTATGCAGACCCAGAAGGACCCCCAACTAGTAGTCCAATCTATCACTAATTACTGACAGAGAGAACAGCTCAGTATCTTCTTAAAGCCAAAACCCAAATCATCACCCTTGGCAGGCACTCATTAGCACTCAGATAAAAAATACTAAATAACTCCATTCAACAGGATAATTAACTTATTTGCACCCATAGGGATATAATGCTGTTCTAAAACCACTAAGGCAAATACTAAAGCAGAAGTCACTTCTTTCATGGTCTATGGCATAGAACTCTAAACTTACATCAAGTATGCATTCAGGCATTTGAGAAGATCCAAAATTGCTTTGTGAGGTTGATTTATTTATGTCCTTCCTACAGGGAACCTTATAGCTTATTTTCTTGAAAAGTAGGGTAAAAGAATAATCTGGATTATTAAACTGTTGGTGGGAATATAAACTGGTGCAACCACTGTGGAAAACAGTATGGAGGTTCCTCAAAAAATTAAAAATAAAATACCATATGATCCAGTCATTCTACTTTTGAGTATTTAAGGAAAGAAAATGAAGATACTAATTCAAAAAGAATATACATGCTTGTGCACACACACATAAATATTACTCAGCCATGAAAAAGGATAAGCCATTTGAGATAACATGGATGGACCGAAAGGGTATTGTGCTAAGTGAAACAAGTCAGATGAATACAATAAAACTTTACAAGTACTATATATAATGTCATTTGTATGTGGAATCTAAAAGACAAAACAAATGAACAACAAAAAAAAAACCAGAAACAGATTCATAAATACAGAGGACAAATTGGTGGTTGCCAGAGGCGAGGGGGTGGGGGAAATAGGCAGAGGGGATTAAGAAGTACAAACTTCCAGTTATGAAATAGATAAATCACAGGAATTAAAAGTACAACATAGAGAATACAGTTAATATTGTAATAACATTGTATAGTGACAGATGGTAACTACACTTAATGTCATAAGCATTGCATAATGTAGAGAATTGTGAAATCGATATATTGTATACTCGAAACTTAAATAGCATTGCATGGCAACATTGTACTTCAATTAAAAAAAATGGAAAAGATTAAGTTAGCCTGTTATACTAAACATACAGTATTCATTACAATCAAAAGTACAATCCACGCAAATCAAGACTACAATGAGATACCACTTCACATCTGTTACAGATGTCTACTATAAAAAACAAAATCAGAAAACAACAGTGTTGGTGAGAAACTGGTACACTTGCACACTGTTTGAGGGAAGGTAAAATGATGCAGCAAGGTGGTTCGTCCAAAAATAAAAAATAGAATTGCCATACAATCCAGCAATCCCACATCTGGGTGTACACAAAAAATAACTGTAAGCAGGATCTCAAAGAGACATTTGTATACTTGTGTTCCTAGAAACATTATTTACAATAGCTAAGACATGGAAGTAATCCAAGTGTTCACTGACAGATGAGTAGATGATGAAATATTATTCGACCTTAAAAAGGAAGGAAATTCTGACATGTTCTAATATGAATGAACCTTGAAGACATTATGCTAAGTGAAATAAGGCAGTCACAAAAAGACAAATACCATATGGATTCACTTTACAGGAGGTACTAAAGCAGTCATCATCATAGAGACAGAAAGTAGAATGGTGGTTGTCAGGGGCGGGAGGGATAAAGGTTGGGAAGTTATTGTTTAATGGGAATTGAGTGTCAGTTTTGCGAGATTAAAAGAATTGGATATGGTTGGTGGTGACGGTTGCACAGCATTATGATACCATTAATATTATAGTTCTTAATATTACTGAATCATACCCTTAAAAAGGGTTATGATGGTGCCATTTTAGGATGTGTATTTTACTGCAATCAAAAAATTAAAGAAAAAACAAAGTACAATCCATGTGCTTGCTAAAGACCACCGTCTCAGTGTGTTGCTAGGTTAGTGCCTGGAACAGACTAATCATCTGTCCTCTGTCATTCTCAAAGCTCACCCCCTCATAGAGATATCACTTCACCTCAATGAAGAAAAATGCTTTTTAATAGTTAATATAACTTTGGGCATTTACTGAGGTTTTATATAAAAATTCTTATCTGGAGAAAATTTATACATATTCTATAAAATTAATACTTAAGGTAGTTTTCAATGTTTCTCCTGCAAGTATCTAGGTAATCAATACTTCCTTGAGGTGACAGTAAATAATACGAAGCACTCAGAACTGAATTTAGAAATGCCTAAATATGAAACTCTTGATGGTTTGTTCTTATGTTAAAGATTTTCCAGTAGCAGGAGCCATTGCAAATCCCTTCTGGAAGTGGGCTAGCTAAACACAAGCAGATCGACTGCACTTGAACTCCAGATCATTTCTATTTCAAAATATGACACAGTACAGTTACTGCTGCGCCCTGTCACCTTGTCCTCTAGCTGAGTCTAGCACAGTCTGTTGAGAAGTAGAACAAGACAACTTCTCATTCCTTTAATTAGAATGTGTTGAACACCTATGGAACAATGTACTCTAATGTGTGCTGTGATATGAAGATTACATGCCTAACCTGGGAGGATTCAAATTCTCTGGCTGCCTCTATCTATTTCTCAACTCTCTGCACTTCCTCTCCAATAAAAACAGGGTCGCTGAGTTAGGCAGATCTGGTTCACCCACAGCTTTTACTTGCTACGTGATTTGGGGCAGATTAGTTAATCATCTCTTCGTCTATAAAAACAGGGACAATACCACTTACCCTGTATGGTTGTCACAAACACTAAATGAGATAACTTATGGAAAAAAATCACCTAGCATAATACTTGGCATGCCTTTGTACTCTTTAAATGGTGGTTTCCTCTTTCCTTTCTTCCTTCCTAAGAAAACTTGGCCCTAGCTAAGTACTCTATTTTTCCTGCTAGACTGTAAGCTCCATGAGAGTTAAGTAACTGACCCTTAAAAGGTACTTAGTAAATAACATATGAATGAAATAATGAAAAATGAGTAACCAAGAATGTGTTTTAGATTCTTTGTTTTAGGATTACTTTGAATTAAAATCAGAAAACTCATCCATTGGAGTCTACATTTGAGGTCTGCCCAGACCTATGTTCCTCTATAGATACTCGAATGGAATACAAAGCTCCACCTGGGAAGCCCTTGCTCCTACATATTATCCCAGTGATTTGTTTTAAGCCAGTTATTAAAGCCATTTGAACTCTGTGCTACCAAGTATGCAAATGGAATCAACTTGCTATGCCTTAATTAAAAGAAAATGAGTTTCAGTTAATGACAGTATAAACCAATAAAAAACATTTACTTTACACCTTTAAGTGATGCAAATTGAATATTTCACATACAAACACATTTATTCTTGACTGAAAGATTGGTTTATGCTCAGGAGCACCACGGGATAAACCAACTCTCAACAGTAGTGTTTGTTTCAGTTTTATTCTGATTTTTCCCTTGCAATAAATTTAGATGCATTAACTTTTCTGCAATACTGTCGCATTGTCAATTATAATACTTTATCAGGAAAAAAAGTTAATTTAAAAACAAGCAGTAACTTATCCAAGCTGCAATAATATTACATGTTATCCATAAAAACAAATTTTCTCTCTTTGCTTAAGTTTCTCCAATTTCCCCATCCTTCAGATAAATGGAAAAAGTTTGCATTTTCAGAAAGAAACCTGCATAATTATTGACATAATCACCTAAGCCTCTGGGTAAATTGAGCAAATATAAAACAAATTCTCATATAAGACTTATTAAAACCAACCAGACAACTGTAAGCTGAAGAATTTTATAAAACAATGATTAGGAGAGTAAAACAATACAGCCTTCCTGAATTTTATTTACTAATTTTAATATGAGAAGTACTATCACTTGGATGTTACTGATAAATGTTTTTTTAAGGGAAAATACGGCAATACCCCGAGAGAACTACAACATATACGTTTCAAGATCTCTCACGTTAGGAAGGGTATAAGAAACAGAAATTTGAGACCTGTGGCTATGACTTTTAAAGTAGATTTTGAAATATATAGGCCAAATTTATCAATAACAGTTCTAAAATGGTATTTTTTATACGTCTGTCAATTAATTGGATAAAATCTTGTTAAAAAACAAAAATACAGCTTTAAACAAACATTAAAGTTCAGTAATTTAGCAACCACTTAAGAATAGTCTGGTTGCTTTATCTTGTAAGTAAGGAAGCAAAAAAATTGGCTCTTCTCTGCAGTCTGATATCCTCTATTAGATTCCCTCTGCTTCCTCACAGGTCCCCACGGTCCATGGAACACATTCATTGCATCTGGTAGTGGTCTGAGGTCGGCCAACCACCCTCTGTTACCTTGTCTGTTAGCCTGAGAAGGCTTTGTGCTTAGTTCTTTTAAATAACTGATGCTGCGGTTTCTCAGACTACTGTTGGTCATGAAAGCAAAGAATCGTTGTGGGATTTGGGGACGTTTGGGGAAGCAATTCTCTAATTATCAGACAAGGGACCTGGACACTATTCAGGTCTAGCAGTACCAACACCTACTTTCCTGTCTTAAACATGTGATCTTGGATAAATAAATACAATAAAACTGCAAAATTTAATATACAAAAATCTGTTGCATTTCTATACACTAACAATGAAGCAGCAGATAGAAAAATTAAGAAAATCCCATTTACAACTATATTAAAAATAGTAAAATATCTAGGAATAAACTTCACTGAGGAGGAGTACTCTGAAAACTAAAACCCGGATGAAAAAAATTAAAGAAATCGTGAACAAATGGAAGGATATTCCATGGTCATGGATTAGAAGAGTTAATATTGCTAAAATGTCCATACCTACCAAAGCAATCTACAGATTGAATGCAATCCCTATCAAAATAGTGACAACATTTTTCACAGAACTAGGACAAATAATCTAAAATATGTATAGAACCACAAAAGTCCCCCCAAAGCCAAAGCAATCTTGAAAAAGAACAAAGTTGGTGATATCCCAACCCCAGATTTCAAGATATACTACAAAGCTGTAGTAATCAAAAACAGTATGGTACCTGGACAAAAACAGACACAGGGATCAACAGAACAGAATAGAGAGTCCAGAAATAAACACACATTTATTTGATCAATTAATGTTTGACTAGTCAAGAATGTATAATGGGAAAAAGATAGTCTCTTCAACAAACAGTGCTAGACAAACTGGACAGCTACACGCAAAAAGAATGAAACTGGACTACTTTCTTATATCATACACAAAAAGAAATTCAAAATGGATTAAAGACCTACATGTGAGACCTGAAACCATAAAATTCCTAGAAAGAAAAGGCAGTAATTTCTTTGACAATGGCATAATTTCTAGATATAGGCAGTAATTTCTTTGACATTGACATAATTTCTAGATATATCTTCTCCGACAGGGAAACAAAAACAGAGTGAAATTATTAGGACCACGCCAAAATAAAAAGCTTTTACATAGCAAAGAAACCATCAACAGAACAAAAAGGCAAACTGCTGAATGAGAGATGTTTGCAAATGATATATCTGATAAGGGGATAATATCCAAAATATAAAGAACTTCTAGAATTTAAGACCAAAAAAGCCCCAGTCTAATTAAAAAATTGGCAGAAGACCTGAACAGACATTTTTCCAAAGAAGACATACAACTGGCCAACAGATATATGAAAAGATGCTCAACATCGCTAATCGCCAAGAAAATGCAAATTAAAATCACGCGAGATATCACTTTACACCTGTCAGAATGGTGCAATACACAAGAAATAACAGGTATTGTTGAGGATACAGAGAAAAAGAAACTTTTGTGCACTGTCAGTGGGAATGCAAATTGGTGCAGCCACTATGGAAAACAGTATGAAGGTTCCTCTAAAACTTAAGAATAGAAATAACCTCTTTACAAACGGGAAGGAAAGGTGAAATAGATAAAGGGAATTAGGGGTATATTTATCTTGACGAGCACTGAGAAATATATAGAATCACTGAATCACTACATTATATACCCAAAACTAATATGACACTATGTTAATTACACTTGAATTAAAGAAACAAAAAACACTGGGTAACAGGAGAAGAAAAACATTTGATTTTGAAGGAATCCAATTCCTATTCCCCTCTTTCTTGAAAGGGGTTAGTAGAAGGAACACACTACTCTTTTTCTCTCCCAAAGATAGCTGACGAGAAGCCCTATTTAAAGGTAGGTATTTGGATTTAACTTATAAATAATGAGATGGGACAGAGATATTAGTTAAGAGATGATAAGCCCTCAAAAAGAAAACCATTTTTTTCACTGCTTTGATTTTTCATACTCAGTTCTATTGATAATATTAGAGCTATCACAAGTCATTCCAATCAAATGGCTGTAGAACCTTGAGCAAATCACCAGCTCCCTGGGTCTGTTTTCTCCTTTTTAAAATGAGAGAGCTGAACTCATTGATCTCCAAGGTCCTTTTATGTTGGAATATGTCTCCTTTATATTCTAAATTCAATTATAAGGCAGATTAAACACAGACTTATCTAATTCTTCTTTAAGGCAGTGATCTCCAAAATGGGGCATGTAAGGCAATTAATAAGAAGGTTGGACTAAAATATTCATTTTTTTTTTTTTATTCATTTTTTTTAATATTTTTTTTTTTTTTTTTTTAGAGAGGGAGAGAGAGTGAGTACAGAGGGAGGGAAAGAATCTTAACCTCAGCATGAAGCCTTGGAACAAAATATTCAAACTTAATTTATATAGATTTTTAATGTAAAGAGTTAGGAAAAATGATTTAGTTTTACTAATCTTTAATATTCTAACAGACACTGATGTCTTCATGGGGTCTGTGAGAGAACAAAAGCTCCACAAAGTGGAGGTGTTAACAAGGAAACACTCTTTCTATGTCCATTTCAATATACGGCATGTTGCTTGTGCCTAGTTACAGAGGTTTACAGACATTATCGAATGTTTACCAGATAGACAAGAAGCTTATAAGGCTTTCTGTGAAACAATCTCCGATTAAAAATACCAACAACGCAAACCTAAGTGAATGACTAAAACACAGCTGAGCCAACATTCTTCCATTTTTTAAGACAAGTTTTTTGTCAAACTCATCATGAGGTAAAACACTGACTATGGAATTAGATGAGCTCTGACAAGATGCTGTCCTCCCAAATCAAAATTATCAAGAAGTTCTGGAAGCGTCCGCTCTCCTTAATTCTGAACCTTTTCCTTGGTGTACAATGAGTTTTGATGTATTTAAGAATGATAGTACATATACAAAGATTTTTAAGAGACTTCAAATACATACTGATATTTTATGCAGACGAGGGTATACAACAAAGTTTGAAGCCTTATTTTTGTGAGAGTTGATGCACATTGAGAGTTTAGTTTAGTACAGTATCTCCTTGGTATTGCTGCCTCGGCATCTACAGAGCCTGTGGGGGGCCTTAGGCAAACGCTAGACCCTAGTGGGAGCGCATACCCCAGATAACGACCCACACAGTCACAAGCAAATGCAAGTTCTCGTATGACGCCCCCATTCGCCCTTGTGATCAATAGTCTCCCTCACCCCTCAGGGCCTTCCCCTTGTGCACACTTTACAAAAGACCCCTGTGGACCTTACCAAAACCTAGCTCTTTCTGGTATGAATTGACCAATTGACCTCAAAGCACTACACCCACTCTACTAAAGGCACGTGCCCCAGTCCCCTCTATATGCCTGACCTCCCTGTGTGGCCCCTGGAGGTCTGCTGTGTACCTCCTCAGGATCTGTGAGTAATAAACTTCTCTATCGCAATTTCTCTTGTGGTCTTTTGTTGGACTGCAGCTCACCACCTGGCATTCTGTAGTCCAATTAACAAAAGTTATTTAACAAAATCAAAACAATGAGCCATGGCACGGTGCGAAAGCATGAGCACTCACAGCTCTGACACACAACTAGCTGTTTGATCTAGATAAGCCTCTGAGGCTCCAATTTATAACCTGTATAGGTGTGAAAATAATGGCCACCTCATAGGGTGGTTACGGGACTTGAACATGAATGCTTGGCACGTGGAGGTCTAGTTAGATTTTGATTTCTTTTTCCTTACTCCTTATTTGCTAAAAAAAACAAAAACATGTACTTCTGTAGTAATGGAGGGCAAGAATATAGTATGGTACTATTTAAAAATGCATCCTTTGTTTCTGCTATGGTTATAACACAATAATTGGCCTGCACAACAAATCTGTCCGCCTTAAACTGAGATTTAAAAACTGAATTGGCAATTTTTGGTTAACTCACCACATTAAAATCTAGATTTTCTTCAACCCATGATTTTGCCTCTTCAAATTCATCTTTCATTTCCATTATAAAAAGTGTATCCAGGGCATCTACTATTGTTGCTCCTTTAATACTACCTGAAAATATCAGAAAAATATTTATTGATTAAAATATTTGACAGACACATACAAGCAAATTGACCATACTTGGAAAAGGATAATATGAAATTTGTTAATAAGTAGTAATAATGAACCCAGTCTAAACCTCTTTCAGTGAAAGAAAATTTAAAAGCTGCAATAAAACAAAACTAATAATAATCACGGGCTATGAGTTGATACACTAATCTTTAAAGTTTCTTCCGAACTTGTAGAAAATAATCCCTGAGAAATTTCATTTGTGACTGCATTCTCCAGCAAGAAAAAAATAGATCTGAAACAAAGGAGCAACACACATATTAATTTGAATGTAATCACATCAAAGTGCACCGGTGCAAAACTTTTAAATATGATTAGATCTAAAATTATGATAGTTCTAAGAAGCCATTATTCTAAAATGGAATTCACTCCCTCTTTGAAGGCCTGGCTAATCCTTACCTCCCCTTCCGCCCACCCAGCCCATCTTGACTCTGTGACTCATTTCCTTTGAACTCTCTTGACATGAAGACTTTACATTGGTCTTGCACTCATCCCTTTCTGCCTTCCATTATAATTACTTGTATGCATCTCTTTTAGTCTGTACACTTCCTCAGAATGGAGAAGTCCTATCTTCTTCATCTGTACAGTCCATACTAAGAGACTTAGAATGTTCAATGCTTAAGAATAATTAAAAAAAAAAATCAACGTACTAACAGAGAACAAAAAATCTCTTTGATAAACATTTTGACAAATTTACACAAAACTGATTTATTAATGATATGAGCAACTTTTATAGGGATAAAAGACAGAATTAGATTTTTAAAAAGTTATAGAAAACAATGAAAAAATAAAGGCCTCTGAATCTGCATGAAGTTTCTGAATTTGTCTTCAATTTCTAACTCTCAACACCCATGTTAACTGGTCACTGTGTCCTGAAAACACTACTTTATAAAAACATCCGAAAACACTTCTACTGTCACTACTCCAGGTTTGGGCTCTCTTCCAGGTCTGTGTCACTGTGATGTGCCATCCAGCCTTTCTTCCACTCTGCCAGCTCTTCCCAACTGTTCTTACAATTCTCTTCTCCCTACCTGGGATCCAACTTCACATGAATATCTGAACTTCAGACTAACATCTACTGACCATTCTAATGCTCTGACAACTCACTGTTTACACACAGCTCTGGTGCACTAGACCATGAACTCTGCAAAGACTTGTATTGTGTTGACTAACACCAGTGCTGGCGAGAGAGCCAAACACATGGAAGATCCTGAATAAATGGAAAAGTATACTGTGGAGATTAGCACCACAGACTCCGACCTCAGCCACACCTGGGTTCTGGCCCCAGCTCAGCCAATTAGTACATGGCTAATACGGGCAAGCTATTCTCTGAGCTGCATCTTTCTCATCTACAAAATGTGTATAATAATGAGGTTAAGTGAGATGACCCACAAACGGCACTTGGCACATAATGAATGTCAATTGATACTATTGTTTGTTATATGATTTGATACTACTTAACACCTTCAGTTAAAGTACAAAAAGTCACATTTTCTATGTGGAATTAAGAAGTGTCGGAATAAGACTCTATCCCATTCATCCTTTTACTTACAGACAAAATTGTGCAGGATAAAAAAGAATCAAGTGTGATGAAAATGGCACTGGGTAGCCCTGGGACCCAAGGAATCCATCTAACACTTCTGTTCCCTAGCTTCCTCATCTCACAATGGGATTGCTATTAACACCCGCAATACCAATCACAAAGGGATGTGGTGAGGACCAGATGCAATGAAGCATGCCAACACAGATAAATGGAAGTTCAAATAACTGACCATCCATTCTCATTTTGTCTTTCATGGCACAAACAGGAGAAAGTTAAAGCGTCACCAAGATACAGTGAAGATCACCATGGCAGGCTGCCTTGGCCAGCTTATCAATAAAGACACAACCTTTACCTGACAGGAAGCAGTTAATGCAGCTGACCAAATGCTCCTCTGCTGGGTATCACCTCAGGAGCTAAAACTCTTGATGCTGAACCCATATCCATTAAATGAGAATCTTTGGAACCGTTCCCCAGGCATCAGTATTTTTTTTTTAATGGTACGCAAGTGATTCTAATGTAGAGTGTTCTGTCTGAAGGACACACTATGCCCAGTCCTCGCAGATAATTCCAGCAGGTATGTGAGTTTCCTAGCAACATGGCCTGGAGGGACACACAAACTTTACCACCCACAAGTTCTGTCAACCGGAGAAAAGTTACTGTCACTAAGAAACCAAAGCACATTCTACTCACCAAACAAACTGCTCGAATGGCCTTCTTTTGATATAGGTTTCAGTTCATTTAATCCCCAGGCATAACGTTTATAATTATTCCAAGCATGTTTCATCATCTGAAAAAAGAAATGAAAATAGGATTATAATTTGAATTTAAGATGTTTTGCTACGAAATAGATTGTCCATTGAGGTCCTAAAGGTTAAAGCCTTAAAACTCATGGCTTATTTAAAAGGATGATTAATTAAAAGGGTGACAATGGTATGAATAAACTAGAACACACACACACACACACACACACACACACACACACACACACACACACACACATTGCCCGTTTATATTTATAAATGGCGACTTACTTTTTGAATCCATAGGTATCATTTTTTAAGTCATTTCCCAGCAACAAATTTAGCTTATCCTTAAAGGATGAACCATTCTTACACTTATCTATTTCATTCTCATGAAAGATTAAATCTGCGAAGACTCTAAGATTCTGATTTTTGCACACGGTTCTTTGTACTTTGTCAATCTCATAGTATATAGACAAATATCCAAGGTTATCACTTTAAACACTTTGATGGATGTTGACCAAGTTTATGTGGAGAAGTCTACAGCAAATAAATGAAACTCTATGGTAAATCTGGGGAAACTTCAGCTTGTTTTAATATAATCAATCTTGAATTGCATAAATGTCTGTGTACCTGTGTAATAAAGACTGATCCTGTATATTCCCAATCTAGACTCCTTGTACCGGGAGTACTTTTAAAACCAAACCTCTCTGCCATATATTGTATAGATTATATTTTATTAATTTAAAAAAAATTAATTTATCCACCTATAATGAAAACCAAATTAATATCTCCTGGCTTACAGATAAAGTTCTGACCTATTGTGCTAAACATTAACTCTAGTAGAAAGTGAATGATTTTTAAGGAGAGAAATTTGTTCTAAGAGCCTGTCAAAATAGTTGTATAACCACTGTATAACAGCTGTAGAATTTTTTTAATGACTCAAAGAATATATATAATTATTTTTATATGCATTTTTTAAAGAGGGCTGGGAACTCCTCACCTGTCAGAATTTATTCATGCTGTTATTCCCAATCCATTAGAAAAATAACTAAAATATGGATATAATTTAAAAATGTTCTATTCTGGCTCCATATTTTAAAATATCTTAAAAAGCACCACCTAAAGTTGACAAATACTTTATGCGGGCTGTTTATCACTAACATCTTCAGTGAGATCAATACAATTTTATTAGTAAGAAAAGTCTTCATATGTCCCTGAGTACAATAAACATCTTTTGTTAGCCAATTTGTATATTATTTTCTTTTTCCACCACTATTACAAGAATCAGGACTACCAAGAATCTGTACAATTTGCTGGGTACTCTGCTAAATGTTCTATGTTCAGGATTGTACTAGATTCTCATTACAACTCTATGAAATGTTGTATTACTATTGTTTGGTAAAGAAACCGAGGCTTGGAAGTAAACCCCAAACAACTCTATTCAAAGTCACGACATTTCTCCATAGCTGAAGAGCCAGGGTTCATCCCGGTATTGGCATGACTCCGAAGCCATGGCATTAACCAACATCATCTTCCTTTAATGAGCCAGCCACAGACTCTTCCTTTGAGGAAGCAGATTGTCGATCCTGCAACTATCAATAGAATGTGGACAAGGCAGTATTTTCAAGATTTTTCTCCTTATAATTTTATTGGAAAGTATAATCGATTTAAGAATAAAATAACACGATTTATAATCCCTATAATACCACTGATTAGTCACGTAATCATGAATGAGTCAGTTTTTAGAAGACTTTCTTTGTCTGAAGTAATGGGATCATAGTTCCTCACAGGGCATATGTAAGGATTACAAGAGCACAGCCCATGATTGTACCTAGTGTACTGCTTCGCACGTGATGGGTAATCACCTGTTCACTGAATTTAAACCCATACAGAAACCAATTAAATTCACATCACAGAAAAAGAAACCAGTGACCCTCTGAAAAGACTTGGAATATGAAATCCATGAAAAGACCTTGACATTACATCTGAGTTTGATTTGGTTTTCCCATTAAATGTACATTTGGTAAACTTCATTCCTGTAAATTTCCAAAGACATTTTATAAATTCAAAAGCTTTTGAAATATACCCGATACAAGAACAACAAAAAACCCTACGATGATTTGTTTCAGCTCTAAGTGGAAACCAGTGTCATGTACTATTAATGACTCAAAGATGGCATAAATCTCTCCCAGAGAAGATTGTTGCTTTATCAAAAATTATCATTTATACAATGTATCACTAGTACAGAACCTCCTTGAGTTACCTCTGTAATATATATATGAACTTTTCTCATCTTTTTCCCCAAAGGAAAATCTGACACTAATTGCTTGGCTTCCTACATTTCAAAAGTTGCTGAGACATATTTCTTGAAATGGGTTCCTCATCCCGTGGGGTTTCTAGGAGTTAAAGAGAGAGAGAAAAGAAAAAGAAAATTCTGTGGTCAAAATGCCTTGAATGGAGTATAAAAAGTGGCTTCCCCAGGAGCTTATGAAATGAGAAGGAAACATCATATTGCTAACTGATTTCAATGGTTGATCACCTCTGGAAATGATTTACCAAGTTAAAGCCAAACAGAAGACATCGTTTGTGTGTGTGTGTGTGTGTGTGTGTGTGTGTGTGTGTGTGTGTAGAATAATAGTGAGATTGAACTCACAAGTCATATATAAAGTCAACTTTGTAACTAAGATTTATGATTTATACAAATATCTGGAAACATCCAAATGCTATAGCTTCTAACTTTATAGTATTAAGTTACTAGTCAGCTGAGGAATCTTGGGGATGAAGGCATCTAACCTCTCTAGACTCAGCGTGCTTGTGAGCTGATAGAATGACACTCTGTCCTTTGGAAGGGCAGAAGGCCACTTCCAAAATTCAACTATTAACAAAGAAGTCCATGGACAGGATTAATCTCCACCTTCACATGCTCTTTAATTTTGTTTTGTAGTCTTTCATCAATTTAATTAGAGTTCTACAGCTTGACATCCCAAGTAGAAGGATTAAAACAGGCCTCAACTAGAGGGTGATTAGGACTTCAAACACGGTACTGAAACCCTCATGAAAATAAAAAAAAATGAAAGCATACCAAAGATTTCTATTTTCCTGAATGTTTATATTTGCATTAGTGAGAGGTACAGCTAAGACATGGTGTGAATGGAAACAAACAGAAGAGAACGATGCAAAATTCCATTACAGTAATTTATTATCTTCACCCAGAGAAACTGGAATTAAGACATAAAATATCCAAAAGGTAGCTTTATTTCTCCTTGGCTCTAAGCTTATCGAAGATTCTTCCACTAGCACTTTGTTTTCAATTGGCATCAGAGCTAGGTAATTAGGCAATGTCATTTATTGAGTGTCTGTCACACTATGAATAATAAGATGCTCAATGACTAGAAGAGAAGTGTACATGACTCTATCATGCTTATTTTCTAACAGATAAAGTATGGAAGCTAAACATTATCCATTCATACATACTCACAGATGTTTATAAATGTAACAGAATAAGAGAACTAATGTTGTTTGTAACTCTATTATAACTAATGATTTGTTTTCCATTTTATGTCCTGACCTAATCAGTGACATGAGAAGCTGCAAGTAAACAAAAATATGCTTGAATTTCCCAGGTAAATACAGGTTTCATAACTTACATTTTTGTTGCTAGGAACTACCCTTGAAAATGTTTTTATTTGCTGATGCTTTAATCATATGATCTTAGGTTATTCAAAATAGATACATTAAAAATCTTTTTGAAGATCTCCCTGTTTTTGCCAGACAGATCTTATGAAGACTTGGGCTCGCTGCCTCCTTAAGAAAGCCTGCAAGCTCAAGTCATACTTGAAGCCCCATCCTATGTGGTCTTACACAAAATTTCCATAATTTGTACAGTGTGATCGAAGTCAGTCCCTGGTCCTAGCTGACTGACCCAGGGCCTGGTGCCTGACCTAAAGGCAGAGAACTAAGGGCTGCCCATGAGCCCTGGAGGTGAGGTGCCCAGATGTGAAGCTGTAATGGATGGACCAACCCAATCATCTACTCTACCTATGGAAGTATAACAGAAATATTCACAGAGAATCTAGAGACCAGAGTGAGGGAGAAGCACAGAAAAGTACAAGTACACAAAGAGGAAAAGCCATGAAAAAGGAGTTCTGAGGCAGATGAAACCACGAGGGAGACGGAAGGTGAGGAGAGAAAAGCAGGAAGAGGCTGGGAGGCAGACAGGGTGCCGGAGGGGAATTAGGTTGGGTCCTAGAGCTGCCGTAGAACTACAAACAGCGCTGTTGAATCCTGTATGTTGATGAATTATTTTCCTCTACTCCATGAGGTGTGGCTCTGCCTGATGAGACTGTTTACTTACTTCCCCATGTATCCTTATAGAAAATCCTCTCACTTATTGAAGACATATGTAAGAGGGCAGGCCACAGGTGTAGGCATCTGACAAACTGGGTTCACATCCAATGGCAGCATCATTAATGTGACTCCAAACAAGTCAACTAATCTCTCTGAACCCACTTCCCACACCCATAAAATGTAAATAAATGAAAGTACTAGCCTCATTGGTTACTCTGATGATTAAGTAAAATAATGCGTGGAAAGAGCTTAACATATTGCCTGACATACAGTAAGAGCACAATAAGTTGCAGGCACTATACTTATTTTTCTTAAAAACCTAAGTATGTCTCTGACTGTTGTAACCTGAAAAAGCATCATATTTTTCCTAGTAACATATATAAATAGGAGGGGCAAATATACATAAAACCGGGCAAACCTATTTAGTACACAAACTATAAATATACACACTTAAAAATATATACAACTATTTGGTATCCAAATGGTAAAAGAAGAAAGAATGAAAACCTTTTCTACAAAAGGTCTTTTCCGGATGTAAGGCAGTATGGATCAACTTTAGTTCTAAAGGTTCTTATATGGGTTTCTTGAAGTCTTAGTTGTGCCCAGTTGGCTTGCGTAGAGGGTTTGCTTGAGGGATTTGGGAGCTGATCTAGGGCATAGATATGCCCACAATGAACAGTAATGAACAATAAGCTTTATCGGGTGCTGCCTGGACTGGGCTCATGGGAGATGGAAGTCCCTCACAGCAAGCAAGAGACTATTCAGAGGCTGAAGGAAAAAGAGGCCAGCCTCCAGAAAGGAAGGATGGCAAGGGAACTCCCAGGAGAAAGGGAGCTTACGTGCTAAGTGGCTTCACTCAGAAGCATGGGAGGAAGTCTGTGGGTCAGAGAACTCCAGAAGGCAGCAGCGGCCTGGGGTATTAAAATCACAAGGCTCTCTCTTATCAATGGTCAACAGATGCTGGGTAAGCTTTCATAGAGTATATAAAGCATGCAGGCTCTACATGGCTGAAACTCTGCTTGTTTGCTTGTTTTAAATAATTGCATGTGTAAAAATCTGAAGTTAGTGTCGGTGGGCTACTGAGCTAACAATAATTTTTCGAACTACAGTGGACACATGAACAACTCAGAGGCCAAAAGACACAGGCCATCTCTGGCTCATTTATGTGACAGCTTGCCATTTGGCACTTAAGGGAAGAAACTGTAATCCAGTGACACTCACATCCTCCCCGTTCTAGAGGACATGAAGGGCTATGTTTGGTTCAGGGGAGGTCTAGGGTGTGAGGTCAATCTCGTTAAAGGGGAAATGGACACTCTTAGCTCGTAAGAATAATTATACTTACAGTCGATGTTTTGAAAAACATGGATTTTAAGAGACACAGGAGTGCTGATGTATAGGGGCACGTGTACCCCAATATTCATAATAGCACTTTCGACAATAGCCAAATCATGGAAAGAGACTAAGTGTCCATCGACTGACGAATGGATAAAGAAGATGTGGTATATATATATACAATGGAATACTACGTAGCAATGAGGAAGAATGAAATCTGCCCATGCATAGCAACATGGATTGAACTGGAGGGTATTATGCTAAGTGCAATAAGTCAGTCAGAGAAAGATGCCATATGTTTCCATGCATAGGTGGATTTTGAGAGACTTAACAGAAAACCATGGGGGAGGGGAAGAGGGGGAAAAAAAAGACACAGAGAGGGAGGGAGACAAAACATAAGAGACTCTTAAAGACTAAGAACAAACTGAGGGGTGAGGAGGGTGTGGGAGGGGGGAGAGTGGGTGACAGGCACAGAGGAGGGCACTTGTTGGGATGAGCACTGGGTGTTGTATGGAAACCAATCTGGCAATAAATTATTTAAAAAAAAAAGAAAAAAAAGGATTTTAAAAGCAACAGATTCCATCAAACTTTGCCTGAAATGAGTTGAGTGTCCCATGAAAGTAACTTCTGGACTTTCAGATAAAATCTTAACACAAAACATTTTTAGGATCACTTTATCAACCTTCCTTCTTTTAATCTTTGTGGACTGGAAAGTGGAAGAAGCAAAAAATACAACGTAACTTCAGGGAATTAAGTCACAGCTTCTCCCAAACCTTGTTCTTACCCACTGGTTCTTACCTACCCTCTAGCTGTGGGAACATGAGACAACAATCTAGCCACGCCTTCCTCTTATCTAAAGCTAAACCCACTGCCTACATTTCCCTGTGAAGACCACAGGGAGCACCAGGCCAGAGAGAGGCCTGGTGCTGAGGACAGCTGTCAGAGGGAGCAAAGCAGGCAGGCTTTTCCACTGGGAAAGACAGAGCCCTGCTGCCTGGGTCTGATCTCACAAACCCTTAGTTTTTTCATCTTTAAATAACAATAATTGATTGTCACAATGTTACCACTGTGGTGCACGAGATATTAATAGTGGGGTATGTTGGGGCACGGATAAATGGGAACTCTATATTTTCCACTCTATTTTGCTCTAAAAAAAAAACTGCTCTAAAAAGCTGCTCTAAAATATAAAGCATATATTTAAGAAAAGAATAACGTTACCTTCCTCACAGCATGGTCAAGAGGTCAAATTGGATAATGCACCTGGCTGGTAGAAGATGTCCAATGAATACTGCCGGCCTCTATCCACACTACCTCCTCATTGCCCTCCCAGGCCACAGAATTAAACAGAGATAAGGGAGAACCACCTGAGAAAAGAGGACACTTAGCTACACTTGGAGTAGGCAAGGCAATTGAGGGAGGAGTGAATTAACAGGATAGAAAAGGAAAGAGGCCAATGTCACCTAGAGGTGACAGAATGCAGAGCTTGGTATGTATGACAGCGCTCGCAGAGACCGCAGGCCCGGAGTTTACCACAATTACAGCGTTTAGCATCCTCTCACTAGCAGGCATCGAGATGCACTGAAGACAGTCCTGGGGACGATGCTTCTGTTGACGCAGTTCTTCACCGAGCAAGGCCCAAGCCCAGTAACCTTCTATCTGTCATTGCCCAGCACGAGGAAAAACCCTCCCAGCTATGACAGTTTCCAATTTTACCCCGTATCAAATTAAAACATTCATTCATGAGCCTTGCTCAATTTATCTCTTTCAAATGCTGAAATACATTAGTTCTCTCTCCCTTTCTCCAAGGCTGCTAAGGTGTTCTGTTTCCAAGATTCCTTTTCCAAATGTTACAATGACAATTACTACTTACTGAGCACCTACTGGTGGCATGATGTGAATTATAAGTGAGGACAGAGTAGGATGCCAGATTTAGGAAATAAGATTCCACGAGACATACTCACATAAAATACACACACTCATGTTCATCTGACATGCAAATTTAATGGAGTCCTGCATTTCATCCAGCAACCCTGAGGGAGAGGGAGAGAACACATGCAATGCCTACTTCTGTGTCGGGGCCGGCTCCCTGGCTGGTGCCCTGCCTTGCCTTGGGCCTGGAAACTCAAGGGTCAGACAGAAACAGAACGGCCAGGTCTAGAGCAACTGGAAATGACAGGGACTGTGGTAAAACAAGAGTGAAGGCCCTGACTAAACCCAAAAAACACTATTAAAAAAAATACTAAGCTTGCTTTTAAGGTTTTGAGCCAGGTTTTCCAGAACTCTAGAAAAAAAAAATAGTATGCTAGCTAAGGGAAAAAAATATATCTGCGAGCCACAGATAGCCCACAGAACGGCAGTTTGCAAGGCAATTCCTGGTTTGTAGGCACATGTCTAGATGTGCTCATTCTGCGTTTAGGTCTGTGGGCATGTCGCTTCCCCACACGCTCTCAGCGGGCAGCACCTTGGCCCACCTCTGGCACAGGCTGCCCTCGCTGCCTGCTTTTCAACTGTCCTGATCCCACCTTCGGTGCTCTTTGCCAAGAATTACTGGAATTAGTGAGGTCCTTGAGACCTGAGATGTATAAAGCACACTGCATACACTTCTCAGCAATTCTCTTCTGCTGGCTTTCACGTTTTAGAAAGCATTTAGAATTCTAAATGCTGTTTTACAAATGAAACTGCGGGAGCTGAAAAGAAGAAAGTGGTTAACTTTGTCAATCATCTACCACAAGGCACCGTGAGGGGAACTTGATAACAATTTACCACATACTTACTCCTCACAATGTCCCTCTGGGGTATGAGTACCTCGTTTTACAGATGAGGAAGCTGAGGCCAAGCACAGTGCAGAGGATGAGCAAGGCTACAAACTTGCCCATTCTCATTCTTGCCTCTAAAACATTTAAGAGAGCCTCAACATTTTTTTTTTTTCCTTCCCTGCTTGTCAACCTTAAGACAGGGCTTCCACTGCTCCACGCACACAGGACGGCCCTCTGGGGTCCAAGGCGACACGGCCAGGTCTGGCACCAAATGGCATTCACCAAACTAAACTGGGCTTGTGAGCTAGCTCAAGAAAAGAAGCTTGAAGCACTGCCTCTCCCTGCCTGCCTTGTGTCCTCCATAACCCTCCTTCCCCTCCATGTCAGCGCTTCCTCCAGCTCACCCCGCCTCTTGTCCTCCTGGTGCTGGGGGCTACCTACACAGAGAAGATGGCCACCATGCTAGTCACTGGATTTATGGAGAACCGTGGATCCGTCTCCTTCACACCAAGCTGCTGACGGCACCAACTCTGTGCTCTTCGGCTCCACTAGTTCGTGAGCTTTATCACCACCACTTGGCCTATCGTGGCCAGTTTTTCTTCCCTTTGCTCTTTTTCTTTCTTGTCTCCGTGTGAGTGATTTGTTTGTTACAGGGTACTTGAAGCTGCCTCTTAACAACTGAGTGGATATATATGTGTGCATATTTTCTTCAGCGTTAGATGTCCTGAATTCTCCCACAGCCAATTTTAGTATACTTATTTTTTTTTAAGAGAGCAGGAGATACATAAAGGAGGAGTAATTATTTAATGCTATTGTATGAACCCCAGTGGGCCACTAGGCATTAATTTCCCAGTGAACTGAAAGAGTGGTTAGCTGTAGCAATCTCTTTAGAAAGAGTCAGAATGCCTGATAAAGCCAGTTTTAAAAAATGAGAATTCTAGTTAATCGTTACTTGTGAGGACAGATTGTCCTTTTTCTCAAAAGTATCTCATTCCCTAAGAAAGAGCCAGTTTTTCTAGATCTAGCTCAGAGAACTCGATCACATGCTCCTTAATGGTTCTCTTTCTTTGTGACCAAAATTCTACATTATTTTATAAAACTTCTGTGCTGTTACCAAATGGAAAAGGGTATAGGGCAAACAAAAAAACAAAAGCTCTCAAACAAACAAAAAAAAAACAAAACCCACAAACTTGACTAAAATGTCCAATACATATCTCTAAAATATTCTAAGGGATAGTATGTTAGCATCTCAGAAGTTAGAGGTTAGGGGGCGCCTGGGTGGGTCAGTCGGATAAGCATCCAACTTAGGCTCAGGTCATGATCTCAGGGTTTAAGCCACGCCTTGGCCTGGTGCTGACAGCCTAGAGCCTGGAGCCTGCTTTGGATTCTGTGTCTCCCTTTCTGCCCCTTCCCTGTTTGTGCTCCATCTCTGTCTCTCAAAAACAAATAAACGTTAAAAAAAATTTATCTAAAAAAAGCTGGAGGTTAAGAAAAGGTTCATTGATATGTGACTATCTAGTACATTCCTTTTCTGGAAAGAAGCACTATTACTGAAAATGTTTTCTACATCAATGAGCTCTGCATCAGCCCAAGGCCTATCACTTGTAGTTATTTCCTCATCAAAAATATCTGTCTTGTGGTTAATGTCTATGGTCTCTTAATACGGAAGTTGTCACTTGAGTTCAAAGGTTCAACCTCAGGGTTTTGGGTCTGTCTGATTGATTTTTAATTGACCTAAAACTGCATTCATTAGATTACCCCGGCCAAGACCTCTGTGGTCAACGGGAGGCCAGCAATGGAATACTGCTGGCTGGACGCCAGCTGGTCTTCCCTGTCTGGTCCCCAGGCAAAGAGTTGGTAAGGCTTTTCCAAACGGGGAAGCATCAGCAGCTACAGGTCTTTGCTAGCCATCAAGACACACTTGTATCCCCTGTGGGGAGAGCATGAAGCTCTCTGTATTCTAAGATGGAGATCTAAAATATTATTACATGAAAACAAATACTATTCTCATGGAGTGTCTCATCTCAAAAGACTTTTTAAAGTTTTAGTATTTGTAATAAAAAAGCAAGTTCGAACATCCTTTTAACTCATGCATGTCATTCTACAGCTTCACATTTTCACTGCATTTACCTTTTTGCACTAGTGACACAATGATTTTTTAGAACTGACATACGCTCTCTTCGAGGGATTTGTTTATGGATTTGTCGAGTTCATAAAGACAGATAACCTTTTATTACTTAATATTTCTTTTTTAAACTTTACAAATACTATGAGTTAGAACATAATTAATGAGAAATGGAAAAAATTAGCTTGAATTTTATATAAAAATGGGCAAAAATCAGATATTTATTTAATTATGTTATTTTCTTCTTAGAATTATTTTTTAAGTAATCAAACGAGCCCTAGATGTCAAACCCTGTTCTGCTTCAGTTAGCAAAAGGGTTACAGCAAGGGCTTCTTTCCCTTTTTTTTTCTCTTTTTTTGTGTTTATTCTTTAAACAGACTTTATTTTTTAGAGCACTTATAGGTTCGCAGTGAGACTGAGCAGAAAGTACAGAGATTTTCCATATACCGCCCCCCCTTGCCTGAACACCATACAACCACGCCCACTCTCAACATCATGTGCCAGCATGGGACATCTGTGATATCAATGAACCTACATGACACATCATAATTACCCCAAGTCCACAGTCTACATTAGGGTTCAGTGTAGTTGTACATTCTGTGGGTTTTGACAAATGCATAATGATTTGTATCCACCACTATAATGTCATACAGAATAGTTTCACTGCCCTAACAATCCTCTGTGCTCCCGCCCTTCATCCCTACCCCCACCCCACTCCTGAAAACCACCGATCTTTTTATTGTCTCCCCAGTTTTGCCTTGTCCAGAATTTCACATAGTTGGGAGTTGTATAGTATATACCCTTTTCGGATTGGTCTCTTTCACTTAGTAAATACGTATTTGAGGTTCCTCCATATCTGAAATTTCATGGCTTTATAGTTCATTTCATTTTAGACTGAATAATATTCCATCGTCTTGATGTACCACAGCTAATTTATCCATTCACTTCCTGAAGGATATCTTGATTGCTTCCAAGTTGTTGCTTCCAAGTTCCATAAGCAATTATGAATAAAGTTGCTATCAAAAGGAAAGTAGTAGGGCACAGTTGTTTTCTTTTCAAATTAAAACCAGCTAAAGCATTATAAGGGTATAGGGCAAATTTTGTAAGTTTCTATTGTCTGAAGGTAGAATTCATAAAAAATATATCAGTTATAAGTGTCACATGGTATAGAAAAATAATTTTTAAACCTTCTGAAATGATTATCCTTAAAATTGACCATTATTAATAAACAGTTGGGATGCCCATTACCATTCTAGAATCCATGATTTTATATGATTCTGAAAGTGATCCTTCTGTATTCTGGAGGTAACAGTTTTAGACATTATTATCTGGGCATAACAATAATAAAAATGATGTATTAAAAGGTACTATTTTAAAAATTACTTGTGAAAAGTAATATTTATATATACTAGATACCAGAAGTGCTGGTTCCTAATATACTCTTAGAGTAGCAACCAGTGATTCTATAAGACGTTATCTATAATTGGTGTGTCATATAAGGCACTTTCTTATCATCCTTAATAATAGAGCCAGCATTTATTGAACACTTTATGTGTCAGGAAATATGTGAGGTATTTACATACTCTCTCAGGTCCTCACAACAACCCTGCAAGGAAGATAGTCTCCCTACTGAGATTCCCATTGCACAGATGAAGATTAATAGGTTATGTAAGTTTTTCAGGGTCAGGCCTTTGACGAGTGGTAGAGGTTGGCTCTGAGTTCAGGCTGACTCTGAAGCCTATGACATACTGTCTTGTACACTGTCCTGAGGTAAACATATGACCCATGCAATCTGGGGAACTTGCCTTCCAAATGCACTTCCAAAAAAAACTATTAACTCATGTGTCCCTGATAGACATCTTTGTATGTTTCCTATTACCTATTTAATTATTCTACAGAAATTAAACTTTTTAATAAACTTTCAGAAATGTGACATGCAAAACCACTTTCTAAATTTGTCTTTTTTTGAAAACCTTGCTGATCAAGAGGAGAAACATTAAATATATTGGTAGATTAAGGACTTGAAAAGAAAATGAGACTATCTTTTGCTTCTAGTACCCTGTAGGATAAAGATGTCTCACATACATTGAAAAAGAATTTTGCTTTACATTAATTTTAACACCAGTTTGTGTCTACTTGGACACCTTATAGTGTTAGCTCATTTTGTTCTTGGTTTCACCACAGATGACATTTTATCACCAATGGAACACCCTAATAATTTTGTTTTGTGGCTACTGAAAAAAGACATCTTGCTCAAAATGCATTTAAATGTCAATAGCACTCTATAAATTGGTCCTAAATTGGCAGCATCAGATTTCTTACTAAACACCTTCATTAAAAAAAAAAAAAGGTACAGAGATATTGATTATTTTTCAGTGCTCTTTCTACTAGTTTCATTTAGACTTTTACTACCTTACTAAGGTTATTACTGAAGATGGAAAACAATTACCTTGGACTGTAAATGATACGATTTTTAAAGTAAGCATTAACATCTAATATGCTTGTATCATCACCAGCCTATAAACTATGATTCTCTATGGACAGAAGATCATCTGAGATGTTTTGTAAGTGATGGCAAGTATTTCCTGGGCTTGAAAATGCATACTGTAGCCATTGTGTGAAAGCTTTAAAATCTGATAAAGCCTGTTTTTTTTTTTCCCCAAATGGTAGAAAAAGATAATAATCATTCTTGCAGGATGGCAAGTGCCTAGCAAGAAATATATGCCAAATTTGGTGACCTGTTAAAGTAGACTGCATTACTTAGTATTAGCTTTGGGTATAAACAACTTCCAGTTTTCTTCAGCTGTTTTACAGCTTAAAAAAACAGGCAAATACCTTTATAATTTTTGGAGAAGGAAAAAAAAGATGCCAAGTTTATTAGCAGAGGTCAAACTATTTTACTATTCAAAAAGATGACACAAAGATACAAAACAATAATAAAAAATAGGGAAAAATGAATATATAGTCTACCTATTGTGGATAATACAGGTTGTTTTAACCTACATTCAAGTCTCCTCTCTTGCTCGTCTCTAGAACATAAGATATGAAAGCGAAATGTGTCCTTTCCTAGACTCCCTACAGCTAGAGGTGGCTCGGTGACAAAGTTCTGACCAGTGAGACATTTGCCAATGTCTGTTGGTAGTTCTGCTTTACCTCTTCTTCCTGCCCTGAATGAAGGCAAGAGGGGGGTAGGTGGGCTGTCAGAGTGGCCATTCAGCTACCACAAATGAGTGTAAACTCAGGAGCACCACAGAGGCATCATTCTGATGGAGCGGACCATGGCCTGGACCCCAGTTAAGAGTTGAAACTAAGGTTGTTAACTCATAGACTAACTACCACTAATGAATTTGACATTTGAGTAGCTATCCTTTGGTTGTTTTTTGAGTGACAGGATCAGAACTGGACGTACATCATACCCCCAATTAGGGGAAATAGGAAGTTTTTCTTTGTATTATTATTTTCATAAAATTGTTTGGTAGCTGAAACTATTCCAAAGTTTCAGTTTGATCAGAAGAGTTGCAAAATTGTAAATAATATGATTTATCAAAGAAATTATGCTGAGACCTCTAAGCTTTAAATGGCTCATGTGTCAGGGGTTATGGGGAGAGCCATAAGTGGCTAAAAAAAAATAATAGGTATGTAATAGGGTTTCTGAATTCACCTAGAAAATAGTAACTTTATGGAAGAATGTGAGTTCTTTTTCCTCCACTTTGCTCAAAAAAAGGAAAATATTTCTTCTAAGTGGTATAAATTATTCAAGTAAATATTGCTATGAAAGACGACTGTTACATTTTTGAATGAAAATCTCAAATATTAGTTAAGGTATTTTCTATAATAGAATTTATCCACAATGCTGGTAAGAAACCGAATTACTCTAATACTTGCATCCCATTCTTGTTAACTATATTACATAGCTTAAGCTATCTGAAAAGACCTCTGGTTAAAAAAAAATATGTAAAAAGGTATTTTTACTTAATAGTATGCTTCTAGTTAGTAAAACTAATAACACTAGTTGAAATATTTGTTATCTACTTTTATAGAGTTACAAAGCTGAGTTACAATTTTTCTCAATGTAAAATTTCTCCTCAAATATGTATATATATTTATATGTGTAAGAATACAACTTTTCTCCTATGTTTTATTATAACTACACCGAATCTGGTTTAAAAAGGTCAGTATACTTGTGATCTTCAACTATCAATTTCCATATAAGCTGAGTCTCTTCTACCATGTATTTTCTTCTCATTGTTTGAACAATATTAGAATTCCACATCCTTCATTTCTGGAAATGAGACTGTTGTTCCAAATAGAGAAGTATGACCTTCTACAGTTGACAGAAAATACCTTCCAAGCACTGAATATAAAATACTGTCCTTGGCTTAGGACTCTTTAACTTGATTTAAAATATTCTTGCTCAAAATGTTCCTCAGAACTGGGTGAATATTTTGCCTTCTCCCAGGATGCTCTGTCAGGATTTATGAGGAATCTGTCCATCCTACCTGCTTCCTTAGCCCTATTTTAGAAGAAGGGTGCCCTTCCAGCGACTAATTACTCACCTTTGAATTTACTGACAAAGATCTGAGGTCTTGAAATCTAATGGATCAAATGCATGGCCTATAAATGTTTATCCTTGTTTGCCCAGGAAACAAGCTGGGCAAAGATGAGCGTGTCAGGGTGGCCTCAGCTCTCTATCATACTGGCTGGCTCCTGTAGCACATACTCTCACAACAGGAAGCAGACCAAACTTTGGTCAGTCAGGCAGAGAACAAATTCCAGAACCAATTCCGTTAGCAGTGGGGTGCAGCCGCCTGCCTGTTCCAGTACTGGACTCTACGGACCCCAGCTCCAACTCCACTCTGACCTGTTGCTCTGTGCCTGGTTGAAGTGTTCATTCATTTCACAAACATCTAGGCATCTACAGCCAATGGCCAACACTGCACTCAATTCCTGTCCACCAGTGGCTAACCTTTACCTAGCTGTATGTCCATGAGTCTTACCGGTGTGACTAAGTTCTTCAATTCTGGTTCTACTTCTGCTTTTTTTCCTTTCTCTGACTTGGATCTTTGGGTACTAGGCTCTGTCCAGCTTAGATCCATGACTACCATAATATACCTCACTGGTATTCTTTGCAACTCAGACTTACACCTCAACTCTATTCTCAGGATTATTGGTAACCATCTCTTGTAAAGGAACTGCCTTCCTAGCATGCATGGTCTCTAGTCATTGGGCTCCATTAGCCATTGGCCTGGTCCATCAAATAAAATGCCACTGTACATGTACACATCACAAGGCAAGAAGCACAATGCTGTGATGTTTGCTACTGAGATAATCCAATTTACAAGTTTTTTCTATAGAGTAACATATTTAAATGCTGATTCATTATAATTCGAGGTACCATCCCCTCTAAATCGAGTCATTCCTGATAGAGAAACTTAGGCATTCCTCCATATTTCACCAGTAAAGCTAAGAGTTTTTCCAAAATGTCTTCAGCACAAGGCTTTAAATAATGAAGTGGCAAGATGAGATTTGGGTAACAGTCATTTCAAAATTGAAGGGAGGCCTTAACTAGTTTTCAACTACCATGTAGCTTGATTTTTAACACAGTGCTCAAGGGTGTAACCAAGTCACAGTGAGGTGGTTGCTGACAGATAAGGGTCTCTATGCTAATAGCCTGAGATCACAGAACACAAACTGGACTTTGTCCAAACCCTTGAAAGATACCAGTTATACTTAAAGCGAATTCCTCTTAATCATGAAGTCTGTGAAGAAGTAGTTATCACTCTTCCACCACTTCTAGAGAGTGTCACAAAAACAAACTGTGAGTTTAACAAAAGGCCGCATTAAAAAAATGTAATTCTGTTATCTATTTTTCCCAGTTTCTAGCCCTGATGACAAAGTATGGCTTTGATACGGTTTGTACAGAAAATGTTTTGTTTGCTCCTTTTAAGTGAAATGCCTCCGTGTTTCTCTTTGTACCTGTAGATTCAAAGTTGTAACATAATCACCCAAAAAGGATGGAGTGGATGTCATCCTCACTTTAATGAACACTTCGCTTTTGCTGACATTTATATAAAGTGAGAATTTGTTATCTACAATAAAACCATATTTCCATTATAACATGACCACAATCATATATTTCACCAATACTTAGCAATTGTATCATGTAACATGAAATCAATTATTAAGTATTTTTGAGTGCCTAATTGGTGCTCAGTATGTCAGTTTCCTTCTGCTTAACCCACAACAATTCACATCTGCAAGCTGTTGCTGTGTTGTGTCTTGCGGTTATGTTTCTCCAGGTACATGACACAGTGGAAAGGATGGGAATGCAGCCAGATTCTTCTCTTTCCCTCCCACGATGCCAGGCTAATCAGCTCTCTGTACCAGTGGTAATGCAGGCATTGATGACTAACTGACTCAAATATCAGAAGGACAAATTCTAGGACAAATGAATACTGAGAAAGACAACTCGAATAGCTAAACTTGATGTGGAGGTGACAGGGATAGGGATGATAGCGAGAAAAGAGTAGTTGGAGAATATTCTAAATCATTAGTTATGTAGAAGAAGGGAATGAGAGGGAATGAAGACAGCAAATACACAAACCTTATATAAAAGAAATAAAAATGATACTGGCAAAAACATTTCAAAGTTTCCAAACCATACCCTACAATAAAATTAAATTCAACATAGGTAACTACAATGGGACCTTATCCTGACTGTACTATGTTTCAACGTACACTGCAACAAGTCCCCAAACTCAAGTAATTTTTTGCCTAAGACCTCCAGAAGAAAAGGTCACTGGAAACTTAGGAAATGAAGAAAATTAAAAATTTCACTCAATTTTTCATGGTACTGAGTATTTCTAACCCCTAATTGTGTATTGTAGGGTTAAGTACACCCTTGTGGAATCTGTTACATATAAAAATAGACAAATAGATACATACAGGTTTGTTTTTTAACACCAGAAAATGTTTTTTCTTTTTATTTTACTATAAAACATGGAGCCCCATATCTGTCAGGCATGAGTATCTTCATTGTTAAAAGTCACTAATTAAACATGATTATCTTATTTGCAAATGAAGTTGCTTCTAAAAGCATAAAAGGTCACTGGTTTAAAACATGGTTTCTCAACCTCGGCACTGTTGACACGTTGGGTGAATACTTCTTTGTTGTAAGGTTGTCCTCTGCTCGGCTGGATGTCTACTGGTATCCCTAGTCTCTACCTGTTAGATGCTCTGTAGCACATATCCCCAGATGCAATAGCCAATGTCTCCAGACATTGCCAAATGTCTCCTGGCAAAGGCTGGGGGAGGGCAAAATAGCCCTGGTTGAGAAACAATGGTTAAAACAAATAGTTCAATTAGAGTACTAATCCTAATGCTTTTTTTTTCATAAATTTTTTTTTAGCATTTTTATTTTATTTTTTGAGAGACATAGAGACAGAGTGTGAGCAAGAGAAAGGCAGAGAGAAAGGGGGACACAGAATCCGAAGCAGGCTCCAGGCTCTGAGCCATCAGCACAGAGCCCGACGCCGGGCTCAAACTCACAGACGGTGAGATCATGACCTGAGCTGAAGTTGGCCGCTCAACCGACTGAGCCACCCAGGCGCCCCCCCCTAATACTTTTTTAGCACAATGAACTAGGCACAATTCAACTTAATCCTCAATAACAATTCTTATGGAGTAGGGTCTATTTTAACCCCTATTTTACAGATGAGGAAACTGAGGTACAGAGAGGTGAAGTTACTGCCCAAGGTCACTGGACACATAAGTGGCAGAGAGGGAAGTCAAACCTAAGGAGTCTGGCTCCGGAGTGTGTGCTCCCAACTTCTACATGATACCTGTGATGACATAGGGAGAAGAAACACAATTTACAATTATTTCTCATTCGGGATTTTTAGTAGTCATAATATTGGACACCTTACATATGCCTAGTGAGTTCAGAATAGTGATTTGTAAAACAGGAACAATAATGAGAGAAAATAAGATAATTTATCAAAGGTAGTTAGAAAGCCTCAAAAAAAAAGTTCTAAGAATAATGAACAGAATATTCTTATTTATTCATATTCTTCACATGTGGATGTATTCTTGATGTCTCTTCCCTGTTTGTGTGCAGAGAGCAACTTGACTCAATTATACAGAGAAACTACTATAAAACCTGGCTTCTTTTGCTTTGGGTTATCCCTACCAGTAATCTGAAGCACAAAGCACCTCCTGGGTAACAGCCTGGTTGGTTGATCACAAATCAGAGCAACAGGCCACAAGATTCACCAGTGGCTGTTGAGTATCTCTTGTATATGGGCTGCGCTGGGCTTCACAGACCACATCACACATAGTATCCGCAAGTAGTAAGTAGAAATCTCCCCAAAGATGTCCGCTCCCTAATCTCTGGCCCTGTGAAATGTAATATTACAAGGCAAAAAGACAGTTTGCAGATGCAATGGAAGTTACATCTAATTATCCATGGATAATTAAGGTAACCTGAAGACACAGAGAGAAGCCTGGATTATCTAGGTGGAGCCAATCTAGTCACCTGAGGCCTTGAAAACAGAGTTCTTTAGCTGGAGGCAGAAGAGATGCAGCAGAAGGGAAAGTGAGGGATTTAGCCGCCTCAGCTGACTCAGTGTGATGTTGTCAGTCTGAAAATGGAGGGGTGATGTGAACCTGAATACAGGCAGCCTTGAAGAGCTGAGAGGCTCCTAGCTAACAGCTGTAAGGAAACTGGGACCTCAGCTCTGCTGTTGCAAGGAACTGAATTTTGCCAACAAGCTGAATGAAAGTCTAAGTGGATTCTCAACCAGAGCCTCCAGGTAAGAGTGCAGGGCCCCCCAGTGCAGAGACACCAAAGAAGCCCACTCACTGGGGCCTACAGAACTGTGAGACATTAATTTATATAGTCTTAAGCTTCTACATTTGTGATAATTTGTTACAGCAACTACAGAAAACTAACATCGCACACAACGGGCCTGAACAAGGAAGAAGAGTAACTCACTCACTGCCACACCGTGAATTACCAAGTGGCAGACAAGGGTTTAGAAACCCAGGCTTTCAACCCCCAAACTATTTCTTTAAATACTAAATATCTGCTTCATCCTGGAAGCAAATGGTTTTGTATCCATTTACTCACAGGCTCCTCACAACAGCCATGAAAGCATTTTACAGATGAGAAAGGCTCAAAGGCAGTGTGTACTTACACAGGGTCACACTGTTAATAAGTGACAAAGCCATGAGCTCTTTTATCTCTTTGCCTTTGCATGTGCTGCCTTTAACAGTAAATATGTAATAAATACAGAGGATTAAACAAAGCAAGCCATAAAAGCACCGAAAGACAAATGATCTTCTGCTGAAGGGAACCAGGTAAGAATTTGTGGAACTAATAAGATTTAAGTTGGGTCTGGATAGAAAGGTAAGATTTCTAATGATGAATGCTAAGACCTGATATTGTTTCTAGAAACATGGAGTCAAACTCTGGTGTGTGTGTGTGTGTGTGTGTGTGTGTTTTAATTGGTGTTGTTAAAGTGTTTGGACTTTATCCCCCTACGAAGCAGCACTGTGAGATGCTGTTAAATAGAGAACATCTCTGGGTAGGTATGTTTGATTCACGAACTAGTATTTTGCAGGCATTTTTGTATCATAGTGGAACAACATGAAAATGCTGGTAAACTGTCATTTCAAGGAGGCGGAATTTTCTGTTGTGAATATATATACACAGCAGAACCCCAGACAATCTGCCTCTAACAAGTAGTCCCATGACAAAGGAACCTCCAATAAAATAAAAGCAGCTGGATGCAGCAGAGATGGAGGGAGACCTCTGTGTATCCAGGCAACCCTGTCTTCTCCAGCGCTCAGGAGGCTCCGTGTCACGGCTACATTGGTGCTGAAAATCAATACTCCACCACTTGGACATAGTGGAGTAGACACCTAACTACAGCTGGGTCAGATTCTCCATTCTGGGAATTTAGAATTTAGTCTGAGACACTTTGTGGAATATTAGCACTTCAATGTAAAACTGAAGAAAAGCGCCTGTTTGCAGAGGAAAGAATAAAACAGATGTGTCTATGGACAAAAGATCAAATAAGCCAGGATAAGAAGCTGTAAGAATAGCAGTCTTGGTCCAGGTCCCTTGACAGTTCTGGGCCCTGTGGCGTCTTGCTGCACTTTTTGACTTGGATCCATGACATACCCTCTCTTATCTTTGCAATAAATATCCTACCCACTTTCTTTAACCGAAGCTGAGTGGATTTATATTCTTACAAAGGATCCTTGCATCAAATTCTCAACAAAACAAAAAACAAAAAAAACACCCAAAACACAACACTTGGGACCATGTGTCTTTTCTCTATTCCAAACACTTGGGAAAACTCCAAGACTAGGTCAATCTACTTGTCTGCTTCTTCAAATATGTCAGAGTGGCTGAATCCTGCTAAAGAAAAACCAAACAAGTGAGCAGATGGGGCATCACAAATCCACGGCTGCCAGCCCCAAATGTGTGCTTGGCCGTGGCCAGCAAGCTGCTTGTTTCTTTAATGTTTTCATTGCCGCTCGTCCTCTTGCTGCTATCATCCCATCCTTCCAGTTCCAACCGCTTTGGCCTTCTTGAAAGAAGGTACCTTACCTCCCATTATCTGTACCTTATCTCACCTGCAATATGGATTCCACTCCAAATACACCACTGAATATGTTCCGGTAGGGATCTATTTCTTCTTGCTTGTTACCAAATCTACAGGCCAATTCTTAGTCCTTATCTTGTTTCTCAGCATCATTTGACACTGCTGACACTCACTACTTAAAATGTTAAATATCCAAAAATGCCCCAGGGTGCCATACTCTGCTAATTTTCTTTCTGTGCTTCTGATGGCTCCTTTCCTGGTGTCTCTTACCCTGTGCATCCCTTAAATATTGATGTTCCTCAGGCTTTAGGTCCTGGACTCTTGTAGTAGGACACTCTACCCATGAGGGAGCTTATGTACTTCCGCAGCTAGATGGTCTTAAGATTGGTATCTCTAGGGGCGCCTGGGTGGCTCAGTCGGTTAAGCGGCCGACTTCAGCTCAGGTCATGATCTCGCAGTCTGTGAGTTCAAGCCCCACATCGGGCTCTGTGCTGACAGCTTAGAGCCTCGAGAATGCTTCAGATTCTGTGTCTCCCCCTCTCTCTGACCCTCCCCAACTCATGCTTTATCTCTCCTGCTCTCAAAAATAAACTAAAAAAAAAATTAAAAAATTAAAAAAAAAAAGATTGGTATCTCTAGTTCAGTCCTATCTTTGCAGTGCTTGCTCTATATTTCCAATTGCCCATGAGAGACCTTCTACACTTGGACGTCTTTCTGACTTAATGCAAAACACCTCAAACCAAATCCATCACACCTTTCTACTCCTCTCCTTTGCCTGGGTCCCCACTATCACCCCATGTACAAAAACCAGGAACCTAAGCACTGTCTTTGACTCTACTTCCTTCTTCTGTCTCCATGTAAGTGTTCACAAAGTTCTATAAATGTTATCTTTTAAATATCTCAACAATCTGTCCACTTTGGCTATCCCCACTACCTCTATGTTAAAAAAGCCATCATCGCCTTTCACCTGGATTAGTGCAAAGCTCACCATGTGCCTGACTCCAATGTATCCAAAAATGCAAATCTGAGATTTCCCCAATTTAAAACCCTTTCGTTGCTCCCATTGATCTCAAGATAAAGTCCAAACCCCTGTGAGATCCATTTTCTGGTTTACTTCTCTGGCTTATTTCTTAGCACTCGCTTCTCAATTGCATTTAGCTGGTTCAGATTTTGGCTTACCCTCAGGACCCTGTCACATGCCTCTCTGTATTCTGTGCCCCCTTCCTCCTGCTCTTCAAGTGGCTAATTTCTGCTCATCTCTAATACTCTACTACTTTTAGAAAGTATTCCTGAAACTCCTAAATCTGAGCCTCCGGTCCCTATCACACTCTCCCACTGCACTTCCCCTACTAGAACACTCATCACACTTCTCCTCCCTGTCCTCTTGGATTCCAGATTGGCACTGGTCACGTATGCCTTTCTTCCTGGTGTCTCTTCAGTGTTCTGTACAGGGAAGTCCTCCTAAGTATTTCTGGAGAGAGCACTGTTGGAAATGGTTCTTGATTTGGCTTATTTTAGGAAATTAATATTAAGGTTGTTTTTTAAAAAAAACATTTGGATATGAATGATTACTGTACTGCTCCACCTGCATATACTTTAGAGAGTTATACTGGCCAATGTGTCGTCACTGAGGACCAATTAAACATGCTTTGTTGTTACTTTTATATAAAATCTGAGTGTCAAGTCAGTAATGATGCTTACTTCGACTCACAAATCTTTTACGGTAATGTACCTCATTATGAATTTTAAAATTAGTATTTCACTTGCATTACTATGGTCATAGTTTATGA
The DNA here is from genome assembly GCA_030068075.1 of Paguma larvata. Classification (NCBI taxonomy): domain Eukaryota; kingdom Metazoa; phylum Chordata; class Mammalia; order Carnivora; family Viverridae; genus Paguma; species Paguma larvata. The sequence continues at coordinate 105,336,821 of CM057829.1, forward strand.
AATGTCTCCCTTAAAAATTTAAATAATTGCAAGATTATTCATTCTAAAATTTAGGAGTCATAGTTGCCCCAAGAGTAAGGGGAGAAAAGGAAGCATTTTTTTTTTTTTTTAGTTTATTTATTTTGAGAGAGGGAAAGAGAGAGAGAGCAGGGGAGGGGCACAAAGATAGGGAGAGAGCGAATCCCAAGAAGGCTCCACACTGACAGTGCGCAGCCTGACACAGGGCTCAAACTCACAAACTGCGAGATCATGACTCGAGTCAAAATCAAGAGTCCGGTGCTTAACCCACTAAGCCATCCAGGTGCCCCGAAAAGGAAGTAAATTTAGACTTTCTTTTTCAGAGACTGTCCTCATTCTCTCCATTTTTGACTTAAACAAGTTTCCAGGACTCCCAATTATTTTCATTAATGCTTAAAGTATAATTTTAGATAATTATATACATACACACATAATCACATATACATGACGTATAAACGTATCATTAAGGTGTATACACACACATTAATACACACTAATAAACATGTGCTTACCGTGGACCACAATATCATTAAGAGAACCTTTTCCAAACAAACTGATCATGGGTTTTACTTTCAAAATTAAGTGGAAAAACAAAACAAAACACAAAAAACTGAAAACCAAAATGAAAACAAACAAAAACAAACCCCCAGCATGTTGTCTGCCACAAGCTGAGATGGAAGATTGTCAACCCTCATGCTCCTGCTTCCCCCTTACTTCTCAGGCCAAGGAGTGACTCCAGTGACTCTCAGTTCTTTAGTCAAAAGAGGGAAGATCCTCAAGGACGCCAAGGCAAGGGGAGGTAGCCGCCTTCGCCAGGAGTGAATGCAGCCTTGGGAAGATCTGTGCCCGGGACAGACAGACCCAGTGTCAAATCCCAGGTGAGCCACCCAGAAGCTCTGTAACCCCAGGCAATTTTCATGACCCTTCTTAACCCCAATTTCTTATGTGTAAAATGAGGAAAATAAGACTGAAGTCACAGGGCTGTTCTGAGAATTAAGCAAGTTCATGTACGTAAAGTGGTTAGCACAGTGCCTAATAAGAAGTAAACACTCCATGATGGTAAACTATAATTACTTTCATATTTTCACCCCTCTAGAATTAAAATTACAGATAAAAGAGACAAAATCCATGCAAAGATGAGATTGTAAAAATCTAGTTATTCGTCGTTTTAATTATCTATAGATCAAGCTACAGAGAAAATCACTTAAAGAGACTATTCTCAGAATAAGAAAAACATGCATTCTACTGGGAGAAAAAAAGGAAGCATGTTACAAAGTAACACTGAGAAGGTATATTTTTGATTAAGTGTGGTTCTAACTGCTACCTCTGTTTTAATCCTAGAAAAAAAGAGAAAATTAATGGGTATTGTCATTGTTGTTGTTCACGAATTAAATATACCTGCAAATTAATAGCTGAAGCTTAAGAGTCATTTAAGGAATAAATACGTTATTTCAAACATTCATGCAAAATGCTGTTTAAGAAGGAAATAGCTAACGGGGGTCTTCTTATATAATGATGGAAAACTCTAGGATGCATTATATACAGACATTCTCTTTTCTGATCACTAATGTGTTCTGGCCCCCTGGGCTCTGTGAAGACAGGGTACTCCAGAGTGAAGTACAAGAGCAGCGATCTCCGCTAGAGCTGGAGGAAGGACCTTCCCTCCCTGCCAGTTTAGTTTACCACCTTCTGATCATTTCTTGAAAGTGCTGTCTGCAAAAATCCCCCAGTGCTTTGGAAAGCCTAACAACTCTATGGTGATGCCTGCGATTTCGAATCAATCAAAGGCATTCCTTCCTAAGATAGCCTTCCAGCAATTCCACTGAGAGCACAGATATGCTAACCAATCACGTAACTAGACAGCTTTCTCCGTAAGGAATTCTAAAACCTTGCAGCAAGTGCCCCACAGGTCAGGGAAAAGGTGATCTGTCTATCCACCAGTGCTAATGTCTGGAATTCACCCCGCAAGCTTCCGGGAAAGCAAGAGTCCCTGCTGATAAGCATAGCCCCTTCCTGATGATTAAGGTGACTAGTTAACATACATAACCCCAATTCTGCTACTCTTCTGTCATCTACCTTTGTGTCATTAGCACCACCTCTCAGTGAGAGAAAACACAAAAGGATGAAAGATGACTAACAGCATGGGTAAAAAGTATGAAAAAAAAGGGGGGGGGGTTCCTGGGTGGCTCAGTTGATTATGTGTCTGACTTCACCTCAGGTCACGATCTCATGGTTCAGGGGTTCGAGCCCTATATCGGGCTCTGTGCTAACAGCTCGGAGCCTGGAGCCTGCTTCGGATTCTGCATCTCCCTGTCTTTCTGCCTCTCCCCTGCTCGTGCTGTCTCTCTGTCTCTGTCTCCTTCTCTGTCTCTGTCTCTCAAAAATAAATGAACATTTAAAAAGCATGAAAGAAAAATGTAACTAAATTAAGCTAAATTAATACAGCTAAAATTAATAGTTGATTATCTATGGCATATTCGGCTATAAAATCCTAAACCTCTATTACCACATCAAAGACAAGCTGGAGGAATTAGGTCAGAGTTTTTACTTATCAAGAACACATACATCCAGATGTGTTTTCCTAATGAGAAATCCATAGTCAGTTAACTCAAACCTGGTATTATCGTTTGTTAAAACTTCTGGTCCCCAAAGAAGTCCCTTCAAAATGCCTAACTTCTAGTGCCTTTACTTTATGAAAACCTGGAGTGTAATTCTCCAGATCACAGGTGGGTGGAGAACTACAACCACAGAAGCAACTACACTGAATCCCAGATTTAACAGGCATATTCTAATGGAACCACGTTAAAGAGGCATCAAGAAAAAAAATAGATGCACAGCATCTCCCCCAAGGGCTACTTTTTTTAAGCCTCTGTATTTTAGTTCATCGCACTACGCTATATCTTTGAATAGGACTCTCTCCTATTTATAAAATTATTGTCTGTTCAATTTCAATCAACTTTGGAAATATTGTCAAGGCATAGGAAATGCAAGATTCTTTGATTTTAGCTTTTCCTATTTTCCTTACCACAAATGTCAGGTAGATTTAAAATTCTAAGACTGAAATAAATAGATTGGGCAGGAGAGTGTTAAAAAAGAACAGTTAGAAAAAAAAGGAGACTAAAACATACTCGCAGTCAGCAAAGAATACCTTTAGCTCTCCACGCTAATCAGTTTTAATTAAATAAATCCTACTATGAAATCTAACATGACATAACTTAAAAATTAAAAATAATACCATAAGTCAAAAGCCTTCTATTATTTTAGGTTGAATCATAAGAACTTAAGTCTTGTTTCTTAGGTTAAGACTAAGTTCAGTTAAAATGTTCTTCAGAAAGCCTTTAAGAATATAATGTTCCAATAAAAGGAAGTCAACTTTTAGAACATTAGTTGATGTTCTGTTTCCAAATCTAATCCTCCAGGCATAAGCTACAAAGTTAATAAAGAGCAGATTAAAACCAACCAAGAACAAATTATTAGTTCCATTTTCCATTTCACTCTTCAATTCTTGTTTTAAATGCACCAGGAATCTCGGCTGCAGACGTGGTTAAAGCTGTAGCAGCTCTAATAATCAATGGATCTTATCACAAAGGGTGTAGATACTTCTAAATGAAAGCACCATATGCCTAATTATTGAGCTAAATTTATACATGTAGCTATCTCTGAATGAAACATTTTCAGCCTTTCAGCTCACAAAATATTTCTTTCCATGCCTTTAAGGTATTTCTCCAGATTTCATTCTCCTCTGTTTTTTCTTCTCCTCCCCCAGTGTGAGCATTGTGTGACACACCAGGCCAGGAAGCTGGAGGTAACTAGACGCTGATAAACAGTCACCCCCTCTATGGTTTTCCCAAGGATGAGCATCACTGCTGTGAGATAACAATTGAAACAAGGCAAAACAATGCTTACTTTCCTGCCACAGGAAGTGGGAATTTTGGCAGCAACAACAACAAAGTACGGAGGTAAGAGCAGAAAATACAAGCGAGCCAGCATTGGTTAATTCAACAATACTGCGGCCAAAACTTCCGCTTTGTTCCTGGAAATGACTTCTCAAATCCACCTACTTACCAACAACCCCTTTCTTAACAAAAGTCCAACCTTACTACTCCAACCAATCCCTCATTACTGATAAAGAAATACTATTTACTGAATAATGAATGCTATGTGCCAGGTATTATGCTGAGAGATTCACATACATTTTCTACTTCAATTCACACAAGGACTCTGCACAAGAGAAATGTTAGCCCCATTTCACAGGTGTGGAAAGGGAGGCTCAGAAGCACTGTCTGACTAGAATATTGCGGATATACTTAAGTTGTTTCTCAATTTGGTTACATTTAAGACAAATTGTTTTCCATTGTAAATTCTGGGCCATGAATCTATGTAATAGAAAAAGGTCTCTCCACACTCAGGGGGTCTAACGTGTAGTTGGAAGATAACATATATGCCCATGAAATTAACAACCTATAGGGCAAAGACAGAGATAACAGATGCCATGGGAATTTGGAGAAGGGAGAGATCAGTGAAGGCTGGGAACGTGAGAAAGGGCTTCATGGGGGACATGGGTGCTCAGCAAGTAAGAGGACCTTCCAACTGAGAGGAAGAAACTAAATAAGGCAAAACAAGTGTTTTGGAGACAGTAACTATGCCAGTTTAGCTAAAGCAGTTTAGTTTAACTAAAACTAAAGTCTCTCCTAATTTAAGAGCTATGATTCAAGAAACAGAGGCAGATTTATAGAAGACTATGAGTACCAGCCCAAGGAACGAAGACTTCCTTCTAAAGCAATGTTTTTCACTCTCTAGTCACTGGACCAGGGTTATCAGCACCAACCGAGTACATACTAAAAATGCAAATTCTAGGGCCCACTCAGATCTTATGAATCAGAAATTCTGGGGGCAGAGCCCAGCAATCTGTGTGTGTTAACTTGCCCTCCAAGGGATTCTGAGGCTGGCTAAAGTTTGAATTGCTACTCCACAGGAAATGGAGGCCCACTAAGACCTCTGAGATTGGTGACTCAAGGGAAGTGATGTTTTAGGAAAATTAATCTAATAGTGATATGCAGAAGGAATTAGAAAAGGGACCATCTGCAAATTCATAAAATTCACAGAGCTTCTATCATGCAATTATTTATACGAGAGAGTCCTTTTCAGGAGCTACGAAATATTAAATTGGGAAACAGAAGACCAAGTACTTTCACAAAATATCACACCTTCTTCCAGAGAAATTTTTATTAAATTCTAATTTCTCTAGTGGAAAATAACTCCTAACTTATTACTTTTCATTTCAGGGTGGTACTGTAAACATTACTTATAAAAACATCATTGTCTCAAAAATATTTGCTGGCGGGAGCAGGAGGGGGAAGACCCGAACCAACTTTAATTAGGTGTCTCATGTACAAAACTGAAATCTAAGAAAAATGACAACTCTTCATAAATGTAGTCCATGACTGTAGATACTAATGAATAGAAATGAATGAGGACCCTACCTAAAAGTCACATACCTGAAAAATAAAATACTGAATGTCAATATAAAGCAGACTCACTTTTAAACAAAACAAACTTTTATATTCAATTTAGTGATTTTCAAAAATATCTCACAAGTATCTACATGGATTTCAGCAGTGTTACATCTGGTCAAAAGATTTTTTATGAAAAAAAATCTTCACAGCCAGTTTATTAATCATATAGGAAAATGAATACAGGTTTTCATTTCATAAATCATTGTGAAAAAAACTTTAAAATGGGAAAAGGTGTTTCCTACATTGAGTACTCTCTGTTCACTAGATCTGATTCTGAATGACTTTTGACTGTTACAAAGTATCGAGCTTTCCCTCAAAAGACAATGGCTTGTTGCCTATGAGGGTACATAGAAGGGGCTTGAAAGATGGGTGACACCATTTTTGGATATGTGGTTATACAAGCTGAGGTATGTGTGTCACACTTAACTTGAGTAACTCCTCTTGCTATGTTTGCTTAAATAAGCACATTCATTCAACAAATATTTACTGAGTCCTATTACTGGCAAGGCCCAGAGTTAGTTGACCCAGTAGGTGCATAAGGGGGGAGCTCTATCCTGCTCTCAACATGTTAGTACTGGAACCGATTCATGACAATGAAGAGCCAACATCACAGTTCTCTTGGAGTAAGAGAGAACAAGTACTTCTCAACTATGTTATGGCTTTATCTTATTATTGATAGACAACTTACTAAATCATAATTTTTATTCACCCTAACTGCTAAAACAGCTTAAAGCAGTAGTTAATAAATCAACTTCATTTTTTATACTCCTCAAATTGTTCCCCACCCAGCTTCCTTTTTGTTGCTCTTGTTTTTAAGCTACTAAGTTCTTCATCACACATTCAAAATTAAGTAACCCCTAGGAGGATCAAATAATGAAGACTAACCAAAATGCTTAATATGAGTAAATGTACACAAAGTATTAAATACATGCCAATTACTAAGTAGAGTTCCTTTTACACTTAATAAGAACGCCTTATAAAATTGCTGACTCAGGCTAATAACTCCTGAGAACACAGTATGGACTGTAGAAACATTTCTAATTATGAGATGAAAACCTGTAGTTGACTAGATACATTATAACATTCGACACTGCTTGTCGACTACAAAAATAACATGTCTCAGAGAACAGCATCCTAAACATTCTAAAATTACTATCATCTCAAACCACAATTTATAAAAATAATATAGTACATTTATGTCAATCGTTATTCACCATGTTAACGCAGTCTCAAAGCCAAATTGAAACAGTTCTGGCGTTTGGCAGACTTTTATGAATTAACCAAGGTCAGAGTAAAAATACATTTTGAAATGTGCAGCTCCTCACTATCATAAAAATGCATGACTAAGAGCACATTATTTGAAGGAGTAGCAAAAAACAAAAGGCTCAAATTTCATGAGCAATAATGCTTTTCTTTCACTCTCAAAATACCTTACACAATATGTATATTTATCTTATTTAAAACATTAAATGCCTCTAAAATAAATAAGATACTTTTTCTTCTGTAAGAATTCAGCTTTGTTAAGACTCGTCATTTTCTGGCATCACTAAAATCACTTCTGAAATTCTATCTGGACTATTTTTGATCTTCAACTATAATCCTAAAATATCAAAAAACCATCCTGATGATTCTAAAAGGAGAAGGATCCTTCCCTCCTTCCCCAGACCTTCAATGAGGCTGATACTTTCCTCAAATATCTGATACAAAAACCCAACTAAAACTTAACAACGAAGATAAGCTGATGGAAGCTGGCTGGGTCCTAGCCATGGAAAAGCAGACTGTTCCAAGGTGCTTGGTAAGTACTGTTACCAATAAAGAGTACTTTTTTTATTCTAAGTGCCCAACTCAGGGAAGAAGCAAATTTTGTTGTAAGTTTTTTATTTATTTATTTACTTTTTAAAATAAAATGCTATCTATCACCTTACAGGACCTTGCCTCCTTTGGGAGCCTATATGTAACCAGCCAGCTTGTAGATCCTTCTCTGATGGATACCTCACTTCTTAGGCTTCCACACTTTGCCTTTTCCCTAAATCCTGCCCCTTTAATAACTTCCTTGTTCTAACCAACTCACAATGAGGAAATGCAATGTCAACCAACACAGAAGAAACTGTTGCTCCAAGGAAAGCAAATTAAATATACAAGATATTGTTTCATCACCTATGAAATTTACAAAGATACAATAGACTACAGTCACTATCTTACAAGTGGAAGCATAAATTGTTTTTGGAAAATAATCCTTCGAAATGTACTATGATCCCTTGATCCATTCATTTCCTCTTCTAGAAATTCAAGGGGAAATCCTATGTATGGGGGGTTAGAACAATAAAAAATGAGATGGAAACTTCATGGACAAAGGTGTTTATCTCAGCGTTTTTTTTATGAAAATAAAAACTGGAAATAATCTAAACATTCAGGTCCAAAAGAATGGTTAAATAAACTATGATGCTTCTATTTCATATATTATAGTATCATAAATGACACAGTTATATCGGTGGGGGAAAAGCCCTATATGTTGGGGTGGAGTAGTGTTGATATTACCTGTGACTAAATGATAGGAATGAGAAGGATTTTTTTTTCTTTTTTTCTATTCCTGTGTACTTCCAAATGTTCTCCCCCACGCCCCAGGCCAGCATTAGTTTGTAATGAAATAAGACAATGAAAGATATTTCCTTCTTCTACAAACCTATTCTCACCCTTGCTAAGACAAATCTCAAAGTATAATAACTTCTGCTGCGCAACTTGAGTGATATACTTTTAACAGCAGCCTTTAAGAAGCAATACATCTATGAAAGGGAGGCACTGATGGTGAACTTTCAGGCAGCTGGGAATGAGATTCTGAGACCGGGAACACACCCCTGTGCTTCCTTGGTCATTCTGCAGGGCTGTCCTTTTGCCTTCTGCCCTGACAGAGATTCAGTGAGGAAACACACACTTTACACAGTTCCAGCACACACTGTTGTGAAAGGGGAACAAGGGGCAGACAATCATGCCCGAACCTCAGCTCAGGGAATCTGCACACGGCTACTACCCCCAGCATGGATCATGGGCCCTGGCCTCCTATCTCTGGACCCTCTGGACCCTTAGAAAAATCAAGTGCTCCTCATAGAACTTTGAAGAGACCATTCAGTGAGAAAGGATTGGGTAGATAGATTCCAGCAATAGCTCATGGTTTTTGCATGGCCTAAGTTCACTCTCCACCAGTGCACAGCCTGTGTACATGCCTCTCAGCCACACCCTTCCTCATAAACCGTGGCCTCGGCAAACAGGTATCCCTGCTAGTCTACAGCAAAGATGGTGTCAGCAGGTGGCACGCTGTTATTAGACCGCCCCGGCGGAAGCTCGTGTCCTTCCTCATGTCCTCATCCCTTTCTTCCATGCCTCCTCTCACACCAAGCACCGTCACACTAAGGACTGGGGACAGGACAACCCAATGGGAGACCCACATACAAAAGCACGAAAAAGTGCAAAGGAAAGTTACTATGATATGGCCTGAGTGTCACTAAACGAACAAATGCAGAGCATTAGTGATGGGAAAGCAGTGGGGCAAATCAGGAACTGGGCCTTTGATAAGCTTAAGAACCAGGGAAACAAACGGACTGAAAAAAGGAGTCGGAGGCGTTCTAGTTACGAAAGACAAGTGAATACAAAGGATAGCGGGTAATTTTATTATCTCTGTTTGGGATTATCTGCACTACTTCCTGGGCATTCTTGTATCTAAAGCAACTGCCAGAGTATTCAAGATGGAAAGGAGGGCTGTGCCTTTTAAATGCTCTTAAGCCTTAATCTCATTTGGTTTTCTTTCAAGTACCTAACGATCACAGAAGTCTTTATCATGACTCAGTGGGGGTAGGGCAGTGCTGCCCCTTCTTCGGAGCAAAGGAATTAGCCAGCACTGCTTTCTTAGGCAATACCTTACCAAGCAGAGATGTTCCTCTCCCTCTGGGATGGTCTCAGTGGGGCTTCTCACTGCTGGCCTGCCATTCAGGGCTGAGGAGGCGGGAGGGCCAGGCCAGCCAGCCTCCAAAACATATGTTCTCATTAGAGTCAAGAAATCATAGGCGGAGTGGGGCCTTCAGGCTAAGAGGCAGTTCCCAGCTCTGACTTTAGTGCACTGGGGGGAATTTCAGGAAGTCACAGCTCGCTGGGCCCTGTTTCTCATGGAAAATGAGTACTGGGCTTCAAGATCTCAGAGGTCTTTCTGGGCCAGACACCCTAATAAATCTCAATTCACGGCTCTCAAAGAAGGGCAAAACCTTAGAGTTACAAAGTATAACCGCTTTATGTGAATTTTGATTATTAGGGGATGGACCGAGCTCTGATTATAGCATTGATCATGATGAAGTAAATTTCTGTCGAGTCTAAAACAATTTTCCTCTCCTTTCTTAAAAAGATTCCCCTAAAGGTAAAACTGGTTAAAAGGCACTTTACTCAATCTCTCTATTTCGGGGAACAGTTTCAATGCCTAAGAGGTAACTAACTCAAGGACTGCGATCGCTCTGAGAAGATGGCACTTCAGGAATACGCATATTTGACTATGAGAAAGAGACTAATTCTTTAACAAATACTTGAAGTACAGAAGCTGAAGAAGCCTATCATTTTAAAGATACCTGAAGATTTTTGGAATTCGGAAGGAATCTGAGAAAATCAGAGTTGACAGTAACACAATAAAATCATAGCTGTCTGGAAAGATCATCTTGATGAACTGGAAATATATCCTTTTAAGCACTAAACTTAATTTGAACTGTTTTTGGTAACTTTTTGAAACGTCATTACCCATCTCCTGATTTACTAAACAGTATGAAACCATGTAATCTTAGATAGAAGGCTTGAGCAGCGACTAATAACAAAAATAAGAGCGAGTGGCATTTATGGTACATTCACGGCATGCCTGATATCCTTCTAAGTGCTTGGTGTGGATGATCTCATTTAAGACCTCTGAGCCAACAAAATGGGTGCCATTATTACCTTCATCTTACAAGTGAGAGAAGAGAAGCTCGGAAAGATTAAACTACAACTCCTTTAAGGTCAAAGAGCTTGTAATGGAAGAGAGTCAGGTTCAGGTTGGCTACCTCCAGACCAGCCCTTCTCACCACCACAGTGCGGCAAGTGGCCGGGGCGGGAATGGGCAAGGGCATCTGGAGACTCTCCAACACCTACCTGGGTAAAGAGAACTGTGCTCCCACAGTACAGTGCCCATAATCAATTAGTGTTTAAATGTCTGTCAACTTTTTAAAAAATACAGTCCTGCGGGCCAGCTATCAATTCTTCTGGTACACATTATGCCACGTCGAGAGTATGCACATTTATAGTTTGAAAGCACTCCCCCACACGCTGTCACACTCTTTTTCTCGAAGCTGCCTCTCTTCTCTTTTCCCTCCCTTTTGCTTCCCCACCTCTCTTTGTAAAGAATGCCCAACTGAATGATTACAAATGCCTCTGTTTCCTGCAGATCTCTGTAAAGAGAAAAAAATGTCATATCGAACTGAGTGGCTTTATTTATTTATTTTTTAAACGTTTATTTATTCTTGAGAGACAGAGCGTGAGCAGGGGAAGGGCAGAGAGAGAGAGAGGCAGATGTAGAATCCGAAGCAGGCTCCAGGCTCTGAGCCATCAGCACAGAGCCCGACGCGGGGCTCGAACTCACAGACCGCGAGAACAGACCGTGAGATCATGACCTGAGCTGAAGTCGGCCGCTTAACCGACTGAGCCACCCAGGCGCCCCTGAGTGGCTTTAAAAAGAAGAGGCCTTCTACATCATGCCACTAATAAGATTTTTAAAAAAGAATGACTATAGTTAATGTAACTTAACTAATATAAACTCAAATATAATACTGCAGAATTGTGCTTTGTACTCATTCCTTATTAAGGTCTTCAAACAATGAATATGGCCAGTCTGTTTATACACTTCAGTGGCATTTTATTTAGGAGCCAAGCCATGGTAAGACAGTGAGCATGTTAAGATAAGGCTTCCATCCTCAACTCAGCTCTGATATGATTTCCAAAAGAATCTTTGCGTCTCAGTTGCATCTACCGTAAAATAAATAAGCTGAGCTATCTTTAAGGACTCATAGAGATACAACACTTGATGGCTTAGAGCATATGTTTACTTTTAAAAATCAGAGAGTTATAATTTTTATGGCATATTGTTGGTAACAGAAAAAAACTGCATAGTTTGCGTAAAGGATCTTTAAACAGGTTTGGGAGTGAGGGTTAAGGGGTGGGGGTGGGGGTGGGGGTGGGGGGTTAGGTAGAGGTAATTCAATGACTTAACACTAACCAAGACACTAGGCTAAGAACTGAGGAAAAAGTCATGACTTAGTTTCCCCAAAGAAAGAACTACCAAATGTTGGTTTCTCCTTTACCATGTATGTCTGCTTAGGGTCAAGGATTTCATACTATCCCTGGAGGCCACAGGGTGGATGCTCCTATTCTGACCAATCAAAACTCATCTTTGACAAACACATTTTTTTATGGTTTTGGAGAACCATAAAGAACTTAAAAGGCCACAGGTTCCCTGTTGGGCCAGAAGGTATAAGCAGGTTCCAATGAAGTTCTGATCTACCCGTGTATATTTATCCCTCATCACTCATACTGGTCTGTGGGTATTCCGCCTCTCTGACAGTGACACACATGCTTTAGACTCCCTTTAATGAAGAATTTGTACTACCATAGTTTACGGAATAATTCAATACAAATATGTAAGCTCTTCACTGAATTCCAAAAAATTCAGATTTCATGCAAAGGCACTTACTGCACACGTGACATACTAACATATATGTCTCAGGATGGTTTATTTTACCAACTCACCCAAGAAATACAGAAACATTGACTTTGCACTTTTTAACCACTTTTCATACCCTTAACTAGGTTCTAAGGCCTATAAATCTTGTTAACTAGTTTAAAGAGGAAGACAGAATACTCCTCTCAAATTATCAACAGCTTACAGAAAACTAAGCTGAACATAATTGATTATCCATTAACAGTGTTTTTGTGCTCTGATGTATTAATATTCAACAGTCAGCATCTACTCCAGTACTTAGACCATTGAAATCTGAATGTATTCATTTACTTATTAAAGAGAAAAAAACTTTACTAACACTCTATGACCTACGTGCTCTAGGGGAAAGACCTAAGAGTAGAGGAATCTAGCATTTGCCCATTGTTAATATCCAGTGTGTTTCAGACCAGGATGAACAGAACAGGCAAGGTAATCCAAGAGTATTTAAGTTCCTCTGGAGTCAGGTCTTCAAACTGTGGCTTTTATTATTATGCAAATATTATTTGCCACATCAGAACTACCCATACTAGTGTTAGTCTGTCAAGGTAGATGATTCCTGCATCTGATCTTTAATAAAGGTTAAGTGTCAAGAGCTGACTTTAATTACAGAATTAAGAACAATGTAAGGCTAGTGTAAGGCATAAAAATATATTTTAACCATTAGCTATCAATATAAACATTTTCTTTAAACTTATGATCGTATAATAGGTCTAGAATAAAAAACTAAAGACTGCTTTGAGAAACCTAGAGAGAACTGTGACCCCATGGCTAACCAATCCTAAAGCCTTACCTGACAGACCCAAAGTTGACTGTCAGCGCTTCACCCCTACCCCATTTTAGGATGGTGGAGATTCCAACAGGAGATTCCAGTTTGAGAAAGGAGGAATCCCCTCTGACAATTTGACTGTCTTCAGGCCCAATTACTCAAGGACTCTCCATAATTCCAGTAGATGAAAAACAAAATTATTCATCCCCTAAATTAGGAATATGGCTCTAAGCCTAAAAGATAGTGTAACTCTTTGTATCGGCTCAAAACAAGACAAGACAAGAAAAGAAAGGAGCTTCCTGATTAAAAAAAAGGGTGGGGGTCAAGGTAGAAGAGATACTATTCTTCTAAAAATTCCATGGTGCTATCTTAACTTCTGTACTTCATTATTTTAACACTGCTTTTTACATTAAGGACAACCTGAGTACAATTTTAAAAAGATCAAACTCATGAAAATATGTATTATGTATTATAAAATTCAGGGAAATTACAGAGTTGATGTACTCAAAAAGTAGTTTTGGGGGGGGGTATCTTGGTTTCAATCTTAAGTTTTACATCGAAGATCTCTCATCCATAAAATTAGTACTGAAACGCATATAATGCCTTTTTGTGAAGGGTACTAGGCAGTATCCTACTTGAAATTATGACCATCTCCTCATGGCACAAATTTGTTAAAAATTTATCACTGTGCCAGTAACACAACTGTGTTGGCGGTGTAAAAATAGTATTAGCTGTCTTTAAACCAAATTTACAAAATAAATGTTTGGCTCAGAAATGATAGTCTACACTCTTAACATATTAGATTTGCATATACCTCCTAAATTTTAACTATAAAACTGTTAGTACATTCAGGTGTGAGAGAGAACCTAAGTATATAAAGAAAACTAGAAAATACAGGAGCAACAAAGATCAAAAGCAAGGCAAAGATCCACTGGTCCATGACAAATGTCCACGGTGGTGCCAGAAACTGACTCTCAAAGTGTGAAGTTAAAGCGCAGGGTACTCTATTCACAATGGATAACCACTCTTTCCCCTCTAACACTGAACATCTCAGCACAGTTTCAGAACAGCATGAGTTACTTTTGTTTGTTTGTTTGTTTGTTTGTTTGCAAAGGAGCACATCTGCCTGAACTAATCTGATGAAAAACCATAATCCATTTCTTCCCATTAGCTTTTGACTAAATACTGAAGCTAATTATGCTAGCTTTTTTGGGTTTTCACGGCAACATGGAATTTTAAAGAACACATTTAGTTCCACCACTTTATGCAAGACTGGGCAGTTTTAAAACATCTAACTGCTAAGATGTTAGCACCACACAGACACAGAAGGCTACATAAATTTTCTTTACATGGCTAATTAAGACCTTTTGATTTAGAGAGACAGATAACATGGATCTAATAGGGGCAGATACACATACTGTTAGTATGTACCATTTCTGCTCTAAATGCACTTTTAATCACCACTGGTCAGTACCAACAGCTTTTTAACGTCCACACATCTTTAGAATTTGGAATAATTTCTTTGGACAACTGTGGTCTGCACTAACTGGCAGCTCATAGTAATGCAGAGGCATTAAACGTGTGAATTACACTGTTTTAAACCTAAGAAACATAAACGTACAGATTTGTGGTTAATTTACTTACAGGTTTTGTTTGGAGACTGTTAAGGAGGATGGGAGATGAAGAGGGGAGGGAGATTGGTGAGAAGTAGAGCTTTTCTCCCCACTTCCCTGCTCTGGTAGCCCTGACACGATTTCATGCAGAAGGGAATCCACTCGATCCAGAAGTTGTCCGGTACATAAAATCCATTCCCTCAAGTCTGGGGTTCTATGCCTAAGGAAGGGTCCCAAAGTAGAAAGGCTGATGGGCTACTGAAGGAAGCTACCTGCACAAAAGGATGAGGGCACCCTCCTCGTGCCCAGGGCAAACTGAAAGGAACTCAAACCCACTTTAACTTACTCAATTACAGCTTAACCAAATTCACCTGGTCTTATAGTAAAGTCAGAAATCCTGTAACAGTCAAGCTGTCCTCCATTCTGTAGCCACTCAAGCTAAATACCTCTTCACCAACTCAAAAATTCTGTTTATTCTCTGAAAATGAGGGAATGAGGATGCTTTGTCTCCTGACCACCTACCCAGTGTCAAAACACAAAATTTGTTTTCAGAGACTCGGTGAAATTTTTTAAATGGTAAAAATATTACTTCCCCTCATAATGCATTTTAGAAATCTGAATCAAGATTTGGGATGAAATGCTTTTAATATGGTTCCTACAGCTCTCGGATTGTATAAAGCTGCAGGCTGGCATAGTTTCACACAGCAGAGTAGCGGTGGAAGGAAGCATGTCCACAAAGAGCCTGACTGGTGACAGGCGACTGGGCTTCAAATCCTGACTTGGTCAGTAACTGGTTCTGGAGCTTTGGGGCTTCTCAACTTTCATCTTTAAATGGACAGTCCTCAAGGACTTTTAAGGTCCCCTTCAGCTTTAAGCCAGTGAAGTAGCCATATGTTACAAGTCAAGTAGGAGAAAGAAATTACGAAAGACTTCTGAAAGTCCATGTTTGTCCTGGATTAACTTTGTCCTCTTTGTGCTGCTGTGGAGGGAAACCTGTTGCATCACATAAAATACTCTTTTTCTGGCAACACTAAAAATGCAAGAAGAGACAATAGGCCGGCCTTTTAAATGTTTCATGTTTCGGAATGTAAACAACAGCGTGTCCCCTGTTAAAGGAAGTTCTCAAGTTTCACCTTTATAGTCTGTAAGTACACACAGGATGCCACCTGGCAGAATAAGGCCACACCAGGGTGTGCTGGCTTGCTGCTAGAACCCTGCTATCCTGCGTGATTGATGCTTTGCATTTATTTCAAGCCATGTCCAAGCCTTATTTTGGGGCTGTTTGGGACCTTCGCTGTCAGTGTTCTCAGGGACGATTAACCGTGTACTGGCCAGTGAAAGAGGAGGTTTGCACACCACCTGCCCACGTTATTTGACATGTACCTCCCGTGGCTTATGCTTACCGGAGCATGCAAGTTAAAAGCAACGGGATTCAACCTCGTATCTTAATTGGCTACATCTACTATGATAGTGAAAAAAGGAAAACGAAAGAGCCTTTGACATTGCACCTGGTGGAAGCGAAAACCCTCCCTGTCCCCTGACACTGTGATGTTACAGTCTTAGGAGTTTCAAAGGTTTATCTGTCCTCCCAGAAAAACGCTGCCGGCAGGAGGGGTTTCCAGGACGGTACACTCACCTCTTTGATCTTTGCCCTCTTCTCGCGGACGGCGGCGTCGGCCGGCTCCCGGCCAACCGCCCCGATCGGGGGCACGAAGTCCACCGGGGGCAGCCTCCTGAACGCCGCCTTGTCACGCAGCTGGTCCTGGGCCACCTTCTCCTTCTCCAGCAGGATGTCTCTTTGGATCTCCTCGGGTAGCTTCTGCAGGGTCTCCTTGGCTTCCCTGAGAGCCCGCTCGTGGTTTTCGCGGATCCTGGCCAAGTTGTCCTCCAGCGCGGCCGCCGGGTCCCCGGGCGCGCCCTCCTCGCCGCGCCGGGCTCGCCCATCCGCCGCGTCCTCGGCGCGCGCCCCGGGCCCGGACTTGTGGTCGGCGGCCGGCTGCAGGGCGGGCTGGAGTGGAACAGGACCCCACTGAGCAGCTTGGAGGAGTCGGGCAGGAAGAAGATCGCCCCGAAGCAGAGCGTGATGAAGGCGCTGAACACCAGCAGCAGCACGAACTTCTCCGTCAGGCGGAAGGCGGCGGGGCCGGATCCCTTCCTGCCGCCGCCGCCGCCACCGCCGAGCCCCCCGCCCAGGCC
Source organism: Paguma larvata (assembly GCA_030068075.1). NCBI lineage: Eukaryota > Metazoa > Chordata > Mammalia > Carnivora > Viverridae > Paguma > Paguma larvata. The sequence continues at coordinate 105,353,708 of CM057829.1, forward strand.
GCCGCCCAGGCCGCCGCCCGCCGGGCTGCTGAAGAGCGGCAACAGGCCCCCCACCGGCATCCCTCCAGCCGCCGAGGCCGCTGGGGTGCCCGCTGTCCAGTGGCCCTGCGCCGCGCCGCTCAGCAGCCAAACTTCGCCGCCGCCCGGCGTCAGCGGCTGCGGGGCTGGGTCCTGCGCATCCAGGCCGCCCGAGCCCCTGGGCTGGGCTGCAGGTATGCCCTGGGGAAACCACTCTTCCGTGGGTCTTCGCCCAGGGGCAGCTCCTTTGGCAAACAAGCACGCGCGACAGACCGCTGGCCGCAGCCCCTGCGGGGAGAGAAACAGTAAAATGTAGTAATTACGATGATGGTGATAAAGTTTCCAGCCGGTCTCCGCCCTCCGACGGCCGTGCGAGCCGCCGGGACAGCTCCCCAAGCGCGGAGTGGGGAGTCCGGCTCCGGGCACCGCCCTCAGAGCTCCCTTTGGACTTGGGGTGAAGTTTTCGGGTCCCGGGGGGGCGGGGCGTCCTGCGCACACCTGGAGCAGGGCCGCGTGCGGGCACCTCCTGGAGAGGGCAGCGCGCCTCTGAGCAGGAGGGACGCAGCGCGGGTCGGGGGGCTCGTCAACTTCGCCAGCTCCCCATCTCGAAGCTGGGACTGGCAGCCTCTGCTTCCCCGGCGGCGGCGGAGCGCGCAGCCCGGCCGTCCCGCAGCCCCGGTCGCCGCTCGGCAGGGCTAGCGCGCCGACCCGCGGGCGAGCAGGAGCGAGCAGGGCTGCACGACGCCCTGCACCGCGGCCCCGCGAGCACTAACACCACTGCCGGTCTCCGGGCTTTCGGAAACGAGGGCGGTGACGCGGCCGGAGAGTGATGGCGCGGCCGGGCCAATCACGCACCGCTCAGGGTCCCGCGGGGGCGGGGCCGAGGCGGGGAGGGGGCCGCGCGGGGCGGGGAGTTTACGGGAAGCACAGCCTCGCGGGGGCCCGGCCGGGGGCGGGGAGGTCGCGGGTCTCGAAGCGCGCGGCTGGCGAGAGCTGCGGCTGGGAGGCCGTCCAGACCCGCGCCGGAGGCCCGGGGGGCAGAGAAGGCGGGGGGACGGGGTCGGGGAGGGTGTCCCGCGCGGTCTTCGGACCCGGGTCGCAGGGGCTCGTTGCCCTCGCGTGGCCTGGGAGGCGCCCGGACTGACGCAGGACCTCCCTGCCTCCCCCTCGGACCCAACCCCTGGGCCGCGCGGGGCCCGCTCGAGGGGTCCCGGGAAGGGCAGGTCTCGACGAGAATCGTCCGCCGCTGGGTTGTTCAGAACGTGTCTTTTCTCCAGTTCCCTCTTTTTACCCAAGGCGGGGATTCCCCGGGTGCCCGGTGGCAGTCGAACCGAAAGTCCCCCGTTGAGGAGCTGTGATCCGAGAGCATTTGCGTTCTCTGGTCCAACATCCTTTAAGGTCCTAAGAGACTCATCGTTCTGTGGTTGCTTAGGATGCTTCGTGTGCATCCTTCCCCACCCACTTAAAGAAAAAAAAGTTGTGTACCTCCCCCACCCACTCCCCACCCACTCCCACTTTCAAAATTCATTTACCTCATAGAAGTTAGTCAAATTTTCCATTTAAAGAAGACAGTTTTATGCCATGGCTTCAAGTAATAAATTTGAACACTGTGTTGAAATGAAGTCTTGGCTGTGACTACTTCCAGGGAAGTCAGGACTTGGTCCAACAAGAGATTGTTTTCAAGACAGCATTATTTTCCAAAATGTGTTTGTAATTTCCCTGTTACTCTGCAAACGAAAGGTTATCAGAGAGGAAAAAGTTGACTACCGACTTCTCATTTCTGAAAGCTAGTTTGCAGCAGCCTTATCTTATGCCTCCCCCTTTTCTGGAAACGTGATTTTAGCTGTTTCTGCTTGCCTAAAAACAAAAGAAACAGCTGGCAGTTTCCAGGAAGGTGCCCACAGTACAGTTGTTTCAGGTGTTAGACTGTATGAGAAATTATAAAATCAAATAAAAAGCCTCATTACAGTTTTCATCTAACTGTTCATTTTAATCATCGTTATTTGTTGTACATTTATTTTGAGTAAAATGGGTGATATGCCCAATGTTTCTGTTAATGGGAAATTGTTTGATAAAACCGAGCCTATGGCTTAGTTATTCTGATAACTGCTATGAAATTCTATGCCCAGAAGAGTGCAGCATATCCAAGCAGGGTAACAAAGTTTAGAAGGACTGAAAAAGAAAACAATGATTTTTTTTTTTTAAAATTAAATGATGGAATGGTAATTTTTGTTTCAAACTCCATTTGCTAGTTGTGGATAGACTGAAGAATTGAAATCAGTGTGAAATAATATTGCTTATTTTCAACAGCTTTAAAATTCACTTACCTCATGGATAGATTGATAATAATTAGGGTTAATCCCCTAAAAGCCAATCCCCTTATGATCATCTTTTCCAGAATGACTTATTATTTTAATTATTATATTAATTAATTATGTTTTAGGAATGGAATTATTTCTTATAGCCACAAAAAATATTTAAAAACTTTAATTTAAAATTAGTATTACTAAGTATTCCAGAAAGGTAATAAAAACTTCTTTTAAGTGCATGTCAGAATGGTACTGGAAGGGGGTTATAAACTTAATTCTACTTTTGGCGCTCTTTAATTTCGATACCAAACCAATTTGGACAACTAACCCATTGAAATTGTGGAACTACTCAAAATTCAGCATAGGGTCTTAAAGATTATTTTTTTCCTAAAAACTTTAAATTTGATTTATCTATATTGTGTTTGAAGTGACAGCTCTGTTTATTTCTGTTTCCCTTTATGAAGATTACTTTAAGATTATTTTATTAATACCTGTATTTCTTGTAAAACAGATTTATTATGAGCGAAGCCTGGCTTTAATGATTTGTTAAACAAGAAAAGAGCATGAGTAGTTGATCATAGGATATGTTTTAAATGGGGCCAGTCTGTGTTAGGTAGGATGAGAAATATGTGGGAGTGCTGTATTTGGGCTGCAGCAGGTTAAAAAAAAATCAGAGAGATGGCATTTAAAGAGATATACAAATTTAAAGAGAAATTAACCTAGTAAAACCCTTTAAAATAACCACACGAAGTCCTGTGTATTCATGGTAAAGGAGAATGCAGGGTGGTCAATAAGTTAGAAATTGCATTTTGTTGAAGCAAAATCTGACACTTTGCTCTGATTTCAATGCCATAAGCACTTCTCATTCGACAGGTGGAAACACAATGTTTTATATGTTGAGATAAAGCAAAAAGCAAACATACAGGTGGTGGTTCTGGTTCCCAAATAATAAAACCTGATCGTGTCCCATAAATCCGCACTCACCCACCACATCTGCCTGAAGATATGTCATGATCTTTGTGAATACAATGATTGTGATAAAGTTGCTGTTTTTTTTCGTCATGAAAAGTCTGACATAAACTTAGCAACCTTTGTGATTCTGGTGGTTTTTCTGTTTAAATTCTTGCTGTGTTCTCTAATTTGACCAGCTAGTACCGAAGTATGGGTCCCTTGTACTTTTTGCAAGTTTGCCTGCAAACCTAATTCTTATTTTTTCCTTTTTCAATGGTTATATCTCTGTATCTTTTTTTCATAAATTGTAAATTTTTGCGTTTCAAGATAAAATCTTTAGAATCAAGTAATTTTTTAAGATATGGTTTCGGTTAGAGATATCCCCCCAAAGTGCAAAGAAATTCCCAATTTATTTGGCTACTTGGATTTGTCTGTTTTTAAAATAATATTTAACAAAGGGTACATTTAACTTTTATATTAAAGTGCCTAAAATTAAATGTAGTAATTATTATAAACAGGGTTATAGGGGGAATAGTGATAATATTGTTATTAAAACTGTGGTGAGTGAATATGTTTTAAAGTTGTAATCCAGAATATTAAAATGCAAAAATATTTCTTAGTAGGAAGTTTCTAGAAGGTACTAGGTAGAAGTTTATGGAAGAGTGCTTTTGAAAAATTTTCTTTGATTTAAAAGTAAAAAGTAATATAACAAAAGAAATATACTTAATATATATGTGTAGCATTTAACTACTGAAATTGTCCAACATATTAGATTTCTGATAAAATCTTCTTGCTGCCGATTTTCTAATTATCTTCAAATTTCAGGTCACAATAGGTTTTGGCCTTTATTTCTAAAACACCAAAATGTAATATGTAAAAAAATAGTTCATTGTGAATATTAACCTTTAATTTCCAATACTTCATTGGGCATCTCTGAATTTTACATGAAGTTTATTAAGATAGGAATTAACCAAAGCTTTAATGTAAAGTGTGAGTAATATTTATGGTCATATGAGGGACTACAGTTATATCCCTGGTTCTTTTTCTCCCACTCCTCAATTTAGAGTATAACAGATTATTATATTATATAATAGATTATATATTGTATTATATCTGCCTAATAGATTATTTTTATAAGACTCCAATCACCTTTGTGTATGTGTGGGAGGAGACAGTTAAGAGGCTGAATCAATGAGACCCCTCTGTCCTTGCATGCTCCAGTTGAAACACCTGTTTTTGTTTTGAACACTCATTTCATAAATATTAGCTGTCCCCAACTTAAAAACATTGTGTTCCACCAAGTATTAGCTCTTTGGAACTTTCAAAGAGCTTCTTTCCATAGAAACAAAGTTGTAAATGGTGCTTTGGGTTGCTAGTCTACTCTACAAAGAGCTAAGACCCTAGGGATGAATAAAATGTTGGAAAAATCCTGTGGCAATGCTAGTAATCAAAGCAGCATTAAATTAGAAAGTGTTTTATTTATCTTGAATGTTGGAGCCTGAGGACAAACATTTATTTGGAAGAAGAGAAGATAGAATGATTATTTCAGAAAGATTCTAAGCCTACTTTCAAGGTCGAAAGGTTGATGGAAGTTCTTAAGTATAGTTTTCCTTCATAACGTATGTATAGCTTTCTTTTGGTTTCAAGTGTATCACTAGAATTACCTTTATTATGTTTTTATTTTTGTTTTGTTTTGACCCTGATTAACAAAAGGACTGAAAGAGATGGGTACAGGGAGAAATTTTTCTTAGTTAAGTCAGCAAAAGTTTGAATGAGAGAATAATTTATTATAGAGGACATGCATGTCCTTGGTTGTGTGACCATGGGTGATAAGTTACCTATCTCCTACATCTCTCATTCTTCATCGGTAACATTGCTGTGGCTCTTAGATTAAATGATATAACTAATATGTCTGGCACAATAGGTATTTGAGAAATTTAGTTCAATTTTTCTCCTTCCCTAAAAAGGGAATTAATGTCCAAGGTAGTCAAAGAACAGTGCCTAGAGAATTCTTAAAAGGAAGAAACCAGAAAAGCGTGGCAAGCAAGAAATTTAGGATCATGTGGTTCTTCATATGGTTGTCACTTTTCAACTTCTGTCTTCTATTTAAATAACACCCATTAGAGGAATTGGGGGAGCAGTCTCAGGTTTGGTAGGTAGAGGGTCCTACAATGTGTCTCCACTCTCTTTAGAAATAGGACCAAAAAGTTTCCCAACTAACCAACTTTATAGTTCTTTAAAACCTTTAGAAAATGTGAATGATGGCAAAGTCTCCAAGTGAGGAGAATATTACGACCTAGTGCTCGAAGAATCAGGAAACCAAAGATTCAGGGCAAAAAGGCTAGGCAGAGAATGCCAACAATGACCTTTAGAAGTCATTGTATACAAAATGCTTGAATTTTATGACTTGAGGAGCGTCTACTATTTCAACCGAGTGAAATGAGAGGAAAAAGTTATTTTCTATGGCTAGAGGAAAATACAAAATGTTTCCTTAGTTTTGAATTCATTAGATACATTTTTAAAAGAAATCATTTTTTTCTTAAAAATTTTTTGCCTCTTCATTCTCTGTCCCATAAAAGATCATACACTTTTCCAGAAAAACCAAATAAACTTAGAAAAGTTATAATACATTATTCTGCCCAATTGAAATTTTTTTTTCATGAAATGAAATGAAACCACATGTGCTTATTCCTGTTTTGGAGAAATGATCTACAACTATGACACGACAGCACTTCGCTTCCCAATTTCACTGCAAAATAATTGTGCTGTTTGCACTACATGTTCAGTCTTTCATATTGTCCTTCAGGGCAGAACTTTGTCTTAGCCCTAGGTTTCTGTAAACGGATAGGAATTCACTTACAGTTCTTTGTCCACTAAACTTATTTTTCAAGTTCACTTGGAGCATTCTTCTGCAATAAATAGATTCATTAGGGGCTAAGGTAAAAGCAGATCTTTGTTGCAGATTGTATCTGAACAAATTGTATCTACTGAAAGCTCAACAGGTAGTCTATTTGTTTAGCACAATTAATACTGGTCTTGCCTGTGGGAATGAGAGGGACATACTGAAATTAACATGGGAAAAGTGAAGGGAAGAATTCCAAATCAGTGACCCATATATCTGTTAGACTTAATGGTCTGGAACTGGCAGATAGAGTTTCTACAAATTACTAAATTTAAAATATGTTGAGTTTGAGATACTTAATCTGGCTCTTAGATTGTAAATAGTTTTTGAACATCCACTAAGATGGTTAGGTTTTCCAGTTTCTCCCAAATATTAAATGGGTATAATGCATTCCACTATTATGATGCTATCGTCGCTTGAACAGTAATGAACAAGAAATTAAAACATCAAGTGCCTAAACTTGCCATCCATTCTTTTTTTTTCCAGTTTCAACAAATATCAATTTATAGGTAAACTGTTTCATTTAGAACCGCATTCAATGCCGTCCCCAACCCCACTTCAAATATTTCAAAGCAAACTATAGTTGACCATTTCATTCATATTTCTTAAAAACTTAACCATTATAATCAAATCAAAGATCAATTCTTAAAATAAAAAATCCAGTTGGTTCATTTTAAATCAAGATCTCAGTAAGATCTGTATATTCCAAGTGGTTGCTCTTTTTCTTAATTTTTTAAATGTTGGTTTATTTTTTTATTTAAAAATTTTTAATGTTTACTTTGAGAGAGAGAGAGAGAGAAAGAGAGAGAGACAGAGAGAATGACCAGGGGAGGGGCAGAGAGAGAGGGAGGCACAGAAACCGAAGCAGGCTCCAGGCTCCGAGCTGTCAGCACAGAGCCTCACGCGGGGCTCGAACTCATGAACCTGGAGATCATGACCTGAGCTGAAGTGAGACGCTTAACCGATTGAACCACCTGTGTGCCCCTTTTTCTTAATTTCTTTAAGTCCTTAAATGTATCTTATTTTGAAGGCAGAGTGTGCACTTTTCTAACGGATCGAATGTGTAGTGTGTAAGGAAATCAAGGTTGAATGTTGTATTTTGCCTGAGAAATCAGAAAGTTAGAGTTTCAATCAAGTGAGATGTGGAAGACTGCAGGAACTTGGGGGGTGGCAATCCTGCTAAGTTAAAAATAGTCTAGCATGGTAACATATTTAAAGTGTGGCACACGGAGGGTGCCTGGGGGGCTCAGTTGCTTAAGCATCTGACTTCCGCTCAGGTTGTGATCTCCCAGTTTGTGAGTTTGAGCCCCATTCCTGGCTCTGTGCTGACAGCTCAGAGCCTGGAGCCTGTCTCAGATTCTGTGTCTCCCTCTCTCTCTGCACCTCCCCCACTCACACTCTGTCTCTCTCTCTTTCTCTCAAAAATAAATAAACATAAAAAATAAAAAATATTTTCTTAAATTAATAAAAAGTGTGGCACACGGAATTAGGAAATTATGGAAGCATTATCATATCAGTTTCTAAAAATAGCAAGGACTAGCACCTGGGAATAAATAGCTGAGATACGGTAGAGAGTAAGAGTAAGAGGATTTTGGACACAACGACCACATTTATCATGAACACAAATTTACTTTACTAAGGCCTATCACTTTGTTCCACTCCTCAACTGCTTTTTCACGAAAACTTACTGGTAGGCAGACAAGTGACTCCAGCACACTTACCTCACAAGTATTCAAATTCATGCCTCTGCAAAATTAGATACCTTCAGGTTCTCCCCCCAAATTTCTATATCCAGCGATGGACAGCAGTGTTGTGTTGCCTGTCACGGGTACTGTATTCCTCTTGCCTGAAATACCCCTAGTATTCTGTCAAAAAACCACATTCAAACCACTTCTCCCATGAAGTTTTACTAGAAAAAATTCCTGTTCTATTCCTTTGTTACTGTTCTTAGCACATTACAATTTATTTCTAAATGGTTTACCTGACAAATTGTTGGAAAGAATATTGGGCTTAAGGAAAAGCCTCAAATTAATACAGCTTTTATTGCACAAGCTTTAAAATATCACAAATCTTTAAAATATCACAAATAACTCTGAAAAATCATCTGGACAACTTAGATCTTATTCATCAGCATGTTAAACTGTTTCCTTTTCAGAAACATAGACACCATCCAAAAATTTTCTGATATCCTTGCTTATAACTGTTGTGGCTCGCTGTATCAAAGCAGCTGAGTCTGAAACAAGTTTGATGTCATTTCCTTGAAGAATTAACTCCTCTTTCTGGGCTTGAGATACTGAATAAGCAACACCTGACCTCATCCGAACCCTGCTGATGTATTTTTCATCCCGGGAAATTTCGGATTTCAAGAAGAGAACCATTCTCCTGAATAACAATGTTGATGGGGAAGTGAGCATACACAGACCTCGTCTTGTAGCAGAAAGCCAGGGTAACACTCTTGGTCACGTTCTGTGCATGACTACGGAAACTGCAAATAGTAGCAAGTTCTTTTCTTTGTGTCCGCCGTTTGTCAACTTGGAGCCTCTTCTTTTTCTTTCTAAGGAGACCGAGTTCTACCTTGATGTTACTGACATCCCTTTGCAGGGTTCCCCTTGGGCCCTTCACAATAACAGTGTGTCCCTTCAGAGTGATGTCAACATTCTCTGGAATATCAACAGTCTGATTGCTGAGAATGTTCTTCATTCTTGCAGTAGATGTGGCAGAGGGCCGTTTCATGTTCTTAATATTGAAAACCACACATATCTCTATCAAAAAATTAATTTGGGGGCACCTGGGTGGTTTAGTTGGTTAAATGTTCAACTGTCAATTTCAGCTCAGGTCATGATCTGAAGTCCCTCACTGGGCTCTGTGCTGACATTGTGGAGCCTGCCTGGGAGTCCCTGTCTCTCCCTCTCTGCCCCTCCCCCACTCATGCTTGTGCTCGCTTTCTCTCTCAAAACTTAATGAAAAAAAGAAATTAATTTCAATATTCTTAAAAGTAGGTAGCCATTAGGGGTGCCTGGGTGACTCAGTTGGTTAAGCTTGATTGACTCTTGGTCTCGGCTCAGGTCATGTTCTCATGGTAGTGAGATTGAGTCCCGAGTCGGGCTCCATGTTGGGCTCTGCACTGGGTGTGGAGCCTGCTTAAGATTCTCTCTCTCTCTCTCTCTCTCTCTCTCTATCACTCACACTCTTCCTGCGCCCCTCCCCCACTCATATTCTCTCTACCTCTCTTTCTTAGAAAAAAAATAATAATAAGTAGCTACTCTAAGGAATTCAGTTTACTCAAGTAATCTTAGAGTTAATTTCTTTCATTCCATATGTGTTCCTAGGGTAGGATAAATTACTATAAAAAGAAAGTTGGGAAAAGTAAATTTGTGAAACTTTTCAATTAACTAATAGGCTGTATATAATGTTCCATTAAGTCCATTTTATTAAGTATATGTAGCATCATCATTTTCCTTGCCTTGAAAAAGTATTTTGAATTCACATACCTAGCTGGTGGGAAAGTAAAATGGTGCAGCTGCTTTGGAAAATAGTCTGGCAGTTTTTTTAAAGTGTAAATATAGAGTTACCAAAGGAACCAGCAATTCTAGTGCTAACGGCTACACCCAGGAGAAATGAAAATATCTATGTACACAAAAATCTGTCCATGACTGTTCATAACAGCACTATTCATAATATACAGCAGCATGATTTATAATAGCCAAAGGTAGAAACAATATAAATGTCCACCAATTGATAAAATACAGTATATCTATACAATGAAATATGATTTGGCAATAAAAAGGAATGAAGTACTGACATACTATACTACAACATGGATGAAACTTGAAAACTTTATGCTAAGTTAAAGACTGCAGTCACAAAAGACAACATATGGTATGATTGCATTTATAGAAATGTCTAGAATATGTAAATCCATAGAGACAGAAAGTAAATTGGTGATTGCCTTGAACTGGATTCCTCGCAGAATGGAAGGTCACCACTAAAGGGTATTAGATTTCTTTTGGGGGGTAATAAAATTGTTCTAAAGTCAATTGTCATGACAGTTGCTTGACTCTGAATATGTTAAAAAATATTGAATTGGGGCGCCTGAGTGGGTGTTTCAGTTGGTTAAGCATCCAACTCTTGATTTTGGCTCAGGTCATGATCTCACGGTGGCTAGATCAAGCCCCAAGGACAGCTGTATGCTGGCCGTGGAGGCTGTTTAGGATTCACTTTCCCTCTCCCTCTGCCCCTCCCCAGCTCATGCTTCCTCTCTCTGTCTCTCTCTCAAAAAAATGCTGAGTTGTACACTCTAAACGGGTGATTTTTATGATATGTGAATTAAATTTGACTAAAGCTATTACAAAAAGAATGTAATCCTTTCAGGACTAGTTTATAAAACAATATTTCTCAAGAACCATGGAATACCTTAAGCAAAAAATAAAAATAGCATGATGAAGTGACATGGTACTAAATAGTATTATTAAATATTTAAGTTTGAAAAATAGTAAGTAGAGAATATAAAGTCAAGAAACATTTTCAAAACCACAGAGGAAAATATTACAATTTCTCAGCTTGAGAAATACATATTTTTATCGAGTAGTCAAACCAAGCGAGTGTTTTTAAGTTATTAATCACTTGTATACACTCTTTCCTATTAAGCAAAACATAGACAAGTAAAATCATTCATATTGTGACATCTGGAAAGTTACTATTAAGTTAAATGTGCCTCACAGCACTGTAGTGACCAAAACGTTTCTGGGAGAAGTTAGCTTGCTTTGAGTAGGCAGCTTAAAGTAGGTAAAATGATGTAAGGGCAGAGGATTTGGATTGAGAATCAGAAGACCTATTTTTAAAACTAGCTCAGATTTCTGTGGGTTATTTAAACACTTAGCCTCAATTTCTTCAATAAAGTCATGGGGACTCCTAATTGAAAGAGTTGTTGTGAAGATCAAATTATATATCAGTGCATATCAGAGAAACCTCTACAACTGTAAGGCATTATAACAACTATTAATAATCGATAATATTAATTAGTATGTCATATTACTTAAATATTAGTTATGATTAACTCAATATTACATTACATTAATTAAATTCAATAAAAGATTATGTGCATTCATTAAAATAAAGTTAATTATTAATATAATATTATGTATTAATATTAGTTTATTATTATTAAGCACTTAGAGAAGCTGGTGTCAGAATTCAAATACAATAATCATTGGGGAGACCAAAGAAATAGAATTCGTATCTGTCTATCCTATCTATCCACCTACCTATCATCTCCAATATCTTTAACTGAAATATTTTCAAGAATTGACTATTCCATTTTGTAAAGAAATTATGGATATTTAATAGGACATATCAAATTTATAGCACAATCCACATATGACTCTTCTATGTTCACTTAGTCCTACCAGAATAAAAACCATTATCCTCCAAGCTTTCAAGAAATAATAAAAACCAGGACATCCTAAGAAATTTTCTATTTTTCTGCTTTCTTACAGTATTCATACTCTATTAAACTTATATTGTTCCCTCTTAAATTGATGTTTGCTTTTTGTATTTTGATAATTTTATATTCTTAGCACAAATATGATAAATACTTCAGAAATATAGAAGATACGGACCAACAGAAAGAAGAAAACGGAAAATTTTTACAGTAACAGTGTGTTTGTACCTATCTCATACAGCAGCGTGGTCGTGCTCTCTTTCATATGTTCAAATAAACATTTTTCTGGTTTTTCTCCCTTTTCTGTCTTGCCTTTAAAAACTTTATTTGTAGTAAGTAATATCTCTCTTTCCTACTTGACCTTGAAGGCAGATGTGTAATGCTTTTGTTAAATCTCTAAATTTTCTCATTTAAAAACATGGAATGAAATGAAATGAAATGGAAGCTGGAAGAGGTTTTATCATTGTTTCTCTTTCTAACCATTATAGTTCTCTCTTTATGCTGACCACGTATTTCTCTACTCTCTCGCTATCAATCATTAAAATGTGTTAATTTTATTTTGTACAGAGGTGTTTTTGTAAAAATTTGAAAACAAAACACGAAGAAAAAATATTAAGGAAAATAAGAAATCATTTTCCTTCCTCATAGACAATCATCTTTAATATATCTTCCTTGTCATTAAAAAAAACATGCACATAAAGGCACAATTTTTTAAACACTTAAATGCAGGGGCGCCTGGGTGGCTTCGTCTGTTAAGGGGCTCAGGTCATGATCTCACCGTTCTGAGCTGAGTTCCAGCCCCACTTCAGGCTCTGAGCTGACAGCGAGGAGCCAGGAGCCGGTTTCAGATTCTGTGTCTCCCTTGCTTCCTGCCCCTCCCCCACTTGCGTTCTGTCTCTGTCTCTCAAAAATAAATAAACATTTAAAAAAAATGTAAACTCATAAATGTGAAACAGGTGCATTTTTCTTTTTCAAGCTACAGAAATTTGGCATGTAGAGAGAATTATCCGAACTAATCGAAGAGGACTTTTCTTGGCTGAGTTCTGTTCTGCCGCCGCTTCTGCTTTTTTTCAGTAGGTTCAAATTATCCAAACCCTGTTCGCTTGACTAAAAGATGTAGCTACTTTTCAGTTTGGGTTATGATTTGCTTTCCTCTTTGTTTGGAAGTTTTTAGTTCAATTCAAAACGGGTTGTTGTTATTTGGCTGTTGTTTTGTTTTGTTTTACCCCTCACAGGCTATATCCAGTTAAAATAAACTGGCTCATTGAGTCCTCCCACCTCTCAAAATAGACTTTGTTGTTGTTCATTTCTCCCTTCAATGTTACTGAGCTTTCTAAAAAATAAAGATTTAATTCTGGGCCCTGCTTACAATGGCTTTTCAAGACATTTTGGTGACCAGCCTTTAAGTGAAAAAAGAGTCCTTAGTAATTTCCTAAGTGCCTCACTGTTTAAACATTACCTGTAGTAAAATAAGGGACTTGGAAATTTGAAATGCAAATATAAAATTGCAACATTTTTCAGATCTAGTTCAGGAGAAACTGAAAAGAGAAACAATGTGTTGAAATTGGGGTACAAAGTAAATAGAACTGGATGATGATGATGATGATGAGGATGATGATGAAGAAGATGATGATGATGATGATTTAGGTTTATTTATTTGTTTTGAGGGGTAACGGGGCAGAGAGTGAGACAGAGAAGAATCCCAAGCAGCCTCCACATTGTCAGTGCAGATTCCCACTCAGGGCTCAAACTCAAACCGAGAGATCATGACCAGAGCCAAAATCAAGAGTGAGAGGCTTAACCGACTGAGCCACCCAGGCACCCCAAGAACTCATATTATTTTTTATTTATTCTCATTTCCTTCATTTAGTACATGAAGAAGTGATGATGCAAAACTGTTTTTGAAATAAATGTGTGTGTGTGTGTGTGCGTCTGTGTGTGTGTGTGTGTGTGTGTGTGTGTGTGTGTGTGTGCATCTCAAAGATGTTTAGGCCAAAACTTCATGTCTAGCTCCTAAACTTATTACAACATTCTTCTTTAAGAAGATAATTTTTTCATCTGCCCTCTGCCCCACAACCTGTTTAGATTCTGTGGTTCATAATTTCAGTAGATATTCTACCAATATCCTAAACCTTTTGTCCTCTGTCTTTTTGTAATATTTCTCTGACACAAACCTCAATCCCCAGGGAACACAAACATCTACTTTTTCAGTGCCCGTGACCCAGCGGCCGGACCTTGGCAGAGAAAGCCCAGTATGGCACCCTGATTGCACCTGGACCCATATCCAACTTCCAGGGGGCCTCACAACTGACCTTCGAGCCTCCCTCATTTTTTGGTCAATTTACTTTCCCACCCTACACAATACTTTCAGGCCTTCTCCATCTTCTTCTACTTTCTTTAGCCCAGTAATTCTCAACCCTTTTGTCCCCTACCCCAGCCCCTAGGGGACATTCGGCAATGTCTGAAGACGGTTTTGATTGTCACAGCTGCAAGGGCAGGGGTGGGGTAGTGCTGCTCAACTTCCTATAAGACACAGGAAAAGCGCACACAATACAGAATTGCCTGGTCCCAAAGGTCAATAATATCGAGGTTGAAAAACTCGACTCTAGCACCTTTGCGCTCAGCAGATGCTATTCGTCATTTACAGAGAAGATAGCAGCCAACTGTTAAGATCTCCCTTATCTTGTCTATTTCAAACACATGTACACTTCTGCACAGGGTCTCTCATCTCATTATAGCAGAGGGACTCTTTCCTCCTGCCAGAGACTAACCCACCACCTGTGCTTTGGACTTTAAAGTCTCTCACTTTCTCTGTAACATTATACTATTTATTATTTGTTTTCTCGTACGTATATTTGATCATGCCTTCTATATTCTTCCTTTTGATTTTAAGCCTGATAAAGTTTCTTCAACTAAAGAGACCAAAAAAAAAAAAAAAAAAAAGAAAGAAAAGAAAAGAAAAGAAAAAGAAAAAAACCCAAAAAAACAAAAGAAAAAAACCAACAAAAACCAAAAAAACCCAAACCAAAACAAAACCAACCGACCAACCAACCAAACAAAAACCCAAACCCCAACCCCCCAACTCTCCCCTTTCTCCAGGTGCTACCCTGTCCTTCTCTCTCTTTGCAGCCACATTCCCTCAGCTAGTTGTTAATGACACCAGCTGTCTACAATTCCTCACCTCCCACTCATTGCTCAACCTACTCCAGTCTGGCTTCTAGCCTCGTCACTCCATGAAAAGAAGTTCTCATGAAGGTCACCAATGACCTCCATATCATAAATTCCTGAGATAATTTTAAATTTTCATTAGACTTACCTCTCAGTAGCATTCGACAATGTTTATCACTCCCTGCTTTTGGAAACATTCTTCCCTTGATTTCTGTGACACAACAATCTCTTGGTTTTCAACACCTCTAATCATTTCTTTTGTTTTGTTCCTTGCTTATTCCTCCTCTTCTTGACCTTTAAATGGAGGCATTTCCTTAAAGCTCAGTTCTGGAACCTCACATCTCCTTAATTTTCACTCTTTTCCTAACTAATGTCATTCAGAATCATTGCTTCATTTAACATATATATATGCAAGATATTTTCACATTAACACTTCTGGTCCAGGCCGCTCAGAATTTTAGACTGGCGTATCCTGTTACCTGCTTTTTTTGTGTATGTCTCAAAACATGTCAATCTCGACATATCTCGAATTGACAACTGCCTCTTTTCTTAGACTCTCCTCCCAACATTGCCTTTCCAATTTGGGGGAGACTCCTCAGTCCTGAGAAGGGGAAATTCTCAACCGTGTACTACTGAATCAGGAAGAGCCTGTTCCTCATTCTCTCCGATGTCAAGGCAGCCAGTTCATGGCACATGATCAAGTCTTTTCCGATTCCTTCTTTGCCTCTCAAGTAACTGATTGAACGGCAAAAATGTCTTCAGCATTTATTCCAAACTTAGATGTCGATAATGTATTCTGCTGCAGTGGTTTTGGTGTTCTGGCCAGATTATTCCTCCTAAAAGATGTTTAGGATGCTCTGTGGTTCTAGGGCCTCCAGAATGACTTCAGTGCCTGTTGGTTTCCCAAGCCTGTTTTTGAGGACAAGGGTACTTTTTTGGGAGGGGTCCTTCCGTATGCCCTCACCCAAATCATTTTGGTACCACTTGTTCACAATCCTATTTTCATGTGAGAACTAGCTAAATGGATATTAAACTGTGACAAACCCCCAAAAAATCCATGCCAGGGGTGATGAAAATCTGATTTGGGCTTAGGTTTTGCCAGAGATGAAAGGTTTTTTCAGTTAGAACTGGAATAGTCACTTCCAGAACAGTCACTAGAAGTTCCCAGTTTTTAGTTCATACTGTGAGCCAAACATTTAGGTATTTGAATTTAATTATCTCTTTCTCTCTCTTTTTTTAAGGTAGTCTCCACACCCAGCATGGAGCCCAGCATGGGATTGAACTCCACCCTGAGATCAAGACATGAGCTGAGATCAAGAGAAGGAAGCTTAATAGACTGAGTCACCTAGGTGCCCCCGAAGATTTTTTTTTTTTTAAGATTTCTAATGCTATTGAAAATACTAACTTCATCCCATAGTCACTGAGCTGGTCGAATCATTCACTGTGGTAACAATGTATCTCCAGGTTGTTATACCAGTTGGGTATTGGAGTGCGGGTGACCAAAGATGATAATTTAATTACCTTTCAGTTATTGTATACCATGAACTTCTAGATTACCTTCCTGTAACATCAAGAAAGCTTTCATAATTTTCTGTGACTCCCTACTTCCTGGTTCTAAATTCTTTGATTTTAGAAGATGGTTTTGTTTGCAAATAACAGAAAGTATTACTGGTCTCCTTCAGCCAACAATAAAAGGCAGGGCAGGATTTATTAGAAAGATACACAGGATTTATGGAATCAGTCTGTGACTATTATTCCCTTCTATAAAGTGTTTATGCTGTTAGAGGGAACTAGAGTTATTTGCAGACTTGTATTCAGAGTTATAATATCAAGAGCTCCAGGACACCAATTATAAAAGTGAAATCTGGGAGCGTCTGGGTGGCTCAGGACTCCTGGTTTCAGCTGAGGCCATAGTCCCACAGTTCATGAGTTTGAGCCTCGCACAGGGCTCCGTGCTGACATTGTGGAGCCTGCTTGGAATTCTCTCTCCCTTTCTCTCTGCCCTTCCCCCCACTCATGCTCTCTCTCTCTCTCTCAAAAATAAGTAAACATTAAAAAAAATCTTAAAAAGTGAAATCCAGAAAGAGAAGGCTTAGACAACAAAGATTGTAGGGCTTTATCGGTTGACATTAGCAGTAATTTGGTGAACATGTAATTTTAGTGTATATGACCAAAGATGGAGAAACAATTTTAGATTAGGCTGAACATAATTATTGATATGAGTTCACTTATCGGAAATACCTAATTCCTGACACCATGTGATGGAAAGAAGCTGGGCTGGGTAACAGTAAGCTAGACTTACCAATGAACTTGAGCTGTCAGAAATGTCTTAGAATAATGTAGAGAAAATAACTCCAATATAGGGAGATTGCCACACTGGATTTGATTTATCATAGAAGTCCTGGTCCTGTTCACCCATCCAATGAATTACATTTCTCAATCAGTCTTAGAAGACAGTCCATTTACTAGAGTTCTGAGACATCCATTGTGATTGAAGCTCTGGCATATTACAAAAGAGATGTAGTGGTTGTTCTTTAGGAGACTATAGGAGAAGCTGAAATAGAAATGGGTTTCCTGATTTCAGTAGGAACAGTGAGTCTGTAAGATGGTAGAAGTCAGATAGGTCACTCACCACTGGGGGAATGATCGGCCTGTTACTGTAATGGCAGCAGCGTATGAAATGCGGGCGACTATAGGGATCTTTGCCAGTGACTAAATGATCATGGAATCTTTGGGGTTCAAATAGAAGTATAGTCCCTTAAGATTATAGTTTTCCTTCTGTAGCCAGCCAAAAACTACTGGCTTGGTAAAGAGTTCTTTTCTCTATACTCTATACTAGAGTATATTATATGTGGCTTATCAGTAATGGTAATTCTAAAATTTAGCCTTCAGGGTAAAGAATATATATCCCAACGAAATTAGAAGAAGAAGGAACATTTCCTGAAGTTCAAAGGCTTGTAACTGGATAGAGTAATGAAAGACTTGGGATTATCTTCGGTTGGAAAAGAAGTGTGTTTTTGTGGTATAAGCAACAGATATGTTATGTTAGGAGGAACAGTCTTTTGGGAAGTATAATTTTGGGAAGAAGGATATGAGTGAATATTGGTCTGCCAAAGGTGTGGACCATTGTAAACATTTTTAAATTTTATTTCTGACTCTCTAGCATTTTACCACATTGCTATTTGGGGCAGTCTCTGATGAATATAGTCTTGGAAAGGGTAAGTGCCCCACCTCCCACTAATGACATTGAAAACGTCAGCTCCTCTCTTACCTGCTCTTGGAAGACAAATCTTAGGCATATGACCTAGCGAATTAGATACTGCTACCTGGATAGTAAATTTGAAAACAAGGCACATAAATGAAGATAGGATGAGGATTCATGTTTGGGTATAATGGCATGATTCTTGCAATGTCAGGAGTATTCTGGCCAGATGATTCTTGTCAAAAGACACTTCTTATTACCGCTGATTCTTGGACTTCTGGACTTGCTTGGATTCCTGCCCGGTTTCCAGGTCCTGTGCTCCAGCATCCTGTGATTTGGTGAGTTCATGATGCATTTCTTCTCCATTTCCTTGTACTTAGATAGCCAGAATTCACTCATATAACTTGCATATGTTAGTTGTATCTTAATAGACACAGAACTTAAATGCTTAGTGAACAATGACATCATTTACCTTACCCTGTTAAACAAGTCTTAAGTCAAGGGTACGTCCTGACAATCCCTCTTTTTCTATCCCACATCTAATCTACCACCAAATTGTATTGATTTTTTTCCCCCTAAATATCCCTTGAGTCCATCCACTTCTCTCCAACTTTATTACCATCAACATCAACACCCTCGCCTAAGCCACCATTATGTCTCACCAGGTCTACAATGTTTTTGGTCCACCTGTGCTTTTTCCCCTCTTCTAACCTGTTCTTTTCTAAATATTAAGATCTGATCATGTTATATAATACCCCACCACCCAGCTACATCCTTGTTCTTTTAGTCCCCTGGGAGTGTGCCTTGCTGCATCTTACCACTAGGCCTGTGCACATGCTGTTCCCTCTCCCTGGAACTCTCTTCCTCTCCTATTGCCCTCCCGTAGTTAACTCCTACTCATCCTTCAGATCTTGTCCCATCTCCTTTCTTTGTGATTGCTATCTCAGTCTGCTCAGGCTGCTCAGACAAAATTCCATAGACTGGGTAGCTTAAACATAGACAGATATTTATCTCTCACAATTCTGGAAACTGGGAAGTCTAAGAGCAAGGTGTTGATTGATTCAGTTCCTGGCGAGGGCCCCCTTCCTAGTTTTCAGGCAGCTGAATTTTCATCATGTCCTTATGTGATTTTTCCTTGGTGTGGATACATGGGGATCACTTCCTCTGATCACAGGTCCTATCAGATAATGGTCCCATTATTAAGACCTCATTTAATCTTAAGTACCTCTGAAAGACCCTATCTCTGAATACAGTCACATTGACTGACTTCAACAAATGAATTTGGGGGACACATTTCAGTCCATAGCATTGTTTCCCAGCACCCCAAAATTCATGTCCTTATTGCTTGCAAAACATATTTATTCTATCCCAACAGCCCCCAAAGTCTTAACTCATTCCAGCATCTTTTCCAAAGTCTCAAGTCTGAAGTCTCACGCAAATATCATCTAAATCAGATATGGGTGAGACACGAGGTATGACTCATCCTGAGGCAGAATTCCTCTCCCCGCTGTGAACCTGTGAAACCAGAGAAGTTCTGTCCTTCCAAAGTACCATCAGGACAGGCATAGGATAGACATTCTCATTCCAAAAGGAGAAAAAGAAGGGAGGATGATGAATCCCAAGCAATTCCAAAACCTCATGGGGCAAATTCCATTGGATCTTAAAGCACGAGGGTAATCCTCTCTGGTTTGATTCCCTGCCTCTGGACCCTAATCAAGGGTCATATCCTCATGTCAGGCAGAGGCGATCTAACTTGTTGAAACTGAGTTAATGACCCTGATGATCTCTGAATCACCTTTAGGACCATTTTTCTCTTGTCTTGAAGGGTAAAGCATGTTTGCAGCCAACTAGCTCTATGGCTCCATCCTATAGAATCCAAGAAGTCTGACAACCTTCCTTCATTTTGTTCCACTTTCTCTGTCCCCTTTGGTCCAAACTGGCAGTATCTCTGCTGGTACAACCCCATCTCCACTCCTGGTTTCCACCGAGATGACTGATGAAATCCATGAGCCACCTCTTTATCAACCTCTTTATCAAGTGGTTGCTCAGTCATGCCCTTACCATTCTCTTCATGAACTTTTTCATTTTTTTTTGCAACATGAATAGGCTTACAGTATTCCAAATCTCCAAGTTCTGGTTCCACTATATCTAATAATTCCTTCTTCAGTTCATCTTTCTCCTCTTGAATTTTACTAAAGCAGTAAGGAGGACCCAAGCTGCACCTTCAATACTTTGCTCAGAAATGTCCTCCACTGATGTTCAGTTTTACTGCTCACAAAACACTAGGACATAATTCAGCTAAATTCTTTGCCACTTTATAAGGACCACTTTTCTTTCAGTTTCCAGTAACCTATTCCTCATTTCCCTCTCAGCCCTCAGCAGTCTGGGTGGAGGAGGTTTGAGAATTGCATTTCTAACTTTGAGAATCACTACTATAAGCCATGAAAGTGCATCTCAAACTTTAAGGTGTATGTAAATCCCAAGTCATCATGCTAAATGGAGAGTCTGATTCTATAGGTCTAGGCGAGGCTGGGGATCTTGCAGCTCTAACAAACTACCAGCAAACAGCATCCAGGTGTGTTGAATATGCATCATCTGGAAGCTTGTTAAGAAAATCTCCATTTGATCCCCAGTCCTCCAAATCTGAATCTGCATTTCGCAATGCACATTAACATGATTTGTGCCAATATTTGAGAAGCACTGGTGTAGGTGCTTGTATCACCAGGGAATTTAGGGAACCTGTCTGGAGCATATGCTAGCTGGACTCACAGAAAACTGTTTTCCTATTTCCATTTTATAGTTGAGAAACTAAAAATTACTGTAGAGAAATCACTATTTAAGGTTACACAGCTAGTGTAAGTACCAGTACTTTGCCCCAAGTACGGTGTTATTTTTCATTATGTCACATTTCCAGATCTTTCTATTAAAAAATGTGGATTTGGAATTGTATTACCTAAGAGGGAATGGTCTTTCCAATCAAATCATTTCACGTGATTTGTCAACTTGCCCCTTGAAATTCTCTGAAAAACAGCTTTCACCCTATCATCGACACGCTTTTCTAAGATGTTCTTTTCTGTATGTTTTACTTTTTTTGACATTTGGAACAAGACTGGAAGTCAGAAAATAAAGAGAGATCTGCAGAGCCAAGGTGGGAACAAGATCAAAATGCCAATGATTATACAGCCTACTCATAGATCAGTAGTCTCTTACCTAGAAAAACTAGGGCCCTCTGTGAGAGTGGAACACTCTGGAATAGGTCCTAGAAGTATGGAACTTTCTTTTGTTCCTTTATCTCTCCTCAAATCTAAAAGATATAAAAAGCAGCATTTGAAAGGAAAAGAGTTCTTGTCACAGGCAAATAAAATGAAGCAGGTGAAAATATTCTTGGGTCTTTCACAATAGACAGGAGACAATAGCCATAAAGAAGAAAGAGGAAGAAGAGAGGGGGAGGAGGAGGAAGAGGGCAGGAAGAGGGGGGAGGGAAAGGAAGGGGTGGGGGGCAGGGAGGAGGAGGAGAAGGAGAAGAAGGAGAAAGAACTCAGGAAGTTCAGCAACACACAATCCTATGCGCCACAGCAGATCACACAGTTATCATTGCTCTGTGCTAGAGTGGAATTTCATTTTAAAATAATGACGATTGAACATCATTTAAGAAAAGGTAAAGTTATATTTAGAGTACTGTGTTGAAGAAAGCTATAAGATATGCAATGTGATTCAGAAAGATTTCTAGAAAGAGATTGAAGTGAGCAAATCTTCATTTCAGAAAGACATCCTCTAAGGGGTCCTGATAGATTTCATTACATTTTCTTTCTTTTGTCTCCCTTTCTATTGTAGTGTTTTAGAGTATGGAAAAGACATATCCACTTCTGTTTCACTTACCTGGATTCAACTATATGTATACAGGCCAAAGAAAGAGAAAAAGAGAAAGGAAAGAAAGGAAAAAGGAGAAAAAAGTCCTTGGTGGGGTTTCTACCAGCCATCCACTCAGTGAGCACCTGTTTTGGCAGGGGCAGGGGAGGGAAGACAGGCTTATGTTGTTACTTTGAACTCGGTTACTCTCAGAGCTCTTATTATGCCAGTATCTTGCTTTGGGATTGTAGTGTCCAAAGGCATATGTCGTTTATGCCCCATTACCAACAGAATATTTTATCTGTTGAACAACTGAGAAAACATTAAACTCTTCAAATGCTGGAGTAAAACCTGACTGTATTGTATTTATTGAGGGATACTGTATTGGTGTCCAGTGTGCAGTGTCAAGTAAAAACAAATCTGGATTAGTAAGGACTTTATTTGAAAGGATTATTGTGAAATGGGGAAGGCAAGCATCTCAAGAGGGAGGCAAAAAGGATTGGTTTTATTTTACAGAGAGGAATAAGCAAGGCTGGAAAGAATTAGGTGGGGAGAAGTGGATGAGTGGCATGATCTGATGGTTCAGAGAACGTTTTACCCTGAGACCAGCCTGTCTGAGGAGGGTTGTGTGCTGGCTCAGGATGACAGCGAGTTCAGGATCCTCAGGGAAAAGGAGGAAATGGGAGGGTAAAGAAGGACTCTTCCCCACGTGACTTAAATAAGAATTACAAATGGTCCCCAGTTGGCTAAAGTGAATCCAGGCAATGTCCCTCCAAATTCCCACTCTGCTTCATAAATGATCAGCAGAACTGCTCATCCCCCACTGATCAGTGTGAACAAAATGCTTCTTAACCAAACTTTGTCTGTGTCCTAGCACCTGGTCTGTATTAAATGATCAGTATGTTCTTCGTGGGTGAATGAAAGATGTTTCTATTATTCTCTCACTGTAGAATAATACTGTTATAATATAATAATTATTATTGTACCTAAAAGAGTTACTTTATCTTATTGTCTTCCCTTGTATATTGTATATTGTTTTCACTAGCCATTCCTTGTAATTTAGGTTTGTGAAAACTGGAAGAAGTGTCTTGAGAATCATTTTACAATATTCTGCATAAGATAAATCTATGTACATGGAATACCATCACTTATCAATAATACCTAATACTTATTAATGCTTGTTATATACATTATCTTTTAATAATGTATCTTCAAAAAAATCTTCAAAATAATCTCATGACTAAACTGTGATTGTATTGGAATAGTTTTAGACAATTTCTATATAAACAAAGGCCACAGTAATCAAAATGTGTAACTCCTATTGTAATCATGAATATTCCTTGAGCATAGGAAAAAAATGGATTCCAATGTAACACTGCTATCTTTATTTCTTGCAGTTATTTTGCATAATACTTCTGAAATATATATATTATGAAAACATGGTGTGGTAAAAGGAATTTGGGAGATAATTCTTGCTTATGGAGCCCTACCCCAAATTTACTACCATTGTAGTGCATAATGGTCTTTCCTCTGGTTATAAGTATGGATATCTTTGTGGGGAAAAAGAACAAGATAAAAAAACATAAAATAGGAAGTTATTTGCATTAGACAGAATTTATACAGCATAAACTCATCTCTGTAAGTCATAGAAAATGATGACAGAGAATGGTGTAAACCAAAAATATTAAGCATAAATTAAGGACTAATCATGCAACTCTACATAAGATCACTTTGTCTTAGAGGGGACCCAGAACACAGAAAAGGTGGGTGTAGATACCTCATACAGGGGATGTTGGTGCTGGGTCCCTTGGCTGGGTCATCACTTCAGTCACAGTCAGTCAAGTGGATAAAATAATTGAACAAGCTACCCAAAGATGGAGCAGCTTCACAAACCTTAACCACTTCCAAAATTCTTGGACTCAAATCTGTTTGAAGCTGTTGGGTTATGATTGTAGGAGTAGGGGGTGAGTTGGCAGCTCCTTCCTTCTTCCAAGGAAGTTTGGCACTTCATCCTCCTCTCCCTTCCCTCCTTCCTAATGCCTTTCTGTACTCAATAAATGGGGAGGGTTTGGGAGGATGAGGGGCAATTAAGAAGAAAAAAGGCTCTCTTCTCCTTTGTTCTTTACCCTCTATTGCCCTGAGGTGGAACCTTAATTATAGCTTTGAAATTAAAAGCTAGCTTATTTAGATTAATAGAAAAGGAACTGCACTTTCCAGACTGCCAAACTTGTGTATTATTCTTGAATTCTTTCCAGAATCCAGCCTACTCTAAATCCTCTTTTTCAGAATTTGTTTGATATAAGATAATAATGGTTATCAGAATTAATTTAGGCAGTTGTTGAAGGGCAATTTTTTCCTAAGCCAGTTCTATGTGTCAGCTACCACTGTTCAAGGCATGGAGATATGTGGGTGAACAAAGTTGTTATCTTCATGGAGCCTAATTCTAACGATGGAGATTAAGAGAGAGTCAACAAAAACATAATATGATTTCAAGTAGCAGTATGTGCTCTGAAAAGAAATAAATTAATATGAAGCATAAGAAATGAAATGTGTGTATGTGTGTGTGTGTGTGTGCGCGTGCGCGCGCGTGTGTCCTTTCTGATGAGGTGATATTAGAGGAGATATTTCCATGAAATGAGAGAGCAGGACAAGCCATAAGTTGCAGAAAGTGCTGCCCAGGTAAAGTGCAGAGCAACTATCAAAGCTTTGAGAAACATGTACTTGGCAGGGACCAGTGTGACTGAAGAAGAGTTAAGGTATGAGTGAGAGAAAAAAATTAAATTTGAAGGGTAGCCAGGGACCAGATGACGTCGAATCCAGCAGGTCATGGGTTAGAACTTTGGGCTTTATATTAAGTGTGATTGGAATCCATTGAAGAGTTTTTGTGGAAGAGTGATGTGATCAGATTTACACTTGGAAAAGAAGTCCATCTGGCAGAAGAAAAATTACACCAAGTAGAGACTTGGATCTATGTAAAGAAACAAAGAGCACTAGAAACGGTAACTTGTGTGGCTACATATAAAAATCCTTCATTTTCTTTACATTTAAGGCTTTGAAAAAGTTGTTTAAAGCAAAAATAACATATTTTAAAATTTATAACACATATATAAGAAAAATATGCATCAAAAATAGCACGAAAACAGGGATAGGAAAAATGGAAGTATGCTATTATAAGATTATTATATTATATGTGAAGGGGTAAAATGGTAATTAAAGGTAAACTGATTATTTAAAAATGTATAATATAAGCCATAAACAACCACTAAAGTAACAGAACAAAAAGTTATAGCTAATAAGCAACAAATGAAATAAAATGGAACCACAAAAAGTCTAATTCAGAAGAGAAAGGGAACAATAGCAAATGTGAAAGATTGAAAACAAATAGCAATATGGTAGATTTACACCCAACACATCAATAATTGTTAAATGTAAATGGACTAATTATTCCATTTAAAGGCAGAGATTACCAGGTAAAAAGGCAAGACCCAGTTACACATGGCTTACAAAAACCCCACTTCAAATATAAAGCCACAAACAGATTGAATAGAAAAGGATGGAAAAAGATAAATCATGGTAAGACTAATAAAAAAAAAGTGAGACTGACTATATTATTTCATATAGATTTCAGAGCCAGAAATACTATGAAGAATACAAAGTGTTAATTCATCAATAGGACATAACAATCCTCAGTGTTTATGTATCTAGTTACAAAACTTCAAAACACATTAGAAGTAAAAACTGATAGTACCACAATGCAAAATAGACAAACCCATAATTATATTCAGAGATATTTTAACTCCTCTTTTATTAGCTAATAGAAAGAAATAAAGATTTAGAAAATATATAGAAGACCAGAACAGCACTATCAACTTGCCTAACTGACATGTGTGTGTATAACATTCCAGTAGACAACAGTGTATACATTCTTTTCAAGTGTACAGAGAATTTTTACTAAGATTGGTCATATTATGTGTGATAAAACAACTGAATTCAATAAATTTAAAAGAATTCAAATAATACGAAGTGTGTTTTCTGGCCACAGGAGAATTAAGAAGCAAAAACAGAAAGATACTGTGAAAACCCCTAAATATTTGGGGAAAAAATAATACTCTTCTAAATAAACTATGGATCAAAGAATAAATAAAAAAGAAAACAGAAAGTATTTTGAATTGAATTAAAATTAAAATATCAAGTAAAAAATTGTGGAATGTATCTAATCTAGTAATTAGAGGGAAATTTCTAGTATAAAACATTTGTATTAGACAAAAGAAAGGTCTTGACTCAATGACATCAGCTAACAGTAAATGAAAAACTAAGTAGAAGAAAGAAAATATTAAAGATTAGAATGGAAATAAATGAATTAGAAAATACAGAATCAATAGAGAAAATCAATGGTATTGAAGCTAATTTTTGATATTAAGAAATTGATAAATCTCAGCTAGACTGATTAAGGTAATAACAGAAGATATAAACTCCAGGAGTGTGAGAATTGATATCACCGTAGATTCTACATATAGAACTTTATAACAATACAGTTAGATGAAATGTTTAAACTCCCTGAAAGGCACAAACTACCAAAGTTCACTCAAGGAAAAAATAGATAACCTCAGTACTCCTAAATTTGCTTTCAAAATGAATTTGTAGTTGAAATTTCCTTTAAGGAAAATTACTGGCCCCAATGTCTTTACTGATGAATTATACATTTGAGGAAGAAATAATATAAATTCTACACAAATTGTTTGAGACCATTGAAGGGGAAGGAATAGTTCCTAAATCATCGTTTGAGGCTACTATTATTCTGAAACCAAGAACAAAGATATTACAAGGTAAGAAAACTATAGATTAATATCCATCATATACATAGATGAAAATATTCTTAGGAAAATTGTAGTCAATTTGATCATACAATATATAAAGATGATAATACATCATGGCCAAGTAGTGTTCATTCCTTAACATTTGAAAATAAATGAATGCAATTTAACGTATTAATAGACTGTTTTAGTTGGCTTATACTGCTATAACAAAACACCAAAGACTGAGTGGCTTACACAACAGAAATTTATTTCTCACAGTTCAAGTTCAAGGTGCTAGTCAATTCGGTTTCTGATAAGGACCCTCTTCCTGGCTTGGAAATAGGCCTTCTCTCTGTGTCCTTACGTGGCAAAAAGAGAGAGGTCTGGTATCTCTTCCTCTTATAAGGGCTCTGCTCATTTAACCTTTATGACCTCCTTACACACTCTAACTCCAACCACAGTCACATTGTGGTGAGGGGAAGGGCTTCCACATATAGATTTTGAGGGGACACAAACATGCAGTTCATAACACAGATGAAAAAGAAAACTATACGATCATCCCAACTGATTCAGAAAAGCATTTCACAAAATTCAACATCCATTCCTAGTAAAGAAAAAAACAATCTCAGCAAACTGGGAAAGGAAAAAAGTAATAAAGGGCAGTCATGAAAATTTAGCTAACATCATGCATAACGATGAAAGACTGCTTGCATTCTCCCAAACACTCAAGGATTTTTGCTTTTACCATTCATTTCTATTCAACATTCTACTGGAGGTTCTAACCAGACAATAAGGCAAGAAAAACAAAAGTTATCCAGATTGGAAAGGAAGAATAACTGTCTTCATTCACAGATAACATGATCATCATGTAAAAAATCCTATGAAATCTACAAAAAAGATACCGAGAGTAATAAGTGAGCTTAGTAAATTGCAGAATACAAGATTGATGTAAAAATCAATGGACTTCTACACATTAGGAAAAAAACAATCAGAAACTGACATTAAATAATATCATCAATAATAGCATCAAAAATATGAATTATTTAGGAATAAATCTGGCAAAATGAAGGAATTATAAAAGGGATGAAGAAACTTGGGATAAATGGTTACATTCATTACCTTTATTGTGACAATGTTTTGAGTACATACATGTGTTAAAACTTATCAAATTGTTCATTTTAATTAATGCAGTGTATTGTGTGTCAATTGTGCTTCAATATAGGGATTAAAAATATATTTTATTATTAAAAGTGTTTTGTTTATTTATTTTTGAGAGTGAGAGAGAGAGAGGCAGAGAAGGAGGGAGACAGAGAATCTTATCGCAGAACCCTAAGCCCGACATGGGGCTTGAACCCACAAACTGTGAGATCCTGTCCTGAACCGAAATCGAGTATGAGGCCCAACCGACTAAGCCACCCAGGTGCCCCTAAAAATATATTTTAATAAAGCTCTGATAAATGTACTTTTGTTCTTTCTGGGTGAAGTAAGTTGTTCTACCTGAATGTTAAATAGTAGGCGGAGTTATATTTTGAACAATTTTCTCACTGAAATGTTAAAACATGATCCATTATTTCATTTTACATCTATCATGACCATTTTGTTGTATGTACTTCTGTTTGAAGAGATTATTTCACTTTCAATTTTGGTTTGAAATAATCTAATAGATCAGTTGAAAAAATATGATACATTTATTCTATGTAATATCACACAATTCTTAAAAGGAATTAATTGGGGCTTTAATTATTGACCTGGAAAAATATACATACCGTAGTGTTGCAAAAAAATGTTTTGTGAGTGATATAATAGAATCCTATTTTCTGTAGAAACGAACAACAAATCCTTATTTATAATAAATTAGTGTATATGTGATCATGGAGAAGGGTGTGGAAAGATACGTATCAACTGTCAGCATACATTGCTGTCGATGGGAATGAAAAAGTATAATAATTTTTTGTGTAATTTCACTGCTTACAATGAATATTAATTCTATAAGAATAATAAATTACAAAATCAAAAAAACAATTTGATGATTTTTCTGTCATGGTGCCTATTGACTTTTAGGTAAATTGACATGAATTATTACTTAAAAACATTTTAATTATGAATACCATAATTTAATTCAGTACCTAATAACAAAGTTTTTTACTAAATTTTTTAAGTGTTTATTTTTGAGAAAGAGAAAGACAGAGTGCAAGCTAGGAAGGGGCAGAGAGAGAGGGAGAGACACAGAATCTGAAGCAGGCTTCAGGCTCTGAGCTGTCGGCCCAGAGCCTGACATGGGGCTCAAATCCATGAGCTGTGAGATCATGACCTGAGCCAAAGTTGGAACTTAACCGACTGAGTCACCCAGGTGGTGCCCCACCTAATCACATATTTTTTAATATTTATCTTAGTAATATAATTCCTCTTGTCCTACCCATACACATAAGGTACAGACACGATTTTAGACAAGGTTGAATTTCCTCCTAAGCTTATTTTTGAGAATTAAATGAAATATAATTCATACTAATTAATTAAATGAAATAAGTCCATACTAATCCATGCTTAGCACACAGACTGACAATCAATATTTAGTAAGTCTAGTTATTATTACTAAATGATACAACTGTTCTTTGTTTTACAAGACTTAGTATTAAGTTGTGACAGATTATGTTTTCCAAAGATGGCTTAAATAGTATTTTCTAATCCACCTACTCTTCTCTATAGCTACATCAAGAGGTGGAGTCTATTTCTCTGTCCCCTTGAGTCTGAATTGGCCCTGTAACTGCTTGACAAACAGGTTAAAATGGAAGATGCACCAGCTCTGGCAGAACGCTTAATTAATCTGCAGCTTCTATTTTTTTGTCTTTGGAATGCTTGCTCTTGGGACACCTTCTTGGGGATTAGCTGCCATTCTGTGAGAAGCTTAAGGCATAGAGTAGACCACACGAAGGCATTCCCATTGGCAGCTCCCCCTGAGCTCCCGGTTGGCATCCACCCATCATGGCTGTCTAACTGGGTTGAACCTTCAGCTGCCTCTAGACCCAGTTACCAAGTGAGTGCAATTACATGAGACCCTTCAAGTGAGAATCACTCACTTGAGCCCAAGTAACCTCTGGAACTATGAGAGATAACAATAAACTGTTGTTTTAAACCATTTAACACTAATGTAGTAAAATTTTCTTATCACATATTATAATTTTACAAATATTCCTTTACATTTTTAATGCAGTGCACTGTTTTAAAATCTTTAAAATCATGACAGTGAAGCCTGTGAAGTATTTATTTAAAAATTAAATTATTGACATCTTTAAAGGTGCTGTCTCATGTATCAGGTTTGAAACTATTCAACTTGGCCTAGGCCGGTGTTATTTTAAATTCGCATAATATCTTTAAGAGAACAGACCTATCTTTTCCCATTTACATATGTTCATTTCTCAGTTCACAAATACGTACAACTTTTATCTTTTTAGTGTAATTTGTGGATCCACTAGGAGTTATGTTACCTTCAATTACACTTTCTGAAAGTCACCAGCTACTAGGAGGTTTTTAATAAAAGTAATTTGACACTGAGTGGGTTGAAGTCATCCTCCAACTTCTCTTTAATGTAGTTGATTTGTGAATTTATAATTCTTACTTCATCCCAGGTAAGAGGACAGGTTTCATTTTATAAATGCGTGCGTATCATAGATCTTGTAGCTTAAAGAGAATATACTTATTATCTAAGGCTTAAGAAGGTAGCAGTGTGTGGATAAGGGCCCTGGACTAGGACTCAGAAAAACTGGCTTCTTCTCCAGTTGTGTGACTAGACTTGGTCATTTCACCTCAATTTCTTACTTTGTATTCAGATATTACTCCTCTTTATTAAAAAAATTTTTTTAACCTTTATTTTTCAGAGAGAGATAGAGTGGGAGAGAGAGGGAAACACAGAATCCCAAACAGGCTCCAGGCTCTGAGCCATCAGCACAGCCTGATGCAGGGCTTGAACTCACAAAAGCAGGTTCTTAACCCAAGTCAAAGTCTGTCACTTAACCAACCGAGCCACCCAGGTGCCCCTGTTTGCTTTTCTTTAAAGTTCTTTTCCCTCAAATTGGTGGCAAAATAAGGCATTTTGAGTCCCAGATGTGTCCTCTTTGCTTGTGATGGTCTCTTTTGGCCCAAGCTTTTGAGAAGAGGCCAAGCTCTGTTGTCCAGAGTGAAATGATCTTTAGCTTGGCTCCCAAAGTGAGTCGAGAACCTTCCGACGCTAATAATATGTGACTGCAACTTTGAGAGGCTGGTTGTAAAGTTAGAAATGTACAGATTTAGGAGGACAGCTACTGACTAATTCTAATTGTTTTATTTATATACATATACATGCCAATTCATACAATATAATCCAGGATTCTTCCAGTATGACATTTTTCTTGATTAATATAGTTACGAACAGAAGAATTGATACTGGATAATAATAAGATGTCTAAAAATACAGATGTTTGCACATTAATTGCTTTGTTTTTTGTAATTGCTGTATGCATAGCCTTTAGTTTTAGACAACCATGAGAAACAAGGTGATGATGTCACCCATCCATTCACCGAGCTGTGACAAATACTTCAGGACAATGCATTCTGCTTAGGAGTAAAGAGGTAGGATGTATATAGAAATTGAACTTTAATAGACAGTTTCACACAAATCATTTTAATTCAGCTTGCTCTTATTCAATCTTTTTACGAGAAATAATAATGTTAAAAGAGTTCTCACTGATAACTTAAAAAAAGATATTAATAGATAAATCCACAAAGGAAAAAAATAGAAATGAAATTTATGGAAAAATGTTCACCTTTTTGAATAATCAAAAAAAGCCAATTTATCACACGATATGTATCAAAAGTCTTTAAGTGTTCATATCTTTTTATCCTTTCTGTTGCTTCTGCTTTATGACAGACTTCCCTTTTTGCATCATTTATGATGGTAAAAAATGGACACCAGCGCCCTACAGTAGAAGAATGATAATAAACTATAACACATTTGTTCCGTGTAACCTGAAATCCTTAAAAACAATATTTGCAAAGGCTGTGAAATAACATGGAAAAATGTTCTTCCAGTCATAGTAAGTATATGAGTAAATGAAAACTTAGCACTCAATAACTTGACTCACATTCTAAAAAATACTGGATTATCTATACATTTTAGCTATCCATAAGTTAAAACTAGGGAAAATAAGATCAGGAACCCAGGAAGGTAAGCAAAGAACCCCAGTTGAAGCTGGGATATCTTTGGTGAAGGTGGACTTTAATCTGCATTTTGGGGTAGTCATCTTGGACCGTGGCTCTGGGACCAGGAAACAGGGCCTAGGACCTCTCGATGATGGGGGGTTACCTAGAAAGCATCTCCTATTACTCAGGAACAATGCGGGTTGCACCCTCTGTGTGGCGGTGCAATAAAGACATTTAGACAACACAAACTGAAAAAGTTTACGTCCACCAGAGCCTAGCTACAGGAAATCTGAAAAGTTTTACTCCAGGGCAGAAAACAAACAAGGAAGACTTGAGATGCACAGAATAAATAAATAAATAAATAAATAAAGGCAAAGTGGTAAATATGAGAGTAAATCTAAGCCTCTAAAGCCATATTTAATTGTACTAAAAAGAAACCTACTCTGTTGGGTAAACACAAAAAAAGATAGAAATAAAATTTGAATATAGCATACAAATTAGGAGGGGATTAAATAGAATTGAAGTACCCTACGACCCTCATATTTCTCAGATGGAAAGCAAAGACCAATCAACTTTAAACATTGGTAAGTAAACTATGCACATGACAATTTCTAGAGTAATCACCAGAAGAAGAAATGTATATGTAACTTTCAAATTAACATTCTGCAATCTAAGATAAGTCAATAAAAGAGAAAAGAAAACAGAAAAGACAGGATAAATTTTAAAATTTGGGGGTAGAATGAAATTCAAGTATATCAGGAGATAAATGCTCCTGTCAAAAAAAAATCAAAGATTTTTTGGCTAGATTATAAACAAAACGAAGTAAAATTGAGATATAGGCTGCTTACAAGAGACACACTGAAAGCAAAATAAATTTTTAAAAAAGCTCAAAAGTAAAAGAAGAGAAACATATTTTGGGCAAAACCTAATCAAAGGAAACCTGATGTAGCTTTATTATTTTTATCATACAAAATAGATTTTAAGTCAAAAAGCATAAAAATAAATAAAAAGGGTAAACTGTTTTCAGAGATTTTAATATACCTGTCTCAGTAACAGACAAATATAGCAAAAAAAAGTAAGGTATAGAAGAGCTGACTAACAGATTTATAATAAAATGATCAAAGTGTCTCACAACTAAATCATCAACTTTTTTTAAAACATACATGAAGCATTTAAAAAATTGACTACATACTAGACCTTAAAGTAAGTTTCAGAAACTTGCTGAATATCAACATTTGGCAGACCATATTCTGTGACCACAATAAAATTAATCTAGGAATACTAATAAAAAGATTATCTGACAAATAAAAAAATCCTATAGATAGGAAACGAAGAAACTTATTTCTATTTTTATTTATTTATGTATATTTACTTTTGAGAGAGAGAGAGAGAGAGAGAGAGACAGACAGACAGACAGTGGGAGAGGGGCAGAGAGAAAGGGAGACACAGAATCTGAAGCAGGCTCCAGGCTCTGAGCTGCCAGCTTGGAACCTGATGTGGGGCTCGAACTCACAACCTGTGAGATCATGACCTCAAGCCGAAGTCAGACACTTAACTGACTGAGCTACCCAGGTGTCCGATGAAACTTATATTTAAACAGCTCATATGCCAAAGAAGAAATAATAAAGAAAATTAGAAAATTTGTAAAAGTGAATGATAATAAAACTGAATGATAACAAAATCACTGTATATAAAACATATGGGAAGTAGCTAAAGCATTATTAGAGGAAAATATATAGCCTAAAGGACTTTTATTAGAAAGACTAAAAGTTATTAAGTTATGCATTTATATCAAGATGAAGTTAGAAAAGAGAGAGCTGGGGCATCTGGGTGTCTCAGTCAGTTAAGCATCCAACTCTTGATATTGGCTCAGATCATGATTTCATTGTTCATGAGATCAAGCCCCATGTCTGGTTCTGTGCTGACGGCATGGTGCTTGCTTGGGATTCTCTCTCTTCCTCTCTCTCTGCCTCTCTCCTACTTGTGCACACACACTCCCTCTCGCCAAATAAATAACATTAAAAAAAAAAAAAAGACAAGAGAGAGCTAAGTAAACCCCAAGAAAGAAGGAAATGCATAATGAAAATAATAGTAGAAATTAGTGAAGTATGAAACAAACATTACTTAGAAAGGACCAACAGACAAAAATTGGATCTTTGTTAGATCAATAAAGTTGATAAACTTATGGCACCAAGATCAGAAAAAAAAGGGGAAAAAGGCAAATAAACAACATTAGAGATAGAAAGGGGGACATAACTTCGGTGCTGCAGGAATTAAAATAAGAAGGTGTTATGAACAATTTTATTCAAATATGTTGAAAAAAATTTTAAATGAACACATTTCTAGAAAAATGACACCTATCAAGCTGACTCAAGAGGATATCGAAAACCTGGATATCCATGTCCCATAAAGCTGAGGCTGGTGAACTATGGTGCATGGGATAAACCTAGCCTGAGGTCAGTTTTGCACAGTCTGCAAGATGGTTTTTATATTTGTAAAGCCTGTAGAAAAAAGGAGAGGAGGGAAGGAAAAAGAAAAAAAAAACGACTAAGTTCACAGAAGAGGACATGTACAAGAATATTCATAGCACCATTATTCATAGTATCCGGAAACAGAAGACTGCCCCAATTCTATCAACATTAGAATGGATAGTATAGATTGTGGATTACTTGTATGATGGAATACTATACAACAGTGACAATGAATTAGAATAACATGTACCAAAATGGGTGAATCTCAAAAACAAAGGTTGTGGGAAAACAGGAGCCACAAAGGAATACATGAAATATGATTTCATTAAATAGAGTTCAACGTTGAGGCAAAATCGAGCAATATTACATTTAGCGATACATTACCATGGGCTAAAACTATAAAGAACAGCAAGGAATGAGGAATGTCATAGTTAAGGAGAAAGGTGGAGGGATGTAATGGGCGACAACTATCTAGGGACTTCTGAAAAATGGTAAGAGTGCAAGGTTGTTAGTATGGTGTGTTGTCATTTTGATTTTATTTTACTTTATTTATTCTTTAAAAAATTTTTTAACGTATATTTGAGAGACATAGAGACAGAGTATGAGCAGGGGAAGGGCAGAGAGAGAGGGAGATACAGAATCTGAAGCAGGCTCCAGGCTCTGAGCCGTCAGCACAGAGTCCAACGCAGGGCTAGAACTCACAGACCGCGAGATCATGACCTGAGCCGAAGTCGGCTGCTTAACCAACTGAGCCACCCAGGCGCCCCTATTTTACTTTATTTAAAAAAAAATTTTTGTTAAGTTTATTTATCTTTGGAGAGACAGAGACAGCACCAGTGGGGGAAGGGCAGAGAGAGAGGGAATGAGAGAGAATTCTAAGCAGGGGACACAGGACTCGAACCCACGAAGCTGTGAGATCATGGCTGAGCTGAAACCAAGAAACCAAGAGTGGGATGCTCAACTGAACCACCCAGGCACTCCTTTGCCACTTTGATTTTAAAAACAGAGAAGGCTAGAAAGACTTATACCAAAATGTTACCAGTTGCATTTGGAGGGTGACTTCAGTCTGATTTCTGTTGATTCGAATATGAAGTGCAGGAAACAAGCAAGGACAGAATCTGTGACTTTGTTTCTTGTTTTAGTCAATTAACCTAATTTTGATCACAAACATTTCCTCATGCTTTATAATTTTTGTTAACACTGCCTGCTTTCTCTGGTATTTAACTTAAAAAACAGAGTATGTTGTATTTATAATGATAAACTTTAAAAATAAACTATATCCCTTGCCCCCCCTTTTTTAAAGGCAAAACAAGCTATTGAAAAGACTTTCAGGACATCCTGATTTGTTATTACAAGCTAGGAAAATATCACTTTCTCTGTTTAAGCATGACCGCAACATCATCCTTCAAGTCCCACAGCCTAGCAGGCAGATCTGGCTGGGCGTGTGCCCAGGTCAGAGGCCAGCTCAGCCTAACGACACGGCAGCTGAGCACTGGGCCAGCTGTTGGCACCTGTACCAGCAGGAAAACCTTGGCGTAGATGTGCATTTTAATGCCTACATTTCTGGGACTCCTTACCATCTTGTCTTCTGCCAGCGGTGCCTCTGTGACAGGGAAATATGATCTGGGAGCCCAGGAAGCCGAGAAGAAACGCAGTCTCTTCAATCCTCAGAAAGAGTACGCTAGACGTGATGAGAATGGAATGGTGCCTGCTGTCCTGTGGCGTGGGAATCTGCAAATTGTCTGAGTTTCTGAAAACAAAGTACAATATAACGAACTGGAAGGAGAGAGGTCCCTACACACATGCCTGTAACGAGCTTACTTCCTGTCCTGTCAAGGAGAAGAATGGATGTGGAAAGTTAGGTAGATTTTTCACTAGATACTTGAAATATGTTAATTTTACTCTACGTTCTTATTACTCTTATAACAATGGATTTGTTTCTCATCCATATGAACTTGGTCCACAGGAGAGAGGAACAATTTGGGAATTTCCTATTTTATAGGGGAAAAAATTAAAGATGACGAATTGACGGTTTTAGTGCATTTAAGTGATTCAAGTGATTCAAATTTTCAAATAAAAGATAACATGCTCAAGTCCTGATCTCGCGGTTCATTGGTTTCAGCCCCGCCTTGGGCTCTGTGCTGACAGCTCAGAGCCTGGAGCCTGCTTCAGATTCTGTCTCTCCCTCTCTCTCTGCCCATCTCTGCACGTGCTCTCTCTCTCAAAATAAATAAATAAATACAAAAACATTAAAAAATTTAAAAACAATAACATGAAATGTTTTTTTTATCTTTTACAACATATTTCATAAACCTGACTATTTGATTTGCTTTATTTAGTTTGTCTTCCCTGAAAGCTGGGTAAAATTTTTAGTGGAGCCAGCTGGTTGTTTGGTAAGCTTGTTAAAGACTTGACGAGTAGTTACGTTTTCCTGACTTATTTGTTCTTACATAAGACACCAGAGAGACAAGTCCTGCTACTTTTTCCCTGTAGAGAGGAAAAATGCACTAGAAAGAAGACAGTTTCTCAAATAAACTACTTGCACAAGAAGATTTCTCAAACACATAAACAAAACACAAAGCCTGAGCCATACTTTTTGTTGGGGTGCATAAATTTGAAGCTGGGGTGGAAACAAAATCTCCTGTTTCCCAAGCCAGGTTTTGAAGAAGTTTCTTCTTTTGAGCTAACTTGCCAGTGGTGACCTTTGTTCTCTGAGCCTGTATCACTTAGAGGGAGAGAACAAAAACCTTTTTCATGCTCCGAGCCATCTACAGTTGTAAGGTCAGAGATTAGAAATGAAAAAATATGGTAACTCTGATGGAGAATATAACAGATGCCTGAATATCCTCAAATTCTCCGCCTTCCTTTCTGCCATGAGGCTTTGGCTAGGTCATCTTGGGGCCTTCGTGCAGAATTGGGACAACAGGTAATTGTCTTAGGTCACAGATAGAAGTGACCTAGATTTGCATGATTTAAAATGGATAGAGCAGGAAATTTCTTCAGAATAAAAAAAAAAAAAGATCCGGGAAAGGAAGGAGAAGGAAGAAATCAACAAGGACTGGTTTTAACGGGAAATATTTTGGGGAACTTGGGAGTAGGGGAAGTAGGGGCACAGGAAGAAAAAGGCTCTTCATACTTTGTGAAACGCTGGAGAAGGATGGAGTGAGTGAGGGGTCATTTAAGTTTTGCCCTAGATTATAAATGTCATGACTCTTAGGCATCTTTTAAAAGACTGCAGTAAAGGTTGTAAATACTTTTCATCTCTTTTTGGAGGTCAGATAAGTGAATCTTCTGAGTGGGACACTGTATAGAAACTATCCTTAAAGGGGTGGGGAGAAGATGCTCCAGCTTTAGAGCACCTGTGATCGAGGTCTGCCCTGAATGTGTTGACACGTCCACAGTTAATGGAGTTGGTAGATGCACCTCTGATAATCCCTAAATTTAAGGGCACTGAGGTGGGCCTCTGAGTGTAAGAAGGACAGAAAGGTAGGAGAGAGAAGGAGCCTTTTGTTTTTGATCTCTATTTTCACCGCCAGCTATGTCTTTATTATGTCCTCGATTCCTGAGCATAGCAAAGAGGCAAGAAATTATTATGTTTTCTTCTAATTAACACATGACTGATGGGATGTTTCTAACGTCAGAAAAATAGACTCAGCTGTGAAGAGCAATAGCATTTTAAGCGGCAGGAAGTGAGAAGCCGACTCAGACTCTTGCTTTCTGTCTTTACCTCCATGTGACTCTGAGGTTGGCTGGGAATAAAGATGAAAATGGAGAGATCGTGATGTCTAGGAGGCCGGCCTTACGAGGTGAGCTGTGTTCTGGGACGCTGAAATCAAGCATTCCTATTTCACACCCCCTTCCCTAAGTTAGCGTTCCTCTTCTCCACTTTTCCCTGGGTCTATCCCTTCGTTTCTTTGCTCACATTTTCTGCCAGTGTTTTTATTCTTTGACTTCCATATCCTTGCACACACACACTTTCTCATCTCTCCTTCATCGCTTTCTCGTGTTCACATTCTCCTGTCCCCTGGGGCAGACTCCCTCCATTGTTTTTTGCCCCCTGATATTTATTTATCAAGATTGATATTTATCAAGATCTGGAGTGTGCTATTTGAAAATGGTGACAACAGAGTGACCAATTCCATCACTAACCCTTCACTTTATACTTTGGGCACAGCTAAGAATCCACACTCTGCTGCTTACTGAGCTAAGAGCTTACCCATTCAAAGGGACAGGACTGAAGGCTGTAAGTGCCTGCCCAATGACAGCTCCTTCTGAGGAAAGTTATTACAGGTGATTTCTCATAATTTGTCCAACAGCTGATTGGACAAAGGACTGATGTGAAGGCACCGTCCATAAGTAAGTCAGTGCCCTTGAGTGAGCCTGGCAAGAGAACTCTGTCCAGCAAGAGTGCTCTTTCTAGATTTCTGACTAACCCATACAATGTCTCTGTCTGGAGACAGTTTGCATGTAGGTTACCAGGACAGGTAGAAGTAGTTTAGAACACATGTGTATCCAGAAAAGAGAAAGCAGAAGCCATGAGATAGTAGAGCTATTAGGAAAAGACAGAAAGTCACAGATCAGAGGGACAAGTGCTATGGAGGCAGAGACAGAGACATGCTTGTAGAGTGACTGGAGGTGCTGGAGGAGGGAGCAGAGGAACTCATTTTTTTTTAATGTTATTTTATTTTATTTTTGAGAGAGAGACAGAGCACTAGTGGGGGAGGGGCAGAGAGAGAGGGAGACACAGAATGTGAAGCAGGCTCCAGGCTCTGAGCCGTCAGCACAGAGCCCGACGCGGGGCTCAAACCCACCGACCGTGAGATCATGACCTGAGCAGAAGCTGGACAATTAACTGACTGAGCCAGTCAGGTGTCCCAGGAACTCACTTTTAAGAGTCAGCTGCTTCCTCTCCAGGAGACCTAGCACTGTAGCTGTTGAGAGTGAAGCTACCAAAATATGCAAACTTTTCCCTTGTAACTTGAAAGAACTTAATGCGCATATTACTTAATTTAATCCTAACAATTCCAAAAGGTTATTCCCATTTTATTGGTGAGACAGCAATTCAGACAAATTACATGACTTGATTGTGATCTTGTGAAAATCCCCAAATGCCTCCTTCTAATGAAATACTTCCTGATAATGAAGTAAGAAGATTGAGTTTTTGAAGCCTATGAGCAAGTAGAAAAACATGAGATTTTTTTTTTTATTGCAATTCTTTTTTCTGTCCACATTCCAATGTAATTCCAATGCTCTATTCTCTCCTTTCTTCTGTCTGCCACTCCCTCTCTTTTTGTCTCATTAACTTGTACCACATACAGGCTGCTTCAACCATGTACTACTTGATGTTGATATCTTAAAGATTTGCTTTGATAAAACCAAGTTGGGATGTTTTATTTTGACGCAATTTATAGAACAAAATAATCTGGAAATCCTTAATCAGGATCACGCCTGGTTTGGGTTAATTAACAGTGTAGCAGAGATTATGTATAATTTGTGACCTGGAAAACTTAATTTCCCAATTAGGAACCAAGAGCATGATATAGTCTGTGGGGTTCATTTTGGTTTAACATGTTCGTATCCAATGCTTGAGTTTCTCTGTCTTTTAAACTCGGGATATTAGAAAACAAAAGAAATTATTTGAGAACTCATTGTAATATGTATAACAAGAAGGTCTTATTTAATTACTAGTGCCTTCTCAAGATAAGGTAGATTTTTTTCTTTCTTTCTATCTATCTATCTATCTATCTATCTATCTATCTATCTATCTAAATGTCTCTCTCCACTTCTCCCTTCCCCTTCCTCATCCTAGGACTAAAGGCCAATTCTGAATACTAGACAGGGCCTCTTTATTTTCCTTTGGTCCTCCCACGCTTTTCACCGTTGACATAGAGTTTCAGTTTTCCTGTGGGCCCTTTTCCTTCCTGACTGGTTTAGTATGATGACTTGCTACCTTGCCTCAAATAAACTGTCTGCTGTCACTACTGTCGCTTTCTGTTCTGAGCTCTTGGGCTCTGTGTGGCAAGCCCTTTGCTGGGCTTGGTTTCCCTCATGCTTATTTTGTGCTGAGCTATGTAACCTAAGTATGCACATCCTCTCTAGCCTCCTGAGCTCAGAAAGCAAGTCTGAGGCCTCCTTGATTTAGTTGCCGGGCACTACCATTTTAGCTCAGATTATCCTGTAGTGTTCTGCTGTGAGCTGCGACCCACATGGACTCTCCTCCTACCATAAAGGAAGGAGCCATTATCCTATGCCTGAGGTTTGGGTGGGGAGGAAATGCCTCTGGACAGATAGTCCTTGAGGAAACACGGGCATCCTGGTCTGTAGTCATTTTTTATTTTGTCCACATGCGGACCAGGGGATTTAAAACCATGCCGAGACTCCTGGCCAGGGCTGTGAAGAGTTGGAGAAAAGCTTCACACCGTGTTTTATTTTTCAGTCCTCCATCTCTGTTTATACTGCCCAATGGTCTCATTGATGAGATGAGATAGAATTATAGAAGAGCTATTAAGGAAAATCATGAAAATAAACAGGTTTGCCCCCAAATTGGGATATAACAGTTGAATCTTACTTAAAATGTCCCCCAAACTGGGTTTTAAAGGGTATCCTTCCATTTTAAAAAGTCCTAAGTTATCATTCCTCAAGGATTTCTGAGAGAAACCATTTTCGGCTGTCTTTTCTGGTGAAGGCTTGGTTTAGGTGCAGTGGGGGTAGATTCTGTTTCAGTCTCAAAGTGTTCTGGAGACATTGAGGTCTGGTTTAAATGTTATCTGGAGCAGTGTTTATAAACTCCCCAGCAGGGCCCGCTTCATGGGCATGCTGCCCATGTAGTCACACAGGGCCCATACTTAGAAAGGCCTTGCTCTTGGTCTAACGCTCAGCTGTTGCCATCTTGAAATTTCTAATTATTCGTGAACAAGGAGCTCACATTTTCATTTTGCCCTGGGCTCCACAAATTATGTCGCTGGCCCTCCTCCCTAGACCATTTGCCTCAGAATCACCTGGTATATATATTATAAATCAGATTCCTACTGTATGAGGCCCTCTAGGGCTAAGACCTCTGAATCAGCATTTTAAAAAACATCCAATTAATTCTTTCACAAAGTTTGCAAAGCCAAGGAACCACTGGGAGAGAGAGTCAAGACATCAGGTTCTTGGGCAGCTTTGCTTGTTGAAAGATTTAAAACAGAATTCTTGGCTTTTATTTCAATGGGGGGTGGAGAAGGAGCATTCATAATTAAAAATGTTTTATGTAAAATATATTAGGTGGTTTTGTCTTATTTCCAAGTTAATTATTTGGAAATATGTCTAAATTGTGGATTTAAGAATTCTCACTTTCTTTGTTCGTTCTAGCATTATTTATTTATGTATATTTTTATTCATCTCTCATTAAGTCAGGGCAATGCACCCCCTATTTGTTAACTAATTAGACCCGCTAAGAGGGAGTGATATGGTCCCCATAGTTTCAAACAATTTCCTCCAGTCCCCTCAACATTCTGACAAATCAGAAAAGATGGAATATTTTTTTAAAAAATTTTTAATGTTTATTTATTTTTGAGACAGAGAGAGACAGAGCATGAGTGGGGGAGGGGCAGAGACAGAGGGAGACACAGAATCTGAAGCAGGCTCCAGGCTCTGA
The DNA here is from genome assembly GCA_030068075.1 of Paguma larvata. Classification (NCBI taxonomy): domain Eukaryota; kingdom Metazoa; phylum Chordata; class Mammalia; order Carnivora; family Viverridae; genus Paguma; species Paguma larvata. The sequence continues at coordinate 105,395,625 of CM057829.1, forward strand.
GCTGTCAGCACAGAACCCGACACAGGGCTTGAACTCACTGACTGCGAGATCATGACCTGAGTCGAAGTCGGACGCTCAACCAACTGAGCCACCCAGGTGCCCCTGGAGATGGAATCTTCATCCATGTTGGAGATTTTTGAGAAGTGCTAGCTGACAGTCCTGTAGGCATATATATTTAGTTTATATTCCAAACCTCAAGACAGGAAACCGCTTCAGCTTCCCGGACAGTTGTACCAACACATGGTAACCTGGGTCTGGAAGGCAGGGCCCTGGATTGAGGGTGACAGGACTGTTGTCTTCTTATGGATCTCGTTGGGGCTGCGAACATGAAGATAATTAGTGTTAGTTGTGCTAAGATTGTAACATTAAATATTTAATCTAGGCGAATTCACCATAGAACCATTGGAAAGAAACAGATTTTCATGACTGTACAGAATACAATTTTAGCCAGCTCTCTGGTGATGAAAAGTCTACCTGATGCCAGAAAGCCCCTGACTCATCTCATTGCAGTGGTTTTTGAGGTCAAGGCTTGAAATTTCACTTTTTCTGACCATTAAAGCTCAAACTGTGAATATGAAGTATTTTTCTAACCCATATTCTTAGATACTTGCTGATCAAAGGACTGTTTGGACTGATTCCCTTCTTAGGAAAATAAGAGAATTTCATGGCAGAAAATTTAGAGAAAAAAAACCTATGCATTTTTTGACAAATTTTCTTATACCTTTTGAAATTTCATTTTGCTGAATCCATTTTACTTAACATTTAGAACTATCGTAATATACAGCTTTCGTGTTTGATTCAAACATATGAATAATAATTTTTGGAAGTTAATGACCAAGACTATTAATTTAGACATTTTACCATTATTGATTTTCTCCCATTGTATGAGGTTAGATTTAAAATTAAAATCTTTTAGGATGGACTTCATTATTTTTAATAATAAATTCTTTTAACCATGAACTTCCTACTGTCTTTTGAGAAGTTAAAAAATTTCTTTTTGTTTATTTATTTATTCTGAGAAAGAGAGTGGGGGAGGGGCAGAAAGAGAGGGAGAGAGAGAATCCCAAGCAGGCTTTGCACAGTCAGCACAGAGCCCAATTTGGGGCTTGAACTCACTAACCTGTGGGATCATGACCCAAGCTAAAACCGAGTCGGACACTTAACCATCTGAGCCACCCAGGCGCCCCATTGATAAGTAAGTTTTGAAAAGAGGAATGAGAAAATAAGTCATAGCCCCATAGATTAGACCCCAAAGATAAATGTTATGAATGCGTTTTTTGAGATCCTCACGTTTCTGTGTTTCCCTCCTGATTCATTTGCCTCAAGCTTAGGGTGGTGGGCAGCCTCTCCACCTCGCTGCTTATAACCAGCCTCATCCTTAATGCAAGCCTCATTGAAACGTCTCCCAGAATGGCATTCAGGAATTTGCTCCATCAGGACACAGGCCAGAGAAACAAATTGAACTGTACTAATTATCTTGATCGCTAAAGTGAGTCAAGCAACTGGACAAGAGCCTAAAAGATATAAACAAACAAAAACGTCACAAATATCTGAGGTGTGCTTTTTGTTTTTGATGTTATTGTCCAGTGAAATGGTGAAAATGGTTTATGTATGTGGTTACTCACAATTTTGTTTGGGCCCTTTCTCTATAAAAGATCTATCTGATTATTAAAGAACAAATACAAGGTTCTATTAAACAGATTTTATGTAGTCTATAATTATTTGGTTAAAAAAAAAGGTAAACACTAGCATGATCTGGGAGAGAGATTTGTGTACTCAGGTTCATTGCAGTATTATTTACAATAGCCAAGAGGTAGAAGCAACCCAAATGTCCAACGAGGGATGAAAGATAAAGAAAACATGGCACATGCATTAAATCTAATATGGCCAGTCTTAAAAAGACAGAAGTCAGGTCACATGTTAATGACCATGAAGGACATTATACTAAGTGAAATAAGCCAGTAAGAAAAAGATAACGTATGATTCCCATTTACAAGGAATATCTAGTCAAACTCAAAGAAACAGAGTGGAATGGTGGTTGCCAGGGGCTGGGCTGGAAGAGAGGTGCATGAAAGAGGTGTTCAATGGGTAGAGTTTCCATTTGCAAAAAGAAAAGTTCTAGAGATTTGTTGCACAATGTGAATACACTTAACATTGCTGAACTGTACACTTAAAAGTGGTCAAAATGGTAAATTTTTAATGCTTTTTTTAACCACAATTAAATTTTAAAATTTTAAAGTAAAAACTATATAATGGCTGATTAGCTCAATTAGTTAGAGCAGGCAATAAAGTTTAACCCTGGCCTTAAACTTAATTTTAATCCCAAACTTAGCAGTTATTGTCCTTCTCTGAGCCAGTTAGGTTTCCTCTGTTATACATTTTGATACTACATGGGTTAGCTTGGGCTCCTATTTTCTGGATGTTTGCCCAATGTTTCAAGGCATTGCTACCAGGCTGAATGTTTAAATGGTGTACCTTTATGACAACTTTATAAACCTAAAGGATAGGTCATTTGTGCCAAAAGGACAACTATTTAATTTTCTTAAGTTTAAAGGTTGAGAAGAGAAAACACACAATAAAACTCTCCATTCTCCTTTCATTTCTGCTTTCAAAATTTTCAAGTAATTGTTTTGACATTTAAAAAAGTCTCTTGACATTTATAAATAATAAATGCTAGGGAATTAAAAGGGAGGGGAGCCTGGGTGGCTCAGTCAGTTGAGCGTTGAGCATCTGACTCTTGGTTTCAGCTCAGGTCATGATCTCACGGTTTGTGGGATCGAGCCCCGCATCAGGCTCTGTGATGAGTGCAGGGCCTGCTTGGGATTCTCTCTCTCTCCCTCTCTCTCTGTTCCTCCCCTGCTCTCACCTCTCCCAAATAAATAAACGTTTTTAAAAAGGGGAATTTTAGTTGAAATTAACAATTTTTCTTAAACTATGCATTAGTATTTAATAGGTGAAGTTCATCAACAGACTGCCCATATTAAATTACAATTCTATCTATTCCTGGACCTTGAATTATAATTAGGGGATTGTTTGCATAGGGCTTTCTGTTCACCAATGTAGTGCAATTCTTGTCAACACTAGAACAAGGCATTGGGTTAAATGTTTAAAAATTTTTTGCCAATGACTAATCCTTGACTGTTGTAAAGTGAAAATGGTTTGAATTCAAGTTGATACAGTCCAGTTGCAGAAGTGCTTTGGAAGGGAACCACCAAATTCAATCTATCTAACAGCAAACTTGCTTGGTACAGGTGTATCACTTTGTATCGGTATTACTCCGATCGACTGATCTTTTGTCGTTCTCAGCAGCCATTTGTCTTTTATAGGAATGAAGGAGATTTAAAAAAAAGTATTGAACCAATTTATTACTTAGAGAAATGTCCAGCTCAATCTTTGTAGGTGATATTAATTTACAGTTCATTGCATTTACATTCCCAGTGAATTATTGGGAGACTTCCACCAAAAGTTTTTGCTCAGATTTAGATCGTTACTTTTGGCTTAAGAATGTGGCTCCATAGGAATTCAACTATTAACCACATATGAAATATAGGTTGTTGTTTTTTTTCCTTGAAATCTCACTCGTGTAGCATATTTCAATTACCTCAGTTATATATCATTGAACTGCAGTTCAAGCTAAACTAGTACTGTGTCTAAATCATTGTGTCATTTATTTTATTCTTCCCTCTCAGATAATCAAAATGCAATTAAAGTGGAATTAAAACAAAACAACGGGATAAGAAAAAAATTACAAGCAGAAGTGAATTATAAGGTAGCTCTTTGTTAAGGATTTAGGTATACCGTGATTATACTGTATTCTCTTCCTGGAAAAACTGAATTTACAGTTTTCCTATTACCGTAGACTTAGACCTGTCTCCCACCACTGGTATTACAAAGGAATTCCACTGTCTTGGAAAAGAATGGAATTTACAGTAAATGTAAACATAAAGTAAATATTTTGGGACAAGATTTTTTTATGTTTGTTCCAATAGCGTTGCAATTTGCCTAATAGAAAGCATATTGCTGATTGTGTAGAATATTCTTATAGTGCTGGTGCCACTTACTGGCAGGGAATACGGACTCAAATGGAATTCAGAAATAAGAGTTAGGGAGTGAAAATACTCACAAGAATAGTTTTTAACTCTTTCACTTTGACAAATGTTTTTATTTGTGAAATTACTGTTGTTGTTGTCGCTTCCCAGTAAGCTATTTACAGCAAGCAAGCAAGCACATCCATCGTATGTTCAGCTGTTTCAGACCTTTAACATCCTTCCCTGGGCCAGATTCCATGGCTTTCACATTGCTCCCGGAAGGAGATTTCCTTAATCACAGACAATCTATCTAGATGCAACTTCCTCAACTTCTAATTTCTTTCTTCACCTCCTTCTTCTGAGATAGCTCTATCTAGACTAGGATATAATTTATACCCTCCATTTTAGAGGAATAGATTTAAAAATTTTCCCCATAAATTTCACCTCCATTTGTTCTGTTGGTCCCATTCCTCTTAGTGTTAAGTATCTTGTACCACTGATTCGCTCTTCTCTCCTGTGTCTTTGTCTTCTCAAGGTTCCCTCCTCACCTATAAAGACACTAAAGTCTCTGTATCAAATAAACACAAAGGGAAAACTTTCCCTCCCAACCCCCATTACATCTCTAGTGCCCTCTATCTACTAGCTTATTTTTCTAATTTATCTATAGCTGAAATTTCCCAAGAAGATAACACTTGTGTCCACTTCTTTTGTTTTGTTTTGTTTTGCATCTGAATCCATTGCAGTCCACTCCCATTATTTAACTAAAATATCTCTTTCCAAGTCATTAGGATCTTCACTGCTAAATTTGAGACATTTCTGTCTTTTTCTTACCGCACTGCTCTTTAATGTTCAGTATTATTGTCCATGAAACATTTTCACCTTGTTTTCCATTACACTAACCTTTCATGGCTTTCAGGATATCTTTTTGGCACTTTTCTTTGTTAATCTTTCCCCTAAACACTGATACTTCCTAGTAGTCTATGCACAGACCTCTTTGCTTCTGAATCTACACACGTTCTGTGAAAAGTCTTCTCTACTTTGTTGGCTTTAGCTGTGTCCTGCATGCTGATGAATCTTAGATCCACAACACATCCTAGATTTCTCTTCTGGACTTTGTCCTTGACTGTGTCATAGGCACCTCGAACATAATGTGGTCAAAAGTGGAGTCTCTACCAAATCTAGTTCCCTTCTGTGTGTTTTCTTGTTTACTGGACCAGCAGATAGCTAGTTACCCAAGATAGACTGGGACACTCTACGTTTCCCCTTCTCCTTTCAAGTCATGGCCAATCACTGGCAGAGCTTTGTTAAATTTATGCTTTTAATATCTCCTGAATTCATCCCCCTCTATGCTCACTGGTTGGATTTTGACCAACCTTAGGTAGAGACACTTTTTCATCCTTAGGTAGAGACACTCACCCTACTAATCTTTCTAAATCCAGTCCTAATGTTATAAAATCCATTCTTTATCTTAAAAAATAATCATTTTTCTAACATATGAATCAGATCATGTCATTTTCACTTCAACACTTTTAATAGTTCTTTAATGTTTTTAGAAAAAAAAATCCTCACTGATTAGCACAGTAAAGAAGTTCCTTTATTTGGCCCCTAACTGATTCTCCAAATCCACCTCTAACACACTCTGCCATTTATTTCTTTCATGCTTCACTCAATCATGTTAAGCCTCCTGTTTGTGGAAGGGCCAAGTGTTCTCCCACCTTTGTATCTTTGTGAATCCTTTTACTGCTGTTTGGTACATCTTTCCTGTCCCGTTTATACCCATGTATCCTTCAAAACCCAGCCTGGTCATTGACTCCTCAGAAAAATTTTCCAGCAGTTTAGTTGCCTGTCTTGTGAGCTCATATTAAATCCTGTGCTTAGCTCATAGAACTTTTTCATTTATATTGAAATTATTTTCCTCTTCAAACTCCTGGAGGTCAGGGACCTATATCTCTGATACCTCAGTGGCTGGAAACAGTAAGTGATAGAGTTGGTGCTCAATAAATGGAAAAAGAATGAATGAAGATAGAAAGAAAATCACCCGTTTTGCTAGAGCCAAATAAAGAACTCAGATCCTGTTCTAGTTTATATTGAGATTTGAGAGAGCCACTCAATTTTATCATCTAAGAGATAGAATCTATTGTGATGATGATTTCCAGTTTTCCTTCTGAAAGGTTTTGACAATAGAATTTCCTAAGTATAGAATTTTGGAACCAGAATGTGCTTTAAAAATTTAGGTGGTGTCTACTAGCCACACATATTTTAGATTTTATAATGTCCAACAAACATACAAGTATATAAGCATTATTAAAAAAACAAGATGCAAGATCCTCTGACAATTACTCTTGAAACCATTCTTGCTTATTAAAGCATTTTCAGTAGTGTGATGTACATAACACAAGCAAAAATAATCTTTTAACTATATAGTTTCAAAATCCAAATGAAGAAAATTCTCCCTTTTTATTTTTAGTTTTCTGAAATTCCTTAAGTTTATCAACCACAGAAAAGTTTCCATTGCCATTTTAATGTCTCTACCTTGTCAAATGTAATGGTTAAAAAGGAAACCAAATCAGTCACTCAAATGTTTTGTCTACTTAACCTGAGACAATGGGTTTGACTTTTGCCTCTGTTACTTGGAATCATGAGTAAATCAGCCAGTAATTTTGATATCCTATAATTTTAAGGAGCTAGAAACACATCGTTAGGTGCATTTATATGTCTATTCTTTCGACATTATTGGATCTCTGTGAAATGGTTAAAAAAATTCTTATAATTCAAAGTACATCTGAAAAATAGTTTAATTAATGGATATGCCTAATGATGATTTGATCTAACAAGTCAAAAGTAAACAAATAACAAAAACATAAGCAATTACCACAAAAAGCCACAAGTCCATCTGAAATCCACCACCCAAATATTTCTCTTGCTTTCGAGAATTTCCATCACTAACTGTATCCTACCTGCTTATGTCAGACTCTAGACTCTTATATACTCCCTTACCCAGGGCTGCACTGGGTGTTATACGTAAGTGATAAATCACTAAATTCTATTCCTGAAACCAATATTACACCACATGTTAACTAACTACAATTTAAATAAAAACTTAAAAAAATAAATTCCCTTTCCCCAGGAATTTCTAGAAGTCCTGACCTATATACACACATACTCGTCAGTTACTGAGTGGCCCCACCCTCACTCTTCCACCTTGCAAAGTTTGTCTTCTTTAAGCCAGTTTGATGAGACATTCTTTCTTTATTTTGATGTAATATTTGGTTAGAAAGTTGCCAAATTACCACCACCTATGTTCCAGTGTTTAATGAGGCTTTTAGGGCAACCAACTCTTAGACCATGGGAGATGGGGTTAGTAAAACATCCATCTTGCCTGTCATCCTTGTTATATGGGTTATCACTCAAAATGGAAGCCTCTCCATGTATCGCCAAACTCTTATACAGAGGATCCTACTTTGGGGTTGGGTTATATGGGTTATACAGGTAGTGTTTAAGGCAAAATCAGGATTACTCTTAAAAATCAAGATAGTGTATGTGGTTATGAGATACAGATCTATACAGAAATTCTTTGAGAACCACTGAGGTAAACAAAAGGAAAGAACAAAGGGGAAATATATAGGTAGGTGTACCTCACTTGTCTCCTACACGGTAATCATTACATCCCTGGTGGTTAATGGGTGGAGGTTTCTGAAGCGTACCAGTTTATTTGCTGACTAATCCACTCTGTTTCAATATTAAGCCTTTACGGTCTTAACATACAGTTTGATTTGTGGTATCATAAAGATTAAAGGAGACGATATACGTGAATGTACCTAGCTCAGGCTGTAGCATATAGTAAATGCTCAAAAAAATGTTTGTTGTATAAGGCTAAATCTTATTTGATCAGATTAATGTATACACTCTTTGGAAACAGGCCACCTGTTTCCTGTTTTTCCCAATTGCTTTTCTCCTCTGAACAGCTGTCACTTTCATGGGTATTGGTCTTATGACCCTTAAGTGGAAACACAGCTTCCTCGAGGATTAAGATCTAGTCAGCCCAAGATAGGTGTGTGCCTGTGATGAGTCCCCACTGGGCTTTTAGCTCCATCACCCTCCTCTGTACGTTTCTCTTCCCAGCTCAGCTCAACTTGTCCTGTTAGCTTCACTCTTGCTCTGTGCTTTAAAACTCCTCTTTTCAGAATAGCAAACTCTTCAATATTTGTAGCTTTCTCTCTCTTTTTTTCCAGTTCCTTTCCTTGCCTGACTCCCAGCTGGACACTGTGAGCCAGGACTTTTACCGTATTGTATTGTATTGTATTGTGTTGTATTGTATTGTGTTTTCTAAATTGGAGTACAATTAACATATGATGATATATTAGTTTTAGGTGTGGAACATATTGATTCAACAATTGTGTACATCACTCACAGAGAATTTACAACTTTGATGTAGTGTTTTGTTTGTCTGTCTCATGATCCATGTTCTTCAAGGCCAGAAGTTGGGTCAGTGTCCTTTTTGCTTCTCAATGTTTCTTGTAGACCATTACTCCTTGTCATTAAAACCCTGCTCTTTTGAGGCTCACTTTTTCCTCTTATCTAACCCTCTCAGTTAACATTTATTGAACACTTCCTTTGAGCCAGGGAGTGTGCTAATCATTTACCTAGATCATTTCACTGAAAACTCACAATAATCCCATTTAGGTAGAAACTATCATTATCAAACCTCTTGGTTTATAGAGGCCAAGAAACTTGTTCTCATCTTTATGATATGAGAATGTCTAGCTCATTGGGTTGCTGTAAGCACTTTGTACAGTGCTCAGTAAATACCTTGCAAGTGTTTTCTGTTATTTTGTTGCCCTGAGGGAGCTCTGTGACAAAGTGGGGGAACTGGAATTCAGACCCTGGCAGTGTGACGCTAGAACACACATCAGTGATCATTATGTATGACCAGGTGACATTCTACTGACCTCTCCTCATTTGGGGGTAATATCCTTGGGACATAGCCTTTAAAGCCAGTTCTGCTTCAGTTCTCCTAGGCTTTTTCATCATGCAAAGGCTGGCTCACTCTCCACGCTTGCTCCTATTTCCTTCGTCTCCTCTGCTGCAGCTCCTAGCAGGGAATCAGATCCAGAACACATTTAGAGTCTGGTCTTTACCAAGAAGAGGGACATTTCCTCTGTATTAATAGGAAGAGAGGGAAAAAGGGGGCTAAATGCAGAGGTGGTTTTTTGGGTCTGACCAATGGGAAGCTGAAGGAGTTTCCATCTTGTTATCTCTATTTTCTTAACAAAGGAAGAAAGGAGGTCATCAGTGAAAGTGAATGTGGAATTTTGCACTGATGATGCTTTGCTCTGTCATACTGGCCAAACTACCCCAATGTCACAGGGACACTCCTACTTTTCACTATCAGTATGCTTTACCAAGTGACCACAATAGTTTAGTGGCTAGATGATAAAAGTCAAGTCTACAGATAACTTTGACCCAAATAGTTAGGATTTCAGAAGACTAAAGACAAGATCTCTAGCATCTAATTCTTCACATTACCTCAGCCACTGACTGCCACAACACACCTGCAACTCACTTCTTCTGAAATCACTACTAGTATATTTCACTATCTCACCACACCCCAGGCCCCTTTGATGCCTCCTCACTGAGACACCTACTCCATAAATGCTATCACACTTTTATTATCCATTAACAATCCTTCACTACTTCTTTTGCCCAGTTTAGTTTTCATGGTTCAAATCATAACCATGTCCTTGTAGAGACTCTCAACGCCTTATTCACCTCTCTGCCTCTCACACTCATCCGGCAGAATTTAGGCACTTGTTGAGCACAATTATCTTCCTTCTTTGTTCCTACATGTGAGCAATTGTGTATGATTGGAGAAAAATCAATAACTAGGCCACCTGATTTTGACAATAAATGTCATCGTATTTAAGTGCACTGCACAATGGTGTAGTAAATTAAACCATTGTCGAGGTAATTATTGTACCCTTTCCCCCCTTCATACCTCCTCTCACTCTCACTGATGACCTTATATCTTCATTAAGAAAATAGAGATAACAAGATAGAAACTCCTTCAACTTCCTATTGTCAGACCCATAAAACCACGCTGCGTTTGTCCCTTTTTTTCCCCTCGCTACCTACTAATTCAAAGAAAATGTCGCCTTTATTGTTAGAGGCCAGCCAGATCCAATTTCCTACTTCTCCTGCTCTTTTCTGCATGCCGAATTCCCTTCAGCAATGTTCCAGGATGGAACCTTCTACAGCTGCATGTACCCTTCCAATTCCTAGAAAGCCTAGATCTGAAGTGGACCGCTGTCTGCTTCCGCATCCCACATTCACTGTGTCCTCACCTTATCAGCCTGCTCCCACTCAGCATCTGCACCATTTCTTCACTGAAACTGCTTTTTCTCAGGTCACCAATGAGTTCTGTGCTGTCAAACCCAATGAGTGTTACCCATTCTTTAGTGGACTCACTCACAGGATGACTCTCTTTTTCATTCAGATTGCATATTTTTAGAGAGATCTGCTCTGATAACCCAAGCTGAAATAGTTCCTCCCTTCCCCCATAACGGTGCCATTACATCACTCTGCTTTATTGTCTTCATAGCATTTATTTTCTGAATTTGTCATGTTCATTTATTTGTTCATTTGTTGACTGTGCATCTCATGTCCTTACCTAGAACACTGCCTGGTACGTCACAGATGCTCAATGAGTATTTGTTGAGTGATAGACACAATGCTGTATTTAGAATCTTCTCTTCCCTCCAACAACTAAGCTATTGTTAACTGGATGAAGTTTCTGCCAACTCTCTCTAATATGGGTGTAGCCATCTAGTCCCTCAAAGGAGTTCCTGGTGGGTTCCCTCTTTCTTAGACAGGTCTGAATCCATGTAGAACCGGGATATCTTTGGGCATGTGTTTCCCATCTTTCTCCTCCTCCTTTTCTTTCCACCCATCTGTATCATTCTGGCCACACCTTTCTAGTCTTTCATTTTTCTTTTTCAAAGTAATTCCCAGTTTTAAAAATTCTTCTTCCCAAATACTAATTACAGGTGGCCATTTTGGTGGTGATTGGTACGCATCTCTGAACCAGTGGGTGGGTGTCACAGTCCTATACTTGCTCTATAAATCTGGAAAACTTCCCTGTTTGGGGCCAGCTGGCTAAATTCCAGATCTTGTCTCTGGTCTTCTGAAATCCTAAGTGTCTGGGTCAAAGTTATTTGCAGACTTGACTTTTCTCATCTAGCTACTGAACTATTGTGATCACCCAGTAGAGCATATTGATAGTGAAAACTAGAAGTAATGTCTAATCTATATGTATTCCTAGGGTGGTTCTGGCCAGTCTAACAGTGCAAAAAAGAATATGCAATTTAAATAGTCACCACCTTCCAGCCAAACAATCTCCTCTTGCTGAACAAACATGAAAGCAAAACAAAGCCCATAAGGGTATTACTGAGATATATTTTGAATTCTAATTTTATTATGTTTTCTCCAAGTGGTCATAAATTCCTTTGACTCATGATTTAATTATGATAAAAATGTTATCACATGCACACAGGTATAATCATCTCCTTGAGACCTGGACTCAGTATGGATGTATTTTATTTTATTATTTTATTTTATTTTATTTTATTTTATTTTATTTTATTTTATTTTATTTTATTTTATTTTATTTTATTTTTTAAAAACTTTTCATTGTCAAATTGGTTTCAATACAACACCCAGTGCTCATTCCAACCCGTGCCCTTCTCAGTGCCCGTCACCCACTCTCCCCGCTCTCATACCCCCCTCAGCCCTAGGTTTGTTCTTGGTATTTAAGAGTCTCTTATGTTTTGTCTCCCTCACTCTCTGTGTCATTTTTTTTCCTTCCCGTCTTCCCCTCCCCCTGGTTTTCTGTTAAGTCTCACAAAGTCCACCTATGCGTGGAAACGTACGGTATCTGTCTCTCTCTGACTGACTTATTTCACTCAGCATAATACCCTCTAGTTCCATCCATGTTGCTACACATGGCCAGATTTCATTCTTTCTCATTGTCGCATAGTATTCCATTGTATATATATACCACATCTTCTTTATCCATTCATCAGTTGATGGACACTTAGTCTCTTTCCATGATTTAGCTATTGTCAAAAGTGCTGCTATAAACATCAGGGTATATGTGCCCCTCTGCATCAGCACTCCTGTATCTCTTGGGTAGATTCCTAGCAGTGCTATTTCTGGGTTATAGGATAGTTCTATTTTCATTTTTTTGAGGAACCTCCACACAGTTCTCCAGAGCAGCTGCACCAGTTTACATTCCTACCAACAGTTGAAGAGGGTGCCTGTTTCTCCACATCCTCCCCAGCATCTGTAGTTTCCTGATTTGTTCATTTTAGCCACTCTGACTGGTGTGAGGTGGTATCTCAGTGTGGTTTTGGTTTGTGTTTCCCTGATGATGAGTAACATTGAGCATCGTTTCATGTGTCTGTTATCCATCTGGATGCCTTCTTTGGAGAAGCGTCTATTCATATATTCCACCCATTTCTTCACTGGATTTTTTGTTTTTTGGGCGTGGAGTTTGGTAAGTTCTTTATAAATTTTAGATACTAGTCTTTTATCTGATATGTCATTTGCAATTATCTTTTCCCATTCCATTGGTTCCCTATTAGTTTTGTTGGTTGTTTCCTTTGCAGTGCAGAAGCTTTTTATCTTGATGAGATCCCAATAGTTCATTTTTGCTTTTAATTCCCTTGACTTTGGAGATGTGTTGAGTAAGAAATTGGTGCAGCTCAGGTCAAAGAGGTTTTTTCCTGCTTTCTCCTCTAGGATTTTGATGGTTTCCTGTCTCACATTCAGGTCCTTCATCCATTTAGAGTTTATTTTTGTGAGTGATGTAAGGAAGTGGTCCAGTTTCATTCTTCTGCATGTTGCTGTCCAGTTCTTCCAGCACCGTTTATTAAAGAGACTGTCTTTTTTCCTGCTTTGTCAAAGATTAGTTGGCCCTATGCTTGCAGGTCTATTTCTGAGTTTTCTATTCTGTACCTATTGGTCTATATGTCTGTTTTTGTGCCAATACCATACTGTCTTGATGATTACCACTTTGTACTAGAAGTTAAAGTCTGGGATTGTGATGCCCCCAACTTGGTTTTATTCTTCAGTATTACTTTGGCTATTTGGATCTTTTGTGGTTCCAGTATGGATGTATTTGAGAAACCTAAGGACCATGAGGGCAATCAACTGCCATTGGCTATTCAATTTCAGTCCCTACTTTGATCATACCCAATAAAAGATCCATATCCAAGGTAATCATTTAATTTATCACCCAAATTGGAGTACTATTGATAATTATGGTGGAATAACAGGAACAAACCAGGGCTGTCCTGAGAAAATGGGAACATAAAGCCATTCCAACCATAAGCTCCTATGATGACTGTAGACCAGTCCAGGTCTCCTGCAAGCCAAATGGAGGCTCTGGCCACCGCAGCTGCAACTCATTGCTGTCCTTGGTCCACAGGTTTAAAGGCATACAGGCACTGTTAGTCATGAACTAGGGACTTACTTAACTGTTACAAGTGCGTTTAAATAATCTCATAAGTTTGTGATCACACTGACAATATCCTTTTTGGTGTGTCCTACCCTACCTCTCAAAATAGTAAAGCAGGCCCTCAATACATACCTTTGAGAGAGAATGAACTGAGAGAGGCTTCTATGAACTAACTTCCCTTTCCTCAGCCCAACCACTGTTTAATTCAACACATAGTTTGCTATAGCAAGTAAAATTGAGTCCTTTTCAGGCAGTGTCTTACCTTCAATGCATTTGAAAGTCTCAGAAGAAGCAAAATGTGTGTGTGTGTGTGTGTGTGTGTGTGTTAGAGAGAGAGAGAGAGAGATACATATATACATATATATACACACACATATATACATATATATATATACGAAACACATTAAAAAAACCAAATTTCTTAGAGAAAGGTTATTATATACATGCCAAAAGCAAACCAATAATTTGTTAATGCTTATATTCCAATAAAATTTTTAAAAGGCGGGGGACACTGGAATGCTCTCTCTCCTTCAGGGTGACTCCTGTCAGCTAATCCTGGTTGTTCTCTTGTAACTGAAGCCCTGTGGCTGGCCCTGGGGAAGGGCACCAGCACTGTTCTCTGTACTGTCTTTACGTTGTGAGCAGTCAACCATGAGAAGAAGCTATGAATACTGAGACTGTAAGGCACATTTGGAATTAAAGAAACTTTTCCTTGGCGGCTCACAGAATTTATCTCCTCATTTCACCTATGCCTTCTACATGTATGAAGTTCCAGACTCCATTGGTGGGCTTTGCTTTGAAAGTCATCAACACCCACATCACTTTGAGTGTCAGCCTCATGCCAAGCTGAGCTTGAACATGTCCAGACAACAAACTCATTACCTCCCATTGGACAGTTCTCACTGTTAAAAGGTGTCTTCCTTCCATTGAATCTGTCACCCCAAGTGACCAACAGTTCTTGTTTGACCAGCGATGTCTTGATTTTAACCGAAAATTCTGCATCCGGGAAGACCCCTCAGTCTTGGGCAAACAGGAACAGTTGGTCACTCCATCTTTAGTTGCCATCTGTTGGCCCTCTGCTCCATCTTGGGCTGTGCAAAGAAGTGCTGTTATTTCCTTCAGATGATGTTCATTCTGACACATTTCAGGTATATTTCTCTTGCTCCAAACATCTCAGCTGGTATAGTTCTAGATACTGTATTTTCTACATGATCGCCTCGGAATGTGTGGTCCTCTGTTGGGGGAGGAACTTTCCTTTCCAACCATGTGTTTTCATATAGGAGAGGAATTTTATTTCCCTCTCCATGCAGGGGCAGGGTGGGATGGAGAGAAGGTAAGTAGGAACACTTTTTTTGTTTCCCGACCCACTTTTCCTCCTATTCCACTGAAAGGAAGAGTCACGGCTCATCTGGTTGTTGAGAACACAGCTTTTAGGCCTAGGTTCTCACAATGGCCAGATTCCTTTCCCTCATAGGTGATAAACAGGGTCTGTCTCTTTCACTGCCAGCCTCAGCCTTACAGATCACACAAAAGACCTGACTTTCCCCTTCTTGCTTCCAGGCAGTAAGCACACTGAAGCAGGAACCAAGCCAGTCTTGCAGAGGCAGCTAAAAATTCCTTGATATTGCTTTGATTTCGAATTTCCCCACTTTCTGGGTGAGGAGGTCAGGTCAGCCATGCCCTGTAAAACATGACTGTTTTTAATTCAGAGTGAGTGAGTGTGAAGAGGCCTCACCACTTTCTACTATTTTTCTAAAGAGCCCAATACTTGTTATAACAATGAATTAGACTAATTCTTTGGCTTTTCCTTTGGCTTAATTTCTCACATCTTGTCTTCATCCTTTGCAATAGTGATGAAAAAGAGGAGCGAATCCTTGAACTTAAAGCCCCATTAAGCTAGAATTTAAGGCACAGTGCCCAGAAATGAGTATAATAAACTATGTGTGAGAACTTTTCCGTTCCAGGCATAACACTTCTTTAATCCAGCCAGTGATTGCAATAGTTATTTTACTGTTGACTTCATTCTAGATTCCTAGTTTTCTTAATGATGACTGAAATCTCTGCTGACCTGCCTTATCACTATTCACTTACCTTGGGTGACCTCCTTCAACCCACTGGCCTTTATCTACCGCCTAGATGTTGATGATTCTCAAACCTATACCCACAGCCCAGACCTCTCTCCCAAACTCCGTTTTCAGGTAACCCAGTTGCTTATAAGATAGCTCCATCTGAATGTCCTTTCTGCACTTCAAATTCTACATACCAGTAACCAAAATCATTATCTTGATATAAGATTCCAATTTTACTCCAGTATTCCCAATTTCAGAGTCTGGCACAACTATTCACATAACCTCCTAAGGCAGAAACCTGAGTACTGTTCTTAATTCCACCCTTTCTCTTTTTTTATATTCAATTTATGCTGTTAATCCTACTTCCCAAATATTGTTGTACATCCCTCTCTTGCTCTTTGGTCTTGTCACTAGCTTACTGTGCCCTTTCTCGCTGGAATTCCTTCAATAGCTTCTGAATTACCCTCTCTGCCTACAGTCCTACCCGCCCTCATTCTCCACACTGTTGCCAGAGTAACCTTTCTACAAGGCAAATCATATCAAGTCATGTGCCTGCTTTTAAAATCCTTGAATGAGCTCCCATATACTTCAGAATAAAGATCAAACTGTAAAAACAGTTTAACACAGAATGTCCTTCATGGTTTGCCTCCTGATCATACGTTAGGCTCATTTCCTGCTACCCTCCCCACCCCTGGCCCTCATTCCTGCTCAGCAACATGCAATTTCTTGAGTATATTATGCTGCTTCACGCTGCAGAGCTGTTTCCACACACTGCCCCCTCTACTAGGAATGCCATTCCGCCCCTCCCCCCATCACGCCCTAGCTCACTTGTCCTTCAGGATCATATCAAGGATCACGCTCTCTAAAAATCTCTCTTGGCCCCATTTTCCTCTATTGTCAGCAAGTTTCATTTTTGATGCGCCTGTTGCGATCTAACTAAAACTCATGTATCAATGAATGGTCATTTCGATATTCCACTGAAATGGCTCAGAAGATGATCTATGAGTGGAATGTACAATTTTCTACAGAAAGCTCGTCTATATGCACCATTCCATCTGTACCATTAACAAAAACAAATAAATGATCAGTGTCCCAAAGCTGTACTCTACAGAATGCAGTGGGTATAATACATTCTGGAATATTATCAAAGGAGGAGCTGCAAATTGCCTGTCACAATCATAGAGAGTTCTTAGTAGTTTGCTCAAGAAACATCTGGTTTGGCAAAACTGAACAACAGAGATTCCCAGTGAAACTGTCAAGGTCCTAAGTAACCACATGAATGATTTGTTTCATGGAATTATTGAACATAAACTAATTGAAACAGGGAATAGCTGCCAAAAATAATGATTTTTACCTTCAGAATTATTAGTCATAACCTATTCTTTCGAACAATCATGAGACAGTTGAACCAATTAATTGTCTATTGCTGCTGTTAGTTCATGACAATAAAGCTATGTCATCAGCATATAGGAGAGAACTTTTTCTCTATGTAGTGAAGAATATGCTTCAAATCACCCTAAGTAGGTTTTATTTTATTTGAGCATAAGTTTATAAGAAATTCAGATTATGATTTGATCACATAGAAAGTTTTCTATAGACCCCAAGTCTCATGGTGATGGTAAAGATAAGATTTTATTTAAGAATTACCAGCTTGGGGATATATAGCTTAACCTGTAACTGCTTTTGGTCTACAGAATTAAAAGTCAAAGACAGTCAACAATCTTTCACTTGTACTAAAATGACTGCTCATATGGCCAATAGTGCCAATAGCGCATTGTACATTTGTCTTGACAAACGTTTTCACAAGATGATTGGAGCTTAATGGGTTCTAGAGTGAGAGAGGGGATGCTGTAGACTCTCAGCTCTGCTCATGCTCTTGGAGTTTAAAAGTTAGAATTAAATAGCCACAAGGGTTATATGGAGGGTCTAATAACAAATGTGGCTGTAGCTGTGGAGAAGTAAAAGGATTTTTTCTTTCCCAAGCGAGATGGTAATATATCACACCCAGCCAGCTAATATCATGCCTAAAATTAATAAAGCCCAACACGTAAGTTTGCAAGAGTTGGAAAACATCAGTGAGAACATGAAAATCCATTTCTTAAACATGGATTATAAAACAGAGAAAAATAATTCTCCTGGTATTCCATGGGATCTGGACTTCTGTGGACTTTGTCAGATCCACCCCACAGATGAACTCGTCCCCAAATCATGTTTAATGTCTAATTAAATTAGTAAATGTTGAAACAGTTGTGTCAAAGAGGAATTAGGAAAACTCTTACCACAGAAAATGTAATGAGAAAATAAAGGGTTTATGTGAAAAGTTTAATAAAAGTCTCTGTAGTAGGATCTTAATAAAAAAATTCATAATGTACCTATAAAAATATTGGAAGAATAGTCACAAAAATTTTTGTTTATTTTGAAGAGTTAAAGTGAGAGAAAAATGTTTAAAGCCATCTTACTATCTTTCAAAACCCATCCTAAGGAGTGTGGTAAGCAAGGTATGGGCCAACTGTGCTATAAAACTCCAAGGATGAGTAGAGGCACGGCATTTCCTCATGTCTTCTCAGGTGCAATTATCAGTTTCTGTTTTTGATGATTTTTACTGAGGAGTTTTCTACGTTGAGTTGGAACAGCTGATCCTAGAGGGGAGCTGTCTCCCCTCTGCCACACTGATCCTGGTAGAGCGTGGTACGTTGTGGATAATCAGGCTGCACAGAGCAGTTTTCAACTGTACTGTGATTGTTCATCTGCATTCTCCACTGTACAGTTGTGCTCATTATTTCGAGATGAGCGTGTGTCTGGAGAAGCACAGAGCTTCTGGCTCCTACACAGAAACCCCCGTGCAGAAATGCGTGCCATTTCCACTGAACCAAGGGCCCTGGGATCGGTTTGGGGAGGTGAGGCAATGTTTATTTCCTGGTTGCTCTCTCTGTCACATGGTGAATGGACACGTGGAAGAAAGAGCAGCCACCCCCGGTGTCACTGCATGTGTGTACATGAGCATGTGTGTCTGCATGTGTTGGTGCCTTGTGAATACATACATTCACAATGTGAAGAGGATGAAAGTGGTTCGTTCTACAGGATCAAAGGGCTTGAGCAGTGTGGGTGAATCTTGCCCACCAGGATCTCATTTCACAGAGATGGGAAAAGGGAGGCTTTTTTGATCAGATTATGAGCTCATCCGAGCCTGTGTGCTTCTAGAAAACAGGCAGCACAGGTAGCAAAACTGGCCCAGGGCGAAGTCCTGATAATCCTGAGCGAGTGAAGGAATGGGGTGGGGTGTGTGTGCGCCTGTGTGTGCTTCTAGATTCTACTGTGGGAATCCCTTGCTAACAAGCCTTAAATATGAAACCTACTAGAGATTCTAGTCCAGTACCCTTTTTAGACACGCATGAGAAGAAAAAGTTGGGAAACACACATTCAGCTGGCAGAAAGTTCCTTTCCTTTCCCATTCAGACATGGTTGAAAAGCCATCTCTCCAGTACAGTACTTATGGCACTCTAGGCTGCCGCTTTGAAGCTTTGCCTCATTTCAGCTATTCATAGAGGCGTTGCTTTTTATAAGAACAGAAAATGGATTCTCGAGACCAAGCTTTCCTTTTTTTTGTTTAAGATTTCTTGAAAAAACCGTAAGAAGGTTAAACAGTTACTATGTGGCCATACAGTGAAAGTCTTAACACTGTTTAGAGTAAATAACGGAGTCTTTATGAAAACACCATCATGCATCTACAGTGGTTTCTGCATGAATCAAATTGTCTGCTTTCAAAACATAATTGATATTCTTAGGTGGGATGGTGGCTTGGTCCCTTCAGAATACTGAATGGACTGGTGCCAGCCTGTCAGGGATAATGATTAAATCAAAAGAAATGACACCGACAGAGGAGTACAAATAATCCATGTTAAAATACCGACAGAAAGTTGAGTTTGGGAATTATTTATAACCTTGAAATTCAAAAGGAATTGCTAGGGTGCACATATGAGTACATACAGATGATTTATCTCAGCATCTATTGGAAACTTTGCTTTTCACTGGTTTAGGCAAACAGCAATTCTTAGGTGAAATTGTATATCTCTGTTAGGAAAATTATGATAATTTGCCTGGTCTTGGAAATAGTATGAATAAAAAAGAGCACAATTCATAAACAGAGGCCCTCTTTTTCCCCTTCCACTTTTTCTTAGCATATATTTTTAAAGTAACTATTTCAGAAAATAAAATAGATACAATTTATTGCAGGAGAATCTTTCTTTTTGAGTTTACAGTCCCTATGGGAAGAAATGCAAAATTCTTTTAGCTATTGGAAAGCATTGGAGTGTGATGGCAAAGCTTAAATAATATCCAGCAATCAGTCAGGGAGGGGGCTCGCCGTGTCCCTCGTGAGCCACGGTAAGAACAAATACACAAATACTTACATGACATTGGACTGTCTTCCTCTAACTGTTTTTGTTCTGTCAGTCGTGTGAAAGAAAAAAAAAAAAACAGAACTCTGTAACTCATAAAAATCACATTTCTCCATTTCATTTCAAGTAAGTTTTGTTCCAGAGACATATTCAAAGTGGAGAATAGGAAAAAATATGTTTTATGTTCCCATTCATCTTTAAAATAGCCTCTCGACACTGTTAACTTGCTACTGGACAATTACTTGGCACATAACCCATGCAGACACCAACCTTGACAGAATTAGAGGAAAGCCTCCTCCAAGGATGAAGTGTTCTTGAACAATTCACTGGAAGCATGAGGCACAGACGCACTCTATCCCTACAGCTCATGCATGCCAACCTTCTTCTTGCTCGCCCGTTTTCATGTACTTTAAACGGTTTTGTTTGTTTCCTGTTTCCTGTTCTATTTCCCCAATTGTCCCTTCCCCATGACTGAGACCAGTCAAGCAGATAGGGAGGCATTCTGCACACGTGTAACTCAGGTCTTCTCAGAGAATTTTTCTTGTGTTTCTAGAGGGTGCTTACATGGCATTAGCAATAACCTATATCATTCTTCAAGTGTTGTAAGCTCTTTAGAAAACATGCCTTTTTTATTTAGCTCTTATTCAGTCTCTCCTGGCTGAACAAAATAAATCCTCTGAGCATGGATTATTGATACGAAGAACAGCACTTATTCCAGCCCAATGCTGGGCCTTACCTTATGCTCAATGATGACAGAGCGAATGATTTGCTACCTAGGGAGACCGTTAGGTGCCATTGAGATCCTTAAGGAAGCAGGTAGAAACACCCTTCTCACCACACACACACACACACACTTTACATGCTTAATATAAACATGTAAAGAGCTGGGGGTACAATCCTGAACATGTCCTGACTAGCGTGATACACTTAACTCCTCTTTCCCAACCACCTGCCTGACAAAACACGCACACAGATTCTCACACCCTGACCTGTAGCAGTGTGTGCAGGGCATTTTGGGGGCTCAGGCTTCTAAACTCATCTTCTTGGTCTTGCCTGTTCTCATTCTTTTAGACTTTGACTTCAGATCCCATTTTGCTGTCTGGCCTTAGCCTTGATGCTTTAGACTTTCCCTTGCTTTCCAGAATGTCCACATGTGATACTGTGAATTGTTATAAATATACATTTGGTCTTTATCCCTGTGTCTGGCACAGAGATCCTAAAACCCTTGGAATCTCTTACTTCCAAGAGCCTGATGGTGTCAGAATTGAGTTGAATTATAGGACACCCAGCTGGTGTCCAAGAATTGCTTGATGGTGTGGGGAAAACCCACATACAGTGGAACTGGTCAGAGTTGTATCGTATCTAGGATGCTTGCTCCTTTTTGCTCATGTGTCTTGCCTCCATGGGAAACTTACACATTTGCTTGGCACCAGAGGTTACTTTTCTGTGTTCCTCATCCAGTAGCCAGCTAACTGCCTACTCCTATAACCAGCCACAGCCCCAAGACTGCGACTAGCGTCAGATCTAAGGGAAGGGGCATCGGTAGAGAAAATAAAATGTTTTTTCCTCTTCTTTCCTTCGCCAGTCATGGCCATGGGTATCTGTGAGCATTTCGTGGATATCCCAGGGGGAAAGAGATGTAGAGAAAGGAGTTTTCTTATCCATTTACCCAGGACCCATTTTAAGTCTTCTTTCCTTTCACTCTATAAAGTAGAACATTCCACACGATGTCCTGCGTTTATCTTTTATTATCACCCACTCAAATGCAGCCTCTGTGTGTCAATGACAATTTGAGAAACATTGAACAAAGGTTCTACTCCCCATTTGCCTTCCTTGGCCTTTCCTTGCGTTCAGCTTTCTCAACAACAAGGACACAGCCAGCAAATTATCATCCCGAAGGGAAGTGAAAATCAGAAGAGGAACTTGGGAAAGCCCACCCATCTGTGGCGACCATGTTCTTGAGTGCTCTCTTTTTGCCACGTCTTCTGGCGGTTTCCATGGTGCCTGTCATGCGCCCTTGCGAGGCACAGAAGTCTGGCAGTCAGGATCAGGCAAACCAGCACAGAAAGCGCTCAGAGTCCTACAAAGTGGGGCTCAAAGATTCACAACATTTTAAAGTGGCGAAGAGTTAGATATTGAGATTCTATTGCCACAAAGATTATCAAATGAAAGTGTCTTGCTCCGCAGTGTTATATTAAGTGGAAATCTTTTGAATGTATTGGGCAGACTTAAACATAAGTGATGAGAGTGGGGTCACTGCTCTGAAGGAAATCTTAGCTTGAAATTGAAGAATTGTTAAATTATTATACAGTTCAGATAGGTATTGAATCCATTCATTTCTGCAGTACAAAAACCAAAAGAAAGAAAAAAGAAAGCCCATTAATGCCTTCCTAAACACTCCCACTAGTAATAGTTTTAACCAAGGTGAAAATATATTTAATGGTGTGATCTAAGGTTTCAGATTAATTTTTCTGAGGGAAGACCTTTCAAAAGAGTAATTGTTTGTTTAAAGCTTTTAGATAATTCAAAACGTATTTTATTATAATTTCAAAGGGGTTGTCTTTTTTTTTTTTAACCGTACCCGTGGCACAGAAGACATTAGCATTCCCATGCAGCCTAAGTAATGCTAGGTTTTTCGTATGAGAAACAAACTTATACATAATGCAGTTCTTTCTCTCATCACTAGTAGGGATTGCTTAGTGTGTTGAAACGGCAGGAGAATTATGAACTGACGTAACTCTGACAGAGGATAGATTCTGGCCAAATGGGTTGAGTCAGTGCTGTAGCATAATCTTCGCTCTGGCGGTTGCCCTTTAAATCACTCCTAATCACTGTGTACACACCCATGTTGGTCCATTAAGCAAGAAAACAAACAAAAATAGTTGAAAACACAAATGTTTGATTGATTCGCTATTAATTTCTTGAGCACTCACTATATGCCAGAGGCTGTCCTAGGCCCCAGGGACAGAGTGGTAAAATTAAACAGATGAGTTTCTGTTTAATGTACTCATGAACTTGTAAAACAATACAACTAGATGAATCAAAGCCAATATCAAAATAAAGCATAGGTTTGCTCCAAGTGCTTTTGTACTTGGCTTTTTTTTTTTTTTTTTTTTTTTTTTTTTAATGAACTCTTGGCTCTATACCCAAACACTGGCATTTGCCATTTGGGCAACACACCATGTTTGATGTTTTTACACCTCCCTCTCAGGCATTTGGGATCTGTGCACACCTCGTGTTCTCCAGTTTCGCTCTTACCTATGACTTCTGCTTTCCCCATTGCTTCAAGCTGGGACTTAATGCTGGTGACCTTGGTCCTAAGAAACCTGTCCATTTCTACCTCCTCATGCCCTGGCAGTCTTAGAGGCCAAGAAATCTTGTGGTGCTGCCTGCCTGCATGGTAATGGTTTCTGTGATCACAGATGCCGATTGGAAGTGTTGTGGGTTGTTTCTCTTTCTACCATCTCAGGTGAGGAATTATGTGGAAACATTTTTGGGGATCATACCTGAAACCTCATCAAGACAGATTTTCAAATATGATGAGACAATGATAACAAATTGGGAGAACAACATCTGAGAATACTGGACTCGCCCTCCTGATGGTTTCATTTCTTAGAAGTGAAAAGGGGAACCGTTGATCTGAACCAATTTCTGATGAATGAGGAAAGATGAATTGCTGAGGTGCAAGAGACTATGTTATGATCTATGCAATATATGATATATTCAATACGTAATATCCTCTGGAAGAGGAGAGGACCCTAATTTCTAGGGAGAGGTAGATTTTCAAAAATAATTTGCTAATTGTTAATTATTAATCTACAATTAATTATTAATTTAATAATTAATAATTTGGATTTGGCATAATCTCCAAATCCAAGATTCTGGAAGAGCCCAAGAAGCACAAGTGGCTATCAAAAAAAAAAATTCTGACAATCCTGTGAGAAATGATTCTTACGAGGGATAAAATTTAGTTATCCAAAGAAATAAGGAGGTCTCAGATGAGTGCGTATTTCAGAAGGATGCGCTCCAAGCATCAGAACCTGCAGAACATCAATCCCACTCCTAGAATCTGAAATGAATATAAATAATGAGTTATCTTCCCTACTCACCTTTGCGGTTTCCCACGATTGCTTTTTAATGTTTCCTCCATCTTTTGATTTCCATCTGCCTGTGAATTCACCTTTGTCTTTAAATTAATCTCTCTCTCTCATTCCTGTAATTTCTTCTTGTGGTTTCTCTTCTTGGATTTCAACCGACACTTCATGCGTTCTCTTCCTGCCCCCCCCCCCCCTAGTTCTGGGGTGCTTCTGGTCTGATACTTTCATCTCCTTGTTTTCTTTTTCTCTTCCTTCGGCCACCCTCCCCCCAGTTACAATGGCCAGAGAGCATTCATCAGAAGACTGTAGCTACAGTTGGGATTGGGGCTAAAAAGCCCAGAAGCTTTCTATAAAGATACTTCCTTCCTTTCAACCCCCATCATTCCCAGCCCTTTTTTTTTTTTTTTTTTTTTTTTTTTGACATTAGTAACAGAATGCTTACTTGAAAACTGGAAGATAAATTTAAGGGTGGATTCATTCCCTTAGCAAAGGACAGAGGGATCAGAGTCCCTTTAAGTAGCATCTTTTCAAGTGTTTGTTTACAGATCATTAAATACTTAACTTGGTGACAAACTAAAAGCTGAAGTGTTCCAAACCACTGCTGATTAAATAGCAATCTGGAATTAAGATAAGGCAAATCTAAAATTAAAATAACAACAAATTTGAAATGTTCATGTTATCAGATAAGAAGCTAAAATATTTGAGTATCTGGTTCAACAGGAGACAATCTGGCCAGCCCAGACCTTGCTTTTTCTGGTTACTGAGATCCGATGTTAGTTTTTGCATCCTTCTGATACCTGTGCAGCTTGTATTACTGGGATCTCCCCGCGGCAGGGGCAACTGCTCCATTCTCAGCCTGGCTCCCAATCCTCTTCCATCTCTACTCTGGTCTCCCTTTGCCTGAACACAAAAGATTGAAGGAGGGGCTTATTGCCAAAAATGAATATTCCTACAGTGACTAAAAATGTAAGAATAAAACCAGCAAGTCTAAAGTTCATCATGATAAAAATGCTAAAGATGGGGCGCCTGGGTGGCTCAGTCGGTTGGGCAGCCGACTTCAGCTCAGGTCATGATCTCACGGTCTGTGAGTTCGAGTCCCGCATCGGGCTCTGTGCTGACGGCTCGGAGCCTGGAGCCTGCTTCCGATTCTGTGTCTCCTCTCTCTGCCCTTCCCCTGTTCATGCTGTGCCTTTGTGTCTCTCGGAAATAAATAAACATTTAAAAAAAAATGCTAAAGATAATAGCAAAGGACAGTCAAAACCATGTTTCTAACTAAATAACTGGGATGGGCTAAAGGCTTGAAGGAGTGGGGATGGATGGTGTAAGGCTAAATGTTTGAAAGAATATGCCTACTAGATTTTGATTTCACCTCTGTCTTTTTAACGAGGAGAATGATCTTCAAATTAAAAAGAGCAGAACAAACATAGTTAAAAAGGAACAGAAACCTGAGATACGGGAAGCAATAGTGAGAAAACACTTAGCTCCCTTAGAGGTGCTCAAGTCTCTTGGCAAACTGCATTCTAGCAGAATTAAAGTGCTTACTGGTGTGATTATGAAAATATTCTTGGTGATTTTGGAGGATTTATGAAGAGAAGTATGCAAAGTCCAGATCGGGTAAATATTAATTATTAATAAGGACAGAAAGTGGATTTCAGACATGAAAGACTAATTTAAAGGTGAATTTTAAATCAAGATAGAGAAGGGGAAGTGATGACTCCTACCAGCAGTGTGGATTTAGGAAATAATTCATTTTCATTTTTTTATGTGAGTATTTAATCTCTTTTTATGAAAGTTACTCGACCATGTGACATAATTCACTTCGTTGGTTCATGTATTCAATACATGAATACATTATTAAGTGTTTGCCTGGCTCTGAGGCCGGGTATGGGAGGTCAGAGATAATTAGACCCCCAACTCCGACCTTAAGAACTCATAGTCCATCTGGGAACTTAAGGAATCCAGAAGGAGGAATAGATTTGGAAGAGCACAATGAGTTTGGTCGTTGGGTTGTGTTGAATTTGGGATGTCTAGTTGCCCGTTGGAGATGTCTGGGGGTCCAGAGAGATCTTGTCTGGAAAGGTAGTTAGGTGGTGAGTAAAACTGTGTTCTTGAGTGAGAAGAAATGAAGGTGAATTATGGAGGACACTTGAAAGGCAGGTAGTGGCAGGGAGGGACCAGTTAAAGAGACTCAGACAGAACCAGCAGGAAGTTTAAAAAGAACATCATGAAAGGGGGGCCATGCAGAAGCCAAAAGAAGTCACAAGAGAGCCAAAAGAGAAATGTCTCAAAAGAAAGAACATAGAGCTAGAACAATGACACGAGCAGAGTCCACTACTTTTGGAATTTGGTCATTGATGATCTTAGCAAGGCCACTTTAGTGGCGTGTGGGGACGGAAGCCAATTACGGCAATCTCAAGACTGATAAGATGTGAGAAAATGGAGACAGACAATGGAGACTTTCATGGGCTTGGGTGTAAAGGTGAGCGTGGGACAAGAGGAGAGGAAGGGACTTTTCTTTATGATGGTAAAGTAAATACAGCTTCCTTTTACTGAATATTTAGGTGTGGTAAGGAGCACTTTACTTATATTATCTCATTTAATCTTCATTACCATCCACAGCGGTAGGTACTACCATTCCCAGTTTATAGATTAAAATATCAAGGCTTAGGGATGGTAAGTCATGTTACCTCCGTGCACAAGAAGGGACACAGTAGGGACTGACACTCAAATTTCCTTGGCTGTAAAGCTCTGTTTTTACTCAAAATGCTGACCAGTGGTTCTCAGATATTAGCATGTGAGTGAATCACTTGGAGGGCTGGTTAAAACAGACTGCTTGGCCCTAGCCCCCAAATCTCTGATTCAGAAGGTCTGGAGTGGGGCTCGAGAATGTGCATTTCTAACTGGTTCCCAGGTGGTCCTGAGGTTGCTGGTCCAAGGACCGCGCGTTAGGACCACTGGAATTTAGAAATGCAAAATCTCGGGATCCCCAAACCTGTGATTTAACAAGACTTCCAGGAGATTCTGATGCCTGTTAAACTTTGAGTAGCACTGTGCCAGGCTTTGTTGTTGGAACCAGTTACAGTGCTGAGGTGGTGCATAGGAGGAGGTGGAAAACAGAGAGAGAGAGGAAAAATGATGCATTAAGAGGTATAGAGGAGATTGGAAGTGCTGGGATTCCTCATGGCACGGGTGGTGCCTTCTGTAGCAGAAGGAGTAGCTGTAACTTTGAGGAGGGGAGGAGGTGGGAGGAGGAGGTGAGCATGTGTGTAGAAGTAGCTGATTGTGTGACCGGGGAATGGAGACTGGAAAATCGAGGGCAGAGCTATGACTGTCAGCGTTGTGAGCTTTTAGCAAGACATTTGACAGTACCTTTTTTGATGCTTTTGTAGAAAGGCAAAGAAATGGGGGCTCACTGAGAGTGTCTTCAGTGGTTTTGAAGCCAGCTATCCCCTAGAGGAAGACTTTAGGGGTGTGCCATAGGGTTCGATTGAACTTCTAATAAACCAGTGGCAAAGCATGGGAAGCTCACCCATCAAATCTGAGGATGACATGAAGCTGGGAGCAGCAACTAATTACTTGGATGACAGAGTCAAGACTCAGAAAGATACTGACAGGCTGGACCAGCGGGCCAAAAGAAACAAGATGAAATTTAATAGGTATAAATATAACTTCCTGCACTTAAGTTTAAAAACTTATCAACCTCACCAGCAGAGGGGAAATTTCTGGAACCTGAGTCCCGTAGCTCAGGCAGCTCAGCATGTAACTGGTTCCAACAACAAAACTGTTGCCTTGTTTCTTACGCCCAATTCTTTCCTTGCAACCTGCCTCTGGTAACATGTCACTTCCTCTCATTTTCAGCTGCTGGGCGCACTCCAAAACCTGCAGAAATTAAATAACTGTAGAGATTTTTAATGACGTTTCATTTTGAAGGAGTGAGAGATTTAGTTTCGATTTATATATAATTGCTCACAAAAATAAAATTCTGAACGAACATTGCACCATACAATGTATGAAGTACTTTCACGTACTCTTTTTTTCCATTTAAATGCGATCATAATCCTGTAGATAGGTATTGCCATCTTCATTTCACAGCTGAGGAAATTGAAGCTCAAGATGGTGAAATGACTTGCCTAAAGCCACACAGCTTCTAATTGGCAGGAACGGGATCAAAACTCAGGCCTTCTTACGCCAGCTAACCACCCCCCTCCCAACAACTGCACCTGTTCATCAACTTGTAATGAAAACTTGAGTTGTCTCCCAAATATTAGCTTTTCCTAAATATATATTTTGGGAAAGTGTCAGATAATGACTCCAGCACATGAAACAAAAAGGACCTCACGGATCAAGAAGCAGTTTTAAGTGTAATAGATCAGGGTCATTTTCATTATTAAAGGCATCAGCAACTACCTCGCCACTTAAGCCAAGTAACTCAAACAGGTAAATGTCCTAAGGAAACACAAGACAGGTAGCTAAGTCCAGAATTAAGATGTCACTCCCATTTCTGTCATCCATTTCTAAGCTCTCACTAGTTCATGCTTGGATTTCTGGACCCACCATTGGCTGGTAACTCTGGTTCTGTTTCGTTTTAGCTGTAGTCTATCCAGCACCACACTGCAGGGGAGAACCTTTCTGAAACACTGCATTTACCATTGCTATACCTCTAGCCAAAGACCTTTACTGGCTTCTACTTGTCTGAAACATCAAATTTAAACTATTTTCATGACTTTCGGTGCCCTTCCTAATCTGACCACATCCTGCCTGGCAAATTATTTCTCATACAGACCAGTCTCCTCCCTCTGTTTTATCCATGCTACTTGCTTCTCATGCTCCCTGAACTCTCTGGATCTAATTCACCTCTTCACTCAATTTTTTTTTAACATCTATTTATTTTTGAGAGAGACAGAGACAGAATGGCAGCAGGGAAGGGGCAGAGAGAGGAGACACAGAATAGGAAGCAAGCCCCAGGCTCTGAGCTGTCAGCACAGAGCCTGACATGGGGCTTGAACTCACAAACTGTGGGATCATGACTTGAACTGAAATGGGGTGCCTAACTGACTTCACTCCTTCACTCGCTTTTAGTATCTGCATGGGTAGTGCCCTGTGGGCGGCCCTGCATACTTGAGAGAATAATATATTGGTACTGGTTTAGCTATGGAAAGCATTTGGTATATAAAACAAGTAACCATAGTGGAAAGCGAAGTTCTCAGGCATGAGCTGAAAAAAAAGTCCTTGGAAAAAGCACAGATTGGGAAATTAAAACCAACTCTAATAAA
The DNA here is from genome assembly GCA_030068075.1 of Paguma larvata. Classification (NCBI taxonomy): domain Eukaryota; kingdom Metazoa; phylum Chordata; class Mammalia; order Carnivora; family Viverridae; genus Paguma; species Paguma larvata. The sequence continues at coordinate 105,425,003 of CM057829.1, forward strand.
TAAATCTGACAAAGAAAAGATATTGTTTGAAATTTATGAAAATGGTGATTTTATAGAGATCGTGGAGTCTCTTTTAGATTTGCAAGGGTTACAAAAAGTCTATTATCTTAAATGAGAAATATAGTGTGGTAAAAAGAACACGGGACTTGGTATTAAAATCTCATTTCTAACATTTATCAATTTGTTAACTTGGGTCGATTGTTTGCCCTCCCCAAGCCTCGTTTTCCTTATCTCTAGAGTAGAATTGATGTTTCTTATGTACATACATATTATAGTCAAGAGGATTAATGAGTGAAGTGATTTACGTAAGTGTATCCTAAATTTACTACATAGTGTGTTGCTTAATAAGGAGCTATTATTATACATGCAGCATGTTAGTTTGGGATGAGGTTATAGTATTTTTCTGGGAACCTAGATCCTGGGCACCCTAATCCTTTCTTTTTCTTTAAGAAATATCTATATAGAATAAACAACCCAAGGAGTGTACATATAAGGCCGTTGCCATCAAACCCAATGTGCAGGCCTTCCCTATAGGGGAGTCCTAAGTTCTTCCTCTTCGGCACTCAGGAAGATAAAGAGGCACTTTCCTCAATATGACAAATCCTTCACTTCTAAAGACACAGCATGTTTTATGTCTAGCATATCCCTTCCTGGGCCAGTGTGACACGTAAGAGCAGAGTAGTGTGCCTTTCTTTGTTTGGTATACTCTCAAATCACACTGATATTCACTTTTACTCATGGAGTCAAGTTGTCTGGAATGGAAGAGGAAAAATAAATGAAAGAAAACAAAAGGAGAAACAATGGGAGAGAAGGGGTGGTCTTTCACTTAGGGAGGTACATGGAAAGAGAGTGACAAGATTAGGAAGAGAGAAGAGGGTGAGTTGTGGTGAGAAAAAAGTGAAAGGAAAAACCAGCATCTTCTGCTTATTCCATTTTTTGCAGGCCACACGCCAGCCCCAAAGTGTTGTTTTCCTACAGTTAGGCTGCTGTTCAGAACACACTTCTACGAGGATGTAGATAACTCTTTTAGCCTTTGCTTTCCTTGTCCACAGGCCCCGAGGGAATCATCACCTCTTCTCGGCCCTTCCTCCCTATCTTGTCCCATCCACTTCCTGGGCAAGCTGCCCCAGCACCTGGCCCAGTGCCTTGCAGAGACTCAGAGCATGTCATCCAGAAAAGGAGGGTTCTGGGTGGGGTGTCAGGACTGCCGTGTGCACTTTGAGGTGTGGATACAATTGGATTTAATGAACCTTCTTTAGGGGAACTAGGAGATGTCCAGTTGATGCTTGTTTTCAGGAGATTTGCTGAATGAAACCTCCCTTTGAACCACTGGAGGGAGGGTAGCCCTGTTGACATCTTGATTTCAAACTTCTGGCCTCAGGAACTGGGAAAGAATACACCTCTGTTGTTTGAAGCCACCAGGTTTGTGTTCACTTGTGACAGTAACCACAGGAAGCTAATGCAGTGCCTAAACCCATCTCGCTAGAGGTCCACCTCCCAGAGCAACCCTGGGCAAATACTCTTTTTTCCAGACCCAAGGGTGAGCACTCTTCACATATTTGAAGACTGACACGGAATGACGGAATTTGGAAGTAACAGGAGGTCTTAGAGATAGTCCAACTGCTTTACACATGAGGAAACTGAGGTTCTCTGCTTGAGGTTGAAAAATGAAGTCCTGGCCAAGCAAAGATGAGAACCAGGTTTCTGTACCCCCACTTCAGTGCTCTCTCTTCTTCCCCATGCTGCCTCCCTGTAAGGGTGAAGGCCGTGTAGTACATCTTTTTGTTTTATATATTCATCTATCAATTATGTATTGATCATCGACTATGGACATTCTTCTAGGTACTACAGGCATGACAAAACATCTTTTCCTTATATTTTAGTGTGTGTGTGTGTGTGTGTGTGTGTGTGTGTGTGTGTGTGTGTGTTGGGAGGGAATGGCAGGAGTGAGAGAAAACACAGAACACAACCACAAACATAATGTTTAAAATGTTATGAAGAGGCATCTAAGCCCGAAGCACAGTTGCCTACAGAGTAGGTAGTCAGATCTTAGATTATTAATATTTATTGATTTAAGTTCTCTCTTTCTACCCCCAAATCCTGAGGAAACTCCAAGGTCCTTTGTAACTCTAGGAAGCTATATTCCCTGGCTCCAGGCTCCTAGAAACATTTCCTTCATGCATGACTGTGGTTTCTCAAGAATGATCTCCTTTAAAGCAATATTTGTATTACATCTTAAAAATGTAGTACTGGCATTTTAAAGTCCAAAGACAGATGTAGTCTTCTCAGACCCACCCATTATATCAACAATGATCAAATTCTCAATGTGGAAACCATGCCACACACGTGCTTGAAAAAAATAGTGTTCTTAACAAGATTGCACGTTGATTAGCAACATTCTGAATCATACATTCCTAGGCACTGCACTTAATTTAAAGTTTTTTTTTTATAGTGGTTAAATATTCTCTCACATGTTATGGTTTACATCTTAGTCATTCTTAAGCTTCAGTTATGCTTCAGGTTTCTTGCTAACTGAATACACATTATTCCAGCTTTCTTAACACCACTTGTAACACAATTATCTGTTAACCTACTTATACTTGCACACTTGACATTTTTTTATACCAGAGTTATATTAGTATATCTAATAGCATTTTAAGATAATTTCAGCTTAATCCACTAAAAGGCCATTAAAATTACTTGGACAAGGAGCTGATTATATTTCTTAAAATTTTTTTTCAATATTTATTTATTTTTGAGAGAGAGAGAAACAGCAGAGTGTGAGCAGGGGAGGGGCAGAGAGAGAGGGAGACACAGAAACTGGAGCAGGCTTCAGGCTTTGATCTGTCAGCCAGAGCCCGACGTGAGGCTTGAACCCACGAACCATGAGATCATGACCTGAGTCAAAGTCGAACACTTAACTGACTGAGCCAACTAGGTGCCCCGAGCTGATTATGTTTCTTATGTGTAAAAATCATGGGACACTAGAAATGCTAGAGATACCAGGCTAAAGATGCATGACTTTATTTTTTAATTTTTTAATTTTCATTTTAGAAAGAGAGAGAATGAGTGGGGAAGAGGGATGCAAGGAGAGGGAGAGAATCTTTAGCAGGCTCCAGTCTGACATGGGGCTTGGGCTTGATCCCCCAACCCTAGGAGGCTCATTATCTGAGCTGAAATCACGAGTTGGGTGCTCAAATGACTGAGCCACCCAAGCTCCACATAATTTTAAATGCTTAAGTGAAAATTGAATATCTGGTTAATTTTTTTTCTTTTTCTTTTTTTTTTTAAATCCCATTCAAGGATTACCCTTGTTGTTGTTGTGGTTGTTGTTGTTTTAAATTTTTAATGTTTATTTATGAGAGAGAGAGACAGAGACAGAGCATGAGCAGAGGAGGGGCAGAGAGAGAGGGAGATGCAGAATCTGAGCAGGCTCCAGGCTCTGAGCTGTCAGCACAGAGCCCGACGCGGGGCTCGAACTCACAGACCGTGAGATCATGACCTGAGCCAAAGTTGGCCGCTTAACCGACTGAGCCACCCAGGCGCCCCAAATTTCTGATTACCTGGATGGTTACCAGCTTTTGGTATTACAATATTACAATATTACCTTCATACATTTAATAGAGTTTAAAAATGGTCTACTAAAAAATTTTCTATTTGGTAGACTGTAAGCACCATGAGGACAAGGACTAAATCGTTAATATTTATAAGTGTGACTTCAAAACATTACTTAACCTCTTTGTGTCTCAGTTTACTAATCTGAAAAATTGGGTTAACAATATCATGTACCTCAGAGACATTCAGTGGAGACAAAATGACGTAAATATGTAGAGGAAATAGAACATTGGCACTTGGCATAGGCCCATTATTGGTATGACTGCTGCTTTGTCCAATGATCAGGACTTAGGAGGAACTTAATAAATGTTTGTAAATGACTATCGACATTGACAGATACAGAGAGAAGCAATTACAGAGACAGCCCCCCACCGAAGATGGCTTACACACACATTTACAAATAGAATATATGCTTCTTTATCTTAATGCAGCAGATATCTTTTTTCCCTGTCCACCACCTGGTTTTTAGACCCTCAGTAGGCAGGGCACAAAACCAGGAAAATTTCACAAATTAAGCTTGTAATTTCTTAACTGCTTTCAAAGCAAGAGTGTCAAAGAAGTAAAGTTTACTGGTTACTGTCCTACCTGGTGATTTAGTCCCTGTATGTCTTTCAGTGCCCCTGTAGGAGTCGCTACCAGTATGTTAGTGGGCTAGGATTAAGATAAATATTGCTAGCCGTTATGCGGTGTACATAACGTGCCAGGCACTGTGTTAAGTGTTTTACCTGCTTTATCACATTTAAGCTTCATGGCAAACAAAAGGGGAAAGTATTATTGCTTTGAGCACTTTACAGAAGAAACAAGAGTTTAGAGAGTGTGTGCGACTTGCCTGAGATCATATAATTAAAACTTAGCAATGGATGGTCTTCAACCCGCTCTGGGCCACTGCAGTTCATGTTCTTATTTGCTGAGTAGCCCGTACGTGAAGAGAGGTGGGAGCTCTCCCAAATCTTCTCCCTAGGTTTAAAGAGTCAGGAGCCGATTGGGGTTATTAGATACCCAGGGTTAGCCATGAATACACTTATGATTATTGTCTCCATTTCACTCAGTGTGGCTAAATGCTTTTGCTCGTAAGAGAGAAAATGAGATGGATGAGTGCCCAAAGGAGTATTGGATTCAAATACCTTAATTTTTTGGTGTGTGATTAAATGCATTCTTATCACGGCTTAGAAGATAGAGTGAGTACGTGAAGTTCAGGAAGATAGAACAGAGCTAGCATGTGGAAAAGTAGCCTTAAATCTCCTTTAGGGCAGCATTTCTGCTGCCTCTCCCTCTCCCCATCCAGGAGGACTGGCTCTTTGGAGGAAAAGAAAAGATAGGAACCAGGTGGGCTTTATGCATGGGGCTGAAACAGGTCCGGGGCAATACCATCGCAGCAGGAAAAGTCGTAGAAAAACAATCCTAAGGCTGGACAAGAAAACAGCTTGTGGCAGATGAGTACTCCGAATGCACATGGCTCAAAAAGCTGGGTGAAATATAAAAATCCTCAGTACGTTCTAGGAAATGAAAACAGTACTAACTGATGTTACGTTCTTTTAACTCGAAATGCATGTTATAATCTCTAGGGATAAAAGAAAGAATATATAAGAAGCTAACAAAGGACAACAAATGGAATTATAAAACAAATGTGGATACAGCCAAAGAAAAACAAAAAATGAAAGGGAAGAAAAACAGATGCAATAAATAAAAAAAACCCAAATCATTATATGATAGTTATAAATTTAAGTATATAAGTAATTAATGAAAGGCATCTAAACTCTCCAATTAAAAGATGATAATTTTGGGGGCGCCTGGGTTGCTCAGTTGGTTAAGCATCCGACTTCGGCTTAGGTCATGATCTCGTGGTTTGTGAGTTGGAGCCCCACGTCGGACTCTGTGCTGACAGCTCAGAGCCTGGAGCCTGCTTCTGATTCTGTGTCTTCCTCTCTCTCTGACCCTCCTCAGCTTGTGCTCTCTCTCTCTCTCTCTCAAAACTAAATAAACATTTAAAAAAATTTTAAAAATGATGAAAATTTTTAAAAAGGCAAAAATTGTCAGATGTGTAAGAAAAAAACCAACAAAGATCATTATTTATGAGAGATAGCTTAGGTATAAGGATACGCAAAGCCTGAAAGTAAAAGAAGGCAAAAAGACATGAGCGTATCAGTTTGCTATTGCTGCTGTAGCAAATTACCAGAAACATGGTATAAAACAGCACAAATTTATTATGTGACAGTTTTGGAGGCAAGAAGTCTGAAATAGATCTTATGGGGCTAAAATCAATGCATCAGCAGGGCTGTGTTCCTTCTGGAGGCTTGAGGGGAGAATCTGTTCCTTGTCTTTTGCAGCTTCTAGAGGCCACCTGCATTCCTTGGCTGTGGCACATTCCAGCAATCGCATCTCTAGCTTCTGCTTCTCTGATTATATTTCTTTCTTCGGCACTCCTAATCAGCATATATGAAGTGCTGCCTTCAACAATGTAACTGCACATATTATTTTCAAGTGTATGTGGGCATTTACCAAAACTGATCATATATTGAGTCATAAAATAAAACTCCACATATTTGAATGAATTGAAATCATCGAGTATGGTATATGATCACACTGTAATTAAGTTTGAAGTCCATATTTAAAAGATAACCAAAACATCCCCAAATGTTTGAAAATAACCCATGGCACAAAAAAGATGTAACCATAGCAATTAGAAATATTTTGAATTGAAGGATTCAAAAAAATATTTGGAACTGAAAATATGGCATCTTAAAACTTGTGAAATATAACTAAACTCATGCTAAGAGGTGAATTTATAGTTATATGTCCTTTATTATAAAAGAAATGCTAAAAATCAATTATCTAAGTATCCATCACAAAACTTAGAAGAAAAAATAAAATTAAACCCAAAGAAAGCAGAAAGATTAAAATCATAAAGATGAAACTAGGCATTAATGAAATAAAATAGAGCAAATCACTAAAATAAAAATTTGGTTCTTTGAAAGATTAATAAAATTAATAGGCCCAAGTTAGAATGATCAAGAAAAAAAAGAGTACAAATTCTCAGAAGTAGGCATGAAAGAGAAGACATAACTACATTTCTTTAGGAATTTTAAATATAGTTAAAAGATATTAAAACAATAATATATTATTACTATATTTGATATACACACGAAATGGACAAAACCATCGAAATCGACAATTTATCAAAAACTACACAAAAAGATATAAAATTATAAATAGTTCTATATCTATTTGTAAATAAATGCCTTCCCAAAGAAAACTCTCCATGTCCAGAGGCTTCATCAAGGAAAGTATTGAAACATATAAAGAGGAAATAACATCAATCTTAAGAATCTCTTTCAGAGAACAGAATGAGAGAAAACACTTTCCAGCTTGTCTTATGAATGAGGTTAGCGTAACTTTGAAAACCAAAATGCAGAAAAGATATTACCAAAATAGAGGTCAATCCCTCTCAAGAATATAGACGCAAAAAATGTCTACAAAAAAAATATTAGCTATTTGAACCAGTAATATAAATAAAAGGAGAAGACATTATGGTAAATTGGGTTTATTCTCGAAATGCAAGGTGGTTTCACACTAAAATAGCCAATGTATAAACCACATTAATAGAATAATGAAAAAAAATCACATAATCATCTCAATAGATGCAGAAAAGTATTGATTAAATCTAACGATTCAAGATTAGGAAACCGGGACTAGAGGGGAACTGCTTGAATCTGATAAACTGAAAGGTCCTGGACCCATTAATCAGGCTCCACCCCTCACCAGACCAGCTTGTACCAATCCTTTGGGCACCCGCACCCCCCCCAAACAGAGACACCTGTTTCCCACCTTGGAAATGTGCTTAAAAGGAGCCTGCGCGCTCCTCTCGTGGTCGCCATTTTACGGAGTGGCTGACCCTAGCATGCTGGAATCTCAATAAGCGCTCTTGCCTTTGCATACGTGTGTCGTGCTCTCTGGGGGACGATCCAAGGAGCCAATAAAACGATGTCTTTGAAATACATATAGTACATTTCCTACTCTATGGTGAAATATTGAAAATTCCCTCGAGATTGAAATCATGCAAAAATTATGTTATTGCTTCTTCCCTTTAGCATTGTACTAGACATTTTTATCCAGAGAAATAAAGCAAGGAAAGCATATTAATATTAGAAAGGATGAAATAGAACTGTTTTTCAGATAACAAGGAAATCCAAAAATTATAGAAAATACAAAAGAATCTGTAATCAAACAACTTAGATGAAAAAGTAAATTTAACAGGGTCTCTAGATAAAAAGTGAAATATACACATTCAATTGTTTTTCTCTATACAAGCAGCATAAAAATTTGACATAAAATAATAAAATATATGATTTATTTACATCGATACCAAAAAAAATTGGAAGCCTGGAATTAAATCCAACAACAAAAAATGCACACAGACTTTATATAGAAACAAACAATGACACAGAGAGAAATGAGGGCAGACTTAAAGAAATGAAAGATTATTCAGTGTTTGTGGATTAGAAGTTTCAATATTGTAAAGATGTCAGTTCTCTACAATTGATCTATAGATTCAGTGAAAGCCCAATCAAAATCCCAGGAAAATATTTTTTCTAAAATTTAAAAAATTGAATCTTAATTATGTATGGAAAGGCAGAAGACCAAGAATCGTCATGGTAATACTGAAGAAGAAAAAGCTGGGAGATTTACACTAGCAAATTTTAATATTTACTATAAGATTACAGTAATCAACACAATATTTTATTATCTGGGGGATAAACAAATAGATCAAATAGTAGAAAGTCTAGAGATAGACCTATAAATATATGATGACCTCATACATGACATTGACATAGTTGTGAAGAGTAAAAAGAATGGTAGTTTTAATAAATGTAATGGGTTTAATTGGATATCCGCTTGGAAAAAAGTGAATCTGACTCTTACCTAATGTCGCACACAAAAATAAAATCCAGATGGGTTGTATATCTAAGTGTAAAAGGTAAAACAGTAAAGCTCACAGGAGGTAACAAAGGGAAATATATTTAAGACTTTGGAGTAGGGCAAAGAGTTTTTAAAAAGGACACAAAAGGCATTAGCCATAAGGGAAAGATTGGAATTCATTAAAATAAGCAGCTCCTCAGAAAAACCCACAGTTAAGAGAATGAAAGGTCAGCCACTGTGAGAGCATATATTTGGAATGTATATATTTAACAAAGATCTCATGTTCTCTGTATAAAAACAACTCATAAATTAATAAGAAAATGATGGGCAAACTCATTTAAAAATGTGCACAGACTTGACATGCTTTTGAAAACAGAGGATATCCAAATGGCCAATCAACAGTGGGGAAATAAATTGTAGAATATTAATAAAATATAATAGTCTATAAAAGATAAGAATACAGGAATTACTGCTACATACACAGTATTGATATTGCATAAGTAGACAAAATATTGAGTCCATTTGTATAAAGTTTAAAAGCAGGCAAAAATCATTGATGGTAACTTATGCCAGAGTGGTGGTTACCTTTGGGGAGGCACGCTGGTGGTGCGGGAGAACACAAAGTAGGATTCTGAGATGTTGCTAATATTTTCCTTCTTGATCTGTTACACATGTTTTCACTTCCTAGAAATTAAGCTGGGCACTTATAATTTGTTTCTTTTTTCTATGCATGTTATATTACAATAAAAAGAAAACTTAAAAAAAATAGGGGCGCCTGGGTGGCTGGGTCAGTTGAGCGTCCGACTACAGCTCAGGTGATGATCTTGCAGCTCATGAGTTCAAGCCCTGCATCGGGTTCTGTGCTGATGGCTCAGAGCCTGGAGCCTGCTTAGGATTCTGTGTCTCCCTCTCTCTCTCCCCTTCATTCGCTCAGACTCTGTCTCTCTCTCCCTCTCAAAAATAAACATTCATGTCTTCTGCCCATTTCTTCATTGAATTAACAACTCAGGAAACAACAGATGCTGGTGAGGATGTGGAGAAATGGGAACCCTCTTGCACTGTTGGTGGGAATGCAAACTGATGGAGCTGCTCTGGAAAACAATGTGGAGGTTCCTCAAAAAATTATAAATAGAACTACACTATGACCCAGCAACAGCACTTCTGGGAATTTATCCAAGGGATACAGGAGTGCTGATTCACAGGTGCACACGTTCCCCAATGTTTATAGCAACACTTTCAACAAAAGCCAAATTATGGAAAGCGCCTAAGTGTCCATCAACTGATCAATGGATAAAGAAGATGTAGTTTATATATACAGAGGAATACTACTTGGCAATGAGAAAGAATGAAATTATGCCATTTGCAGCAACTGGCAGGATAGAACTGGAAGGTATTATGCTAAGTGAAGTAAGTCAATTAGAGAAAGACAGATACCATACGTTTTCATTCGCAGTGGATTTTGAGAAACTTAACAGAAGACCATGAGGGAAGGGAAGAGAAAAAAATAGTTACAAGCAGAGAGGGAGGCAAACTGTAAGAGACTCTTAAATACAGAGAACAAAGTGAGGGTTGATGGGGGGTTGGGGGAGAGAGGAAAATGAGTGATGGGCATTGAGGAAAGGTACTTGTTGGGATGGGCACTGGGTGCTGTATGTAAGCAATGAGCAATGGGAATCTACCCCCAAAACCAAGAGCACACTTAATGCACTGTATGTTAGCTAATTTGACAATAAATTATATTAAAATAAATAAATGAAATAAATAAATAAACATTAAAAAAATAAAGCGATATAATACCTGAATGCGATGTTGAATTTAAACTAGATCTTGATAATATATTTTTGAACAATATAAGTAATTTGAATATTGTTTAGATATTAGATGAAATTAAAATATTTCATTTTTTGAGGTATGATGGTATTAGAGTCTTTAAGGAGAACATTTTAATTTCTATTGGAGGTAAGCTGAAGTAATTATGAATAAAGGACCATGATGTTGGCAAAATACTTACAATGGTTCAGTAAAACATATATACATACATATATGAATACATACGTAGGTATATCAGTACACACACCGGTAAAGCAAATACGGTGCGAAATTAACAAAAAAATTAACTGTTGAATTTAGGCAGTGACAATACCTATGATCAATGTACCGGTCTTTCAACTTTTTCGTATGTTTGAAAATATTGAGGGGCACCTGGGTGGCTCAGTGAGTTAAGCGTCTGATTCTTGGTTTCGGCTCATGGTTCCTGAGTTCAAGCCCCGTGTCAGGCTCTGTGCTGACAACGTGCAGCCTGCTTGGGATTCTCTCTCCCCCTCCCCCCACCACCCCCGCTCACAGTCCCTTTCTCTCAAAAATAAAATAAAGAAACTTAAAAAATCCATCGTAATAAATTTGGGGGAAAAATTCTAAAGCATTAATGTTCAGCTATGCGTGGCTCGTGGGCTCGGAGTCCTGTGCAATGGTTATCCAGGGCCAGAATGATGTGCGATGTTGATTTTTGTGTCCTCCCAGTCTTTCTAGTTTATTTCGCGTTCCCTGGACTCAGGAGGCAAGGCCCAGGCCAGCTGCTGCCTTCTCGGTCACTCATGCTACCAGATGTCAGGCGGCCATTCCTGGCTTCATACTCAGCAACCTCTCCCTTTTCTTGTCCTTCTCTCCTTGGTTACTGACTTCCTTTCCTCCAGTCTCTGCTCATGGCATCATACGGTCCAACTCCATGGTTTTGGAACCAGGAAAAGAGAAACAAAAAAATCAAATAAATGAATCACCCCAATACACTGGAGGACACTCTAACAGGGAGTTAAAACAATTCCTTTGTATTCAGCACCACAACAAAAGCCGGGCTCTCTACAACATGCAAAACACCCTGCATGCAAATATTTTCAAATTGCCAAGTTAAAGAAAAGAGGAAACCCAGGCACGGTCATATATCGTCCAGATGTGTTAGATCAGAAGAATGAAAGCAGGAAAGGTCAGATACTCTTTCTGTAAAGGAGAGAATATCCGTATTACTTATAAAGGGCAGAATGAAGATTATACGGACAGGGAGACAGATACTAGCAGGCTGTCCCTGGAAAATTAATGGAGCACTGCAAGGTGCAAGCAGACAAAACCCTGGCCACCTGTGAAAGCGGTTCAGAAAAAAGGAGGAAAGGCTTCAGAATTGCTATTCTGTAACATGCGGGCTGAAGGCTCTCCCTGTAAGTACATGATTGTTTATTAGTCCCAATGTCCCTTAGGTACACTACTGAGAAACACCAATAAAGAAAGTTTGTCTGACAAAAACAACATTTTGATGTCTGTGCTCCACTCAGTTTAAAAATTTCAGGAATGCTAGACTTGTAATTTAGGCTCCACTGCTTGCATATTAACGATGTGACCTTGGGCAAGTCACTGCCCCTTGTGTGTCTCCATTTCCTTATTTATAAGATGTGGGTATTATAGTATGTACTTCATGAGCTGCTTTTAGTGTTAAATTAGTTAATATGCGTAAAATGCTTAGAATGCTGCCTGGAACAGACTAAGTGCCATCATTTATAGACTACGATGATGGTGATGGTGTTGAGGAGGAGGAGGACAAGATGAAGGAAGAGAAGAAAGAGCAGCTGGAGGCAGAGGACTTCATAGGCGTTGTCTTCCCTTTAGTCAACTCTTCTTACCTGTTTCTATTTCTGAAACCATCATTTCAGCCTCTAAACCCCAAATCTGGGAGTCACTGTTGACTTATTTTCTCTAATATTTCCAAAACTCAATTAATTAGTTGACATGTTCTGTTGATTTTTTTTTTCTTTTGTTTTAAGAGAGAGAGAGCTAGCAAGAGAGGGATGGGGGGGGAGAGAATCTTTTATTTTAATGTAGTTTATTTTTTTTAAGTTTATTTATTTTTGAGAGAGAGAAAGAGAGAGAGAGCAAGCTCAAGGGAGCACAAAGGAGGGAGGGGCAGAGAGGGAGAGAGAGAATCCCAAGCAGGCTCCATGTCCAGCACAGAGCCCAATGCAGAGTTTGAACCCACAAACAGTGAGATCGTGACCTGAGCCAAAACCAAGACTTGGACACTTAACAGACTTAGTCACCAGGTGCCTCTAATTTGAGCTCATGTTTATCATAGGCCCTTCACTCTGTGTTTGCTTTTAACCTGAGAAATTGGCAATGGCTTCTTGGCCTAATTGTCCCCCCAGTTCCCTCCTCCCCATTATGTCTCCACAAAGCCATCCACTTGGGTAATGTCAAAACCTGTTCAAAACAGTTCAGTGGCTGCCTGCTGTCTGGCAACAAAGTCTTTAATCTAGAATTTGGGACCTTGGAAAATTCTGACCTGTAGTTCTAGACTTATTATTGTTTTAGTTTATAGGTATGCACTAAAAGCTCTGTTCAAACTAGATGTTAACAGTTTGCTGAAGGGTTTTCAGTTTTAGATGGTGCTACTTTTAGCTATATGTCCTGGGCAATTAACCTGGGTTTCAGTTTCCTCTTTTACAAAATGGAGATAATAATAGACCCTGCCATGTGGTTGTGAAGATTACAGAGGGAACAGGTGTAAGGGACTTAGCACAGTGCCCTGTATGAAGGGAGTACTCAACACATGCCCGTCTGATGATGACGATGAATGCAATTGTTTATGCTGTCATTTTACAGAAACTTTCCTCACCTGTTTCTTTTTGAAAAAGCAGTAGCTATCCTCCAAGTCTTGTCTTTTCTCAAATCTGCCCGTTTATAAAGTGCTTTTTTATTCCAACCCAGCCAGGTTCTTTCCCTCCTCTGAATTCTCATGTGCTTATTTTCTTTTGGAACAAAACCTTTTTCCTATTTTTCCTATAGCTAACCTTAAGCCACCCTAACTCAAGAACCATAACACAAATTCCCAGACAGCCCTCCCAAGGTCAGGACTGATGCTTTACTTATCTTTGTGTCCCCTGCAGTATCCACCACGATCACACGCAGATCCTCAAATGCCCCTTTAATTGATAATTTAAGTATAATTAATTAATGAGCTTGATAAACTCAATTTGCTGGATTACCTGTCATAACTCCTGAAATTGGAGTTGATAGCCATGGAATTAGGTGTTAACCACTTCTAAAGCCCCTAGTTCCCATAGGGGACTACTTAATAGGAAAGTCCATCCTTAGGACAAATGTAAAATTGTGTTATCCAATTCTCTGGAAAAAGTTTCATATTTTATTTCTCCCTGTTCAGAGATAAAGATCAAAATAATCAAGATGAATAATCAGAACTTTGTTTTGATATTGCTTTCACATATTGGGGGTGAGGGAAGGATCGCATTGTAAATTTTTAATGTTTAGGCTGTAAATCTGTCAGTCGGATCTTTTTTTCCTCTTTCCGCAAAATGAGCGTTGCTCAACATTACCTTTTTCTTTCTTATTTTAAAATTTATTTATTTTTAGACACAGAAAGTGGGTGTGGGAGGGGCAGAAAGGTAGAGAATCCCGATAGAGAATTCCAAGCACTGTGAGCGTGGAGCCGGACAGCTGGGGTCGATCCCGCACACAATCAGATCATGACCTGAACTGAAACCAAGAGTCCCATACTTGACTGAACCACCAGGCCCCTCTTAAGCGTACTTTTCTCTTCTCTTTATTCTTCTGCACCCCCTGTTTTTCACTGGGGTGTGGGGCGGTGGGGGAAAGGAACCTCCAGAATTCCACAGTGCAATTTAAAATTGGCTCCTGTACAAAGAGGGCGAGGAGAGATGGAAGAAAGAGGCAGCCACTCCAGATTGCTGCGGGCAGGTTTACGAAGCCATGGAGCTACCACGCGCGGTTTGCTCTGAGCGGCTGCACCTCCTGTAGATCTCGCACGTGCCCGCGGGAATCTCACAAGTTCACTTAGAGGCCTTCGCCGGGTTCGGTCACGTGTGCCCGACGTGGGTGTGGAGGGAACTTTTCTAATTGTAACAGCCTCTCACGAGGGGGTGGAGTGTCGGAGGGGGTGAAGGAGAGGGCGTGACTGCCTACCGACAGCAGAACTAGATCCGGCATTCCCAGGCTCCTCGCGCCCTCCCCTGCCCTTGGAATGCATATTTGCCCATCCTTCCCATAGTGGGAGCCGTTTCAATGTACACAGCTTTGGCAGAGTACCACTTGCCGAGACCGTTGGTATGGTATATAAACTCGGAAGATTCTGGAGGGCGGGTGCGGACATTTACTGGAGTTGCGGCGACGCAGGACGTGCCACTTCCGGAAGCTCCCTCACTTATTAAGCCTGCAACCTATCAATTTGTAGTGGCTGCTTGTCTCTTCGGTCTCTCCTTGCCCTCTGTGTGTGGGGGGTAAGTTTGCGAACCAAAAGGGGACTGTAAGGAATAAAGAGAGAGAGTCCTTCATTCCCTAATCATGGGAAGACTCTAAATTCCATTCCCTTCTCTGCACCCTGAAAAGTTTTAGCTGCAGATAGATGCCGATTCCAGGCTTCAGATGAAAAGCGACAGCCTTCCTCAAGCCAAAGCAGGAACAGTTTTTCTCAGTGGGCTGTGAAGCCTGAACCCTGGGTACCCTGGGACACCCTTAAACAGACCAGACCACTTGGGCAAGATTTTGAAAACCCAAAAAAGGTAAGATAATGGAGGAAATAATTTGTTTTCAGATTTATGTTTTTGATGATATTCTTCTATAGATTGTAAATCTAAGAATCCTTGTCCAATAAACTGGATGAGTGAGGCCAAATCTGGCTTAGCCTAAGGAAATTATTACAGATTCATGGCCTGGTGATTAGAAGCTCTGCATGTTAGGATCAACAGATTGCTTATGTACCATCTACTGCAAAAAGGGTCACATCACGTCTTACCTGGAGCTACTACACACGCTTAAAAACTGCTGACTTACACAGGTAATAGAATCTATTTTAAAGATATCTTTCTAATGTATTTACTTTCCGGACAGCCAAATACTAGGCTGCTAACAGATGAGTTGTTTGTACTTTAAAAGTTTACTGTTCCAGTTTAGAACATTCTTGATGGCATTTTATATTCTCTTTGCAGTGCAGTCAGCTGATTCATGCTGTATTCTGAAGGTTATGAGTCTCCATGTGATGTTAAGAACTATACGTCTGAACCATTAAAGAAGTGTATAAAATGCAGTGTTGCTCAGTGGAAGTATATGAACCAGAAGTATTTCATTTTATGCCATGGCTCTAGCTGTATTTGTAGCTTTTGAGCACTGACAGTTTTTCTACTTTCTCTTACTTTCGGAGTTATAGCTGCCTTCCATGTTGGAAAACATAGACCAAGATTGTTACCAGATGAGGTCTTTATATTTATTATATGTGTTTTCAGTTTGACTTACAAATGCCATGATTTGCCGAGTTATCGGTATATGTAAGGTTTTCTGCTAGATAGGCCAACAGGGCTACCAGGATGACTCAGGTAGAGTCCCTGCTCTTTGGGAACTTACAAGTACACCCATAACTGAAATGCATGCTAGAATGTGTTAGAGATTATTAGAAAAATATAAAGCAGTAGAGAGATTCAAAAAAGGGAGCGAGCACATTTGTTTGGGAGATCTGAAAAAAAAAATCCTGCATAAAAAATCTTTTAAGATGTGCACAGAAAGATAAGCAGGTGGAGCTTGTTTGGGGTAAAGGCGATCCTCCAGAAAATCACGGATTAGGCCGTACAAATTGGGAAAGTGGAGTGCTTTTAAAGAACAGCGGGTGTCATGGGGGGCTCATACAGGAGCAGGGGGGCTGTACCCACCTAAGGTTCTTGCTCCCATATCCAGTATATTGTTCCTAGAGAGCGACTACCTGACCAAAGGCTGGAGTTTCCAGATTCTCTTGGAATATAGGCAGACATGATGGGCTCTTTCCTGACTGTATGTGCCAGTTGGCTCTTGATTCTGAAGGTGACTTTGAAAGCTTTCTGCTGCAGTTGGTATAGCCTCCGAATGACTGGGTAGAGCAGACCACTCCTTCCCTTCCCTTTCCTACACCAGGCGGAACACTCGGTTGTACTTTTAGCTAAGCAAGAAAAATAATTCTTCAATGTGTTTAGGTCTTTGGGGGTTTTCTTAAGGAAGCTGGAGTTTACCTTATCTAATGTAGAAGTTACAAGGGAAAGGTAGTCCTGACCCATGTTTTTGAGAGACAGCATGATATAGCGGAAACAGCTCTAGGCTAAAAACATGGGTTCCATTTATTCGTTTATTCACTTATCCATTAATTCATTTTGTATTTACTGAGATTTTTATAGCCTGTCAAATCTTGAACTAAATGCTGGGAATGCTGTGATTAATAATGCATGGTTCATGGCCTTATGAAGCTTACAGTGGAGTGCCGGAGAATTAAAAAAACAAACAAAACACCCACCGGGCTGTAATGATCGACTGAAATGCCTTAGACCACCAGTATCAGCATTACTCAGAAGCTTGTTAGAAATGCAGAATCTCAGGCCCCCCTCCAAATCATTGGACTCAAAATCTGCATTAACAAGATTCTCAGGTGATTTGCATGCACGTTAAGGTTTGCCAAACACTGGGAAAATGAATGTTTGGTAGGGCCATGCGTGGGGGCAGTGGGAACCCAAATGAAGCACAATTAGTCCAAACTTTTATTGAGACTTTTCAGAAGGCTTCTTAGATTTGATGATGGCCAAACGGACTTTTGAACAGCATGTTTTAGTCATAATAATTGTGTGAAGTTTCGGTTTCCTTCTCTGCAAAAATAAGGATAATATTCCAAGGTGGTTTCGAGTCTCAAGACTTTCCAAGGTTGTTTTGAGGCGCAAATAAACAATATGTAAAAGTGCTTTGAGTACTCTAAAGCTGTGTTAAAAAATAGAAAATGTTTACGTTTTTCAGTTGTACTTGGCGTATAGGAAAACATTGTATTCTTTGGTATAGTAATGCACTTTAGACAGCATTTAGTAAGAAAAAAATTATCCTTTATGGATTCTTTGTTTGGAGTATATGCAGAACTGAAAGATAATTTTTTTTTCTCCTACAGGAAGCAGTATAACATCTGAAAAACAGGTCAAGTATTTTGGTCAAATAGAATGTCTCCTGGGGTTGAAAAGTGCATTCCCTTGAGCCTTGTGGGTCTGGACTTTAACCATATGTGCCCTTGCATAGAGTTTACCTAAAACATAGAGACAGCAGGGAGGGACTTTCTTTTGACTAAGACCAAGGTTAATTTTGGCACAAACAGAAAAATTGAATTGAGTTTTTTTTTTTTTTCAGAATTAATAGGACCATAGAAGGTTAATTAAAAATAAAGAAAGAAGAAGAATTAGTTAATGATGTTAGCGATCCAGTGATACAGTCTTCACACAGAACTTCCTCACCACCACCAAGTATTTTTAGTGTTTTTCAGGAAAGGCTCCAGTCATGTATGGCCCAGCCACACAAAATACAAAGTGACCTATTCATTTATGCTTCTATTCTTTGCACGTATTTTTTTCATTGCCTGGGATATTCTTCCTTTTCTGGATCACCTGGGCTACCTGGGCCATTTGATGATTTTTCTAAAAACTCCATTTAGACATTATGTCCTGACAGTTGTGAAGCTTTTATTGACCAGTGTAGGCCAGTTAGACTCACCTTCCTTTACAGTCTCGTGAAAAGTATTTTGAGTCACACTGTGATCATTACTCCATGTGTCTTACTTACTTCCTATCCTTAGTATCTTAGTGCCCAGCACGTAGTAGGTCTGAAATAAATGTTTGTTGGATGAATTGAGAAAGGCTAGCAAGTTTAAGAGCGAATCCATAAGCAGAAATCATATTAATAATGATAGAAGTTTGGTTACTTGTTGATGTCACTTACAAAGGGAATTGTGTCAAATAATAGCCTAAGAACATGTAAAAAGAGGTGGTTATTCACAGATCTTAGATATTCTAAAACATGGTTAGATATTAATATATATGTAACACTACAAATTCTAACTCAGAAATTCTACTTTTAGAAATTTAGCCTAAGGAAATTAAGAATGTGCACAAAGATCTAGCTACAGAGATGCTTATTTTATTCAGTTTATAATGACAAAAAATGAGGTGAGCTGAATGACCAATAATTGAGAATTAGTTAAATAAATTGGGACACAAAATTAAAAGTGAAAATGTAAAATATATTTATTAATTTGGAAAGATATTCATACTATTTCAAATGTACAAAGCCAGTTGCGAAGTAGTATATTTGCTCAGTCGGCATTTTTTTAAAAGGAAAATTTGCATGGTTGGACACGAAAGTTAGGGAAAAAATATTCACTAAAATGTTAACAGACATTTGGTAAAATTAAGGGTCATTTTGATTTTTGTTCTCTTCACCTTTAATTGTTTAACATGCTCACACTAACATGCATTCATTTGATAATCAGTGTTTAAATTATAAAAGGAATCATAAACATTTTTGGAACAAACCATCCCCTGAAGGACTCTTGAGACCCTCACGTCTTTTTTTTTTTTTTAAATTTTTTAACATTTATTTATTTATGAGAGACATAGAGACAGAGTATGAGTGGGGGAAGGGCAGAGAGGGAGGGAGACGCAGAATTTGAAGCAGGCTCCAGGCTATGAGCCGTCAGCATGGAGCCCGACGTGGGACTCAAACTCACAGACCGTGAGATCATGACCTGAGCCGAAGTCGGCTGCTTAACCGACTGAGCCACCCAGGCGCCCCCCCTCATGTCTTTTAACCTTCCCTACATTCTGTTCTGGCACAAGTCTTTCTCCTCCTCCTCCAGTGGGTTCCCAGATCATTTCAGGCTGGGGAAGGCAGAGGATGGAATTAAGGAACAGGAGGAAGAGGAGTCTAATTCATTCTTTCCATATTGCCCAAGCTTATCTGGGGAGTTTAATCACCAGAAGTCAGTTTTTGGGCAGGCTGGTTGTCTGTTTGGATCGCAGATAGCAAGACTTGGAGTGGAGAATAAGATGTGAACCAGGTGCTAAAGATGTTGACACGTGAGGGGGTGTGAAATGGCAGTCGTTAGATCTGATCAGGAGGATAAGGGAGCGGACTGAACAGTTGAAACTCCTGTTCTTCAAAACAACGTGGCTTCCTCCCCTCCCCCACCCCGGGAAAGTGAGAGAATATGGTTCCAGAAGTAGCGATGAGGAATAAGACAGATACCAAACATGTCTACAAACCTTGAGGCACATGAGGTGTGAGAATAAACAGGTGCCCCTTCAAGGGGTCACAGGGGATATGGAGTCCTGGGAGAGTCAGGTTTCACTTAAGGGAGGAATGCTGTTGGTCAGACCCATTAATTTGCATCTCAAGCTCAAGGGCAGTGGGTGTCCCAGAGGTTGCTCAAAAAGGATAAGTTATGGTTCCTGGCTTTAGGTAACTTGTTCCACCTAGGAAGCCACACTGCACGTACACAAAACCTGGAAAACATTTTGTTGCTGACCTGTAGCAATGGGCTGTCAGCTTTAGTCTTTAAAAACAGCCCATCCTTGGTTTTTAAAGCCATTTGTAAGGTTTTTGAATTCGTCATCCTTTGAACACAATCCCTGCCTCGAAAGTCCTTCTCTTCTTTTGGCTGGTATTTCACTCGGCAAGGTCAAATTCCGTGTCATGAAGAAGGAGTTAGACTGTGACTCTAAGTGCAGCAAGGATTCCGAGAAGACAGATCAGAGGGGCGGGAAAGAACTGGAATGGGGAGAATGCATGAGACTGGTTTACCAGTTCTTAAAAGATGGGTAAGGTTTAATTTCTAGACACTGGAAATAACACAAGCAAAGATACAATAGTGCGAATGAGCGGGAGATGAATGTTATATTATTTTTGCATGATAACGTTGTTTCTATTTTTCTTAGCCCATATTTTAAAATTAAGTTTATTGAGGTATAATTCATATACAATGAAATTCATTCCTTATAGCATACAGTTTAAGAGTTTTGTTAATGTAAACAGTCATGCACCCAATATCACAATCAAGATACAGAATAGCATTGTCCAATAGAAGTATAATATAAATTACATACATAACTTTACATTCCTAGTTGTCACATTAAAAAGGTAAGAAGAAATAGGTGATATTTATTTTAATAATAATATATTTTGTTAAACTAAATACATAAAATATATCACATTCTCGTATGTAATCAATATAAAAGTTATTGACAGATTTTACATTATTTTTCATAGAAAGTTACTGAAATCTGATGTCTTTTATACTTACAGCACATCTCTGTTCAGACAATTCACACTTCACATGCTAATAGCCATGTGTGTCGAGTGGCTACTGTGTTCAGCTGTGTAGATAGATTATTCCCCTCATACCAAAAAGTTCTCCTATGCCTGTTTGGAGTCCATTTGTTCTTCCCCAGTTCTGGCCCCTGACAACTACTAATCTGTTTCCTGTCCATACAGCATTAGTTAGGGTTCTCCAGAGAAACAGAACCAAAGGGGTGTATCTATATCTGTCTGTCTCTTTTCTATTTATCTAGAGAGATTTATTTTAAGGAATTGGCTCACATGATTGTGGGGTTGGCAAGTGTAAAGTCTGCAGGGCATCCCTAAGGCTGGAGACCTAGACTTAATGTTGCAGCTCAGATCTGAAGACAGTCTGAAGGCAGAATTCCTTACTCTCTTGGGGACCTCAGTCTTTTCTTTTAAGGTCTTCAGCTGATTGGATGAGGCCTACCTGAATTAGGGAGGATAATCTGCTTTACTCAAACGCTGCTGATTTATATGGTAATCACATCTAAAAAAGAACTACACTCCATAATTCAGCAATTCCACTTCTGGGTATATATCCAAAATAATTGAAAGCATGAACTTGAAGAGATACTTGCACATTTGATAGCATCATTTAGTAGCATCATTATTCACAATAGCCAAAAAGGTGAAACAATCCAAGTGTCCATCAACAGATGCATGGATAAACAAAATATGATACTTGCATACAAAGGAATATTATTTAGCCATGAAAAGGAAATTCTGACACATGCTATAACATGGATAAGCCTTGAAGATATGCTAAGTGAAAAAAGCCAGCCACAAAAAGACAAATACTATACGATTTAACTTATATGGGGTACCAAAAGTAGTCCAATGAATAGAGACAGAAAGCATAAGTGCGGTTGCCAGGGGCTGGCAGAGAGTGAAAACGGGAGTTATTATTTAATGGGTATAGAGTTTCCATTTTTCAAGATGAAAAGAGTTGTGGAGATTGGTTGCACAACTGTGTGAATGTACTTAACACTTCTGAACTTTACACTTAAAAATGTTTAAAATGGTAAATTTTAAGTTCTGTGCATTTTACTACCAAAAAAATATACCTTCGTAGGAACATCTAGACTGATACTGGTACCAGAAACTGGGTACTGTGGCCTAGCCAAGCTGACATGTAAAATGAACTATCATAGTATAGTTTCCCTTTTCTAGAGTATCAGATAAATTGAACCATACAATATGTAGTCTTCTGTGGCCTCTTCTTTCACTTAGCATACTGCTTTTGAGATATCTTTAGATTGTTGGATATATCCGGAATTTCTTTCTTTTTCCTAGTGAGTAGTATTCCATTGAATGGATATGCTATATTTTCCTAACCATGTACCAGTTGGTGGATGTTTAGGTTGTTTTCAGGTTTTTGTTTTTATTATTAAGGCTGCTATGAACATTCACTTATAGGTCTTTGTTTCTAGTTCCTTTTGAGCAAAGATTTAAATCAATGCATCATATAAAATGCTTGTGACTGCAAATTACAGAAAATTACCTCAAATCAACTTAAAATAGAGAAACTTATTACCTCATTAATAAAAGTCTAAAAGAAGAATGGCTGTGTAGGGTGGTTAATTCAGCTGATCAACAACATCATCAAAGACTCCGGCTCTTCCTCTCTTTCCTCCGTTTTCCTGTGTGTTGGTTTGTCTTTGAGCTGCCCTCACCCCTGGTCACAAGCTGTGACAGCACCAGACATTATTCCCAGATACAACAGTGTCCACAGGTAGAATATGGAGTTGTCTTTTCCTCATATTTTTTTCTTGAAGGTCAAGGAATCTTGCCCAGAAGCACCCCAGGGAGCTATCACTTTACATTAGTTTGGATTGCATCAAATATCCAGAATTACATCAAATGATTAAAGCAACTGATGGCAAAGACAGTGGGTCCCCTTCAGTTAGCTTAGAGCATTCAGAATGTAATACAGTGCTTTGGGGTGAGGCTCATATAATTTCCCCTAAAGCACATACCTGTGCAGAGGAGAGTAGACACCTGAACAAAGCCAGAGTTTGCCAGCAGGAAGAGTAAATCAATATTGGATAGACCCGGCCCATGCCATTAAGTCAGTCCCATGCAACTTTCATGCAGGTGTACTGTTGTTAACTTGTGACACACTTCCTGACATACTTCTACGTCTATTTTTCTATTTTTCCTAAAAGCTTAACTGTAACAAAAATAAGCCCACTCACATCCTTTAGAATAGATAACTGAAATTTGTACTTGCTTCTCTTTCAAGAGTGAGTTTTAAATCATTTCAATCATTTATTCAACAATAGTCTGTTGAACTTTTATTGGTGCAAGGCTTTGCAAGGCAAATAAGGAAGGATCAAATGAAGATTCTTGTTCTTATCACTTTACAGTTTAGTTTAGAAGACAAAAGTGATGTTAAATAATTGCAGAGAAGATATAAACAGTGGTTCTATATAACTGTGCAGAGCTGGTGCAGGAAAACCAATGATTAATGGTTAAATGACAGTAAGTACTGTGGCGGTTCAGAGGAGGACAGGATACCTGCGGGCTGGAACGGGCTGAGAAAGCTTGCCAGCAGAGGAGGGATTATAGCTGGGTCTTGACAGATAGGATTTACAGAGGTAGACAGGAGAGAGGGCGGGCCCCCAGCTGTAGCATCAGGAACTATTTGGACAGACTGGAGGAACAGTATGATATTTGCTTACATCCAAGATGTAGAGCGGACTCTCCAAATAGATTTTTTTCACTCATTCACTAGATAAATCTTTTTTATGTACTGCTTACGTCCCAGGCTCTGTTCTCGGCAGAAAGGATATTGCAGGAAAGCAAACATACAAATCCTGGTCCTCATAGAGGTTGTATTCAAGGAAAGGAATATAGGGAACCATACAATAAGAAAAATATATCTCACATTAAGTATAATAGAGAAAACTCAGGGAAAAGGAAGGGCAGGATGAGGGGGGAGGATATTATGATTTCACGGATGAGTCTAGACCTGGAGGTCTAAACTGGCTTCTTTCCCATATGTGCACAGGGATACAGGGAGAAGGAATAACCTCAGAGGTTTAGAGGCAGGTGGTAGTGGCAAGGCTGTGAGTGTGGTGGGGAAGGAAGGGTGGAGGTCTTGCCAACATCACGCAGGGATGAAGGCCCCCTCTTTATTCCTGCTAATGGTGAGGGGGAGTCTGGGGAAGACTCAGAATTATCCAGAACTCATAGGGCTCCTGGCCTCTTCCTTACTTCTTCCATTGGAGAGGGGAATTTGGGAGGGATAGCCTTATTCTTTACAAATAGTAGGAGTTAAAGTTGGAAAAATAGGTTGGAGTCAGTCGAGAACCTTGAAAACCAGGGTAAGGATTAGGTATAGTCTTGGCAAGCTAGGGGATGGTTGAATTCTTGTTTGCTTGAATACCTGTTTGTCAACATGATGGAAGCAAAATATAGAATGGGCCCTCTCACGTACCCCTTAAGTCAAGTTTCTCTTAAATTTCTTGAAGTTCCTGAAGTTTTACCAAACAGAAGAAAATCCAAAATAGTTTGGCAAAAATTGTGGTCTTTTTAAATTGTTTAAATGTAATACATTAGTGTTTTATCAGACCGTAATACCATGTGATGTAATTGTGCTTCCCTAAAGATATTACAAGATTTATTGAAGAATAGTTAGTTCAAAATGCCCCTTGTGGGTTTGGTCACGGGACTGTTATTTAAAGTCATATGACAAATGCCTTCATTCAATCCTGTCAGTTTGCCTCCGTATCTGTGTGTGCAGCGTCATTTGGGTTTAATAACCCTCTATTTTGGGCTGAACTTCAACTTTACCTGATTTCCCATTTGCTCATTGTTGGATCTTTTATCATTTTTTGTCCTCTGCTGTCAGTGTCCTTTTGACTTTTATTTGTTTAATGACTTTTGACCAACCCCGTTACTGTTGTGACCCTCATGTTTTGTCTGTATCCTGGTTTCCTGATTCTGGCTCCTTGCCTGGATCCCTCAACCTGCTGCCATTCACAGCTTGGCATGACAGATGGCCATAGGCTAATGGCAAGGGCACCCCATCAGAGTTTTGGCACTGAAATCATTTAAGATGTGAGACAGGCAGCAGAGAAGAAAACATAGATGGGTAGCTTGATGCTTTTCATGGTTTCTGTATAGTGCCAATTCTTGGCTTGACTGCTTGTTGTCCACCTAAATGAATCACTGCCAGTGAGACGTTGGGTAAACAGAATCTCCCTGGGTCATGTTGTAAATTATTTTAATTCAGTGCATGCTTGTTGTAGGTCAGTCCTGCACAGAGATGTGCTGGATACTGAGGGTGATACAAAGATGACAAAACACTATTGCTGCCCTCAAGGAGCTTACAGGCCAAGAAGGGAGATGCCCATGTAACTAGCAAATGATAATATAAATTAAAATGAGAAAGTCCTGGGGTGCCTGGGTGGTTCAGTTGATTAAGCATCTGACTTCGGCTCAGGTGATGATCTTGTGGTTCATGAATTTGAGCCCCATGTTGGGCTCTGTGCTGACAGCTTGGAGCCTGGAGCCTGCTTCAGATTCTGTGTCTTGCTCACTCTCTTCCCTTCACCCCCCTCTCAAAAATAAATAAACACTCAAAAAATTTTTTTTTAATGGGAAAGCCCTGTGGCAGAGATCCAAACCAAGTTGCCAGAAGCACACAAAGACGTTAACTTGACAAGGCGAAGGATTCGCTGATGGATTGGGTGGTAGTTCCAATTGTGATACATATGGTTCTGGGTCTTGAGAACCACACACATCAGTTTCTGCTAATTGTTTTGAACACTGCATCCGACTCATTATTTGAAGAGTGAAAGGAGTGTTTAGATACAATCTCCACAATAAAGCAGATAAGACTCAAAGTGCATCATATTTATGGAAGAGGAAGTGACAATGGAAAAAAAAGGCAGAGAAGAAATGACTCCTTACAGTAAAACCATAGCCTATATTAATCAATACATTTTAAAGTTTAAGGTCAAACAGTATGTAGAATATTTTGGTCTTTTCATTATCGTAGGCCTGCTGTGTCAACTTCAATAGTCATTTAACCATTTTCAGGTGCCACTTATTCACCTGAATACAAAAATGTCTGTCCTCTATGTATTATATGTGGTCACATTGATTAGAAAAAACTCTTTAAAAATGCTTAGAAGTTACAGCAAATATTAAAATATTTTTATTAAAATAAAAATATATTAAAATATTTTTAATTATTTTAATCTTTTAAAATAATTAAAAATATTAAAATATTTTTCTCCTTGGAGAAATACACCATATCAATCCCTTTATATGTTCTGATATCCCTAACATTTATTTAAAAATTACTGTATTAATATAAAAGAATTATATTTTTTGATAAAAATAAATAAGAAATAATGACAATTTTAATCCCACAGGAACATGTACAGAAAGTTTCTCTTTTGCAAAGTATAGGTTTTAAGCACTTATTGACTCTGTATTTCCTACCAGTATTTTCTCAGAGAAATGTTGTATATACATGAATTTGTCTAGATAGGCCTATGCGTGTATATAGAAAAAACATCTTGCTATCATCCTGGTTCACATTATGATCCTCCATATATGCAGATAAAGGTGCGTAGGCCATTACTTTTCTAAGACTGTGGCTTCTATATCAACTTTCTATATTTTTGAGATGTTCCAGATTAAAAATTATCAGTCTGAGGATTCTTCCCATATACCCCCAGGGTCATGACTAAGGTCTCATGGTCTCTACTGTATCAAGATATTGGAAGGTGGTTTGTCTAGTAGTACTCAATGATATCTGTCCATTCATAGAGATATCAGAAAATATGTCCTTTATTCCTGTCCTTAATTATCTTAAGGAAAAAAACCTCAATTTACATCTTCAATTATCCCAATGCATTAAATAATTTACTGTTTTACTGCAGTTCATTCTTTTATGCATCTCAGTAAGCATTCATCCAAATGGTCTGTACCTATATGGTATCTTCATGAAACAAAATGAAACTGTGGTAAATACAATCTGAGTTTCAGTTTCTTTTTATTTTTTTTAAAATTTTTTTTAACATTTATTTATTTTTAAGACATAGAGACAGAGCGTGAGCAGGGGAAGGGCAGAGAGAGAGGGAGACACAGAACCCGAAGCAGGCTCCAGGCTCTGAGCTGTCAGCACAGAGCCCGACGCGGGGCTGGAACTCACAGACTGCGAGATCATGACCTGAGCCGAAGTCGGCCGCTTAACCGACTGAGCCACCCAGGCGCCCCTCAGTTTCTTTTTAGATATGCCTGATAGAAATATTTAAAATCCCCCTTAGAAGTAGGTATGGATGTAAATAAATAAAAATTGCTATATGATTGATGAATTTGTAAACTTAATTATTTATAATCTTATTTACTCTAGAATGGATCGGGAAGCTAACAGAAATGAATGTGGTAATATATCATGATAAAATAAATAGATAAAAATAAATCATACAGTGAGTTTATAGAAAATCGCTAGAACTGGATTGCAAATTTAACTCTGAATTTTTTGGAGGCCAGAGTAAAGAGGAGATCACAGTTTATGGAAGGATTCATTTGTCAGCACAATACTGTTTAGGAGTTGCCCTAGTACCGGGGCCTTAGAGTGAGATCTCGAGTAGATCTTCATGCATGGAACCTTCTGATGTCGTAGGCATTGTCCTCAGTGCCATCCCTGAAACCAATCTAATACTGTCCAAGGCAGTTCATGAACAGTCACTGCAGAAGGCACCAAAGCAATGTTGCTTAAGTACTGAGTTCTCTGCTGGTGTGGCTTCAAGGGAGCAGGATTTGAAATATCCAGAGGGCTAGAAGTGAAGTTGGTATTTAGCTCAACCGAACACTTTCGTCTGTGATTGAATGAAGGCTGGAGTTACACATCCAACAAAAATACACTCAGGCATAGTTTTGGTGTTTAGTGGTTCCTCTCCCTCATTAGTTGAAATCCAGTTGTTGACACACTTTGTTTCTCGTGAAAATCATTTACTATGTGACCTTAGAGTTCTGAGCAGAGCGGTTTTGGGGCCCAGGACAAGCAGGATGAAAAGCAAAACCCGTCACCTGTGTGGTTTGTGATGTGGCTTTTAGTCAGTGCTATTATCAGCAAGTGCCATCTGGTCGCTGCCTGTTTTTGTTAGTTATTTTTGCAGCTAGGTGCAGAACTCACTTGTTTTTGAGCTACTGAAAGGGGGTGCATAGAGTAAACATGTAAATGTCACATATTTTAGAAGGAACAAATTTAAAAATATTATTATTTTATTATTATTATTATTTTCCTCTGATAAACTTTGGTGGTCCAAGACAAAGGCCCATGTGCATGGTGGTTACATTCCAAAGGAAGCCCATTGGGGCTTTAGGAATGCCTCTTGCATCAAATCCAGTCTCTCATATCCCAGACACACTGCTACCTCAGGAATCTGAGAAACAAAATCTTTGCTGGTATAATGATCCTTGTGAATTGCAAACATTTATTTACTTGTCTGACTCTGCATTATTTTGCAAGCTCCCCTTGTTATGGGAGCAGGAAGTATTTATTTGCCTTAGGTATATTTTGTAAAAAATTTAACTTTAAAATATTTTAAAGTTTTTTGTATATATAAGAAAATTTGGAGAATAATTCTTGGCCATATATCCATCAATCAGTGTTAACAAAGGGTGACATTCTGTTATATTTTCTTACAGTCTTTTTTGTTGGCAAGGAAGGGTGTCGAGGTATAATTTGTGTACAATAAGGTGCCTAGGTCTTCACTGTGCAGCATGAAAGATTTTGACAATTATACATACTCACTTCATAACCACCGAAAGCAAAATACAGGACATTCTCAGGAGTCCAAAAAATTCCCTGAAGCTACTCTCCCATCCACCGCCTGTCACAAAGGGGCAACCTTTCTGATTTTCTTTCTGATTTTCTATCAGCTCAGGTTAATTTTGCCTGTTTTTGGACATCATTTAAATTAAATCACACAGTGTACACTCCTTTGTGTCTGGTTTATTTCAACTCAGCATAATGTTTTCTAAGTTCATATATTGGTATGTATTACAATCATTTGTTTCTTTTCATCGATGAATAGTATTTCATTGCACTTATTCATTCTGCCTATCGATGTATGATACTAGGGTCATTTCCAGTTAAGGCTACTGTGAGGATTCTTGTAAAAATCTTCTTGTGAACATATGTTTTCATATAATATATTTTTTTTTGGATGGGGGTAATTATTTAGGAATGGGAATGCTGAGTCAGAGGGTAGGTGTATGTTTAACATGACAAGAAAATGCCAAATTGCTTCCCAAAGTGGCTGTAGCATTTTACACTCCTACCAGCAACAGGCAGGAGAGGAGGTCTGGTTGATTCACATCCTCCTCAACAGTAGATGTTGTCAGTCTTTTCAATTTTAGTCATTCTAGTGGTTTTATTTTTCATTTTCCCGCTGAGAAAGATGTTGAATACCTTTTCCTCTGCTTATTGGACATTTGTGTATCTTTTCTCTTGAAGTGTCTCTTCAGGTCTTTTGCGCCTTTCTGTTTTTTTTTTTTTTCTTTTGTTTGTTTGGTTGTCTTTTATTCTTTTGTTATGGAAGTTCTTTATATCCCAGATATAAAGTCCTTTGTCAGATATGTATTGCAGATATGTTTTCCCAATCCGTGACTTCCCTTTTCATTTTTGCCTATCCTAATTTGTAAAAAGATAACTTCCAAAGTTTTCTTCTAGAAGCTTTAAAGTTTTAATTTTTTTGTAGGTCTAAAATTCATCTTGAATTAAGTTTTTGTGTATGGTTTCAGAGAGGATGGGGTTCTTTCTTTTCTTTCTTTCTCATGTGGATATCTAGTTACCACAGAGCCATTTATTGGGAAGATTTTCTTTCCCTATTAAGTTGCCTGTGTTGAAAATCAATGGACTGTGTAAACAGTGTGGTTTATTTCTGAATTTTCTATTCTGTTGCATTGGTCTACTTGTCTGTCCTTACATCAGT
Source organism: Paguma larvata (assembly GCA_030068075.1). NCBI lineage: Eukaryota > Metazoa > Chordata > Mammalia > Carnivora > Viverridae > Paguma > Paguma larvata. The sequence goes on from CM057829.1 coordinate 105,454,675, forward strand.
GCCAGTCTGTCTTGATTCCTGTTGCTTTTGATCAAGTCTTGAAGTTATCTGGTCTAAGTCCTCTAGATTTGTTTTTCGTTTTCAAGATTGTTTTGGCAATTGAGGGACATTATATTTCCAATCAAATTTCAGGATTGACTTGTAAAGTTCACTAAGAAAGTATGTTGGGATTAAGATTGTATTGAATATATACATTAATTTAGGGGTAATTGACATAATAATATTGATTCTTTTAATCTACTACTATGGTAATATCTCTTCATTTATTTAGATCTTTTAAATTTTCTCTCAACAATTGTTTTTTTGTCCTTTCAGTGTAGAGGTTGTTTCTGATACTATTGTAAGTGGAGTTGGTATGTAAATATACCTCATAGCCAGAAGTAAAAAAATTCTAATTGGGTGGCAAATTCTGTAAGGGAATTTAATGCAAAATTACTTGGATAAGTGAATTACAAGTAGATTCAGAAGTGCCAGGCTATTTCTAAGGGCACCTTGACATTGCCTAATTGTGGAGATTTTAAAAGTCCTATAAATTACAAGTTGTTGAGATAACGGTTTTATTTCGTTCATTAAAACCATAATCGGTATGAAAATTTTGATCATTGCAAAGATGTTCCCTCATATCACAGCAATGATGAGGACCGCCTTTTCATTCCCACACAAAAAATTACAAAATATGATCTTTGCATACAACTTGTAATCATAATTGTACCTTAAAATTTATAATTGATTTAATTAATTTATGTATGAGGTGATATTTTCTCTAAGTTAATTTAGATTTGTTATAGAAACAATAAGACCATCAAATGATAAATTGAAACAGTTTTGCCAATATATAATTCATAAAACAGAAATCTCTTTGATGAGAAGGAAATACTGATAAAAATACGAAAGCTCATTAATTTTATTTAATTTATATGTCTTCCCATCCACTTCCTTCTCTATCACTGTTCATATTTAATATAAAATTAATTAGTATTAGTATAAATATACCAAGATTCAACTTTTAGGTACAATTAATTTTATTTTTTTTTATTTTTATTATTTTTTTTTAATTTTTTTTAATGTTTATTTATTTTGAGAGAGACAGACCATGAGCAGGGGAGGGGTAGAGTGAGAGGGAGACACAGAATTCGAAGCAGGCTCGAGGCTCGAGGCTCCAGGCCATCAGCACAGAGCCTGATGCAGGGCTCGAACCCACGAGTGAGATCATAACCTGAGCCAAAGTCAGACCCTCAACTGACTGAGCCACCCAGGCGCCCCTTAATTTTATGTTTTAAAAATTAGAGAGTGACAATGAAAAATTTGTGACAAGGGAAAAACTCATTCTGCATCTTAATATTTAGTACCTGTGTTCAGTTTTCAATATATATGGATGATCTTCACTGTGTGAGGATCTTTTGAACCTGCGTATAGTACATAATGTCTGGACAAAGATTTTCATCATTGCTATTATATTAAAATTGTCTGTGGTGCTTTAAATATCTGGATGTTCTTCCCTGTGTGACTTATGCTCCTTGCCCAGATCAATCTTTCCCCATCCTTGTCACTGTCACCTGCAGTATTAGTGTGCTATTGCTGCATAAAAAATTACCACTAACCTAGTGCTTAAAATAAGCACCCATATATTAGCTCAAAATTCTGTAGGTCGTAGTCCAGATAAACTTGATTGAGTTCTCTGCTCAGGGTCTCACAAAGCCAAAATCCAAGTGTTGGCTTGACTGGGCTCTTCTTTAGAAGCTCTTGGGGAAAAGATATCCTTCCAGATTCATTCTTATTAGCAGATTTCAGTTCTTTGTGGTTGTGGGACTGAGGCTCCGTTCCTATACTGTCTTTTGGAAGGGGGTTGATCTCACCTTTGAGAGGCTTTGCTGTGGCTCCCTCCTTCAAGCCAGCAATGGAGAGCTTCTCCTGTACTGAGTCCCCTTTACACTGCTATTATCTGGCTTTTCCTTCTGAAACTGGCTGGAGAAAACTGTTTTTAAAGGCATATAATTGATTAGGTTTGCTTTCTCTGGATAATCCCCTTATTTTAAGGTCAACTGATTAGTATACTTAAATACATCTGCAAATCTTTATGCTGTGTAATGCAACACAATCATGGGAGTAACACCAGGGAGTGAAGATCATGAATGTGTTTTAGAATTCTGCCTACCCCACCCACCAACCTCCAGGCCGTGTCTTCCTACCTGCTGACCACTTGAGCATCAGATTCATTATCTTCCTCTCTGTCACACTCCTGATGTCACATGGGGCTCAGGATTTGTGCAGAGACCCTTGTTACACATTTACCCTTAAGTTCCTTGACTTTACACAGATGGTATTGAGCTCCAGACCTTATTATTATCATTCACAAATACTGTACATCTGAAATCTGAAACCTGTTCTTCACTCTTGGACAGTAGTGTTCTTCTGATTTTTAAAAATATATCCCATATTGATTTTACCAGGAGATATAGTGGGAAAGAAAGGGGGAGGATGCTAGCAATAGTCAAGGCCAGGGATGTGGGGACTGACTTTGCAAGAGGGCTCGAGGGGGTAAGGTCAGCAGAGAAGTAGTAGGTCATTCACAATGATCAAGGAGACAGGGCCTGGTAGTGTTTCAAAGAACTCTTACTGAGTGGTTAGGGCTGGAGATTTTAGCTTTTGTGATACTGAAATCAGTGAGGTGGTCATGTTTTATCAGCAGAGGTCAATATGGGTTTAGGCTGGACCCCAAGGCAGCACGTGATAGCACACCAAAGTCGATCCCACGTTGGCTAGAGAGGGCTGTGAGGGATTAGGTATGTTGTTAGCCCTGCAGGCAATCATTTGGCATCAGGCAGAACTCTAATCCCAGTTGGCAGTCTGCTGAGGAGCCAGGAATTGGAGCATAAAACTGGACAGTTGTGGAGGGAGTTGGAGGGATGGCCATGGCTGAGGCCAATATGGAAGCTAAGCTTTAGATAGGAAGATTATTTTACATGCCACATGCTAGAGAGAGGATGCTTCTAATGGTCTTGTATGCTTGTAGGCTGGACTGAGACTGCATCAGGCTAGGCTAAACTTCCAATTCCTGCAGAGGAATGGATGGGGCTAGGAAAGCAGGACCAACATCTTCTGGCTTTCTTGGTCTCGCTGAACTTCTCCCTCTGAAGTCACCTGCCTGGCTTTTCCTCGCGTGGGAACTGGAGAAGAGTTTCCTCTTCTGGTTGGTTCCACAGGGACTCAGTAGGGTGTGAGGTTCTGAGGCACTCTATCCCATGGTCTCACGACTTAGGAGGTCAGCAAGAGGGTGCCATGTCAGGTACTGGATGGACAGTGCTGAAGTAAAATACAGAAAGTGAATCCAAACCCAGATGCCTATCAAGAGGGGCCAGCAGAGCAGCAGTAGCAGGAGCACAGGCTAAAGGGAAGGGGCTTAAGGACCAGGAAAGTTAGGGCAGCAGGGGAATGGGAGGCTGACTGGATAACATGCAGGCTTGTAGCCCAATTCCTTTCCCCTTCCCTTCCCTTCCCTTCCCTCCCCTCCCCTCCCCTCCCCTCCCCTCCCCTCCCCTCCCCTCCCCTCCCCTCCCCTCCCCTCCCCTCCCTTCCCCTCCCCTCCCCTCTGCTCCCCTCTGCTCCCTTCTCCTCCCCTCCAATTCCTTCCCTTCCCTTCCTTCCTTCCTTCCCTCTGTTGTTCCTTTTTAGCATTCTCAGCACATTTTAGCCTGAGCCAGCCAGAATGGGAGAACACATCTTTCCATTTTTCTCTAGTCTAAAGCACTCTGCGTATATGTGACTTTCACACCCCTATATTCTCTAGTGCTCAGAACAGTTTTTTTGGGGGTACTGAACAATAACATTAATTTAAATAGGAAAACATAATAAAAGAAGGAAAAAGATCTTATTCACAACTAGGGCAGAAACAGTAGCTTAGCTTTGTATGGCTAGAATTTTACCAATGTCTTATTGACAAATGATTGGCATCTCAACAGTGGGTCCAAAGTGTAATAACTGTGGATGTTATGTGTATTTTGCTTTGTGAAGTTATAGTTCAGTTAACCATGGTCAATATGTATGGTTTATTCTGTTGCAAGGCTGAAATTTGTTTCAGCCCATCCTGTTCGAGTTCTTACATTGCTTCAGACACTCCTCAATCCTGTTACAGAGTAGCACTTGAAAAGCATGTACTCCAGTGATTATTCCAGTGGCCCTGCTGATGTCCGGATCAGAACATCCTCTTCCTTTAGGGATGGGACTCTGGAGGTGCCCGTGAGGAGTCACAGGAGTGCTCTGTGCCCTTCAGAATACAGTGAATGAGATACGGTTACATCACAGTAATATCTGTAATGCCATGTCCTATGGGACACACAGTGTTCCAGTAAGGGCATTAGAACGTTTTCAGAGCTGCCCTGGTTAAGCTGGTCGTTAAAAATTCATCGAGGGCTTTACTGTTTTCTCTGTGCAAGAATATTGGAAAACACAGAGACCCACAGGTGGCTCTGGACCTGCAGCATCAGTGCCTATCTCTGCTGGAAGTTTGCTTCAGGATCACTTCCTGTCTGTCACAGGACCAGAGCAGGTGGGTGGGTGTGAGAGCACAACCCTCACTCCTGCCTGGCACTCGGCAGCCCTGTCAGAAACATTTGTGTATCATCAATCCCCTAATCATTTCTGAGAGACTGATGCATTTCTGTAAAAAGCCTGATTTACATGGTATGACTACAGATTTAAAAGATGGATTTTGTTCTGGCTTGTTGAAATCATTCTTTAGAAGAGACGGTGTTTGAAACAAAATTTATCAAATGTTCTGTGGTCTACTTACTTCCAGATATTAATCTCTGCCTACCGTGCTGGGAGTCTCTTTTCCTCCTGAAAAAAATTCCATTCTTGTGAATTTGGTCCATTCATGTGGAGTCAACCTTATAGGACTATTATTGACTTCTTTTTTAGAGAGAATAGAATAAAAAAAAAAGAAAAGGCATTGGCAACCAATTGTGTGGCCCGGTTCATAGAAAGACAAATGATCTTTTTTCATCCTTTCAAAATATACAGAGCTCTGCTAAAATAGAACTTCATATTACAGGTTGCAGTTATTAACTTAGGAGGTAATGGAGTTTCTACTTTCTTATGATAAAAGCTTCCCATGTTAACACCACCTACTGAATAATGTCTTGGCATGATGTGCAGAATTTTCTTTGTTATGTAGTTAGTGAATGGCAACTTTTCCCTCATGAGTTCCAATTTTTAGGCAAAGATAACTCCATGAATTCTAAGAACGAGAGCTTGTGTTCTCCTTAGAAATAGTGAGCAAGGCAGTAAAACAGATCTTATTTTTGGATTGCTTGTTAATCTTGTTTTATTATATGCCACGCATATATTATTCAGAAAACTTCCCTAAAACATGGACATGAATAAACATTATAATTCTTTACTATCAACCTTAATATTTCTAGAAAAATGTATGGTTAAAAAAGGAGGTTTGGCAGAAAGCTCTTTTGCCTTTATTCTCAATCTTCTTGGCTCCTTACCCAGCTTCTATGAATCTATAAGGCTATCTCCATCTAAACTCTTGTAGAAACAGAAGATGAAAGAAATGTATGGGACTGGGGAGTCTTCTACTTTTGGAGACTTCCAAAGCTTCTGTCCTGGGGGAGGGAAGTGTGTGCTGAGGTATAGGGATGTGTCTCTAACATAGGAATTGATCTGAATTCTGGATGTGGGACAGAGGGGACTCCTCAAAGCCTTTCCTCTAGCAATCTTAGTTCTTATGGAGGATGAGTTCTTCTTTCACCTCGTGATACAAATTCCTCCTATTGTCGCTGGAATTGTGGTCTTTCTGCATTACTACCGAGGGGATGTTTATTGACTAGTAGGGCAAATTATTATTATTTTTTAAATGTTTATTTATTTTTGAGAAGGGGGAGAGGCAGAGAGAGAAGGGGACAGAGGATCCCAAGCAGGCTCCAAGCTGATGGCAGAGAGCCTGATGGGGGGCTCGAACTCATGAGATCATGACCTGAGCCGAAGTAGGATACTTAACTGACTGCACCACCCAGGCGGACTGGTAGGGCAAATTATTTTCAGCCAAAGTGATCCAAATCCCCAGTTTGATTTGTAATTAGAAGGAGGATGGAGGGGCTCTTAGATTTCCCCAAGATTTTTAAGTAGTGAAAGGAATGTTTTTTAATTTTTAAAATGTTCACATTTACATTGCAAATTAGGATAGACTTAGGGAAATATTGGCGTGCTAACTTAGAAAAGCATAAAGTATAGTTCTCAGTGCCTTTTGTGGAGAACATTAGATCCAGGAGATCCAGAAACTGTCGAATAATAAACTCCTATTTTCCCTTTTAAAATATGGGATGCATACTTCACTCTGCTTGTTATATAGAGTAAATGGAAAGAGAAAACATTGAGAAAATTATGAAGTCTTATGTTTCTGATTTAGGCTACTGTTTAGAATGCTGATTGTCATTCACATTTTATGTGTATGAAACAATATGAGTTTTATAAAATTACTAAGTTTATGGGAGGATTAAGCAGGTTTTACTTTTATAGTCATAACGTGTTCAAATGCATTTGCATCAAATGGGAGATATAATTTCTCTTTGTAATTGAAATTTAAATCCCAGCATAAATACGGTGCTTAGAAAACTATTTTATGGGCCTTTCTTTTATAAGGATCCTGCATGGAAAGAAGGTTACACAGCTGGAGATTGTTTAGAGACAATTAAACTTATTGGCTTTTCAGCTGGTGATAAAAGCAGGGCTCTGAGATTCTCTGCATCTTGAAATTGTTACCCAGGTGAATTTCCTTTACAACACTAAGCTCTTTAGTATCCTTAAAAATTATTTAGCACCAGAGACTTAAGGGGATGATGTATTGGAGTTTAAGCCCATGATGAATGCAAAGCATACATTTGTCTTTAACACGATTCATGCAGGGTGAACCTGAGACCCCAGCCATCTTTTCAAGACTATTACTCACTTCTTTTCCTGAGGAAATTGAAGTGCGTGGTTAGCTCGAGCACTCGCTGCCTTCTGTTTTAAGTGCCTCTGAAGTAGTATCCTACTCCATTCAGATTTTAACATCTATCTCCTATTCTCTCCTCCAGACTCGGAAAGGGGCTGTCTGGTCCAGCAACCCTGACAAGTAAGTGATTTAAAAATACTGCTGATAGGGAGAAGGATTTTATGGATGACTCTTATTAATGAGGAACTTTCAGAATCCCTTTGTAAAATATATGTATACACACACACATATATATGTATTTTTTATTTTACTAATATTTCTTTCTAGTGGCTCGCAAATCAGATCACGTAGGGGATGCTTACTTTATGATGCTTACTTTATGTCAATTGTTTCATAAAAACCCTAGAGGACATAAACTTTTATGGTTAAACACTTTAAGTTGGCAACTGGCTCCATCTACCCTTTAATCAAACCCCAAGTGACTACGACACTCAGATGTGAATAGATAATCTGAAGCCATCAATGTTTTGAGTGTCTTTATTGATGCAACTAGTTGGAAATTTGTCTTGACTTATTCTCATTAGTGTGACTATTGGTATCGTACTGGTAAGGATGAATCCATTTCAGAAGTTTGATTTCCGAACTGAGACTTTTACTCTTATTTGATTGAAATCTCTCCACATTTAAATGTGACAGAATTTATTTCTTGATACACAGCAAAGGCAGATTGAATATTAACTTAATTTAGTTTGTCCTATTACACTAGTACTATGTGTCTATTAACTTTGGTGGGAACATATTGAACTTGTCTTTGGTTTGCTATTTCACGCAGGGACGTGAGATGGTGTCACAGTGCTTCCGTCTCTGTACTTTGTTTCGGCTTGACATGGTTTTATTCTCTTTGACAGACATTCAGTGGTAAAAAGTAGTGTAATTATTAATTTCCCACTTGACATTGTGAACATTTCAATGCTAAGTTAGCAGGTAAAAATGTCATTCCTATTATATGTACCCACAGAACTTCAAAGGGCTCCTAGCAGTCAGTTCTTGAGTTGGAAAGAAGGCTGTGACATGCCGATACCAAGTAAAATTAACTTTGTTAACAGTACTTGACCTTTCTATAAAATACTCAATTTTGTCAGATACTTTCCTCATGATGATAGTTTGAAAAAAATTAACATTCATCATCTTATATTGCTTGTGCTAGATGGAAAGGAGATTATTTTAGCAACAGATCTGCACTGGTCTCTCACATATCGAGCAAATGCTACTCCCTGGGGCTATAACTGCCAAGCTGTAGTAGGTACAGGGAAATACCACCCTGCTTTACTGACCTGATATATGGCGAGAGACAATTGCTTCCTACAAAGGCACTGAGGATTAATTGGCCTCAGAGAGTTATGTCTCGGTCCTATTAACTTGAGTGTTACCGCAGTGCTGAAGAGCACTGAGCACAAAGGTACGGAGCCGAACACGGCTTTCAGGTCGTGCTGAATCTTGTAGCTCAGCCCTGTAGAAATCTAACACTTGCTGCATTAATAAACTCCTTGTGGCCACAAAAACAAACAAACAAAAAAAACAAAAAGAAAAAAACAAACAAAAACAAAAATAGAAACAGGGAATTAATTTTTATAATATACTTTATTTGATTCAATATATCCAAAATATGGCTACTGAGCCACATTCCCAGGGCTCAGTAGCTACATGTGGCTATTGGCAACCATATTGGCGAGAATAGTTCTAGGGACCCTGGATCTTCAAGCTATTTGAGTTCCTGACTATGTAAAGCTCGCTTTTTGACCCAAATGTTATGTCTGTATAGGAAATACTGAAATATGAGGTCCTGTAAATATCACATTTGACCTTTGATGGAAAGTTTTAACTCTTTATTTTTGTAACACTTGTGATCCAAATAGAAAAGAAAGTGATTTATCTGAATCAGATTGGTGTGGTGGAAAGAGTCCTGGGACAGGTGTTCAGACAGCTCTGGTTTGTGAAGGTCACTTACTAGTGATAGGGACAATTCAGGCTATCCTCAGTGAGATTTAATTTCATTTTCCAGAATATAGGAATAGTATATTCTATCTACCATTTTTCCATGTGTAAATAGGCATGTGAAAGCCTACATACTTTAAAAAATACCTGTAAGTAGCTAAGGAATAAAAGGCACATCGGCGACGCTAAAATTGTTTGAGACCAACAGTAATTCTTTGGGAGCCATGCCCAATTCCGAACAATTTTCTAGAGTGAGGCTACTTTCTGCCTCTGTTTCCTTGCTCTATTACTCCTTTAACCTTTTAGATCAATTAATGCTCTTTCCCATTCAAAATAGTTTATTTTGAAAAATTTACTGCCTACTTGGGCACACGTGTTGGGCTGGGTTCTTTTGTATCTATCGTCTCATTTAATCCTCAAGACAGCTTTACAGGTTTTGCTTCATTTTATGGACAAAGGTGATTTGCAGAGTGATTAAGTAACTTGCCAACACCCCACAGATAGGAAGCTGTCATTCGAATCAAGCCATCTGATTGCGGAGTTCAGTTACTTGTGCGCTAGACAGCACTGCTGCCAGTCCGAGTTGCTGATGCGCCACGCTCCTGGACGTATTGTATATATTTTTTTACATTCTGTATATTATGATTTTTTGACCAAAATAAAACCTTTCTGGCTGGGCAGAGACTGCCCCTCCTGAGGCTGGCCAATTCTTAGAGATAGCACAAGAGTCTGCTGGAGCTTACCATTGCCATGTAATGAACCAGTGCAGAGAGATCGCTCTTCCATCTGGCTCTGGTTCGTACACCTCAGGAAGTGACATTCTTCTATCTGAATCATCCCGGAGCCAGGTCGTAGGCAACTGGACACGACCTCTGTAACTCAGAGCCTACTGAAATCACTCACACCAGCCGATCCTAAGCTATTTACCCTGCCCTGCCTTTCTTCTCCTACAGAAACTCTCACAAAGGCTGTAGCCTAAATAGTTCCCTGGCCACTTGACTAAAACCTGGTGCTTCTCTGGTGACTCTGTGGCATGTGGTGACCCCCCTCCAGAATCTGTGAATATGATGCACTTTGTTTTTGTGTGCCTCTCCTGTGTCCCCTCTTGCAGCCTTTCTTGACTGGCCATCAACTTAAAGAACACAGAGCACTGAACCACAGCCATCTGGATATGACAGTATTGATGATGAACTTTTGAGTAAATTGTTTTTTACCGCTCTATAGTAATTTTCCACCTTGTAGGGTAACTCTAGGGGGGCAATGGATAACCAAGAATGACCCAAATATCATACATAAGACTGGAGGTTTCTACAAGTTTGGTGAAGGCAACTTCAGGGGGAAAAATACTTGTGACATTTGAATGCAAAGGACTTTTCTAAGCTTTTCTTAGGGGCTGGTGAAGTTACAGTAGTCTAAGTTCCGTTTTCAGAGCTATGGAGAAATGAGTAGGTTCTTGAAATGTCCATGGGAAAAAAAATCTAATTTGGAAAAAGAATGTGGGTGTGGATGATAGATATGAATTTAAGATAGAGGAGGAGGAAAAGTACAAAGTTTTTTGTTCTATTTTTTATCTAAATGGTATTGTCATATGAGGGAAATCAATAAATTAATAAGAATCCATTGAGCAGACACTCTTTTTAGGTCACTATTGGGGATACAAATAAGCCAGAGATCTCACCTGCTATCTTGTTGGGCAGCTAATATACACTACATGAAGAATCAGGTAATGTAAAGAGGAAAAGGAGAGGTGGGGTATGATTGCTGACTGAATGGGGGCCAGGGCGACCTTCCCACAGAGGTCAGGATGAAGTGGGAGCACTGAGCCGGGAATGCCATAGCAGGACCTCCAGCAAGAGCTGGGGCAGATAAGGGCCAGAGAGGTGGTGTAAGGTTTGGACAGTTGGCAGGAAAAGGAGAAAGTAGTTCAGATATTTAAGAAGGTACGTGATTGATTTCTCTATGTAATGATTAGAACGTGGGAGGGAGGTGGGAGGAAAGATAACTGATCTGTGTGTTCATTTAAACTTTAAAACTAAGATGACTCTCAAAGTCCTCCCAAATGCAGAAGAGGGAGACCACTGGCCAGACAACAGGACTCACTGAGCTGAAGCTTTGATTTATCCTAATTCAATAATTTCTCTGTAAGAAGGGGTACATTTTAGTTCCGCTCGAGTGTAACCTTAACTATAAGGAGGATGGAGCTGGATGACCAGGAAGGTCAAGATACATCTCTGTTTCTAAAAATGCATCCTCGGGGCACTGGGGTGGCTCAGGAGGTTAAGCATCTGACTCTTGATTTCAGCTCAGGTCATGATCCCACGGTTCAGTCTGTGAGATCAAGCCCCGCATAGGGTTCGGTCCTGACAGTGCTGACAGAGTGGATTCTCTGTCTCTCTCTCACTCTCTCTCTGCCCCACCCCATGGGCACTCTCTCAAAGTTAATAAATAGACATTTAAAAAAATAAAAGTTCACCCTCTGTATGGATGTGAAGGGAATGCAGAGGCCTGCTGGGGTCCTGCTGGGGCACAATGAAGTCACCTGCCTCACTACTCCCCATGCCCGCATGGCTGCAGTGATTAGACTTACTGAAAGGATGTGATTGATTTCCATCGCCGTCCTGGCCAGGCGCACTTCCAATCACTGTTTTCTGGTTTCTTCCCCATTGATATGTTAGTGTTAGTGCATATACTTGTCACAGATTGAAGGCTCAGGAAAATATAAGAAATGGTTGAGGTTGCGGATTCTAGATAGGCAAACTTTATTTCACAAGCCCAAGGGGATAATTTACTTTTCATCTCCTCCCTCTCTCTCAAAATAGAGAACTACCAACACATGGTATATAAAGGAAAACAGAGCAAACAGAAAGGAGAAACTTTGCAATTTATTAACTCAAGCATGAAAGTGCAGAAAATAAGCCGGGCTCAACTTACTTGGAAAAATGAGTCTGAACCTATTGCATTAAAACATGGTGTTGTGCTAATCTAATGAGTTTTCCAGCAAATGAGGCATGAAACATTGCCAAAATATAAAGTCAGTAAAATATCCAAATTACTATTTAATGCCATTATATGTTTTATCTTACTGGGAGCTGGTAAAGAATAGATTATTCCCAAATCTGCATTAGTAGCAAAGTAAGTGAAATTATTTTACAAAAAGTTGTGATTCTGATAACTTGTTAATGAAGGCAGATCAAAGCAACTGAAATTCCAGCAAAAGGTACACATATCCTTACTTTGTAACAAAACATTAAGAGGACAGAATACATTTTTACCTTAGTCATTTAAGTCCTGAGGAATTCAAGATAATGCTGAAGGAGATGAAACATGATCGTATGTGTGCAGTTGTGAGGCCAGCATGAAATAACCAGGAACTGCATGTAATTTTTTTAAGAGAAGAGAATTATTTACCAGACATATTCATAAGGAATATTTAGAAAAAATAAAGATAATATCTTTAAAGTTTATTCCAGAATTATTCTGTTACATTCTGGATATGGTTGAATACCGTGTTTCCTTTTGAATATAGCCCAGTGGGATTAATGAAAAGCTTTGGGTTATGTTTTCAGTAGTGAAAAATGGAAATGATTTATTCAGGAAACCCTGATTTTATTATAGTACTGTCAAGTTATTAAAATATTGCCAAATTATGTACAGTTTAGTAAGGGATGGCAGCTCATGAATTTTTAAAGTCCTTATTTATACGGTTGTTTGAATCTATTTATGTACCATTTGTAATTATTTCTAATGATTAGTACTACCGGCTGTTATGTGACAAATCCTTTTTCAGGGGAAAATTAATCTTTCATCCTCCACATCATCAAAAACTTGTCATTTAAAGGCATCTTAAGTGCCTTCCAGTGGATTTAATATTGTATTTCTTCTGCCTAGGTGAGGCAGGACTAACTTTACAATTTTTATCTCTACCAGCTATTGTCCAGTGTGTATTGACAGTTCATTTGGTTTCGAATGGTTCTAAATGATTCTCCACACTTGGGTAGATGTGCTTATCTGTGAATGAGCAGGTTTCTTGTGTGCACTTGTTTCTGTCACCTTGTGCTGATTTAAATGCCCTTGGTGTTCTGGAATCATATTACAGTGGTAGGGCTTCAGAAAAAGGAGCTGGCCCAGCAAGAAGCAGAGATTTCTCCTTTGTCTGATTCCACTCGGACTGCCTTGCTGGTTCTGACAGGAATGAGAAGTTGCTCTTTTGGTCTCCAGTCCATCACGCGGTTGGGGGTCCAGCCAGACATCCATCAGCATCCACGGTTTCTCTCTCACCCCCTCCTCTGCCAGACCAGTCAGCTCTTACCTGACCTTTTCTATTTATGTCCTTTACTACCCAGATTTGGGACCCTCATTCCCCCTGACCTCCCTGTGTGACTTTACACCCTGTTTTCTCTCTTGTCAGAGGGAGCTAGCTGATGCTTCCCTGCATGACTTATATGGTTTCCTACTTCTTTTCTGGGGGCGAAGCTAACACTACTGCAATCATGCACTTCATCTGCCCATTTTGGCTTTAAAGGATCTGGTAAAATTGGAGATAAAATTTCTGATCGATCTCTTAGGATAAGTTACAATACCATTAGCATACAAACAAAAATGTACTGGCAAAGAATTTGCCCGAACTTCTTTAAAATCTGCCTATGATTTTGTGGTACTAAACCACGTAATTTAATTTGGCATCGAGTCTGTGACAACAGGGTTGGGGGGGAAATTCTTAAAATCTCAAGTGCCTGCTCGTCTTACTGGTATTCAATGCAAACTGGTCTTCAGGGCAAACTGCTTTGGAGTTTGTTAAGTGTGGGAAGAATAAAACAAATCTTTCTCTGTGCAAATAAGTTTGTTTAACTGTTATACAAAATTAAGCAGATTTATTTACTGACAGTATTCTTATTATTAATATGCATTGTGAATCTGCAAGAGGGAGACTTCATTAGGCAGTGTTTCCTAAGCCTGTGTGAACATGCATATCCCTTCTTGGAACACAGTCTATGGAAGACTGCTTTATCAAATGGCCTGTGGATAGCTCATAATTCTGTCTACTGGGCAGTAAACTTTAAACCCCACCTTCCCAAACTGTTGAATAGCCAAATTATAAATGCCAGATCAAATATCCCTGAGAGCGTAATCAATACCGAATACATTACTGTACTTACCAAAGTTTCTCTACTGTAATTCAGGCTTTTCTGTTCTGCTCATATAAAGCCCTTTCCCAAATTAATGATGCCATAAATCATTAGAGAAGAGGGTACTCTGCCTAGATTATTATAATGTGGCATATTTTCCCAATATTTTGGAGAGAGGCAGAGATTGGGCGCCCTTATTAGACATTTTGTCAGTTTTGCAGCTGCTCTTTGCCTTTGCAAATGTTGTTACCTCAGTCTTTAATATTATAATTCAGAGTTCCAGGCAGAGACTTAAGGTGAAAAACCTGGGGAAATAAACATAGGGAAGTTACTGGCTCCCAAATTGAGCAAAACAGACAAGGGCAGGAGTACAAGTGGAACCAGGCCTTGAACAGAGCAGGACTGTCTCCAGCTACCTCTGATCTGCACTTCTGTGTGCTTGTCGACTGCGTTCTTTTTCCTGCAGCTCCTCTCCTTTCACGTGGCCTTGAAAGTGGCTGCCGATAGCTATTGCCTGACATTTTCCGTGCTTCACCATCAGAGAGCCAGAGACTCTATTCTTTTCCTTCCGATTCGGAAAATCATGAAGGAGGCTGATGACCCGCCATCTTATATCATTTGCCATGTGGACCATCACTGTGGCCCTGAACAGGACCATTTGAGAAGGTGGCAGTTCATTGTTAGAGCATCCCAACCACGAGTCAGGGAGAAGGGCCAGGCTCTACGAGAGGGAGGGCGTAGTGCTCCTCAGAAGCAAGGGGATAATAAATGTCCCCTTCAGACACCCATCCCCCTTCTTTAATGGCTAAATCAGTCCCCTTCCCCAGCCTCACGTCAGGAGTTTTAGAAGTTTTCCCCTCTCTCTCAACCCCCAGCCCAAGCATTCTGAGAGCATGGGAGGGGACAGTGGGTGAAGGCGAAAGGACATAGGAGGATGAGCAGAACTGTTCATGTCACTCACATACTTCAGGTCAGTTATGTTTTAGGGAGCCTCCTTTGTGGTATTGGTGTGTACAAAACAGGAACCTTTGGCCTTTAACTTCACTGTTTGCAAGGGAATCAGTTTATCAGGGATGATTTGTGTCTGTCTGGGAGGATTTCTTACAGCTCTTTCAGGCCAGTGATTCTGGTAATTGTCCTTGTTCCTGAAGTCCCAGCACTTGTGACATTTAAGCTCAGTTCCAAATTAGTCCCTTCTCTCCCCTTCAGGAGGAATGAAGAGGAGAAGAGGGAGGAGAGATGATGCTTCTGTGGCTTTTCTTCTATCTGAACAGTGCCAATGCGGATCTCCCATAATTTCATTGAAATTTCAAGCATCATGATTCTGCCACCACTAAAACCTTACTAGCCTTACTTGCCATCTATGGGTGGACTAGACTTACAGAATTGTAACAGATTAAAAAGAGTGGATTTCATTTGATAAAATAATGCACAAATAAGATATATTTTACTTCTTATTTCTACTAATGCCTACAGCATGAGGGTACAGCATCAGTGAATATTTAAAAAAAATTCAGAGGGGTAGAGCTATGTGAAATGTAGGAATTACCTGAATCTACCATCTTTTTTAAGATGTGAAAACAGATGCCCTGGCTGGCGAGACACAAGAATTAGTTGAATAAGTAGGCATCTTAGCTCTTTCCAGGCCAAGGACTTTTCTAGTTAATATTCATGCTGCTTACATCTTAAATCAAGTGGGTTATTAGAAAGCTTAAGTTTCACTAATTTATTTAATCAGTTGTACAGAAATGTAGGATAGTTGGTTCCAAACTTATGGTAGTAACTGTAAAAATAGTGTTAAAAAAGAGTTAGCTCCCGGGTTTTCTCTCTTGAATTTATTTGATTTTAAACAAAATTTTTTAAAGAGGAAAACTCTTTCTTTTTTTTAAAAATATCTTTTAATGTTTATTTTTGAGACAGAGAGAGACAGAGCATGAGCAGGGGAGGGGCAGAGAGAGAGAGAGGGAGACACAGAATCCGAAGCAGGCTGCAGGCTCTGAGCTGTCAGCACAGAGCCCAACACGGGGCTCGAACTCATGGACCATGAGATCATGACCCGAGCTGAAGCCGGACGTTTAACCAACTGAGCCACCCAGGTGCCCCTCAAACAAAAGAAAAAGTGTCTTTCTTTCTCTGCTCCCCCTTCTCCTCTTGTTCCTGCTCTCCTTCTACTGTAATGATTGTTTTAGATGGTTAGTGTGCATCTCGGTGCCTGGTTGCCTGAAATTAAATATACTTCCCCAAGAAATATACATTTGTTTTCAAAATGATTTTTGTTTAATTTAGGAAGAGTGAATAAATTCAAGCAAGATTTGTCAATAATGGATGAAAATCACAGAAGCTTGACATGGAAGTGTGTCTCATTATTCATTTTAAATATGTAATGGATTTTTAGAGGAACAGAGCTTATATTTGCTTACGTTTTTTAAAAAAATATTTACTTAAATTCAAGTTATGTAATATACAGTGAAGTATTGGTTTCAGGAGTAGAATTTAGTGATTCATCACTTACGTATAACACCCAGTGCTCATCCTGACAAGTGCCCTCCTTACTGCCCATCACCACTTCAGCCCATCACCCCCCACCTCCCCTCTAGCAGCCCTCCGTTTGTTCTCTATGTTTAACAGTTTCTTACGGTTTTCATCTCTCTGCTTTTATCTTATTTTTCCTTCTCTTCGCCTATGTTCATCTCGTATGTATTTCTGAGATTCCACATATGAGTGAAATCATGAGATATTTGTCTTTCTCTGCCTTATTTCACTTAGCATAATACATTCTAGTTCCATCCATATTGTTGCAAATGGCAAGATTTCATTCTTTTTGATCACTGAGTAATATTGCATTGACTATATATGCTGCATCTTCTTTATCCATTTGTCAGTCAGTGGACATTTGGACTCTTTCCATTCCTTGGCTATTGTTGATAGTGTGCTGTAAACATTGAGGTGCATGTGTCCCTTTGAATGAGCACTCCTATATCCTTTAGATACATACCTAGTAGTGCAATTAATTGCTGGGTCGTAGGATAGTTCTGTTTTTAATTTTTTGAAGAATCTCCATAATGTTTTCGAGAGTGGCTGCACCAGTTTGCATTCCCAGCAGCAGTGTAGAAGGGTTCCTCTGTCTCCACATCCTTGCCAACATCTGTTGTTGCCTGAATTGTTAATTTTATCCATTCTAACAGGTGTGCAGTGGTATCTCATAGTGGTTTTAATTTGTATCTCCTTGATGAAGAGTAATGTTGAGCATCTTTTCATGTATCTGTTAGCTATCTGGATGTCTTCTTTGGAAAAGTGTACATTCATGTCTTTTGCCCATTTCTTCACTGGATTATTTGTTTTTTGGGTGTTGAGTTTGTAAGTTCTTTATAGATTTTGGATACCAATCCTTTATCTGATATGTCATTTGCAAATATCTTCTCCTATTTTGTTGGTTGCCTTTTAGTTTTGCTGATTGTTTCCTTTACTGTACAGAGGCTTTTTATCTTGATAAGATCCCAATAGTTCATTTTTGCTTTTGTTTCCCTTGCCTCTGGAGACATGTCACATAAGAAGTTGCTGCAGCTGATGTCAAAGAGGTTATTACCTATTTTCTTTTCTAGGATTTTGATGTCTTCCTGTCTTACATTTAGGTCTTTTATCCATTTTTAGTTTACTTTTGTGTATGGTGTAAGAAACTGGTACAGTTTCATTCTTCTGCATGGCACTGTCCAGTTTTCCCAACACCATTTGCTAAAGAGACTGTCTTTTTTCCATTGGATATTTTATCCTGCTTTGTCAAGGATTAGTTGCCATATGTTTGTGGGTCCAGTTTTGGGTTCTCTTTTCCATACCATTGATCTATACCAGTACCATGCTGTCTCGATGATTACAGCTTTGTAATACAACTTGAAGTCCGGAGTTGTCATGCCTCCAGCTTTGGTTTTCTTTTTCAGGATTGCTTTAGCTATTCGGGGTGTTTTCTGGTTCCATACACATTTTAGGATTATTTGTTCTAGCTCTGTGAAGAATAATGGTGTTATTTTGATAGGGATTGCATTGAATATGTAGATTGATTTGGGTAGTATTGGCATTTTAACAATATTTGTCCTTCCAATCCATGAACATGGAATGTTTTTGCATTTTTTTTTTTTTTTGGTGTCTTCTTCAGTTTCTTTCATAAGCCTTCTATAGTTTTCAGTGTATAGATTTTTTGCCTCTTTAGTTAGGTTTATTCCTAGGTATTTTATGGTTTTTCGTGCAATTGTGAATGGGATTGATACCTTGATTTCTCTTTCTGCTGCTTTGTCATTGGTGTATAGAAATGCAGCCAATTTCTGTACATTGATTTTATATCCTGCAACTTTGCTGAATTCATATATTAGTTCTAGCAGTTTTTTGGTGGAGTCTTGTCGGTTTTCCACATGGAGTATCATGTCATATGTGAAGAATGAAAGTTCAACTTCCTTCTTGCCCATCTAGATGCCTTTTATTTCTTCGAGTTGTCAGATTGCTAAGACTAGGACTTCCAACACAATGTTGAATAGCAGTGGTGAGAGTGGACATCCTTGTCGTGTACCTGACCTTAGTTGGAAAGCTTTCAGGTTTTCCCTATTGAAAATGATTTAGCTGTGGGTCTTTCATAAATGGCCTTTATGATGTTGAGGTATGATCCTTCTATCCCTACTTTTTTGAGGGTTTTTATAAAGAAAGGATGCTGTATTTTGTCAAATCCTTTTTCAGCATCTATTGAGAGGCTCATGTGGTTCTTATCCTTTCTTTTATTAATGTGATGTATCATATTGATTGATTTGCAAATATTGAGCCAGCCCTTCATTCCAGGAATAAATCCCACTCTATCGTGGTGAATAATTCTTTCAATGTATTGTTGGATCGGTTTGCTAGTGTCTTATAGAGAATTTTTGCATCTGTGTTCATCAAGGAAATTGGTCTGTAGTTCTCCTTTTTAGTGGGATCTTTGTCTGGTTTTGGAATCAAGGTAATGCTGGCCTTGTAGAATGACTTTGGAAGTTTTCCTTTCATTTCAGTTTTTGGAACAGCTTCAAAAGAATAGGTGTTAACTCTTCCTTAAGTGTTTGGTAGAATTCCCCTGGAAAGACATCTGGCCCTGGACTCTTGTTTGTTGGGAGATATTTGATTACTGATTCAATTTCTATAATGGTCATGGGTCCGTTCTGATTTTTTATTTCTTCCTGTTTCAGTTTGGGTAGTTTATATGTTTCTAGGAATTTGTCCATTTCTTCTAGATTGCCCAGTTTTTTGGTATATAATTGCTCATAATATTCTCTTATTATTGTTTGTATATCTGTGGTGTTGGTTGTGATCTCTCCACTTTCATTTGTGATTTTATTTATTTGGTTCCTTTCTTTTTTCTTTTTGATCAGTGTAGCTAGGCATTTATCAATTTTGTTAATTCTTTCAAAGAACCAGCTTCTGGTTTCATTGATCTGTTCTACTGTCTGTTTGCTTTTTTTTTTTTTTTTTTTTTGGTATCATTGATTTCTGCTCTAATCTTTTTTATTTCCCTTCTTCAGCTGGTTTTGGGCTTTATATTCTGTTCTTTTTCCAGCTCTTTTATGTGTGAGTGTGGTTGTATATCTGAGACCTTTCTTCCTTCTTTAAAAAGGCTTGGATTGCTACATACTTCCCTCTTATGACCACCTTTGCTTGCATTTTAGAGTTTTGGGGCTCTAGTGTCTTCATTTTCATTGACTTCCCTGTACTTTTTAATTTCCTCTTTAATTTCTTGGTTAACTCATTTATTCTTTAGTAGAATTTTCTTTAATCTCCAAGTATTCATGGCCTTTCCAAATTTTTCCTTTTCATTGATTTCAAGTTTCATACTGTTGTGGTCTGAAAATATGCAAGGTCTGATCTCGGTCTTTTTGTACTTTTTTGAGGTCTGATTTGTGTCCCTATATGTGATCTATTCTGGAGACTGTTCCATGTGCACTCAAGAAGAATGTGTATCTGCTGCTTTAGGATGAAATGTTTTGAATGTGTCTGTTAAGTCCATCTAGTCCCGCGTGTCATTCAAAGCCATTGTTTCCTGTTGATTTTCTGCTTAGATGATCTCTCCATTTCTGTAAGTGGGGTGATTTAAGTCCCCTACTATTATGATATTATTATCAATGACTTTCTTTATGTTTGTGATTAATTGACTTTATATGTTTGGGTTCTGCCACATTGGTGACGTAAATATTTACAATTGTTAGGTAGATAGACCCTTTAATTATGATATAATGCCCTTCTTCACCTCTCGTTACAGTCTTTATTTTAAAATCTAGTTTGTCAGATATAAGTATGGTTACACTAGCTTTATTTTGATGGCTATTGGCATGATAGATGATTCTCCATCCCCTTACTTTCAATCTAC
The DNA here is from genome assembly GCA_030068075.1 of Paguma larvata. Lineage (NCBI taxonomy): Eukaryota > Metazoa > Chordata > Mammalia > Carnivora > Viverridae > Paguma > Paguma larvata. Next base: position 105,475,112 of record CM057829.1, read on the forward strand.
AGCTGTCTTTAGGTCTAAAATGAGTCTCTTGTAAGCAGCATATAGATGGGTCTTGTTTTCTTATCCATTCTGATACCCTGTGTTTTTTGAATGCAGTGTTTATGCCATTGACATGTAGAGTGAGTACTGAAAGATATGAATTTAGCACCATCGTGTTGCCTGTTGAATTGGTGTTTCTGATGGTAGTTTTTGTCCTTTCTAGTCTTTGTTGCTTTTGGGCTTTTTTGTTGTGTCTTTTCTCCACTCAGAATGTCCCCTTTAAAATTTCTTGCAGGGCTGGTTTAATGGTCATAAACTCCTTTAGTTTTTGTTTGTCTTGGAAACTCTTTATCTCTCCTATTTCGAATGACAGCTTTGCTGGATAAAGTATTCTCGGCTGCATTTTTTTCTCGATTTAGCACATTGAATATATCCTTCACTCCATTCCAGCCTGCCAAGTTTCTGTGGATAGATCTGCTGTGAACCTGATCTGTTTTCTTTATAGGTTAAGTACTTTTTTTCCCTTGCTGCTTTCATAATTCTTTCCTTGTCTGTTATTTTGTAAATTTGACTTCGATATGCCTTGTTGATGGTTGGTTTTTGTTGGATCTAATGAGAGTTCTCTGTGCTTCTTGGATTTGATGTCTCTGTCCTTTCCCAGATTAGGAAAGTTTTCCATTCTAATTTTCTCACACAAACCTTCTGCCCCTTTTTCTCTCTCTTCATCTTCTGGGACTCCTGTGATCCAGATGTTACACCTTTTAAATAAGTCACTGAGTTCTCTACTTCTTAGATCATGCTCTTTTGCTTTTGTTTCCCTCTTTTTTCTGCTTCATTATTCTCCATAATTTTGTCTTCTATATAACTGATTTGCTGCTCTGCCTCTTCCACCCTTGTCATCATGGAGTCCATTTGAGATTGAATCTTAATTACAGCATTTTTAATTTTGTCCCAACTAGATTTTATTTCTTTTATCTCCACATAAAGGGATTCTGTGCTATTTTCAACCCCTGCTAGTATTCTTATTATTATGGTTCTAAATTCTAGTTCAGACATCTTGCTTGTATTTGAGTTGATTAATCCCCTGCTGTCATTTTTCCTTTTCTTTCTTTTGGGGTGAATTCCTTTGCTTGGTCATTTTGGAAAAAGAAAAAATTAATAAAAAAATAAAAATTAAAAAATTAAAATCAAAACAAAAAATCAAAGGAAGCTAGATCGTAGATATGTTTTGGTCTGCTTGTTGAAAGAAGTTTGATAGTATAGGGATAAAAGGGAAGGATGAAAAAGAAGGAAAAGTAAGAAAAAATTTAAAAATTAAAAAAATTATATAATAAAATAGAGTAAAATAAAATAAAGAAAATGAAATAGAACAGAAAATTAAAAAATAAAATAAAGATAATAAAAATAAAACTTTCTGTATGTAAGAATGAGGAAGAAAAGGGAAAAAAAGAAAAAAGGAAACAATTTAAACAAAAACAGAAGCAAATAAAATGAATAAATGAATCAGCTAACAGAATGAAAGTTGAATGAAGTTAAGTCTAGTTTCCCCTAGAACCGAAACTATGAAGCCTTGTATAGTCCCTATGCTAAGAAGTTAGGGCGACTTGTGCCGGTTTTCTAGGTGATGTGCTTGAAGGGCACAGTTGGGCGGGACTTGGTGTTACGGCTCCATTGTCCACTATGTGGTGCTGCTTAACTTATTGGAATGGATCAGTGTGGTGCACGTGTGTGGGTCGGAGAGGTGGAAATGGCTTCACCCAGCTCCCTAGTCTCTGGCACAGGATCTTTGTGCTCTCACCAACCCACGATCAAGTACTTCTCCTTTGTCACAGGCCTCGGTCCACTCCCTGCCTTTACCCTGTCTGTGTCCAAGCTGTCCGCCTGCCAGGCAGCATCTCCTTCCAGAGTTTTATCTTAGATGGGGTTGTGTTTCCAAACCCCACACTTCAGAGACCCCTGTGGTTTGGACCTGCACCAACTCTGTAGGGGAGGGTCTTGCTGAGCAATGGCTGGGTGCTGGCTTGCCTCAGAAAATGTTTGTGTGATTGCACAGTGGTAGAGGCTCAGAGATTATGGCAAATCGCAATACACAGCTGGCTCCAGGTTTCACCACACTTTTGCATCTTTGTCCCAATACCAGCAAATGTGGCTCATCTCCAGGATCTGCTGGGACTTTTGTCTGTGGGGAGGCTCTATGACCTCTACCAAATGTGTTCCAAGCAGGGCAACTGCTTCCCCCTGTGTGGCACACAGGCCCCTCAAACACCACTGCCTGCTCTGGGAATTCACCCTGCTTCCTCACCAGAGCACCACCAGGCACTGAGTTCTGAAACTTCAGACTCTGAATTCTGGTGATTGAAACCCTCTCCTATGTTCCCGTCAATCTTTTTGGGGAACAAATTTCTTGTTCAGTCGCCTGTGAATGTTTTTACTTTCTCTTTCTTTCTCTTCAGCTAAATTTGAGGGGGACTGCTTTTCTTGCACAAACCTGGTGTGCCGCACTCTCCCCTTTCCCTTTCTCTGTTCTCTCTCTGCAAAAGCAGCTTACTACCTTCCGTGGCTTTTCTCTCCCCCAGTTCACCTCTCCGCGCCACATACCTGCTGAGATCTGTGGCTCAAGTTAGGCAGATTGTTGTGTTAATCCTCAGATCATTTTCCTAGGTGTTCAGAATGGTTTGGTGCTAATCTGGCTGCATTTCAGGGGTGAGACAAGCTTAGGGTCTTCATGTAGATCACCAACTTTTTATGAAAGGCTATAACTCAGGAATAGTCAGATGGAGAAGACGCATAGGACTGGGTGAGGGGAAAGGGCTCTGACTGTCCAAGGTCTCTCCAGGTGCTCCTCTTGCCCCAAATCTCCATGTGTTCCTAAATGCTTACATTTCTATAGAAACTTTTATAGAATGTAAAGCACTTTCATATATGTAAAATAGGTTAGGGTTGCCAAACAAACAAAAACCCAGTAATGTTTGAATTCCTATAGATACATAATAAATAAGGTTTTAGCATAAGTATGTTCCAAATATTGCATAAGAACTACTTATACTAAAATTATTCTTTGTGTATCTGGAATTCAAATTTAACTGAATATCCTGTATTTTGTTTGGCAATTCTTTTTTTTAATGTTTTGTATTTATTATTGAGAAACAGAGAGAGACAGAGCACGAGCATGGGAAGGGCAGAGAGAGAGGCAGACACAGAATCAGAAGCAGGCTCCAGGCTCTGAGCTGTCAGCATAGCACCCGACGCGGGGCTCAAACCCACAAACCGCGAGATCATGACCTGAGCTGAAGTCGGACACTTAACCGACTGAGCCACCCAGGCGCCCCTGTTTGGCAATCTATTTGATCCTCTGATAGTACTGTAAAGTCGGTAGGACCATGTCCCCATTTTACAGATGAGGACCTTAAATTTGAGTGGGCTCCTGTGTGTCAGATCCTCGGCTATTCTTGACCATGAAATGATGCATAATTATAGATCCTACCTTTAAGGCTACTACAGTCAAGTTATCATAATATCAAGTATGTAATAATATGAGAAAGAATAGAATACTAGAGGGTCCTATATTGGGAAAGAATGGAGTATTAAAGAGTCCTGTATTGAGGGCACCCAACTCAATATTGGCAAATCACATTTCCTGTGGTGGTGAAATACATTTTGAATACTGAATGCTGAGAAAAAATTAGGACCTGATGAGTTTGGGGAAGGAAGAAAGGAGGAGGTGAAAGTTTTTCTGGGATCATTTAAGGCACTCTGCATTGTTGGAGAGTAGTGACAGATGAGGCTAGAGATGTGAGCAAGAGTTACTCATGAATTGATGTGTGTAATGCAAGTTTTTCTTTTTTTTTGGGCAACAATTACTCTTCAAGGTGAGAATAAGCGATCCAATTGCATTTTATTTTGATTACCATATTGCAACTAGAAGAACGGATTGGTAAGGGCAAGACTTAAGGAGAATCATTCCTTGGGAGATCTGTAGTAACTTGGATGACCAATGAAGGTGTTGAGAATTAAGATAATGACTATTGGGATGGGGAGAAATAGATCTTTGGGGAGATATTAGGGAGCCTAATCAACAGAAATGGATGATTTACAGGGCTTGGTGTATGAGGGAGAAAATAGGTGAAGCTACTGGGACCTGGATGGGTGAGTGACGTCATTTGTGGATGTAGGCAACAATGTCACATGGGAGGGGAAAAGTACTTTTCAGTTTTGGATATATTTAGCTCGATGTGCCCGTCGGGCTTCCAAGAGATATGAAGGAGGGCAGTTTATGTAAACAGTAAATCTAGAAGAGAGACCTGGGTTGAAGAGTCCTTGTGATTTATGAATCATGAGCTTATTAGAGCCACGTGTTGAAATAATAGGTGAGAATGAGATCATCCAGGGAGTGTTTGGAGTCAAAATAGTGTTTGCCAGATAGAATCTCCTGGGAAAAATCAACATTCAAGAAGCGAAATGAGCAGAGGAAGCCAACAATGCAATGGTGTCTGCAAAGGAAACTAAATGAGAATATCTAAGACAATAGACATTATTTCTTCTAAGGAAGAAGGCGTGGAGGTCCAACTTGTCAAAAGCTGAGGACACATATAATAAAATGACAACTAAAATAAAGTTTCATTTTTAGTCATATAAAAAAGGTTGCTGACGATTTTGGTTTAATGAGAACTGGCTCAGAAAATGAGATGGAGTGTACCTACAAGAGATGAAATGAACTGTATAACAGATGTAAATAGAGTCGTGAGTTTATGAAGACCAGACTAGGCTACAATACTTGCCTGACCCTGTTCTTTGGAGCATTAATATGGTGAGAAGCTTCCTTAAAAAAAATCTGTACCAAATAAATGGGGGAAATATTGCATGTTATGTTAGCATATTTAATATTCTGAGAAGTTCTGAAGCAATAAAACTTGCCTAATTTTGCTTATCCTAGAGTTTCCAATATATATTGTTTATTTCATGTATTAATGATAATGTGATGGAACAGTTTAGGAAATTCTGTGGTAGCAGACATGAGGCGGTGGATGCAAAAAAGTGAAACATTGTCTTAAGAAATATATAAAATACCATCAGCCTTTTAACTGTAATTATTTTGACAAGGGTTAATTTCAACAAATTTTGCAAATTAACCAGTAAAGTGTTTCCCCCCCAATGAAAGTTAAAAAGCAACACTTAAGAATGGTGTTATTTTTAACCATAACCAATATTTTTAACCAATAAAAGATTCAAACAAAACTAAGAGTTATATAAAAAGAAAATATAAATCGACCGTAATCCTACCACTCAGATGTAATCATTTTTGATGTTTCATATATGTATGCTTAAAAAATAATAATAAAAACCCATCTTTCATATTGTTTCATTATATCGATCCTTCCCATCCATATCAACATGGGCCTCATGTGGCAGGATACCTTTAGAGACCCCAGAATTGCTTATTGTGGAACTTCCTGGTCATAAGTCGTGTGATCGTGTTTCCTTATTCTGGAAAGGTTTGATAAACCAATTCATTTGTTTCTAGAGCTTGGTCTTTTCTTTATACCTGTTACAACTAGGATGGTTTCAAAAGCATAAAATATTCTGCAAAATCTAATGTTTCTTGTTCTCTGTCCAGGAAATTTATACATGTATGCAATTTTGTAACATTTTGTTTAGGGAATAGCAATGACCTGGTTGTCTGTGGACAGTGACTTTGCTGGTGGTGAAAGTGTGCTCCTCTGATTAAGAATTTTGATGAAAAATAAAAACTCTCCAGGGCTCCTGGGTGGCTCAGTCAGTTAAGTGTCCAACTTTGGTTTGGGTCATGATCTTAGGGTTCATGAGTTTAAGCCCTACATCCGGCTCTCCGCTGACAGCTCAGAGCCTGGAGCCTGCTTCAGATTCTGTGTCTCCCTCTCTCTCTGCCCCTTCCTCTCTCTGTCTCTCTTTTTCTTAAAAATAAATAAATATTAAAAAAATAATCTCTTCAAAGAGGAGGGAGAAACATACATGCAAATATGTGATTTTAGTCAAATGTATATTTAAAAAATAGTTGAGTTTGGCAAAGAAAAGGCTAATTCTACTTAAAACACCATGGATATCTTTTTAATTCCCCACATAGAGATCAACACTATCATTTAAAATTTCTAGGGGGTTCATTTTAGAGAATGTTTTTTAGCTTCTTTAATCAATTTCTTTAAAGAATTAGTGTTCATCGTTGTGTGTATTACAACCCCCAAATTCTTTTACACAAACTTTACACTCATATTACACACACACACACACACACACACACACACACACACACGCACATTAATAATCTTTTCACATGGTTCTATTTTTTTCTTCTCGCTTGGTGCAAGTTTCAGAAGCAGGAATGTTAGGCCAATGGGAATATACACTTAAAATTTAAAATCATACGTAATGTCCAACAGCTTTCCTGAAAGGCTGTACCAGTTTAAGCATCTAACAGTAGTGGATGTTATTAAGTGTTTTAATATTTGCCATATAAGTAAAATAAAATTTTCTTAATTTTTATTTCTATGATTAATAATAAATTTGAACATCTCTTCATGTGTCAGTGGACTATTTATTTTCATTTGGTTCTTTTGGAATTACTTCTATGTGTTTCTTGGCCATTTTTCTATTGCCGCATTTTTCTTTTTCTTACTGATTTTTAAAAGCTCTTATATTAAAAATATTACTCCTTTGTCTATTATGTATGTTCCAAATATCTTTACTGTTTTCCCATTTTCTTTTAACTTTGTTTCTGATTGTGTTTACTGTGGTAGTCAAATCTATCCATTTTTTCCTTTATCATTTCTGGCCCCAATATTTTGCTTTAAAAATACTTTGAAATTCTAAGTTTATGATTATAGAAGTATTTACCTAAATTTCCTTCTAGTTTTTTGTTTCTCGTGTTTTTGGCAATTACGTATTGTATGGAACAGACATTGTCAGCGCATCCTTCACCTTCACCCAGTGCCCAGCCTCATCAGGTGCAGCAAAGGTGACAGATGGGATAAGGCTTCTGGGGATCAGTTTAACTTAACACATTGTTGAAACAAAAGTAAATAGGAGTGTTCTGCATATTTTGGTTACTGTTTTTGTGCAGTCAAGTAAAACTACTCATTTTTATAAAAGGGTAGGTCAATTCAGTTGCCAAAATGTATTCATGGTGGATGGAGGCATACTTTTTACCTAAGTGAATTTTTATAATTTTTATTATTAAGTTTATGCAGCAATAAGTGTAAATTTTCCTGTCTACATTTGAATCTCTCAAATGACTTTCAGGGTTCTTGGCAGCTCAAAACAGTACTCTTTTGCATTGTTATACAGAAGCTCAGAGACACACATTCTGTTCGCAAGAAAACCTCTGCTGAATACATGGAAAGAATTAGTTCATAAGTGTGATGACAATAGTAGACATCTGTTGTTTTGGCTTGCTCACAATTTATTCTTCTCTCAATACCAGGACACCAATTTTCTTTTGGAAAATATCCTCGCCTCACCTCCATGTAGTCCAATGGGAGCTCTGTGTCATGAGGCACTCTCTCAGGGGTGGGTTTATGACAGAATGGCCGATAAAAGTCACATGTTCCTCCCTCTTGGTCTTAGTGATTTGTTCAATGGTAGTCTTGTGATCCAAAACTGGGTTAAGGTTGCCCTAAGATTTGATATGTGAGCCCTTGGGTGGGGAGGGAAGGGAAGGAAGGATCACATTTTCTTTTGGATGATAAACTCTTGAAAATACAAGTTGGTACTTATGGAAATCATGTTCTTTGCTTCTTCTGTAAAAGAATTGAGGTCAGCATGCAAAAAAGCAGAGAAAGAGGTGAGGTGGAGGAGTGGAGATCTGAATCAGTACTAAATAAACCCTCAACTTTTAGATACTTACCTAATAGATTAGCTCCTTCTCTTTTTGTTTTTAAAAGCTAAGTCGAATTGTTCTTGATTTTTGTCACTTGCAACTAAAAGATTGCTGATTAATACCATAGTAAAGTCACAGCCTTTCAAATGCTCAAAGTTATTGTTGAAAATTATTGTTGATTTATTGAATAGATATTGATGGCTAGATTTTATAGTTTGATTTTAATCTGGAAACAGGTATAACATGAGAAAGAACATGACCTTGAAACAATGAGACAACACTCCAGTCTCCTAATGAAAGGGCCTGAGAATTATTTTCAGATTTGCTACTGAGTGTATAACTCTCTTCTGAAAATGGCTGTGTTTTTAAACAATGGTATTGAGGTGGTGCAGGGAAGACTTTAGTAAGTCACTAGATAGTGCTCCCCACAGGCCCCTCAAATGAACAGTAGCTATTTAAGATGCACACTATCAAACATAGATGTTGCGATAGGGATTGATTAAATGATTCCAATTCTAGGCTGGAATTCCCTAGAGAATATGGCCATGTAATAGCTGGTGTCCTTGCCCTGTGTTTCAGTAGTGTATTTAGAAGCAGGTTTATAGTGCTAGGTTACCAACATTGACTTAACTACGGAAGCATACTATGTAGGGCACAGAAACCACAGTGTTACTCTTCAGTTCATTGGTGATTTTTGAATACCAGATACTTTGTAATATTCAGGCACTGGTGTTTCAAAATCTAAATAGCATGTACTACTACTTTAAGGTGTTAAAGGTGGCTTTCAAAAGGAAAACTGTTCAATCCTGTTTCTTTTTACATGGTACATTTCACACTTAAAAAAAAAGGCATAGGGGCACCTGGGTGGGTCAGTCAGTTAAGCATCCAACTTTGGCTCAGGTCATGATCTTGCGGTTTGTGAGTTTGAGCCCCGTGTTGGACTCTGCTGACCGCTCAGAGCCTGGAGACTGCTTCGGATTCTGCGTCTCCCTCTCTCTCTCTGTCTCTCAATGATAAATAAACGTTTTTTAAAAAATGGCATGGGGGCACCTGGGTGGCTCAGTTGGTTGAGCAGCTGACTTCGGCTCAGGTCATGATCTCACGGTCTGTGAGTTCAAGCCCCACGTGGGGCTCTGTGCTGACAGCTCAGAGCCAGGAGCCTGCTTCAGATTCTGTGTCTCCCTCTCTCTCTGCCCTTCCCCTGCTCATACTCTATCTCTTTGTCTCTCAAAAATAAATAAACGTTAAAAAAAAAAGGCATGTAAAAATTTAAGTAATTTAAGTAATTAAATTACTTGGATGACTTGGGTGGCAGTTCCTCCATCCTCCCTCCCTCCCTTTCCCTCCTTCCCTCCCTCCCTCCCTCCCTCCCTCTTTCCCTCCCTCCCTCCCTCCCTCTTTCCCTCCCTCCCTCCCTCCCTCCCTGCCTTCCTCCTTCCTTCCTTCCTTCCTTCCTTCCAAAAAAGCCATAACAATTTGGCTGTGGTACTGGTTGTATAGCTGTTTTCAGCTAATGTCAGTGTTTTATTCTCTTTTTCATTGTTGCTTCGTTACCCTCATAACCTTTTCTTCTTCTCACAGGACATACATTATCATTGCTCATCAGTTCAGAAGTGTAGACTAACAGAGAAGAGAGAAGATGAGTTTATGACTTCTGCTTTGTCTTTCCCCACATCTCTTAACCAAATAACTGAATGGTGTCAGTAATATTTCTCAGAAACTTTATGTTCAACTTAGCAATAACATGTTAGAAACAGAAGTGGAAGGGGAGGGGAAAAACGATGACGCAAGCAAGGGTTTGAGGCAGAAAAATTGGAATGGCTGTGGCATTAGTTTCCTTAAAAGTTTTTTTTTTTTATTGAAGCATAAAGTAAAAACAGTTTAAAGGAATTGACTTACCGATTTTCACATATATGTGTATACACATATCTACCGTCTAGATCAATATACAAAATACTTCCAGCACTTCAGAAGTCTCCCTCCTTCCCCCTCCAAGTCCATACCTCCTCAGCGATGACCATTACTCTGATCTTTATCATCACAGAATGGTGTTTACATTCTTGAACTTCCACAGCGGAATCAAGTAACATATACTTCTTGTTTGTTTGGCTACTTACACTCAATATCTTGTCTGTGAGATTCATCATTGTTGTTGATGGAGTTATGTACATATTTTTATAAGGCTATACCACAGTTTGCTTCAGTTGTAAGAAAATACCACAATTAGGCAAACATATAAAGACAGAAAGTAGATTAGTGGTTGCTTGAGACTGAAGGTGATAAGAATTAATGGTAAAGGAACATGGAGGATTTTATTGGGGTAATGAAAATGTTGTAAAATTAGATAATGGAGATAGTTTCACAGCTTTGTAAATTTCCTAAAAATCATTCCATGATCTTATACTGTTAATCTTAAAAAAATTAAGGAACCCAGGATGACCGTGCTCGCCACCCATAATTCAAAACGATAGCACCCTATCACTTGATTTAGATATTTTCCTTTTTTTAAAGTGAAACTTTATAGGTGTAATTTAAATTTCTTTTTAATCTTCCACAGACTTACTGCCTTCTCTTCTTTTCCAGAAGTTTCTACTGTCCTGAAATTGGTATATATCCTTCCTGTTCATGTTTGTGTATAATATATATATCCAGAATATATGCATACATTTGTAATCAGTATAGTGTAATTATGTAATGAGATAATGAAATATAAGCCTTCTTCATTGGTACCTAACACAGAGTAGGTGGTCATCAAATATCAGTGAAATAAATGAATTTAGAATAACATTTGGTTTTGAAATTGCAAGAGGAATGCATATGCAATGCAAAAAACTTGGGGAATAGGAAAACAGGAAGAGAAACAAAAACTATAATCTCTTCTAATCTCACCATTTGAACATAACTTTTATTAATTTTTTGTCATGTTTTTCTCATAATTGTTCACAGATATATGTGAAGCAAGCTGCTTGGGCCCTCTGACTAACCTAATAGTCTTTAAACTTCGGCAACCTCCCTTAGCCCCACATGATTGATTAACTAACCTTTCTTTGTATATCTATAGATCATGCATTCTTTCCTAGAAAGAACAGAGCACAACCCCCAAGCACTAAGGAACCAGACCCCCTTGCACATCTCCTGGGCACTAAGGAACTAGACCCTTTTCTTTGCACAACCGCCTAGCATTGAGATAAGGTCTGTAGCTGGCACCGTTGAGTCTGAACGTAGTCAAGAAATGTTACGGACCACTGCACTCCTTTTACTGATTAACTGCCCTAAGCCCCTTGAAACACCCCTGGGCCAGGCAGAAACTTCAGAGCTGGCCTTGGTATGAGAGCCTACCTGCTCCTGGGTTGGCCTGCCTACTACATAAAGCTGGTATTCCTTTCCAGTCAAAACTCACCTCTTGAGTCTTGGTTTTTTGAGCGACAGACAGCCACACTTGGGGTTTCAGTTATATATATATATATACACACACACACACACACACACACACACACACATATATATGTATGTATGTATGTATGTATTTTTATATATGTATATTGAATACCTTTATTTATTGCCTACTTTAAAAAATGTATGATTTAATATTTGTTTTTTGTCTCCTCTGTGTCAGAAAGTTCTACCGAGCACTTTATAGACATTATTTCATTAAAACATACTGTGACTGCATTTATATATAACATGATTTGTAGTAATTGCATGGCATTCTATTATATAGATTTATCATAATTTACTTTAGTAACGTTTCATTCTTAAACATCAGTTTGTTTCCAGATTTTCATTTTTCTAAGTAACAAAGAAATTCCTTATAAGAAATTTCTTACATGTATATGGAATTTATATATGGATTATATATATTCCTTAAATATAACTGATTTTTGACTCAGGATAAATCCCTAGAACTAGAACTAGAACTATAGGGACAAAGAATAGATATATTTTAGAATTTTCTGATTTGTTTTGCCAAAATAAACTTCAGAAAAGGTGTGCCCTTTTAGACTCTCACCAATAGTATAGGAGGCCAGTTCAAGACAAAGAAGTCAGTTTTGTCTCAATATAGGAAATGACATTTTCACAGAATAGCTGTCCTGGAGGTATTGAGGCAGATACGGAGTGAAGATCTGTCATGGATGCCAGAGTGGAGGCTCATGCTGGGTGGCAGTTGATAAATTCTAATGACCTTTTCAACTCTCAGATTTGTAAAATCCCGTTTCCTGTTCCTCATTCCTCACTGCTTAATTCTCTCAAAACAGCATTTTAATAAAGACTTGTTGATCTTCATGCCAAGATTACCTTCTGGTTTCTATTTACAGTTCTCCTTAGGTCTTATGTTTGCTTTTCTGAGTAACTAAAATGACATCTCTTAGTGGTTTTCTTCCTGACTAAATTATTTTTAAAAAGGGCGTCAGCATTGTATCCATAAGAATGGACCCATGGGAGGAATTATTACTTAAAACTAATTTTGGCACCTTGATTAAACTACTCTTTGTGTGTGTGTGTGTGTGTGTGTGTGTGTGTTCATACACGCACACGTTTTGGGAAACAGAATATATCTAATCCCTGTGAGATTAGATTTCCGTGAGAACATTTTCTCAAGTGTTCATAAGGAAAATACAAATCTTGATAATAAAAATTAGGAAAATAATGTACTGAAATAAACCTGGAAAGTGTATTTTTACTCTGCTTTTACACTAAGGTCTTCTAAGACCAGCATGGTTACTTATATTTTAGTCTAATGTAAGACAACTTTTTAATCAAAAGATTGACTGTTTCATAATTAAATCGCCATTGAGCACAGTGGTAGTGAGGTTCATTTTGTAAAAATTATCGACATGGCTATTGTGCTGCAATATCATGCATGTATAAAAAGTACAACAACATAAGTTCTTTGTCTTTGAACACTGTACAATCAATATTCTATTACCACAATGCTGGTTTTGCTGCATTTTAGCTAAATTAGTGTGTCAGGTATAGAAATGCTTAAACCAGACATTCAAGAAACAAAGATGATACAAGAATTCTAATTATTTTCTACCCTATTTATGCATTTATCTGTTTTTTTCCCCAGTGCTTTTAGAAATATCTCTCAATTTAAAAGCCATTAAGCTATTTATAAATTTGTAAAGGAATGTGTTAATTTGTATTATTATAAATGAAATTACGTGGCAAAAATCACATTTTAGTAACAGTAATAATGAAATTTATACAGAGCCTTATAGTTAATATTCAGTGGATGTTAATTCCCAACTTGGCCTAAATGTAAAATCTCAAAAGTATAGAAATGTAGGGTGCTTTAAAATGTGTAAATGGAGTGTGGAAATATTACTGAAAGATTAGCAAAGTTAGATAATAAGTAAGGTATCTAAGATGTGGGTTACTGTATGATCTTTTAATAGAAATTCACTAGGAGAAAGAGAAAATAGAGTAACATATGTTATTATGACAATACGGAACATGCTACCTTCAAAAATGCATAGAAGCTAATGAGAGCACTTTGAACTTATGCTAAGCAGTGTTACAATATTCCAATAATTTTTATTCAAATAAACTCCATGGGTTCCTAGGTGGTTTAGTGTCTGACTCTTGATCTGCTCAGGTTATGATCTCAGGGTCATGAAATTGAGCCCCACGTAGGGCTCTGTGCTGAGTGTGGAGCCTGCTTAAGATTCTCCCTCTCCCTCTCTCTCCCTCTCTCTCCCTTTCTCTCTCCCTCTCCCTTTCTCTCTCCCTCTCCCTCTCCCCCTCCCTCTCCCCCTCCCCTCCCCCTCCCCCTCCCCCTCCTGCTCTTTTGTGTGCACATGCATGAACATGTGCTCTCTCTCTGAAAAAGTTATAAAGAAATAAAATAAAATTCAAATTCTGAATGGTATATGCCACATTTATTGAGATCTTTATTATATTCATTTTTATTTAATGGGAATTGATACATTTAAAGATACATTTTTCAGATAGATTTTTCAGCATTTTCAAACATCTCTTGCAATTTTGCCGGAGTTTTGCAAGATTTTTAATTTTTGTCTTGTTTCCTGATGGTAGAATAACCTTAGGAATCAAAATTCGTGTGTGTATATGTGCGTGCTTGTGTGTGTGTGTGTGTGTGTGTGTGTTTCTGAAAAAACAGGTTTGAGGTATATTGAAAATAATGAACACGGTGTTGTTTTTTCTTTCCAGTATCAAACATGCTGTCTTTAGTGAGGCCGATAGTGGCAAATTCGTGTTAAAAGTACTCCCAAAGATACATTATTAGCAAAATTTTGTCTGGATTGGATAAAAGGTGATTTTTGGATAGGACAACTATTTGAAACCTCTTCATAAAATGTAGGATGTCCATACATGCGCACACATTTGTTTTGGTGCCACAGACTGGTCTGTGAGGACAGCTCTGGGTGGTCATGAGGAAAAATGGCTGGCTGCTTTCCAGGAACTGCTTTTCTTTCAAGGTAGACATCCTGACTATTTTACTTCTGTTTTAGTTTTTGTTTTCATAGTGGCAAAGAACAGAGTTTTATCATTAGTGGGGACACTAAAGATAATAGAAAGTTGTGTGGGCATAGATGGTAGGGAAAATCCAACAGACTGGCCTCAGGAAGAGCAAACATGGTAGGTCTTGCAGGAGACCCTGGAGGCTTCAACCTCAGGGTCAGAGATATTTGCCCTAGCCTCTGCCTTTTAACTGGACTTGGACACTCTCCAAATGCCTGCTTTTCTCTTTACCTCTTGATTTCCTAACCCTGTGTTCTTCTATTTTCTCTCTCACCTGTTTCTGTAACTTCATATTATTGGGTTATAGTGGAGGGGTCTACGCAACCTCAGCGTGTGGTGAGCAACCAGGCATCTGCAGAGCACTGAGGTAACTACAGTGTGGCTGAGAGGGCTGGTAGACCAAAGGACACACGACTGGAATGAGGAGAGAAATGACAAAGTGAAGTGACTGAGGTACCATGACTTGGCAAGATCTAGCAAAAATGGGCTTGTGAATGACACAAGTTTAATAATAAAAATGTAATGATATTAGCATTTTATGTACATGTGATTGAGTACACGTGATTGAGTAAAATTCAAATCTCTTACATAGGAAAATAACATAAAACGGGAGTTCCATGCCTGCTATCTTAGGAAGAGCAACTTGTCATGCTAAGTAAAGTATTAACTATTCACTTAATCTCTAGAATTCATGTGAATCTTGAATATTCTGCACGTAATATTAAGTATCAATGGCTGTACTCATTTACTTTCAATTAACAAATTGATTTGTCTGCTTAAAAATGTTTTTTCATTTTCCACTTGAAAATCTAGAGCATGGCCACCTTGTATTTTAGCAGGCTTCCAAAATATGTTCCCTTATTCTCCAAAGTGCACAGAAAGTCTTGAATAGTCCTCTCACGAATCAGTAGAGTATATGCTTCATGGTTAATATAAAACTCCTTTATTGTGATTGTTTGGGGGATAATGACATAGCCTTTAGGGACTAAATTGCTTTTGAAAGTTGAAAATTAAAGCAATTATGGTTTCTTCTAAGAATAACATAAATTGCAGAAACATAAACAGTGAAGACATGGATAAATTAGAAGGTGAAAAATGCCGTGTGATCAGGTGAAGGGTTAAGTATGGAGCGAGAGTTGGAGAAATGGGTCACAAGAAGTACTTGGCAATACAAAACGGTGAATTTACATTTTGACAGAATGGGCCAGTGAGGCTGCATTAACGTGACTGCATCAAAATAGAAATGTCGGAATCCCCGCATCATGAGGCTGCTGTGGGAATGCAGGGGTCCCGGCTGGGCCTATCCAGAGTGTGGGTCCAGTCCTGACTCTCCTTTGACCAGGTATCAGGTGAATAAGTAAACCTTTGGAACTAATTCCATATATTTGAGACTATGCAGTTCTGTCTTGTGGCAAAGGCATCAACATGCCTAGCTTAAAATATCAGTAACATTTCAGAAATTTTTTTCCTGAGGGATGTCAGTGCAATCTCTCAAATAAACATTCTCATCTGTCAGCTGTTTTGGGGGGAACATAGTTACCATGTCAGGGTGACTGAGGACGAGAGCAAAGAATGGAAGGAGTGGAAAGGACAGACCACTTGCAGTTCATAAATACTTGAATTTAAAAAGTACTTGAGCAGGGGGACGGGTTAAATGGGTGATGGGTGGGAAGGAGGTACCTTGTGATGAACACTGGCTGTTGTACCTAAGTGATGAATCACTAAATTCTATACATGAAACCAATATTGCACTGTATGTTAAGTAACTGGAATTTAAATAAAAACTTGAAAGAAAAAAAAGTACTGAATTCAAGCCATTTATGACTGCCTTATGGCACCTCACATTTAATCCTACCCTGAAAAATTATCCCAACTTTCATTACCCATGAAGGGAAGAAGAGAACTCAAACCAATTATTAGCAACACAGACTCTTCCATTCTAAGTTTGTTATTTGAAACACTTAAAACCAGGTTCAGCAAAGTGTAAAATAAATCTTGGTATGAAACAAACCTGCATTAGTAGGGGGTATATAAGGAGGATAAAATAGGTGGGCCCTTTTCTCTTTCCCGGTCCTGCTCTTGGGATCCCTAAAGCTGTTCTATTGGAAAATTAAATTAGTACTTTCAGGTAGGAAAAAGGTTGAGTTAGACTTTTTCTTTATGATAGATTACTTTGGGGGATTTGCTCTGTGACAAAGCTTAATTATTTTTCCTTAAAAAATTCTCTCTGGTATTCTAGCCCCAGGGAGAGAATTTTAAAAAGGAGGGCGAGTTGTGGGAGATAACATAGAAGGTCCCCCAAGTATATGCACTGAATATGGAGTCACTGAGAAAAGAACATTCTTTTTACTCCATAGTTAAAAAGTAAAGATTTTCTTTTTTGCTCAAATGACAAACTCCTTTTTTGCCGTGGTTAAAATCCTCTAATGTGTTAACTCATAGCTGTAACCTCCTCTTCGCAGACAGACGTACACAGCTCTGCAGTTGATATCTTTTCTCATTTTATTTTATTTACAATTTCTTAAATGTTTATTTTGAGAGAGAGAGAGAGAGAGAGAGAGAGAGAGAGTGTGTGTGTGTGTGTGTGTGTGTGTGTGTGAGGGGAGGAGGGGCAGAGAGAGAGGGAGACACAGAATCTGAAGCAGGATCTAGGTTCTGAGCTCTCAACACAGAGCCTGATGCAGGGCTCAAACTCACGGATAGAGAGATCATGACCTGAGCTGAAGTCTGATGCTTAACCAACTGAGCCACAGTGGCGCCCCTCTTTTCTCATTTTTTAAGGACTTAAGGTGATAATGGTGAGGCAACATATGTTGAGGAAAGCCTTGATGCAAGTCTGGGTGTGACTTTTTATTGCCTGGTGAATTAAACCAAGTGAGTGTGCCCCCTGGGTCTCAGTTTCTTTGTGTGTAAAAATGGAGATTTACTTCAGAGTTCTATTTTGTGAGGAATAAATGAGGTAATGTATGTAAGAGACATTGGTAAATTATAACGCGGTGTTAACTATTATTGGAGAAGAGGAATCGAAACGATGGTATGGACTTAAAGCTCTTTTTAGGTGGGCAGTTAGAAACAGTTTATAAAATTAAGTCCTTGAGTGGTATGGGGTTCAGGTTCCTAAAAAAGAAAATCTAAGACTGATTAAACACAGCTCCAAATATTGTAAAATCCCCAATAGGTATCGATTCTACTATTAGAATAAAAGGTGAACAGTTTTAAAAACTTTAGATAGAAATTAAATTGTCTCCAATTTAATTTAATCCCTCCCTCCCTCCCTCCTCCTTCCCTCCCTCCCTCCCTCCATCCCCATCCATCAAATATTGTCAGCAGATCTTGTGCCGCATACTGGGTTTAGAATAGTGAAGGAGAAAGTAGCTTGGATTGGCAGCAGAATTACTTCAGTCCGAGTTATGACTCTTTTGGCGTCTCTGCACCTGGTTTACCCACCCACCTTTCTCACTCATCCTGTCTCTTCATTGAGCCAATTCTAGTCTGTCTTTAGGGACTACCTCAAGTTCTTTCTCCCCCAATGAACTAATCAGTGGTGACTCCAGCTCTTAATGCTTTCTTCTTATTGTACTTTTTCCTAAAAGCTCTCATTTTGTATTTATGTGCTCCTCTGGGTGGGTAGCAATGACTTATTACATACCTGAGTTCATCTCATCCATCCATCTATCCATCCATCCATCCATCCATCCATCCCACAAATACATATTAAGCACAATTATGAGCCAGATATTGAACTAGTTTATAACTGTGTGATGTAGTTATAACCCCTACCTTTGTGGATCTTACAGTCTCATCTATAGTCTCCTAAGTTAGAATATTGCTCTGTGAAGATAGGGACTAAGTCTCAGCATGGAATCATGGAATTTGGAACTGAAATACAAGACATGTATATTTATTCATATACAACTACTCAAGTTTTATTTTAAGCCTTTTTCTGCTAGGGTGGCAGAAACTAAATAAATGTCAGTGATTTCAAAGATTTATCCTTCTCCCCTGGACCTGGGGTTGTGTCAGAGTTCCAGAGAGTTTAATGTGAGCCAAGGCTAAGGACTGGAGTGGGGAGGGAGTGTGCGGCAGGTTTCTCGCTGTGATCCGGCCACATAGGCATGTGCTGAAATGGCCTTTGCTCCATCAACTGCTTGGTCATTGGACTGCACGCTGGCCTGGAATGGTATTTTGTTCTTACTCACATGACTCCAGAATATAATACAGCTCTGTTTTCTGCTTCTGTGTCACTTCTGGGTACAGAGTGTTCATTTTATGGCTCTTCTACTCCCCAGAGAGACTGGAAACTCACAGGCTGCTTAAGATCCTATCTGTGTAGCCATCCCACCAGGTAGCCATTTATTCTCTGGGTCCTGCATTGTTCCTGGGGATCTAGTTGTAACTTAATGCACAGATCTCTCTCTCTCTGTCTCTCTCTCTCTCATCAATGTTACTGAAGTATAAGTAATAAAAAAAATGACAAAAAACCATTACCACAGTCTGTCCAGACAATGAAAATATCCATTACCCCTTAAAGTTTCCTCGTGCCCTTCTGTACTCCCACCATGTCCTCTTGTCCTTCTTTTCTCTTGGACCTCAAAAACCTCTATTAGGATCTTCTTGGAAAGCAGGTCTGGGCCCCCTCTCTGGGAAGCACCATTCCTACACTCTCATCCTTTTCCCTCAACTCTATCTCCTTGCTCAAGACAAGGAGGGCTTTTCTCTGGCTGAGGGGGCATGAGTGGGAAGAAGCCTTGGCCCGTATTTGTCATGTTTTCTCTCAAATCTGTGATACATGCTGTGAAAGTGTGGCTTCTCAGAAACACAGAAGCCATAAAAGGACCATATTTTTTTCTTTCTGTTCTTAGATCATTCCTTTGAGGAAATGATACGTATCTTGCAGCTGCTTGCATAGCTGCTGACTAAAGGGTGGGTGAGAAGAGAAGGTAAAGGGAGAGGTAAAAATATTGGGGAGAGGGGATCTCAGTTAACATTTCAAAAATACTCTGACATAGGTCCATAAAGCATATGTTATTCCCCTTACAAAACTGGCCACAGTAGTAACCGATTAATGCCTGTTCTGTGATTGATCCCAGTGACCTGGACATCCATAAGAGCATAAGAGCTGTGTAGGTGGTATTCTGCCCAATGAGGTGAAAAGAATAAACTTGAGAAAAGAGGTCAATGGTTTTTTAAAAGGTACAACTTACTGGGTTTGAATTAAAAGAAAAAAAGCAGTCTGTTTCATCTTTCTTTAATGAGGATGATCAAGTACAGTAAAATGGTTGGGTTGGACAGGATGAACTCTCTGATGTTCCTTCTCTCCAAGGATCCTGTTTCCTAAGCATAACTGACAAATCATATGACCCCCTAGCTTGCTAATTTTTTATTTTGTTGTTCTGTGGAGTAGATGAAACATATGTGCATTTTAATTTTGGCTGTAAGGATATCTGTACAAACTTTCTAGAAAGAAATTTGTAATAATAAATAATGATTATAGTACCAGAGGGCTTATCATTTGCCAGAACTAGAAAACTAACAACAGAGGTACCTGGGTGGCTCAGTCAGTTAAGCGTCCAACTTCGGGTCAGGTCATGATCTTGTGGTCCACAGATCTGGCTCTGTGCTGACAGTGCAGAGCCTGGAGCCTGCTTCTGATTCTGTGTCCCTCTCTCTGCCCCTCCCTCATCACGCTTTGTCGGTCTGTCTGTCTCTCTCATAAATAAACATTAAAAAAGTAAGAAAACTAACAACAGCGACAGTAATATTTATTGAGTACTCCCCATCTGCTAGACTCTGTATTGTTTTATTTGCATTAATTCATTTTTGTCTTGCAATTAATCCTATGAGGTAGGCACCATTATTTTTTCCATTCTAGAGATGAAGAAAGTAACACATAAAGACATTAAGCCTTGATCACACAGTTTAGTCCTTGGTGGAATCAGGATTCAAACCAAGTAGATTCATGCTGTTAGCCACTGTGCTTTATGCATATACATCATTGAATCCTCCTAGGATAGCTCCTCAAGATACTTCATTGTACTTTACAATGAAGAAAGAGTGTCAAAGAAGTTAAATAATGTGCCCAAGAATATAAATCTGATAATTTTGGCGGATTCAGGACTCATCCATGGTGTGGCTAACTTTAAAATCCATGTTATTAACCATAATGGTATGATATCGAGAATGGTAAATATTATATTCTTTTAACTCTGTACTGAGGGAATAATCAGAAATTTTGATAAACTTGAATGCATAAAACATTTATATAAAAAGTAAACAAAAGTATCCTAACAGATCATGGTTAAATAGTTATGTGTAAGTGTAATAATTACAGAATTACTAGAATTATGTTTACAAAGATTTTTTGATGATTTGGAGTGTTTAGGTTGTAATGATACGTTGGTAGAAAAATAAGACACAAGATTAAATGGCTTTGTCGTGGCAAATATTTTAAAATGTGAGCAGAGAAAAAAGAGTGGAAGTAATACATCAAAATGTTAATGAAAAATGAAAAAAATTCTGAATGGTTTGATTATTGACAGTTTTAACTTTCTTCTGAATTTTCCACATCAGTAGAAAATTTTATTTACAAATGTGAAGGTCAATGTTGAGTTTGTGTTTTTATGTTTACTTCAGTATAAATTTTACACAAAAGTGCAGTTAGTTCTTTAGAACAAATTTCTAAAATATTTACCACCAAAACGTTTTTCCTTACTGTACTGAAATATAGCAAGTCATTTAAATTTGCTTGTTACAGTGTTTGTAGTAGGTAAGTACAGTTCTTAATGTGTGGATCTTCTGTGGAAGCAAATGAAATTCGTTATGTGACCCCTGTTCTTTAATAACATGTGATCTATAGCTGACCAAATAGAAAGTGAGCCTCCTTTGTTTAGAGAAAAATAAATTGAATTTTACCCTGTGTCAATTCCATGTATAAATTTTGCTTCACCACGTATTAAAGATGATGGGTCTTGCTTCAAACCCTAGTGACTGATAAAAGCAGACAAGAAACTTTTGGATTCCTGTGTGAGTTAGAAGCATTGCTGGCCCCTTGTCCTAGACCCTCAGCCTGGATCATACAAACATCCCCAATTCCAAAACCAATTGAACCGATAATTTCTGATTGTATGTTTATTTTTGATTTAGCTGTTGGGCATTTACTCGAATTTTTTTTTTCTCATTAAACTTTTGTTTTAATGGGTCTCAAAATTCTGTGACAGATTTTTGGTCAAGTTGTTTCCATTAAAAAGTACTGATTTTAAAAACTAATAACTTAAAACTGCCACACACAAAAAAAAACAAATGGTCCACAAAACATTCTCCTTTCCTTCTGAAGGTTTTATGATGCATTGTTATCATTAACCAGTCTTTTACTATTAAACTTAAATGGCCAATTGACACAAACAGTTCTGAGACCGTTCTTCCACCACTGATTAAGACTGGGGTGGCAGGTATTGGGGATAATATTCACTTGGCCTTCTGAGCTTTCTGGGCAGACTTGGTGACCTTGCCGGTTCCAGCAGCCTTCTTGTCCACTGCTTTGATGACACCCACAGCAACCGTCTGTCTCATGTCACGAACAGCAAAGCGGCCCAGGGGAGGATAGTCAGAGAAGCTCTCAACACACATGGGCTTGCCAGGAACCATATCAACGATGGCAGCATCACCAGATTTCAAGAACTTGGGACCATCTTCCAGCTTTTTTCCAGAACGACGGTCAGTCTTCTCCTTCAGCTCAGCGAACTTGCAGGCGATGTGAGCTGTGTGACAGTCCAGCACAGGTGCGTAGCCAGCACTGATTTGGCCCGGATGGTTCGGGATAATCACCTGAGCCATGAAGCCAGCTGCTTCCATTGGTGGGTCATTTTTGCTATCACCAGCCACATTGCCACGACGAACATCTTTGACAGACACGTTCTTGACATTGAAGCGCACATTGTCCCCAGGAAGAGCCTCACTCAAAGCTTCATGGTGCATTTCAACAGACTTTACTTCAGTTGTAATGTTGACTGGAGCAAAAGTGACCACCATGCCAGGTTTAAGAACGCCAGTCTCCACTTGACCCACAGGGACTGTACCAATACCACCAATTTTGTAGACATCCTGGAGGGGCAGACATAAGGGCTTGTCAGTTGGACGAGTTGGTGGCAGAATGCAATCCAGAGCTTCAAGCAGTGTGATTCCGCTGGCATTGCCATCTTTACGGGTGACTTTCCATCCCTTGAACCAAGGCATGTTAGCACTTGGCTCCAGCATGTTGTCACCATTCCAACCAGAAATTGGCACAAATGCTACTGTGTCGGGGTTGTAGCCAATTTTCTTAATGTAGGTGCTGAGTTCCTTAACGATTTCCTCATATCTCTTCTGGCTGTAGGGTGGCTCAATGGAATCCATTTTGTTAACACCAACAATAAGCTGTTTTACACCCAGCGTATAAGCCAGAAGGGCATGCTCATGGGTCTGCCCATTCTTGGAGATACCTGCTTCAAATTCACCAACACCAGCAGCAACGATCAGGACAGCACAGTCAGCCCAAGATGTGCCTGTGATCATATTTTTGATAAAGTCTCTGTGTCCTGGGGCATCAATGATGGTCACTTAGTACTTGCTGGTCTCGAATTTCCACAGGGAGATATCGATGGTGACACCACGTTCACGTTCGGCTTTCAGTTTATCCAAGACCCAGGCATACTTGAAGGAGCCCTTTCCCATCTCAGCAGCCTCCTTCTCAAATTTTTCGATAGTTCTCTTGTCGATCCCACCACATTTGTAGATCAGATGTCCAGTAGTAGTAGACTTGCCCGAATCTACGTGTCCAATGACGACGATGTTGATATGAGTCTTTTCCTTTCCCATTTTGGTTTAGGTTTAGCGGTGGTTTTCACGACACCTGTGTTCTGGCGGCAAACCCGTTGCGATAAAGCGCATTTACTTGAATTTGACAGTTTAGCCCAAACATGAGATCTGATTAAAGAATAATCCCGTAAAAAACAATATATTAAGAGCATTAGGCACTTTGAGGTTGGAATTGGGAAAAAAAGCTTTTCTATGTCCTTTTATAATACAACGGCAAGGACACAGAAGACAGGATTCCTGTCCTGAATTATCCTGGGGAGAAGTATTGCTGGAGGAATGCTGTATGAGGGAGATCAAATGACTAAGCGAAGGCAGGAATTGAGAGGGCAGGGCCGAGCAAGGTCCAACGGCACCTCTACTCCCTGTATAATTATGACATTTCAGTAAATCTATACCACATTACCTAAAATTAAAAAAAAAAAAGTGTTTTGATTAGTTGTAGACTGTTTCCAGAAATGAATCATATAGCATCTGGGGAAGTGCCTCTAGAGGTATTAAACAAATCCTCTATTAGTCATGAGCGGTAGAGTGAGTTATAAAACCACATCTGGAGAATTACATTTCAAAAGGCTTATCCTTTTCACTTTAATTTCACCAGGTGCTAAGGCAGGTGTTTTACATAAATTATCTCATTTGTTTTCTCTGACAACATACTAAAGTAAGTGTTACGAACCCCATTTTATAGATGAGGGAATGAAGGCTCAAACAGTTAAATAAGTTGTCCAGTTTCACTCAACTCACCGGGATTTGACACAAGATCTGCTCAACTCCAATGCCCTTGCCCTCGTCCCTATAGCTCACAGGAAAGCAGGACATGATATATGAATGAATGGGAAGGGAGTGTGGTGAAGAACTCACAGAGGGTAGTAGACCTCATGAAGTAGACTTATGTGGTAAGTTCCATTTAGAGGTGAAAACATGAGAGGCATGTAAGGGGTGAGGCTGTCTGGAAGAAATAAAATGGAAGAAATATATATATGTATATGTAGTTTGGAAAGAAGTCCGGATTCTGGCAGGTGAATAGACAGATCTAGGAAAAGTATAGACGCAGTTTAAGGACCTGATTTCTGGCCTAATATTCTCTGATGGATGTAGTTTCAAGTGCATGCAGCTTTAAAATAGTTTAGCCTTGATTGCCTGTGGTTGGAAGTGAGTTTTTGGGAAGCAAAATGTATTTTCTTTCCTCTTGGGAGCCTTGTGCACTGCATCAAATAGCCTAAATTAAAGGAATTGCATTGGCTTGTGTGTGTTGATAAAATTACTGTTTAAAGCAAACAGAGGATTTCAATTTTTTAGAAGAGGAGGGAATTAGAGATAGAAAATCGGTAAGCTGTGACACCTGCACAGAATCTTGTTTGAAGTTCAGAAAGGGAATAAGCTATGTAAAAACGTGTTCTTTTTTTTTTTTTTTTATTCTGGAGAAAGATAAGATGTTACTGCTCTAGTCTAAGTGAACAGAAACAGGGATGTGGTGAATTAACTGAATAATAATGGTAATTTTCATATAGTCTAGTTTTCAGGAAGGAAAGAGCCATTTCCCTGGGATATTCATAGTAAGGTGATTCAGACAAATGATGTAGACATGTAAGACAACAGAGACCAAAGATGACTCCTGTTTGAAGGCTCATAACTAGCTAGCTAGAGACAAGAAAGGTGGGGGGTTCTGAGTAAGCACCAGTTATAAATTGGAAAGTAAGTTACCTTGTTACCCTTGAGAAGGGATGCCGACCTCCTAGGGCTGTTAATGAGAAGGGTTGAGTCTGAGTATGCAGATTTTAGATGCAGACTAATGTTAATAGACCCCCAGGAGAATGGCTGCAGAATGGAATCTGGAAGGTAATTTGTGACTGGCAGCTCGTTCCAGATGGGACAGGCCAATGGAGGATATCAGTCAGAAACTACTCCAGCTTGTTTAAGGGAAAGGATTAATTACAGTAATTATAATTACTAAGTTGACTATAGAATCAGTAGGAAAATAGAGGAAACAGAAAGTTAAGCTTTCAGGGACTACTTTGAGTTCATGTCACAGAGTCAAGTTCTCAAAAGAACTACTGCTGCTTCTATGATCAGTAAATGTGACCAGGACCAGGAAATTGTCATAATCCGGAGGAGAGAGCAATTTGGAAAATACCAGAGAAACACTATGACCGTGCTTTCTAGGAGAAACAAGAGAAGTCATGGAGGTACAGCCTCATTCTCAACTCCCCCTTTTAATTATTATACAGGTGTTGGTGGAACTTAGTTGTGTCTAGGGCCCTAAATGAATGGAGCCAAGAAATGTGCTCTGACGTGTAGTGGAAGGAAATTGGTTGTACTGTGCATTTGATTATCAAACCCATCACAAGAGGCATTGCATGCTTGGAGAGGCAGCCTCTGTTGTGGTCCAGATAGCTACTGAGGTGATGTTCCTTGTCTATCCGTTTTATTTTCTTTTTTCTTAATGGAAAAATTTTCATGCATACATGGTCAAACAGCAAAAAGAACTAAATTTTATTTTACAATTTGTGTAGCCATATGATCATTTTCCCCTCTCTTTGGTAGGAAAGATTGTGATCTTGGTTACTTTTGAGAAGGATTATAGAAATGGAGGGCAGCACTTATATTTTTCCTTTAGAAAGATTAGACCTCTTCCCCAAATGCTATATTCCTCTTGGAATATGTCTTAGAATATATATTGGAGCTGATTGCCCAGAAGGAGTGTATTCTCCCTCAGGTCTTGGAAACCAAAGCCACTAAAGGAAGGGAGGTACTTTTGATGCAAATCATTTCTCATTTTATGTCATTTCCTCCTACTTTTTTCTTGCAAAATTCTTAGGTACTAGGGTGGCAGCCTTTCTGAATCTGCTCAGATGTACAAAAAAATATGTATGTTCTTTCTTTTGTCTTCCCAGTCCCTACCCATGGGAGGAATCTGTGTAGCCCCTATATATTTTTAAGTTGATATCTAAAATTTCTCAGTCTTATCCTGTTGAAAAGGCTGTTCTTTCTGGCAGGTTGTAATTATTGATGTTTTAAAGGGAAACTCTCCATTCTTTTTACTATATCTAATAGAATCTAAAGTAAAAATATATTTCTAAATTTAGAACATTCCTATGGAATTACTGAAATGGTTCCAGGTAGTATCGTTTTAGATTTCTCAAACTTCTATGCCATCCTTCCCATCCCCTCTCAGAGATGGTGCTGGTCAGGGTGTGTGTGGTAAAAAATCACCTCCCAGAGGATCAAGGAATTTGTAAGGAATAAAGAATTGATAAGTGAGGAAAGATGGCCTCACCCAGGCAGGAAGCAGTGACCTCACCTACCTTCCTCAGAGCAGGACCAAAAATGTGGGAGGGGGGAATTTGGACAAAGATAACTGTTTTACATTCTTTGTACATTCAAAAGAGGAAGCGTTTTCTTTTTTCCTTTCCTGTCATATCCTTCTACCACAGAGATGTAAGTTTCATAGTTACATGGTCTTTCACAATATCATGGTCTTCTTTATTTCAGTACTCTTCATATTCTTGTATTTGAATAACTTCAAAATGATTTTCAAAAATCTATAAATCTCATCATACATTTTTAAGTTACTATCTAAAATTTATCATTCTAACATTAATAGTTTTAAAGAATGTAATTTTGACATAGACAAAGTATTGATATATTTAGAGAAATCATTAAAATACTTTTTAAAATGTGTGCAGTAAAAATTAAAGATGATTGTGGTTTGATCTTGCCAACTGAAAAATACCAACAGGGGCTCTTGGGTGGCTCAGTTGGCTAAGCGTCTGATTTCAGCTCAGGTCATGATCTTGTGGTCCATGAGTTCAGGCCCCGCGTTGGGCTCTGTGCTGACAGCTCAGAACTTGGAACCTGCTTCAGATTCTGTGTTTCCCTCTTTCTCTACCTCTTCCCTGGTTGCTCTCTCTCTCTCTCATAAATAAACATTAAAAAATTAAACATTAAAAAATTAAAAAAAGAAAAATACGAACTCTTCTTTAACAATAATATTACATTGTTCTTATTTTCCTAAAATTTATATTTCATTCTATTTCGCCCATAATATTTTGTTCTACTCCTTAAGGTGAAAATGCCTAATGTTTAGGGTAAAAACTCCTATGATACTGTTATTAATACATATTATTACATAATCTAAGCATATATATTTATGAATAAGAGCTTTAATTTTTAATAAATATATTGGGGTGGCTGGGTGGTTCAGTCAGTTAAGCATCTGACTTTATCCAGGTCATGATCTCACGACTTGAGAGTTCAAGCCCCGCATTGGGCTCTGTGCTAACAGCTCAGAGCCTGGAGCCTGCTTTGGAGTCTGTGTCTTCTTCTCTCTTTGCCTCTCCCTTGCTCACACTCTCCCTCAAAAATAAATAAACATTAAAAAAAATTATAAAAAAATAAATACATTAATTAAAATTTATTTTATATCCAGTGACTCTAAGTCTCTAAGTGTTAAAACATTTTTTGTGGTTTGAGTTCTCATTATGAAGGTTATTGGTACAGAATTGATCTAAACAACACAAGTATTACAAACTAAAATATACAAGAGAAAAAGAATTTTTGTAAATCTATAAGTGAGATTTTCCCCTCATTGTTCACATATTTTCAGATAAATATAAAATTCAGCACCTATGTCATTCCAATTTTTCATTTTTATAGAGATGGTGAAAAAAGTGGTCACATACATGCATAGAACGAAATAGAATAGAGTTTTGTTTTTTTATAGCAAAGTCATCCAAACACTCGAACTCCTTAGGAGCTGTATGCTAAGAATTTCATAGTGAAAGATTGGATGGTGCCTATGCCTTGCCTTACTGGTTGTTAACTATTTTGAATATCACACTTAGGCCATATTTTTACTTTGATGTAAGTAAGGAATGGGAAATCATCTGACTTAAAAATGTATTTGGTAACTAGTTACTAGAGTCATTCCATTTCTGGAAACTTTATGAGAAAGTGGAATTGTCAGATGACCATTGTTCACACCTTTCTCCTCTGGCAACTTATAAAACCACATATATAGAAAATGAGCAGGAAAAATTAAGATAATGTTAATTTTAATGTAGCTTAAGAATATTTTTTTTACAAAAACACTTCTATTATGAGATTAAATGTATTTTTATCAAAACCTAGGAGATACAAATTTAGCTTATCTATTTTATGGAAAATGCTTATCATGTAACTTGTTGAAACAGTGAGTTTTCATTGTGAAGAGAATGACTGTAATTAGATCTACTCTGAGACAGGAAAATTCTAATTACCTGACCAAGGAACAATCACCTCACCTCTAAATTCGAATTCTGAGATAGAAATATTTGTCAGATGTACCTTAGAAATTTTCCCTTTGATTACTCTGAAATGTCCCTTTTCATATGTAGCAATATGAAGTCTCTTTTATCTGATATTAAACTATCTGCTATAGTTTTATTCTCAGTGTTTTCATAGTGTATCTTTTTTTCCCATTTATTTTCTTGCATTTAATCGGTGCCTTTATACTTAAACTGTCTCTTTTAGGCAGCACATGTAGGATCATATTTTTATATTCACTCTTATTCTCTGTGTCTAGAGAGATTAACAAAGATAAAATGGTTAGATCATTTAGCTTTTGAATAAATAATGGCTTTTGATAGGCAATTCATCTAACTTTAAGTTCCTCGTTAAAAGTGTGTAATTCAGGGGCACCTGGGTGGCTCAGTAGGTTAAGCCTCTGACTTCAGCCCAGGTCATGATCCCGTGCTTTGTGGGTTTGAGCCCCATCTCATACTGTGCTGACAACTCAGAGCCTGGAGCCTGCTTCAGATTCTGTGTCTCTTTCTCTCTTGGCCCCTCCCCTGCTTGCACTCTGTCTCTCTGTCTCCCAAAAGTAAACATTAAAAAAAATTAAAAGTGTGTAATTCAGTGGTTTTTAGAATGTTCACAAAGTTGTGCATCTCTCACAACTTTTCATTACCACCCCCAAAACAAAACTAAACAAAAAAACTACAAAATGTTGTACCCATTAGTAGTCACTCCCCATTCTTTTTCTCTTCATCCCCTCATAACTCTAATATACTTCCTGTTTCTATAGATCTGTCTGTGCTAGATAATTCATATGAATAGATCATCCAATATGTGGCCTTTGGTGACTGGCTTCTTTCATGTAAGATAACATTTTTAAGATTCATCTATGTTATAGCATGTGTCAGTACCTCATTCCTTCTTTTGGCCAAATAATATTCCATTGTATGGGTGACTACATTTTATTTATCCATTCAGCTGATAGATGTTTGTAATTTTCATTTTTTGTTATTATAAATAATACTGTTATGAGCATTTGTGTACAGGTGTTTTGTAGAGGTCAGTTTTCAGCTCTCTTGGGTACATGTGTAGAAGTTGAATGCTGGGTCTGGGTCATACGGTAACTATGTTTAATTTTTAGAAGAACTGCCAAATTGTTTTTCAAAGTGGCTGCACAATTTTACAATCCCATCATATGTGAGGATTCAAATATCTCCACATCCTCGTCAATGCTTGTTATTGTTCATCTCTTTTATTTTATTTTTTTATGTTTTTTAATGTATTTTTGAGAGCAGGAGAGACAAAGCATGAGTCGGCGGAGGGTCAGAGAGAGAGAGGGAGACACAGAATCTGAAGCAGGCTCCAGGCTCTGAGCTGTCAGCACAGAGCCTGACGCAGGGCTCGAACTCACAGACTGTGAGATCATGACCTGAGCCGAAGTCCGCTTAACTGACTGAGCCACCCAGGCGCCCCTCATCTCTTATTTCACCGTCCTAGTGGGTGTGGACTGGTAGCTCACTGTAGTTTTTGGCCTGCATTTCCCTGATGCTTAGTGACATTGATCATCTTTTCATATGCTTAGTGGCTATTTTTATATCTTCTCTGGAGAAATATCTATTCAAATCTCTTTCCTATTTTTTTCAATTAGGTTATTTGTTCTTTTATTGTTAAGTTGTAAGTGTTCTTTGTGTATTTGGAATGCCAGTCCCGTATTAGATATGTGATTTGGAAATATTTTAGCCCATTCTGTGTGTTGTCTTTACACTTTCTTGATGGAGTCCTTTGAAGGACAAAGTTTTTAATTTCGTTGAACTTCAATTTGTGTATCTTTTCTTTAATCCTTTGTTCTTTTGGTGTCTTATCTAAGAAACTATTTCCTAATCCACGATCTCTGCACTTTTATATTTTATGTGTTTTCCTCTTGGAGTTTTATAGTTTTAACTCTTACAGTTAGCCCTACAATAGTTTTTGAGTTAAGTTTTGCATATAGTGTCAGATAAGGGTCCAGCTTCATTCTTTTGCATGTGACTATCCAGGTGTTCAGTACCATTCTTTCCTTAGTGAATTGTCTTGACACCCTTGTCAAAAACCAATTGAACATAATGCAAAGGGTTTAATTTTAGACTCAGTTTTATTTATTTATTTATATAGCTCTATGCCAACATCACATTGTTTTATAAGTGTCGATTTGTAGTAAGTTTTGAATTTGTAAGGTAGGAATCCTCTGACTTTGTTTTCCTTTTTCAAGATTGTTTGAGTTATTCTGGGTCCCTTGTGTTTCTGTATGAATTTTAGGATCAGCTTGTCAATTTATGCATGAACATCAGCCAGAATTTTGACAGGTATGGCACCGAATCTGCAGGTCACTTTTGAAATGTTGCCATAGTAACAACATTAAGTCTTCTGATCCACAAACATGGAATATTTATCTATTTATTGATAGCTTCATTTCCCTTCAATTATTTTGTAGTTTTCAATGTGTAAGTCTTACTCTCATTTTGTTAACGTTTTAACGTTATTCCTAGGTATTCTTTTTGATGCTATTATAGATGAAATGTTTTTCTTAATTTTTTTTTTATTTTACTAGAGAGAGAGAGAGAGAGCACAAGCAGGAGAGAGGGGTAAGGGGAGAGAGAGAGAGAATCTTAGGCAGGCTTCATGCTCAGCATGGAGCCCAACATGGGGCTTGATCCCACAACGCTGAGATCATGACCTGAGCTGAAATCAAAAGTCAGACACTCAACCAACTGAGCCACCCAGGAGCCCCAAATGGAATTTTTTTTCTTAATATCATTTTCGGATTGTTCTTGCTAGTATATAGAAATACAATTGATTTATGTACATTGATCTTGTATCTTGAAACTGTGCTGAATTCATTTAATAATTTTTAGAAGACCCCTTAGGACTTTCTATATACACGTTCATGTAATCTAAGAATAGAGATAGTTTTATTTCTTCCATTACAGTCTAGATGCTGTTTATTTTTTTTTCCTTGCCTGTTGTCTTTGCTAGAACCTCCAGGAAGTGCTGATTAAGAGTGGTGAGAGGAGACATTCTTATCTTGTTCCGGATGTTAGGGGGAAAGTTTTCAATCTTCACCATTAAATATGATGTTAGCTGTGGATTTTCATAGATGCTTTTTATCTGGTTGGAGAAGTGCCTCTCTATCTTTGGTTTATGTGAACGTGAGCTAGATAGTATCACATTCTTTTTATATGTCTGTAGAGAGGAACATGTGTTTTCTTTCCTTTATTACTATGGCATATTACATTGATTATTTTCATATGTTAAAGCAACTGTTGGTCATGGTACATAATCCTTCTTGTGTGTGTGTTTCTGGATTCAATTTTCTGGGATTTTTTTCAGAATTTTTTTCATCTATATTCATAAAAGATAATTGGCACCAAATTACTTTTTTGTCATGTTGATAACTTTGTCTGATTTTGGTGTCAGTGTAATACTGCTTTCATAGAATGAGTTGAGAAGTGTTCCCTCTCTTGAATGTGTTCCTTTCCCATATTTTGAAAGTAGAACCTTAGCTTTTAATATAATTATTGGAATGGTTGACGTGCCTGGGTGGCTCAGTTGGTTAAGTGTCTGATTTTGGCTCAGGTCATGATCTCACTGCTTGTGAGTTCGAGCCCACAGTTGGGCTCTGTGCCGATAGCTTGGAACCCAGAGCCTGCTTCCAATTCTGTCTCTGGCTCTCTCTGACCCTCCCCAACTCAGGCACTGTCTCTGTCTCTCTCTCTCTTTCAAATATAAATAAATGTTAAAAAAATGGTTGGATTTATGTGCACCATTTTATTATTTGTTCTCTATCCTGTCTGGGTTTTGTTCCATAGCTATTACCCCTTTCACCCACCTCCTTTGTTGCTTTCTTTTGGATAACTTGAACATTGTTTTAACATTCAATTTACATTCATCTACTTAATTTTTGACTGTAAAATTTTGCATTGTTTTTTTCAATGTTTGTGTTAGGGCATGTTATACATGCCTAACCTTTCATAGTCTACTCTGGTTAATTTCATCTTACTTCATGTCAAATATAGAAAATTTGCATCCATATAGTTGTCTTTAACTCTCATGATCCTTTATGTTATATATGTCATATGTAAAATATCATCATATATTGAGAATCCCAGCACAGAGTGTTACAATTTTGCTTTTAGCACATCTTAACAGGAAAAAAATAATCTTTTTAATTTATTCAGGTATTTGTTTCTATTGTTCTTCCTTTATTTCTGAAGATTTAAGTTTTCCTGTGGTGTTATTTTCCTAAAATTTGAAATCTACTTTATCATTTTTTTGTAGAACATGTCTGCTGCTAATGAATTTTATCAGGTTTCATCTGAGAATGTCTTTATTTTTCCTTCATTTCTGAAGGACACTTTTGCTGGATATAGAATTCTGGGTTTACAGTTCTTTTAATAGTTTAAAGATGTTGTTCCACTGTCTTCTGGTCTCCTTTACTTCTGATGGAAAATCCATGATTATTCAAATCATTGTTCCACTATATGTAATAGTTTTTTCTCTAGCAGCTTTCAAGATTTTTCTTAATATTTGATGTTCAGAAGTTAGGCAGTCAGGGTTTATTTTTTGTTGAAGTTATCTTGTTTTGAGAAGTCACAGAACTGTGAAAGGTCTGAGATTTTAGCCTACTTGCCAATACCCTACTTGCAAGTTTTCAAAGTTAGTCTGATATAATTTCATAGATGCTGACAGAAGGCATGATACTCTTGGTTAAGAGACAGAAGATTTTATTGCTCATGGCACTTTAAACCGTATGAGCTTCACGTTCATATTGATTCATCTTGCCTCCCAAGGCCCACGGTATGCTATAGAGCAGTCCAGGAGGATGTCGTACATGCAGTAGTTTTGAGTCATAGCTGAGGTAACCCCAATCTTTTGCTCAACTTTTGCCTGAAGAGAGAATTATTGTGTTTATTATAATGGTCACAAAGCAAATTTGTTCTTTGTTTCAGAGAGAAATACTATCTCTAGCATCCAAGACTCTTTGCTATACAAACGTGCCAGAAAAGACAGTCTGAAACAAAAGACTGATAGAAAATGTGTAGAACTGCCATAGAGAATTGTCTTCCAACAGGAGCATGATGAAATTCTTGGATTTGTTAATAGATGGTTTTTATAAACAAATTATCAATTATTTTGGCTGTTATTTTTTCAAATAGTCAACCCTAATCTTTTCTTTTCTCTTTGTGGGACTCCAAAGTTCTGTATGTTAGAGCTTTTGATGATGTTTCACGTGGCTCTGATGCTCTGTTAAATTTTTTTTCTAGAACTTCCCCATTTATAAATGGAAGTTTGACCCATAGTTACCCATTTGACCAAGCACCACACACCCTAACCCCTCCTCCAGTAGCCACCAATATAGTGCCCATTTCTGCGAATTTGGTTTTTTTAGATTCTACATATAAGTGAGATTGTACAGTATTTGTCTTATTCTGTATGACTTACATAACTTAACAAGATGCTCTCAAGTTTCATCCATGTTGTCACAAATGGTAAGATTTCCTTCCTCTTTTAAGGCCAAATAATGTTCCATGTGTATGCATGTGTGTGTGTGTATTTTCTTTATTCATTCATCTGTTGATGAACACTTAGGTTGTTTCCATGTCTTGGCTATTGTAAATAATGCTGAAATGAGAATGGGGATACAGATATCCTTTCAGGACAGTGATTTTATTTCCTTCAGAATGTACACATAAGTGGGATCGTTGGATTATGTGGTAGTTCTGTTTTTTAATTTTTTGAGGAAGCTCCATATTGTTTTCTGTGGTGGTCGTACCAACTAACATTCTCTTCAACAGTGTCCCAGGATTCCCTTTTCTCCACATCCTCACCAGCACTTTTTGTGGAACAGCCATTCTAACAGGTGTGAAGTGATATCTCATTTTGGTTTTGATTTGTACTTTTTCATGTACTCAACCATTTATATATCTTTGGACAAATGACTATTCAGGTCCTTTGCCTGTTTTTTAAATTGGATTATTTGTTTTTCTTTGCTATTGAATTTCTTATATATTTTAGATATTAAGCCATTATCAGATATGTGGTTTGAAGATATTTTCTCCCATTCCATAGGTAGGTTTTTTCATTTTCTTAATCATTTCTTTTGCTGTAAGAAGCTTTTTAGTTTGTTGTTTTCCTAGTCATTTGTGTTTGATTTTGTTGCTTATGTAATTTGCTGTCATTTCCAGAAAAATTTTGTCAAGACCAATATCAAGAAGGTTTTTTGCTATATTTTTTCTTTTGGTTTCTTTTTCGATCCATTGGTTGTTCAAGACTGTGTTGTTTAATTTTCATGCAGTTGTGATTTTTTTTTTTAGCTTTCCTGTGGTTAATGATTTCTAGCTTCATACTATTGTCATTGGAAAAGATACTTGATACAATTTCTGTCTTCTTGAATTTGTTGAGACGGGTTTTGTAGCCCATTATATGATCTATCTGAGAAACATTCTGCATGCACTTGAGAAGAATATGTATACTCATGGTGCTGGGTGGAATGTTCTATATATGTCTGTTATAGGTCCTATGGTGTTCAAATCCACTGTTTTTTATCGATGCTCTGTCTGAATGATCTGTCCGTTTCATTATCTATCCACTGTCGAGAATGAAATATTAAAGACCTGCACTATTACTGTATTGCGGTTTGTTTCTTCTTTTAGTTTTGTTACTATTGACCTTATATATTTAGGTGCTCCAATGTTGAGGGCCTGCATATTTACAGTTGTTATAGCTTCTTGATGAATTGACCTCTTTATCATTATGTAACGACCTTCTTTGCCTTTTGTAACTATTTTTAGCTTAAAGTCTATTTTGTCTGATATAAGTGTAGCTACTCTTTGCTTTCATTTGATTATCATATGCTTGAAGTAAGTTTTCCATCTCTTTACTCTAAGCCTATGTAGACCCTTAAAGCTAAAGTGAGTCTCTTGTAGGCCACATGCCTTTGGATCTTGTTTCTTTTATCTTTTCAACCATTCTATGTCTTTTGATTAGAGAATTAAGCTCCTTTATATTTAAAGTATTATTGATAGGTAAAGCCTTTTAATTACCATTTTACAAATTGTTTTCTATTTTGTAGATGTTAAAATACTTTAAAATATAAATTTAAATAAAAATATTTTTCAAAAATAAATTTCTCCCTTCAGAATAAATAAATAATATTTATTACTGATTTATCTTCAGATTTACAGAATTTTTTTCTCTGTCATCTCCAATCTTCTATTGGACCTATCTAGTGAACTTTTTAATTTCAGATATTGATTTTTTTCAATTAAAAAATTACCATTTCATTATCTTTTATAGTATGTATTCGTCTAAGAACTCCTATCCTTGTATTCATTTTGACTTTGTTATTATTTAATTCACTGTGCACAACTATGATAGCTGTTTTAAAGTCTTTGCCTGCTAATTCCAATACTTGGGTAATTTTGAGATTGGGATCTGTTTATTGTATCTTCCTTTGGAAATTAGTCAAATTTTTCTGGTTCTTGACATGTTGAGTAATTTTATTCTGGACAACAAAAATATAATGTATAGACACTAGTTCTGGTTATAATCCTCTGGAGAATGTTGAAGAACTTGAGTAGATAAAGTCTAAATATTCTGTCTTGTCTTTTCTGGCTTTGATTTATATATCTCAATTCAGTTTTCAAAGCATCGTCTATGTTTTTTGAGCTTGTTCCACACATGAGTAGCTCAAAGTTTAGTCTGAGACATGGGCAGTGGTTCAAATCTCCCTTTATTTTTCAAAGATTATATCAGTTTGGCTCTGTCCCTCACATGCATAGATGAGGGATATGCCTGAGACTTGGCATAAGTTCCCAGATTTAGGGTATCTCTTGTGTAGCT
This sequence comes from Paguma larvata, assembly GCA_030068075.1. NCBI lineage: Eukaryota > Metazoa > Chordata > Mammalia > Carnivora > Viverridae > Paguma > Paguma larvata. Next base: position 105,511,428 of record CM057829.1, read on the forward strand.
CTCAGTGCTCTAGGATTTCCTTATACTCCTCAGCCTGTTGGATCTACATTTTCATATTTCTATGACCAGAAATATGGGGTTACCTAGAAGTCTTTGGCTGCTGCCACTCCACTGTATGGCTGGTGCTCACCCTTGGGAACAAGACTGTGAGAAAACAAAAGGAACCATTCCTCACTTTCTTTTCTACAATCTGCCTCTTTTGGTTTACTTTTTAGATCCCTCATTAGTTAGAGCCCTTGGGTAGTTGACAACAAAGTTTTTAGATGTATTTAACTAGAGGGAGGATATAAACACTGGAATGTTTATATCCAGTGCTCATTCTAGAATCATCCCCATTCCTTAAATTTTAAAATGAGGATACTAACTAAAGTCATGTCCTGAGAAGGAACTTGGGGGTCCGTCATAGAAAAAAAATGTCATTATATGTTTTTTTGCTTTTTTTTCTCTTTTCTCTATTGCTTTCCTTACCTTATACTGGCCTCTCTTTCCTAATACACACAATACTTTCATGTCTACTCCTGGTTTTTTAGTGCTTGCTATTAAAAAAACCTTACCCAGGACAGTTTTCATATCTTTTTTAGTGTTTTCCCAGCCCCGTTAAAAATCCCATTTTCTTAGTAACCTACTTGAACCTAGTTATCAGGTGAAACACACTTGATAAACGAATTCTCTTTAAGGTGCTATTGTGTGATAGTGGTTATCTCCTCAGTCAGTCTTCCACCACACCTTTAAGTATCTTTCCGGAAGGAGACTTTATATTAAATCTAAAGCCTCATCTCTAACAGTAGAACTCTGAGCTTCAGTGTCAAGTACTCATAGAGATACGTTCATAGGAAAGATAACCAGGAATTCTCAAATCAGCAGGAAAATTTTATTGCCCAAATATAAGCGCAATCATGGTTAGTTATATGTGTAATTTACATGTAGAATTTCTATTATTCATATATTATAAGAAGGACCTATGTGATAATTAAAAAAATCTTATTAGTAACAAAAATAAAAGCATGTATTAGTAATTGCTTAGACTTTTTACTCAAAGTTTTGCATTAAGCAATAAAAAATAGAAAAAATCTCTCACAAACAGCCAAGATTATCTTTTTGTTATTACCTTCATTGTGGCCTTTAAGATAATCATTAAAGGGGCGCCTGGGTGGCTCAGTCGATTGAGTGTCTGACTTCGGCTCAGGTCATGATCTTGCTCATGGGTTCGGGCCCCGCATCAGGCTCTGTGCTGACAGCTCAGAACCTGGAGCCTGCTTCGAATTCTTTGTCTCCCTCTCTCTCTGCACTTTCCCTGCTCATGCTCTGTCTCTCTCTCTCTCTCAAAATAAATAAATGCCAAAAAAAAAAAGATATCATTAAATACTTTTATTAAGTAAAAGGAAAATGGTAAATATAATTAACTGAAAAATAAAGATTTAAATATAAGTAAAAAACTCTAAAATCTACACAGGTAGATTTTCTAATCCTCATTCCCCAAATCACCCATACTTACCTGAGTAAAATTTTTAGAATATAAATCTAACTTTGTAGTTCTTCATATTGCCTAGAAACAATATATAAAAGCATTGGTCAATAGCATAACATTTGGGCAATATAATCAATAGTCCTTAAAATTTAGCTGAGGCTTCATCCTCTCTACAGAGTTTTCCCTGACTCCTCCCAAAAGAATCAAGCACTTTGCTGTGTATATATCTAGAAAAATATTTTTCATATTGTTTTCTAATTGCCTGTTTAATAACAATCTCCTTCACTGGATTATGGGTTCCTGCAAATCAGAGACTCTGTCTTACTCAATCTTTGCTTCTTCAGAGTCATAGTAAATCCTCATTTAATGTCTGTTAAAAGGGAGATAAACAGGAAAGAAGAAAGAGAGGAAGGAAGGAAGGAAGAAAGATAAAAAAAAGATGGAAAGCTCTTGGGTTGTTATGTGGCTAGGCATGAGACAGTTATGTGTCAGACATTCAAGTGAGTGTTAACAAAGTGTAAGTTTCCCAGGTTCATGTCACAAGGGGAGGAGGAAACCAGTGTGTTTGAGTTTTCTCTGGGTTAAGAGATAAAGGATTCAGCAAATCAACAGAGAGGCAATGCAGGCAAGGAGAGAATCCACCATGGCATGGCGTGACCAACTAGATTGAGGTCCAGGTGGTCGAAGCTCAGGGTTCAGCCAGATACGCACCACAAGAAGCCATAAACATGAAGGAACTAGGATTTCGAGGGCATATTTTGACACAGTAGTTGAGGAAAAGGAGCAAGAGCTATTGACATTCCTTTTTCGGCACTTTCTTTAAAAAAAGTCACTGAGATTTTATTTTTACCCTTAGTCATGGGCTATTTTGAAGACATTTCAGGGACAATCAGCTACTTAAACAGCAAAACACTTATTAAGTACTGAATATATGCAGACACCTATGCAAGATGCTGTGTGCCGTGCTGAGGGAAAGCTCAACAAACAGAATCCACCTTGGGCAAAGACTGTATGTGTGTGTGTATGTGTGTGTCTGTGTGCGCACACCTGTGTATGAGAGGGAGAGAGACTGACTTCAACTGGGTTGAAATAATGTTTTTCAAGCTTGGCCTGGCAGAAATTCATGCTGTGAAAAATAATAATACTAAATAGTACTGGGGGGAAAACTCAGCAGACACTTGAGAATCAATTAAGGTTTAGAGGTTAGGGTAGGTGAAGCATTTTTCCCTTGCGCTTTATGCCTTTTCTTTCGTCCATCAAGATACTGGGCTAGAATTTATCATGTCATAAATAGGTATTTATTAACTCCTCCTGAGAAACTAGCCATTCAATTAATTCAGTTGAATAAGTGTTTTTAAAAACTTTCTATGTGTCCAGCATTATGCCAAATGTTGTGCATGATAAAAGATAATTCTTGGCATTATCTTGCCTTCGAAAGTTTAGTGGGGAAGATGATAAATGAAAGCAGTATGAAAAAATAATAAGGCTTAAGGCAAAGATCTTAAATGAATCGAACAAAAAGCAGTCAAGAGTACTGACATATAACTGCTCCTTGCTTTCTCAGATTGTACCCGTCATGAGGATAAGCAAACTCATGAATGACCATCAGAATGGCTTTCCAGTATAGGCTCCTGCTTTTTTTTTTTTTTCCCTATTCTTGGGATTTGTTTCTTTCTTCTGGTTTCCAGGGTACTTCTGGGTAATTGGCATTGTTGTCATGGCTTTTTACGCTAATTCTCTGGTTGTCACCACCCAAGTACTGAAACTCTGGGAAGTCCTAGGAAGGGCTGGACCTCCCACTGTCTGTTAGGTAATAGGAGAGGAACAGAGCAGTTTGTAAGCACTGGGTGGGTACGTTTGGAACAGCTGGCGTGGGCACAGGAAAGAAGCAAAGATTTTCAGATTACACGAAACTGATAACATTGACACTGTTTCTTTGAGGTTGGAAGAAGAAATTTTTTTCCAATCTAATGAGAGCTCTTATGGCCAATCATAGATGGTCTCATTTTTTGGTGACTCCAGCTGTTTGGTGTTTCCGTTTCACAGTAAGTGCTATCAAATAACTTAGGATACATTCTTCAGGGTTGCTGTAGTAGACATTTGATTGCAAAGAGCAAAACCCACTCAAGCTAGCTGAGTGAAATGATTTTTATTTAATATAAGAAGCAAGGAAACAAGCTGGGCCTTCTGAGGATGGAGTTGAAGGCTGGAAAACTGTTAGGAATGTGGACTTCTCTCTCTGGGTTTCTGGCTTTTGCTTTCCTGCCATGTTTGCCTTGTTCTTTTGGTTCTCTGTGCAATTTAGCTTTCTATGACTTAAACATTAGGGCACACATGTTTGGAAATGGTCACTCTAACCCCACGTCCTCATGACTTTCCAGTGGGAGTTCCCTTTAGTTCTGTCTCTAGCTCTGTAGGTCATAGTTCAGAGCCAGGGAAGACTAGTGCCCATGTGTTGTCCAGTCACCTGTGGCCATAGGAGCAGGGCCATATGGTAAAAACATGGCTGGTTAGGCCTACCCCTGAAGTAGAGGCTGTGCTATAACAATTACGATGACCTCAATTGGGCAAGAATCCCCAAACCTGCCCGCAGAAGTGCATATGAAGGACATTTACCCAGGTGGCAATACTCCTTTCCAAAATCAAATCACTTTCCTACCTCCTTCTGAAACAGGGTGACTCACTGCTTTTCTGGAGTCAAGAATTTGAGGGCTCAAGGGCCTCAGAGAATTAGCTGTCAAATTACAAAGTGACCTTTGTGTTTCCTTAAAGGAGTCTTTATGGCAATGGATCCTTACATGAAAGAGGTCCTGGCGGCCTGCTTGAGTGTCTAAGGGTTCTGAAGCTGCTCTTAACAATTGGGATACCAGTATATCCCTGGCCACACAATACAGTTGAATAAGTTTTGCATATTGATTGTTAAAGAAGAGAAGAGAATAATAGTATAACCAAGCTGATATGAGAAAGGATTATCAGTGGGGAGGATTTCCTCTTCTGATGTTTTTCCCCTTACGAATTAATTTTAAGAAAATTAACTATTTTTATTAAAATGTATCTCAGAAAGTAGGAAATGCATTGGGTTTAAGTCATTCCACTAACATTTCCTATTTGTATACCGTGCACCAGATTGTGTTACATCCTGTGGCAGCTGAGATAATGTTCCTCTACTAGCAGTTGGTCTCTCAGTATACAGAATTGGCTACCTTCCATGTGGGGCCCAGGGCAAAATGAAATTGCAGGACCCCTTAGTCAAAAATTATTAGCAATTTCAAGATGGTGATAACAGAGCATTAAGCCAAATGCAGATCCCCTTCGAAGTGTGGCTGTGTGAGCATAAATAGTTCACTTTTAACTTTGTCTCTCATAATTTCATGAGAAAAATAGGGGGAACTATATTTTCTTGCCAAAGAGTAGATATTTGATGTGGACCAGATGGTTCTGGTCCTTCTTCTAACTATTATTGTGCCACCAGAAAAAGCTCATACTGTGTAGGGTTTTTATGTTTTTAAGAATAAAACTCATTACTTCTAATTATATGTCATTGTTTAGTTACAATAATGGATAACTGCAGTCATTTATTAATTACAAATAGTATTCCCTATAATGGTTTTCATGTTAAACCATCTCCTTTCTTGTGTTTTCTTGTTTAAAACTTTCAGGTGGTATGTTTATAAACTCCTTTGTAATAGATCGTGCATACAGTTAATTTTAGTTTAATTGGTATCCTGGATTATAATAGCCTATAAAATACCAACTCAATACATTTTACTTGAAAAAGACAATTGACTGGTTGTGTTTCAAGGGGATACAGTGATTTATAATTCCACAATTTGTGAATTGCAAGTATTTATTATGTAAAACCAGAGGGAAGTGCTTTATCCTGAGGGGGAAATGGCAGTTTTCTACAAGCGGTATAATGTACCTTAATATAATTTAAGTAATAAGTTTCATCTCCGGATTTTCATTAACTCAAACAGCATGTATTATAAAATATATCAGGCCGATGTATTATAAAAATGCTGGATTTTTTTTTTAAAGAAGAAAGGGCTTCTATAAAATATTTAGCTGGAAACATTTCTAAAGAGAGAATAAAGTTTCCAGAGAGTCATTCATAAAAAAATATGATAAAATTATCCTTTGTAGCATCAGTATAGCCTGAAATTCAATATTTGATTATGCCAGGAAGGTCATTCTTTTTTTTTTGAGACTGAGCTCCTGAAGTGATCAGTCTTCCTTTATGTGTTCTTCTTCCCACTGTGGTCCTCCTCGTGGCTCTGGCTGGGCTGTCTTAAACCATCCTTATGCAGATGCCTCTGTATCAGGAACAAGGAAGGCACCACCTTCAGATGCTGGCAAGAGCTGTGACTCTGAGTATTCTGGCCTGCCAGCCTAGGCTTGTGAATCCCTGCTTGGTTTCTGAACCAGTGGAAGCCAGTCAGGCAATACACCGAGGGTCTCTTTCCCACCAGTGGGCATAATCTGCAAATAGTCTGTCACCTTACGCTCATTGTCTGGTATGTGACAATGACTCAGTGTCTGGCTAAGCAGCAAGCTGTATCTTTAGCTCTGTTTTCTTTGCATCCCATTGTAAGTGTGGCCAGTCGGCTGTATGGATCTTCCCTCTGATGGGCTCTTGGCTTCCGGTTCCCACTCCGGTTTTCTTCTGGGACTGAATTCTGGATCATGGAGTTGGCTGGGACTGAACCTTATTTCTAAGCTCCTGCCAAGCTTTTTTCTCTGGGCCTGGATCCTGCTTCTAGCATCCTTCAAAGAGACTTAAATAGACCTTCCTAATCTAACTCTGAACTTCTACTTAGCTGGACAACTCTTCGTTGACTGGATGTTTTTCTGTGTGCTTTCCCTTGCCCCTTGGAGTGAGATTTTAGAAATGTTGTAACATGTCTAGGCTACGTTTAAGTTTGCCCGGCTCCAATGAGACTGCTGATCTTCCCATAGTGGCCTCACCTTGCTGTTAGATTCCCCTGAGCTCCTGGTTTTAAAGGTCCAGGGCTTGGCCAGCTATGACCGAAACCAGGAAAGTGATTGAGATCCATCATTAGTTGCAGTGGCTTATCAAGGTATTTTGGATGTGATCTGAGTTGAGTGGTTATAACGGAGTTGATCTTCTCTATTTAACAAATGTGAAATATAGTCTGTTTATTAGGAGGAAAATTCCTTTGAGATAATAAAGAATGTAAAGTATCATTACATGACAACTTGTCAATCTACCCTTACTCCTTATGGATAAAACTCAAAGTGTGACTGCTTTTCTTTCAGCTGTGATTCTTTCCAGTGTCGTGCCTCCAAGAGACTACCAGGTTCCGGAGCTCATACAGTGCTTTTGTTTTTTCCTTCGGCGGCTCTCTGATTGGGACATGGCTCCAGAGCCTGTTCTAGAGCAAAAAGGGGCAACTGAATTTTTGCCTCCCATTTGGGAATCACCTGACTTCTAAGGACCTACTTTCTTTTGGCTCTTTCTTCTCCACCCACCCCGAGCCTGCTCACAACCAGAGTTCTTCCCTGGACACAGCTGGCTGGTGATTACTTTTAGTACCTGCCACCTCTGTCGAGGTGCTTACCGTTTTGTTTCCTGTCATAGGTCCCTTCTTTAATATCAAAACTCACTCTCAGATTCTACTTGAGAAAGAGCAGAATAATTTTAATAGAAAATCTGAGTATATAATAGCTATTATCTTATTTTTATTACACAAACATATAGGTATTCCTATATTATCTAATACATCTCATATCATCTACTCATATCACATAAATAAAAAGGATATGAAGTATTTAAAAATAGTAGGTATATAAGCAAAAAAGTAATTAGAATTAGGTTAATAAATCAAGGCCTAAATAATGAGGATGAGGAAATTTGAAATGGGGGAGAAAATTTGATTAAAAACATAAGTTAAGAATACTAGATATGGGGGCACCTGGGTGGCTCAGTCGGTTGGGCGGCCGACTTCAGCTCAGGTCATGATCTCACGGTCTGTGAGTTCGAGCCCCGCATCGGGCTCTGTGCTGACGGCTCGGAGCCTGGAGCCTGCTTCCGATTCTGTGTCTCCTTCTCTCTCTGCCCTTCCCCTGTTCATGCTGTGCCTCTGTGTCTCTCGGAAATAAATAAACGTTTAAAAAAAAAAAAAAAGAATACTAGATATGATTTTGAATTAATTTTCTAAGTTTCCTGGTATCTAAGGCCAGTAACAATAGGATCAGATCTATATACCTTATTTTGTCCTAGATCAAAAGAAACATATAATTTCAAAAGGAGAGATAAAATGTTAAAGAAAATATAGTCTATCTATCTATATTCTGAGAAGAATTTATCTCATGAATCATCTTATAAAAGAATTAATGTGTATATATACTTATACATATATACATTTTTATATATATGCTATATATATATTTCTAGAAGTTTATGGAATATATTTATAGAGTGTGTGTGTATATATATAATATAAATATAAATATATATATTTAGTGTGTGTCTATGTATATATAGTCATGATACAGACATTTTCATGATGCCTTTCTCTAGACAGAACTTCTAGGAGTTTTGGAAAATGCCTAGTCTCAAAACAAAGAAACACAGTTATTCTCCAGGTCACGAGATTATTCTCCGGTGAAGTCACCATGGCTTTGAGGGAACGGATCATTGTTAGCAGTTATTTGTCATGGTTTTGATATTATTTATTTAGTGTTGACTTTGTACTTCAGTCTAGCCCTGACAGCCATATTGGCTTCTGTAATGAAGTTGTATGGATATATTTTTCTACTCAAGTTCAGTGACCTAACCAAATAGGCCTCCTTTGGATTAAGAGTGACAAGTTAATCTCAGCAACTTTAGAATTATTTTCTGCTTGCTTTCTTAGAAGATGTTAATACTTTGTTGTTTGGGGATTTCTTTGTTTATAATTCTATTCTTCCAATACTAAGTAAGATGCCATTAGTGGAATCGATTTTCTGTTAGAGCACATTTTAATCTGTGCACATGTGTATTCTTCCTAGAGAAAAAGGAAAATATATCCATTCACTGAAGTCCATGGGTACATGAAATGAAGAAAATGGAGGAAAGGCTTTTCCACTTTCTTCCTGTTACAGGATATTAATATTGAAGGAGTATCAATGAATGCAGACTGATAAAAATCAATAGTATCTTGCCTGTAATTATTTTGTTTTTTGTTATATTTATGAAGAATTTGATAAAAGTAATAAGCCATAAAGTAAAGACTCAAAGACTTTTAGGGGTATTTAGCTTGAGGTAAAGATTATTTAGCAATGGGTGTTGCTCTTCCCATGGCTCTTGAGCATTTAAGCCACTATGCCAACACATGTGGACACAGAGCTCTGAGAAACAAACCACGGTGGTGTGGGTGGGTATTCTTATTAGAAGTTCTTTCTAATATTTCTGCACTCTCTCCAGACCTACTACTCCCTGGGGTCATGTTCCTGGCTCCCATGTCTTTGGTTTTACTGGTCTGCTCCAGGTACTTGCCTTAGGAGCATTTGTTCTGATGATCAGTTTGGACAACTGACCCTTGTCCTACCACCTCAGACAATCTTTTGTTAATAACATGTTACATTCATCGTAGCAGGAGTTAGGAGATAACTATTTCTTCCCCAATAGACTATTTTTAAATCTCATTTCAGATGGAGTGTCCTACTTGCTTTCTTTGTTGGGCAAGTAGAGGACATTTAAAGAGCATCTTTTGTATACATTGTGTTGGGTCATTCTTATCTTTATATCATGCCTCATGTGCAGGGGAAGTGTGTAGGTGTATATATCAGTGCTTCTCTTTATGTCTGACATTCCCTCAAGAGGAGAGTTAAATGAGGAACAGGAATATTCATCACATAACTAAAGACAGGCTGTAAAATGCAAGTATTTCAGGGAGATATACATGGAGTTCAATTCAACCCAAGGTGTAAATGACTGATAACTGATCTTTTCCCTAGTCACTTGGATGGTAGTGATTAGTTGGGGTTGCAGAGGCACAAAGACACTGCATGCCTTTAGAGGAGATTCGAGGCAATATGGAGAAGGATATTTGGGAGGGGTTGAAAGAGGTGAATTTGGAGGCTGAGAAACTTCATACATTTTGTCTATTTCCAAATGGTGTCTGAAATCAGCTCTGGATAAAATGTAAATAGATTTTTCCATTGCCCTTCTCATTACTTGCCTCCTGTGACCAAAGTAATTTGAAGTTGACTTCACATGCAAATTTGGGATGGAAACTCTATAAAGACTCAAGTGTATAAGGAGCCAATAATCATGTCATAATGTGGTATAGGCACTCACTAATTCTTGTTTCCCTTCCCCAGCTCAGTCACCACCTGCTTTTCCCTTGGTTTTCCTCAAATGGTATGTGTATTTATTCTACTAAAAGGTGTTATATCTGTTTTCTTTGTATCTGTTAACTTGTTTCTCCTTTATGATCACAAGATTTGTTAAATGAATACATAGTTTGACAAGCAAGAGAATTGCCTTCCTGAAAGGTAGCTATAACCTAGAACCATGTACATTGAAACAACATTAAAAAGGTGAGGATAAATAAGCAAGTAATTGCATTCTTCTCAGGGTGCATGTGTAGAAATCACTTTTCACCTACCTCTAGGTGCTCCCTGCTCTTCTTGGCCTCCAAGGAGAAGCATTACTATGTGGTGGGTCATAAACTGGAAACTGTAGCCTGGTGCCTTCCTGGGGGAAACCAACTGCCATATAGAAGGAGATGATAGTAATTCCAGGGAAGGTTTTTGCAACTTCTTGATGGACACATTTCTGATAAATAGATTATCAGGCAGGTGCTTTTCTGAACAAGGTCGAATCGCAAACACTTAATATAACAAAAGGAAACCCAGCAGAATGAGTACCCATTCCTGAGGAGCTGTGGGAGGAAGGAGATAAGTTTCAAGCCAGAGTTCTATGGTGATTGAGTATCTTATAGGTTGGCCTGATCACACAAACTGTGGTGATGGCCTATGGGGACATGCTGCAATGGGGCTTTTAGAATAACAGCCATATAACAAATATGTTAATAATATAAAAGAGAGTCTAATTAGCTAATTGTGCAGTGTAAAACCGTATGACCCTTGTAAACAAATATTTTCCATTGCCTTTGTCAAGTAGACGTCACACTTGAACTGTACCAAAAACATGTATAGTGTATGGAATTTGAGAAGCTATGACTGGCCAGACTCTGGTTTAGAGGCATGGAAAGTGTGAATTTCAAAATGAAATTACATGAATTTAGGGTTCATGGGAGGGCTCACTCATAGCAGAGATGAAAGAGTTAGAAAATAAATCTCAAGAAGAAAACTCGAAGTTGAGTCAATAGCTGTCTTCCAATTTATAAAAGCATTCTTTTGCAGATGGTAATGAACTATTGTGTTTTACCCCCTTATCTTTGAAATCTCTGTCACTATCTACCCTGTAAAACTCAGTCCCTTCTTTTGGAGATGTTTCTTGACCATGCGATGCTCTGCTGCCTGGAATTTCCTTCATACCCCCCTGCCCTTATTATCTGATGAAACTTATTTCTATTTCGAAGCAGACACCTCCCCAACCTTTCTAGAAGAACAGGCCCTCTGTCTTCTTGTCTTCCGTGGTATGTCATTTGTTCACACTATTGCTGTGCTGTGTTGGTACTCTAAGGTCTGCTTTCTTGATAGCCTGAGATTTTCATAAATGCAGGTATTGCCTTATTCATTTCTGTCTTGCTTTGGCACAGAGTAGATTTTTTAGCATATTTCACCTTTCTACAAGGTCGTTCCACTGCCCCAATTTTAAGGTAATCTGTTTCTCTCGCCTTTTCTACTAATATTTGTTTGTACTTCTCCTAATACATTTGTCATAGTCTGCCCTGCCTTGGAAATACTTGAATTTATGTGTCTCTCTCCAGAGACCATGTCTAATCTTGTCTTCTCTTATGTGCCTAGCACAGTGACTGGTCAAATGCTTACAAAGCATTACATTAGTAAATGCTTACTAAAATTTAGTACAATTTTAAATTGTACTGAAGAGATACGGACTTAGGCTTCCAAGTGAAAACTTCTTATTGCTTAGGTGAGAAATTACCTGTCTGTGATGGCTGTTAAGAATTGGTTTAGATATCAGAATATGATGTCTAATTTATTTCCTGAAGGTTATGTAATTAAAAATGAAATAGATTCATATCTTCGAAAAAGGAGAATTAGATATAATGGCCTTGCAAGTTAGCTTATTTTCCATTCAAAATTTAGTAACTTTTCTGTGCTTTCGTATCTAATTTTCAAAATCATGTGTATACTCTACCTTAATTGATCATTTCAAGTAAGCTAATCCAAATACATATGAAGTTCCATGCAGAAGAGAAATTGCAGAGAAACTCAGAAATGCCAAAGGCAATTTAACCACAACAAGCTGGGCCACAAAAGATGATGGTGTATTCAAAATCAAAATGCTGCCAGATCCAAAGGACTGAATTGCTGATAGTGGAATTTTAGGCATATAGGAGAAAGGGGATGGTGAGATTTCTTCAGCCCTTCAGCCATACTATGAAGGCTAAATATTACTATGTACTGGACTGGTAGGAAGGAAACCAATCTTATAATCCTTTCCTTAAATTAAAAGAAAGTTCTTTCTTCAGAAGGAGGGACTCATGCTTAAGCTGTTAAATGTAGAGCAAGCTATAGAGTCCTTTCTGCAAACTGCTTATTCTATTTTTTCTCACAGTAAGTCACTCAGCCAATCTCACGTAGTTGCACAACAGATTTTATTCCTTCATATACATTAATCCAATTTTTTACTCTTTCCTGTATTTTAATTTTAGACATCGTAGTACAGCAGGACAGCTTTTTTAACTGGGAGAACATGAAATACAGGTTCTGTGTTTTTTGGACTCTCAGGGAATTCCCTCCTATTTCTAATTTGGTGAAGGTTCCATTGAAGTAAAAGAGAAGTCAAGGAAACTCTCCCTTTGGTTATTATTTTTGAAAATTTTGTTGAATCAATGTGGTTAAGGTTTTCCACTTTATTTTGAAGATCACATCAATGTGTCTCCCTCTCTTCCCCAAGTCCCATTTGGCACATATAATGAATCTTTAAGATACTGTACAGATTGTCAGTAATTGAAGGCAATATCCAATATTTCTGCAGGAGAGAAACAGCATTGACTTTTTCTGTTAGTCCTTTCAAGTGGAAGTGTATGAAATTTTAGTATTTAGGACATATATCAGCTATAAACCAGAGATTCTTTGGGGCCTTTTTTATTTTAAAGATAGCATTTTTGGTTTTGCAAATAGTATATTTTCAGTTAGCTGGCAGAGTAGATAATGCAGGAAAGGATTCATTTGGAATTGCACTGTGAGGTCATCATTCTATAGGTGGCTCTGTCTGTTAATTGGTCCGAGTTTCACATTTTTACTATAAAAAGGATTGAGTTTATCCAGAATAATGCTAAATTGTAACTTGGATGTATTTCCATCTTGCACCTTGTACCAACTCCCCCCCCCCAACAATAACAATAAAACAACAACAATACTCCTGTAAAAAGAGTATGATGATGCTTATCCTTGATTTATTCTGTATCTTTCAGGAAAGTTCAAGAAGTATATGTTTCCCTACGGGTCAGATGCCTCATTGCCCTTTGAAAATAGTCTGACTTTAAGTTTGTGTACTCCTCTTCTGCTAAAGTTGCATTTGTTGGTCTTAGGTTATCTGTCAAGAAAAATGGAAAAGAAAATTTGGGTGTAGGCTTCATGAAGGCACAGACCATCTTTTTCATCATTGTTTTTCAAGTGTCTAGCATAGTTTAAGGCATAAATAGAAATTTAGTAAGTACTTATTGAATGAATGAAGATCAGTGGTTCTCGTGTTTATAATCTTATTCATTATGTGGGATATGTTCCTTGCGGCTCTAGATTATGGTAGTTAAGAACAAAGGTTTTGGCATTATGAATAATGAATTTTACATGATATTTGCCTGTATTGATGTATATGAAATTCTACTTCAGCTAAATACAAAGCAACTGAATAAGTTAAAAGTTTTTTCCCCTCTACTTGCTCACTTGCTCTTAAAGAAATAAAAGAGACCCACCTTCAGCTCAGGCTATATTTTATTGTTGAATTAAGGCCTGTCTATGTGTGTCTGAACAACTGAGGGTCTTGTCAAGGAATTATTTATATGACAAAAGGGTCATCATAGTATAAGAGAGTTTTGAGGCACCTTGCTTTGCTTAAGGACAAAGGTTATTCTGAGTGTGTTACCTCCAGCTAGTCAGCCAACTCCCAGGCTTGGTTGTAGGGTAGAGCCCTCAAATATGAGTGAACAAATACGAAAAGGTAAAAGTAAACACCAAAAATACCGTTTCATGAAAATATCGATATTTGAGAACATAAGACATTATCAGCATCACTGATTTTAGTAGCATTGATGGCTGGGCAGATAAAGTCTGACTTGGAGAAATGGCACCACCAGAAGGACACAGGGTGTCTGGACAGCCCAATCTAGCAGCCTCCATGAGACATCTTCAGTCTCCCCAGCTCTGCTAGATCCAACTGGCTGCACTGGCAGCACCTCTGCTCTTGATAGCATGTTGCCAGTGGCATCTATGGCCTAAGTAATATCACAGCAGGGAGATAGCATAACACAGGAGGGGAATGTTGATTGCCAGTCACATGGTAACTGAGAACTTTAGATCAAATGCACAGAAATGGCATCTAATAAACTACTAGATTTATTTGTGAGAGATTTGAGGGAAGAGTTCCCACACCATTTAAGTATATCCACATAAAATAGTTTTGAGATGTTCGTGTGACCTTATTTTGTCTATAGACAGTGAAGCATGGCTTACTTTACAAGGAAATAAGTAAATTGTGATTAAAAAGAAAAGATCAGATAATGATCTAGACTTGATGGCAATCCAGCGTTCCATGATTTCTACATGCCCAAATATAGTGCTTGATTATCATTGCTGAACAAAATTGTTTTAGAAAAGAAAAAGAAACCTAATATTTTAGGGATTTTCTATGAATTTCTGATGAAATTCAATATAAAATAAAAATCTTCAATAAAAATAGGATTGTTGAGTTATGAATCACCCACAATTAGTGTTGCTCTGTATCCTTTTCGGGATCATCTTTATTGACATCGGTCATGAAGAATGAGTGGATTAAAATATATTGTTCCTACAGAAAGTGAAGAAAGCATCACATTGTGCTGTATTTTGTACTTCTTCCTCAAAGTATGGAAAATTTGAAGGCATAAATCTTTTTATTTTATTAGACTTTTCCATCAGTGAATACGTTTGATATGATTAATCCTAAATTTCATAGAGCTATGAGTTTTATAATGTTGATTTAATTTGATACATCAATCAGCATATTTGGTCAAAAAAAGTTTAAAAATCTTTGTCCTACCTGAATTGACTGTTTCTTTGAATAAATCGATGGGAGTCACTTGTTTGCTTTACCATATAAGCACTATAACTGCAAATTCTGATTTACATTTGATTAACATAATTTCAGATATCTTTCTATGTATAAATATATATGGAATGATAGAAACAATTTTAGGCAGATAGAATTTTAAGTAAAAGTTGAAAATCTAATTTTGAAAATTGAATTTTACTGAAGAGAAATGAAGTTTTACTGAAGTGATGGGAATTAATTGAATTCCAGATAAATCTTTGTAAGACATACTTGCTCCTCAAAGATCCTTCTACCTTCTAAACTTTCTCTTTCATATATATATATATATATATATTTTTATATTCAATATCCTATTTATAGTCAATATCCTATTTTTAAGTATATATTTCGACTTTATAAAATGTCCATTAACTTAGTCTATAAAAGATTAGTTTATAAACAGAGGCTAATTAGACCTATCGTGGTCATTTCATAGTCTATAAAAATATTGAATCACTGTGGTGTGACCTGGAACTAATATAATATTGTATGTCAATTTTAATTCAATAAGAAAAAATTAGGAGTTTGGACTCAAACAACAGAAACTGACTGTGGCTAACAGATAGAAAAGTAATTTTTTTGTAAAGGTGTAAGGTAGATCCCAGAACTGATGGAAATCTTGACAATATTTTCCCTATTATCCTTCTGGTAGAGCATTATTCTGTATCAGTTAACTATTGCTGAGAAATAAGCAATCTAAAATTTAATGATTTCAACAGTAGGCATTTTGTTGTTGTTTATCATAAGTTTATAGGTCAGTTGAATGATATTTTTGATCTGGACCAAACTTGGCTGATCTTAGCTAGGCTCACTCATGAATCTGTTGTCAGCTGGTGCATCTGTCCCTCACTTAAGTGTCTGGAGTTTGCTGACCGTTGTCTATCTTGAGAAGAGTAACTAGGCCACATGTCTCTCCAGTGGCCTAGCCTAAAGTTTTTCTTATAAGTAGATGGAAGGGTGAGGTATTTGTGGGTGGGGAGAGAGAGAGAGAGAGAGGGAGAATTTATAAAAACTTTTGAGGTGTAGGTTCAAGTTTGGCATACCATAATTTCTGCCACAATCAACTGATCAGATCAAGTCAATAAGGAAAATAGAACCTACTTTACCTCTTGATGGGGGAAGTTGTGAAGTCACATTGAAAAGGATGTGAAAATAAGAGGGTGAGGAGAAAATTGGGGCCATTCTATTAAAGCCACCTTCCCCTCCTCATCCCTGGCTCTCTGAAAGCTTCAATCACTCTGGATGTCAAGCTCGAATGCCAGAGTTTAAAGCTCTAAGAAAGGTTCAGATATGGCTTCTTAGATGTAGTTATTTTTGCTCCAGAGACCTATGAACTAAAAAAAGACAATGCCCCCTACATACTTCACATAAAGATAGCATCAAGTTAACTGCAAACAATATTCCTGTCAGACAAGAGAATGGAAGGCAGTCACTGGTTTGTAGCAGTTCTGAAACCCAGCTGGGAACGTATTGCAGGTTGCCCTTTCCTGGAGGTTGGGAATGATCCTCGATTAGACTGAGGTTCTCTGGGAGTGTCCCCACTGCTTTCTGGAAGTGGCTCTGCAGTTAGTGTTTTTCATTACTCTTTTCTCTACACTCTCATCCTTCCTTGCCCATCACCCCCTTGGCTACTTCTGAAGAGACAGCCCCCTTTTTTTTTCTTTTTGCCAGAAGGTTCACTTTTTTAATTTGCTCCTTCCTAAAGAAAGTTGAAGGTCAGGATCTTTTTGCAATTTAAACAATCTCAGTTCCTTTTAGTTCAGGCTAGCGGTGTTTCACATGTATATTGTTTAAAAACTTTGTGATCTTCCTAAGAATGGAATCAAAGTCCACTTCATTTCCCTAAAAACAAACATTCTTCTTTCTTTAGAGTACTGCTACTTTGGGATGGCTTCTGTGGGACCACACTCCGAAGAAGTCCTTTCGTCTAAGTTAGAAGGTCTATTAGACACCACTTGAACTCTTTCAGAGATTTTAATCCTTGATTTCACCTTTGTTCTCAGGCTGGGAACACTGGTGATGAGAAAGATTTCAATTTTCCAACTCAGTAAGTTATGGCCCATGATATTTCCAAATTCTGCTTTCAAATAGTCAATTACTTCTTTGTCTTATCTTATTTTTTTTTCCTGCATTGTATCATGCTCAGCTAGAACTCTTTTGTCATTTTGCTTGGAGTTTCCTCAGTCAAATCCAAAAGTTCATTAGATACATTTTTTATCTTCCAGGCAAGCCAGACTACTTGGTTTTATCAATGTTTGCTGCTCCATAACACAGATCACCATATTTTCATCTTCAAATATAATTTCCTCATTATTTTTCCAACTTTTGCTAATAGTTTATTCTGTTTCCAGTCTCTGCTTCTTACCCAGTCCCAAAGCCAATGGTATATGTCTTACATTTTGTTAAGGTAGCATCCCCTCCTGGGTATTAACTTCTCTATTCTTTAGATATTGCCGCATAATAAACTACCCCAAAAGGTAGGCCTAAAGGCCATAAGTACTTATTTATTATTTCTGAGTCCATGGGGCAGCTTTGCAGTTTTGATCTTGGCTGGGTAGGCTCAAGTGTGACTCAAAGAAATGGCTGGAGGCGCCTGAAATAGGATGTCTGGGGGTGGGTGGCTTCTAGTCAACAGGGGCAACTCATTATCTGAAATACTAGCCTGGGATTATTCTCATGGTACTGGACAGAGTTCTAAGAGAAAGTAAGTAGAAATGTGCAACACCTTTGGAAGTCTGGACTCAGAAGTGTCACACTACCACTTTTACCTTTTCCATCAGTCACATCAAATCATAAGGCCAACCTAGATTCCAGGAGTGGGGAAATAAATTTCACCTCTTGAGAGAAATTTCCAAATCACATTGCAAAGCCATGGATAAAGAAAAGAGTGGAGAACTAGGGCCTTTTTTATCAACAATCCACCATAATCTCAAACTCTGGGAAGTTGGTTTTCCTAGTGGAATATAGATGGCTTTTGGGGGTCTACTGTGGGAATTCTGTGGTCAGCTTACTGTGGCTTACGTCCTCCTGTTTCCTCTTAGAGGGAACACAGTATATCTCAAGGCCTGAGTTGGAAGGTGGCTACATAAATGTTCCATTGTCTGCTACTGGCAATAGTGGCATCACTCCTAAAATACACTGGAGTTTATCTTGATTGTTGTACCCAGTAACTCAGTGCTTTGGGATTGGAGCACACCATTAATGTTCAGTGCTTTGCTAGCCCTCTAACTCCCTCCAAAAAGTACCTGCCCTGCAAATTTAACCCAAGATATGGTTAATTTTATATACTTAGAAAACGGAAGCTTAACCCCTTCAATGTTTTAGGAGGAATATAGCCAGGTGTCACAGAATCGCTGTTTTAGTAGTCTTGTATCTTGACATTCTTTCTCCTTGTTCTGACTGCTCAGTTCTTCTGTTCCTTGCTCTGTAGCTTTTTGTATGATATGCCTTCAGGGTGAGGGATTATCCACAGCAAGAAAAGAGTAAAATTCTTGGCATTTGATCTTCTAAGGAGACATCCGTATGTCATCAAAAACCATGATTCTGGCATAAATAATAGGTTAATCTGAATACTTAGGTATATTTTTCTGCCTTTGGGAGTAATGATAAAGTCAGTTGACTGATGGAAGGAGTGAAGTTGGGAAAAGAGGAGAAAAAAAATTGGTTGTTTGAGAAAGGAGTATGTAGCTTACTTATTCTTGGGGTTGAAATTCTTTGTGTTGGGGAAAATAATAGAAATGTAAGAAAAGTTCAGAGGTTCTGTAGGAAGACTGATCTATACCTTTATGCTCAGGTTATAATTAGAATGAGCTACAGGTCTCTATGACAAGCCCTTGAGTCCAGCATGAAGCCAGAGCTGAAGTATGTTCCTAGTTGAGGAAGATGTACAGCAGATGGGGTCCACCTCTCACTGTAGGGTGGGAAAAGCAGCTGGGAGTACCTGAGCTTCTTGAATGATGACCAAAGGGCCTGGTGAACTTGGATGCAATTTGCAGTTTGATCACAGAATATATGACTAGGCACAGGTCCATATATTTTGGATACAGAATATATGGCCCGGGAGAATGGATGGAGTAGAGTGGTAAGCTACATCCCAGTTGAGACTGTTGTGCCTGAGGAAGGACTACTTACTACAATACTACATTTCCCCTTGAAATTAAGAAAACAACCCCTCCTTTCTGAACTATCTCCAGGAGAATTCTGAATTGATTGAGTGTTTACCCAAATGAAACAGAGTAAAATCCAGAAAACATAGTTTACTTTGAACTGGCAAGATCAATGTTCCTGTTATCAGTAAAAATGGGGTTTGAGAGTTAAGTACAATTATGGAAATACTGTAGTTCATTGATTCCAAGGCACACATTTTTTTCACATTTTAACATGTCTGAAATTGAAATGCAGCTCACAATCCATGGCATATCACAGTTTAGCTGGCAGGGATTTTTCTTTCTTAGTGGGACATAAAGCAACAGTGCATCTTGTAAATGATGGTGTCTCAAATTCAGTGCAATACAGTGTAATGGAAATTGTATCTTTGCATACCTGGGATCTGTAGTTCTCACTTATTATAACTGAAAATGTTAATATTTCAACACCTATAGCTCAGCCATTTCTGGCATTCTTAACTCTTCCTTTGTGCATAATGATATCTTTAGTAAGAGTTCCACAGCCTAGAAGATGACGGCTTGATGTTGAGCAGGTATCTAAGACTGGAGGGACCATAACCACCTCTCAGCGTCAAGCTCAATGCCACTTGGGGCCAAGGTGATAATGGCATGAGGTCATTCTGTACCTTATATTGGGCCTTATATATGATGTATGTCACACACACTGATGACAGTTTGGAAATCAATTTTGATAGTAATGCCTGTATATGACTAGATAGTAGGATTATGAGTAGTTTTAATTTTCTTTTTTATGATCTTTTATTTCAGAATTCCTATAATGGACATATTGTTTCATAAATTATATAAAAATATTTTTTAAAAGTACACTGCCATGTTCCTGTGTACAATTTCAAGCCACCGCTGCTGCCCTCAATCTCTTTACTCCAAAGGCCACTGGCAAAGGAATAGAAATCCTCTGCCACATTTATACCATTAGGCTTTCATGAGCCATTCCTTTTTAAGGAGCCCGTATTCAGACGCTACGTATTTCCTTCTTATTATTCTTTAGCATCTCTAACGTAGACAGTGATGCTAGTTAATTGGTCAGCCAAACATTGTCTGGGGAAATTTTTAAGACATTCAAACCATATCTCTAGGGAATATACTGGGAATCAAAATATTTTTACATGATTTGTTCTATAATATTTAGTAATTGCAGTCCCAAAATACTAAGCATATTCCACCTCAAATAAGATTTACTTTCTTTGAGCTCAGCTAATTAGTTTGTTTTGTAGTTTATTTAATCCCTGGTCAATAAATTACAAAACTCTAGACAAGCCATTATAAAATACTGTCTGGTTAACTATGCTTGTAAAATCTCAGGGTGAAGGACTGCATGAACCTTCAAATCCATGTTTTACAATGTCCATGCTGTTATTATTGTCTTCTCCCATGCTATATATTCAATAAGCTATTACTGAACAAAGTGTAATGTCTAAACTAATACTCTACACTATAAAATAGCATTATACATTATGCTATAATGCTGGAATTTTATGCCCCTATAAAATTGTTTTAGGGAATTATTTTTGGGTCTCCCAGCTTTACGCTTTCTTCCTAGAGTGCACCTCATTTTTAAAGCAGTTTAGTTGGCATTTATTTTTCTTAAAAATCAAACACCATGAAACATGATAGAACATTGATCACCTTTCTTTACTGTTTTCGGAATCCATTATCTCTGTTGTGACAGATAAGTGTTAATGCTGTGTGGTTTGGTAGCTCACCATGATTCATAGGAAGATTTAAGCGGAGGCCTCATGTCACGCACAAGATGGCATCCAGGACACCTACAAAGAATTTCTTGGAGCCCTCTCTGAACTCCAGACGTAGCTCAGACAGGGTGTGACTTAGTGTCAAGATTTTGGTCCTTTCCTAAGTACAAACAACTGTGATGACCCTAAGCAAGTTTCTTATAATGGTTAATTTTATGTGTCAACTTAATAGGCTAGTGGGTGCTCAGAGTGCTAGTAAAATGTTATTTCTGCATGTGTCTGTGAGGCTGTGTCTGAAACATATTAGCATTTTTTAAAGGTTTATTTAGTTTTGAGAGAGATAAAGAGAGGGCGGACGAGAGGCAGAGAGAGAGGGAGACAGAGGTTCTGAAGTGGGCACCATGCTGTTAGCGCAGGGCCTGACATGGGACTCAACATGAGGCTCGAACTCAACAAACCTGTGAGATCACCAACCATGAGATCACCAACCCAGAGATCATGGCCTGAGCTGAACCCAGGCACCCCTGAAAGAGGTTAGCATTTAAATCAGCAGGCTCAGTACGAAAGATAGACCTCACCATCATGGCAGGCATCACATAGTCCCTTGAAGGCCCGAATGGAACAAAAAGTTAGAGGAGGGGTAAATTCTCTCTCCTTCTGTTTGAGTTGAGACATCCATCTTCTATCCCTCAGACGTCAGTGTTTCTGGTTCTCAGGCCTTCAAAATCAGACTAGATTACACCATCAGTCCCCCCGTTCTTAGGCCTTTGGACTCACACTGAGTTACGATACTGGCTTGCCTCATTCTCCAGCTTACACAGGACAGATGGTGGGACTTCCTGGCCTCCATCACTGCGTGAGTCAATTCCTTTAATAAATCTCCTCTCATGTATGTCTCTGTGTATCCTATCAGTTCTGTTTTTCTGGAGAACTCCAATTAATGCATTTCTCATCCTTTTTTTCCTTTATATCACACATGGCAGTTGAAAATTTATATTCAGGACACAGGATATACATGGACCAAAATTTTTGTAGGTATTTCTTAAACTGTTAAGAGGCAAAAAACAAACAAAATAATAAAAATATTGCACAGACCATGTATTGGTATAATAGTCATACAAGGTTTGTACCAGACATACACTTTAAAAACCTTAAAAAATGGCATAGAGTAAGCATAAATGGTTAATTTCTTTTATTTGAATATTTTAAAGAGTGTTCTGATTTTTCTAGATACCTACTCAATAAATAACATGAATAAGGATAGACCAGCAAATATATTATTATGAAATATATTATTAAGAAAAAGCAAGCTTTACTTTTTAAAAATTGAAGAAAGTTTGGACTTCATCAAAAGTGAAAACTTTTGTGGTTCAAAGAATGCTATTAAGAAAGTGAAAAAAGAACTCACAGAATTACATATCCTATAAATCGAATCATATCTCTGATAAGGAACTTGCATGTGGAATGTATAAAGAATCTTCCAACCCAATTATAAAGAGACAACTCTGTTTTTAAGAAATAGGCAAAGGATCTGAATAGACATTTCTCCAAATAAGATACACAAATTGCCAATAAGCACATGAAAATATTCTCAATATTTTTAGCCATCAGGGAAATGAAAATCAAAACTATACACTAGGATGTATGGCTATGCTAAGAAAAGAGAGATAATAAGTGTTAGGGAGGATGTGGAGGAATTACAGCTTTCATGTACCACTGGTGGGAATGTGAAATAGTGCAGTCACTTTAGAAAAAAGTCTGGCACTTACCCTAAAGAATAAACACAGAGTTATCATAAGACCCAGCAACTGTACTCCTAGATATATACCTGAGAGAAATGAAAACACATGTCTACACATAAAGAAAATGTATACACATATGTTCATAGTAGCATTAATAAATAGCCAAAAATGGAAAGAATCCAAATGTCCTTCAACTGATGAATGGCTAAACAATATATAACATATTCATACAATGCGATATTATTTAGCCATAAAGGGGAATGAAGTACTGATATATATTATACCATGATAAACCTTGAAAGCATTATGTTAAGTAAAAGAAGTCAGTCACTAAAGACTGGCTTTCTATTATTCCATTCACATGAGACGTCCAGAATAAACAAATAGAGACAGAAAGTACATTAGTGGTTGCCTAGACTGGGGAGTTTTAGGGGGAAATGAGGAGTGACTACTAATAAATATGGGGTTTCTTTCTGGGGCGCCGAAAATGTTTAAAAATTGATTGTGCCAATAGTTGTCCATCTCTATGAATACGCTAAAAACCATTGAATTGTGCATTTTAAATGAGTGAATTGTGTAGTATATGAATTACATCTCAATAAAATTGTTATATAAAAGATTTGAAGGGCATGCTTCTGGTTCTGCCAATGCAAAGGATTTCTCTGGTTCTACCACAAAATGGACTAGCCCCATCATAACTCCCATATTATCCTTCTTACAACTAAAAAACTCTAGATATTTTACAATAACAAGCATAGGAAGACTGAAAAGTCGAAATAAGAAGGTATGCAACCTAGGGACCTCAAGACCTTAGGAATGACATGGTGGTGAGTCCCCTGGATTTCCTCATTGCCTCCTATATATGTCAGTGCAGTGCAGAAGCCTCCAACACAGAACCGATAAAAATGACTCCAAGGAAACCTTTCACCTTTAGGCAAAGGATTGAAAGAGTGTGGTGTGACAGCAGAAAATCTTTTTGGCAATACTTACCCTTCCCTGGGCCGAAAGACTGTGGTAAAACCACTTCCCTGCCTTTGACAGTTTCAACTAGGGCCAGTTGGGAGTTGATTTCCCACCACCCCCTATCCTCTGTACTGGGGAAGTGAGCAGCACAGTCTGATTACCCCACTGTGTGGTACTGGTGGGACTCATTTGAGAGCCGTTTTTCCATCTCTGCCCAGTGGAAGCAGGCAGCAGTTATGTATCGAATTCCCCTATTGGTGTGTTATTGGCAGAATGAAGGGCAGCTGACCTTCCATTCCCTGCCTGACAGATGTAGTCAGTCCTCTTATTCTCCTGCCAGGGTAGTATCAGTGAGGCTAGGGGAAGCAGATCTTGCATTCCTCACTTGGTGGAAGCCGATAATGCCCCGATTCCCTCCTGTCAGAGTAGTATTGGGAGGGTCTGGTGGGTGAGCTAAGATTTGACCTCTAGTCGTCAGCCCCAGGACCTAACTTGTCAGTGTGAGGTGAGGCTAGTTGACACTAGGCTTCAACACCTGCCATTTCATATCAGCGGGTCCCAGGAGGGAGGTGAACCTCCACCCTCACCTGTCACTAAGAGGTGGAAAGAGGTGGTGGCAGGTAAGACTAATTGGCACTCTGCTTTCCCATCCCTTCTCTTAGTGTCAGTGAGATGCAATGTAGAGTTGAGTTTCTGACCTCACCAGGTGCAAAGAAAGAATGGTGTATATCAGCCCTCTGTTTACTCTCTTTGTGTGGTAGTGGAGCCCACAGAGGTGGTGATCTTACGACCTTATTCAGAGCCAATATGGTAGTGTAAGTCAGTGCTACATTTTGACTGCATGGGTACTGGCAGGAAAGCTGCCAGAGGAAAGCTGATCATACACACCGACCTGGCCTTTCCACTATACTTAAAAAGGAAGACTGATTCCTGGAAAAAGACTCAATAAGATCCAAAGGCTTATAATATAATATAAAAAATGTCCAGGACATAAAAGAAAATTAGTCATCATGCCAAGAAATAGGAAAATAACAACATGAATGAGAAAATAAAATCTATAGGTACTAACACTGAGATGAATCAGATTTGGAGTTGTTTAACAAGGCTTTTAAAGCAGGTGTAATAAAACAAGTAATTATGAATTCTTGAAACAAATGAAAAAAATTAGGAAATATTAACAAGGAAATAGCAATTCTGAGAAATAACCAAATGGAAATTATATAATTGACAAATATAATAACCCAAATAAAAACTTACTGGGTAGCCTTAATAGTGGAGATAACAGAGTACAGAATTGGAGAGGTTAAGTACAGGTCAGTAGAAATTACCAAATCTGACCAACAGAGATAAAATAGACTGGGAAAAAAAAAGAGTTTCAGAGACCAGCAGGATAATAGCAATAGAGCTAACATGTGTATCATACGATCCCCAGAATGAGAGAAATAAGCGAACCTGAAAAATTAGTTGAAGACATGAAGGCTAAAATTTTCCCAAATTTTCCAAAAGGTATAAGCCAATGGTTATAAACAGGTGAGTGAACCCCCAACTGGAGAAACCCAAAGAAATACATGCCAAGACACATCATATTTGAACTTCTAAAAACTAAAGACATAAACAAATAATCTTGAAAGTAGTCTGAGAGAAACAACATATTACTTATAGGAAAATACCAATTTGAATAATAGTTTTTCATCTGATATCATGGAGGGCAAAAGGAAGTGCCATAACATTTTTCAAGTATTCAAAGAAAAAAATATTATCCTTGAATTTTATATCCTGGAAAATATCCTTTTGAAATGGAGGGAAAATAAAGACATTCTAAAGATAAAGAATTTGTTGCTAGCAGACCTACATTTAAGAATGACTTAAAAGGGGTGCCTGGGTGGCTCAGTCGGCTGAGCGTCCGACTTTGGCTCAGGTCATGATCTCACTGTTCCCGAGTTCGAGCCCCGCATCGGGCTCTGTGCTTACAGCTCAG
The DNA here is from genome assembly GCA_030068075.1 of Paguma larvata. NCBI lineage: Eukaryota > Metazoa > Chordata > Mammalia > Carnivora > Viverridae > Paguma > Paguma larvata. Next base: position 105,536,907 of record CM057829.1, read on the forward strand.
AGCCTGGAGCCTGCTTCCGATTCTGTCTCCCTCTCTCTGCCTCTCTGCCTCTCTGCCTCTTGTGCTCTCTCTCTCTCTCACTTTCAAATATAAATAAACATTAGAAAATTAAAAAAAAAAGAATGACTTAAAAGAAGTTCTTTAAAAAGAAATATGAGAGGTTTGAAAATTCCAAAAGGACTACCAGGAATTTACCCAAGGGATACAGGAGTGCTGATGCATAGGGGCACATGTACCCCAATGCTTAAACCAGTGCTTTCAACAATAGCCAAATTGTGGAAAGAGCCTAAATGTCCATCAACTGATGAATGGATAAAGATGTGGTTTATATATACAATGGAATACTACTTGGCAATGAGAAAGAATGAAATCATGCCATTTACAGCAACACAGATGGAACTGGAGAGTATTATGCTAAGTGAAATAAGTCAGTCAGAGAAAGACATATGTTTTCACTCATATGTGGATCTTGAGAAACTTAACAGAAGACCATGGGGGAAGGGAAGGGGAAAAAGGAGTTACAGAGAGGAAGGATGGCAAACCATAAGACACTCTTAAATACAGAGAACAAACTGAGGACTGATGGAAGAGTTGGGGAGAGAGGAAAATGGGTAATGGGCATTGAGGAAGGCACTTGGGATAAGCACTGGGTGTTGTGTGTAAGCCAATTTGACAATATATTAAAAAAAAAAGAAAATTCCAAAAGGAACAAAATGAAAAAGATGAACATCAGACTGGATAAAAATAGAGGTAAATATAATAGACTATCCTACTTCTAGTGAGTTTCTTAAATCATATTTGATAGTAGAATCAGTAGTCATAATGCCAACTGATCTGGTGCTCAATATATAGAGAGGGAAATACTTAAGACAGTTACATTTAAACAGTAGGAAGAATAAAGAGACTTAAATAGAAACATGTTTCTACTTTTGACTCGAAGGGATCAGCGATCCCCACGATCAGTCATGTGTGTATATCGAAATACCAAGAGCAACCACTAAGAAAAGTACACAAAGTTTATATACTCAAAAACTATAAATAATAAAGATGAAATCTTAAAATATGTTCAAATAACTTACTGAAAGATAAGAAAAGAGCAACAAAAAAACAAATAGAAAAATAAATTATAGGCTTAAGCCCAAATATGTCAATGATTAGTGCTGTGGACTGAAGTTTGTGGAGCCTCCACGATGGGATTAGTGTCCTTATAAGCAGATGAAGAGAGCTATCCTTTCTTCTATATGAGGATACAGTGAGAAGACGGCCTTTGGCAAATCAGGAAGCAGATTCTCATCAGACACTGGATCTTCCAGTGCCTTGATCTTGGACTTCTCTGCCTCCGGAACTGTGTGAAATAAATGTTTGGTGTTTAGACCACTGAGTGTGGTATTTTTGTTATAGCAGCCTAAACTAAGACAATTGCCTTAAGAGTGATCTAAATATGCCAATTAGAAAGCAGGATTGGTACAGTAGGTTAAAAACAAAAACAAACAAAAATGATTCAGCAATCATTGTCCAAGAGTCTCACTTCAAATACAACCTCACAGATAGGTTGAAAGTAAAGGATGGAAAAGTATACCATGCAAATGGTAAAGAAAGAAGCAAGAACGGCTATTTTAGTGTCAGATAAGTAGACTTTAGAGAAAAGAAAATTTCTGTAGACTAAGAGGGATTATTACATAGTGACAAAAGGATAAATCCACAAGGAGGACATGACAGTCCTAAGGGTGTATACACCAAACAAGAGAGTCTCAGAATAGTTGAAGGAAAAACAATACACTTTATAAGATAAATAGACAAAGTCACATTTATAGTTGTGGATTCAAATACTTCTCTCTTAGCAATTGCTAGAACTACTAGACAGGAAGTCAGCAAGGATATGAAGAGCTATTCAACAAAGTTAACCAAGAGGGTTTATTTGATGTTACCCAACAATGGCACAGTAAATTTTTTTTTCAAATGCCTTTGGAACATTTATCAAGATGGACCATATTCTCTGCCTTAAAACAAACCTTTGCAGATTTGAAAGAATTGAAATAATACAGAGTTTGTTCTCTGACCACAATCAAAGCAAACTAGTTATCAATAACAGAAATAAAACAGGAAACTCCCCAAACATAGGAAAATTAAACAGCACGATTCTAAAGAATCCATTTATTAAATAATAAATCCCAAAGGAAATAGAAAACAATGTAAAAGTGAAATTAAAATGCAAACATATCAAAATATTTGAGATGCAACTAAATATGAGGGGGAAATTTCTAGTAGTAAATGTTTGCATTAGAGAAAAAAGAAAGATCTGAAATTAATAATCTAAATTTTTACCTCTGAAAACAAAAAGAAGAGTAAAATAAACCCAAAGCAAGTAGAAAAAGAAGAAATCAATGAAATTGAAAACAGATAAATAATAGAAAAAAATCAATGAAATAAAAGATACTTTTTAAAAAAAATTGGTAATTTTCTAGCAAGACTAACAAAACCATCCATTTCAGGAATAAAATATGTGATATAATGACAGATCTGGCAGACATTAAAAAGATAAATGAATACCGTGAATAGCTTTATGCTCATATATTTGACAACTTAGAAGAAATAAACCAAAAATTTAAAAAACTGCAATCCTTCAAACTTCAGTCAAGATAAAAAAAAATAAGCTGAATGGTCTTATCACCATCAAAGAAATTACATTTGTAACTAAAGATTCTGAAAAATAAATTTGTCCCAAATGATTTCACTGGAGAATTCTACTAAAGTTTTAAAGAATTGACAGTAATTTTAATAGAATTTATCCTAGAAAGTAGAAGAGAAGGGAAGTCTTTTCACTCATTTTATGAGGCTGATCTTATACTGATACCCTGATTAGACAAAGATAGTACCAAAAACAAACATCCCTCCAAAGAAGACCCTGCAGACACAACATCTTCCATGAATTTAGACACAACATATCCTCAACAGAATATTCATAAAGCAAATCAAGCAATGGATGAAAAGAATTACATACCATTAACAAATGGGATTTTTTCCAGGAATAAAAGACTGGCTCAGCATTTGAAAATCAATCTATATTATCTACCCTATCAACAGACTATAGAAGACAAATCATATGAACATTTCAATTGATGTAGAAAAAGCATTTGACAATATTCAACATTAATGATAAAGATTTTTAATACTCTGGTTTCTCTTCAGATCGTATAAATCTTTCGCCTTTTTAATGATAAAGATTTTTAGCAAACTAGGAGTAGAGGGGAACTTCCTTAGAGTGATAAATGGTATCTACAAAAAAACCTTTTATAGTTAATGTCATAGTTAATGGAGAAAGACTGAATGCTTTCTCTCTAAAATCAGGATGAAGGCAGGGATGTTTGGTTTAACCACTTTTCTTCCATATAGTGCTGGTAGTTCTAGCCACTGTTATAAGGCAAGAAAAAGAAGAAAAAGACATAGATTGAAAAGGAAGAAACTAATTTATATATATTAGTAGAAGACATGATTGTCTATGAAGAAAATCCCAATGACTTAACATACAATTTCCTATAATTAATAAATTAGTTTATCAATTTCATAGGATACAAGAAAATAGTCACATTTCTACATACTAATAGTAGCTGTATGGAAATTGAAATTAAAAATATAATACCATTTACAGTAACCCCAAAGAAAATAAAATATTAATAAAATGTCTATAGGATCTATATGCTAAAAATTATAGGATGTTCATGAATGAAGTTGAAGATATAAGTAAATTGAAGATTTAAATATTATATTTATGAACTGGAAGACTCAACATAATAAAGATATTGGTTTTTCCCATATTGATCATGGGATGGGGTTCATGAGATTCCTATCAAGATTCAAACAAAGTTTTTGAAGACCTAGACAAGCTTTTTCTAAAAGTTACATGAAAAGACAATGTTCCTAGTATAGTGAAAACAGTCTTGAAATAGGAGACTAAAGTCTAGGGAGAAATCATCCTATCCAATTTTAAATACTACCATATAGCTACTACAATCAAGACCACATGGTTTTGGTTTAGGGATAGACACAAAGATCAGTGGAACAGAATAGAGAATCCAGAAATAGATGAACACAGAAATGTACACCTGACTTTTCACAAAGGTGCAAAAGCAATTCAGTGGAGGAAAGACGAACTTTTGAACAAATGGTGTTTGCAGTACCGTTGACTCTTGAATAACACAGATTGAAATTGCATGGGTCCACTTGTGCCCAGAATTTTTTCTGTTTTTGATAAATACAGTACAATACTGTAATGTATTTCTTTAAATTATTTTCTTGATAACATTTTCTTTTTCTAGCTTATTTATTTTAAGAATAAAGTATATAATATACATAATATATATAATATACAACATAGGGGCAACTGGGTGGCTTAGTCAGTTAAGCATCCTACTCTTGGTTTTGGCTCAGGTCATGATCTCATGGTTTCATGAGTTTGAGCCCCGCATCAGGTTCTGTGCTGACAGTGCAGAGCCTGCTTGGGATTCTCTCTCCTTCTCTCTTTTCCCCTCCCCTGCTCACCCTGTTTCTGTCTCTCTCAAAATAAATAAACTTAAAAAAATTAATAAACTTAAAAAAATACACAAATATTTGTTGTTCTACTGTTCATGTTATCAGTAAGGGTTTAGGCTTTTGGGGAGTCAAAAGTTATGCATTAATGTTTGTCTGCACAAGAGGTCAGCACCCCTAACCCCATGTTGTTTAAGAGTTAACTGTAATTGGACATCCACAGCTATAAGTACACATAAACACAATTCCTTGAAAACATATAAAACCCTTCGACTGAACTCACACTTTTTTTGGTAATTAAAAAAAATTGTATCAGTGTCTCGTAAAATGATTTGGTGAGTTTTCCCTACCCTTCTCTTTTCTCTTTTACATAAAGTTGTTGCTGTTTCTTCCTTAAAAAATTTAATATAGTTCACCAAGAATATTATGTGGCCTGAAATTTCTTAATGGGAAGGTTTTGGATTATGAATGCAATTACTTTAATTTGCATAAGATTAGTTAGGTTTACTGTTTCTTCTTAGTTTTGATAATTTAAATTTTCCAAGAAATTTGACTATTTGATTAGATTGTTAAATTTAATTTTCCTAATTTTTCTTTATGGTATTTTTATATCTCCAAAGTCTTCACTGATGTCTTCTTTTTCATTCTTGATATTGATAATTTTTGTGTTTTGCCTTCTTTTTCTTTAGACTAGCTAGGGATTTATTATTTATATCATTAGTAATTTTATTTTATTACACTTTTTAAAGAACTAATTTTGACCATTTTAAATTTCTGTTTATTTTTCATTTTTTATTCTGTTGATTGTATCTCTTACTTTTACTAATTCCTTCATCCTATTTCCTTGAAATAATATATTGTGGAGACTATAGGTACCATTAGTTTTCTCTGAACTGATTGAGTTTTGTTCTAGCAGGCAGATTAACTATGAGAGATTACTTTAGGATGAACGAAGCTTGGTTTTAGGCTTTGTTAGGTAGATCTTTGTTTGATTTTTCTCTTGACTCTTAAGTCATTGTTCATTTTTGTTTCAATGAGAAGTCACTTTAACTTGGCATGACACGAACTCGTATGTCCTCTTGCTGTGGGAAGCTGTGAAAATTTTTGCTCAGATTTTTCAGACTTTCAGCTGTTGATAACCCCACTGGGATTTTTGGAATCTTGCTGTGTCATGAGCTGTTTTGGAGTCAACCAAGGATCTGAGGGGAGTTTCCACATGGATTTTCGTATTTTCCACTATGGGTTCCTCAATTTCTGTGGCTCTAAATGTGTGTCCTCTGACTTCCTAGGGCAATAGAAGTATAGCCTTCACCTTGATCTCTATTTCTTTACCTGGGGTTGGGAATGCCCTTAGGGAAAAATCAAACAAATATGATCCCACTTAGTCTGCTTTCTTTCTCTCCACAGTTGAATCCTCTCCAGTTTCTGTCTGCTTTTGGTCACTCTCCAGTGCCTTTACACAGTTGCATTTTATACTTCATTTACAGTTTGTAATTGTATGGGCAGGAGAATTACTGTGATAACAAGCGACTCCACCATTACCCTTAGAATGCAATAGACTTCATTTTATTGTTAACATTATACTACAGAAGATTTATTATTTTTGTAAACATTTATTATTGTCAATTTCACTTCCATTTCTTTTTCATTATCGCTTTGTCTTTGATTAGTAAATGTAATTGTTGTGTTTTTATTAATAGAGGTGTTTTGACATCATTCTTGCTTGGGTTCAAAATGGATGTAGATTTATTATGGATAGTTTATCCATCCATTTTTCATTATTAGAAGTTAATCCATGGGTAAGATTAAAAAGAAACCGTTGAAAGTAAAAATCTCAGAACTCACAAGCATTTAATTCCTGTGTCTATTAAGGCATACTTGTAACTTGATAATTATCAAGTAATAGTACTAAAATAGTGTCTCACAGTTACCATTGTGCATTCTTTGAGCACTGTGGTCAAGCAGCACTGGACTTGAAGATGTCAGCATGATGATTAAATTGGAGTTTTCATTTTGTTTTCGTTCTTGCTTTGGTTTCATAATCCTATGGTTACTTCTGGTTAGGATGTTTTTGTTTTCAAACTTCAATGAACCATGTTCATACAGAAGCAGAACAGTGGACGGAGAATGAGGAGGTAAATGAAGAGGCCATGGAGGAGGAGGGAATCTATACTCGAACAATTATAAATTGTTCATGGGGAATGGTTGAGTATGTTTTAGTGATCTTGACTTTTGGCAACACATTTACTGAGAAAATAGCTCCCATTACTCTACAATGAGAGTGTTCAACAAGGAACAGCTCAGGGCTCCACCGAATTAATCTCCTCAGTCTTTCTTCAAGAATCCATTAGTAGGTCAGAGGGCTTAGCATCAGTTTCATTCTCTACTATTGTTTTTCTTCTCATGGCTTTTCCCCCTCCTGCTTGCACTGTTTTTTCTTTTCCTCTTAGAAGCTATAAAATGTATAAGGGATAAATGATTTTTCCTTCATTAGAATCCCTAGAGTATTAGTCATTATGTGCATGTGTACTTAATAATAACATGGGTATCATTTAGTGGAATGGATGTTTATAATGTAAAAAGAAGATTGTTAATAACTAATATATAGATTTTCTAAGTAAGTCAGAACATTTGCTAGTATACATGTAAATGTAAGTATTTTAGGTAGTGGAAATACAGATTTTCAAGGCACTGCCCCATCCATCAGGTTTGCTTGTTATTAGGCTTACTGAAAAGTTAATGTATGTAAGACTGTATATTATAACTCATGAAGTTCAATACTCATTGACAATATTTTTATCAACCTAAAAACTAAAGAATTACAGACCCAATAAGTGGTATGAATGTCTATATATTCAAGTAAAAAGAGTACCACCAAAGAGGCTAGCTAGACCCATCAGCTGCTTCTGTATCTTATCCTCTAAGCTACCTGGCAGTGGAATAAGCTTAAGGTAGATTTGAACGGAAAGAGAAAGGGCTTCCTCAGATAATTTTATTCTTATCTGAATATAATATTCTTTTTGTTATAATTGTCCTGTTGTTAGTCCAGCATTACTACTTTACATTGATATACATAACATATGGTTTCTAAGCACTAGTTTTAAAAAAAATTTTTTTTAATGTTTATTTATTTTTGAGACAGAGAGACAGAGCATGAGTGGGGGAGGGGCAGAGAGAGAGGGAGACACAGAATCCGAAGCAGGCTCCAGGCTCTGAGCTGTCAGCACAGAGCCCGACACAGGGCTGGAACTCACAGTCCGTGAGATCATGACCTGAGCCGAAGTCGGATGCTCAACCGACTGAGCCACCCAGGCGCCCCTCTAAGCACTATTTTTAAAGTGCCACAAGTAGCATAAAGGCCAGGATGTAAGGATAATGTAACTGCAGCCGTAGCAAACCCACTGATTTACAGTTTGATCCATTTACCTAAGTGGGTGCCTTCCTCCCTCACTAGTCTTTGTGGATTTCTTCCAAAGAAGTAAATTCAGATGAAGAGGACTATCCTTTCAGAGATTTTCTTTCACTAATGTGGGTAATTGCACTCTATTGCTAGAAGCTCAAAGAGCACAAACTGTTTGGTTTTCTAGTTACTAAAGTTGAAGTATATTTGTTTAGGAACATAAGCTGGAACTTCTAGTTTTATGTAACAGTTAAAATTTGAAATTGTGATGAGGTGAACAACTCACCACCAAGTCCTCACAAGAATGTCTCAGGAGAAAGACAGTCATATTAAGGGGAAGCAGGCAGCAAGGATGTATCAGGAGAGCCCAAGTGAAGTGCGCCTGTGACTACCCTCAGCAGCTGGCAGGCGGAAATGGGTGGGAACTTAAATCCTCTTGGTCTTTTCCTGTTTTGGAAGTGATGTTCAGTGAGATAGGGGAAATGAGGAAGTGAAAGAGGGAGGTGAAACCCCAAAGGGCAGAGTGCCTGGAGAATTTTGGTAATAGCATTAAAAGCTTTTCTGGATTGGTGGGTGAGACAATAGAGAATAGTTGCAGTGCGAAAGAGGAGGAAAAATAATGTCGCTGTGGGTTGTAAATTAAATCACAAAAACTGTATTCGATATGCAAGTAAAGACTGCAATTTCTCTTAAATTACTTTCCATTGCTGGGCTGTGCTGCTTTGAATGTGACTTTGAGGTGAGCCTGAGCCACAAGGGGTCCTGGATTTATTTTGTTCACAAAAATTCATGGTTTCTAAGCGTAAAAGGATACATTAAAAGCTGATTTATCTCTTAGAAGAGGCACAAAACCTGGAATAGAAAGCACAATAGACTCCGTGAGTTCCTACCTGCTCTTCTACCAGTTATCTGTGTGACTTTGGGCAACTGTTCTGGGCCACATTTTCTTAATTTGTAAAATAAGGGACTCGATGAGGTAATTGAAAGGTTAGCTTTTACCTCTAAGAACTTATGCTTTAATTTTTAAAAAATGTTTGTTTATTTTTGAGAGGGAGAGACACAGAGCACGAGCAGGGGAGGGGCAGAGAGAGAGGGAGACACAGAATCTGAAGCAGGCTCCAGGCTCTGAGCTGTCAGCACAGGGCCCTAAGGAGGGCTCAAACTCACAGAGCTCAAGATCATGACCCGAGGTGAAGTCTGAGGCTTAACCAACTTAACCACCCAGGCGCCCCTAAAAATTTATGCTTTCTGAATTAAAATGTCAGTATGAGCAAATGCAATTATTTTATAATTAATGATTATTAACTTGTTTATAAAACAATAATGCTAATGATAAGACTAGCTATTCCTTAATCTTTTTTTTCCCGTGTAGGAATTATCAAAGTATTATCTATGTCTCACTTAATTTTGGTAATAGTCCTTCAATATGAGAATTATTATTATTTTATAGTTTAGGAAACCAAGGAGGTTTAAATTAGATGAGACCTCAGACTTTCAGCTAACTGATGTTAGAACCTGGGTCTGCTTGACTCTGAGGTCAGGCTGGTGCCCCACACCTCAGGGACATGTCTACAAAAGAAGGCATGAGCACTGTGGCCTGCGTATCAGAACTAGCAATCTCCAAAGGGCATTGCAGCAATTTCCAGCATCTCTAGAGCAGGGTTTGGCAGGGAGCTATAATCGTTCAGTCAGCTGGAGCCCCAGTGTGGCATCCTGCCTAATCTTCTCCAGCTCTGTAGCATTCACTAGGCAAAGAACTGCTGCTGTATCCTTCCCTCTCTGAAAACATCAGTATTTATATTTAAGGTGAGCCTACGGTTTGTTCTGTGCAAGGTGGAACCAACTGAAGGGTGCAGAATGAGAGGGGGTGAGGTGCAGAATGGCCTTCTTACAAACTCCAGGCTACTTGTTTTTAAACTTCAGGCTTAAAGCATCTCTACTTGTGCCCCCCATAGCTACTCTTGAAAGATTCTGTTGGTTTCACTGTTACCACTTGCCCAGAATCAGTAAGTCCCTTGGGGAAAAAAAATTCTGCAGGTTCTGACTCTCTGTTTGTTAAATATAATTTAAAATCAATCCACAGGCCAGACAGGCTGTAAATACACTATAATTACCATTCTCCTCTCCTTTCTCCCCCCTTCCCTAAGAAAGGGATATATGTATAAGTATATGGAAGATAATTCCCCTTTCTCTGTCTACAAAACTAAGCCCACATGCATGTCTGAGTATATAGACCCAGATGGGGAAGGGAGAATGATATCTGGGAGCTCTCGGCATCCATCCATCTGACATCCATTTTACACCCACACCAAATTTATGGAAGAAATATCTCAGTTGAGTCCTAGACACCAAGAGCAATGATAGGACCTTGTCTTGACATACAAATCAGGTTGTGAAATGAATCACAGTCTTCCACATAAATTTTTATGCATAATTATGATCTTTCCAGGTGGAATGAGTTGTTCTCTTTTCTGTGGTCTTATACCACATTTATTTATATCTCTATTATAATATGGATTCAACTTTTTTCTTTCATTACTGTGATTTATGTATATGTCATATCTCTCCTCCCAGACTGTAAACTTCTCAAGTCCAGATTCCATATTTATAGACTTGAACTGAATATTCAAATCTTTAGAAATAGAGCGCATATCTTTATGATATTTTCCTACCATATATCTATGAGACATCTGAGACTAAATTTAAAAGTTCAGAATAATAAAGTTCAGAATTCAAGGTTGGCTCAAATGCTTAGAGTTCTTTTTTTTTAGTAAAATGTTAGGAAAGTGGATTATTAAGATATATAACATATCCTTACCATTTGGCCAAATTGGATCCTAACAATGGAAGAAATTCTATGAAATACAAAGGAAAGGTATATCCCGTTTTCTATTGACAAGCTTCCTTTACAGATCCAGGCTAGTTTCTCAACATAGAATAGTGCTCCTACAACCATTCTAGGCTTGCGAAAGATGCAGTCATCCTTTTAGTCCCAAATTCTGCCCCTCAGAAGTAAAAGATATATAGGATAAATAATACACCTCAAAGTGAGAAATTCTTTAACAGATTATATTTGTCGTTAAAATTCTAAACTTTATTTACTTTGATTCATTAGAGATCATCAGTTTTATTCCCATTCCAAAACACTTTGAAGTTTTTTTCTACTATTTGTTTTTTAAAATATAGCCTTTCTCTACCTCTAAATAAAAGACCATTGTATAAAGTTTTAGAGATTTTCTCTGATAAATTCTGAAAGGTCAATAAAGTGACATTTAGCCCTTGGATCCTGACACTCAAAATTGCATAGGGCTTCTCATTTTGCTTCTCATCCATTTATTGTCTTTTATCTGCCTACCTGCCTGTTATCATTTCTCTATCATCTATTCATCGACCCATTTATCCATCTTTTTTCTTAGTCCAAGAGGTTGCCTTTGATAAACAAACAATCCTCTCAATTTCCCAAGCATATTTTTCCTCCTTCCCTCATTCCTTGTCCCTCTTCCATTTTTCATTCCACCTTTCCTTTCTTGAGTTTCTACAGGCTAGCCCCTGTTTGCAAGGGAAAGACATACAGCCCGTGATCGTAGGATGGGGGTACTTTACAACATATTAGTGATGCAGACTGGTAAACAAACAAAAGCAGTAGCTCTCATGGATATATTCAAAGTATAATGAGAGCAGAGAGAAAAGAACAGGTAAGAAAAAGAAATAACATTTGAGTTGAAATTTGAAGGATGAGTGAGTAGGAGTTTTTATATAGACATTTCAGGCAGAGAGAATTAATATGCCAAGACATAGAGGAGAGGAGTGAGTCAACAGGACATGTTCTGAGCATTAGAGACATTCAGTATTGCCTACATGGCAGATGTGTAGGAGGAGTTGGGGACGGGATGATGGTAGACAATGACCTTGCCATGCAAGGCAATTTGTCCTTTATCCCAAAGGCTTAAAGAGCCATTCAAGGATTTTGAGCAGGGAATGACAAGCTCTAATTTGCATTTTAGATGGGTAGCAGAACAAGATTGGAGGAAGGAGACAGGAAGGGAAAGTAGGCCTACCTCCTTATATCTTTACACATCCTTGTATCTCACTCCAGGTGAGCGATGCAAGAGACATAAAAAGGAAAGTGGCAATGACCATGGGAAACAAGGGAAAATGAAAGAATTCCTTTGGAGATAAACTTAACTCAGTGATTGGATGAGGGGGTAGCAAGATAGGCTCTATAGTCTTTTAGCCCCTACTGCACTCCTTGTATGTTTTTCATTTGAATTGTAACATTTATTTTATTAGACATTGAACTTTGCTATCTCACATACCCTCAAGTAATCAACTGGCCAGAATAGCCTATTGGCATTAGTTGAGTAAGTTCCATTTTGTGGTCTACCATTACATTATAGGGTTGGACCTCCTCTACTAAATTCTTGGCTGTTTGAGATTTTAGATTTAGAATTTCTAAAAGAAAATCTCTGGAATACTTTGTAGGTCTATATTCCAAGTAGACTACTGGAGATTTATTTTTAAAGATGAGCATTTAGTTTGTAGGAGGACATTTATTCACTCGAGAAACAAATAATATAATTATTAATTGAAAAAGTATGTGCAAAGTAGCAAGTACAATACAATTCCATTCTTGCTGGAAAAGGATCTGTGCAGCTATCGATGTATAACTATATATGAAGGCATATGTCACGATTCATTTTTCTTGGTCATATCTCCATTTTCTTTAACAATTGTGTATTATTATTGTAATAAGAACTAGAAAATGCAGGAGTCACTTATCTGCATCTACAGTTGACCCTTGAACAGGATGGGTTTGATTTGATGCGTCCACTTATAGGCGGATTTTTTTTTTAATGTGTATTTATTTTTTAGAGAGACAGAACATGAGCAGGGAGAGGGGCAGAGGCAGAGAGAGAAACACAGAATCTGAAACTCCAGAATCAGGCTCCAGGCTCTGAGCTTTAAGCACAGAGCCTGATGTGGGGCTTGAACTTGGGAACCAGGAATGGTGAGATCACGACTTGAGCCCAAGTTGGATGCTCAACCGACTGAGCCACCCAGGCACCCCATATATGTGAATTTTTTTTTTTTAATAAATACAGTACTGTAAATGTATTTTCTCTTTTTATGATTTTCTTTCCTCTTTCCTTTCTTCCTTTCTTGAGACAGAAACAGCATGAGCAGGAGAGGGACAGAGGAGAGAGGGAGAGAGAATCTCAAGCAGGCTCCATACTGTCAGCACAGAGCCAGATGTGGGTCTTGAACCCATGAAACAGCTAGATCATGACCTGAGGTGAAACCAAGAGTCAAATACTTAATTGAGTGAGCCATCCAGGCACACTTTTGATTTTCTTATAACATTTTATTTTCTCTTGCTCACTTTATTATAAGAATATAGGAGATACATATATGTGTGTGTATATATATAGTTTTTAAATTTCAAGATATGGTAGAGATATTTCCTTTTTTTCACATTACTGTAAGAATTAAGTAGCTATTTTATCATATATATATATGTATATATATATATATATAAATACAAAATATCTGTTAATTGACTGTTTATGTTATCAGTAAGACTGCTAGTCAACAGTAGGCTATTACTAGTTAAGTTTTAGAAGAGTCAACAGTTACATTTTTCAACCGTGATGAAGCTCGGTGTCCTTAATCCCCATGTTGTTTCAGGGGTCAGCTGTATATTCACTTGAGTTGTCCTGGGGCCCGAGGAAAACTGCTGATGTGGGTGTGAACAGTTGGGGCTTCCCTTGGCTGGCTTTTTCGAGTAGCAGCTGAGACTAGGATGGCCACCAGCTGTGGGAAACTCCTACTGGTTACTCACAAGCCACCCCTTTTAGGCTAGTTTCACCTTATGGAGGGCAGACTCAGTCAGGCACCTTGAGGTGCAACTGCTGAAGGTGTTCATTGAGAACTATGAGGAGATGAGGTGACCTTTGTTTTTAAAACAAGTTTGACCCTCAGCAGCTTCCAGCCAGTACGCTTAAGCTAAGTTGAGGTAGTCTTACTCATAAGTGTGTAAACTCTTTTAAAAATATCTGATTCATCAAGCAATCACTGTCAGGAATCCTCAGAGTTCTCATGGTCTTTATAATGTGCCATAAAGATATATGTTACTTCTGACAAGATTGAGAATAAATTCATTAATTTTCAGATATTCTGGTCTGAGATAGCTAGATCTATTATATTCTCATAATTATCAACACATGAAACTTTTTGGCAGTTTTGAAAGAAATTTTTTTTTTTGAGAAAATGTTGTAGTTGGCGGAACTTCTGTTTTTAACTTGTGTTTAACATTCTCCTTTTGTTCCATCCTGAATAGTTGGAGGAGTGCATGATTGAGCCTGTCAATTTGAAATATGGTTTTTAGATTTCAAGATATGGTAGAGATATTTTCTTCTTTTTTTTTCACATGACTATAGGAATTAAGTTGCTATTTTGGAAGATATTTTTGTTCATATTTTTGGGGCATTCCACCCAGATCACTCACTTGTTTTCTATTCTAATAATAATATTAAAACTAAAATTATTGAAATACAAGTATGTAATTATACTTTATAGATTGTTTTATATAAATTATCTCATTTAAACTTCACAATAAGTTTATAAATAAATGTTATTATATCCATTTTACAGATGAGTAAATGGAGGCATAGAAAATTTAAGAAACTTCTTTAATGCTAAGTAGCTTATCTAACAGAATTGGGATTTGACTGACTCTGGAGTTTTAATTGCTTTATTATATTAGAGCTTTTATATTCTTTCTTTAACACACACACAAACACACACACACACACACACACACACACAACTTCAAAAGGAATGTTGTCAAGACTGGCAACCAGATATCATATTGGATTTTGTTCTTTGTGTTTCTCACTATGTAATTTTTTGCTTGAGGAAAAAACCTCTACTAGTTGAAGACAGTAACAAATGGATATACACATGACAATAGGTAGGATCTGTCATAAGAACATAGGTTCAAGTTTTAACTTCTACAGAGTTTGGGCAGAAAAGAGTTCTAAAACGTGCATTTAACTTAGCGAGAACCTTATAACAATGACAGATCTGAAGTTTTCAACTTACAGCCACAGCTGTATTGAAAACCTCAGGCCCTATTCTCACTTCAATTGGTTTTGTATAAAAAATGTTTTAAAGAGTAGATATCTTCTGACTGGGGGACTGGCAAATAACTATTTTTTTTCAAAAACTCTAGTTACAGTTTACATCTTACACAAGTGAGAAATATATCTGAATTCAAGAAATTCCCAGAAGTATTCGAACTCATAAAGTAAGGAATATTACTCACATGCAGTGAAATTAGGGCTAGAAACCAACTGCAAGCAAAATGGTGATGTAGACAGCTTGCTGTTTTGGTTACCAGCCTTCCCAGTGAGTGTTCTCTGCTTTTCCTCCGAGGAGAGAGCAAGTGTCCTTGAGTCCCACATCCACGAAAATTATCTTCCTGATCCCTTATTAATCTGACTTGCAAATGATTGAAAAGAAATGATGGATCAGATGCCCTTCCAAAGATATTTTCATTTTAGAGATATTAGAGATGTTACCTGAGGAGACAAATACATAACAAAATTTTAGGCAGGAGCCAGGAAATAGAGGTAGTTATTTAAGCTCATGGGAGTTTTATAGTCCTGAGAAAGTATAGTGGTATTTGTCTAGATGCAAAGCTGATCCTACCTCTTTAGCTAATGCTATATTTTCTCAGATTGAGCTAGTTCTGATATTCTGTCTTTGCTGGTCTAATCAGTCAGCCACATTCGAATGTCCAATGTATATAAAGGAGATTATGACAATAATTCATGTCCTTTAATTTCAAGCTAATAGGAAAGAATGGAACTATAGATAATAAAAGCTACAATTAACATTTTTTTGTTGTGTCACGGTTTACAAAACACCTTTTATAGGCATTGTCTCATTTTATCTTTGCCACATTTTTGAAAAGTAGGTATTTTTGTTATTTCTACTTTACAGCTAAAGGCACTAAGCTTCAGAGAGGCTTTGAGCCAGTCTCAAGTCATCTGGCTATTAAACTGCAAAGTGAGGGCTTGAACCCATGTCACTGCTTCTTGCAATTCTTGGGACGTGGTAGCTAAATAAATATTGATTTTCTTTCTCATTTCTTCACTTGCCTTCTACCTTCCTGCCCTTATTCATTGTTCCCTTCCTTTTTTCTTTAAGTCTATCAACTCACCAATTCGTCCTCATGAAAATAAATCATAAAAATGTGAAATATCAGTAGCATCACATAAATAAGTTTTAATACTATTTTGTTGAGTAAACATATGAATGAAACAAATATGTATGTATATAACTCTTAAATATTAATGAATATACAGTGAATGAATAAGTAAATCAACAAATTAGGACAGTAGAGAAATCTAGACAAGTTGAGAGTTTATCAGCGCAAGAGAAATAATTGTGCGGGTATCTGGATCACTTTTTGGTTTTTCCTATTAGTGCATGCCTTGTCACTGTCTAGCAAGGATCTCATTTGCCTTGTACTTTATGAGCTGTTTAATCAAAGACAGATTTCACAAATTAAGCCTCTAATTTAGAATTGAGTTTCTTACATGTTGTCATTGTGGGGACTCATCAAAATTGGGGTAACATCTACATAATCAGAAAATGGTCATTATTGATTTGGCTCCTTCATGCTGCCATGTACCTCATTGTGCTGTGGATCCAGGAAGGCAGAGGCTCGCAGCTGGGGTGACGGCTGATGTTGCACATGCACTGGAGAGAAGTCCACTCTCAGCTCAGGGCCCGGGAGAAGTGAACTGGCACTGTGGTTCTTCAGCGTCAACACATCATTTCTGTGTAGAGTAGGGAGGAGGGAGGGGAGGGAGAAAGCTGAGTGTGAGGACTAGGAGCGCCAAGGCTACGGCTCAGAGTTAGGCAGAAGCAAGATAAGTTTTGTGTAGACACAACAAGCAAAGTGTGTTAAAGTCAGGCAGGCAGGACAATCAGACGTCACACTGGAGCCAAGAGGATACAGCCACCAAGGCAGTTAAAAAGGCAACCTGCAGTCAAAGCACAGTCCCACCACTCATTTCCTGTGTGGAATCTAGTAAGTCACCTGCGTGTCATGAGCCTCAATATCCTTGTGTGTTCAGAGGATATTTGTATGTTTGCATTGTAGTCATGATGGTCTAAAAATCAAAAGAGATCATGCCATCCACTGTTGTTCATTAGCACCACTTGAAATTCAAAGAAGTCAGTTTCCAAAGGAAAATCAAAGTTCCCAAGATTTAGGGAAAGATACTGTGCAGGCACACCCAAGAGGTGTCTATCAGG